>OZ053301.1:301087-3112154 GCA_964056655.1 Arabis hirsuta
GCATTTGGTACGACATTTAGAACACAAACTAAAAACATATGTTAAGCATGAAGGGAAACTGAATTGACAAGTGTGTATGTTTACTGAAACAGGTTTCTTCCTCAGCTTCACCATCCCAAAGCTGTATTCATGTTACACCCATCAGATTAGCCAAAAAGGTGAGAAATCGAATTACACCTATTGTCATTTCTGTTACAAGCAAAGACAATCTCTACAAACATTCTTAGAATGGGTGAAGTCAGTGTTTGTAGAGTCCAATGTTTCAACTCTTGACATGGTTTGAGTTTGATTTGAGCAGTTGAAAGAGTGAATACAAGAATAGGTGAAGCATGGGGAATGTGCTCACACAAGAAGATCTTGGCAGGCTCTGCTGTGACAGCCTTTTGGAACTTGACAAGCATTAGAACCCGAATCTTTGCCGGTAATATAACTAACCAATGCTTGACAGAGTATTGTTTTGTTTGAAATCAAACAATAACCTATAACCAGAATCTTTCATGTTTTGCAGTTTTTATCATCCTGGTGATATTTCGGTATAGGAGACAGAATCTACAGCTAAATCCCGAGGAAGTCGAGCCTGTTGAGGATGAGAAGCAAGAAGAAGAAACACTTCCTCAGGAAGAAGAACAGACGCAGCACAAGAGGAGCAAGCATTAGCTGTAGTAGTTGCAGAAACTGAAGGATCAAAGAAACTCTAGTGTTTTGTACTTTTGTGTTCAAACCCATCTAACAGAGATGCAATTTTAAGTCTCGAGTTGTTGTAACAGAGTTATGTTGGATCTGTTCTTTGTGTGAAAATTTGAATACAAAGGAGACCCTTTAACAAAGATGCAATTTTTTGAGTTTTTGTGTGTTGATGCAAACAGAGATCATAGAGAGTTGCTTGAAAAGATGGAGGATGTCTTTTATATGGAAATTGAAGACAAAGATATCAATTGTGTTTGTGCATTACAACAGTTTATTCTTTGCCTAAAACTCTCTTAAACCTTCTCTTGGATTCGCATTGAGTATTCGTAGACATCATCAAAAGTCCTCTTTGCAAGCTGATAAATTATACCAAACATCAGTTACTCGTCTGATCAAAATACAACATGTCTTAATAGGCTAAAAACAAACACAATCTCTCCAAGAAACTAGGGAAAAAAAAAAATCAAGAGGGTTTTTGTTCCTAAGTTTTGTGGGGGAAAAAGGCTTTAAAAGGTAGAGTTTTTGTACATAAACTGTAGCTTCAGTGATCTTCTGGCTAACTCATCACACATCATCATTGCAAGCTGGGAGTATTATAAGACCAATCAGTACTGATTCTTTCATTTAAATCCTCTATAAAACCAATTTGAATGCAATAACCAAACATGAAAAGAACACAATTTCACGATTGTCGAAGAACATGTTGTCTTTTAAGAAAATAAGCAAGAAACACCGGTTTTAAAACAAAATGCAGCATCAAACACTGATAGGTTTATCTAAAGCCTATTGCATGTAACCCATTCTACTTGTTTAAAGAAGTTATTAGCAGCAAACCCACATCTTTGGCTTCTGTGTCTTCGTATATTCTTCAGTCAGCCTACAAACATCGAAAAACTAGACCAATTGAGCTGCCATCTCTTTACAATGTTAAGCAGAAAGACAACAACAATTGATCCAGTTTTTCGTTCGTTCGTAGCAACCAACAAAAGGTTCTAAAACTGATTGAATCGTTCTTAAATTGCAAATCTAATCCAATTCTCACCAATGTCCAAATACAGCAATCTAAATCACACAAAGGTTAACTTACACTACCAAAATAGATCATGGATCAAACAAAGCATATCTCCACTCAAGTCAAAATTCAAGCATTCACAGAGTGATAAAAGGATGTGAGAAAGTACCATCAGAGAGCCAGCCATAGCTTTGTCCAGAGATAGAAAGCATTGAAGTCATCAAAGCTGAAGCTGTGGCAGTGTGGTAAGGTAACAATGACTCCACACAGAAGCTCATTTCCACAGGATTCCTATCATCAAAAGTAACGATTGAGTTTCTTTCAGTTTCACATCAGGATGCAAAATTTCGTCTTCTAACTTGTGAATAATCGATCTGGAAACATGATTTAACGCAAATTGGGGACTAACCGGAGAGGGAAAAGCAGTGAGCTTCTTCTGGCGGTGGCTCTAAAGATCGGCGGAACGGATTTCGCTTGAGAGGTGAATCGGCCAGTGGAAGCAGCGACGCTTCGGGAAGAAGTAGCTCGGAGCATCGATCTGGCACCGGAGAAGACGGCGGAGGCGGCCATCGGGAGACAAGCTGAAGAGAAGAAGAGATTCGTGGAGGAGAAAGGTGAGAATCGAAAGCTGATGGCTTCCGATTACGGGAATTGATAAACCCTATTGTTCGTGCGTTCTATACTTGGGCCAAAGGCCCAATGTCAATATTTGTGACTTCTTTGTTTTTAACCAAATTTTGTTCTTTTTTTTTCTCCATATTTTCTATTTAATTTGTTAGTAGCAAATGAAAACCAAGGACAATGTACAAAGTAATTATCTTGATTTATGATTAATAAGAAAAATTAAGACTCTCTAACATATGTAAATCTTATGATACGTAGATAAACATGGAATTTTTCAAAATATTTTAGACCACTAAATTCTTGTAATCAAACAGAGTATTATGATCCAATGAATAAAAAACATCTCTAAATTTATGAAAACTTTTATGTTGTGGTGGCAAATTGTTGATCCATCCTCTGTTAAACACATGGATTCACAGTGATTGGTTATGTCATTGGCTTTTCAAGTTTTTTTCGCAGTAAAAATTACTTTAAAAAAAAAAAACCTTTTAGAAAGAGACAAACTATATTTATTGCGAGATAGAACAAAATTAATAAATGAAAAGTTCCTTACAAGACATGAAAATCAACAATGCTAGAATATGAAATTCTTGATCTTCTACATATATAAATTCAACATATTCATACAAAAATTACAAAACACATTGCTCAGAATGTTGTGACTTAATTGACTTTGATTTTAAAACTTGTACAGAAAGGTCACGCAAGCTGCCAGCAAAATATTCATACGTGAATTTGGCGGCTGGTGAGAAAAAAAAAAGCATGCACGTTAAACTAGTAGTTGGTTTTGTTTCATATTGATTTTGTTTATTATCTCACGTTTTGTATTTCTTTGTAGCAACCCTCGTGACAGAGAAGACATTGCTCACTACCTATGCAAAGAATGATTTAACGAAACAAACCAGGTCTACTCCTCCTTGGCCTTTCCCTTTCAAGCTCCTTTAAACATTTTTTATTCTAAAAAAAATTGTCTGTATAAGAAGGAATTTCATTGAGGACAAACTTTAAAAACTTTGAAAATCTCATTGACTATGATTTCCTCCGTGTCGAAATGCAAGAGATCAACTTTACGAACCATAAAAAACAAAAAACAAAAACTTTACGAACCAATGAAATGCAACAGATCACCTTCTTCAGCCTCTTAACTTTCTTCCTCTCAACCTCATCATTTGCTATTGAATGCATATCTCAGTTTTTGATCGATCATGTCTTCATTAAGATTCACTCAAATATGTTTCATATCCCAAAGCAACATGTTCTTGCTAACTTTTTTAGAGTTGATATCATTTTTTTTTCCACTAGATTATATAATTAGGATTAAATTTCCTTGAAAACTCCACTTATTTATTAATTTTCTAACTCTATACATCTCAAAAGTCTACGCTAACTATATGTAGAAACGACAATTGTTTTACAGATTCGACTAAAATCCAAGATTACATAGCACATTTTCTACTTTTTTACAGTTTAGATTCGGTTTTTCTTTAAAAAATTTAGGGAAATGATGATATATTTAAACTTTTTCAGTCCAGATTGAATCGATTAATTTTTTACATGGATTGAATTCTTTAAAAGGTTCACGGGTCGTAAAATGTTTCTGAAATAGAGTTGTATTAAAAAAGTATACGCATAGTATATATAGGAGTTGAAGTAGGGATTAATTACGGAACTGTTAGAAAGTTCTATGGATCGTAAAATTATTTACGTTGACAATAAGAAGTTCAATTTTACCTTGGGAATTGAAATGTATTTCATTGTATCTCGTATAAAACTATACTTTGACTTGGGATTTCATTGTGCTTAAATTTAAAAGGATTTAATAGGTTTCGTTTTTCCCAAGGTTTCGAGTTGTTTTTTTTTTTTATAACAAAAAACGTTAAAAAACAGGAAACAGGAAGTCGTTCGCGTGGTGTACACGCGCGGTGACTTCAAAAGAGATCTCACTAACCTAGCTCCGCCGCCGCGAAATCGCCACTTGCCTTTCCGGTTTCTGTCTTTGTCCGGAGCTGCGAGAGGGCATTCGCCCAGCCCAATTGCCACTTTGTCCGAAGAGCCCGTCCCTCTTTGATTACTGGTTCTGAGTTGCTTCTCATGGTGGGTTGGTCGGAGAGCTGCCGTACGTGACGGCTGCGTCTTGGCGTGGAGGTTCGGGGTCATCGCCTCCCCCGCTTGTCGTTGGCGGAAAGTCTACTGGCCTTGATCAGCTACTCCTTCTCACCAGCCTCACGGTGTTCGACCGGCGTCGATCTGTTATGGATCCTCCTCCACCAACGCGATTCCGGTGACGAGTTTGGTTTGGATTGGCCCAGGAGTGACGTCTCATGGTCGTGGTTCAATAAAGAGGGTTAGTAGGATCATTGGCATTTAGTGTTGTGCTTCATTGGTTGTATCCGGCTTTGTACTAGCCAATGATGTTGGTAGGGTGAGCTTGTGCTACTTGCCTCTTTCGGTTGGTGAGGTTCCTGCTTATGTTAGCTCATGGTCAAGTGCTTCAAGTTGTTTTCACGCGGCGCGAGAGGAGTCGGTGATCGAAAGTTGTGGAGTTTCTCCCGTTGACGACGTTTGTATGGACCTCCTGTGAACATCCTCTTCGGCTATCTATTGAGTGTTTTCAGCTCTCCGAGTTTGCTTGAGCGAATTCAGTCCTTCATCAGTTTCTGGAAGAACAAAAGACATCGTCATCACTTCACCTACTCCGTTAGCCGATGGTTCAATATCGAGTTAGTGAACTGAAAACCTCCTAGTTATATGTTTTCCATGTTTTTATCTTTTTTTTGCCATGGATTGCATTCACTAGGTTTATGAATTACTTTGTAAACCTAAAACTTATTCATTTCAATGAAATATTTACTTTTTAAAAAAAAAAAGTTTCGAGGTGATTGAGGAGGGGTGTGTGGACTTGCAATTAACAGAAAAAACAGCTAGGAAGTAATATTTAACGTTGTTATACAAAGATCCCAAGATAATGAAATAAGCTTTAATGGAGAATAAAAACAAATTATTAAAGAGAAGGTATAAAACCATGTGATCAAGAAAGATGGACGAAATAATAAACACATTAAAAACTTGTGACAAGTGAGAATTGAGAATGCAGAGCACTAATGCCGACCTCTCTTTGTTCCTATGGTGGTCTCGAAAAAGCATAGAGCGTTCCAAGTTTACATAACCATTATTATTTTTCTTCACTCCTCTCTGTAGTCTGGATTCTCCTTTAAAATGATGAACCCTTCTAATATCGGCGACAGAGGAATGTACCTGTTTGCCATTTACAATAATCAGACACCTTTCATATGGAAACAGAAAGTGTACAAGGAAGTAGGAAGAAGAACGTACTTGTCGGTGGCAAGCTCGGCTCTCTCACCAGCAGCCAGGAGAACAGGTGTAGAGTGTGTCTGGAAACCAGTTATGGTCTTGGGCCTACCCGCTTGTCCGACCACATCAACTGCTTGTCCTACCCGCACTGGCACTGACAGTGGCTTCAAGTTTTCGTCCACTGTCAACATCATCCTTGGCTACAATGTTTTCACAAATTTTGG
This sequence comes from Arabis hirsuta, assembly GCA_964056655.1. NCBI lineage: Eukaryota > Viridiplantae > Streptophyta > Magnoliopsida > Brassicales > Brassicaceae > Arabis > Arabis hirsuta. Next base: position 306,947 of record OZ053301.1, read on the forward strand.
TTCAAAAAATCAACCATCGCAAGATAATCAGACCTAGACAATAAGAGGGGAAGCACCGGACTGAAATGGAACTCACTTGCATCGCCAAAACGAGGAAGTACAGCACATAATGGTATTTCCCGAGTATGATTGGTTTCATGTCAAGGCATGCATGCAAGAGCGTCACTATACCAGCAAGTGCGGTTCTGCGTGAACAAGGTTCGCATGAGCAAGAGTAAGGATTCGCATGACAAAAGCTTTGAACATCAAACTATCAAAAGCTCCCATTATAGCGGTAACAAAGAGAAAGATAAACTTACGGCGATAGCAAGAACCGTTCAGAGTGGAAGGGGCTGAGTGTTAAGAGACCTTTTCCCATGTGCACCAGCCCTTGAGCAATACGTACCTGCATTATAACTTACCAAGTGAGTACAGTAATTTCAACAAGAACAGCAGATCTATTGCAGGGGGATAAAAACAAAAATGAACATTTTGAGGAACACATTACACAGAAGAGAAGACTGGCGTCCTTGTAATAATAGCTGGAGAGGTTCCGAAGCATCCCAGCTATCCTTGCGTTATTAGTTCCAGCGCCGATTAGACCCAATGATATAATTGCTGCCTGCAAGAGTCAGAAGAAAGATTACTCCCCTTTCAATATTATTCGATTAAATAACTACTGGACAGACTGTGAAGCGAAATGATAACTAACCATGGCAACTTCCGAATCTGTGTCATGGCTAAGACGGCTCAAGGTGTCCATTACAGTCACCTGGAAATGTGGAAAATATTTAAAAAACCAGTAATACTCTATACAACCACCAGCAATATTCTGTAAGCAGATGAAGGTAAAACTATATTTACAAAAGTATTCACCTTTGGATTTGATATACATAGGAGACCAAGGGCTAAAGGCACCGCACGCCGAATGTTTTGTTCTCCGTATTGTAGCATCCGCTCCAAAGAACGGATCTGCATATCAATGCCCAGTTCTTCAGACATAGAAACCATCGCTAATCCAAGCACAGCTGGACCCTGGTGGATGTCACCTTTCTCAAGATGCTCTCCACACTGAGAAAGGAGGTCTTGGACCTGAACATAAATGGAGAAGTCAACAACTGAACTAGAAAGCAATGGATTATGACATTCAACCACCAGCACAAATGATTAAATACCTTAAGGACATTCCCAGTTCCAGCATAAGCACATGAAAGAAGTGTCGTATCACAATACTTTCTAATCTTCTCATTGAACGTCTTTGAAACTTCAGCTGTAGCCTCTACACTTTCCTGGTAAATATTGGAAAAGGTTGGTGATGTTCAAGTAACGCAAATAATGATTACATACAAAGAGCAAGATTAAGTAGAACACATCGCCAACCTGTTTGCCCAGGTATAGAAGCCCAAGACCAAGTGGCAAGAAACGAGTGAGAGCGTCTCCCAGTTCTGCCTCACTTCGATCCATCAAAGCAAGTATAATAGACTGTGCTACTTCTTCATTACAGGAACCAACATAGATCATTCCTAAAGAAAGTGATGCAAATGCAATCACATCGAGAGGCGCTTTTGCATCATTCAGTATCGGCGACAATTTGCTTCTTATCTGTCGAAAACAGAGAGTATGTTAATGTTTCATGAACACCGAAAACATTCAACTAGTAATGTAGGAAAGGATAAGTTAATGTTATTCAAAATATTTATTGACCTGGTCATTTTGGGAACCTGCATATGCAATTCCAAGACCCATGATTGCACCAATTCGGACAGATGAATCCTCTTTGTCTATATAGTCTCCAAGAAGTGCCAAAGCCTGAGAAATAAAGCTGAGTCAGATGCAATAATGGCAGCCACTATTAGCACCAGTGGTTCCCGCAAAATCAAACTTGACATCAACTTACAGGGTCACAATCGTTCTTAATGCCACAATTAACAATCCCAACTCCCAGCAGTGCTCCAGCAATGATAGGATTATCATTACTATGGAAATATTTGTCGAGTTGGGAAAGTCCAGAGTCCACATCCCACAGTTGAATCATACCCTGTAATAGCGAAACAAGAAGATCTGGTTACAATTTCTACTTCCATGATCTGAACACAGCAAAGAAATTCATCACGTAAGAAGAGCTATACCAGACTAGCTGCTGCACTAGTCTTGCCATGTTCTTTATTTTTGAATAGCCAATTTCCAGAAGATCCCGTGGTTGAGTCTGAAGGCACTGTCATTAGTTTGTCCTGTGATAAACAAATTTATTAAGAGGACAGGTCTGCCACTAGATCCATTTTATGAAAATCTGCAATCATACCTGACCAAAACCAGCATTTACAAATGCATTGACAAAGGTAGCAGCCAAATTCTGTCTAGCAGAATCCACGTTTGCACCAGAGCTCGCCCTACCATCGAGCAAGTGAGCCTACAAAATATAAAAGGGCAGGTCAAAGACTGAGGAAAACATAATTTGCAGATGTAACATCCATTAAAACTGATTTACCTTGTAGATGTCTTCAGGCGTTTTGGCCTCCATGACCTCAATATCCCTTGCAAGAGTCAGATATCCTTCACTTAACTTAGTGTTGTTAACAATATCCTGTAGGCCTTCTCGGTCGTCGTCGTCTGCAACCATCTCATCGTCAAGGTCAAAGGTTATACCCTGCAGGGAGGCACACCAAGAGAAAAGAAAGTACGTCATCAGGCAAGTGTCTCCATATGAATGGCAATTTCAAGCAGTGATGCAATAGAAGTGGAAGAGAATTGGAGGAAGGCCAATGTGGCTAAAGAATGAGGTCTTCCCGGACAAACAATACAAAGTTGTTCTAAAAAATTAGTACCACCCATGGCTAATCAATAAACAAATTCAAATTCCGTCAAGATCATGCTCGATAACAACTACAGACAGTGTTCTCAGTTCTCATTTTTTATCTATTACCGCCATGTAACAGCCGAAAATATATATTCGAATAAAAGCACAACTAGCTCTTAAAGCATATAGGAGTACAGATCCATAACCAAAACATACATACAAAAAAGAAGGAATGAGATGGAAATGTTAGATATAGTAAAGTAGAGATAGGCAAGGACTTACATGACGAGCAATCATGTAGCAGAACTGTTTCTTTCTAAGCAGATCAGCACATGAGGTAAATACTTGTTTAACATACTGCAATACAAAAAAAAAATATCATAGAACACATTAAACATTAAAAAAATCCATGCCGATAATCAAAATAATTAACATAGAGGATTGCTTTTCCATCTGCTTCAAGGCGCAAAAAGAATAAATGATACTACGTTCTTTAGGAAAATTAAAAAGGTACCTGCGTATTATCAAGAAATAACGCAATCTGCAGAGCGTTTGGATATTCTTCAAACTTCATGTAAATCATGTAGGAAATATCTAAAACTAACATGTCATCTGGTCCAGGAAGGTATCTGAAAATTCAAATAAGTCGTCAAGGAGACTTTCGTGAGCAATATAATCAAGCAAAAGTCACCACTTGTTTCAACATGACTGATCTAAAACTTGATCAGTAAAATACCAAAATGACTGGTCTAAACACACAAATAAGAGTGAATGAAATGAAATGAATAGGATTGACTATGTTGAACGTACTTTGCTGCACTTGTGAGATAGTTGCACGTCCTCTTGAAATTTGCTTTGTCTACATGCTCAAGTAAGAGATCAAGATCCTCGACATCCATTAAAAGGTCAACAGCTTCGGTTTCTGCATTGTGCTGCAAGTAAAAAAATGAAATCCTTTAGACTAAAACCCCCAAAGGTGCTAGTCTTTAAGCCTATAAATTATAAAATTTCTACTTATGCACGACAAGGGACAAAGAAACAAGAAAAATAACCATCGTTGGGAATTTACCTTCATGTGAAAAGCAACAATTTGCTGCACAAGCTCCATTAAATCGTCAATAGGGGCCTCCTCACTCTGAGATAACAAAACGAACAGGTAGATAACCAAATCTCAGTAACATTTCTCATTGAGTAAGACACATATAGTCATTCCTTAAAACACCAATCATCCGAAGGATGAAGCCAAATACAACTTCCAATAACCTTAGAATATGTGGAAAAGCCTTATGACGAGAAATTGAATTTCCAAAGACAAAATGGATAGTTAGTTTCTAACCTGACGCTTTGTATACTCTTGTGCAATTTCTCCCGCTAAATTCCTGACATATTCGTGACCCCACGATCCAATGTCACCCTCTGTTCCAATCAACCTATAACCTAAGCTTTCCTGAAATAATATTGTAAAAAAAAGTGAATAATAGAATAAAAATTGTAGAATTTAACCAAGAACCCCACAACAGCTGTGTTAAGGCAGAACAGAAAGAAATCAGTAGCTAGAAGCATACCCTTTCCCCCTCCGCAGACATAGTAAGGGCCAAGACCGATAAGATATCAGACAAGTACTTCTGCAAACACAGAAAGTGTGATCTTTAATAAGCCATAACCAAGTAATAGGAACAAAAAAGGTATTAACGAGGTGTGACTTGAAATGTATGATGACATACCTTGAGATCAGAATCAGCCATTGTTACATGAAATGCTTTAAGAGTTCCATAATGAGGACGGAGAAACTTTAGTGGTTTGGGAACTGAAGTCATTGAGCTTGTTGAAGCTCGGATTTCCTGCCTACGGAGCACAAAAACTCCATCGAGGTTAGATTAAGACAAGGAGTAAATTAACAAACACAAGCATGTACAAGCTTCAATGGCAATAATCAGACAAAAACCCCCAGCTGATTCGGTTAAAGAGATTCAAGAAGTAATTACCTCATGCTTTCAAGAGCAGCCCTCTGCAATTCCGGATTGGGATCCTGAACTCTCTCGACATAGAGCTCAAGGTTCTGCTTTAGTTCCAAGTCCTCTTCAGACTACAATCACACCCAATGTAAGTCAAGTCATTTAGCGACCATATACTACTAGCTACAAAAAAGAAACTCAAATATGAAAAGAATGCTACTTGTCCAAGAACAATGGTAGCAAAACCCTCCTCCAAAAACAATAAAGCTTCCTCGAACAAAAACCCTAATTCTATACTATCTTACTTCAATTCGATCGATTTCCAAGTAAAAACTGACTACAGATCCAACAGATTTGAAATTAAATTCCCTTCTAATGTACCCAGATACCAAAAAAGTCCCAACTAGCACTTCAACCTAACACAATGTCGAAATCAAACCGAGGAAAGAAAAACTCACGAGGTCATCTTCCTTTTTCTCGTCCTTCTTCTTGGGATCTTTAGACGGAACCTTCACGGAAGCTTCATCCTTCTTCGCACCGCCTCCGACACTGTTGGGATCCTGAGCAGGAGCCATATCTCTACTACTTGCAAACTTAGTAGCACCAGATCAATCTGAAGAATTCGAAAACTCGGAGCTTATACTTGTGCAATCGAAAACTCTAAATTGCAAAAAAACTATGGAGGAATTATAACTCTTCTGCAACTCTCTCTTGAAGGAAGAATGGAAATTGGAAAATAAAGGAATCAAAGTTCTATCGGCATCGGAGAAGATAACCCCTCGATCAAGATTTCTATGATTGGGTTCGGCCCATTAAGCTTATTGGGCTCGTTTAGTGAATCCTTCCCATCATGTCTAACATTTTTCTTTTTTTAACAAGTCCCAATGGAACATTTTTTAATGTTTTGGAGTCGAATGTCTAAATTATTCGATCCTTATTTATATTTTATGGTGTTTTCATATTTCTGTAAAAGAGAAAACAAATCCTAATCCCATACTCCCAGTTGATTATTTGGATCTATTTTTAAGAACCTTCGTCCAAAAGTTCAAGACGTTTTAAAAGAATTCGATATATATGTACTCTTATTAAGCGAATCAAGCTGCAAACAAAGTTTGAATCCTATGAGATTATAGTTGTTTTTCTTAATTTATTTTGAGGTTCGGAGACCATGGTTTGAATTTGGTTACTATGATTAAATAATTATAATTGGTTATTGTAACGTATTTCAATAACAAAAATACTTCCCCTTTTCACATATACTTTAAAATCAATATGCATCTCGTATGGAATTCCATTTATAAATCAAATGAATGTATTTTTCTCTTTTACTATATATCTTCGACCAAATTCCTTTATATATTTGAATTTGAAACGAGTATTTGGTTGCATTGGGTTTGAAGACCATGTTGGATTCGAATAATAATATTTATATTACTAGCCTACTTGGACTCTTTTAGAAAATAATACGTACATGTTTACTTGTGTGAGTGTAAAATGAGATGCTAGTAATAGTATCCGCATGTATAAGAATTATGAAGAGAGACAAGGACCATTCAAAATTTGAAGGAGCCGAGAGAGAGAGAGAGTGGTCACAATTGGAGAAAGAAGAGGTCGTTACGTTGGATTTTACGTTGCCTCCATGCACTTCCTTCTCCTCTTATCTCGTGGTCCTCTCTCTCTCTCCCCTCATTATTATTCTATGTCATTGTTCTCGAGCTCTATCCCAAAAAATATGTTTGTTATGAGGTAAATCACAATAATGCATTATTCATTTTCCCCCAAAGTCTGGTAAGTTTTTGAAGTAATTTATGTTGACTATATATATAAAGTTATAAAACAGATTGTCCTCTTTATAATAGAGGACACTAATTTGATCAATTTTTTCACGGAACACACGATCGTTCACTAGGGCTATTAGGTATTTTTACATGTAATTATAATTAAAGATATTTTTTTTGAACATCTGGTATTCCATTAATCATTAAGAATTGTACATAATTGGTGAAGAAAATTGATAGAATACATATTTTTATATCATCTGAACACCTGCAATAACTTAATACAATGATATATATTATATACCAAGTTAAACATTGTTATGCCCCTTCTTCGATCATGTACACTTGCTTCGGAAAACCGACAGAAGTTTTGAAGTTTTGATTATTGCGACATCATCGGACAGGTGAGAGATAATGCGATTATTAATTAAAACCGATATCCAGAGATCAATAAGCGTATGTGCAATGAAATCGTGATACCGATGCTTTTTGGATCACATTCAGACGTGACAAATTTAGATTTGTTGAACTATCGTCACCGGTGCACACTCCATCACAAGAACAAAACGGCACACTGACAACCACACTTTATACGCATTAAAGGTATTATAAACCTTAATTTACCCCAAAAAGAAAAACTAATTTTTTTATACATTTATACGTTTTATTATAATATGTATATATGCTTAAATGCAAACCGTATAAAATACGACATTGCATTTGCGTTGAACGTTTCCATCTGCGTCCGCAAATACAATTCATCACCATTAAATTGTAACAATGTTATACTTAAAAACAAAACTATTTAAAGCAATCAAAGTTCTAAATCACCAATGATTAGAGAGGATATATCATATATGCCATTTATTTGCGTTATAGAGAGTGTACTTAGCACCCGACATGAAAAAGTCTCCTTATTAGTTACATATGTATGGGCAAATCAGGAAATGAGACCCTAACCTCTCAACACTCAACAAGGATCAAAACAAAAACAACCCTTGCAAAAAAAAAAGATGTGATACAAGAAATGTCGTCGAATTTTGTTTGGTTCGGACCGCACTTGTTCGTGTCAGGCACAAGATGCGGTCGGAGGAACCTCAGAGACACCGTGACGGTGAAGCTCCGTCATAACACCGTCAACAGCCGGTGGCTTTAATCCCAACGGAAGTGGCAGCCATGGCCTCGTCAATACATCTCCTATGGCTGCATCCACACTCTCCTTTGACTATATATAAACATAATTACAAAATTAGCACATACTAAAAGCAAAACTCGACAAGAATAATCTATTATAATTAGATTCTTACCGGATGTAAGTCCACCAGAGGACGAGCACCACCAAAACCATGATCTGATTTATATACCGGATGATGCGGTGGCATAGCCTGTGGGATTCCGGCAACCGGCGGTGCTCTAAACCTCTATATAATTAGCAGAGCAAAAAAATACGATTTAAACACACATTTATAGGAGCAGATCGGTATATATACGAAAACAATATTAGATATATTTTGGTTTACCGTAGCTACGGTCGGCAAATACGGAGTCGTCCCATTGTGAATCTACGTGAGATACATAAAACTGTTAGTTTGAAAGACAAGCATATAATAAAATATTTGCAATAAAGTTTTAGAAGGAGTTGGATTATTCGAATTCTCACGTAAATTAAAAAGCTACACATGAGAATATTAACATGTTTAATTTATCCGGTCCGAAAACAGCTATGTATAAAGTTACAATAAAATAAAGTATATGATATAAAAATTTGTAGAACACAACTTACTCGATGCCAATATGGAGAATCCAAGACCCAAAACGGTGGAGTAGCCATGGCAGTAGACGGTGGTGGTACGTGTTTGGGCCACACGTTCGGCATTACGGACTGATCAACCGTGGGATGTCCCCACACATGCAACGGTCTAAAATGGTGGTGGACAGATGGCGGTGGTGCGACAGCCACGGGTGGCGGCGGAAACCCGATAGTCGGTGCGGGTGCGAGCCATCCATTTTTATTCCGACCATTGATATTACCTACGTTGTCTAACCCGTAGATTTGTCGTTTGCGTGTCCAATTAGCCGCTTCGGCCTCACGAGCTAGCAAATGTTTCCGATGAGACCTATATTTCTGGTACCACCAAATAATATAACATATGTAAATTAACACTTAATGTTGGTTGGTTATAAAAAGAAATTGAAACGGTTGGTCGTGTATATAATATACTTGGAGGTGACTAGCGACGTTGTGACGAGTGAGACAGTGGACTCCCATAAGCTCCAGAATTCGAGAAGGAACAGCTTTATCCACTCCTAACTGTTCCACTGCCTCCACGAATCTCCTGTGTAGTTCTGGTGTCCAATCCACCTTCACACACATCCCAATACAATTCCCATCTTCATTATTATAAGTTCCAAATAATACAATTTCACATCTCAATATTAATTTTTACGTTATATGATTTGATTTGTAAATGGCCTCATGGACATAGTTTATTTTCTACATTTGAACAAACAAATCGATTTTGTTATTTCATTATATATGTATGTACTAATCGGATTAATCTAAACATGCATAAATCTTCCACTATATATAGATTATAGTTTGAGCTTATAGAGATGCATGTTAACATAGCTTTTTCTAAACTTGATTAAAATATTTAAAATTTAAACATTTTGCGATTGCTAATTAAATCTAAGCGAGTAATCCACTTTTAAAAAATTCGAATACATGCAGATCGGTCCATTTGATAGAGTCTAGCTAGGGTTTATAATCATAAATGATTAATAATTTATTTACCTTGACCTTTCTCTTCCCTTCGTTGTTACTAATCCGATTGGTCTTGGAAGAAGCAGAGGAAGGATACTTCCTTTTCCGGTCACTGTCGCCGTCATAGTTCACCGTCTCCACCACATGAGTTTCGTCATCGTCTCTTTTGCTAACGACTTCTTCACTTTTTCCCGAAATACCCTTATTACTATAAGTCTCCCCTTGACGACTATCATCAGCCTTCTCCGACGACGACGTAGTAATCGTCGACGATGCGTTCATATGATCGGAGAAATCTCCGGCTAAGATCTCAGGGTCAATCTCCAAGTCAGGAAGCACATCTCCGGCGTCGCCGAATAGATCGTCGAAGTCGATGATGTCAAGAAGATCGCGGTGGTCACCAAACTCCGGGAAGTCCTCCTCCGCGTCGATAGTGAATCCACACGACGTAGCAAGAAACTCTGAGTCTCCATCGTAGGTTTCATCTCTTGTCACGTTCCTCGCCGGAGAAAGAGCTAACATCGATCAATCTTGATCACTTCTTCAGATCCAAAGACGATTATATAAGTTTAGAGAGAGAAATATGTATATATATGTAGATAGGGAGACATGTTTGATAAGTCTCTTTATTCGCTTTGCTCTCCAAAAGCCATTTATAAGTTTGAAATCATCAAACAATTGGCAAGGAGAAAAGATGCCACTAATTTATTTATATATATGTCATATTTATAGAGAGAAATAAACCCATAAAAATATGCCTAATTTTTAAATTGTAAGGCAAGCATAATCAATATTATATGTACCATTTGTTTGATAGAAATTGATTATGTTTATATTTTTATGTGTTTATAAGTATATTCCCTATAAATAACAAACAAGATAATAATACTGTTTTTTCTATAGTGAAACGTTGAGTCACAACTTGAAAGAGAGACACTTCTGTTTGTATATATACGTTTGTAATTAATTAGTTGTATAGTGTTTGATAATAAAAAATACCGTTTGTAATTCTTATCGTCCTAAACCACGTGCTGATGTTGCGTTTGAAATATAGAACTACTTAATAAAAAAAATGCAAAGTTTATTTTTAAATGCGCAAAGTTGTATGCTATATTGTAATAAGATTTTTTACAAAATTGCACAAGTGGAGCTGTCAAGATTTTTTACAAAATTGTAATAAAATTCGGTTGCCTGTTTTATTGGCAAGGCAACAAAGAAATTTGGGTTGTCTTCAGAACCACAACTTTAAGTTTCAATATCTAAATGTCGCATTTGTCTCTTTACCGTTTTTGGTCTTTTGGTTTTTGTTCTGTCACAACATCACTGGTACTAATATATAACTTTTTCACAAACAGTAATAATATTTGTGAAGATAAATGTCTCATATCTGAAGTGGGAAAGAATTTGATATAATATATAAGGGATTTGGGCCAATCTATTCATTGTCAATTGGTTTTGAGTTGGAAGCCCATGAAACTTAATATGGTATCAAGTGATATTATCCCACATTGGAAGTTGGAGAAATAATATAGTAATATATAAAAGGGTAAGGGCTAATCCACCCATTGCCAATTGGTTTTGAGTTGGAAGCCCATGAATAATCTAAATTTAACATGGTATCAGAGCTTGAACACATACTGTTCCACTGAACCGAAATCGATCCGGCTCATCGAAAGAGGTCCAATTGATCTTACCTGAAATTAATCCTAGATTGGGATATTGTCGAGATTGATGGCTAGAAGGGTCATCATCTCGAGGGAGAATGTGAAGATAAATGCCTCACATCTGAAGTGGAAAATAATTTGATCTAATATATAAGGGACATGAGACAATCCACTCATTGTCAATTGTTTTGAGTTGGAAGTCCATGAAACTTAACAATATTATTTAAATTATATTGTCAATATGAGTTACGGTAAATAATATATATGTAGAACATAAAAATGAAAAAATTATCAAAACTAAAATCATAAAACAAATTCAATATTATATCAAGTGTACTAACTATCTAGAACTATCATCATAAAAACAAATATTCCCTGCAATTTTCCACTTATAGTATAGAATCAACAAAAATGAAATAAACCGCATACTTATGTGAGTTTATGTACAAACATATACTACTTTGATAATTCAAATAATCAAAGTTGTTTTGTGCAGTTAGTAAAACCAATAGTGTTCGGTGTCGTTTTCTATTTTTTAATTTAGCTCTGCACTAGCCGACTTCGGGACTTCGGGTTGAACTTGGTAGTGCTTTCGCCGTTCACGTCTATTGGATTGTGAGGTTTCTACTTGTGTAAGCTCATGGAATTGTGCTTCTTGTCACTCTCACATGACGCGAGAGGAGTATGTGATCGAGGTTAATGTGGTCTTTGCCATTGACAACACTTTGTTAGAACCTCCTTTGAAAGGCTTCTTCGACAATTGGTTTAGGTGAGATTGGCTTTTGCAATTCGCTATCGCTTCTTCATTTCTGCAGCAGATTTTAGAAGAGCAACTAACATCGGCATCACTCGTCTACCTCTATTACCTATCGAGTTAATGTCGAGCGGACGGACTGAAAATCGTTCTTGTATTATGTTTCCACGTTTTACTTTTTTTTTGCCATGAAATCATAGTATAGGTTTTATAATTTATTTTGTAAAACCAAATCTTTTTCATTTTTAATGAAATATTTATCATTTAGCAAAAAAAAATTTGATAATCACAATAATATTCATCGAGAGTGTTAGACAATAAATGTTCCTAGTTTTTAAAATGGTTTCGGCTTTTGATATTGAATAGTTTAAAGTGGCTAGTGTGTATTCACAAGTACACTTACTCAGAAGAATTGCGTATCTTGTCCAGCCTTCCTCGTAGACAGAAACCACATGCTGTTGGTTCTCATCTCATCTCGGTTAATGGGTTTTTGATTGATTTAAAATAATCTTCATGTACCTTTGTGGGGTTTGTAATCAGTTTTTTTTTTTTTAATAAATGGTTGCTACTCCTTTTATTTTTAATACATTATTAAATAAATGATCAAATAAACATTAAATGATCAAAAAAAATAAAAAAAAACAAAAAAAAAACATTAAATGATCAAATTTTAATCCAAACTTGCAAAAACAACTATGCACAAGTTTTTGTAGGCTCACTGTTTGGAAAAAAACAATAATAATTATTCTCCCGGTCATCAACCTTTTTTTTTCTTGGGATAAAATTTTGAATGCTACTATATATCCATGCAATGGGGCGTCATATATACTATGTAAATGCAAGAAATGGAAATTTCTAGACGATCATTTACCGTAGTACCCCTTTTCGGTTTTTCTGAAGTTGTGGAATATGATGCTCTCAGACAAAAGGACAAAATTGTCTGGTTTACGTATAAATGGACATGCACGACCTTATATGGGTCCTCAATAGTTTCAATAATTGATGTTGCTCATTGCCACATCACATGTATTAATATAATACATACATTTCTACACATACGTGAATGTAATACATATATAGGTTGATAACTTTTTTCACATTAATGAATTTTAAGTTCCAAATATTATCCGTCCAAACCAAATCAAGTGGTGGTGACCTAGTGGTAAAAAAACTTAAGGAAAGAAAACTCTTCCAACCTGAGTTCGATTCTTTTTGGAAACACTTCCATCTCCATTTGGCATCTCGAAATGGTGTCACGCTTTAAGCTCATTATAAAATACGATGAGTGGACCACTCGACGGCTATACTTATCATGGAGATTAGTCGGATAGTAAAAATCCGGATACCCTGATTATCGAAAAAAAAAAAATTTATATATTATCCGTCCATTACTATACCTTAATTAAAATAAGGTATTTTGCAAGTCAAGTGAGTCCCAAATATTGTCTCGTTGAACGATGAGTCTATATCGTACTAATATATGAATGTTGTTAGTACATATCAATATTCTGATATATGAGAGGATTTTTTTTATAACCACCGATATATGAATTTTCCGAAACCCTCTAATATATGAATTTTCCGATAACAAAAATGATGGGTTAATTTATATCGTAGAGGAGACAATTCGACATAAAAACAATAGCTAGCTTAATCTAAATCGTAGGGGTCAACGAAATAATCTATGAACTTGATCGATTAATATATAAGATGATATACGTATTATATATCACTGAATTACACACAGCTTGATTAGGAAATCAAGTATTGAATCTACATAGAGATGATCGAGTAGAAAAGCTATATATGTACATAGATGTTTTGAAAATTGATATTAGAGAATTGACAATCAGTGGATGTTAAGGGCCACACCCACATGTGACTTGAAAACGACAACAAATGGAAATGATATCATGTGTGCTTGTAATTAATTTATTAAAAATGAAGTGCTGCAACTTTCGTAAAAGGACTGGCCTCTACTGTCATTATGATGCCATCAATCATCATCTATGTCGCAGTAAATAGCATATCATATATGTATATGTGCTTATACAATAATTCTATGATTAATTTGTAAATCACGATAGTCGACGTACTATACAGGTTTGAAATGGCCATGATTTCTTCTTCAGATTCCTGTGAAACATGGTCTTAAACTCAATATTTCGAATATGTTTTTTTTTTGAGAAAAATATTTCGAATATGTTCCAAAAAGGAAGAAATGTTTTAGTTACATACAGAGACAAGAAAGCTATAAATTTTTAGTTCGATTTAAATTCAATTTTTTCATCATGTAGTCATCCTAAAATTGAAAAAAAAAAATTACAGTATATCATAAATTTTCAGTTGATTAAGGTTCCGATCTTCTTTTTTTTTTCTTTGTCTTTACGTTTTGGGTTTCCATGTTATATGGGAATGAATAAAGTATTGGAAATTTGTAATACTGAAACACAAACGTAAAAAAGAACAAACAATCAGTACTGACAATTTGATTCGTTGCAATTTATGATGATTTTTTTTTTGAGAAATGATGAAATATATTATAGCCCAAAAAAAAAAAAACTATTTGAAGATTTTAGAAAAGTCATGCAGCAACACGGCGAGGCAAGAGACAACAAGTGCAACCGCGTGAGTAAACTTTATTTGTTTGTATAGTTGTATGAAATTTTTGTCACTGTTATATCCAATAATTGAAATACTATTGTTATTATTTTGGTTGTTAGAATGAAAAATCTAATTTGTTGTGGATGAGCTTGTGGTGAGCAAACTTTTGTCTTTGTGTTTCAACTATTGGGACCATCAACTGAAAGCTACTGTTTCGTTTATATCTTTATTTAAGTTTTTAACGGTAATGTCCGATCAGGTTTCTCGTGGACATACGTTGATAGTTCAGGTTTCTCCAACATTTAAAGTGCTTGCCGTTTCATCCACTTTAAAAACGACGTGCTGTTTAATGGTAAAACCAATAATGGGGCACAAGTGATGGGCTTAAAAAGCCCATAATACGTTTTTAAACCCAAACTGTTGCCGTGTCATGTTGGAGACAAAATTTCCCGTTGTTTAGCCGGCGATTGAACTCCATCTCCGGTCATCACGCCGACGACTGTAACCAGTAGTTCTTCTCCCCTATAGATATCTATTACGACAATACGAATATCATTAAGTATGTTTTCTTTTGTTCACCTTTATACGTTTGTGTTTTCTGACAAGATCCGAGAAGCCTATTTCTTCTAACTAGTTTCCGGCGAGAAACGGCAATCTTCTGCCATTAATTCCTACCAGAACTGGTCGTCCTCAGTTACAAACACTCATGCTTATTTTATTTCAGGCTGATTCGAAAGCAGGGCTTCTTTCCCTTGTCTCTATTAGTGGTCTGGTTGATTTTGTACTTGTTTCATTAGAGGTCTGTTGGTGTGTAAAGCGACGAGCTTTATCACATTCTCTTTAAAATTGCTTAGAAAATTACTCGAATAATGAATTTCTCTGCCAGACACAAGTTTTGTGATTATTTGTTTAGCAAAGTGCACACACAAACTCAGAGATCTTGTGAATTTGGATACTTTGTTTCAATGAGCTTGTAAGGCTCACTTTTCTTTGAAACAGCATTATATCACAACTCTGAGTTGACTATTGTCATTACTTATTTCACCAAGAAGATAACTTTACAGGTTAGATAATATTCTTGTAACTTCTCTGTTAACTCATGGTCCTTTCTGTGCTCTCACTACGATCTTCTAACTTCTCTTTCTCTGCATCAGCCACCATGTCTGGATCATTTACTTCTGGAATATGGTCCGAAAACCATCATGTTCTTGGTCTTGTGGATCAATTACTCGTCTTCTGTTTTCTTCCTTGTCTTCGCTGGCACCATACTCGAAACAAAACGGAACAGATGAGCAAGACGAAGAAAGAAGATAGGGAGGTTTTGTTTGACAAGTCGTTTTCTGACTCGCGAAGATGGAGTATGGTGTCAGCAAAGAGGAGGAAGAAAATTGAAGACGAGTTGGAAAAACTGGAGATTCAACAAATCGGATTTGTGTCGTCCAAGACAAAGGTTTTGGATTAAGCAAACAAGTTAGTATCTGTTCCAAGCTTGCACATGGGTTCTGCTGCATATCAGAAATTCCAGTTCTTTTTTAATATATTCAGTGCAGGACTACAGAAAAATTCGAAGAGCACATCCTGCTCTTTAAGCAGCATCCTTATTCACTTGCTGCAAAGTTTGGCAGCTATTCCTGAAACAGTTTCTGTTGAAACGTGTGCCCATCTTCTTCCTAGAAAATCCCCTCCGATCAGTATGGCAGTGAGAGAAGACTGGGTTCAATGTGATAAGATGGTTAGCTTTATTAATAAAGTGCCCGAGAGTGTCAAGAATGATTCTCAGATTCAAACTGGAACAATTCCATGAGGACCTATCATGCTTGCACTAAATAATGTATTCTGACAAATTTGGTGGCAAAATCTACTTCAGCTTGACCCTTGTTGGGTGGGAGCAATTGTCCGATTTTGAGAAATTTGAAATAATGCTTGAAGGGGTTAGAAGATTACATGAGAAGACATTAAAAAAAGACTCAAACTGGGGGAAGGTCATATAGAAGCAGGGAAGCTTTTGGAACTTTATCAGGTTCCAAAATGTGTCTGCATCTTGAATTAAATAGTTTATGTCAATACCTAGCCTTGTTCCATGTGCATATATTTGAAATGAGCTGAGCTAACCTAAGCATATAAATTTGTACACTCGATTGCCTGCCTTTGAAGCAGTACAAGGGATTTTATGTTTGAAATTTTATGGAAGTTATAATGCTTGTGGTGATTTAGAGTTTTTTTTTTCTTCTCACAATTTAGTGTTAGCAACAATTCTCTTTCTGCTTAGATGTTTTTTCATTCACTTTTTTGCAAATTATTTTCCAGATATGGAAAACAAGGGAGTGCCTGAATCTAGTAGCCAGACTGTTAAAGCTGAGGCCGATATCATTGATGCAGTTACTGTTAGGCTTCCTGATCTTGGGGTTACTCTTTTACCAGTACAGTTCAAACAAGTAAAAGACCCAATGGAGATTATTAAGATGGCAATCACAGGGCTTATCTACATGTTGAAGAACTTATTGAGGTTTGTCATTGATTCAATTCCTGGAAAGCAGTTTGTCAGCATTAAAGCGTGCTCTGGTTACCGTTCTTTTTCTGGCTGGCCAGGAATGGGTGCGCTAAAAGATGAGCTTATGCAGTTCATCTCGGGTATAAATATCAAGAGCTCATGGTCTGAGCCACAATCAAACGTTATGCCATGAGACGGTTCGGCTGAGTTACTATCATCTATGCAGAAGACTGAAGCCACACTTAACCAAGCGTTGCCTGATCATGATGGCTCTAGCAGGCTCACAAGCACTCTGGTTGCACTTAAATCATCTCAGGTTGCTGTGTCGTCTATCTCTCGAGGCTTAGAGATCTCCCCTGAGGATCTATCGAGTGTTGAGACATCTGTTTCCTGTTTTTATAAACTCTCTACTAGTGTTACTGCGGCTTC
This sequence comes from Arabis hirsuta, assembly GCA_964056655.1. Taxonomy (NCBI): domain Eukaryota; kingdom Viridiplantae; phylum Streptophyta; class Magnoliopsida; order Brassicales; family Brassicaceae; genus Arabis; species Arabis hirsuta. Next base: position 324,162 of record OZ053301.1, read on the forward strand.
ACAAGCTGAAGCTCTTCTGGCGATTTCACAAGCTGAAGCTAAGAAAGCTGAACTATTGCCATCTAATGAGGCAACCGAGCAAGAAATGATTGGGGCGATGTTGATTGGAATGATGGATAGGAAACACTGCAAGATTCAGAACCTGTGGAGGAAGTAAACAAGGAATACATAGTCTCGACTCATCCTTTACATTTATGATGGCTTGATATTTTCAGAAAGTATATTGCATTGTACAAGTCTGTAATTGCTGAAATTGCTCTACGACGAATAGATTAATCGTTTCAGATACCTGAAGAGGTCCTGCTTGAAGAAAATGAAGCAGAAAGACTCACCAGGATCTTGGCCAGGACCGATCCTTTGCTTGCACTAAAGATTTCTCTTTTGTTACCTTACTAACGGATTAGAACTCAGTGTCTCAGGAGTTCAGTCTTTCTCCTTTCTCTGTTATCTGATTGGAAAACAATCTCGGAGAAGAAATTATGTGATCATGGATGGAGAAGAGACCTGAAACCTCTTCGAAAACTTCTTAGTAGTTTTATAAGGTCCTAACTTAGATTGGAAGGTTACCTTAATAAATTAGGTTAGGTGTGGTGTCATTAAGTTTACATTAATCACAATTGAATACAAATTAGAAAAGTTCAACAATCTAAAATTACATACAATTGGTGAAAGAAGGAAAAGCCTTAAGAAAGAACAACATTATTCATGTATACATTACATGTATCATTCACGAATTAATTAGAAACTTGAATGCTAAATTTACATTATAATGCAAAAACAAGTTGAATTTGTGATACCTCTAACGGACAATTGAATAATCAAAAAGCGGGATATCCAAATTCGGTAGGTTTTTACAATTATGCAATCTAACATTCAAATCTCTTGATTAATCCAAGAGTCTAAAGCATGTATAATTCACGGTTGAATTAATTAGAAACTTAAGTGCTAAATTCACATTATAATGCAAAAACATATTGAACTTATAATACCTTTAACGGACATTTGAATAATCAAACGACGGGATATCAAGTTCGATTTGTTTTCACAATAATATTATGCAATTTATCACTCACATCTCTTGATAAAACAATCTAAAATTATACAGGCTTTTTACCCGTGAGCCTTGAGCCATCTTCTTCACGTTAAATGTGAATCCCTACAATTAAGACAAGAAAGTTGATTTAAGTTAAGTGGACAATATAACATATTGTAATTAAAAACGAGGTAAACACAATTGAGTATTTATAGCACAATAAAACAAGAAACATGCTATAAAGTATTTAGAAAGAGTAATTAACCATGGAATTCTTTATTTTAATTATCCTCAAATATCAAGTTACGTTTCTCAAAGACATTTATTACGAATTCTTAAAACTAAGCATTTGGATCCTATGTTTAAATTTCAAAACGGTTGTGCTTACGACAAGAACATGATTCGTAAAAGAAAAAGAATAGAAATATCAAACTTTTAGTCTTCATGAGCAGATTTTGAATCCAAGTATCTGCAGCTTCTTGCTTACGAGAGTATAGGAGAAGAAGGTTGGGAAGATTTGGAGCAAGATTCCTTTTTTTTTTCTTTTTCTTCTTTAGGATTGCATCATTATCATATATAGAAATGGGAAGAAAAACATATAAACTTTCAAAGATAAAAGCAAAGGAAGAGAGGATTTTTGAAGAATAAGTTTGGATCTAACATTTTCGATCTTGAAATTTTCGAGATTTGGATGCAAGATTCCATCATAATTACATAAAAACGGGGAGTAAAATATATATAAACATGAAAAGATAAAAACAAAAGAAGAGATGATTTTTGAATAAAAAGTTTGGATCAATACTTTGGGTCTTGAAAAGATTTAGATGCAAGGTTTCAAAGAAAGAGAGGATTATTGGTCTTTTATAAGCAACTTAAATTTTTGTCGACGGCTATTTTTTTTTTATACCGTTGTAAAATTGAGCCTAGCTATAGCCTATACTTTTGTTTCAAAAATTGACTGTTGAGGTTTTTGTACTGTTCAATGGAATTGAAAATTGTTTACTTTCTTTATTAATTTTTTTGTTCACCAAGTGTTACTTCTTTCTTAGTGTTAATTACGTATGTAATGTATTACGACTATTGCTACTTGTATATAATCAAACTATCAAAGGCCGACAAAAAAAAAAAACTATCAAAGTATCAAACCTTCTTAAGACTTAACTACATGCGAAGTAAAATTCTCAAATTATAGGATTGGAAAGGAATATTAGTGGTTCGTAATATAAGTTTTGGTTCTTGATTTAAACCGGATTTAACCGGTATGGTTATTTGGTCACAGCAACGTCTGTTTATTCCTCCGCCATGCGTAATTTCTTCTCCTTCTTCTTCCCCAAGTTACAAACCCTAGATCCTAGGAAACATCACATCACGAGAAGAAAAAAAACAAGAAATTGAGAATGTTTTATAACTGATTTTCGGTAAAGAGCTGTTTTCTTTCTTATATGTTTTTGCTAGGTTTTGGTTCGTTACATATGTAATCAATTCTCCTTGAGAAAATGTACAAATCCCAATAAATAGGTGGTCGAGGAATGTTTGTTATCTCTTGTATCCTCGCTGTCTCTGTTGATCCTCTGTTTTTCTATCTCCTCATTGTCGATAACTCGACGAACTGCATTGGAATAGACTGCTCTGATACCAATAATTATACAACCCGTGGAGAAGTAAACAAGAAATATATAGATCTCGGCTCATTACATATTGTTGGATGCATATTTTCAGAAAGTATATTGCATTGTGCATGCCCGTAAAAGTTCTACGACTTATAGATGGACCGCTTCAGAAACCCGAAGAGGTCTTGCTTGAAGAAAATGAAGCAGAAAGACTGACCGGGATCTTGGCCAGGACCGATCCATTGCTCGCACTAAAGATTTATGTTTTGTTACCTTACTAACGGATTAGAACTCAGTGTCTCAGGAGTTCAGTCTTCTCCTTCCTCTGTTATCTGATTGGAAAACTATCTCGGGAGTTCCAAGAGGAGCATTACACAATGGCAATAAGAGAGCATCGAATGCAAGTCCTGGGAGACAGTTTCCATCATGTTTTGGGGAACTCATGTTCCCGTGTTTTGTCTCGGCCAATCAAGAGATTTTAGCTGGGAATGTGGTGACCATGTTGATGTTGTGATGCACAAGTAACCCATCTCTTAGTCTGATTAATGTTGCACAGGCGAGTCTGAGGAAATACTTGAAGAAGCAGCTTTCAGCTTACAGTGTCAAGCTTAAGGGCAGTTCAGAAGAAGTTGTACGATCTGCATTAGCGTCTCTTTCTAGTTGTACAAACAGCATATGATATGAAGAGGAGGCTTCTTCTCAGAGTGAATTGGTAAAAGTATATTAGTGTTAGTTGATTAGAAAATAGATGAATGATAGAGATTGATAGGCTTAGTTTCTGAGTTCCATGGGAATCCAATCCTCTGCAACATAATCCCCACGTGCACGCATGTGTGTTTCAAAAGGAAAAAAATGAAAGACAAGAAGAGTTGGAGATTATGAGATTAGTTTTGTAGGAAGAAGAACATTTTAGAGTTTTGTTTTTTATTTAATGAGAACCGATCGGTTTTGGAACCACACATGTGACCGAAATAATTCATCAACCATATAAATCGGATCCAAACTGAATTTGATAATGATTCGGTTCGACTAGACTAATTAAATTTGGAATTTATTATATGCTCAAACTTAGTTTTATGTCGTCGATCGAATCGAATCCATCATAAATTATTGAAGCGTGTTGTTCACTGGTTCATAAAAAAAAAATATTCAAGCCAAGACATTTTGGTAGTTGACCAGATGGGAGAACTTCTTCAACAAAAGGCTTTCGTTGACTCTTCTTTGAACGAACCTTCCGAGACAAACTCAAAAGTCAATAAGTTTCGAACACCGAATTCCCCAAAATACCCCCTTGACTTCGACGAGAGAGAAGAGAAAAAAGGAGAAACTGTAAGGGTATTCTCGTAATTCACAAAAGTCCGCCGCGTGGTTACGGACGGCGGTTATACAAATTCCTCATCCTCCCTCGAACGAATCATATTAACATAGAAAAAAAAAAAAATCACTTTACTCCTTTAAAGCATCTAACTTTCTCTTTCCCACATTTCAGAAACCAAAAAAAAAACTTGTCTTTGCAATATTTCTCTGCAAATCTCTGAAAAATTATAAGGTTAGAGAGAGAGAGAGAAATGGGAGAGTGTAGGCCTTTGGGTTTCTTATTGGGTTTACCATTTGCTTTGGTTGCTCTCGTTCTGGCTCTAGTTGGCGCTGTCATCTGGATCATAGGGTACGGTCTCTTTTTTTCTCATAAAATTTTATCAAGATCCAAATCTATTGAAAGTTTATTATAATTTTGTTTATGTTCTTCATCTAACATCTGATTAATTCCCAAGTATTGTAATTTGTAAGCCCAGATCTACATATATGGTTGATTGAACATAAATGATTTAAATACTTTTGTTTTTTGTTTTATAACCGATTTAAATACCTTGTTAATCTTCGGTGATACTAATTTGGGAAAAATAAATTTGGCAGGACGGTATTGAGTTGTTTGTGCCCATGTTGCTTCTGTTTTGCTGCGTTGGCTAATTTCGCTGTTGATCTCATCAAACTTCCAGTCAAAGTCCTCCGTTGGTTTACCCACTCCATTCCTTGTTAACCACACTTTCTTAATTATTCCTTAATCTTCTTATTTGTTTTTCATTTTACTAATTATTCGTTTTGTTGTTACCTTCATGATGATTATTATGTAGTACTAGTTTTTAACTTTTTAATAAAAACACTGGATTTATTTGGGCTGAGCTTTTAGGTTCTACCCTCCTTAAGTAGCAAATAGCAATGCATTCGTTTCGTTCACAAACCCAATTATTTGGTCATTAAATTGATTTAGAAAACAACTAATTCATACTTTGAGGCTTATAAAGCTCACTTTGAGGCTTGAGCCCAACATTGTAAATGGACTTTAGCGATTTAAAGTCCATAATATTGCTTAAATGCTAGAGTTACGGTGACATTATCACAATCAACCTATATAAATCGTCCCATTATGAAACTGATTGCTTAAAGGCTAGAGTTACGGTGACATCATCACAATCACACAACAACCCATAACGTCATATAAACCGTTTTGATATATTCAAAATTTGTACTATAAAAATGCATTCAACAATAGAGCTGTGATGTAAACACGCGTCACAGGCCCGTCACCAAAACAAAAAAAAAACAGAGAGGGGAAAGATTTTCTGGAACATTCCACAGAATTCTCAAACACTCTTCGAAGAAATCAACAAGACTCGGTTTTTAATAAGACCCATCTTCTTCTCTTCTCTTTCGAAGACAAAGGAACAAACAAAACCCAATCCTTGTTTGATAATAGTAATCGGAATCAGGAAAAGTGAAGAAACGAAAGAGAGAAGAAGACGAAGTTCGAATGGGAGTTGATTACTACAAGGTCCTTCAAGTCGACCGTAACGCTAGCGACGATGATCTCAAGAAAGCTTACAGAAAACTCGCCATGAAATGGCATCCGGACAAGAACCCCAACAACAAAAAGGACGCCGAGGCTAAATTCAAACAGATCTCCGAAGCTTACGAGGTACACAATTCGATTCAATCCTTTTGTGATTGATGATACAGACACACTTTTGATTGTTGTTTTGATTCAGTTATGGTGTTTGAGTGTCTGATGATCATTTTTACTGAATTGTCTTTTAGGTTCTTAGTGATCCTCAGAAGAAAGCTGTGTATGATCAATATGGCGAGGAAGGATTGAAAGGGAACGTGCCACCTCCTGGTGCTGGTGGAGCCACTTACTTCTCTACCGGTGACGGTCCAACGTCCTTCCGGTTTAACCCGAGAAGTGCAGACGATATATTCGCTGAGTTCTTTGGGTTCTCTAGCCCGTTTGGTGGCGGTGGCGGCAGAGGTACACGATTCTCTAGCAGCATGTTTGGTGGTGATGATATCTTTGCTTCTTTCGGCGAAGGAGGACCCGGTGGTGGTGGTGGCGCGATGCATCACGGTGGAGCTAGGAAGGCTGCTCCTATCGAAAACAGGTTGCCTTGTAGCCTTGAAGATCTTTACAAAGGAACCACCAAGAAGATGAGGATCTCCAGGGAGATTGCTGATGTCAGTGGGTAAGTAAACCGGAATAAACCATAATCGATGTGTTCTTATGATCATTCGGTTTCATCTCTATGAGCACCAAATCGAACCTTTTCGGTTAGTTAGTTAGTTAGTATGCATGTAGCTTGTTTCTGTGTAATGCATCCTGCTTCTTTGGTTTCGGAAATGTTAGCTACATGCTTAAGAAAGCGTGTTTCGAAAGGTTCTCCTCGGATTCAGAAGTAGAAACAGTATCTTGATCATAGTTCAAAACCTTGCTTAGTGGCAAAAATTGCATAGGCTGATCAGGTTATGTGTTTTCTTTCGGTAAAAATTGCAGCAAGACGATGCAGGTGGAAGAGATATTGACTATTGATGTGAAACCGGGATGGAAGAAAGGGACAAAGATCACATTCCCAGAGAAAGGGAATGAGCAACCCGGTGTGACTCCAGCGGATTTAGTCTTCATCATCGACGAGAAGCCTCACCCGGTATTCACTCGAGAGGGTAATGACCTGGTAGCCACACAGAAGATCTCACTTGTTGAGGCCTTGACCGGTTACACTGTGAACCTGACGACACTTGATGGTCGGAGACTGACAATCCCTGTCACCAACGTGATTCATCCTGAGTATGAGGAAGTGGTTCCAAAGGAAGGAATGCCATTGCAGAAAGACCAGACTAAGAGAGGAAACTTGAGGATCAAGTTCAACATCAAGTTCCCTACAAGATTAACCACAGAGCAGAAGACTGGAATAAAGAAGCTACTCGGATAGATCGAGTTATTACGATAACTACATTCCATACAAAACTATGTAGAACAGAAGAGGAACAAGAAGATCAAAGCTTCTATATGTAGATCACAGATTGTGATTGTTGTGTCCTTTTTGGTGCATTTGTAACATATGTACGATTTAATACTCTGTTTTTTCCTCCATGATAATCCAAGCGTTTTTAAACCATACCTATAAATGCAAGAATACTGTTGTTTCTAACCACTTCCTGATCCTGATGAGAAGAAAACAATTGCAACACTAAACAAATGTCTGTCCAAAAAGGTTTACTGTCGTCTCCTGCAACAAACTCTTGAACAACATTGTCCACTTCTATCAAACTACATCCTGGAGTTTTCTTCATGTTTCCGTCTCTTATGAACTTTCTTATTCTCGAAACATCCTCCCATTTCCCCAAATCTGCATAAATATTGGAAAGCAGAACGTAATTCCCCATATCCTCTGGTTCTAGCTCAACAAGATGATTCATTGCAACAAGAGCAACATCAAGATTGCCTCGTGTCCTGCAGGAGCTCAACAATGAACCCCAAATCTTCGAGTCGGGTTTCATCGGCATTGTTTTTGTTATTTCAATAGCTCGTTCCAGTTTTCCTGCTCTCGCCAAAATATCGATAAGACAACCAAAGTGTTCGATCTTGGGTTCTATTTGATAATCTTGTCTCATCATGTCAAAATACTTCAATCCTCGTTCCCACATGCCAACATGTGAACAAGCTGATAATATACCAAGGAATGTGATTCCGTTAGGCTTCACCTTTGCTCTCTGCATTTCACTGAATGTTTCTATTGCTCCATCAGCGTTCCCGTGATGTGCATACCCTGAGATCATTGTACTCCACGATATAACATCTTTCCCCTTCATTTGCTCAAACAATACGATAGCTTGACTAATCACACCGCATTTTGAGTACATTTCGATAAGAGCATTGCAAACACCAGTTTGTTTCACAAATCCCTTTCTCTCTGCATACATATGGATCCATTTCCCAAGCTCAAGAGAACCGAGATGCGCATACGACGGTAAAACAGAAATGAGACTAATCTCATCAGGCTCAATACCAGCTAATTGCATTTCACGAAACAACTCCATGGCTTCTACATAACACCCAATCCCTGTGTATCCAGAGATCATCGCAGTCCAAGATACAATCGTTTTATCTGGCACTAAATCAAACAAAGCTTTTGCTTTCTTCATCTTCCCAAGCCGTGCATATCCAGAAAGCAAACTATTCCAAGATATAACATCTCTCTCAGACATTTCATCAAACACTTTATGTGCATCCACCAGATCATCAAACTTCATATACATATCAATCAACGCATTCTCAGTCACAACATTGAATTTAGGACCAAACTTGCAGAGATGCCCATGAACTTGCTTCCCTAAGTAACATGATCCAAGGCTTGCACAAGATTTAAACATAAAGGGAAAAGTAAACCGATCTGGAAACTCAATGTTCTTCCTGACCAGTTGCTTGTAGATTTGGATCACATCGTGATACATTGAATTGTGTGTATAAGCTCGAATGATGGAATTGTACAAGAAGACATTAGGATTCGATACTTGCTCGAAAAGACGAGTTGCATACTCCATATCTCCCATCTTATCGCACAAATCCACCATTTTAGTGACCATAAAGCTACTTTGCGATAGTCCATGTACGATGATGCAGCCATGGATTTTCTTCCATTCCCTTGAGCTTTTGAATCGCTTAACAAGTGGCACAAAATAATTTTCCACTTCTCTGATTCCATGAAAGGCCATTAAAGCTAGCTTCTGGTTCCGGAAAATTCGCCGTTAAACCCAGATACTACTATACAATCTTCTCAGGTGGTCATCAATGGTAGTGTACTTTGTTTGTAGTGGCTCCATGGTGTTTTTAAGACAATTCATAATAATGGTAATGGTTTTCAGACAAAAATTAAAAATCTCTAAAAAAGAAACGTTGAAAAGGCACGATAATTCACAAGAAGAGTTGATTTGACGAATCTATAGTGTCTGGAAATCTCAGAGTTTGGTCCAAGAATCCGAGAATACCAAGGAAGAGAGAGATCTGGTCTGGTTTAATCATATCCCCCTTCTAATTCTTTGCCTTCCCGTCGAGGTCCATAGCCTGTAGGTTAAGTAGCAGATCGTTAGAGCTCAAGTAGACCTTGTTTGCCGAGTTTGCGATGGTCTGTGCGATCTCTCTAGCAGCCTCGATCTTCCTAAGCGTTAAGAAAGCTTGGTTGCTTGCGATAGCTTGACCTATGAGCTGAGCACTCTTAGCTTCTCCCTACACAACAAAACAACAACACAAGAAACATTGCTTAGCAAGATTTACCAGTCTTTGGTTTTGTTATGAGATTGAATAAAAAAAAGAGAAAAAACATTTTCCGCACCTCAGCGCGGATAACAGCACTTCTCTTGTCCTGTTCGGCCTTTTCCACAATGAACTTAGCCCGCTCGGCCTCTTGAGCTGCCACCTGCTTTGCTTCTATGGCCGCCGTGTACTCCCTTCCAAAGGTCAAGCCCGTGATGGAAACATCGTCCAGCGCAATGTTGAAGCTTGCGGCTCGTTGAGTTAAGATTTTCCTGATTTCCCTACTCACCGCCTTAAAAGATAACCAAAAACTCATCAGTTAAAAATGCAAGATAACTTCATCGTTAAGAGGAAATGATATAAAGCCAGTTAGTTAACCTCTCTCTGAGTAATAAGCTGGCTTGCATTGTACTGAGCAACCACAGCTTTCAAGGTCTCCTGGATGATCGAAGGCAAAACTCTCTCACTGTAATTCGTGCCAAGTGTTCGATATATCTCTGGTAATTGGTCAGCCATGGGACGGGTGAGAACTCGAAGTCCAATTTTAACCTGAACGTTTTAATCCCACACAACATAAGCACATAACCAGCTAAAACCAGCCTAAAAACCATCAGTATTAGAGAGAGGTAACGAAGCGGAGTACCATTTGAAGATCACGGCTCCCCGATGTGCTATCAACTAGATAAGGTCGTGCACGAACGTCATAGATGATTGGCCTTTCGAACCACGGTATCCTAAGGTGAGTACCCTCAGGGTAGACCTACATAACCAAACATTCCCATTCACTAGTGCATCAATAAAGACTGTTGTTATCCAGAGTTAATGATCAGTGTATTATTATCAAAGATTGCCAACAGAAGATTCAGTGTTAATATTACAGACTTAAAAGAAGCAGTTTTTGCAGCGACTAACCTTGTCTTTGATACCTTCAAGACGGTTAAAGACAATGGCTCGATGACCTCCATCGACATTGTAGAGACTGTGCGTGGCTCCGTAAATACCGAGCCCACCAAGAACCACCGCAGCTATTACACCACCACCAGGACCCTTGGGAACTTTGACATTCATGAAACTCATCTTTTTTCCAGAAATCTAAAACAGAATCAAATTCCACGAACTTTACACTAAAAAAAAATCGAACTGGTTTCAACAAAAGAAAGAGACAGATCATGGAGGAATAGATATGTAAATCAGACCAAAGGAAAATTTGGATCGAATGACACAAAATCAAAAGATAAATCTGCAAATTAGTTGAGAAGAAATGGAAAAAATTGATCACAGATATGATCAGCTTACCGCTAACGAAGAACCCAAGATTGTGAAGATAAACTTGAATCTGGAGATTAATTTGTAGGAAGAAATTGCGAGAGAGAAGAAAGGAAGAGAGGGGTTAGGGTTTAAGCCATTAGCTTCTTGTTGAACGTTTAGTCGGTCACGCATTTTCTGTTACTTGAGATCTTTGGGCCCAAGTTATATATATCCGGGCCCATTAGCTAATTCACATTTTTTAAAGTAATCATCACTTGGAGATTTACCCTCATCATAGCTTTTCACCTTTTGTTTTTTTTGTTTTTTTTTTTTGTGTCACTTAGCCGATAAGGAGTGGGCACGACGCAAGTACTTGTCAATTCTTGGTTACTTGTTACTTGACTTGGCTTGTCCGCGTAATTTTTTTTACGACTCGATACTTGACTTGCTTTAAACAAGTACTTGGAATAAAATTGATACTTGCAAGTAACTTGCCTTATCTTGTTACTTGCTAAACCAAGTAATTATCTCTTGATTACATACAAAAAAGACACATATTCTAAATTTTTAACATCCAAAAGTCACATAAATTTTCAAAGAAGTAGATAAAAATAAAAATAAGCGTTCGAAATATTGAAAGATCATATGAAACTCATTGTTCCTCCATTTTATTTCGATGCTCGAAAAAAGATTTTTGTCTACTTCTTGGTCATGTTTTGCTCCTGCAAAACCAAAAAACGTTTTGTTTCTGCAAAAGAAAGTACTTGAATGCAAATCAAACGTACGTGATAATATAAGACAATACAAGATGACAAGATGTATTCTAACCTTTCATTCTTCATCCAGAGTTAAGCTAATTCCTTGGACCAAATTTCCATAAGCATTTGAAGTTGCAAACTCTGTCAAATAAAACTCGTTAGTTCAAAAATAGAAGAGAAGATGAACTTAAACGACATAAGCTTAAAGATAACTAGTGTATACCATCTTCTATAATTTCAAGTTGTTCAAACTGATCTTCTAACCAACTTTGTTCGTAATCCTTGCGAATCCAATCCTGAGTGCATATTAGAGCTTCAACCATTCTTGGGGTAAGAGAACTGCGAAAAGGATCAATGACACGACCACCTGTGCTAAAAGATGACTCAGAAGCAACAGTCGATACTGGTATAGCTAATAGATCTCTAGCCATTAAAGAAAGTATCTTGTACTTTGATCCTGTCCTCTTCCACCATTAAAGAAAATAACGAGTAACGAGGCAAGTACCAAAAAATGAAACGATACTTGATATTTGTCTTGTCCTTGCAAGTATTGAAATTTTCTGACTTGTTACTTGTCTTGCTAACGGCAAGTACTCGGTTTTTCAAGGTGATACGGGTCAAGTCACGAGTATAAGGCGAGTATCGAGTAATGATGCCCAGCCCTAGATATAATCGAATGCTTTTCACCTTTTTTTTGTTTTTTTGTTTTTTGTGTGTCACTTAGCCGATATACGGTTTTACTATGCTGCATCTTTCTTTTCGTATCGACATGGCAATTGGTAACTCGCTTAATTCAAAAAGTATTATTTTATCCCCAATAACATGAAACATGTATTAGCCTGTCTCAATTAATGAAAAACATTTCTTGATACTTCGTTTTCCTAATATCTATGCAACCCATATATATTCTTCATTGCATGCAAATTATTGTGTTACCACATTTATCAAAAGAACAAAAAGGGGAACAGAAAAACAAAAGCAAAATGGCTAAATGTATAAATGGCATTGACTCCGTCGTTTGTTTGGTAATTTATATATGGTGTTGTAAATCACAATTAAACTCAATACGAATATCTGTAAAAAAAAGATACATGTACAACTATTAGAATTGAATAGATCAAAACTACAATTTCATGACGTCAAATTTCTTTATTTCATTTTTTTGTTGTTTTTAACTAATTTTTTGGAGACAAAATGGTTAAACAAACAAATCTGGAACAAAAATTAGTGAAATAATATTTTTGATTTTACAAATGATTGATGAATATTATTTGACTATGAAGAATATGATTTGACCTTGCGAATGATAAATTTGGTATCCATTGCTATATAAATCTTTTCATTTTTTCAAAGGAAGGTTGAAGCTCATTTTTTCAAAGTAATATTTGTTTTTAAAAATCAATTTAATAATTGTGGGAAATGAAGATGTTGTTTTAATTGATTTCACAATCGACTTGACACTTACTTGTTTCGATTTTTGCATATGTCTTAGAAAACATGAAATTCAATGATTTAGAATAATAAATAAACAAAGAATCAAAAGATAAATGATTACCAATATTGACGTGAAAAATAATATCTTGTTGACGACAACATTAGAATGACATTACTTAAAAGCGACAAAAACAAGGAAGAGGAGTATTACTTTTGCAAGAGGTACATAAAGCAAATGTGCAAAAAGAGGCCAAATTGGGTCATGAAGTATTTGTTTTTTTTTTCACTATATAACTCATTTGTGCCGATTTGATCATGCGTAAAAAAACTTATCGTCCCTCACTTCCACAAAACCTTATCACCTCACCCACGCTACATTTAGAACTTTGCATGTAGATATAATAACAACGATTAAAGTAGTGCATCACATACCCACGAATGATGTTTGGCTCTTGTTCGCATTGTTGTAGATTAGTCATGTAGATTACCCAAGATCCTCAAGAACTGCGGTTCACTTCGGTCAAGTATCAATGGATTCCGAGGAAGTTTCTGATGGCGGTGGGTGGGAAGTTTCTAAGAAAATTGTGCGAAGGCCAACTGGTCTCACTGAAATGAGAAAGCTACTTGTCGTTCTGGATCTTCAAACTATGGATTTTGATGGATCTTTCCAACCTCAATTTTTCATTGCTTCGAATGACAATTTTTTCAATGAATATATGGCACAAGACCTCCTTTCACAAGGGTTCGATGTTTATACAGGAAGAGTGCAGGGGATGAATAGGAAGACCATGTATAGAGCTATGGAACAATAATAAATATATTCTTTCTTTTTAGAACATTATCCTTTTTAACATTCGTTTGACACTCGCATTATTTAGTTTTTTCTTTCTTGATTATGTGATGTCGTTTATCTATATATGTTTATTTGTTTTTATATGTATATTCATTTTACATATTTTTAATTTCTAAAATTAAATATTTAAATATTTATCGTTGTCACAAGCTTATAATGTTTTAACTATTTTCAGATGAACTATATTTATTGTTGTAATTTTGTATTTACCACAATAAAATACTCAAAGAATTTTAAATGTATTATTTTTAATTATTTATTTATTGATTTTCTTTTTTTATTTAATTAGAAACTCTAGTAAAATTATTATTAAAAAAAATGGTTTTATTTTTGTGAACACTTTAGATGGAGAAATTTTTTTGCTAGTCAATCCTATATCTTAGGTATCAAAGTCAATCCCAATTAATAATAATCCCAGTAACTTAAAGTTTAGTGCTTTTTATTTAGTAAGTTTTTATTTTAACCATCATCATAATTCATGTACGAATTTTCTAAGAAAAACATTCAACGTAATTGTAGACTAGTTATAACTTGAACATATTTGACGAAACAAAATAAAGTTAAAATAATTGAAAGCATGAAAATTTGAAAAAAAAAGCTAAACTATCTTCATTAAATATCTTGAAGAAAAAAAGCTATATTCCAGATGCGATTGTAATTTTTAAACAATTACAATTTTAAGATATCTTGATTTACCGTTAAAATTGTAAAAATAATTAAAATATTATTAATCGAATATCATCAAGACAATTGTAACAGCATCAATGGCCATTTGCCAGTTATATGCGGTTATTTTTAGTTATAATAAACTAATGAAAAATAAAATGTAAATAGCTTGAACAATGCAATCTTAAAATATTGAGATATCTTGTGTCAAGGATCAAAATCCTGTATCTTGTGTATCAAAGATCAATCCCAATTCATAAGGGATATAATTAGACTGTGATTTAATCCCATTAACTTAAAGTTTAGTGCTTTTTATTTTGTAAATTTTTATTTTAACTATCATCTAGTGAAACAATCCAATTTTTTTTTTTTTAAACATTCAACTCGATTGTAATTGTTTAAAATATTCTCACGTGAAGACTGACGACATGCAAATGGCCAAAAGTAGCGATTGAAACACACCACCTCATGTGCGTTTCTTTCTTAAAGACGTTTATATTCCCGTGATTATATTACAAATGTCTCCTTAATTTGAATTTGAAGGGGCAAAAATGTCAAAAGAATGTCTCTGTTTCCGAGGTAGCAGTAGAACAAGTTAAAGAGACCGATGTCTGAAGCAAACTCAGATTCTCGATAACGACTTAAACAAAGAACAGGTCGAAGAAGACCAAGACCCAAACACAAAAGGAGCTGATTAATGCTGTGTTTGGTCAATCCATGGACTCACATTGTTCTCCGAGTCGACTCGTTCTAATCACTTTCTTCCTCCTCTGCTTCTTCGCCGGCGATTCATCGGCGACAAGACCTGGTTTGTTCTACACTAGACAAAGAGGACGATGCACGCCGCAGTAATTATTCTCCTCCTGAATTTGAAAAATTTGGACCCGAGTTAGCTGAGTCAGATCTGACTCGGTTAAGTTTTTTGTTTTGTTTCAGGTATTGGAGTAGCAGGAGGGAATCATGGCCGAGGATGGTGCCGGAGAGATCAACGGTGGAGAAAATGTTCGGAGTGATGGTTGCAAAAGAACGGTGGAGATCTGATCTGACTCTGGTTGAATCGACGGCTAGGAATGACGAAGAAGGAAACGCGTACGGTGCACTGTTGAAGCAGGGGATCGCAGCTCTGTTAAACTCTTACGCGAGAAGAAGTTTTTCTTATGCGCCATGGGAAGTGAAGACGATGCTTATTCAAGCCATGATCTCTGAGCCGGCGGCTCGCCGGCAAGCCGAAAAGTTCGCCGCGGCTAACGTGGCTTGTGACTAAACCGATTCATTGTTTACTTTGTCGTCTTCTTTAGCTTGAATTTAAGCTTCTCGTCTTGTAGTAGCTAAGTTTGATTCTGACTGGTAAAAACAAAAAACAGAGGTTCTCTCTCTGTGTAATGATTTCAAAATTGTAAGAATTAACCCAAATCAAATTGAACCGAACCGGAGAAACTTAAGTAGAGAGTTTAATTGTAGTTGAACCGAATCCGAACAACAAAAAGTAATCAAAATGTCCACTCATATTAAAGTTAATTTACCATTTTGTTTTATACTATGTCAAAGTTTCAATTATGAATTTCATTTCAAATAAGCTCTCCTTTTTTTGGGTCACAAATTACAAATAAGCATACTTGAAAACTAGTACCACTCAATTTTTAGTTTTTTACTCATTCATTCAACTAACTACAATAATTCATTGTTTTATTTTTAACATCTACAATAGTTCATTGTTTTCCATCCAATTAATTACATGCACATGCAAAATGCAAAATGCAAAATGCAAGACACAACCAAACCATTGTAAACCGAATTCTTATAATACGGAATCGTATTGAATCACCGAATTCTAACTATAGTTAAACCGAATTCCAACCAAATTGGTCTTCATGGTTCAGTTTGGTACTAAATTATGGGCCTTAAGTCTATAAAAAGGCCTAAATAAACGCGAGTGTTTTGTTTTGTTTGGAAACACGACTTTTTCTATATTTATCTCCGTGCGTAACATACTTATCTGTATTACCAAACAGACCTCTAAGATTGTATCAGGCAGAATCAGAAACCCCACGAGGTTTACCGAATGTGTCTCTAGGGCTTAACTCCTTTAAGGCAACAAACAACTGAAAATCTCAATCCTGTCTTGTGGTGTGTTTCTCACGGAAAATTTTAAATCTTTCCTTTTCTTCCAAGCATTATTAACCAGAGATATGTTCTAAATCAATCTTTGTGATTCTTCTCGAGCCGCTTTGTAGGGTTTTTGCCGGTCTGGTCTGTTTCTTCTGAAAGGATTTTGTTGTAATGGCGAGTAGAAAGCTGATTCGAGATTTACTGATTACAAAGCAGCCTCTTTTCCGACAATTGACTCACCAACGGGTTCGTACGATGATCCTTGTAGTGATTTGTGTTTTTAGCGTTTGTGATTACGAGCTGCAAAAACTGGTTGATTGATTTGGTGATATTTGTGTGTTTTGGTTTAGAGAGTTAGCGCAAGATTAGGGTTTAACCCGGCTAATGGGTATGCAATTAATCGCCGGTTCAGCGTTTTCAGCGAGTTCTCCAAGAAAATTAGAGGCGAAGCTGAAAGGTAATTTCTTTTTATGCAATTTTTTCATGTATGTTTGTAATTCTCTCTTCGTGGACGATGATCTTACTTCTTAGTTCAAATTTGTCGTTGTTTTTGTTGTTGTAGCAATCCTGAATTTCAAAAAACAGTGAAGGAGCTCAAGGAAAAGGCAGAGGAGTTGAAAGGAGTGAAAGAGGATCTGAAAGTTAGGTAATTTGCATTTGTAATTTGCAATTACTTAGACATAATGCATTGTATTTCAAAGGAAGCTTATGAATGAAGTGGAAAATGCAGAACAAAAGAAAAGACTGAGCAGCTGTATAAGCAAGTTGATGGGGTCTGGACTGAGGCTGAATCTGTGGCAAAAAAGGTATGGTCTTCTACAAGAGTCTGGAATTGGCACCATATTTTTGGAAGGCAATATTGATTAGAAAAATAAAAGTGCAAATATTTCCTAAGCAGGGCTGTGTCTTCCTTGCCAGATTGCATCTATGTTAAGAATGTGGTTTTTTTTGTTGTTCTCTTGCTTTAAACATTTCCTGTACCTGTATTTATGAAGTATTACTTGTAGTTTGGTAACTGAATACTTTGGAGATGGAAATTATTTTAGTGAAACGTAACTCAGTTTTTGTATGTATGAGAACTTGACTTTGTACATTGTAAGAGGCTTATAGAATCGGTTCTTACCAAACAGCTTTCGTGGTGCAGGTCTCTTCAAGTGTTAAAGACACGTTCTCAGCAGCCACAGAAGAGGTTTTTCTGGACTCCCTTTGTTTTTAGTCCTTTCAATTATGGCATTTTTTTTAATTTGGGTATGCATTTTTGTGGGCAGGTCAAGGAGTCATTCAAGCTCGGTAAAGAGGAGAATGCAGAGTCAGCAAGTTCATCAGGCACAGGAGCCTCTGAAGGAGAAAAACAGCAGGAGCAGCAATCAGGCACTACTGAGAAGCAACATACATTATTTGGACAATTCAAGTCAAGCTTTTCTTCGCCAAAGGTAACCGAGGCGTTTCACAAGCTGAAGGATGTCAAGCCCCTTGACTTTGCAAGGAAGGGACTTGATATTGTGAAGGATGAACTGCGAGGAAGCTCGTCTAAAAAGAAGCACCTGGAATACACGCCTCCCCCGCCATTTACAGGTGAGAGAAGTTCAAGAACAGAGATGGTGATTACGCAAACAAAACAGTCTAAGTGGCAAAAAAAATGGAAATCTCTTAGAGAAAAAGTAAGTGACCCTCTTTGTATTGTCCGCTTATGCCATGTTTTTAAGGCTCTTGTTGATTGTGTTTCTTTAACTTTGGTTTAGATGCAAGGTTATCCTGTATTTAAACGTCTAAGCGGGATGAGTGAGCCTGTTGTCAACAAGGGCCAAGAGGTAACTAACAACTTCTCTTTACTCATTTTGTTCAAAAGTCTGATCTTGCAATAATAATAATCTCGTTGCTGATACTCCTTTGTACTTGTAAATTGGCAATGCGTTTGAACCTTGTAGATTGCAGAAGATGTGATTGAAAGATGGGAAACCAGCGATAATCCGATTGTTCACAAGATTCAGGAGTATGCTCTAATTGCTCCCTTATTATCTTCCTTTAAAAAAAACCAAGTTACTTACTCAAACTGATATATATGTGCACCTTTTTTGTTTTTGCAGCATGAATGAGACAATGTTTCAGGAAACAGGTTCTGCATCTACTTACAAGGAAATACGCAACCGAGACCCGTAAGTTATAGAGGCTGATTGGTTGGTTTGATGATGTGACCCCCTGGTAATTATACTTTTATCTCTTTCATGGCCAGATCGTTCTCCTTGCCGGACTTTGCTGCAGAAGTTCAGGAAGCCATCAGACCAGTCTTGACTGCGTTTAATAAGGTAAATATCGGGTTTTGAAATGGATCATCTCTACCCATCTTTGTTTACGTTGCGTCTAATTAATTCCCATCTCGGTGCAGGGAGATGTTGAGACCTTGAAGAAGTATTGCAGCAATGAAGTGATTGAACGGTGCACAGCAGAACGCGCAGCCTTCCAAAGTCATGGGTATTTTTTCGATAACAAGGTAATCTTGCTTCTAATGAAATCATGTAAATCCCTGAGCCAATGGCTTCATTTTTGTTGTTGTTGTTGAGTAAATTGTTGTGGCCTTGATGCTCAGCTTCTGCATATATCGGAAGTTGAAGTTCAAGAGACAAAGATGATGGGAAATTCCCCAATAATCATCGTCAGGGTAAGGATCTTCTATTTTCTTTATATGTCATTCTTTTAGTTTAATAAGATATTGGATCTGATGGATTTATCTATCTTTGATGTCAGTTCCAAACGCAACAAATCCACTGCATTCGCGACAAGGATGGCAACATCAGAGAGGGAGGCGAGGTAAAATGAAACTGTGAATCAAAATGCAGACCCAAAAATAAGTTATAAAGTTCATCTAAGAACTTCTTGTTGGTGTTGTGTATGTTGGATATAGGACACAATACACACGGTGTACTACGATTGGGCAATGCAACAAGTGGATGCATCAGAGTTAGGAGAAGAAGCTATTTATCCCATTTGGAGGCTCAGAGATATGCAGAAAATTGGTGTTCAAGCTCTCATTTAAATCTTTATATCTTTTAAGCTAAGCCTAAGCCTCTCTCTCTCTTTCCCTCTCACTCACTCTGCAATGTACCATTCTTTACTCAAATCTTGTTCACTCTTTTGCTTTTCTTCTTTCTCTCTGGAAGAAATGGGTTTCCAATGTTTCCAGGGGATAAGTTTTGACAAATATTTGATTAGTTCCTCATGTCTTTTCAAGGTTAACGAGGTTTGTTCTTCTGTGTTAATGGTCCCCTAAGAGGAGGCTTCGAGTCTTTGGTTAGAAAAATAAGAAATACTTACATTTGGTAATTAATTTTATTTATAAAAAGAACTATTTCTTTAATAGTTGTGAATTATTATTATTCCACCTTCCACTTTATATATTTTTCATCTAATCAAAATTTGCAGCCTCTCGATTATTGAGTATCTTGAGATTAGATTTAGGAAGCAGCGTAGAGATTAAGCTAGAAGTGGAATATTCTTGGCTACTTTTGTCTAACTCGCGTCCGACTAAGTTAAACACAAAACTTCTACATAATCCTCTCTTATCTCTTTTTTTCTGTATCACTTAGTTTTTAGTTTTTTGAGCTTCACTCGCTTTCTCTCACCATCTTAAGAAAATTGCGTCGTGTCTTGCCTGAAAACTAAGCTTTTCCTTGCCAAACGAGCTTGGAAGTGCTTAACCGCGAAATTCCACAAACTCCGCGGATCCAAACACGGTACAGTCCATCAACTTCCGTCAAATGTTCAAGCCGCCGACTAGGGAATAATCTTTGAAACAGAGATTCCCTTGTTTTCCTCGTTCGGCTAAAGAGAGGTTGCTTGTTCAAGAAGAAACGCAAAACTGTTGTATACGTCGATAAGCTCTTCAGATAACACATTGCTGTAACCAATTGGATGAATGCAGAGATGATAGCCTCACACAACTTGCATTCCTTCTCGTATGTGAAATGTTAAAGTAATGATTCGTTTCTTATTTGCTGCTTTTACAAAAATCAGAATCAGGTCTTGGACTTTTGGAGTTGGAGAGAAAAACTTCCAGATTATGTACAGATTATGTACAGATAATGGGAAATCTCCCATATAGATAAATATATCTTATATGTCATTTGCCTCTTTAGTGTTTCCGCAAACAAGGTTGTTAGGATCGATGTGAATCATTGTGTTCCTCGTCGCTCTAACTAGATGGTTGAAGTTATTAAACTTGATAGCCTTAATGCGTTTCTGTGACTACTTGTGCATCCACAACTATGTTCCAATTTTCGACCACATGATATTTGATTTCCAATTGATTCACTAAAGTTATGAAGTCGCTGTCTTTTTCATTCTTGTGGAACATGTCACTAGCTAGTTTGATGAAGCTCATCTTCGTAGTAAGAGTCCAGAAGAAGGGATGATTAAGCGCAATTTTCATAGTAAGGCTACAAAGCAACAAAAGAAAATAAAAGAAAAGATGTTTAAGACATAGTGACATAGTGGTTTAAAGGTTTTAAAAGGATATATATTTACCGTGATGTAGGAATTTGTTCAAGCAGTTGCTGTGCTAGATGATAAGCTTCTGGTTGCATTTGATTAGCTATGTGGCTGATAATCTTGTCAGGATCATATCCACCAAGGGTTAGCATATACAACAAAAGGGACCCGACAGAATACATGTCACTTTCAAAACATTTTGTGGCATTCTGTACAAGTTGTTGTTCTGGTGCTCTCCATTTGTTCACACCTATGAAAGCAAAACAGTAACTTTTATATTATATGATGAACACAGTGAGTGAATATGAACTCTTATATTATATGCAAACACAAACAGGGTGAAAGTAGTGAATGAAACAACAACAACTTCAACGTTCAACAACAACAACTTCAACGTTCAACGTTCAACGTGAAGATATGGGTATTCGATCAACACTTCAACGTTCAACAAAATCGATCTATAAAACTTCCACTGTAAAGACAACTCAGGGGAAGACTAAAACAAAATCTCAAAACTCAAGGACAGCAAGGAAGCATAAATAAATGTCGGGTTTTTTTTGGAATATCCGTGGTTTCAATAAAAAATCGAAGCAGAAGATTATGCATCAGTGGGTGAATAAGAGTGATCTAAAATTTGGTTGTCTTATTGAAACAAGGGTAAAAGAAGTGAATGCTGCTGGAATTGTCGAATCGGTATTTCAAGGTTGGTCTTTACTCTCCAACTACGAACATCATCATTTGGGTCGTATTTGGATTGTTTGGAGAGAGGGTATAAGAATTACTCCTATCTATAAAACTTCTCAACTGATTACTATATCAGTTTTGCTAGAAGGGGCAATGGAAGAATTCTTTTGCACTTTTGTATATGCTTCTAATTTTCCGTCCGAAAGAAAAGAATTATGGGGCGACTTGCGTAACCATCAAGATTCTCCTTTATTCAGGAACAAAGCTTGGATGATAAGTGGAGATTTCAATGAGATTCTCAAGGGAGATGAACACTCACACTATGTTGCTACTTCTCCATCGTTGGGTATGCTTGATTTTAGGGAAGTGGTATCATATTGTTCTCTCATTGATTTGGGTTTTCAGGGACCGAAGATGACATGGTGTAATAAGCAGAAGGAGGGACTCATTTGCAAAAAGTTGGATCGACTTTTGGTCAATGAGAGATGGCTTCATAAATACCCTCAATCTTATTGTGTTTTTGACTCAGGAGGATGTTCTGATCACACACGTGCTCGGTTCAAATTAGACAATCAAGGAGGGAAGAAACACAAACCATTCAAATTTGTGAACGTCTTGACATCAATGCCACAATTTGAACAAAGAGTACGTGAGTTTTGGGAACAAACGGAGCCTTTGTTTATATCCACCTCAGCTATGTATTTGATGTCAAAGAAACTTAAGGCGTTTAAACCTATTCTTCGGGAGCTAAGTCGTGAGAAGTTGGGGAATCTATCAAAAAGAACAGTGGAAGCATATGAGGATCTATGTATCAAGCAACTTCAAACCCTAGATGACCCAACAGCTCAAAATATGGAGGATGAATCTTTAGCTCATGACAAGTGGCTACATTTATCATCATTGGAGGAAGCATACCTCAAGCAGAAATCAAAACTGCATTGGCTTGCAGTGGGTGACAGAAATAATTCGTACTTCCAAAACTCCGTAAAGGTTAGACAAATGAGAAACTCGATAAAGGAGATTACGAACTCAAGAGGCCAAAATCTAACAAAAGACGAGGACATCAAAGCAGAGGCTTCGGGTTTTTTTGAAGCCTTTCTCAACCACAAACCGTTGGATTATATTGGTTTGAATCTAACCGACTTGCAAACACTTCTACCTTTCCGTTGTAGTGATGTTGAGCAAGCACAACTTGTGGGAGAGGTAACGGAGGAGGAGATTAGGAAGGTTTTATTTTCAATGCCAAATGACAAATCACCAGGACCAGATGGTTTCACAACGGAATTCTTCAAGGCTTCATGGTCCATCACTGGTAATGATTTCTTAATCGCAATAAGATCATTCTTTGTCAAGGGATTCCTTCCAAAAGGAGTCAACTCGACAATTTTGGCACTCATTCCGAAAATAGATGATGTGAAGGAGATGAAAGATTACCGACCTATATCTTGCTGCAACGTGCTCTACAAAGTGATCTCTAAGATACTTGCAAATCGCCTTAAGGGACTACTTCCGAATTTTATAAGTGGGAATCAATCCGCGTTTGTAAAGAACCGGCTTCTATTGGAAAATGTTCTTCTAGCAACGGAGTTGGTTAAGGATTATCACAAGAACTCGATTTCACCAAGATGCGCCATGCAAATTGATATCTCAAAAGCGTTTGATAGTGTGCAATGGGATTTTGTCTTAACTACCTTATCTGCAGTAAATTTTCCGGAGGAATTTGTACATTGGATACAACTATGCATCACCTTGGCTTCATTCTCGGTACAAGTCAATGGGGAGCTCGCTGGATATTTTGGTAGTGCACGCGGCTTACGCCAAGGTTGTTCCCTCTCTCCATACCTATTTGTTATATGTATGGAAGTTTTGTCCAGAATGATTGACAGGGCGGCGGTGGAGGGAAAAATAGGTTTTCATCCACGGTGTAAAAATTTGCAAATCACACATCTTTATTTTGCGGATGATCTAATGGTTTTCTTGGATGGTACACGGCGATCTATTGATGAAACGATCAAAGTCTTTGATGAGTTTGCGATATACTCGGGGCTCCAAATCAGTCCCCAAAAATCAACTATCTTTCTTGCCGGTGGATCAACTACAAGAAATGCATCAATCCTATCGCAATTTCCATTCAAGAAAGGTACTCTCCCGGTTCGTTATCTTGGCTTACTTCTACTATCCAAGAGGATGAGTGCGGTTGATTACGAACCACTCATCGACACCGTCAAGAGGCGGATGAGCTCTTGGACAACTCGATACCTTTCCTATGCAGGCAGAATCCAACTACTAAAATCGGTTATCCATGGTATCGTAAATTTTTGGATCCAAGCTTATAGACTTCCAGCGCAATGCATAAGGAAGATTGAGAGTTTATGTGCTGCATTCATGTGGTCGGGATGCACTTTAAACCCGAGAAAAGCGAAAGTGGCATGGGTGGACGTTTGTAAACCGCTAAAGGAGGGTGGTTTGGGTTTCAAATCCTTAAAAGAAGCGAACATCGTCTGCTGCTTGAAATTAATATGGAGTATCATCGGGAATCAAAACTCTTTATGGGTGCGATGGATCAAAAATGCACTACTTAAGGACACGTCAATATGGGCGATTAGCAACACAACGACCTCGGGGTCTTGGATTTGGCGTAAACTTCTCAAGTACAAAGATATGGCTAGCGACTTCGTGAAGGTAAATGTTGGCAATGGAAAATGTATTTCCTTTTGGTATGATTGCTGGTCATCTTTGGGCAGGTTGCGACAATTGGTGGGAAACAGAGGCTCAATTGACTTAGGTATTTCATCAAATGCAACATTGGACTCGGTCATGCAATCACACAATCCGAAAAGACATAGGGTTGAGGCTCTTAACAAGGTGGAACAGGAAATTGCAAGAGCAATTCATCAACGAAAAGAGGAACCCGACTTGATGTTATGGCGGGTTGGTGAAGGAAACTTCAAACCAAAATTCAATACGAAGGCTACATGGAAACAAATTCGCACCACAAGCACAATGAAGAATTGGTACATCGGTGTGTGGTTTACCCACTCAACACCAAAGTACTCGTTCTTTGTTTGGCTTGCGATGTTGAATAGATTATCCACGGGGGATCGTATGCAAAGTTGGGCGGGGCACACGAAATGTGTATTTTGCAACAGAGACGAGGAAACTCGAAACCACTTATTCTTTCAATGCAGATTCTCATCACAAGTTTGGAGAAAGCTCACTCGGAAACTTCTTGGATCGAGGTACACAACACGATGGAGCCAGCTTGTCGAGCTCATCCAAGGAGGCGATTTTAATCATCTTCACAGATTCATTATCCGCTACACATTTCAAGCGACACTATACCATTTGTGGCGCGAACGTAATGGTAGGCGACATGGAGAACAACCATCAACGGTGGTGCAAATGGTGAAATCGATCGACAAACACATTCGAAACCGTCTTAGCTTACTACGACGCTTGGAAGACCAACGCTACCGGGATGCGCTTATCAAATTGTTCGAATCAAGGACCTAACGGTCCGTGATATCAATCTCATGTAATATTTAAAACATGTAAAACATCTTACTCTTCATTGTACAAACGTTGGTTTTTTGGATTGAAATTTAACATTCATTCAAAAAAAAAAGAAACAACAACAACAGTGAATAATGAAAGCAATGCACTTAACTCTTATGCAAAAAAATAATGAAAACTAGATCTTATGCAAGCTCTCCATTAAAGAAGGTGTCGTTTGAAACAATAAAGAAGTCTGTCTACACTTCCTAGTTTCTTTGTGTTAAGGAATATTGACATATATTTTTCAGAATCTCCAACTCACAAAGCCTAGTCTTCTTTTTCTCTGCTCTTAACGTTTGTTTGACATAGGCCACAATTTTTTTTTTATGTTGTAATATTTTGTTCTTCAATTTCTTCATTGTCTTTGTGATGTTATATTTAAGATGCTCAGGCTGAAAAGTTTTATCAACCAACACTGTTTGGAGATTGAGAATCACGATTAAGTGGAAAGAGTTGAAGAACAAGACTATATTACTTGTTTAGTAATAAAAAACCAACAAACATATTTTCGTTTTAACTAATTTTGGTTCTTGTGATTCGATTTTAAATTTACTCTTACCGAACGATAATTGTGAAGATAATTTTTTTGATTGTATCTACGATTGAAGTCTAAGATGTCGTTTGAAAATCGATGAGATTAAATTGTCAACCAAATAAAGGTATCTTGCCATGAATCAATCAAAAATTTAAAACTTGAATCAATGATCTACATGCAAAGCGATACATTTTTGCAACGTAAGGTGGTCATGATCTATTTTAGCCAATTTTAAATAACTAGTCGAACAAACATATTTTCCCAAAAGTACTCACTTCAAATGAATTGAGATAATAAATCTCCGAACCATGTAGCCGACAAACCAATTTAACAAGAAGAGTAGTCAACATAGCTCGTTAATGATCCTTAATATACTTTTTGTTTGTTTTACCCACTTAGAGGAAGATCCCAAATACAAACTCACCATCTTTTGTTTTAAAACTGTTAGATCTTCTTCATCAACCTACATGTATCTTAATTAAATATACTTCCAAAAGGCATATTAATCATATGATTTTTTCACCACATTTTCAAAAAAAGATAAAACTTGAATCAAATGAATGTATTTGTCATATTAATCTTGATTATATCATAAAGAGATATAACATGAATCATATGATTTTATTTTTGACTAGATGTGAAATCTGTTTTTTTTTTTTGTCATCCAAATGTTTTCCTTGAAGATGTACCAAAACGCTGTCCTGTAATCATCACCCACCAGATCGTGCACTTTCGCCTGTATAAAATTGCCAAGCAAAGTACTCTGATTATATATATACTGTGTTATAAGTCTCAGTGAGGCATATGAAATATCTGATGCATAAAAATACCTTGAGAAGCAAAAAGATTGCAGAAGCATAAGCATAAGCATTTTCACCAATGTTCTTCACTAATTCGTGATGGTGTTCCTTCTAGTGGGGAAACCAATGGGTTTGGTTGGAGACCAAACTTGAAGTTGGACCATTAATATTAGTCCATGAGATTGGTATTGGGCCTAAGGGGTTAGTGAGACACTATATAAAGTATCTTAACCTAATGGTGTGCAACAACAAGAAGAAAAACGTAACACATCAGAAAAAGAGAAAGATAGGAGAAAAGAGAGGAGGACAGCTTCGTCTAGGTCTATTAAGACAGAGTTTTGAGGGCTTAAACGGATCCTGATCTGGCTGATATTTTGTGGGAAGTTTCGTGACTCAGTGGGTTTGAGAATCAACGGTGGGATTATTGTTTCAACGGTTGAGTTCTTGGGAATTCGAGTTTTGGTGAAACTGGTCGCTACAGTTCTTCAGCAACTCTATCTTGAGTGTTTGGTAAATCCGACGGTGAGATCTTCTCGGTTTGAGCTGAAATTTGGCAGAGGTACTCTTGACCTGTTGTTCTTGGATTTGTACGGTTGGATTAATCTCTGGTTGCCGGAATCTTAGTGAAGTAAGGTCGTTTTGTTGCTGCTGGTTTTTGGAGCTCTTGTATTGCTCTCGTTCTTGTTGTTGTTGTTGTTGTATCTTGTGTTGGAGATAGCTCTTTGAAGCTAGAGTTTTTGGATATGTTCTGGTGTTGAACAGGGAGGATGTGGTTGTACTCATACCCATTTATATAGTGGATTTTGAGTGGACTACGGTCCCGTGGTTTTTCCTTTCTCACATCGAGAAGGTTTTCCACGTAAAAAGTGCTGGTCTCATTTTAGTTTCTGCTTATACTATATTCTACTATTGTTGAAGTATTTTTCTCTGAGGTTCACACAAGTAAAGGGAACAACTTGTTTTTCGTTGCTAGTAACAAGTGTACTAGTTGTGTTTTTCCCAACAATTCGATGTTACAAGTGTTTCGCTGAAATCGATCTCCATATATACTTGATCCAGATCGTTACTGGAAAACTATTTTAACCCCGAGTCACTCCACGAGATGAATTACACAAAGGAGCACATATACTTGTTCACAATTGCCAAGCACATGCTAAAGAGGTTTAGCAAATACATTCCATCTCTTCAGAGACCAAACCAGAAAGAAAGCTTTGAAACCAGAAAGAGACCAAAGGAGTTTTTTTTTTGAATGATTCCTATCTCTTTAATTATAACAATAATATTACAAAAAGCTGATTCCATTGTTTGTTCTCATGAATCTGTCATATGATAAAATGATACTTAATAGATCATCTAACTACCTCTTGTCTCGTTATTTCGTTTTGGTGAAACCGTGCAGTGCCTATCACACCCATCCTAGAGACTGAGACAGGCGTCTTCTGGGACTTGGAGGATTGCCCATTCCCTGCTGGTTGGTCTCGTGATAAGATCTATATGACTATCAAATCAGCTTTTACGTCTCAGTATGGGGTAAGTGATAACATGTCAATCTCCGCTTATGTTGATGAGAAGAAGGGTGGGTCTCTGTGTAACACTGTTACAACGGGTGAATCTAGAATCCAAATCTATCCCGGAGGTGAATTCTTTTATCTCCACACACTCTCTTTCTTTCTTTCTCTTTTCTTATATATATATATTTGTATGTAATCTGTCTGTGTGTCATACGTTTTCCAGGGGATGATAAAGCCGCCAGACATGAGAGAATGTTAGTTGACGTTCTTTTATGGTTAGTCGACCATCCGCATCTACCACATTTGATCATAGCAGGTAAACTCAACAAGGAGGTCTTCGATTTCCTTGTAAGGTTGGACGAGAGAGGTCACAGGGTCTATTTAGCAATTGCAATTCCAAAGGAGGGCACTTTTGGAATAGAACAAGTATACACTTTTTTTTTCCGGAACCGAAACCGAAAGCCCACATCCTAAAAAGTTAAAAGCCTGAGAGGGAAAAACTCATGTTTTATTTTAATTTCTACTTGTTTATTTGAACAGTAATTTATTGTACTTGTCTTCTCAACTAGTTAATCTTATCTTTATGTGTTTTGTTAAAGAATATATTATTATCGTGTGAGCTCTTAGTTTTGTTGGAATGATGAATCCTGCATGTGTTTATTGAAGTAGTCATGTTGTTTCCATGTTGGTGAATTTATAAAAGCCTCAGAGGGGTGATTGGGACTAGTCTCCATTATTACGCGCGCTCTCTCTCTCTCTCCCCCCTAATTTTGAAATTTTACGAGCAATTTCATTCGTCGATTCACACTTTCGACTTTTCGCTATAGTTTTGCATTTGCAGAATCGCATAGAGAAATTAAAACCCAAACAATTTGATTGATATTGATCTGAAAAAATTGAAATCAGAATTCTAAACGGTTTGGTTTGATTTTTTAAAACGTTAGTTTTTACAATTAGAGAAGTTTATAGAGCCCTAAACGGCTAATCCATTTTAATTTCCCTTTGTTTTGGGCTCGTAAAAGCCCACCATATTAATTACGCTAAACAAAAGCCCATTTTATGTAACTATGCATGTTTTAATAATGCGCACTATGAGAATGAGAATGCTGATCATGACATTTCTTCAATAAAATGATAATATGTGTTAAAATGATAATATGAGAATGAGAATGCTGATAAGATGATAATATGTGTTAAAATTTAAAATTAATTAAAATAAAATAAAACTAAAAATAGAAAACAAACAAAATAATTGTCAAACAATTAACAAATTATAAAAAAAAAAATTCTAATAATCTCAACTAGCTACAAATTGTTTTTATAATAGTTAAACAAATAATAAAAATAAAATAAAATAAAGAAAGAATATAAAAAGATTATGAACAATAAAAAAATAGAGAGGAAATAAAAATTTTAATCAAGAATAAAATATAATTGATAAAACAAAATAATTTTGTAAATTGAAAAGAAAAAAATTAGATAAAATATGAAAATTTCAATGTCAAATTTTATATGACCAAACATACCAAAGAAATAAAAAAATATAGACATATTTTTTTTGTAAATATAGTTATAGAATATTACAAAAAAAATTGAAATATTCTATCTATACTTTTCAATGTCAAAAAAGGATTATATAAAATAAAATTTATACATGTTATAAAACAATAATGATATAAATTTACTGTTACGATAACAAAATAATTGTCAAGCAACTAACAAAAATAGAAAACGAACAAAATAATTGTCAAACAATTAACCAAATTGTAAAAAAGAAAATTTCTAATAATCTCAACTAGCTACGAAATTTTTTGTTATAATAGTTTAAACAAATTATAAAAAAAGAATATAGAAAAATTATAAAAAATAAAGAAAAGGTAGAGAGAAAATATAAATTTTAATCAAGAACAAAATATGAATGATAAAACAATTTTTTTTGTAAATTGAAAAGCAGAAAAGTAGATAGATTATGGAAATCTCAATATAAAATTTTATATGCACAAACATACCAAAGAAAAAGAAAAAAATATAAGAATATTTAACATAGTTATAGAATATTACAAAACATATACAAATGTTATTTATTTCAATATCTTTTAAGTATAAATATCTCATTATATCTTAATTAAGCTTTATGTTTTTTTGTTAAACTTTATAAAAATGATGATCAGAACATTAAGTCTTTACATTTTTGTTTGCTTAAATTTTATTTAGTGTTTGTTTATATTTTGCTTATGTTTTGCTTTTAAAACAAATTATTTCAATTTTATTCAAATTAGAAAAAACTGTTAAAATTAAAGTAGACAAAAATACCTGATCTATATGCTTTATCACTAAACAAAAATAAACCATAATTTGCTTATATTTCAACTAATGTTTTGCTTACATGATATATATGTCATGATAAAATTTATCAATCATTTTCTAATGTATCTTTGTAGTATGATTATAATATGATTACTTCTCATTTTTTTATCTTTCTCTCGTGAGTTGATATATAATTTGATTTTTGTTTATCGTAGAAAAATATTTTAGATTTTATGATATTATATTTTAAAGTTGATTTTTCTTATAAGTTGAAAAATAAAAGAGGGACAAGAAACCCGAAAAGAAATTTAAAAAAAATCCCATAGTTCTTACTAAATTACGAAGTTGGACTCTTTGACTTGAGGAGATATAAAGAGACCCTAAAACAATTTTCAAAAGCACCCCATAATTCATACTTGCTAAATTAGGAAGGGTGTGATAGCTAGTCGTGCGTAGAAAACTATATATATATATTTTTTTTTTTCATTTTACAACAAAGGACAACAGGAAAGAAAAAGAGACCCTAAAACAATTTTCAAAAGGAAAACTCTCGAATCCCACTCATAATTTGTATTCTTCCAATTTTAGTACGCATCCCATTTTGTTTATGCAAAACGAAACAGTTTTTCCACTTGTTTATCCCGCTTGTGTATGTAAAAGGAAAACACTTTTTCCAGTTCTTCCAAATAATCACACCACAACTTGGTGAGACAAAAATAGACCCTAAACACACAATTTTCAAAATGTGTAGTTGGTTGCTGGTACTAATAGATGACATTTACGAACAATGCCAATGAGGTGGCAAAGTGATTAGGATCCACCTAGGAGGGGGCTGATGAATTGTGACGAGACATGCAACTATTTTAACATGTGGCTGGAACAATTTTAGTATATACCCAATGTTGAGATATCTTCGTGTCACGATTCCATTACAACACAGATTTATTGCATTTTCGTGTCTACTTGGTATTATAAATCATCAATAGAGTTTGTTACTTTAAAAATATTCTCCAAAAGCACACTTAATAATTTGCATATCAATTACCATAAAAATGGCTCATTTGATTTTCTTTTTTTACTCCTAATTCTGGTATTATGAGGTTTGTATTATCAAAATCCACTTTTGGAAATCAAATGAGTGGCAAATCAAGTACGTGGTTCTCCTCAAGGGAATCGACATCATAAGATCAAGGCTTTTGGATATCTTCAAAATCATGCTAAATCAATGTAAACATTTCTAGTTTTTCATTGTAAAAACGTCGGTTTTTGAATAAATTTAACAATTCATTCAAAAAAAAAAAAATCAAGTACGTGGATTAGGGGTTCTAGAAGTACAAGAATGCGGAAAAGCTCGAATGTTTCATGTTTGATTGAACGTCTGATGCAACTTCACATCTGCGGCTCCCAACTTGTCTGGTAAAGTGTTTAAGAGAAGTATTAACTATGATGTTGAAGAACCATGTATGACAATTGCGAATGCGAGAGTCACTACATATTATACTTGGAGATATCGTTTCAAAAGCGTGGTGGTACTGAAATCGAATCCTTCGAGATTTGGTTCCTTGAGTACGTGGCGAATGAAGCTGTACTCATCGTAAAATTAAGATCCAAATTTCCACTAAAATCAAGTTATGCATAGGCAAGTACCTGATGAATTAGTTGGTGTTGACCATTTGTTCCAGGTTCACCGAAATCAATCTCACCAGTCTCGAACGGGAGACACAGACCATCAATTGAGACTCCCTTTCCATTACTCTCCATACTAACCTAAAATCAGATAATGTCAACGGCGTCTGAAGGTCTTACAATTATAAGAAATCGAGCAGAAAGAAGAAAATTTCAGCTAAGAATTCAATACTTACCCTTGCAGGATACCCAAGAAATGATACATCTCATACGCTCAACAACCCTAAAAGTACCTGAAATCATCAAATCACAAGTATTCAACTACTAACTCTGTCTTGGATACGCCAATACTAAATTAAAGGGAATCGAAAATAAGTGGACACAATTAGTATAAGCAACTTCAAAGGAGAGTAATTCTACAGGAGCTCTCAAAACACAGAGCGAAAAGCTAAGAAGATGTAATAATCACATACACTTTGTTAGGGGACAACTTCCAATTTTACGGGGACCAGCAACTCTATAAATTCTCACTATAGAGTACTCACAGGCATGTTCTTCTCCAACGGTGTAGAAAGGAAATGCTGATCAATGCTTGAAGCTCCCTGCAAAAACCTGCAATCCCAAAAGAAAAAGACTGAATGTTTCTTCTGGATTTAGAAACTTAGCACGTTCCTGTCAAGAAGCAATCTTTAAAGAAACAAGAAAAAGAAGCATCTTTCAGGAAAAAGGAAAAACAGAATATACATCAATTTCTTTCCTGTCATCTTATATTTAGAACATTGTACATTTGCAAACTTATTCATATGCGTTATGTCCAATAAATTTCTCAAAACAAATATGCCTGAGACATTTTTATTTAAGAAGACTAACCAAGTGGATAAAATGGGTGAGAAATGGATCCAACCAAACAGACAAGAACTTACCACTATACCTTCCACCAACCCACTCCTATAACGCAAATGCATTGTTCGGATCAATACCAAACTTCACCACTAACTGTTAAACGCAAATGCACTGTTTGAGAATTTAAACATTTTTTTGTACTGTCTGAATATGAAACATGTAGAAGGAAGTAGAAATGAATCATTAACTGGAATCCCTAGAACATGGGGACTACCATCACTCATTATGCAGCTACGATACTACGATCGCATTCGGAAAGTAGGAAAACTCGGATTCGGCTAAATAACATGCATTTGAATGTGTTATCTTCATCACCATTAAACAAGAAGAGAGTCAGAGAACAGTTTTGATTGGAATTGACCTCTTCGATTTGACAGGAATTTAGCTCGAAAGTCGTTGCATCGAAACCTTATAAACGCTTCGACGGAACAAAAACACTAAAATGATTGATTTGGTATCACAATTTTGATTGATCGAGAGAAGGAAGAAAAGTAAGAAACCTGAGGATCTTCGACCTGACATTATGACACGTGAAAGGGTTTGTTGAAGCACAAGTCCAGTGAAACAATAGTTTCCAAGTAAGATGACGGACCGGGCAATGGACTTATAACCAAAGAGAGCAGAAATGTAAGTTATATATGTGTAAAGATTATGTGTATCAAAGTTGTTTTTCTTATAACCACCAGCTGCTTCTCTCTTGTCCGAAGAGTAGATTTCTTCATCTGCAAGAGTTTTTTTTTTATACAAAAATTTATTACACAATCGCTCAACCGAGGACAGAGATGGTCGAATGGAGGTTTTGAGAGAGCTTTGGAAGATTGAGAGCTTCCACTCGTTTCGTTTTTGTTGGATAATTCCGATAGCTTAGGATGTAAGTTATCTTTAGTAAGAGTTAGTTATTAAAGATAACTCCAAAATAATATAGGGTTAAGAAAAAGGAAAATCCTAATAGGTTAAGGAGTTAGCTTGATCTATAAATAAGGTCTTTGGAGAGTTGTTCCATAAGATGTGAATTAGAGAATTGTGATTAAGTTTTGAGAGAGTTTCTTAATCAATAAAGAAGTGCAGTTCTTTAATCTCGTGTTTACAAACTTCAATTGGTATCAGAGCTTCGTTAACGATATCTACGAAATCGAAAGAGAGAAAAAAACAAAGTCTTGTGTTTCAAATCTCAGATCCAGAAAATCTTTCGTGTTGTACAGACAGAGAAAGAAGAAAAACAGGGGAGGAGACTCTGTTTCAGAAGGTACGAACATTAAGAAGGATGGGAGACGCGGCTAATACAACACGAAAGGACTATGGAGTGCCATCGATCCAAAGTCCTATGTTGACATCGACAAACTATACGGTTTGGTCGATGAGAATGAAAGTTATACTTCAGATCAACGAAGTGTATGAAACGATTGAACCATGATCTACAGACCAGAAGAAAAACGTTGCGGCAATAACCCTTCTATTTCAATCGATCCCTGAAACATTAATCTTGCAAATTGGAGAGCAATATACCGCAAAAGGCCTGTGGGAAGCAATTAAATCACGATATCAAGGAGCTGAACGCGTAAAAGAAGCTAGGTTGCAAACTCTAACCGCAGACCTTGAAAGGTTGACAATGAGTGAAACCGACACAGTTGATGAGTTTGCTGGAAAAATATCCGGTATCGCAGCAAAATCAGCCTCGCTAGGGGAATCTATTAGTGAAACAAAACTAGTTAAAAAGTTTCTTAATGGATTACCACCAAGCAAGTTCATCCATATAGTAGCTTCCCTTGAGCAAGTCTTGGATCTTAAGACAATAAGTTTCGAAGACATTATTGGTAGAATAAAAGCTTTCGAGGAACGAATTAGTGTTAACTCAAAGCATGCAGAGGAACAAGGAAGATTGATGTTCTCTAATAATGACTATGGAAGGGGAGGTTTTAGCCGAGGTAATAGAGGCGGACGAAGTCACGGAAGGGGTCGTGGTAGATACAATAACCATGACCAAGAAGAAGAAATCAGAAGCTACTACCAAAGAGGAAGAAGAGATCGATCCAAAGTGATATGTTGGAGATGTGACAAACCGGGTCACTTCGTCTCAGCTTGCCCCGACAGACCTAGAGATAATCAAGAAGTAAACATGAATGAACACAAAGAAGAAGACGAAGAAGCTGAGGAAGAAGCTCTTTATGTTCATGAGGTTGTGTTCTTGAATGAAGATAAGGTTTTCCCGAAAAACTATGATGAGAGCAAAGAAGGCTCTAAAACAGTTTGGTACCTTGATAATGGAGCGAGTAACCACATGACGGGAAACGAGGAATTCTTTGCGAAACTAGACAGAACCGTCAAAGGTAAAGTGAAGTTTGGGGATGGTTCTTATGTCAATATAGTCGGGAAAGGTTCGGTCCTGCTTATTGGTAAAACCGGTGAGAAAAGGGAAGTTAAAGACATATATCTCATACCCGAATTGAAGCACAACATCATAAGTCTCGGTCAAGTGACGGAAAGTGGGTGTGAAGTCAAGATGAAAGGAGATAAGTTATATCTTAGGGACCCGACTGGAAGACTAATTGTTATAGTGACTCGATCACTAAATCGTCTGTACAAGACAACTCTCGAAGTTAGTTATCCTAAGTGCTTACTCATGAAAGATGACAACACTACTCAAGTTTGGCATTCACGATTGGGACACATAAGTGTCGGGGTGATGGAGAACATGGTAAGGAAGGAAATGGTAATCGGGTTACCAAAGGTGCAGCAAGAGAAGTATCTATGTAGAGCATGTCTAGTTGGTAAGCAAGCAAGATCTCCATTACCATTCAAAACTGAGTTTCGTGCACAACAAGTCTTGGAACTCATACATGAGGACCTATGTGGTCCGATCTCTCCGCCAACTCCAACAAATAACCGGTACGTTTTGGTCTTGATAGATGACAATTCAAGGTACATGTGGACATTTTTGTTGAAGGAGAAGAATGAGACCTTTGACCGATTCAAGAGGTTCAAAAACTTTGTTGAGAAGCAAACTGCGTTGAAAATTAAAACTTTCCGTACCGACAGAGGAGGAGAGTTTACTTCGATAGAGTTTAACACTTTCTGTGAAGTGAATGGCATCACAAGACATTTAACTGCACCATATACGCCTCAACAAAACGGTGTAGTGGAGAGACGAAATCGAACTCTTATGGGAATGACTAGAAGTTTGCTTAAAGGAATGAATGTTCCGAATGAGTTTTGGGGAGAAGGTGTGCGCCATTCCACTTACCTCATCAATCGAATTCCTACTAAAGCTCTAAAAGGAATGACGCCGCTTGAAAAATTTGTGGGAAGAAAGCCAAATATCGAACACTTGCGGGTCTTTGGATGTGTTGGCTACGTAAAACTCTTAGGACCACACATAAGGAAACTCGATGATAGATCCAGAATTGTGATCAACCTTGGATCAGAATCTGGTTCTAAAGCCTATAGGCTTTATGATCCGATCACAAGAAAAGTGATTGTGAGCAGAGATGTAATTTTCGATGAAGAAAAAAACATGGAACTGGACTTCGACCAATGAAACCGATGGTGAACCAAGCACATTCAAAATTCATCAAGAAAATCTTGGGGGGGGGGGGGGGAAGGAGTTAATGGAGCAGAACAAGATAACCTTGATGATGAAGAACATGAGAATAATCTTGATAACGATGAACACGAAGAAGAAGAACAGAACGATCAAGAGATCATTGATGGTGATACCGAGGATCAAGCGAGTAATCATGATGAACATGTAGCTAATCAGCAAGACGTTGAACAACCCACTACTCGATATGGCCGTACGATTCGGAAGCCAAAACACCTTGATGATTATGTGTTATTAGCTGAATTAGAAGGTGAGAAGCTATTAATAACAATAAATGGAGAGCCTGAAACTTACCTAGAAGCAAAAGAACTTCAAGAATGGAATGATGCAATGACGACAGAGATTGAATCCATCGTCAAGAACAACACTTGGGAATTGGTTGACAAACCTGATGAAGTTAAAGCTATTGGTCTAAAGTGGATTTTCAAGCTTAAAAGAAATGCAGATGGCTCATTAAACAAACACAAAGCAAGGCTAGTAGCAAAAGGGTACTTACAACAACAAGGTATAGATTTTGAAGAAGTGTTTGCCCCTGTTGCAAGACTTGAGACTATACGACTACTTATAGCTCTTGCAGCCACGAACACATGGGAAATCCACCATCTAGACGTTAAAACGACATTCTTAAATGGAGATCTCAGTGAGGAGGTGTACGTAAGTCAACCAGAAGGTTTTGTCAAGAAAGGATGGGAAAACAAAGTTTATAGACTACGCAAAGCATTGTATGGTCTACGACAAGCTCCAATAGCTTGGAATGTGAAACTTGATAAAGTTTTAAAGGAGATGAGCTTCAAGAGATGTGTAAAAGAGACTACGGTTTACATAAAGAAAGAGAAGAATGAATTTCTTGTGGTGGCCATCTATGTTGACGATCTGTTTGTTACCGGATCAACTCAAAGGGTTATAAAGCAATTTAAGAAAGACATGTCAAGGGAGTTCGAAATGTCTGACTTAGGGAAATTGACATACTACCTTGGAATTGAAGTTATTCAAGGCAATGATGGAATACGGATAAAGCAAGAGGGATATGCGAAAGGAATCCTTAAAGACACGATGATGGACTCGTGTAACCGTGTGCATACGCCGATGGAACAGAACCTAAAGCTTTCAAAATCTGAACAGGAGCCGGAGATAAACGCCACAGAATATAGAAGAACAATTGGGTGTTTATGGTATTTAGTTCATACAAGACCAGACTTAACTTATGCCGTTGGGGTATTGAGTCGGTATATGCAAAGTCCAAGGGAGTCACACGGAAAAGCACTTAAACATGTCTTGAGGTACGTCAAAGGAACAACTAACTTTGGATTACACTTCAAGAAAGACGGGACAAAAGCAATTACAGGATATAGTGACAGTAGTCACAATATTGACATCGATGATGGAAGAAGCACTTCCGGTCACATCTTCTATCTCGGCCAGTCACCGATTACTTGGACGTCACAAAAACAGCCCACGGTCGCACTATCGTCTTGCGAAGCCGAGTTCATGGGAGCTACTGAAGCCGCAAAACAGGCAATATGGCTTAAGGAACTGATGAGAGAAATCGCAAGTGAAGACAAGAAAGTGAAGCTAATGTTGACAATAAATCGGCCATCGCACTCACAAAGAACCCGGTCTTTCATGGAAGAAGTAAGCACATTCTCTCAAAGTATCATTTTATTCGAGAGTGTGTGGAGAACAGTCAGATCGAAGTTGAATTTGTAGCCGGTGAAGAACAGAAAGCAGACATACTTACTAAGCCATTAGGAAGGATCAAGTTCAAAGAGTGAGAGACAAGCTTGGTGTCATCGAAATCATTCAACCCGGAGTTCATGTCGGAATTACGGGGGTGAATGTTGGATAATTCCGATAGCTTAGGATGTAAGTTATCTTTAGTAAGAGTTAGTTATTAAAGATAACTCCAAAATAATATAGGGTTAAGAAAAAGGAAAATCCTAATAGGTTAAGGAGTTAGCTTGATCTATAAATAAGGTCTTTGGAGAGTTGTTCCATAAGATGTGAATTAGAGAATTGTGATTAAGTTTTGAGAGAGTTTCTTAATCAATAAAGAAGTGCAGTTCTTTAATCTCGTGTTTACAAACTTCAGTTTTCTCTTACACTCTTCCAAGAAGATATTCCTCATAAGGAGATTGTTTCGAGACTAATTTGAATTGTGGCACTGAGTTACAGTTCCATGAAAGATTACTGAACCGGACTAACTGGACCGGACCAAAGCTTGGACTCTTGTCTCCTATCAATTTGCAAGTATTGGTTCGATAATATATACTAGAATTTTTAATACTCAATAGTAAGTCATATCAAGTGATTTGGCTCAACATTTAGTTCTTGGTGAATTTATAAAAGATTGCGTTGGAATATTCAATAGAACTATATCAACTATAGCTGTGGTTAACGGTTAAGTTGGGATTTTGTTGTTCAAATATGGCAATGGCTCTAACAAAAGCTAACCATTTTATTCCCATGGTTCCTTCCTTTGACTCGGTGGTTTGTCATTAAGGTAATTCTTGTCTCCGTTAATGGTAAGAATGATGCTCTTGATCATTCTTGAGATGAAAACTCTCTCTCAAGGCAAGAAACATAATGTCAAACTCAAATATTACTTGGAACAAACAAACCATCAATTTATTTACTCACCTTTGTGTATTGAGACCAAAAACACAAACAATATTTGCAGATCAAGGTTCCTCTTCTTTAGCAACTTCTCTTTCCCCATCTACCATCTTTTTTACACGTATGAACCCGAGAGGCGAGAGCCCAGAAGTTCCAAGAACAGTAACCTGTAAAAGGAAACATATAATCGCTTCTTTATTTAGACCACACACCAATTTTAGTTTAACATGTATGTAAATTGAACAAAACGTTGCAACTACTGACCTGAAACGGAAGCTTCCACAAGTTTTGTAAGATTTGTGGGGTAACCATTTTGTTCTTAAAAGAAGGTGAAGGTCCACAGGGAACAAGTGTGCATTTAGTCTTTAGAGCAGATGTTAAAAAAAAAAAAAAATGGGGCATAAAATTTTATTATCTAACAAGTTAAAAATATATATAACCGAACCGGGTATCGTGGGTTGGTTTGAAGCTCGAGTCATTGAGTCCGGTTTATATGCTATCCAAACTCCGAAGGACTAGAAATGAAGCGGCTTTTCTCCCTTGTATACACGCTGAAACTACATCACATTTGACCGCCTCTCTCTGGATCGAATGGGTTTGGTGTGTGTTCCTGTAGTTGTATAAATCCGATTGGAGATCGGAATCTCCGGTGGTGGGTGAGGACTGACGACGGCGCGAGCCTAGTGTTGTAGCTCGATTGCTTAACAATGAATTTATAGTTTGTAAGGAGGTCGGAGATCGTCGTGATATTTAAGAAATGAGATCGCGGTGTAAATGTGTTACAAAGTATGTTGTGTTGATCAGTAGATCGATTTGGTATACAAACGTTTATGTAAAAAAGAAGTGTATAGTAGGTCGGGTTTTCTGGGATCCCCTTCTCAGGTGCCTTGTGCTCTCCTTTTATAGAAGAAATCTGAGTGGGATTCGTAGGTATAGGTTGTAGGTAGTAGGTCGTAGGTCGTAGGTCTCTATGATTGATTATTAAGATAATCAGTGGGCTTCCAGATTTCACGGGCTGGGCTTCAGATCGCGGTGGGCCGCAGGTCCAGGCCCAACAGTAGCCCCCCCGAGTCGACGAAACGAGATGCGGTGAGCTTCGTTGTTAATCGGTTTCGTGATCTGAACTACCACGTGTCGATGTTTGGCTGGTCTGTCATGCGGCGCGCGAAGTTTTTGAGGCGTGACGCTTCGGTCACCGCTCTGGATTTCCTATAAAATCGTGTCTTCAATCCTTTTTCGTCGCTCATTTTGCGTTGATTACTTCTCTCTCCAGGTACTTTCTCTCTCTATCTTCCTGATTCTTTCTTTGCGATTGATTTTGTTGCTGTCAAGTCAATTACCCCAAAGTACTCCGATCTGCAAAGAATCTGTCGCGGTTTTAGATCAATGGCGTCATCTTCTCAAACCGATTCCCAGAACGATTTCCCCTCGCCTCAAGGTTTTCATAGCTCGCCCTCAGTATCCGATTCGACTAACCGAACCTCGTCGGGTCAGGGAGTTGATTGCGAGCTCGTCAGCATTCCACAAAGAGGGCGGGATCACGGGGAGACCAGAACCTCTGAGACTGCTAACCGAGGACGTCCCAGGAAAGGACGTCAGACCGGATCCGATCCGTCTCGAGGAAGTCGTGCCCAAATAGCGAGTAGATCGGAGGTCGTAGATCCCGACTCCTTTGATCTGTCTGACTTTCCTCAAGACGGAATGGATCCTCCGGGGCCAGGTTTAGGTCGCGGTATCGTCCTGAAGCGTTTTGACGATTGTAGGACATTATCCGACTCGTCGTCGTTATCGATTATTTGGATGGCCCGAAATTTGCCGGATAACGTAGAGTTCCTCTTTCCAGGAGAACGTGATCGTCCGTGGTCGCCACCGAATGGGTTCATGTGTCTGTATGAATCCTTTTTTCTGGAAAGCGGGCTGTGGTTCCCAATACCTCGACTGCTGATTGAGTACTGCGCCCGTCGTGGTATAGCTTTGTCTCAGCTAACCCATGCGTCTATTCGTAATTTCGTGGCGAGCATGACGTTGGCCGCCGAGCACGGGATGAGGTGCGATTGTGATTCGTTTGAAGCGATGACCCTTTTTAAATGGAGGAGGCCTACATGTCGCTTCTATGTATCAGCTCGGCCCAAATTCAAATTGCTCGATCCGGACTCTCATACTGACAAATTTGAGGACTGGGAGCGGTACTTCTTCTTTGTGAAGATTAACGCGGCGTCCGTCGAGAATCCGAGATGGCCTATTCGGGCTGGCTGGAATATTAGATACAGTATGTTTGATCTCCGATGTGTTTTCTGCTTCTGCTCCGGGCTGACATCTAATCTTTTACTTTACTTGCAGATTCCGTTGTGCCAAGAATTCTTCTCCCACCGAAGACCAGAGAAGATTTGTTAATCGACGTTCTCCAAAGCGTTACGCCTCAGCTTTGGCCTGAGTTCCTCGAACAACGAATTCAGAGGTGCATAGCTCGCATTCAGACAGGTCGGTTCTCTTTTGACCTACCCCTTTCCGATCCATCGGTTGATTTTACTGAGAAACTTTTTTGGATTTGTGAAGACTGTTTTGATTTGGAGCTCGCTCCTATACGTCCGTACAACCATCTTCCGATCAGACCAAGGAGAGTTCGCCAAAGAAAAGAAAAGACAATGGTTAGGCAGAAACCAACGCTTAATCAGGTGAACTTCGCTAAGGAGGTCGGAAGCCCTCCCCCCAAAAAGGTCCCCGGATCTCAACCCGCGACAGAGTCGACCAAAGAAATTGGTCGATCTTCCCAGAAGGTCGGAGAATCCGATCTCAGAAGCACAGCGGTTTCGCAGGAGGTCACCGCTATTAACAAAGAAATTGGGCGATCTTCTCAGCAGGTCGGACTATCTGCAACAAAAGAGATCGGAGCCCTGCTTGCTGAGAAGTCAGCTGGCAAGCAGGTCACGGCTGATTCTGAAGAGATTGAGAAGGAAATCCCTCTGAAGAGGAAAAGAGGGAAAAAAACTTCCGAGGAGGCCGCCGGTGATACATTGAAGAAATCCCGGGTCGAAGCGGTAGGAGATGCGGGGATCGTTACCGACACTCCTACCGAAGATCCGGAGGCTTACAACTTGAGCTTCAAGTACACCGGGCAGAAGCACATTGCTGATAACAGACGTGCATCTGCTGACCTGGTCTCCAAAATTCCTTGTCACTCGGAGTTCGAATTCTCCGAGCTGAATGATTTGGTGGACAAGGATATTTACCAAGCGTTTGCAAAAAGCGCACTGGAGGTCAGTTCGTCCTCTATTCTCATTCGATAATCCTTATTTATTACTTTCAGCTATTTTTGAGCTTCTCGTCGTTTTGCTCGGGCAGATGATTTCCCAGGCGAATACGCTTGCTGTAACCTCAGACAGGCGTGCGCGGAGTTTGGCTGAGAAGATCAAGGATCTTCCCGCGTTGAGGGTGGAGGCCGATAAGGTTGCCGGTCTCAAAGCAAGAATTGCTAAGCAGAATAATGCGATGGAAATCGTCTCTGCGAAAGCCGAAGAGGCGAGGCAGAAGGCAAAGGAAGCTGTGGAGGAGCTCGAGACCGTGAAAACAGAGAAAGAATCCCTGGCTGCCCATCATGAGAGCGAGATGAAGCGCTTGCGAGCTTCCAGAGCGCTTGAGGTCAAACAGATCGCGACGGCTCGGGATCGCGATGTCAACCAGGTCGTTGCAAAGTGTAGCGATCAACTGATGAGGATCAAGAAGTCGATCTCAGATGGTGAGGTGGTGAACCGGCTCGCGGCCTTAGTGAATCAGGCGTCTGCGATCAAAGATTTCTTATCCGGTTTGGTTGAACGAGGAATCGCAATTCCCGAGGATGTCTTTAAGGATCTGGAGGAGAACAGGAAAAAGTTTGAGGATCAGTTCGAGGCATTGGAAGTGGAAGTGGCCACTGATGCGGATTTCGTGATATCTCCTCCTCGCAGCATGCTCGCAATCTCTCCTCGTGCTGAAGCTTCACAGATCAACGAGTACGAGACCAACCTGACTCCCACAGCTAGGGAAGATGCCGAACCGAACCCTGAAGCCCCAATAGATTCGGCGACGGGTGAAGTTCTTGTTCCTCTCGATGGGGTGCCGGTCAGACCGGATGTTTAAACTTTTTTGTTGTTGCT
Organism: Arabis hirsuta; assembly: GCA_964056655.1. Taxonomy (NCBI): domain Eukaryota; kingdom Viridiplantae; phylum Streptophyta; class Magnoliopsida; order Brassicales; family Brassicaceae; genus Arabis; species Arabis hirsuta. The sequence goes on from OZ053301.1 coordinate 367,203, forward strand.
TAAAAATTTCAATTTAGACCGTTTGTGGCGTAAATTTAAAACTTAATTTATGAGGTATTCACGTCTCTAGAAATGAATATATATATATATATATATTTTTCTTTGCTATTATGAGTGTTCCTTTGCTATTATGAGTAGAGTTATTATCTGCGACTCTGAGGTCGGCTTTATCTGCGACTCTGAGGTCGGCTTTATCTGCGACTCTGAGGTCGGCTTCATCTGCGACTCTGAGGTCGGCTTTATCTGCGACTCTGAGGTCGGCTTTATCTGCGACTCTGAGGTCGGCTTTATCTGCGACTCTGAGGTCGGCGTTATCTGCGACTCTGAGGTCGGCTTTATCTGCGACTCTGAGGTCGGCTTTATCTGCGACTCTGAGGTCGGCTTTATCTGCGACTCTGAGGTCGGCTTATAACAATACCTCATTACGTGGCTAAGGTGTGCGAGGAGGACTCGGCTTTAATAACTTAGACGTTATGAGGCAGGTCGCGGGTCTGGCCCTGGCTTAAAGGCCGCTAGGAGATCAAACCACTTTTGTTCATGTGGAACGAAATTTGGTCGAATGCTCGGCCTAAGCATTGACACGAAATGAGCTCGGGGCTTTATGAATAAGTTAATATGTTAAACATTTTGTTGTTTCTCTTTGTTTTTTATACAAGTAGCTGTGCCTTTTTATGGGCTGCCTACGTACCCATTGTGATAGGGATCAAGCCAATCGTAGTTCGTTTACAGAGTTTGGCGGGCTGGAGTTTGGCTGTCATTTGGTGGGCGTGTCGAGAAGCTTGGTGTCGTAGTAGTACCGTTTGAGGCTCATGGAGTTCCAAGACCGCGGGATCATTTCGCCGTTGAGGGTGATCAGTCGGTAGACTCCAGGTCGGACAATATCTGTGACTTGATAGGGTCCCTCCCAGTTAGCCCCGAGTTTCCCAACTTTGTATTCCGCAGTGTTTTCATAAACCTTTCGGAGGACGAGGTCCCCGACATCGAAACTCCGGTTACGAACTCGTTTGTTGTAATACCGCATTGCGAGCTGTTGATAATTTTGAATCCGAACTAGAGCGGCCCCTCGTTCTTCTTCAATGAAGTTGAGGTTGTCAATAAGCATGTCATCGTTGAGGGTGGGATTTTTGGTCATCATGACACGACGTAGGCTATTGACGTTTACTTCGGCGGGAGCCATTGCTTCCAGTCCGTAAGCTAGAGAGAACGGGGTGCGGTTCGTCGACTGACGGGGAGTAGTTCGGAATGACCAAAGTACGCCGTCAAGTTCATCTGCCCAGAGGCCCTTTTTGTCCTCAAGCCGCTTTTGTAATCCATCGATGATTATCTTGTTCGATGCCTCTGCTTGCCCGTTGCCTTGAGGGTATCTTGGTGTTGACTTGCTTAATCGTATCTTCCATTTTGCACAGAAGTCCTCGAAGGTCGCGAAAATGAATTGTGAACCGTTATCCGTAACGATCTCATAAGGTAGCCCGTGACGACAAATGACAAATTTCCAGACAAAGTTCTGAACGTCGGTAGCTCGTATCATCGCGTACGCTTCGGCCTCAACCCATTTTGTGAAGTAGTCCGTGACCACGATGATGTACCGTTTCTGTCTCGACTTCGGGAAAGGACCCATTATGTCCATTGCCCAGCGCATGAAGGGGTAGGGCGCAGTCGCTGTCGAGAGTGGTTCAGTTGGGGAATTGATCATCGGTCCATGGCGTTGGTATTGTTCGCAGCAACGGGCATACTCGGCACAATCTTTTAGCATTGTCGGCCAAAAGAACCCAAGGCGTTTCACTTTGATTGCTAGTGCCCGACCTCCGGAGTGATTGCCAGCAGCCCCGTCATGCGTTTCGGCCATGACTCGGTATATCTCATCGCCAGCTAAGCATTGGAGGAGTACATCTGCGGCGTTCCATCGGTACAGCTCGTCATTAATGATTATGTAGTGCGCACTGCGAGTTTTGAGTCTTCGTGCTGCCCACTTGTCTTTCGGGAGCTCGCCTGATATGATGTAGGCGATGATTTCTTATCGCCAATCCGTCGATGAGGTGTGGTCGGTCTGTCGTGGAGGTATTTTTGTGGCGTCGGGCAGACAGTCAGCAGAACTCCCGCCAGATGAGGTTTGGTCGGTACAGCAGTCAGGGTCGGTTGTGATACTGCAGACGCTTTTTGGTAGAGTGATGCTTGGCTCGGCGATTGATTCGATCGGGATTACACGGCGTAGGTCGGAATCCGAGCTGGATCCCAGAGAGGCGAGCGCATCGGCCTGGGCGTTGTCTGCCCGTGGAATCTTTGTAACTTTGAAAGCATCGAAACCCTTGGTCAGCTCGCGGGCGAGCTTTAGGTATGACTCCATCCTTTCGTCCCTAGTGTCGTATTCTCCGTTGAATTGATTGGCCACGAGCTGCGAGTCACAGTACGCGTGGAGTTGTGAAGCACCGACCTCTTTCGCCAGTCGTAGCCCGGTGAGTAAGGCTTCGTATTCAGCCTCATTGTTCGACGCTTTGAACTCCAGTCTGAACGATTGTTCCAAGATTTCTCCTGTTGGAGATTCAAGACGGATACCGATGCCTGCTCCGTGTCGCGAGGAAGATCCGTCGACGTGAAGGGTCCACTCGTGGCTTGTTTGACCGATTCCCGGGGAGATCGGAGGTAGCTCGATTAAGAAGTCGGCCAGGACCTGGGACTTAGCGCTGGTGCGATTACGAAACTCGATATCGTACTCACTCAGCTCTATTGCCCATTTTGCCATTCGACCGGATACACTCGGGTTTTGGAGGATCTTTCTCAACGGTTGTGTGGACATTACTGCGATTGAGTGGGATTGGAAATACGGTCGTACCTTGCGGGCTGCGACGATTACTGCTAGCGCGAGCTTCTCGAGGAGAGGGTAACGTGACTCTGCCCCGTCCAAAGACTTGCTGATATAGAAAACCGGTTTTTGGTCGCCCCGATCTTCGCGCACTAGGACCCCACTGATCGCTGCGGCAGTTACGGATACGTAGAGATATAACGTTTCGCCCGACTCGGGCTTGGCCAGGACGGGTGGTGTTGATAGGTAGGTCTTGAGTTCCTCGAAAGCGGCCTCACATTGATCGTTCCACAGGAAATCTTGTCCCTTAGGAGTTCGCAGTAATTGATAGAATGGCAGGCTCCGATCCGTGGACCAAGAAATGAATCTGTTCAGTGCGGCGATGCGGCCTGTCAGTCGTTGGACTTCTCTTTTACTTTTTGGCAAAGGCAGGTCGATGATTGCGGCGATCTGTTTTGGGTTGGCCTCGATCCCGCGTTGTGTGACGATGTAGCCTAGAAATTCACCTGAGGTGACTCCGAACGTGCACTTGGTCGGGTTGAGTTTCATTCCGAATTCGGTTAAGATCGTAAAGCATTCCTGGAGGTGAGTGATGTGATCGTCGGCTTTACGAGATTTGACCAGCATGTCGTCAATGTAAACTGCCATTGTGTCACCGATCTGGTTTGCGAACATCTTGTTCACCAAGCGTTGGTATGTTGCTCCGGCATTCTTCAGACCGAAAGGCATTACCCGGTAGTAGTACGTTCCACGATCTGTGATGAACGCTGTTTTCTCGCGATCATCGGGATGCATCATAATCTGGTTATAGCCCGAGAAAGCGTCCATGAAGGTAAGGAGTCCGTTCCCAGCTGTTGCCTCGACGACCTGATCTATGCGCGGAAGAAGGAAGCTGTCTTTAGGGCACGCTTTGTTTAGGTCGGTAAAATCGATGCACACTCGCCATTTGTCATTTTTCTTTTTGACGACGACCGGATTGGCAAGCCATTCTGGATAGTGCACTTCCGTGATTGAGCCCGCTCCGAGCAGTTTAGTGACTTCCTCGTTTACGGCCTGTGCCCGCTCCGGACCGAGCTTCCGCCTTTTTTGCTTAATTGGTCTGAATGTCGGGTCGACATTTAGCTCGTGCGTAGTAATGACCGGATCGATTCCCGTCATGTCATGCATCGACCATGCGAAAGTCGTGACGTTAGTGCCTAGGAAATTGATTAATCGTTGTCGGAGCGGTTCCTCGAGTTCGGCCCCTATTCCGACCTTCCGCTCAGGGTGTCGTCCATCAATGCCAACTTGGACGATGGCCTCTTTTGGCGGGCTGATATCCGCCGGTTCGCTATGTTGATTGATGTTGCAGGTGACCCTGCGCATCTGTTGCTCCGTGACGAAACACGACCTGGCGACCTTCTGACTCCCGCGAATCGTGAAGACTCCCATTGGGGTCGGGAATTTTACACATTGGTGATACGTTGAGGACACCGCTCGGAGGGAAAAGAGCCAAGGTGTTCCCATTATGACGTTGTACACAGCCGGTTTGTCAACCACGACGAACTTGACGATCTTGGTGATGCCTCCAGCGTAGACCGCCATTTTGATCGTGCCCAGCGTCATTGTGGTCGCTCAATCGAAGCCGGTCAAAGGCTTTATGCTGGGCTTTATTTTGTCGTTGGTAATGTCCATTTTGCGTAACGTCTCGAGAAATATAAGATCGACCGAGCTGCCTGTGTCAATCAACACTCTCGTGATGTCGCAATCTTCTAATTTTAGTTCGACGACCAGGGGGTCATTGTGCGGCATCGACACGTTCCTGGAATCAGCCTCGCTAAAAATGACCGGCATATCGACCTCGGCCTGGCGAGTGTACTCTTGTTGCAGGGATATCTCCTTTTCATGCTTTTTGAGGGAGCGAACTGATTTAGAGGTAGTTCGGAATCCGCCCATTATCATATAGATTTTTCGCTTTGATGAGGGCTGATTCTGACCGGAGCCCTTCTCATCGTCAGATCGTTTCAGAGGGAGAGGGAGAGCGACGTTGTTATCTGGCCTCTGTTCGTGCTGACCTCGATGCTCCTCGGTTTGTCATTTGTCGGACTGATTGGGAGGTAGATCGATTCGCACCTCTCCGCTGCTGTATTTGGCCATCAGTTTATCTTTTAGCTGTCGGCATTGATAGGTCGAGTGGCCATACATTTGATGGTAATCACAGAACGACCTGGTGTCGGCCTCCTTTTCCTCCCCGCGGGTGAATTTGAATGGCCATTTCTTGTTCTGGTTCTGAGCCTGGCTTTGCGCCTGCCCTTGGGTAGGGACTTGCTTGTCCGCGACCAGATTGGTTGTGAGCTTCTTCTTGGCATCCTTAAAATCCTGGTCAAGGTGCTGACGAGGCTCAACGTAGTCATCTTCCGCGGGCTCCTTTGCTTGGTTCTTTGCGCCGGCAGTTTAGTGGGAGAGTACTTCTTCGAGTTTGCAGCACGGTCTTCTTCCAACACGATATAACGCGTTGCCCGATGCATCGCGTCTTCGATAGTGCGTGGTTTTTTTAAGACCAAGTCAGTTCGGAAGGGAGACTCGTGCCACAGACCGTTTTGTAGGGCACCGATAGCTGAGGTTTCGTGGACGTCCAACTCCGACAGAACCGCCTTGAAACGGCTCATATAGTCACGTAGGGACTCCTTAGAACCCTGAGATAATGCCTATAGGTCGGCATCCGACGCACCGTCTTGAATGTACATGGAATAATGTTTAAAGAAGGCCGTAGAGAGCTGACTGAAAACGTTGATGGAAGACGGTTCAAGCCAGGAGAACCAGTCAAGCGCAGATCCGGCCAGGTGCTCAACGAAGTACTGACAGTAGGCCGCATCTCTCTCCTCTGATGACAGCTGAACTCGCCCCATTGCAATGGTGAAGGCTGTCATGAAGTGTTTTGGGTTGGAGTTACCGGCGTAGGTAATCAAACGAAGTTTTGAGGTGTATCTGAGTGGGGTGGAAGTGATCCGCTCTGTGAAGGGAGTTCGCTGAGTTTCCTCCAGAACGCTATCGATCTCCGGAGCCGAGCTGAAGGCCCTATGGACTTTGGAGTTCATAGCCCGAAGTTTAGATTTCAGATCTTCGATCTCGGACCGGTGATAGGAATCGTGATCGGTCATGACAGATGGTTGTCCGGGCTGATCTCTAACCGGAGTTCGAGACAGAGTATTTGGGTTGGCTGTTCGATGGTGGGACAGAGGCCGCTCGTTCTGCTCTGGTGGATATGAACGCGCTCGGACCTGCTGTGTTGGCTGAGGAGAATCCAATCGTTCATGAATGACGGTCTGGGCGTTTGATAGTTCGTCCAGACGGACGTTTGTTTGCCTAGACAAGTCATCCTGTTGATCGAAACGCCGCATGAGAGAGTTCAACATCGTGACGAAGTCGACCGGCTCGTTCGTGACGGTTGCGGGCTCGTTTCTTCTAGTCTCGATCACGTCGGGAGCAGCTCCTTCGTTCAGTAATGTTTCATTGGTGATTTCGCATTCCGCCACTATTACGGGTGGAATTGTCTGTATCGTTGCAGCGGTCTCCTGTTCCGACGCATTGCCGACTGGTCGACTGGTCGATGCTTCCGGATCCATACCTTTTTTGCGTTAGAAAATCTCCTGAATCCCCCTACCTGGCGCGCCAAATGTTGTAGCCCGATTGCTTAACAATGAATTTATAGTTTGTAAGGAGGTCGGAGATCGTCGTGATATTTAAGAAATGAGATCGCGGTGTAAATGTGTTACAAAGTATGTTGTGTTGATCAGTAGATCGAGTTGGTATACAAACGTTTATGTAAACAAGAAGTGTATAGTAGGTCGGGTTTTCTGGGATCCCCTTCTCAGGTGCCTTGTGCTCTCCTTTTATAGAAGAAATCTGAGTGGGATTCGTAGGTATAGGTTGTAGGTAGTAGGTCGTAGGTCGTAGGTCTCTATGATTGATTATTAAGATAATCAGTGGGCTTCCAGATTTCACGGGCTGGGCTTCAGATCGCGGTGGGCCGCAGGTCCAGGCCCAACACCTAGGATATCAATTTAACCGAAAATGAGGACACGCCGTCGTACATACACGGAAGCAACTCCGCCGTCCACAGTGTCCGGCACAAAAAGAAGACAGCTTCGATCGTGAGTGTTTTTATTTCCCTTATCCAAGTTTTATGAGGGTTTCATTCAATTATGGGCCTAGGTTCGTGAGAAATGTCCCAATTCCATTCTAGTTTCGCTTAACTTACCCTGAATTCTTCTCCACCTTGTTCTAATCGTCAGATGCACTGCAAAAGCTAAAAGAAATCGCACAGGATTGTGGGATCTAGATATTCCCTTAGATCTCCTGCAGGGGATATTGTCCCGCCTTGGATTAAAAGCCAACATCCGAGCTTCCTCTGTCTGCAAGGCATGGTTTGAATCAGCTGTTTTTGTCCGTAACTTAATGCCTTGTCCCTGGCTATTGTTGGGAACACACAAAATAAAGTCTCCCTCTGCCTCACCCTACATTCTTGTTAACCCATTACGCTCTCAATCTCAAACATATAAGCTCGACTTCCCAGAGTTGAACGACCATGCAATCTGTTGTTCTAGGGATGCTTGGGTGCTTGTCAGAGCATACAGTCACGACTATGCACTCTTTCTTAACCCTTTTACCAAGAAGCACTTCTACTTACCCAAAGGCGAATTCAGTTACATTGATAATTCCTTAGCTTTCTCTGCCGCTCCTACTTCAGCTAGCTGTTTGGTCATCTCCTACATACACCTATATGATATGGCTGTAGCGATCAGTACTTGGCGGCCTGGTCAAACCGCATGGACCGTCCATATGTTTAGAAACTGTGAACCCTTTCGTAGATGGATAAGATGCGTCTTCTCCAATGGTATGTTCTACTTACTCAGTTCCTGCGGCTACCTTGGTGTTTTCGACCCGTGTCAAACAAGCTGGAATATTCTTCCAGTGAAACCCTGTCCGGCTTTTAGACCGCTAGAACCGCATGAGCCAGTGTTGATGACCGAGCATGAAGGAGACATCTTTGTTTTGTATACACGCAGCAACAGAAGCCCGACCGTGTTTAAACTAAACTTGGATCAAAATGTATGGGAAGAGAAGAGAGATCTTGGAGGCTTGACAGTATTTGTAAGTCTCCCTACCACTTTTATAAGAGTTGGTCTCTCAGCGGAGGAGAGGAACAAAATATATCCATCATTCACTACTAATTATCGGCTCCATGGGATGTACTATTCCCTCGGTGATGGGAAAAGCTCTTATCCCCTTCGAGAAACCATTTTTCGTTTCAACTTCGCTTGGGTGGAGCCACCCAAGAACCTTAGTCTCTTGTGACTTCATCATCTAGTGTTTTTCCTTATCAGAAACTTCATTTATGCGTTTTATAGCTTTGTTTTGAATTCATTGTAGCTCGGGTACTCTGTGAATTGGACAAGTTCCTATTAATCCAATGCCTACTCTTTAAGACTCAAGTGTTTCAGTCTCTTGATAAGCTTTTAAAAGAGATAGTATATGGATCTGTTGCTACGTAAAAATGATTTGGAAACCAGTTCTTTGAAGCAGTTCAACTTCAGCTTTGGCATATCAGGCTATATATTATTCTCATGTCTCTTCTTCATTCTAATCAAAACTGTTGGTGGGAATCCAGACCTTTGCGCGTCTGCTTCATGCCAATATACATCCAGAAAGGCACAGATATAGGTCGATTGTTAAGAGGAGAGACAGGTCCATGGCGTCTTCCTGTCATCAGTTGCTGGATATCACTGGTTACCGTATTCAGCAAACCCGGTGTTATGGAGGCGATTACATTCACGAATGCCATTGTTGCACATAGCTGTCTTTTTCTTTAGCTAATCTGTTCACCACAGGAAGAAATCTTGTATTGCAGAAGAAATTTGGCGGCAATAAATAAGCCTACTATTTTTGCAGAGAAGTGCAATGCAGAGAAGAGATTTTCCCCTCAAAACTTCAGTTCCTTGTTCTATGATGGAGAGCAAACTAGGGAAAAGTTTTTCTCCTCTGTCAATGTCACGAGATGCCTTCCAAAGCTTGTGAACGTGTGACTTCCAATCATAGCCATGTTCAGAAAATTTAAGCAGATTTGCTGCTGTGGTGGGCTGCCTTTCACAATTTTTTTTTTTTTTTTTTGGAAGAATGTTAAATTTTATTCAAGCCAAAAAACCACTTTTTACAATGAAGATTACGATGTTTTTAGAGTTTTATTACATTGAAACCGATTTTGAAATTAAACCGAGTTGATTCTCGTTCCAAACCAAACGAGAAGACCGTTCTTATACTCTTTGCCTCCAGTGAGTCGAAGTGTGCTTAGCCTATTTCGGATCATCTTGTCCACCATTTTCTCAAGTTGCCGAGTTGAGAAAGGTTTTTCCCCGTGTCGTCTTCCATTCCTCTCTTTCCATAAATGATAGATAGTTGCGTGGAAGGTATATGTGAGAATGAACTTCCGAATGAAGCCGAAGTTGTTACCTTGAATCGTATCCATGATTACATTCCAATCTGTGGAGAATTGTGTATTCATAATGTTTGATGTAAGTCGCCTCCAAACTGTTGTCGAGAACCTGCATTGGAAAAACAAATGATCTCGAGTTTCCTCGGCTTGATTGCACAGCACACATTCACTTCTCCCCGCCCATTGTTTGATGCGATCTCCGGTAGTTAATTTGTTTTGCGCAGCAAGCCAAACCAAAAACGAGTACTTTGGTGTTGCGTGGGTAAACCACACACCGTTGTACCAATCTTTTGTTTGGCTCGGGGTACGCATTTGCTCCCATGTTACCTTCGAGTTGAATTTGTCCTTGTACTTTCTTTTTCCCCATTTCCACATTGCCATGTCATCCTTCTCGGTCCGGTTGGTCTTTGCGTTCTCAATCTCGTCCTCTATTTTGTTGAGGAATTCTTGTCGATGTCTACGTCTTAGATGCGTTCGCATTACCTCCTCCAAGGTTGCTTGTGATAGAATCCCCATATCAATAGCTCCTCGCGGTCCTATAACGTTTATAATATTTCCCAAAGGTGACCAAACATCATACCAAAAGTGAGTGTTTCTTCCATTCCCAACCTTTACCTTATGAAATCTTTGAGCAATGTTCTTGTACTTCATCATCTTCCGCCATATCCATGAGCCTAATGTTGTCTTTTCATTGATTGACCAGAGGCTACAATTCCGAAGAAGCATATTCTTAACCCACTCAACCCATAATGAGTTGTTGTTTCCCACGACTCCCCAAATTAGCTTCACACAGCATACATCATTCGCCTCCTTTATTGATTGCAAACCTAATCCACCTTCCTTCTTTGGCTTGCATATATCTTTCCATGCCACCTTTGATTTCCTCGGATATAGAGAAGGCCCTGACCATAGAAATGCAGAACATAAGCCATCAATTACCTTGATGCATTTACTTGGAAGGCGGAATGCTTGGATCCAGAAATTAATAATCCCTTTGATAACGGAGTGTAGCAGTTGTAATCGCCCAGCATAGGAGAGATGTCTTGCTGTCCATGAACTCAATCTTGTTCGAATTCGATCAATCAATTGTCCATAATCAAGAGAACTCATTCGTTTGGATAGTAGTGGCAAACCGAGATATTTCACCGGAAGAACTCCCTTAGCTACCGAAAGCAGCTCACACAACTCGTCTTTTTTCTCATCGCTCATGCCTGCAAAGAAGATTGAAGATTTTTGTGCACTAATCTTTAGACCCGAGTAGGAAGCAAATTTGTCAAAGATAGACATTGTCACTTGAAGAGATCGCTTTGCACCATCAAGAAAGACCATTAGGTCATCCGCAAAACATAGATGTGTGATTCTAATGTTTTTGCACTTAGGATGGTAACCAATCCTTCTTTCCATTCCTGCCTTGTTGAGCATCATTGAGAGGACATTCATGCATATCACGAACAAATACGGGGAGAGAGAACATCCTTGTCGTAAGCCCCTTTTACTCCCAAAATATCCAACAAGTTCTCCGTTGACCTGAACAGAAAAGGATGCCGAGCTAATACACAATTTTATCCAATGGACAAAACTCTCCGGAAAATTCAAAGCCAATAGCGTGTTTAGTATAAATTCCCATTGGACCGAATCAAATGCTTTGGAGATATCTATTTTCATTACGCATCTCGGGGAGACTGCATCTTTATGGTAGTCTTTAACGATCTCGGTCGCAAGCAATACATTTTCCATGAGAAGGCGATTTTGGACAAATGCCGATTGGTTCCCACTTATGAATCCCGGTAGTAGTGTCTTGAGTCTATTCGCAATTATCTTGGACACAACTTTTTAAAGAACGTTGCAGCATGAGATTGGCCGATAATCTTTCATTTCTTTCACGTCATTTGTCTTTGGGATCAAAGCTAATATCGTTGAGTTCACCCCTTTTGGCAAGAAACCTTTGATGAAAAACGATTTTATAGCCATCAAGAAATCATTTCCCACAACCGCCCATGATGATTTGAAAAACTCACAAGTGAAACCATCCGGCCCCGGTGATTTGTCGTTTGGCATTGAGAATAAGACCGTACGAATCTCCTCCTCCGTTACCTCGCGTGTTAAAGAATTTTGATCCTCCTCGGTGCATCGGTAAGGGATTAAAGCTTGTATATCTTCCACTTTCATACCCTTGTAGTCCGGGGGCTGATGATTGAGAAATCGTTCAAAGAAGTCCACTGCCTCCTTCTTAATGTCGTCCTCTGTAGTCAATATATCTCCACTTGTGCTTCTCAATTCTCTTATTGAATTTTGCATATTCCTTGTCTTCACCGAATTATGGAAATACGAGTTATTCTTATCTCCCACCTTGAGCCAATGTAGTTTGGATTTTTGTTTAAGATATCCTTCTTCTAACGTTGAAAGGTGCTGCCACTTTGCAAAAGCTTTTGTCTCTGCTTCCATCTTCGAATTTGTAGGGTTAAGCAACGTTTCTGATTGCTTTAAGCACAAGTCTTCATATGCTTCTTTTGTGCGCTTTGAGAGATTTCCTAATTTCTCTTTGCTTAGCTCCCGAATCACCGGCTTGATTGATTTGAGTTTCTTGGAAAGCCTGAACATTGCTGATGTTGAAACAAATAGTGGCTCCGTTTTGTTCCAAAAATCTGAAACGGTATCCTGAAACTGTGGTAGTGTTGTCAACACGTTGACAAACTTAAAAGGCTTCTTTTTAACCATCTGATGAGTATCAATATAGAAACGAGCTCGTAGATGGTCAGAACATCCTCCCGACTCGAACACACAATAAGATTGCGGGTTATCATCAATCCATTTCTCATTAATCATCATGCGGTCAAGTTTTTTACATATGACTCCCTCTTGTTGCTTGTTACTCCAAGTGAAATGCGAGCCTTGATATCCCAAGTCCATTAAGGAGCAATGTGATACCACTTCTCGAAACTCTATCATACCCGAGGATGGCGCAGCAACCACATAGTTGGATTGATCATCACCCTGAAGTATTTCGTTAAAATCCCCACCTATCATCCATCTCTTGTGTCGAAAAAGAGGAGAGTCTTTGTGCCCACGCAAATCCTCCCATAATCTCTTTCTCTCTTGTTGTGAATTTGAAGCATAAACAAAAGTACAGAAGAGTTCCTCTGTTTGTCCTTCCAACATAGCCGTAACCGTGATCATTTGATCGCTTTTATAAACTGGTGTAATTCGCACCCCCTCGTTCCAAACAACCCATATACGACCCAAGCGATGATGCTCATAATTTGATAGAAAAGACCAGCCATGAAAAACCGAATCCACAATCTCTTGGGCCTTTCCTTCCTTAACACGTGTTTCCAATAGGCTCCCAAACTGAAATTTCCCTTGTTGCACCCATTGTCTCACTATTGAATGCTTTGAACTTTTATTGAATCCTCGAACATTCCAAAAGAAACCCGACATCTAGCGTTTCTTTCTCGAGGCCCCTTTTGTTTGAGATTGTTTTAGAGGTTTCGGTCTTGTATTCCCCGCCGCAAGGACTTTGTGAGAAGTCTTTGCTGCTGGTCTAAGAGAAAGACGAGTACCCGAGTCGTCACGCACCTCGCTTGTTGACGTTAAAGAACATACCTTTGGTGACATCTCCCCTGTTTCAGGATCCGTAACAAGATGATCATCCATGGCCTTCTCCATGATTTCCCCGTCTTCAACATCTGCCAAAATCTCCACCTCAATTCCCTCTTTTTCCGTTACTCCGAAATTTTCTTCCTCTGTTCTCTCCGTATCCTCATCCTGATTTTCGTCATCCTCCAGAACAGAAAAACGTGAAGGGCTGAGCATGCGTGGCGTAATGATATCCTTCTCTTTTGGCCTCCCCGCTTTGTTAGGAGTAATTTCAATCCAATTTGTCTCTTGAATACTCTGCATATCGCTTACCGTTGGAGCCCTCATACTTTCATCTGCAGCTTGAAATTTTGTTTGAACCAAGTCCACAACTCCACAGTTTGGTGGATGCGAAACTTTGTTGCTTGAGCCTTCGATACCACTCTCACAGAACCCATCCTCTGGCATGTCGGCCACCCCCAACGGCTCTGTCACTGTTTCACCCAATGGCTTCAAGACTTGTTCCCCTTGTTCCATATTTTTCACTTGGTCCGCCCTTCTTACTACCTCCGGTTCAGCCCCTTGTTCTTTTGTGATCTTTTCGCCACGCTTGAGAATAGACACATTTGGCAATGGCACCTTACAACCCTCCGCAAAGTGTCCCCATTTTCCGCAAATTGTGCACCGAGGTGGCATCCACGGGTAAGAGTAAGTCACCACTGTTTCTTCCCCATTTCTCATTCTAAACTTGAACTCCTTTGGGGGCTCCTTCATCATATCTGCCTCGACAAACACCTTCCCTTCATCGAACCGCTTACAAGTTTCCGTGTCAGGATGCAATCTCTTTGGAGTGCCCACGGGACTCGCCAAAAACCCTAGTCCTTTCCATGAGAGCATGTTTTGTGGAACATTTTTAATAGTAACCCAAAGTGGCATTGTGTGAATGGTAGGAGGACTAAAACGAGCAAGACGGACCAAGCATGATCCAGCAGCCTGCCTCATGGTCTCCTGTTTCTCAGCTGCTCTGTACATACAACAGAGGTTGCTAATCAAATCTTGGCTGGAGAAACGGATGGGGTCTTAGATAATGGTGGTGCAGGTCTCTTCAAGTGTGAAAGACAATTTCTCAGCAGCCGCACAAGAGGTTTTGCATTTGTATTTGAACTTAACTCAGTTTTGTTCGTAGTCCTTTCAATGGTCAATTATGGCAATTTGAAAATTTTAATTATGCATTTTTGTGGACAAGTCAAGGAGTCATTCAAGAGCGGTAAGGCGGAGAATGCAGGGTCAGCGAGTTCATCAGGCACAGGAGCCTCTGAAGGAGAAAAACAGCAGGAGCAGCAATCAGGCACTACTGAGGAACAACATACATTATTTGGACAATTCAAGTCAAGCTTTTCTTCGCCAAAGGTAACCGAGGCGTTTCACAAGCTGAAGGGTGTCAAGCCCCTTGACTTTGCAAGGAAGGGACTTAGACATTGTGAAGGATGAACTGCGAGGAAGCTCGTCTAAAAAGAAGCACCTTCAATACACACCTCCCCCGCCATTTATAGGTGAATGAAGTTCACGAACAGAGATGGTGATTACGCAAACAAAACAGTCTAAGTGGCAAAAAAAATGGGAATCTCTTAGAGAAAAGGTAAGTGACCCTTTTTGTCCTGTCCGCTTATGCCATGTTTTTAAGGCTCTTGTTGATTGTGTTTTCTTTAACTTTGGTTTAGATGCAAGGTTATCCTGTATTTAAACGTCTAAGCGGGATGAGTGAGCCTGTTGTCAACAAGGGCCAAGAGGTAACTAACAACTTCTTTTTTTTTTTTTTTTTTTGAATGGAATAACTAACAACTTCTCTTTACTCATTTCGTTCAAATATCTTATCTTGCAGTAATAGTCTCTTTGCTGATACTGCTTTGTATTTGTAAATTGGCAATGCATTTGGACCTTGTAGATTGCAGAAGCTGTGATAGAAAGATGGGAAACCAGTGATAATCCGATTGTTCACAAGATTCAGGAGTATGTTCTAATTGCTCTCATATTATATTCCTTTAAAAAAAAAACCAACTTACTTACTCAAACTGATATATATATATATATATATATATATGTGCACCCTTTTGTTTTTTGCAGCATGAATGAGACAATGTTTCAGAAAACAGGTTCTGCATCAACTTACAAGGAGATACGCAGCCGAGACCCGTAAGTTATAGAGGTTTTCATTCCCTCCACTTCCATCCGTAAGCATAGTGACTATGCATTTAATGGTGTAAATTGTCTTTGATTGGCTCACCTACTGCTTCCAGAAATACACTAGCTGTGTCTATTGCTCGAAGGGCTTTGATGGTCGATACATACTGATGCAGTATATCATTGGTTGATGGACCGGCGGTGCATCAGTTCCATGACTCTATGTATTCGGTGCAGTACTTTGATCATTCGTGCTACGAGGAGATTGGAGAGTTTAAAAAACTTGTGAAGCCAAAGTGCATTAAAGGAATTGTGGTTTCATCATCATGTTATGTTGAGCCTCTATACTATTTTGGGAGTATCTGCGGAGCTAATCAACCGCCAGAGTTGCTGCCTTTGAGGCCTGACACCACCACAAAGCAATATCGAGATCAAGTCATATTCTGGAAAGAACGAGGCAATAGTGGCGGAGAAAGAAAAAAGGTGGAAGAGAGATTGTCATTCAAGTTTCAAGAGAAATAAGAAGAGAGCACGTATACAAGTAAAGTGGGGCAAAAATTATATTATCGAGGTTGATTAGCTTTATATGTCTTCTGCAGTTGTAGTGTCTTCCAACTACAGATGGTGTTTTTGACTGAAGCTTACAGATGGTGTTTATGTTAGTGGTCTAATACACTGAAACTAACCAGTCCTTTTCTATGTTTAAGAGGATAAGAGTGTGAATATAAATTACATGCTTTTGTTTGGTAGTTTTTTATCAAACAATTCTTGTTCAAAATTACTCGATTTTATCAAATTGGGCACTCTTGAAAATAACTCACTCTAGAATTCTTCATTCTTTAAGGTTGACAAAGATAATAAGTAAATTGCTCTTAACTGGACATACAAAGACGATTCAAGTCAACCATTCATTAAGAGACAACATTAGCAATAGAGGAACATGAAAACCAAACAGAAGCAAGTCTTTATTAAGAGACAACATAGCAATAGAGGAACATGAAAACCAAATAGAAGCAAGTCTTTTTCAGTACTTGACAGATGCATTCTGAGTCGGTAAGAGACCAAACCGCTTCTTCAACAAAAGTCTCTGCTTAGCGTATTTATCATTAGGGGAGAATCGGGATGCAAATAGCACACAGATATGGTTTAAACTCAATATGATTAAGATGAATGAAACAAACTTTATATCTGTAATTTAAGATGAATTTAGAAACAGAAGAACAAGAAAATAAATACGAATCAAAAGCACACAAAGAGACGAGATTGAGCAAGGTAAAGGTACCTTAGTGGTGTAAACCTTCTCACCCTTCTCGTTGATATAGCACTGAAGATACATCGTCGTTTGATTTCAATTAATCCCTGTGAAGAAAATTAAACGTTTGGAGCAGAAGAGAACCAAAGCAAAGTCGATTAAGATTCACAAAAGAAAAACAAAAGAAAATCGTACCTCAGAGATGTTACTGCTTCTGAAGTTTTTATAGAGGTCACAAAAGTTATTCTTTACTACTAAAGAGTTCGTTCATATTACAAGAAAACATATTACAGACAGATTAAGAATAGTTCACAGACAACAACTTTAACACTTAATGAACTAGAGTTCTTATTAAGCCAACAAGTTCATTAATCTGTCTAGTTCATTAATATGTTAAAGTTATTATTTAATTATTTAATAACCTTGTGATAAGCTGGTTGTACAAAGTCGAGATAAAATAGGTGATAGAAATTTTTCATCTTAATTAATTTTTAATTCTTTTTCCAAATGTGATAAGCTTTTCTTTCTTTTTTTAGAAAAAAATAATGCGGAAGAGTGATGTCGCCGAAAATATGCTATGTTGAGAATGTTCATAGAAGCTTTTACTACTCGAAATATCCTAATAATCTCTACGGATGCGGATTTCGTCGACGCCATTTTTAGAATGATACGTCAAAATATATGTGTAATGTCCGCTGTAAAAGACGAAGTCAGAGTTAGTCTAGAATTTCTCCAATCCTCGACAGCCACATGGCTTTGGAGCTCCGGAGATGCTGCTAAACCTACGATAATTAAAGAATATGGTCTTCTCATTTCAAGATTTAGTAAATTAATGCTTTTCAAATGTTTTCTTCATCTTTTCATTAGAAACTATGAGATTATAAAGAAAAAATAACGTTTTTGGTTTGATTTCTTTGATTTTTTGGTTTTAGAAAAACTCAAATCATATATAAACTGTTTGTATATTGGTTTATTTCATGATATTATAAAAAAATTATATGTACAAAATAAATTGTAAATAAAAAATTGAAGGTAAATTAAATTAATAAAAAAGCTAAAATAAAAATTAATAAATCAACATAACAAAAAAAAACAGAATCCAATCAAAGAACACGTGAATTTAAAGCATGCAAAGAAATCATAACGACGAAGACAAACATATGATTTACCAATACAAATAGAGAGAGGGGAAAGAGACACTTAATTAGAGAAGAGAACATAGAAGAATAGAAAAACTTAATTAGACAGGGGAAAACAAAAAAAACTCTTGTAATGTGGTTATTACTTTTTAGATAACTACGTAATCTAACCAGACTTAACAAATTACAAATATTAATAATAATAATAGTATTAAATTATTTTAGAAAATCATAGTTTTAAATTGCATAAAAACTGTATTACTTAATAAAAATTGCATAAAAAATATAAAACATCAAGAGAATTTTCAAAAAATGCCACTTTTCAAATATCACTTTACAAAAATGCCACACTTTTGAAATTTTTGCAAAAATGCTTTTTGAAAATTATTTTTTCTTTATATTATTTATGTTTGGGTTAATTATGTTCTATTAGGATTTAGTTTTGAGGGTTTAGGGGGGGTTTAGGGGTGAAACTATTTTTTAGGGTTTATAATTTTAAGATATAGGCTTTATAAATCTATAATTAGTGGCATTTTTGCAAATGAACACCACTAAATGACATTCTTGCAAATGTGCACACAAAAAGTGGCATTTTTGTAATTGCCCCAAACATCAATCTTTTAAAAATAATTTTTTTTCCAGAACACCAAATATTTAGAAACGGAGCGAATATGTTATAAGTACATTTTTAATTTTATCGAAATCATCACGGCATTAATATATTTATTTTAAATATTTCATGGTATAGTTAAAGAAGTCTATAACTTAATTTATATCGATTTACATAAATTGGATGTGTATATATAAATTATAATGATCCCATGGCGCGTCTGTTCAAAAAACCGGTATTTAATTTTCCAAAATAAATATTTCAAACTTTAATTTTGTTAACAACATGCATATTTCTTTTTAAGAATGCTATCGAGGACATGAACTTTAATTTCATACTATTAGTATTTCCAGCTCTATCTATAACCAAATTAGAAATAATCAAATGAGTCTTGTTTTAGTATATAGGATTTGGTTAGCTAAGAATTGGGCACCATTCGGACTCTAATCAATGATTTGCCAAACTTGATATTTGGATGTCCATTAGGAGAATAGAGTGATCATCTAATAGAAAGACAATGTTTTATAAATGTTTTCTTAAGTCAAATAAATAACAAATTTGAAAGAGACATTTGTAAGTATATGATTTTGGTGTGTTGTGTGATTCACATATTGGTGGGATTATATATTCTACGTATCTTTAGTGGTGGGAGTATGTATTCTTCTTTCTTTCTTTTTTCCCATTTTTATTTATTTTTAAAAGTTGTTTTTTCTTCTTACAAAATCAATTACTCCCTCCGTTTCAAAATAGTTGTCATTCTAACCTTAATTTTTTGTTTCATATTACTTGTTATTCTGCAATTTCAATGCACATTTATGACTAATTTTTCTATTTTTATCCCTACCTTTTAGCTTATTAATTACTCATATCAAATAAAATATTATATTAATTAGGGGCAAAACAAATTTTTAATATGTTTTTTTAATTTGTGTGAAAAGCTCCAGAATGACAATTATTTTGAAACGGAGGGAGTATTAATTTGAATTGTTCTCGTAGCCATTTATTATATGGTTAAGAGTTTATTCAAATGAAGATCTATTTATTATATGGTTAAGAATATATTCAAATTAAAGAAGTCTTGTTATTTGAAATTGAAATTCAAAAGTTAGCTAAAGGTGAACGAATAAAATATTTTGCATTCACTAAAGGTGGTGACATATTTCACTAAAGTGTAAAAAAAAAAAAAAAAATCAGAAGCTAGCTAACGATGAACGAATAAAATGTTTTGCATTCACTAAAAAGATGCATCATTCTATAACTCAATTTATACCGATTACCATAATTGGAGGTATATATAAATTATAATGATCAGTCCATGGTGCGTATGAACTAAAAAACTGGGATTTAATTTTCCAAAGCAAACATTCCAAACTTTAATTTTGTTAAAAGAATGCATAATTTATTTTTAAGTTAGACCTTTAATTTCATAGTATCAGTATTTCCAACTCTATTTTGTTACTATTTAGAATAATCAAATAAGATTTGTTATTTTGTGTTCTCTTGAAAATTTTAATTTAACTTCAAAATGATCACTATAAAAATCTCTTTAAAGTTGAAAGTACTGTATTCAGTTTTGGCTGGATTGTATAAAAAGTGAAGAGAGAATAGTGATTAGATAACTAAAGGTGTACGGCATAACGCGGAGCCCAGAAAATCAGATGCCATTTCTTTTCGAGTGCTATGCTAAATGACAAAAAGGACCCCTCCCCTGACTCACTCATGACCCCATTTTTCTAAAACTAATTGACAACTTTTGTTGTTGTTGAGTAATTTAGAAACCTAGTTGAACCACAATTGAGGTTAGTTTCGTTTGAACCAAATGGACTGAACTAGTCAGAGGATAATTTGTGAAACAGACCCAACATTGATGTAATTATTTTAGTCAAAAGTGTAAATGAATTTGTTTAGATTTTGTATCATGACCATTTGGTAAATTTAATTTTTACTACCGATTTCTTTTTTTTTTTTGTTCTTTTCTTCAAACAATTCAGTACATGGTTGTTAATTATTACAGTTCCACCTTCCATTTTTATAAAATTTTCATCTAATAAAAAAACTAAAAATCATAATTATACTATATCTTTACCATCTAGAATTAAGCTTTTCTTGCCAATAGAGCTCAAAACTCCACAGTTCCAAAACCAAACGGTCCAAACCCCAAACACGGTACAATCCATCAACTTCCAACAACCGTTCAAGCCACCGACTGGGAAGAATCATCGAGACAGAGATTCCCGTGTTTTTCTCATTTGTCTAAAGAGAGGTTGCTTGTTCAAGAAGAAACGCAAAGCTGTCGTGTACGTTGATAAGCTCATCAGAGAACACATTGCTGTAAGCCTGTAACCAATTGGATTCCAGCAAAACAATGGAGACCGGAGGAAGAATTGTTTCTGGAGAATGGAATAGACGAGAGAGCCGAAGAATTCATCAACCGAATGAAAGCAGAGATGATCGCGTCACGTACCTTGTAGTACACTTAAAGACAATGCAGCAGACTTGTTGATATCTAATGATTTTTTTGTGTGTATAAAAAGGCCAAGTTAGGTTATGTTGTAACAAATGAGTGGCTTGGGCTTTAGCTAGAGTCCGTAACTACTCTTATAGAAATCCTTTTCCGAATGAATCGATAAAAAAATGGATGCGTCTACTTGTGAAAAAGGTTGCCTGATTATGAGATTGTCTATTTGTTGCGAAACCTGCAACGGCAATGTAGTTAGTCCCTTGAAATCGGAACAACTAGCCCTGAAGTTGTTTGAAAAGTTTTCAAGGTGACCCGAGCCAATGTCAAGTATGTGAAATCTCATATCCAGAGGAGAGAACGAGAGTCGTTTCTTCTCAAGTACAGCCAAGAACATCTCTTTATGTCGCTTGCGCTTTAGCAATGAGAGGAGCTCGTTCCTTCCCTGATTAGATTGAGAGTAAGAAAAGGTTGAATCTGAAGCAATCACTTGGGAGAGGAAATTGATAAAAACGTTTATTAGGGGTTACCTGCAACGGACCCTTCCACAGTTTACCGATGCTCGGAACTGCAAACTAGTACATGTCTAGATCGATGAGTTGGCGAGTCTGAGAGAAATTGGTACGAAGGGTTAAAAGAGAGGGAAAAGATACGTATAGGCGACGATACGAGGATAACAATGATAGTCGAAAAAGTTTTAGTATCATAAAAAATACAATTGATTATCTTCAAAATGAATAAAAATTGCATCTTATATACTTAAATTTTTGAGGGTTTAGGTTCTCATTTTAGGTTTTAAAGAACTGGTCTGCAGATTCTTAAAGTTTTGCTCGAAGATATTAACCTGCGAAATTCTAATCAATCAACAAAATATGTAACCAATGTATATAAATTGTGTTTTCTTTTATTTGTATTGTTTGTCTTGCTATTTATTATGTTATTATAACAGTTTTATAAACTTTACCGACAAATATCAACGAGCGATGTGAACGTTAAGATTTGAAGAAAAAAAATTATACTTGATATGAAGCTAAAAATGATCGAGAAGAAGATAAAACTTCTAGAGACACACCCTTTAAAATGGGATTTTTACAAAATAGCATTAGTCCCAAAAATTATCCAACATGTTTTTCATCGTGTTTATATCAATGAGAAGAGTTACCAAATATTATATAATTATATGTCTATTATCAACTAAATAATTTATGTTCCATTTATTAATAATGTTCAATAATAATATTCAAAGTAATATTTGATTGGATTATTACATTATATTTCATGGAACAAAATTAGGTGTTCATTAACTAAAATAAATAAAAGGTATTATGTTAAATGTAAAGGCTTAATTTACAATTTTAATTTTTTTTTTTTTGTTATTTCTGCCTAGTCTACACTTATATAAGAATCACATTCATAGAATCATATGTCTTTTCTATGTGGACCAGTGAGTCAACAAAATGTTAACATTTTGTACACCATCACACAAATTGATTGAAGAAGTGAGTAAAAAAAATGACACAAGTAAAGTTTGGTAAAAATATTCATATAAGAAGAAAAAAGGCCAAAATATATTAGAATATATCTTAATTTGATCAAATAAGAAGCTCTAAAAACGATTTTGATTAGTTTGATCCGCTTTGGCCCTGATTGACATATCTAACTCTATTGGTACGAATCGATTTTAGCCCCGACTACAAAGTCAATAAAATCAAAACCGAACCGAGAGGAAACAAGGGCAAAAACGTAATTCGACAAAAAGTCATGGTCAAATCGGTGGTGTAACGGTGCCGTTAACTCATGTTCTGATTCAAGGAATCTCCGATTTAGCTTGATCTTCTGATTCGCACTACACTTGTGATGATGGGAATCTGGCAAGTGTGATTTCGAGTGTTCATTTCAGTAGAGATGGATCGTTGATCGTGGATGCTAAAGAAGGAACTTGTTTCAAGACTTTGATTGATGATAAAATCTTTATATGAAATCATATGATTGGGCTTAATCTGTGGATAAAATCTTTATATGAAATTGAAGAATGCAGAATATTGGTTTTGAATGATCATATGGTTGTTGAATCTGCATCATGTTTGATTTGGGACATGAACAAGAATCAAAAATTTATACAATCTTTGCTGATTCTTGGATTTGTCTTAGCATTTTGATGCAGAACAAAAGTAGAATCTGAGACCAATGTAATGTAATGCTTCTCTAAAGGGACATTTTTTTTTATTTGGGGATATGAACAACAAGTGAAGGATCGTAATTTCTTCTACTCTTTGAGATGGGTTCTTGCTTGCATTTGTGTGTCTCTTGTAATGCTTCTCTACTAAGGGATTCATCTTTTTGGTTTAGATGAAAATCACACACAAGCTATCGAACTATGTAACGAGGAAGTTGATCAAAGTATACACAAGAGACATACAAACATAGTATTTTGTATCACATCGGCGTTTTATGTAACGACTGGGAAGTACATTGTGAGTGTCGATCAGAAGACAAATTGCGTGTTTCAATTGCATGTTTCTATGGAATCTTCAACATACTGCATAGACTAGAAGGCCACACGGAGTGATCTCAGCGAGTTGTCATCCGATTCAGAACGCGATAAGCTTCATCGGGCAAAATCATTTAGATTAAACTATCACGATTTGGAAACAGGATTCTTGAGAAATCGCTTAGAAGATGAATGAAAATATATAAATGTATGGAAACAAGAATGATTTAAAGAGTGTTCTTATAACAATTAAATAATTATAGAGTTAAATCATAAAACAATACATTTAGGAGATGGACAATTACAAAAATGTCACTTTTTGTGTGCACATTTACAATAATGCCACTTAGGGGTGTTCATTTGCAAAAATGCCACTAATTATAGATTTATAAAGCCAATATCTTAAAATTCTAAACCCTAAAAAATATTTTGACTCATAAACCCCCTTAAACCCTCAAAACTAAACTCTAATAGAACATAGTTAACCCAAACATAAATACTATAAAGAAAAAATAATTTTCAAAAAGTGGCATTTTTGCAAAAAAATCAAAAGTGTGACATTTTTGTAAAATCGCATTTGAAAAGTAGTATTTTTTAAAAAATTTCAAAAAATTATGACATGTCTTTAACTAAAAGATGACATGGCTTAAATTTCTAATTAATCTTTTAACACATAACTATTATTATATCAATAAAAAACCATTAGCAGTTTTTGTTTTCTTTTAGAAACTAACAACCAATTTCAATTTTTTTTTTGTGATAGCAATTTCGGATTTTAATTAAAAAAAAAAAGCAACAACCAATCGAAAATTTTGAAAAAAGCAAGAACCAATTGGAAAAATCTAACTATATCATTTAACTATATCTTTCACTTGTTTTCGGATTCCTAGCAACTAAATAACTCACTAATTGACATATACAACATTTAAAACGACAACTAGATATTTACCTTTCATTGGAGAACAATGGATCACTATTATCGACATTAAATCATTTTAATAGAAAATAATTAAATAAAGTTTAGTTTTTAATATTTTAATAAACACTAAAATAATACCATAATTCCAACAGAAGTAATTTCCGGAATTTAGTATTTTGTACTCTATTAAACTATCTATACTTTTCATGTGTAATTATGCCCTAAATATATAATTTAATCTTAATATATAGAATTTTAGACTATTGCCATCATAAAATTACTTCACATACACTTATTTTTATATGCTCTAATCGTCAATTTTTTCAGAGAGTAATGTTGTAGAAGTAAATAATACCAAAAATACATGGCGAATTCGCATGAAGGTATTATTAACAAAAAACTATATCATTTTCTCCATGTATACAAAAAACTATATACAGATCCATGTATTTAAGTTTAGGAAAACCCACTAGTACACACAACTAGACATCTAAGGATATCTAATCATGCTTTTTCAAACCATTCCCTTAACTCTTTGAGTATAAACTACGGATCATCTGAAACTAGACTTTCGGTAAAAAAGTCATTGAAGAAGAAGTCATTTGAAGCAATAAAGAAGGATGTCTTCACATCGCTGTTTTTCTCTGATAAGACTATATCACATGAATCTTTTACAATCTCCAATTCGCAAAGGTCTTGCTTTATTCCTCTTGGATGTGTTTTAGTGCACAAAATTTGCACAGTGCCATCACATGGATTTTATGTACCTCAGGTTCCTCGACATCTTCTTTCATTGCATAAGCATAAACATGGGAGACTTTGTAGTTCTTGTTCGTCACTCTTTCCACTGCATGTATGATGTTAGCTTTAAGATTCCTCGGCTGAAAAGATTCATCAAACCAAATGGTCTGGAGATCGAGAATGACTACCATGTCATTCGCTGGAGGAATCTTGTTAAACACCTTTACCGTTTTACTAGGTGTTTCCCAATTATCAGCATAATAATCATCCATATCAATACCTTCAACCATCTTTTTACCTGAAATCTAAAAGATAATCACAATCCACGAACATAAGGCTCAACAAAAGCAAGAGATAGAGAATGGAGAATAGAAATCACAGATTTGGTTCAGCTTACTGCTAGCGTTGTGAAGATTAGCTTGAATCTGTAGATTAATTTGCAGAAAAAGATACGAGAGAAAGTAAGTGAACAAATTTGCAGCGAGAGAAGAGGGGGAAGAAGAAGAAGAAAAGAGAAGGGTTTAGGGTTTAAGCAATCATGATCTAATTAACTTTATCGGTTCGGTTTTAACTATTCTTATTAGGCCATACCCAAAACAAAATCATTTACAAAACATACTGATTGAATTATTATATCACGTTCGCAGCTCTTTGAAACTTTAATTGAAACTAGGTGAATATCCGCACTGCTTGCGGATTTTTGGTTTTTAGATATTTTGAAGAGAAGATTTTGGAAAACTACCTCATTTGTGTTTCTAAATTTGAAAAATACACATTTATTTTATTTTTTTTGAAAAATGCACTTTTAAATTATTTAACTTACTTAAATAACCTTAGTAAAACTAAATTGCAATTTATGTATCTTATATAACTTTTAATAAAATAAATTATTATTCTGTGATGATAATAATAGATATTAGTAATCTCAATTTATCTAATACCAATGATCTATTTATCCTATATTTTAATACTGCAAAATGTTCCATATCTTTAATTAATTGAACCAAAAGAGTCCGAGACCAACCCAATTTTTTTATGAAGACTATAGATTGCGTTCAGATTAAAAGTTAAACAGTTTATTTAAACTAATAAAATTAACAAAACTAATTTGTTTGAAAATAATGCATTAATTTGGGTTTTATTGTACGTTCTTATATCTTCTTTTTAGCAAAATCATAGATATTTTTTTCCATTTTCTTAAATCACCGATCAATTTAGCCAATCTAGTTTTTCGTCATCATATCTATCGTAAATTATATTTGTAGCCATCGTAATTTTTCATCATTGTCGTATCCAATATAATGTTTACTTATTAATTCTTCATTTGTCTCACATTCAAATTTATACTTTCGTGGTCTTATGGTTTTTTATAAAAAAAATACCTGACAAACTATTTCGAAAAGAGTGATTGATTAACAATATGGTAAAAAGTCAATGTTTCTCCATAATTACATAAGCAACGTAGGTTTTAATATATTTTTTAAAGATATATTTTGACATATTTTCATCTAACTATCTAATAGTAAATTTTAAATTTTAAACCAATAAAACTTATGCATGTCAAATAAAATACAATAAATATGAATTATAATAATATTTACGAATTTTAATTATTATTTATAAGAAGATGTAAATTAGGATAAAATAGTCATTTTGCATATAGAAAGAGTTAGTTTTCAAAAAAAAAAAACAATTAGGTGTATTTTTCAAAATTGAAAATATAAATAGAGTATCTTTCAAAATCTGCCTTTTTAAAAGAAGCAATTACAAAAATGCCACTTTTTGGGTGCACATTTGCAAAAATACCACTTATGGATGTTCATTTGCAAAAATGTCACTAATTATATATTTATAAAGCCTATATCTTAAAATTCTAAATCATAAAAAATGTTTTGACCTCTAAACCCTCCTAAACCCTCAAAACTAAACCATAATAGAACATAGTTAATCCAAACATAAATAATATAAAGAAAAAATAATTTTCAAAATGTGGCATTTTTGCAAAGATTTCAAAAGTGTGGCATTTTTGTAAATTGACATTTGAAAAATGGCATTTTTTGAAATTTCTCTTTTTAAAATTAGAATTATATTTTGTGTTGAGTTGTATTTTTTTTAAAAATATTCAAATTTATTATTTGTAAAACATAATACATCTACACATTCAGAAATATTTTTCTCTTAGAAACCGTCAAGTCAACGAGTCTAAATAGTAATAGTACCGGCTGAATTTTGAATGAATTTTTTTGTTTAAAATAGTAACGGTAAAATGTGGTTTAATTTTGAAAAAAAAATATTAATTAATATGATATATAGTTTGATATATTTAATAATTTATTAATCATAAACTAACATAATTATTAGTAGTTACCTAAAATACCGAGAGACGATATAATACTTATCTGTTTGATACAATTTGTTAAATAATCTCTCAAACCATCAAATATTTTTTCCTTTTTTTAGTAAAATTACATGTACATTTATTATTTACCATTCAAATCCTTTTTATAGGTTTTTTTTTTTTTTTTTTTTTGTCACCCTTTTTAGAGAAATTTTAAAAAATGCCACTTTTCAAATGTCACTTTACAAAAATGCCACACTTTTGAAATATTTGCAAAAATGCCACTTTTTGAAAATTATTTTTTTTTTATATTATTTATGTTTGGGTATACTATGTTCTATTAGGGTTTAGTTTTGAGGGTTTAAGGGGGTTTAGGGGTCAAAATATTTTTTAGGGTTTAGAATTTTAAGATATAAGCTTTATAAATCTATAATTAGTGGCATTTTTGCAAATGAACATTCCTAAGTGGCATTTTTGCAAATGTGGACACAAAAAATGACATTTTTGTAATTGTCCCCCTTTTTATGGGTTTATTTAGTTGATCTCAACATTGATCTATATTGAAGTTTAGGAAGAGTAATTAATATTAGAAAAATTTCATAAAATTATACCCCAACAAAATTCAGATAAATTTTTTTATACCCCAACTTTTTGAATGCCGAAATAAATACTCTAACTATTTTCTTGTTACCAGTTTAATTCTTTAACTTTTGTGTGTCTACTCTGTTAACGGAACACTTATGCGTCTATTCAGTTTATGAACTCGTGTTAAAAGGGACAGTAACGTCCGCTATTTTTTCATTTTTTCATTAATTTAGTTTTAATGTTAATAAAAAATTCAAAATAATTTTTAAATTTTTTAAAAATCACAAAAATTGAAATTTTTTCAAACAATAATAATTAAATTTTGTTAACAAATAAATTTTAGTTTCAGTTTTGAATTTCAAAATCAAATTAAATTGGAAAAAATACAATTATTATTGTTTGTTATTGCTTGTTTACAAATTTGATTTGGTAATTACGATAACTGCCAAACGAGCAATAACAAATTAACTTTCCCATAATCAAATCTTAATTTTTTTCCAAAGTACGCAGCGAGAGGAGGGCAAATGGAGGGAAGAGAGGAAGGGAGAAGTTAAGGAGAGAGTTTGTGACCGAGCAAAGAGCGGAACCTCGTACGGTGGCAAAAGTTACCTCCGGCATAAGTCTCAACCCGTCGAGCTACTTGACTCTTGTGAAACCATGACCTCCATGGCAACTCCATCTTAAGTTCCATCTTCTTTATGCTATAATGAATGAGTAGATGTTACCGGAACTCCATCCTTATGACCTCTATGGTAACTCCACTATCACCAAAACTAAACCAATCAGGTTTAAACCAATTAATTGACAATAAGTAAAGTGATTAACAATATGTGTATATATATTTATTTATATACATTTCATGATTTGTTTTATTTCTAATGTGAGATTTTTACCAAAAAAGAAACATAGATACCTATAAATTCGGAGCTAACTTTTGCCACCGTACGAGGTTTCGCCCTTTACCCATTTGGTCACCGCACTAAACTATACACGACATATTGTAAATTTTAGAAACAAGCTCAGTTCACGAATATCGATTTAAGGATCATATTTAGTAGTAAAGGACTTAAGCTAGTAAACAATTACCACAAACTTTTTTGTTTATTGTTAATTGGTTTTGAGATGGAAACACTATTTGACCATTACGCACTAACCTGCAAGATTTGTACGGTATTCAATGTTTGTGATGTTTGCGTGGAGCGTGCTCTACTCGTCTTTTTCTATTGAAATATTTCTCCGTATAGCCTATTCTGCACAGGTCGTAGCCACACGGCAAACTATCCCACACATCCTAAACATTGAAACCATTATAAATTTCATAAAAGAGTAGAAGAAAAAGAAGAAGATCAAAGATGAAGATTAGTGGAAACGTACTTGTGACATAAGGCGTCTATGAAACACAATGAGTTTTGGTTTTCTTGGAGATGATATGAAGGACATAGAGGAGAGACAAATGTGAGTGTAGATGTTATATATATTGATCTCGACAGTAGCTTTTGCAAACCCTAAGTTACTTCTGACGCATTGTGCAGTTTCTTTTTGGTTTAGTTTCCCTCCAAAACGGCACAAACTATGAATGAGTTCATGGAGCTCGTCCGAAATTATCACGTGGCTCCATGCGTAGTCAATAATTCCTGCTGTGGTGGGCGCATCATCGAGCACTGTGTTTCCTTTCTGCAAGCACTCAATAACCAAAACATATTTAGTTTGGTTTTCTTGGAAGTTTCCTGTGACTGTTCACTTTATATAGCAAGAAAAGTTGATTCTTGTTTCATAAGCAATAGTGTTAATGTGTTACTAACATAGTGCATACCATGAAACCCTTGAGATTGAAGCAATAGTGTTAATGTGTTACTAAGCAACAGTGTTAATGCGTTACTAACATAGTGCTCGTAAATGACCTTCACAAGCTGAGGAACATGGTGACCTAAGGAAAACAAAAACATAATCGGTATAGATATTTTTTGTTTTACAAAAATGATGTTAGTTGGTTATTTGAATCATTCCAATTCACCATCAAATCATTCCAATTCACAATCAAACGATAAGAAATAAATTTTGAATCACTAGTCGTAATGGCTTGTAAGGACCACCAAAATTATGGTAATTTATTTCTTATCTTGTGTCCAACTATTAGGTTATCCCAAAACTAGAAAGCATTCATATGACTCGATATCATGTGTCGAAACTAATAATGTTGTATGTAAGATATAAAACATATATCTTAAGCTGCTATTTTCATTATTTTTTTTAACAATAACAACCATGTCATTAAGTATTCAAACAAACATAAAACAAAATCATTGAAACTTATACATACCTATATATATATATATATATATATATATATATATATTAGGTATCAATAGCATCTAAAATTCAAGAGAAGAAATTCAATATAAACTATTTCAGTAATATTTGATATAATTTTTTTCAAATTAAATTGAACCAATCTAAATTATGTTTTAAAATCTAAATAACTAATTCATCATATTTTGTTACATAAGTCTATTATCTACGCTTATAATTTGATTTTTTTAATCAAGCAAACGCACATAGACATAATCTGATTTTTTTCATTATTATATATATGGTGAGTTATATAAACCAAACAATATTTTCTATTAACTTGTTATTATAATCTCATTTATTATATTTTCAGAAAAATTACAATTTCTTGATTAATTATTGGACCATTACAATTACATTTAAATTTGGCACATGATTTAAGTTTTCTTCCATAAGTCATCATACAATGACGAGCACATTCTTGACAAACCTCGGGTATGTTTTTAGCCCCGTTCTTATGAAAAAGTTTATCTTGTAGAAGTTGATCATATATCTGAAAATCAATTGGAGGGTTCGCTGCTGGATTGGAAGAACTTGTTCTCCAATCATCATTAAAGTTTGTCATAATACTCGATGCACCTAAAAATTTATAAAGGAAATATATATATTAAATTATTAAATAACTAAACACTACCCAATATTCTACCTATAATCATAATAAAAATTAAAATAAACTTACATGAGGAAACAAGAATTAGAAGAGTTATGACCAAAACTATTTTCTCCATTTTTCTAATGCAAAAAGTTCACTTCTTTGAAAAAAAAATATATAAAATATTTTTAGAATTGCATAGACTTTTTTTATTTGTTTTTTGTTTTCAAGTATGAAAGGTAGATAATATCATATTTATAAGTGTTTTTAGTTATGTTACAAAAGGGTTAATGTTATAATCAACGTTTTATCGTTATAAATGAAAGTTATGAAACCATTATCTTTTAGCTGAGGATTTTATTTTATATGTATTCAATAAAGTATGGTTATTAGACTTAAAACAAACTGATTATTTAATTAAAGAAAATAACATCTCTTGTAAATTTTACCCAATTTAATTAGAATACAAATAAATTTGGTAATTTAAATGAGATCATTATGTGTAAAATATTTTTATCTAGCGGTGTTGTGAGCTCAATTTATTAATATAGTCATTTTATATTTTGATAGCGTCTATTATCACATTATATTACAAAATTTAAAATATAGGCGAATATTTAATATTAGTAGAGGTGTAAATAAAACATATGTGCATGATTACTGTAATGTTATTTAGTGGTCAATTCCTAACAAAAGATCAATGATACACTAAAAATATGGAAAATTACTTTATATTAAATAAAAAAATTCATGGCTTCTATAATTCGGTTGAATTAAAATTAAATTTAACAAAACAACAACAATAAATAGCAAAGAAAACACTAAGACTATAAAATGAGAGACAAATAAATCATTTCAAATATGGAAATAGATGGATAATTTTTTAGTGAATGAAATATAATATATCATTAATTACAATATTATATTCTAGTTTACACAATGAGTTTCAATCTTGACACATGGATAACACAAATTAAACAAATTCATTGAAACGACCCGACCCAAAAATTTAAAATTTTTCATTCAGATTATTATCATCACAGATAATAAACCTCAATGGGCTAACACAAGTAATGTGGAAATCAAATAAACAATCAAACAATTCGACAAATAATCAATAACCAATTTAATAATTTCATACTTATTAAATTACTAATCCAATTCAACCAATCAACAATCCAGCAATTCCAGAATTACTAACAACCTAGAAATTCCAAAAAACAGTACACATAAATGAGTCCCTAAATCATCTCTTCTTCCTCGCCATGATTCCACGATCACATTTTCTCTTTACCTACAACATATGGCAAAAAGAGTTGCGTGAGTATTATCACAAATACTCAGCGACGCTGTTATCCCGTCTACAGGCTATTTATACACATGCATAAATAAGAGATACAATACCAGGATGAGCATATAACAAGCATACACGAAACAATCAAACACGAATCAGTCAAGGAGCACTGTGTCGATTGACACACCAACATGGTGTCGATCGACGTGAATTACCCATATCGATCGACACGAAGCAAGTGTGTCGATCAACACGACATCGTAAACACAGGAAACGAGCCTATCCTCTCGTGGCTCGAATCCGTCGTGATACATCGAGTCTCCTGCACAATTTCACTCACCAAACACACGAAATCCACCAAGCAATCGCATTTTATCCATTCCTTATACCTATATATGCCTACAGTCACGCACTCACCTCGAAAACGGATTGAAAAGAGGAAGAACACGAAGAACGAGCGAAGAACACAAAGAACAACCACGAACAGCCTCTGATTTCGCCCCTCCAAACCCGAAATCACCCCAGCAACAATCCTTTTCTCGTTCTATCAACCTCAAGAGTAATCCTTCCCAAGAAATCTCCCAAAAATCACCCAAACACCTTTGATTTCTGATAATCCTCTTAACTTTCTGGTTTCTCTCTGAAATTCGGCCAAAAACAGAGAAAAAACGTAACTATTCCTTTAAATACCCGAGCCCTAGGGTTCCATAAACCGATCGCCAAACCGTGCGATCAAAAATCAAACCTGTCAGTTTGATTTAAACCCGTGTCGATCGACACACACCACCAGTATCGATCGACATAACGCCCAAAAACCCGACTTCTCCTAAGTCCAAAACACTCGTGCCAATCGACACACACACCCTGTGTCGATCGACACCCACCAAAAATCCACTTTTTGGTTCACGGGAGTTACAATTCTCCCCCACTAACACAAATTCGATCTCGAATCATGCAACCCCGCTTCACTAAGGTTAACACTCTCGTCTAAAACCCAACCAGACTCACCCGGGAACATCAGCGATGCAACGCCCCTTGGTCCAGATCAGGGCTGCCCGATTGATCCCCCAACAATCAACAAGAACATGCACGACCAACCGTTGACCCGACCAACAGCGCTACATATGCTTCTAGGGTCGTCCGACCGAAGTTCTATACATAAGTAACAACCCTAGACTCGACGTCCACATACCCCTCGACCATCACCACTCGTTATCACACCTGATCTCCGAGCTCCACTAGTCTCATACTAGCCACATTGCACCGTCTCACCACGACTGCAATCCTGACCCCACCCGGTCGGCATCACCTGAGATCCACTCCCGATCCCCGAAGTTCATCCAATCTCATACTTACAACCACGCTCAGACGCTACTGCTCATATCTCATACTCATAACTCATATACATATACACCACACATGCTCGCAGGATCGTCACCCCTTGAGCGACAGTGTGCAGGAGACCCACCCGTCCCCTGGAGAGACCCACTATCCCACAACGTACATGTAGGGAACCCACCCGTCTCCCAGAGACCCACTATATCTCGAGTATATGCAGGGAACCCACCCGTCCCCTGAAGAGACCCACTATCCCTCAAGTATGCAGGAAACCCACCCGTTCCCTGGAGCAATACTCTGAAACGTGCATCATAAGCACCTGTCGACCGGAACCACCTCTCGTGGTCATCCGAAACAACCCAAACACCAGGATGTTTCACAGAGTCCCTGGAAAAGACAGTCATAACTCACATAAGACTTCCATTCCAGACTCCCCCTAGGAAATAGGCAGACTCTTAACTCACAAAAACCCCTATTTTCCAGCGCCATCCAGGGAATCACAAGTCCTAACTCACATAAAACCTCATCCCCATATACTCCTCCTAGAACATGGACAGCTCTAACTCACATAGAACTTCCATTTCTAGCCTCCCTAGCCGATAGACAAATTTCAACTCCCATGGAACTCTATCGCTAGCCTCCACATGACCTACCAGTCATCACAATCCATGACTCCACCAGTCATACCATAAGAACTCACATCTTATACACATTTAATAAGGAAAACTCATCTTATTAAACCTCAAAACGTATAATCATTACAACAACAAACAAAAAATACATACATCTCATAGCCACATGCTAAAACAGACTCTGAAAACCAAAAAAGACACTCAAGCCACCGCTTGCTTCTCGAACCACTTCGAGAACTTTGTCTTCATCAACGCTTCTGGTTCCCAAGTCTCCTCCTCAATACCATCACATTCCCACATGATTCTCACCAACGGTATACTCTTCCGACGCAGCAACTTGACTCTCCTATCCATAATCCTCACAGGCCTCGCCGCCAACGTCATGTTGGGCTGAAGATCCTCTGGAATTCTCGCCAACACCTCCTCAGACTCATGTAGACACTTTCGCAGCATTGAAACATGGAAACTTTGTGAAAAGCCTTCATACTCTGAGGTAACTCCAAATAATAAGCTACCGGTCCGACCCGCTCCACAACTCTAAATGGACCATAAACCTCATACTCAGCTTATTCTTCGAAATAGATCTGTTAGGACCCCTCAACATAGCTGTCTTGAGATACACCATATCTCCCAGCTCAAACTCCAGCTCCTTCTGTCTCCTATCGGCGTAACTCTTCTGCCGATCCTGAGCCTCCCTCATGTTTAGCCTCAAGACACGGATTTTCTCCGTCGTCTCCTGAATGAAATATGCACCAAACATGCTCCTCTTCCCCACTTGAGTCCAACATAATGGTATCCTACATGGCCTCCCATACAGAGCCTAATACTCGTCTGGTAACTGTTGTTGAAATGACCCGACCCAAATTTTAAAAAAAATTTCTAATTAACAACCCGGATTATCATTGTCACAAATGATAATCCTCAA
Source organism: Arabis hirsuta (assembly GCA_964056655.1). Taxonomy (NCBI): domain Eukaryota; kingdom Viridiplantae; phylum Streptophyta; class Magnoliopsida; order Brassicales; family Brassicaceae; genus Arabis; species Arabis hirsuta. The sequence goes on from OZ053301.1 coordinate 401,895, forward strand.
CGGTCCAATCAAAACATGCGGAAACAATAACATTCAAAAAAATTTAATCGATAAATCTCATACTTTATTAAACAATTAACGGGTTCAATGCAACTCATTCCAAAAGCAATAACCAACATCCAATAACACAGGTTCTGAAATTACTAACAACCTAGCAATTCCCTAAACCTACAAGACAAGTGAGACCCTAGATCATCTCTCCTTCCTCGCCACGATTCCACGATCACATTTTCTCTTTACCTGCAACACATGGCAAAAAGAGTTGCGTGAGTATTATCACAAATACTCAGCGACGCGGTCATCCCGTCTACAGGCTAATTAAGTATAAATATAGACAAGCAATACAATACCAGGATGATCACAGAACAAACATACACGCTCAAACAACAACGAGTCCAGAACACACAGTGTCGATCGACAGGCATCCCGGTGTCGATCGACACAACCACTAGGTGTCGAAGAACACAGACCCCATGTCGATCGACAGGCCTCACTGTATCGATCGACACAACCACTAGGTGTCGAAGAACAGTGGTCTCGTGTCGATCGACACACCACCCTGGTGTCGATCGACACGACGTCGCAGAACCCAGAACCGAGTCAAATCCTCTCGCGACTCGATTCTGTCGCGAATCATCGAGTCTCCTGCACAAATCAACGCACAACACGCACGACAACACCAAGCAATCGTATTCTAAGGCTTCCCTATACTCATACAAGCGTACGGTTACGCACTCACCTTGATTGGGATTGAAAGGTATGAAGAACGCGAAGAACGAGCGAAGAACACCAAGAACAGCCACTGAATTTGTCCTTCCCAGAACCGAATCCACCCAGCAACGATCTCCTTGCGTTCTCAAGCCTTCCAACACACAATCCTTCCTCAGAAATCCTTAGGAACTCACTCAAATCCCTGATCCTGATAATCCCCTAAATTCTCTGGTTTTTCTCTCTGAAATTCGGCCAAAACAGAGAAAAACGCGACTGGCCCCTTAAATACTCGTGCCCTAGGGTTTTCCCTAAACCGGCCCGACAACCCGGCCAATTGGAACCAAACCGGTCGGTCCAATTTCACCCGTGTCGATCGACACACACCACCTGTGTCGATCGACACACCCACCAAATTCCACTTTTTGGTTCACGGGTGTTACACTTGTTGTATGCAAACTCGACCAGGTTCAGATGATCCGCCCAATGACCACCATAATCCAGCACACACATCCTCACAAGTCCTCTAATGTCTGAATCGTCCTCTCAGACTGCCCATCCGTCTGAAGATGATACGTTGTACTCATAACTCTGAAGAAAACCTCGGATTCCTGTCTGACATAATACTAGCTGGCACCCCGTGCAGCCTCACTATCTCACGCACATACTTCCTAGCCAACACCATCGCTCTGTCGGTCTTCTTGATGGCAAAAAAATGTGCTGACTTTGTTAGACGATCCACAATCACCCAAATCGCATCATACGTTCGTGACACTGGCAACCCGTCACGAAATCCATGGTAATCATATCCCACTTCCACTCCGGGATAGGCAAAAATGATGTTAGTTGGTTATTTGAACACAGTCTAATTGAAACTCAACGATTCAAACCCATTCATTTGCAAGCCTTAAGTATTAGCTTCATCAAAACCAGAATCGTAACAACATATACCATACCAAGCTAGTAATATTCCGATATCGTAACCCACACCAATCTGCAGAGAAATCCAACTACTTGCATCCAGTGTAATACATCGATCACCCAGACAATAACCACATACTTAAAAAACCATTTCACGTAGCAGCACTACATATTGAATTTAAGCTAATCCCCAATACGGAAACGTACTTATTGTTTTTCCATGACAAGTACTTATAGTCGTAGCTATACAATTAAGCTAAAAAATCAGTGTAGAGTAAAGAAACCAAATTTGGATCTCTCAATTGCAACAATTGAGTGCGAACCCAAGTGACCGTTCCGATGTTTATGGTGGTCTTGATGATTAAACTTTTCAGATTTCTCTTCTAGCTTCCGCGAGAAAGCCGCGGAAGCACCCACCGTAACGCTTAGAGGCGTCATCTACATGGATGCTCTTCGACAATTGCAGCAAAGACGTCAAAAAGACCGTTTTACCCCTCGGCCACGGTGACCCTTCCGTCTACTCTTGCTTCCGCACCTGCATCGAGACCGAAGACGCCGTCGTCGACGTCCTCCGCTCCGGCAAAGGCAACTCTTACGGTTCCGGAGCTGGAATTCTCTCGGCGAGACAGTAAGTATAATCTCCGATCAACTCAAATCTCGATTTTTTCATGACAAGTGATCCATTTTCGATGAGTCAATTTTGATCCGATTTCAGCTTTTTCACCACTTTCGAAGAACACAGTCGAGTAAAAAGCTTTAAATTGTCTTTAAGACCCCTTAGTTTACGATTATTATAAACAGACCCCATAACTTTTATAATGTAACAGATCGATCCACATTATGTTCGTTTTGTAGTGACACCCAGTAGAGTATATCTTTTAGACCCCTTACCCTTACTTTAGGATTCTAATTAACAGACCCCATAAGTTTGGTAATGTTAAAATCGATCCACATTGTGTTTGATTTTGCCTTGTTTCGTTTGTGAACAGAGCCGTCGCCGATTATCTGAACCGAGATCTTCCGAACAAGTTATCACCGGAAGACATTTTCCTGACCGCTGGATGCAACCAAGGGATAGAGATCGTGTTCGAATCTTTGGCTCGACCAAACGCAAACATCTTGCTTCCACGACCTGTTTTCCCTCACTACGACGCTCGTGCTGTTTACACTAGTCTACAGATCCGTAAGTTGGATCTTCTTCCCGACAGAGAATGGGAGATTGATCTCGGAGGCATCGAATCCATTGCAGATGAGAACACTGTTGCAATGGTGTTAATTATAACCCATGTGGAAATGTCTTCATAACTTGCTAAAGCTAAATCTTGAAACTTTTGAGCTGTTTTTGATTCATAACTTGCTAAAGCTTGAAACTTTGAGTCATTTCTGTTTTGGAACTCTTTGCTTAATTGTCTATAACAAGATTGTCCAATGAGTTTACTTTGGAGGAACTAATGGGTGCCTTCACGAATGGGTGGACTTAACTCTTGAAATCTCCCTTTTCGTTTCATTAGCTCGTAGCCACAATAGAGGATTACATTCTTGTCTTCTTGATTGTAATTGCTCACATCGGTGTCATGAAGGACACTGAGAGTTTGAAAAGTGCCTCCGCTGTGTCTAAGAATAATTGGCTTTTCAAAACTATCTTCTTGAGGTTTATTTCGTTTTCGGACAATCATGCTAAAGAAGGAACTCGTTTCAAGACTTTGGTTGATGATAAATCTCCCGGTGTTTCTATTTCTTTCCCCTAATGGGAAATTCATACTCGTTGCTACTCTCTTAAGTTTAATAATTTCAATCCCCAAAACTTTGCTTGTTTGGCTTAATCTGTGGATCAAATCTTGATCATATGGTTTCTGAATATGCATCATGTTTGATCTTGGGATATGAACATGGAGTGAAAAATCAAACTTCCATCTAGTCTTTGATGGGTTCATATCAAGATCATATATAGTTTGTGCATTTGTTAATCTTAATCTGTGATTCGAATTGTTAACATATTAACAATTTCAATGGCTTACTCTGTGATCTTTTCCGACAGTACCAACGGGTTCATGCGATCGTTGTGGTGATTTGTGTTTTTAGTGTTTGTGATTACGAGCTGCCAAAATGGGTTTGATTGATTTGGTAGAAAGATTAGGGTTTATGCCGGCTAATGGGTATGCGATCCATCGCCGAGTTCTCCAAGAAAATTAGAGGAGAAGCTGAAAGGTATTCTCTTTTTGATGCATATTGTTTTTGTATGTTTGTAATTCTCTCTTCGTGGATGATTATCTCACTACTTAGTTCAAATTTTGTTTTACATTTGTCGATGTTGTTGTTGCTGAAAGTTAGGTAATTTGCATTTGTAATCGCACTTACGACATAATTCCTTGTATTCCAAAGGAAGCTTATGAATGAAATGGAAAATGCAGAACAAAAGAAAAGACTGAGCAGCTGTTGATGGGGGCTGGACTGAGGCTGAATCTGTGCCAAAAAGGTACTATATTTGTGTTTTTGCTGCCTGATTATTACTTTGAGGATCTTCTAAAGATAGTTCAAAGATCATACGCTAGGCTCTGTCTTCCTTGCTAGATTGCATATTTGCTTTGTCTATGTATGTTAAGAATGTTCTTTATTGTTCTTTTGCTGAAATCATTTGTTGTACCTCTATGTATGAAGTATCTTTTGTAGTTTGGTAACTGAATAATATACTGATGGATGTTATTTTAGTGAAATGTAACTCACTTTTTATGTGTACGAGGACCCGACTTTGTACATTACTACATTGTAGAAGTCTATAGAATCGTTCCTTACCAAACACCTATGGTGGTGCAGGTCTCTTCAGGTGTGAAAGACAATTTCTCACCAGCCACAGAAGAGGTTCTGCTGGATTCCCTTTGCTTTTAGATGTTTCAGTTGTGACTTTTTTTTTCATAATTTGGTTATGCATGTTTGTGGCCAGGTCAAGGAGTCATTCAAGCTCGGTGAAGAGGAGAATGCAGAGTCAGCGAGTTCATCAGGCACAGAAAGCTCTGAAGGAGACAAACAGCAGCAGCAGTCAGGCACTACTGAGGAGCAACATACATTGTTTGGAATATTCAAGTCAAGCTTTTCTTCGCCAAAGGTAACCGAGATGTTTCAAAATCTGAAGGATGTCAAGTCCCTTCCTTGACTTTGCAAGGAAATTGTGAAGGATGAAATGCGAAGAAGCTCGTCTAAAAAGAAGCACCTGGAATACACGCCTCCCCTGCCATTTACAGGTGAGAGAAGTTCAAGAACAGAGATGGTGATTACGTAAACAAAACAGTCTAAGTGGCAAAAAAAAAAATGGGAATCTCTTAGAGAAAAGGTAAGTAAGTGACCGTCTTTGTATCGTCCGCTTTTTATGCCATGTTTTTAAGGCTCTTGTTGAGCGTGTTTTCTGTAACTTTGGTTTAGATGCAAGGTTATGCTGTATCTAAGCGGGATGAGTGAGGCTATTGTGAGCAAGCAAGGGCCAAGAGGTAACTAACAAATTCTCTATACTCATTTTCGTTCAAATATCTGATCTTGCAATAATAATCTCTTTGCTGATACTGCTTTGTACTTGTGAATTGGCAATGCAGTTGGACCTTGTAGATAGATTGCAGAAGATGTGATTGAAAGATGGGAGAGACCAGCGATAATCCGATTTTGTTCACAAGATTCAGGAGTATGCTCTAATTGTTCCCTTATTAACTTCCTTTTAAAAAAACCAAACTACTTACTCAAACTGATATATATGTGCACCATTTTGTTTTGGCAGCATGAATGAGACGATTTTTCAGGAAACAGATTCTGCATCAACTTTGAAAGAAGTACGCCGCCGAGATCCGTAAGTTATAGAGGCTGATTGGTTTGAAGAGGTATCATCTTATCAGCTCCCTGTAATCGTACTTTTATCTCTTTCCAAAGTCATGGGTATATTTTCGATAACAAGGTAAGGTTTTTGTACTTGGTTCATCCACAGAATCGTCCATGAGCCAATGGCTTCGTTTTCGTTGTCTGAGTAAATAGGTTTGGCTGTGCTTCTGCATATATCGGAAGTTGAAGTTGAAGAGACAAAGATGATTGGAAATTCCCCAATAATCATCGTCAGGGTAATGATCTTCTATCCTGTTATGAGGTCATGCTTTAGCTTAATAAGATATTGGGTCTAATGGATTTATCTAACTTTGATGTCAGTTCCAAACGCAACAAATCCACTGCATTGGCGACAAGGATAGCGAAATCAAAAAAAGAGTCGAGGTAAAATGAAACTGTGAATCAGAATCATAATTGAGACCACCCAAAAACAAGTTATAAAAGTCCTCCTAAGAAGTTGTTGTATGTTGGATTTAGGACACAATACACACACGGTGTACTAGGATAGGGCAATGCAGCGGAGTTAGGAAAAGAAGCTATTTATCCGATTTGGAGGCTGAGAGAAAGATGCAAGAGAATTGGTGTTCAAGCTCTGATTTGAAATCTTTATATTTTGAAAGCTAAAGCCTTGCTCTTACTCACTCACTTTGCAATGTACCATCATTTACTCAAATCTTGTTCACTCATGGGTTTCTGGGGGATAAGTTTTGACAAACATTATTTGATTAGTTCCTCAATGTCTTCTATTTAAGGTTAGCGATGTCAATGGTCTTTCTTATCAGTGAATTACAGAACTTCTTAAATAGATGTACGGAGATGATTATAGGAAGTAGCAAGAAAGAGCAAGTTGTTAGAGAAGAGTATGACCAAGTCATATGTTTGTAAGCGAGGTTTATTCCTCTATCTTAATGTCCCCTAACTAAAACTCTTCGGAGATATTCACTGCAATTTACATTTTTTTTACCAAGAAACTGCTAAAAAGAAAGAATCAAAGAGTTATTGATAAGAAATTGGCCCCAAACTTGAATATGTTCCAACGAGAAGAGATATGGATGAATAAGCCAATTGAGATCCGGCAAAATTGACTTGTTAGGAAAAAAGGAAAAAAGGAAAAAAAAGTACAGATCCGACGGTCGAAAACCTAACTTTCGATCCAAGGAAAACCTAACTTGCCACAGAAGCTCTCTCGAGAAACTCTAACTTGCCGACGCCGAAGGTTCGTTCTTCGTCACATTTCTTCGTCACCATCGCTTTCGTTTTCCATCATTGTATCGGGTACCTAACTTCCTTTTATTTGCTCTTATAAATAATAAAAAATCATCATTGTCGAGCGATAGATAAAAAAATTCCCCCACAGAACTCTCTCGAGAAACCCTAATTCCCCCACAAGCGCTCTCTCGAGAAACCATGAACGCAGATTTCGCCGACGCCGAAGGTTCTTTCATGATCGAAGAAGAGGATCGTGTTAGATTTTGCGGAATAGATAAGGGAAGATTGAGTAATAATCGAATGAGAGAATGATAAGAACAGATTGTAAACAGATTGTATAGTGAGGATTTCTCCTTAATTGATTTTGTTATAACAGAAACATATATATAGATATTTTGAGATGACCACAAACGGTCGTTACATAAGTTGTCATCGTAGCCATCCATACACACACACGCTCCATCAATTCAAGTAGGAGTGATCTCAGCCGTCCAGACATAAGGTGATGGGTGATGGTCTGATCCCTTATTATAGAATAGACTAGCGTGGTTGAAGGATGGGGGCATTGCAGTTCTTTATAATAAAACCGTGGATGATGGGTAAACTGCAGCCTTGCAGTTCTTTATAATAAAACCATGTCTGACATAGTCGGTTCGTGACCATGTGCGTTTAATACTCCCCCTCAAGCTTGACTATAGAGGTAAGCTTGGAACCGTGAAATTCACCTCGTTAAAACCTTAGTGTGAAAAACCACGTGGGACAAAAACACACTGAAGGAAAAAGAGTATGAACTCCACGGCTATTTTACCTCTATAATTCCGAGCTTTGGGAGTATGAACTCACACACCTTTAGACTTGCTGCTTTTGTGAATATGTCTGCGAGTTGATCGGAGCTTCGTGTGTAGCATGGTAAAATCAGTCCTTGTTCTACGGCTTGACGCACCTTGTGACAATCCACTTCAATGTGCTTAGTGCGTTCATGAAACACCGAATTAGAGGCAATGTGAATGGCGGCTTGGTTGTCGCAATGCATTGTTATTGGATCCGGTGATTCAATGTCCAAGTCTTTTAGGATAGCCTTGATCCAAGTGAGCTCGTTTGTGAGCTTCTTCATAGCTCTATACTCTGCCTCAGCACTTGAACATGCTACCACCTTTTGCTTCTTTGGTTTCCAAGTAACTAGGTTTCCTCCGATGAATGTACAATAGCCCGTGGTAGATCTTCTATCCCTTCGATCGCCAGCCCAATCTGCATCGCAGTATCCAACAATCTCTGAGCTTTCATTATGGCCCATCCAAATGCCATGACTCGAGGTTCCTTTGAGGTACCTTAGGATGCGGTCTATCATGTTCCAATGGTACACCTTTGGGGCTTGCATATGTTGACTCACCTGGTTTACTGCAAAACACAAGTGGGGTCTAGTGATTGTTAGGTATATAAGTTTACCTACCAACCTACGGTATTGTTTGACATCGTCAAATGGGCAGTCTGCTATCTCCCCCTCTCGTTCTACTTTGTAGCCTTCTTCTAGGGGAGTTTTGGCTGGTTTTGCATCCAACTTTCCTGTTTCACTCAATAAATCATGAATGTATTTCCTTTGCGATACGAAGAGTCCCTTCGTAGAGCGACACACTTCGATTCCTAAGAAATACTTTAGTTCACCGAGGTCTTTAATCTCAAATACGGATTTAAGATAGGATTTTGTGTTTTGGATACCTTCCTTGTCATTCCCAGAGATGATGATATCATCTACATAAATTAGAATGACCACGATACCTTCTTTACCTTTTAGGGTGAATAGCGTGTGATCCGACTCCGATCTCTTGAATCCTCTATCTCGTAATGTCATGCTCAATTTGTGATACCAAGCTCTCGGTGACTGTTTTAATCCGTAGATTGCCTTCCTTAGCCGTAAGACCTTTCCAGGTGCGATTGACTCCTCAAGTCCCGGTGGAGGTGTCATATACACTTCATCTTCTAGTTCTCCTTGAAGGAAAGCGTTCTTGACATCCATTTGCCATAGGTCCCACTCCAAGTTTGCGGCTAACGATAGGATGATCCTTACGGTATGTAGTTTGGCCACCGGAGCAAATGTGTCTTTGTAGTCTTCTCCGTAGGTTTGGGTGAATCCCCTTGCCACTAGCCTCGCCTTGTGCCTTTCTATCTCGCCACTGCTTAGGTATTTGATCGTAAATACCCACTTTGAACTCACGGCTTTCTTCCCTTTCGGTAGATCGGCTTCATCCCAAGTGTGGTTTAGTTCCATAGCTTTTCGTTCTTCACCTACGGCTTCTCTCCATACTTTGTGTTCTTTTGCTTCATCATAGTTGGCTGGGATGTATTCTTGATCGAGTTGGCCCATGAATGCTACATGCTCTTGCGAAATATGCACCAGATTGCATACGGCTTGTATTGGATGGGCAACCGCATTGCTGTTGTAGTATATTCGTGTGTTCTTCCAAATGGATGGAAATTTTTGCCTAGTACTCCTTCTTTGCGGTTGCGGTGGCTGCTGTTGTGATTGTCGTGTACTCCTTCTTAGACTCGGTCGTGGTTGCTCTTCTTGAACGTGTATGCTTGATTGCAGTGCATCAGAATTTACACGGCCCCCCTCATGATCAAGAGGAGTGACCATCGGAGGGGCTGCCGCCGGATTCGAGGCTGTCGCATCTGAGGTTGCTGTTGCCGCAGGGTCTGAGGTCGCCGCATCGGGAGGTGCGTCTACCGATGCGGGTGAGGTGGCCGCTGAGTCTGTCGCGTCTGGTGAAGCAGCCACATCTGGTGAGGCTCGCTCGTTCGGTGGTGCAGGCAAGTTGCTGAGTGCCTCCAAGATGAGTTTAAGGCTGGTGCTGCGGTCTGATGAGGCATTAGGGAGATCTCTCAGGTTATCCCAATTCCTTTCTTCGTAGTACCCCTTAGTTTCCATAAATTTTACGTCTCGTGACACAAGGACCTTCCTTGTTTCCGGAAGATAACACTTGTATCCTTTTTGTGTTGTGGAATACCCGATAAACATAGCCTTCACGCTTTTAGCCTCGAGTTTATTTCGTTGTTCTCCTAGTATTAACACAAAACACACACATCCAAACACACGTAAGTGACTAAGAATTGGTTGAGTTGTGTTTAATACCTCGAACGGGGATATGTCATTGAGAATTTTGGTCGGGATTCGATTAATGAGGTAGCATGCCGATACCAATGCATCACTCCAAAATTTCTTTGGGACATTGTTGTGAAACATCATGGATCGTGCAACTTCCATCAAGTGCCTATTCTTTCTCTCGGCCACTCCATTTTGTTGTGGCGTATATGGACAACTTGTTTGATGAATGATTCCATGTTTTGCTAAGTGTTGTTTGAACGCAGTGCTTGTGTATTCACCGCCATTGTCACTTCGAACAATTTTAATCTTAGCATGATAGTGGTTAGTAACATATATTTGAAAGTTAGTGAATGCTTCAAGTACTCTATCCTTAGATGGCAATAATGTTACCCACGTATACTTAGATTTTTCATCTATGAATGTGACGAAATATTTATGATGGTCCCTTGATTCACACGGTGAGGTCCAAACATCGGAATGAACTAAATCAAAGCAATTCTCATATATTGTAGATGATTTAGGAAAGACCGGTTTACAATGTTTACCAAGTATGCATGCTTCACATTCATCATCTTTGAACACAATTTTAGGAAAAATTAAGCTTAATGCACGCGAGTGGGGATGTCCTAATCTAGCATGCCAAAGGTTACTACTAATATCTGAAGTGCTAAAAGAACATGATAATGAAGGAATTGATGACTTGTCTTCAAGCACATATAAATCATCCTTGATCCCTCCTTTTCTGAGCACTTTATTAGTTTCAATATCCTGAAAAGTTACACCGTTAGGACTGAAAATAGCGAGACAATTCAAATCGGAAGTGGCCCGTTTAACTGACAACAAATTTGACGTAAATGATGGCATGTAGAATGCACGAGATTCTTTGTTAAACAGTTTGAGGTTTCCAACTCCTTTAATTGGGATTTTGGTACCATTCGCAATTATCACATTTCCTAGAGCCGATTCTATGTTGTTAAGTAATTTAGCATTACTAATCATGTGGTGAGATGCACCCGAATCTACAACTATAGAATCTATAGAGTTATGAGCATAGAAATTGGTACCAGATTCTTTTAAGGTGCCAATCACTTTGAGGAGGGCGTCGAAGTCGGATTTCCTCACGAACTCTCCGGCTGCCGCATTGGCAATGCATTCATTATTCGTAGAGGTTCCGGATTCTCGTGACTCCTCTATTGGTTCATGTGCTGCATTTGTCCTTTGCTCCTTGAATTTGTTCGGTTTGAGATGTGGATGCAATATCCAACACTTATCCTTGGAGTGCCCTTTCTTCTTGCAATGGTCACATACCAATCCTCTACGGTCTTCTGGTTTGTATACCCCTTTGTTGGCCGTGATAAGTTCCCTTCTTCCACCGAATAAACCTTGAGAGCCTTCTTCTTTTTGGATTTGCGAACATACTTCTTCAAGTTCTGGTAACTTGTGTGCCCTTAGTATATGCTTGATGAGGTCGTTATAGCTTGGGTTAAGGACCATGAGCAATCCAAAGACCTTGTCCTGCTCCCGCCTCTCATGTAAAATTTCTGGATTAATTGTGCTTGGCCGTAACATATCAAGCTCGGCCCAAAGCGATCGATACTTCCCAAATATTTGGGTAAAGTTCATATCTTCTTGATGAAGCTCATTGATGGCTCCTTCGCCGTCCCACAGTATGAGTATGCTTCAAGGAGGGAGACGTCTAGTGAGTTTTGAATAATGGCGAGTACCAACTGGTCCTCTCGGAACCACTGATTTTTGTCACCATCACGAGTTACCATCTTGCCATCTTTCTCAACCGTTACCTTCGAAACCTCACTCTTGATAAGATGATCTTCGAGTCCACGGCTGCATAGAGCAGTCTTGGTCGTTCTAGACCAAAGCAAATAGTTTACACCCTTGAGTGTAATCGGAATAGCTACTGTCTTGGAGTTCTCCATAGGAGGAATTTTCAGTAAAAAAAACGTAGGGTTCTAGGTGTTTTTGGGTGAGAAAGTAGAGAACAAAGCTGGAATAGAACAGAATAAAAACGAGATGTGTAGGGGAATGATTTTAATGAACTGAAACAAAGATGATGAATATAGAGTTTTGGATTTTATGTCTCTGATACCATGTTAGATTTTGCGGAATAGATAAGGGAAGATTGAGTAATAATCGAATGAGAGAATGATAAGAACAGATTGTAAACAGATTGTATAGTGAGGATTTCTCCTTAATTGATTTTGTTATAACAGAAACATATATATATATATATATATATATATATATTTTGAGATGACCACAAACGGTCGTTACATAAGTTGTCATCGTAGCCATCCATACACACACACGCTCCATCAATTCAAGTAGGGGTGATCTCAGCCGTCCAGACATAAGGTGATGGGTGATGGTCTGATCCCTTATTATAGAATAGACTAGCGTGGTTGAAGGATGGGGGCATTGCAGTTCTTTATAATAAAACCGTGGATGATGGGTAAACTGCAGCCTTGCAGTTCTTTATAATAAAACCATGTCTGACATAGTCGGTTCGTGACCATGTGCGTTTAATAGATCGCTCCAAGGTCGAAGCACTCTCCAAACTCAAAGATTTCCGCATGCGCGAGGATTATCACTCCGACCCCGAAGATTACTCCGATATCGAAAGCCGTAAGACCTCTCTCCTCCATCTCAATTGATTTGGATCCAAAAAATAGTGGTTAATGCTTGTGCTTTTCTGTTTTGTCAAGCGGTTTGTCGAGGGCCTCAGATATTCCTCTACTGGAACTTGGAGGACTACCCAATCCCTGCAAATGCCAATCTTGTTGATATTCGCCGTAATATCAAATTGGCTTTTCACCGACTGGGCCTTCATGGTTTTCTGCTTATCCGGGCGTATGGTGGCAAACTGAGCTACACCGAACTTGAGTTGCGCAACGCCCTTATCGTACACACACCGTCACCGCCACCAAAAGGTGAATGCATTCCAAGGTTATAATACTTACTACCGAGGTTATATGTTTGTAATCGATATATCTCTCTCTTCCTTCAGGGTGGTCGATTGCTGGACAAATTTGTGTAGACATTCTTCATTCCGGACACTATTGGCGTATTGTTAAATCCGTTTTTGTGGTACTCGCAAGACTAGACCCAGCAAGTGAGTTGAATAGGGTTCTTGAGTGCATTCAATCGAGCTACCAGCAAACTGTTCTCACTATAGAGCCACAAGATGGTCTTTTTGACTCTGCAGACTCAGTACTTGAGCGTACACTGTTTGTAGGTGGAGGAAAGACTAGGCCAAAAACTTATTTTTATAGTAAGACCTCTCGAAATTGTATATATTTCATCTGTCATACTAGAATAATAGTTAATGGATCATCTTTGCAGAGCATATCAAACCCGTCAATGTGGTTGAGGCAGGCGTGTTCTGGGATGCGAGGGATTGTCCATTCCCTGTTGGTTGGACTGCGGTTAGCATCTACATGAAAATCAAATCAGTTTTTACTATAAGGTATGGGATTAGTGAGAACATGGCCGTTTGGGCTTATGTTGATGAGAAGAAAGTCTCTTTGGGTGAGACGTCGGAACGAATCCACTTCATTCCAGGAGGTGAGTGAATTCTTTTACCTCCAAACACTCTTCCTTCTCTTTTCATATATATATATATAATTTGTCTCATATATTTTCCAGTGGATAGTCCCGCCGCTAGACATGAGAGAATGTTAAATGACATTCTCTTATGGTTAATCCAACATCCGCGTCGAGCACAGTTGTTCGTAGCAGGTAAAATCAACAAGGAGATGTATAATGTCCTTGGAACTTTGCTGGAGAGAGGTTGCTGTAGTTTAATACTAAGGCCGACGAATGACACTACCCCAGAAAGCCATGATTGGCCAGTATACCTATTGGATCAAGGATTATACGGTTTTGGTTGCGATTACGAAAGCGGAAGCGAAAGCGGAAGCCCAAAACATAAAAAGCCTAAAGCTGGAGATTGATTATGTGTAATAGTTTCCTTCTGTACGTTGGTTGTAGTGGAAATACTCTTATGTTTTATTTTAATTTTCTGCTTGCTTATTTTAAACACAAAATTGTATTACTTGTCTTTTCAACTAGTATTTTGTATTTTCAAAGTATACACAGGAGACATACAAACATAGTATTTTGTATCACATCGGCGTTTTATGTAACGACTGGGAAGTACATTGTGAGTGTGGATCAGAAGACAATTGCGTGTTTCAATTGCATGTTTCTATGGAATCTTCAACATACTGCATAGACTAGAAGGCCACACTGAGTGATCTCAGCGAGTTGTCATTTGATTCAGAACGCGATAAGCTTCATCCGGCAAAATCATTTAGATAAAACTATCACGATTTGGAAACAGGATTCTTGAGAAATCGCTTAGAAGATGAATGAAAATATATAAATGTATGGAAACAAGAATGATTTAAAGAGTGTTCTTAACAGATTTGTTGTTTGCTAATGCAAATTTATTCAATACTAGATTAGGACCCGTGTTGATACGCGGATAAATACATTAAAAATTAATAATATCAAAATTTAAGTTTTAGTTAGTTCCGGTTAAATTACAAAATATTTTGAAATATTTAAACATGAGTGTTAAACCATTAAAGTTTAATTTATATCTTAATTTTCATTTCCTAGTTTATATTATGCAAACCAAAAAATATATATACATGATTGAAGTTAAAGTCATATCCTTTAACAACAACAACAACAAAAACTTACAATAATTAACTATATGATAAAATCTTATAACAATTAAAATATTATAGAGCTAAATCATAAAACAATACATTTACGAGAAATTACAAAAATACCACTTTTTGTGTACACATTTGCAAAAATGCCACTTAAGAGTGTTCATTTGCAAAAATGTCACTAATTATAGATTTTTAAACCCTATATCTTAAAATTCTAAACCTTAAAAAATATTTCGACCCTTAAACTCTCCTAAGCCCTCAAAACTAAACCCTAATAGAACATAGTTAACCCAAACTTAAATAAAATAAAGAAAAAAATAATTTTTAAAAAGTGGCATTTTTGCAAAGATTTCAAAAGTGTGGCATTTTTGTAAAGTGACATTTTGTGAAATTTTTCATACATTTATGTGAATAATCACATAAAAACCTATAAAATATTTTATAATAGTTTTATCAAACAATATATATAAATTTATGATTGATATATTTCATTGATGTCATCGGTTAATTTTTCATAGAAATCTATAATCGTCAAATCTTACACTTTTGGATCTTAGCAGTAAATATATTATTATTATTATTATTTTAAAACATGTATAAATTTTCATTTTACATAGTTTCTTTTTTTAACATTGAAAAGTATAGTTAGAAGAGTTTCTATTTTTTTGGTAATATTTTATAATTTGTAAATATGTTTATAGATTTTTTCTTTATTTGGTATGGTTGTGCAGATAAACTTTAAAATTGTGATTTTCCTATCCTTTCTAATTTTTTTTGTTTTTCAATTTATAAAATTTTCTTTTTTATCATTCATATTTTTTTCTTATTTAAAATTTCAATTTCCTCTTTACCTTATTTATTTATTTATTGTTTATAGTCTCTCTATTTTCCTTATTTTATTTTAATAATTTGTTTAAACTATTAGAATTCGTTTTCTCATAACTATTTGGGATTATTAAAAAAAAAAATTTAATTATTTGGTTAGTTGTTTCACAATTATTTTTTATTCGTTTTCCATTTTAATTTTATTTTTTCTTAATCTTCTTACTATTAAAAGGGAAGTAATATTAGTAAAAAGTCTTAGTTGTTTTAATCTTATTGGGTTTCACAAAAAAAAAACCATGACATGTCTTTGAAAAAATTATGACATGTCTTTAACTAAAAGATGACATGGCTTAAATTTCTAATTAATCTTTTAACACATAACTATTATTATATCAATAAGAAACCATTAGAAATTTTTGTTTTCTTTTAGAAATTAACAACCAATTTCAATTTTTTTTTGTGATAGCAATTTCGGATTTTAATTAAAAAAAAAGCAACAACCAATCGAAAATTTTGAAAAAAACAAGAACCAATTGCAAAAATCTAACTATATCATTTAACTATATCTTGCACTTGTTTTCGGATTCCAATCAACTAAATAACTCACTAATTGACATATACAACATTTAAAACGACAACTAGATATTTACCTTTCATTGGAGAACAATGGATCACTATTATCGACATTAAATCATTTTAATAGAAAATAATTAAATAAAGTTTAGTTTTTAATATTTTAATAAACACTAAAATAATACCATAATTTCAACAGAAGTAATTTCCGGAATTTAGTATTTTGTACTCCATTAAACTATCTCTACTTTTCATGTGTAATTATGCCCTAAATATATAATGTAATCTTAATATGTAGAATTTTAGACTATTGCCATCATAAAATTACTTCACATACACTTATTTTTATACGCTCTAATCGTCAATTTTTCAGAGAGTAATGTTGTAGAAGTAAATAATACCAAAAATACATGGCGAATTCGCATGAAGGTATTATTTACAAAAAACTATATCATTTTCTCCATGTATACAAAAAACTATATACAGATCCATGTATTTAAGTTTAGGAAAACCCACTATTACACACAACTAGACATCTAAGGATATTTAATCATGTTTTTTCAAATCATTCCCTTAACTCTTCGAGTATAAACTACGGATCATCTGAAACTAGACTTTCGGCAAAAAAGTCATTGAAGAAGAAGTCATTTGAAGCAATAAAGAAGGATGTCTTCAGATCGCTGTCTTTCTCTGATAAGACTATATCACACGAATCGTTTACAATCTCCAACTCGCAAAGGTCTTGCTTTATTCCTCTTGGATGTGTTTTAGTGCACAAAATTTGCACAGTGCCATCACATGGATTTTATGTACCTCAGGTTCCTCGACATCTTCTTTCATTGCATAAGCATAAACATGGGAGACTTTGTAGTTCTTGTTCGTCACTCTTTTCACACTATTGGCTTATTGTTAGATCCGTTTTTGTGGTACTCGCAAGACTAGACCCAGCAAGTGAGTTGAATAGGGTTCTTGAGTGCATTCAATCGGGCTATCAGCAAACTGTTCTCACTATAGAGCCACAAGATGGTCTTTTTGACTCTGCAGACTCAGTACTTGAGCGTACACTGTTTGTAGGTGGAGGAAAGACTAGGCCAAAAACTTATTTTTATAGTAAGACCTTTCGAAATTGTATATATTTCATCTGTCATACTAGAATAATAGTTAATGGATCATCTTTGCAGAGCGTATCAAATCCGTCAATGTGGTTGAGGCAGACGTGTTCTGGGACGCGAGGGATTGTCCATTCCCTGTTGGTTGGACTGCAGTTAGCATCTACATGAAAATCAAGTCAGTTTTTACTATAAGGTATGGGATTAGTGAGAACATGGCCGTTTGGGCTTATGTTGATGAGAAGAAAGTCTCTTTGGGTGAGACGTCGGAACGAATCCACTTCATTCCAGGAGGTGAGTGAATTCTTTTACCTCCAAACACTCTTCCTTCTCTTTTCATATATATATATAATTTGTCTCATATATTTTCCAGTGGATAGTCCCGCCGCTAGACATGAGAGAATGTTAAATGACATTCTCTTATGGTTAATCCAACATCCGCGTCGAGCACAGTTGTTCGTAGCAGGTAAAATCAACAAGGAGATGTATAATGTCCTTGGAACTTTGCTGGAGAGAGTTTGCTGTAGTTTAATACTAAGGCCGACGAATGACACTGCCCCAGAAAGCCATGATTGGCCAGTATACCTATTGGATCAAGGATTATACGGTTTTGGTTGCGATTACGAAAGCGGAAACGAAAGCGGAAGCCCAAAACATAAAAAGCCTAAAGCTGGAGATTGATTATGTGTAATAGCTTCCTTCTGTACGTTGGTTGCAGTGGAAATACTCTTATGTTTTATTTTAATTTTCTACTTGCTTATTTTAAACACAAAATTGTATTACACAACTAGTTAATCTCATCTTTCACCCCAACAAAAAAAAAAAAAAAAAACTATTTAATCTCATCTTTTTTTTATTGGTCAACAATTTTCATTCCATTCAAAAGATAATCGTAGGGTTTGTTACAAAGCTTGATTGTGAGTTCAAAACTTGTTTTGCAATCGAATCCGCCAACATAAATGATAGAAATGCAGGAGAATTTATCCATTAACTCTCTGATGTCCTGCATTAAGTAGTGGAGTTCATTGTGGTGTTCTTTTGAGTTGAGCAGCTTCACCATAATTTGAGAATCAGAGTGAAGGCTAAGCTCCAGCCTATTTAGCTCTATGGCTGATTGTAAAGCTGTCACAATAGCCTTTGCTTTCTAACTCTGTACCGAGTGAGGATTGATAGTGCCATCCCAATCCTCTATTTCCTGTATGCGAATCCCAGGCAGCATCCACAAAAACGTTGAAATTTCCAGCATTTGGTACAGGTTGTATAAGTGCCTTACTCTGAGGTATTGTAGAATGTTGCCTCTTGCCAAGCTCTGGCTTCTTTAATAGCTTTGGTAGGAATCTCCGAAACAGAGAAAACTCTGTTATTAAACACCAATTGGTTACGAGCGATCCAAATATTCCAACAAATCCAAGGATACAGCTCGCCATTGTTTATACCGGTCGGTGGAAGGTTTGACTTCCCTTTTCCAAATAGGAGAAAAGGTCTTAGAGAGGTACTCATCAGACTTTGTGTCCAGTTAATCGGTGTCGATTGCCATATCAATTTTGCAAATGAGCAGATGATCAATTGTTTCAATATGGCCGCACCTTTTACAGTGAATTGCTTCTGTCATTCCACGTGAGGCAAGCTGCGCTCCCACAGATAACGCACCTGACAATGCTTTCCAAAGAAAGGTATTAACCTTTGGTGAAGCTTTCAGTCCCCAAACCAGAGTCTTCCAATTAAATGTCTCCGCCGTAACTTGCACAGTGGCCGTAGAGAGAAGACCATAACCTGGCTTTGTTGTATACTGTCCCGTTTTGACAGGAAGCCACACTGTTCTATCTTCCCCTCTGAGCTTTTTTATCCTTAGCAAGCGAATATAGTGAGGCACCATCTCTCTTATCTTCTCCCAATCCCATGTATTTGTGTTCTGCTTTACAAATGTTGCAACAGACAGTTGTTGATGTTCTTTCTTTGGAGGTCCTATAATACGAGTAGGGGAGAGTGTAGAAATCCATGGATCTCTCTAGATGTTTACAGTTTTTCCATTTCCAATAGTCCATCCCATCCCCTTCTCAATGACATTTCGACCCGCCAAAAGACCTCTCCAACCATGAGATGCATTACTCGTTGATGTTACTTCCATGAAGGAAGATTTATGGCAATACTTACCCAAGAGAACTCTAGAAAAGCGAGAGTTTGGTTGGTTTAATAAACGCAACTATGCTTTGCTAGGAGAGCTTCATTGAAGTTTTCCACATCTCTAAAACCCAAGCCTCCCACATTTTTAGGGAGAGTAAGTTCAGACCATGCCACCCAACACATCTTCTTCTTGTGGGGCTTGCTATCCCACCAAAATCGCGTTAACACCGATTGAATTCGTCGGCACAAAGACATCGGTAATAGGAAACAAGACATAGCATAAGACGGAATCGCCGCTAAAACCGATTTAAGCATGACTTGTTTACCCGCGGAGGAAAGGAATCTAGTTGACTAACCATAAGACATAGCATAAGACGGAATCGCCACTAAATATTTCTCTACGATGAACAAAAATCAAAATATATATATATAAACTCACGAGACGAATGTAAATGACAAAAGAAAATGAAAAGTAATCATACTATAATCATACTATAACGATAGATTATAAAATGATTGATAAATTTTATCTTCAAAATCTTCGTAGATTATTTAGATAACATGATTTTTCTAATGGTCATACATCCATCATACGTATATATGTATAATGTATGTAACAAAGTTTTAAACAAATATATTTTCAATAGTAACTATCGATATCGAAGTGATTGATAATCATTTCATATTTTCAAGGAGTATTAATACAAAGAATTGGTTATCATATCTAAATACTAAATTACTAAATAAACAAAAAAGATTAAATTTAATAAAATTGTATAACAAAAACTTGCGCCATGTGCGGGTCATATTCTAGTAGTAAGAACGCAACGGCATTTTGGTTAGTCCCTTGAGATCCGAACAACTAACCCTGAAGTTGTTTGAAAAGTTTTCAGGTGACCCGAGCCAATGAGATCTCGTATGTGAAATCTCATATCCAGAGGAGAGAACCGGAGTCGTTTTTTCTCAAGTACGGCCAAGAACATCTCTTTATGTCGCTTGCGCTTTAGCAATGAGAGGAGTTCGTTCCTTCCCTGATTAGATTGAGAGTAAGAAAAGGTTGAATCTGAAGCAATCACTTGGGAGAGGAAACTGATAAAAACGTTTTTTAGGGGTTACCTGCAACAGACCCTTCCACACTTTACCGATACTTGGAATCGTAAACCAGTACATGTCTGGATCGATAAGTTGACGGGTCTGAGAGAAATTGGATTGAAGAGTTAATTAAGAGGAAAAAGATACGTAGAGGAGAAGAAAAGTAGGAGTATAATCATTTACTTACGAGAAGGCCTGCGTTAATTAAGAGCGAGATGTGCGCATCCTTCACCTTTCCGCCCAATGACAACAGCAACCACTGCAGTGAATTATTGATAGTTTGTGAAAAGTGAAAACTTTTGGCATTCATGTAAACAAAACCAGATTAGTAAGCGTAAAATAACTCACTAGCTCATGATGTCCAATACTGGGTTCAAGTTTTGAATCAAGGACATGCTCTTTGAACCACTTGAAAATTTCAAGATCGCTCTGTTTCTTCTCTTCCATCCTCGTCACTATTCGATCAACCTAACATTTGGATTCCAAGGAAAGGATTATCGCTTTTCCATGTTGTCCACCGAACGACACAATAACAGTTTAAAATGCAAACCTGGTTAAGATAGTCATCCAAAAAGATTATCGCGTGATCATCTTGTCCAGTGTTGAGTTTGAAAACACGAACAACTTTATCCCTTCGTAAACACTGCACCAAATCCAAATTGACCATTACCCTAAGAAGAAGCTTAATAAGATGATAAAAATGGGAAATTTCTGGTAGAACCCAATATAAGAACAATGTAGAGGTAAATATCAATATCAGTAGCATTAAAGATGAGAAACTACAATACAAAAGTGCAAATGATACGGTTTTGTGGGTTGTAAAACAATAATTAAAAGTCACAATACATTTTTGAGAAACCAAAATCAGCTATGCAGAAAGAGAAACATGTTTGACTCTACTTGTTGTAAAGGGAAAACTATACCTCTAATTCTCTATCGACTTGTGTTCTATCATTGACGCTACTGTATAATTGCGACTGTAATATGAATGGCGGAACCGAAGCCTGAGACAGATGAACAGAGGCAAGTGAATAAACATCTATGAGAAATCATCAAACACAATTTTCATTCGTACAAGAATGTCCAAATTCAGATTCAATTACAGAGATTGGTCAAATCGAAACGAACCGAACCTGGTCAATACGAGGAAAGTGAGATCGCATCATCCGAAGCGCAACAGAAGTGTCGGTAAAGGTAAGGTCATCCTCTGAAAAACCAACACTTAGAGCTAAATTCAATCTCTGAAATCTGAAATAACAAAATCAAAAGATTCAACAACTTACGGAGAGAAAGAGATTGATCCTCAGATATTCCTTCGTTTGCAGTGTGACTACAACCAACTTCTTCTTCTTCTTCTTCATCATCTCGCCGGCGTTTCTTTCCTCCGGAGGCGCAGGATTCACGATTTGTGATTTTCTTCATTTTTTCTTTTCTTTTCGCAGAACCAAAAAACAAATTGGGAAAATATATTTTTCTTTTTACGAGTTACAAAATTTATCAGTATACCGGCCCCGGCTTAGTAGAGAGACTGGATTTGAACGGTTTGAGTCGTTTTTGACTTTTCTGTGTTTAAAACCAAAGTTTTTATAGGTGGTTTTCGGCTCGCATATATTCGTGGAATAATAATCGAAAAGAAATTTAAAAGAGTTTAATATTATATTTAGAGATGGCATAGTTTTTTTTTTTTTTTTGCTTGTAATGTGGTAATTGAATTCGATCAATTAGATAAAAAAAAATTTTATATAATGTAAAAACTTAAATAAAACACAAAAGTGACTTAGACCCATAAAAAATTATTTTTTCGACAAATATGTTTTCCATTCATATTTATGCTTGGAAAAGATCGTTGTGAAAGTTGTTGCTGGTTCGTGAAGAAATGATGCAACTCACCATCTATTTTTTTAATTATATATCACAACGATTTTTTGGAAAAGATCAATTTTTGTTGTTTATTTGAAAATATCGTTTCACATGAACTGATGCAACATTGTTTTTCATTTCATTGACACTTCTATTCTATTTTGATTTGTAAATGCAAACCGTGTATTTACCTAAGTAAACGAAGAAGTGTGTTGTAACAAAAAAAAAAATAATAATAAAAATATAAAAATCGCATTCATAAAAATTACATTCATACACCACACACCAAAACCATAGTTTTGCCTATCTACACCAATATATCACATTTATATAATTATATGTCTTTTTCTATGTGGATCATTGAGTCAACAAAGTGTTAACATAACTCCGAAATACACATTTCACTATCACACAAATTGATTGAAGAAGTGAGTAAAAAAAATGACACAAGTAAAGTTTGGTAAAAATATTCATATAAGAAGAAAAAAGGCCAAAATATATTAGAATATATCCAACGACGGGAATCTTCTCGCTTCAGCGACGAATTACTCTCTGATTCATCGACATGCTCAAGGAATCTCCGATTTAGCTTGATCTTCTGATTCGCACTACACTTGTGATGATTGGATGCTTATGATTGTCTCAAGGTGCTTAGAGGTCATACGAATTTCGTATTCTGTGTCAATTTCAATCTTCCTTGGAATCTGGCAAGTGAGATTTCAGTAGAGATGGATGCTAAAGAAGGAACTTGTTTCAAGACTTTGATTGATGATAAATCTCCTGCTGTTTCTGTTTCTTTCCCCTAATGGGAAATTCATACTCGTTACTCTCCTAAGTTTAACAATTTCAATCCCCAAAATTTTGCTTGTTTGGCTTAATCTGTGGATCAAATCTTTATATGGAATTGAAGAATGCAGAATATTGGTTTCGAATGATCATATAGTTGTTGAATCTGCATCATGTTTGATTTGGGACATGAACAAGAATCAAAATTTTATATAATCTTTGCTGATTCTTGGATTTGTCTTAGCATTTTGATGCAGAACAAAAGTAGAATCTGAGACCAATGGATTCTCTTGTAATGTAATGTTTCTCTAAAGGGACATTTTTTTTATTTGGGGATATGAACAACAAGTGAAGGATCGTAATTTCTTCTACTCTTTGAGATGGGTTCTTGCTTGCATTTGTGTGTCTCTTGTAATGCTTCTCTACTAATGGATTCATCTTTTTGGTTTAGATGAAAATCACACACAAGCTATCGAACTATGTAACGAGGAAGTTGATCAAAGTATACACAGGAGACATACAACACAAAGTATACACAGGAGACATACAAACAAAGTATTTTGTATCACATCGGCGTTTTCTGTAACGACTGGGAAGTACATTGTGAGTGGATCAGAAGACAATTGTGTGTCTATGGGATCTTCAGCAATAAAACTATACTGCAGAGACTAGAAGGCCACACTGACGCAATGATCTCAGTGAGTTGTCATCCGATTCAGAACGCGATAATCATCGGGAAATCATTTAGATAAAACTATCAGGATTTGGAAACAGGATTCTTGAGAAATCGCTTAGAAGATGAATGAAAATATATAAATGTATGGAAACATGAATGATTTAAAGAGTGTTCTTAGCAGATTTGTTGTTTGCTAGTTCCAATTTGAAACAATTCTAAAGGGCATTAACCTATAGTTGTTTGTACAACACTATAGTTATTAACATGAATGATTTGTTGTTTATCATTGTATATTTTTATTTTTATTTTTATTTTGTTCATAAAATCAAATAAGTATATATGTAAATTTAAAACAATTTGGGAAGTTTTTGTCTTAAAACAAAATAAAATGTATTAATAAAGAATTTGGTAAGTCGTTATCATAATATTTTAGTAAAATTATCTGTTAGATATTCATATTCACTTTGATTTGATCCGGAATTATCTGTTAGACATTCACAAAATTTGCTTCGCTCCGATTCAATATTCGTTTTGATTCAATCCAAAAAAACTAGATATCTGTTATGAATAAAAAAAAATAAATAGCAAAATCTACTATCCATCTAAAAAAAAGCAAATCACAAATATCAATTTTAAAAATTCAAATATTCTCTAAGATATTTATATTACGTATATATACATATAATATGATAGGTTTTTTATTTTTAGACTTCTAGATACTAGTTTATTAATTGAAAATATATTATTTACACGTTTTTCACCATTTTAATTTTTCATTTTAATTTTTCTTTAATCATATTGAGTAAAATTAGATAATGTAATATATTTATTTATTAGTTAATTTAAATAATTTATTTACAAAATAATTTAATAAAAAGTATGGGTTTTGATTTTTATTTTTTAGTATAAAACGAATATATGCATGTAGACTAAATAACTCTTTGCCTATCTACACATAGAATCATGTCTTTTCTAGATAGATATGTCATAAGACTTATAAGTATTATAAACTATTGTATAAGGTATGAGATACTATATTATAATATTTATATCTCAAGAGAGATGATGATGCTAGAGAGATAAAGAAGGAACGAGAGAGATAGAAGAGAAAGTCTTTGTTCTTATTTCTTATTACTTCACATTCTATGAAGAGAAAAACAATATAGTATTAGGGTCGGTTGAAACCGAAGTCACTAGAATCTCAAAGGATAATTACTAAGTTACCGACATAATTTTGTGGATAATTATTAACTTAACAATAAGTACATTATTTATCTTGTTTTTCACTACCTTAATAATTTCGTATATAGATTTCGATATTTCATGGTATAGTTAAAGAAATCTTGTTTGTTTCAATTGAATTTCTGAAATTAGCTAAATGTGAACTAAAAGCAGCACCTAATACAGAGCAAAACTCAGTTACAAGTAGGACCTCCATTAGCAGGTCGTGCCTCAATGTAGAAAAAGAAACATTTGCTTATGGCATCTAAATTTTTGGAAAAGCTAAAGGGCATATTTTTATTAAATTCATTTACTTAAACTCATATAATAAAAACATAGGTTAAAACATTACTTTTTTTTGTGGTAACTAGAAGAAGCAGAACATGATTAGACAAGATAAAAATTATTGGTTTTTAATAGTTAAGTTACTAAAAAAATAAAGTAACACTTCTTAATTATTTAAAAATAGAGTATAGTAAATGATTTTTTTGAATTTAAAAATTAAAAAAAGAAATTATTTTTTCTTATAACTTTATATTTTGGTTGGTAGTTTAGTTCTTTATTTGTTTTCTTCCTATATGATGATGGTATTTATTATTGTACACATATTTTTTTATGAATTGAATTATATTATTTGAATCGCTTCGGGTATTCGTTTACGTTGGCACGACTCTATCCATTCGTGGCAGAGGCAAATAGCACTAAGAGAAGTCGTCTACAAAACTTTGGAAAAGGCTACAAAAAACTGAGATTCGAGTACTGATAATCTCAACTTATCAACACCATCAATTCAGGATAATTTCATTTGAATGTATATGGTATCATTGAAAACATCAGGGCACTAGCTCAAACTTTCAAGAGTGTCACTAAAACCAAAAAATATACTCCACCGTTCCACAAAGAAAGACTTTTTAGAAGTTTTACACATATTAAAAAAAAACAATTAATGTTCCCTAATAAATGTATTGATTTCTACAATAAATAGTTTTCAAAATTTTTTAACCAATATTACTTGAATTTTATTTTTGAAAATTACAATCTCTTATCAATAAATGATAAAAATGTATAGAAAACATTAAAAAAATCTATCTTTATGAAACAACTTTTTTTTGTAGAAAATATTTCTTTATAGAATGAAAGGAGTATATGATTTTATTTGTATAAAACTTTGGAATGTATACACAATTTACTAATCTGAGCAACAATTTTTGTTCTTGCTTTAGGCGTTTCTAACTCGAGAGTTGTTAGTTAGTTATACATTATACTTATATGTATGAGTAGGCCTAGTGAGTAATCACTTGTCAATGTATCACACAATCACTTGTCAATGCATCACACAATGTATTCATTATACTGACTAAGGCATATTAATCTTATGAATGTATACACAACTATATGATTCTCCCGCGTACACGCGGATAAATTATTTATGTAGTTTTGTTTTTAATTTTAATCTTTAAAAATGTAAAATATGTAGTTGTTTTGATTTTTTATTATAGATATTGTTGTTGATTCTTTTGTTTATAATATTTTTTGTCAATAATCTCATTTTTATTAATAATATAAATTTCAGAAATTTGTTTTATCATTTAATTATTTTATATATGTAAACGTGTCAAATCAAAATGTATAATAATTTAAGACATAAGAGTTAAAAAAAAACATATTAAATTTGGCTTGTCCGACTATCTTAAGTAGAATTTAGAATACAAATAAATTATTTAATATTTTAAAACATTACAATATATAATCATAAATTCCATTTTATGGAAATTTATAACAGTAAATCAATAGACCTCCGACTATCTGAAATGATAACCTTTATATATTAAAAAGAAGCCAAAACTACCAAAAAAAAAATTATAAGAAGACAATGATATCCCGAAAAAATCCTTTTTACTTTTGATGGAAATTCCATTTTTAAGAAAATCAGTTTGAGAGGCCGTGAAAATCAGTCGATTGAATTGATATCAAAAATAAAATCAATCGATTGAATTGATATTAACATATTTTTTTACCGTGATGTATCCCTTTAGTGAAGATTATTGGCTAGGTTTTATATTTATATTAATAAATAAATATAATTGGACTAATAATTGATTTTGGCCGAGTTATAAGTGTAACACTTTTGTTCGATTCATTTGTGAAATTTGGCTAATAATTGATTTTGGCCAACTTTTTTTCTTGAGTATGGGCTAAATTTGTTATTGAGTTTGGGCTAAAAAAATTAGAGAAAATGAGCTAAATTAGAGAATGTCATGTCACATTTTTTACAATGTCATGTCACATTATCATTTGGAGAATGATTTTGGTGAAGACATATAAGCTCTTTTCCAAAAATTACTCTCCAGTTAATATATAAGGGATTTACTAATCGGAGCAACTTGCTTTGAAAAACAAACAAAATTGGGAAACGAGATTCTCTTTTATGTACAAAATTTTATATTATTGTACACCGAGTAGAGAGAGATTTTGTAGGTCGTACCAAAGAGCATATGAAGATGTCAAGGAATGGATTTCCTCACTCACTGAAATTAATGAAAACAGCGAATCTCTAGCTTTGCAACCGCTAAAAAATATCAAATGAAAACCACCAGCACGAGATTGGGTAAAATGTAATTACGACACATCATACCGGGAGGGCAATCAAAGCTCGGGTCTAGGATGGATCATTAGGAACTGTAATGGTACCTTTTTAGACGCCGGAATGGGTAAATTTGAAGGTCGCCAAACAGTTGAAGAAGCGGAATGTACGGGACTTTTATGGGCTATACAATCTGCTTGGTCATTAGGTTATCGAAAGGTTGAATTCGAAGGAAATAACCTCAACATAAACCGTATTATCAATGGAAACATAAGCAATTTGAAGCTCCAACACTACATCAGGGCCATCAACAATTGGAAACATAGTTTCTTCTTTCTCAAATTTTCCTATAGGAATCGTACTGCGAATGAATGTGCAGATCGATTAGCGAAGAGTTCTATAGTTTCTCATCACTCATGGAGTCTTTTTCTGTTTGTCTATTTTTTCTTTAAATATTTGTAAACAAAGATACTAATTGATAATATAAATGATGGTTTTAGCCCGAAAAAAGAAGAAGAGAGATTTCGAACGGTTTGTGTCGTTTGACAAATCTGTGTTTTCACTGTTAACCATTTGATTTTTCAAGTTTTAAGTAATTAAATCGTAAACTTTAAATATAAAAGCAACAAAATAAGTAAAAATGAAAACTAAAAATCGTTATGGCCCAATATTGAATCATCTTCAAGGGCCCAAAAAAGAAGATATCCGACGAACGGGAAACAATCAGATCGGAGAAATGGAGAGTGGTCTGATTTCGGTGGACCGGTGGAGAAATGGAAGTCAGTCTTACTTCTTGACTCATTTTCACTCCGATCACACTCGTGGCCTCTCCGGCGACTGGTCCCATGGTCCTCTCTACTGTTCCCGCACCACTGCGTCTTTGTTTCCTTCCCGATTCCCCGGATTCGACCTCTCCTTGCTTCGCGTCGTCCCTCTCTCTTCCTGGCGATCTGTCTCTCTCCGATCTCCTTCCTCCGGCTCCGACGTTCTCCTCCACTTCATGGCCATCGACGCCCACCACTGTCCCGGTACGATCATGAACATTGCTTTTGCTTTCTCGGTCGATGGATGTGTAGTGTGGAATTTGAATATGATTCTCTCGAATCATCACTGTGGTGTTTGATTGATGGATGTGTGGTGTGGAATCATGAATATGATTTTACTGAAATGATCATTGTGGTGTTTGATGGAATGTGATTAGGGTCTGTGATGTTCTTGTTCCGGGGAGATTTTGGATGTTTTCTCTACACTGGAGATTTCCGGTGGGAATTGGATCATCATGCAGCTGACGAAGCAAGGACCACTCTCGTTGCTGCGATTAACGAATTCCCAATCGACATTCTTTACTTGGATAACACTTATTGCAATCCGATTTACACTCGTTTTCCTTCCCGTCAAGTCGCTGCACATCTGGTTCGCCTCCTTGAACATTTCATACTATTTATAAGTAGTTCCCATTGCCTTTCTCGTCTTCATATCATTCATCACTTTCCTTGCAGGTTGCTGATATAATCGCCTCTCATCCTTCGCATGATATCATCATAGGAGTTGGCACTTTGGGGAAGGAAGACCTTCTTGTTCATGTTTCTCGCATTCTGAATATCAAGGTTCGGTTTTCTTCAGTTTTCAATATGTGTCATGAGTATCCTTCTTTCTGTTGAAATCCAGTACTGAGAGAAATCTTTTGACTCACACAAATGGATTAACAGTTGATGTTATTGTGATATCTTGTTTGTCCTTAGATTTGGGTTTGGCCAGAGCGACTGCGTACCATGCATCTCCTTGGGTTCCAAGACATTTTCACAACTGATACATCTCTTACAAGAGTACGAGCTGTCCCTCGGTACAGTTTTAGCATTCAGACACTCGAGGGGTTGAACTTGATGTGCCCAACCATTGGCATCATGCCTTCTGGACTCCCATGGGTGAAAAGACCTTTCAAAGGAGATGGCAAACTCTCTGGTTCTCTTTTAACTGCAACCAAGTATGAAACCATTCGTGGTCAGAAAGAACTACAAGCGGCGGTGCATCAGTTCCATGACTTTATGTATTCGGTGCAGTACTCTGATCATTCGTGCTACGAGGAGATTGGAGAGTTTATAAAACTCGTGAAGCCAAAGAGCATGAAAGGAATTGTGATTTCATCATCATGTTATGTTGAGCCTCTTTACTATTTTGGGCGTATCTGCGGAGCTAATAAACCGCCAGAGTTGCTGTCTTTGAGGCCTGACACCACCACAAAGCAATTTCAAGCTGTTAGGATCAAATCATATTCTGGAAAGGACGAGACAGTAGTGGCGGAGAAAGAAAAAGGGTGGAAGAGACATTGTCACTCAAGTTTCAAGAGTAACAAGAAGAGAGCACGTATACAAGTAAAGTGCGCAAAAATTATCGAAGTTGATTAGCTTTACTTGTCTTTTGTAGTGTCTTCTAACTACAGAATACAGATGGTGTACTGTCTTTTGAAGTTGAACAGTCCTTACATGCTTTGTTGGAGAGGGTAAGAGTGTGAATGTAAATTACATGCTTTTGTTTGGTAGTTTTTATCAACCAAATTTGGCTCAACCAATTTTGGTTCAAAATTATTTGATTTTATCAAATTGGGCACTCTTGAAAATAACTCAGTCTCGACGTCTACACACGTTAAGGTTCACGAAGAAATGCAATTGCTCTCGAAGTGTTTGCTTTTAGCAAATTGAGCGTTCTTAAAAACAAATCACTCTCGAATTCTACTTCTTTAAGGTTCACAAATATGATAATAAGAAAATTGCTCTTAACTCGCTATTCCATACAAAGACGACTCAAGTCAACCTTTCATTAAGAGACTACATAGCAATAGAGGAACATGAAAACAAAACAGAATCAAGTCTTTTCAGTACTTGACGGGTGCATTCTGGGTGGGTAAGAGGCCAAACCGCTTCTTCAACAAGACTCTCTGCTTTGAATATTTATCATCAGGGGAGAATCGGGCTGCAAATAGCACAAAGATTTTGTTTAAACTCAAAAGGCTTTTTCTTCAACGAAAGAATCAAAGTGTAAAGAAACACAAAGGGGCCTGTAATGCTAGACTAACCTGGATGGGCAGATTTAGTGGCTAACCCGATCGGTGATTCCTTCTGCACAATGAGTTTTTTCATGTTTAATAAAGTAACAAAAACAGTGAGCATTTTAACCTCTATATAAGATACAAACATAGAAACTTAAGGTTAAGAATCAATACTAAGCTCAATGTGTTATGAAAGAATTTCTACCTGCTAAAAGTTAAGGTTAAACGAGCAGAACCAAGATCAATACATCCGAAATAATTTATATATGCGTAAGATATCTTTTATTTAACATTTCAGAACTACTTGCTACTCTCGTCTAAGGAACTAGCTTGTAAAATTACCTATAAAATCTGTACATTTCCTAAAAAATGTGACCAATTATTACAATCTCTAACAAAAACAGACCTTTATGTATCTGAGATAACTTTCAGATAAGAAGGGTTTAACACTTACATCAAAGCTACTCTCTTCTAAGGAAGTAGCTTGTAAGATTAACTATAAAATCTGTAACTTTACTCAGAAATATCACCAATGATTACTATCTCTAACCAAAAAAAACAGAGACTTTGTTTCCGAATCTATAAACACAAGAACAAGACTACACATACGAATCAAAAGCAAACAAAGAGACGAGAATGAGCAAAGCAAAGGTACCTTAGTGGTGTAGACCTTCTCACCCTTCTCGTTGATATAGCACTGAAGATACATCGTCGTTTGATTTCAATTAATCCCTGTGAAAGAAACTTAAACATTAGAGCTGAAGATAAAAGAAAACAAAGCCGATTAAGATTCACAAAAGAAAATCGTACCTCAGAGATGTTTTCTGCTTCTGATTTCTTTGAGACAAATTAGGGTTTATCAGAGAAGGGAGGAGGTTTTTATTCGGCGACTCGAGTCAATCAATTTTTTATATATAAAGCGCTCGAGTTAAAACCAATGGGCTTTTAAATTTAAAAACCCTGAATGCCTAATACAGGCCCAATTGTTTGCACGTGCGAAATCGGCAAAACCACGATCTTCTCAAATTCGATTCTCCGGCGAGAAAAGAGAGAGAGAGAGAGAAGGATGGGGAAATCTACAGAGACTCCGGCGACGACGAAAGCCTCGATTTTTCTTCAATCCGAAGAGAAGAAACTTGTTAAACCTCAGAAATCTCCTTTCAGACCAGCCATCGATGACACCAAACCTGTTCTTCAGGACCCGGTAAGGATCTCCTTCTCTCTGGTCCGTTGCAATTTGAGCTCAAGATGACTGATTTCGTAATAAGGGTTGGTGAGTATTTTCGATTTGTGAGTCAATCTTCCTGTGTTTGGTCTGGAATGTGAAGATTAATTGAAGCTTTAAAGCTTACTTACTTCATTTGTAAGCCATTCGCAACGAAATGCTGAATCTTTTTCTTGTTTTGTTTCCAATCGTTTGATGAAACATTTATCTGTACCATTTTGAGTCTAATGGTTTGTTGAATGATTTTGTCGTTTTATTCGGTAGATTCTGAGATCGGACCCAATGGAGACAGAAGAAGCTGTGCTGAGATTGCCCCCTTTCCCACTGATGAGACCATCTGAATCCTAAGATTTATCCCGACATTTTCGATGATTTTACCAAAGAGGATTTGTGTGCTTAACTTAGAATCTCATGTTAATAAATGGAAACTTTAAGAGCAGACAAGTAATTTCAGTCTTTGTGTGGATTTCAAAGCATTTTTTGTCTCATACATGAGCATTTTTTGTCAAATGGCTTTCAATAGTAAATTTACCGTTCATGTGTTCGGGGGGTTAGAACGAAAAATTCTGATTCTTGATAAAATAAGCGAGTAGTAATTTGAAACAGAGTTTGTTTTTTGCTGCAACAAACGAACAAAAGCTAACTATTTACACATCATCTCCGGCTTTACACTTTTTATGTTGTGGGCTTTCGCTTTCGCTTTCCAAACCAAAAACGTGTACTTGATCTAGCAGCGATCCTGGCCAATCATGGCGTTCTGGTCCCCTGTAAAATATAGACACATTACATACATATGTACATAAGAAAAAGGAAAGAAAGAGTGTTTGGAGATAAAAGAACACACCTCCGGGAAGGAAGTCGATTCTGGATTCCCGCGACTTGTTACAAATAAACTCACCCCAAGACTCTTTCTGCTTCTCATCAAGATAAGCCGAGATTGACATGTTACCACTAACACAATACGTTTCAGTAAAACCTGATCTGATTTTGGTATAGATTGTATCTGCACTCCAACCAACAGGGAATGAGCAGTCCTTTGCATCCCAGAAGGCGCCTGTGGAAACCTCTTGGATGGGTATCAAACGCTCTACAAAGGTTATATAGATTATACCATTAACTATTATTCGAATCGATCAAATGAAATTCTAAACAAACAAGAGAGGGAGAGAGGTCTTACGGGAAGAAGGAATCCGTGGCCTAGTCTTTCCTCCATCTACAAATTGTCGAAGTCACGTTCGTCGCGGTTGGGTTTGACACCACTATACACAAAGATTTCCAGGCAACCATGATCCTTGCTTGAAATATATTCTTTATTTTTATTTTTATTTTTGTTAATATTGACACGTCACAATCTAAATTAACAATTACACATGTCATGATCTCGTAAATAAGAATTTTGCTTACGTGTCGCGTTGTCATCGCGTGCATAAATAATGTTAGAAGACAATTTCTCCTTTGTATAATAAGATAAGACAATTTCTTTCTTAGAAAAATGTTAAGACTTTAAGCTATAAATAATGGATGTATGCCTAGAAGAGAAATATTATTCTCATTCGATCAATTGAGCAATAAACAAGTTTTGGTTTTTCAATCTTTCTTTTGATATTCTGATAAACTTCACCTTTCTTCTTCTGAATCACAAAATCCAACAATTTTCACTCTTAAATATTATCTTGCTAAACTATTGGATCGTTTATCTAACTTTACATTCTCTTATAATGCCAACCGATACATTTTGGAGAAGGTAGTATGCAAAGATGTGAGATAATGCTGCACGACTTGATTGATTCTAAGAGAGTGAGCATTAACATAAAAAAGGCATCTCAAACAGGTTATATTTCTGAACGGTTCTCAGTTTTACCTCTGCAGAGTAGTTTCTTGTCTGAATCTTATCTGTGTCCATTGCTCGTGTTTAGTCGCTGAGTTAGGAGAGAGTGAGCTATCTGTTGATACTCTTACCTCGACGATTATGCAAATTGATATCATGAAATTAAGACCCCTCGTTAACTACTTTGGAAGAAAAATCTTGGCACTGTCAAGGTAGCTTATGCGTATATACTTTAGTAGTTTATGATTCATGTTTTTGTTTGAAGTGTTATGTTACTGATAACTTTATCTCTCTGAAATGGGGTGGATGAATTTAGTTGGAGTTGCAATTTGAAGACAGAGCCATGCAGTTCATAGTCTCCCCCACACAAGCAGCCATTATCATGCAATTTCAAGAAAAGAAAAAGGTAATTGCAAGAATTAATCAATATCTCTGATATTTCCTCTTCCAATGTAACTAAATTCATCATGTAAATATTTCAGTTGGACCTCTATAGATCTTGCTGCAGTAATTGGGATACCCATTGACGCAATAAACCGAAGAGTAAACTTGTGGATAAGCAAGGTACATAATGTGATTGTCGTCTTGTGCTTTAAACCATTCATTTGGAGGAAGAGCTAACTTGTAAAGTTTCCTCAACTTAGGGAGTTTTGAGAGAATCTACCGGAACAGACTCAAATGCTAGTGTGTATACGCTAGTTGAATCCATGACTGATTCTGGAAAGAAGGAAAGGGAGGAGCTTTTAGCAGGTGATGAAGACAGTGGAAATCAGTCTCTTCTGTGGAAGACCAACTTCACAAATAAATGACAATATACTCAAGTAAAACTTTCATTCGACTAATCATTTGCCTCCAGATATATAAATTCTAAAGCAATTGTCAACTATGTTTTCAGAAATTCATCATGGGAATGCTCACAAATTTTGGTAGCATGGCACAAGAACGAATCCATAACACTCTCAAGGTACAATCAAAGGGATAAGCCGCTTCTCACAATGTTTTAAAGATGTTTTGTCTTGATCGAGATCATTGTTTCTCTGTTTTTTTTGGTAGATGTTTTGTGTAGCTGATCCTTGTTATGACAAGTCTCTGCAACAGCTTCAAAGCTTTCTTTCTGGTTTAGTCTCTGAAGAGAAACTAGAGTTTAGAGATGGAATGTATTTGCTAAAGAAGTAGAACTCTTTAACATGTGTTTGACTGTGAAATGCTTTCAATAGTAAAGTTTCATTAGCGGTCATGTGTTCAGGGGGTTATATAATTCATCTCGTGTAGTGACTCGGGGTT
Source organism: Arabis hirsuta (assembly GCA_964056655.1). Taxonomy (NCBI): domain Eukaryota; kingdom Viridiplantae; phylum Streptophyta; class Magnoliopsida; order Brassicales; family Brassicaceae; genus Arabis; species Arabis hirsuta. The sequence continues at coordinate 436,627 of OZ053301.1, forward strand.
AAAATACTTTTCATGTAACGATCTCGATCAAGTTCAGAGTTGTAACATCGAATCCTTGAATTGGTAAAGGTATGCCCCGGAAACATATGTGCCAAAATTTGGCATTGAACTCGTAAACCGCCAGTGTTGTTCTTTTCGAAGTTCCGATTTAATCTTAGCTAAATCTCAACATATATGTATTGTTGTATTGAAACTAGTCAAAGTTTCAAATTGAAAGAGAAAAAATGAAGAAGAATTATTCACGTAAGTCCATTATTATTTTTTGTGTAAAAAGAAAAGAAAAGAAGTATGCATGAAAGAATCAGAGAAAATGACGCTGAAAATAAGGCAGAGATTGATGATCTAAATGCATATTTACATTTGTACCATAAAAAATCATGCGAAATAGGTGCTTGGCTCTAGAGATATTCACGCTCATTCTTTTCCTCTCTTTCTCTTTTCCAATTTGGAGATTTGTTTTCTTCCTCCTTTGCTTTGAATCTGTCAAGATTGATTGTTTTTCGATTCTTTAGGTCTGTCTTTGATTAAACTGAAAAAAAAAACACATGTTTATAATGTGTTCTACTGATGTGTGTTGATTATTTTGAGATTCTTGTTTATGCAGAAGGATTTGTTGAGATGATGAAAATGAGTACTTGATTTGTAAAGAGAGTGATCAGTATATATGGATTCTGCAAAAGGTTGGTTTCAGAAGAGACAAATGCGTGGAGGATCGAGATATAAGGGTGGTTCAGGTGGTGGAGGTAGTAATGTCTCTGCAGATGAATCAGCCCACGTCGAAACAACCGATGAAGAAACCGTCTCAAACACTACCAAACAGAAAGTTGCAGCAGCTAAACAGTACATTGAGAATCATTACAAAGAGCAAATGAAGATTCTACAAGAAAGAAAAGAAAGGTATATATATATATATATATATATATCTCTTGTTCGAAGCCAAAATGTAGAACATTGTGTGATTTAGTTTTGGTTCTTGGTATAAACAGACGAAGCATGCTAGAACAGAAGCTAGCAGATGCTGATGTGTCTGAAGAAGATCAAAACAATCTTCTCAAGTTTCTAGAGAAGAAGGAAACAGAGTATATGCGCCTTCAACGCCATAAGCTAGGCGTTGCTGATTTCGATTTGCTCACAATGATTGGTAAAGGTGCATTTGGGGAGGTACAATATGTTTTCTTGACCTCTTTCGCGTGCGGATACAAGTCTTTTCTTTCCCGGTAGTTGTTAAAGGATACTATGTTGTTGTTTTTGTAGGTTAGAGTTTGTAGAGAAAAGACTACAGGTCAAGTTTATGCAATGAAAAAGCTCAAGAAAGCTGAGATGCTTCGAAGAGGACAGGTAAGTGAGACTTCCTTATCCATTTGGTACTTTAATGTGTTCTTCTTGTTTGTGAATCTGTCATGTTTTTTCAAGGTTGAGCATGTACGAGCAGAGAGAAACTTACTTGCGGAAGTGGACAGTAACTACATAGTAAAGCTTTATTGTTCATTTCAAGATGATGATCATCTTTACCTTGTGATGGAGTATTTGCCTGGTGGAGATATGATGACTCTTCTGATGCGGAAAGATACTTTAACAGAAGAAGAAGCTAAGTTCTATGTCGCTGAGACGGTTCTCGCTATTGAGTCCATTCATAGGCATAATTACATCCACAGGTTCTGTTTTTTTAACACCATTTCATTCTCTCTTTCTTGTATTTTAGATGAGCCTAATCGTCTTCTTTCGCTACTTCGCAGGGATATCAAGCCGGATAACTTGTTGCTTGACAGATATGGACATCTTAGACTGTCGGATTTTGGATTGTGTAAACCTTTAGACTGCAGTGCCATTGGAGAAAACGATTTTTCAAACAACTCGAATGGATCTACCGAGCAAGAGGCCGGATCAACTGCTCCAAAACGTTCTCAGCAAGAACAACTTGAGCATTGGCAGAGGAACAGAAGAACACTAGTAAAGCTTCAAATTCACCTTTTGAGATTTTGGCTTAAGAGTTTTTCTGTATTTGATTAACACATAAATGGACAGGCTTATTCCACAGTTGGCACACCTGATTACATTGCTCCAGAAGTTCTATTGAAGAAAGGCTATGGAATGGAATGTGACTGGTAAGCATTTGAGACTCTCTTAGCTAGTACTCTTAGTGATGCATTGATTAGTTAAAGAGATCATCTTGAAATAGTATTTGGTGACACTGTCTACATATTGCATTAAGACCGGTAATGCAATTTGCTCAATAAAATGCTTTGTAGGTGGTCTCTTGGAGCTATCATGTACGAAATGCTAGTAGGTTATCCACCGTTTTATTCAGATGATCCTATGTCAACCTGTAGAAAGGTAATAAGCTCATTATACTATAGAAGAAAGTGACAAGGGAAACAAAGAAAAGAAGACAAGAGAATGGGAATTTTACATTTTATTGACACTGATATAAAACTCTTGTTCTCGGTTTTGGTTGCAGATAGTAAACTGGAAAAGTCATCTGAAGTTTCCAGAGGAAGCAATATTGTCGCGGGAAGCAAAAGATCTTATAAACAGCTTGTTATGCAGTGTTAGACGTAGGCTTGGTTCCAAAGGTGCTGATGAAATAAAGGTGTTGTATGGTGTGTCCTTTGTACTGGTTTCCTTAAGAACATTTCCCTTTGTTTTTTAGATGCATGAAGGGTTTTATAGCGACTAAAGGACTGTGGTTTTTTCATCGTAGTTTGAGCATGGATATAAGTAAAGAGTTTGAATCTATAATTCAAAACTTGTGAGATGAAATGCATGAGTTGTTTTCTCCATTTGCAGGCTCATTCATGGTTTGAACCTGTTGATTGGGATACAATATTTGATATGGATGCAGCGTTTGTTCCAGAGGTCAATGATGATTTAGACACTCAAAATTTTGAGAAGTTTGATGAGGTAACAAATCTTTTATCCTTTGGATTTAATGGAAGCATAGAGATATTTAATTACTCACTAATGTGTATTTGATCATTAATCTTTGTTATTTTTGGTAATGCAGTCCGAATTGCAAACTCAAACATCATCCAAGTCTGGTCCATGGAGGAAGGCATAACCATATTACTTATCTTTTAATACAATTGCTACTTCTTCCAAAAAGATTGATTAATATTTCTTTCTTATTACATTCATTTATATTTAATTAATTCCGGTTTACTTTTGCAGATGTTGTCGTCTAAGGACATCAACTTTGTAGGTTACACTTACAAGAATTTCGAGATTGTTAATGATTACCAAGTTCCTGGAATGGGTACACACTTGATCACTACTTCTTGTATTTGTTTTTCAATCAGTTTCATTGTTACTAATGTATGTTTTAATGTTGTTTGTAGCTGAGTTAAAGAAGAAGAACAAGTTGAAGCGACCAATGGTCAAGTCACTCTTTGGTATGCATTTTTTTTTCCTAATTGCATGTGAAGATCAATCTTGCAAGACCAATCTTGATTATCTTTACTAATTTTATGTATTTAAATTCTTGTAAAGATGGTGGATCATCAGAAACATCAGATTCATCAGAAACAACAACGAGATCAACTTGTGATCGACCTCCTACTCCTCCCATGGTTCAGGGAAGCTTTTTGAAACTTCTGCCACCAGAACTTGAAGTGAGGCCAAAGCAGGAAGAATCCGAAGCTTGCTAAAATATCATTTGGTCTTACTTGGAGTTAAGAATTGTGTCCCAATGGTTAGGCAATAGCAAAATTATAAACCAATCACTTATTCTATTCTCAAGAAGAAGACTCTTAATTAACATGCAAATTTTCTTTTTCTTGATTATACAGTGATTTTTGAACAAAATTCATTTTATTCATTTCTTGGGACAATTGATAAAGGTTTGTATTTGTAGCTATTATAGGAGACTGAATGATTGCAATGCCCCCTTAAGTTATATATCAATTTCAATATATTTTTTGTTTTGAGTCATATCATGGATGATATTTTGGTGAACCAAACTAAGAATATATATAAAAAAAATAAACAATCATGTATACAACATAATTTCACGCTCAATGTTGTTTTGTGTTGTTATGGTGGTGACTGTTGATGTCAAGAATTTTTTTTTGTTATTGTGGTTGTTTGTTGTTGATTTTCAAAAAACAAAGAAATCATAAACTAAATCATTTAGGTTGAGAGATGAGAGGTATTGAAAATCGTAATTATTATGAAAAGAAATGAGAGTGAGCTAAAGAGAGATGAAAATTGAGCACAATACAAATTGAGATGTAGCAGTTGTTGGCGTTTGACAATAATCATGGGAAACATTTTATATCGCTATGTGTCGCTCCAAACCTCTCAAAATCAAAAACTGTTTCCCTCAAGCGTTTGCGGTTGGATAATTAAAAAAAATTGACTTTTCTTTTAAAAAAAAAAATTATTTAAAAATCAAATTAATATTTGGATATTATAAATAGGAAATATATCAATAATTTGAAACTTTCTAACTAATATTCAGTAACTTATTATAATTGTATATTTACAAAATCTTCAAACCATAATTCGTTCAATACATTTTTTCTTGATCATTAATTAATAAATCTAACAAACTAAAATGTAACATTAACCTCTTTAAAATAAAATAAAATTCTCTACTAAAATCATAACTTTCATCTAAACTAAAATACATAAATAATGAACATATAATCATACTCATAGTATTCCATTACTAATTATATTAAATTAATGATTTTTATATTTTATTGTAATAGTATGGTTTTTGATGTTTTTATAACTATATAATGTGTTTATATTGTTAATTCAATATTTAACCGCTACCGCATCTACTAATCAACCAGTCATTAATACCCTACAAACGCATCAATTTTATACCGCTGCGCCAGTCGTATGAATCGCTTAATAATGCTTGAAACCGCAGCCGCCCGCTTCCATAAACTCCCGCACCTGCAACCGCAACCGCTGCGTCTACACCAGTCAGGCTCTAATATGATGAAAGAAAATGCTATACTCATACAAAATGATAATATGATCTATAGGGAAAATCAAACCTCAATAAATCACCAAAATTCTTTTTTCAAAAAAAAAAGAAAGTAAACCACCAAAATTCACATGGTAATGCCATTTATTTTTTTCCTAATAAACTTATTGTAAAATTCACACCAAAATTACTGTTGGTTTTTCTTCTTTCAGGAGGATAAGTTCGCTACTTCACTAGTCTTCCACAGCACTTCAAAGAAACCTACACATTAAAGTAATCATCAAATGAAGCATATCATATAGCATCATTAACCAGAAAGTTTAATTACTTGCTTCTACGAGGAGCAAATCATCAACATCAGATACGCTCATACTCGTCTTAAGCGCAGAAATTGTGCCTTCCCATTCCCACATATGATGTATTGCGTTTTTAACGCATTCTAACCCATGTTTTCAATGTTTTATCGAGTCTTTTCTTTGGTTTTATGGTCTTTGCAGGTTATAATACGTTTGGAATGAGTCTAAGGCAAGTTGGAGCAAGGAATGGAAGAAAAGAGGCAAAGGACATGAAAAAGAGAAAGGATCGATCGATCTGTTATGAGATCGATCGATCCTAACTTCGAAGAAATCGCCGTAATAATTTAGATCGATCAAGAGAAGCAGGACCGATCGATTTGGTTACGGATCGATCGATCCAACACATGATCGATCGATCTCGACGTCCGAAGTGCCACCGTAAACAATTAGACCGATCAGCAAAGGGGCAAGATCGATCGATTTGGAAAAGGATCGATCGATCTACTTCAAGATCGATCGATCCCTTTCCCAAACCGACCAAAAGTTGTAAAAAATCAATTTTCCTAATTTGCTTTAGTTTGGTACCAAAACGTGTTTTGAGAGATAAATACTGGTTTTGGGAGTGGTTTTTGGGGGGACGCTTTTATTTTTTATCAGACTTGGAGCTTTTGCAATTTTGTAAACACCAGGGAGACGAATCTCTAACTCGACGATTATTGAGAAGATTTCTGAACCCTATTGGATTTCTATTTTATTAATCATGAGTTTTCCTTCATCAGCTTGTTGTTTATTCATCTCCATGTCTGAGTAGATCTATAGTTAGGTTTTAGGGTTTCAAGGGATTTCATGAATCGATGAATTAGACATAGATAGGGATTTGTATTTGTCTTCATCTATCGTTGTTCTTATTGCTTGAATTAGATTGATCACCTAGTTCCTGATGTTAGGATGTTTAATGCACCAAAAGTGTTCGATTAAATGCCTGAAAGAACGTAGATGAGCAAATTGTCCTTAGCCAACGAAAGCTGATGCTAAGGCGATTTGTGAACATATTAAACCTGCTCGTTAATGCTTGTCTAGAATTCTGAGTTCAAACGACAGTTTAGAATCTTAGGTTGCTAGATAAAGTGATTGATACCACGACAGTGGATTGGTTATAAATTTATGTTTAAGTTCGAGACTGCGCTGAATTGTTCCCTGAATAATTGTCTGATTCATGATTTCTGATTTCCTGCGAATATCCCTAAAGCCTGACGTTTTTAATTCATAAATTCACATCGTTTATTTGTCATTCTTATTTTATTTTGCAAACAATCACATTTTGTCATCTTAGCTTAATTTCAATCTTATACTTTCGTAGTGTAACACTTGGTCCTTGTGGATTCGATCCCATAATTACCACTTCGATTGCTGTGCACTTGCAGTGTTATTTAGGGTTAAAACCTCTGTTATCAAGTTTTTGGCGCCGTTGCCGGGGACCAATAGCGTTACCTTTGAATTTTAGTTTGGAATTTAGTCTAAGAAGTTACTAACGAGTTCTATTTTTTGCTTGGTCTTGTGTGCTTCAGGTGTATGCAAAGAAGAAGTGAAGGCTCTGGCAACCTTCTCTACTTTGAGAACACGACACTTGGAAGAATAGAACGAACAAACAGAGCTAAAGCAAAGTCGAAACAAGTCAACATGGTTGGTACAGACGACGAACACGACACTCCTGCTGCCCCTGGGGTTACTAGAGCTGAATTTGAGAGGATGCAGGAACAGATGCAAGAGCAGCTGAGGCAGATGCAGCGGGTTCAGCCTGGTATTGGTGATGCAAACACACCTCACACCTTCTATCAGAACCGGTCTGCGATTTGTCCACCTCCTCTTATTAGGAATGACTATCAGCTACACCCTCAGCTGATTGGATTGGTGAAGAATTATACTTTCCATGGGTTACCTTCTGAGATCCCCATGGATCACATAGAGAATTTTGAGGAAATTTGCAGTACTACCAAGGCAAATGGAGTCCCTGAGGACTGGATCAAGTGCAAATTGTTCCCTTTTTCTCTGGCAGACAAGGCATCGAGATGGCTCAAGTCTTTACCTCCTGGATCTTTAACAACTTGGGATCAATGCCGAGCTGCATTCTTGGATCATTTCTACACCAAGTCCAAGACAACTTCCCTGAGGAACAGGATTGTGTCGTTCCAGCAGTTTGCAGGAGAGTCATTCTCTGAGGCTTATGAGAGGTTCAAGGAGTATCGAAGAGAGTGTCCTCACCATGGGTATTCAGAAGGCCAGCTGATTAGCATCTTTTATGATGGAGTCGACAGAGAGGCCAAGAATCAACTCAATGCTGCAAGCAATGGAAACTTTATGACTCGAGGAGAGCAGGCAGCATCTGAGCTGATTGAGAATCTAGCTGCAAGCTCTGTTAATGGTCCTTCTGAGTACGACAGGTCGAAGAAGGTTAGTAGCATTGAGTCCCAGAGATTCGATGAGCTGAATGAGAAGTACAATCAGCTGCTAAAGCAGAATCAGAGGAGTGTCCAGTTTTGTGAGGATGGAGCAGAGCCGATTGTATACCAGGACTACACTGAGGAAGGGACTAATGAGCAGCAAGAAGTCAGCTATGTGAATGGACAGGGTTTCGTGCAAAACAGGGGTTTTTACCAGAATTACAGAAACCATCCGAATTTGTCCTACAGGAGCACCAACGTTGAAAATCCACAGGATCAGGTTTATCCACAACAGGCAGTCACTCAGGGAAAGGAAAAAACGTACGTGCAAAATCCGGGTTTTCAGAAGAATTTCTCACAGGGTTTTCAAAAACAGTACGTGCAGAATCAGGGTCAGGGTGGATTTCAGCAGAAACAACCATTCAATAATTTCCAAGCTCCCGCGAGCTCTGCATCCAACTCTCAGGATGAACTCAAAATTCTGATGCAGCAACTTTTACTGAATCAGCAGAAGTCTTCCACTGAAATCAATGTCAAGGTGGATAATATGTATAACGAACTCAATGGTAAGTTTGAAGCCCTCTCCTCCCATGTGAAGAATTTGGACACACAGGTGGCTCAGACAGCTGAGGCAATCAAGAGACCGCAGGGAGTTCTTCCTGGGAAAGGAGACAAGAATCCTAGGATGGATGTGAATGCCATTACAACCAGGAGTGGTAAAGTGTTGAATCCTGTTGCATCACATGGCAAAAGTCCTGAGCTAGCCATTGATCTGGAAGAGGCTGAGCCTGAGAAGGTGAAAGGGTCTACAAATGAGGACGATGTGAAGGAGCCATTACCTGCTCGTGTTTACACGCCAAGGGTTCCATATCCTACTCGCCCTAAGAAGTCACGGAAGGACTTGGAGGATGCGAAGTGCAAAGAGATGTTGGATGGGCTTACAGTGAAGCTCAGTTTGGTTGATGCAATCCAGATGATTCCTTCGATGAAGAGATATGTGAAGGGTTTGGTGACGAGTAAAGTCTCTGCAGAAGATGATTATGTGAAGGTCTCAAAAGAGTGCAGCGCAGTTCTTCATAACAAGATGCCTAAGAAATTGGGGGATCCAGGGAGATTTGTTCTGTCTGTGCAGATTGGGTCGATGACTTTTGCTTGTTCTTTGTGTGATCTAGGCTCAAGTGTCAATCTGATGCCATATTCAGTAGCCAAGCGCCTAGGATTCACCAAATTCAAGCCTACTAGGATTTCCTTGGTATTTGCTGATCGTTCTGTGAAGTTGCCGGTTGGAGTTCTGGAAGATCTACTTGTGAGGATTGGTGATGTGTTTATTCCTGCAGATTTCGTAGTCCTCGAGCTAGACGAAGAGCCAAAGGATCCTCTCATCCTGGGTAGGCCTTTCTTATGCACAGCTGGAGCCATGATAGATGTGAGGAATGGGCGAATAGATCTCCGCCTGGGAGATATTGTCATGAAGTTTGAGATGGACAAGTTGCTGAAAAAGCCTATGCTGGATGGGCAGACATTCATGGTTGACGATTCACTTGAAGTCTCTGACGAAGCTGCAAACGAGATTCTAGTGGATGATCCACTGGAGATTGCTTTGACGAGCTCTACAAGTGAGAATGGGTTTTTGAGCGAGGATGTGACTGGGTATACTAAGATGATGGACTCGAGCCAGTCAATGGAGAAGATGGTTGCTTATATGAGTTTGGATGAAGCTGTAGAGAGATCTCTAGCAGCATCTCCTCCTGCGCCAGTTACTAGTTCATGGAGCGAGCTGAAAGCTCCTAAGATTGAGCTTAAACCACTTCCGTCAGGGCTAAGGTACGCATTTCTAGGCCCTAAGTCTACGTATCCTGTAATCATCAATGCTGAACTGAATAATGCTGAGATTGCTTTACTTTTGTGCGAGCTTAGGAAGTATCGTAGAGCCTTAGGCTATTCTCTGGATGATATCACAGGCATTTCACCTGATCTTTGCATGCACAGGATCTATCTAGAAGATGAGTCGGTCACTTCTATTGAACATCAGAGACGGTTAAACCCGAATCTTAAAGATGTTGTAAAGAAGGAGATTCTAAAACTTCTAGAAGCTGGTATAATATATGCTATCTCTGATAGCAAGTGGGTGAGCCCGGTCCATGTTGTGCCAAAGAAAGGTGGAGTGACTGTGGTTAGGAATGATAAGAACGAGTTAATCCCAACTAGAACGGTCACTGGGCATAGAATGTGCATAGATTATAGGAAATTGAACTCTGCTACTCGTAAAGATCATTTTCCTTTACCTTTTATTGATCAGATGCTGGAAAGATTGGCTAACCATGCTTACTACTGTTTTCTAGATGGTTATTCTGGTTTCTTTCAGATTCCCATTCATCCTGACGATCAAGAGAAGACAACATTCACTTGTCCTTATGGCACTTATGCTTATCGCAGAATGCCATTTGGCTTGTGTAATGCACCAGCCACGTTCCAAAGATGCATGATGTCGATTTTCACTGACATGATAGAAGACATAATGGAAGTTTTTATGGATGATTTTTCGGTCTATGGATCTTCTTTTTCTGTTTGTCTTTCTAATTTGTGCAGGGTTTTACAACGCTGCGAGGAAAAACATCTTGTACTGAACTGGGAGAAGTGTCATTTTATGGTCCGTGATGGGATTGTTTTGGGACACAAGATTTCAGCGAAAGGTATTGAGGTAGACAAGGCAAAAATCGAAGTGATGACAAGTCTGCAGCCACCTGATTCTGTCAAAGGGGTTAGGAGCTTTCTGGGGCATGCTGGGTTCTATAGGAGGTTTATCAAAGATTTTTCCAAGATTGTTAGGCCCCTAACTCAGCTTTTGTGCAAAGATGTGAAGTTTAACTTCGATAGCGATTGCCTTGAGGCCTTTCATACAATCAAGGGAGCACTTGTCAGCGCACCGATTGTCCAACCGCCAGACTGGGAACTGCCTTTTGAGGTGATGACTGATGCTAGTGATTACGCAGTAGGAGCTGTCTTGGGGCAGAGGAAGGAAAAGAAACTCCATGTAATCTACTATGCGAGCAGGACTCTTGATGATGCGCAGTGTAAATATGCTACTACTGAGAAAGAACTTCTAGCTATCGTGTTTGCTTTTGAGAAGTTCAGGTCTTATCTGGTGGGATCTAAGGTCATCGTTCACACTGATCATGCCGCCTTGAGGTATCTTCTTACGAAGAAGGATGCCAAGCCTAGATTGCTGCGATGGATACTTTTGCTGCAGGAGTTTGACTTGGAGATCAAAGACAAAAAGGGTGTTGAGAATGGTGTTGCAGATCATTTGTCTAGACTTCGAGTTGATGAAGATGTCCCTTTGGATGACAGTTTACCTGAGGAGCATGTATACGCCATTGGCATTGGCAACATTGATCATTACACAGCGCCTCGTGAAACCAAGTTTCCTGAGATGCCTTGGTTTGGTGAATTCGCGAACTACTTGGCTGCGGAAAGGGAACCTGATAATTTTGTTGGGTACAGGAAGAAGAAATTCTTGAGAGACATCAGACACTACTTCTGGGATGAGCCATATTTGTACAAGCAGTGTTCTGATGGAGTTTTCAGAAGATGCGTATCAGAGGAAGAGGTTCCAGGTATCCTGTTTCATTGTCATGGTTCATCTTATGCAGGACACTTTGCTACGTTCAAGACGGTGTCTAAGGCCCTACAAGCTGGCTTCTGGTGGCCAACTATGTTTAGAGATGCTCATGCTTTCGTCTCTAAGTGTGACTCGTGTCAGAGGCAAGGTAACATTAGCAAGAGAAACGAGATGCCTCAGAATTTCATCTTGGAGGTAGAGTTGTTTGATGTCTGGGGTATTGATTTCATGGGTCCTTTCCCATCTTCATATGGAAATCAATACATTCTCGTTGCAGTAGACTATGTGTCTAAGTGGGTTGAAGCGCTGGCTAGCCCAACTAATGATGCTCGAGTAGTTGTGAAGATGTTCAAATCGGTGATCTTCCCAAGGTTTGGTGTACCAAGAGTGGTAATCAGTGATGGTGGTTCGCACTTCATCAATAAGGTCTTTGATGGTCTTTTGAAGAAGCATGGTGTCAAGCACAAGGTCGCCACTCCTTACCACCCTCAGACGAGCGGACAAGTCGAGATTTCCAACAGGGAGATCAAGAGCATTTTGCAGAAAGTTGTAGGCACTACGAGGAAAGATTGGGCTATTAAGCTTGACGACGCTCTTTGGGCGTACAGGACCGCCTACAAGACACCTCTAGGCACGACACCATTCCACCTTGTCTATGGAAAGTCATGTCATCTTCCAGTGGAGTTAGAGTATAAAGCAGCATGGGCGGTTAAGTTGCTCAACTTTGACATCAAGTCTGCTTCTGAAAGGAGATTGGTGCAATTGAATGAGCTAGATGAAATTCGGCATATGGCCTACGAGAATTCGAGAATCTACAAGGAAAGGACAAAGGCTTACCACGATAAGAGAATCATCTCGAGGACCTTTGCTGTAAATGATCAGGTTTTGCTTTTTAATTCTCGCTTGAAACTCTTTCCTGGTAAGTTGAGATCGAGATGGTCCGGTCCTTTCACTATCAAAGAAGTGAGACCATATGGAGTTGTAGTGTTGCTGGACGCTGCAGGAGGTGAATTTGTGGTCAATGGTCAGTGCCTCAAGCCATACCTCGCTGACATCGAAGTCGCTGGAGGAGACACCGTTCCTCTCAGTGATCCGCCTCAAGCCTAGACGGCATCCACGTCAAGCTCGCGACTTAAAACAAGCGCTTAGTGGGAGGCAACCCACTGGTAAGTGTATATAGTTTCGTTTTTCTTTCATATTTTTACTAACTCTAGTTTTAGTTTCATTGTTTCAGAAAAAAAAAAAAAAAAAAAAAAAAAAAAAAAAAAAAAAAAAAAAACGGTGGTTTAGATCGATCGATCTATTAACAGATCGATCGATCTAAATTTCAGATCGACCAACGTAAGTTCCTAGATCGATCGATCTTGCGCTTTGAGTAATAGAACGATCGATCTCCTAATCGGATCGATCGATCGGATTTAGCGATCGAGCTACGTAAGTTATGAGATCGAGCAACACGGCGAGTCAAGGAGACGATCGATCGATCGTCAGTTCGGATCGATCGATCCGTTCCCAGATGACAAGGGATGGAAGCCGCAAGAACCCCTCACGAACGTCTTCCAAACCTCAGCCTGTTGCTCCACCCGCGAAGTCTTCGAAAAAGCTAAAAGACAAGGCGATAGCCACATCTTCGGGTCCTAATGTTGACAAGGATGGAGAGCACACCACTGCTCCATGGCCTAGACCCGATAACACTCTGATCATCAATGACAAGGTACCTACACTCCCTTGTATGAGCTCGAAGGAATTGCACAATATGACGAGCTATGCAAGTCGGAAGTATGGGGATCCATGGGCTACATTCAATAGCATGTGCTACAATGGGTTCATACATATGGAGCTGGCTCCCACCAAGTTCATATGCCCACGCACGTTGAAGAATATGGGAATTGAGAACGATGTGAATGATATGTTGTCTAGGATGGGACTTGGTACTCTTGCTTCCAAGCCTTATCCTCTTTATCCTGAGTTTGCCCGGCAATTTCTGGCTTCCGCTGAGCTCAAGTTCGCTTCTCCTAAGGACCCTAAAGCCAGTGCAGCGACTCTTTCATACCTATGCAGGGGTATACTTTATGAGATCACCATTCCCGAATTGTGTGATCTCTATGGTTTTGACGAAGACAAGGAGGATTGTAAGTTCCCAAGCCATTACCTTGGTGCGTTGTGGCGTTTAATTGCTGCTCCGGTGAGTTCTTCACGAGAGGCTAAGCTGACTTTGATTCGGAACCCTGTGATTCGAGTTGTAGCTAAGATCATTGGGCACACTTTGTTCTCTAAGGAAGAGACCGGTTCTTTACGAGATGATGAGCTGTACTTGCTACATTATGGTTTCCCTTCGTTCATCGAGGACATCTACAAGAATCCACCTTCTTGTGAGCTTGAAACCAACTTGGGGGTCAAATTTGCAGAAATGCTTGTGCAGAAGAAGTTTAGAAGCATTAAGTCTGCATCATCGAAGAAGGAGCATGTTGGGAGTCTTTTAACTCCGATTTTTAAGTTTCACGGGCTTGATCTCTCTTCGACCCATTGTGTGGACGACCTTGAGTACTTTGATGAGCAGTACCTCAAGAACATCAGTGCCCTCAAGGCAGGATTCCAATACCAATATGTTGATCGCGCTGGAGTTTATCATCGTTGTCAACTCCCACTTCCTGAGCTTACCGCCATTACTTCCGTAGAGAATGTGGAGTTTCTCCTTGCTTCTCAACATTTGCTTCGACCTTCATCAGAGCCTGTTGTGACTAGGCGTAGAGGAGCCTCCTCGCAAGCGACCGTTTCCCATCCTCACCTGGAGGATGATACAATGTCCGATCCTTTTGCGCAGCAGCGATCTCAGACACATGCGACGATGGAGCCACTGCTTCCCGCGTACACCGGTGAGTTTGATTCTCCTTTGCTTGCTGATGATGCTACAGATTCAGCTCGTATAGCTTGGTTGGTCGAGTCACAGAGGAAACAACAGACCATGCTGACGAAGATTTGGGGAGCACTTGCAAAGCTCAGCTGCCCGCGCCCACCTTCTTGTTTACGCGCTAGCACTACCGAGACTCGTGGAGAAGATGATGACACTGGAGCTAGTCCTACTGTTGCTGGACATAGGACTTCTGATGAGGACGATGAGACTAGAGCTGGACACTTACGTAAGCGTCGGAGAGCACCTGGAGATGGTCAGCGCGACAGCTCCGAGGACCATTGAGTGCAGTATCTTTCTTTCTCTTATCTTGTCATCATTTTCTTTTTATGTACTTTTGCGTCAGTCATATCCTTCTCCTAATTTATTTCACACCGGGTCGGTGTGAAGTAAGTCTGGGGGAGGGTATTTGCTAGGACTAACGCCTTTTCTCTTTGTTTTGTTTCTTTTGAGTCATTTTTATGTTTTTCATGAGTCAGTCCAAGTTGTTTTATTGAGTCAAGAGTGTTATTGTTAGGAAACCATGATGAAATCTTTCTCTTTGTTTACTGACTATTTCATTTGAGTGACCATTACTGCAGAATGATTTCAGATCCGACTAATGGAAAATCCAAGAACTAACTAGTTAACTAGAGACGTCTCTTGTTTCCAGTAAAATCCACTAAGTCAGAACTAATTGCACTCTCATTGGAATGATTGGTGTCTAATGGGCTTGATTCCTTGTTCGTACCTGACGGATGCACCGTGTGTGATAAGTAATAGTACTTCTCTCTCTCAATTCCCTAAAATAAATGTATACATATGATTAGGATTGGGGTGAAATGATAGCTCCTGAGTACAAGATGAGGAAGTAAAATTCCGGTGAGTCAGTACTCAAGAGGTGATCACCCAGCTCAAAAGCAGCAGTCTGAGTCCCGTGATACGGACAAAGAAGACGAGCACTCTCACGACCCTGTCTCCTCACAAGGAACAACACTAGTGAGTCACGACCCTGTCTCCTGGAAGGGAACAGCAATAGTGTTATGCACTGCTTTGAGTCTCAACAATCATATAAAATTGGTAGAGAATCGAACAAGTCTGGGGGAGAGGGAAGAGTACCAAAAAGGGTGTATTGGTGATCTGTCATGGTATTGTACGGGAATGAATCTAGAAGCTTCTTAGCACTGAGATTATCAATGCAGATAGCGATGGTGACTTGTGGAAGGTGCTGCGAAATCCTGAGATGAATTTGGGAGGCTGGAAAAGTCTGTGGAGAAGTACATGGTGGTTCGATTTGATTCATACTTACAGTATGTGGATTACGAATTTAGTGGTCACTAAACGTCTAAAAGAGAATCTGAGTTTCCGCGATTTTCAAACCTCTTTCACAGGTTTGGTTTTCTGTTTTGCTTGAGGGCAAGCAAAAGACTAAGTCTGGGGGAGTTGATGTATTGCGTTTTTAACGCATTCTAACCCATGTTTTCAATGTTTTATCGAGTCTTTTCTTTGGTTTTATGGTCTTTGCAGGTTATAATACGTTTGGAATGAGTCTAAGGCAAGTTGGAGCAAGGAATGGAAGAAAAGAGGCAAAGGACATGAAAAAGAGAAAGGATCGATCGATCTGTTATGAGATCGATCGATCCTAACTTCGAAGAAATCGCCGTAATAATTTAGATCGATCAAGAGAAGCAGGACCGATCGATTTGGTTACGGATCGATCGATCCAACACATGATCGATCGATCTCGACGTCCGAAGTGCCACCGTAAACAATTAGACCGATCAGCAAAGGGGCAAGATCGATCGATTTGGAAAAGGATCGATCGATCTACTTCAAGATCGATCGATCCCTTTCCCAAACCGACCAAAAGTTGTAAAAAATCAATTTTCCTAATTTGCTTTAGTTTGGTACCAAAACGTGTTTTGAGAGATAAATACTGGTTTTGGGAGTGGATTTTGGGGGGACGCTTTTATTTTTTATCAGACTTGGAGCTTTTGCAATTTTGTAAACACCAGGGAGACGAATCTCTAACTCGACGATTATTGAGAAGATTTCTGAACCCTATTGGATTTCTATTTTATTAATCATGAGTTTTCCTTCATCAGCTTGTTGTTTATTCATCTCCATGTCTGAGTAGATCTATAGTTAGGTTTTAGGGTTTCAAGGGATTTCATGAATCGATGAATTAGACATAGATAGGGATTTGTATTTGTCTTCATCTATCGTTGTTCTTATTGCTTGAATTAGATTGATCACCTAGTTCCTGATGTTAGGATGTTTAATGCACCAAAAGTGTTCGATTAAATGCCTGAAAGAACGTAGATGAGCAAATTGTCCTTAGCCAACGAAAGCTGATGCTAAGGCGATTTGTGAACATATTAAACCTGCTCGTTAATGCTTGTCTAGAATTCTGAGTTCAAACGACAGTTTAGAATCTTAGGTTGCTAGATAAAGTGATTGATACCACGACAGTGGATTGGTTATAAATTTATGTTTAAGTTCGAGACTGCGCTGAATTGTTCCCTGAATAATTGTCTGATTCATGATTTCTGATTTCCTGCGAATATCCCTAAAGCCTGACGTTTTTAATTCATAAATTCACATCGTTTATTTGTCATTCTTATTTTATTTTGCAAACAATCACATTTTGTCATCTTAGCTTAATTTCAATCTTATACTTTCGTAGTGTAACACTTGGTCCTTGTGGATTCGATCCCATAATTACCACTTCGATTGCTGTGCACTTGCAGTGTTATTTAGGGTTAAAACCTCTGTTATCAACATAATGGATGTTGATTCCTCTGGAACAGCAGCCGTAGTTTCCCTGTTCAAGATAAGAAGACCTATCCACGGTTGGATCTTAGAAATGGGCACCATAGATTCAATTTCTCCTAAGTCTAACTTGATGTGTGCACCAATTGGTTTTCTCCGCTAGAAAAAAAAATGAGAATTTGGCAGTTAATGATAACGAATCGAATCATTAAAAAGCGATAAGACATGAAGAATTTGACCACCTGAAATGAGAATTTTAGAGAACTTGTCAAATCAGTCTTGACAAGTGCGAGTATGGATATCTTTTCTTCTCCTAATGTAAAAAGCTACCAAGAGAGCAAACAATTAATAACATGAGAGCAAACAATAAAAAAAAATTCAAATAAGTAAAACTTCTACCTACCTTAATGTCTTTCAGTTCAATCTTAACCTCAATATCAAGACATGAAGAATTTGATGAGTTAACACCATTGAAATTGATGTTTCCGCAACTATGTTTGGCCAAACAATACTGGGCGGTTACTTCTTCCTCTGAGAAGAGAGAAAACTGCACAAAAAAGACCATACTGTAAATCTATATAACTTTTTTTTATGGAAGAAGATTAATATAAATACCGTTTCTGGATACAACATATAAACAGTTGGTGTGATATCATGAGGTGCTTCTGGTTGTGTTTCCCAAGTCTTCTTGGTAAACAAAAACCAATCAACATCAAAAGACAGAGTTCGACACTTAATATCTATATTTCTATTAATCAAACCTATCCCCCTGAAAGAAGAACAACCAACAGTGAGCCAACCAACTATTTAGTGAATATAGATATATGAACCACGTTTAATGAACCTGTTCTTCGGAACAAACTACAACTTTTTTAAAAACATGGCATTGGAGAAAATAAATTACGAGAAGATGCAGTAAAACATTAAAACTATCCATATGAATATTGTTCAAGCTTTCAAAACTCAACCCATATTCAAAGCATTGCTAGAATGTTTAGCTTCAATGTAAAAGTAGATAAAAATCTCAAACTCAACTTAGTTGACGATGATGAATCTATCCTATCTCAAAAGTCATATGTTTTTAATGAAAAAAGACTCGTGAAATTAAAATTGTGTGTCCTAAAGAGATTGGAAAATTATGTGTTTTATCTTCTATGAAATGTTTGCTGAATGAATCAATCAATGATCGACACAAATGTAATGGCAATATATCCACTAGCAAAATAAATGAAAACATATTGTTTCGAAAGACTTCAAAAAAACGTGGGTCTGAGCACAAATTGTACAAAAGCCTATAAATTTTTTAACATGATATGATACGATGCTTATATTTGAAGGTATAACAGTTTTTAAAGCGATTTGTTGGAACAATATATAAACAAAATATCTCAAATACATGTACCTAGTATCTAAGACATAGTAAGAATTCTTGATTTCTCTCCATTCGAAAAATTGATTTGATGTTGCAAATTGAATAGTGATTGGATTTGTAACGAAAGTGCTAACAAAGTAAGTCAAATGACACTATCAAGCTATCAGCATTTGAAGTACTTGAGGAAGTTTCATACGTGGAAACAGAGATACTCTCTTGCGCTAGTTGAGCAGTGACATCTATAATGGTTTCCACGTGTTTAGATTTTTGGTTAATGACGAGCAAATGAAATGTATAGATGAATCGTTCAAAACAAAAATCGGGAGGAGCACTAACACAAGAATATATGTCATCCATAGAGTTCCCTACCATGTCATTCACGTATGTAATGTCTTGCTTTTAATTTTTTGACAATGAAATTGTCTTATTTGAATTTGACATGTTTTGTCTTTTGCAGCTCAATGGAAAAAATCAAGATCTACAGAAAGCTTTTGTTTCCATATTATTTAGGTTGGGTATAGTGGCGGATCTAAGAAAATTTTATTAGTTGTTTTATTAGGTTTTAAATCTATCTAAAATAGATTAAAATTAAAAATAGGTGCAAGAAAAAAGAAAAAGACTTGAACTGACTTTAGCCAAGTCATTTGAACGGTTGAAATTTTATGTATTTAAGCTCAACATTATACTTTTGCTAACACATTACCATATTGCAAAAGATTATTCGGTATTTACCGGTGAGGATTTTGCAATAATCTAAATAATAAGTGTAGGCCCCATTAGTGGCGTCGTTTTTAACAATTGAAGTGGTTAAAATGAAAACCGATCGGTTCATTGGTTTAACTAACCGGAAAAATCAAAACCCCGGTTTGATTTGCAGAAATAGAAAGATGGAAGGAAAATCGGAAGAAGACGGGCATGTGTCTGATTATTGTCGAAAATCCGACACTTTAGGATCTCAATAATCTGTACATGTATTCTTCTTCTTCTTCTTATTCTTTGTAATTGATTGGCTCTATATAGATTCTGGAAAATGTTCTGATGTTGATTTTGTAATGTTATTGTGTTGTTGTTCTTCGGATGCTTATTGACCCATGTAAGCTTTTATTATCTGATTCTGTCTTTATTCTTTCCTCATTTTGTCAAAGTTTTCGTTTTTTTTTGTGTCTCCTTGCTGATTTTGTAGTGGTCCATGGATGATCTGGGTATAAGTTTGGTTTGAGAAACAAAAATCGAGAAGAAAGTTGAATGTTTTGCTGCGGATTTATGTGGAAATCCGGAGGAGAAGATTTGCAAGGTTTCTATCCAGTTAGACCTGAATGTCAAGCCGATGTTCCAAGGACCCGTTTTAAATCAAGGGTTTGTCTTCTTTTATCACCATTCATGTTCTTGAGGAATCTTGATCTCATATAGCTCTTGTTCTTAGTAGTTGATATGTAACTTGTAGGCTGGAAAAACTCTAAGTGCTAGAAGGTGGCACGCTGCATTTACTGAAGATGGCCATTTGGATATGGAAAAAGTGCTTAGACGTATACAGCGTGGAGTCAGTCTACGTTCTTGTCATTTTCATCATATATGGGCCCTTGTTTTTGTTTGTTCACTTTGTTTCTTTTGCAGGGGATTCATCCATCGATCAAAGGCGCGGTTTGGGAGTTTTTGTTAGGATGCTATGATCCAGATAGTACTTTTGAGGAAAGGAACAAGCTGAGGAATCGTAGAAGGTACTATTAAATCATAAGCCATCTTGCTATAAAGCTCAAGTAGTTTTTGTAGATTTTTCATTGCGTCATGGCTAACTTTAAATGGCATTGATTATTTAAGGGAGCAGTACGGTACATGGAAAGAAGAATGTAAGAAAATGGTTCCTGTCGTTGGTAGCGGGAAGTACATCACTATGGCAGTAGTTTCAGAAAATGGGCAACCAATAGACGAATCTTCTGTAGAAAACCAAGGATGGATTGTGAAAAACGCCGTTACAGACGAGAGAGAGCTCCAATGGATGCTCTCATTGCATCAGATCGGTATGCCATTACATATATACGTTTAGTCTTATCTGATTGTGTTCGTATAACGTGCTTTCAAGCATCATAATTACTTACTTACATGTTCTTTTACACCGACCTATTGTTGAAATTTTGTTGTAGGACTTGACGTTGCTAGAACAGATCGGTACCTCTCATTCTATGAGAATGATAATAATCAATCAAAACTATGGGATGTTCTTGCCATATATACATGGTTGAATCTTGATATCGGTTATGTTCAGGGTAAGTGTACTTGCTGTTAGTGATTTAACCTTTTGCGGAAAAAAGGAGAAGAAGAACTAATCCATTTTGTTATTCATGTAGGAATGAATGATATATGTTCCCCAATGATAATCCTCTTTGACGATGAAGCTGATGCTTTCTGGTGCTTTGAGCGTGCTATGCGAAGACTGGTAATAATCTATGACATGACCTCTCATGTTTTATCGTCACCAGACCGATGATTGTATTCACGGTTTGTTGTTTTCTTGAATTCAGAGAGAGAATTTCAGGGCAACTGCAACATCTATGGGTGTCCAGACTCAGCTAGGTGTACTCTCACAGGTCATTAAAACGGTTGATCCTCGGCTCCATCAACATCTAGGTAAGAGTGTTGTGCTGTTTCATAAACTCTTCTTGTTGGTGAGCTAAAACTTTTTTTACGTAACAGAGGATCTTGATGGTGGAGAGTATCTGTTTGCTATTCGGATGTTGATGGTACTTTTCAGGAGGGAATTCTCCTTCCTCGACGCTTTGTACCTTTGGGAGGTAACAATAATGCTTGTTTATATCCAATTTCTGTATTTCTTCTGTTGGTTTCTAATTTTACTTGTGTAATTTTTTCTGAAGCCGGTTGTGTGTTTATATCGTTTTTGGGGCTTTTCCGTTGTTCGGATAATTGGAATAATAATGTGAGATGGATTATGGTTGCAGCTGATGTGGGCTATGGAGTACAATCCAACCATGTTTGCAACATACGAGGAACTAGAAAACCGAAACAACGCAGCAACCGATCCCAAGTTACTAAAACGGTACGGAAAGTTTGAGAGGAAATACGTAAACAACGGACAGAACGAGCAACATCGCAATACGCTTGCTGTTTTCGTGGTTGCGAGCGTTCTGCAGACAAAGAACAAACGTCTCTTGAAAGAAGCTAAAGGCCTAGATGACGTTGTTCAGGTCTCTCTTTCTCTCTCTCTCTTTATCATTTAATTTCCCACAAAGTGTTAAACCAAACTCTGTAAACTTCAACTTCATGTTGGGTTGCAGATATTAGGTGACATTGCGGGTAATCTTGACGCGAAAAAAGCGTGTAAAGAAGCGTTGAAGATTCATGAAAAATTCCTGAAAAAGGTTTGTTTCTCTCGTTTTAAGTTCTTGAAGATATATATTATACATCTATGTATACTAATTGAAATGTTGTATGTTTCTTGCAGGCTAATAGTAACAAGCAATAAAGATTTGCTTTTAAAACTTCCACTTTATATATACTGAGATATATATTAATACAGTTTTTGATCGGAAAGTTGTTCATCGCTTGAAAGATTCTTGGAAGGAGATTGATGAGAAAAGCCTCTGATGATTCTTTTCATCTTTTATTTGTTCATTTATGTATTTTGTGGTAAACTGTGTGCCGTTGTTGAGTTATAAAAATAAACTTCGTGATACTTTCCCTTTGTACTTCATTGGAAGACTGTCGTTTTACATTCTTC
Source organism: Arabis hirsuta (assembly GCA_964056655.1). Taxonomy (NCBI): domain Eukaryota; kingdom Viridiplantae; phylum Streptophyta; class Magnoliopsida; order Brassicales; family Brassicaceae; genus Arabis; species Arabis hirsuta. The sequence goes on from OZ053301.1 coordinate 458,689, forward strand.
CATCATTTTTTTGTCTGTCCTTTTTTCTTTTTTGACGAAATTGTTTTTGTTTGTTTGATATAATCTTCACATTTCTCTTTTTTATTCATATTTTTATTTTCTTACAGCAAACAAAAATATTATCTGGCATATTCGAATTTTGGGCCAAAATTTTCAAGTTTGACAAATTTGGGAAGATCTGAACGAGGAATATAAACGCAGGCTGAACTATATGATTTTGGTCCATTTTAAGTATTAACATTTAGTTTGTGCATATAGAAAAAAAAACATATAACATTATACATAAAATAATTCTAAAATAATTGTAAACACTAGAAGTTTATAAAGATGAAATAAATTTAATGATTGTGATTATCAGTCAGATGGAACAACACAAGAACGTATTTCCAAATACGAATTCTAAATTTGATTATTTCTGAAAGTAAAAAAAAAAAAAAAATCTTAACCATCAGCTTAACGAAAATCTTGGCTTAAACAAACATTTTCCACTCGTTTTTGCCGTATCACCTTTATACTCTCTCCACCATCCTTCACACAAACATTTTCTTTGTTTCCTTGAAATTCTTTTTCCTAATTTCTTCGTTTGATGAACCTTTGTTTGGTGAATTTACATACATTTTTCAATCATTTCACTATTTTTTTTTTAGTTTCATCTTTTTGATAGGAGAATCCGCTAAAGGATCGGATAAACCTACGAGTTTCTGAGATGAATTCTTGTTTGTCTCCAACAAGTATTTTGGAGTCTTGAGGCCATATTCTTCTTCGATTGATTGTCTATTCGTATTTTTTTTTTTCCTCAAATTTTTGATGCCACCAACTTGTTATTTCTAGAAAAGTGAGTTTTTAAAAACTAGTTTTCCGGGACAATAACTCTGTTCTTGCATGGATAATTTTCCTCGACTTCGTGTAAACAAAAAAAACTAAAGAGATCTATGCAACTCACAATGTCAAGCAACAAGATGAAAAGCCTCTTGAAAGGGCTCCGTTACATTTCTCAAGTATTTGGTATGTATTCGAACTCAGTTTTGAAATACCATGTATGATGCTATCACGTAGAAAATTTGCATGCATAGTAATTACATTTGTGTTGATTAAGGGTGAATAAAGATTGTAATATATTTTTGATTGTGTTGGTTAAAACTATCGTAGAAAGTGCAAAAGAAGAAGAAATACAAATCGGAAATCCAACGGACGTAAAACATGTTGCTCATATTGGTTGGGATGGACCATCGGCTGATGCCACCGCGCCAAGTTGGGTATGTATTTACTACCATTTTTGTTTTGTTAACAACATGCATTATGCGTGGTATTTACTACTTATTGCTTTCATATATTTACAAAATTTAAGGAAAAGTGTCGTAATTTCATTTGGTTTTAATGTGGTGTGTAAATATATTTGAAAGATGAACGAGTTCAAATCCGGTGGCGAATTCGAATCTGGTCAAGGAGGTGGAGAAGATGATGCCTCCGTGAAATGTATGTCGGAATGTGGCGGTCGGGCTAGAGATTTACCAAAACTACCAAAATCTACTAGGAAATCATCGTCGGAGAAAGGTTCTCCCACAAAGGAAAGATCATCGGAAAAAACCAAACGCCGGTCTTCGAATAAAGGCACATCATCGTCATCGAGAAGACCAAAGGAAGGTTCTGAACAAGACGAATTTTCTTCATGGTCTGGTCTCAGTACAGGATTACCGGAAGTTCCAAAGAAATCGAGGAAGAAGAAGACGAAAGATGCCATTAATGGAGGATCAACAAGATCGACAAGGAGATCCGACGTCGATAACATGTCAGATTATATGTCTGAGACTGGTTCGGTGAGATCTATGCCTCAATTCGACAACAGAGATGATTTTTGAAAGGAGACAGACTTTGCTACTACTCTCAACATGGCTAAGTTTCATTGAACATACCAATATTAGATTTTAGTGTTCTTTCTTGTGTACTAATCATCAAAACATGTAATTTTTCTAAAGAGTTTTTCTTTTTATAACAGGAGAATTTTAACCAAACCTTTCAAAAACCCGAATGTTTTTGAGTTGGTTATGTACAAAGAGATGCTGATAATTCAGATTTAAATTTTTCATTGAATCACACAAAAAAGGAGACCTGTTCATTATTGAACTCTTTCACCAATTATATCCGCAACAATATGCGATTGCGTCAACCATAAAATGGTTGAGATCCATAGAAAAAAAACCAAAAAAAGCTTTTTGTATTTAGAGAGATAAGGTAGACAAGATTAATTAGCTAATGCTTTTACCGCTTTCTCGGCTGCATCATCCAAATCATCAGCTGTTATGAGTTTCATTCCACTTTCCTTGAGGATTCTCTTTCCCTGTTCAACATTCGTACCTTCTAGACGAACTATCACTGGCACTTTCAGTGACACCTATTGTGGTTTCACAAAAAACTCAGTCAAGTTTCATGATAAGAAGAGTATTAATTAGTATATGCTTCGTTTTCTCACCTCTTTTGCAGCATTCACAATTCCACTAGCAATCACATCACATTTCATTATTCCGCCGAATATGTTCACCAAGATTGCTTTCACTTTCTCGTCAGATGTCAGAATCTTAAACGCCTCCACCACCTAGATTTTTTTGGGTCAAAACCTTTGGTTAACTGGTTTAAATCGACAAGTTTCATAACCAGAAACTACGAAGAAAATAGTTTTACCTGGTGTTCAGAAGCGTTTCCACCAACATCAAGGAAATTGGCAGGAGTCCCACCATGCAATTTAATGATGTCCATGGTTGCCATCGCCAATCCAGCACCATTTACCATGCAACCAATCTCTCCATCTAAACCGATGTAGTTCAGGTCAACTTTTGCAGCAGCCACCTATGAGAAGCAAACACACGTCAAGCTTGAGAATCAAAGTGTACAGCAAGCAAGAGGTTGAAGAAAAAGAAAATAGTATCCTTTCTGCTTTTTTACCATTAATTGTTATGTATACACACCACCTTCTGTACGGAAGAGTATTACTTGTTAACCAGCTAAAAACTAACTAACCAATAATGACTAAGCCAATTATTCTATTCAACACTCAAAATATCCTTTACCATTTTCTTTGGTTAAGCATCCATAAGTTCAACATAACATAGATTACTTGATGAAAAAAGTATGGTGCAAGAGACAGAGAATGGACCAGACCTCTCGTGGATCCTCCTGTGTTGGATCACGAAGGGCGAAAACCTCTTTCTGCCGGAAAGCAGCGTTATCATCGAAGTTCAATTTGGCATCAGCAGCTACCAATTGATTAGTGGATGTCTCTGCGAGGGGGTTGATCTAACAGAGAAATTTAAGGGTTCAACAAAAGATATTGAACAGAAAGGAGAGTGTATAAACAAGATACACAGGAGAACTCACTTCCAACATTGTGCAGTCAGTCTTGCGGAAGAGTTCATAGAGCTTCTTCACTTGTTCAATGGAATCTTTTCTGTCAGCAGCTTTGGGAGCAAGACCATCAACAACCTTGGCAGCATCTTCGTCAGTAATCCCTGCAAATACATCAATCGGTACCTACAGAAAACCCATGAAATGAGGGTCAAAAAAGGTAAACCGCAATAAAACACCCACATGATGCAAGATCTCAGAAGGAATTTTTTTACTAATCAAATACGAATCGAGCAGTCACAACCTTAATAATCATGTCAGGGAACTTCTCAGCAAGATCTTCAATGCTGGTACCACCCTTTTTGCAGGCAATTATCAACTGAAATAAGCAAAGAAAGCGTTATAGATAGTTCTCGCAGGTGTGAGCAACATCATGCTTAAAGTTGACAAAAACGGATAGCAATTTATTATTTGAGTAACATACCGGTCCAGCAGATTTACGGTCTAGAATTATGGAAAAGTACATCTCATTAACGAGTGACAATTTCTCACACAAGTAAACCTGCTCAAAATCAATATAAAGAGAAGTTAACAGCCGAGCAAAACTATGAATAAATACAAACGCTATAGCAGTCACAAGAATTATGAGCTTCATGAATAACCAATTACAAACCTTGCTAACTACTTTGCCTTGAGGACCAGTTTGTTTGGTGACAAGTACTTGTCCTAACATCTTTCCTACAATGATAAAAATCAGAACTAGATCAATAAATCCCGAGACAACAAAAACAACACTTGAAGAAGGCCATAAACAAGAAACCCTGCACAATACCAGCAATATCTTCAGCCTGATCACGTTTAACAATGTGAACACCACCCTTAAGACCACTCTTGAATGTTCCAAGACCTCTTCCACCAGCCAAAATCTGGCTCTTAACAACCAACTGTATCACGAAAAAAGAGTACTCTTACATAAGGCAACTACTAACAGAGTAAAATCGCAATAAAGCTAAACTCTTGATTCAGAACAAGTCCCTGAAAAAGGTTCTGAATATATAAATTACCTCGCTTTCATTAGGGAAAACGTCTTGGATAGCCTTTTTAACTTCATCCAACGAAGAAACAGCGACTCCTTTTGGCACATTAACTCCATATTTCCCCATCAACTCAGCACCCTTGCATCAATCGAAACAAACACCACTCAATTACATATTCTTAAACCAAGACGATTCAATGAAGACAAGCTAGTGCTTACATTCAAAATAGACTCAATACACCACAATTCTAGCTTCAGTTATCGCTTAATACCGTAAATCAATCCCCAAAAACAACAGATCCTACTCGAATTTCGGATGCGGACACACTTGAAAAGCGAATCTACGCAACTTTGGAGGATATAAGGAAGTTGAAAGATCGGAAATGAAGAGAAGAACCTGATACTCGTGGATGTTGAGACGGCGGAGCTGTTGCTGTTGCCATTTTCCGGCGACGGAGAGAGATCTCGAGACGAGCTTGTTCACCAATCCCCTCATCTTTTGGATTTGTGTCTAAGGAAAAATCGATCGCGCAAGAGAAGAGGAAAATGAGAAAAATATAAGAGAGAATTGTCGCAGCTTTGGATCGAGTCTTAACCCTAATATTCGCCGGCTAAAATAATACGGACCAAAAATATATCGTAGTACCAAAAACCATTTTGTATAACATTTTGTATTTATTTTAAATGGACCCTAAAATACACAAAATTGGTACTTCCTCTTTTTAAAAATGTGTCGTTTTGATCCGACCAAAACAACAAAAATGTCGTTTTGGTTATAAAATGATTTAAAATTTAATAGTATAAATTTTGATAAATTTCTCTTTTTTGGCGGGTTTTAAGGTATACTTTATTTCTCATTTCCTTTTGATTTTTCTCTAAAGAAGGATCATTTTGAGCTGTTACACAGAGTGGATATGAGAAAGATACAAATTACAAAGAGAGTAATTAGAAACTCAAACAGTAGAGATGTGTAGATGGTTAGTGTGATGATCAGTGAAATTTCCTGAACCAATTGAGGAGAATGGAATCTTTCCTTTGTCTCTACCTCGGATTGTTGATTTGGCGCGGTTTAGAACAAACAATTATGGCTATTTTGTTTCTCATGAATTGTTGAATGTCTTTGATTATTTGAATAGAAGATTTCGTTTATGCATAATGAAGTCTTGCATTTCTTTGTCTCGAAAGCTCATAGACCATGGTATGTAACAAAAGTTTACAAATGATATTTGACTTTGGTTTCTTTCGTTGGAGACTTTTCTTAATCTATTTTGTCTTTTTTTTTTCTCAAACAATGTATTTTGTCTATATATTATTCTATAAACGATATTTATATTTGACACGAAGAGAGTAATTTTCTGGATGGAGGTTTAACGATTCCATTTTCGAATATTAGTGTAGAGTTGGTTATGTCTTGGTTAATTAAGTACTTTATATCTTTTAGCAAAAAAAAAAATTGTGTACTTTATACATAATTCCACGATTAAATAGTTTCGAGGAAGTGTAAAAAAAGAGCATTACATGGTTTATGTACAATTTAATTCCCTAAACATGTAATGTCAATACATATATTAAACCAACTGAAAAAATACTAGTCTCTTCAAATCACGAAGAAACCATAACTTAATAGCATATCGAAATTTACCAATAACGAGAACTAGGGAGAAAAAAAATGTTGTTGTCATTGGACCTAAGAATTAATTAGTAGTATTCAATAGTATTGAACACAGGACGACCATGAAACTTATTTGTCTTGCAACAACAAAAATAATTGGATCCATTTAATAAATAAACTCCCCCATCTTTGTAACCCAGAGATGCACAATGTTCATTGCATGCCTTTTTGCTTATACATGGCCCTTCTGCTTCACACAATTTCATGTCTGTTTAACTCATTAAGGTTAGCGCAATTTTTTAAATAAAAAATAATAACGAAATCAATATATTAATATGTATATTGAAAATAAAAAATATTGCGTCCAATGATTCTGATTCAACAAGTTAAAAATTGCTTGATCTATATTATTTTAGATTGCAAACACATTTTTAGCCTTTAAGACAACATAACCTTAAACAGATAAATATGTTTACCTGAAGCTGAAATCATGGGCAATGAAATTTTCTTAATTGCAATTGTTTATGGTTCAATATGTTGCAACAACTATTTGTCTATATATCCTTCAAAGAAAACAAAAAATACAAAAAAAAGCCTTAAGTTCAATATCAACAATTAAAAAAAGTTCTAGTATAAGAGAGCAAATATGATAAAAATACACACACAAAAAAACAAAACTTAGTGTTTTGTATAATAAAAAAAAAAATTGGAGAAAATGCTCAAAGATTTGTGCTTGGTCTTTGATAAAAAATACATTTTACTTCTTTAGTAGTATAAAAAATCCAATATTATACAATATAATTTGATTTACCTTTCGTTTTAATATAATGTGTCGCTTATTATGATCTGATTGTGGTCTTATATGTGTTATATATTGTGGGGCGGATATAAAACATTAAATGCCCCTATTTCCTTTTCCGATTAAATGCTCCTTCAAAACAAACAATTCCTTATTCCTACCGAATTTATCTTCTTCTTTTTTTGTGTGTGCTAAGAAATAATTTATCTTTAAATATCTTATTCCATAACGAAAAGTTTGACTGTATATTTGTTCAACGGGTTTACTATTTTACTACAAATTGATTGTAAGTTTGTTCAACGAGTTTTGTCTGTAAGATATGCATGTATATATTGTCTTCCATATTATGTAATGAATTTCCATAACAAAAGCTTTGACTGTAAGTTTGTTAAACGAATTGATTATTTATTATATATATATTTAGTAATAAATTGTCCATAACAAAAACTTTGACCGGAAATTTATATTTGACACGAAGAGAGTAACAATTCAATTTTAATGTAGAGTTAGTAGGCTTGGTGTGTGTATGTATTGATTCCGGGTTTAAATGGTTTAGCGGAATTCTCTATAAACAATTTGGAAGTGATAAGAAAAGAAAAAAAAGAGCATTACATGGTTTATGTACAATTTAATTCCTTAAATCATGTAATGTCCATATCCATATGCAATACACACTAAACCAACTTAACATAATTTCTTCAAATCACGAAGAAACCATAACTTCATACAACTGCAAGTCTTTTCTATAATACTATCGATGTGGGATAATGCAATTGACAGAGGTGCATATTCCTCATTTTTTTTTAAGTTGTATTTATTTCCTTAATTTCCCGTTGGTTTAAGAACTTAGTAGAAGAAAAGTGCTTTATTAATAGTGAAAGATACATTGGACTAATGTTTGGTGGGTTGAGCCAGGCCCGTGCAGTAGTGCAACGCATGGACGACTCGTGAAAGCCCAGATAGCAAGCTATCTTAATGGGCCTTCTCCCTAAAAAAATAGAGTTAATATCGTGTGGGCCGATGGCCCACATATCAGATATTAAACTGATAAGAACAGATACTACACTTGATCTTAGCCAAAAGGCCGAGAAAGGTATGAATTGTGAGGTAGGCTCAGCTTTCGTTTTATAACAGAACGTTATGACCAACGCTTCGCTACCTTACCGATGTGGGACAAAAGTCACAAAACACAATAACCCTATTTTGCGTTTTTTTCTTTTGCTTTAAGCAAATAATATAATCTTCGCTGCGTTTATGTAAATATCATAAGATTCATAACTGTGTTATGCTTTTCGGTTTAACAATTTACATGAGTTTATAACTTTATAGGAAGAAGCTGAATATATGTATATAAAATTAAAAGTTTTAATTCAACTAAACTCTGAATAATCTGTATCCAAAAATCAGCATTCAGATTACATCCCAAAAGTTGGAAAAAAATTCTCCTTTTATTTTTGTTTCTTCCTAGAGAACTGATGATAATCAGAAAATTAGTTTTCAAGAAAGAAAAAGAAAAAGAAACATAGAGAGAAAGTCTGAAGAAGAAAGAAAGCTCTTACTCTAATAAGTCAAACTCTACAACTTCACCAAAACACTGTTTTTATGATCTATCATCCCTGAGAAACCCTTTCCCTTCATTCATCGATTCTCGAACGCTTTGATCGCGGGGAATCTGATTCCTCTGTTCCGTTTTCAGGCGTTTTCGCACTTATTATGTCTTCTTGTTCCGGTTTACCAAAACCCATATTTTGCTTCTCAAACATCATCAGCAAGGCCTTTCCTTGTTCTTCTATCCGGAGTTGCATGTTTCTTTGAATCTGAAAGCACACCAAGAAAACCCATTTTTAAGTTTTTGCAACTTCAAGGATTCGCCAAGAATACAAACAGATCACACCGTAAAGCTAAAGACAAATGTTCATCATCACTGTACCTCGAGCTGTTCATGCAGTTGCTTCTGAACTTCCATCTGAAGTCGCAGAGCCGCAGTGATATCAATCCCACTACAAAATCAATGACAATTTGTAAGACAGAATCTGGTTTATAAATGGTGTAGCACTTGTCAATTATGATGTTAACCAAACCCCACCGTTTCGTATCAAGAGATGTAATATGCTCAATCGGTGTCAACTTCGTCTCTGACGGACCTGCTAAAATCATCAGAGAAAATAGTCTTAAAGTCGAAATTTGTGGAAATCCAACATAAATGTTATGCGCAGACTGTAACTAAAGCTAAACAAGTACTGGAAACAGGTTGTTACACTAGAAAGCTAGAAAAATTAACACAAAAAAATGTCAGCCATTAAACTACATATCAAGATAAAAGTAGAGTAGTATAGATTTTCAAGAGTTGTTTGAATTTGTATACATTAGCTAACACCAATCGATACTTTCCTCATCATAAGAAAGATAGAAGCATCTGAAAACTCATCATAAAAGAGGAGAGTCAGTATCTACCTTCTGATGGTTCTGGAATGTATCTAGCTGTCCTATACTTCTGCAATTAAAAAAGAAAACTTGTCAGCTTTTACCAACAGAATCTTCCGTGGAATTAGCGTGAAACAAATGCTAGGAAGAAAGAAAAGTAAACCTGCAAATGACTTTTAACATGATATATAGTCAATCCTTCAACTTTCATATGCTTCAACACACCCTTGGGAGTTGCTTCTGTGTAAAATAAGAGATTGAATTAGCACAAACCGAGAGCTTCATCATTGTTAGCTGTATTCAAAGTCGAGGATCGAGAGAGAGAGATGCATACTTTCACTGCCCCCAAGCTGGTTAACAGCCTCAACAAAAGCCTCGTGAAGCTCTGGTGTCCAACGCATACGTCCCTTAGCTGCTGCATTATTATTACTATTGCAACTGTTATTGTTGCTGTTTGAGGATACTGTTCTAGCAATAGGTCGCAACTCCACACAAGGAGAAGGCTGCTGCAGAACAACTTGGGGTTGTTGAATCTGCGATTGCATAGTTGGTTTTTCGACCTGAAACAATATCATTGTAAAACATGGGACAGAGTTCTACTGTTGTAAAAAACGATGTTTGGAGACTAGAGAAACACAATATTTGCCGCAAGAGAACAATATAAACACCTTCGAAGCTGAGTCGGACGTTGTGTCAAGGAAAAGATCGTTCCAGTCAGAAGACAATAAAGGATTCTCATCAGTAATCAATTCGTCATCCAATGCCAATGCTCGCCAATCACTTTGTTTCTGAATGTCATCAGATGCCACAATGCCATTATCATGCATTTGACTACTTCGGATAGGCGAATCCAAAGGAAACTCAAGAAGATCAGAGAGTGTAGCTGGGCTCCAAGGTAATGTCTCAGAGATGAAAGGTGTGTTGTTACTGCTTGGAATGTGTTTCTCATGAGACACCATGGAAGTGTTGTTATGGAGATCATTTGAAAAGATATGACCAACTGATCCACTGTTGGCAGAGAGCAAATGATTCGGCCTCGCCATGAGCTGATTGTGTTCTGAATTGAAGGAAAAGTCTGATGCTACTGAATGGTTCGGTAAAGATGGTATTGAAGAAGTGTGTGCAAGGTTACTCAGCTCCCTAGGAACTGATCTCAACGGGTGAGTCTCCATTGTTCTTCTACAAAACCAAAAAAATCAAAGTCATATGTGAGTGAATTAAGATACATAAGAATCTGTATCATCATTACTGAGTGAAAGCAGACAACACAACTCATGCATCTGCTACAACAAGTAAACAGAGTCTCCAAATCACAGACAGAACGCAAGGTCTTCACTTTCACAAAAATTTCAAACAATTTAAGAAATTTGGAAAACCAGAATCTAAAAACGTTGTGAGGGTTCCAACCAAAATATCAAAAAACCTATAAACTAAACAAAATCGAATCAGAATCCACCAATCACCAAAGAAATCGCCAATTACCTACCTAGAGATGATCAAATTGCAGAATCGAAATTCTCACCTAAAATTCATGAAAAACCCAAAACCCAGGAGAGAAGAATCCGGAATAGAGAAGAAGACTCGAGAAGCGAAGAAAGTTCGAAGGTATCTTTCCACCGAATACCGGCGGGTAAATCGGGATCCTCGAACCGGAGTTATCGCTCTCTCTCTCTTTAGCGTTTTTGTCTTTCGATGGTGGCTGTGTCAATAAAATAAAAGAAGCATCATATCTCACGCGCGGTGAAAGGCGCGTGCATCGTATTTCATGTTTGGCCCACTAATGTTCCAACGTGGAATGTTCTGAGTGGACAAAAAAGTTGTATTGTGGGCTACACATGGGCTTACTAATCTTTTTTATATTTCAGCCCAAAGTGGCTATTATTAATGTTTTAAACAATAATTTGATTAGGATTAAATACTCAAACTTGCAAATGATGATTTTGTCAACAATTATCAAAGTTTGAATCTTTCCACAAATTTAAATTTAGATGGAAAAGAGTTTGTATATAATCATTTCAAATAGTGTGCAAAGAATATAGAAAATTCAACTAGAGATGAGCTTTGTGTTCTCTTCAAAGATAATTTAATCACATATTGGTTGATTTAACAAGTTTAATGCTTTGATTAACTGAAGAAATGGAAGCTATGTTTAATTTAATTATGTTCGTTTATTATATAAATCAACATTTCATAATAAAACATAAAAACTGTTATAAAAGTCAAAAATAGAGGCTACAGAATGCAGACGTTAGGCGCCGCATAAGCTGAATAATTTGTGTAAAATATTTTATAAGTAGACTCTACTGTCACTATGCACGCACAGTAAATTATTTTTAATCGCCTATATAAAGAGGTTCGATCGATTGTAATAAACACAATTCACTCTCATAATCAATAAGAATTCTAATACTCTTCTCGCTTCGATTCATATTTCCAGTATACTATTCCCACCGGGTATAAAAATTTTCTTCTTTATTTAATTTATCGAAATGATAAATGATCCCTTTTTATTTTATAACACGTTATCAGCACGATCACTCTAAAATTTTAATTTTCATATGCATTGGTCGGCTGAGCCGCCTTATATTTACGTGGATGACTTTGTCACCATACACTGCTTTAATTATTTATTTATGGTCGGTTCAACCACCTGATATTTTATTTGTTCTGCTTTAATTATTTATGGTCGGTTCAACCGCCTGATATTTTATCTGTTATGTTAATCATTTATTTGTTAATTAACGTGGATGACTCTGTCACCATAAATCTGTTATTAAATTCTTGTTTATATTTAACCGTTTATTTAATCCGCTTATTTGAAATTTTATCTGAAACTGGTAAATATAGTAGACTGCTTATTAAAGTTTTCAGATCAATTTTTTCCCTAAAGTTTTTACCCCCAACGGTCACAAAGAAATTTTTCACAAATTTTTTCAAAATTTCTTCACTTCCCAACGGTCGTGAACAATATTTTTCAATCTATAAATACACCCATTTTTCACTCTTTCAAAATCATTCAATCATTTCATCTCCTTTCAAACACTCTTACAAAAATATTTTTGATTCCGATTTTGATTCCGATTTTGTAAGAAAATGTTTTGATTGTTTTTAATTTTTATTACCGGTGTAATTCTTAGTGCTATTTATGGTCTCTTCGTCGGGGATTTTACCCGCGAAGAATATATCATAAATTTTGCTTTACTATTTTATGCATTTGTATTTACTGTAATTGCTGTTATCATTCATGTAAACGGTTTCTAAAATCGTATTTCTAATAAAATTATTTTCGATTTTTGTGTTTAGAAATCAAAATGGCAAACATTGAGAAATTACAGATTCCCGCTCTCCAAGTCACTGGAGAAAACTATATATCGTGGTCCACGGACGCGGAACTTCATCTAAGTTCTCAGAATTTATTGGAAACAATAAAAGAAGGAAATAAATCGCTTATCCCTGAAAAGGCGAAGGCAATAATTTTTCTGAGAAAACATTTAGATGATAATTTAACGCATGATTATGCGAACACAAAAGACCCTGTAGAGCTGTGGAAAGCTCTCAAAGAAAGGTTTGATAACCAAAGGGCAATAACTCTCCCACATGCCCTTGATGAGTGGGCAAAATTGAGATTCCTGGATTTTGACAAGGTGGATAAGTATAATTCCGCCATGTTAAGAATTGTGGCTCGGTTAGCATATTGTGGTAAGAAAGTGAGCGAAGAGGAAATGCTCGAAAAAACTTACCTAACGTTCCACAAGGAACATTTTGTTCTTGCTGAGCAATACAGGAACTGCAGGTACAAGAGGTTTTCCGAGCTGATTGTGGCTCTTATGCTGGCTGAGAAGAATAATGAGCTTCTCATAAAAAACCACAATGCTCGACCTGTAGGAACCATTGCGGTCCCTGAAGTGAACGCAATGGATGGAAAAAATCCAGAGAGAGGAAATCAAACCAACCGGGGTCGTGGTGGTCGATTTAATCGTGGACGTGGGAGAAATTATAGTCCACAAGGACGGTCATTTAAATGGGTCCGGTCTGAACAAAATCCCAAAGGGAAAGAAAAGAAAGGCAATTTCACCCAGAAGTTTGAAGGTGTTTGCCACAGATGCGGATGTAAAGGCCATTGGTCCAAAGTGTGTCGTACTCCTTTGCACCTTTGCCAACTGTACCAAGAGTCAGTTAAAGGCAAAGGAAAGGAAGTTAATCTTATGGAACACCCTGAAGGTGATACATATCTTAACGCTTCGGACTTTGATGATGATGCCGAAATGACCGACCTTGGGAATAATTAATATGTCTGTGATGAGATTACTGAATAATCTCTGAAAATGCCATGTATAATATTATATTTTCCTGTATTTTGAAAAATAATAATGTTTTTAATAAACAAAGTTTATATATAACTATTGTGTGTTTTATAAATTTAATTTCTTTTATTAATGTTTATCTTGATTTCAGAAATGAACAGCAAAACAAGTGGAACGGTATCCACATGAAATATTAGAGAAATTTGTATACCAGATAGTGGAACAACGCACACTATTCTGAGAGATAGAAAATATTTCTCTAATTTAAAACCAACGAAAATCGTTGTGAATACAATATCGGGTCCTGCAGACCTGATTGAAAGAACTGGTAAAGCCAACTTTATGTTGCCAAATGGAACAAAGTTTTCATAAGTAATGCCTTATTTTCTCCAAATTCTAAACGGAATTTGTTGAGTTTTAATGACATATACCGTCAACGTTATGATACTCAGTCTGCAACTGAGAATGGGAAGAAATATATGTTCATTACTTCTGATAAATCAGGAGAAAGGCAAATTTTGGAAAAAATACCAAAGCTTCCTTCGGGTTTACATCATACATATATAAATGCGATAGAGTCGCATTTAGTAATTAAAAGAAATCCAGAAGATTTCATATTATGGCATGATCGCCTTGGTCATCCAGGCACTTCGATGATGCGAAAGATCATTGAGAACTCACATGGTCACCCACTGAAAATCCAAGAGATAAATCAGGGGAATATAAAGACATGAGTTGCATGTTCTCTTGGAAAATTGATCATAAGGCCATCTCCATCTAAAATCGATAAAGAATCACCAAAATTTCTTGAAAGAATTCAAGGCGATATTTGTGGACCAATACATCCACCATGTGGACCATTCCACTATTTTATGGTATTAATTGACGCATCCAGTAGATGGTCACACGTTTGTCTATTGTCATCTCGAAATATGGCATTTGCGAGATTTCTAACTCAGATAATCAAACTAAGGGCTCAGTTTTCTGATTATCCCATTAAAAGAGTTAGACTAGACAACGCTGGTGAATTCACGTCCCAAGCCTTTAATGATTATTGTATGGTTACGGGAATAGAGGTTGAACATCCTGTAGCTCATGTTCATACACAAAATGGTTTGGCTGAATCATTAATTAAACGTCTGCAATTAATTGCAAGACCGTTGATCATGAGATCAAAACTCCCACCTAGTGTATGGGGACATGCTATTTTACATGCTGCAGCACTTATCCGAGTAAGACCAAGTGCATATCATAAGTACTCCCCATTACAACTAGTATTTGGTCATGAACCAAATATTTCCCATCTAAGGATTTTTGGTTGTGCGGTGTATGTGCCTGTAGCACCCCCACAACGTACAAAGATGGGACCACAAAGAAGGTTGGGAATATATGTTGGTTATGATTCACCATCTATTATAAGGTATTTGGAACCTCAAACTGGTGATGTCTTTACGGCACGGTTTGCCGATTGTCATTTTGATGAAAAAGAATTCCCAATTCTAGGGGGAGAAAACAAACAAGTAGGAAAGGATATAAAGTGGAGCGTACCATCTTTATTACATCTCGATCCTCCTACGAACAGTCAGAACTAGAAGTTCGACGAATTATGCATTTGCAGAGTATAGCAAATCAGTTACCTGATGCTTTTGCTGATACTAAAACGGTAACTAAGTCAAATATCCCAGCTGCAAATGTTCCTGCTCGGATTGAGATTCCTGAAGAATCTGGAAAAGCAGAAGATACGCGTGAGTCTAGAACACGCCTGAAGCGTGGAAGACCGGTTGGCTCCAAGGATAGAAACCCTAGAAAGCGAAGGGAAATTGAAAAGGTCGATGTTCCCAAAATAGCAGAAAATATTTTGGAAGAATCACATCATGAAACAAATGATGATATTGAACATCATGAACCTAAAGAAAATCTTGAGATTTCTATCAACTACATTCATAACGGAAAAGTTTGGGATAGAAATGAGATGGTTGTTGTGGATGACGTTTTCTCATATCTTGTGTCAAAAGAGATAAATGAAGAAAACGAAGATCCAGAACCTCAATCTGTATATGAATGTAAAAAGAGGGATGACTGGAGAAAATGGAAAGAAGCCATTCAAACCGAACTTGATTCGTTAAACAAACGAAGTGTATTCGGACCGATTGTACTTACACCTGTAGATGTAAGACCGGTTGGATATAAATGGGTTTTCGTTCGGAAACGAAATGAGAATAATGAGATTACGAGATACAAAGCTCGTCTTGTAGCTCAAGGTTTTTCTCAAAGACCTGGGATAGATTATGAGGAAACCTATTCTCCTGTCATGGATGCAATAACGTTTAGATTCCTGATGAGTCTAGCCGCTTGCGAAAATCTAGAGATGCGTCTCATGGATGTTGTTACTGCTTATCTGTATGGATCATTAGATACGGATATCTATATGAGAATTCCTGATGGATTTAAAATGCCAGAAGCATTAAGTTCTAAACCCAGGGAGTTATGTGCAATCAAATTGCAAAGATCATTATATGGACTAAAGCAATCTGGGCGTATGTGGTATAATCGCCTAAGTGAACATTTAACCAAAGAAGGTTATGTGAATAATCCAATATGTCCGTGTGTTTTCATCAAGAAAACGACATCTGGATTTGTGATTATTGCGGTCTATGTAGATGATCTAAATATGATTGGAACTCAGGAAGAAATACAGAAAGCATCAGAATATTTAAAAGGGGAATTTGAGATGAAGGATCTCGGACAGACAAAGTTTTGTCTTGGTTTACAAATTGAGCATTATCAAAAGGGTATATTTGTACACCAATCTACATATACCAAAAGAGTGCTAAAATGATTCAACATGGATAAGGCAAATCCATTGAGTACCCCTATGGTCGTTAGATCACTTCAAGTCGATAATGATCCTTTTCGACCACATGAGGAAAATGAGGAGATACTTGGTCCTGAAGTACCGTATCTAAGTGCAATCGGAACCCTCATGTATCTTGCAAATTGTACTCGACCTGATATATCATTTGCTGTTAATCTTTTGGCAAGATTCAGCTCGTCTCCTACACGAAGACATTGGAATGGAATTAAACATATTTTTCAATATCTTCAAGGGACGATTGATTTAGGATTGTATTATCCTAAAAATTCAAAAGGTCAAATGGTCGGTTTTGCAGATGCAGGATATTTATCAAATCCGCACAAAGCGAGATCACAAACAGGATATGTTTTCACGGTCGGAGGCACCGCTATATCCTGGCGCTCCCAGAAACAAACACTTGTGGCTACTTCTTCTAATCATGCTGAGTTTATCGCACTCCATGAAGCAAGTAGAGAATGTGTATGGCTAGGGTCAATATGTCAACACATTAGATCCTGTAGTGGATTACTCATAAACATGGAGCCGACGATTTTATATGAAGATAATGCTGCATGCGTTGCGCAGACAAAGGAAGGATATATCAAAAGTGATAGAACCAAACATATCCCTCCAAAGCTCTTCTCGTACATCCAAGAGCTCGAAAAGAATAAAGACATAGAAGTGAGATATGTTCGATCATGCGACAATGCTGCAGATCTCTTCACAAAATCACTTCCCACCTCGGCGTTCAAGAAGCATGTCTATGACATTGGAATGCGCTATCAACGAGATCTATAAACTTGATCACTCGAGGGGGAGCTTGCGTAGTTGCACTCTTTTTGTCCTTCTATGGTTTTTCCCACTGGGTTTTTCCTAGAAAGGTTTTTAACGAGGCAACAGAAGATTTGACGCAACAGACATAGTGACACTGGTCTCCAAGGGGGAGTGTTATAAAAGTCAAAAATAGAGGCTACAGAATGCAGACGTTAGCCGCCGCATAAGCTGAATAATTTGTGTAAAATATTATATAAGTGGACCCCACTGTCACTATGCACGCACAGTAAATTACTTTTAATCGCCTATATAAAGAGGTTCGATCGATTGTAATAAACACAATTCACTCTCATAATCAATAAGAATTCTAATACTCTTCTCGCTTCGATTCATATTTCCAGTATACTATTCTCACCGGGTATAAAAATTTTCTTCTTTATTTAATTTATCGAAATGATAAATGATCCCTTTTTATTTTATAACAAAAACCATTTAGTAAATAGATAAATATCAACAAATATTTTATTGTTGATTTTAACATTCATCCATATTTATTTCAGAAAAAGAAAAATTTAAAACGAAAAGAAAAATGTAAATGTGGCTGCAAAACCCAAAACCCTACAGATCTTCCGCTACCGAGCTGCTTCGGGTCGAATCAGCGAGTCGGGTCAAAATTCACCTGAGAAAAATGTTCGCGAGGCGGCTCACTTCTTTCTTCAAGCGATCTTCAACCTCAAGGTACTGGACATGTTGCTGGATCTTCACTGATTTAGACTCCAATTTCCCTTTTGATTTTGCTTTTCATGTTTAGTATTCATTTGACAATGGAATTCACAATTTCTGCTTTGATCGAGATTAGGATAATATTGTGTCGTGTTGCGATATTGCAATTTGAATCCGATCATCGAGCATCTTAAACCCTGTTAGGCTTTCTCGGTCTCGTTTTGGTTTTACGAATCGGGAATTTTAATCTCTATCGCGATTTCAAAATCTCTCTAGTTTTCTTGTCGAGGAAAGACACATGTCTCTTTATGTTGAAAGATCCATACCCAATTTGTGGAAGAAACGCTATTGTAGTTAAATGTACTGAAGAAATGTCTTTTGGAACAGCTCGGAGAAAGCTGGAAAAGAGGGGACATTGGGCTCTTTTGGTCGGAAAGCAGTGTCTTTTGTCTTGATTACAGTCACTGGTGGTGTTGCTTTGAGTGCTCTCGATGACCTTTCGATCTACCGTGGATGTAGCAGGTAATCACATTATCGTTTCATCGAAAATGCATTATCTTTCCATCGGAGTTTGGCTATTGTAATGCACATGCTTTGTGTAACTTCACTCATAGTTTCTTTGTGAGTCGGTTTTGTGTATTCCATAGTTTTCTCCTTATTCTGCTTGATTGTGAGAAGGCTTTATGACTGAGTTAAGTCAATGTTTTTAGTTGGACAACATGTTTAGAGGATAATTAAACGTTAATGGGAGATGAAACCATTGGAATTGATTTCTAATTTACTGCAACTGCCAGTTTGACCATGAGTTGCTGTCAGTGGGACGAGTTTATTGATATATGAATCAACATTGAAAGCAGAAAAGAAGCTCAAGTCTTGGTGCTAGTGCTTCATGTAGTTCAATCAAAATCTGTGTCCTTATTTCGATTTGGCTTGAACCTTGTAGACTGCTTTAGTGAATCTGGTTAAGCATAAGGAGAGAAAATATTATGCTTGGTAACTAGATTTTGGCATTGCTTCACTGTGTAGTTCAATGCGCCCATTAACAAGGATATAATCTGGTTTGTCGTGTGTATTTCTGTATATCTTGTGCTAGTGCCACCACTTTACATGTAATGATACTTCTTCGTTCTGTCCCCACTAGGAATCGATAAGGAAATCATTGGAATATTCAGAACAATTCTCTTTAGGAGTTCTATATGCACCAATTTGTTATTTTATTGAGCATTGTATCAAATTCCTTTTTGTGAACTCTTCTCCTTGAATCATTAAACATGACATGATTTTCAAGAATGTGGTAGTTGCATTGGTGATTTGACAAAAAAAGTCTTTGTATGATTAATTTCAGCAAGGCGATGGAGAAGGTGATGAATAGTAAGGCAATGATTGAAGCTATTGGAGAGCCAATTGAGAAAGGGCCATGGTACAATGCATCACTAGCTGTTTCTCACCAAAGGCACTCAGTGTCTTGTTCGTTTCCTGTAATTGGACCACAAGGCACGGGAATCTTGCATCTTAAAGCTGTTCGCAATGGAGGTAAACTTCTCAAAGGCACCAGTCTCACAAGTACTTGCATTTGCCTTTTTCTTTTTACTCATTGGATCCTGTTTTCTCTTTGCTTTTGGTTTCTTGGAACAGAAGATAGCTTGTTTGGGTTTTTACAACAAAAGGACTGGGAGATTCTGATAATGGACGCACTTGTCCACGTCCCTTCAAACGATGGACCCCAACAAACATTGAGAATCAACGTCTCTGACTCTGACAGTGTTGCTCCTTTAGCTGGTACCGACTTGAAACCTTCCAAACCAGAAGAGCCAGAGAAGAGCTAAGAAGAGTATGACCGCTAAGTACAGAACGCACGCTTGCTGGAGCTCCTGTCTAGGGTTTTATTCCATTCCATTATTTCTTGTGTCAAAAGCATCCCAACGGAAACTTGGATCTTTTTTTTACTGACCAATAAACACATCCTTTTTCAAGGACTATACAAAAAGTTCAATACATGATTGGTAAAAGACCAGTGAAAATAACTGCATTGCCATGTGCGTCTAGAATGTGAACGCAGAGAGACGCCTTGTTGCTCTGTTAAATGTTTTTTTTTTGTTATATTTCTTTTACATTCAGTTTCCGACTATTGCCCTCTAAGATAAATACGAAATTAAAAGGAAAATGAATGTATTCATATCGAATATCTAACCGATAATTTCTATCGTATTTGTAAGCATGTCTACAATTGTAGGTGGAATTGGCAGCAAGAAAGAACAGAACTTTGTGTTGTATCCTGTAACATTGACATTCACCGGCCAATTCATATGTTGGCCTCTTCACTCTGTCACATGACTATTTTCGACACACCAATTCAGAAAACAGACCTCAAACCAAAGTGGCTATTGTTATGACTCAGGTCAGCACAAAAGCTCACACAACAACAAAAATATTGAACTGAGACAATTGGGAGGGGCCGCGCGCACGCAGGCCCCAACTGCCACAAATAATGACGCAGGCTCTTCCACTTGGGAAGACCTTAAGCTAAGCACCCTTCCTTTATGTGCAATGGAAGTCACTAGCTTAGGCCACTCGTCTTCATGATCACGAGTTGACCCCGTCCAGGTAAGTATCTTTCACATTTGCACCTTCTTCTTCTTTTATACTACGACACAGACCAATGTCTCATTCTTATCTTCCGATGTGGGACAAGTGATTCATTCATTAACCCTAGTGTTATTCCTTGATGGGCCTCAATGATTACATTACGGCCCACGTCAAACCCACTTGACTTATGTTTTCTTTTCACTAATGAGGTAGTTTGGTTTGGTCGTTTATGAGTTTGAGAGAGCCGTTGTAGAAAGATACTGATACTGATACAAGAAAAAATCTGTTTGGAAAAGGGCCACTTCTTTATTATTAATCTCTGTGGTTTACTGATACTGATACTGATACAAAAACAACAAATTAAAATCTCAAACAAACTTATCTCTATGAACTGGAGAAACTACATTTGATAACCAATACAAACAAAAATAAATCACTTTTTGGTTTTCTGTATAATAAAACCGGAAAACTATATTCCAAAACCGTAGCAAAATGTGGGTTCTGTCTCTTTTTTTACTGTGTCTTATCTCTCTGTTCGCTCTTCCATGAATTCTTAGCTGCATCTGCTGAGATAGTCGTGCCTCCATTGCTGTCGCTGCTGCTATCTTCTCCCGGCTTTGGTTTCGAGAAGAACGGGTCCCACACGTGGCCCCCGGCTTCCCGTTGGCCTTCCTCTAATAAGGCATACTTCCAGCTGTTCTCTTCCACAAAGTAATCGTACTCGGTTCGACCCTCGATCATGTTCTTCCTTAACCGAGTCACCTTGTCTATCACGGCCTGTACCGAGACATCAAATGCATCCTTCAGTGTCTCCATCTCTGATCTCGGGTCTGCATAGATCAGCCCCGGGATGAGGTTTATTACATTCTCCCTCATGATCTTGACCTGCTCTGGTGGAATCTGGAGGAGTCGTTCCTCGATGCTCATGTTTCTCTTACGAATATCATCCTCGGGGATGAAAACCGAGTAGGTTGTGTAGTTCTTGGGTAGATGCCATGTGTACTGTGTGTAAGCTGAGCCCGGGTGGAAGAAGACGGGTATGCAACCAGCAAGCATTGAGTCAAAAGCCGATCTTCGGGTGTAAGAGTCTCCCTGTGGTTGCAGACAGAAGAGAGAGCCCTGAAACATCTGCATAATGCTACTCGGTGCATGACATTTGCTTTCCCCAAAATCACATTCCAATAGTTTCCCAACATTTGAGTTTCGACACTGATCGATGATCTGCCCTCTGATGGATTTTGGGTTGTCGGGTCGTGGGGCTCCTGCAAATGAGAAAAGCCACTTCCTTTCCAGGTTTCTCATCCGCTCTTGCCACTCAAACACCTCTGAGTCCTTTGCTGGGTGGAAGTAGGTTGGGTATGGGATCCCAAAATCGTTTGCATTCCATGGACTCGACTCAACCACAAGCATAGACATGTTCTTGGCAGCCGGTAAGAAGAGAAGCTTATTACCCCAATCAGTTTCTTCTTCAGACAATCTCCTGAAATCCCACGTTATCCTACCCGCCACAAGGAAATGATCTTTACCTCTCATTATTTCCCACTCAGGCCGCTTCATGAGCCAATCAACCAACTCAAGCGAAGCAGCATCCCTAGTTGAGATATTGTATCCCCATAAGTACCTAGCAACATCGAATCCAGCATAGAACGGCACAAAAATCGCAGCAGCAAGAGAAGAATCATTCGTCAAGCACTTGTACTGCTTCATCCGGTTGCTGAATATCACGTCAACAGCAAACTGATTAGTCGCATACCAGCCTTCATCCGAGAAGACACCTTCGACATTCTCAAGCGGCGGTCCAAGACCAGCATTGGTGGTGAACTTACACATGTTAGTCCAAAGACTAAGCTTCTTACAATCTCTAAGCATATCCTCATTAAACCTCGAAGGAAGATCATGAACATAAATGTACTTCCCTCCACACGGATCACTTTTGTTATCTATCGTCTTCAAAGCTCGTATAAACGGAAACTCCTGTTTCTCGACAACACTAGGGGGCTTAACGGTGGAAGTAGAGTTAGCTACTGGAGCAGGAGGAAGTACTGGCTTACCTATTGTAGTAACTAAAGGCTCCTTGGGAGGTTTCGAAGGAACTGTGTGAGGCTCAAGAGGGAATTTATCTACCCGAAGAGAGATTGTTGATGATGGTTGAGATTGAGCATAACTAGGTTGCAATTGGATCTGATTCTCAATGTTACTAGTGCTACTTCCTAAGACAACAAAATGGAAGTACAACAACAATGCCCAGAAAAAAAGTGATAAAGCAACCAATAAACAGATTCGATTTGTCTGATTCTTCCCATTTCCTTTCTCCATTGGCTCTGTCTGAGCAACTTCTGCAGAACGACGCCTCATAGAAACCCTCGGTGTCATTACGAGATCACAACATTAAAACCCTAATAATCCTAAAGAGCAAAACCCAGGTCCTAATCAAAGCTCTAGAAGCTATTTGAAGTAAAATCGAAGCTCGGAAACAGAGAAAAATCCAAGCTTTGATCGGAAAGTTTAAGTACAAAAAGAAGCAGATTTGAGAAGTGTACCGACAAGGATCTGTAAGAGATGGAGCTATACGAAGAAAAGCTATTGATCGTTAAAGCAAAGATCCAGAGATGTGTGAAAGGGAAGTTATTTTTCTTCAAATTGATCAGACAAAGATCGATGGATTTTGACCTGTTTTGAGTTGGTCTCATCACCGTCGTTGAGGGAGAGAGAGAAGAAGACTAAATGTAATTGAGAGGCGCACGTTAGTCGGACAGCTAAATCTGCGCCGTCAGTTTTTCCCTCTACTTGTCGGTGACCAGTATGACCTTGCCACGTATTAAAAACTTTTGCTGACATGTCGGTTGATGACGTCAGCTTGGACTCTTTGACTTAACTTCTCGACTCGTAACGTG
Organism: Arabis hirsuta; assembly: GCA_964056655.1. Classification (NCBI taxonomy): domain Eukaryota; kingdom Viridiplantae; phylum Streptophyta; class Magnoliopsida; order Brassicales; family Brassicaceae; genus Arabis; species Arabis hirsuta. Next base: position 482,034 of record OZ053301.1, read on the forward strand.
AGTCCAACGAGCGTGTGGGAATGACTCCACGTGTAATCATGTGAATGGTTAATTACGTTGGAAATAGCACAAATCACAGAATTTGATGGTAAACTAAACCGATATACACGTTAGTAACATGATTACTTCTAGTTCAAGCACATTATTTTAACTTTCTCAGCTGATTAATGAGTAAATAATTCTTGTTCAATTAGTTTAAAACTTGTGTGTTAGTATTAAAGTTCGACGAAAGGCATAATTAGAAGGAAACTTTATTGTTTTGTTGGGGCCAAATATCTTATCATAATGTCCAACTTATGATGACAGTAAGTAGATCACAAGTATTTATGCAAACCTACATTACACAGATAATTAGGTTGAAACTAAAACTAAATATTTCAGAATGATATATGTTTGTATACATGTAATATCAAAAAAAATATATATCGAATATGAGAGAAACTCGCATGCATGATATATCTTTGCATGAAACTACAAAACCAAATATTTCAGAATGATATATGTTCGCACAGAACTTTTTGCACTTATGATAAACTTTTAGCTATTTGCAATCTTTTTTGCTTTTGTTTGTTTAAATTCAAAGTTAAGAGAGAGAGTTTGTACGAATCTTATTTATTACTATAGTAGCTTGGTTTTGTGGTACTGGTAAGTGGGTAATATAGATTTCACAAGTGGTTTTGGGGATAAATAACTAGACTAAAGCTAATTTAATTATTATCGATTTTTTTTAATATGCAATTGGGTTTATTTTAGGCTACTAATTTTCGAAGTTTATGGAAATTTAATATTTTTACACTAAAACCGTTTACAGATAGATAAGTAAAAAGTGATATAATTTCAGACAAAGAGAAATTTGTACTCTAGCTTTGATCTATGATCGATTTTCAACAAAGCAAAACCACTCGTTAACTTATAAACCTATAAAGAAATTGTCTGCATATGTCAGATCGAATTAGGGATTTACAATTCGAACTTGAGAAATGTTTGCCATATGTGTCGGGATCAATTGGACGAGTTTGAAAGGTTCAATGAGAAAAGACTTGATCACTTTAATATCACTCATATTCAATTAATAACAAAAAAGAGCAAAAACAAAAAAAACTTGGAAACTTTAAAGAGGCAAACGTGGCTTGTGGGAGTGGGGAAGTTTGTGCTACCCAAGCTACAAACTCACATGGATACCACCAAGTACTGTGCAATATTTTAATAATTCAAGAGAGTAATGGACTAGCATTAAGTTTTTCCAACTATATAAAAATAAAAACTCACTTTTGATTCTTCAATTATTTGTTACAATTGGTGAACATGTAAGGGTAATTTGCAAAAGTGGGGGATTGAATATTGGCCAAATTTGTTACAATTCTTGAATAAACTACAAAACAAATGAAATCGTGGTCGTCTAATCATCCTTGGCCGAATGGGCAAAAATCATATATATATTTAGAAAATATAGTTTCTAATTGATACTTAAACAGTTAGTTATAATAATCCGGTAGTTGAGATTGTAATTGGTAGCCTCATGACGTTAGTCACTTTTGCTCCACTAGACTACTATGGAACTTGCATGATCGGAATGTAACAAAAAAAAAAAAACCCTTCAGTTCAATGAAACATGTAAATTAACATCTTTTAAAAGCTTATAGATTGTCCCAATTAAACATTGTAAAAAAAACTACAATTAAATTATATTCTGAAACACATATGGTTTTAATTTTGGCATGTTTAAGAATTAAAAATTTTGTCAATTTAACAATATAAGAAGAACTAATTTTGTAACAGTCTCTGTACCATAGTTAGAGTTTACATTTAGATATTATTAAATGTTTGAAAAACTATGAGAAGGTAGTGAACCTTCATGTGACAATATTACTATCGGATGATTGGTTGACCATAGTTGTAGATTATTTGATGTAGAATTTGGGTTGTAAACGTTTTTGTTGTAGCTGTAAGATTTTGGCTGTAACGATTTTAAAATTAAAATATGATTGGTAAGTATTAAATTTATTTGTAGAATAATTATTTATCATATAAAGTTTTCAAAATAAAATAAATGATATTTATAGAATAATGTATGTAAAAAATGTTGACCTAAATATGTCCCTTCATAATCAAACATCTCCTTGGCCTTAGCAAAATATGGCTCATTGGTCTTTGTTTCCCATATTTTGATAGCAAACTCTGCAATATGTTCGGGCCAAGAACTCTACCATCCATTGGGGCTCACAATTGCATTAGCAAAATAATCTTCATTAGGTTGCAACCTTTTGTAGGTTCTAATGTATTTGTTCCTATGATTAAACAGTCATATCACATTCAATAGTATGTCTATGCATACTATTGAACCATAGAGAATTGATGAATATGTTCACCTGAACAGCCACAGTAGATTTCATGGCAATGTTCAATCCCATCCTCAATTCTAAAGTTGGGATTATGAACGTGAAAATTCCCCCTAGTGACATCGAGCCGTTGGATGTTATTCAGCAGATAACAAATGCAATTTGTATGCTCGACATTGTCCCTCATTCTATGCTTTTGACTGTGGTTGCTGTGCGAAGGAGAATATCAATGGCTGCCAGGCAAGCACTTAGGGGAAGTCTTTAGAGTTACTATAAAGAAATTTTGACAAACGATCCTGGTGATGCAAATATTCGAAAGAATGTTGCTGATATATACATAATAGCTGCACTGAGGAGAATTGTCAACACATGCAGATCACTTGGAAATACAAGGGAACTTCCACCATATATTCTGATTGTCGAAGGGGATCATATTCACATCCATATCAGCAAGACGTATGTCCTCGGGGTATTGGTTCTTGTAACTTTCAACGAAGCTTTTACTTCAACAGAGATTCAGATTAGATTCATTACCACAGAAAACAGAGGGATAAGGACTTAGTAGAAAAGATACATAGGACCGTTGAAACACTACAAAAATAGGGTAAAATAGGCACAAATTTTGCTACAACATGTATTTGTAACAAATATTAACTACAAAGAATCATAATTTTTTTACGAAATAGTGGTAGAATAAAGTTGTAGCAAACTTGTAATAAATAGTGGTTAATTTGTTACAACTTGTCACAAATTAAATTTTGTTACTAATTTAATACAATTTGTTATGGACAAGTTGTCAGAAATATTATTACAAAATATATTGTAGCTAAACGTATCTATAACTACTAGTTGCTTCAAATCATTTGTATGAAAATAAGAATAGTGAAAATGAGATTAAAAATTTGTAAACCGTGGTTTTTTGTTATAAAATGTTTGTATCATTAGTTATTATTTTGCTACAAATATATTTTGTAGCTATTTTCATTACAATTAGTGACAAATATCTGTGACTAATTGAGTAGACGTGAGGTGGAGGCTACATCAAAAGTAGCTACTGAGTTTTCGTATCTAATTGTAACAAGTTGCTACGAATTCCTATGATTTACGTGTAGCATATTTTTTAAAAAAGGCAAAGCTTCTTTATGTATAGAAGGGACAAGGGATATTTGGGTCAAGATGAAAGAGAAAAACATGGAAATGATGTTTGTTGAAAGGGCAATTTGAAGAGAGAGTTTTGTCTATAAAATAGAAGATATATCTTCGATAACATGTAGAAGAAGAGAAAAAATTTTAAACACGTATTAAAAAGTTTGAGAAGAGAGGAAGAGAAAAAAATTTTTGAGAAAGAGAAATTTTTTTTTTTGTTTAATTTTTTGAATTTTTCATTGATAAACTTTTATTTTGTAAGAAAGCGTGTAAGAATATGTCGTCTAACGAATTATCAATAGCAATGGATGTACAACCGCATTGATTGAAAAACAAAGTGTGTCATAGAAAAATTTCAAGCGGGCTAGCAGATTTTATTAGATTTTCCACGCTGAACAAAATCTTATCAAGAAACCGAATTTGGTGTCCTTGCAGAAATTGTGCTAATAGGATTCTCGATGAAGTGAATATTGTATGCAAGCACATATTTAACAAGGGATTCACACCGAACTACACAGTGTGGACCGTTCACAAGAAAAAGCTCGAGCATCTGCCTGTGTAACAAGACGATGATGATATATATGAAGAGAACAACACTGTACAATAAAACGTTGGGGAGTATAATTTCTATGTAGATTTGGACGAAGCTACGTATCATGGGATGATGCCAAATACAAAAGGGAAAGTAGGTGACGACGAACCTTATGATGAACCGATAGAAGCTGTGTATCTTTACAAATGCATTTGGATTCAGCAAATGAACTTCTGTATGCTGATTGTGTCGAGGGAATCCAAAGCATTGAAAAAGTTGGTAGCCTCACTAGTGGGGGTATCTTCTATCGGTTCATCATAATGTCCGTCGTCACCTACTTCCTCTTTTGTATTTGGCATCATCCCATGATACACAGCTTCGTCCAAATCTACATAGAAATTATACTCTCCAGCGTTTTCTTGTACAATGTTGTTCTCTTCATATATATCATCATCGTTTTGTTGCATAGGCAAGTGCTTGAGATTTCCCCCTGAACGGTCCACACTTTGTAGTTCAGTGTGAATCCATTGTTAAATATGTGCTTTCACATAGTATTCACTTCAACGAGAATCTTATTAACACAATTTCTGCAAAGACATCAAATTCGGTTTCCTGATAAAATTTCGTTATGTGTGGCATATCTAATAAAATCTGCTAGCCCCGCTTGAAAAATTTCTATAGCACACTTTGTTTCTCGATCAATGCGGTTGTACATCCATTATCGTTGATAATTAGGATTGTTAGACGACATATTTTTACATCATTTCTCACAAAATAAAAGTTTATCAATGAAAAATTCAAAAAAAAAAAAAATTCTCTCTTTCTCAAATTTTTTTTCTCTTCCTCTCTTCTCATTTTTTTAGTACGTGTTTAATTTTTTTTCTCCTCCTCTACATGTTATCGAAGATATATCTTCTCTTTTATAGACAAAACTCTCTCTTCAAATTACCCTTTCAATAAACATCCTTTCAATGTTTTTCCCTTTCATCTTGACCCCAATATGCCTTTTCCCTTTTATACATAAAGAACCTTTGCCCCTTTTTAAAAATATGCTACACGTAAATCGTAGAAATTCGTAGCAATTTGTTACAATTAGATACGAAAACTCAGTAGCTACTTTTGGTATAGCCTCCACCTCACGTCTGCTCAATTAGTCACATATATTTGTCATTAATTGTAATGAAAATAGCTACAAATATATTTTGTAGCCAAATAATAACTAATGATACAAACGTTTTGTAACAAAAAACCACGGTTACAAATTTTTAATCTCATTTTCATTATTCTCATTTTTCATACAAATGATTTGAAGCAATTAGTAGTTATAGATACGTTTAGCTACAATATATTTTGTAATAATATTTTTGACAACTTATCCATAACAAATTGTACTAAATTAGTAACAAAATTTAATTCGTGACAAAATTGTAACAAATTAGCCATTATTTATTACAAGTTTGCTACAACTTTATTCTACCACTATTTTTTTTAAAAATTTGTGATTCTTTGTAGTTAATATTTGCTACAAATACATATCGTAGCAAAATTTGTGGCTATATTTTGAATATATACGTACTTAGTTAGTAATCACATGCATAATCACATGTGCGTAGTTACACATTTTCATTTGAAATCGAAAATGAAAAAAACTAAAATAAAATCAAATTTAATTGTGATTTAAATACTCTGTTGACTCGTCCTCAAATTCCTCACTTCAAATCATAGAACATAGATGCAAGTTACTCAACACAGAATAATATTTAATCATAAAAGATATTATTACCAGAAAATGAACAACGCAAAAGTGTCAAAGTCCTTATCCTCATCCCAATCTGCATGCATTCCCTCTCCCCATTTACCTTCTGTCACCATCCTCCTAACCTCAACATTTATGGGTCTTATCAATTGCATGCAAATACTTTTTAAAACGAGAGTTTGTGATGATCTTTACAAACGCCTCATATTACCATATAAACTCAATTTCTAATCATTTCTTTCAACTGTCAATTTCAACCGTTCGTTTCAAATGATCGCCTTATTGGTAACAAATAAATTGTTCAACTACACTACCATGCCAAACTAGATAACGAATCTGACTAATATTATAACTCACTCGATCTTGACATGTATCCAATATTTTTAGATCATAACATGTGTTAAAAATTAAAATTAATTAGGAAAAAATAAAATTAAAATGGAAAACGAACAAAATAATTTTGACGCAACTAACCAAATAGTAAAAAAAAAAATCTATAATAATCTTAAACATATAGAAATTTTTTTAGAATATTTTAAACAAATTATAAAAATAAAATTAGAATAGAAATAGAGAGACTATAAACAATAAAAAAAATAGAGAGGAAATAAAAAATTAATTAAGAAAAAAATATGAATGACAAAATAAAAGAAATTTTATAAATTAAAAAACAAAAAATTAGAAAGAATATGAAAATCTCAATGTTAAAGTTTATATGCACAAACATACCCAAAAAAAAAAATTAGTTATAAAATATTACAAAAAAATAATTTCTTCTATACCTATACTTTTGAATGTTAGAAAAGAAATCATATAAAATTAAAATTTATACATGTTATAAAATAATAATAATATATTTACTGTTAATATTCCAAAGTGTAAGATTTCACGAGTATAGATCTCTAGAAAAATAAATTAATGACATCAATAACATTTTTCAGTCACATATTTATATATAATGTTTGATAAACTATTTATAAAATATTTTATAGGTTTTTATGAGATTATTCACATAAATTTATTGTCTTATGATTTAATTTTATAATATTTTAATTGTTATAATATTTTATCATATAGTTAATATAAATGTGTAAGAATTTGTTTTTTGTTATTAAGAATATGATTCAAATTCTATTTATGTATATATATTTTTGGATCTGCATAATATGATATTATGATATAAAATTAAGATATAAATTAAAGTTTAGTGGATTAAGAGTTAAGACCCATGTTTAAATATTTTAAAATATTTTTGTAATTTAACAGATTACTAATTAAAATTTAAAATTTTATATTAATAATTTTTAATATGTTTACCCGCGTTGATACGCGGATCCTAATCTAATAACTAATATATCTAAAATTACTTCAAAGACGGATTATAAGTTGGATAAGGACAATTTGTATATCTAAAATCGGTATTCAAATTTTACGCTTTGCATGTACACACTATTGAGTTTCAAAATGGATTATAAAAACTACAGTTATACAATCACTAAATTATATATCCGGATCATGATAATAAAATATTTCATAAAAATTATTATATTCTTAGATGCTTACAACAATTTTATTGTTATTGGACACATAGAGTTAACCACAATAAACCATACCAAATAGATAAATACACACAATTGAGAAAAGAAAATGATAAAATACACACATGTCACAAAGAAAATAAAACGTTTTTATAAATCAATAGAAAGTTTTGAGATTTTTAGAGCTACCACAAAGTTAGGATCTTGAGAGACAAGTTGTTCGAAATCTTTAGCCAGTTTGATATGGTTTCTTATATAGCTCTTCAAGTTTTCAGATCCATAGAGGCTTAAAACCATCCATAGTTTCAAATTGCAAATTAATATCATGAAATCAAGATCCTCGTAAACTACTTTGGAAGAAAAATCTTGGCATTGTCAAGGTAGCTTATGCATAAATTCTTTACAATCAGATACGTTACAACATAGTAACCATTTCAAAGGCAGACAGAAAATTACTTTCTGATACTAAAGTTTTTAAAAAAGCAAAGAAAGAAAGAGAAGAAGTCTTCATGAAAGAATGAGAGAAAAAGACGAATGCTTTGTTGCAGCCGTATACACCAAACCAAAACCTGCAGCAGAATTGGCTAATTTAAAGCCACCATCAGGTGCCAACAACAAAACCTTGTAGTCCAATTTATCATCAAGAACTTCCACAACATCATAAGTCTGGGATTGCAAATCAATGACTTGAATGTCACTACTCCAATTTATGTAGATAGCCCAGACATCACCAGTCTTGGGCATGATGCTGTAATCACTTCCATCTCCAGAGGAATCTAGGCTTGTCTGACGCGAAAACACATCAAGATCAGTGAATATTTCGAGCACTTTTTCTTGACCGGAAATTCCCACAGCCAATGGGCATTTTCTTGTCAATCGACGTGTAGCCTTTACCCGACCCTGCTCAAACGCCTGAATGATGCGATTTTCTGAATCTTGCCATAGTACCGGGGCAAGTAGTCGTCGTCGCCACTGCAAAATGACCAGTTTGGAAAGTTATTCCTTTGCTAGCAAAGTAAACACAATGCGAATTCTCAGAGTTTGGCACTGTAGGCTCTGCTAGTAGATGTAATGGGACATCAATCTCTTTGATATTTTCTGGTAATGCTGCGGGATCCAGCTCATAAGCAACTCTAGGCATACCTTCTGCTTCATTTCCGGTTATCTTGAATGATGGAACAAGGTCGGAGAACTGATAACTACCATTAAGATGAATGTAACATGTCTCAGTTTCCTCGGTAAAGCGACAAAACACGCAATCTTGGCATCCCATCAGTATCATAAAGAGCCCATGTTTGGCCAACTACTTTCTTCCCTCAGTTTACCAAAGTCTTTAAAACTTGAATCATGTTTAGCTCTTTCTGGTTCTGCTCCAGTTTCTTCCTTAGACAAAGACCTTTTTACGGTTTCTGCTGTCGCATTGTACATCAAAAGCCTGTCGCTTGCTAAACTCAGACCTCAGAGACTGCTCTCCTCCATCAAAGCCAAACTCTTTTGTAGCTTTAGTGTCAAATAACTTCTCCAGCCTCGCTGCTGTTCTAGTTTCTCCTTTCTCTTCTCGCCAATCCTTCCCTCTTTCTCTTCTCACCAGTGTTTGTGGCAAAAGAGAATGCCTGAGGAAGCTCTCGAGCACCATCAAGGTTGGCCTTTTCCATCTTGAGTGGCTCCTCCAGTATGATCTCAAATCGACCAGTGTGTGTCCTATTCATCATCAACAATGAACAAATAGAGTAATCAACACTAACAAAAAGCCAAGACACTGAAAATTCCTCGGAAGAAACAACAAGGAATCTATTAAAACCTTCACTTCTATTTTATAGTTTGAAACACATTTAAAAACTCCCAAAACCCCCTAACCATGTACCACAAGAGAGAGAGCTTATGCGTAAATACTTTAGTAGTGTATGGTTCATTTGGAGTGTATGATACTGACAAATATATCTCTCTGAAATGGCTTGGATGAATTCAGTAGGAGTTGCAATTTGAAGAGAGAGCTATGCAGTCTCCCCCACACATGCAGCCATTATCATGCAGTTTCAAGAAAAAGAAAAGGTAATTGCAAGAATCAATCGATATATCGATGTTTCCTCTTCCAATGTTACTGAAATCATGTAAATATTTCAGTTGGACCTCTATAGATCTTGCTGCATTAACTGGGATACCTATTGACGCATTAAAAACCAAGAGTAAACTTGTGGATAAGCAAGGTACATACTGTGATTGTAGTCTTGTGCTCTAAACCACTCATTTGGAGAAAGAGCTAACTTGTAAAGTTTCCTCAACTTAGGCAGTTTTGAGAGAATCTACCGGAACAGACTCAAATGCTAGTGTGTGTATACGCTTGTTGAATCCATGACTGAATCTGGAAAAAGGAAAACGAGGAGCTTTTAACAAGTGATGAAGAAAGTGAAAGATCAATCGCTTATGTGGAAGACCAACTTCGCAGAGAAATGACAATATACGAGGTATGTGATTACTTCCTAAAAACGAAGTGAAACATAACAGATCACTACACTGTGAAGCAAGTGGTAACTAGATATAGATTAGTAGCTCTTCCAGAATACAAGTCTTTTACCATTGTAGATTGTCTTTTAATTCACTCAGACCTGACAGATTGCAAAGACACATAAGGTTACAGGCAAGCAGAAAAATTGCCATAAATTAGTCAGTGCTGATAATTACATCAAGAACATAGGCCTTTCTGGTGAAAGAACTCTTTCAGTTTTACTAGATATGTTCTTGTTATTGATATGCTCTTTATAATAAGTTTCTACCCGTCAAGTCTATGTCTCTTTGCATACTCCAACTCACCAGAATCAACAGACATTGCTCGCATACCTGCGGCACGATTGCAGAGATTTTCAAAAGGTATAAATAATTATCAGAAAAGCTGAGAACAGAGAACTTACAATTTGCTTCATCGATCATAAAACATTGAAGAAAAGACAAAAGAAAATCAACATTAAATTAAAATGTTAAATACTACAACAATGGTACACAGGTTCAAAGAAAAGAAAGATGGATTAATTTGATGGAATAGAACACAAACTTTCGACATAATCAAGACAATCTCCGGTGGTATGCTGCAAGACTACATCATAAGATTTGGTCTGGAGGTGATGCACCACCACCGGTTGCAAGTATTGACGGCCATGAAGCAATAGCTTATTCTCCTCCAGAATTGCTACTGGTAAGAGCGGGCCGTCGGGTTCCCCGAACCAAGAAACAGTTTCCGATAAATCTATTGAACACAACTGCTTCCATGTGCGTGAAGAGGAGTCGAACAACCATATGACTTGGGAGGGCCAGTTTTTCTGAGAAACGCACAAGCGGTTACCGAGGGTGCACATGATGACGCTGTAGGGGTCAAGAAGATGGGCAAAGGGAGCTTTGGAGAGAAGGTGGAAAGTTTCAGTGTGAAGATCCAAAGATATCACCATGGTTTCTTCACAGTCGGTAAACCAATGAAGTGATCCGTCGAAATACACGGGCTTCTGGTAAGGAAGAATGCGATAAGGAGAAGCAGGGAGAAGGAACCTCCAAGCGTTGGTGGTAAAATCGAAGACCTCGCAACAAGTGGCATTGTCTAGGCCAAAGTCGGATGAATTATACAACCAGACGGACTTGAATGTGCCCCTGCGTTTGTCTTTACCGAAGCCAGGCTCAGGACAGAAGAAGTCATAGACTCCTTTATCATACCTGTCCGCCATGACCCGTTGAACGGAGGAAAGAGGAAAACGCTGATGCCATCCAGTGGTGGGATTGATGACGATGCTATCTGAGTAGACGCAGTAGAGGCATAGAAGACCGTCACAAGTACCACGGCAAACACTGGTGCTCGAAGTAGGGAACCTAACAGTACGAATTACTGAGGACCCCAACAGAATTATCCTATTTTGATTTTGATGTTGTTGACGAGCAACATCATCACCACCAAGGGACACGACAAGGACATCTGATTGCTTAGGACGAAGAAACTGTCTTTCGGCAAAACGTGGGGACTCGATTGTGGAGTTCCAGTTCTTGGATACAGACTTGAATCTCAGCAGAGGCTTCACCGGAAGCCTCTCGAGGATCAGCTCTACAACATCGTGTGGTAGCAATTCTTCCACACTCGAGCGATGTCGTTTCAGCAACATTCTATGTTCGTGTCTTTTCTAATTGATCAACCAGGCTTGATAAATATATATATATATATACACACACGAGAGCATCCGAGTCCACCTACAAATTGGAAAAAAAAAAGCAAAACTTCAACTCACTTTCGAAAAGGAAATTTCAAAACCAAATTACCAATCAGAAATAATGATCTAAGCAGACAAATTCCTTATCTACAATACCAAAATCGTCCTCTCTTTATCCGAGTCCACCTAGAAATTGGAAAATATGAAAACTTTCGAAATGGAAATTTTCCTCTCTTTATCATTTTCTATGAATAATTAAACCCAAAAACTTAACAAGATATTACAGATTTCATCAAAAATCACTCTAACAAACAAAATTAATAATAGTCATAGTGATTAGTATTAGTGATTACCTCCAGCATTCAGGTTCACCAATCCTCCACCAAAAGAGAGAGACCGACCACTTTCGCTTCTAACCCCTATGACTGTCTTCCTTCTCCTCTTTTGCGGCTCTATTCTGTTTTTCTTTTGGGCTTAGAGAAGAGAAAAAAGAAACGTTACCAGACCGAACACAAATTATTCGGTATTTTTAACCGGTTAACGCTACTTTATTTTATTACATTTTGTTCAATACCAGACCGGTTACACGCTACTTTCTTAGTACAATTGGTTCAATTTTCAGTTTTTGTTGCGTTTATATTTGGGAAACCCCTTCCTATTTAAACCATAGTAACATTATTTACTTAACCTAAATATTTTAATTTAATTGGTTTAAAACTATTACATGGCAATGAAATATGAAAAGTTGCTAAAAGTAACCCTTAAATTGATTTGAAATACAATGATAACCCACATGTCTCATGTTTGAGAAAAGTAATCCAAAACGAGAAAGCCTTTGTGCCAACTTGAAGAAGTGTGCCTTTTGCACTAATGAGCTTGTGTTTTTAGGATTTATAGTGAGTTCACAAGACCTCAGAGTGGACCAAAAAAATGTTAAAGCTATCCAAAAATGGCCCACACCAACAAGCCTTAGTCAAGTCTGGAGTTTCTATGGGTTGGCTAGCTTCTACCGATGGTTTGTTAAAGATTTTTAGCACCCTTGCTACACCCCTCATTGTTGTCATCAAGAAGCACGTGGGATTCAAATGGGGAGAGGCTCAAGAAGACGCTTTCAAAGTCCTAAATGATCGTTTCTCTAATGCTCCTGTTTTAGTTTTACCCGATTTTACTAAAATATTTGAAATTGAGTGAGATGCATCAGGCTTAGGGATCATGGCTGTTCTTACTCAAGGAGGCAACCCCATTGTTTACTTTAGTGAGAAACTCAGTGGAACCACTCTCAACTACCTCACTTATGACAAAAGAGTTGTACGCTTTAGTCCGGGCCGTGGAGACTAGGCAACATTATCTACTCGCTAAGGAATGTGTTATACACACGGACCATGAGACTTTGAAGCATCTAAGAGGGCAAACTAACCTCAAACGGCGACATGCTAAGTGGCTAGAGTTCATAGAAAACTTCCCTTATGTCTTACAAGAAAGGCAAAAACAATGTCGTGGCCGATGCATTATCTAGGAGACATACGCTTATTACCACCATAGATGCTAAGGTTTTTGGTTTTGAAATGATTATATCTTTGTATGAAACTGAGCTTCATTTTGCAGAAAGTTATAAAAATCATGGAAAAAGAGCTTATGCATCATTCTATATACCCAATCCATCCAAACTTTTATTTATCCTAAACTACACAAAGTTACGAGTGACAATTTTAAACTACTACTTTCATTTTAGTTTAAAAAAAAAAAAAGAAGACAAACTTTACTTACTACTAAATAAGTTACTTATTTATTTATAGGGTTCATTTTCGTAAACTAGACAAACTTTACTTAATAAAACTCAATCCATCCAAACTTTTATTTATCCTAAACTACACAAAGTTACTAGTGACAATTTTAAACTACTACTTTCATTTTAGTTTAAAAAAAAAGAAGACAATTTCAAACTACCTGAACATTTTTAAAAATCAATTAATTCTCAATGATAATCATTTTTAAAAGTTAACTAGAAATTATCATTTAATTAAATTGAATTAATGAACTCTTATGAAAACTAAACAAAAAATAGAAAAACAATCAACGGGTTCATCTTCTTCCTCATAATTTTTTATGATCCTCTTCCTCATAATTGGTTAGCTCACTACGTAATGCGTACTATAAGAACAAAAAAAGAAGTGTCTCATCTATTTAAGGTTACGTAGGGTGACCCCAAATAAACAACTATCGTATGTTCAAATTTATGACAAGACGAAATTGGTGAAATCAAATTAAACCAAATCAAACCAAACCGAGGCAAAAAAGCCTTCGTATCAAGTTTTTATCTTGTTTACGTGTGAAGCAAGTAAAATGCTTCTTCCTGAATAACCTTCCATGCTTCCTTCACGTGCTTCTCCTCCGTCAATGGCGCTCCTACGGCGCAACGTAGAACGAATTTTCCCGACAAAACCTATTTCCGACGAAGCAAATACATACATATGTCTAGATTAAGAACATGATACAAAACGAAGAAAGAACATCAAAGAGAGAGATGTCACTTACAGTGTGAGAAATGAAGAGTTTCCCTGAAGAGTTCACTGCGTCTAAGAGTTTACGGTTTTGGTTATTACACATCGTTTCATCGTTTTCCTTAGGCACGAGGCGGAAACAGACCAGAGAAAAGATCCGAGGAGTGATAAGCTACAAACGAGAACTGATATTACATGTCACAAAGACAAGAAAACGTTTTTATAAATCAATAGAAAGTTTTGAGATTTTTAGAGCTACCTCAAAGTTAGGATCTTGAGAGACAAGTTGTTCGAAATCTTTAGCCAGTTTGATATGGTTTCTTATATAGCTCTTCAAGTTATCTGATCCGTAGAGCCGTAAAACCATCCACAGTTTCAATGATCTGTCAAAAAACAAAAACAAAAGAAAAAAAAACTCATAGATGGTATATATGCAAAATGTTCTTATAAAACTTCAAATTTAGTTTCTACGAAATCAAAGAACCTGAATCTTCGACCGAGAGGGATTTGCCAATCTTTGTAATCAACAACCAAGTTTGCCTGAGAGGCCTGGTAAAAAGAAAAAAGTGTATTAAAAGACGAATTGCGGTTTCTTGTCAAAACATAGTCATTCTTACCTTGTTTTTGAGATACTCTGGCTTCGTTGAAAGAGCTTCAGTTAGAGCAAACTGATCCTGTTTTTCAAATATGAACACGTTTTCAATACGCGAAAAGAAAAGAATGATAAGTGAGATTAAAAGGCATATGTACCTTCACCCAAAGTAGGGAACAATCGAAATTAGTGAGCAACCATTTGTGAGCATTCATGTTAAAAGAGTCTGCAGTTTCTACACCGTTAATGTATTGTCGATACTCTGGACATATACAAGCACTTCCAGCATACGCTGCATCCACATGAAACCACATCTCATTAGTCTAAGAATGCAGTAAGCGAAACATCATCAGTTACTACGCCTTAAATTCTTTATGAATCTTGTCCAAATTGTGAAAATTAATAACCTTAGCTATCTTTGCCAGTGCGGCTAATGGATCAACTGCGGTTGAAGAAGTGGTTCCAACCTGCAGAATAAGAAATGAGTTGTTAAGAGAACATGCTTCAGGAAAGTAAGTAACATGCTAGTTCTTACATTAGCACATAAGAAGAATGGAATCAATCCAACTTCAAGATCTTGAGAAACAGCTTCTTGAAGCAGTTCTGGACGCAGAGCGTAATTTGTAGAGGAATCTGCTTTTAACACCCTGCAATTCTCTGGATAGATTCCTGCAATCTGTCAACACAATAAACCAGCAAAAAATTAGCTTCTTTTTGACAAAATTTCTTTGAACCAAATCTGCAATTACTTTTCACCTGGCAAGCTTTCTGTAAAGCTGAATGTGTCTGGTCAGAAGAGTAGACAACGAGCTTCTCGAGCGACTTTTTACCAACGCTTCTTAAAACCTTATCGCGGGCAGCAATCAAAACAACAAGAACAGCTTCACTAGCTGTCCCTTGTATCACTCCACCTCCGTTTCCTACAATGCAACTTAACCAAAACACTTAGCTAGGTCTTAAGCAAAGGATTGTTCTGACAAGATTTCTGCTTCATAGTTATTACCTTTGGACATAAACTGCTCAGGTAGGTTGAGCAACTTTGCAAGCCAATCAAGAACGATCATTTCGAGCTCCGTGGCAGCTGGAGAAGTAATCCAGCTAAAACCAACAATGTTAAGACCAGCACTCAACATCTCACCCAAGAACCCGGCAACGCTACTGTTGCAAGGATAATAAGCAAAGAAACTCGGGCTTTGCCAATGCGTAACACCAGGCAATATCTTCGCCTTAACATCTGTAAAACAAAAACTCACATCAGAATCAAGTTTAGTATCTATTCTCAAACTAAAATGTCTCTATTCATGAAAAAAAAAATGGTCCAAATGGGTATTGAGTTAATTCACCATCAAGAACTTGTTCCAGAGATTCAGGGTGGTCTGGTGCAGAATCAGGCAACAGGTTTTGAAGATAACCAGGCTGCATTGAACAAAATACAACATTGTGAATAAACAAAATAGCAAGAAGCCAATGTAACGATTAGCCACTAAAATTGCCAATTTGGTAAACCTCTGGAGCTAAATTTTGAAGCTTTTCAAGCCTAACTCTCACAATCCAAAAACCCATTAAAACCACACATGAAATTGATTAACCCAGAACAATAAGAAACAGTAAGTCAGACCTGAACTTGGCTAAGAACAGGGAAATCTTCGATGGTTTTGTAATAATCAGCAATGAAATCAACCATTCGATGTCCGTACTCTCTCAGTTGCTCAGAATCCATCGGTTTCAACACATTCCTACTTCCATTTTCCCTGTTCCGTAAGAACAAATAACCAAAAAAAATAAAAAAAAACTCAAGAGAAGATTCGTATGAAAGTAGACCGGCATTTTCATGACAAATGGATTACGAAATTTTCAATAACATACATTTTATCTTCTTCTTGCGTCGTTTTGAATCCACGAGCTCTCTCAAAAAATTTAGGTTTGCGTTTTAAGAGGAGTAGATAGCCATTTGTTTTGTGTGGTTTTTTTTATTTTGGACCATAGTAGATTGAAACACAAGAACAAAAAATAGACAAAAACACATATTTTTGGCTTCTAGTGTGATATAACCCATGTTGTCCTAAAAAACAAATCCACTCTAGTGCACTTATAGGTCCATGATCGATCCAAGAAGTATTGGAGCTTCTCAGCTCTCTCGTCGGATGGGCCAGGATATATGAATCACTCCACACTCTAGTAGCCGTACTTGACCGTTTTCTTGAGACCTTGGAGAAGGAATGGCTTAGCCGGTATGATGTTATTGCATCAAAAAGATGGAGAATAGTCGTCCCTCTCTGATCCAAGTGGATCCGATCGTTTTGTAATACCGTTCATGGATCACTTTCCGGTCATTTTCGCCAATAATGAACTGAAAAATTGAATAAAACGCCACAACTCGAGAGACATATCTCAAATTTTGTTAAAATTAAGAAACATGGTAAAACATAAATTATTAACAACGCATAAAATCCTTGGAAACATATTGTTTGTGTCTGCATTTCAATTCTTTTGGATTAGATTAACTTACAAAGTTGCACACAAGGAATCTTATCCAGACTTCCAACTTACCTATCAACGACGAGATAGGGCTTGCTTGCAAAGACGACATGATCCAAAACTGCGACTTTTTCATTTTATTGGCACTTCGGTTCCTCATTGGTTCGTGGATACAAACAATGTATTTAGTTAATCAATAGGAAAAGTGTGTTCGTGACCAAAAAAAAAATTAACTTACTAAGATTTATTTAGGGGAGGACAAAATTACCAAACCGAACCAAAAAATCTTGAACCTAGACCAAAATTTCCGAATCTGAATTTGAACCGAGCAATAAGATAATCCGAATAGAATAAAAAAAATTTAGTTGAATTATCTGATCTCGAATCTAACCAAACCGAACAATACAATAACCCGAATAGAATAAACTTTTAACTGAATTACTCGATCTCGAATCAAAGCGAACCGAATTATCCAAACTAACCATAAAACTAATATTTGTAATTAAATATATAGAAAAACATATTGAAATATACTCAATATATACAAAACTAATTAAAAATTAGTTAATTTGATTTCAAATGAGATCTATTTTTTTAGAACTCAAAAACCTATAAATTGAAAAGACCGGAATCCAACCAAACCGAATTAAAATTTAAAACCAAATGGAATCTATCTCTTAATAACCAAAAAATTGGAAAACCAAAAAACCGGAACCGAATGACCCAATGCCTATCATCGTGCAATTCTGACAGATCTTTAGAGTTTCTTCTCCCGTTGTCCGATTGATAGAATCAAGTGCGTTTTTCTTTTTAATGATTCCGACGAGTATTTGCTGTTTCTAATTTATGGAACTTGTGATAATTTGCATTCGATTAGATTAGATAATTCAGAATTGTTTTCTTTGTGTGTTTGTTGTCCTCACCATGACCAATGTCCGAAAACATGATTCTGACTAAGACCGATGTGATGCTGACTTGTGAGAGATGAAGTATTCATTCCCCTTGAACTTGTATGTTGTATTTCATACCATAATAACTAGAGTATATAAACGACACAATAACAGCAACACAAACCAGAGAGATTCATAACTCCCTTTTAGAAGAAACTCTAAATTGTTTGCCTTCATCACCATCACAGTATATAAACGACACAATAACACTATACCACAAACCACAGAGATTTAAAACACCCTTTACAGAAGAAACTGAAACACGAAACTCTCTAAATTTTTTACTCTTGTTGGATTGAGATTTCTTTTTCTTTCGAATGTAGTATTTATTCAATGGTTAGGTGGCATTGGCTCGTGATGCAACCGATAGAGAATGTTAGCGTGGGAACCTTGAGGAACCCTTCAACTCCTGCACGAAAAAGAATGTCTTCACGCTGCCTTCGGTAAAAGATTAGAGTTGTTTCGAGCTTAGCAGGTTTAAAATAGAGAGGATCATCCGCTGGTCTTCTCAACTCAAATGTTACATTTTCATGGAATTTAACATATGTTACATCTCAACTCAAATTATACATGCTTTGAGTATATAAACCAATCTACATTTTCATGGAATTGTTTTAAATATACTTGATCCAAACCAAGATACTCCTCTGTTTCCTGTAGCGCATATGTTTAACTAGACTATTCTAAGAATACTACAAATTCAAATCATTTAACTTTCATAATAAATTTTTTGAAGAGTAAATATGTAACATCACTAAATACAGAAAAAACAAACAAAAAATATTTTGAATATATAAACTCAAGTTAAATCGTATAGTATAACTTGGAAAATGAAGATATTTTATTTATACTACAGAAAAATGGTTCAACACCGAGGCCTAGAGCCCGACCAGCCTTACGTGAAAGGAATAAGCCATTGTTTTCTCTCTTTCATTTATCAAACTAGTTATAATCTTTTGATTTGCTCAAAAAACTAGTTAGGTGTAAAACGTTTTCTTGGAAATAATTTAAAATTAATTTCAAAAAAACAAAGCAAAAACCAAGCATAATAACCAAGACAAAGTTTATTTCTTTATGAGGTAACATATTTTACAATTTTTAGTATGTTATAGAGTGAAAGACTACAAAACATATGGCGTTTTCGTATACACAAAGCAAACCACGCGAACCGCAAAGTGGGTTGAAAAGCGGTTCTTTGGGAAGATGAAGCATTGATCTTAGACATGCATGGGTGTTACGGTTGTGGCTAAAGCAAGGGATCAAGAGAAACTCAATCTATTTCAGTGGGATGGGTTATTGGGAAGATGAAGCATTGATCTATTTTGATATTTTTTGTAAATTTGATATGATTTATATTTTGAAATGCTATCATAATGTTTCTTCAAAAATATCAAATTACCTCAATATAACTAACTATGGAATAGAGAATGCTACAAAATAAGTTCTTCTTGTATTGTTAAATAATTGACAAATTTGTTAATTCTTAAACATGCGAAATTAAAACCATGTGTGTTTCAAAATATAATTTAATTATAGTTTTTTTACATAATATATTCTGTATTTACATTAGACTAGATTGTTTTGCATATGGAGTACTTTTTTTGGTTTTTCGAATCAGAAAAGTGTCAAATGCTCACACTCAAGAGCTTGCAATTAGAAGTGTTAAAATTACATATAGTTTGAAAAGTATCAATTTCTCGAATTCTGCCTTTGTCCAAATTAATGCTCTAGCACTTGGTGCATCATCGACATCATTTTTTCCCGTTATTTAATTATTCATCCGTTATGCCAAATTAACTCATAAGAAAGATACTTGTGATTATTAAAACACAGGAAACAAACTGGTAGAACCTGAACGATGAAAGGCGAAAACTAACTCGATGCATAACTTGTAATATTCAGTAACCTAAATTAAATAATAAGGCTAATTCAAACACCACTAAAGCAAAATCAGACCCATTAGTAATACTGAGTGTTGGTCACCGTGAAGCTCCTCGTGATGCTTTGATTTCTACTAAGTCTAAGGCTTTGTCAGAAAGTGTGGAAGTCCCGAGCTAGATTGCTCACTCAAACATCTCAAGATACAAATAAAAGATGCAATAGAGGTTCATAGAGCCGATTATGAGCAGAAGCCAACCAAGCATGAGTTTGCGGTCTTCTAAAAATCAGAAATTGTTCGATATGAAAAATGAAACACAAGAAGTCAAATAAAATGAAAAAAAAACCCGGATATTCACCTAGTCATTTTTAATTTGTTTGAAAAATTTGGAGATTTGTATTTATATATAAGACACGTAGGATTGAAATCTTTTTGAGAGAATATGCAATGGTGAATTGTTTTTTGATTTTAACTTCATGCAATGCAATGGTGATTTATAAATATTAAACTAATGAAACATATTTATCATAGAATAGTTTTAATATAAATAATAATCTTTTTGATTGTAATTTATAATTTAAATAAAGATGAAAATGTCTTATCACACATATAAAAAGAGTAAGGTTTCAGAAAAAGTAAAGAATTAAGTGTATTTTACAAAATCAAAAACATAAAGAGGGTATTTTTCGAATGCATATTGAGCAAGTGGCCAGTGATATATAATGAGCAAGTAGTAGTAGTATCCAATGCCTTTTGCCTTATTTATGGGAAAGAAAAAACTGTTATGGGAGAAGAGAAAAAAAATATACAAAATGGACGAAAATTTTAACGTCGGTCAAATTTTAATAGTCATCAAATTTCTACGAAACTTCCACTCTTGCATGACAAAAAGGAAATTAAAGAGACGTGCAAGCAAAAGTCTTTTGCCGATTTTGCCTATAAAGCAAAGCAAAGATCACACATCTCCACGAAAACATTGTATAGTTAGTTATTTACTCGTTTTACTTGTCTTTATTTATTTACTACACATTTTTCTTTATAAACAAGAAAAAAGTTACAGAATCCGCGTAATGTCTATTCAAAAACTATGTATCCAATGCTTTTTGCATTTTTTATGGGTAAGAAAAAACTGAAAATGAAACAAATTTTGAATAAAAAGCTATCTAAAAAGAGGAAAAAACGTCCTACTTACGTTTTGAGAATGCAGGAATGAAAACTGAAGGATCAAGAATCTTTTCATAATTGCGGTATTTAGCAGTGTCCTGTATTTCACAGAGTTGCAAGTACACCAAACCCAGCTCGTAACTGCACAAGATTTTATGAAACCCGCATTATTTGGACAAGAGGAGTCGGACAGTAGACTTAACTAGTAATTGGGCTACAAAAGAAAGACAAGTATGGAAACGAAAACAATTCAGCTTACCTGCTAACTTCAAGGTAGCTTGAAAAATCAATCAGAAGAAATGGAAGGTTCTTTTCCCTACAGATCAAGAAAGTTTTTGGTCAACGTCGAGTGAATAACACATCACTGGTAACATATTTCAGCAGATGTTTTACACAGGAAAAAGGAAATAGAAGAAGAACAAGACGATTACAAAACTTCCAAGCCAAATAGAACATGAAGCTTTTACTAGTTCAGTTCTGTGGCGTGTAGTGAAATTTTTCTCAACTACCATCTTCTGAAGAAATATCGAGTTATAAATAAGAGTATGAAGTGCTAACAATTTAATCAGAAAATATGTAACGAAACATACTTTAAAGAATTAAGCAGCCATTTCAATCACATCATCTCTCTGGTTGTCACCAATTCCCCATGCATCACTCAAATTCATAAAGTCATCTCTAGCTGGAAAAAAAAACGATGGCATGTCAGAGCAATTGCATTAACATAAAGAGTCTAACAATGCAATGGTTTTCTAGGAGATCAAAGGATGAGAAAAAACAGACCAAAATAGCTGATGTAACCATATTTCTAAAATGTTATAATTTTTTTTTTATCTATACTATTTCTAGGATCTATATATATTTTCATGAAATATAGACGGTCTATTTCTTATTAAAAGATTTGTATCTCAATAAAAATAAAATCTTACATTCAATTAATAAACTTCATTACATTTAGTTAACTTCATTTTGTTTAACCACACATTTAACTTAAAACATTATCTTAGTTCTTTTATTTTTCAACTTATCAGAAAGACTAACTTGAAAATATAATATCATAAAATCTCAAATATTTCTCTACGATGAACAAAAATCAAAATATATATCAACTCATGAGACAAAGATAAAAAAAAAAAAGTAATCATATTATAATCATACTACAAAGATATATTAGAAAATGATTGATAAATTTTATCATGACATATATATCATGTAAGCAAAACATCAGTCGATCATGATAAATCATATAAGTAAATTATGGTTTATTTTTGTTTAGTGACAAAGCATATAGATCATGTATTTTTTCTACTTTAGTTTTAACAATTTTTTCTAATTTGAATAAAATTGAAATAATTTGTTCTCCAAGCAAAACATAAGCAAAATATAAGCAAAACACAAAATAAATTTAAGCAAACAAAAATGCAAAGGCTTAATGTTCTGATCATCATTTTTATAAAGCTTAACAATAAAACATAAAGCTTAATTAAGATATAATGAGATATTTACACTTAAAGATATTGAAATAAAGAACGTTTGTACATGTTTTGATCATTGTTACACATAAAAGTATCAAAACTAATGACATTAACATATGTTTGATAAAATTACTATTTCAAAAGTTACATAAAACGGAATTTTTGGTTTGCTTCTAATATGCTGATGTGTTCTTAAATGTTTTTAAGAAATATTTTATTTCTATGTGGACACTCTAGATGAAGAGAAAACTCTATAATTATATAATAGATTTTATATTTAGTATTAGACGTCGGTCGTCTCTTTAAAATCAGAAATTTGACATGCATGTTAATGTGGTTATCAGTTAACAAAAAAGGTTTTAATTTCAATCTATAAGTTTGCTTTAGTTTGTGGTTTGTCAAGCTAAATTTTAAAAATTTTGTTTTTGTTTTTTCAACAGCTGGCCCCGGATACTAAAACGATTATGGATCAAAGATCCAGAATTCCAACGGTTTAATAAAAAAAAAGACCGTTGCAACTGTGGATGGTTTTAAGGCTTGTAGCAGCTACGGGAGACATTCAAGGGAATGTACGATATTCAAACTAACCTTTTTTTCCATCCAAGTATTTAGTTTTGTTTACTTTATCTTTGAAGCTTCTCTTTTATTTGTTTCAGGCGGTTTATGTACCAACCGATGCCGAGCTTGCTACCCTCGAAGACAATGAGCAGTTCCATACTATGCTCTGTGTAGGACGTGGCATTGACCCTGTTTCCGGATTGGCATATTTCGAGTTTCAGGATTCTTATGGATACGATTTCGGGGATAGAGGTTTTGTGCGTGTTGCTGCCGGGCTTGGTCTTATCAGGGAGTTTGTTGATATGACTCTTTAGAGTAATTAAGTCAATTGAAACTCTCAAATCTTCCACGCTAAGGGTTTGTTCATCTAAAATAAAACTCATCTTTACCATTTTAATTTTTCTTTTGCAGTTGTCATTTAGTCAGATCCCAGCAAGATATGTTATCTCTTAGCTCGTTTTCTTTTGCAGTTTGTAGACTTGTTAATTAAATGCTCTATTTGCGGTTTCACACTTGTTAACTAAGAGCATCATTATCAATGATACTCTTGAGTATCATCTAATTAAACAAATATTATTATCTATGATACTCAGCTGATTTATTTTCAAAAGTTTCAGCTGGCTGAGACTTTAGAGGAGTATCATAGCAAGTGGCGCAATACAATTGGTCTGAATTTTTTTTTTTTTTTTGCTGAATAGTGAATATTAATGATACTCAGATGAGTTTTATGGATACAGATGGTCTAAATGCTCTATTTGCGGTTTCACACTTGTTAACTAAATGCTCTATTTGTGGTTTCACACTTGTTAACTGCTCTATTTGCTACTCAAATGTGTTCCTTATAATATGTTCGGGGCCTTGGTTGCTCAGGGTGAAAAAGCTATCGTTTGTTTGTCATTAAATATACAAGAAATTAGTATTTATCGCCCACAAACCAGGAAAAAAACCTAAATCCCTAAAACTGAAAAATATCTTCAAGGGTTCTCCATGGACGAATACGCCATCAAAGTAATCTTCTTCTTCTCCTTAGTTATGCCTTTCTTCTTTGTTCTTCTGCTTAGTCACTCACTCTTTAACCTCTGTCTCTATTTCTGATTTCTTGCTTCACAAGTTTTACTTATGTGTAAGAAAAATAGTAGAATTTCTGATTAGATGTTTTGTACCCTAGGGGCTGGATTCACAAATTTGCTACAATTCTTGAAAGATTCTTGAATAAACTACAAAACAAATGAAATCGTGGTCGTCTAATCATCCATTGGCCGTATGGGCAAAAATCATATATTTGGAACATATATTTTCTAATTGATACTTGAACAGTTAACTATAGATTGCAATTGGTAGTCTCATGACGTTAAGTCACTTTTGCTCCACTAGACTACTATGGAACTTGCATGATCGGAATGTAACAAAAAGAACTTTCAGTTCAATCTATTAGAAACATGTAAATTAGCATCTTTCTTTTTGAAAGCTTATATATAGATTGTCCCAATTAAATATTCTCAAAACTACAATTAAATTATATTTTGAAAACACATGGTTTTAATTTTCGCATGTTTAAGAATTAACAAATTTGTCAATTTAACAATATAAGAACTTCTTATTTTGTAACATTCTCTATTCCATGATTAGTTATATTGAGGTAATTTGATATTTTTGAAGAAACATTATGATAGCATTTCAAAATATAAATCATATCAAATTTACAAAATATCAAAATAGATAAATGCTTCATCTTCCCAATGTATATAAACGACACAATAACAACAAAAACCAGAGAGATTTATAACTCCATTTTAGAAGGAACTCTAAATTGTTTGCCTTCGTCATCATCACAGTATATAAACGACACAATAACACATAACCACAGATATTTAAAACTCCCTTTACAGAAGAAACTGAAACACGAAGCTCTCTAATTTTTTTACGTTTGTTGGATTGAGATTTCTTTGTCTTTCGAATGTAGTATTTATTCAATGGTTAGGCGGCATTGGCTGTTCTATGTTTTCTCTCTCTACTGTCTGAGGCATTGGCAAGACTCATGATTGCTGTCTGAATCTCAACTTGGGCATGTCCCAACCGCAGGTCACCTGTTTGGTTCAGAACGTCGATTTGATCATAAGCTTCTTGTGCACGCTTCGTAGCTTCTCCAAGTAAGAAGCAGATTTCGCCTGATAATGTGGTTCCAAAGCCCAGCCCTGCAAATATGTCTCCTAATTTCACTTTGGTTGGACTATCAGGCAAGATCTGTGACATGACACTGTCTTGTGACCATTCCTACAAGGAAAAAAGTCATTAGTAGATCTGCTTAGGGTAGGGAAAAATAAACACCAGAGCACTTATACTTACATCGAATAGTAACTTCATTGCAAAGGTTACATTTTCAGAGTTGGATTTTTAAACAGAACAACATTGTATAATTATCAAAAACTCTATAATGGAAGAGAGTAGTGAGAATTAACATAACCACTAATAGAACTCTCGTGGTTTCAAAAAAATGAAAGTGGAGCTTCAAATCTTTTATTCAACATCTAGACAAAGTCTATGTTATTATTACTTATCTCATTACCAACCAGAATTCTTCCTCCTCTTCACTACCTTTCTCTTTCTCCTCTTTCCTCCTACTTGAAACACAAACACAAGAATGTTTGGTAAATGTGTGCTAATGCAAGAGTAGGAATTGGGAAATAGATTTTCTATATATACTCACACACACAAGCAAGGCTTGAGGTAGAAATAAAAAATTGCCATTCTTGCACATCTTTATAGTATGTAGAAATGAAATTAAGAGTTTGAGTACCATCAATTTGACAAAGCGATCCATAAAGATTAAGTTCAAGTTCAAGTTCAAGTTCTAGTTCAACTTATGGTAGGCTCTGAAAAACTTGGCAGAGAAAGTCGGAGGGGGTCTCCTTATGAACTGCAATAACTACAAAAGACCCATAATTTAATTTAATTTAGAGAGAAAAACAAAACAAAAAACACTTTGAATGACCACCACATACACATCTATCATTTTCCATGGCACTGTTGGGCGACCGAGAATCAGCCATGATCACGGTAGAGTTTGTATGATTAGGGCTTCCCTAAACACCAATTTTGCTTTTGAAGGTGGCTTCGGAGGATTAAGACATTTTGTTGATGTTTTTGTCAAAAGGCCCAAATTATTTAAAAAAAAAAAAAAAAACTATTCTAAGGGCTTTGGTCTATAAAAATACCGTTATTTTGGTTTTCTTCTTCTTTTACTTACCAAGAAAAATGTAACAAGAACCCCTTCGATTTTATCAAGAAAAATGTAAATTAACTCTTTTTCTTTTTTAAAGCTTATAAATATCAACTTTTCAGAACAATATAAAATTTACATCTTAGATAAGTTACAATTCAAAGAAACAATTATGGACGACATCTATGAGGAACCGGTTTTCTTCCAGAACCAAGAGGCGAGCAAGAGAATGAGTACTAGAATGATGTTAAAGAGACAGACCAAACATAACCCAACCTTAATCAACCTCATCTCCTTCTCTCTAGATCCGTCCTCCCGAGGCATTTTAACGTCTTCGATATGAAGATGAACACCGGGATCTCTTAACTTAACTTTGCTACCCAACAAAGCCGAACCACACGTCGCTTGAACGTTGCTGTTCACGTAGATATTGATCCTGCAACCACTTTGACTCGCTACGTCTACATCCCTAGGCGCCACCATCACTGCCCCCACATTTCTCCCGTTTAAGTTGATTCCGTCATTGCCGGATTCAGGCCCGGGATAATCTTCTTCTTCGCCTTCCATTTTTTGGATAATGCAAAATGAGTCTTTCCTATTTCTTCCGCGACATGATATTAGCTCAATATGCTTTGCTTGGTCCTTGGGGTTTCCAAAAGTTATTTACTGTTTTCTACAGCTAGAAGCAAAGTGATATATTCTACGATTAGGTGACTCCCATGCATGCGCCTTATGTGGGATCAACTATTTATATTTTTTAAAAATTTATAGTTCTTCAAAATTTTAAAAATGTATAGTTTTAATTTTTATTATAGATATTACTATTGATATTTTTATTTTTAATATGAATTATTAAAAATTTAATTTTACCAGTTTGTTATTTCATGTACGCAGACGGTAGTCAAATTAACACTTAATAATTTAGTTACTGACCAAAAATATGATTAATATGACATAAAGTAGATACAAATTTAGCCAAAACAAATTACATCAGTCACAATAGTACTGTATGACTCAATTATATCAATTACATTAGTCACATTTGAGCATGTTGAATTAACCAAAATTGATTTTGAAAACGGAGGAAGTATTTGGTAAATAAAATAAAAAAAATCAGTTGGAAAAAAAAGATCTATAATTGTTAACTAAATATGTACTTCAAAACTATTAGTTTTAATCATTAATCATAAATAATATTTGAAAACCTATAAATTTTTTAACTTCTAATTTTGAATTGGTGTGAGGTAATTTTGAACCGGTTTAAGATTTTACGTTGTTTTATTAGCTTGTCATTGGATGGTCGATGGAAAATGATTTATTGTTTGTGTTAATTTCAACATAAAATATTTCAACACAACATACAACTGATTCACAACAACAATAATCATCAAATTAATTGAAACTTTTTGGTTCCGATAGACGTTGGATGGATTCTCGTAACAGAGAAAATGTGTTGTGCATGCAACAAAACCAGGAAAAGCAGGGAAAAGGGGACCAAATCGCCCCATCAAGAAAGATAACGTCCCCTCTCTAACTTATGATCATGTTGATGGGTTATATTTTTTATCCAGAACACAACAAAGAGGAGAACCATTTTATTATTGACAGAAGCAAATGAAAGGTATCAAAATACCAAATCTAGTTCCCGCGATTTCATTGTGACACTTGCGTGAATAAAATTAGTCCAGGATTGAGCAGAAACAGCATCATCAATTGTAGAAGTCTGTTGGTATCTTTTCACTGACAGTTGAACCGAAATTGGGACCACCCTTGCGATATTGGATAAGAAACTCGACCGGATATCCCTTCAGTTTGTGAGGGACAAGGTCCAAATCCTGAAACGTCAAGGCTGAAAGAGCCATCGTCGAATAATATAGAGTGAGACTCAAATAGCTCAAGGAAAAGAACTCATTTCACTTCTGTTAAAAAAATGACTAACCATTGTCAGATACAACTGTATCGGTTGTAAACGCATTGATTTGATCCAGATTGAAGATCTGAGGAGATGGTAGAGGGAACGGGACTTTGTTCACCATGAAATCCCGTGGACCAGCCATTGCCTGGAACATATTGTGACATGCGAAATAATTATTATTTAAGAAAGAACAAGAATCCTAACAATTTAGATCTGTAGTTTAGATTAGTTTCAGAAACGCTTTGTCTGACAAAAGAGCATATTAAATCATTGGAGATCTGCCATAAATGGTGAGCAATTAGATATGTTACCTTAGCAATTGGAAACGGAAGCTTCACGTATCGAGGCACTTCACGAATCATATCAAACATGATCTCTGCCTGCAAGGAACACTTGAAATTCAATCCCACTGAGCTGCCATAGTAACAGAGAGAATGGAGGACCATAAGAATTTACCAAATCACGAGCGTTAAAGACATCAGGACCACCCAATTCAAAGGTCTTCCCCATGCTGGAGCCATCATCCTTTAGAGCTGCAACGATTGCAGCAGCAACATCAACCACATATACGGGCTGGAATCTGCAATAAAGTTATAGTTAGGGAAAGAAATGGATCTATATTGTTGCAAGTTGCTATGACAGAAGAATTGCACAAAGGTTTAGGACATACTTCGAGGTCCCACCACCTATGAGCGGGAGAAAACCATATTTTTTAACGAACATTGACCACGGGTTCAAGATTCTGTCCTCTGTACCAATCATGGTCGCAGGTCTCATGACTGTGGCCTAGGAAACATATATATATCAGGAACTGACTAGAAGCAGCAGACTGATGACAAAATGCATATGTAAGCCATTCCATGTACATTGTTGCTCACAAAATTTATGAGATAATAATAACATCATCATATACTGTTTTCCGGTTCTAGACAAGACAAATTTAAAGGATCTACCTTATCTCTGAAAATAAGCAGGATCATGACAACAGTGACCAAAATACTACGATGATAATTACAGAAGAGAGAGTTCTGTTTGCCAAAAGCTGGTATAAGTTTACCTCAGGCAGCGCGTTAAAGACAGCTTCCTCAGCAGCAGCCTTTGCCCTCTGCATTCTTGAAGGAGATGACACAGAAGCTCCCAGACAAGAAACTTGAATATATCTCATTATCCCACCATGTTCCTTGGCCACCTGAAACAACAAATCCACCAAGCCCCAACCTAATTAGCCATAACCAAAAGAGCATGCCATAGCAGAACGTATCATCCTGAAGGTTAAAAATGTGTAGCTCATTTCAGAAGTACACAACAATCTGAGAAGCAAAAATAAAATGGAAACCTCTTCACCAGAGTTTCCGGAGACAACTTGTCAGGGTTCAAACACATACCAATGCAAGTTTCTCGGCCATATGATGATTCACATCTTCAAAACTGAAATTTCTGGTCTCGTACTCTCTTCCTGAGGATTAGAATAAATACCATCCAAAAAGTAAAAAAAGCAGCGTTACTATTTAAAAGTTTAAACTATAATCGTTGGAACAAAATAATATAGATTAAGTAACTACCAATTAGATTGATAACAACATTAGCCTTTGCCATGACAGCCTTAATCGAGTCTTCATCTCTTGGATCAAATTTCATCGGTACTACCTGGAATATACAGGCAACAAACACACATCAAACCTATTGATCCAAAGCATAGTTTCCCCAAACAAAAGAGTTTTTTGTGACAAACCCTTATAAAGCACTGTGTTAAACAAAACAACAAATTACCTGTCCTAAATCTCCCATCAACTTGAGATGTCGAGGAGAGTCCTCTGAGCCTCGGAAAGGAACTAGCACTTGTGATCCCATTTTAGCTGGAAGAAGAGAATCATTTGAATTTAGCAAATATTAAGAAAACCAGCCAATGTAAAGGAAAAACAAGATTGATTTACTCGTCCAGGTAATAAGAATGTTAAACCCAACTCACCTAGCTGCTGCACAAGATAACGACCCAGAAATCCAGTGGCTCCAAATACAGTAGCTACAATGCCACTGGCAAAAGCAAAAGAGAAATGAAGATTTTCATTGACCAACGGATAAATATAGTCTCTAAACAGGAAGCTCTCAAGTAAACTTAACAAATTCGCTATACTGATCCATAAGAGATGATGCATTTCTCCATAAACCCAAATACTTCACAAAAGCTATTTATACAGCTCAAAACTAAGCTTACTTTATCCTAACAGACATATAACATTTCTCCATCCCATGAGAATTCTCCATCATTTCTATCCAGATGATACATTTCTCCATAAAGCCAGATAATTTCACAACAACCATCTTTTAAGCTCAAAACTAAGCTCACTTTATCCCAAATTCCTAACACACCAATAACATTTCACCTTCCCATGAGAATTCTATAGGAACCAAACCCTAAAAGAGAGAAATGACATACCTAACGGAAGATCTCCCACCAGTACCCTTGCGGGCGAGGTGTCCCACGCCCTTAGTAGCGAGAGAAGACGAGTATCGCCGATTATCAGTCCCATTAACTGAAGAATCACCATCCAAAAATTCAAATTAAAAACTCCTATAGGAGAGCAACCTAGAAGAAATTCGAATCGGAGAAAATGCAATCGAAAAGAAACTTAACAGTGATCTGAGACTCCATAAAGCGATCTGAGAGAAGAAGATGAATAGATCGAAGCTCCTCCGGCGAGAGAAGGCCGTTGAACTAATCTTCTGGAAACTGCTTGCATCTTCGTTCTCACTTACACGATCGATTGAGAGACGCAACAAAACACAAATGTGAGAGAGAGAGAGAGAGAGAGAGAAGGATTTGCTTTCCGCGAGGAAGATGCAAACAAATGGGCTTTTTGGGCCAAAACAGAGTTTATGGGCCCAAAAAAGATAACTCGCTGATAAATGAAACCACGTCGTTTTATGTTGGCCCATTGTCTATGAAACGGCAACGTTTGTATAAATTTCTCAATGCCGTTTAATTGTTTGCAAGAGATTTTCTGAATTAGACGACGTTGTCTGATGTAAACTCTGTTCATTTCGAATTAAGGGTCGGATTATGCCAAATACAAATCAGACGCTGCACGAGTAGTAATTATGATTCGTGTAAGTATTACTCGTATAAGTGTGATCCGAGTAATTATATTTTATTGAAGAATCCGTATTTCATTTACATTTTGGGAACGTAACAAAAAGCTGCATAGAAGACAGCACCATTAGTACCCTATCAGTCCTAACGTGAAGTATGGTCCTACCTCTTGGATTGCTTCTTCACTGGTTACTGATTATTGGTATGTATGTTATAATTAGGATTCCAAAACAATTTACTAAAATCACTATTCAAATTCTACACTTTGCACGTACACACTATTGAATTTCAAAAATGGATTATAAAAACTATGGTTATACAAATCACTTAATAACGTATCGAGATCATGATAATAAAATATTTCATAAAATTTATTAGATTTTTAGATGCTTACAACAATATTATTGTCTTTGATTACATAGAGTTTTATTGAACCACAATAAAACCATACCAAATAGATAAAAACACACAATTGAGAAAAGAAAATGATAAAATACACACAATTGTGAGAAAACACACAATCACACAAGATTCCTTACAAAAGTCTACCGAAACCAACCCGAAGTTGATAACAATGACTTTGGTAAGTTGCAACTTATTTCTTAATATCAAACCAAACCAAACCAAACCATACCAAACCAAACCGAAATGCTTCGGTTTGTTGCCAAAAAGGCTTTATTATCAAGTTTTTATCTTGTTTAATCGTGAAGCAAGTGAGATCCTTCTTTCTGAATAACCTTCCATGCCTCCTCCACGTGCTTCTCCTCCGTCAATGGCGCTCCTATGGCGCAACGTAGTACGAATTTTCTCGATAAAACCTGTTTCCCAAGCAAAGCAGATACATACATATGTCTTAATAAAGAACATGATACAAAAAGAAGAAATAAGAGCATAAAAGAGAGATAGGGGTCAGTCTTACAGTGTGAGAAATGAAGAGTTTCCCTGAAGAGTTCACTCTGTTTAAGAGTTTAAGGTTTAGGTTATTACACGTTTTTTCATCGCTTTCCTTAGGCACGAGGCGGAAACAGACCAGAGCAAAGATCCGAGGAGTGATAACCTACAAACGAGAATTGATATTACATGTCACAAAGAAAAGAAAACGTTTTCGTATACAAGAATCTTCTTCCAAAAAGTTTTGAGCATTTTTTTAGATACCTCGAAGTTAGGATCTTGAGAGACAAGTTGTTTGAAATGTTCAGCCAGTTTGATATGGTTTCTTATATAGTTCCTCAAGCTCTCAGATCCATAGAGCCTTAAAACCATCCATAGTTTCAATGATCTGTTGAAAAACAAAAACACAAAAACTCAGATTGTATGTATGCCAATATTCTTCCAAAACTTTAAAATTTAGTTTCAGCGAAAGCTAAGAACCTGAATCTTCGTCCGAGAGGGATATCCCAATTATTATAATTAGGAACCAATTCACCCAGAGAGTTCTGGCAAAATAATAAGTGTATTAAAAGAATAGTAATCCTATTTTCGCTGAGATTTCTTGTATTAAAAGAATAGTGATTCTTACAACGTCTTGGAGATATTCTGGATCCGCTGAAAGAGCTTTAGTGATAGCAGAGTGATCCTGTTTTTCAAATATGAACACGTTTTCAATACGCGGAAAGAAAGGAAATGAGATTAGAAAGGCTATACTATACCTTCACCCAAAGTAGGGAACAATCGAAATTAGTGAGGAACCATTTGTGAGCATTCATGTTAAAAGAGTCTGCAAATTCAACACCATCAATGTATTGTCGATACTCTGGACATATACAAGCACTTCCAGCGTACGCTGCATCCACATGAAACCACATCCCATTGCTCTGAGAATGCAGTAAGAAGCATAGAACATCAGTTTCTATGCTTTGAGTTTGAATTATTCTCTATGAATCTTGTTGGAAATTATGAAATACATAACCTTAGCGATCTTTCCTAGTGCGGCTACTGGATCAACTGCGGTTGAAGAAGTGGTTCCAACCTGCAAAAATAACAAAGGAACTTTTTCAGAGAACATGGCTACAAGAAGGTAAGTAACAAGCTACTTCTTACTGTAGCACATAAGAAGAATGGAATCAATCCAGCTTCACGATCCTTAGAAACAGCTTCTTCAACCGATTCAGGAAACAAAGCGTAATTTGTAGAAGAATTCGCTTTCAGCACCCTGAAATTCTTTGGATGGATTCCAGCAATCTGTCAAACAGTAAAAAATTAGCTTCTTTGTGACAAAATTTCTTTGAATCAAATCTGCAATTTTTACCTGGCACCCCTTGAGAAAACATGAGTGTGTCTGGTCAGAGCAGTAGACAACGAGCTTCTTAAGCGACTTTCCCTCATCCTTTCTTAAAACCTTGTCGCGGGCAGCAATCAGAACAACAAGAACAGCTTCACTAGCTGACCCTTGTATCACTCCACCTCCCTTTCCTATACAATACAACTTAACCAACACTTAAGCAAATGATTATTCTCACAAGATTAATTTATGCTTTTAAAGGTACTACCTTCGGACATAAACTGCTTGGGTAGCTTGAGCAGCTTTGCAACCCAATCAAGAACGATCATTTCGAGTTCCGTGGCAGCTGGAGAAGAAATCCAATTAAGACCAATAATTCCAAGTCCACCACTCAACATCTCACCCAAGAATCCGGCAATGCTGCTGTTAGCAGGGAAAAAAGCAAAGAAATTCGGGCTTTGCCAATGCGTTATTCCCTGCAATATCTTCTCCTTGAAATCTGTAAAACAAAAACTCACAAAAGATCAAGTTTAGTATCTATTCACAAACCAAAAAAAATAGTCTCTAATGTTCATAAAAAAAAATGGTCCAAAAAGTGAAAATGGGTATTGAGTTAATTCACCAGTAAGAACTTGTTCCACAGAGTCAGGGCCTTCTGGTGCAGAATCAGGCAAAAGTGGATGAAGATAACCAGGCTGCATCAAACAAAGTGAAAAAATTCAACATAGTTAATATATAAACCAGAGAGGTTTAAAACCTCAAAATAGCAAAGAACCCAATGTGACGATTAGACACTAAAAATGCCAATTTGGTTAAACACGGTGAAACCTAGGACTAATTTCACTGATTGAAAACCCATAAGAAACAAAAAAATGGACCTGAACTTGGCTAAGAACAGGATAAGCTTCGATGTTTTTGTAATAATCAGCAATGAAATCAACCATTCGATGTCCGTGCTCTCTCAGTTGCTCAGAATCCATCGGCTTCAACGCACTGTTACTTCCAATTTCCCTAATTCATTAGAACAAATAACATAATAAATAAAACGGGCAAAGAAGATTCGAATGAAAATAGATTTGGAAATTTTCTCAATTACTTACATTTTATCCTCTTCTTCTTTCTCAACGGTTTGAGTTTGGGTTTGAATTTTAGGAAGGATAGCCTTTATTTATAGGGCCGGGATTTTTTTGTTTCATTTTTTTTCTTCTAAATGATTAGATGATTTTCTAGAGAATTTTTTTTTTTGTATCAAATTAGATGATTTTTCAGTTTTCAAAATAAAATTAAATGTATTTTTATTTAATTTGACTATTTGTATTTTGCAATTTGATTTACTATTGGTTGAATTGTATTTAATTGGATGATAAATGATGTTTCAATTCAGTAAAACTAAAAAATTTAAATTTTTTTTAATTTGTGTGATAAATCCTTAAACATCAACTATTGTGATAACTATTGTGATACATATGGAGTAATTGATTTGGTACAACCTGCCCTATTCTTTTAATACACAAGTGAATAATTTTTTGCCCGACATTTTTTTTTTGCTCAACATCAACTAATATATTCACCAGAGGTTGATTACAATAGTGGCATATCAGTCTCAACCAAGGCCGGCCTAGAGGGAAAGCCACCCAAGCCAACGATTGGGGCATCCAAATTCATGGGGCATATTTTTTTAAAAAAAAATTTATTAGTATTGATAAATAAATAAAATTTGTTGGTTTTTTTATTAAAATATTACTTATTAGGCATTTTTAGTTAGAATAAGATTTGTTAGACTTTTCAGTAATATTTATAAATTTGTTAAAATTAAATATATTAGTAAATTTCTATTTTTCATGATAGTTAAAACCCTAATTAAAAATTAGAAACAAAACAGTTTTTCCTTTTGTTCCAATTTGTTCCGTCGTCTTGCAGGCTTGCAGCACTTTTATTTTCTTTTGTCCTCTTGCTCTTGATTACATAATTTAGTTCTATTGCTTCAATTATTTCAATTCATCCTTTACGTAGTAAGAAGGTACGTTTCTTAGTTCGTCGTTTTTAATTGTGATAAAAGCTTGATGCCTTGAGTCCTTGACTTTGTTACGACAATCCCTTATTTTTATGTTTACTTTTTATTTTTATTTGATAATAAGATAGCACCGTCTGGGACAAGCAAACCATGTGGAATAAAAAAAAATCAACCATCCGGAGCTCAAAACAGAAATAAGAAGAAGAAACAAGAAGCACTCATAAAGTCACTACAAGGTTCTATGTCCAAGTTTGTGACGAGAGCTAATAATACTAAAATTAGAAATTTATCCGCTCAAAGAGAAGAAGATGAAGATGAAGATGTCGATGATATTGGTCAGAATAGTGAGCTTGGAAATTCAAAGGAATGTAAAGAGACTCATCAAGATGAAACTGAAAAGCAAGATGAAAAGATAAAGGAACCAAATAAAGATGTCTCTGATCCAGGAAATTGGGAAAACATTGATATGGGATTGAGAGACTTGTTGGTTAAGAAGGGTCCTACGACAAGATTATCAAGTCATCATTGGTTTCCTAAAGACAATATTGGCAGACATTTTTCTCATGTATTCTATACAAGAGATATGGTAAACGGAGAAAAAAAGATAGGCGATGGTTGGTATACTCAAAAGCTTTAGATAAAGCTTTTTGTTTTTGCTGCAAATTTTTCAGGCACGACAAAGGTGGTGGTAACTTGGCAACTACAGGATATAATGATTGGAGAAACTTTTCAGCAAGGCTAAAAGAACATGAAGTTTCTCATGATCATGTTATATCTATGACACGTTGGAGAGAGTTGGAGTTGAGATTTAAAGAAAATCAGACAATTGATAAACATGCTCAAGAAGAATTAAACAGAGAGAAAATCCATTGGAGAGAAGTATTGTTGAGATTATTTGCAGTGGTGAAAACTCTAGCTCAAAGAAACTTGGCGTTTCGTGGAGATAATGAAAAACTTGGTGAAGCGAATAATGGAAATTTTTTGGGTCCTATTGAGATGATTGCAGAGTTTGATGCAGTGATGAGAGAGTATGTTAGACGAATTGAGAAAAAGGAAATCTATACGCATTATCTCAGTCACAGGATTCAGAATGAAATGATTGAGATGCTTGCTAAGGAGATCAAAGTTATGATCATACATAAGATCCGTGATTCGAAGTATTTCTCCATAATTCTTGATTGTACTCCAGATATCAGTCACAAAGAGCAAATGACTTTGGTTATCCGATGTGTGGATGTTTCTACAATGTCAACCAAGGTTGAAGAATTCTTTTTGACATTTTTGATTGTCAAAGATAAATCAGGAGAAGGGCTTTTTGCTTCGCTCCAAGATGCGTTAGTTGAGCTAGAGTTAGACATTGGTGATGTGAGAGGACAGGGCTATGACAACGGATCTAATATGAAAGGAAAGAATAAAGGAGTTCAAAAGAGGTTGCTAGAAATCAATCCAAGGGCATTCTTTACACCATGCGGTTGTCATAGTCTTAATCTGGTGTTATGCGATATAGCATCTTCTTCCCCAAAAGCTGTGTCTTTCTTTGAAATTGTTCAACGAATATATTGCTTATTTTCTTCTTCAACAAACAGGTGGGACATATTGACAGAGATGGTTAAAGGACTAACCCTTAAGTCTTTGTCTCAAACACGTTGGGAAAGTCATGTTGAAAGTGTCAAAGCAATACGGTTTCAAGCTTCAGAAATCAGAAATCAGAGTAGCATTACTTTGCTTGGCTGAAAGTACTGACGACCCAGCAACGCGAAGTAGTGCTGAGTCCTTTGCTTTAAGTGAAACATATGGAATTGGAGGTTTCGAGTTCTTGTTTGGTATGGTTGTTTGGTATGACCTTCTTTTTGTTGTCAACACTGTAAGCAAGAGTCTACAATCAGAAAACATTGATATCGATGCTGCAATTCAACATCTGAAAGGGCTTGTGTCTTTTTTTTAAAAATATCGGGAGACTGGATTTGAGGAAGCAAAGGCTAAGGCTAGGCAAATTGCAGCTGATATGGAGATTGAAGCTGAATTTCCTGTGAAACAAAAGCGTATCATTAAAAGGAAAAAGCACTATGATGAAGACCCAAAGATTGATGAAAATGTGCTACTATCACCAGATGAGAGCTTCAGGATTGATTACTTTAACATAATCATGGATCAAGCTTTAGTTTCCCTTGAGTCCAGATTTGAACAATTCCAAAGGTATGAAAAAACTTTTGGATTTTTGTTTGATTTAAAAAAGCTAACAGATGCAAGTGAGGATATATTGAGAGCATCATGTTTGAATCTGGAAGCTTCTTTACGGAATGGTACTCATTCAGACATAGTTGGTGACGATTTGTTTATGGAGCTAAAAATTCTTCGAGAATCAATACCCGAAGAAGTTCAAAAGCCTATTGAAGTGCTTGACTTTTTGAAAAGAATGGAGGATTGTTATCAAAACACAGAAATTGCTTATCGCATATTGTTGACCATTCCGGTGTCAGTTGCCACAGCTGAAAGAAGTTTTTCGAAGTTGAAACTGATAAAGAATTATCTGCGGTCTACCATGTCACAAGAAAGGTTAAATGGGTTGGCTATGTTATCAATTGAGACAGCTATGGTTGAAAACTTGACTATATGAGTCGAATGGATGATTTTGCAGGAAAAAATGCAAGAAGATCTATATTTCAAAAATAAGTGTTCTTAATATCGTTGTTTTTTTTAGTAGACTATGGAATTTGATTTTTTTTAATGAAAATTTAAGTTGTTTTTTATACTGTTTTGTGATTTTGATAAATTATGTACATGGGCATAATTTTAAATTTTGATTGGGATAATATAAAAGATTAGTCCGACACTGGTCTCAACACTGGTTTTTAACCAACTTGGTACCAATGAATACAATTGGAGAACATAATTCTCAAAAGAAGAAGTTTTCCTTGCAATCCTATCGGCCACCTTATTTCCTTCTCTTGGGGAGAAAACGATCTTGGTTTGTTTGATACTAGCTAGACCTTGTTGAACATCTTGATGCACTGATTGTAGCACCGGCCAAGTTT
This sequence comes from Arabis hirsuta, assembly GCA_964056655.1. Lineage (NCBI taxonomy): Eukaryota > Viridiplantae > Streptophyta > Magnoliopsida > Brassicales > Brassicaceae > Arabis > Arabis hirsuta. The sequence goes on from OZ053301.1 coordinate 520,622, forward strand.
TTTTCTCTTGTAGAGCTTCTACCAAGACCTTTGAATCTGTCTCAAAGATGACATTGCTAAAACCTAGTGAGGCTAAGCTGATTGCCCACTTAATTGCCTCACCTTCTGTGTGTAGAGCAGATTTGAGCCCGACTTTGGTCCCCATTTTTGCCTATTAGCATTTATTTTCATAAAGACCGCAAGGGGATAACTGTAAGTCTACAACCACAACCGTACACAAGTAGCTAACAAATAATATTCGATTGTATTAAATTAGTAAAATAAGTATGAATGTTTTTTTTTTGTCGGCAGATTATTATAGAGAAAAAAATATCATTATAGAATATAAATACCCCTTTGTGAAAAAAGAAAAGAAAAGAAGAGAATACAAATACCCCCATTTAATGACGGATACATATTTAAAAGATAGAAGACTCCAACAGGAAAATTATAGCCTACGGATAGGCAAAAATAAACCTCCAAAATGGTACAAAAATATCCACAAAAGGGTATTAGAAATTCTAAAATCAGGAAAATTACCACAAATCGGCTAAGAGCTCCCTAGCAAAACAACAACTTCATTATCTTGTACACAACACTTCTTGAGTCACACAACTCACAACGCATATAATTGTAAACAACTCCAATAGAAAACCACTCCAACAAGAAAAATATAGCCAAATAAAAAAACTTTATTTGTAAAATGTTTAATCTCCTTCGCATTATTTGTGAAGTGATTCTATAGTTAATTACATAAAAATGTTTTTGTAATAATTACTTATTTAAAAAAACATAGTTACTATTTGTCAACGCAAAACAACTATGTTGATATATAATTTACTTTATATATAGTTAACTATAAATTTTACTTATACAAGATATATAAAAAATTATTTACGTTTACATTCATTTTTAATAGAAATATAGGTAATTACATGTAAATATAATAATTATATTAATGTATAACTAGAATTTTGATCCGCGTCAAACGCAGGATTAAAATATTCGAAAATAAAAAGAATTTTTAATTTTTATAATATACATAAGAAATTAGAAGCAACAAAGATCAAATGGTATATCTCTTATATTGATAAATATATTTAATCTTACCAAATTTAATTCGCATGACGCTTAGATTGAATGTAAGCGTTTTTAATGTAAATCGAATATGTTTGAGATTATGGGTTCTTTCAAACTTATTTTATCTCAACAAACCTAACAAAATATCGCGTTTCTTCTTAAATAAAAAATAAACATGGTGATTTTTAAAATTCATTCATTAATATTTGATTTGTAAAATTGTATGATTATAACAAAAACGCAGTTTTAGAATAATTTGGATACAATTAAACGATATAAAAAAAAAGATTGTCTGATCAATCATGTATGGTATCCAAATGGACATAAATACAATTTTTATAAAGTAACTAATATCGTTAAATGATTAATCACTAAAACATTATGTTATATAACGTTTAAAATATTATATTTTAGTTGGATTTAAATTACTAACATATGGATTTGTGAGTTCATGTTAGAAAATTAATGTAAAATATGTAGAGATTTCCAACATAGCATATAAAATTAATTGGAATGTTTTTATTGGTTAATTTAATTGATGTGTCCATTGATATTCTCATTGAGTGACACAAAAGATTTTTTCACCTAGTGTCTCCTCAATCTCCTATATATTAATTGGAGAGTGATTTTTCAAAATAATTTAATGTGTCTACTTCGTATTCGTTCTCTCAAAAAATATTGTGACATGACAATCTTTAAATATGACATGGCAAAACTCTTTCAAACATTTAGCCCACTATAATGATGTTTAATTTTTTTTATCATTTTAGCTCACTAATTATACACACGAAAATTATTTTATAATATTATTGGGACCATATATTTATAAAAAGATTTTATAACATTTATTATCTTATCGAATTGTGTTATATTTTAAACTGACCGGATTCGGAACCAGCAAAAATTTATTAATTTATAGAATTTATTAATTTACCGAGTATTAATTTATAGAGTTTCTACTGTAAGTAACTTTCCAGTTAAACAAAAAAAAATTATTATATTTTGTGACAAAAACTTTCCAAATTTATGAAAACAAATATACGTATTCTAAAGCAATCTAATTTCTAACACAAGATAATTCAAAATAACAAATTATTTTAAGATAAATTGTACATAAATTTTATATCTTTATGTTGAAATTGTTTTTCATATCTTAATATTAAATATAATTATATTTCTTTTTTAAAATTAACAGTTACATAATTTTACATGCTAATATTTAAAAAGCCAATATTCAACTTTTAAATTGAAAAAAAAGTCAGTTAAATGTTCAATAATAAACCACTAAAAAAAGTTCAATATAAAATAAAAAAAATTAGGCTATAATAAATTGTTCAAGGAGTAAAATTAATTTCTAAATCTTATATGTTCTTAATTATCCCATATAAATAAAAAACTATTTTTTTAACAAAATATGAAAAAATGTAAGACTAACCATAAGAAAAATAGAAAACATTTTTTTTCAAAAAATATAAAATGAGGAAAGATAAAGTATTTGGTTTATGTTGTATAAAAAATTGTTTACGATGAGTTGATCATATTAATCTTTTAAAATTTTGATGTCGAATTCAGTTTTTACTCAAAACTCAATGTGAAGAAAATAACTTTACAAAAAAGATCATCAAATAGGGGGTTCATTCTTTGATGAGAGGAATCTCAACTTTCTATAGATTGGGCACTCAAATGTATTAAATTATTATACATTTGATTTGACACGTTTATGTATATAATATAATAAAATTATGAAATAATAAAATGGTAAAAATAAACTTTCGAAAATTCATATTATTAAGAAAAACAATATTGTTAACAAAAAAAATTAACAACAACAATGTTTATAATAAAAATAAAAAATACATATTTTCACATTTACAAAATATAAAATTAAAAAAAATTATAAATAAATTACTTGCGTGTATGCGGACAAGCCACCTAGTTAATATATAGAGGATTAGCTATACAATGTGGGTATATAGTTAAAAAAATAGTTAACTATATGTATATATATAATTAACGTATGAATGTTTCGCTAAATACTTTTAAAATTTAGGTAAATAAATTACATGTCGAACCAATGACCTCTTCGCAACAACGAGATTATCATTGTCAAACCAATGATTTCTTCGCTTTATGAAGAGAGATTAACCAATTGAACTGGTTTCATACATTAAAACATTCTTACAAAAACAAATTATTTTTAATATTAGTGAAATATAATTTTCTTAAAGCTAAAACAAGTTCTTAATTAATTTCTTAATTTTTTTAAACTCAAATATAATTTTAACAGTAGAAAATCTAATCAAAATGATGTATTAGTGTGTAGCAATTTTTTTAAATATTAGTAGGAACTAAAAATGCTCCGTTAGTAGAAAATATAGTAATAATAGTAACAATCTTCTATATATTAAAGGAGAAACATTAGCAGCCAATTTTGTGTAGGTGTTATCACAATATATATATTTTTTTCATTTAATTGAGTTATACTCATTACCAAACATAATGTACAGTTATTTCCAAACATAATTTAAACATCAATTTATATCTTTATAATATATTAATTGAGGAGTATATTTAGAAAGAAAAACTTTACCAATTAATTAAATCTGAATTTGTATTTAAAACTATATTATTACTATTATAATTACCCTAAACCTATAAGATTCAATTTATATTTTCAATCTTCTATTTTATATATTTAAGTCACAAACCGTATTTTTAAAAATTATGATATTAAATAAATACATTTTATTCATAAGTGATATATATTGACTAAGAAATTAAAGATTCGTTGTTTTTACACGGGCCGAACATATTTCTATACAAAATAATTGCAAAATTCAAATATATAAGCAGATTTTGGATTCTGTATAATAGATTCCGTAGTAACTATAATTGATATTTTAACTAAAACTACATTAAAAAATTACTCGATAATCATTTTATTCTGTTTTTTTTTTGTCACAATCATTTTATTCCATTTATAACGCGGAAATTTACCTAGTTATAATTAAAAAGAGAACCAAGAAAACTAATAATTGATTTTGTACAACCTGCTCTATTCTTTTAATACACACGTGAATCATTTTTTGTCCGGCTTTTAACATGTCATGGTTCCCATTTTTGGCTGTTAGCAATAATGAAAAATAAAAAACGTGTTTTAACTAGACAATTATAAAATGACAAACAATTAAATATAATTCGTATATAATTTTTTCTACGGTAATATTAAATATAATTATACTTCGTTTTAATTCTTACCGAGGTTTTAACTTGGAATCCATTAGCTCAAGCTACAATTGTAACCGTTTTGTTTTTACTTGGTGAGTGAGAGACAGTATATTTGGGTGGGTTCTACATCTTTGTATTAGTATACAAGTTGATAAATCTTGTATCGGTAGAGAAAGTTGTTGAGAGTTATTTAATAGCCGATGGGTTCTACATCTTTGTATATTGCACTTTTAGTTTGTTGTTGAGAGTTAATTGGACACCGTAGCCTGAATATTTTTCAACCTAAATTTTACAAAATTACATTTCAAGCTTTTAGGAGAAAGAGATGGCTGTAAGTTTTTGTTTTCCTTCTTTTTTTCTCTTTCCTTCATTTTTATATATATTATATTATATTATATAAAATGCATACCACATTTTGTTTAAAATTATTTTTGTTACTTTACATACAGTATTACTTATATACATACTGATATGTTATAAATATGTATGCATATTGCATTAATTTTATTTATATACAAATAGTATTACATCTGTATTATTTATATAAAATAAATTTATTATCTACATATATTTTTATTTAGTTAAATATTTTTCCATATTTTTCTGACATAAATATTGTTAATTTTATTTTGAAAATTTTATGTAGTAAATTATTCTTCTACATCATACATCTAAGACTTACCAATCGTGTTTTAATTTTAAATAGTTACAACCAAATTTCTACAGCTACATCAAAAACGTCTACAGTCCAAATTCTACAGCACTTAATCTATAACTACAGTCCAACCAATCACCCACTTAGTTTGTTTTTTTTGTTTTTTGTTTTTTTATAAAAACCGTACTTAGTTTGTTGTAGTTAGCTATATTGTTTTAATTCTATTATCAACTACTCTTTAACACCGTACTTAGTTTGTTGTAGTTTCTTGCCATAAGTTCTCTCAAGTAATGCCTGTGCTTGGTCTACTATGGTTAATATGGAAGTTGTGTTGTGTTGTTTGTCTTCTTCTTCCTTGACTTTTAGTTGGATGGTTTTGGTCATGTCTTATTGAAAATAGTGAGTGAAAGATTTGAGCATAACTTACTGAGAATTGGTTTGACTGAGAACAAGCAAGTTTGTGTTAAACTTAAAAAAGAGAATTAAGAGATAAGAAACCGAGTAGATCACGAATTAGTGAATCTATGTTTTTTGTTTTGTTTTTAGGCTTTCGTTCCTTATTTTCGATTTTGTTTTTAGTTAACTCTCTTTTTGGGCTTAGCTTCCAGGGATTTAATGGTTTTCCTTCGACTTAATTTTCGGAGTAGGTATTTATAAGTTTTAGTTGTGTATTATACGTTGTATTTCACCATGGTTTTTATAAATTATAAAATATTTCACATGAAAAAAAGGTATCCAATTCTATATTGTCCACCCAAATCGTTCTCAAGAGAGTAATGAGAAATGTTTTTATGTGTGTAAAGTTAGAATTGTTAATCTCTTAGAATTGTTAATCTCTATCTCATAGTCTAAACTCTATATCCCTAATATATAGTTGAGAAATATTTTAAGAAAATAATATTTCCTTCATGTGTGATTTACTGGACTGCCATGTTGATGTGTCGTTACACGAATGAGTTTCAATAAAATATATAGAAATGAGTTTAAGTTACTAGAGTAATTACAATATATGCCACTCTTATTAATATGATTAGAGAGAATCAATTATATCTTCTTAAACAAAAATTTGCTGTTGAACCTTTTTTGTCCAGTTGTTTACAAAAGGTTAATTAATATTTTTATACCAAGTGGTGTGATGTTTTATTGATAATAATGCATATTAGTGGAAGTAGTTTTACATGAGATTTCTAGAATTGAGTAAATAAAGATGTTCGTTGTGATCATAAGTATTAAAGATATTTAGTGTTCATCAGGAACATGCAGTAATTAGTATCATTTATCGTGGATCTATAACGCATGTTGAATTGTATGAATTATTTGTGGTAAAATCGTCTTTGTAATAGTATTCACAATTGTATTATATAATGAATCTAATATATTTATCATGTTTTTAATACCTAAATTAAACTTATTTTCTTTTAAAATTACGGTAATATATATATATATATATATATACATTTCTATTAAAATATATTAAACTTCTGTAATATAAATACCCAAAAAAATAACTAAACTTACTAAGAAAAATTGATTTGTAAAGATGTTTAATATTTATGAAAAACAATTATTTTTTTTTTGCAACAATCATGTTTAATAGATGTGTGAAAAAAAATTTCTGGCTTCGGGTGATTCCAGCCTCGGGGATGAAAATCCCTTCTCCTCCGTCTGAGCCACCGGACCCAACGCGTAGCGGCATAGATTCTCTACATCGTCTGCTTTTGTACTATCGTTGCCGCTTGTTACTCACTGTCGACAACACGGCCCCTTCTCAATTTCCAGATTCAACTCCTGCTCCGGCAACGGCAAGATCCCTTTCCTCCCAAAGATTTCATCATGACTTCTCTGTCTCAGCCGATATCTCCTTCGCCGGTCAAGATTCTTGCTCCGGTTTGGGTCCACCGGCGCAAAGCTTTTACTCTTCCGGCTTTTCGAGATCTCATCTTCATCTCTTTTTCAAGATTGATGAAATATGGCTTGGGCCCAATATGATATGTTGGCTTTTTAGCCCCACAAGATCAGCCTATTCTAGTTCATCCTCTTATCAATCCAAGGCTAATTCCGTTGATGATTCTTCTTGTTCTAGGAATATTGTCACGGCTTTTACAAGGATGGCTAACTTACAAAATTCGGATACCTTTTCTATGGTGAAATGGTCAAAGTTTTATGGATTCACAAATCCTGTAATTTGTGAGCTCGATATCTTCTCTATTGAGTTTTTTGGATTCTTAAATCATGTACCTTACTCTTTTTTGGAGAGAACTCGATCACATTTCTTTCTCTTAGTGAGAGTAAGGTTCATATCAAATTCAAATCCGATCAATTCTCTAACCGTCATGAGGAAACTCGGAAGTATGGGTAGTTTTCCAAAGTCACGATCCAGATTGACTAAACCAATAGTCTCCGGTTTAGCCATAAAGATGATCTTGACGCATTTGAGGCCTTTTTCGGATCAGTTGTCCATCTTTCGTCATGATTTATTTGTTCTAAGTTTTATTGCGTTTAAGAAGATGCTTAATTTTCTTTTCTTTTTTGTATGATGCAAGTTTAAGTTAAGGAAAAATGTGTTGAAAAAAAAGAAGAAGCAATTGATAACGATTAAAACACACTAACAACGATTTAAATAATAGCATGAGCAAAAGCGGCAACAAATCCAACGAAGATCAAAAACTATCTAGCATTTTTCTAGTTATTTCATGGTATATATATATAATGGATATTAATTTCTGATATACTAATATGACAAACGAAATAATACAAAGTAATATTATTTAAATTATAGAGCCACAGCGAGTACAAAGAAACAAAAACGTACTTGATATATGAGAAAACATATAGCCATTAATAATGCCGACATGATATGTTACTCTTAATATGGCTCTTTCCTTGGAAAGAAGAATTTCCAAAAAATTTGGTTGTAGCTTTAAAATTTTCTGGCTGTAGATTTCGTTTTTTTTTAAAAGACTGTAAAAACTTTGGTTAGATAACTGTGACTTAAAAAAAAAAAAAAAAGTCAGATTTTGTAGGCTTTAAAATAAACTAACGAAACAATAACAAAATTTAAAGAATATCAAATTTTCAACAAAAAGAAAAAGAAAATGGTTGTGAGAATTCTTAGGAGGAACTTTAAGGCTTTAGAGACTTTTAAATAAAAAAAGTCTGATTGCTTGTTCATGATCAATGCAATATGTAACCAACAAATCTTGGGGAATGTCAATTTCGGATTCTCCTGTACGGTTTTTATTGATTTTTTCATCACCAATATGTAAAATCCATTTGGAGAAAACTGCAAACTCAAGTGAATCGCAATAATCATTTCCTTGAAAGAGGCTCATATTTTGGGTAAACCTTAGAACCTTACAGCTAACTCAAAGAAAATAAAAATTCAAAATCGTTTCAACTCTACCACCTTCCGTAATAACCGACAAGATCTTCCAAAAGTCACCGCTAGAGAAGACAATTTTATCACCAAATGGTTTATAACATTTATAAGTATATCACGGATGGTCCTTCCTATCGAAAGCTTCTCGAAACAATGTTTGTTCATCATCGGTACTTCGTCTCATATTATGAGTTTAGCATGTCTAAGTAGCTAAGCGAAATCTGATTTGGCAACAATCGAAAATGTCGTAAACAAGGTTACCATTAATATTACAAACTTTGAATGAGATGTTCTACCACCTGCAATAACAGTGCTGCAATTCTACTCGAAGCCACATTAATGACAATTTTATTCCTCTAATTGTGCAACCATTTGTACCCATAGTCTCTAAACAGATTATACGAGCCATAACACTAAATTACATTTCCGGATCAATGATAATAAAATATTTTATAATTTTATTAGATTTTTGTATGCTTACGAAATTACAAGTTACAACAATATTATTGTCATTGGTTACATAGAGTTTTATTGAACCACAATAAAACCATACCAAATAGATAAATACACACAATTGAGACTAGAAAATGATAAAATACACACAATTGTGAGAAAACACACAATCACACAAGACTCCAGTAACCCGAAGTTGATAACTCAGACTTTGGTAAGTTACTACTTATTTCTTTATACCAAACCAAACCAAACCAAACCAAACCGTACTGCTTCGGTTTGTTGGCAAAAAGGGCTTATTATCGTTTTATCTTGTGTTTACTTGTTACGCAAGTAAGATCCTTCTTTCTGAATAACCTTCCATGCCTCCATCACGTGCTTCTCCTCCGTCAATGGCGCTCCAATGGCGCAACGTAGAACGATTTTTCCCGACAAAGCCTGTTTTTCCCGCAAAACGAACAAATACATATACGTATGTCTTAATTAAGAACATGATACAACAAAGAAAAGAAAAGAAATAAGAGCAGAAAAGAGAGAGAGGTCAGTCTTACAGTGTGAGAAATGAAGAGTTTCCCTGAAGAGTTCACTGCGTCTAAGAGTTTACGGTTTCGGTTATTACACTTCTTCTCATCGTTTTCCTCAGGCACGAGGCGGAAACAGACCAGAGAAAAGATCCGAGGAGTGATAAGCTGCAAACGTGAATTGATTGATATTACATGTTACAAAGAAAAGAAAACGTTTTTATATTTCAAGACTCTTTTTACAGAAAATTTTGAGATGTTAGAGTTACCTCAAAGTTAGGATCTTGGGAGACAAATTGTTCGAAATCTTTAGCTAGTTTGATATGGTTTCTTATATAGCTCTTTAAGTTCTCAGATCCATATAGCCTTAAAACCATCCACAGTTTCAATGATCTGTTGAAAAACAAAAACAAAAACTCAGAGATGGTATATATGCAAAATGTTCTTCAAAAACTTTAAAATTTGGTTTATGTGAAAGCAAAAGGACCTGAATCTTCGCCCGAGAGGGATTTGCCAATCTTTGTAATCAACTACCAAGTTTGCCTGAGAGGCCTGGCAAAAAAAAGAGTATAAAGAGACTAGTAATCTAGTAGATTCGAAGAAGAAAGTTTGCGGTTTGTTGTCAAAACAGAATCATCTTACCTTGTTTTTGAGAAACTCTGGATTCGTTGAAAGAGCTTCAGTGAGAGCAAACTGATCCTGTTTATCAAATAAAAACATTATTTTCAGTACGAAAAGAGAGAAAACAAAGGAGAAAGTGAGATTAAAAGGCATATGTACCTTCACCCAAAGTAGGGAACAATCAAAATTGGTGAGGAACCATTTGTGAGCATTCATATTGAAAGAGTCTGCAGTTTCTACACCGTCAATGTATTGTCGATATTCTGGACATATACAAGCACTTCCAGCATACGCTGCATCCACATGAAACCACATCTCATTGCTCTAAGAATGCAGTAAGCGAAATAACATTAGACCCAACAGTTTCTATGACTTAAATTCTCTATGAAGCTTGTCGGAAATGTGATATTAATAACCTTAGCAATCTTTCCCAGCGCGGCTAATGGATCAACTGCGGCTGAAGAAGTGGTTCCAACCTGCAGAAAAACAAATGAATTTTTCGAGAACATGCTTCAAGAGGGTATATGTAACATGCTAGTGCTTTTACATTAGCACATAAGAAGAATGGAATCAATCCAGCTTTAAGATCCCGAGAAACAGCTTCTTGAAGCAGTTCTGGACGCAAAGCGTAATCTGTAGAGGAATCTGCTTTCAGCACCCTGCAATTCTCTGGATGGATTCCAGCAATCTGTTAAACAGTAAAAAAAATTAGCTACTTTTTCACAAAATATATTTGAACCGAATCTGCAATTTTCACCTGACAAGCTTTTTGTAAAGCTGAATGTGTCTGGTCAGAGGAGTAGACAACGAGCTTCTCAAGCGACTTTTTGCCAACGCTTCTTAAAACCTTGTCGCGTGCAGCAATCAGAACAACAAGAACAGCTTCACTAGCCGACCCTTGTATCACTCCACCTCCATTTCCTACAATACAACAAAAACAACACTTAAGCAAAAGGATTATTCTGACAAGATTTATGCTTTACAGTTATTATTACCTTTGGACATAAACTGCTCGGGTAGGTTGAGCAGTTTGGCAAGCCAATCAAGAACAATCATTTCGAGCTCCGTGGCAGCTGGAGAAGTTATCCAACTAAAACCAACAATTCCAAGTCCAGCACTTAGCATCTCACCCAAGAACCCGGCAACGCTGCTGTTTGAAGGGTAATAAGCAAAGAAACTCGGGCTTTGCCAATGCGTAACACCAGGCAATATCTTCGCCTTAACATCTGTAAAACAAAAACTCACATCAGAATCAAGTTTAGTATCTATTCTCAAACTAAAATGTCTCTATTCATGAAAAAAAAAATGGTCCAAATGGGTATTGAGTTAATTCACCATCAAGAACTTGTTCCAGAGATTCAGGGTGGTCTGGTGCAGAATCAGGCAACAGGTTTTGAAGATAACCAGGCTGCATTGAACAAAATACAACATTGTGAATAAACAAAATAGCAAGAAGCCAATGTAACGATTAGCCACTAAAATTGCCAATTTGGTTAAACCTCTGGAGCTAAATTTTGAAGCTTTTCAAGCCTAACTCTCACAATCCAAAAACCCATTAAAACCACACATGAAATTGATTAACCCAGAACAATAAGAAACAGTAAATCAGACCTGAACTTGGCTAAGAACAGGGAAATCTTCGATGGTTTTGTAATAATCAGCAATGAAATCAACCATTCGATGTCCGTACTCTCTCAGTTGCTCAGAATCCATCGGCTTCAACACATTCTTAATTCCGTTTTCCCTGTTTCGTAAGAACAAACATCAAAAAAAAAAATCAGAGACGATTTGTTATGAAAATAGACCGCCATTTTAGAAATACCATGAAAAATGGATTTCGAAATTTTGAATTGCTTACATTTTCTTCTTCTTCTTCTTCTTCTTCCTCTCGAGCTTTGAATCACAGGACACGAGCTTTCTGAATTGTTTTGGGTTTGGGTTTTAGGAGGAGTAGATAGCCCTTATTTATAGGGCCGGGATTTTTCTTGTTTTAAAATTTTTATTTTCATAAACAAAAAAAAATATTAAATACTATATTATTGTCCACCCAAATCGTTATCAAAACAGTAATTATTACAGAGAAACGTTTAAAGTATGTAGACCATTGTTTTTCTTTTTCTCACTTCTTAAACTCTACAGTACTATTTGCAAAATCACATTTGCATGTTGCATCGAATCACCGAAAAGAAAATTATAATAATGTGTAAATAAATTTTGAATATTCATTTAAAGTCTGCACACAAGAACTTCATTAAACAAATTAGACTTTCACATACAAAGATAACATGTTACAAAACAAAAAAAACCCATCCGCTATGAAAGATAAAATCGTCTGAAAATGAATCCGATCAAACCAAGATGCTTTAGTCGAGTGGTAACTCCCAAGTGAGAAAATTATGGGTTCGAGTCACTTTGGCCACATAATCGTTCATTAAATCTTATATAATATAATAAAAAATTTCAAAGTTCAAGCCATCAGAAACTAACATGTGTCATCTAACGTTTTAACATTTATTATTTAAATTATTTATTGAGAAAAAAAATAAATGTCTTTTAATACTTTAGCAATTAATTCTAACAATTTAATAATTAATTCTTATGTAAATTAATTCTAACAAGTTACAATTAAGTATTTTGTGTACATTTATATAATTTTTATGTAAATTATAATATAATTTTTAGGTAAATTTATGTATAAAAATAGATATTTTATTTATCAAATCCAATATATCCTATACAAAAAAAAACATGTAATTCGTTTTTGTCTTTTACATAGGTAATTGCGATTTTAAAATTAAAAAAATCACAAAATAATGACTTTATTAAAAAGAAACATAACATGAACAAAAAAAATGATATGAGAAAATTAGTTAAAGAATGATTTTAGGATTTATAGAGCTGTTAAATCAAACGAGTCTAATTGGAAATTTTTTGAATTTAAATGTTTTTTTAAATACTTGCATAATTATTAAAACTAATTTACCAATCAGCCTCTAATGCAATTGAAACAATTTGTGTTGGACAAAGTAATGTTCCTAACCAAGACAAAAATACAATCAAGCATCAATTATTCTCTCTTTATGATTAAAGGTTTTAATGAAATAAAAAAAGATGCGTTCTAACATCTCTATTGAGATGATGTAGATGTCTCGGTAGAAGCAAAGCACACTACAACTTGTATGATCAATAAATTTTTATAAGCGTATTTGATGCAAAAAAGACGACCAACCATTCGGAAACCGTAGTGAACATTGATTCAGATATAAAAGTTAAAGATTTGTGCCAAAGAAGATGTCTTCGATATTATGTAAATTTTATTAATGAACAATCTATTTCTTTTTATGTATAACATTGTATATGTCTAACATTTTGATACAAATGCTTAGTCTTCTAACTTAGATAAGTATTTACTATAAACAGCAAATTTATATCATATTAAATACAAAAATAATCAATAAATAGAAATTATTAATGTTAATTTTTAAATCTCACGCAACGCGTGGGCAGTCCCTAGTTTGAAATATTTTCAAACGCGTACCCGGATGTAAATCCTCGTGGGATTAGTCTTTGGGTCTAGAAAGCCTTTGGAATCCCACAGTTATAAAAAAAATGAATCCGAAAAACAAAAGTAGTTACTATTTTTTTAAACCGTGAAACCACATTTTGCAATTAGATATTTTGATAGTTATTTTAGAATAAAAGTTTTAACCAAAACTGTATCAATATTATTGAAAAATATTTAAGCTATATACATTTCAATCAACATTTTAATATAAATTTGTACTTATGGACTTTGATTTATTTTTGTTATTGCTTAGGCTGGAATTATCACTAATACTTGGATAAATGATAAATCAGGTAGAGTCACTTGTAAATTAGTTTAGGGAATCGTGTAGCAACAAGTTCTAGTTTTTTTTATCAAACCAAATTTTATAGATTTCTTAAGTTCCAACCATGGAGAAAATATTCACGACTAACAAAGAAAATATAGATAAAGACTCGGCTAAAATATTTACCGTGCCAAAATTTTGAAAGATAGAGATAGAAGAAAATGTTTTTAAAAGACAAAAGATATCATGTAGGATGTTTTCCGGCTCATTGGCAACACCTCTAGACTTGAGAAGCTTGACAAGAGAAAGAAATTTTGTGAACACATTGAGGTGTCAGATCTCTATAATTGAAGCGCTAAAATTTCGGCTTTGATTGTGAACGTTTCCACTGCAAGTGGAAACACCTTCGACATAGAGCTCCCTATAATATTCCACTAAATACAAGTGAATAATTTGGAAGAAAACTAAACTCCATAAAGGAGAAAGTTAGATTCACTAGAGAGATACACATAACTTGATGTTTCTTCCCAATCTGCCACAAGAAAATCAAACAAACTCCAAGCAACTATCATCATAGTGACATCAAATCGGAACCTGCATATTGCAGTAAAACATCGCACACTTGCGATAAAATTTCCAATGGATGGCACAAAATAAGCCTCGCATAGAGCCGATAAAATTTCCACTAGATGGCACCATAGGAAAAACCTGCATACTGGACAATCTGCATCTTGCGGTTTCGGATCGTAGAGCGACGACAAGAAAACCAGCCATGGGCACAATAAGAGGATCAAAGACAACCAAAAAAATCGGGACTAAACCAACCAAGCTTGGATCAGACATGACCAACTCTACCTATTCCACGAAACCCAGCCATAATCAGAATCAAAGAGTAGGGAACATGAACATACCATCATGACGTCGATGATGACTAGCAACCGCGGACAATCTGGTGAATCTGGCTGGTCCAGCGGCTCTGGGGGTTGAGCTATTTTGGCGGCGAGTTTCAAAACTGGTGGCTTGGTGAGAATCTGTAACAGCTTCGTCGTCGGATCTGGCCATGGAGAAGGTGACATCATTAAACTGGAGAAGCCAAAGCAGCGGAGATCGAGAGGGAAAGTTCCCTTTTCAACGGCAGAGAACGATCTGCTCAAGGGAGAGTTAGCGGCGACGGAGATCGAGAAGCATGACTCAGATTGAGAGGTATAACTCCGACGGCAGCAGTCTCGGGCCTCGTGTTCTAGTTTTATTTTATAGTTTGTTGAATTGGTTTCAAAAGTACTGTTTGACTACAAATGTTCAATTAATTTGATGGGTACGGTCATCATCCACCCGAATCCTTCAACGTGAGATCGTAGATTTTAAAAATATTTTTTTAACTGATAAATAATCATCTAAATTGTAAATTAATATGTCAAATTTCTCATTTTAAAAGGATTGAGGTCTAATATAAATATTTAAATTATATATTTAAATTATTTGTAGAGCTACAATCTAAAACAAGTAAAATAACAAATAACTATTACCAATTTCTTCTATAGATTGAGATATAAGAACTTTCTGGTTTGGAATGTCTAAACAAACCGTTCTAGAAGTCCCCACAAACTCCACATAATATATAGTGTACAACACAAAAATAAGCGAAATAACTTTTAAAGTCTTAATTAACTGGTTAGCAAAAAAAAAAATATATAACTGGTTATAAAAGTGTTTTTACATTTTTTTTTTTCTATCGATTGATTTTAGGATCTTTCTAGTTGTGGAATGCCTAAACAAAGCGTTCTAAGAAATTATACTATATAAGGAAGTCCCCACAAACTCCACATATAGTACAATCTAAAAATAAGCAACAATTACTTGTAACAACAAAACACAATTTAAATGACAGATATATGTGAACACCAGCTCCTATCTTGGTTATATTGACGGACAAAAGAACTGATAGCACCGAATTATATTTTTGAATCTCACCTAAATTTTTGGCCATTTCGTTTTTTTCCTCCTCGGCCAGCTCATTTTCATTTAACAAATATCTCATGTCCATATAGAGATGGTTCAAATCAAACGGATTAAGCCTACCTAAATATCAATTAGACCAAATTTATAAAGACGTTAGTGCTTCTGACAAGAATTTAGGTCTTGGTACATGAACTAAACTATAGAATCAGGTAAAAACTGTACATAAATTAAACTCTCTTCCAAAAAAAAAACCATAACAAGACGAGACAATGAAATAAATGAAGCATGTATGTGAGGTGGAAACTTGATCAGTAAGACTGGACGAATCTGGAATTATATCACTGCAGAGAGATTTTATAATGGCGCCAATCAAAGTATGATCAATTTCAAGTGTGACACACCATGCAGATACGTACATAATACTTGCTCAGATGGTCCCACTTTAGTTGATGCGATTTAGGAGTATGGAAAACGTTCTTTTTAACATTTGAAAAGAATTATTATAATTTTTTGACCAAAAAAAGAAGAAGAATTATTTTTGGTTATCTTTTGAAATGTTTCTCTTCCTTTAATAACAGAAAGCAAATAACGGTGAAAATGTAGTATGCAATAATAATAAAAAATGAGTTTGTATGGATGCATTGATATAGTGTAGCCATATATATAGTTTTTTCAGAGGTGATAGTCTAGTAGTAGTACAAGGGGGTTTCTTTGTGTTCTGGGTTTAAATTTTTTTTAGAACGGAGAGTTATTCTTTAAATCAGAATATCCAGATATTTTTTTTGGATACCGAGGAAATTATTAGCCAAAGGTTCGGAACTCTAACGGTTTATTAAAAAAAACATTTGATTTGTTAACCAACTCGAAATTGCATAGTCACGATGCACATATATACAGAAATTTGGATTTTACAAGGAACACAATACACAACAAAATGGAAGAAATAGATTTACACAATGGTTCTTACACAAGTCTTACTTACTAATAAAATATGCATATTTGCTTTTTTTTTCTTTCTTTCTTTGTTCAAGTGAATTCCAGGGATCTTAATTTGTCTTTTTAGACTATTAGTTTTGAGATATCTGAATATCCAACGTTTTATGTCCTTTTTTTTTTAAAGAACGTTTTATGTCTTTTGCATAACCCAAATCAAATATTCTACATTCAACCTCTAACAGCAGTTTATGTTTTGGTTAATAATTTCTGAAATCTCCATCCTTCTTTTTTTGAAACATTGAAATCTCCATCATTTTTTTGTGTAAAACAATAGTACGAGAATTTCATATTCTTGTATTTTGTTAGAAGATAATGGAGATTATTGAAAATAAAGTTAACATTTGTGTATATCTCGTCATGTTACATATATAGATTTTCTATAATCAAATATGTAAAAAAAGAGTTATATCTTGTATAAATAAGTTTATTGGCTAATTAATCAGTAGATTTCCTATCATCAAATATGTTAAATTATAAATAAACCTATGACTAATCAATAAAACTGAGAGAAACTATTATATTTCTAACGATTCGTCCAAAATCTATCATATTTGTTTTCAAAATGTTTTCAAGGAAATACAATCCCAACCATAACTTGTGAAATAGCATGACCGCCAAATATATTCCAACAGATGAACATCGTTAAAGACAACGCATATATATATTTATGTTCATAGAAATGGACAGCACATTTACATACTAAAACCGGCGGATACTTTGTGGCAGCTTCGTCGGTAAAGAAACTTTACTATTAAGAGCAACATGATTAAGTTACATCAAATTAAGGGTGTGATTGGTTGGAACGTAGATAATAGTTACAGCTTCAAAATTTTTGTACAACCCTAAAAGTTACCAATCAGTCTTTAGATTAGTTTTAAAAGTTAAAATAAAAAAAAAAAAATTTTGTAACTCCTTTATTTCCTACAGCCATATTTTGGTTGCTGTAGAAAAAACACAAAAGGTTGTACACTTGTACTTTCTATTTCGCTTTTTATTTTTATTTGTTTCAGATTTTTTTTTCTCCTTCACGTTTCTTTCTCCTCTTAGTTCTATATATATATATATATTATAATATTATATACAATACACAACACATTTTATTATAAAATGATTTGTGTTACTTACGTAATTTACAATTTTTATATACATAGTTATATACAGATATGTTATATATATACACAAAATTTTTACACTAATTTATATAAAAACATTAATATATATGTACTACTTATACAAAATATTAATATATATGTACTACTTGTATATAATATTAATATATATGCATATTTTCTTTTAATTTTATATAGCAGCAAGATTATATTAGTTAAATACATTTTCCATATACATTATTAATATAAATATCAATTATACCTACCAAAAAGAAAAAAAAAATATATATATATCAATTAATTTATTTTATAATTATAATTATAAGAAAATTGTACAGCATACATCTACTACTTACCAATCATACTTTAACTTTCGAATAGTTACAGCCAAAATTCTAAAACTACAGCAAAAACATCTACAGCCCAAATTTTACAGTAATTAATCTACAACTACAACCCAACCAATCATCCACTAAGATCAAAATTTTGGATGAACATATTTGATTTAGGTAATTATCCACCGCGAGGAATATCGAATGTTGTTGAGATTCGTCAAGATTTCACTTGAAAAATTACCCACTGCAATGGATTATGGATGTTGTTGCCAAGAGGAGGAGACGTTTTAGCCATATACATACATTACTTGGGAACACTCAAATGTGACTAGTGGTGTTCAAAAAGACTAGATACCATGGAACTTAAAAATATATATAAATGCATAGTAAAATTAAATGGGCTGAAGTGGGTATAAATGGGCCTTTATTTTCAGGCCCAAAATATATTTAAATGATTTATGGACTATAACAGTCACCGTCTTTCCTCGCCGGTAGAGCAACGGGAATTTCCATGGCGGCGACGTCACCGGAGGTTCCATAAAGATTATTCCCAAATCAAAATTCTGAAAAGGTTTCAATTCGAGGAAGAAGAAGAAGAAGAAGAGATTAGCAATGGCGGATGAATTGGAAGGTCTTCGAGGTCATTTTCCTCTTTCGTTTGGTAAGACATCGAAGGTTTCGACCCCAATCGAAGCTATCCACAACGCAACTCGCCGCACCGACGCCGGAGTTTCGCCGGATTTCGACGCGAAGAAACCTAATTCCGGATTCCCGTCTCTATCTTCCTCCTCTGATTCCTGGCTCCGAACTGTTCGCGGCCCGAATCGTAACCCTAGTAGTTCCACTCTAGCTCCTTCCGATGATGATGTAGACGTAGGACCACCACCACCACCTCCGTCTAAACCAACGCTAGAGGAGAAAGATGATGGAGTTATCATGGGACCACCACCACCGCGTCCACCAAAAGGATCCGTGAACGTTAATGATTCTGATGATGAAGATGATATGATCGGTCCGCCTCCTCCTCCTCCGGCTGCTATAGATTCAGATGAAGATGAGGATGACGACGATGTTTATGACAACGAGGAGAATCGGTACAAGATCCCATTGAGCAATGAGATTCAGCTCAAGGGTCACACGAAGGTATACACTAAACTCTTTGTGGATTTCGATTGTGTTGTTTGAATTTGAGAATTGAATAAAAAATTTACTCTTTTGTGGAATCCAGATCGTTTCATCTCTCGCTGTTGATAGTGCTGGAGCTAGGGTTCTTTCGGGTAGCTATGACTATACTGTTCGTATGTATGATTTCCAAGGGATGAATTCCAGACTTCAGTCTTTTAGACAGATCGAACCATCGGAAGGTCATCAAGTTCGAAGCTTGAGCTGGAGTCCCACTTCTGGTCAATTTCTATGTGTTACTGGCTCTGCACAAGCTAAGGTATGTTGCATAACTCTTGACTCTGTTCTACAGGTCTTTATCACTTATGAATGGTTCACAGTTGTATGTTCTTTTTTGAATCTCAGATTTTTGATCGTGATGGTCTTACCCTTGGTGAGTTCATGAAAGGGGATATGTACATTCGTGATCTGAAGAACACTAAGGGCCATATTTGCGGGTTGACTTGCGGTGAATGGCATCCGAGGACTAAGGAAACAGTTCTGACTTCTTCGGAAGATGGGTCTTTGCGTATATGGGATGTTAATAACTTCCTTAGCCAAACACAGGTACTTTTTCCCTCTCTATTATTCGCAATACGGTTTCTGGTATGCAATGTCTCCAATGAAAAAATTGTGGTTTAGTTTTAGCATGCGAGTGGCATCATTTAACTGTTTCCTGGACAGGTTATTAAGCCGAAGCTTGCTAGGCCAGGGAGGGTTCCAGTGACAACCTGTGCTTGGGACCGTGATGGAAAGCGTATTGCTGGTGGCGTTGGCGATGGATCTATACAGGTAAGGCTTGCTCTGATCTTCTGATTACATTCTTTCAGAGAAAGTTTGTGTTTTATCACGCTTAACTTGGGTAGATTAGGGGCCTTATATCTTTGTTGTTTATCAATCCAGATTTGGAGTATTAAGCCGGGATGGGGAAGCCGACCAGATATATATGTTGGGAAGGCCCATACTGATGATATAACCTCTGTAAAGTTCTCTAGCGATGGGAGAATTCTTTTGTCAAGGAGTTTTGATGGTTCTTTAAAGGTAAACCTTATAGATCATATCCTTTTTTTTGACCAGTTTGCTCAGACATAGAAACTAAACCCCTTTTTTAACATTGATCAGGTCTGGGACTTGCGGCAGATGAAAGAAGCGCTAAAGGCTTTTGACGGTCTCCCTAATAATTATCCCCAAACAAACGTTGCCTTCAGTCCAGATGAACAAATCATCCTGACTGGAACATCCGTTGAGAAAGACAGTACAACAGGAGGCTTGCTCTGCTTTTACGACCGCACCAAACTCGAGATTGTTCAAAAAGTCGGGATTTCTCCAACTAGCAGCGTGGTGCAATGCGCTTGGCACCCGAGGTTGAATCAGGTAAACAACAACAATAAAAGCAGTGTTCCCTTCCTCTAAAATCTGATTTCCAGCTTCGTATTAAGAGGTTTCTTTTGTTTGTAGATATTTGCAACATCCGGAGACAAGAGCCAAGGAGGAACTCACATTCTGTACGACCCAACCCAGAGCGAAAGAGGCGCATGCGTATGTGTTGCACGCGCACCAAGGAAGAAATCTGTAGACGATTACCAACCAGAACCAGTAATACACAATCCTCACGCATTGCCATTGTTTAGAGACCCACCAAGCCGTAAACGACAAAGAGAAAAGGCATTGAAAGATCCTGCTAAGGCCCACAAGCCTGAGCTTCCTATGACAGGTCCTGGTCATGGTGGAAGAGTTGGGACTACTGGTAGTAGCTTATTAACACAATACCTTCTCAAGGTAAGGAGCCTCGCCTCAGTATCTTCTTCGGGTGTTTTCGATTCAGGTCATATTAGTGATTGTAATGTGTTGAAATTTGTTGTTGTGCGTGTGTTTTGCAGCAAGGTGGGATGATAAAAGAGACGTGGATGGAGGAAGATCCAAGAGAAGCGATATTGAAATACGCAGATGTTGCTGTTAACGACCCAAAGTTTATTGCACCTGCTTACTCTGAGACCCAGCCTAAGACCATCTTCGCTAAAGATGAAGATGAAGAAGAAGAAGAAGATGGCGTCAAAAAATAGTTAAAGAGTGTTTCCAAAATACTTCACTTTCTCAACGACAATTTCTCTGTGTTCTGTGTAATGATCATATAATGTCACTTTAGAATACCAGAAAGAACACTCATTTATCCTGGAATTGCATTTTTTGCAATCCGGAGTTTGCGTTACATTTGCAGAGTTACAATTTGCTGCAAAAATTATGGAATCACGTTTCAATCTCAAAACCAGGGAGTTGTATTTTTGTCTGGTAATGAGGAATCGCAAAAAATAATAAAAGATTAAATAATTTGTATTGGTAAAAATACATTAATTGTAGTCAGTTTTGACATAAATTGTGCGCAGATATTTTTAACGAACAAAATTGTATTCAAATAAAATGTGTGTAAATGCAAAACAAAATTTAGAAACGAACTACATGATGCATCATTTATATACAAAACCGAAGAGGCATATAACAAAAAAATAAAAAATGCAAATGTGATACTAAGTAAAGGGTGAAGCATCAAACCAAACACTTGAATCAAGCAAAAGGGTGTTCGGAAATTGGTATCGGGGTTAGGATTTCGTACCTTAATAAAGGGTCGGTCCCTACCAGGAAATGCATCTTTCAGGAAAAAGAATTTGTAAGAGGAAGTGGCAAAGCAAAAGGAGACAGCAAAAACTGCAAGCATGCTATGGGAATCTGTTGTCGACTCTTGAGAAAGCAGAGGAGATAATGGTCGGGTTCCGAGCACAAGCACTGAAACTAGTGGATGTTGAAGATTCTCACAAACTGAAAGAAGCTAAGATTTACCACCAGTGGAGACGAAGAGGACGTAGCCATAGCCATGGAAGTTTCCCTTCTGCTTGGAACTTGAGTTTTGTATTGGTTCCAAGTTTTAAGGAGACACAGCCTTAGGGTGGGGGACGTGCTTCCTTATCCAATATTTTTTATAGAAGTTTTAACTCCAATTTTTCAAAGAATTTTTAATTCCAATTTTTGTTTTGGTAGTTTAAGTCATTTCATGCTTGTTTTATTTTCATGTTTTTGATTTTAGATTAATGAATTCTCCTTTTTTGTATGAACGTAAAATTTTATTCAAAAAAAAAAAAGATTATAACAAAACAGAGGTTGAAAGTTTATTACAAGTGAGTCAAGAGCCATTTCTCGTGTTATTTTAATCTCGTGTTATTTGAGTATTGTTAAAATATTATCCAAATAAAACATTTAGTACTTTTATTGAATTATATACAATAATTTATATGCTGAAAATATATACATTTTCTTCTTCAAAATCAAAAGGTGGTGTGGAATCCTCTTTGACCCAATGGTTTGGTTCAGGGTTCATTAATGTTTCTACACCAAGAAATTTGGGATTCGAACCCTAGAAGATACGACTTATTAATATTAATACTGATTAATGGAGACAAATTTGCTAGAGATTTTTATCGTGGGACAAGATATAATCGTTTGGCGTGTATCAAAGCAGAAGATTTGTCTGTTGTAGAATCGTTTGTATAAAAATTCTCATAATTTGTTGAAGAATAATAATAAATCCAGACGATTAAAAAAAAACTGGTTTGAAAAACAGAAAACCTAACTGATTGAGGATGCAAAAACCCAAAACCTAATTAACTTAGGATTCAAGATTTTTTAACTTAGTTCACGATTTAGGTTTTAAAAAAAATATAACGATTATACTATCGCGTTAATACGCTGGTAAATACAACAAAAATTAACGAAAAAATATTTTAATTTTAATTAGTAACCCATTGAATTTTAAAATACTATTTAACGTAGATCCTAAAACCAGTAGAGGTCAATTTATATCATAATTCTCATGTCTTAATCCATGCAAATACAAAAATATATATAATAAAAAATTAAAATCATATTCTTAATAAAATATATATATATATATTTTAACCCATTATGAATATTTATGAATTATGTGATAAAAAATAAAAATAATTGAAATACTATATAATTAAATCATAAAAGAGTAATTTTTATATTAGTATCTCATAAAAACTATAAAATAATAAGGTGAACCATCACATAAGTACATGATAATTGTATTTTATTAATGTCATCGTTTTATTTCTCATATAAATTTATACACGTGAAACTTTATAAAGTATTAAATTAATAGTAAATATAATAATACTATTTTTTAACTTATATAAATTTTTAATATATACTCTTTGAGAGTACCAATGACGTCATATCTCGAAATTTTCCACTTTCTTTGTGATATTGTATAACTCTATATTGATAAAATAAGTATTCTTATAAATTTTTGTTTATTTTATTTTTGCATGGTTGTTTATATCTTTTAACTTTTAAATTGAGGTTTTTATAATTTTTTAACTTTTGTTTTTCCAATTTATATTCCTTCTTTTTCTATCATTCGTCTTTTTATTTATTTTTATTGACATTTTTTATTTTGTATGTCATGTCTTCATTTTTGACATTTTATTTATTTTAATTGACATTTTTCCAATCTATACAATATTATTTGTTTCTTTTATGGCTTACGTCATGTCTACATTTTATCTTCAATTTTGTTTCTTAATTAGTATGGATAATATTATAAATTTTACATTTTATTACGATTAGTAATTTGACAATTATTTTCCATTTTAATTTTTAGTTTTCTTAAATAATTTTAATTTTTAACAGATTCATCGTCTAATCAATATTAGATATATGTCGCAATCTCGTAAGTTATAATTTTATTTATGTGTTATGCTTATATGAAAATTCATTGCGGTAAATACTATTGATTTTAAAATTTATAATAACGCCTATAATTTGAAAAATGTAATTAGATTCTAAACTACGACTTGCAAAAATATTGAATAATTATTTTATTATTAAATCGTCAATTTAGTAGATTTATCTCATACTAAAATTGTCTTATACACGTTATTATATTAGCAAAATGACACTTATAATGTGATATTTTTTTATTATTTAATTTTTATTTAACTATTTAGATCATTTGAAATGGAAAAAAATGTATTTGTAATATAACAATTTAGAAATATTACCTATTTTAACACGACCGTTTTTTCTTTCTCTTTGTTTTTTTTTTGTTAATTAGAGGATAATCCTTGTTTCGAATATATTCCTTATTTTTTTATTTAAAAACCTTTGTTAATATTAACACATGTCACAATCTAAATTAACAATTACATGTGTCGTAATCTGGTAAATTAGAATTTTGCTTATGTGTCGCGTGCTCATCGCGTGCATAGTCTTTTATATAATAAAAAAACCTTTGTAAATACGAGAGGGTTTTTTAGGGTTTTCATCATCATATTTTCTCTTACTTTTCTCTCACGAAACGAATCATCATATTTTCTCTTCTTTTCTCTCAAGAAACAATGGAATCATCAATCTCTTCAAGCATGAACTGGGTTACGTTCGCCATTACAACAGCCGCTTCTTTGCTTCCATCATGGTCCAACGAGCATAAACCTAACGGAGATATGAATTCTGGTTGGTTTCAAGAAACGTACAACTATAGCTGTAACACCTGTGACAATTTCAAGAAGATGTTGTCGTCCTTCTTTAAACGTTCAAGCTTACAGTTGCATTGCTTTGCCCTTTACCATGCACTTTTTTTTTGCTTCTCCCTTATTCTCAACGTTGACGGAACTCTAACAATTTCTGACGTATTTTTTTGTTCCTAAACACTATGCTATTACTTCAACTTCGAATCAATTTGGAAGAAGCGTTGAAAAATTTAGGTTTAGGTTATCAAGATGTGTTGAAATCAGTTATGAAGAAGATGCTAGTAATATACTTAAGTTTGCTTTGCTCTCTATGAAAAATGAATGTCTTGCCTTTGGTGATTACAACTATGAAGATGAAGATCAAGATCAAGATGGAATCGAATATGAAGATGGAATCCAATATGAGGATGGAAATCTTAGCACAAATTTGTTTAGTCTTCGTGGAGATGTTAGTGTTACTCATGATGATGATTTTGTTTTTGATGTGTCACAACATGCTCTAAATCTAGCTGATGATCAAGCTAATGTTCCATTGCATGATGATGGTGATGTTCCATTGGATAATCAAGCTAATATTCCATTAGCAAGATTATGGTGATATTCTATCTTTTAACATCTCTAAACATAGACTTCTGAAAATTGAAGAGCTCACAAATATATTCTCAACTTTCAAATACAGTGTAAGGTTTATCTTATTTTGATATAACATGTTTATTTAGTTTTATGTTATTTCATATTGGTTTTATGTTATTTCGTATTAGTTCATATTGGTTTATGCAGGATGTTGTTAATAATCTAGATGATTTAGATGCTCTTGTTAGCATGCTATGTAGACACACAGATATACGACTGGATGTTGTTCAAGTTTTGCTAGATTTTATTAGGCTAGCCACTGCTATTGAAGAATTCGATGGTATAGTGATTTTCATTTGTTTACTACTTTTAATGATAGTGATTTCCATTTGTTTACTACTTTTAATGATCACTGGAAGAATTTGTTTTTTTTTTGGGTAACAGGTGATAATTTAAAGATCAACGAGGTGGTTGAACCATTGAATAAGTCGGCTATTACTTTTTTCTTCTGTTGTGGATATTATTGGAAAATAACATCATGTTATTTTCCAATTGCTAGATGTAGATGTTCTACATGAAGTAGAAATAGAAAAGGTATGAAATGTTTATTTCAATTAGATCTTAATATTAATATGAAATACAAAAACTCTTGTTTGATGTTTCACTTTTACAAGTGATGCAGTTAATAAAATTAGTGGTGCTTACTCCAACAAGTAAACCATTGCTACCATTCTCTTTCTTTAATCATCTTTGCAAACATCTATGCAATGACGGCCTATCAATGATTTTATTTCAAGAAGTTTTGAAACACTTAACCACCTCTCACGACAACTATTATAAAAACCATTTGTATGAAAAGTTGTACAACATAGCCCACTCAGGCAAGAAAATCAATAGATGTACTGCCTCAGTTACTATAGTTGAGTTCTTTGGAGATTTAGTTAAAGAAAAAGAAGTCATCTAACTAAAGAACATACTAGATGATTTCACAACTGATTTGAATGCCAAGATTCGGAATAATATAGAGGAATTAGAAGATCTAATTCTGTTCTTCTTTAGGCTATGTCTACAATGCAATGATAGTAGTCTACTACAGAAGTTTATATCTGACATCAGTTTCGAAAAGAAGATGGAATTCTTCAAGGTATTGACAAACCATGGGAAGGACATAGTTATTGATATGTCTATTTCTAGAGACAATATATTTGTGGACATATACAATGTATTTGAACATTTTAGTCCCATGGAATTGAAAGCCTCTGTTTCAACTAATTTTCAAAATGAGATTGGCGTTGACAATGGTGGTCTCAGAAGAGAGTGGTTTACAAAATTGTCAGAAGCCATAATAGAGTCCAGTCTTTTCATCACTTCTGACGGTGAAACTTATCAGCCAAACTTCAGAAGTCTTAAGCTATCCCATTTCAAGTTTGTTGGTCAACTGGTAAATAATATAAACCTTAGCTTTCTTTGTTAATTATGTGTATTATTGTGGGAGTCCAAACCCGCACAATCAAAACTTGTAGAGACTTTCGTAGGGAACTGAATTTCTAGGGTTAAACCAACGCAAACAAACGTAAAGAGAATTCGAAAACTTGTTCTATTGCTGTTCGGAAAGCTTTAGCGTACAAGTGTTTGTGAAATATTTTTTCGAATCCCTTTCTCAAGAGATGTACATGAGTATATATAGTATTCTATGTCGGCTAGCCTAGTCCTAAATCATAATGGAAATCCTCCCACTCTTTCTCTGATTTCCATTCTTCTTAGAACTGCTTGAGTCGGTTGCTCGTTCGTGGGCTTTGTCATGTGCTACTTCGGCCCAGTTTCGTCGTACGGATCCGCTCGTCGGTTCAACCTTGTCACAACGGGACATCGGACCAAGCATGTGACCAACATCGGTGCCAATATGTGGTTGACATTGGCACAATGCCTCCACATCGGTACCATATCGTGTCGTGGTACGCGATCGACATCGGCACCAAGACTTCTCGACATCGGCACCAATTATTCCCGACATCGGCACCACGCTTTGACATCGGCATCATCTTCTCGTCGTCGACATCGGCACCAGCATTGGTTGACATTGGCACCATCAAAGAATCACTTCGGCTCCAATTCTTCTTGACATCGGCATCACCTACAACCGACATCGGCGCCACCTTTTCCCGACATCAGTACACGCGAAATTCGACATCATCGACATCACTACTCGACATAGGCACCACATCGCGACATCGGCGCCACATCGCGACATCGGCACCATTAGCACGACATGCGACATTGGCACCGGACCGTATCACAAATACGGTTTCCATACTTTAGCTATTTTATGATTGCGTTCTTCAGGGGGAGATTCGACCCCAACAATTATTGTGTTTGGTTCTTTGTTAATATCATCCAGGTTGGGAAAGCATTATTATAATCGGAGGTGGTGGATATTACATTTACCCGTTGTTTCTACAAAAAATATGCTTGGTATGGATGTGGATGTTACCTATGATGACTTAAAGTCAATAGATTTAGAGTTGTACAATAGATTTGAAGATATGAAAAAAGGTTAGTGCATTAGCATATCACATTCACATTGCTTATTGTTATCTTACTTATTTGTTATGGATAATTTCTTATGCCAGAAGAACATACAACAATATGAATTCACATTTACTGGCGAAGATGGAGAAGACCTTTTGCCTAATGGGGAAAGCATAGGTGTTAATGATGAAAACAAGGTGGAGTACTTTGAGCTTTATGTGAACCACAAGATGACGAATGCAATCAAGAAACAAATCGATGCCTTCCTTCTTGGCTTATATGAATGTATAAGCAAAAATCATTTATCAATCTTCAATGTTGAAGAACTCCAACAACTTGTCAGTGGCATACCTGATATTGATGGTAAGTTATTTGTTACTTTTTGTATTTGGGTGATTTATGTGTTTAAATATGTTGATATTATAGAAACTGAAGGATTCGGTTTTATATAGCTATGCCTCCACTGAAATATATTCGTTTTATCTTTTTGTTATATGGTTAAAGACTTTTTTTGTATTCTCCTCACACTAATAGCATAACCCTTTTGATGATGTCTACGAGTACTCAATGCTAATACGAGAGAAGGTTTAAGAGAGTTTTAGGCAAAGAATAAACTGTTGTAATGCACAGACACAAATGATATCTTTGTCTTCCATTTCCATATAAAAGACATATCTGTGTCTTCAATTTCCATATAAAAGACATCTTCCATCTTTTCAAGCAACTCTCTATGATTTCTGTTTTCATCAACACACAAAACTCAAAAATTGCATCTTTGTTAAAGGATCTCCATCATTTTCTCACACAAAAAAAACAAATCCAACATCTCTCTATTACATCAACTCAAGACTTAAAATTGCCTTTGTTAGATTGGTTTGAACCCAAAAGTACAAAACACTAGAGTTTCTTTGATCCATCAGTTTCTGCAACCACTACCACTAATGTTTGCTCCTCTTGTAGCTGCTGCGTCTTCCTGAGGAACTGTTTCTTCTTCTTCTTGCTTCTCTTCCTCAACAGGCTCGACTTCCTCGGGGTTTACCTGAAGATGCTGTCTCCTATACCGAAATATCACCAGGAAGATAAACACTGCAAAACATGAAAGATTATGGTTGTAGGTTATTGTTTGGTTTTCAAAAAACAAAACAATACTCTGTCAAGCATTGGTTAGTTAAATTACCGGCAAAGATTCGGGTTCTGATGCTTATCAAGTTCCAAAACGCTGTCAGAGCAGAGCCTGCCAAGATCTTCTTGTGTGAGCACATTCCCCGTGCTTCACCTATTCTTTTATTCACTCTTTCAACTGCTCAAGTCAAACTCAAACCATGTCAAGATTTGAAACATTGGACTCTACAAACACTGACTTCACCTATTCTAAGAAAGTTTGTAGTTTGTAACACAAATGACAATAGGTGTAATTCGATTTCTTCACCTTTTTGGATAATCTGATGGGTGTAACATGAATACAGCTTTGGGATAGTGAAGCTGAGGAAGAAACCTGTTTCATTAACATACACACATGTCAGTTCAGGTCCCATTAACATATGTTTTCAGATTGTGTTCTAAATGTCGTTCCAATTGTGGCTAGCCTCCACAGTGTTATGAGATGACCATACTCAGCTCCAATCAACAGAAATGGTATCACCTGAGACGAAAGTGAAAGAGCAGATGAAACCACCAAAACCAATTTCCTAGAGAGAGAGAGGGACACACAAACCCAAAGTGCTGGTGGAGTTTTTACTTTGAGTGTCATTGATGGTTCTCCTGAAAAAAGCTGACTAGTCTTTGAAATGGCAAAGTTGGTAGCGGGAAGGAATCGCCTGGCTAAGCACAATACATCATCTTCAGTCAACTCTCTCTTTGTATCTTTGTTTTTCCTAAAGATAAACACATTGATGGATCATTTCAAACTCTTACAAGATATCCAAACCAAACTCTTACAGGATATCCAAAGAAAACTGCAAAAGGGCAAGTCCGACCCAAAGGGCAATAGTGTACCTTTGACAAAAAGTGTTTGACAGGAACGACCCGCAAAGTAACACAAGTCCGAGATTGGAAACCGTCGAGAAAATGCTTCAAACACACAAAACAATTCCATTCAGTTCTGATTAAGGCTATAAACACAAGCTAGAGAGGGTAATAGTACCTAAAGTTGACTCCTTTGGCAAAGCAAGAAGAAAGGAAACATAAAGATCCAAAACCGAACCAGAGAGTCGATTTTGCTACATCTCTCCACATTACCAAATCACTGATTATCTCTCCAATTCGATTCAAATCGCTTCGACAAACATTTCTTCACCTAATCATCAATTCCAATCAGAATCATACAAAACAAGCACAGAAGAAAGAAGAGTTAAAAGAAGAGAATTTACTTGGAAGATCTGAAGAAGGTAACAAAGGAGCCGAATTTTGCTTCTCCTTCTTTGAGCGACCATTGTACTTCCGTTTTCTGGGCTTTACGATTTCTTCAATCACTTCATTCTCTTCCACAGCATCCGATCTACGCCTCGATCTCAGGGTATTCCTCGAAGAAGCTAAAAGACCCTTTTGCCCTCCTCTCGTCCTCCCCCGTTTACGAACCACCGCAGCTGGATCAGCTGCATCTTCGGAAGCCATTTCGAGCCGATCGGCTAAACGGGTCTTCGATTTGCGGACCGGAGAAGGAGACAAGAGAAGGATTTCGCGAAGAGAGACCGGAGAAGATCCGACAGGTGATGGGTAAGGAGTATCGTTGCTCTTGGGAGAGTGTAGAACCAAATCAAGAGAGAGTTCTTGTTTCGATTCTTCTTCTTGACACGAGCGAGACGCGAAGCTAATTTAGTGTTCGATCGATGGTAAGGAGGTGTAGAATCCATTGTAATTGAATGAGAAAGAAACAAATAAATTGGAATTTTTATGAGCTTTTCTTCGGATGAAAGACAAGTAGTGGATCAGAAAACCGTTGGAGGAAATTTTTTTTTCTTTTTCTTTTTTAAGGTTTCAATTTTGAAAATCTTGACGGAAGTAGTAATGTGGCTCTGTCTATTTTTAACGGCGTTTCTTTCTTTTTTTTCCGTTTGCAAAAGAATCATCATCATTCAACGGTCCAAACGGCATCTCACAAACATACGGTCAAATCGGACGGTCGTTAAGCAACATACACCAGAATCTTTCATGATGTTATGAGGGTCAAGACTCAAGAGTTTACCATCCAGCCAAATCTCTCCAGCCTGCAGGAACGAACCATCTCTTGTGTAGTTGTGACTTGGTTTGTGACTTGGTGTGGATCGAGGGGTTACATTTCCAACTTTATTTATACACTAATATATTTTCAACTTGCTCATGTATACTATTGTTCGACAACATCGTACGTTCTATCGCTTCGGTTTGATGATTGAAAACATGTCGAGTTGTGACTTGTGAGTGGTATAAAGAGGGTTTTCAACTTTAAACACATCTTATAGAATTCCCATGTGTATTGGCCATAAACATGTGTTAACTTTAAACACATGCATCACATTTTCTTAGTCTTTTTTTTTTTAGTTGTTATGTATAAGATTTGTTCTTCATAGACATCCCAAAATTCTTATGTTGAAACCACACTTTCAACCAACTCTCTCAATAACACACACACACACACACACACACTATTATTTAAAAATAAAATAAATTTAAAAAGTATGTAGATGTTAAAATAAATTTTAATTATAAATTTGTAAAGTAATTCATTACTAGATTACAAAAAAAAAGTGAAGAGGAAAATCTTGGAAAAATATTTTCCTTAAAAAACGTTTGTATTGAATCTGTTAAAAAAAGAAATAATTGGTATGTAATCATAGTATATATTTTCATCATAATATAGTAATAATATTTTACAAAAGGCAGTATATTATAATAAAAATCAAATTGAATACAAATAATTTGGTTAAAAAATCTACGAAAAGCGAAACGAAATGTATATGAATGTACTATATATAAAAATAGAGGCTGAGTTCTTGCAAAATCATAAGTGCTAGTGGTGAGGCAAAAGACCTTCTAGAGATAAAACAAATTTTGTATTTTTTTTTAGTAGGATCCAAAAAGATGGGAAAATCGAGTGGGATAGTAGTGATGATGATGATGATGATGATGATGATGGTGATTGTTACGGTAGAAGCAACAACACAACTGAACGATTGGATTAACTGTTTTCGAACATGTTCTCAACCTTGTAATCCTAACGATGGTAATTGCTTCGAACGTTGCAAAATCGAATGCGGAGGCCCCAACCCTTCTTGTGATCATCCTCCGGCCTGTACTAATTCCCCACGGTACTAGCTCTATTTTCTTTATTTACTCTCATACTTTTCTACTTATATAACAAATGTTCTAATCATTGTATATATGTATTAATTGTTCTAATAATATATTCATGCATACGTATAGAAACTCACGTGGGTAGGCATCTATGAAAGCTCGCGGAAGGAGAGAATGATAGAAAGACAACTTCCATAGATCGTGATCATGTCTACTGTTTTTAACTTTATGTTTATGTTAACAAAATCCAATAAAAAAGGGTGTTTTGATAAACAAATGTTTATGACAAAAAAAAATATATATATATATATATATAACTACGTAAACATAAGTGTTGGGGCTGGATTCGTTATCGAATCTGGTCTGCTAGCCCAAGTCAAAATCTGTCATTTCTATTGAGTTGACCGAATTCGATGGGTCTACGGCTCAGTTTTAAGAAAACAGAGACACGATTCGGTTAAGGCCCAAGCACTACAAGAAAAATGTACATTGTTAGCGCGGAAAATCTGCTATCATATGTAATAGATAGCGAATTTATAAATGCTATGATATCGGCAACTATGGTAGATGTCGCACCTACGATAGCATGTTTTAGGTATGCTGTAGTAGGTTCCTATACGATAGTAATATCTGAATGCTTTTATTTATTTTCTCGTAACTCTACTTTTGTTGCTATTATATACGCACTATACAACAGCAAGTACTTGTTGCTATTATATACGCACTATACATTTTTTTTTGCTATTATCGTATATGATAACATTTTTTCCTGCTATTATATACATTTTCATAATGCCATATTTCCATTTATATAAATGGAACCTGTTAAATTTAATTGAAACCGTTATAAAAGGTCGAAACCAATCCAACATACATAACACAATTCCGAATCCAACATTCCAAACACAAGTCTGAATCCAAAAATACATAACACAAGTCATAAGTTTAGTTGACAAAACTACAAAATTACATAACTGGACCAAAGTTGCTTCAATCCCTGCAATAATGGACAGTGTTATCATTAGTTTTGCACATCAAAAGACCAAGCAAAATCATCACACTAATAAATCATCACACTAATAACAACACTTACCACAGTGCCTAACAGTCAAAAGATGACTACTTGATCAATTGGCCATGCGATAGATGAACCAAGTGCATCTCTCATATACTCGATCTCATCTGATGACCTCCACACTCCTGCATCATCTACATGCACTTTATCTATCCAAACTCGCACAGCATTAGGACCCAAGCGAACAAAGTGGACCTTTTGCTCTGGATTCGTTGAATGCACACGTCCTTCAGCAACAACCCGCTTCCTTCCACTAATATGCATTAACTTACACTTCTTATTTTCTTTGATACCTCCTTTTTTTTGCTGACATGTTGACAATATAAACCATTCACTATATATGTAAGAATAACCATAATCAACTTAATAACATATATAAATTATTTACCGGAGATCTTCGAAGACGAGGCTGTATTGAAGGTAGTTCACGTTCCTTCACAATTGAGTTTTGAGTGGTTGTTGGAGACTTCTCACATGTTGGTTGAGATTTCTCGATATGAGCTTTAGAACCTGTTGCTTCTGATTTTACACATGTTGATGCCGCTTTTCCTCCTCCTGTTTGACTACTTGATGCAGAATGCTGATTATGAGATTTCTCACATGTTGCATCTGGGTTATTTTCAAAGACAACTTTGGTGACAGGCCATGCTACAAAGGACAGTAAACATTCCTCAAGATAAGTAACATCCATCGTAGGCCTCCATATAAATGTATCGGGTTGATGGACTATATCAACAAATACTTTAACAGCCTTTGGTCCGAGTGGAAGTCCATTCACCAAAGCTTTTGGTTCTTGTGTGTGCCAACGTCCTTCTGCAACAACTACATCATCTGCAGACAAATCGAGTAGTTTGCATTTGTTCAAAGAATTTGATCTTGGGCCCTGTTAAGAAACATTCCGAGTAAATACGTTAAACTTATCATTATTCTGTACAAACTAATCAATTGATGAACAAGTCATAGAGTTTACCAGTGGTGGTGTAACGACCGCGAACCAAAGTATAGTGATTTTGGTCGTGTGTCGATCGACACACTGTCGGCAGACTAAACCGATGGTTCAGTTTTATACGTTTTTGGGTGGTTTTGGTTATGGAAAACCGGGAAATCGCCTATAAAATGGCAGGAGTGTCGGCAGTGGTTCATTGCTCAGAGTTTTGAGAGAGAAAGAAGAGTTTGAGAGAGATTGAGAGGATTTGAGGGGTGTTTTCGAGTTGGGGTTAAAGGCTGCTTCTATCGCGTTTTGGAGGAGACAAACGGAGGGGAAGATCACAACGGATCGGAGTGAAACATGGAGGGTTATTTCTCTTGTCATTGTTCTTGTTGTAGGAGAAATCCGTTTGTCAATCGGTCGGCTAGTTAGTGGGTTATGATCGTTTAAAGTTGGGTAGTTTGTGCAGTTTTGTCTCCGAGCAGTCAACTTCGATGGAGGATTCCCGTCGAACCGTTGGGACTTAGCGGACGTTCTCATACTGTTGTGTAGCTCATTCCATCAAGTTTCCAGAGCCGTTGTCCGTTTTAGTTTTGGTGCAGCCGTTCGTCGCGTGCGTCGTGTTCTTTGTGGTAGTCATGTTCTTGAGAGCTTTTTCATCCGTTTCTCCTTTCCAATCGAGGTGAGTGCATGAGCATAGGCTTGTCTAGGTATAGGAAGTGTCAGAATACGATTATGTGTTGTTTGGGGTCGAAATTCCGTGTTATTTTGGTGGTTTTACGTGCAGAAATTCGTGTGGTCGTGTTCTGGAAGTGGTGTGTCGATCGACACAGTGTCGGCAGGTGTCGTGTGGCACCGGGGTGGTGTGCCGATGGTCAAGAGTATCGGCATGGTGTGTCGATCGACACAGTTGGCTTGTGTCGATCGACACGGGTTGTTTTTACGTTTTGTATTGTTTTCTTGTTGATTGATCATCCTAGTATTGTATAATTTGTTTATGCCTAGTTATATAGCATGTTGATGGGATGACCGTCTCACTGAGTATTTGTGATAATACTCACGCATCTCTTTTTGCCATGTGATGCAGATTAGGTTATGTTGTGATCGTGAAATCATAGCCGGGAAGAGGAGATGATCTAGTATTTCGTGTTATTATGTTAGAATTGCTAAGGTGTTAGTAATTCTGGAACCGTGGTTTATTGTTGTTGAATTGTTGCTATTTGATAATATTGAGTGATTAAGAAGTATGGAATTCTTAATTAATGTGTTGGTTGAGTTATTGTTCCGCATTGTTATATTGGACCATTGAGGATCACTATTTGTGATAATAGTGATCTGAGTCAAAAAAATTTAAATTTTTATAGTTGGGGTGTCAAAGGTGGAATGTCTTCATCTAAACAGTCTGACAATAGCCGAGAGCTTACTATGGTTGACACAACTTGAATATAAGGGTGTTTCAGCATCGGAAATGAAACGACCCGACCCAAAAATTCAAAAAATTTCCCTCCAGATTATTATCATCACAGATAAAATCCTCAATGGGTCAACAACCAAGCAACGCGGAACAATAAACATCAACAACATTTCCAGTTTAACAACTCCATACTTTATTAAATAGCAAACCAGTTCAACCAATCAACCAATATCAATAAACAATATCTAATGACTAACAACCTAACAATTCCATAGATTAACAATCCAAGTGAGACCCTAAATCATCTCTTCTTCCTCGCCACGATTCCACGATCACAATTTCTCTTTACCTGCAACATATGGCAAAAAGAGTTGCGTGAGTATTATCACAAATACTCAGCGACGCGGTCATCCCGTCTACAGGCTATTTAAATACAAGTATAAACAACCAACACAATACCAGGATGATCACAGAACAAGCATACACGACCAAGCAACAAAACCAGTCCAGAATACACCATGTCGATCAACAGGACTCACTGTGTCGATCGACACAACCAGTAGGTGTCGATGATCAGTGACCCCGTGTCGATCGACAGGATCCACTGTGTCGATCGACACAACCACTAGATGTCGAATAACACAGGCCCCGTGCCGATCGACACACCACCTCGGTGTCGATCGACACGACGTCGCAGAACCCAGAATCGAGTCAATCCTCACACGACTCGAATCTGATGCGATCTGTCGAGTCTTCTGCACAAATCCACACACAAAACACACGAAAACCACCAAGCAATCGTATTCCATTGGCCTCCTATACTTATACGAACCTACGGTCACGCACTCACCTTGATTAGGATTGAAAAGGATGAAGAACGCGAAGAACGAGCGAAGAACACCAAGAACAGCCTCTGATTCCGTCCTCACAGACCCGAAATCAGCACAGCAACAACCTCCTCCTCGTTCTATCTCCACTCACGATCAAATCCCTCAAGAACAATTCCCAGAAATCACCCAACCCTTGATTCCTGACAATCCTCCCAATTCTTTGGTTTTCTCTCTGAAATTCGGCCAACCCCAGAGAAAAACGCGACTGACCCCTTAAATACCCGTGCCCTAGGGTTTCCCTAAACCGATTGCCAAACCGCGCGATCAAGAACCGAACCTGTCGGTCCAATTTCAACCTGTGTCGATCGACATACACCTTTGTGTCGATCGACACACCCACCAAAATTCCACTTTTTGGTTCACGGGTGTTACAGGAAATCTTTGCAAGGAACTCGTCTTCTTTCTTGTCCTCACCCTCTGCAATCTCCTCGAAGTCAGCTTTACTAAAAAACTCCTCATCCATAAATTCAGCAGCTTGATATAACCCCAAAATCTCATCATTCAACTGAGTTCTCTTACTGTCACCTTCATACCCATAATTCAACTCTCCATGATGATACCAATCAGACCGCAACTTATAAGACTCATTCATTCCCCTCGTAACAAGATGATCTACTACAATACTTTTTGAGTGACGATCTATATTACGACAGTCAATGCAAGGACATATAATCATATCACTGTCTCCCAAAGCCGCAACCACAACTCGTACAAAGTTCCAAGCCCCTCTCTCATAAGCTGGATCAGCTCTTCAATGCATAATTAAAGGGAAAAAAAACCCAGTAAACTCTCTAAACCCCTACTTAAGCTAGGCTAACCTACATAAGTTATTTCATTACCTGCAAAGATGCACCCAATCCTTGTCCAACCTTATATGATCTAACCTTAATTAAAACCTTAGTACCATAAATAGCATAGCAGATATATTGACAAAATCGTAGACATCAAAGAATCATAGAATTCACAAACAAGTATATCGCATATAATAAATCAATATAAACCTCAAACATGAAACATTATTTTGAAAACAACCAATCAGCATCAACAATAAACCAAAAACACAAGACCACCGTTCATAAAGTACTTAAAAGAACCATCAGAAGAGACAAAAGAGATAAGGTACTAACCTGTCCTGTGATGGGAGATAAAGAAAATCTTAAAATTTCTTTATTGCACTCAGCAACACTTGCAAAAAAACAATTAGAGAAAGAGTATAAGTTTTAATAATCATATTATAGTTTGATCTCAAATCATCACGAGTCATATATAATTAGAGAAAGAATATAAGTTTTAATAATCATATTACACAACCAAACTATAAGATTAAAAACATGTTATTAAGCTAATGTTCAACATCCTCGCAGCCATTCAAACTATTCTCATAGACAACATAAGAGAAAAGTAAAACTAGAGTAAGAGACTCGGGAACTAAGAAAAGTTGCAGTGAATAAACATCTTTCTTGGATATCTCCACTAAGGAAGGGCCTTTCTACGAGGTTGCGGTTCTTTTGGCAAAGACCACCATTGTGATAACCAACTAATTGGGACATTGCAGAGCTATTCAGCTTGCAGAACAATGATGAAGCAAAGGTACGATCAACAAGCTTAAAAGAGTGAAACATATCATAAACAATTGGATACACAACCAAACTCGGATACACAACCTAAACCAAATCGGACACGCCTACGCCTAAACCAAATCGTAGAGGCCAAATCAAAACCAAATCTGATATCTTAAGCTAATGTTCTTCAATCGGACGTGCCTACGCCTAAACCAAATCGAAGACTACGCCTAAACCAAATCGCAGAGACCAAATCAAAACTTCTTAGAATTACCAAATCTCTTGCATGTCGAAAAAAACTGTTACTTGTTCCAATTTCATAAGTGAATCGAAACAGATAAAGAGATTTTAGCTCCAATCAAAACTTATATCAAACAATCACAGTACAATATCAAAGCAAATAAGTCAAACATAAATCATATGAGGAAGAAAACCACCTTCGATTGGAGCTCAAATCCGACCGAATTAAGACCGATGGTACTTCAGAGGGCGGAGACAGCGACGGCAACGACGAGTGGTGGATTGGCGATGACGAGTTTAATTGGTGACGGCGAGTGGTGGATTGGTGACGATACTTCAGAGGGCGGAGACGGCGACGGTGACGGCGAGTGGTGGATTGGCAAAGGCGAGTTTAATTGGTGACGACGAGTGGTGAATTGGCGACGGCGAGGAAGAGATTTTAGGGTTTTCGAATAAAGTTGAGAGAGTGTCGAAGTTGGTAAAGTGAAGAAGAGAGAGTGTCGAATAAAGTTGAGAAAGAGGAAAAGTCGACTAAAGTGAGAAAACCCGTGAAAATTGTGAAAATTTGGCTAAGTGTTTGGCGGAATAAGTGATTTTAGTTTCCCGATTATTAAAACTCTTTCTTAGCGTTTATCAAATGCTATTATATGGTAACTAAATTACAAGCTCAACTTCGATAGCAATTTTGAAAATCGTGCTATTATTAGGTGCTATTAATGTAGACTTTTTGTAGTGAAGGCACCTTCGAAAGGGCTAAGTCAACAGATGTTGAGCTAATGAACTAAGAACGAGTCAACGGGGCGATTATCACTGTCGCATGAGCGAGATTTACGGAGAATATGTCGAGAACGTGCTCGAGATACGCGGAATCGCCCTGAAGACGTGAAGATGGATCGAGCAGCTGAATTGAGCTATAAATGCACGAATTCTGAGCAGATTTTGCCAAGTTTTGACTTACGGGAGAGCTAAACACTACACTTTCAGCTTGTAATACGTCTCACTCGAGATCTTATTGTATATTCGATTCATATCAATATAAATCCAGCTCATCTTTACTCTTCTTTTAATCGTTGAGCTTATAGATATTTCTTATAACCAAAATTTCTTCTCCGAATTCACACACAAATACTCAATGTGAAATTCAGCTTCCACATTTGCCGCCGTCTAAGGGAAGGAAATAGATACGTCTAGCACAGAAATTTGACATAAGATCTGTTAGAGAAGAGATGGATAAATCAAAGCCTACCGCACTGAAAACCAGCGACGCACCGGTTACGACTCCCCAGAGTCAAAAACCGTATGGATCTCAGCCGCGAGACAAGAGAAAATATGGAACCAACATCATGGTTCCGGCAGACAACTGACCATTAGCAGCGGACCCGACCGACCAACGCCCACCGGTACAGGCCATCGTCTCGGCTGCCGCTGCAACGATCCAAGCACCGCCACATGGCATTTGGATAAGAAACCCAGACGTCTCCGTAGATCAGGCGTTTGGAGAGAACGCGCCTGCTTCTCAACCCCTTGCTGGGAAGAAGCAACGGACGCAAAACGAGATGAACGAGATTCGTCGACTGCTCTCCACCTTAGTGGAAAAAGCGTAGGCACAGGATGCGTTGGCCAGGACCATCCAGGCCTGACTTGAGCAGCAGGAGAAATCCTTCCTCGCCCAGATGCGGGAGATCTCCCAGTCGGTCGCACACGGAACTCAGCCTCGAATAATTGGTGGAGAGGACATCACTCCTCCCAGATTCACAACCCCTTGGTCGCGCTTAGATTTCTCAGGGGTCTTCGCCACCCCTACCAATGTGAATACATATCATATGTTCAATCCACGCACCAGCTCGTCGACCATAACAGTAGACATTCCCGGTCAGAGCTCGGGAAACGATTCTACTCGAATCAACGAGCAACCTCTTCCGCCCCCGCCACATTTGGAGGATGTCTAGAACACTCCAACCGGGCGGAGGGAGGCAACACCTCAGGGAGAAGTGCATGCGGCTCACCACGACACCGCAGGAGAAATCGATAACGATATGTTCCGTCGGTACGCCGAGGAGACCCAAGCCGAGCAGAGATTCATGAGATCTTGTGTCCAAGAGGCGATGAGCTCATCCCTGGATATCGAGAGGGCCATCGAAGAAACTCGTAGAACCCCTTTTATGAATCGCAAGCACCCCAATCAGAGACATCGGGAAGATCATATTCCCGGAGTTCTTTGGGAACAGCGAGCCAAAAGCCCATGTTGGGGAATTTAGTGTGGCAATTACGCGAGCCCACTTTTTCGAAGAAGAAAAGGAAGTCGGACACTCCCGCCTATTCGCGAAAAGTCTTACAGGACCGGCCCTCGAATGGTTCGTGGGGCTGGATAGGTGCTCAATAAGCAACTTCGACCAGCTTATAGCTATATTCCTTAAGCATTACTCCGTTTTCATAGAAACGAGGGCCTCGGAAGCCAGCCTCTCGGCATTAGCCCAAAGACCGATCGAACCCCTACGGAGCTACATTGCGCGATTCAAAGAGGTTAAAGCCAGGATAGCCAATCTTAACGAGGTGGTCGCCCTAGGGGCACTAAAAATGGTTTATGGCACACGTCAAGATTTCGCGAGGAACTGACCATCCACCCGACTATGCCGTTAGATGACGCGCTGCACCGTGCAGCCCTCTACGCAATCCTCGAAGAAGAAAAAGCCGCCCTGGCCGAGAGATACAAGGAAACTGATTACCTTTCAGGACAACAGCTTCCAAGAAAATTCACCAAAAAATAAGGGTACGGTAAAGCCGAGCAAGCCTTCGCAGTCGACAGGGATAAAACTAAAAGATCCGATTACGATGGAAGCAAATTTTGCACCCACCACAAGAAGAAAGGACATTCCACAGAAGAGTGTTGTTATCTACTAAGCTTGAGGGCAACCCTCGAGCAAGTACCCGAGCCTCTGATACCAAAAGAGAGCCCCGAAGCAGAGCAGGCTCCTCCGCAACCGGAAGCTCGGAGGAAGAAACAAACCAAGGGAAAAAAGGAGAGACCTGCGGAAGACGAGGCACCAGCGTCTCCTCTGCCAGCCCCCAAAAAGAGAATCGATCTCATATACTTACGAGCAAAAACTACATTCAGATGTGTTATTCCTAGAGATCAATAGACTTTAAATCCAAAGGTCCAGTAGTAGATCCGTCTTTTCAAAGATTCTTCATTATTCTCGATCTCTCGGCTATATTACTTTGTGCTTTGCTACCCATTTCTTCTATGCCTCTTTATACTTTTGGAATCTGGCTCATACACAACAAGTGTTCAGCTCTGTCTTCTTCTTCATGACTTGGCTACTAATTAATGCTTAAGTTCCCAACTTTCCTCCAATTGGAAAGAAGAATGAAATTCGTTTATCAAGCGTTGCTGAAATCCGGTCTATCTTTTGGCTGCAAGTACTTGTTTCAATGGGTTGGCGTTTCAATGAACTTTAGTGAAGATGCTAATCTTATGAATTTTTCTTTGGCCTTTCTGATATACCTCCTAACCATTGAGGCACGATATCATGTTGAAGATACGGTGACATTGTGCAAAAAGTTTCTGTTTGCGGGATTCGGTCTAATGATGGCCCAAAAGGCCATCCCAACATGGGTTGTAGTATTGGTCAGCTGATCATCCTAACATGGGTTGTAGTATTAATTTTTTTTTGTTAATATTGACACATGTCACAATCTAAATTAACAATTACATGTGTCGTAGTGTGGTGAGTACTTTTGCCTACATGTCGCGTGCTCATCGCGTACATTTTCTTTTATATAATAAGAAACCCTCTGTAAATATAAGAAACCCTCTGTAAATAGGACATGTATTTTCTTGTTCATAAACACTATGCTATTACTTCAACTTCCCATCAATTTGGAAGAAGCGTTGAAAGATTTAGGTTTAGGTTATCACGCTGTGTTGAAATCAGTCCTGGCTTTTGGTTCTTATCTCTTCTTTCGTTGGGTTGGAACGTCCATGAGACTACACAAGGATTTTAACATGATGACAAGTTCGTTATGGTATTTGATCTATCTTTTGACGATTGAAGCACATTTCCACTTCGAAGAAGAATTTGCACTTTGCGAGGGATTTTTGTTTGCCGGGTATGGCCTGATGATGAACCAAAACGCAATCCCATCTTGGATTGTATTCATAGTTGGATCGGTATCACTTACGAGCAAAAACTACATTCAGATGTGTTATTCCAAGAGATCAGTAGACTTTAAATCCAAAGGTCCAGTAGTAGATCCCGTCTTTTCAAAGATTCTTCATTATTCTCGATCTCTCGGCTATATTACTTTGTGTTTTGCTACCCATTTCTTCTATGCCTCTTTATACTTTTGGAATCTTACTCGACACAACAAGTATTCACCTTTGTCTTCTTCTTCATGACTTGGCTACTAATTAATGCTTAAGTTCCCAGCGTTCATCCAATTGGAAAGAAGAATGAAATTGGTTATCAAGCGTTGCTGAAATCCGGTCTATCTTTTGGCTGCAAGTACTAGTTTCAATGGGTTGGCGTTTCAATGAACTTTCGTGAAGATGCTAAT
The DNA here is from genome assembly GCA_964056655.1 of Arabis hirsuta. Taxonomy (NCBI): domain Eukaryota; kingdom Viridiplantae; phylum Streptophyta; class Magnoliopsida; order Brassicales; family Brassicaceae; genus Arabis; species Arabis hirsuta. The sequence continues at coordinate 563,511 of OZ053301.1, forward strand.
CTTATGATTTTTTTATTTGGCATTTCTGATATACCTCTCCTGACCATTGAGGCACGATATCATGTTGAAGACACGATGACATTGTGCAAAGGGTTTATGTTTGCGGGATTCGGTCTAATGATGGCCCAAAAGGCCATCCCAACATGGGGTGTAGTATTGGTCAGCTCATCATCTCTCTCAACTAAAAATTATGTCCAAATGTCGTGGAAGCAAAAAACAAACGTTAGTCGGTGATGAGATGCCTATGGAAACGACCGATAAAATGCAACGCAAAAAAGACTTTTGATCAAGGTCTGGGACTTGCAGCACATGAAAGAAGCTCTAAAGGCTTTTGATGGTGTCCCTAATAATTATCCCCAAACAAAGATGAACAAATCAACCTGACTCGAACATCCGTTGAGAAAGACAGTACAATAGGCTTGCTCTGCTTTTACGACCGCACCAAACTCAAATGTAATATGTGTAAATGCAAAACCAAATTTAGAAACGAACTACATGATATGCAATGCATCATCTATATACAAAACCGAACAGGCATATAACCAAAAAAAAAATCCAAATTTTATTCTAAGTAAAAGGTGAAACATCAAACCAAACCCTTGAATTAAGCAAAAGTGGGTTCAAGTGTTCTATACAACTTTTAACAAACAAACGCTTCTATTGAGTGGTGATTAATTTACAAAGACTAAGAAACAAGTTTGTTAATGATAAAAAAAAAAAAAAAGAGTATCGATACGCATATCTCTGTTTTTGGTTGTTTTCTTACTTTTTCTATTGCAGTAAAATCTGAGTTAAAAACATTTGTATTCATCACCTCTGCGTGTAAAGGGTAGTAAAGTTACCCTCTTTTGCTTCTTTTTTTCTCTTTTTGTCCATATGATTTGACTTTGGTTTGGTTTCTTCAGTTTGTATTGTATAAGTTGACAAAATGAGCTTTAGAGAACCCCGTTCTCAAAGCTCGATAGTCGCGAGTCTGATAGAACGCTAAACAGTTGTGTGTCTACAAATAACTACAGAACGCAGAACAACAACAAAAACTTGTATAAGCCTTTGGATTGCACTGAGAATATCTAAAAATGGTATCGGGATTAGGATTTCCTACCTTAATAAAGGGTCGGTCCCTACCAGGAAATGAATCGATAAAACTGTCTTTGAGAAGTAAAGAAACCTGAGAATGAAAGATTTAGATAGTTAGTGAGAGATACAGAGAAAGTAGTTCTTGTTACGCTTTGAAGAGAGTCGCAATATAAGCAAGTACCCTGTCACTATTAGATTGAACACTTGTTATGGTGTGGGAGTGTAAATCTGAGCAAAGAGACTCCATGTAATCTCTCATTACTCTCAAGAATTTAGTAGCGGCTTCTGCCTGAGAGACAGTTGGTCATAATGACATCAGCTTAAGTAATTTTAGTTTTGGTACAATTTTAGGCCATGCATTGGTAACCCCACTTACTTGCACTTCGTTGCATTTATAAACCGGGTGTCTTTTAGCGGTCGAGCTCTCATGAGCCAGTGTGGCGTGGATTGGAGCCAACTGAGCCATAAGTTCTCTATGCTGAGGCAATGCAGGCATGTTACATATTTTCACCTGAAGGAAACATAGTTAACCTTACATGCCTTGAGAATCAACGATTTTAACAGAGAGAAAGAAATAAGAGAATTTCATGATAAGGCCACCAAACCTGATTGTTGAGGATGTTAACTAGAATAAGATTAGAGGTCTTGACCTTCCAATCAATTGGTTTACTGTGTATACCGACCTGCGAGGTGTCGCAAACATGGTCCGTGTGAGCAACAAGAAACATATATAGCTCATGATTTACGATTCAGCATCTACTAAATTCGGGATTTCATGGTTTATTATAGACTGATGAACATCCAACTAAGTAACTAACCATCCTGCTACTAAAGACATGACACAAGTTACTTAATATGAAAAATAAACTTACAAGGAAGGGAACTGGTGCCTCGAGGAAATCAAACATCCTTCCGGGCAGAACCTGAAGACAACAGGGAGAAGTTACGACTTGGAAACTATGACCTGATTTGTTGAAATGTTTTTCTAGTGATGTCATACTTACTGGAAGTAATAGACTCTGCCACTGAAACGGCCGAATCATTGGGACAAGAGAAAGTACTATTGCTGACAAAACACCCTGCAATATTCGTCGGTTAGTTCAAGTGACCATTTCCAAGATGTTTAATGATCAGAGTACAGATTTAACTAACCAGATTTGGGCAGATTACCACAATTTGCTTCTCTAATAGTACTCCAGCCAGCAGTGACATAATCTGGAAGGAAGAAATACTTTTGTAACTTCAGATATTTCTACTTGTGAAAACACTGACTCAATGCACAAAGAATAGATGGACATTGCATCCAACGCAAAATAGTAGGATTTTATTGATCTGCTGTTCCAAAGCCAACACTGAACCATAAAAAAAGGATGTTGAGACGAGGCCGTACAGTTTCAAGAGAAAGAACACGACAAACTGTTGCCGTTGTCCACATTGAAAGACCCATGGCCTCCTCAGCAGCTGATAACCTTGCATTTATCTTTGGAAAAGAAGAAAAAACTTGTTTAGATGAGATTATAAATTAGAGGCAAGACTACAAATGGATAATCTCCGATATTAATATACCCCAGAAGAATCAGAAGAGCAAATATATTCTTCTGAGATTCCTAGAGCTGAGACAGGGGGACGGGTATAGACGATGGATTGTAAATGTTCCAGTGGGTGGAAAACTACGTCATTTCCATGGGAAGGAATTGCCAATGAATGGTAGCCACAAATTAATTGTAACGAATCATTGTTGTGTTCCTATCAAGGTGAGATACCACATAACAGTATATGAGAACAATGAATAAAGAGAAAATAGAGCAACTAAATGATGAAGCTACTGATCTCCTTACCTTAGCCCATTCCAGTATTAAATCATCTCCGAAATCATTTTCGCTGTTTGATAATTCATCAATATCATCTGAGAACACACTTCTAGCTGAACTGCCATATATAAAAAGGTAAATCTGAAATTATACTGGTAAAGAACTGAATCATAACATGAATTGACAAAAAGACAATCACATGACTTGACAAAATTTCAGGAGATAAGAAGTGGTTAGATCAATTTTTGCTGGATAACAATTGTGTTTACTTACCTGAACATGGACTCACAGCTTTCAATACGTTCTATCGGTTCGGTCCTAGGATCAGCACTTGTAACTTCTGGAGAGGCATGACCATTCTCATAGCTTTGGGACGTTCTTTCGGGGGTATCCAAGTGGTTCTCAAATACTTCTGAAGAATTATCATCGCAACAATGGAAAACTTTTCTCCCGTCTCTTTCCATTTCCTTGATCTGACTTACATCTGAAGTATCACTAGTGACAACACTATCTGGAGACTGAGGTTCTGCAAAGTTTACAATGTCACAATCAGATATCAATCCCGCAGCAGCAGCCGTAAGTGCCATGACTCCGTCAACAGGTATTGCAGAAGCCATCCAATCATCAGGGTTGCTACGAGGCGAAGAAACACAGCCATTCATCTGATCATTCATTCTGGAAATTGATGGACGGTGGCATGCAGCAGCAAGAGACATCTCACTAACAAATTCGGTTATCCGTTTTAGACGCTCTTGTGCAATCATACTGCATAAACAAGTGAAAGAAAACACTATCGGTTCAAGTTTTCCAGTCTCTGCCTAAAGCTAGGAAAAGCCACTACTAAGAGTAGAGAAATCAAACGTACCTGTTTAACATCTCAAAGTGTAGTTCAAAAAAAGGAACTCTGGTCAGCAAGCAATAGCATCGAGGTGCAGAAACCAAAAAACGACTGCCTCCTCCAGATGAATGCAAGGGTGATGCAGTGCTTAATACACCAGGGGGTCTCTGAACGATCTCCGAGACATGTAAGCAAACACCATACAATGTTGCATCATCTGCTACCTGAAAAAATATCATTTTGAGAGCCTCATGTAAGTTTTTACATTACTAGTGGATGTCTGACACTAAAAAAGTTAAGGGGCATAAAGAAAAGATAGATTACCTTGAACGAGAATATGAAAGACGAATCATCTGTGCCTAAATGTTCCTGCAAGTAAGCTCAAAAGTGTCATGATATGTAAACCTATATTCTAAGTTTCTAACTAGCATAGATGAGCTACAGAAGCTCAGACAAATGTTGTATTCAGAAATATTTTCGGACCTGTCCATACACAAGCTCATTTAGATCACTGAGAGATGGGGTCCTCTCTAGAAGTCGTGCCTGGTAAGAAAAATCACGTTTTAACAGTCTTAGTTTCTGCATAAATAACAGAATAACCCGATAATAATGCCAACTAACCATACAAATTATACCTTGACACCACCAGGAAAACAGAAAGTTGCTAGATCCTTTGGACGCATCGCCACCTTCTTCCCAGGAGGATATTTAAAAAGTATCTGTGGATGGAATGAAAGTTGATAAAGAGAAAGAAGAAACCAACTAAATTTGCCATGAAGCAGAACAGACGCATATAATTAATAGAAGCGGCAAGCGCGAATGTATTAAACAAGAAATAAAAGAGTGGTAACCAAAGTAGACAACGAGACCAAAAAAAAAAAAAATGGAATCTGTGTTTCATGTTACATCTCTAAGCATGCCCAAAACAATGGAAACTCAAAGAAATAACCAACGTAGCACAAACCTGTGGCTCCAATATCGGAAATTGAGGGCCACGATGACGGAGTATTCTGTAGTCTGCCACTTCATACCTTGACATCTCCATCTCCCATTTCTTCCTTCTACGGAACGCCTCTTCCACTGGCTTCAAATCGGTTTCCGGATGAAGTCCCACAATGATAAAATGTTCAAATAGTGAGGTTGGCTCCTTATATTTTGTTTGATCCTAGAGTGTTTATCAAATGGAAAACATTAGTCAAGACCGGAAGTTTTGAGACGATTAAGGGGAAGAGGAACTACGTAGCCAAAAACTTGTTTCTAAGGTTTGATTAGAGAGTTTGAATACCAGAGCTTTTGAAGAGTGTAGCTGGTACCACTGTCTTTTTTGGTTTGCTAAAACCTCAGGATTGAAAGTGGGTCGATTATCCTCGCGTAGATTGCTGACCCCACGCCAAGCCTTCTGCATCTGTGTTTTCAATCTCTGGAAACTGTTTGTTCGCCTGTGTCCAGGAGTCGTCATCTCACTTTGGGTACGCCTATGTCCTAGTGATGGTGACTGCGGTAAGACTGGTCCACTGAAGTATACGTTTTGAAATGTCTCTCCAGCTGCTTTAGCTGCATCTGGAATACATGACGGAGAGTCTTGCTCTCCTATAACTTCACTCATTTCCATCTTTCTAACACTTGTGTCATTAACTTGTCCCTCGCAGCTTGGACTCTGCGGTTCATCATCTTTTTCCCTCAGCATCAAACTCGAACTATCTTCACCGTCATTTTCCAAAACTCTGTTCTCATCCCTATTTTCACATCTATCATTACACATTCCTATATCTTCTTCGATTCCACCTACTTTCAGATGACGGAGTTCATCTGCTTTAGCTTGGCTATTTGCCACTTGTGTACTAAGAGTATTTGTGCCATCTTTAATGTCATCCCTCCCCAGTGAACCTGAACCAGATTCTTCATTATCCCTTGATTCAAAACCGCGTACCTTGTGATCTCTCTCCAACACAGCTTGTTCGCCTTCTGATAAGCACCTGTCAACTTGTGTTCCATTGCTAGCTTTCAAACTATCATATCCGTCTTCCATTGCATCTACTTCCGGAGAATAGCTACCATTTTTCGTGGACTTATTTAGTTCATCCCCGTTTTCAAACTTACTCAACATATCTCTTTCCTCTTCTCTCCCGCGTCTCATTACAGGACTCCTCTCACCATTTCTTTCCTCTATAACCTGTCCTTGATCTTCTTTATCATACCCAACTTCTAGTCTACTTATCGATGCCCTCTCCTCGGAAGATGTTCTCGATGTATTCATTTCTTCTTCATCTCTCTCTTCTTCGTTCCTACTCCATTCATCAACATCCGTCTTCTTCGGGTATCTTAATATCTCATCTCTATTCGTATCTCCCCGATGAACCGCCAATACATCTCCCTGCATATCCGTATCAATAAAACCCGCCTTCATACCCTCTCAAACAACAACATCAAGAACTAACCATAGAGCCCAGATTTCTGCTAAAACAACATCAACAAAATTGTCAACAACATGGAAGATCAACTTTTTTCTCCAGAATCTAAAACCAAAAATACCTTACAACTTGAATAATTTGGTGATTTTTCCTCAGAATCAACAAATCCTAATTTTATAACGAAACCCTAATTTTCAACCATAAGAAATTCAAACAAAGAACGAGTTCTATGTAGGAATTTTCAACGTTACAGGTAAAGAACAGCTAAGCGAAACATCGAATCAAAAGAAAAATTAGTGAATTAGAGAATCAGGAATTTAAGAACAAAGATACCTCCAAATCCTCCAGCAAAAAAATTCAAATTCAATGCTCCTGAGGAATTTTTTTTTTTTTTTGTTGTTTACGAAAAAATTCAAACAAACAAAAAAAAAACTTGTAACGGAAGCTTGGATTATGGAGGGAACGAAATGAATGCTTTGTGTGAAGATTAGGAAGAGAGATTATTGAGAGAGATAACAAAAATGGAATTCAATCTTCTTCTTTTTCGATTTTTTTTTTTTTTATAATATTTTTCTTTTTTCTTTTTGTTTGTGGGGGCGAAAAAGACAGATAAATAAAGTTTTGTACTAAAAATAGAAATTAACGTAAAAGGGGAGGTTATACTTAAGACAAGGAGAAGAACAGCTCAGGTGCAAAATCTTTTGTTTAATTTAATTTTCCATTTACCCCTCACGTTTTCCGTTTATTCTACTAAACGTGGCCTTCATGTTATGGAGCAAACATCCAAAATCATTTGACGTGTTATTTTGTTTTTTTGGGCAATTTTGACTTCTCTTTTTTACTTAAAACTCACTAATGCTCACACAATCCATTACAGAAAACTATCCAGTCAAGTACACTTATGTAGACTTTAAAAAAATAAAATATTGTTGCCAATATTGGTTATTTTAAATTGATTTCTAAAGTAATTTCAAAAATGGCATATTATATGTTGGTATTAACACATTTTAAATTGATTTCTAAAGTAACTTTTTTTTACTTAAACTCATGGGGGAATATTTCTGATTATATTAGTGACAACCCGATAATATTTATAACTTCTAGTATCCAAATAAAAAAACTCGAAACTTTATTTCCTAACATATCTTTATCCATCAAAATTTTATCTCACTATAGATTTTTATTATCATATAAACAAAAATATTTTGATATATCTAGACTCATAATCTATTATCTTGATCTGCAAATCTATAAATATAAAAAGTACATTAGATTATAAGATGAGCTATACACAAATCGTTTATTAGATTCGGAACTAGCCGATAAATATATCCTCATGAAAAACAAAATATGTTATTTTGTTCTAACTAAACATCAAATCAAAGTAAAATATTTATTTGTGTTTTCTTTACATGTAAATGATAATGTTGTGACTGATGTCAACAAATATGGTCTAGAACATAAACAAATTAGTGAAGTACTCAATAAAAATTTCAAGTTGAAAAGTTAATTTTTAGAAAAAAACTTTTTTGAGGTTTTTAACATTAGTAAAACACTAAAAAAACTCTTTTATTTTTACGCATTATTTTTTCGATATGTGGCCGGCTTGATTGTTAAATGTAGCTAAATTGGTGTATCAGTAACATAGATTAAACTAATTTACAATTGTTTTTTCCTCTGATTCGAAGAGATTATAGATATAAAACCTGATTTTCTATTTTATTTAGAAAGATGTCAAGTTTGTTGAACAGAACTTCTTGTTTCTTAAGGTAAATGATATTTGATTTCACAATACATCTTTTAAGAACGAACAAATCGTTTGTTAAATGTTTTAAATATCAGTAAGACGATTGTTCTAAAGATATGTATAAGGTCAACGATTTATAATTACGAAAAGGAAAGGCATAGCATACTGTCGGGATAATAAGTAAACGAGTCTTATCTTTTAAGTACAAACATAAATGTATGTCGACAAATGAATAACAACAAGCTTTACCTTCTTTGCTATCTTCATTAGATTTCGACCAATTAAAAACATTTGATACTTTATATTAGAGACCAATCCAACCAATACCATTAATTGTGTGAGATTGATTAACTTTCATAGAACCAAAAAAAAAAATTGTGTGAAACGGCGTTTTTTTATTATGTAAAAGTTTTGGACAAAACTAAAAATAGGTAAAACTTTGTCGCCATTAAATGAAAACCTAAAAAGTTAGAGGTGGTAACTTGTAAACGTTGAAAGTGGAATTGACTTTGAAACGTGCGATGACGCTTTACCGAACCCAACGGTTGAAGTCGAAGATATTTTGGTTTAGATGTCTCTCTCACGCGCTACAGTATTCCTTCCATCTCAGCTGTTGGATTTGACTTTTACAAGATCCCTTTGCTTGAATTAAAGAAAGATCATGAAAGTTTTTTTTTTTTTTGTCGTGATCATGAAAGTTTAAACACCAAAGATTAAACACTCATAATTTAGTCAATTTCCCTATGTTTTTAAAAAACTTCTAAGTGCAACATATGTCTAGGTTAAAAAGAATATAAATACGTTGGAAATCCAGATAAATAACCCGAAATTCTACGGAACAAAAAAATTCGTAAAGCTTAATTGTGTTATTTAGCTTCATGCTTTAATTTATTTTATATGCATATCCATTGTCAATTTTTTTGGTCAAAAAAAAAAAATCCATTGTCAATTTGTCATGGATCGGAGCTTGAATCGTAGAGATCCTTAAAAATGTAGAAACTCCTAACCACCATATAAAATTGACAAAACTATTTAATTCTTTTAGGGTTGAAAAGTCATACAAACACCAAATAAACATTTGGGAGATAACAAACATATCTAATACTCAACTTTTTCAAGTTTTGTTATTTGTCAACAATTGCAAGTTTATTTTATTAATTCTCATTTTTATATAGCATTACATTTTAAGTTTAACAAACCAATAAAAAGTAAACTTTATTGATCCCGATATTTATAGATATGGTTTGGTTGTAATTTGACGGCATATATATATAATCTCGTAGTTCGTAGTATATGATTGACAATATAAACTTCATATGCATCTATAAAATGTTCATCACCAACTCTAGTTCAAATACATTGTATCTCTATCTCTAAATGTTACGCCAACAATATTATTAAGTTAACAAAATTTCACCTTATGATCTTAATTATATGCAAATTTGGAATTTGGTTGTAACGTGTACATATTAAATGCCCTAAACGGTGCATATTATACGAGATGCGGGAGCTCAGGCATTCATACCGAGGTCACACATGCTCTTTGTCCACCACTTTGTTCTTGGGAATTGTATTATTTTCATCCTTTTTTTACTTCTCATATTTTTTATTTTTTTTTATAAGAACTTCTCATAATTTGTTCTCTTTTAAGTTGTACGTGTATGTCTTGAATGCAAAATATAATTTATTTTTCCAAATTATCTTTACAATAGTGTATTAATATTTTAAAAGGTTGTTTTAATGATTCAAGAACATCTACGTCTTCATTATATTGAATAAAATTGATAAGATAACAATTGATTATCAAACATAGATAGTTATTTGTAATTATTGTCTTCTAAACAATGTGATTTAAAAAAAAATTAAAGTCAAGTTTCGTTTTTTTTGCCGACTAAAACTTCATTACTTGAAAATTTTACATTGTTCATAATTATACATTAGGAAACTAAAGTACTGATTACATTATTTTGATTTTGACATTCTTGCAGCTCTCTAGCTAAAGCATCAGCCTGCTATATTACTTTTCTTGGTAATGTTTCAAATTTAAAACCAAGCTCTTCAGTTGCTAATCTTCTAACATCTTTACAATAATTAACAACTAGAGATTGCCCACGCAATACGTGGGTTTAAAAATTAAAATTGTAAAATATGCAGTAATATTTTAACTTATTAATTATTTATAAATTTAATATTACAAAATTTGATGTTTATACTAAATAATTATCTAGATTCGAAAACTAAACATTTGTACCAAATTATTGATACAATGTTATATGTAAAAGAAAGAGATTGTTCATTAATAAAAATTTGTATATGAATTGACATAAACTTGTAGGAGATATTTATTATGTAAGTTAATAAAAATGTAAAGTAAAGTTAAGAAATATGTTTGATCTTCTTTTTTCTTGCATAAAACACGTTTATAAAAAGAAATTTATTGATCCGACAAGTTGTAGTATTCTTGGCGCCTTTACTTAAATAATTTAATATTAGAATTAGCTATTAAATTGTTGGAATTGATTGTCAAAGTTATTAGAAAGAGAAAAATAGATATAAATTTTTATTTTTCTTTTAAATAAATAAATTTAAAAAACACATATCAAAAGAGTGGGTGACACATGGCAGCCTCTCATAACTTTGCTTTGAAAAAACCTTACTATATTATATTAGATTGCTTCATTCGGGTTTTTTTTGTTTTTTGTTTTTGTCTATCGAATTCTTGTGAATTCCAGAGCTATTGTTAACTTACATGCCTCCATTTAGATTATGTATCGTTAGTTTTGTGGGAACCATTGTCTCGATGTTCTTGTTGAGCTTATGAGGATTGGTAATTTCACTAGTAGAAGAATTACAAAACCTTTTTCTGTGGAAAAATGTGTTTTTAGGAATGGATGTTATTGAACTATTCTTGTTTAGCTACCATATTGGCAATTTCACTAGTAGAAGAATTACATAATCTCTTCTTCTCATTTTCCGGAAAGAAACCCATCACAATTTCTTTTTTTTTTTATAGCAAAATTACCTTTTAATTTTTAAAAATATGTCAATACATATCTAATTTAATGGTCACTCGCAATATATCCCACCCATGTATAGTTCTACCAAAAACTCTTGAATCATTTTTACTATTGAATTTGTGTTATTTTAGAAATTCAAAAATAACACAAAGCAGTAAACCAAAGCTTCTGTAGAGTTGAACCTTCTCTCTTTCGAGACTACATAAAACTTCTCTCTAAAACTTCTCCGAACAAATCTCTCTAAAACTTCTCCGAACAGATCTCTGATTTGAAGTTCCGGCCGGCGATTGTGACCTTCCATAGCCACGTCGTCGGCCCGGGTTGTGGGTTGTGTATATTTGTTTTCTTTTATTCTATGTTCTAGGATAGGATTCTGGCTTGGCCTGGCTAGCTCCGATTTCTTTGGATCTGTTTTCCGGTCATCGGATTTATGTTCCGATTTGTTCGGTTTTGATTCGCCTTTCGTTCTCTAATGATTAATCCCTTTGGTTTATGTTTCAATTCTGCTTCTTATCGTTCTGGGCTTCAATTATAATGGGCATAAATCTTTACTCACATGATGGTTTTAGGAGTAAAGTGTCTCGATCAAGACTTAGGACTGGATTCATCCGCGTCGGAGATCCGTTCGAGATTTTCCTGTTTTTTTAACGATCAAAGAGTAATGATTCATAAGCTTGTGGTTGCTACGAAAGGTGATTTTAAGGATTACAATGAAGCTTGCTGGTGATGAAGAACCGTCATGGACGTGCTTTTCCAGAAGGTTGAAGACGAAGGTGATTAAAGGTGGTCGTGTCCGTTCTGGAAATTTCTTCATTTCTTTGTCACGTGGGTCTTTGGGCCTTATTTGGCTTCATCTGTAATTTTCTCATATGCCCTTTTGGCTTTAATAAAATCTATGTTGCCGACAAAAAAAAAAGAAACTCAAAATTAGTGGTGATGTTTTGGAGTAACACCCTTATTTAATCCAAAAATACATTGAGAAATAATTGTACACCAATAACCATCTTGGTGGAACTGGACAAATCCATCTTAAAACTCTTAGTATGTTCACTAAAAAAGGTTATGCTTAAGAAAGAACAAAAAATACATCATAAAATTTCTCAATGTTACTTGATTTGAATTTTTTTTGTTTGGTGACTCTAGTTTACTTAGAAGAGATTATTGGTTTGTATATTTGAATGGATTTGTAAATTTTATATGATTTGAAAATGTTTAGAAATATGAGGGTTTACCCTCGGATTTGGTTCTTTGTATTATTGACTTGGAAATCCTTCCAAATCCATTCAAATCCACTTTAAAATATAATCCATAAATAAATCCGTAGATTGAATAACACATGATTTGAATTAATATTTGTAAATTATATAACCAATAACACTGGATTTAAAGAAGGATTTTAAAATCATAAAACTAATAACACTAGATTTTGTCTGGATTTCCAAATCCATTAAAATAAAGAAACCAATACTTAGATTTGGTTGGTTCGGTTTGAAAATTTACAGTACCAATAAGTTCATATTAACTTAAATTCGGCTTATATAAACTGGGTCTGGCAAAATTTCAGCAAGGCCCATGTACCACTTTATAAAGCCCAATAAAGTCTCTCTCTCTCTTCTTCTTCTTCGAATTCACTTTACTCTTTCTTTCTCTCTATCACTCTGTTACCTTCGCCGGAGAAAGCTCTTCGTTCTCTCTGAATCTCCGAAACTTACTCGCAACGTTCGACTCTGCTTCTCGCTGTGTACAAAATTCTCACAGATTTAAATGTAGCGCAGCAGGCAGAGAATCGATCAATGATGATTATGATCATGGAAGAGACGGCGACTGTGATGTCGCTTCTCAAATCGGATCCTCCCGGCCAATCGAAGACGTTCTATCGGAATTCAACTCCAAAAGTTTCACGCTCTGGTCGCTTCATTGTTTGCTCGTCCTCGCTCTCCACTATATTCCTTTTCTTCCTCTTGAATTGTTCTCCGTGACTTTTGATTATGTGAATGTAGCGAGTTTAGGGTTTTGATTTGATTTGACTAAGCTTAACAACGAGTTTAGGGTTTTGAAATATATCTCAAAGTTGATTCTATGGTTTAGAAATATGATTACGCAAGTCAAATTCAACATATACTCTCTGTGACTATTTGCTTCATTGATGTTTGCTGGGGTGTGAAAAGCTAATCAAGTATTCATGGTCGTCGATTAAGTTAACAATAGTTTACTCTCTTGCAGATTCTCAAACAGTCGGCTCTTGATTATACCAAATCCATCATGTCTTCTTCGTAATTGCTCCTGTATTTTGCCTAACACTACCTGGAGAACATTAAGAGGAAAATTTTCTGGTTAGTGATTTATTATGGTGGTTTCCTGTCAAGATTTTCCGGAGCTAGGAGAGCCTGCAACGATAGTATGGTGACAAAGCTGATCCTGGACCATCTAGTCACATTTTTGCAGAATCTTCCCTCAAGAAGCTATTGCATGATCCTGATGTTCCTCGTGGGTGCTAACCGAACTCTCCAAAGTACGTAAACAATGAGTTAGAGGATTCTCCATCGTTTCCAGTTTTTCCGGATGAGGTAAGACTAAGATTAATCCATTCTTTGACTGGTTAAAAAAATTAGCCAACTGACCAAAAATGGTTTAACTTCTTACAGTTGCTTTGGATTGAACCTAATAACAAGCATGAGCTTCTGTGGGATGCTGGTCCTAGCATGCGCACAACAATTAGAACCCTTCTTGCTAGGGGACTACAGGAGACAATTGCACCTACAGATCAAGAGGTATGCATTGCTCTTGAATCCTTGATATGTGCATAAAGCCACACAAGTAGTGTCCTGCTCTTAGGATAAACATGGCAATAGGACAGTAACTACAATTTTTAAAGGTTCTAAAGACGGCCATTGTATGGCAGACATACTTTGGTTTACCGGTACGAACCGGCAAACACAAAAAACCCGGTTCTTAGATTACGAGAGTTTTTTACTATTAATTTCTTTGCAATTCTTTTTGATTTTTGGTCAATATGCAGTAATTTGTTTAGATTTGTATTGAAGTGTTTGTATATTGATTTAAAAAATCAGAAAACTAAATGAAATGTATAAAATGTTAAGATTTGAAATAAGAAAAAAGGATGAAACAAGGTCGAGGTATACGACAGTTTTTTGAGAGAAAAGAAGAGAAGTAGAGTGAATAATTTTTAGGGTATATTTTACAAATAATTAATTAATATTTAATAATATACGTGTATTGTTTTTGGAAATGGAATAAATACCGTATGTTGTCTATATTTGATTACTATTAAATCTTTTACTGTATCTGTATATATTATATATTTATAATTAATGTGTGAATCCGGTTAGACCCGGTTGAACCATATTGACCCATGACTCGAAAGCTGTTTCGGTTCGGTTTCCGGTCCGGTTTTAAAAACATTGACCAAAACCTAAGCTAATCCGGATCAAAGAAAATCAAAACCAGCATTTAGTTCATGATTATTTGTTGGTAGCCTAAAAAAAGGACATACCATCTCATCGGACATTAAATGTTTAACCGGCAAAATTTTGCCAAAAATATATGATTTAAGAACATAAAATTCTTTTTTTTAAAAGCGGTCTTTGATTCAAAATGTAATTCTTTAGCTATAAAAGAATCCGGAAATTTTGACCAGAAAATGGAGGATGAGAAAAAAAGAGAGAAAGAGTATCTAAAATCAAGTATACAATTTGGGGATGACCAGAAAGAGTAATTTCATGTATTGTATCTAAAATTTGGGGAAAAATCAAGTATACAATCTAGAAAAATAGGCTGGATTTTAAGTTTCAAAGTTTGTGTTTTTGGATTTAGAGAGTTCACGGAAGTAAACCTTAGAAATTTTCGGACTCTCAATATTGATGAGAGAAAAAGTACTTATTCATTCCAATATTTTCAAAAGCCTGAAGAGATCATTTGCTTTTCGAATCTTTGAGTACTCAACGCAGAAAGCTTTCCATGCATAGATCCTTCACTGTTTCACTTATTACACATAAAAAAATCAATATTTTATACCATATATATTGGCAAAGCAAAACTACGATATTTGATAGCAATCAATATCTGGAAAATATTGGCAAAGCTCCCTCTTTTGCTTTGATTGCTATCAAATATTTTCCAGATATTGATTGCTATCAAATATCGTAGTTTTGCTTTGCCAATATATATGGTATAAAATATCGGGTTTTTTTTGTGTGTAATAAATGAAACACAGAAGAATCTTTGCATGGAAGAAGTTCAAACTTTCTGCGTTGAGTACTCAAAGATTCGAGAAGCAACTGATCTCTTCATGCTTTTGAAAATATTGGAATGAATAAGTACTCTTTTTCTCATCCAATATTGAGAGTCCCAAAACTTCTAGGGTTTACCTTCGTGAACTGCCTAAATCCAAAAACACAAACTTTGAAACTTAAAATCCAGCCTATTTTTCTAGATTGTATACTTGATTTTTCCCCAAATTTTAGATACAATACATGAAGTTACTCTTTCTGGTCATCCCCAAATTGTATACTTGATTTTAGATACTCTTTCTCTCCTTCTCATCCTCTATTTTCTGATCAAAATTTTCGGGTTTTTTTTGTAGCTAAAGAATTACTTTTTGAACCAAAGACCACTTTAAAAAAAAAGAATTTTATGTTATTAACTCATATCTTTTTGGCAAAATTTTGCCAGTTAAACATTTAATATCCGATGAGATGATGTCCTTTTTAGGCTACCAACAAATAATCATGAACTAAATGCTGGTTCTGATTTTCTGTGATCCGGATTGGCTTAGGTTTTGGTCAATGGTTTTAAAAACCGAACCGAAACCCCTTTCGAGTCATCGGTCAATCTGGTTCAACCGGGTCTAACCGGATTCACATATTAATTATAAATATATACAGCTATAGTAAACGATTTAATAGTATCTTAATCAAATATACATATAGCAATACGACAACATACAATATTTATTCCATTTCCAGAAACAATAAACGTATATTAATTAATTATTTGTAAAATACACGTATACGCTAAAAATTATTCACTCTACTTCTCTTCTTTTCTCTCAAAAGATTATCGTATACCTCGACCCTGTTTTATCTCTTTTTCTTATTTCAAATCTTAACATTTCATTTGGTTTTCTAATTTTTAATTTAATATACAAACACTTCAATACAAATCTAAACAAATTACTGCATATTGACCAAAAATTGCAAAGAAATTAATGGTAAAAAAATCTCGTAATCTAAGAACCGGGTTTTTTGTCTTTGCCGGTTTTTATCCGGGTTTGCCGATTTTTTGTGATGACCCAAACCGGAAGACCTTCCGGTTCAACTAGCGGTCCGATCCAGTTTTGAAAACATTGGTTTTGGTATGTTTAAACAATTTGGCGTGTGAGCTCTTCTCTCATCAATATAGAGAGTCCCAAAACTCATCAATATTTCTCTTAAATTTCGTTAGATCCACTTCCTTTTAACCTTATTTTTTAGTGATAAAATAATGTAAATTCCAATCTAACTCTTCAACAAACCCCTAAAACTATAATAAATCCAAAAACCACAAACTTTTAACCTTAAAATCCATCCTGTTTTTCTACATTGTATTACTTGATTTTTCCCAAAATTTTAGATACAATACATGAAACTAAAAAAAAAATTCTTGAAAAACTCCTTTAAATCATATTTAAAATAAAATACAAATCTCCTTTATAAGGGAAAACTTGTGGTACTAGTTATTTTCCCTATATTTTATTATTTTAATAACATTTAGACAAAATGAATAACAACAAGCGTTAACCTTATTTTGCTTCTTTTGTTGGGCATTGGTTTAGTTCAACCCATTTATTTGCCCAAAATTGAGGCCAACTCCAAAGCCCACTAGGGAAGGAAGCCCACAAGATTTGGCCACTTGACTCACCTTCTCTATAAATAGAGGAGACACACCACCAGAGCTCTCTCTCTTTCTCTCTCTAGCACTACTGCTACCCGCATCCTGTCTCTACAGGCCGCAGCCTGTCTCTACAGCCCGCAGCCCGTCTCTGTTACCCGCAGCCTGTCTCTACAGGCCGCAGCCCGTCTCTGTTACCCGCAACCTGTCTCTACAGCCCGCAGCCCGTCTCTGTTACCCGCAGCCTGTCTCTACAGCCCGCAGTCCGTCTCTGTTACCCGCAGCCCGTCTCTGCTACCCGCAGCCCGTCTCTGCTATCCGCAGCCTGTATCTACAGCCGCAGCCCGTCTCTGTTACCCGCAGCTCGTCTCTGCTACCCGTAGCCTGTCTCTACAGCCCGCAGCCTGTCTCTGTTACCCGCAGCTCGTCTATGCTACCCGCAGCTCGTCTCTGCTACCCGCAGCTCGCTCGTCTTACCCGCAGCCCGTCTCTGCTACCCACAGCTCGATCTACAGCCCGCAGCGCCCACCATTGTCATGACATCCACCTTACGAACTACGAATGGCTTGATCCCTTTTTAGAGGGTACGTAGGCAACCTCTTACGAGGTGCAGCTATAAATCCAAACCACTCCAACTCTTGTCCATCTACAAAGCAAACGCCGAGCTCCGACTTATATATCGAGAATCTCCGAACCTCTTTCCATTACAAATTCATTGTCGATTTCTTGTATCAACATCTTTATTAGATTTTGATCAATCTCTCTATAACTTTAAAAACATTAGTTGAGTATCCGCACATATGTGCGGGTTTTTCAAAAATTTGATAAACAAAAATTGAGCATGTGCATTTGCACAGGTTGCACCATCCAAGAACTGGCCCTGCAATGAGTAGCAAAAGAGAAGAACCACGGTACCCAGAGTTCACAAACAAATAACACCAATGCAAATGCCATGAGAAAACTTTAGTAATATTTTTTAAAATATTATATCTTATTTAGAGAAAGTAGGCACCACCATTATGATATTTGAATGACATTGGAAACACTATATGTGAATTCTCTTGTAACTTTACTTTTGAATACCAAACTATTCTCGAAAGCCACAATGATGTTCCAGCACGAACATAAAAAGTACCTCAGTCTAAGTACCCACTAATATTTTAATATAAATAACTATCTCCGAATCAGTATGGTAAAAGTAAGCAGAGGAATGCAAATAGTTTTGAGCTTTTGCATTTTGAGACTTAAGGAGACGTATGTCCACAGAGACAGTCATACCTAAAAATCGTTGCGCTTTTTCAAAGAGTTGCTACTTAATTAACTATGTTTCCAAGTTTGAAAAACAGAACGTACAACGCCAAAGTTTCAAACCTTAACTTGTGTTTAAAAAAATTATGCTTGGACAGAAAATTGCTTTTAAAAAGAGTATGAATTGTAATTAGCGGAAACAATCTTACATAACAAAATGTTAGAACCACCACCACAACAAAAATACACCTTTAGGAAAGCCAAGAGTGAAACTAACTTTGTATAATAGTTTTCAATTTTGTGTAAAGATTCTCAATTGTTTGTTACTGCTTTTCTTATGCTTTTGCCCCCATGTGTATTGAGTGTTAACATTACTGAAAGCTTTCAAGTCACCTTAACCGTATTGAAAGAACTTACCACCGTACGACTATAGAATTACATGATGTCCACACAGTTTTCAAACTCAAACAAAGAAAAATTCGATTCTAGAAAAATGCATTATTTGTCCATAAAATTTCATAAACAGACTAATAAATACCTCTGTAAATCTATATATTATTTTTGCACCCTTTTAAGTTTGTTTCCAAACACTCATAATCTAGATTTTTAAGTTTGTTTCCAAACACTCATAATCTAGCTTTTTAAGTTTGTTTCCAAACACTCCTAATCTAGGATATTTGTCAATCAAAAATCGAAAAATCACTTTATGGAAACAAATTAAATCGACAATAATGTATGATACACGAGTCTTAAAAGTTTCTTCCATATCCTAAATCTAAAATATTCTTCCTTCCTCCTAAATCACGGGTCTTAAAAGCTGATTACCTATTAGATGATCGAAAATATTCATCCTTCTTCCTAAATCATGGGTCTTAAAAGCTTTTTTTCTCTTCCTAAATCGAAAAGTCCCGTTATGGAAACAAAAACTCCTAAATCACGGGTTTTAAAAGCTTAGTACCTATTAGATGATCGAAAATGGGAAAGGATTTTGATGTTTACGAAGTTTGTTATGTGAAAACAAACTTTTTCCATATTCTAAATCTAAAATATTCTTCATTCCTCCTAAATCACGGGTCTTAAAAGCTTATTACCTATTAGATGATCGAAAATGTTCATCTTTCTTCCTAAATCATGGATTTAAAAGCTTATTCTCTCTTCTTAAATCAAAAAGTCCCTCTATGGAAACAAATTAAATCGACAATAAACTCCTAAATCACGGGTCTTAAAAGTTTCTTCTCTCTTCCTAAATCGAAAAGTCCTTCTATGGAAACAAATTAAATCGACAATAAACTCCTAAATCACGGGTCTATATTATTATTTTTGCAGCTTTTTAAGTTTGTTTCCAAACACTCATAATCTAGGATATTGCCAATCAAATTCCAAACACTCCTAATTTAGGATATTTTCCAATCAAAAATCGAAAAGTCACTATATGGAAACAAATTAAATCGACAATAATTTATGATACACGAATCTTAAAAGCTTATTATCTATTAGATGATCGAAAATATTCATCCTTCTTCCTAAATCATGGGTCTTAAAAGCTTTTTCTCTCTTCCTAAATCGAAAAATCATTCTAAGGAAACAAATTAAATCGACAATAAACTCCTAAATCACGGGTATTAAAAGCTTCTTCTCTCTTCCTAAATCGAAAAGTCTCTCTATGGAAACAAATTAAATCGACAATAAACTTCTAAATCACGGGTCTTAAAAGCTTATTACCTATTAGATGATTGAAAATGGGAAAGAATTTTGATGTTTATGAAGTTTGTTATGTGGTTTAATGTCTTTTTTTTAAATCTGTTAAGTTATCAGTTGTTGGTATTTTCTTTGGGCGTGGTATATTTGTATTACTATGATGTGCGTTTAACTTATCAAACAAGAATTATCCCATTGTCTTTTATATATTCGCTATTCTGAATAATCCGCTATTCTGTAGAACTACGTCATAATATTTATATTCTCATATAAGAAACTGATGTATACAAAAATGAATCGTAGTCTATACTAAAGTCAGAGATTCAAACCAATTAAAACAAAGATAAAATACAAACAATACAAACGTTAAAATAAAGTAACCATTGTGATATTCTAACCTACGTTGCATGGAAACGTGAAAAAGTGACGTTTCCGTTTCGAAAACGTTTTGGAAACAGAAACGCGACGGAAACGCGATGGAAACGCGTTTCCTAAATATTCTGATTTGGAAACGTTTTGGAAGCGTGTTTCCAAAGTTGAAAACGCGGCCGGAAACGTGTTTCCGAAATTGGAAACGCGAATTTTGGTTTTTGAAGCAAATTTAATAAATATTTTGAAAATATAGGGATTTGTTTGTTATTTTTAATAAGTTTTAAAACCTAATTAATAAACACTAATACATTATTTTAAAAACGTAGAAGAATCGAATAGATAAACAAGGTATTTTTTCTAATTACAGTAGATTTGTTATTGATTATTGAAATTGTGAAGTCGTATATAAAAACGAAGTGTTTTTTGTTCAAGTCGGATTAGATTTATGTTGTTTCAAATATTTTAAAACTATTGATAATTTTTGTTTCATGATATATATATATATATATATATACACACACGTGTCCAAAACGTTTCTGTTTCCTGTTTTTTAAAGAAAAATCGTTTCCGCGTTTTCTAATGTTTCGCTTTCACGTTTTCGTTTCCGTTTCCATGCAACATAGATTCTAACAATACAAACGTTAAAATAAAATAGATATAAAAATTTCGAAAAAAAATAGACTCGTGGTGTACCACTTTAATTCCTATTTATAGGATCTTCTAAATTTATACTATTTTGCTCGACTACTTTAATTCCTTATTCCATTTCGATAAAGATATATGAAATAAATAATGAAATGATTCACAAAGATTCCGACCAGAGCCCGTTGGTGCTTTAATTCGAGAGACATATATAGAGGGAGGAGATACGTATCGGAACTGCGGTTTATTTTGTGGGAAGAGCCTGCCTTTTATTCGGATTGACGCCGTTCATTTTGGCCATAGATCGTAGTTTGTCGTTTTAAGGGCTTCAGAGCTAGGATGGTGTGCATTGTTGATGGCTTGAAATTGTTTTCAGGTTTGATTATAGGCTTATTTATGTAAATTGCTATGTTTGTTATCTTAAAGTTTGTAGAGTTTTAGCTTCAATTCACAGTGTCTTTTAGTCACATATGAATCCAGATTAGATCAATTTGTGTGTTTGTGTTTACGCGATTAGAATCTAAGCATAAACGAAATTGAGACACAGATTTTGATCACCCAGAGTTCGCTGATTGGGATGGATCGAAACCATCAAAGTTGCACTATCGATTTGATACACAAGAAACAGAGAGTTCTTAAACGAGAATAGTTTCAACCTGTGTTAACCTTGTATCTCGTTTGTTTTTTGTTGTGCAACTATTATCGGAACTTCCTGGCTCAATGGAGTTAGTATTACAATTTGGGCTTTCGATAGTAATTAGTGTGGGTTTTTTTTTATTTTAATAATAAGTTGGGCCTTTGAAGAAAATATCAACAAACTGTCTTTTGATAATCAATCTTGAGGAAACCCTAATTATCCAAGCTCCGCCGTGAACATGGATGGCGATTCTCGGTCGATCTATTCGTTGGCAGAATTAGAGAGATATGTGGTTGGTCATTCTCGTTTCTGCTTCTTTTTCTTGAAAGTGTTTTGTTTTGTTTTGTTTTGTTTTTTCTCTCTAAATTAAATTAAATTGAATTGAATTTATGGGTCTTTCGCGGGGTTTGTGCAGTTCAAACGGAAGGTCTCTCCGTTAGAGCATTCACATTGGTAATAAAATGTGGGTGTCTTTAAATATAAAATTATTAAAATTTGAGTAAAAAGAAGAAAGAGAGTGTTTTTTGTTGAAATAGTGTGGTGTATTGAAATATAAAATTAATAAAATTTGAGTAAAGAGAGGAGATAGTGGGTGTTGTTGGAGAGATTGTGTCTTTAGGAAGACATAAATAGTGAAAAAGTTGATTAAAGTTGGGGTGTGTTTAAATATAAAATTAATAAAAGTTGAGTAAAAGTACGAAAGAGAAGGTATAAAGTTGAGTAAAAGGAAGAGAGAGTGTGTTTTTAATATTTTTATATTGTGAGACATTGGTAAAATGTCTTCAATGTGGATGGCCTTATATGGTGAAAAGTTGTTAAGTGGAAAGGATCTTCACAGAGTCTACGAGATGTGTAAGTCGAGCAGAACTTTTATCCTTCTTAATCGTTATATGGGCCGCCTTGTCAAATCGAGGGTATGTATTTTTTCCTTCTTAATCTTCTTTCTTCCTCTTCTTCTTCTTCTTCTCATGTATCCTACGACCTTTAAAGATGTACAAGAATGACAATTTTAATGTTCACAAGTAATAAGCCTTGCTTGTATTTGTTTGCATTTACCAACATTGATGTGTTTGTGTTTCAAGGAGAAGGAGAAGGAGGAAAGAGGAGAAAGAGGAATTTAGTGAAGAGGAGGAAGAATTCTTGTTCTAGTTGGTCATAATAATGACGTTTAGATCGTTCTATTAGTGGTAGAATGTTGTTTTTTAGATTAATATTTCTTCTTCTCGTTATAAATAAAAATATTAATCCATTGATAGATAGATAATGACGTAATAAAAATAAAAATATTAGTTCTAGTTGGTCATAATAATGACGTTTAATATTACTTTTTTAGGGTGGGTAATGAAACTAGTTATTGATAGATAGAACACAAGAGAGTCCATTATAAGCAGCTTATCTAAGAACCAGTTGCATCGAACAAGAGAATATCACACCAATTTTGAAGCCAATTTCATTAACGTGAGGTTTTTGCATGCCGTAAGATTTTAACTCTTTTGATATGGATAAACAAGATAGGTTACAGAATTCTACCAATAAGCACTACAATTGTTGTTACTAAACAGCAAGTTCCATCCTGAAATCCGCTATTTGCGCTAAAAATTAGAACGATACGGAAACAAAATACAATCTAGAAAATGTCAAGTGTAGCTTTGTTAAGGAGTGATTTAGAGAGTCAGAAACAACTCAGCCTCAAAAATCTGACAAGGCACAAAAAGTAAGAACAATTTTCGTGGACTTTGATCCTACATTTTACCAGACTCTCTGAGGTAGGATCCGTTGAATCACCATCATCAGAATTCACCAGTGGACACACGCGACCATGACTTCAAACCACAATGACATTTGCTGCTATTAAAAAAAATAAGGAATAAAATATTAGAGTTTCTGTGATTTCGTGCAACGTTTATTTTAACAGAGAAATTGCCTTCCTCCGATCACATTATTTAAGGAAAAAGTTATGCAATGATGTGCATGCTATTCCAAATTGGTTTTTTTATCAGGGAATCTTGTGTGACTGTGTGTGTGTGTTTTCTCATAATTGTGTGTATTTTATCATTTCCTTTTCTCAATTGTGTGTGTTTTTATCTCTTTGATGGTATGGTTTTAATGTGCTTAACTCTATGTAACCAATGACAATAATAACATTGTTGTAAGCATATAAAAAACTAATAAATTTTATCAAATATTTGCACTTTGAGGTATAAGATTTGGCCAATAGTAGACTTAAAGACATATAAGAGTATAAATGCTGGGAAAAAGTGAGTAAATGACCATGTTTTTGTTAGGAAGAAATTGAGTTTTATTATTTATCAATATAGTTTGGACACTTAACACTCATTATTGCATTTTATTTGCATAGTACAATTTGATTGTATTGCACATTGATAAATCAAGTGATTTTAATGTTCTATACAAAACAACTTCAAGAATTTTCTTACAGAAAAGTGCTTACATAATCTGTCAAAATCAAATTTAAACAAAAAATTCTTATAAGATCTGCAAGAAAGCAATGTTGATGCATGAAAGTAACAAGTCACACGGACACATAAAAATTTTTATTGCTACAACAATACTGAGAAGTATGCAACTTACCGAACATAAGCCGTAAACCAGCCGAAGGTGAATGAGCACTGGGGCGTTCATCGATAGCCAAGGCATCATCTTTGGTGAGGAAACATAGTATCCTTCCATGTGGGCTTCACATGATCCAATAAATAACAGCCACATTTTCTGAATTGTTTAGACGAAATGAATTGTATTAAACGAAATGCTCTTTGCCCACCACTTTGTTATTTGGAATTGTATTATTTTAATCCGTTTCTAACTTCTCCTAATTAATTTGTTTTCTTTCTTCTAAGTTATGTTTGTCTTTTGAATGCAAACTATAATTTATTTTTCGTAATTATCTTATACAATAATGTATTAATATATTTGTGTTTGCTGTTTTGATGATTGTGGATAATGATGTAGTTATTCAAGAACCTCTTCACTATATTCAGGGCCGTGCTTAATGAATAAAAAAATAGACATTCGCCTAAGGCCCCAAAAATATATAAATGTTTTAAAGCCCCATATTTTTGAAATGATGCAGTAGTCTAGTTGTTTCAAAGTGCACAATTTAGTGACCAATCCAATGTTCGATTTCCCTTATTGCTTTTTTTTTGCTCTAAACCAACAAAAAATCTAGATTTTAAACCTAAAAAGAAATCATAATCACAATTTTAAAGAAAATCAATTCTAAATTTTGCTAGTTTATAAATAACTCTTACAATTTACAAAAAAAAATCAAAATTTTAATTAGTTTTCAATTTAGTCTTGTCGATTTTCTACTGCTTTGTTTTTCTCAACCTCTCTTTTTCTTCGTCGCTCTGAATATTTCTTCTTCGTCTCTTTCATTTATTGGTAATTACCAATTCACTTTTCTTTTGAACTAATTGTTCTAAAAGAAGCTTTACTAAAAGACTGCAAGAGACTTGTCGAAGTGTTGAACTTTTTGAGAATAATGGAAAATTGTTATCCAAATTCATGGATTGCTTACCTAATATTGCTGACGATTCCAGTTTACTTTGTTGAAAGAAGCTTTTCAAAATTAAAGTTGATCAAGTCTTATCTGCGATTAATTATATCACAAGAAAGACTAAATGATCGAACTATTTTATTTATGGAAAGAAAACTAGTTAAGAATATAGATTTGGAGAGTTTGGTGAAAGACTTTACTGAAAAAAGAAGAAATATTATGTTTTAAGTTTTTTAGATTTTTCTTTTATACTTTATATTATTTGAAGAAAAAAAATTATTATAAGGACTCCTATTTCTTAATTCGTCTAGAGCCCATATGAATCTACGCACGGCATTGATTATATTGAAATAGATTTGATAAGATAACAATTGATTTTTTTTTTTTTTTTGTTAAAGATAAGATAACAATTGATACTCCATTGTAAAATTTAGTTTTATTAGTCATTGTTGTCTTTTCTTTAAAATGCGTTTTAAGAATACAAATCAGAGATCGATTTTTGTTTAGGTCCCGACTCCGATGTAGTAGGCATGCATGTTCATTTCAAAACCTTATCGATTGGGCTAGACTAGCAGAAGCCTACTAAACGAGTTGGGCCTGGCCCACCAATTGAGGAAAACATCAAAGTACATGAAATCCCTTTGATGCACTTTGTACGAACAAGCGGTTACAACACTCAATTTCTGCGTTCTTTCCAAAACCTAATACTTTCTCTTAGCTCCAAGTTTCCATTTTCACGACCTCTCGAGTTTTGTCGGTATAATCTGAAATTCAAGTCTCTCAAAATTCTTATAATTTCGTTCGATTCACTGAATTCCGGTGTTCGTAAATGCCATCTGATTCTGTCTTCTACTTGAAAAAAATCCCAATTTTTCTGATCTGTTCAAAATTCGTCGATGGATTCTGGAAATCATGAAGTTGTCGATCTTAGTTCAGACGATGAAGTCGATACGAAGGTAGATAGAGACTACTTCGATTGGCTAAACGAAGTTATGGAAGCCGTCGATGACAAATCTGACAGTACCGATGTAGTCGAGGTGATTTCTGAGGTTAAAGGCAGCGTAGATTCTCAGTATCGAAAGCCCAATTCGTCGATTCAAGCTGTTGAGGATGTAGAAGACGACGACGATGATGATGATGATGATGGCGATGACGATGATTGTGTGATTTTGGACGGTGATCCCGACAAGACGACGAAGAATCCTGTAGTTGACGATGATTGTAAATCAGCGAAGAATGGTGATGATGATGATGTGGTTGTAGTGGGTCAAAAGGGTGAGGTATGGAATTCGAATCAACCTCAGTTTCTGGGTTCTTGTTAACTTACATGCCTTCATTCAGACTCTGTATGCATAGTTTTGTGGGAATTACAAAACCTTCTTTTGTGGAAAGAAAGTGTTTTTAGGAATAGATGTCATTGAACTGTTCATGTTGAGCTTATCAGGATTGGTATTTTCACTAGTAGAAGCATTACAAAATCTTCTTTTTCAGAATGGATGATCATTGTACTGTTTATTAATTAGTTTATCCAATGAACTGTTTTCCATGTATGCAGGTGTCTTGTATACTAAGTTCCCCATTTGTTTTGTAGATAGCATGTAGAGATTTCCCTCATCCTCGACATTCATGCGCTAAGTACGCATTCAATACAACTTCACATGACAAGTACTGCGACATGGTAAGCATGTGATCCTTAATCCTCCATAGAGATTTAATGGATGGATTCCTTTGACACTAATCGTTTTTTCTTTGTTTTGCTTCAATTTCAAGTGTCACTGTTATGTGTGTGACATCCCTGCTCCATGTCCATACTGGTGTATCGGGGTCTCCAGCGTAAATCATTGTCATGCTAATGATAAAGAGAAGATATGGAAGAATCAACGCGAATATTTCAGGACCGGAAATATGCCCACAACCCCACCATCTTCAAAACCTACTACGCCCCTTCCAGCTTCTGTGACAGTGACCCACCAGTTTTCGCGGTCTACTACTCAAAGTATCGTAAGGTTATCCCAAAACCCTTTGCCACGGAACCAGGTTGGGATCCGGCCTTGCTCATCATCTGGCCGTGTTGCTAATCACTCAAACGTCAGAGCCAGGTCTAGAGTCAAGCAATCAATTGCACTCAATCACAATCATGGGTTGCAGAATCGGCAGGTGCAGTCATTGAGCAGTGTTCGAAACAATGTCATCCAAAAGGATAGAAGTTCTTATATGGGTAACCTAAGGCCCCGAGTTGCCTCTTCAGGAACTCGGCATGGTGCGACAAATGGTAACAACATCAAGGTTAGTCTATACACCAATGCTCATGTTTCACAATCCACCCACCCTGGCTCTTCCATTGTGGCACCAACGATAAACCCGGGAATGTTCACTCAAAAACAGCCCAATGTTACTGATCATTGCTCAGTGGTGACGGGTTCACAGAGCAATGTTTACACTAGACATTCGGGCCAGAGCAAAAGCAGCAGTGGAAATCGTCAGTTTCAGGCAAATGCAGGTCTGCTTACTCCATCTGAAACTCCTCTTACCTCTGCGAATTCGCAAGCGCAGACGGTTCAACAGCAACCGGGAACTAATGAAAACGTCTTGCAGACCAAACTGGTGGAATTTGAGAGCTGGCTCATGGACAGCTCTAACCATATCGGCCCTGTTTGTCCGTTGCCTGAACCAGTAAGTCAAGACTATGTTAGTTCGATGACATTCGATTTCGAAACCTTCTTGAATGATTGAAACATCATTGTAGTTTGTATCATGTCGTTCGTAATTTGGAACTTTTATAATTGTAGAGTGAGTGTAGGTGCTTGCGGCTACGTTTGTGTATTATATAATTTAGTAGCTGTTATCACTGGTTAACTATATGTTCACTCAATATGTTTTTGCAGATCATCAGAAAATTTAAGTAAAAGATTTTACCTTGTGTAAGGAAACAAATATATTAGTTGACACTTGTTTATCCTAACTATACTACAAACAAATTAAAATGTTATGTTTGAGCTTCATTGTTTTTCAATTTATAGTTTAAATTTTCTTTGTTGAAAATAACTCTTGAATCATTTTTAATATTCCATTTGTCATTTTTAGAAATTCAGAACTAGAGGTGATATTTTGGATTAACACACTTATTCAATCCAAAAATACAATGAGAAATCCATGGGAAATAAATGTACACCAACCATCTTGGTTTGGTCTAGTTATAAATTAGATTTGGAATTGGTTCATACCATACTTAAATTCGGTTTATCTAAACCGGTTTTGAGAAAATTCCAGCAAGGCCCATGGATAAGTTATAAAGCCCAATAACGCTTTTAGAGAAAGTTCCTACGACTAACGCCCAAAAAAGAAACGGTTTCGTCGATGTGACGGTGGCAAACGGCCACCAAATTTGTCGTTTCGAGGAGCGTATAAACCACGCGCATTCATTAGAGCGCGTGGATGTATAGCTTAATTGCTTCATCATCGCTTTTTTTTTTCTCCGAAAGCAGTCTCACTACGGCAACACACTACCCTACGCCCTTCCCACCATCAAGCATTAAAGTCTCTCTCTCTCTCTTCGTTTCTTCTTCTTCTCTTTCGAATTCACTTTACTCTCTCTATCTCTATCACTCTGTTACCTTCGCCGGAGAAGCTCTTCGTTCTCTCTGAATCTCCGAAACTTACTCGGAACCTTCGACTCTGCTTCTCGCTGTGTACAGATCTCGAGCCGCATTTCGTGGATCTGTTGAAAATCGCGTTTAAAACCCCCACTCGTCGAACCCTAGGGTTTTGTTTTTTTTGGGGGGAGAGGGGAGAAATTCAATGTCTGGGACGCTTTGAGGAAGTTATGGTTAGACGTTTGGTTCTGGAGAGGCTTCGTTTTGATCGGCGGAGAGTGTCCGGCGAGATTCGGTGTGCTGACGAATGGTGGTTTTAGAGTATTGTTTCGGTGAGAGAAGATGCGGAACTTTGCGATGATTCTTCTGTTATTTCTCCTTGTTCATTCTCTCGGCTTGTTTCCCGTATGCTTTGGTATGAATTACTTCACATAAATTTCCTCTTTCGATGCGTGTTTTTGCTTGGTGAACAAATTTAGGAAGTGATTGAGAAAGGGGGAAAATTAACCTAGCTACAAGTGAAACTTTACTTGACAGCTCAAGATTAGCTGGTGTCTATATTTAGAATTGTTTATTTGATATATTTAGAAGCTAACTTTATGATGATGTATAAAGTAAGCAAAAGGGTTTTAGTTGTACGATTTATAGATTCATTACGTTTGGAATCTTGTGATTTTGAAAGCCTGAGAGTGACGATGAATTCTCACCTTTTGTGCCTTATTTGGAAACAAGCTAGTGAAAATGGCACAATGAGCTTACTTTCTCTTTTCTTAGTATCTTGAGAAAGTAACGATTTAGTGAGAATGTGAGGTATTCGCATGGTACTTTCATTCCCAAGAGAGGATGCAGTATGTATACCTTTAGAGTCATTCTACTGTTTCGGCTGCTATGAATATACGACATCTGTAGAAAGAAATTGTCTGTGGATGACTTATCAGCTTGCTCTTATCATTTGCAGCCCGGCTATTTCCAATGAGCTTTCCGTTTACCCGATCAAAATTGCATCAAATGCATTTTTTTCATCCTCATCTTAATCAATCTGTTGCTCCTGCACCTTCACCAGGTCAGCAAGGGAATCCTTTTTCTGGACAAGTATTCTAGTGTAATTATTTTTCTGCCAAGGAGTATTCAATGATCTTTTTCTTTCCATTTACAGCTTTTTCCCCCAACCCAAGCCGCATTCCACCACCAAGACACAGAGGCCATCACCATCATCGTCGATGGCATTTAAGACGCAATGTGACAGCGGTTTCACCTTCCTCACAAGGTAATCCTTTTGCTAGTTGTTGATTATATCCTGTGTCCAATGCTAGTGGAAAGGATAATCTTTTGTATGTGTACTATTTTCTTCTTTGATTAAGACCTAGTGTTATTGCTTTGGACTTCAATTGATAGATAAAAAGTAGTAATTACTCTTTTCTCTGTGTCTCTGCTTTGTCCTTTTTGATAGACTGTCAACAGACATGTGTGGAGCCTCTTACTTCAACTCCCTTTGGTTCACCTTGCGGTTGTGTTTTCCCCATGAAAGTTCAGCTTCTGCTAAGTGTTGCGCCTTTTTCTATTTTTCCTGTAACCAACGAGTTAGAAATCGAGGTTGCTGCTGGAACATACTTGGAACAAAGCCAAGTGAAAATAATGGGTGCAAGTGCGGACAGTGAAAATCAAGGGAAAACAGTGGTCGATATTAACCTTGTTCCACTTGGGGAAAAATTCGACAATACTACGGCGACACTTATTTACCAAAGGTTCCGGCACAAGAAAGTTCCTCTAAACGAGACTGTTTTTGGTGATTATGAGGTTACACATATAAGTTATCCAGGTAAATTGATTTCTTTGTACTACAAGTTTCTACTTCTTTTTATTTTTGTTGTTTTCTTTCTGTTTGAATTTGTTAACTTCGGTTCAGGAATTCCTTCTTCTTCATCATATGGAGATTTTATGGGAAGTGCTCCAAGTGCAAGCATTGGAGGGCTTCCAATCAATGCAACCTTCGGCAACAAAAGCAATGGAATAGGTTTTAGAACGATTGCAATCATTGTCTTGTCAGGTTTCGTGCTCGCTCTGGTTTTGGCTGGAGCTGTATTTATAGTCAGGAAATGGAATAATGTTGGGAAGTCATCTAATGCTGTTGGCCCGGCGTTGGCCCCATCGATTAACAAAAGGCCTGGTAAATTTCACCTCTGGCTTTGTAACTGATACTTGCTTTTGTAGCTTTGAAAGACAGGGTGCCTTTCCTGTGTGAAACTGTTTCTAAATCTTTACACGCCTTGCAGGTGCTGGATCTATGTTTTCCAGTAGCGCCAGGAGCTCGGGATCAGATTCTTTGATATCGTCCATGGCTACATGTGCTTTATCTGTTAAGACCTTCACGCTTTCCGAGCTTGAGGCGGCAACTGATAAATTCAGTGCCAAGAGGGTTTTGGGTGAGGGAGGATTTGGTCGTGTTTACCAGGGCAACATGGAAGATGGAACCGAGATTGCAGTTAAACTGCTAACTAGGGACAATCAGAATCGAGACCGTGAATTTATTGCAGAAGTCGAGATGCTAAGCCGTTTGCACCACCGCAATCTTGTGAAACTGATTGGAATATGCATCGAAGGCCGAACACGTTGCTTAATTTACGAGCTTGTCCACAATGGGAGTGTCGAGTCCCACTTGCACGGTGACATAATCTATTCTTTGCACTTTTAATAACAATATTTCCCAACTCTTTGTTACATCTCATTGTATCACCTTCTAAAGCCTGGTTTTCCCGGTGTTAACAAAACAGAAGGAACGCTTGATTGGGATGCACGGTTGAAGATTGCACTTGGAGCTGCGAGAGGACTGGCCTATCTCCATGAAGATTCAAATCCCCGAGTAATCCACCGGGATTTCAAAGCCAGCAATGTTCTTCTAGAAGATGACTTTACCCCAAAAGTCTCAGACTTTGGACTGGCAAGAGAAGCCACCGAAGGAAGTCAACATATCTCCACTCGAGTCATGGGAACCTTTGGGTAAAGCTTCTTTCTACTTGTCTTGCTTTGATTACCCATCCGATCTCATGCTTTTATGAATGATGAATACACACTCTGGCTGAATATTGGATTTACAGTGACCACTCTGGGAAATAATTGCAGGTACGTGGCCCCTGAGTATGCAATGACAGGGCATCTCCTTGTAAAAAGCGATGTCTATAGTTACGGTGTGGTTCTACTTGAGCTTCTGACCGGTAGAAGACCGGTAGACATGTCTCAACCTTCGGGAGAAGAAAACCTTGTGACATGGGCGAGACCTTTACTAGCCAACAGAGAGGGCCTGGAGCAACTAGTGGACCCCTCGTTGGCAGGAACTTATGACTTTGACGATATGGCGAAAGTGGCTGCGATTGCTTCCATGTGCGTCCACCAAGAGGTCTCGCACAGACCGTTCATGGGGGAAGTGGTGCAGGCACTGAAACTTATATACAACGATGCAGATGAAACCTGTGGGGACTATTGCAGCCAGAAGGAGTCATCAGTACCAGACTCTGCAGACTTCAAAGGCGATCTGGCACCCTCGGATAGCAGCTGGTGGAATTTGACGCCTCGGTTAAGGTATGGTCAAGCGTCTTCGTTCATAACAATGGATTATAGCTCAGGACCACTAGAGGACATGGAGAACGGGCCTCACTCTGCCTCTAGCATTCCTAGAGAAGGAGGCGTAATTCTACCAAACAGGTCGGGTCCGTTACGGCCCATCCGTAGTAGAAGAAACTTCTTTAGACTGAGAGGAAGCAAGAGCGAACACGGTGGACCGTCATCGTCTAGACATCTCTGGTCCGGGAATGGAGACTGGTTCTGAGAAACCAGAAAAATGTACAGTGAACAAGGAAAGGGTGAAAAGGCTCACAACTCTTGAGCTGCATGGCTAGGTTTGGTTTAATCCGGTTTGGATCGGGTAAAGACTTTTCGGTTAGGAGGGGTTTTTGTTATTTATTCACTTTTTAAGCAAATAGATTTTTAATTGTTTGCTTTTGCGAGGGATGCAAAAGCACAGAAGAGAGAGAGAGAGAGAGAGGGTTGTGTAATCTTGAAGGATGATGATGTCTGTATCTATTTCTCTATTTTCTTCTTCCCCACGAAAACCACCTTTTTATTTTTAGTCAAGTTAGTGTTGCCTAATTTTTTTGTTTAAAGGTTCCAACTTAGGTTTGTTTATTTCTTGTTCCTCTGAATAAATTTTGTTTTGTCATCTTGCATTTATAAGGAAATAACAAACCGAGAAAACGATAACCAAACCATTTACAAAGGAAAGAAAACTTTCTAGGCCGGGTCAACAACATTCAACCATGATCAATTGGGATAGGTTTTGTTAGTGAGAGATAAATAAAACCCGATCCAGAAGCCCTAGAGACCGGTTAATTAGGGAATAAGGAAATCACAACAAGCACTAGATATTTGAACCCAAACATGTATAAACGCATTTAGCTTTTTCTCTTTGTTTGGTTCTATAATTTGTTAAACCCTAACTTGGAAGTCACGACCCAAACCTAAATGCAAGCTAGTGTTGTGGTAAAAGAAATGGCATCCTTTTTGTTTACCGATTGTTTCTCTTCCACGACGTTGCGTCTGAGTCTCATCCATCCGAATCGCCCCAACGGTGCTTTCCTCCCCCGCCGGTGCATAGACCAGCTCAGCTTACGGTCCGCCCGTGGCCGTGGCTGCATTCTCATAGCAAATGTTTTAATTAACTCTTAGGTTTCTATCGATTTTAGCGTAACATTGTAACAAAGTTTTTGAATGAATATAATTTTAAATTCATTAAGAGAGAAAAAAACACTTTCAAAGACCAGAGCAAGCAAACTATCGGAATAGGTTTTGCTTATTTAAGGAAATTGTTTTAAACAATGATGTGATTTGTTTGTTAAATCTAAAAAGGCCAGCAATATTATTCTTTTAAGGCTTCATCAAGTTGTGATTTTTGAATTCTCTTGGCTGATGCTAAAACGTTGGATAGAAGCATGACTTTGGGCATTAGGCATCCTTCGCTGAATTCAAGAGGTGTGATGGCTGATGCAACTTTGCAAACTTCCTCATAGCAAATGTCTCCGACCTTTCGAAATCGACTGTTACAGCTAATTGAAGAAGGCGACTCAAGCATGTGACTCGCACGTGGGAGTTTCATTAATCCGAAGAGAGAGATGATGAGGACACGCGTCATGATGGAAGTGGCAGATCATTATGGCCGTTAGAGGGAATAAGAGTACTGCTTTAGCTCATTTTGCAGATTTTATCTATCAGATTTGTAAAACAATTGTTTTTTGTTTTGTTCTGGATTTTGGCTGGGTTTCTCTCAATTGAGAGCCAGCTTGATATTGTATTTGTGTTTCTTACGAACATCAATACAATTACAGATTCCTTGTTCAGTTTCGGTATCGGTAAAATTATTGTATCAAAGGTATCAGAGCTACTCAGTCCTCGGCATCGGAAACAATGGTGGAAACAAGAACACATGTCAACAAACCAGTGACTGAATCAGATGAGGTAATCACCACACGCATGACGGCGTTGGAAGATCTGGTCGCGGATCAAAAACGATGGTTGAGAGAAAACGTAGCTAATCAAGCCGAAAAAGTGGAGAGAAACTTCTCGGAACAGACGGGACGATTGGAGAAGACGATTACGGAGGCTCTTCGCCGGTTTACAGGACTATCGGATGGAGCGGCGAGTGGTATTACGGTTAATCGGGAATCTCTGATTGTGCGAAAAACATTTGGGAAACAAAGTCAATACTCCGAACCGGGATCGGAAGTGAGATCGGATAAGGGGGGTTGACACGACTGGAGAAAATTGATTTCCCTTGGTTTGACGGCAACAAGGTGAAGGAGTGGATCTTTAAGGCGGAGGAATTTTTTGATATCGATCACACTCCTAGTGATAAAAAGGCGAAGGTTGCAACCGTTCACTTCGAAGGCCACGCATCAACTTGGCATCAATCCTTGATGCAATCGGGTTATGGGAGAGCATGTTTGCAAGATTGGGAAACGTATAAGCAGATGGTGAAAGAGAGGTTTGAAGATGTATAAAAGATCCTATAGCTGAGATGAAGCAGCTTCAAGAAACCAATGGGATTGTTGCATATCATGAACAATTTGAGCTGATCAAAATCCGGTTGAATCTTCCCGAGGAGTACTTGGTAAGTGCGTATTTGGCTGGACTTCGATTAGGTACACAGATGCATATCAGGATGTTTAAACCATTGACCATCAAAGACTGTTTGACATATGGAAGGTTGTATGAGAAAGCTTGTCCTCACCAAGTAGGGGCTAATAATGGGGTGACAAGGAATGTTACCAAAACACACACAGTGGTGAATAAGGAGAACAACAATAAGGTGAATTCTTTTGGTGGTCGCGCAGTTAACAAGCTGTCTCAGTCGGAGCTTAGTGAGAGACGAGCTAAGGGATTGTGCTATTTTTGTGATGAAAAATTTACTCCAGAACATTATGCTTCAAAGCACAAGAAGACCCAACTATTTAGTATTGAAGTAGACGACGAGGCCTATACTGATGACGATGAGAATAAAATCGTAGAAGATCATGATGTAGTGAAGTTGTTACCAAAAATCTCTTTGAATACAGTGTCCGGAATATCTGATTATGCTACGTTGAGGATTAAAGGGATGTGTAACAAAAGACCACTATTTGTGTTGATAGATTCGGGATCAACTCACAATTTTATTGATCCTGCAGTAGTGGCTAAGCTAGGGTGTGAAGTTCAGCCCACAGGAACGGCAAAAGTGAGGGTAGCATATGGTAGGCAATTGGAGATTCAAGGGAGAATTGACAAGTTCCATTGGGATTTCCAACATACAACTTTTGAGGCTGATGTGATGATGATTCCATTGAGGGGTTGCGATATGGTTTTGGGGGTACAATGGCTTGAAACACTAGGACCTATAGTGTCGGAGTACAAGAAGTTGGAGATGAGTTTTGTGTATAAGGGAAACAAGGTGTTGTTACATGGAGTTAAGTTTGGGTCCGTTCGTGAAGCTAAGGAAAAAAAATTTACAAAAAAATTGGATGATGGGATACAACTTTCTCTGCTTTACGTTCAAGCAGTTGCAGAGGATGAGCTCAGTGAAGAAGAGACAGGGGATAGAGCAAGTGAGGCTGTTTTGGAAGTCAAAGATATATTCATGAGTTTCTTTGCCTTAAGTACAGACCACGAACCCTTGGAAGCGAGCATGATGGACCCCTTATTGAAGGATTTTTCTGATATATTTGCAGTCCCTATTGACTTACCACCATTTCGTCATAATCACAATCACAAGATTGTATTGAAGGAAGGTTCTGACCCGGTAAATCAAAGACCCTATCGTTACGCATTGCATCAAAAGAATGAAATTTACAAGATAGTGGAGGAGATGCTTGAGGGGGGAACAATCCAACCTAGTTCAAGTCCATACGCTTCTCCGGTTGTTTTGGTTAAAAAAAAAGATGGTTCATGGCATCTTTGCGTGGATTACAGGGAGTTAAATGGGATGACGGTTAAGGATAGATTTCCAATTCCATTAATAGAAGACCTAATGGATGGATTAGGTGGCTCTAAGGTATACTCTAAGATTGATTTGAGAGCTGGTTATCATCAAGTTCGGATGGAGGAGGAGGATATTCACAAAAGAGCTTTCAAAACTCATAGTGGTCATTATGAATATTTGGTTATACCATTTGGCCTTACCAATGCGCCGGCTACATTTCAGAACCTTATGAATTCGGTGTTCAAACCATACTTGAGGAAGTTTGTGCTCATATTCTTTGATGATATACTCATCTACAACCGTACCTTGGAGGAACACTTACAACACATTTCTTTGGTGTTTGAACTGATGCGACTGCATAAGCTTTATGCTAAGGAAAGCAAGTGTGCATTATTGGTTCCAAGGGTAGAGTATTTGGGCCATTTCATCAGTGCAGAGGGTGTTGCAACAGACCCTGCAAAAATCAAAGCTGTGAAAGAGTGGCCTCGGCCATACACTCTTAAGTAATTGAGGGGTTTCTTGGGTTTAGCCGGTTATTATCGACGGTTTGTTCGAAATTTTGGTACCATTGCTCATCCACTACATGCTTTAACAAAGAAAGATGCCTTTGTTTGGACAGATTCAGCTCACGCCGCCTTCATACAATTGAAAGAAGCACTTTGTGAAGTCCCTGTTTTAGCTCTTCCCCTGTTTGATCAGCCATTTGTAGTGGAAACCGATGCTAGTGGGCACGGCATTGGGGCTGTCTTGATGCAAAATGGCCACCCCTTGGCTTACATCAGTCGCCAACTGAAGGGTAAGCAATTACACCTCTCTGTCTACGAAAAAGAGTTGTTAGCGGTTATCTTTGCAGTCAAGAAATGGAGACACTATCTGTTAACTTCTCATTTCATCATCCGCACTGACCAACGGAGCCTCAAATACTTGCTGGAGCTTACCTTGATAACGTCTACAAGCTACATGGTTGCCCTACTTCAATTGTTAGTGACCGTGACAGGGTTTTCACTGGTGCCTTTTGGCAAGAGTTTTTCAAGTTGCAGGGGGTCTTTTTGAACATGTCGAGCGGTTATCATCCACAAAGTGATGGCCAAACTGAGGTTGTCAATCATTGCTTGAAGACTTACTTAAGATGTATGTGCAGTCTGCATCCCCACTTATGGAGTAATTGGCTTCCCCTGGCCGAATTTTGGTACAATACCAACTTCCATACAGCCACTCGCCTTACTCCCTTTGAGGCTGTGTACGGCCGGCCACCTCCGGTTCATCTTCCTTACCTCCCTGGTGAGGCACGAGTTGCCGCAGTGGACAAGTCCTTACAGGAGCGTGAAGACATGATCTTACTTCTGAAATTTTATTTGATGCGAGCTCAACATTGGATGAAGCAATTCGCGGATCAACATCGCTCGGAACGCACGTTTGCTATTGGAGATTATGTCTATGTTAAGCTCCAACCGTATCGTCAACAATCCGTGGTGGTCCGGTCTAACCAGAAGATGGCTCCGAAGTTTTTTGGTCCTTACAAAATTCTTGACAAATGTGGGGAGGTGGCTTATCATTTGGATTTACCGTCTTCATCTCACGTGCATCCGGTGTTTCATGTTTCGCATCTTAAAGTTATGATTGGTAATGTTCCTACAACTACTCATTTTCCGACAATCCCGCCGGACGTCACTGTTCATGAACCTGAAAGAATTTTGGAAAGGCAGATGGTTAAAAGGCACAATCGGGCTGTGACGAAGGTTCTGGTTAAGTGGGTCAATGAACCAATTGAGGATGCGACTTGGGAATTTCTCTTTGATCTTCAGAAACATTTTCCTTCGTTTCAACCTTGTGGTCAAGGTTTTGCAGAGATGGGAGATTTTGTTACAGCTAATTGAAGAAGGCGACTCAAGCGTGTGACTCGCACGTGGGAGTTTCATTAATCCGAAGAGAGAGATGATGAGGACACACGTCATGATGGAAGTGGCAGATCATTATGGCTGTTAGAGGGAATAAGAGTACTGCTTTAGCTTATTTTGCAGATTTTATCAATCAGATTTGTAAAACAATTGTCTTTGTTTTGTTCTGGATTTTGGTTGGGTTTCTCTCAATTGAGAGCCAGCTTGATATTGTATCTGTGTTTCTTACGAACATCAATACAATTACGGATTCCTTGTTCAGTTTCGGTATCGGTAAAATTATTGTATCATCGACAGCTAGACAGACAATAGTACAAGAATGTCACATTTTGGTGACATAACTGCAGTTTTTACCATAATTTTTTTTGGAAAAAAGGATCAACTTACTGTAACTAAACTGAACCCAACTTGATGTAGCCTTAAAAGAATTAAAAGAAAAATATTGCTGGCCTTTTTAGATTTAACAAACAAATCACATCATTGTTTAAAACAATTTCCTTAAATAAGCAAAATCTATTCCAATAGTTTGCTTGCTTGCTCTAGTCTTTGAAATTGTTTTTTTAATGAATGTAAAATTATATTCAAGCAAAAACTTTGTTACAATAAGTGTTACGCTAAAATCGATAGAAATTTAAGGGTGTAAATAATTTGCACAAGTGGAATTTGTGGAATAAGGTGAGTGGAAAAATAAACAAAAAAAATAATCTTTTTTGCTCCACAAATTTCTCTCATATTTTGTAGAAGAATGTTTTTCTCCAACTTTGTTTATGTTTTTAATTTTTATTGGTGGAATAAGTTGAATCACTTTTTAAAACTTTTCACCCCAAATGGTAAACAATTAGAGAAATACTCAATTCCACCATTTTTTGTTCTACTCAAATGGTAAAAATCTAGAGAAATACACAATTCCATCCATTTTTATTCCTCCAAATGAACAACTAGTTGCACCCTAAGAGTTAAAACAGAGCGGTATTGTTTAACAGAGAATGAATGAAAAACAGAGGGGCTTGTTTCTATAAAACCACAAATGTATTTCAGTCGGATATAAAATGTGTCTTGTTAAGAAACCATGCCACACACCTTTTTACAGATGATATGATCCAAAATGTATTCATCTCCGAATGGACGAAATTCATATTCTATATTCTGACTAGACAACGTTATCTATACAAAAAAATATTGTGAAATCTGAGTCAGTGGCGGATCCATAATTTTTTTTAACTAGGGGCAAAACTTTTAAAACTAAAATATTATAAATTTATTTTTATAATACAATACCATTTCAAACAAATTATTGTGTATATGTGATGAATTTAATCGTCTCAAAGTGTTTTCTTATTACTTTTAGTAAAATATTATCAATGTAGTTTACAAATGTAAGTAGTCAAGAATAAAATATTTCATAAATTAATTGCAGCAATTAGTTTTCGAAAATACCTAGAGTTAAACTTTGCATACAAGTGCATGTAAAGAAAAATAGGTGTTAGCATAGGTTGTGTTTTGGATATGTTGTAGGGGTCAAAATCCACCCCTTGTAAATCAATACCTAAAATTGGCTAAGTGTGGAAAAAGCGTTAACCGGTTTCCCGCAGAAATCTGTTAACCGGCTTTCTGCGGAAATTCTTAACAGGTTTTCCGCGGGAAATTCTTAGCCGGATTCCCACGGAAATCTCTCACCTCCTGGTTTAACCCGATCCGCGGCTAAACCATAAACATAGTCCGCGAGATGGTTATAACAAGCATTGGAATGGGCCGCAACATCTAGAAGTGGGCCGGGCCGTGAAGAGAAGCCCGCGGCATGCAGCCGACTCCGCGGCGAGAGAATATTGCAGAATAAAGAAGGCATCTCTATCTCCTTGACAGAAGCTCTAGCCGCGGAGCAAAGCTATATATATATGTTTGTTAACCCTCATAGAAGGAGATCCAAATTTTTCGCATACACTTGTAAACATTAATTCGTAGAAACATCAATAAAAAACCTATTCTCTTATTATTTGCTTTCCGTGATTTGCACTTAGAAATCTATGTTCCTCAAATCCTAAGACAAATTATATTGGAGTTTCGACTCCCACATATGTTAGGTTGTGTTTTAGATATGTTAATATTATGGTTGGTTTATATACATATATATTGACTAAACGAGTAAACATCTATAATTCATGAATTATATAATTGATTCTTAAGAGGAAAAAAAACAAAAAAAAATAATCTTTTTGACTAATAAAATTGAATAAGAAATTTTTAATTTTATAGAAATTTTTTTAACTAAATAAAGTAAGAGAATGAGGGAAATAAATTAGTGGGGACAAATATATTATTTGGTGTGGGGGCAACAATTTTTACCATTAAAAAATTTAATTAATCAAAATTTTTACCGGGGCAGCTGCCCCCAACTCACCCTATGTGCCTCCGCCACTGAATCTGACCCAAAATGTATTCAAAGGTAAAATGTAATGGAAATTTAAATTTGAAGTTATCTAATCACATAGTAGTAATTTTTTTTTTTCCTTCGAGGGAGGATAATCACATATCTTTCCCTGAAAATCACAAGAAGACCTAGAGATTTGAACCCAAACATATATAAACGCATTTAGCTTTTTCTCTTTGTTTGGTTTTATATTATTTGTCTGGAAACAGTTTTTTTTTTTGTTCAACCCTAACTTGGAAATCACGACCCAAACCTAAACGCAGACTAGTTTTTTCTCTTTTTATTTTACCGATTGTTTCTCTTCCACGACGTCGCGTCTGAGTCTCATCCATCCAAATCACCCAAACGGTGCTTTCCTCCCCCACGGTTGCATCAACCAGCTCAGCTTACGGTCCGCCCGTGGCCGTGGCTGCATTCTCTCCATTCGTTCCTCTTCTTGTACAGAGAATAAACCATTTTGACTTAATTTAGCATGAATTTCGATTATGTAATCTCATAAGACTTTGCTTTTCTGTTCAGCTGATCCCGCGGCGATGGTACTTGATGATTTCCATGTGACAGAAAAGATTATAGATGAGATCAGAACCGATGTTTCAAAAATGAAGAAATCAATCGGTGCGGTTCCGGATTAGCAGTAATCCTTATTGAGGATAGCAAGTTCTCCGAATCTTATATGAGGCAGCTTGTACGTTAGTACAAATGAAATCATTCGAATTTTGTCTAGCTAAAGATTCCTCAGAAGAGGAGGTGTTGAAATCTGTCTCACGTTTGAACAATGATCCTTGTGTTCATGGAATCATTGTTCTGTCACGTCCACTGCCATCGGTATTATTCGGTATAAAACTTTTTAATTTTTTATTCAGGTATTACTTTATTTATCGACTGTAGATGTAGCATATGGATGAGAAGATAGTGAATGCGATTAGTGTAGAGAAAGACGTTAACGGATTTCACATTAAATATTGGACGGCTTGCAATGCGCGGAAGAAAACCTTTATTCGCTCCGTGTCTCCAAAAGATACATGGAGCTGTTACACCGGTACAACGAGAGCAGTTGTTATCGGAAGGAGTAACAGTTTTGGTATGCCAATTTCTCTGTTACTACAGGTAATGAAATGAATGATACCTTTGATTTGATAATACCATTTTTTTGTTGGTTTTTCTTGATGGTATTTTTGTAAAATGGTAGAGAGAGGATGCAATTGTCACAATAATCCATTCAGAAACCAAGAACCCTGAAGAAATTACAAGACAAGCTGATATCGTAATCTCGGCTATTGGAAAACCAAATATGGTCAAGAGGAAGCTAGATAAAATCGTGATCAGTAGTAGTAACATTATTAATGTCACGTATTGGTCACTTAATCTCAACGATTATAACTGCATTGTTCACTTACCCTCACTAAATGAGTCCCAACATTGATCACAAAATTTTGCACATCATCTCCGGTTTTACGCTTTTTATGTTGTGGTGGGCGTTTGCTTTCGGTTCCGAAACCGAAAAAGTGTACTTGATCGGGCCGGAGTTGTGGCCATCGACGGCTTTTTGGTCTGGTGTCCTTACTTGGAATTGCCAAGAAAACACGGTAACCTTTAAAACCTAAATGTTCAAGGATGTCGAAGAGACTACGATCAAATTTGCTTGCATTGGATTGTGGATTGACCATAAGAGAATGTCATGTAACATTCTCTCAAGCCTAGCTTTTTTATTCCCTGAAAAAAAACAAAGACAAGATTACATGTATCTGAAAAAGAAAAGAAAGGAGATTAAAGAAGTCACCTGCCGGATATAAGTCGATTCTGGATTCCGGACACAGAAAGTCAGCCCAAGAGTCTTTCTTCTCACTAACATAAGAAGAGATAGACAGGTTACCCATTGGCATCCCAGAAGAGGCCAGTGGAAACCTCTAGGACGGGTTTCAGACGTTCTGCGTAACGATACAATTAGATGATCCATGAACCATTACTTGGATTGAAACAAGAGATGGAGAGAGGTCTTACTGAAAGAAGACACACGTGGCATAGTCTTTCCTCCATCTACAAATAGGGTGCGGCTATATACTGAGTCTGCAGACTGAAAAAGACCATCTTGTGGCTCTACAATGATATCTCAGTTGCAAACACTTAAGAACCCTCTTCAACTCGTCGATTTCTGGGTTTTGTTTTGCGATTACCACATAAGCAGTTCTGTCAGGATAGTTGTTTCTTGAATGTCCACAGAGATTCGTCTAGACAGAGATTAACAGAGATATTGATATTGATTATTTATCAGACATAAGTGTAAGTATAAGTATAGGAATGGATTAAGAAGTATACCTTTTGGTATGTATGTGATATTGGCGTTGTTGTACAAATCCCATTCGTCGTGGTTGGGTTTGTCACCATACAGCCAGATATCCAGCCAACCATGAACGCCCATTCGGTGAAGAGCTAACTTGATGTTTCGATGGATAGAAACAACATCACCACTTTCCGGGATTGGATAGTATTTCAGAAAAGGCGTGTGTCAGGGCCTCGACAAATCACTAGACAAACTAATACAATAGGTGCTTGGAGAGCGGTCTTATATGGAGAGAGGTCTTACAGGATTCGAACATGGAGTAATCTTCGGGTGCGTAGAGATATGCGAACTGGCTGGGTCGTCCATGGGGGAGTCGGAGAGATCTTCTCGCTCTATAAGGATGGTTTTATTAGCAGCCCTTGGATCTCAAAGAACAAATAAAAAGGAAGTTCCGTTTTCGTCCGTCGGATCTCTACTTTTTCCTTTTCTTTTTCTTTGTTAAAATAAAAAGAAATCCTAAAAAGTCGATTGTGTTGTGCCGATGATGTAGTTCCTGACCTGCGTTTATTTAAATTTGAAGTTCTCTTTGCTTTTGGTTAGTTATTAAGTGGTATCTCAATAGAAGAATCTTGAAGCCATTCGAATAATTGGACAGAAGAATAAGCCAACCGAACCTTTGGATCTTGATTGAGGAGGATCACCTAGAAGCTCTTAACAGAGATCAACTGATTGGCCCAGTCCGGCCATTCGTTTTAACTAATGGACTTCCCCGGTAACCGCGACAATGAAGGCAACACCTAAAATTTCCTCCATCTACAAGTATAAGTAACACATTAATTAGAAACCAATGCCACACACCCTTTAATAGATGGATGACATGCATTGTAAGCTTGATTGTTCCGCAAGTAACTGAAAATTAACCTACAAAAACATTCAGAGATGCTATTGAAAAAAAAAAAACAAAAAAGTGAATAATACAAAAGTTTTTTAATTTGTGGTCAATTGAAATTTCTTTTTCTCTAGGTAATCACCAATTTCATTCCTGATCCAACGTCTACATCCTCCATGGCTCAACCATAATCTTTTTTTCTAGGATTTTCTCTAACTCTCTTAAAAGTCTACTTTATTGTGATCTTTATGTTTATCATAAAATTTCTCTCTCAACTATGATTTCATAATCATATCATTGTGAT
This sequence comes from Arabis hirsuta, assembly GCA_964056655.1. Classification (NCBI taxonomy): domain Eukaryota; kingdom Viridiplantae; phylum Streptophyta; class Magnoliopsida; order Brassicales; family Brassicaceae; genus Arabis; species Arabis hirsuta. Next base: position 607,309 of record OZ053301.1, read on the forward strand.
AGTTACATTTGCATTTAAATAGAAAGCTTTTTTTCAAAAATAGAAAAAAAATATATATATATAATCAGCAAATGTACTCGAAATGTATCCACATATGTTAGTTACATGGTTCAAGTGCTTATTGGTTTTTTTTTTTTTCAAAAAAAAGAAAGAAGTGCTTATTGGCTAATTGTTTGGTCGTCGATTTGTGTTTGCTGATTTAATAGAACAGTCCAAATGTAAAAACGACAATAGTCAACATGTACCATGTGTCGTTTTCTTATTGGGTTCTCTTTAGAATTTGCACAAAATTGAAATCCCTTTGCTTGCATAAATTATTATTTAGTCCTTAGATGAAACTTCTCAAATGTACAAGTACAACTATATTAATTTCTTGATTGATGGTTAGTTAATTTACAACTTACGAGTGTATCAAAAGCCCAAATGTTCAAATGACCCACATTGTTAGCAGTTGTTGTAATCATTTTCCTAATTTTGTGAACATAATTATAAGTATAAAATGTGGAAGGTAATGTAGGCTAGTGGTTTAAGTTAAACCACCTTGACCAGATACTTTGTCACCTGATGCTCAATCTTCACCTGTTCTATAACGAGACTATTTATCAATAATTTTGTTTGTTAAGGAAATTATTTATCAGTAAATTTAAGTCACATGAATACAAAATAAAGTACTTGCATATAGCGAAATTTAAAAAATAATCAAAGATAAATTTAACTAAATATAATGGCGATAAAGTGGAAAATTAATTAACATAAGATATCAACAACCCACCTTTTTAGTTATTACCATTATTTTTTTTGTTAACTTTATCTTACATTAATTAATTTTCACTATAATCAACACACATTTTTAAAACAACTTAGTGATTATGATTTTATTTAGAACATCAACAGGTTAGGACAAATTCTTTAAGAAAGTTTATATCTAAATTGAGTGATTTATATATAAATTTCCATTATGATAATGTATATACTTAACAAACATTGTGAATATTTTTAGAAAAGAATTGAAAATTTTCTCTTAATAGATAATTCAAAACTTAAAATTAAGCCACATGTAATCATATAATTGGCTCATTAATATATTTTTGTAAAGTATTGATTTAAATAAATTTAAAAGATATATAGATTAAACTAATTTGCAAATAACATTTATGGTATCAATCAAGTGTCACATCTAATTAAGTATTTATAAATTTCTTTAACCATATATGATAATAATAGTTATGTGAATATGACGTTACACTTAAGAGTTTAGAAAGAATGATAATTTGATTAGTTAGTGTGTAAAAGAGAAAAGTTAGCAACTTTAAGTAAAAGAAGCAATAGAAGGAAAAAAACAAAGAATTAGATATTTTCCAGCTTTTTTGCTAAAAATTTAGATTTTCTTACTTTATATCTAGAAAAAAAAGGGATGTAATTCGTTAGGAGCAAAATGGGTATTTTCGGAATTTACTGTTGTATAATTAACGTTTAATTACCCTTAATTACTTACTATGGAAGACTTAATTGGTTTCATACTTAAACAGAGAAGAAATTAAAAGAAAAAAACCGAAAATATAAGTAAAAACAAAAAAGGACAAATAAAAGAGGAAGATTTTATGATTTCTTCACCAGCAATTTCTTTTCCGAATTTGCTCAAAGGTTTAAGCTTTCTCTATAAGATACATTCTCTTCTCTGAGATTTTTCTTCTTCTAAGGAATCTATTCTCTGGATTTGCTCTGAGTCACATAACTCGTCTCCAGCTTCAAGCAAATGAATGCTCCGGTGAAAATGGTACTCTAATTTCTGGGTTTATTCGTTTCTTTCGGTTTGTTTTTACACATTTCGATTTCAAAGTTTCGATTTTTTTTCTCCGTTTCAAACGTCAAATGTCAAAAGTTTCGATTTTTTTTTTATTCTTCTGGGCTTTCATATAACTATGCTCAATAAATTCATTTTAGTCAGAAAGCAAACTTTAGTGGGGTCTAGTTCTTGGACAATTGAATGCTGTTTGTGTTATTGTAGATATGTATTTGATAGTCTCAAGTTTTAAATATTGGATCTTTGGTTCTTCAGGATTGTTCTACAGTTGTAGTTGGTTCGTTTGTATGGGTTGAAGATCCGGAGGAGGCATGGATAGATGGTGAAGTGATTGAAGTTAATGGAGAAGAGATTAAGGTCCAATGTACTTCAGGGAAGACGGTAATGCATAACCGAGTTTAGAATACATTTTGATTATGCTAAACGATGGAATATGTATATCTTTGTTCCTGATATGGATTGTCGAAAATTTTCAGGTCGATGTCAAAGTTTCGAATACACATCCGAAAGATATGGAAGTTCCACCTTCTGGAGTGACCGATATGACAACATTAGCGTATTTACATGAACCAGGAGTCTTGCAAAATTTGAAATCGAGATATTATATCGATGAAATATATGTGAGTCTCCTTCTGCTAGTTCCCTTTTTATGTTGGTCTGTAAGACATTTGGACTAACAATGTGTTTTTTTTTTCTTCTAGACTTACACTGGAAATATTTTGATCGCTGTGAATCCTTTTAAACAACTAGAGCATCTTTACAATGACCAAATGATTGCACAATATAAAGGAATGGCCTTAGGAGATATGCAACCCCATCCGTTTGCAATTGCGGATGCAGCTTACAGGTACCTGCCACTTAACTTTGAAGTTTTTTTGTTTTTCTCGTGGTTCTATTCATAACTGGTTGTGTCCTGCTTGCTTGGCGTTTGTTTTTCTTGTTTACTATTGGGTGTAGACAAATGATTAATGAGGGAATTAGTCAATCAATCTTGGTAAGTGGTGAAAGTGGAGCAGGGAAGACTGAGAGTACTAAATTGCTAATGAAATATCTGGCGAAAATGGGTGGTCGAGCTGTTTCTGATAAAAAGACTGTCGAAAATCAAGTTTTGGAGGTAATTTACTGGCAAATATGTGATTATAGACCTTGTGGAATGTCAATGATATGGTTTGCAGACTTTGGTAAAAAGATCATTTATTTTACATGAATGGTTTATGTCTTCTTCTTGTGCAGTCCAATCCTGTTTTAGAAGCATTTGGGAATGCAAAAACCGTCAGGAACAACAATTCAAGGTAAATGTAACACACACACACACACACACACACACACACACACACACTTTTCTCACTTTTTCTTACTGAATATCATTTGACAGAATTTTTAATCTATATGATCATTATCATTTTGTAGTCGATTTGGTAAATTCGTGGAGATTCAGTTTGATCAAGGGGGAAAGATATCCGGAGCTGCTATCAGGACTTATTTGTTAGAGAAATCACGGGTTTGTCAGGTGTCGGATGGTGAGAGAAATTATCACTGTTTTTACATGCTTTGTGCTGCACCATCAGAGGTACATATGGCTTCTCTTCCATATTTCTGAAATGATTGTCCCTGTGTTTCTCATCTTCCGTTCCATTTATTATTTGCCAGGTCATTAGGAAACTAAAATTAGACGATCCACGAAAATTCCATTATCTGAATCAATCTCGTTGTATCGAGTTGGAGGGGATGGATGATTCAAAGGAGTATAAAAAAACTCTAGAAGCAATGGACATTGTTGGGATAAGTTTAGAGGAGCAGGTAGTTTTTTCTTTTTCCTTTCTCAAGTAAACTCTAGAAGCAATGGATATTGGCGTATGAGTGTATTTGATATCACTTTCTTTTTCAGGAAGCAATATTTCGAGTTGTGGCAGCTATTCTTCATCTAGGTAACATAGAATTTGCAAAAGGAGAAGAAGCAGACTCGTCAGTTCCAAAAGACAACAACTCTAAGCACTCCCTGAAGATTGCCGCGGAGCTTTTCATGTGCGTAACTAACTGAATCGATGGCTTTGGATATGTGATAATGTGAAAAGAACTCATGCCTGACTCCTTCAATTTTGGCAGGTGTGATGAGCAGGCACTGGAAGATTCTCTTTGTAAACGTGTTATGGTGACACCTGAAGAAACTATTTCCAGATGTCTAGATCCAAAATCGGCGGCACTGAGCAGAGATGCCTTGGCAAAATTTGTATATTCAAGATTGTTTGATTGGTATGTATAGTATTTACAAGCACATGATTTCTTGCAGCTGGACGGTTCTCTTTCCCAAAAGTTACTCTCATTACTATTTGCTAACTTTCCATATTGCTCTGGTAGGATCGTAAACAAGATCAATAATTCAATTGGGCAAGATCCTGACTCAGAAAACATGATCGGAGTGCTGGATATTTATGGATTTGAGAGTTTCAAGACAAACAGGTGCTTAAGCGGTATGCTTTATGTTTGATTAAGGCCTGGAAACCGGTTTAGTAAAATACTATGGAATAAAGGCTCACATGAAACATCAGACACATGACATGAATCTGGTTTAGGAAGATGGGTATTAAAAGTCACGATTCTCTTTGAAATATCTGGACGTCGAGACATCGTTTGGGATCTGTATTCACAAGACATCGTTTTTCTCTTATTAAAAAATATACGTTCTGTTATGCAAGAGAGGTGAAAGGTTTCAAGTGCATGTTGCTTCTGATGCTTACTAAGGCATGTTTTTTGTTGTTGCAGTTTTGAACAATTTTGCATCAATTTGACAAATGAGAAACTTCAGCAACATTTTAGTAAGGTTTGTCTGAGGTCTCCTTCGTCTGATAGTTGACTTTCATTCAGTCTTATTCCTTGATCCATGATACTTTTTCTTGGCAGCACGTCTCGGAAATGGAACAAGATGAGTACAGGAAAGAAGAAATTGATTGGGACCACATTAACTTCCCAGATAATAAAGAAATTTTGAAACTTATTGAGAAGGTAACTAGTTTCTGCATTTGACCTGCGAGCTCTTAGTGGATAGTTTCCATTTTAACTCAAACTCGCACGTTCATCATTGTTTCTCACATTTCAGAAACCTGGTGGTATTATTTCTCTTCTGGACGAGGCTTGGTAAGCCTAAGAGCTTCAGTTGCTATTATTCCGCATGGGTGGTCTCCCTTTTGATATTGACGTTTATTACCTGTATCTTGCAGCATGTTCCCAAGATCAACACATGTAACATTTTCTCAAAAGCTGTACGAAACGCTAAAAAAGAACGAGTGCTTTAGCAAGCCAAAATTAGCGCGTACTGACTTCACAATTTGCCACTATGCTGGTGATGTGAGTACAAACCTGCTTTAGCATTTTGAATATTACAATATTGCAATCATGTCCTACAAATACTAGTTTTTATATTTCCTAAAAGTAGTGAGTTATCTTTTCAGGTAACTTATCAGACCGAGCAGTTTCTGGAAAAGAACAAAGATTATGTTGTTGCTGAGCATCAGGCTCTGCTAGGTGCTTCTAGTTGCACTTTTATTGCAGGTTTATTTCCTCTTCAAATTGACGACGCTAACAAAAAGTCGAAGTTCTCTTCTGTAGCTTCACAATTTAAGGTGCAGTAAAATGTGGTAGTTTCTATGTAGATAATCGTTCGGTTCCATCGTAGGGCTAATGAAGTCACTGTCTTACTTTATTATGCAGCAACAATTGGCATTATTGGTTGAAAGTCTTAGTACTACTGAGCCTCACTATATTCGTTGCGTGAAGCCCAATAATCTACTGAAGCCTTCTACATTTGAGAACCAAAATGTTCTCCAACAGCTACGTTGTGGGGTGAGATTCACTTACATGTTTTGTTTGTTTGGACACATTTTCTTGTTACTATTCTGTGCGAGTTCTAAAATTCTGTATATGCATATTTTCAGGGTGTGATGGAGACAATCAGGATTTCTCGTGCTGGATATCCTACACGGAAACATTTTGATGAATTCCTGGACAGATTTAGTATCCTAGCTCCTGTTAAGTTAGATAAGAGGTTTGCCTCTCTCAAATCAAAGTTTGAAAGCTTACACAGATATTGAAAACGTTCTAACTTTTTGCTTGTCCTTACTAGTTCTGATGAGAAAGCAGCCTGCAAAAAACTTCTGGAGACAGTTGGACTTAAAGAATACCAGGTACTCATTTTGTGCATGTCATGTTTTGATTCCGTGCTTGGGAACTTTGATGAATGCTTGTTTGATTTATCCTGCTTTAATGTGGAGCTTAACGTTCTTGTTTTTGCAGATTGGGAAGACGAAGGTTTTCCTTAGGGCTGGGCTGATGGCTATATTAGATGCTCGGAGGACTGAGGTATTAGGAAAATCAGCCAGAATTATACAGAAGAAATTCCGCTCCTACCGGCTCCTCAACGCGGCAATAAATATGCAGGCTGTTTGCAGAGGTATCCAAAAGTAGTAGATATTATTAGCTAGCTTAACTATTCAGATAGTTAGAGAACAAATGTGACTGTTTCATTTATTATATGCTTTGTTATCCATCATTTACAGGTCAACTTGCTCGAGATAGATTTGAGGACTTGCGCAGAAAAGAAGCTGCTGCTATGAAGATCCAGAAAGCTTTGCGGATGTACCTTGATAGGAAGTCTTACACAGAAGCTGTTGTTACAGTACAGTCAGGTTTGCGCGGTATGGCTGCTCGTGATGTACTACAAAGGAAGACCAAGGCCATAATTGCGATTCAGGTGACGGAATCTTCTTTAGTGGAAAAATTGTGGGAAAAAACATGTCTATTTTCTTTTTCTTTTTCGTTTCATCTTTGAGCTTTGCAGGCCTTTCTCATTCCTCCAGATTTCTTCTAGATTCTGATTTTAAAATTTTCATTGCATATACAGAGATATCGCCGTAGATTCCTGGCCGAATCGCACTACAAGAAGCTGAAGAAAGCAGCAATTGCAACACAAAGTGCATGGAGAGCAAGGCTAGCCCGTAGAGAACTGCGAGAGCTTAAGATGGTCAGATTTTCTACCTCTCGCTTTTGTCTTTTTCTTTGTTTTTTCAAGGTTTCAGTTCATAAACACCTCAGATAACGTTTGGCGTTTTGGTGAGTTTAAACAATGGGATTAGATGAGTTTATATAATGGAGCTAGCAGCTGGAAATTGCCCATTCCATTTGGTTGTCTTGAACACAGAGACAGAACATGCTCGCTTTTTCCAAAATGAGAAAACTGCAGCAATGACGCATTCATATTTTCTTGCAGGCTGCAAAGGAAACTGGAGCCCTTCAAGCTGCCAAGAGTAAACTTGAAAAGCAAGTGGATGAACTCACATGGAAACTGCAGCTTGAGAAAAGCATGAGGGTCAGATAAAACACGTTCCTTTATCTTTTTCAGTTTTCCACCCATCCTCGAAATTTTCCTCTCTAAAAAATCTTTCTCTGGATACTGATTTAACACACCCTTCACCTGTTATGGTGGCTTTGATGTTGTAGGCGGACGTGGAAAAAAGTAAAACACAAGAAAATGCAAAATTGCAATTAGCATTGGAGGAAATACAACTCCAGTTCAAGGAAACCAAAATGTCTCTCTTAAAGGAAGTGGAAGCTGCGAAAGATACTGTAAAAACTGTTCGTGAAGTAAAAGAGGTTCATGTTGTTGACACCGAGCTAATGGAGAAACTCAAGAGTGAAAATGAAAAGCTCAAGGTAGGCGATTGGCTCTATTCTTTTTGTTTCCCCGAGATTACTAAGGATTTCAAAGTAGTAGAAAACATTTGGAATTCTCTCTCTGTTTCATATGCAGTCCCTGGTAAGTTCGCTGGAGCAGAAGATTGATGAAACAGAGAAAAGATTCGAGGAGACGAGCAAAATTAGTGAGGAGAGGCTGAAGCAGGCTTTAGATGCTGAAAACAAAATTGTTAATTTGAAGACAGCCATGCACAAGTATTATTTATTGTTCTCTTGACTGTTGAATGCCTCACAGATTTTAAGGTTTTGATAACTCACTGATAGTTAACATATGCGCTTTTTCTTCATTTTCAGACTCGAAGAGACATTAGAGGATGTGAAATTTGAAAATCAACTTTTGAAGCAATCTGTCACACCTGTTAAGACAGCATCAGGACGTTTCCCTTCTAGCGTAGAAAATCAACTCAATGTAAATTATGTCTTTGCTTTGCCGTCTACTTTCATCTGAATTTCTGCTCCATTTGTTTGTATATCCTTAAAATCTCCGTCTCTGCAGGGAGCTGAGTTTACAACACCGCCAAGGATACAAGAATCAGGATCTGACACTAAGTCGAGGGGATCCCACATTGATCCTCGACATGTATGTTGTTTAGTTAAATTACTCATTTATCTGCTTCCATTTTTTAAAATATCCTCTTATTGATTGAAGAGAGATTTTCTCTTTTTTTCTTTGTACAGGAGGATGTAGATGCCCTTATCAACTGTGTCACAAAGAATGTTGGATTCAGCCAAGGGAAGCCTGTAGCGGCATTTACCATCTACAAATGTCTTCTTCATTGGAAATCTTTTGAAGCAGAAAGAACCAATTTGTTTGATCGTCTTGTTCAAATGATTGGTTCTGCTATTAAGGTACTAAAATGGGAGGCTTTCTTGTCTACTTCCGTAAAAAAACTGTTTTTCTTTTTCTTTGTCATAGTTGAATGATCAATAATTCTTATGATCAGGATGAAGATGACAACGCTAACTTGGCATATTGGTTATCCAATACCTCGACCTTATTGTTCATGCTCCAACAAAGTCTCAAATCTGGTGGAACTCCATTTCGAAAGTCGCCTTCCTTGGTCCGATGGATGACCAAGGTAAATATACTCTTTGTTTTTTTTATCTTGTGTTGATGAGTTTATGCTCCAGAAACAAAACAATAATTTCGAAATCCTTACCCTTTATTTACCAGGGTTTCCGTTCTCCAGCGGCTGAAGCGATTCGCCCAGTTGACGCCAAGGATCCAGCTTTGCATTTCAAGCAGCAGCTTGCAGCATATGTTGAAAAGATTATTGGAATTATTTGGGATAATCTGAAAAAGGAGTTGAACTCTTTCCTTACTCTCTGCATCCAGGTGCTATGATCCCACAACGCTTTTCTTCTTTCATCTTGCCTTTTGTAATATGTATGTTGTGAGCTGACATGAGATAAACTCTCTAGGCACCAAAGACATTTAAGGGGACAGGGCTAATATCTACAAGCACTGCTAAATACTGGCAAGGGATTATTGAAGGCTTAGATGCATTGCTAAGCACACTAAAAGAGAACTTTGTATGTGAAATGAAACTCGTTTCCACTTGCTGCTCTTATATCTCTTAGTGTCAAGAGATTCTTATAGCTTATTCTTGTTACAGGTTCCTCCGGTTCTAATCCAGAAGATATTCTCTCAGGCTTTCTCACTCATCAATGTCCAAATATGTAACAGGTGAGAGATTGTTTGTTCTCTGTTATGGAATATGCATCTTTATGATAAGCAGACTTTAATCGACTTCTTCTTTCTGATATGCAGCCTTGTCACGCGACCAGATAACTGTTCATTTATCAATGGAGAATATGTTAAATCTGGTTTAGAAAAGTTAGAGAAATGGTGCTCCGAAACAAAAGAAGAGGTATTCCCTAGTACAATTTCCTTTCTCGTAGTTTGTTATCGTCAATTGGTTTATACGTAACACAATATCTCGCCTATGATACTCATTTTGACAGTATGCTGGCTCATTCTGGGATGAACTCAAACATACCAGACAAGCTGTTGGATTCTTGGTAAGCAAATCAGCTTTAACTTTACTTGAATCTTAGAAAGATCTTACATTTCTCAGATGCTTCCTTCTTGAATTTTCGCGTCTACCACAGCTCATTCATAAGAAATGCATAATCTCATACGATGAGATTGCAAATGATCTTTGTCCAGTAAGTCTCTCTATCAACCCACTCTTTTACCAATAGCTGATAAACTTTGATATGCGATAATGCTGACACCATTTTTCCTTCGTTCAGAGCCTTAGAATACAGCAGCATTTCAAACTATGTACTCTGTACAAAGATGAAATCTACAACACAAAAAGTGTTTCTCAAGATGTAAGTTCTCTTCGCTTGACGAATATGCTCCTTAAGATCCTTCACTCTTGTAGTTTTTGATGCTCTTTCATCGATCAAACAGGTCATTTCAAGCATGACAGGAGTTATGACAGATAGCAGCGACTTCTTGTTAAACGATGATTCTAGGTAAGTGTGTCTTTGCATATATCTTTCTTAGTGCAAAAACTAATAAAGGAAGAAGAAACTTTGAATCTTTGTTACTGCTATGAATCAAATTCATAAACTTTTTTCTTTTCTTTTCTGGAAACTAAACAAAACCGTTCCTTTTGGCTTTGCGCAGCAACGGCATTTCCTTCTTGATCGACGATTTATCTAGTTCAATGCAAGATAAGGATTTTGCGCAAGTGAAACCTGCTGAGGAACTTCTGGAAAATCCAGCTTTCGTTTTCTTACTATAGAGCAAAACCAAAACTGCCCCCTTCAAGAACATGAGGAAATGCTACGAGGAAGAATCTCAGAGAAAATCGCTGCGAAGAAAGTTTTTTAGATTCGCCCCGATTTTGTTTATTTGTTTCTCATTGTATCTCTATCTAATCATCCCAGAGATCTTGTAAAAGTATATATGTTGTTTTGCTGGGAGAAAAAAAAAAAAGAAGAAGACATGGTTATATAGGTTTATATCTCCATAGTTGGCAAATGGAAAAATCAGCCAAAAAAATATAGATGCCTCCTCTGTAAGCAGAAGTATATTCAACCATAACTAGTTGAATCTTAAGAAACAAAAGACACGAGAGAGAGAGAGAGAGAGAATATTTACCAAAAGTATGAGAAACAACATGAATTAACCTCACCTATGGTGACTTGGACTGATGTTGTATGGTTTAAAAAACATCACCCACGGGCTTCTTTCATTCTTTGGCTAGTAACAGCCTTAAAGCCGAACAAGATCCATGTTTGCTAATAAAGATTGGAGTCGTCTTCACTTCTTAAGTCTAATTACCGCAATGTCTCAGCTAATTCTATCAAACCTTTTATGGCCCCATCCATATAAAACTATCTATCTATAGCAAAACATTTCCATATATTTTACAATGATAATCTATTTAGAAAAAATAATATATTCAATTATAATCAATGATTTAACAAAAAATCCGCTGTAGCGCATTGATATATGCATCTTGTGGCAAACGACCTCCGGGTTCGAATCCCGGCAGCGGAAATTCTTTTGCCATAATTTTATTTCTCTTTTAGAAGAAAATAAATTAAAAACGACACAGTTTGTTCTCTTTGAAACTACAAACAACATACATGTTTTTTCCTCTAAACGGCACGCAAGTCTACTAGCTCATTGAAACGCAGCGTTTAGCTCATCATCAGTTTCACTCTAAGCTGCATAGAAACGGAAACGCGGAAACGATTTTTTTTTGAAAAATAAGAAACGGAAACGTTTTGGAAACATATATATATATATATAATGTAACAAAATATATATCACAAAACAAAAATTATCAGTGGTCTTAAAATATTTCAAACAACACAAATTCAATACAAAAAATATTATAAATAGTTTAACTAAAGATAAGAAAACAACATTTAAAGTTAAATATTTTAACTATCATTTTCATTCTCATTTTCATTCGCTCCATCAAATAAATATTTTCAATCTATTATCCAATTTGTTTTCAAAACAAAAAATTACATTTCCAACCGCGTTTTCATTGGAAACGCGTTTCCAAAACGTTTCCAAAATGGAATATTCCTGAAATGCGTTTCCATTGCGTTTCTCCACGTTTCCATCGCATTTCTGTTTCCAAAACGTTTCCGAAACGCGAAACGCACTTTGCTTAGAGTTTCCATGCAACATAGGTTTCATTGCGTCTCGGTCTTCACTTCCGCAAAACTGTGTCCAGAACGAGAATGATGGAAAATCTCTTAGCAATTGATGGACAGGACACGTGGCGGAATATGACGGCTACGGCTGAGAAAGTGGGTCGTATCTTGGATCGGATCGTAGTGAGCGAGACGAAACCGGTTTCTCTGGTTCGCCTTCATAGGTCTTTTTGGAGAGAACTATTTGCAAGAGATCATTGAGAAGGCGCCTCAGGTTCTCTGGTTTGTTCTAATAGGCGAGATTTCTACGAATTCTTGGAAAAATTGAAACTTTAGGTACTATTTAGATTGGATTTTGTAATTGTAGTTTCCAGGAGCTATAGAGTACAAAGTGAAACCTTTCTTTGCTAAGTAATTGATTGCCATTTTCAAAGTCTTCATCTTTACTTTGTTGTTCGTGGTTTTGCTCCTACTTTACTCTTATAGTGATATACTGAATCTGCTAGTGGTCTTGAATTGGTTTGAATATGAGCCACTTTGTCTCTATATCTCTTATACTCTCTGTTTAGTTTGACACCTGACCGCAGAAATGTTTGCTTGTTTGATCAGCTGGAGTGCCTAACCTTGCGATGGTCGAAAGTTCCTTGAGGGCAGCGTTTGTTCGGAGTTCCTATCTTGCCAGTAATGATACCAAGAAATCTTGTTTGCTTTCCTCCAAGCGATGAGGTTGAAAACGTTCATCTCAAATGCCAATCCACATGCTTGTGGTTCGAACTTTACTAAGATAATGACTAGGTTTGACAAGTTGTGGTATTTGTTATAACAGTGATAGGCTTCAAGACGTAAAAAAAAACCGTTTTTCTCTTCCATATCCCGAACGGGTCATTACCCGATTCGATTGTGAATTCGGGTTGCTAGATGGTGTATATCTGGAGAGACCCGAAGGATACTTTCATCTCTATGTGGACTTTCCTACACAAGGAGAAGTCTCAAGAAGGTCAATTAGCGACTCTTTAAGAGGCCATTGATGTGTTTTGTAAAGGCTTATCTGTGTATGGTCCTTATTTGTATCATGTTTTGGGTTATTGGAAAGCTTACCAAGAGAATTCAGAGATTGGCTGAGTTCATGGGTAATGGATTCTCGGATGATGAAGAAGAGAAAGGTGTTGCTGAGAAAGTGGTGAATGAAGAATCTTGAAGCTAACAAAGGTGACAAAGAAAAAGAGGATCGTCCTGCGTATTTTAGGAAAGGAAAATTCGGAGATTGGGCGAATTATCTCACTCCGGAGATGGCTACTCATATCGATGGGTTAGTTGAGGAGAAATTTAAAGATACTGGATTGCTTCAACATGATAAGTGAAATGAGTTTTCTTTTTTTCTTTTGTTTTGTTTGTCCTTGTTGTCCTATTTATAACAAGAAAAAGATCTTTGGTTTTATGATTACTTAAGCCTAAAACTTGAGATTCGATCTATATATAATCACTATGGAAAGAGATCGAACATAAATGGCACTAGAAACAAAGCCAATTCCTTTTATACAAAAATACACTTGGGTAATAGAACAGAAGGAAGACTTATTCTTCTTCCAATGTAGACTGTATAACTTACTAGATTTTCGAACCAAACTAACACAAGGAGCAAACTTATTTACAAAGCATATAAAGATCAATCATTCTCGGAACAAGAACCAGTTTATTGACCATATTCAAACAAATCAGTATTCAGGACCGGCTCAAAACTATTGTGGATCCTAAGGAAAAGGAAAAAAAAAACATTTTCGAACCAAATTAAAATTGTTATGGGCACTATCTATAGCAAAACGTTTGAATATATACAATTACAATATATGATTAAACAAAAAATCCGCTTGAATTTATAATCAATGATTTCTGGCTAAAATTTGTCGCTACGAGTCTACGACAACGACCCCCGGGTTCGAATTCCGGCAGCGGAAATCTTTTTGCTATTCTTTTTTATTGAAACGACACATTTTTCTCTTCGTGACATTACAAACAACATACATGTTTTTCTCCCTAAACGGCACGCAAGTCTACTAGCTGCAGTGAAACGCAGCGTATTCTTATTCCATCTTCACAAACGTTCAAAACTGAGAGAACCCCAGACCAAGCGGACAGGACACGTGTCGGGATCGATTACGATTGCCTCAGGTTCTCTGGTTAGTTCTACTATGCGAAATTGCTACTAATTCTTGGAAAATTTTGAAACTTTTGGTACTATTGGATTGCAAAAGTATAATTTTTTCTTATTTTGTTATGTGATCTGAAATTGCCGCTTCCAGGAAATTGGCATTTCACTGGGAATTGGCAGAGCAATAAGTATTTGATTGCCATTTACAAAGTATTCATCTTTACGTTGAGTGGTCTTGAATTGGTTTGAATATGAAAATTTGTACGTTTGGTTCTATTCTTAATTCGTTGATTCGTTTGCTTGTTTGATCAGCTGGAGTACCTAACCTTGTGATGGTGGAAAGTTTATATTGAAAGAGCCTATCTTGCCAGTGTTGATACCGAGAAATCGCGTTGCTTTCCTCCAAGCGATGAGGTTGAAAACGTTCATCACAAATACCCATCCACATGCTTGTGGTTCAAACTTTACTAAGATAATGACAAGTTGTGGCATTTGTTATAACAGGGCGGTGATAAGCTTCAAGCCAAGTTTTCCAAAAGCTTCAAGCTAACGTTCTGTGTAAATCAAACGGCATCAGAAAGACAATCTTCTCTAGCTGTGTATAGAATCTAAGATGGTTCAGCAACGACAAGTACTTAAAGAGTTTTTGCATTTGTTCTCAATTTTGTCTTTCTATTCTCCTTTATTTTCTAATTTGATTTCATTTCTTTTAATGGTTTTAAATTTTGCCTCCACCCCATATGTTATGGTTTGCATACGAAAGAAAACCAATGATAGAGGATTCCTCATGTGGATCATTATTATATAAATCGGTTCTATCATTTACGAATATCATTATGATTTTTTCTTGACTATTTTGTAGATAGTACCCAAAGTTCTACAAGTCTAGGGGCCTAATCCGGGATTCGAATTCTACTATATACGATAATTGGTTTTTTTTGGCAATTGGTATACAAATTTCTACATGTCTATAGGAATTTAGTGTGAGGGTCGGTCCATAATTTGTTAAGGTCATGGCATTATTCAGTGTTTTTAAAATTGGATTGGACCGACAATCGAACCAAATTGAATCTTGAATCAGATACGTATCCGGATTGGATTAACACTAAAACCCAAAAATAATTAGATAAATTATAAAACCGGTTTGAGCCAGCAAAAAAAACAAAAATCCGCGAACTAATTGAACTTCATTAAACTGATTATTAAATATAAATTTTTAAAATTATTAATACACTTGTGATTTATTCTAAACATTATAATTATTAAAGTAGTTTGCATGATTTTCATATATTCATGAACATTGACAGAAAAATAATGTAGGACCAAATATGCTAGTATTTTCAAAATATCAACAAACCCGTGAAACCATATTGACTCATATCTCAAATATTTTCTTGGTTTGATTGTTGGTCCGACTTCCTTTTTTTTTTACAGTCCGATTTTAAAAATATTTATATTGTTATTAATTTTTTGTCACGTATTGTTTAAAAAAAAATATATAAATTGAAATGCATTTACTTGGATTTATTTATATGTTTATTAAATTCTGTGAAGGCATCATATTTGAGGAAATAAAAGAATGTTGTTCACAAAATGGGCCTAATAGTCCTTTTAAAGGCCCAAAAATCGTAGAAGCTAATTTTTTTGTGGAGTAGACATATGGCTAAAATCAGGCAAATGTTGTTCCTTTTGTCTCATTTCTTTTCTTTTTTTCTCCTATCTCTATCGGTAATTTAGTCATTAGGGTCTGCTTCTCGGATAATTTCTGAATCTCCGCCGTTTTGGTTCGATATAGATTCTGGGTTTTTTCTCTCTTTTACCGATTGAATTTAATTTTTACGTTTCTGTTTTTAAAATTTTTCACTCCAAATCTTAAAAACCCTAATTTTGATACAATTAGCTCTAGAACCTTCTCATCGATCCGTGTACATTGAAAAAGTTTGTGTTTTTGGGATTTGATTTGACGAAGATGCCTCCAAAGCAACAACCCAAAGCCGATTTGGCGAAAAAGCAGAAACAAGTTGAAGACAAAACTTTCGGTCTGAAGAATAAGAACAAGAGCAAGAATGTTCAAAAGTATGTTCAGAGTCTCAAGCAATCTGTTCAACCTAAACCCGATGCGTCTAAAGCTGCAGCAAAGGTAAACCTTGATTTCTTGAGATGGGTTTTGAGTTTCTTGTTGATTCGAGTTTAGTTTGATAGTGAAGTAGATGTTTTTCTTACAACAGAAAAATGTTTTTTTTTTTTGGTTTTGAGGACAGAAAAAGAAAGATGAAGAGAAAGCTAGGGAAGCTGAATTGAATGAGTTGTTCAAGGTAGCGATTAGTCAGCCGAAAGTTCCTCCAGGTATGTATGATGAAATTTGATCTTACATGTGTTGTTTTGATGTATTGTTTCTCGAGTTCTGTTTCGATGTGATGTTTATTGGTGATGTTTTCTTGGTAGGTGTGGATCCAAAGTCTATACTGTGTGAGTTTTTCAAGGCGGGGCAATGTCAAAAGGGTTTCAAGTGCAAATTCTCTCATGATTTGAACATTCAAAGGAAGGGCGAGAAGGCCAGTATCTACAGCGATCAGCGTGATGAAGGTATAAAACCGGAAAGTGCCTTATATTTCAATCATTTTGGTCTCTTCAACGATTGTCTTATGTTTGGTTTTATTTATTTATGATTTTAGATGGAGACATGGAGGAGTGGGATCAAGAGACGCTTGAAAAGGTTGTGGAATCAAAGAAAAATGAATATAGTAACCAGAATAAGCCAACAGATATTGTAAGTTGTTTCTTTATCTCTTTTGTATATCAAAGTTTTTATTTGGTGCTTTGTTGGGACTTGTTGATTGAGGGCTTCGGGTTTCGTTATGAATGCCTATCCGTAGTTTTTCTCTAGGTAATGCACTTTGCGAAAGTCTGGACTGATGTTGTACAAATATTCAGCCTTTAGTATGTGATGACTACTCATGAATTATGCGAAGTGATGCATCAGTTTCGGTTTTATGTCTAATATGTTGCCTTTAGCTAATAGCATGGTTCATCTTAGGAGCCATTTGGGTCTTACACGTCATTTTTCCTCCCCGTTGTTCCTTGTTGCTCTCTCCTCATTTGGATCATGTGACAAGAACTCATGCTTCTGGTGATGGTAGTGGTTTAAACGACATATTTTCATGATCTGATTGTTTCTTAACAGTATACTTAGCTAATTCTATACTAAGAGAAGTAATAACCTGATACGTTAACCCATTGAAACGTCTTCAAAAAATTTGTCCTAAACACATGATGAAATCTTTGGCTTGCATGATTTCAGTGAGCTTGTTAATAAGAGATTTCAGCTACCATGGTTTTGCTAATTATTTTTGTGTTTTTCGGTATATTATAGGTTTGCAAGTATTTTCTGGATGCGGTGGAGAAGAAACAGTATGGTTGGTTCTGGGCTTGCCCCAATGGTGCCAAAGAGTGTATTTACAGACACGCACTTCCTCCGGGATATATCCTTAAATCTCAAATGAAAGCCCTCTTGGAAGAGGAATCAAAGAAGATGCCAGTTGAAGAAGAAATCGAAAACGAGGTTTAAGACCTTTCCAGTTTCCCAATACACTCATTACTTGCTATAGGAACCCGAGCGAGCTTAATTCGTGAGACTCACTTGGGAATTTTTTTTTCTTGGATGTGTTTCAGCGTGCAAAACTGAAAACCGCAACACAGATGACTCCGGCGCTATTTATGGAATGGAAGAGGAAGAAAATAGCTGAGAGAGATGCAGGTTTGGCTGCATCGCAAGCGGAGAGAGCTAAGAACGACCGTATGAGGTAATAATCCCATTCATCATTCTGTTGCATATCCATCATCTCCAATGTGACTCTGTTTTGTCCTCGTGAGCTAATTTATTATGTGGATATGTAATCTCAGTGGTCGGGAGCTATTTCTGTCCAATGCAAGCTTGTTTGTGGATGACGCTGAGGCTTTTGAAGAATACCAGAGGGAAAAAGAAGAGGAAGAGACTGAACAGAAGGTGAGCTCTCGCTTTCTCTCTCTCACTCATTATTAAACCAACCAAGTCATGTTAATGGGATCTTGAGTTTTTTGCTTCTCAGGCCAAGAACAAAGAAACAGAAGCAGGGACAAGCAAGAGTAGTGTTGATGCTGAACAGAGTTTGAAAAAAGTTGATGAAGAGGAAGATGATGATGATGACGACGATGATGATGATGATTTAGACATGGATGAGCTTGATGAATTGGAAGCAAGCTTGTCGAAAACATCGATTCAGATTCGTGAACCAAACAATGAAGGGTCGTCATCTTGAGTTGGAAATATTTGAGAGGTGGAGGAAACAAAGCACTACATGTTTTGTTTTTGTTTTGTGTACTTTCCCAATAGATTGGATTTTGCAGACACAAACCTATTTTGGGTATTGAAATAATCTGTTACTGTCTTAATGTCTCATCAAGGACCTTGTAGTAGTGTCTTTTTCTTTTCTTTCTTCTTTTTCTAAAAGTCTTAAAACATGAAATATTAAAGGTCAAGATTTGTCTACTTGTCGATCACAACATTTGTGACTTCAAGGCACATGTGTTTTGGTTTCCCATCACTCGTTTGCCTTATTATGCATTTGCACTCGACAACTCCACGAGTCTCGAAAGTTATGTAGAAGATTGCGTTCCTTGACTTCAACTTCAAACTTGACTCTAATAAGTCTTCCTTTGTTTGTTGTACCACTGCTTTCTTTATCTCCACTGGGAGATGATCAAACTACAAAACAACAAAGCTTGGTTAGAGCATGACCCCCACCCAAAAAAATGAGTATATTCTCACTTCTCTAGGCACTTCTTCCTCACCGTGTCAACATTCCACTTGGCGTATGCTCCAACTTCAGCATACAGATGAAGCCAGTCATTCTCTAGCAAATCCGACTCATTCAGCTGCATTTTGAAACACATAACATTAGTGGGACAAGGTATTCTTGTCTCTGTGTAACCAAGGAGAACACATAATGGAAATCATCAGTCCACAGTTTGAAACTAACACCACACCTCGTAGTATTGTAGCTTTTCGCTTCCTATAAGTGCACCATCATCATCTAGCCACTTAGGCATCACACCTTTATAGAACTCATCTACACCATTTGGGTCCCAAAAGGAACCTCTTTCATTGGATCCTACGAAGAAAAATTCTAGACGATTGGTGTATGACATGTAAGATCATACAAGCAAGCCTGTATTGCTTAATCCTTCACTCATGGTACCAAATCATCCATGGGAACAGACTCAGAAACATACAAGACCAGCTAGTAACAAAATCACGAAAAACATTTTTGGCCATGTTAGTTTACCTTCAAGGCTGGAATATCTTGTGATTAAAATTAAGTCGGCCTCCCGAGGAGCATTCCAAACACAGGTTCTAATACTAGAAGATGATTTCTTGTGTGGATCAAAAGCATCCAGAATGATAGCATAAGCGCAACGTGCAGCAAATGATAGGGAGAGTTTGTTTAAAGCCATGAATTGTAAATTTGTCTCCTACAATGATAAGGAAGAAGATTTAGTGTATTGGAGGTAACTTGGGAAGCAAGATAGCATGAGGACTAGAATAAGAGCAAGCACAAGAATTTACCTTGTGAGAATTGTAGCAGTGGAGTCCCACCTTTGCAATGAGCTCATCAATGGGAGCATATCTACTGAATTTTCCGACACAATATGGTTTATTTCCCTACAAACTCGAAAAAATGCCACAATATGGTTGAGAGAGTTTAATTTCCATGCAAAACAGAGTGAAACAATCAATCGTTAAACAAAGGCGAAGGGATTAGAGGAATTACCACAGAGTCAGTGTCGTGTCTAGCCATTCGGGGTCCGAGGCGATATTAAAATATCAAATGAGATAAAAAAAAATTTAAAAATCTGAAATGGAAAACTTATAAGGGATAGTTACAAAAATATCATTTTGGTGTGTTCATTTTCAAAAATATTATTATGAGTTATCTATTTTTAAAAATGCCACTAATTAAAGATTTTAAATTCTAAATCTTAAAATTTTAAGCACTAAAAAAGATTTTGACCCCAAACAAACTCCAAACCCTCAAAACTAAACCCTAATACTCCATAGCTAACCCAAATATAAATGATATATTGAGTAAATGATTTTGAAAAAATGACATTTTTTAAAAGATTTTGAAAAAGTGCCATTTTTGATAAGTGGTATTTCAAAATTAGTATTTTCCAAAATTTCTCAGCTTATAATGATTTAAGTATTTAAAATATGAAATATGGATATGATACAATTTAATCCAAATCAATTTATAGACTATTACAATCAAAAATTAAAATTAAAATAAAAAAAATATATACAAAATTTATCAATTAAACTACTAATTATATAAAATTTTGGGGCCCTAAAATTATTGATGTGAAATTGGGACCCTAGGCGAGTGTTTTATTTTCATGGCCTCAAGCACGGCCCTGCAGAGAGTCGTCGTGTTTCAAATTGGAGGAGGATTCTTCGGCTGAGGGTGAAGGTGGAGAACAGACCCAAGTCTCAAGCTTTCGCTTTCACTGCAAAGGAAAACTCTTCATCTTTCCGATTTTGCACCTTCCTAACTTTCGAGAGACGCTCGTTACATAAACTTTTAATTTAACTTATATATAGTATATATTAAAATTATTTGAATTCAACTTTTTCCCCTCGGAATCAAATTCTATCAAACAAAATTGTATATCACTACTTTTAAGAAAATAATCCCTTTTTTCCTACTCAACCATTTTGTTTTACGAAAACAAACATTTTGTTTCTCCATTCAATCATTGACTCTCAACTATAAGTGAAACTATTTGAGAGTCTGTGTCTGCACCAACTTCAGTCTTCAACTTCGAATGCTAAACTTGTTATTATTATTATTATTATTATTTTTTTTTTATTTTAAACCTTTTTATGATTATTATTCCTAGTATCTATACATGGATAAATCCAAGTTTGGTCATTTATTTAAGTTTTGAGTTGATAATGAACTTTTATTATTTTTCCTTTTGCTCGTTTTACAAAGTGTAAAGCTTTTTTCTTTTTGATATGATAAATATGACCGGTCCAAAGATAATGGAAATCTAAAGCGACATCAACTCTTTGGTCTTTCTCTTCTTTTTTAATTCACATATGATATCTTATAAAAGCTAAATTTATAACTATCAAATTTAATATTTTAATGAATTTAATGATAACTTAATTATTAATACAACTCAAAAATTACATATTGAATGAATTTACATATAGCCGAGTAATCTAAAAGATATTAATTCTAAAATATTCTTACTGCTTATGAGAATTGCATTGCGATTTCATCTCTGCTTTTAGACGTAGCATCTTCCAAAACCTCATTTAACTATTTTCTCTGCTTTATTGTAATTAATGAGTCTTCTTCTTCATCATTTATAGCATCTTCGTTGATCTATATGCAAAGAGATATTACGAATTCTGATTCTAGATTTTTATTATTAAATTGTAACATATATATGTTCTCATTGGTTTAATATTAGCGTATCTAGGACGAGAGTTAACTTTTGAGGTAACTAACTAACTATGATTCATTAGATACACACAAAAAAAGCTTTAATATTCCTATTTGGTCCAAATGAAGTTCGTCACCAGTCTCCCTATTTGGTCTATATGAAATTCTAAGAAATAATGATAAACATAAGCAAAACTTCATCTTTGGATAATTCAGTTACAAATTATGTTTTTTCTTCTTCCAATATTCTAAATGGTAAGCTTTTTAGAAATTGTTGGAATACACATGAATGGAATATGGATGAATGAAACTAAAAAAGTAATGGAATAAATTTATTCCATTCATTCCTCATCAAAATTGTAGAGGGATACTTTCCTTTGATTTTTTGTGTGGAATTGATTATTTTTGTGTGGGATAAGTGAAAATGTTCATTCCATTCTTTTTGTCATAAATGGTAAAATTTTGTGTGGAATTAGTGGAATAGTCCATTCCATTCATAAAAAGATATATCCATTTGCACCCAACTTTGCAGGTACAATATCAATTTATTCTCGAAGCTAGAATAACCTTTCTTTGTTTTAGCCAAAAAAAAAACCTTTATTTGAATTTACATACTAAATGCACAAAGTGTCAAACTTACAATTAAAACATACACTGTATTAAACCTTTCTTTGTTGTAGCAAAAATATCTGGATTTCTATGAATCCCCTAAAATTATTTGTCTTACGAAATGGTTATATTTTTGTGTGTGCTAGTTTGTGTTTATGATTTTAACATATAATCATAACTTATCCATTCCTATCATTTGATTTGTATTTTTATCTATTTAATATCATTGAATAAGTAAAGTAGTAAACACGTTTGACTTGTGCATATATATACCCGTAAAGTAAAACAAATAAGACTCTCTAAAACTCAACAAATTAAGTGAACGAAAAGAATAAGATATAAATAAACAAATTAATCACTGTTTATCAATCTACTATTCAACAATTTTTTCGTCAAATGGATCCAGAGCTCTTCAACGAATTCAGAAATGAAAAAAATAAGTTACTCATTACCCAATTGAAATGCATAAATATTGGGATGGTAGTTTAGTAGTTTTATTTTGAGCTTCGAATATGAGAGGATCAATTTTTAATTTTAAAACCTCTCCTTCATCAATAATAACTCCAATTATCTTGTATAAATAACTAATTTAAACTAAGTGGTAGTGGTTCACTAGTTTTATTTTGTTAAATATTTTGACATTTAGGAAATATTGAGGATTATTTGGGAAGATAATCATATATGTTCGCTCGAGGATTTCTCCATCGTTAATCTGCCAATCGCTAAAGTTGTGGTTGAAAAAACATATACATTCGAAAAAATCTTGCTTATATGTCTTGTTTCGTCTCCCAGATCAATTGTGGAGTAGCAAGAAGGTTTCATCTTCCTTCTTTCTTCAGACTTATATTTTATAGCTACTTTAGCATGGAAAAGAAGATCCTCGAATGATGTAAAAGCTTGTAACGATCTATGAAAATAGGTTTTTTGGTCTTTACTTATCTTTGTACTCCGCTTTTCTTTTATTTGCAGGTGAAATTGTCTCTTCAAGCCAAAAAAAAAACCATTTTTGGTCAATTTTGCTAATTGTCTCTTCGAGCCAAGAGAAAATCCCACTTCATCAACAATAACTCTATTTGTATTGTATAAATTGCTAATTTAAACTAAGTGGTAGTGGTTTATTAGTTTTATTTTGTTTAAATTTTTGACATTTGGGAAATATTGAGGATTAGTTGGGAAGTTAATCATACATGTTCATTCGAGGATCTGCCCACCGCTAAAGTGGCGATTGAAAAAACATATAGAGTAATATATTTCATTTGATAAACACTTTGAGTTTACAAGAACAAATTGTTGATCAAACTCCGTATAGATGATGTATATGAAAATT
This sequence comes from Arabis hirsuta, assembly GCA_964056655.1. Lineage (NCBI taxonomy): Eukaryota > Viridiplantae > Streptophyta > Magnoliopsida > Brassicales > Brassicaceae > Arabis > Arabis hirsuta. The sequence continues at coordinate 630,564 of OZ053301.1, forward strand.
ACTAAAGAAATGAGAACTTTTACGTAGACGAGTTCAAAAAATTTACAAGTGGATCTACCTAGTGATATCTTACAAGTCATGATATAATCAGAACAATTTTCTAAGTTTTCAATACTCTATTGGTGTTTTGTTTTGGTGGATACGGTTCTCAAACCATCTGCATATAAATTTGGTGGATGATGATGATGATCTAGACATGAATTATGTACTCAACCATGGAATACAAAGGGAAGAAGATCGACCCTTTATTGGATAAACCAGATAGTTACTCTAACCCGGCTAACCTGACATTTATCAAAGGCCACAAAACAGCTTATTCGATTAACCAAATGTTTGGTGCACTAAAAGAACATCCTATTGGAGCATTTGTGGCAATTTTTCAACCCGAGATTGAAGAACATGCAAAACAGATGTATCGTGGAGCTGAGAGTTCCGGTTCTCGATTAACTAGCTCGCACTCGGTGTCCATTGCAGCTGTAAGTGAAGAGAATGGCGAACGATTTGCATGGGTGAGATCAAGTGAAGGAGATGAAGTGGTGCATCGTGGATACTATAAAGTATCTTTGGATACTTTAATCTTACACTTACCAAGGGATGGAGAAAAGATTGCTCCCCGGTTTTCAAAACCATCTCCAGTACTTAGCAATTTGTATATCCAACCCTATTAACTCGAGAGGAGGAAGAAAAAAAGCGAAATAATGCAATGTTGAAAGAGGAGTAGAAACGAAAGAACACAAGCTTGGATATTGATGAGGAGCAGCCACAAAGGAAGAAAACGGTTATGCCATGGTCTTCTTCTCCATCTTCCTTTAGATCGACAGTGTTTACTGAATTGGACGAACTTGGTATGCTTACTTATTCTATAAATTTTTGCTTATATGGGTCTGGTTGTGTGTGACTAGAATTGTTTTTAGATGGATGAAAGAAAAGCTTGTTACAAATACCTATTGTTTTAGCATTTAGACTGGTTAATACTTGTTTCCAAGTAGATATTGATTTTATATGTTTATGTAACAAATCGTTAGATGTCGATAACCCAAACCTAGAAATCCACCTAGGATCCGAAGGTAAGGTGATCACAAATCTAGAAGGGGACTATAAACCAGAAAAGTTACCTCGAAGAAACCTGGATCGGATGGACGATGATGAAGATGTTCAGAGTTTAGAGAGAGAAAGTAGTTTAGAAAATATCTTTGTTATTCATCTGAAAATGGCCAAAAATGCCTTTTACAAAGAGATTGTACCGATTGAAAATATCAAACCAACTCAAATAAAGATAACCGGATATATATGTTTAACCGGAATACAAAGCTAGATATATAAGGTAAAAGATACGTTAAGGAAGGGAGCTTCCTATAACAATGCCCCCTGGTTGAGAAGATCATTGTCCTCAAGGATGGAATGCAGGGAACTTGTTGATGAAATCTTGGTAAAACTCCCATGTAGCTTGTTCAGGTGGGAAGCCTTTCCACTGCACGAGAACCTTTGTCACTGGTCTGTTCTGATGCTTGATCATCTTTGTCTCAAGTATAGCTGCCGGTTCTTTTGGGGAACCCAAATCTGTGAGGTATTGGAGCAAGACAGGCGCAGAAGTAGGGGGGTTGGGGCACAGTTTCAATTGACTCACATGAAAGACATTGTGGATAACAGCAGTTGCAGGCAAGTCCAATTTATAAGCAGAGGAGCCGATACGGTCGGAAACACGAAATGCGCCATAAAAGCGAGGGGAGAGCTTATGGGGTACCTTTTTGAGTTTCATGGAGTGTTGGCGATAAGGCTGAAGTTTAAGATAGACAAATCACCAACTTTGAACTCCCTATGATATATCATGGTTTTAACCCATTTTCGACCATGATATAAGTCATTTTTATAAAGTCTTTTTGGTATTTTTCGAGTTTTTTAAAGTCTTTGCAGGTTAAAGGACGATTGGAGCTTGATGGAAGCTTTTGGAGCATCGAAGAAAGAAGAGACGAAGTGATCAAGTCAAAGTTGATTTTACATGTCTGTGTCGATCGACACGAGCATGTCTGACGCGAGGATTGAAGAATTTCCTCTTGGGCCCATGAAGCCCAGAAATTTACAGAAAAGCTCAGTCCGAATTTTACACATTAGATATAGTTTTTATTTAGGCTTTTATGGGAAATCTAGTTTTTAATTGAGACTTGAGAGAGAAGATTTTGGAGAGCTTTGAGGAGATTTCAGATTTCCAGACTTTGTCGATTTCAACTCTTTGTATCTCTTACTCTATCTTTTAATGCAATATTATTCATTCATAATGATTTCTTCATCCATGTCTGAGTAGTTTGCTAGTTAGGTTTTGGGAAGTTCTAGGGTTTGATGAAAAATTGATAGGATTGAAACCCTGTTAGGATTTATCTTTATGTTCTTCATCTAGATTGATTTAACTCTGATTTTAGGATTGATCAACTGAAATTGGATATCCTAGGTTGCTTTAATAGATGCGAGAGTATTATTAACAACCTGATATAATCTTAGATGAGCAAAATTATTTATTCGCAAAGAAATTTGGCTTAGTAATTTTGTGAACAATTGAACCTGAATTTAATGCTTGTCTTTATTCACTGAATTTGCAAAGAAATTTGGAATTTATGGATTTAGTCATAGATAATCTCTGCAACGAAAGTTGATTGGTTTTACATTCGTGTTTGAGTTCTAGAACCGTGCTTATCAAAATCCTAATCGTTTTTATCTCTGTGTCGATCGACACAGATCTGTGTGTCGATCGACACAATCAATTTTTGAATCATTCCTGCGAACAACCCATTGCCTAACTCTTTTGTCTCATTGAATTTTAAGAACTTTAATCATCATTCACTTGTTTACTTTTGCTTTTACTTTACATTCATTCCTATTTACTTAGCATAATTTGAATTCACTAATCGATTGTGTGTTTAGATTCCCTGTGGATTCGATCCCTAAGTACTACATCGATCTCTTAATTTGAGAGAGTAGCTCAGAGCAAATTTGAGCATATCATCCTAGCAGAGCGATAAAGGTCTACATATTGCTTCATTCTGTTCTGAGCACGGAGGAAATAAAATTTGAGCAAGTTAATGAGCTCTTCGCGCTTCTGAAGGCTCCGGTCCACAACAACTGAAGAACTTTTCCCAGGAAGGTATGGGAGATGGAGTGGAGGGGGCTGTCCATAAACAATCTCAAAAGGGGTTGTTTGGGCAGATGAATGAAAGGTAGTGTTGTACCACCATTCTGCTAATGGCAACCACTTGCTCCATGTATGGGGGGCATCCGCAGTCATGCACCGTAGGTACATCTCAAGAGTCTTGTTGGTGATTTTGGTTTGACCATCATACTGGGGATGATAGGCAGAAGAGACGTTTAAATCAACACCATGAACTCTGAAGATCTTTTTCCACACATCACTGAGGAAGGTAGGGTCCCTGTCACTCACAATAGATTGGGGCATCCCATGGAGCTTGAAGATGTTGTCCATGTATAGTTGAGCCACATCCAAAGCAGTATAAGGGTGGGAGAAGGCTAAAAAGTGAGCATTCTTACTGAGCCGATCAACCACGACCAAGATACAATGTTTACCATTAGAGGGAGGAAGTCCTTCAATGAAATCCATACTGAAAGATTCCCACACACCTTTAGGAACATGAAGAGGCTAAAGCAAACCCGGCGTAGCAGACAAATCATACTTATTCCTCTAGCAAGTAGAGCAGTTACAGACATAGTTTTGCACTTCCAAACTCATGCGGGGCCAGTAGAAGAGGGACTTGATTCTGTGGAGTGTAGCATCTCTCCGAGAATGACCTCCAACAGCAGAATCGTGAAGCCACTTAAAGATGTGAAGCTTCACCTTTGGGTCATCACCAATCACTAACTTCCCTTTGCGACGTAGTTCCTCATTAATAAAGGTGAAAACAGAATGGGAGGAATGATTAGATTGCAAATCACGGATTACCTTATGCAGATGGGGATCGGTTTGCCAGAGAAGCTTGATAGAATCATAAAATCCATGATGCACCTAAGAAAGTGTGATGTGGAGAAGCTGGACAAAGCATCGGCAGCGTGATTCTCTTTGCCTTGCTTGTACTGAATCTCAAACGTATAACCCATCAGTTTGGAGAGCCACATGTGTTGAAAAGGAGTTATAACTTTCTGTTCTACCAAGTATTTGAGACTCTTTTGGCCAGTTTTGATGATGAACGGGCGGTGAGCCAGGTAAGCGTTCCAAGTCTGTACTGCATGAACCACAACCATCAGTTCATTTTCATAGACTGATAATGCCTGATGACGAGGGCCTAGAGCTTGGCTGATGTAGCATATGGGGTGATTATCCTGCATTAAAACAGCCCCGATGCCTAGATTAGAGGCATCAATTTTGACCCCAAACATCTTCTCAAAGTTAGGCATAGCCATAAACGGTGTAGACATCAGCGCGGATTTGAGAGTCTGGAAGGCAGTAGCAGCTGCGGAATCCCAACAGAATCCATCCTTTTTAAGCAAAGTAGTGAGCGGCTGGGCAGTAGTACTGTAGCCTTTAATGAACCGTCTGTAGTAGTTTGCAAGCCCCAAGAAGCTTCGCAATTGTTTCTCATTAGTAGGCACTGGCCACTTCTCAATAGCCACAATCTTGGTAGGATTAGTGCTAACACCTTCAGCAGAGATAAAGTGACCCAAGTATTCGATCAAAGTAGCTCCAAAGGTACACTTAGAAGACTTGAGATACAGCTTATGTTGGCACAGGATGGAAAACACAACCTCCAAGTGCAGCAAATGGTCCTCCCAGGTGGGGATGTAGACTAGGATATCGTCAAAGAAGACAAGCAAAAACTTCCTAGAAACATCTTGAAGGACATGGTTCATCAGTCCCTGGAATGTGCAAGGAGCATTGGTCATGCCAAAAGGCATGACAAGGTACTCGTAATGTCCCACATGAGTCTTGAAGGCAGTCTTGTACACATCTTGTGGGGACATCCGCAGTTGATGGAAACCAGCCCGTAGATCCAGCTTAGAGAAGTATTTGGAGCCGCCCAATTCATCCAAAAGATTTTCTAGAAGAGGAATGAGGTACTTATCTTTCACAGTTTGCTTGTTCAGGTCCCTGTAGTCCACACACAACCTCCATGTCCCGTCTTTCTTCTTGACCAGCACAATAGGAGAGGCATATGGGCTGGAGTTGTACTATATAATCCCTTGAGATAGCATGTCCTTAACCATCTTGTCAATAATATCTTTCTCAGTGATGAATATCTGTATGGCCTCTAGTTCACAGGATTGGCGCCCACTTCAAGGGGAATCTGATGATTAAATCCTTCTCAGAATAGAGGTAACTCTGTGGGTTTCTTAAACAGGTCAGGGTATAAAGCCAGCAAAGGTTGAAAGGAGACCTCTTTGGTTAGATCAGTACCACTGGCAGATATGTGAGAGAGTAAAGCTTTCGGACCGAGAGAAGATATATCAGAATCAGACTCAGAAACCTCTCAGATTTGTAGCATAGCAATCTGAGGTTCTTGCAGTAGCAGCTTGTTGAGACTGCTGCCGTTTATAACCTTGAAATCCTACTTGGTGACTCCCTTTAACATATGCTTAACACCACCCAACGTAAACTCCATGCGAAGATTTGAGAAATCCTACAAGATAGGTCCTAGAGTAATAAGCCATTGGACCCCAAGAACTAGATCACAGCATTCTAAGGGTAGAGTGCGGATCTCAGTACTGAAAGAGTGGCCCTGTATTTTCCAAGAGAAATCTGAACACTTGTAGCCTGTTGTTAGATTGTTTCCATTAGCAGCCGCTACTGTCATCGGCTTGATGACTTCCAACATACAACCAAGCTCTGTAGCCACTGCAAGGTCTATGAAGTTGTGTGTACTGCCCGGATCAATCAACACATACAGATTCCGTTTTCCATACTGACCAACCATCCTCATGCAGTTGTAGCTAGCAGAACCACTTAGAGCATTGATGGAGATAGTGGGTGATTTGTCTGCGTGATCTTCTCCACTTTCCTCTACTACCATCTCCACCGAACCATCCTCACTTTCTGATAAGTCCTCTTCTTCACCTTCCATGAAGAACACTTGTGCCCCTTTATGCTTTAACTGATGCCTTGGGGTAAAAACGTCTTCACAAAACATACAAAGACCCTCATTCCTCCGTCTCTGCATCTCTTCATAATAAAACCTTTTGGTGCCCGCCTTAGGGATGAAGTGAGCCTTAGCAGGGGATGTTTTCGCTACCTTTGTTGATTTAGGAGATGAGAGCAGTGGCTGCGATGAGTGGTTAGAGCTCCTGTAATAAGAGTGAGGAGCTTGAGTATGTGATTTGAAAGGATTGAAGGAAGCTCTCGCCGGTCTGTTTGGTGAGTGAGAGAGAGAAGATTCCTGTAGTTTAGTTTTCCTAGCAGCTGTAGCAATGGTATTGACCTCAAATTGTCGGACCTGATAAGCAAGATGCGGATTCATGTTTGTCAAGAATATACTCAGGGCGTGAGCTTCTGGAAGCGAATCCCTTGTAAGAGCACATTCAAACTTCTCCATATACACTTCAATAGAGTCCCCAACTTGTTTCAGACTAACCAGCTGAGAGAGAGGATCATCATATACTCCTGCGAAACGTTCAGACACAACAACCACATACTCAGGCCACGATGGAAAGATCCCATACCTAGTAGTGATGTAGTTATGGTGCCACTACAACGCCTTTCCTTCCATGTGAATCGAAGCCAATCTGACTTTCATCTCAGGAGGAGTATTGTCCAGGGAGAAGAAATGCTCACATCGGTAGATCCATTCGCGTAGCATCGCCCCATCAAACTTAGGGAAACCGATCTTTGTCAAACGCGCAGTCATCCCGTTTGGTACGGATGACGACCGATCATCACCCAAGGTTTTGATCGGTGAACCGGAACCCAATCTCTGCAAATCAGGTGGATCAAGGGGTCGAGACTGTCTGGGTGATATAGCCAGACCCTCCGATGATGATACGCTAGCCTCCAGCGACGAACCCTGCTCGATCGGAGCCTTCTGAGAGAAGTGCCTGATCATCATTGTCTCAGACCTCGCGAGATGGTCCGATATCGCTGTGTTATGCAACGCCTGCCTTTCGCCTTGTTCTGTTTGTGTTCGGCGTAGTTCTTCCACGTTTCGTTGAAGCTCCGTCACGGTTTATGGTTCCGTCACGGTTTGTTGTTCCGTCAAAACTCGATGTCTCATCTCCACCGCCATAGCTCTGAGAACCGAGAAGCTCTGATACCAATGTAACAAATCGTTAGATGTCGATAACGCAAACCTAGAAATCCATCTAGGATCCGAAGGTAAGGTGATCACAACTCTAGAAAGGGACTATAAACCAGAAAAGTCACCTCGAATAAACCTGGATCGGATGGATGATGATGAAGATGTTCAGAGTTTAGAGAGAGAAAGTAGTTTAGAAAATATCTTTGTTATTCATTTGAAAATGGCCAAAAATGCCTTTTACAATTTTACAAAGAGATTGTACCGATTGAAAATATCAAACCAACTCAAATAAAGATAATCGGATACGTTAAGGAAGGGAGCTTCCTATAACAGTTTATGGAATACGCGTTAAGACTTTGAGTTTCAACCTTATCTTAGATTGTGATATAACATATATGATTAATGTTTAAAGGGGTTTCTAATGGCCCAAGATAGCTTTTACAAAACATTGGTTTGTTGATGAAGAATTATATATCAACAGTTTGGGGATTTCTAATTGCTTAATAATTGATTTTATATGAATCTATTGAGTTTGTTTCCTCTGAAAGAGTATGATGATTGGTCTTATACCCTATTGATTTTGCCTAATTTTGGTTTTCTAAAGTTTCTTAGAGAATTAAGACATAATGTTGTTTTGTGTTGTTGTACTGCTTAAACACAAATGATCTTCAATTTCCCATATCAAAGACATAAGTAACGAAGAGTAATTAAGAGATTAGCTTGACAGCTTTGGCTTCAACTAGGTTTGTTCATTTCAGATTAAAAGATAGGTAAAACAAATGCAAATCTCTCCAAGAAAATCAAAATCAAGAGGGGGTTTCTTACTATCTGAATTATAAAATTAATTATACTATTTTATTGATTTATAATTATAGTATATATTATCCTCTTATCTTTTTTTTCTTTTCTTTTGTTATGCCTTAAATTCGAATTAGGAATTATTTTCAACGATTAAAAACTCAAAAGAGGAAAAATCCAATAATAAACCCAGAAGAAATCGCCATGGTAGCCGCATCACCCAATCTCGCGAACCTCACATCGAAGACGCTATTTTCGAATCGGCCACTCTCTTTATCCATGTTAACCGGAATCAGAAACTCCTTCGTATTACCCTTGAGGACATGTCTAAAGCCGACAACTCTCCGACTCGTGTCGTGGCCACCACGCGGTTCTTCTTCTTCTTCTTCTGTTAGGGCCATGTCATCGTCTTCTTCTTCAATGGAAGAGACCGTTAAAACGACGGTATCGGAAAACCCTATCGTTGTTTACTCCAAAACCTATTGCTCGTAGGTTCACTCTTCTCTCTAAATCACAATGCTTTTTGTTCAGTTGAAGAATCAATGGGTTTTGTCAATATATGACCTTAGCGTTTTGATGGGTTTTATCAAATTTTGAATCTTTTGATTACATTTTGAAATGGGTTATTGTGGGTTTTTTTGTGTTGAAGATACTCGTCCCAAGTGAAGACAGTGTTCAAGAGCCTTGAAGTTGAGCCACTGGTTATTGAATTGGATGAACTTGGTATATGTTTACTTTACTTTATTCTACACTTGGTTCTGTAAACTTTTCCTTATATGCATCTGATTAGTTTGCTAAAATTGGTTTGATATGTGTGACTATTACTGTTTTTGGATGGATGAAAGATAAGCTTGTTACATGTACTTGTTGTTTCAGCATTTAGACTGGATCAAGCTAATATTTGTTTTCAAGTAGATATGGTTCTTGTTCGTCTACCGATTATTGTTAAAATTGGTTTGAGTATGTGAAAGAAAAGCTTAGAAGCACCTATTGTTTCAGCATTTAGACTAGTATTATGTGAAGTTAATACTTGTTTCCATGTAGATATGGTCTTGTTCGTTTTCCTCTGATTGGTTTTGTGTATGTTTATGGAATACATTTTAGGACTTTGAGTTTCAACTTTAGTTTAGATTGTGTGATGTGGGATCAATGCTTAAAGGGGTTTCTAATGGCCGAGTTAGCTTTTACAAGACATTGGCTTTTTGAGGAAGAACTAGCAACAGTTTGTAATGTAGATTGTGATGTAGGATTAATGCTTGGAGGGGTGTGTAATGGCTTTTACAAAATTTTGGCTTGTTGACGAAGAATTAGCTATCAACAGTTTGGGGATTTCTAATGGCTTAAACTTTTCTTTCCTGCCTTTGGATCTTAGACAGTAGTATGCTTCTGTTTCTTGCAAACTGTTATCCCGTTGCTATCTTCTTAGTAATCTTATGGCTTGTCAAGATTTTGTGACTTTCCGAAAACATTTGTTCTTTGTTGTCTTGTTTAGGTTTATGACTAAACCACTCTGTCTCGTGGTATTGGTCTGAAACATTTTGAGTTGCTGTTATGAATGCTTTGGTGTTTTGTTTCGATATTTCCAGGTTCAGAGGGTTCGCAGCTGCAGAATGTGTTGGAGAAACTTACAGGACAATACACTGTTCCCAATGTTTTCATCGGTTAGTTGTTTCATCATTTGCATCAGTTACCAACTACACTCTGATAACTTTTCTTTATTCTTTGCCTTAAAACAGAACGTCTCAAACATGAAATCTTAGGTACTGCGTTAACGGTGACCATCTCTTGACAAATCTAACTCTATCATATTTTTTTGTTCATGTCCAGGAGGCAAGCACATTGGTGGCTGCTCAGGTACACTCTCTCTTCCTCTCTTACCTTAACACCGAGGTTTTTGACCACATAATGTAAACGAGATCTGTGCATTGGTACAGAGTTCTTGCTCAATGTCTTGTGATTTGATAACTTGATCTCCATATCTCTATTGTTAAACAGATACATTGGAGCTGTACAATAAAGGAGAGCTAGAGCCAATGATAGCTGAAGCCAATGGAAAAACCGGTCAGACTTGAGAGATGAAATTGGTTGGAGATTTGTTCATGTTTTCTTATTGCTTGTTTAATCAGAACTTCTGAATAACTCTTCTTGAAGTCGAGATGATTTAGTGTTTTTCTCTAGATAGAGATTTTATAAGAATCTATTGAGTTAATTTCCATGCAAGTAAATAAAGACTCAGACCGGTTTTTGTTACTAAACCGGAGTTGCTGAGTTTGATCGAGTCAATAATTGGAATTTGCAATCAACTTTGGGGTCGGTAAATGTATGGAAATTTGAAAATATAATAAGGATGAATTGTTGGTACAATACGGTTTGGTTTAAGTTTACAGACAAACGAACCGGTTTAGTGATAAACCAAGTCTCTCATTTGACTTCTTCGATCTCGTCCAAGGCGTAATTGTTGGTCGATATATTCGCGTAATTCACCTTCGAGAACCGGACCACAACCGGATATCGGGTCTTTGGGTCCTGTAAAATTAAACCGGATTATAAGATTAAACGAAATCTAACCGTTAACTTCGGAAAGTAGATGAATTTTATTACCTGATCAACGGCCACGACTGATCCAACGTTCTTGTACCAGTATGATTCTTTCCGTAGAATCTTAACCTGTAAGACCCAAAATTTCATAGAAGTTTCACATTAGCCCCAAAACTATTCCAATATTCTAAATAGACGAAGAATTTGTGCATATATTAGCTCAAATATTCTCTAATCAATCATGTAAAATTCCCTAGAATGAATCTATTACAAAGGTAATAGATTAGACACGAGAATGACCAACTTAAGAGAGAGCAGAAAACCAAAAGCAATAGGAGATGTCTTTCATTTATTGCTGTGAGGTGCATTAAGAGCACAACTAAAACACGAAGCAGACATCATCGGTATGAGAATGGATTCAAGCACCCATGGTGATGATGCAACGGATACCCTCTCCCTTCAACATGTAATCAAAGGCCTTGTTGATCTCCGAGAATGGCACTGTGTGAGTGATGAATTTCTCAATCTCCAGCTCCTTGTTCATGTACTTTTCGACAAGCCCGGGAATGTCAGTTTTTGGTTTGTAGTTCCCAAAGAAAGTACCCTTGAGAGTTCTCTCATTCAGGAAATTCATTGGATGAGTCTTGAAGGCATCGTCTTTGCTTGGCACACCAACAAGCACCGCAACACCCCAACCATCGTGAACACATTCAAATGCTTGAATCATGGCCTGAACGCTTCCAGTACACTCCACACTCCGGTCAACTCCACCATCCGTCATCTCAGCGATCACCTGTTGAACAGGTTTGTCATGGTCTTTCGGGTTCACAAACTCGGTCACACCGAATTTCTTAGCTTCATCGAATCTCTTCGAGTTGAGATCAACACCAATGATCCTAGAAGCACCAGCGATTCTAGCACCTTCAGCAGCGGCTAAACCAACAGCACCGAGTCCGAAAATCGCAACACTTTGACCCTTTTTCGGTTTAGCAACATTCAAAGTAGCTCCTAACCCAGTAGATAAACCACAACTAACAATGCAGACTTTATCAAGAGGAGCATCAGGATTGATCTTAGCGACTTGACCAGAGTGAACCACAGTGTATTCACTAAACGTTGATGTCCCAACAAAATGATAAATCGGTTTCCCATCAATAGAGAACCTCGATTCACCGTCGTTTATCATCACTCCTCGTTCGGTGTTGATCCTGAGAAGATCACACATGTTTGATTCCTCAGAGTGACAATGAGGACAATCACCACATTCTCCGGTGAAGATCGGTAACACATGATCTCCTGGTGCAAGATCAGTCACACCTTCTCCAACACTCTCCACAATCCCTCCAGCTTCATGACCGAAGATACGAGGAAACAACGGTGTTTGTCCCTTTGCCTCCCAGAAGTAAACATCGGTGTGACAAAGAGAAGTGAAGAGGATCTTGATACGAACTTCATTTTTTTGCGGCGGAGCAACCTCTACTTCCTCCATAACCAGTGGTTTTCCGGCTTCCCATGCCACAGCAGCTTTGCATCGAATAATCTGACCGGTCGTAGACATCTTCAATAGCGAAGAAACTTTGAACTTTATTAACTTTATGTTTTGTGTGATTATCTAGTCGATTTTTCTTTTACCACTCGCATTTTTCCTAAGAATCTTGACCCGTAAGTTCCCAAAATCCCATAATAGTTGCCCCATAACTCTTCCAATGTTCTAATCAGACCAAGAGCATATTGCAAAGACATTATTAAGCTCAAATATTAGTCCAAATTTCTCTAATCACATCTTCTAAAGACGAATTGTCTTGTACCCGTAAGACTCTTTTCTTTGAATCTTGATCTACGGTTCCAAAAATTTCATGGAAGTCTCACATTAACCCCATAACTCTGAAAATATTCTAAATACACCAAAAACTTATTGCAGATCAACTATTAGTCTATAATTTTCTCTACTAACACCTATCCAAACTCGAATTTTCTAAGAAGAAAACATATACGATGATGCATAACCATGCACCGATTGATATGTACATATATGAGCTAAAGAAGAGAGGTGACCTTAGATCCTCTCTTGGGGCCAATCGGAGGAGGTTTAGCTTTCGCGGCCGGAGCTTCCGCCGGAGCAGCAGAGGCGGTGGTCGAAGAACCCTCCGACGAAGTAGTTGCCGGAGAAGCATCATCCGCCGCTCTGACCACTAGCCTCGAACCGAAGCTTCTCATCGGAAAGAAAGACACGGTGGCGATCTTCGAAGACGCCGGAGAACCGCCGCCTACTGTCGCCGTGACATTTGCCGTAAGAACAAATCCGGTAGCTGCTGATGTCATCGCCATATGTGTGTGATTTGAGTTGTGGATTTTTTCTGAGTGATCCAAAAGGCTAAGAAAAAAAAAGAACAATGAAGACAAAAGCTTTGAGATGTTTTGGGGAAAAAAACGAATCGTTTTCATCCACTTGGGATATGACACGTGTGATAAAATCTCGGTTCTTCAAGATAATGTGATGACATGGCAACCTTAAAATGAAAAATTAATTATTTGAAGAAAAAAGCATTATTTTATTCGAGAGAACAACATCTGTAAAATTAGGTTTAGCCTTGCCGCCAAAAAGTTTCATTTCTCTCTTCATCTCCAATTTCAAAATTGTTAACGAAATCGCCATGGAAGCGTGAAATCTCTCCTTCATCATTCGTCGTCTTCGTGAAATTAGCAGCGTTTGATCTACGATCCATCTGAATGATTCTCATTTAATCCGTGATGAGAAGAAGAAATCACCGAACGAAAGCGATCGAAACCCTTAAGAAGACCGATCTGCAATTCCCTGATCCATCGAGCTCTCGAGCACATTCAGGTATTCTAAAACTCGATTTGATTTTTTTTTCTCGAGTGTGTATGTTTCTGTGTGTTTATTGAGTTTTCTCTCGTTTTTGGTTTAGATTTGAAACGCAGGAGAAGGGTGAGTTTCGACGATGTAGATCATCGGAGTCCCTTGAACGAATCCATAGAATCTCAGGCTGGAAGATGTGAGTTAGACTGTGATTCACATGTAATTCCGAACAATTTCAGATTTAGAATGTTGATTTTCTCGACTCTTCTCAATTTTCATCTGCAGCGCTTGATGCCAAGACCTCGGAGTTTGCTTTCTTTAAGAAGCTAAAGTCTGGTTTTGGTCTCTCCTCTGAGTCTTCTAACTCTAAATCATTGAATAAAATAGAACAAAAATCGAAAATCTTCGAATCCAGAGTTAAACCACAAGGTAGAAATTCACATGGGTTTGGGTTTAATAATCATTTTGGTGTGATGATGATAGTGTCTGCTTGGCTTTCCTGTGGATTTTCATAACTATGGTTTTAAAAATTAGAGTATGCAGGAACGGACCGCGAAGATAGAGGCAAGAGCTATAGCTTCTCCACACCTATTCATACTACCAGAGGTGGTTCATGTGGCTTGTCTATGTCTCATGCCAACTTGACTCAAAGGGATAAAGGTCGATTATGTTATTAGCGTCTCTGTTACTTCGATCACTTGCTTCAAACTTTTGCATTTTGTGCCCACATGATATGATCTCTTGTCAATTTTGTGTCCATTACATGTTTTATAGTTCTGTGGTATTTGGGAAGTAGTGATCCATAAAGTTGCGTCTGTGTTTCTGTTGTTTATAGAGAAATCTTCTTCAGCATTCAGTAGAGATAAGGACACAGTTCGAAGTGGTAACAACCTGGGATCTAGAGGTAGATTTTGGATATCATAGTTCTTAGATTGGTCTACATTTCAAAGAAGCATAACATAGCCGTCAATTGTTAAGAAACATGATTTCATAGTTTGAATTATCAGGAATCGGTGACGAGAAAGGAGACTTATTCTCTGTAAAGAGGAAGAGACTGCATCAGTGGGTCAAAGATACATGGTTTCCTGAAATCCCTGTGCTTACTTCAAACGGGTAAACTATAATTGTTGATTTACTTATAGTCTCATCAATACTAATATCTATAATGCACTCAGAAGAACAACATTTTTCAGGCACGATTTAGTTTCTGTTCTCCTAACTCGGCTGTTCCCTGGAACCGAGGAAACACATGTAAGCTTGCTATGATCATGGTCTACATGTTGTTTGCTTATTTTGATAAATTCTAAGCACTTTTTGTTTCCTCTCAGCCTTCAAGGTTTTCCAAGGAGAGGACAGATAGGGTTAAAAGAAGAACGTTTGTTGTTTCTCCTGGATCAAAGTGTCGTAAGAGGTCCCATGAAAGGTATACAGAAGTTGACCACAGTTTGCAAATGGAAAGGGACAGATCGATCTCTTGGCGAGGATGGCTGGAAAATAGCATTGAACCGAGTCTGCAGTTTGCAACAGATCATGCTCACAGCAATTTCATCCCAAGAGATAACTATTCCATCTTATATCCTAAGGAATCGGTTTATAGACCTCCATTGTTGAAACAGAAGGCGTCCCCGTTGTATCCTGTTGAAGAAACTCCTGAGTGTTCTTCCATACCTAGCCTCCACTTCAGAAACTACAAGCCTCTTTCACTGGATTATCACATAGAAGAAAGTGAATACAGCTCAGAGGACTTATCACATGATCATAGAGAATCCTCATCTGCATTACTTCTCGAGTGGAATACTGAAACCGCAAGAAACAGAAAGACCGATGATCTGCCACTAAGTTATCACACAGAAGTCATCACGTATCCAAACGCAACATCCTCATCTTTGGCTGATAATCCATGGAGCTCTAATTATTCTGCGTCTCATGATTTGGTTACAAGGGAGCTGCACCCTTTACCTCTGCTCTCTCATTACGCTTCAGACAGTTTCCTCTTACCAACTACAAACCAAACCAGCTATTTTGAGCATGAACTCGAGACGCATATGATTGATGACGAAGATGTGGTTGCTGCAAAACCGACTCTCCAGACATTTCATCACGCATATAGCTCAGATTGTTTAACCAGAGACTACACATACTATCATAATCTTTCCAACGCTCCAATGGATCATTGCCATTTTAAACTCCCCGGATGTGAAACAGTATCCTTTCCGTTTTCCAACATCAGCGATTCAAATTTGTTGGAAGCTTCAAGTCCTACACAAAGCGATCGGTTTAAGTCTTATGATTGGATACCCTTTAAGTTTCAGTCACCTCAAAAAGCTTGGATTGATTTGTAGAATTATAATCTCTCGTGGTAGCTATGAGCTTATAAGGCAGAATCCGAAGTACTACTCAAACCGAGTTTGGTTGCTACAGGTCAGTATAACCCACTCTTACTCGCACTGCTCTGAAGATTTGGTGTCATGTCATTGTTTCTGCAGTCGTTTAGATAACAAATTTAAAGTTCAGAAGACATAAGAATCAATGACTTTAGATCTTGTCCTAACAACATTACTGATGAATTGATTGAAGGAGATATCGATGATCGATATAATTCGATCCGACATAGACTGATATATGGTTGAGATGGTAAAAGATCTTTAATCCAAGAGTTATATTCATGGGGACATTAGTAATTGGTCACCATTCTTTGATTTTGTTCACTTTTTTTTATGAACCTCTTAGACCTTTCTCAACTACCAAAGTAGTTGGAGCTCATTCTCTATAAAAAAATCACTAACCAAATTGAGAAAGCAGGAATTTTTTAATTCAAAAAATGAATAATAGAAGGAATGTAATACAGTATGTTATATGTAAATGCAGATATATATGGTTGGTTCTTTGATGAGTCAGTTTGATAGTACTTCATTTCCCATCAATTATCATTACTCTACACAATAAATTTTGTAATTATGAGTTTCGTTGTGTATGGTCAGCTGAAAAACTGAAATGTTCAAAGTTTGTGGCTATTGAAAAGTGAAAACTCGAATTTTGGAATGGACTTGTTACAAAATATCACTTGGCTAACACAATTCTTTGTCTTTGTGTTTTGTTTTGTTCTTCTTTCTATAAAAATGGTTTTGTTTTTGTCTTTGTTTCTATTAAAATGATCATAATGCATTCAACAACAGGAAGCTTCAGATTCTTAAACTTAAAATTTCTAAAGCTTCTGGAAAAAAAGTTTCGTATGTTTCCAGGTCGCTTCTGCACTTAAAACCCCAATTTTTGATGTTTTCACTCCCAACAAACAAAAGCAATCTCGAAAAGAAGAATAACAATTTTTACCAAAAAAAAAAGAAAAAAAAAGAAGAAAAGCAATGCATGCATTTAGAAATTGTAAGTACAACAAAAACAGCTAGTTTGCTGACATCTTCCTGACCAAGATCAGTTAAGTTGTTATTTATTGTCTATAATTACATGCTCATAATTTCCATAAATACAAACCAACGGTTGGTTTGACCGGACCATTTGACAAAAACCGAGTCACAAAGTTAGTTCGTAGTTAATGCAATGGAGCTGAAATTCTACGAACCCCTTGAAAAGTTGACTTCAAGAATAGAGGCAAAGCTAATACTACTATTGAAGAGATTCCAGAAATAATTTCTTATTAGTTCAAATGGAATCGAGGATGAAGTTAAATTACCACAATCAAGCATTTCATCTCTTTAAATTATATGATTAGTCTTTAAATCGTAGCAAAATTAAATACATTATTATATACAACCATAAGGGTAGGTAATTGACGCCTAATGCAAGACACAAACCGAGTTAATTTAGTTTTTTTCAATTAAAAATGAAAAGGAATTGAAATCAAATGATTTGTTGAGATTGCATGGTGCAGATGAATTGTCCTTGGTTTTGGGATCTTAGTTCTTCTACAAAATCATGATTTGTGAATTTTCGAGTATTAGGGTTTGGATAGATTTGGAGATTTTAAGAAGCTTAATTAGTTGTTTTTTTTTTAAATTGATGTGTACAAAACACCTTTAACGTTGATTAATTTCGGACTTAGTTTTGCTAGCAACAACAAAGTTGGTGTTTTTTGTCCGGTTGAAATTGTTTTTGGATCATATTTTCACTAATAATTAAGTAATGTTTCTAGAAAAAAAACTTCTTTATGTTTGCAATTAATGGTGTTCTGATAGAATGAACATTTATTATAATTATTTTATAAAATAATAATACCATATTTAATTTATAGTTAATTAGTTTTGCTCTCTCATTTTCATTAGTTTTAATGTTTCAACTAAGAAGAGTATAGAAACATAACAATTTTAGTCATAAACAATAAATATTTGCTAGATAATTTGTTTTCCACGATGCTATTAGTCTTTTTCTTTTCTTTTTTTGGGACAATCACGGATGCTATGAGTCTATTTTATAATTTATTCATAGAAATGCTCAAAGGCGGTCAATAAAATTGAACACCGATCATCAAAAATCTTGCACCTATATATGATATTTTTTTGTTTGTTTGTTACATTTGGACAAGAAAAAAAGACATTAAGAGAATAAGTTAGTTGGTCCATTTAAAATATTCATGGTCCCAATTATAATGGGTATATGGAATACATATTAGAGTAGATTATCATTATTCTTTTCTAGTTGCTTGCATATATGTGATAAAACATATAACATGCTATTGTTTTATCGATTCTTGGATCATTTATTAGCAACTGCAAAGTTTCATATAATGCCAAATATTCTTCTAATTTATCGTTGGTTTAGGAGAGAAACAAAATTTTGTTAATTTCTTTGTTCTCATTACTAAAAATGCCATTTCATATGCAATTTTAGATCAAGTAGTTTTCCTAAAACTTGAATAAGCTTTTTTTTTCTTTGTTAACAAATATTTGAGTAAAGCTTTTGTTAATAGAGTCATTTGCAGAATAACAAAAAAAAAAAAGTTAATAATTCAATAAATAACTAAAATAAGCATATGTGGCTTAATGGAATCCACTAGAATTAGAGCAAATGGTTATAATTTGAATGATATATTTTTTTTTGTTATTGAGCCAAATTTCCCTTGTTTATATGTAATCTTATTTTGTGGAATTTTGGATTCGAGCTTATATAAAACGTTAGTGTTCTTAGTATCCAATCATTAGATCAAAATGTTTTTACCATCAAAACACATAGGTTTTTATTGATTATAGAACTTTGAACCAACCAACTTCACACTTTTCATTTTATTAGTACATTTTAAACTACAAAAATATAAACTAATAACAAAAAAACTATGGAGAAGCTTTTTAAATTACCATTTTTCATGTTGTGTTTTATGAAACTACCACTATATTTTTTAAAATTTAAAATACTACATGTTTAATAATATCTCCTAAATGATTTATAATTTTGATTACCTTTCTAAAATACAAATTCAAAGAATTTTGGACTTGTTTAAAGTTGTAAAACCTTTAGAAAATAAAACCAAAAAATTGTATTCGAATAAATAATTAACTTAATCGGTTTAGTTACCGAAGAAATGGTTAATCCATTTACAGAATGGCAGAGAAAGAAATTAAAGAAGATCAGAAGAATTATCAATTATGGTATTGGTAATGAAATCAGAATAAGTAAAAACAAAAAATTAGGTTTTGTGTTCATATCAACTTAAATAATATACAAATATAAATTTTATAATTAAATGTTAAAAGATCCAATATGTATATTCATGTATTTATTTATTTATTTTATTTGTTTTGGTCACCATATATTCATGTATTTATTAAACAAAATTTTATTTATTTAACTTACAAAGAGTGAAGCCATGAGAAAAAGTATTTGCAGCTTTTCCCTTTAATAAAAAAAAACCTTTTTTTGTATCAGACAAATCTCTCTAACTGTTAGAGCATGTAGATTGGGAGGTTTAAGAAGGAGTTTTCAAAATATAAAAATATTAAAACATACACTCTCTCTTTTTTTTACTCAATTTTATACTTTCTCTTTCATCTTTTTACTCAATTTTTATTAATTTTATATTTAAACACTTTCTCTTATTTTTAAAAACATTCTCCAAAAAATTTTCAAAATTCTCATTTGAAAACTTTTCCAAAAATTCTACATTAAATACACTTACTATCTCTTCTCTTTATTTAAATTTTATTAATTTTATATTTCAATACACCTCACAAAAACACTTTATTTTTTTCTTTTACTCAAATTTTAATAGTTTTATATTTTGAGAAACCCAAATGTACATGCTCTTAGATTTAGACAGCTAACTCTCCGGCGAAGCTAATCTCTCCGGCGACTTCTACTCCGGCGGACCTTCGAGAATGTTTCTAATTCTAGCTACCTTCTAACAGGTCCTCATCTCTCTCTCTCTCTCTCTCTCTCTCTCTCCCTAACTGAGTAAATCAGAAAATGTCTGACTTAAGCTCCGATCTCACTTTCCGATAACTTTTTTCCGATATCCTCGGCGGAGAGTTTTTTAACTGCAGATTTTCTTAGTTACATTAGGATTCATAACTCATTTTCCTTACGAATTTGATTGTATTTACGCGTTCTTCGTTGTTCAATTGATTTTCAATTTCATGATTCAAGGAATCTGGAACATGTAGATTCAGTGAGGTCTCGGGTTTCGATCTGATACTGAAGCTTTTAAACTTGTCATTTGTTGTGCATAGGTTTATATGTCTGATTTAAGCAAAGCCAAAGAGACAAGTGTTGTATCTATGAGAAAACTCATAGCTGGAGAAATGTCGAAAGAGGTTGAAGATAATAGACAAAGTTCTAATAATGTGGTTGCTAAATTAATGGGTCTAGAGACTGCTACACCAAGAAACAGATCCAGAAGCTCGAACTTTTCAAGAAAAGGAAAGTGTGATGGTAGTATGAGTGATAAACAGTTGGATCTTGTTCGTCGAAAGTTCATGGAAGCGAAACGGATGGTTAAAGATGACAAGCTTCATAAGTCAAAGGAGTTTCAAGAAGCACTTGGAGTTTTGAGTTCAAACAAAGATTTATTCGTTAAGTTTCTCCAAGAATCTAATTCCTTGTTCTCTCAGCATCTTTCTGACTTTCAGAATGTTCCTCTTCATCACGAGGCTAAGCGAATTACGGTTTTGAGACCTGTTGATGCTCTGAAATCTGTGGTGGTTCAAGATAGTAGGAGCAAGGAGCAGGATACTGCGCAGCCAACTCGAATCGTTGTCTTGAAGCCTAGTCCAGGGAAGGCTTTGGATATAAAGGCTATTGCTTCATCGTATTTTGATGAGGAGGATGGAGATGATGAGACTAGAGAAGTGGCAATGGAAATTACGCGTCAAATACGCGAAACTTTTAAAGGGCATTGCATGAATGAGACTACTGTTTATTCTTCTTCTTCTCCATCTTCTTCTGTCTTGTCTAATGGCTATATTGGTGATGATGGTTCGGTAAACAGGTCGAATAACGAATATCCAGTGGGGAACATTAGCAATTCTGAGATCATGTCACCATCTTCTAGGCATTCATGGGACTGTACGAATAGGTTTGAGAGTCCTTTCTCTTCGTCTTCGTTAAGCAGAGTATCGTTTTCTCCAGAGTCATCTGTATATAGAGAGGCAAAGAAACGTCTTTCTGAGAGATGGGCAATGATGTCACTAAACGGAGACACACAGCAACTTAAAAACTTTCCAAAGGCCTCAACTGCGTTAGGCGAAATGCTTGCGCTATCAGAGACAGAAGTACCAACAAGATCCAATGTAGAGATCAACAAAGCGAAACAAGAATCAAGAAGATCGATTTCATGCATAGGCAGTGGTCTAGATCAAGTAGAAACCGCAAGCGATTCTCTGAATACTCTTGAAAGGTCGAAATCAGTCCCTGAGATTAGACTCAATGGTGGAACTTCAAAACCACAAGCTCCCCGAGAGCTTATCGAGTCAAGAAACTTAAAAACATCATGGAAAGTTTCAAGCTTATTCTTCTTCAGGAATAAGAAAGCAAACAAGGAGAAGAAGACGGATACACCGTCTCAATTGGCTATGCCCACTGATGCATTACAACAACAAAGTATTTTTACAAATGAGGTAAAAATCACAAATCTGAAACTTGTTGTATGATTTCTGAAACCCATTTTTGTTTTAATCAACCGTCCATTGATTTGTTTGCAGGGGGAACTTCAAAGCCAGGACCAGCTGAGTCCTGTATCAGTTTTACAACCGCCTTTCGAAGAGGAATATGCGGGAAATCCAGAATGTTCAGGTTCAACAAAGCCATGGACCATTCAAGGTTAGTGTAGCTCTCTCTCTGGTATTATGTTAAACTAAAGATTTTTTTTATCATTTGTAACATTTTGCTACTTTTACATCTCACAGGAGAAGAAATGTCTCTGAAATCTAATCTAATCGACAAATCACCTCCAATCGGATCACTCGCTCGGGTTTTCTCATGGGAAGATGAGTCATATACAGACATAACTAAACCTGGAACTGGAATCAAAGAAGATGAAGACTGGTATGATTTCATCAAAACGCTCTTAACAGTGTCTGGTTTCAGCGGCAATGACCCGCTTGTAACCCGATGGCACTCACCGGATAGCCCCATGGATCCATCGTTAAGAGACAAATTTGCCAACAAGGAACTCATCAAACTCAGGAAACAGCGATCAACACGCAAGCTCGTGTTTGACTGCGTCAATGCCATCATAACAGAGACAACGTCAGTAGCTGCACACACCGGCTTGACCGAGGGATTTGACATGGTGGAACATGTTTGGACAGAGTTTTTGGACTGGGTGGTTCAGGACTCGAACAGCTTGGAAGTAGAAAGTGTGGTGATTGACGAGGTTGTCGGAAAAATGTGGAGTCATAATCTGCAAGTGGAACTGAACAACTTGGAGATCGAAATTGAAGTGATACTATTGCAAGAGCTTGTTGAAGAGGCAGTCTTCGATCTTACTCTATAAAAAAAACGTATATATATACATTGATATAATTATTACCCTTTATTATATAAGTTTTTGCATTCGTGAATCCATAGATATAGATTATATCATTTATGAAATAGCTTAATCAATATATATATATATAAATTTACATTTATCTTTTTCCATTGCCCAATTTAGAGTTTAATCGAAACCAGCCAAAAATTGGTAAAAACTTTATAGTGGAAATGCTAATTTCAAACTGTTCATATAGGTTTGTACAAAGCAAACACACAGATGAAGATGCTTACACCGTTTTGGGTAAATGTTTATATGCACACTCAATAAGTTTCAAAAAGAGTAAGACATAGAGAAAAAGAGAGCTACACAGAGACCATATGGACGCATTCAGTTTCAGAAACATGTTTTATCTCAGCTTCATCAGCCTTTCGGGTTCACCGCCTGACTCTGGTTCAAACCATACTGCGAAAAGAAAATTTTCACAAAGAAACCGTTTTTATTAACACTAGACTCACAAAGCCTCGTCTGATCTGTAAAGTACCACGAAAATGGAATGATCAGTGTTACCTTTTCTCTGATTCGGGAACTCCAGTTTTCAATCTTGCTTGACCCAGGAGCTTGGTTTCCTTGCGAACCAAGAAGTGGGTCCCTAGCTCTACTCCTCGGGTTCTCATAATCTTCCTCTTCGTCAGGATCAGGTGTCGGGGTTGAAACCATAGCTCTGAGAACCATGGCTAGTAGCAACGACAGTAGCTGAAAAACAAGAGTCGCGTGTTTCACATTTATCAAACACAAAGAAAGATTCAATGAAAGTTAAAAAGGACTGATTTGAGTTTACCTGGACCGCTACCACAGCAATCCCGACCCATTTGCATATATCGATGTTTTCTTCAATGAAAGTTCGAAGGCTATTGAGTTCTCCAGTTGGATCATACGGAAGATCCTACAGAACACAGATTATAAGCCGTTACAAACAAGTCAAGAATACACGAAAACAAATCCGAACGTACAAAAGATCTTACCTTTTCCCACTGCCGGTCAATAGCGATGTATGCAACAAGGGCAGCTTCAAGTAGAATGAGCAGTGTTTTGAGAATAGAGTACTTAAAAACAGTCAAGGGGTAAACAAAATCAACCCATTCCAATAACAACTTGTTACTCAATCTATTAATAGAGATAGTAAAAGTGAAGGTCTATATGTATAAGGATACGAAACACAAGCAACATCCATTGATAGCTTCAGCTGCTATGAAACCAATAATGGTAACAATGCAGACCAAAACACCAACCGCCATAAAAGAGTAGATGAACCTGCATTAAACAAGTACGACAACAAGTCATGAAACCCGAATTATCCTAAGAAACAGCATCAAACTGTAAAAACAGTCATCTTCAAACATTTAAAGCTTTGCTCTTTTCCTTTATCAACTTAATTAGTAATGGAGAATAAGTAAAAAAACCAAGCTTGAGCTAAAACTGTCAAATTGAAGAACCAAACACTCAATTCATACCAAGATCCAGGTGAATTAGCACAAATCAAATTGAAACCCTAAAAATTGGAGACTTTAAAGCAAAAAAGCCCTAAAATTGGAAACTAAGTGAAACCCTAAATTGAGATTATACCAGGGAGCAGGAAGATCCAACGAACGGAGGTTAAACCCATGATCACCATTAGACCCTAGAACGATACTCGCCATGAAATCAATCGGATTCTTCAAGGGCTCAGAGACTCTACGGTTCTCGACTCCGGAGCTCGATGAATCCGGCAAAAAAGCAGCCGGAGGAGGATCGACGGGTGCGTGATGGTTGTATTGATGGAGCATCCATATGGAGTAGATTATGATCGAAACACCGAAGAAAGCTTGAACAAAATTGAGGATCTTGAGAGTTGAAGCAAACGAAACATGGCAACAATTACGCCGCATCTCAGAAATTGAACAAGAACGAAAAGCTCTAGTGATGGATAAGGGAGAGAGAATTTGAAGCTTTTTCAAAGGTTGTCTTGTCTGTAAAGGTGTCTCCTTTTTTTTCTTATTTTTGGTTTGTTTTCTTATAATAATCATTTTTTTTTTGGGTTAGTCGTCGCTTTGTATGTTAATCGTTTGATGATTAATTTGTGGTGAATATTTTACCAAATTAATTTTTATTATTGGAAGTATTTTTATAACAATTTTTTCTCTCTTTTTTTTCTTTGGCTGGATGTGTGTAATGACTAATGATTTTACATGATCGTGATATTTTTGTTTGTTTGAAAGAGGAATTTCAAAAATGACATTTTAGAAAATGTTTGTTTGTTGATTTGGTTTGAATATAGTCATATATACTGTTTACTAAAGAAAAATGTCTTTAAAAACATCCGTATTGGTCATATTTTGGTTGTGTTTTTAAATATAAAATTATTAAAAGTTGAGTAAAAAGAAGAAAGAGAGTGTTTTTGGTTGAAATAATTGAGTGTATTGAAATATAAAATTAATAAAATTTGAATAAAGAGAAGAGATAGTGGGTATTTTTGGAGTGAAAAGATAAAGTTGTATCTTGGGAAAGACATAAATAGTGAAAAAATTGATGAAAGTTAGGGTGTGTTTAAATATAAAATTAATAAAAATTGAGTAAAAATATGAAAGAGAATGTATAAAATTGAGTAAAAGTAAGAGAGAGTGTGTTTTTAATATTTTTTTATTGAAAGATATCCACAAAATGTCTCGAATGTGGATGGCCTAATGCATTAGTTTTCTTTTCGAAATGGTTACGTTTTTAAAGTCTTCGAAGTAATTTTATATACTTTTCGATTTAATTAGAAATCAATTTTTCATTTTATTTTAGAAGACAGTAAATAAAAAAATGGTTTAATTACATATTTTTATACTACATGACAAACACAAAAATTGAATTTTTTATAAAAATAATGGGCCCATAACTAATTAGGCCCATTATGAAGAGAATTGAATTATGTTCTTCTTCGTCTCTTTCGAAGAAACACAGAGAGGTTTCGAACAAGTAGCTCTATCGATTTTTTGAGGATGAAGAAATCTCCGACTCTTGCGTTTCTCTGCATCAAATCCATCAAATTTCAGCTCTTACAAGGTAATTTGTAGATACATATCATTGATCCATCAAAAATTCTCAGGTTTTCCTGCGCCAAATTGATTCAAAATCTGTTGACTTGAATTGTTTTTTTTTTTTTGTATATTCTCAGGCGATAATCCGATTCCAGATTTGTACGAGCTTCCATCGGAGTTGCTTGATGCTCTTATCGCTCACTTGCCTGCACTAGCGTTGCAGAATTTTCAGACTCACATGTCAGTACTTGAGACTTTGGTTTTTAATCTTAGAAATTCATCTTTGAGTTTTGTTTTCATGACGAAGGTTTAGGGTTATGAATTGGATGGATATCATACAAGATTCATGTTTGATTTACATTTATTTGTTTGTCCTGGAGAATTGGTATAGGCCGTTCAAGTGTTTGGATGATTATGAATCTGGTGATGATTGCTTGATTAGTGGAAGAAAACGTGCAAGGTTAGATAATAAAGCCTTCTTTGATGTTATATTGAATATTCATGTTTTTTTTTTTGTTATTCGAACTGAGAAAGATTAAACTGCAGATATGATGTACTCGGTAACTCTTGGAAGACGTTGTTTAAGTTGCGGTGGCCTGAGCTCATTGACCGTGTGAAACTACCAGCTGATTGGCAACAGCTTTACTGGGAAAAGCATCTGCAAAAGTATGTCTGCTAATCTAATGAAATGACCGATGGTTTTGCTTTTAATCTCACTTTCTTTTTAGTTTTGTTCTAATCCGAGTATCAGTTGTGTTGATGAAGCAGCCGAGGTAGCTATGCGTCCGACATT
This sequence comes from Arabis hirsuta, assembly GCA_964056655.1. Lineage (NCBI taxonomy): Eukaryota > Viridiplantae > Streptophyta > Magnoliopsida > Brassicales > Brassicaceae > Arabis > Arabis hirsuta. The sequence goes on from OZ053301.1 coordinate 656,716, forward strand.
TAGTGGTCGGATAAGTTCCATTAATGTGTCAGGTAAGTGTTCTATTGAAACACTAGTGATTTTTTGTTGTTGTTCAAGATATCATTATTCAGTTAGTTGTATTTTCTGTTGCAGATAAGATATTGAGATACATTTGCCATGAAGAGCATTTGAATTGTCAAAAATGTGTCTGCACGGAACTTTCGTTTCATTTCCAGACATTTGGACCGTATCTTAGGTTAAGTAACTTGTCATGCGTGTTGATGATTAATCATTTCATAGTCACTTACGATTCCTTGTGTTTACTAGCTCTCTGCATTACTTTCAGCTTGTCTTATTTTAATATCATATTTATGCTTCCTTACGCTTGTTCTTACCTTTTGCAGGTGCCTGAGGCTTCTGAATGTGCTCTGCGCTACAGAAACTTCTGTAAGTTATTAAACTATCCTCTGACATTTTGAAGTGTTTCTGTGCTTGTATATATAGTCATCTTTACTTTATTTTTGTTTCAGTATCATTGGCCGAGGCACTAATTTATATTGTCTTCAATGTTTATCTTTCTATTAGAAGTTCGAGTTTGTATCTTTGTAGATGAATCAATCATTAAACCTCTAGAGGGAGGACAGATATAATGTTTAGACTTTGTTACTGTAGGAGTTATTGAGGACGAGTAAATTGCAAACTTTGGTTCTACGTTGGATCAGATCCGAGAAACATGTAAGGCAATTTCACTACTTAGTCTCATATGTTTAGTTAGCTGAATTTATATTACTGATGATCCATGATACGACAGGTTGAGCCCTTGTGCAAGCTCTTGATCCAGAGCCGAGAAACATTAACTTCGGTTGAATTTATCCACTGTAAGCTTTCTTCGAGTTTCCTAGGTGCAATCTGTGCTTCTCTTCATGAAAAGGACATTCACACAAACGGGATTCAACGTTTCTGTATAAAGACATCTAGCATTGACATAGATCCACTTGCTGCGCCTTCCGATTTTATTTCATTCCTGACTTCGGTGAGGTATACATATGCCAAAGTGTCTTTGTGAAGTCTTTGATCATTTGGTTGTCAAAGTCTCTTTTGTTGGCAAACCTTGTCATTTTTAGTGCACTTTTCTGTTTTTCTTAGTGAGCATTTTATTTTTTTTCTTTCAGGTCCTTACGTTCCTTACATTTTTGCGATAGCCACCTCGATAGGCATATTGTGAGGATGGTTTTCTCTACACTTCTTGATTCTTCCTCAGATCTTTCATCCCTTGACCTCTCTGAAAACAATGTGGGTACCATCTTGGCTCTTCTTGTTCAAAATGATATATGGTTTGCTTTCCATGGCTGACCAACAAACAATATTTAGATTTCAGGATGGCTTTCTACTTTCAGCTGGAGATCCGTTGTTGGTTCTCTGTCATCTGGAAAGTTTTTACGGTGTCTGTGCAAGCTCAACTTAAGGTATTTTATATAGTAAAGTGACAATTGTTATGGTTTTAAGCCTTGAAACATTGTGAAACTGTTAGAAATGTGTCTTTAGGGGAAATGAACTCAACAGATACGATGCAGAAAATCTTGCGAATGCTCTTCTTCATATGCCCGGCTTGGAATCTCTTGACCTGAGTGGGAACCCCATTGAAGATGGCGGGATCAGGTTTGCCCTCTAAGTTCCTGCATTTGCAAGCTTGGAGAAATTCAACAGAATTACATTTTTCTTACATGCTTTTATTGAATTGTACAGAAGCTTAATATCTTACTTCACAAAGAATCCGGATTCTCCTTTAACTGATTTGAACTTGGAGAACTGTGAGCTTTCATGTTGTGGAGTTATCGAGTTTCTTGATACCCTCTCGACGCTGGAGAAACCTTTAAAGTTCCTTTCTGTTGCGGATAATGCCCTGGGAAGGTATTCATAAAACTACAAACTCTATATCACTTTATTACGAAATGTGTCTTTTAAATTTTTATTTTTATTATTGATCTGTTCTCCAGTGAGGTTTCAGAGGCTATAGTAAACTTCTTGACAGTCTCCATCGAGTCGCTCAACATTTCGGGTATAGGACTAGGTCCTGGCGGGTTTCTTGAGCTAGGCAGGAAACTTGAAAAAAGTCTGAAGAAGCTGCTGAGCATTAATTTCAGGTTCGAAGCAAACCTCTGTTTTCTGTATACATTGCTTCGGCTTTAGTTTACGCACGTTCCTTTTGCGGTTTCCGACTATAGCAAAAATCGTGGAGGATTAGAGACCGCTAGATTCCTGTCAAAGCTCATACCCTTGGCACCAAAACTCGTCTCAGTCGACGCATCCTACAATCTTATGCCACCAGAGTCCTTGCTCATGCTATGCGATTCCGTGAGAAGCGCAAAAGGTAATAACTTTATGGAATCGGTTTGATCTGGCATTTCCTCGGCTTATTTCTTGAGCCATTTTGCTGATTTTTTTCAGGTGATCTCAAACGTATTGACATGACCGGGAATAGCTTCATCAGAACTGACCATTCATCTCTAGTTGGTGAATTTCAACACAACGGAGAACCCATCTTTGTTTTACCTTTATCATCGTCTTCGCACGTTCCTTATGATGATGAGCCGTAGATATTAAAATTGGTTCAACTTCAATGTTCACAATGGATGAAGCTCAGAGTTAGCACAGCAAATAGTCTCTTAAAATTTCAATGGCTAGAAAACTGATTATACATAATATGGATATTTCAACTTTTATATTAACTCCGGTTAAAGAAGCCACTAGACGTTTCTCCAAACGTAATCTTACATTTGGGACTACAATTTAAAGTCACATGTTCACCATTCATACCATATTTTGTAAGTGATGAATGATATGACTTTATGGGGGTACTTATTGACCCACTTGTCTTTTGTCTCTAGTGAAATCTTTTATAAATGGAAACTAAAACAGAGGATCCCACAGGAACGAGAAGTTATGGAAAGAAGAATGTAGACTTGGTGCCCCATCTTTATTAATGGATGCATCGAAGACACTTGGTGGCCAAGGCCAACCATCTCATTTATTACCAATGTTTCATTAAGGAAACACACAAAAATTGTTTGTATCTTCTGTTTTTGTCTTCACCGGAAACACTATCGCATCTTCTCTCTTGTTTTCACCAGAAACACTATCAATGAGGTCTCTGCTTCTAAGCCGACTCTCCAAGCTTTGTCTGAGAAAACCACCTGCGCTTGTACTTGTAAGCTTATCTTTTCTCTGTAATTGGTCTCTAATTCTTCTTCTTGGTTTCTTCTTCTTTATTTCTTCTCCTGAATGTATATGGCTATTCCGCAGAGACACCTCGGTGGCGCTCGATTCTTGTCCGAAACCCCTCTCTGTTTACTGAACATTGTGGATCTACTTCTAGGGATGGCGATATCGGTAAACTCGTAACTCGCAATGTAAATGCTCCTAGTCGTGGTACCATGGTTTTGGAAAATATTTAAAATAAAATATTATCATTATAAATTTTAATATTCTCTTAAAACATAGATAAAATAGAAAAATCTGTAAATGCACTATATTATTTAACCTTGCTTTTGATATATTTTTAAAAAAAACTAACAATAACAAAAGCTTACAAAAAACGCAATTTTTATCATTAGGTTTATTGTATTTTGATTAGTTAGTTACCATATTTATCAAACAACCTATATATTATATATATGAATATGATAAGTCGGTTCAAAATATATTGAATTAGTTTTATAGAAAGTTATTACCATGTAGCTATAATTACCCTTACACGCAAAAATAAATATTTGAGATGCCTAGAGTTGAAAACTTTTTAAGCTTTGCATACCAATATGAGGAAGAAAAGGTGTAAGTATAAGGTAAGTCTTCTAGAACAAAATCCTTTTTGCAATTTAAAATAAGAAAATAGTTTATGTGGGATTCACATGGTTGAACATTTGTCAAATGTCAAGAGAAAAATAATCCAGAAATTTTAAGAAAAATTGTATAATGATAGGATTACATAACACTGGCTGTGACTGATTGTACCTCTTAGAAGAAAAGAAAACGGAAGAAAAAAAAATCTTTCACATTCAACTGATTTATTACCAGTTAAAAGTAAATAAGTAGAAAAATATTTATTCTCTTTTTTTCTGCTTTATAGAGATTAACGAAGATAATCTCCCACTTATTTTAAGAGTTAGAAAAATAATTTTTCTGAACTTCACCTTTTTTCTTTTCACTGTTCATTTCTTTTCTCTCCTACAATTACTCTATATATTTTACCAATCACACCCACTATGTTTTGGCAGAACTGATGAACAATGATCGATGCATCAATTAATTTCCCCTAAAAAGTCTATTTGCCTTTTTGCTTGATGACACTAAACATCATTTTATAATATTATATTTACTCAATTTTTAAATAATAATTTTATAAAAAATATAATTTCGACTTGCATTCCCGTTCGGATAATAGAATTGTGGAGGAATAAATAGAATGAAAGAATGATTAATAAAACAAAAAAACTGCTCTGTGATGTTTTTTTTTTCGTTTTTGCTAGTATTAAAATTGCAAAATGATTAAATATAAACTCCAATTTTAAAAAATTGTATGAGTGATAAACAAAAATTGAATAACTCATAATATTATGCCATTCTACTATTTTATGTGGATATATATCATTATAATTTTTATATATCATGTGAACTTTGTTATTTGGAACGTCATATGTATGTATGTATATATTACATACACACATAAAATAAACATATACATTAATGTGTCTTTGAGTAGTGATGTGGCAATATTTTATATATAGATATGTTTAAACTCACTTAACTAAAAAAAAATGGAGGATATACGATGATTAATTCATATTTCAATAAATATAATATTGTGAGAATGCATGAATAACAAACTCAACATCATTAGAGATGTAATCACATACAAATGATGTTGTAACCAAATTTTCCTCCTAAAAGCGGTTTATCCATATTTTATTTTCCTGGAATTATGAGTCAATCAATGTTGGTGTCAAAATAATTTAATTTTAAAAATAAGAAACTTATGTGAAGTTTGATAGTTATAAGGATTAATAGAAGAAATTTGGCATAATAAACAAATTAAAATCAACTTACAAATGTAGATGGGCGATAATAATTTAATACAAATTACAAATATAGTACGATTAACTTTTTGTTGTTGCTATTTTTTGCGGATGCTGATGCAAAATACGGTTGTTTAAGAAATCAAATATTACCACGATAGTTGCAACAATAATTACCACGTTTATAGAAAAATCAGTATTTAAATACTAGTAACATTTATATTTACTTAGTTTTTAATACATAACAGTAGTAAGCATAAAGTTACTTTATACTTTTTACAATTTTATTTTTAAAAGACATAAAAATGTAACAATAATTACCACTTGCTCCTCTTTTTTCCAAAAACTTTTAAGCTGCGCCGATCATCTAAAATAATAAATGTTTACCCTCTACGCATCTTATTTATTTAATAAATGTTTAACTTATTTAATTTTAAAAAAAGACTAAAATAAAAAAACAAAAACCCAAATTGGAACTATGTTCATCTTCTTCCTTGTTCGAGGGTCCTATACTCTGCATAGTAAATTTGTGTTGAATTGAGAATTCAATTCAGAAATTAGCTCAATTTAAATGAGATTATTTGGCTTTATATATGATGTATGCAAAACGCAGAGAAGAAGCAAAACACAAAAAAAAGAGAAGCAAAAAAAACAGACAGAGAGAAAAACTCGAAAAATTTAGTGAGAAAGCAAAAAAAAACAGAGAGGAGAAAATGTCTGCTACGAGAATTTTGAAAAAAGACAAAAGACATATCACATGACAAAAAAAAAAGATAAAAGACACATCAATAAATGAACTAGTCGGTTTTGGTTCCGAAAATAAATCCGAGAAGGAATTAATAAACTTTTCTTATTAGTTGTTGAGAATATTGATTTTGAAAAAGAAAAAATTGATAGGTCAAATTGAATTAAACGACAACTTGCTTTTTGCTATTTCAACTTTACCAATTTTATTTTTAAAAAGAAAAGAAAAAAAAACCGTAAATAGAAACTGTTCAGCTTCTTCTTCCTTCTGGTCTTCGTTTCCCTGCATAAAAGTTCTGGTTAAGATTGACAATTGAATACGGATTTGAAATCAGATTAATTCAATTCAAATATGGGTTCCTTCTTAAAGAGTTATATACAGGAGAATATCAAAACACAAGCAAAACGAGAGAGAAAGCAAACAAAAAAAAAATAGAGAAGAGAAAATGTCTGCTACGAGAATTTTGAATCTTTTCAAAGCTGGAGTCGAGACGACAGTTCGCCACTGGAAGAAGGAGACGATCGATCAGTTCTCCTTCATGCGAGCATGGGGTAATGTTCGTCGTGATGCAGCTCTGCTTGTTAAAGATGAGATCGCGAAGGAGGATGATCTTGAGGATGGCTGTCTTGCTGAAAGGGATAACTATTATTCCTTTAAAGGAAAAGACGATGCGATCTACCAGTTTCAACTCGTGCATTACAAGTTGAAGGTTAAGGTCGAGTCTCCTAACAATTCTCAGGAGGACGAAGTCTCTGAAGAGACAGCTGAAATGGACTGTTCCGCGATTGAGTGGCCTTCATCTCAGCTTCAATCGCGTAACAGTCCACTTCAGTTGTCTCTTCAGAGACTTCGTCATCCTGAGAATTGTTAGGAGACTCGACCTTAACCTTAAAATTATAATGCACGAGTTGAAACTGGTAGATCGCATCGTCTTTTCCTTTAAAGGAATAATAGTTATCCCCTTCAGCAAGACAGACATCCTCAAGACCATGGTCATTCGCGATCTCATCTTTAACAAACAGAGCTGCAACACGACCAACATGACCCCATGCTCGCATGAGGGATAACTGATCGATTGTCTCCTTCTTCTAATGGCGAATTGTCGCCTCGACTCCAGCCTTGAAAATATTCAAAATTCTCGTAGCAAACATTTTCTCCTCTTTTTTTTTGTTTGCTTTCTCTTTGTTTTTTTGCTTTTTCTCTTGTTTTGCTTGTGCTTTGATATTCTCCTCTATACAACCCTTTAAGAAGGAACCCATATTTGAATTGAATTAATCTGATTTCAAATCCGTATTCAATTGCCAATCTCAACCAGAACTTCTATGCAGGGAAACGAAGACCAGAAGGAAGATGAACAGTTTCCATTTAAGGTTTTTTTCTTTTTTTTGTAAATGAAATTAGTAAAGTTGAAAAAGCAAAAAGCAAGGTGTCCTTTAATTCAGTTTGACCTATCAATTTTCCCTTTTTCAAAATCAATATTCTCAACAACTAATAAGAAAAGTTTATTAATTCCTTCTCGGATTTATTTTTCGAATCAAAACCGACTGAGTTCATTTACTGATATGTCTTTTATCTTTTTTTTTGTCAAGTGATATGTCTTTTATCTATGCGAGCCAATTCATGTACTATTAGTGTCCAATTTTTTTTAAATGAACTTGTGAACAAAAACGATACCCTCCGTTACTCTCTGTCTCTGTTTTTTGCTTTTTTTTTTTTTTTTTTGTGTTTTGCTTCTTTTCTGCGTTTTGCATACATCATATATAAAGCCAAATAATCTCATTTCCAATTGAGCTAATTTCCGAATTGAATTCTCAATTCAACACAAATTTACTATGCAGAGTATAAGACTCTTGAACAAGAAAGAAGATGAACAGAATTCCAATTTGGGGTTTTTATTTTTTTTATTTTAGTGTTTTTTTAAAAGTAATAAAGTAAAACATTTATTAAATAAATAAAATGCGTAGAAGGTAAACATTTAGTATTATTTTAGACAATCGGTGCAGCTTAAAAGTTTTTGAAAAGAGGAGGAGCAAGTGGTAATTATTGTTGTATTTTTATGTCTTTTAAAAATGAAATTGTAAAAAGTAATAATGTAACTTTACGCGTGCTACTGTTATATACTAAAAGCTGAGTAAATATAACTGTTACTAGTATTTAAAGACAGATTCTTTCTATAAACGTGGTAATTATTGTTGCATCTATCGTGGTAATATTTCATTTCTTAAACAACCGTAATTTGCATCAACATCTGCAAAAAATAACAACAACAAAAAGTTAATCGCACTACATTTGTATTAAATTATTATCGTCCATCTATATTTGTAAGTTGATTTTAATTTGTTTACTATGCTAACTTTCTTCTATTAATCCTTATAACTATCAGACTTCACATAAGTTTCTTATTTTTAAAATTAAATTATTTTGACACTAACATTGAAATTGTTGACTCATAATTTCGGGAAAAGAAAATATGGATAAACCGCTTTTAGAAGGAAAATCTGGTTACAACATCATTTGCATGTGATTACACCTCTAATGATGTTGAGTTTGTTATTCATGCATTCTCACAATATTATATTTATTGAAATATAAATTAATCATTGTATATCCTCCATTTTTTTTCTATTAGTTAAATGAGTTTGAACATATCTATATATAAAATATGGCCACGTCACTACTCAAAAACACATTAATGTATATGTTTATTTCATGGGTGTATATATATGTAAGTACGTACATATGACATTCCAAATAACAAAGTTCACATGGTATATAAAAATTATAATGATATATATCCACATAAAATAGTAGAATGGCATAATATTATGAGTTATTCAATTTTTGTTTATCACTCATACAACTTTTTAGAATTAGAATTTATATTTAATCATTTTGCAATTTTAATACTAGCAAAAACGGACAAAAAAACATCACATAGCAATTTTTTTTTTGTTTTATCAATCATTACATTTAGTTCCCACAATTCTACTATCCAGACAGGGATACAAGTAGAAATTATAATTTTTATAAAACTATTATTTAAAAACTGAGTAAATATAATATTATAAAATAATGTTACTGTCATCAAGCAAAAAGGTATATAAACTTTTTAGGGGAAATTAACTAATGGATCGATAATTGTTCATCAGTTCTGCCAAAACATAGTGTTATGTAAATCCTATCATTATACAACTTTTCTTAAAATTTCTGGATTATTTTTCTCTTGAGATTTGACAAATGTTCAACCATGTGAATCCCATAAACTATTTTTTTTTTATTTTGAATTGCAAAAAGGATTTTGTAATATACCTCATTCTGCATAACTATACCTACTAAAGCAAACTAGATTTTGCCTTGGGCTTTTAATGTTGGCTTGTAATAATACATTAAATACTGACATACTCGTCAACAAATACACAAAACATCATGGATATATAACCTACATTGAGTATGCATAAGTGTAACTTTGATGCTGGATTTAATCGTCATACTCAACAAAGAGTGGTTGGGTAGATTATCAGAGACAATAATTAAATACTTTAGTATTGGAGATCAACATCAGTGGGTTTAAGAACTGGCTATGCAAGTCCGCATCACCTTTTCGCGGTCAAACTCGAACTCCTTAAAGATGGGCTTGTCAGGCTAAACAATTTTCGACCGTTGGATGATTCTTTGTAAATGGCAAAAGAGCCGTTAAAAATAAACAGAGCCACGTTACAACTTCCATCAAAATCTAAATAGAACCATAAAAAGGAATACAAGAAAAGTCCTCGAAGAATATAATATTGAATAAAGATAAGTTTACACTGAACCTTCATGAGTATGTTTTAAAATATTTTATGTTTTAGATATAATCATACAACTATTATGATCCATAAAATTAAGTTGATCATCATACGAGACTCAAGAAGTTGGTGCAGCTCACTTTTTCTCCTTTTATTATCCCCTGTGGATTTTTATACTTTTTTTTCTTTTCATATTTCTATTTGTTGTCTATTCATCTTGTAAATTATTTCAGTTGTGGCAGTTGTTTTTTTTTTTTTGGGCTACAGGCAGTTGTTTTTATAATCTCCTTTACTTTTGTTTGTACCTTACATAAAATATTATCAAAATCATGGTAATACATATCCTAGTTTATTTTTATGTTGTCATTTATTCACACGTTAAGTTATTTTCATTCGAGGCAAGAAAAAAACTGAACCTTAAAAAAAAAATAACGTTATGTTTGATGGTCCAGAAATTAGATCACAAATTTCAAGATGCTTTTCGTTGATGTATAAGAATAAAGGGAGAATGTGATGATGCTCAATAATTTAATATTCCTTCTAAGATTCATATATATGATTTTCTTCTTTTACTATGAAAGTATGTGAATATTCAGAGAGTCTAATGTGTGGTACTTAAGAATGATATATTGAATGTGCACTCTTGCAATTTACTTTAAAAAACAACACAAACTAAAATAAGGAGACGGACAATACAAATTTTAAAGTTACACTACTGAACTATATAAAGTGTAAATATAGTAAATAACCTTACTATATATACTTGTTAATTGAAAAATGACTATGATGTTATATCTATTTGCAAAACATACTAGACTGATGGTAAACATGCAAAACATATCCGATAGCATGTTTTATTATTTTTAAAAATGTTAATTTATATATGATTATATACTATTTTAATATATGATATATAATTTATGCATGATCTTTGTTAAAATCATCCGTGAAAAAAAAAACTTCAACTCATTATTTTTACAACTTTTACTCAAATTTATGTTATCAATCTAATTATCCATATATAAATGTTTTATGAGAAATTGGGGTTGATAGCAAATAATTTGAAGGTAACTAGGTGACTCTCCCGCGTATACGCGAATAATTTATATATAATTATTTTCTTTTAATTTTACATTTTGAAAATGTGAAATTATGTATTTTCTATTCTTATTAGAAACATTATTGTTGTAATTTTTTGGTTAATAATATAAACTTTTGAAAGTTTAGTTTTACCATTTCATTATTTTATATACGTAAATTTATCAAATAAAAATATAATAATCTAATATATTAGAGTGCACAATCTATTATCAGAAGTTTGAGATTCTTCTTATTAAAGATTCAATCCCATATTTGATCATGTTTTTTTTAAATATCATTTCTTCATATTGAATTTTGAATAAAAACTGAATTCGACATCGAAATATGAAAAGATTAATTTGAGAAACTTTTTCATAAACAAAAAAAATTTAATAAATTTTTCATACAACATAAACCAAGTATAATACGTTTTACCCTTCTTTTGTTTTCCAAATTTTTGTTGTTTTCTATTTTTATTATGGTTAACGTCTGTTACATTTTTCATATTTTATTAAAAAAATAATTTAAAGATCAATTTCATTCATTAAACGATTTTCTATGGTACGACATTTTTTTTTCGTATTGAACTTTTCATAGTGTTTTTTTACTAAACATTAAATATAATATGAAAATTTTAAACTGAGTTTCTTAAAATATAAAATTTGAATATTAGCTTTATAAATATTGGCATGTAAAATATGTAGAGAAATTTCACAAAATGCCACTTTCCAAATGCCACTTTACAAAAATGTCACACTTTTGAAATTTTTGCAAAAATACCACTTTTAAATTTTTTTTTTTTTATATTATTTATGTTTGAGTTAAATATGTTCTATTAGGGTTTAGTTTTGAGGGTTTAGGGGGCTTTAGGGGTCAAAACATTTTTTAGGGTTTATATATAGGGTTTAAAATCTATAATTAGTGACATTTTTGCAAATGAACACCCCTAAGTGGTATTTTTGCAAATGTGTACACAAAAAGTGACATTTTTGTAATTTCCCCTAGTATGTAACTTTTGTTTTTTTTTAAATTATATTTTAATATAAAAATATAAAAATTAAGGTACAATTTATCTTAAATGATTTTGTTATTTTCAAATTATTTTGGGTTAGAAATTAATTTTTTTTTAAAAGAATACGTATATTTGTTTTTATAAATTTGAAAAGTTTTTGTCACAAAACATAATAAAATATTTTTAAAGAACTTGTTAAGTTTTTATTATAAATTTCAGTAAAAATATATTTATATGAAAAAGTGTTAATTCTAGTGTGACAAAAAATAATTTTTAAACATTTTTTTAATGAAAAACACAAATATTAGAATAAAATATTATTTAAAATTTATTTTGATTTAGTTATGAAAAAAATGTAAACATATTAAAAAAAAGATTTTGTAAAAGATGTTGTTTTAATTTATTTTTGCCATGTCATATTTTTTCAAAACCATGTCATAATAAAATTGGTGAGACTGATTATTGTGGTGACAGATAAGCAAATTTGAGAAAATCACTTATCAAATAATGTATAAGGGATTAAATATAATATGAAAATTTTAAACTGAGTTTCTTAAAATATGAAATTTGAATATTAGCTTTTTAAATATTAGCATGTAAAATATGTAACCTTGATTTTTTTTTAAATTATATTTTAATATAAAGATATAAAAATTTATGTACAATTTATCTTAAATGATTTTGTTATTTTCAAATTGTTTTGTGTTAGAAATTAATTTTTTTTAAAGAATACGTATATTTATTTTTATAAATTTGAAAAGTTTTTGTCACAAAAAATAATAAAATCTTTTTTAAAGAACTTTTTCAATCTTTATTATAAATTTGGGACAAAAAATATTTTTTAAATATTTCTTTAATGAAAAACGTAAATATTAGAATAAAATATTATTTTGATTTATTTATGAAAAAAATGTAAATATAGTTGAAAAAAGATTTTGTAAAAGATGTTGTTTTAATTCATTTTTGCCATGTCATTTTTTTTAAGCCCTGTCATAATAAAATTGGTGAGAGTGATTATTGTGGTGACACATAAGCAAATTTGAGAAAATCACTTCTCAAATAATGTATAAAGGATAGTTAAAAAAGATTTTGTAAAAGATGTTGTTTTGATTCATTTTTTAACATGTCATATTTTTTTTGAAACTATGTCATAATAAAATTGGTGAAAGTGATATTTATGGTGATACATAAATAAATTTGAGAAAATTATTTTTCAAATAATGTATAAAGAATTAGGAAAATAACAAAATTCTTGGCTAACCAACCTATTGTTTTATAAGGAAATTCTATATATATATATATATATATATATATATTTTTGTTATTGCTAATTTACCTATAAATGTTTGTTGACTAGTCCATGTTTTATGTGACGAAATACATAATTTTTTATTATGCCGACTTTCTTTTAATAATCTTTATAAGTTATAACTGTAAAATGTCACATAACTTGTTAAGATTAAATTATTTTCTGTTAGCAAATAAAAATCCCGGCCACTCATATACTGATATTTTAGCTAAGCCAGCCAAGTCATGTATTCCCTAGAGTCCTATATTTCATATCTGTCCAATTTTTTTAAATGAACTTGTAAACATCAATTATGAATATGGAATTAAATGAATCTCTTTATAAAATTATTGTAGCAGGTAACAAACATAAAACAAATCCCTTCTCTATAAACACATATACACATTGAATTTCATGAGAAACATAAATACATTTTTATATCAATATGTGATATAGTATATTTTTCCTCTCTTTTTTCTTGGAACTATAACCAACATTTATTTAAGTAATAGCAAAAATCAAATCCTATAGTTCCAAAAAAACGAGCCAAGCCATGCTCTTCTCTTATATGGTCTATGTTCCATACGTGTAATGTTTCTTAATGAGTAATGTTTTAAGATATTTTATATTTTAGATATAATCATATAACTTGTGACCAAACAAACAAATATAAAAATATATAATTATATACTCTTTTCGTTTTAGTTTTAGTTGTTATCTTTTGAGCTTTATACACAAATTAAAAAAATAATTAAATTTTTTGTTTTATTCCTAATTAATAAATTATTTTATTTGATATATATAGTTTATAAGCTTAAAAATAAAAATAAAAATAAAAAAATTAGTAATAATTATGCATTGAAATTATAAAATAACAAATAATATAAAAAAAAAAATAAAAGGTAGCTTATTATTTTATAATCTTCTTTATTTTTCTTTGTACCTTACATAAAATATCATCAAAAGCATGGTAATACATATCTAATTTATTTTTATGTCGTCCACACTATATATTTATTCACACGTTACGTGATTTTTATTCGAATCAAAAACTGAATTACAAAAATAAATGATATTAAGTGAAACAATCCGCCTCTTTTTTTTAATTCGAATTATTATTCCCATAAATAATATCTCAATGTCAGGTTCAAACATATCAAACAACCAACGGAAAACAACTCAATTCAATTCAACAAATCATTCAAAAACTCCAATAACCAATTCGAATAACCAGAAACCAATTCAACAATCCAACAACCTAGCAATTCTAAACAATCGCATCAAAACACATAAAAACGAGACTCTAGATCATCTCCTCTTCCTAGCTATGATTCCATGATCACACTTTTTCTTTACCTACATCACATGGCAAAACGAGATGCGTGTGTATTATCACAAATACTCAGTGAGACGGTCATTCCATCTACCGGCTATACACACACGCATAAGGAATACCATAATACCAAACAACTCAATCAACAATGAACAATTGCGAACAATTCATAATTTCAGACTTTGCGTCGATCGACACACATCACTTGCGTCGATCAATGCACGTTGCAGTGTCAAGGAACACGAGTCTATCCTCTCATGGCTCATTCCAGGACTCGACGTATCGATCTCCTGCACCGAAACGTCAACACAACATCCAATAACACGAGAATCACTCAAAACACACCATCAATCATCATCAAATCAATCCAAACCTCAATCAAACGCATCATGACATTTCAATTACCCAGATAAGCCGTGATCACGCACTCACTTTGATTTCATAATGAAAAAGAATGAGAAACAACAAAGAACACGAAAAATACAAAAATCAGACCCAACAATCCGAAATCCCTTCTTCCTCCACGAATAACACGCTCTCGGTTCTATTCGATTCGACAACCTCACAAATCACATTCACAAGCTTTAACGATCAAGAACACGAAGAAACAAACAATAGTTTTTCTCTTCTCTCAATTCTCTCTGAAAACTCTCAAAACGACAGAAACATGGCTGCTTCTCTTTTATACCCGAGCCCTAAGGTTTCCCTTAAACCGAACCGAAATCCGTCGGTCAAAAACCGAAGCCGTTGATTCAAACCAAACATGTGTCGATTGACACAATCACATGGTATCGATCGACGTACACACCAAAAATTTTAATTTTGGTTCGCGGGCGTTACGTTAAGTCTAGTGGTCCAAAAAATAAATCACAATTTTTAAGATGGCGTGCCTTTCGTATTTACTCAGCTTCCTTGATGTATAATAGTAATAAATGGAGAAGATGGTGATGCTCAATAATTTAATATTCATTCGATGATTCATTTATATGATTTTCTTCTACTATGAAGGTATGTGAATAGTCGAGAGTCTAATGTGTGGTACCCAAGAATGATATGTTTAATGTGCACTCTTGCAAATTTCTTTACTTTGATAGGAAATTAGGAAGAATAGCACTGAAAAATATTATAATTAAGTGAAGAAAAGAAAAGCTGAATTTTTTGGGCAATGCATACGTAAAAGGAAAATATCAAATATCTTCCTTTTTTGCTATTGAAGAAATGTATAGATGGGATTCTTTATAGAGGGAAGAATTAGGTGTGAAACCCTTTTTTTCCAAAAAAAAAAAAAAAAAAAACCCCTTAGAGCATGACTATACTATTATGAACAATTCAGATTTGTCAGATTTATCTACTTATGAGTTATAACCCTTATTTAACCTAAGTGTCCTTGATTTATGGTCACAAATTATTTAGACCGTATTATAAGGAAGATTCAAATAATTAATATGCTTTGTATGCTGTGTTAGAGATGTGACTATTTTGATTATTGTAACAAACACTCGGAGAGGAGACGCCACGTTAGCTGGCTTTGTACACGCGCGCGTGAGGGTTAAACGTCAACAATTGGCTACACTTTTCAAAAAGCCATAGCTATTTTATCTGTTTTGAAGTCCAGTATAGTGTCATATGGCTAATTCACCTATTTTTAAAGTGACACCAACTATATAAAGTGTAAATATAGTAACTAATCTTACAATACTTGTTAATTGAAAAAATGACTATGATGTGATATCTATTTGCAAAACATACCTAAGTTATGGTAAGTTATGGATCTTTTTTCCTCCAAATTTCATATGTTATTTATTCCGATAGAATGTTTAATTATTTTTAAAAATGATAATTTATATATGATTGATATGCTATTTTAATAGTATATGATATATAATTTATACATGATCTTTGTCAAAATCATCCCTATATAAATGTTTTATTTGATGAAATTTTTTTTTTTTATTATGCCGACTTTCTTTTATTAATCTTTATAACTATCAAATTTCACATAAGTTTCTTACTTTCAAGATTAAATTATTTTTTTGTTAACAAATAAAAATCACGGCCAGCCCTTGATACACATTGAAATTAGGGAAAATTGAAAATAAAAGACATCTACAATACACTTTGTTCATCTATACCTTTATTTGAAATATCTCATTTATGTCTAAATTACCCTTTTTGTATAAATAATTAATTTTTTCCAAACTTTTTTTGTTAAATATGTGAGAAACAATTGAATAAAACTTTTTATCAAAAGAGCAATTGTTGTTTGATAACCAAGAGGTTAAATTTTAGACTTATAAATTCGTTCTAGATTGTGTAGAAGACATTTTCTGAAATTTGTACATGTTCTAAAACCCGCAGATTACGTAATATGAACATTGTACATGTTCTAAAAAGTTTAGAGTACACTAACGTTCTACAAACTTTAGAAGACCATTTCAGAATACGTCAACTGGACTTTGCTCTATGTTCTTTATAATTTAGAATACGTATTCTTCTATTTGCTCTATGTTCTTCAAAATTTAGAATACGTATTCTTCTATTTGCTATATGTTCTCCAAAATTTAGAATACGTATTCTTCTATACGTAGAATCCCGAAAATTAAGGAAACTAAGTATTTTAAATCTTTAAATGAATCTTTCGGTTTAAGAAATCAAATATATTGTGCATTCTGAAAAATTTAGAATACATATTCTGTTTTTTTGGAATTCAGTAAATTGTTCATTTCTATATAACCTAACGTTTTTCTGATGAATTTTCTTTTATTTTTATGTGTTTAGAACTTGAACATGATCAGATTTATGTAACTAATACATAGTGTACATATACCAAGTATAAGTGATTAAAGATTTGCAGTATAAAAGCAAACTTGTAAATAAACGTAGAGTAAATGCAATTAGCTATTTTTAAAAGAATTTAATGGTTCATAAGGCCTTTATAAATAATTAGAAAATGTTTTAAAAGAAATTATTCGTGAAACTTCAAAAATATGACTAAATTATTAAGATTGTTATCACAATTTCGAATTAAAAACATGAGTAATTGCATTCAAATTCTGTAATTCATTAACAAAAACATGTTAAACAATCAGAACACCAATTTGTATTGGTTTTTTGACGATTCAAGAATAAATCTAAATTGAAAAATAATTTGTGTTAGTTTCTTAACGATTCGGTAACAAACTAGATTTCATTATTTATAAAGTTGCTATTTGGTTATTTTTGTATTAAAAAATATTATTATTGATTAAATAAAAAGTATTAAAACAAAAGAGAGAAGGAAAGTTCGAACTTGAGACAAATTTATAACTCATCAACCAACTCAACCAATAAATATTATTGTAAATTACTCTCTAAAATATGATTAAATATAATAGTTACGATTAAGGGCATAATAGGATTTTAACTAAATTAAAGTATATATCACCAAATTTAAGTAATAAAGGTATAGATAAACAAACTCCAAAAAAATCATCCTTTATTTCTAATTTTTCCTTGAAATTATTGATCATAATTCATGAAATAAGAATTTAATCAACCGTTTTAGCAGTTGTTAGGAGGAAAATACGATAACAACATCATTTGCATGTGACTACACCTTTAATGATCGTTGAAATTGTTATTCATGCATTTTAATTAAAAAAAAAAGTATTTACTCCACTTTACCCTATTTTGTTTTCGTCTTTTCTTATCTCATGGGAAAGTTTATTACTCCAACTCAATGGAATGGTATCCAGATTAACATCATATAAATAATAAAACATTTTCTATTTATTTATTTTACTCCTTTTTATTCTATTTTCTTATTTTATTTTTCTTTCTATTACTCTATAGCATTTCCATTTTTTTACTCTAAAGTTTTACCATTCACACATCTAAAGTTCATATACGATTTTTCTTAACCAAGAAAAAAAAACTGCTAAATTAAAGAATTTAATCGAAGAATATAACATTGAACAAAAATAAGTTACGGTTAACATTTTTCTCATACATCTTGTATGTGTTCCTGCTTTGGTGACATACCATTTCGATTTTTAATTATTCGTAGAAATTAACACTCTGAATTCTTATGTTAATTTGCTTAACAAAAAATATTCGTTTTTACAGTATCTGATTATCTCCTACTGTAAACGAGACACATGATATTAATTCATCGTATCTATTAGACACTAAAAATTTGATTGCCTACTAGTAATTTAGAGTAATTCATACGAACTATGAGGAGAATGAAGATTAAGAAAACAAGAATATAACTAATTATTGTACTTAATTAGTAGAAGTCAAATGGAGTGTGAAGGGTGAAGACAAATATAGCCGTTGATCGAGAACATTCTTTCACTTAGCCGTTGAAATTGTTTGTTTATTTGTGACAAAAGAGTTTGGATTCTAAACCGTTTCTAGTGAAAGGTGTATTATGTATGCAATATAGTAATGATATATCTTTGTTTTCTATTTTACGGAGATTAACAAATTTTAGTTTGTCACTAATATCAATTGTATCATAATCATCAAACCGAATTGGTTTTCATTAACCGATGCAATTGAGTGTAAAACAAAAGATGGGTAGACCTCGTTTTTTGTTTTTTGGGCAACGGGTAATCATCACTCAAGTAAGCAAAATATATAAATAAATAAAAAAACATCAAATTAATATTTAAACTGACTGTACGAAGTCCAACATGGGAAATTGAAATCTCTTAAAAGCAGTGCTATGATTGTTCGAATCTCTTAAAAAGTTTTCCCAAAAAAAAAAAAAAACTATCATACTATAATTTAGGCATGGGTGTTCGGTCGGTTCCACTCTTTCGGATATATAGATTTTGTACCATCGGAAATGTTTAGATTTTCAGTTCGGATTCGGTTCAGTTCCAGATTAGTTCGGTTCTTAATTATAAAACCCAGTAATTACCAAAAAAAATAGGTTCTCACTCGGTTAGATTCGTTTAATGTATTTTTTTAGTCAAAATACCTAAATATATCCGCAAATATATAAAATATCTGGTAAATAAATAAAATACCCGGTATAAACTCGCCAAAAAAGTGGAATAAGTACATCCGCGAGGAGGAGAAGGAGCAGATGAGTCTGAAGTCCTTCTGTGAATACCACCAGTTGTACGGACATACCACGATCGAG
This sequence comes from Arabis hirsuta, assembly GCA_964056655.1. Lineage (NCBI taxonomy): Eukaryota > Viridiplantae > Streptophyta > Magnoliopsida > Brassicales > Brassicaceae > Arabis > Arabis hirsuta. The sequence continues at coordinate 676,123 of OZ053301.1, forward strand.
TGTAGACATCTCAAGGATAATTTGTTGGCCAAATTTCAGCAAGGAGAAATCCATATAGACGGCCCAGGACAACGAACTCAACGTGATAGTCCGAACCAAAAATCTGACCAGGGCGGAACTAACATCATCGCTGCGCCAAAGCGGAGCCACGACGATCAAAACAATAACAGCAGTGCTCCGCCGGCCTCGAAACAAACAATAAATATAAATATGATAATGGACGAGTTCCTGTCCGGCAGCGATTCCGTCCATTCCATCAAGCAGTACGAGAAGATAGCGGCCGCAAAGCAAAACTATCTTAACAAAAATGAGATCGATATGCCAATAATCTTCACCGAGGCAGACACTCAAGGGGTCGCCATGCCACATAACGACCCCCTGGTCGTAGGTTTTTTTTTTTTTTTAAATGAAATTGGTAAAGTTGAAAAAGCAAAAAACAAGGTGTCGTTTAATTCAATTTGACCTATCAATTTTTTCTTTTTCAAAATCAATATTCTCAACAACTAATAAGAAAAGTTTATTAATTCTTTCTCAGATTTATTTTCCGAACCAAAACGACTCAGTTCATTTACTGATGTGTCTTTTTTTTTAGTAAATGAACTGAGTAAATGAACCAAAAGATAAAAGACACGTTAGTAAATGAACTTAGTCGGTTTTGGTTTGAAAAATAAATTCGAGAAGGAATTAATAAACTTTTCTTATTAGTTGTTGAGAATATTGATTTTGAAAAAAGAAAAATTGATAGGTCAAATTGAATTAAACGACACCTTGTTTTTTGCTTTTTCAACTTTACCAATTTCATTTAAAAAAAAAACCCTAAATAGAAATTGTTCATCTTCTTCTTCCTTCTGGTCTTCGTTTCCCTGCATAGAAGTTCTGGTTGAGATTGGCAATTGAATACAGATTTGAAATCAGATTAATTCAATTCAAATATGGGTTCTTTCTTAAAGGGTTGTATACAAGAGAATATCAAATCACAAGCAAAACCAGAGAGAAAGCAAAAAAAACAAAGAGAAAACAAACAAATAAAAAACAGAGAGGAGAAAATGTCTGTTACGAAAATTTTGAATCTTTTCAAGGCTGGAGTCGAGGCGACAGTTCGCCACTGGAAGAAGGAGACGATCGATCAGTTCTCCTTCATGCGAGCATGGGGTAATGTTGGTCGTGTTGCAGCTCTGCTTGTTAGAGATGAGATCGCGAAGGAGGATGGTCTTGAGGATGTTTGTCTTGCTGAAAAAGATAACAATTGTTCCTTTTAAGGAAAAAACGATGCGATCTATCAGTTTCAACTCGTGCATTACAAGTTGAAGGTTAAGGTTTGAGTCTCCTAACAATTATCAGGAGGACGAAGTCTCTGAAGAGACAGCTGAAATGGATTGTTCTGCGATTGATGCTGAGATCAAGGCCAAGTTTGGAATAGTTGTTCCTGCACCAGAAACCAGGAGAGAGGTGGTGGTTAAGAAGATTGCTAAACTAATGGGGAAATCCAGTAAGTCTCGCAAGGAGATGCAGAAGCTTGGAGAATATGAGGATGAGCTGAAGACGATTGACCAACGTGCAAAAAATGTGCAGATCCACAAAGATACAAGAAAAGAGGGAGTAAAAGGTTATTTGTAGTCTCTAAATTTCTGTTATGTTTATGTACTAGTTTAATTTGTTTTTTTCAATTTTTAGCCTTATTATCTTTTGTCTTAAGTCTCTAAATTTTATGTTATATGTTATCAAGTACTAAGAAGTTTGTTTTTATTTTGGTTTTTAATCACATAAATCTCTCGCTTCTCTCTCCTTAACCACTCTGATAACATCCAACAGTAAAACAAACTTACACGATTAAGACATAAAAACAACAACGCACCAAGAATTTTATATCACGCCAATAGTGATTTCAATCTCATGCCAACACCAACATTGACACAAGTCTAGTTTCCTACAGAATTTTTACACAACTGTGACAGTTTAGAAAGAGAAGTTTCCAACTGTGATAATGTCTTTACACAAGATTAGAGATTGATAAAAGAATAAATTTACTGTTTGTTGGATTATCTAGAGGCTTTTCATCTTTAGACAATTTTTTTTTTGGATTTAGTAATTATTAAATGTTTTGAAAGGTTAATTAGCATCCAATATAGCCACCTTCAAATAAATTACTACAAATAAACAAACACAAAGATATATTGGGTTTAGTAATTATTAAATGTTTTGTGTTTGTTTTTCTGGTGGAAAGTTCCATCTTTTTGTCTACAACTCTTTTTCACTAAGAGTTGGGAAATACATTGGGATCTAGACAACTAACCATGTAACTTGGGTAGCTTTGATAGCATTGTTGCCATGACATTCCACTTATCTTTAACTTTGCACAAAACATAGACATTGCAGAGCACAATCAACAACTTCAACCTCCTCCTCCTTCAAAAAACAAACAGTATATAAATCCATACACCCTTCCTCAATAACTTTGAGCATAAATCTATATCACATTTTCCTGCCATTTTCTTTAACCATTTAAATAGAAAGGAGTGTCCACATTATAATTGTTTGTTTCCTCGAATACCTTTTCTGCATAAATGGAATTGTTATGTACTTCTAACCACAGTTTCGGCATTAACCCCTTGAAGCATTATTTTAAATTTCTCAAAATCAGATAATTGCTCTCACCCAACAAGGCTCAAGCTGAAGCAAATTTCGCCAATAAATTATTTGGTGCAAGCATGATAAGTCCTCATGGAACTGTTCAACCCCAATTTAATTTATTTGCTATCAACCCCAATTTCTCATAAAACATTTATATATGGATAATTAGATAGATAACATAAATTTGAGTAAAAGTTGTGAAAATAACGAGTTGAAGTTTTTTTTTCACGGATGATTTAACAAAGATCATGCATAAATTATATTATATATCATATATTAAAATAGTATATCATCATATATAAATTAACATTTTTAAAAATAATAAAACATGCTATCGGATTAAATAACATGTGAAATTTGGAGGGAAAAATCCACAGCTTACCATCAGTCAAGTATGTTTTGCAAATAGATATAACATCATAGTCATTTTTCAATTAACAAGTATATATAGTAAGGTTATTTATTATATTTACACTTTATATAGTTCAGTAGTGTAACTTTAAAATTTGTATTGTCCGTCTCCTTATTTTAGTTTGTGTTGTTTGTTAAAGTAAATTGCAAGAGTGCACATTCAATATATCATTCTTAAGTACCACACATTAGACTCTCGAATATTCACATACTTTCATAGTAAAAGAAGAAAATCATATATATGAATCTTAGAAGGAATATTAAATTATTGAGCATCATCACATTCTCCCTTTATTCTTATACATCAGCGAAAAGCATCTTGAAATTTGTGATCTAATTTCTGGACCATCAAACATAACGTCATTTTTTTTTAAGGTTCAGTCTTTTTTCTTGCCTCGAATGAAAATAACTTAACGTGTGAATAAATGACAACATAAAATTGAACTAGCTATGTATTACCATGATTTTGATAATATTTTATGTAAGGTACAAACAAAAGTAAAGGAGATTATAAAAACAACTGCCTTTAGACCAAAAAAAAAAAAACTGCCACAATGGAAAGAATTTACAAGATGAATAGACAACAAATAGAAACTTGAAAAGATAAAAAAGTATAAAAATCCACAGGGGATAATAAAAAGAGAAAAAGTGAGCTGCACCAACTTCTTAAGTCTCGTATGATGATCAACTTAATTTTATGGATCATAATAGTTGTATGATTATATCTAAAACATAAAATATCTTAAAACATACTCATGAAGATTAACTGTAAACTTATCTTTAATAAAAATTATACTCTTCGATGAATTTTCTTGTATTCCTTTTTTATGGTTCCATTTAGATTTTGACGGAAGTTGTAACGTGGCTCTGTCTATTTTTAACGGCTCTTTTGCCATTTGCAAAGAATCATCCAACGGTCGAAAGTTGTTTAGTCTGACAAGCCCATCTTTAAGGACTTCGAGTTTGACCGCGAAGGTGATGCGTACTTGCGTAGCCAGTTCTTAAACCCACTGATGTTGATCTCCAATGCTGAGGTATTTAATTAGTGTCTCTGATAATCTACCCAACCACTCTTTGGTGAGTATGACGATTAAATCCAGCATCAAAGTTACACTTATGCATACTCAATGTAGGTTATATATATATCCATGAAGTTTTGTGTATTTGTTGAGGAGTATGTGTAAGTATTTAATCCTTTATATATTAATAGAGAAGTGATTAGCTTAGTTGTCCTCTATAGAATCATTCTCCCATTTTTATTATGACATGGTATTGATAAAATATAACATGGCAATTGGACTCTCTAATTAAGTCCACTAATCATAATTACTTAGTTCATTATTATTTTTATTAATTATATACACAAAATATTAAATGTCTACACGAAAATATTAATCTATGACTATTATTAATTAGAACATTGATAGTCTAAAAAACAATTTAATAATTTTAAAACCTTAATAACCTACGCCTATAATATTGAATAACATATGTCTAGCTTACATTATATATTGAATTCATTTACATTTAATTTACATTTAGAACTTTTTTTCTATTCTTCTCTTATCAACAAATAAGGTGTTTTTTTAAATGTTTTCTTCTATGCTAATAATATTATGGATTTAAATAATTCTAAATATTCATAAGACATTCCGGTGAAGGTAAAAATCAATTTTTCTTTTTTATATTGAAATAAATATTTTCATTTTAATTGTATCTAAAAATAATATTTTATAAAGTATATATGCACATTATATCATGATTCATGTACTTCATTAGCAATACTATTATCATCTGGTCAAATTTATGTCGCGACCTTCTCCATATATATATATTTTTTGTGTGTGTTTGATTTTATATAATTAATTTTTATTATTTTTTAAGGCGAATTTTATACAATTAATTAATTGACATTCTAATATATTATATAATACCTTAAGCAAATATAAGAAAATGATAGAATATCAATGTGAATATTTTTATAATTTTCGTAAAATTAGAAAAATGTTTGATCTAACTGCCCAAATTCAATATTACATCTAACAAAAAAAAATATTTAGCTAAAATCTATTCGAATAAAAGAAACCAAAATCAAACCATACAATATTATCCATAGTAGATATTTCCATTTTAGATATTGTTATTCACAAATAGAATAATTCACACAGGTTAAATCAAATGAATATTAAACACAATTAAACATAATATGTCGTATTTTGTTTTGTCAAATTTTCATGTTATAAAAAAATTTAAACACAAAGTAATAATAGTTTGGTACAAGATAGACAATACAACATCAATAGAAATAGAAAATATTTTAATTTTACTTGGTTATTACAATATAAAATTGGATCCCAAGACCAATTCAATTGTTTTTTGTTAATTGAATCGTAAATGAATTTGATACACAAAAAAAAAGAATTTTAAATGAATTTATATTATTAAAATTAAAATTAGTGCTAACAAACAAAAAAGATATTATTTCATACAAAAAACAGAATTGGAATCTAATTAAACATCATTAGCAATTTTTAACCAGAAAATAATATTCTTCTAATTTATCTAATTTTTAATAAATATTTAATCGCGTATCACGCGGGAATCACCTAGTGTTTTATTACAAGCCAACATTAAAGGCCCAAGGCAAAATCTAGTTTGCTTTAGTAGTAGGTATGGTTATATGGATGGAGAATGAGGTATGTTACAAAATCCTTTTTGCAGTTTAAAAAAAAAATTAGTTTTATGTGGGATTCAGATGGTTGAACATTTGTCAAATCTCAAGAGAAAAATAATCCACAAATTTGATGATAGGATTTACCTAACAGCTGTGTTTTTGCAGAACTGATGAACACTGATCGATGCTTCAGTTAATTTTCCCTAACACTGATCGACATCATTTTATAATATTATATTTACTCAGTTTAAAACAAAAATCATAATGTGAACTTTGTGAAGTTTGATACGTTGTGAAATTACAAATGTAGATTGGCGATGATAATTTAATACAAATTAAAAATGTAGTGTGATGCGATTAAATTGAATTATGTAATTCATTCCCTTGTTGGGGATAAACAACTTAGAGGTAAACTTTTTTTGTTGTTGCTATTTTTTGGGGATGTTGATGCAAATTACGGTTGTTTAAGAAATCAAATATTACCATGATAAATTCAATAATAATGACCACGTTTATTTAAAAAGAAAAAACAGTCTTTAAATACTACAGCAAATTACGCTCTTAAATGCAATGCAAACAATTGTGCAAATGGTAGCACAAACTTTTATTCCATATTGTAAAAATGTCTATAAGATTCGAACTCATGAACTCTGGCACAAAAACAACGTCTCACAGCCACTGTACCACGACGAGAAGCTTTGTTTTATTCCTTAACATTTACATATATATCGTCATTTACATATGTATGAAATTATTATCGCCCATCTACATTTGTAAGTTGATTTTAATTTTTTTATTATGCCAACTTTCTTCTATTAATCCTTATAACTATCAAACTTCACATAAGTTTCTTACTTTTAAAATTAAATTATTTTGACACCAACATTAAAATTGTTGACTCATAATCCTCTATGTTTTTTTTGTTTGCTTTCTATATATATATATATATATATTGATTTGATACTTTGAAGACATTATGTTGTTACTTACATGTTTTTCATTGGCAATCTTGCAAAAATATATTAAAAAGATCATTAGAACCACTGTTTGAATACATTAGAATCGCAATAAAAGTGTAATTTTTATCCAAAACAATAACTAAAGATAAAGTAGAAACAATAATGATCTCAGCACGTTTTATTTATAATAGTTTTTATATTTTACCTTTTTCAATTACATTTGAAAAGGTGATTTAAAAAAAAACTTATAAACGACAAATTCTTTTTCTTCTTAGACGATCTTTCTATTCTCTATAGAAATTTATGGTGACAGAGGAGAGTTTAATTTTCAATAAATTTGGATTTGAAAAATGAAATCAATTCAAATGGATTTGTTCTTATTTGTAATGGAAGACAAAACCAAAATATTTTTGTTCTCTAAAAAATGGAATGAGCTTGGGCATGAGGGAGCCCTTGTAGTAATGGAAAAAGTGAAGGAGGAGAAATGAACTGAGGAACACTTTGAAGCGGCATAACCGACTTGCGTTTCACACTCAGCAAAAACTCAATTTTGAGTTACTTTGATTTTGACCTTTTCACGCACGAGGACTTCATTTGGTACGACGTTGAGAGGCTATCAATGGGAGGAACGATGCCCAAGAGAGAGATTACCGCAATATCTGCCAGCGAATTGAAGCATACGATAGAGGAATGGCCAGAGGTGATGGCGTGCTAGCGGAAGCAAGTAAAACAAGTGATCAAGAATTCATCAGCTGTCTTAACCTCTTTTGAAGAAAATTCTCTATCATGTAGTACATGTTTGCATCTAAAAAATTGCATCTTTGTTAAACATCAGTTATCAGTTGTCTCTAATTCTTCATCATGTATGTTTGCATCTAAAAAAATTGCATCTTTGTTAAACATCTACTTGTCTTCAATTTTTTTTTCACATAAAGAACAGATCCAATATCTCTATTGCATCAACTCATAGACTTGTTAGATGGGGTTAAACACAAAGTACAAAACTCAAACGGATCTCCTTGTGTTCACATACAAAACAGATTCATCATTCTATTACATCAACTCACGGAATTAAAATTGCAAAACGGAATTCAAATTTTCAAATATAAAACAGATTCATCATTATATTACATCCTTAAAATTTTCAAATTTTCACATACAAACGGATTTCAAACTCAGGGACTTAAAATGTTAGATGGGGTTGATACAAAACACTAAAAAAGCTTCATTGATCCGCTCAGGGACTTAAAATTTTAGATGGGGTTGATACAAAATACTAAAAAGGCTTCATTGATCCTTCAGTTTCTGCAACTAATGCTTGCTCCTCTTGTCTGAACAAGTGTTTCTTCTTCTTGCTTCTCATCCTCGTGAATCTTGGGTTTCTTTACCCTTTTGGCTAATCTGATGAGTGTAATATGAACACAGCTTTGGGATGGTGAAGCTGAGGAAGAAACCTGTTCCAGTAACACACACACACACATGTCAATTCAAGTACCCATCATGGTGCATTAGTGCTTAACATTTTGTTTTCAAACTGTGTTCCTAATTGTTGTCGTACCAAATGCGGACTGCCTCCACAGTGTTATGACATGTTGCTCCAATTAGCAGCAATGGTGTCACCTGAGACGAAAGAGAAACAAGAGATGAAATCACCAAAACCAATATCCTAGAGAGAGACACACATAAACACATGGAACTCTCTCTTTGAGTCTTGGTTTTTCCTAAAGATAACACATTGACATTGATGGATCAAATCAAGCCTAGTGTACCTTTGTTCAAACACACACAAAACAATTCCATGAGTGTGATTAAGGCTAGAAACAAAACACAAGCGCCACATTACCAAATCACTGATTATCTCTCCAAATCGATTTCAGACAAGATCGAGGCTAGAAACACAAGACAAGCTAGAGAATGTAATGGTACCTAAAGTTGACTCCTTTGGCGGCAAAGAGAGAGAGTCGATTTCGCCACATTACCAAATCACTGATTATCTCTCCAATCCAATCCGCTTTGACATTCACCTAATCATCAATTCCACACACAAGCAAATCAGAATCATACATAAGAGAGAAAGAAGGATCAAGAGTGCGTACTTGGAAGATCTGGAGTAGGTAACAAAGGAGCCGGATTTTGCTTCGATCAACCATTATACTTGCGTGTTCTGGGCTTTACGATGACTAGCTCCTTTCTCTTCCAAAAGACCCTTTTGCCCTCCTTTCGTCGTCTTACGAACCACCGCGGCTAAACGGATCTTCGATTTACGGACCGGAGAAGATGAGACAGGTGATGGGTAAGGAGAATCGTTAGTACAAATTTTATATAAACAGTGGATTTCCAAGACAAGCAGTGGATCATATAAACCGTTGGACCAAATTTTATATGGTTCCATTTGAATCTTGACGGAAGTTGTAACTTGTAACGTGGCTCTGTCTATTTTTAACGGCGTTTATCTTTTGCCGTTTGACGGAAAGTTTTATTACAAATTCTAGTTTGCTTTGATAAGGATCTTGTATTTAGATTATCTCTTAGGAACTAATGATGCTACACAATTTTCAAATTAAAGACTCTTGAGCCATATCATTTACTAAAACTTGGACATGGAAAAAAAAAAAAACATATCAGTGATTGTGTCTCGTGCCCAATTACACATCTTTGGCATGTCTTGTCAATTTGAATCTTGTTGCACTTGGCAATATCTTTTGATAGAGAAAGTGTTATAGCTTTGGCTTAATATTTATTTTCCAAATTTTTGTTTTCTAATACAGCATCTCCATGAGCCAACCAACCTTTTTAACCGCGTATATTTTCATGTTTTCGCTTTGTTCCAAACTACTTCATCTAGTTTCTTTGTTTTGGGTAACATAGATGGTTGTCACATAGAGTATAGTAAAAAGGTTTGTGGTATTTTAGAACTAAAATTTGTGTTTGTGGTATTATTGGATTAAAAGGGGTTAAAACTAAATTACACATGCACACAATGCCATGCATACCCATGAAATCATTTTACATGGGACACAATACGATTGATTTTTAATTAAAAAAAAATTAAATTATTTTTACTTCTGCTTTGTTTTATTTTATTGTGACATTAATAATGCTTCTATATTTATAATTTTATATGGGCATTATTTATTTGTTTCAAAATCAAAATCTCTTGCCGAGAAATCTCATGATATCATCGGAGTTTTGCTGATCGTTTAAAAAAAAAATAAGAAGGTGGGGCCCAATTGAAATCAGAGAAGGAGAGGACTGATGAGATGTGTCAAACTGTGATTGGCCAACGTGTTGGGTTGAGTGATCGGCTCAGCATGATGAGTTTAACATGTTCGGATATTACTAAAAAAATTTATATTTGCACTTACGAGATATATAATTACTAGACTAAAGATCCGCATTATTTATAATTTAATCTTTTAAAAATGTGTAAGAAAATGAAATATTTTATTACGGAAAGCTAAATTAAATCATCCATAAAAATTAATAAAATAAAATTAAAAACGTTACTCTAAAACCACTGATTGAGAAATATTACATTTATTTATTAATTTCTATGTTTTTGTTATTTGATTTACAATTTAATATATCACATTTTTTTAAATTATTAGTTTTTATTCCTATTTAAATTATATAACCTTTTTATTATTTTACTAAGTATAAAAGAAGACAACGTTAAATCACTCCATAAAATAAATAAAATAAGATTGAGAACGTCAACACAAAATCACTTACAAATATGAAACCACTTATAGAGAAATTTATCAAATATTAATTGATTTTATCCACTTTTTTTATTATATTATTTTTTTTATTAAATTATATTATATATTTCAAATAATTATTTTTAATCTAATCTAAATTAGATTTACCAAACAATAAAGTGGGAAAGTAAATTAAACCACCCTATAAAAGTAAATAATATTAGATTGAGAACGTTAATACGCAATGAATGATAAAGAAGTCTACCATGAAGTGATAAATTAAAATTGAGAACATCAATACAAAACTAATATAAAAAAGTCTATCAAATATTTATTTATTTTATTTTTTATATTGTTTAATTTTAAATTTAACTATATTATATATTTCCAAATAATTTGGTTTTCGTCATTCTATTAAATTAGATTTAGATTTTCCTAATCATATTTAAATTAAATTTACTTTTTACTATTTTATAAATAAATAGATAAATCTTTTAAAATATGGTCAAATCTAAAAAGCAAAAAGCTCGTTGTAAATAAAATCATCCATATTGATTTTAAATAAGCAAGTCAAAATGATTTAATCTCAATATTACTTAACATGTGTTGGTGTTATACAATATTATACTCCACGTAAGTGGTCTGCATTAAAAAGAGACAAACGTGGCTTGTGAAAAACAAAACAAATGTTTATGTTATATCTATCTAACTTCTTTTATCCCATAATATTCACGGAAATAGTTGGAAAATAGTAATAATAAAATAACTCGATGGATTAGTTTTTATTGGTGTTTACTAAAGAATCTACATATTTTGTAGGTTAGTAATTTAATGTATGACTTGCTTGCATCTGTGGCTAAAACCAAAAATGTTTATCATCCATCTAACTATGGCCTTGATTGGACAACAAAAGCGGTGCAGTTCTGAAGCTCTTTTTTCTAAAATCGTAGAGGATATTAATTTGTTTTTTATGTAGTAGTTTTTTTAGATATATTAACGTTGTTACTAAATTGAAAACAAAAAAATATTTTTTTACAGTTTAAATTATTCATTTGTAAAAATTAGTTTGGTAAATATATACAAGTTTTTTATTTGTTACTAAATCAACATTTTAATTTATGAAAATAATAATAACATTATTTTATTTCATAAAATTATTATATCAAATATACGATTTTTTTGCTAAAAAAATCTTAAATATACATTTAAAACAGCTTTTCGAATTTTTCACCAATCAAACAATTATTTTGAACAGCATGTTATTTTTTCACCAATCAAACCACACTTGATCCGCAAAATATATTTTTCCACACAATCCGCAGTTATACAATACCGTCCCGCACAATTTTATTATCCGCACCGCTTTAACAATGTTACCATTCGGAGCCTATGTATCGGAAATAGGATACATAGAAGGAAATCTAAACAACTTGTGGATCATCAACACGAAAAAGAAAAACACTAACGAACTGTTAAAGCTAAGGGATAAGGTTTACCAGTGGATAAGATTGAGAGTAGGCAATGGCGAAAGATGTTACTTCTGGTCCAGCAACTGGTCTTCGTTAGGTAACATCCGCAAGTTCTCAATTGGCGAAGGGTCGGGTTCAATGGGAATTCCAAATGACTCTACCTTGACTGAGCTTTGGGATAGAGGAGGCTGGGTCTTACCACCTGCAAGATCAGAATTCAATCTGCTCTCTCCTCAATTTGTATAACACAATCAGAAGACGTTTATGAATGGTGGCCAAATGATTCGAAGAGATCAACCTACTCTACCAGTGAAGTTTACAATTTGATAAAGAGCCATTTACCTTCGGTTTCATGGTCTACAGAGGTCTGGTTCTCTGGTGGAGTGCCGAATCATAAAATCTTCACATGGCTCACGATACTAAATAGGATTCCAACCCGGGATCGGCTAGCAAGATGGGGACTACAAACAGGAACAAATTGCCTCCTCTGTAACTATGATCTTGAATCGAGGGACCATCTTTTCTTTGATTGTGATTACAGTTGGGAGATTTGGAAGGAAACGGCAAGAAGATGTGGGCTCATTCCGCAAAGAAATTGGGACTTGATTCTTCTACAACTAAGAAGCTACCATCCACCAAATCCATCTCGGAAGCTACTGTTAATTGCGTGGCAAGCCTCCTTGTTCATCGCCAAACATTCAAGCAAATTACTACCATCAATAGAGAAATTGATGGATTGGTTCGAAATCGCATTTCGAATCAACAATCGGCATCATCTACACTAATCCAGCTTTGGTTCTCAACGGAATGAACAGTTCCGGCCGATTGGAATGAAACTCAAATCTTCGTCCGTCCTTCGACTTCATCATCCGATTCAGGTCTGATTACGGTCTCGTTAATGGGCTCTTGGGCCATCTCATTATGTTTGTTTTTCTTCTGAATTTGCAATAGGCTATTTTGCCAAATGGGCTTTTACGGTTTAAGCTTTGTAACATTTTATTCTCACGCTTTCAATAGAATAATATTTTCAAAAAAAAAAACTATGTATCGGAAATATTAGGGCGAACCCGAGAGGATAGAAATCTATATATGTATTGTGAGATGTAATTATCCTCTATATATGTATTGTGAGATGTAAATTTAAATACACTACCGTTGCATTTAGTGATTTCATAACACTATAATAATAATCAAAATTTTAAAGGTTTGGCTAGCCGATTCCTCCTTTAACCTTTTGAGTCGTATATTTTTTTTTTATTAATATTTACTATTTTTCTAAGAAGCAATTTTAAAGGATATGACACATGCATGCTTAAAAACCCCTCGATAGTGATATTATTATGTTTCTAAAGTTGTATCGAATATATATTCGGACCCGACCCGAACCTAGAAGAAACCAAACTGAACCCGACCTTAACCCAAAATAGATTGAAAGACCGTAAACCTGAATCAAACGCCTAGGCCTGGTACAAAAATATATATAATCATACAAGGGAGAGTATACAATTCAGAAATGGTCCGGATTGAGCTTTGGGCTTTTTAGCTCTAAGTAATTAATATGTACGTATAGACAGAACAAGTTTGGGAAAATGGCATAAAAAACTTTGAAGATTAAACCTCTATAGTTTATCACTAACACTTGAAACCTCCAATATGACATTACTTACAATATCAACCACCAACGTGACACTTTTGTACGTGCAGTCAAAATTTTAAACGGAATAGTAAATGCTGTTAATGAAACAGTAACTCCGTTTAAAAACTAAGTTATTTAAATTTTAAAAAAAACGTCTATTAGATTCGAACTCAGGCACAAAAGCAACGTCTCATAGCCACTGTACCACGACGAGAAGCTTTGTTTTATTCCTTAACATTTACATATATATCGTCATTTATATATGTATTAAATTATTATCGCTCATCTACATTTGTAAGTTGATTTTAATTTTTTTTATTATGCCTACTTTCTTCTATTAATCCTTATAACTATCAAACTTCACATAAGTTTCTTACTTTTAAAATTAAATTATTTTGACACCAACATTGAAATTGTTGACTCATAATCCTCTCTTTCTTTTTTTGTTTGCTTTCTCTATATATATATATATAGATATTGATTTGATACTTTGAAGACATTATGTTGTTACTTACATGTTTTTCATTGGCAATCTGGCAAAAATATATTAAAAAATCATTAGAACCACTGTTTGAATACATTAGAATCGCAATAAAAGTGTAATTTTTATCCAAAACAATAACTAAATAGAAAGTAGAAACAATAATGATATCAACACGTTTTATTTATAATAGTTTTTATTTTTTACCTTCTTCAATTACATTTGAAAAGATGATTTAAAAAAAAAACTTATAAACGACAAACTCTTTTTCTTCTTCGACGATCTTTCTACTCTCTATAGAAATTTATGGTGACAGAGGAGAGTTGACTTTTCAATAAATTTGGATTTGAAAATCAAATCAATTCAAATGGATTTGTTCTTATTTGTAATGGAAGACAAAACCAAAATATTTTTGTTCTCTAAGAAATGGAATGAGCTTGGGCATGAGGGAGTTCTTGTAGTAATAGAAAAAATGAAGGAGGAGAAATGAACTGAGGAACACTTTGAAGCGGCATAACCGACTTGCGTTTCACACTCAGCAAAAACTCAATTTTGAGTTAATTTGATTTTGACCTTTTCACGCACGAAGACTTCATTTGGTATGACGTTTCAGTAGTGGAATCGTTTATGGGATATATACACTTTGGGGATGGCTCGACAACGTTGGGAATTTTAACGAGAATGTCTTCCAAATTTTCAAGCATCTTTCGCAGTGGTATTGAAGCAGCAATCCGGAAGTGGAAGCCATCACGTGAAAGAATGAAGCATTTCTCTTTTTCAGAGAAATGTGAATCACTTGGATATGAAGGAGCAAAGGCAGTGGCTGCAAAGGTGAAGGAGGATGAAGGAAATGATGAAGAATTCCTAGTTGAGATATCTGCTAATCAAAGTTTCATGTTCCAAAGCACAAAGTCTATTTTTGAGTTCAAGCTTCAAGGCAATAGAGTTAACATTAAGGTGGAGACACCTCCTTCTTCAGACTCAGAAGAAGAAGGAGGATCTCATCCCGAGTGTTGTGTGTCTCCAAGATGATCTCATCCTTCAAAGGTGTTGTGTGTCTCCAAGATGATCTCATCCCGAGTGCGGCAGATTCAAAACTGAAGCGTATCTCCCTGCTGCCTCACCTCGAAACTCGGCCTCATTGCCAAACACAGTTGGTAACCAACATGGCCATGTCCTCCTCTTCTCTCGAGGAAGACGAGGACTGCATTCTCGCCGTCAAGTTCGTGGGACCTCAGCTTAGTTTATGTAGATCTGCTCAAAAGGATCCCGAGTGGGTTAACATTAGAATCACGGAACCAGGCTTCTTCCGTTCCCGAGTCATGTATTCAAAGAGATTTAATACGTTCTCAATGCCAAGTTCTGAAGGCACACACACACATGATCTTGGGATCTTGAAAAGCACAGGGACAAACCTAGGTTGCAGAAATGGGACTTTCACGGCATTCCTGATGTTGTGCAATCAGAATGGGGGAAATTAGATTGTTGTTGCACGGAGGTACAGTTAGTGGAGTCACGAGACACGAGAGATATGTTTATGGTTAAGAAGCTCAGAAAAAGAAACAACTATGAGGGTGGGAGGATGGAAGAGAAACGAATAATGGTGTTCAAGCTAATGGATGAAATGGTTGGTGCGAAATGCATTAATTTTGTTCCAACGTGTGGGGCTATTTACACTGAAGACATTGGAGATCTCTGCATGGTCCTCTCCAAGTCTGAACCTTTCTGCCTCCAGGCTAGCTTGTATGACCTGTGCCCAAACGACGTTTATAATTCCTAGACAGTAGCGAAAGTGGATCAATGGGTCTCAAGTATCAGAAGTACAAGGCTAGTACTTTTTCCACTTACCGGGTCCCTTACTTCATTCCACCTCAAACTTACCTTTATGCTAATGGGCTTGCATCTCGATCTGATTCTTTGTAAGGTTGAGATCAATCAGCTCAATGTGCTCTCTTTTTAATGGAAATGGAAAAAGAAATCATTTTGTTTTGGAATTTCACCGCTTGACAAAGATAAAGAAAACATAAATCTTTATCAGATAATGTCATTAGATTAAATTAACTTGGTTGAGTCAAGTGTATAAAAAATAAAGAGAATTGGGAGCAGAAACTAAAAACACTTGACAGTATCCAGATAGCCTCTAGTAAAGCAAGTATGTTTGATCAATAAGTGCTAAAGCATGAACTGATCTCCCGGAGTCCAAAACTGTACCTAACGCCTTAAGCATCTTCTCGTCCCTGGTCTAGCAAGCTTCGGCTTAATAACCTATCCAAGAACACAGTTATATGATGACACTTGCATTCCATTCTATAATCAAACCACAAATTTTCATTTGCCCATACCGTAGAAGGTCAACTCTCTGAATCTCTTTTCATTTTCTTACTCTGTAACATTATAACCAAAAAATGTAATTATTTGTTATCTTCTTCCTCCGTGACAAGACAACATCGCCGGATAAATTTTTGAATGAGGCTGAAATTGCTTCCATTTCTGAAAAATCCAAGCTTCCTTCCGACACCCAAGTAGTAGAGATTCTCTGTTTTTCTAGTAGACTGTTAGAAGAACTCGGGCATATACCAGATCGTCTTGAATATATTTTCTTATAGTTATTATATTAGTTAATATTTGTGTATAAGTTATATTTCTTATTTCATATGTATAAGAAACTTGCTAAACAAGTTATTAATCTTATATAAATAAATTTAATGGCTAATCAATAAAACTGAAAGAAACTATTATAATACTAAGATTTCATCCAAAATTTATCAGGAATCCAACCATAGTATCCTCCAACCAAATCCACCTACACACAAACAAAAAAAAAATCACAAATTAGGCATTTTAAAAAGAGGGGGAAAACAAAAGGTAAGATCTTTCCTCTGTTTTTACTCTGTTTTTTATCTACCAAATTTAATATAGGTTGGATCTTTTTGAAGAAATTGGTACAGAATTAAACGTACTCTGTTGAGAATCTTGGTTACTCTAGAAGAAAGGATGTGGATTCTGCTTTTCAGGTTTTTAAGGACATGCCTTGTAGGAATGTGGTCTCTTATACAACCAACTTATTCACTGTCTTTGTGATGCAGGTAGGATCGACGAAGCTGTGAGCTTGTTTACGAGAATGAAAGATGATTGTGTTGATCCCACGACTTATACATACAATGCAATGGTCAAAGTTTTTGTAAGACAAGGCTATGAGTTTTCTTCGTGAAATGGAAGACTGCAACTTGGTGCCCGATATAGTCACTAACAATTTGTTAATCGTTACGCAATGCAGGTCTGGTAATTTGGATATTGTCTATTCATTGCTTGGTTTGATTGATGAAATCGGATGTGCTCCAGACCATCAGACGTACGGTTGTATCATTGATTGTCTATGCAAAAGTAACCGGGTGGAAAAATTCCGTCGCATGTTCAATATTATGGACAAGGAGCACCAGGCAAATGTAATTATCTACAATTCTTTGATTGATGGGTACTGCAAAGCCGGGAAACTTGACGACGCTCGTCTTTTGTTTGAGAAAATGGAGACTGATAATCCAATATTTATATCGTAAGATATATCAAAAGGTTAATGAGGATAGGTATAATTATGATTAGTGGGTTAATTATACACTCACTCTCTAACACTCTCTGTGCCTATGTACAAAGTTTTCCATGTTGTCAAAAATGTGTGAGGAGGTGAAAGTTTGATTCGTCGGAAGAAAGGAGACATAGCCAAGGGAAAGAAGTGACTAATTGGATAGTTTCTGGCCAAAATCAGAATAAAAGATTGGAGAAAGTTGTTTGAACGATCAAAGTATCTTATATCGATTTCTCGTCTGCTTCATATTATGGGTACCATTGGTACTTTAATTTGCTTCATTATTTACCCAAATTATACGATTACAAACCGAGATGAAATGGGATTTTGGTAGACTTCAACCATGTATTACCGTGTAGGAATGGACCAACGGTGAACTTAGCTGCCTCCGCTGCGTTTTCAATGCTTCTATAGCCGGGCCATTTAACCTGGTTCGTTACGTTTGCACCGGGTCCGTAATTCATGTACTCACCATAATATAACTTGTCAAGTCCATCCCCGTTTCCCCACTCCAACCATCCGGCGCGATCTATCAAATCATCGATAAAAGATTTTATCAAAACCGTTCTAGAAAATTGTCTCCATGGTCGACCTAAATACGCCTTGAAGTTTTCTTTCACATGCCTCAAATCATCTGCGGCCAAGATTCGACAATTAATCATAGAAATGCCAGTTTCTTGATCTCGTTGTTCGCGGCTTTGAGCGGTGAATACGATTTTCTGGTTCAGAAGTGGTTTACGAGCATAAAGGCTACAATTCTGGAGCACGACAGCAGCATTACCGCATATAAAATCGATTGTACCAGATATTTCACATTCTCGGTAGAACTGTGTACCATAGTGGACATAGAGAGTGTCTTGGTAACCTTCAAACGTGCAACGGTAAAAAGCAGAGTGATCAGAGCTGCTTCGCAATGCCACAGCTTGTTGTTTCTTCGGTCCGGCAAAGTTCACGAAAGATATGCCCTTAGCTATGAAGTCATTACCACTCACGCCTGCACAAAACAAATTGTCTAATTAATAATCTTTAATTACAACAACAAAATTTAAATTTTATTTGGGCTCAACATAGAACTTGGTTTGAGCCTATAAAAATGTTTCCAAATGGACCACGTATTGAATTATAATCGTTACTAGTATTGTGATAATGTGCCAAAATAGATGGGTTTAAACAATTATACCGAATCACTATTTTGCCAAACCAATTTAAAAGCTTTATATTTTTAAAGAGATTTACGTGATTGATTATTTAAGAATAGTTATTGCAGATAATGTCCTATTTAACATTGCAAACCAAGAGAACTAAATGTAATTTGATCATTAAAAAAGACTAACCAACGGTAGCTGTTTCGTATGTTTTCAATTGGCCATCAATGGTATTGCGCTTTGCTTTGATGACTGTTTTTCCGATTCCTTCTCCGACGAACATTATCATTGTCTTCTTCTTTGGTATTTCCACGTTCTCAAAATATACTCCACCTCAAGGCGTCTAAGGGGGGTGGCAAGTGGTTTTATCGCACATGGCCCAAGTAAAAAATTTTAAAATTCTTTAAGAAAAAATGCCTAAATTATTTTTGTTTTTTAATTTCTTTTGAAAAATATCCAAAAAATTTTCTTTTGTCTAGGGCCTTACAAAAAATGGAGACGACCCTGCTCCACCTTTTATATAAATAATAAATCTACACCCAAAATTTGGTAAATAATATCAGATTTGTAAATGATTTGGATAAATGGTATTATTCTCCATTTTTTATATAAATCATAAATTTATACCCATAATTTGTTAACTAATATTCAAACATATAAATAACTATGGTATTATACCCCACCTTTTTTTTTACAAATCATAAACCTACACCCAAAATTTGCTAACTAACGAGTACCTATAAGTAACTTAGAAAATGTAGAATCAAGCAATTCATTTTTAAATTTTTATCATTTAAATTATTACTCATCACGAAATAGCAAATAAATGACTAAAATAAAAAGTGTGTCAACATAATTATGTGATTGGTAAAAATCACTTCTCCAATCCAACACCACCAATTACTATCAATAGTACTAACCAAAACAAAATTAGTATATCAATATTTGTAAAGAAAAAAAGAATTCAAATGTTAACATTGATGCTCTAATTATTACGTTGGGTTAGAAATTATGTATCTGGTTTTACTCAAGTTAAGAGCGGCCAAGACGGTGGAAGTAATATTCTTAAAGTTTCCCGTACCATCTTTTGCCACCATGAGATTGAATTTGGTCTCTCGAACCGCAACCTTAAGGAGATTCTTGTCATTCTCCTAGACCCAATTTGGGAACTCAACATCTACATCGGAAGCTTCCGGGATAGTGGATTGTGATAGAGAAGAAACATTGGTGGATAAAGAGATGAGAAGAAAAGTTAATGAGAGAAACTTGAGAACTTTTGTGTTTAGAGTTTTGTCTAATTGGATTATTCATTTTTAAACACAAAGTTTGAAGTGTAATAAAGTGAAAGACTTGCATGGTCTTATATAAAACTCCCAAGTGTAGTGATATGCTTTATAGATGGTTGATTGTGAATGAGATAAAACAATGGTAAATAATTTGGATAAATTGTATTATTTTCCACATTTTATATAAATCAAAAATCTAAACCCATAATTTGTTAACTAATATTCAGACCTATAAACAACTTGGAAAATGAGTTACCTCCACATTTTTCTATAAATCATAAAGCTACACCAAAAATTTGGTAACTAATATCATTCATAATCTATAAATAAGTGCAAAATTAACAGGCGGCTAACTTTCATCAGTTGAGTATAGAAAAAAACAAGGGAAACGCTTGAAATGCATGCCCACAGAAGAATTGCTAGTGAGTATGGTCCAGAGACATTTTTAGCAAAAGCAGAAGCAGCAAAAAAAAAAAAAAGAGAAAGAGAGAATTTTACATTTTCCAACTTAATATTATATCTGAAGACAACAAGAGGTCGTATCAATGTAATGACTTGTTACATTGATTTCATACGATTTAGAAAGGGAAACACAACGGAAGCCAACCTCTCAGAATCTACTCTCTCATATAAAAGACTGTTTGGCTCCAAAGGTGATCGAGGTACCAACTGACCATAGAACATCCTCTAGTAGAAGCAACTTTATGTCATCAATTCGTTTATTGGCACCAAAAAAAAATCAAAACTTTGTTAATACCTTGTTTGTTCCTGTTACTGGTTATGGGTTTTTAATGATCACACTTTCTGTGTTTGCACAAGTACTTGTCTGATATCCTATCTGTCTTGGTCCTTACTATGTCTGCGGATGGTGAAAGGGTATTCTTCTAGCTACTGCTTTCTTTCTGTTCTGCCTTAACACAGCAGTTGTGGGGTTCCTGGTTGAATTCTTCAATTTGCAGAGTGGTATTTATGAGGCATATATTTGAACAACTATTAGTAACTTTTTTTTGTTTACAATATCATTTCAGGAACAGAGGGAGACATTGGAACATGGGGTCACGAATATGTCAGGAATTTAGCGGGAGAAATTGCACAAGAGTATACAAAGCGTCAGGTTAGAAATTAACTATCCATTTTGTCTTTGGCAATTCAGTTTTTCGTCCTAAGACTTTTCCACATATTCTAAGGTTATTGGAAGTTGTATTTGGTTTCATCCTTGTGATGATTGTTGTTTTAAGGAATGACTATATGCGTCTTACTGAGATATGGTTATCTACCTGTTCCTTTTGTTATCTCAGAGTCCTATTGACGATTCAATGGAGCTAGTGCAGCAAATTGTTGCTTTTCACATGAAGATAAATTCCCAACGATGGTTATTTTTCTTGTTTATTTGTCCCTTGTGGTGCATATGTAGAAATTTTATAATTTATAGGCTTAAGACTAGCACCTTTTGGATTTTTTTTGGCTGTTACATGGCGGTAATAGATAAAAAATGAGAACTGAGAACACTGTCTGTAGTTGTCATCGAGCATGATCTTGAGGGAATTTGAATTTGTTTCTTGATTAGCCATGTATAGTACTAACTGTTTTAGAACAACTTTGTATTGTTTGTCTGGGAAGACCTCATTCTTTAGCCACATTGACCTCTTCTATTGCATCAGTGCTTAAAATTAACATTCATATGGAGACACATTGCCTGATGCCTACTTTCTTTTCTCTTTGGTATGCCTCCCTGCAGGGTATAACCTTTGAACTTGACCATGAGATGGTTGCAGACGATGATGACCGAGAAGGCCTACAGGATATTGTTAACAACACTAAGTTAAGTGAAGGATATCTGACTCTTGCAAAGGATATTGAGGTCATGGAGGCCAAAACGCCTGAAGACATATCTACAAGGTAAATCAGTTTTTGATGGATGTTACACGTGCAAATTATGTTTTCCGATTCTGCTAGACAGAATTTGGCTGCTACTTTTGTCAATGCATTTGTAAATGGTCAGGTATGATTGCAGATTTTCATAAAATGGATCTAGTGGCGACCTGTCCTCTTAATAAATTTGTTTATCACAGGACAAACTAATGACAGTACCTTGAGACTCAACCACCGGATCTTCTGGAAATTGGCTATTCAAAAATAAAGAACATGGCAAGACTAGTGCAGCAGCTAGTCTGGTATAGCTTTTCTTACTTGATGATTTTCTTTGCTGTGTTTAGATCATGGAAGTAGAAATTTTAACCACATCTTCTTGTTTCGCTATTTCAGAGTATGATTCAACTGTGGGATGTGGACTCTGGACTTTCCCAACTCGACAAGTATTTCCATAGCAATGATCATTGCTGGAGCACTGCTGGGAGTTGGGATTGTTAATTGTGGCATTAAGAACGATTGTGACCCTGTAAGCTTTATTTCTCAGGCATTGGCACTTCTTGGAGACTATATAGACAAAGAGGATTCATCTGTCCGAATTGGTTCCCAAAATGACCAGGTCAATAAATATTTTGAATAACATTAACTTATCATTTCCTACATTATGTAAACTTGGAAAGCTCAATGCTTTTTCGAGAGTCGAGACCACCATAGGAACAAAGAGAAATCGGCATTAGTGCTCTCACTTGTCACTAGGTTTTTAATGTGTTTATTATTTCGTCCATCTTCCTTGATCACATGGTTTTTATGCCTTTTTAATATATTTTTTGTTTTTATTCTCCGTTTAAGCTTGTTTTCATTATCTTTGGATTTTATAACACGTTAAATATTATTTCATAGTCTGTTTTTTGCTCTGTGGGGACGTAATGTTTGTTGAACTTCTTGCTGTCAAGTGTCAACGTAAATTATTTCACGATCAATAGAACAATAGAAGTATAGAACTTTCCAACAGTTCCGTAGTTAAAGAAAATCATATTTTTTTCTGTAAACAATAATATTTTTATCATAAAAAAAAAATCATTGTTTTCTTGATGAAAGAGCCGAAACAAATTCTATGGAAGAAATTGTTAAAGTATTAAAAAAATTTGGTAAAAAGATAGAGAGATATAAAAAAAGAGTTTAAATAAATATGAATATTATAATTTTTGAAGATTTGGTTATGCAAACCTAAGTCTATTACAACTCAAAAAATAATTACATGTATAATATAATATAATATTCTAATGGGAAAAGGTATATAATTTATTGTCTTATCTATTTCTATTTAAAATCAAAATATATAATTGATAAATACAAACATGTAAGTTAAAATTTAAAATAAAATTGTTTGACATGTGGTAAAATCTAATTGGAATTTTTTTTAACATGTGTCAAAATCTGATCGACTTACTAACACGTGTCCCGATCATATTAATTACAAAGTTTGACGCATCAAACTTTATATAATAATATATGTTATTATATAAAGCTTGATGCGTCAAATTTTATAATTAACATGATCGTGACACATGTCAAATTGGTTAACTAGATTTTGACACGTGTATACAAATGTAAAATAATTATTTTTTATTAGATTTATTCATGTCAAAAGATTTATTTACTTATCTCTATTAAATAGTGAAAAATAAACCTAATTTAAATAGGATTATAAAATTTTAAACTTAATTTAAATAAGATTAGAAAAATCTAATTATTTAGAGATATGTGGTATAGTTTAATTGAGATAGTGAAAAGTAAACATAATTTACATAGGATTAGAAAATCTAAATGTAGTTTAAATAAAATTAGGAAAATCTAATTATTTGTAAATATGTGAAATAATTTAATTTAATATCAAATAATATAAGACATAAATATGAGAATAAAATAGATAAATATTTGATACATTTTTCTATAGGTAGTTTTGTAGTGACATTCTCAATTTTATTCTATCACTTCATGGGGGTGACCTAATTTTATCTTTCATTTTTCCTGTTTGATTTGTTTTAGGAGAGTCAAAATAGTTCATATACAAATATGAGAATAAATTTATCAATATTTTGAAAATAGATATCTAAGTAGTAAAATAGGAAAATAAAATAAAAAGGTACACCTAATTTAAATATAAATTAAAAAAATTAAATATATGTGATAAAATTTAATTATGAATTAAATAAAAACATCAAAATTAATAAATAAATGTTATGCTTCTCAATTAACGGTTTTCCAACAAAGTTTTTACTTTTATTTTATTCATTTTAGCATGAAATCTAATTTTGTTTTGTACAATTCAATATATTTTTTTTTTATAGATTCATAATAAATCAAATTATAGGACCCACATATAGGCGGGTCTTTAATCTAGTACTATATGTGATGCAATGTGTTAGCTTTTCAATCAAGTTGCATATTTTTCGGCTTACTCTATAAGTTTGTCACTTATGTTATTAATTTCGAATGTTTAATTGGAAAATTGAAGGGATTATTTGAAAAATACCCTATGTTAGTTTATAAATTTTAAAAATATTTTTCTTTGAAAGCTAACTCTTTTTATATGTGATAAGACATTTTAATCTTAATTTGAATTAAAACTACATTGTTGAATAAACTAAACTTAAAATGTAAAATATGATAATATCTATAATATCATTAAATTTGTTTGTAAAACGCTAAAAAAAATTGTTGCCATGAATTAGAGAAAAGAGGAGTATATATATTGATTGATACTTTCAAGACATTGTTTTCAAAAAAAAAAAAAAAAAAAAATACTTTGAAGACACTTTTGTAGTTACCTACATGTTTTTCATTGGCAATATGGCAAAAAATATATTAAAAAGATCATTAGAACCACAATTTGAATACATTAGAACAATAACTAAGTAGTAAGTAGAAAGTAGAAACAGTAATTACCTCTACACGTTTTACTTATAATAGTTTTTTTTTTACCTTTTTCAATTACATTTGAAAAGGTGATTTAAAAAAAAAAAACTCTTAAACGGCAAACTGTTCATTTTTTTCCTCTTCGACGGTCTTCCTACTCTGTATAGAAATTTATGGTGACAGAGGGGAGTTGAATTTTCAATAAATTCGGATTTGAAAATCAAATCAATTCAAATGGATTTGTTCTTACTGGTAATGAAAGGCATCATCAGCATCATCAGCAAGCATGAAACAAATTTCATTCTCTAAGAAATTGAATGAGTTTGGGCATGAGGGAGTCCTATTAGTAGCGGAAAAAGTGAAGGAAGAGGAAGGAACTTAGGAACACTTTGAAGTGGACATAACCGACTTGCGTTTCACACTTCATGCAAATTGAACTTTTGACGCACGGGGACTTCATTTGGTACGAGTACGACGTCCCCATAGTGGAAACGTTTAGTGGACAAATACACTTTGGGGATGGCTCGAGAACATTTGGAATTTTAACGTGTCTTATAATGAGCTTATAATTTAATATCTAAGTTGTTAACTTGTTTTTAGTGCTTTTACTCATTTTTTTCCAACAATTTTGATATTTTATCATATAAAAAATTAAAAACATTTCTTTTAACTTTGTATATTAATAGAACAATTTTATTTAGTTGAGAAAAGCAAAAGCAAAACACCCAAAAAACCAAAAAGAGAGCCATGGCTTCAAAGTTTTCTACCATCAAAAATTGGAAAGCACCACCTTCAACCATGAAGATTTTCTCTTTCTCCTAAAATTGGAGTGAGCTCGGGCACGTGGGAGGGATGAGGAGGAGAAAACCAGGAAAGTCTCCTCTGTTTCTTCTTCGATGATGGTCTTCGTCCTCTGTTTAGCAATTCTTGGTGACAGAGAGTTGAACAATTCTCAGGAGGAGGACGAAGTCTCTGAAGATACAGCTGAAATGGACTGTTCCGCGATTGATGCTGAGAATTGTTAGGAGATTCGACCTTAACCTTCAACTTGTAATCCACGAGTTGAAACTGGTAGATCGCATCGTCTTTTCCTTTAAAGGAATAATAGTTATCCCCTTCAGCAAGGAGATGCAGAAGCTTGGAGAATATGAGGACGGCTGAAGAGGATTGACCGAGATGCAAAAGCTGTGGAGTAAAGGTACCAAGATCCACATAGATGCAAGAAAAGAGGGAGTCAAAGGTCTTAAGGTTATTTGTAGTCTCTAAATTTCTGTTATGTTTATGTACTAGTAAGACTGTTTTTAGTTTGGTTTCTTCAACTTTTAGCCTTATTATCTTCTGTCTTAAGTCTCTAAAATTTTATGTTATATGTTATCAAGTACTAGGAAGTTTGTTTTTAATTTGTTTTTTAATCACATAAATCTCTCGCTTCTCTCTCCTTAACCACTCTGATAACATCCAACAGTAAAATTGAAACTTGCACGATTAAGACATAAAAACAACGCACTGAGAATTTTATATCATGCCAATAGTGATTTCAATCTCACGCCAACACCAACATTGACACAAGTCCAGTTTCGTACAGAATCTTTACACAACTGTGACAGTTTAGAAAAGAAGTTTCCAACTGTAACAGTGTCTTTACCCCAAGATTAGAGATTGATAAAAAAATGAATTTACTGTTTGTGTTAGATTATCTACAATTATTTTTTTGGGTTTAGTAATTATTAAATGTTTTGAAAGGTTAATTAACATCAAATATAGCCACCTTCAAATAAATTACTACAAATAAACAAACACAAAGATACATTGGGTTTAGTAATTATTAAATGTTTTGTGTTTGTTTTTCTTGTGGAAAGTTCCATCTTTTTGTCTACAACTCTTTTTGACTAAGAGTTGGGAAATACATTGGGATCTAGACAACTAACCATGTAACTTGAGTATCTTTGATAGTATTGTTGCCATGACATTCCACTTATCTTTAACTTTGCACAAACATAGACATTGCAGAGCACAATCAACAACTTCAACCTCCTCCTCCTTCAAAAAACAAACAGTATATAAATCCATACACCCTTCCTCAATAACTTTTGAGTATAAATCCATATCACTTTTTCCTGCCATTTCCTTTAGCCATTTAAATAGAACGGAGTGTCCACATTATGATTGTTTGTTTGTCCTCGAATACCTTTTCTGCATAAATGGAATTGTCATGTACTTCTAACCACAGTTTCGGCATTAACCCCTCGAAGCATTATTTTAAATTTCTCAAAATCAGATAATTGCTCTCACCCAACAAGGCTCAAGCTGAAGCATATTTCGCCAATAAATTATTTGGTGCAAGCATGATAAGTCCTCATGGAACTGTTCCAACTCAGATAAGCCTTTTCGACATGCAACATCAATCAAGCAAATGCAGTTGTCTAGCAGCCCAGTGGAAAGCTCAATGCTTTTTCGAGAGTCGAGACCACCATAGGAACAAAGAGAAATCGGCATTAGTGCTCTCACTTGTCACTAGTTTTTAATGTGTTTATTATTTCGTCCATCTTCCTTGATCACATGGTTTTTATGCCTTTTTAATATTTTTTTTCTTTTTTTTATTCTCCGTTTAAGCTTGTTTTCATTATCTTTGGATATTTGTAACACGTTAAATATTATTTCATAGTCTGTTTTTTTGCTCTGTGGGGACGTAATGTTTGTTGAACTTCTTGGTGTCAAGTGTCAACGTAAATCATTTCACGATCAATGGAACAATAGAAGTATAGAACTTTCCAACAGTTCCGTAGTTAAAGAAAATCATTTTTTTTTTCTTTCTAATTGAGCTACTTCCACTGTGGAAGTTCCACACTTATACTACGTGTATACTTTTTAATACAGCTTTGTTTCAGATACATTTTACGGCCTGTGAATTTTTATAGAAGTAATCCTTGTGAAGTAAATCGATTCAATCTAGATTGAAAATACTTTAGATAAATTGCGCTAGAGTTCTTTAAAATAAAACCAAAATCTAAACCGTAAACAGGTGTTATGTAGTCTTGGATTTTAGTAGAATCCAAATCCAAACACATGATTAAAAAGAAAACCCACGAGTCGTTCAACTACTTCAACCCTGGTACGGGTTTCCGCTGCCATCCCGGTTAGGTGGATAGTTGTTCTGGTACTGTGGCTGCTGCATTCCACCACTCTGCTGCTGGTAGTTGTTGTTGTTGTTACCTGACCATCCTGCATTTGGTGGACCTCCTCCCATGTTGTTCTGTGGTGCTCCTCCATAGTTCGGTGGAGGTGGTGCTCCATAGTTTGGTGGCGGCCCTCCTCCCATGTTGCTTTGTGGTGGAGCTCCTCCGTAGTTTGGTGGTGGTGATGCTGGTCCTCCATAGTTTGGAGGTGGCCTCTGTCCTCCCATGTTGTTCTGGGGTGGTGCTCCTCCATAGTTTGGTGGAGGCCTTTGTCCTCCCATGTTGTTCGGTGGTCCCCCGTAGTTCTGTCCCATGTGAGGTGGAGGAGGAGGCGCAGAGCCACCCATGTGAGGTGGAGGAGGAGGCGCAGAGCCACCCATGTGAGGTGGAGGAGGAGGTGCAGAGCCACCCATGGGAGAACGTTGGGGAGGAGGACCTCCTGACATGTTCTCTCTCCTCCTCTCAAAGTTTCTGCTTCTGTCAAAGTTGCGAGGACGGTCATTGCGCCTGTTTCTTTCATTTGCTCTAGCATTGTTCCTTATCCACTCCTCATGGTACTTAGGATCATAAGGAACAGCCTTCCCATCAATGAAAGGTTCCCCTGAAACCAATATAAAGAAAACCCATCAAGCTAACTCTCTGATAGAATCACTAGAAAGATTTAAAATCGATACCACAGATCAATCCTACCATATGCACCCAAATTTTTATTCCCAGCAACTAAAAATAGAAGTAGTCCCTATGTGTCAATCTAATGAACCCTCCGACTATTAAGAGCTAGTTCCACTTATTGACAATCCAAAAACCAGTAAGTATAATGAAGAGCAAAGCAACTCCCCCATGAAACACAATAAGCCTTACCTCCGTAATCTTTGTTCCTCACATCCAGGTAAGAATCAGGAAGAACCCAGCGTACCTTTGGCAACTCTGGAAAGTTACAGAGAAATTACAAGGCAACTCTCAACACACAGAAATGAAAATTGGGAAAATAAAACCCAACAAGGCGGCAAAACTATACCTTTGAGCTTGTGAGAAAGATCTTCAGACACAAGAGCTCCAAATGCATAGTAGCACCGAGTTGACACAGAGTAGATCTTCATCCTCGCTTCTTCCTCACTGAAATGTCCACCAAAACGATATAAGAGCTTCAAAATGATTTAAGTAAACACACACACAGATCCATCCAGTGAATATAGTAACCCAATAGAACATTTAGCACAACAAGAGTGGATTTTCTCACCCATAGAAGAACAAGGCATAAGAGAGTTTCGAATTACCTGCCAACAATCTGGGCTAGGATTTTGATGTAGCTCTCAATGATTTCGTCTCTAGTAGGTTCACCTTCAGGTGGATCCACAACGACAAGCCAGTGCTCGAAATCGCAACCGTCGAGCAGGATCGTCTCCTTGGGTGGTCTGTTCGACCAGTTGGGATTCGGATCGCTCAGAGAAGAAGATGTAGCCTGAGTCGAGAAACCATTAGCAGACACCAGACCACCACGGACAACGGAGGAAAAAGCAGCGGCGACGAGTGGACGGGATCGGCTCAGCAGAGAGGACGTGTAAAGAGAAGAAGCAGGGGTTTTCGCGGATGAAGCAAAGGATCGAGTGAACAGACAGGAAAGAGATTTCGCCGGTCGGCAAAGGATGGAGCGAGAAATCGCCATGGAAGCACTCTCGATTCGAGATGGTAAAACCCTAGAAATGAAGGTGTTGAGGCTGGAGGATCTTATCTTAAACCTTTTTTTTTTAAAAGGCCTATAATGGGCTTTACAAAGTCGATAGAGTATCTTCGTAATGGGCTGATTAGTTATGGCCCAATTACTATAAAAAATTTAAAAAAAACTAACGTTTTACATTTATGAATTACACTAATCTTGCCCTTTTTATATTTCTCTATCAATTTTTTTTTATTGTCATGTAGTAGAAAATATCTAATTAAACTATTTTTTATTTACTGTCTTCTAAAATAAATGATAGATTGGTTTAGCATTTGATTTTTCTGATGGGTTTGGTTAGAGATTATATACGTAATTCATGTTACTTGTCTAGCTACCAAAGTCGTTCTGTTCTAGTCACCCAATCTTATGAGAATTGTATTTCTTTATGTTCATATATTTGACTTGTTATTATATTTGCCTAATCCAATAATAATTTTTCTTTTTTTAGTAATTAACAATCCAAGTAAATGATTAAATTGGAAGTGAATAAAACAATTACTTTGGAACTCCCAAGGATAAAATAATAAAATACATTAAAGGTTGGAAGCTTTACCTTATTATTACTTAGCAGTTACATTCCGCCTCCTTATCCCGCACCAGCTGTTTAAGAGCGCATGCGTGACAACATTGGCCACGTGGGATTTGATTAGTTTTTTTTTTTTTTTCCATCTGAACTAATTAGATTAAAACTTCCCAAACCAAACAAGTAATGGAGTCCGTAGAGTAATTTTCGTAGCAAAAGCAGTAAGGCAGTAAGGCAAGAGAAGCCTAAAACCACATAATCTAAAAACCAACAAACAAAACGGCCATAATTAAACAAGAGCTTGTAACCGCTCACTCTCAAACTGATCTCTTAGCCATAAAGGGTAACCATTGGCCACATAAGAGTGTCAACGATCATCCCTAACCGCACTATGAGCAATGAGAAGAGCAACGTTGTTCGTTGAAGCCACCTCAAAATGCATTCTCCAATTGTTGAAGTTACCCAACAAATTACAGATTTCCATAACTTCTGAGATGTAGGAAGGCCAAGCGATTGTGAGTGACATAAGAAAATAGTGATCTATTACAAGGTTTTTGAATATAATGGAAGATAGTAGTACAATATATGATTGGTCCGATTAGTAACACAAGACGGTATATTTGTTTTTGATGATATAGAACAGTGTCACACAATGATTATATATATGGATAAAAATAGTGATAAAAGATGATAGTACGATAAAAACAAAATAATACTATTATTTTTATGTTATTTTGCTGCTTGATTATACAAAATAAAAACTAGTATAAATTATAATACATTTGTAATGCATTGTTACGATGGTTCTATTCTTAATCGGAATCAAAGATGGTTGTATAGCCTATTAGAGCCTTTTTTAAGGGCTTTTGAGAATCCATCTTTGTTTTCTTTCATCCTCGATTGCACACATTCTTTACGATGATGAATCCTATATATTTCTTCGATACTAGTCAGTTGTGATGTTTATGTTTACTCTGTAACGGTTCATTAGTGAATTTGTTGGTCGGTATATGCATTAAAATTGGTTTAACGTCCACAATGGACGAAGCTGAGTAAAAATTCAAATGAGTATAAATTGATTATACATAACTTGAATTTTTTAACATTTTATTTCAACTTATTTATTTTGAAGAAATGAAAGATTTCAAAGTAGAAATCATTCATATATGAGACTTAGGAGGAGGACAAGGATAGACGCAAACACATTCTCCAGGTTCTCCAAAACTCCAGTCACAAAAGCCACTAGCAATTTCTCCGAACGTAACCTTACACTTTGGAGTACAGTTTTTGCCGACTTCGCAAGGTCCCATATTCGCAGTGCATCCCATATTGTTCTCAACTATATCCAACAAAACCATTTTAATACTTAGATAGCAAGATTATTACTGGATTTGTTTCGTTAACAAATAGTGTTATTCTATGATTTCATATGTATTAAAAAATAATTAAAAATTCTTTTCAAATACGGGAGTGCTATTTAATGCATTGAAGTACAACAACGTTTGAGATGTATACCAATTACCAAATAATACAAAAAGTATATGATATGATATGTGAAAGCTTATGAAAATTTGGAGTAAATCTTAAATGTAACAGTATAATTAAAAGCATCTCTAACCTATTATTATATTTTGAATTCAAAAATAGAGTAATGAATAAAGTTAATCCACATATGAAGTAATCCTATTTTTACTTGATTTTAGAGTTGGAAAAAAAAATATTCAAAAATGTAATTTGAAGGGAAAATAAAGTGATGTTGGAGATGCTATAAAGTGAATATATAACTAGAAACTACGGTTTAGGGGCTATGAAAATAAGTAGAGCTTAATCACTAAAATATTTTTTCTAAAATTGATTGCATAGAGTTTTTTTAAAAGGACAAGGCAAACATAACAAGGAAAATTTTGGAGAGAACATGTGTAGATGCCTTGGCCATATTATTTGTTTGCTTCCTTCTTTTCAAACGATTGATTACTAATAGTGATCTTAGTTGATAGATTAAGCTGACAAAAGAATGTATATATAGAATTGGGAGGTGACAAAAATTATGGAAATATCTTTCAATATTTATTTACCTACTCTAAATGAACACAAAATGTTTGACTATAATTTTTTGTCATAAATATGGAAATTCACTTATGTTATGTTGAATGCAATAGTTTTGGTAATGCTATATTAAAATGTATGGTTTTATAATTTTGGAATAAACTTCTCGTTTATTGTCTAATATTATCGAAAATGTTTTTTTTTTCGTTAAGACTTTAAGCAATGTAAGATTTTAGACACACGTAATAACCTAAGAATACATAAGTCATGAACTCAGCATTTTACGTTTAATATATGAACACTGGTAAATTATGAACGAAACATGTTTTAAATGGCGAAGATATTTAAATTTATAAAATCGAGATGACTTCATTACTAATTGAACTACACTTTTTCGTAAAATCATTTTTAATTTATAAACTTGAACATTCTTGAATAAAGCAAAACTTTTTATTATGCACAAGAAGTGATTCGAATATTTTCTTATTAATCCTCTAAAATGAGTATAGTCATTAAATAGTCTATGTATTGGGTTTTCAGAAATTATTTTAACTAGACGAATAAGAGTGTTTAGATCATCTTAGAGGATTGATCTCCGACCTAGACTAGTAGGACAAGTTCTTCCTAAATACTCTTTTACCAATTAAAACATTTTGACACGTTATGTATACATTGTTATGGAAAATGCATATTGGATACAATATCGTGAAAATTTTGGTGTTTCATATATATGTATACCCATATTTATGTTTATATAAAATTCTGTTCGTATAAAGACGTACTATAATATTTGTAGAGTCCAAAATCTTGTCAATAGTCCATACCATTTAGTCTAATTTTCAATTTTGGTTCACACAAAACATAAGAATCATTATAAAAACATATTTTTGAAAACCTAAAACACTTACATATTCGAATCCTCGCACATAAACTTTTGAAATCCAAGTTTACAAGTATATTCGAATCCTCATACATAAAATTTTGAAACCAAATTTACAAGTATTTGTATGATTAAATTGTCTTGTTTCTTGAATTTCTCTTAGAGAACAGTATATGTGATCTATTGCCAAGGGTTGCAACTCTTCCTTCGTTCATTATTCTTAATCTTCTTTAACCAATATAGATATATATATTTCCCTACAAATCCTAGGCACGAGCATGGTGGTCCATTGTGTTGTCGCGGCTCGCGAGGATATGGACGTGTGCTTTTAACAATGGCTCTTTGACTATATCTAAATTCATCATTAATTTCATGTTTATAATTAATTATCTTTTGAGCCGACGTTCTTGTATACATTAGTATCAGTTGGGTGGTCAAGCTGAAATTAATTTTCACAAAATAATCAATTGATTAGATTATTATTATATCATATCTTATTTGTTGTAGTCTTTTAAAAATTCCAATGATTGGAAATTGATTATACATTAGTTTGGTTTTATTCAAGTTTAGTTAGGTTGGTGATTGACTTGGAAATCTGTTTTTCTTTGAAATCAAATTTTAATGTTACTTAATGAAATAAACATACATTTAATTTGTTTTCTAAGAACTCACCAACCATTGAGTAGCGGCATTTAATCTGATTTTTGCCTGGATTTGGTGTTATATAAATTGTTGTTTTGGCTTTTTGGGTTGATTCAACATTCAATCAAATATACATTTGATTTTTAGTTTATATTTCGTGTCAACTTTTTCTTGATATAAAATAATGAAAACCATTATTATTATAAAATCCACTTACTTTTGTTTTCATGTGTTTGGGTTCGATTTGGATCAAACCGAGTTATCCAAATTAAACATTTGTCAAACATTTTTGTTCGACGTATCATAATCAGTTTTTTTCCAACCATTTACTATCTCACAAAAATGTATAATATAGAAAATAATGGCTTTAACAATATATCAACTAAGTATATTGTATATATTTGTCTTATGTGATAATTTGCATTTCAAAAACTTTGCATGATAAATTTGTATTTTTAATTTAAAACCAATGAAGTAAATTTAAACAGAATTTTTTTTATACATAGTATATATTTATTTATTAACTCAAAAGGTAAACTTAACTTTTGCTTACAAATACATCTAGTAAAAGAAATTAAGCAATTGCAACCTCATCTTCATTTAATTTTTCTTCTTTTCTACGAATTTGGCTCAATTTGCTATTGTAATTATCCAAACCGAATTAAACCGGTATGAATCGCAACCAGCGTTTAAGTTCGGACCAGTGGCATGTGACTGTAATTATTAAAAAGAACAAGGATAAATTCCCAATTCGTTAGCCAACCACATGGTTTCGTTTATCTTCTTCTTCTTCAAATGTTTCTCTCTCTCTACACTAGTCGCCTTTACTCTTCTCTCTTTCTTTCTAAAGTCCTACAAAAAAAAAAAAAAATTAAGCGGCACTTCTCTCTCTAAACTCAATCACATTACACACAGCACACTCTCTCTCTCTCTTTTGGATCGATTCGGATTTGGTGACTGTGTTTTCCGGGGATTCGTGTAAATCTGAATCGGAGATTGAATTTAGATCTGAACAGAGAAGAGATTCCAGATCGGTGGTTGGGTTGGTGATGGAGGAAGCACTTGAAATGGCGCGAGCCAAGGACACAAAGGAGCGCATGGCTGCTGTAGAGAGGCTACATCAACTTCTAGAAGCTTCTAGAAAGAGTTTAAGCCCAGCGGAAGTGACGTCACTTGTCGATTGTTGTTTAGATCTCCTCAAGGATAGTAATTTTAGAGTCTCTCAAGGTGCGCTTCAAGCGCTTGCTTCCGCCGCCGTACTCGCCGGTGAGCATCTGAAGCTTCATTTGAACGCTCTTGTACCTGCAGTTGTGGAACGGCTTGGTGATAGTAAACAACCAGTTAGGGATGCAGCGAGGCGTTTATTGACAACTCTAATGGAGGTGAGAACGAAATTGACTTTTAGAATTTTATTTTGATTTTGAAGGAATTTTCTAGTTAAGAAGGTATTGTTTGGTTTGATTTAGGTTTCATCTCCGACGATTATAGTTGAAAGAGCAGGTTCATATGCTTGGATGCATAAGAGTTGGAGAGTAAGGGAAGAGTTTGCGCGTACTGTCACATCGGCGATTGGTCTTTTCGCATCCACGGAGCTCCCTCTCCAACGTGCTATACTTGCTCCGGTATCGATTTAGATTAGAATATGAGCAATGTTTTGATTGGTTTTAAGGTAGGTTTTATCGAATTGAATTCATCTCCGGGTATCTTTGCTTATGTATCAGATACTTCAGATGTTAAATGACCCGAATCAAGCAGTTAGGGAAGCTGCAATTTTGTGCATTGAGGCAAGTTTGTTTCGTCCTTTATGTAACTCAATTTTTCCAACTTTACTCAACTGATTTCCTCTTAAAAAAACCTTTGAGTAATCTCTTATCACAAAGGCAGACTTTTAAATTTAGTTTTTTGCACTTCAAATTGCATTATTATGAATGCTATAATAGTAAACCCATTCATATGTCGTGTTTGATTTTAATTTCATAATTCTGGTTTCTTTCAGGAGATGTACATGCAAGGTGGGTCTCAATTTCGAGAAGAGCTTCAACGCCACCATCTTCCATCATATATGGTAAACCTCAGTTTAAGATTGATCCATGTGAAGTGTGAGGATGCATAGCAATAGTTTCCATCTCTACCGTAACTTTGATAAAAAATAATATGATTGCAGTCTTGGGGCGCTCTTTGCTAGAACTCTTTCTGTGTTTTGAATCAGGTAAAGGATATTAATGCTAGACTAGAACGTATTGAGCCACAACAGCGCTCTACAGATGCGCGTAGTGCCCACCATGTTGTTAATGAGGTTAAGGCATCAAGTGTCAATCCAAAGAAAAGCAGTCCCAGGGCAAAGACTTCCACGAGAGAGAACTCTTTATTTGGGGGTTACGATCTTTCTTCCAAGGATTAAAGTCTAAATTGATGTTGTAATATTTCCATCTTGGCTGATTAGTTTTGTATCTTTGCATTTCAGGAGATGCCGACATCACAGAAAAACCCATTGAGCCAATCAAAGTGTACTCAGAGAAGGAGCTGATACGAGAATTTGAGAAAATTGCTTCAACACTCGTCCCAGAGAAAGACTGGTCAATGCGTATATCAGCTATGCGGAGGGTTGAAGGACTTGTTGCAGGAGGTACTTAATCAATTTTTTTTTCTTTCCGTTAACTGAGTTTCATTTGCTTTGATTGCTATCCTTGATATTTTATGCTAGCAGTGGAGGAATTTTCTTGTATACCATCTTATGGAATCTTTTTCTGTTGAAGGTGCGACTGATTACTCTTGCTTTCGCGGTCTCCTGAAACAACTTGTTGGTCCCTTAAGTATACAATTATCTGACCGGAGATCTACCATTGTTAAGCAGGTTAGCTAAATTGTCAATTTGATATTTTCTTTACTAGGATTGAATGTATTTTGATTCTTCTTTACCTGGCAATGGAGACAAATTGATGAGTTGACTAGTCGGCTAGGAATTCCATTTTCATTGAGTACTTAGTTTATGGGAATTTTATATTTTTCAATACCAAGTACCAACGCACTGCATCTTCTTAAAACTTTTATTCATTTTAGCCAGATTAACACATTTTGCTAGTGCGTATTGTTCAGTAGGGGTGAACAGTAGATGAAATGAATGCATCCATTTTGTGTCATTGCCTTTCCTTCATATGCTCTTTCTCGTGTTCATAGGCTTGTCATCTCTTGTGTCTTTTATCAAAAGAGCTACTGGGAGATTTTGAAGCATGCGCTGAGATGTTTATTCCAGTAAGCTTAACCTCCTGTCATTCACGGTTATGACATTCAATGCATATACATTTTTGTTAATATTATTATATGGTAATCAGGTACTTTTCAAGCTGGTTGTGATCACTGTGCTTGTAATTGCAGAATCTGCTGATAACTGCATAAAAACGGTAAATGATTAGCTCCCCTGATTTTGGTTTCTAGCATGTATTCTGCTCGTCTAAGTTTTGCACTTACACAGATACTTTCTTGCTATTCCAGATGCTGCGTAACTGCAAAGCTGCTCGTGTACTTCCTCGCATAGCTGAATCAGCAAAACATGACCGTAATGCAATTCTGCGAGCAAGGTATACTGGAGCCTTCCTATCAACCCTAAGATTTCTGGTGTTATGGAATATGATCCCCGTTTTTTATACAGGTGTTGTGAATATGCACTGTTAACACTCGAACATTGGCCTGATGCTCCAGAAATTCAACGGTCAGTTGATTTATACGAAGATTTGATTAGATGCTGTGTTGCAGATGCTATGAGTGAGGTAGGTTTGTGGTGCCATTTTCAATAGTAGTAGACTTTTTATGTTGCAGATGCTATGAGTGAAGTAGGCTTGTGGTTCATTTCTGTGCGAAAGCAGTGATTAGGGTTCGATACAACTTTTAATGGGATGTGTGTTTTGCATCAATAATATCAAATGCTTTGTATATGTTGTGTTGCCCATCTATCATTTTCCCATGTGCCATTGGAAGCTGCTAACATATTAAATAATAGGTGCGGGCCACTGCTAGAATGTGCTACAGAATGTTTGCAAAAACTTGGCCGGATCGTTCACGTCGTTTGTTTTCCTCCTTTGACCCTGTTATTCAAAGGGTAAGGCTTCTCACCTCCGTACTCTGTTTATTAGTAATTTAGTATTGATGAGGCTTGATAACACATTCCATATGCTCTCAGCTAATAAATGAAGAAGAAGGTGGAATTCATAGGAGACACGCTTCGCCATCTGTCCGTGAGAGACACTCCCAGCCTTCATTTTCTCAGACGACTGCTCCATCTAATCTACCTGGCTATGGAACATCAGCTATAGTTGCTATGGATAGAAGTTCTAATTTATCATCGGGGGCATCCCTTTCTTCTGGGCTACTCCTATCCCAATCAAAGGATCTCAATAAAGGTTCTGAACGAAGTCTGGAAAGTGTGTTACAATCAAGCAAGCAGAAGGTCAGTGCAATCGAAAGTATGCTCAGAGGACTGCATATATCTGATAGACAGAATCCTGCAGCCCTTCGTTCAAGTAGTTTGGATCTAGGTATTAAGCTTCTTTCCGTGTGAGGCTATATTTTGTTTTCAAAATGTTCTCTGATATGAGAAATATCCTTGCACAGCTAAATTGTCTTTTTTCACCCCTAGTGCAGGAGTGGACCCTCCATCGTCTCGTGATCCTCCATTCCATGCTGCTGTTCCAGCATCCAATAGTCTCACGAGCAGCATAACAGCTGAATCAACGCCTGGTATCAACAGAGGTAGTAGTCGCAGTGGTGGCCTTGGTTTGTCAGATATCATTACCCAAATTCAAGCTTCAAAGGACTCAGGAAGACAATCATACCGTGGCAATCTGTTGTCCGAGTCCCATCCTAGCTTTTCATCCTTGACAGCTAAACGGGTTTCAGAGAGAAATGAAAGAAGTTCTTTTGAGGAAAACCACGATGCCAAGGAGGCAAGGCGGTTTATGGCTGGTCATTTTGACAGACAGCAGATGGATAGCGCTTATAGAGATTTGACATTCAGGGATTCAAACGCTAGCCATGTACCCAATTTCCAGAGGCCACTTTTGAGGAAGAATGTTGGGAGCCGAATGTCAGCAGGCAGGAGGAGGAGTTTTGATGATAGCCAACTGCAACTTGGTGACATGTCAAATTATGTTGATGGTCCAGCTTCCCTGAACGAGGCTCTTAATGACGGACTGAACTCAAGTTCTGATTGGTGTGCCAGAGTTGCAGCTTTTAATTTTCTCCAAACTCTGCTGCAACAAGGCCCAAAAGGTGCTCAAGAAGTAATTCAAAGTTTTGAGAAAGTAATGAAACTATTTCTCCGGCACTTGGATGATCCGCACCACAAGGTCGCGCAAGCAGCACTATCGACACTCGCGGATCTTATACCATCTTGCCGAAAGCCTTTTGAGAGCTACATGGAAAGAGTCTTACCCCATGTGTTTTCACGGCTAATCGATCCTAAAGAGGTAGTTAGACAACCTTGTTCATCAACCTTGGAAATTGTCAGCAAAACCTACAGTGTAGATTCCCTTTTACCTGCATTGCTTCGTTCACTGGATGAACAGAGATCACCAAAGGCTAAATTAGCTGTGATCGAATTTGCCATCAACTCCTTCAACAGGTACGCTGGTAACCCTGAAATTTCGGGCAATAGTGGCATCCTAAAGTTGTGGCTGGCAAAGTTGACACCACTAACCCGCGACAAAAATACCAAGTTAAAAGAAGCTTCCATTACTTGCATCATATCCGTTTATAATCATTATGATTCTGCGGGACTGCTAAATTACATTCTTAGTTTGTCGGTTGAGGAGCAAAACTCTTTGAGAAGAGCTCTCAAACAATATACTCCCCGCATCGAGGTGGACCTATTAAACTATATGCAGAGTAAAAAGGATAAGCAGAGAATAAAGTCTTATGACCCATCTGATGCCATTGGGACATCATCTGAAGAAGGATATGCTGGTGCTTCCAAGAAAAATATATTCCTTGGCAGGTATTCTGGGGGTTCTGTTGACAGTGATAGTGGCAGGAAGTGGAGTTCTTCCCAGGAGCCGACAACGATCACTGGTGGTGTCGGTCAAAGTGTTTCTAGTGGAACTCAGGAAAAGCTGTATCACAACTTCAGAAGTGGGATTAGTGCTGCTAGTGATGTGTTGAACCAAAAGGATTCTGATTATACATTTACTTCAGCTGGTCAGAGTTTGATATCAAGAACTAGCCCTAATGGAAGCTCAGACAACATTGAAAACTTGGACGCCTTATCTTCACCACATTTGGAGAAAAATGGCCGGAATATGACAAACGCTGATTCATTGGAAGAAAGACTTGAAAATGAGGTTTCCCGCGAATTAGATTTGAGTCACTATATGCTCTCATCTATTAAGGTTAACCCAACATCGGAATCTGGACC
This sequence comes from Arabis hirsuta, assembly GCA_964056655.1. NCBI lineage: Eukaryota > Viridiplantae > Streptophyta > Magnoliopsida > Brassicales > Brassicaceae > Arabis > Arabis hirsuta. The sequence goes on from OZ053301.1 coordinate 716,280, forward strand.
TAGCATTCCTCAGATTCTACATATGGTTAGTAATGTTTGTCACATCTGCTATATAAGTCGTTATTTTTTTCTCTGGTCCTTAAAAAACATGTCTGATGATTGTGCTTTCACAGATCAACGGGAGTGATGGAAGCCCTTCTTCGAGCAAGAAATCTGGACTCCAACAATTGATTGAAGCCTCTATAGCTAACGAGGAATCAGTTTGGACCAAGGTATACCTAGTGCCCTAATTCCACTAGTCGGAGTAATTGATCCTGATACTTAAAACTCATAGATTACATTTCTACTGAAAAAATGTAATTACAGGATAGTTCTTAATCTACTCCATTGCAATTTACAAGGCTAAATGAGATTAGGTAAGACAAGAAAAATGTGTGTTGGTAAACTTAGTTGGTGGATTGCCTGTTCTATATGGGTTTTAACTGAGGACTAGAAACATAACAAGCCAACATGGAATTTTTTGTCATGTGGTAGCAGCTGTATTCACTGATGTTAGTTTTTGTTGGTGATTCTTGTTCGTTTTGTTGTTCTGAGTCAGAAGTCCTATACTGTTCATAGTGACTTTACCATATACACATCCTTATCGGCCCTAATGGCTGTCCTCTCATTTTTCTATTCTCAGTACTTCAATCAAATTTTGACGGTTGTTCTTGAAGTGCTCGATGATGAGGATTTTTCAATCAGAGAACTTGCTCTTTTGCTGATTTCGGAGATGCTAAAAAGCCAGGTTTGTTACTTATTTAGCAATCGTCTCTAACACGATAATGGTGTTGTATTTCCAGCTCTATGGCAATTACCTATACTTTTTCTTACTTGTATATATCTTGCTTGATAATCTCAGAAAGATACCATGGAAGATTCGGTTGAGATAGTGATTGAAAAGCTGCTTCACGTCTCCAAGGACTCTGTTCCAAAAGTAACAGATTGCATGCTCAAACCTTATTCTTTTGCATTCTTATTTTTTAATGACTCCTGACTCTAGTATATGATAATATCCTTACAGGTTTCCAGTGAAGCTGATCTATGCTTGACCACAGTTTTGTCCCAATACGATCCTTTCAGATGCTTAAGTGTACGTAATTAGAGTTCCCCTCTTCTCATGGCCTCATTTGGTTTTATGCTTCATTTGATTTTGATATAAGTGATGATTCTGTTTCAGGTTATTGTCCCATTATTGGTAACAGAGGATGAGAAAACTCTCGTTGCTTGCGTCAATTGTTTAACTAAGGTAAAATTTATTCATTCTTTTTCGGAGGTTGTTAGTACAAAGTTGCAGATGGATACATACCGAAACAGACACATTGCTTCTTGTGTACAGCTTGTGGGTAGGCTCTCGCAAGAGGAACTAATGGATCAATTGCCTTCTTTTCTACCTGCGGTTTTTGAAGCATTTGGGAACCCGAGCGCAGATGTCCGCAAGGTAAAACAAAATCGTGTTTTTTGGATTCTGAAGATTTTATGAAATCGGATGAATATGTCTCTGAGCTCTTTTGGGATTTGTGTTTGTTGCAGACAGTGGTGTTCTGTTTGGTAGACATATATATAATGCTTGGGAAAGCGTTCTTGCCGTATTTGGAAGGTCTAAATAGTACACAGGTTCGCTTAGTGACCATCTACGCAAACCGGATCTCGCAGGCTAGAACCGGTGCCCCTATCGACACAAACACCTAACGAGCCACTTGTGCTCATGGAAGATTTGGTTTTCTCTTGTGTCTTTCTTAGGGGTTAATATTCATTATTGTTCATTTTGTATATGGGTGTGTGTGTCTTGTGTTTCTTTTTTTCTTGATATTTGTGGTGTAATTTTGCAAGTTGGGGTTCTCTTTTGTTTTTGGTATTAAATTATTATTCATTTTGTTACAGCGTGTGATCTATTTTACTTTGTTTTTGGGGAATGTGATATTGCTTTGCTCTCATAGAACCAACAAAAAAAATTGTATCTTACAAAAATTTGCTTCTGATGATTAAATACCTTTATTAAATGAACAAAGTAATTTTTGTGACAAAAAAAAAACAATGAACAAAGTAATTTTATATATGTAAACGCATAATTTCTGTAAAAAGAGGGCTTGAAATTGGGATTGACGTGCAGACATTAGCCCAACATGCAGCTAGCTAGGGTTGTCATCAATACTAAGCTTATTATTACAAATGAGAAAGTATATGATGAACAATTAAGAACACAAAGAGCCTTTTTCAAAAATAGAAATGGGAATCACTTCTGGTTCACAAATGGCATGTTGATAGACAAGGTTGGGAGATATTAAAACTTGACTATTAGGGATTCAAAGGTTGCGAGGGAAGATCTCGTGGGATCAAGTTGGGGTGTGTCGAAACAAACATGCCTAGAGTCAGTATTGTTTGGTTATCGTAAGGCATTCAATTACTTGGCTAGCAATTCTGAGTCTGACTTTCCACCAGTGCTAGGATTCACAAGTGGGAATGCATTCAAACTTGTCTACTTTGTAGAGAATCTGACGAAACTCGAGATCACTTCTTTTTTGCTTGTCCTACACGATCTAAACCTAATTTTAAAGTCCTCAGATTTACAATCCATTGTAGTGATTCCTTCAATAGAAGCTAAATTTGTAACCATCCGTAATTCCGTATGCGATGAACCGAACTATAATTTGTCTTATGGACATCATTATTCTATTATTTTATGTTTTTAGTTTTTTGACTAATTTATCAACTTTTTCTGTAATTATTATTTATCATAATTGGGAAAAAAAATAATAGATCAATATAAATTTTAAAAGTAAATTTTTTGATAAATATTTATCTTGAAAGTAGGGAATTACAACTTATTTTCACAAGAGATCAGAATAATGAATATAAATTTTTATTTTTGTGGCAGCCTCTTTGGCTTAGTGATTTGGTCAATAGTTCATTAATGTTTTTACTGGGGTTCGAATCTCAGAAGATGTGATTAATGGAGACAAGCTTAAAGGAAATCTTCAGAGTGGGGCAAGATAGAATCGTATGGCGTGGATCAAAGCGGAAGACTTGTCTGTTGTAGAATCGTCGATATAATAGTTCTCATAATATATAATCGAATAATAATAAATTCAGATGATTAAAAAACAAACTTTTTATTATCAATGTACCATTATTTATATCTTGAATAAATCAAAGTATATGTATATATACATTAATCAGGCATAGTCGGACTTTTTGATAATACAAAAAAAATTGGCTAAAGATAGCAAATTAGATGGAGTAAATATGTGGTTGCACACACAAAACCGGAAAAAAATGGAGAAAATATGTGGTCAACTGAATTTTCTATTTTTTCTTCTATTTTGAACTATTTAGTGAAAATGGCACATACAAATTAGTTTAGTAACAAAATTTTGTGGCTATTCTACCACATTCTTGTAGTGAACCAATATTCACGGACTACATTTTTCGTTTTACTTTTTTTATTTAGAAACCCAAAATTCTATATATACAACAGTTGGATGATTAATGATTGTATACAATATTAATACAATAAAAAGAAACAAAGAAATATAAAGCAAACGTGAGTCGTTCCTGGTTTTTCACAACTAGTTTGATGATTCTTTTGTTGGTTTCGACTTCGACAGGTAATGCATTTTATAACAAATGAATCTCACAAAAACAAGCGTTTATATATTTGTTGTTTGTGTTTTTAATTTAGGTATTAGTTGTTTTTTCTTTTTCTTAAAGCCATTTGGTAATGTGTCAATTTGTGTAATAATCAAAAAAAAAATTATAATTCATAAACTAGCCAAAATCCTTAAATCTAAGGGCTGAGATTTTACCATTTTAGCTAGTTTGTAAGTTATAATTTTTTTTATGGTTATTTAACCAATTAATCATTTGGTAATTAAAATACCAAAACCCAAACGAATTATCAACTTTCTTTTTAAACAACCCGACCCGTTTTTTTTAAAACAATTAATTGAATTAGTATTCCCATAAATATTAATTCTCAACACTTAGCAAATACCAATCAAACATCCAACGGAAATCAACTCAATTCAATTCAACGAATGATCCATTAAACAATTTCACTAACAAAACCAATTCAATCCAACAATTAAACCAATTTCATAAAACCAACAACCTAGCGGTTTTAAACAATCACATAAAATCAACACAACGAGACTCTAGATCATCTTCTCTTTCCAACCATGATTCCACAATCACACATTTTCTCTACCTACATCACATGACAAAACAAGATACGTGAGTATTATCACAAATACTCAGTGAGACGGTCATTCCATATACCGGCTATACACACAGACATAAAAGAATACCATAATACTTAGTGAGACGGTCATTCCATCTGTTTTTTGTCTTTTTGTTTAGGTTTAAATTTTTTTTTTTTAAAGCCATTTGATAATTAAAATACCAAACCCAAACGAATTATCAACTTTGTTAGCGTTTGGAATTTTTCTTGCAAAACTCTTTTCTCGAAAAAAAATGAAGAAAAAACACTCTTTTAAAATTGTGAATTTTCTTTTATTTTTATTTGTAAACGCAAAACCTTAATTTGTGAATCTTAAAAAAAAAAAAACTAAAAAGATGCATTTTTAATTAATGGAATTTTAAATACTTCTTACTCATTGGTCATTAACTCCATTGAAAATGTCAGGACAAGGTCATCTCAATGATAAAGAGTTTTGTGAACACTGTATGGAACCTGTAACTCGAATTTAGGCTGCACCACCTCGAAGTTGTAATATTAGTAATGGTGGCGAATTATGCCATATTACTTGCAGAAAAGGATACCGTTTACTTGGAAAATGTTTACCGTCTACAGAGACAAAGACAGGAAAAATAGTTTGCTTCTGTTCCAGAAATTGCCGTTGTGGTCCTGACGATAATTTTTGCTTCAAGACATGTTCTAAATATTTAGATTCCAAATAAATGAGAATAGTATGTTGTAACAAGGAAATGGAATAAAGATTTGTAAACTCTATAGAAAAGAAGAGTTTTTTTTTCGTTTTTTTTAATTTAGTTATAACGTCTTTAATGTTTAAAATGTTGTGGTCATTAATAAAGAAGTATCTAGTTTTAAATTTAATTAATGTTGGAACCAGTTTCAAATATTAGTCTGTTAACACATATGATTGAATGCTATCAAGATGGATTTAGTTTATAAAATACACAAAAACAAAACAATAATATTGTAGCAAAAGTCAAAATATTATTAGAGTAGATCAATCTTTGGCAGATTAAGAGATTTGTACTTAACCAAAATTTGATGGTTAAAGTTAAAGCTAGTCTTGATAAACTAGCCTGAGATTGATAAAAGTTAAAAAGTTAAAAATTAAAAATTAAAACTAGTCTGAGATTGTAAATTTTCTCCACAAACAAAAAAAAAATTCATGGTTTTAAAACGCATTAGAATTTATCAGTTTTCATTAAGCATTTCTAATAATTTAAAAGAAAAGACTGGAATTTTCAATCGAGTTGCAATTATTTTTAACATTGTTTTTAAAATTAAATCATATGATGAATCGAAATAGCTTTCCAACACGATTCAAGCGATCCAATCAAATTTAAAATTTAGAGAGGGTTGTTGAATGATTGATTTTGAAAAAAACTGAAATAAATTTCAAAACATATGATTTTAAATTATTGTGGCTATAGAATTTCATTAAAATGATCTGAGCAAAAATGGTCGGAATTCATTCTTCGCAATTTTTCCTAATTTTTTTTTTGTTAAATTCTTTTGAAATGACAATACCAACAAAAAATGAGTCAAGTAGCTACTTAACCAAAAAACTGATCAAAAATAGAAATAACTAAATTGACTATTGTGGAGGTAAAATGTGTTACTACTAACCTTCAATATGAGTAGTCCGTAAAGTTAAAAAAAAATATATATATATATATATGAGTAGCGCATGATGTGTTGTTTGGGCGCGAAGAAAAAAATCTCATTAAACCTTACCTAGGATTATGTAACTTCTTCTTGCAACGTTAGAGTCCACGTTGTTTAATTAGAACCACACAAACAAGTAAAAACTAAATAGTTGAAGAGCATTAAATGCACCACACATGTGCTTGAAGCGGTTTCTTATGTGTTAACCGTGAAGAAATATTACTGAGGTTATATTTCTACTAACCGATGAAAATAGACATGATAGCCTGATAAAAGATGTGTCTTACTTGGTTAACAATAATGTTAGTTGGATTTGTTTGAATTTATACTTTTGGTTCCAACTATTTATATGTGGAACCAAAGAGGATAGCTTTTAAGGTTACAACTTGTATAAAGATGTGATTGATACCAATGACTTTAACAAACATGATGTGAGATGATTATAATTCGAAGGTTGATTGGATACATTACAATATTAAACAACATAAGTGAAATTTTAAAGTGAGTAAAACTTATATATTATTTATATAATAATGATAATAGCCGAATAAAACAGGTGTTTTACTCGGATAATACGAAAAATAATCGGATAAATCATGTAACTTATTTGGTTAATAACAATCTTAGTCGGATATGTTTTTAAGTTTAATAATTGATTCCAATTTTAGATGGATATTTCAAATACAGTCGGTCCACCTGTAATACTTTTATTTGTGTTTGTAAACACATATGTTAGCTTTTAAGGTCTTAGTTTGGATAAAGATGTAAATGAATTATTAACAATGGCTGCAATTCCAATGTTGGCTAAAAATCTACAATATTAAGCAACATCGATGTAATTGTAAAGTGGGTGAAACTTAGATAATTTTCGAATGGTAGAAATAATATTCGGATAAAATAGTTGACTTACTCGGTTTATAAATGTTAGTTTGATATGTTTGAGTTTAGATGATCGGTTCTAAATTTAGATGGATACTTAAAATCCAAATCTCAATGTAAATTTTAAATTTTAACTCAAACCACGAACACCTATCTATATATGATGATTCGCGGTAACATTCTCTCTGCCGGCTATGGTGGCCATGATGGCAACGGCTACATACTATTGTTAGATGTTTACTGATCGAATATATATAACATACTAGCAAAACTCAATGTTGAACATCTAACATATATAATAGCTGACAACGAATAAGTTAACTCACTGAGTAGACTTAAACAACTTCACCGAATTAGCCCATTGAATCGACTCAGTTCTAGTTACCTTTTGAGCCGAAACAACAATTTAACCCAACTCTGGTAACGATGTTTTTTTGTGGGCAATCAAGCGGGTTCTTCCTCGTGGTTTGTTGGAGGAACTCGGAACGAAAAAAAAGGAAAACATTGCCTAGATTTGATTACTATGTAAGTTTATGAGCTTAGTTTATATGCTTAAATTTGAATACAAAGCAGATTTTTACAAAGAAAGAGGAAAAAGTTTCGATTTGGTACATTCGGACTAACTTTTAGGATTTGTCATCATATATAATAAAATCAAGACAAAAATAAATGAAAAATTGTTGGTTCTCAATCGTTGTCGTCGACGCCGTTGCTTATGAGTGAAAATTGTTTGAATTTTTAAAATCAAAGCATAAGTAGTTTCATCTACTAATATTTAGTTTTTGGATGAGAGAGGAAGAAAATCTATTTTTTAATCATATCTTTTAACTGATAGAATGATGGTATAAGGTTTATTTCGGTTTATCAAAAATCAAACTCTTTATGTAGTAGTGTAATAATTATATTTCTAAATATTAAAGGTATAACGGGTAGATATTATTAGAAGAATTGAAAATAATAGAAATATTATTTTTCTCTAAATTGACCAATAAAAAAAATAGGAAAAAAACTTCTTTTCAATTCCATTGAGAGAAGAAAATATTATTCTTGTTTATATACGTAGAAAAAAAAATTTCTACCTTTTCAATTAAACTTTTTACTGTTGAAAATCCCAAAAAATTAATTTTCTTCTACTTCACATACCAGTCACACCGTAAGTTTCTCCCTTGTCACAATTTCACTAAAAAATATAGTAAAATTAAATAACATTAACGTTTAATAAAACTGAACAACACGTGAATATTTTTTGAAAATTACATAATAATTGATTAATAAACAGAAGATTAAAAGAAAAAACAAGAAACTATAGGATTGTAAAGAATCATTGTGTCGAAGCCCATGTAAATTCATTTCTTTGGTTTCAGTTTTGTTCTTTTATAGAAAAGACTCTGAGAACACTCTCAAAATTGTCTTGAGCAACAATTTTTCTTCTTTTTCTTCCTCTTGTTTCATTTGAGTTAATTTGAATTCAAAGTCGATCTTCTCTTTGTGGCCCAGATGGCCAGATTTCAATTTTTGATAAACTGATGATATATACTCCATTTTTTGTTAGATATTTTACACATATTAAAAAAATAAATTTATATTCAATAATAATTTTATTATTTTTGCATTAAACAATCTTTCATAACTTTAATCCAATAACAATTCAACAAAACCAAAAAATAAAAATTTAAAACATCAATTCAAAAAACGAATAAGTATATAAATAGAGATTGAAAATTTATGTGTAAAATATTTGATGTCTCCTATATTAGGTTTTGAAATATATATAAAGATGCAAATTATTGCACTGGATTGCGATTCTCGTGGAGGACATAGCACGATGAGACAGTGGGATATGCTTTTTCAATCATTCACTCCCAAATTATTTATTTCTTTTTTTTATTGATATTTATTGGGTTTGTTTTGCTTTTTTTTTTCTTCTAAATATTCTTTATATATTAATTAGGTAGTGATTTTTTGAAAAGAGATTATGGTTTTCACCAAAATTATTTTCCAATTTTTAATATGACATGACATTCTTTAATTTAGATCATTTTCTTTAATTTATTTAGCTCAAACTCAATAACAAATTTAACCCAAACTCAAACAAAAAAATTGGTCAAAATCAATTATTAGCCCAATTTCACAAATGAATTAAACAAAAGTGTTACACTTATAAATCGGCCAAAATCAATTATTAGTCCAATTACATTTACTTATTAATATAAGTATAAAACCTAGCCAATAATCTTCACTATATAAAAGATACATCATGGCCAAAAATTTTGTTGATATCAATTCAATCGATTGATTTTATTTTTGATATCAATTCGATTTTCACGACCTCTCAAACTGATTTTTTTAAAAATGGATTTTTCCGGGATATCATTGTCTTCTTATAATTTTTTTTTTGTAGTTTTGGCTTCTTTTTAATATATAGAGGATATCATTTCAGGAATATCTAACCCAAACAATTTCTAAGAATACAATGTTATTTACGAATATTTACATAAATATTCAAAATTTATGTATCATTAATTCAAAAATTTTAAGTATGGAAATCTTCAATTCAATATCATCCCTTATATATTAATTGGAGATTGATTTGTGAGAAGATGTTTATGTATCATCTCCACAATCACTCTCACCTAAACAATTATGACATAGCTTGACAAAATTGTGACATGCCAATTTTGAATCAATAATAAAATTTTCTACAATTAAATTTATATTTGTTACCATAAATAAATCAAAAGAGTTTTTAATCAATATATTGTCAAATTTTGTTTTCATTCTAAAATTAGATACAAATTTGGTTTCTCATTTAAAAATAGTTTAGAAATTGATTATTATAATAATAAAATTATAGAACATTTTTATAGAATATATATTCTTTTTGAAAATAATAATAAAAATTTACCAAATTTTTAAAAAAGATTTTGATATGTTTGTGAAAAAAACTTCCCAAATTTATAACAACAAATATAATTATTCTTTTGAAATGTTTTTGTAACGCAAGACCATTTGAAAATAATAAAAATATTTTTCAATTCGAAAGCAACAATTTTTTTAATATATGTTTCATTTATAAAATTTATGATTATATATTTTAATGTTTTAAAATTTTAAATAATTTATTTGTATTCTAAATTCTACTTAAAATAGTCAGACAAGCCAAATTTAATATGTTTTTTTAACTCTTATATATTAAATTATTATACATTTTGATTTGACATGTTTACATATATAAAATAAAAAAAAAAATTTCTGAAATTTACATTATTATTAATAGAAACGATACTATTAATCTAAAAAATTAACAACAAAAAATCAACAATAATGTGTATAATAAAAAATCAAACAACTACATATTTCATATTTTTAAAGATTAAAATTAAAAACAAAATTATATAAATAATTTATCCGCAGCCGTGCGTTGTTGTGTAGGTAATAACGATTGTTTAGCATCTGACGGCATCATCAATTTTTTGAGCTTTTATGTTTAAAATAACGTGTTTTATGTGAGATAAATTGGAAATTTTATCAACACTTTTTTTTATTTTATTGAAAAAAAAAACTTATTATGTGTTTGACTCATTCATAATAATAATAAATAAATACCTTATATAGAAAGAAAAAGTAAAAAAAGCACTATCTATTACTTTTAACCATGTTCAAGAAAGTATTAAGTGTTAAGTGAACGATAACATAACGTCTAGTGTCTAGAACGTATAATTGGAGTCTAGACGATTCAATAGACGGTCTAAACATTTTATAAAAAGATATAATATATTAAATATATATAGTAAAAATATATAAAAACATAATTTATGAATAAGCATTTTATTTTATATTATTATAATTTATATATAAAAAAATTTATATTATTTTATCATTATAATATTATAATATTTTAGAAGCTTAGAACCGTTTTTTAATACACTGATTTTTAAATTAAAAAATAGAAGGTGTGGAGAAAGGATTCCCCAACCACCGCCGACATAGTTTGCAATTTTCCTAAATAAGAATATTATTGTAAAGTCAGATCCAAGTTATATGCATTCTTTAATAAATTATAACATTTGGGTCCACCTTATCTTATAAGATTACTATATTCGTATTAAATTATTGGTTTCTTTATTATTATAGAAATAGCCATGTCGCCATCAAACATCACTTTCGTCATCTTTTTATTTGTGTCAACCATTTTCATCATAATTTTGAACTTATATTATGTGATTTTGTTTTTTAAATCATGAGCTTTCTTCTTTATTTTATTTTTTGCTCAGGAGTCAAGTAATGATCTTTTTAAAATAAATACTATATTAACTAGATTCGAACTGAAAATTTTATGCGGTTTACAATTTCGAAATCAGATAAAAGAACCGGTTGAACCGGAAACAATACGCAGTCCAAATTTGTTAATTAATTCAACTTTCAAACGTATCAAAACGCAGTTCGTATTTAGAGACAGTGCTTATGGGATTAGTTTCGTATAATTAGATATTGTAGATTTGGATCAGTGCTTCGTAAGCTTAATTTCCTGTTGGAGGATCCAGTTTATGCGTTTTGGGTTAAATCTTTGTGTGATGGAATTTAGAATATGTGGAAAATGTAGGCATCAATGTCATGTTTGTGATTCTTGTATGGATGTTTCTTCAAAGCTTTTCAATCATTTGTCTTTTTTGGGGTAGATTTTTGCAGAAAAAGAAAGCATAACATTGGCTATTGCAACCTTTGACAGAAAGCAATTTGCAGCTGTTTGTATTAATCTCCATATGGATCTCTTGCAAAGTTGGGTTTACTTTCTTACTTTTGTTTTGTTCTGTGTGTTTTGTTTCTCTTCTATGTACCTGGAATGCGATTGTTGTTTCTGTAGATGCATTGTTCACGAGGTTTATCAGTTCATAGTCTGAAGTCTTTGGGTGATCAGGTGATTACAGATTTCTTGGAAGCAGTAAGCTACTCTTGAGAATCTCGAAATTGTGTCTGGAATTAGATAACTTACCTTTAGTTTTGTTTCTTTATGAGTGATTGGTTCTTTTGCAGGAATTGGTTTTTTAAAGGTAAGCTTGAGGACATTCTCTACGCTATAGAAAGCTCATTCGAACTTATTGTACATGAGAAGCAGGTTTTGAAATTTGTGATTGGCACTCTAAATGTAGTTTATACACTGCTTGAAGACCTTTTTATTTAGTTCAAGTAAGTTGTTTCATCTTTATCAGATAATTGGCTTCTTAAACTTCTGCTTAAAACCAAAAAGTAGTCCGTGTTCTTATTGTCTAACGCCTAAACCATTATCTTCTTCTTACAGAGAAGTTGCAAAAGTTGGTGAACTGTTGAACTTTGAAGCATGTATGGACATGATTGATCTTCTTTACGAGAAGGAGGAAATCTGTATACTTTTATGAATAAACATTAAAATGAAAATATATTGTGTTCTTCTCTTGAATAACAAGTCTCTTCTTACATATGTAATTTATGTTTAAAATTTAAAAATATAAATTTTTTATTTTTAAGAACCTTACCAATGGAAGAGAACAAAACTAAAAAATCTTAAAGGGTTGTTAATGCAAAATTTATACTAAAAATATTGTTAATGGAGATGGTCTTAGTGTTCCTTAAAATAATGGTAGTATCTATATTGAGCTAACGGTACGTGTGACCGTATTAAAGTATTATTAGTGCGTGCTCTGAAAAATCATTGTCTTATCACTTATGTTATGTTAGTGATTAAGGTTTTAAATTGTTAATCATTGCTATGCTTATCGCTTCCTTAAACCCAACACGCTAATTTAATACTACTAGTATTCAAAACTAACGACATTAGAAAATCATTAACGGTTAATAACCTCCACCAGTATCTTACCTAGTATTTTACTCCCTCCGTTTCACAATACTTGTCATTCTAACCTTATTTTTTTGTTTCAAATTAGTTGTCATTCTGCAATTTCAATGCATATTTATGATCAATTTTTCCAGTTTTGTCCTTAACTTTTAGCTCATTAATTTTTTTTATCAAACAAAATAGTATATTAATTAGGGGTAAGACTGAAAATTTAATGGTTTTCTTAATTTGTGTGAAATCCTCTAGAATGACAAGTAATTTGAAACGGAGGGAGTAATAATTTTTTCTTAATTTTAATTATTTATTAAAATATTAATTTGTTAAATAAATAATAAATCAACCATGTAATAACATGTGGCAGTGCAGATCCTATAACAGTGCAGAACCGGTTCTTCTATAAGAAATCACCTCTTTTTGTGCTTTTTATTAGTTAGAAACCCTCGTTAATCATGCTCTTAACAAATATATTAAGCTGATGACCAAAAAAGGAGTATATATTATTCTAATGCAGACTTTTAAAATCTTATTTTCCGAAGCTACCAAAGCTGGTAAAGGTCATCAATTACAATCTCAAAATGTATACCCACTCTATGTGCAATTTTTCTTACAATAATTTTTTGTTAAATATTTCAGCACCATTTAGTATTTATATTTTGATACTTGAGCTACAAAATCAAAATACTAGGAGTACTAGTTTAAAGAATTTTTGGAAGTATAATCTTGTATCGAACAAATATTTCAATAATTATTATATTATAAATCATTTATACAATAGAACTTGTATTGCGTGTTTTCAAAAATTTGAATTACGAATCCATGTATTTTATTATGGTAAAACCATATAATCATTATAACGCTCCGACCGCCGTCAAACTATCGGTATGCAGAGGAAATCCTCATCTCTTCGAGAGAATTCCTCATCTCTCAAAAACATACAGAGAAAATCTATATCCCCTCAGGGGAAATCCACGTCCCCTAAAAAAAAATCTTCATCTTCCAATGGGCCCTACGTCCACTCTCAGCCTGTGGGTCTATCCCTGTTCGACGGTCGGTGCGTTAGTCCGGGAGGCTTGAAAGACTTTTTACTAACCTTGCAAATCACCACGTGATCTTTCCCCATGTTTTGTCATCAATTACACGGTACTGAAAATAACTTTCCAGTAGGTCATCCATCTTAAATTGCTCCAACCCAAACATGATTAACTCTGAAGTTCTCTTTGGATGTGTGACGGAAAAGATAAGTGCACTTTAGTGATATAGATAGTCAAATCAATTATGTTAAACCTTTCCGCGTGCACCACATATCTTCTGAAACAAGAATGTTACAATCATTTTTCGATTAACAATGAACGAACAATATGAATAATAATATCACGCTAAAACCACATTATCTAATCAATTCTATGATAATAATGTCATTATAAAAAAAATATCTGATTGATTTACGTTTACATTTGCTGACAATTCTAGTTGTTAGCGTTTAAAAACATTAACAAAACTGTTTTTCAATCGTTTTTTATTATTTTCTACAGTTAAAATTAAAAACTTCATTTTTCTCGCAAGCATTTGCAAGCCATTTTAGTAACGTTATTTAACGCAACCGCTCCTTTCCACGAATTCATTTGTATTCGTTGTGTTTAAACGAGATGAGCATAGATGCCATGTGTTGAGGTTTAGCAAAAAAGAGAGAAAAAAGACATATTGCCATGTGTTGAGGTTTCCAATAGAAACCCAACTTCTGTCTTAATATTGTCCCCACCATATCAGGTCCTTTCTGTCTGTTTCTTCGCTACTTGTATTATATATTGACGTCTTATTTACATCATATGGTATTATCACAAACACACATAGCTCTATATCAATGATGAAATGTATATATTGATAGATATATGTGATATCAAAGTTGAGTTGTAGTAAGTGTTATAATTTGATATAATTTGCAGTAAAAAATATGGTAGAAACTATAGATTTATATGGTAAATTTGTTATAAAAATATGAGTTAACATTCTTATCGATACAATTTACTGATAGTTTTTTTTTTGTATAAGTTGCATTATGTGTTATTAAAAAAAATTAATATAAAAAAGAATTAATAACAATTTATTACAAATCGACTAATAAAATAGATTAAATGGAAAAAATTAACTTAATGTTATTAAAAACAAATTAAATGTAAAACTAGAATTAATAACATTTTATTAAGAATTGACTAATAAAATAGATTAACTTAAAATCGTATCCTAAAGAAAATTACAAAGTTACAAGAATGTTTGTAGAAAAAACGAGATGAAAACCCAACCATTAACGATGCGTGTCTTTGTCACTCGCATATAAATTTTTCAGATTGTACGTTCAGATTTTAAATTTTATTTTGTAAAAAGTATAAATTTAAATCAAATAATCAACAATTAGGATTGTAGGAACAACTTTGATTGAATCATTCAAATAGAACTTATAAAATTTACAAAACGAAATAAATAACTCTTTGGAATATTTGAAAAGGTTTGTATAGGATACACAAAAGAAATAATACAAAAATCCAAAACTAACGTTGGTTGGATTAAAAACAAATAAAAAACAGTAACTCATCACTAATGCATGAGAATTTCCATGATGTTAAGTTAATTTTTGAGTTACCAATTTTACAAAGAATATAACCTAAATTTGTAAATCAACAATAACACATCATAAATCAAATTCAAATTCAAAAATTATAATTTACTTCATGATTAGTAGCATTTTTGAATTAACTATGAGTTACATCTATAACTCAATCTTAACTCACGGTAACTCATGTCACCAATCACAATGATAGGGAAAAGAAAAGAAAAAAAATCAAGACTCAGAGATAAACACTCCTAAACATAAGTTCCAATTATTTATCGACGTGTTTATAATCTCTTAACCTGGTGTTCTCTAATGATTAAAATTAAATTTTGATATCATTTAGGCCACCCTATCCAAAAAGAAACACTCGTCTAGGGTACATGTTTGGAAAAACTATTAATTTTTTGAGGCTTTTAGTTGTTTCGACTTTTGTGATTGACGTTTAGCATATGGTAAAATTGTGACAAAAAAAACATATGGTAAAATATTGTACATGCATTAATTCAAATTAAAAACATTTTAAGTATTGTTTATATTCTATATTTTTTTCTACGCATAACTATTTTTTATTTAACATAAAAAGTTAGTTGGAACTTGGAAGGCGTTTCTCTATTTTTTCACATAAAAATTGACTACTTTTTTTTTGTAAGAACTCATAATTATCATGTATTTTTGTATATTTTATTTCTTATAAAGTATCTCTAAGACATTTTAACCTGAATGTTTTTGTAAACTAGATATGTAACATCTTATTTGTAACTTGGGATAGGAACTTGTAACTTTAATCCAAACTTGGGTCTAAAGTTTCACTTTATCCAATATAACATCTTATTAAAGAAATTCAATAAATAGAACTAAAAATCTAAAAGAACAAAAAGAAAAAACTCTTAATTATTAAATAGTCTCTTGGGATATATATTGTCATCTTAGCAGTTAGCACGGATGGATGAATCTTGCACAGTTGCTCTCTCCGTCAGCTACGATGATGATCTCACACATTTTGTTTTTGTTTTTTATTCAGATAGTATTTTTTTTTTGTTTATAATCAATCGGCACAAGTTTCTATTCACACACATACTTAATAAATATTTTTATCCATATCCATACACAATACTATAAAATACTCCAAAGATTAGAGATTTACCATTTACGGTTTCAAAGTCAGTTGATGATGATACAGTAAATGCAATTACACAATTGAACGAAGAAACATACTAAAAGACAAACACACAAAAGACACAAAGTTAAATCTTACAAAACTTATCACATTCTAAAAGCACGAAATTTTAGACACCTAGAAAACCCCAGAAATAAAGACAATAACTTTTGTTTTTATAATTCAATCAAGGTCCTCTGCTTCAAACCCTATCCACCTCTCTCTTTCTCTCTCTGGGTTGTATATGTTTCTTCGTCGATTAGTAATCTATCTCTCTAGGTAGTACACTACTAGTACTACTCTTTTGGAGCTTTTCTAGGGATTTGGTTATTACAAAACCTATTAAGACACTCTCTCTCTCTATACAAGAAAAAAAGAAGAAGATTTTTCTTCAATCTTGAAAAGTTATGAACCATTTCGTACCTGACTTTGATACTACTGATGATGATTATGTCAACGTTAACTCAAATTCCTCTTCTTCGAATCTTCCAAGAAAACCCATCATGTAAGTTCTTTCTTACCTTTTTTTTCTTTCTTTTATTCTACTACTACCAGAGACAAGATAGGTGCGGGTATGACGGAATTTAAATACTATTCCGTCAGTCCCCTTGCACCGTTTTTTGGTTTTGTTTTTGATCTGATTTTGGTTGTGAATTGAGCGAGATAGGTGGGAATGAAACGGAATAGTATGAAAATCCAATACTATTCCGTTTGTCCCATTTCATTTCTCATATTTTGGTTGCGGATTAAACGAAATAGTACGAAAAGTCGATACTATTCCGTTTGTCCTGTTTCGTTTATTAGATTTTGATTACGGATTGAGCAATAGTATGAAAATTCGATACTATTCCGTTCAATCCGCAATCAAAATCTAATAAACAAAACAGGACAAACGGAATAGTATGAAAATTCGATACTATTCCGTCTTTCCTGCATCTATCTCGTTCCACTCCGCACCGAGTTTCCGTTTAAAAAAAAAAGAAGGATTTTGGATCTGACTTTGGGGTTTGTAAACGTATAGAGGTGAAGAAGATGATTTAATGGAGCTTTTATGGCAAAACGGTCAAGTAGTTGTTCAAAACCAAAGACTCAACAACACCAAGAAACCTTCTTCTTCTTCTACTGTGAAGCTTCACGCCGGAGAAGAAGTTGTTACTCCGGAGACATCTTCTCTGCATCATCATGAGCAACAACAGTTAGTAGTAGATCAGAATCTCTTTATTCAAGAAGACGAAATGACGTCATGGCTTCATTATCCTCTTCGAGACGATGATTTCAGTTCAGATCTCTTCTCCGCCTCCGCACCAACGACGGTGAGTCAAGTCACCGCCGCGAGACCACCGTCTGTACCTTCTTCGTCGGTGAGTCAAGTCACCGCCGCGAGACCACCGTCTGTATCTTCTTCGTCGGTGAGACAGACGACGGTGAGTCAAGTCACCGCCGCGATACCACCGTCTGTACCTTCTTCGTCGGTGAGACCGCCGGTACGGAATTTCATGAATTTCTCGAGGATGAGAGGGGATTTTACCGGAGGTAAATCTGGACCGTCGATTTCGAAGGCGATTGTGAGAGAATCGACTCAGGTAAACCCTAGCGCTACACCGTCATCGGCGGCGAGCTCCGCCGTAGCTGGAGATGGCGGGAATACTGTCGGAGTTAATCGGAAGGGAAAAGCAGTGGCGGCGCCGGTGAGTGAGATTCACGGTACATCTTCTTCTTTAATGTCGAAGAGCGAAATCGAGCCGGTGAATGTACAACCGGAGACGGAGAAGACGATCGTCACCATTGACGAGACTGAGTCCCCCAGCGAGGTGAGTCGTTATCCGATTCGGCGCATTTTAGTCTGATTACGAGAATTCGGCGCATTTTAAATTCATGGATTTAAATTTTTTTCTGAGTTGTAGGAAACTAAGCAAGGAAGAGGAACAAAGAGATCTCGAGCTGCAGAAGTTCATAATCTCTCTGAAAGGGTTTGTGTTTTTGTTTATTCGTAAAGATTTTTCATATAAAATCTGAAGAATGTTGCAAATTTTTGGTTACAGAAACGAAGAGATAGGATCAATGAGAGGATGAAAGCTCTGCAAGAACTCATTCCTCGCTGCAACAAGGTCGATTTTACGTGTTTATTCGACATTTAGCATTACGACTTCTTGCTAAATGCAAATCTTTTCTTTTGATTTATCAGTCAGATAAAGCTTCGATGCTTGATGAAGCTATTGAGTACTTGAAATCTCTACAGCTTCAAATACAGGTTTGTCCTGAAAACCGAAACCGCTTTCTTAATCGAATGATGAAAACTTCAGTTTATGACTGAGATTAATGCAGATGATGTCAATGGGATGCGGTATGATGCCGATGATGTATACGGGTATGCAACAGTACATGCCTCACATGGCGATGGGAATGGGAATGAGTCTGGGTATGAACCAGCCTCTTCCTCCTCCTTCGTTCATGCCATTCCCCAATATGTTAGCTCCTCAAAGACCTTTGCCTACGCAGACTCATATGGGAGGCGGTGGCTACCCTGCTCATGCTTCTGACCCGTCAAGAGTCTATCTACCGAACCAGCAGTCTGATCCAACGTCGAACCTGCAGCCTCAATATCCGGCTTACATGGATCCGTATCAGCAGTTCCGTAGTCTCCACCCGACCCAACCACCGCAGTTTCAGGTAACTTACCTTGGTATGTTGTTTCACGAATGCTACTTCCTCTGAATAGAAAAATGCTCACAAGATCTTATCTTTTTGTAGAATCAAGCAACATCGTACCCGAGTTCGAGCAGGGTAAGTAGTAGCAAGGAATCCGAGGATCAGGGAAACAACACAACGGGTTAATGCTTTGATCAGAAACCAGAGGATCTGTTTACACAACAAGCAACACACAGTTTTGGAGAATTGACACAAAGACCTAACATGTAAATTACCATCTCCGATCACGAATCTCGCCTGTTTTCTGTTTTTTGTTTGTTTGTTCTCTCTTCCGGGTTGTATACTTAGAGAGCTGTACATGTTAAAGACACAGAAATCTAGGAATCTATACATACAGGTTGCAGAGGCTTGGTGAAGAGAATAGATGAGAGAATTAGGTTCATATAGACCCAATCATTATTCTTTCTTTTCTTCGATAACTTTTAACGAAAACAAGTCTTGATAAGTTACTTCAGAATCCTGAGTAGCTTATCGAAGAATATGCGGAAGGCTTCCGAGTCCCGTAGATTTATCGAGGTTCCTGATACAATGCACAAACATCTAGTTCTGTCCTTAGGAATATAAGTATATATGCCAAACGCATTGTGAATTGTGAGTGTCCCAATTCAGATACTTTTAGAGAACTACAAACAAATAAATCGAAAAACTAACTAGTTAGATCGTTTGATAAACAAAGTGCAAAGTAAACCAAGCGCAAACATGATTGGCCAAACCGAGAATTTGATGGGAGCATCAGCTCTATGTATGATGAATGAATAGTTAATGGTTGTGAGAATGGTTTGACACAAGGCGCAAAGCAATCCAACCATCTCTGGAAAGCTACCGAATCGATTTGATCTTTGAGTTGGATAGTGAAACCAAGGAATTGGCCAAGTCCACTTCCACAAACCTCTCTCAACTCTTCCTTTGTGAAAGAGATCCACGACGCAAAGTAGACAAGATAACAATGACATTGACATAGCAGCCAAGGCGTACAAAGGTTTATGAGTAGAAGAGATCTGGTCGAAAACAGAGGAAGGTATTTCCAACATGAGGTTGGTGATAACTAGAGACCACTCAATTATGACCTGTTTATAAAACAAGACAAAGAAGAATCATGCTTAAAGCCAATCCACTCATTCTCAAATTGGTTTTGACTTGGAATCATTTTCGCAAACAAAACTATGAGTAAAAGCGTGGTTCTTGATTTAAACACACCTTTGTTCTTGAAGCTCTTAGAAGTTTTTTTTCGATGTCACGAGCTATTTCATTCACCAATGTCTCTTCATCTCTAGAAAAAAGAAGCATATCTATAAAAAAGGAGGTAATACGCATTATAATCGAAAGTATGAATTGGAGTTAGACCTCAAATGTGCAGTACTCCATCCGGGGAGGTTAATGGCTTTTGCAAAACCATCTTTCCATTCTTGAAGCTGCTCGGCTTTATCCCGTCGTCGCTTAGCAAAGGCATCTCCAAAGCTTCCTGTCTGATTCTCAATGTCGAGAGGATCAACATGGTAAAGGACAGGTATCACAATCTGACCAAACACCTCTTTGCATTTCAAGATGGCTACAACTTCATCCAAACACCATTTTGAATCCCCAAAGTTCTCCGAGAACACAATTTCTGAAACTCTCGATACTTGGATTGCTTTTAACGACTCTTTATATCTCTCTTCGATTGGTACTTCGTCATATAAGAAGGTTTTGATCCGTTTCCTACGTAGACAACCACATAGATGGCTTACGAAATTGTCACGAGTGTCTTTGGTCCTGAAACTTATGAACACATCGTGTTTCATTTTAGGATTTGATTTCATTTTTTCTTCTTAACATACCAATCTTTCTTCTTCTCTAACCATCTTTATACTCTCTCTTATTTTTTTTCGATCAACATGACCACTTAAATTTCCTTGTAGTTTCCTTTGAATTATATATTTTCCTCAGTACAAAAGAACTCGACTCTTTTTCTTATCGCATTTTCATAGCTTTTCTTCGTAGTTTCTTGGAAGTTCATGTTTTTAGTATTTGATTTGGACAATCTCTTTTTTTTATCCAATATATACATGTTAGGTCAGATATTAAAATAAAATAAAATAAACACCCATGATGTTAGGTTCATCAAATACTAGGAAAGAGTTGAACAATTTTTATGATTACATTGCAGACTGGACTATCACAAGTAACAACGAAGTTAACTGGTCGCTCCAATTATGTGGATTGATAATATGTACACAACTACACATTAAATTTCAAAACTCTATATTTTTCTGACTGAAATGAAAAGATTATAAGTGTTTACTTTTTGGCTTTTTCTTTTGAAACATATTTTTCTTCACTGGAAGGAAAGAGTGGAAATTTAAACGAATATGATCGATCTTATGAGGTGTTTTTCTGAGGAGAATGCAAACCAAAAAAGGACCATTTTGGACGCAAACGATATTATATGATTACGAGAAACCCAAGCAGATAGTTGAAGAGTGAACTGAGAGAGAGAAAAAAGAGAGCAAACTCGAAAAAAAGAGACTGAAGCAGTTGCTGTGTTGTCTTTCTCACATGTATAGACCTTCAGGAACTCCTTCTTTCTTCTTGAACATAACCTTCTCTTTCGCCTTCTTGAAGTCGGGATGCGTCACCTAAATCATAATTGACCGAAAAAATGGTCAGAATAATATTACAAAGAGTCCATAAGGTGTTACAAGCAGCGAATCAGGAAATCTTTAATTACTTTCATTCGACGCTCTCTGAGAGCAAGCAGACCAGCCTCTGTGCATATCGCCTTTATATCAGCTCCTGAGAACTCGTCTTTTGTCATTACAAACTCTTCTAAGTTCACATCTTCAGACAAAGTCATCTTCGATGTGTGTATCTAAATAATGGCATGCAATTAGAAACCAACCAGATAATTTCTACAAAAAATCACAAAAAGAAAGAAAATTCAGGATCATCAATTGTTTTACCTGGAAGATACGTCTCCTTGTTTTGATGTCTGGAAGAGGGAACTCGATTTTCCTATCGATCCGGCCTGGTCTAAGAAGTGCTGGATCTAGACTTTCGATTCTGTTTGTCGCGAGGATCACCTTAACATCCCCTCTTGAATCAAATCCATCGAGCTGGTTCAGTAGTTCCAACATAGTTCTTTGGATTTCCCGTTCTCCACCTGAGTTCGCATCATACCTGTTTCAACAAACCATTTTTTATGTCAGATTAGATACCATCTCTGAAGCAAAGTCCGGCTCCTTGTTATCCATGTCTTGTGTTGTATTAGACATACCGCTTAGTACCAATGGCATCAATCTCGTCTATGAAAACGATAGATGGTGAAAGGTCATCCGCAACCCTGAAAAGCTCCCTCACAAGCTTGGGACCATCTCCCAAATACTTTTGAATCAGTTCACTACCAACAACACGCAAGAAAGTAGCTGATGTAGAATTTGCTACTGCCTGAAAGAATACCAATAAATAATACTTCTTATCAACTACATTTCCAAAATTAACAAGTATAAGACTCAACTGCAACAATCCAAGCTTGATACGTAAGACAAAACAGCAAAAAGAAGACATTAGATAATAAATCCAAGTGATTCTGACAAACTTCCTCCATCTGAAAAATCCTTAAGACTAGGATCTAATGTCTCGAATCTGCGTGATCAAATCAAAGAAGCCTGACTAATAATTGAAAGAGATCCACTTAGTGAGAATCGATATAGATTCCGATTGAGCGAAAAGTCATTAAACGAAGCTTCTAACTTATTACACTATAGGCTAAAAGGCTTACCTTAGCAAGCAACGTCTTCCCAGTGCCAGGCTCGCCATACAAGATCACACCTTTTGGTGGCTTAAT
Source organism: Arabis hirsuta (assembly GCA_964056655.1). Taxonomy (NCBI): domain Eukaryota; kingdom Viridiplantae; phylum Streptophyta; class Magnoliopsida; order Brassicales; family Brassicaceae; genus Arabis; species Arabis hirsuta. The sequence goes on from OZ053301.1 coordinate 739,148, forward strand.
ACCGATATCTTCATACAACTCGGGATGAGTTAAAGGAAGCTCAACTGCTTCCTTAATCTCCTGAATCTGAGCTTCTAAACCTCCAATGTCAGCATATGACTCCAAAGGAGCCTTCTCAACTTTCATCACAGACACCATTGGATCAACTTCATCTTGAAGAATCCCAACAACAGATAGTACCTATCACAAAAACAAAACCTTAATTCACAAACCTAATGACACAACAAAGGAGAGAAACCCTAATTGACAAACCTTGTTATGCATCAAAATTGAGCATCCAGGCTCAAGCTGATCTTTATCAACAAAAGACAATATCCCAACGTAATACTCAGGACCAACTGAAGAAGAAACAATAGCATGATTCTCATCAATAAGCTCTTCTAAATTCCCAACACTCATTGGTGTACCACGAAGATCATCAACTTTAGATCTATCTTCTTCAGCTTTCTCTTCTTGAGGTTTCAATCTCTCTTGATTCGCTACGAACTCTTCTTCCATAAGCAAATAGTCTTTGATTCGTTCCATTTTAAGCAATCGAAGCTTACATTTAGTAGAAGGAGTCACCGTAGGTAATCTCGCTGCAGCTTCGGCTCCTTTTTGCTTACGTTGCTTCCTACCGACACGAGCAGGTGGTGCGGCTGGTTCGAATTTCTTCTCCTTTTTGTCTCCACCGTCTGGTTTCCGATCTCCTTGCCGATTCAAACCACCGGATGGTCCTTGACCCATGACTGAGATTTGCTTTCGTTTCCTCTCAGATTCTTCTCTCGCTCGCTTACGGAGAAGAGAGAATCTTAAGTGTGAGAAACTTAATGGGCCTTTCGTTATCTAAGCCTTGGGCCTGTACTTTTTTTGAGTCTAGAATATTGAAATACCTATAAAACAAAAAAAAAAAGAGAGAGAAATTGGTAAAACTAATTAGGAAGCCTAATTGATTAGAAGTGGTCGGAAAAAATGATAGTGAGAAATTGGGAAGAGAGTTTTAGTCTCAAGATCAAGTGTTTAGATAGTATTTTATCGTAAGTGTAAGTAAAAAGAGTTAAAATCTTTTTTCTCATAGTAATATTTATTTGCAAATGTATCATGCATCTAAAGATGGATATATATGATGCACTCGATTGCTTTCAACTATCGTTTTTGTCCTCTAGAGTCCATCCAGATGATTCACTAAACAAACACTATATTTGGAACTGAGTTTTTATTTATTTATTTTCCATTAATTTTTGCTGAATGAATACAATATACAGAAGACGTTTCACAAATCTGAACGGATGATAATGCTCCCACGCTTGTCAAAAAAAGAAGATAAATTTGTCGACAACTGTAAAATACTTGTAAGTTTATAAATCAAACTTTTTGGTAATTAAGCTGGTGAATTTATTTCAATAACCTTATTTAACTTCTTTCTTTAATCTTGTTTAAAAAGATGTTGTACAATTATCTATTTACAATACTTATTAAATGTTAATATCAATTTGGTATCTGCTTGCATGTGTCATTTTACATTAATGTAGCATTGACTAGAAGAAAAAATAAAATAATCCCGCATGACATATGGAAACATCTTGTTTAACTTTGGAAATTGTAGAAAATTTTGGCCATATATACTACTTGAAGAGAGAAATTATTCAGAGACATTGTTGAAAATTGAGGGGGAAAATGGCTTCTTCACACAAATGCTTCTTTTTTATATTTATGTGCCTTGCTCTTCTTTTTATTCCAGGTATTGTTTTTGCATTTCCATTTTTTTCTCAACATGTTACTTATCAATTGCATTTTTAAGGTAGTTTCATAATTATCTGTTCAAATCATATTTTCCAACATGTTAATTAGATTTCTTTTTGTTGCATGTACAAAAAGAAAACTTTCCAAGCCCAAAAAATAAGTTTGTGAATTCTTTGATACTTAGAAACGTCAAATTGATTATGAGTTTTTTTCTTATTGCATGTAGAAAATAAAGTTTACAAACCCCAATTTTTTTTTCAGAAATTTTAAGAACTTCAAACTAACTATGAGGCTTTTTTATTGCATGTAGAAAATATAAAACTTTTAAAACCCAGAAAATTGAGTTTTTGAAAATTTTGATACTTGAAACGTTACATTGATTATAAGAAAATCTCTAAACTTATTTTTGTTAGTTAAATACAAAGAGTTTTTTTTTTTTTTTTTTTTTTTTGTTATTTGTGCATACATAAAGAAATATACATAAAATTGTTTTTTTACCAAAAGGCAATCATATCTTTCAAGCTTTTAATACCGTAATAATTAATTTTATAATCAAAATTACCTAAATTTAAGCATGTACGTATATATTTATAGCTAAAGTTGTACATCTTCATGTAAATTAATAGCTACAATGAACTGGTAGCTCAGTTATTTTGTTGTTATTTTATTTGTTGTTGCTTATCAATTTTATGAATTGATTATCTTTCGATTCTTTTATATTATTCAAGGTTTTGGGACAAGAGATATATTTTCTACAAAAGACAAGACTTCGTTTATGATGGAGAATAATATTTCAGCAGATCCTTGTGGAGAAATAAAAGATTGCAACAAAAAATGCGTCGACCAAAATTTTCCAAAAGGAGGGTTATGCTTAGATTCAACACCGAATGACAAATCTGAATTTATTTGCCTTTGTAAAATTTAGAGATATTTAAGAACTTGTATTACATCCAAATCCAATCCCTACCAAAACCAAGTTTCTGCAACTTGTTTATAGTATTAATAATAAAATCTTTATATAAATTAACTTGTAAAGATCGTTCGCTCAAAAATATAATATACCTATGTGTTGAATTCACACATAAACTAAAAACCCATCATCTCATAAAACTACTAAAAAAGTATTAGATTTCCTAAATTTGTGTTGATTATGAAAATCGAAAAAAACGATTTTTAAAACAGATTTTCTAGCTTGCAAAGTTTACAGTATAATTTTTTTTCGTAGTTAAGAGCGATTGTTAGATATGAAGAAGCTAGATTTCGTCTCGAGGATGGGTTGGATTTATCATCAAGGAAGCATACCATATTTCTCGGTGCAATAGATCAAAGACGGAGTTTGTTTGTTTGTTTTTTTGTCAAACAAGGTTACTTCATTCGTTCAACCGATCAAAGTACAAAAAGAGGGAATTGAGCATCCTTCAACATTACTACAACATAATTGAATTACAATAAAACATAGAACAGGATCATCGCAGAAAATAGACAGCGAATCCAAAACATGTCTCGGATGCGTCAAGAGGGTCTTCGCAGCAAAGTCGAAGAATTTCAGGTTGGTCACTTTTCAATGTGACTTTAAAAATTCCGGCATAAAACTCGAGAATTCGAACACTCTCCAAAAGAAAGAAGAAGCTACGACTAGTCTTACATAGAAAAAAAAAATAGAGTTGAACTCTTTCACCGAGAGTAAGTTACACGATTTAAGAATCTAGAAAACATTTGTCTTCTTCCTCTAGAAGAGATATCATTTGTCTTCTCGTATAATTTCATAGCTTTCTCACGTTTTTTTAATCTAAAAATTAACGGTTTGGTCGATCATTCCGTTCTACTCATTGATTTTTTCCTTTGTAAGCAAGACTTGTACTAATTGAATGGCTGATTAATAAAATGTAAACATTTTTTTTTTATAGATTCTATAATTAATCGAAAAAGGTATATAGTTTAGATTTGTATTATTCAAATCGGATATTATACATACTGATGGAAAAAGAGAGTAACCATTTCGTATCTCTTATTGGCTAGCAACAAATATAAAGACTTAATTTTCAACAACAAAAATATATACATAAAGACTTTTATCCAAAAACAAATATAAGACTAGATTTTCAATTAATCAAAAAAAAAAAAATGTTTGTGTTACGAAACATCGAAATAATACGATACGAAAAAAAACAAAACAAAAATATAAAAAGAAAAAATCGAAAAACGACAGAGAGCTTCAAGTTGGAGACTAGCTTAATCACTTTCTCTGCGCTACACAAGAGAACAGTCGCCGGTAAAAAAAAAAAAAAAAAAAAAAATCTCTTCCTCCTTTTTGGGGGATTTTTTTCCTCACCGCCGTTCAAATCTCCGGCCGGAGACTCCACCGGCGTTCCTCTCTTCTCCGAGAAGGATTTCAATTTCGCTTTGAGTTTCTCTGAGAAGGATACTACTGGGAAGATGGGAGACGAGAAGCCACCAATTGTAATGGCTAATCGAGAAAGAGATCGAGAGCTTCTGATTCCCGTCTCTGATTCCGGCGAAAAAGACGACGGTTCTACTTCGAAACCGTCTTCTTCTTCTTCTTCATCTTCTTCTTCTTCCTCATCTTCGCATCAAGCTAGCCACGAGGTCTAATTTTTTTTCTTCTTCCTGATCTAGTTCTTCGTTTACTCATTTCAAGATTCGTACGAAATTAGCAGTAGAACTTGATTGATTTTAAGCTCTGAGTTACTTTTTGGAGTTTAATGTTCATAGATTTGGCCGAATTGTGTCTTTAGTTCAAAATCTGGAGATTTGTTTTGCCCTAGCATCAAGAACACTTCCTGATAGTGTGTTAACTAGCTAATCACTGATCTTGATGCATAACATTTGACACTTTCTGATTAATTAGAGTATGGATTTGCAATTCAAGTGTTTTGGTTGGGACTTGGGGAGAGATCTTGTATCTATGAATCTCGAGTTTCTTTCTCGTGTTATGCGCATTCACGGTGTCTTTCTTTATGTTCTTGCAGACTTTAAGCTTGTTCATTAGGGGCTGGGCATCGAAGAAGTTCATGACAGGCTGGTAAGCAAGAGTTGAAATCTTTGATAAAGTTGTCACAGATTCAACAGTTGTTGTGTTGATAGTGATTGAATCTCAATTACTTGTGTGCAGTGTTATCCTGCTTCCTATTGCGATTACTTTCTATATAACATGGTGGTTTATTCACTTTGTTGATGGATTCTTCTCTCCAATATATGCACAGCTTGGAATCAACATCTTTGGTAAGCATTTGTGTGGCTTCTCTTTATCGAACCAACAACTTGATATCGGTTATTTCTTACATGAGTCTGATTACGGCTTTGTAGGTTTTGGTTTTTTGACTTCCATTGCATTCATCTTCTTGGTCGGGGTATTCATGTCTTCGTGGTTGGGGGCATCTGTTCTGAACCTGGGAGAGTGGTTTATCAAGCGGATGCCATTTGTTCGTCACATCTACAACGCCTCCAAGCAAATCAGCTCTGCCATATCGCCTGGTCTCGCTTGAAAAAAACAAATCTTATTTTGCATCTCAACTTTATATATTGATCGAATTTTCCAGTCTCAACTTGTTCATATTTCCTTCTACTTTCAGATCAAAACACACAAGCTTTCAAGGAAGTTGCAATCATCAGGCATCCACGTGTAGGGGAATATGCATTTGGCTTCATTACATCAACTGTTGTTCTTCAGGTGACTGAAAATGCTTGGTTCGAGGATTTAGTTATTATTTTCAAAACTTATCCTTAAGGATACAAAGGCAGACACAATTTCTAGGCATATTTTGTTATAATTAGATCCTTTGGTTACTGTATGTAACAATGCTCTTCATCATTGCAGAATTACCCAACCGAGGAGGAACTTTGCTGTGTATATGTTCCCACAAACCACCTTTACATTGGAGATATACTCCTTGTCAACAGTAACGATGTTATCAGGCCGAATCTCTCGGTCCGAGAAGGAATAGGTCAGATCACCTAGCCTTTTGTTCAGAATCTATCCTAGATTGTTGTATAGTAAATGTCTGTCCGTGATATATGTCCGCGATATTACTTGTGGAAAGCTACTGAACTTTCTATATTCATTCTTCATCTGCAGAGATTGTTGTTTCCGGTGGTATGTCAATGCCGCAGATTCTATCGACACTAGATAAACCTTTGGCCTCGATTGATAGAGCTACAAGCGTATAGTTTCATGCAGAAGATTTTCTGTTTTTGCTAAGATTTGATGATGAGTGTGTGAGTCTCTACAGTCTCTACAATATTGTTGTAACATTCCATTTGAGTTTACGAAAGTGTATAATGTAAGGTAGGTCTCTCTCTTCTTAGATATGAATCTTTCTCCTGGAAAATATTATTTTCTTGAAAAAGCATTGAGAATTTTATATTGTTACAAAATTTGGCTATATTCCTTTCAAAACCCCCAAATTTTAGTTGATTTATTCTTCAAGTCAAACAGAAGCAACATCAGATCTTCTATAGTTACTAAAACATATCAAAATCGGAAAATCATGCATTTTCCACAGTACACATCACTGTGATTTGCCAATGGTAAACAGCAATGTACACAAATAATAACAACAATTCGTAAAGAAACATCTCAAATAATGAATCCAAGAGAATATTTTGGAAGTAAGAAAGAAAAGAAAGCCTAATAACACAATCAACATTGTGTGAATAGTTCTATAATAATAATACTCTCTAATCACCTGCTAATGTGCTGAAGCTGCGACCTCTCCTCTGTTTTAGAATATGTAAGAGGAAGAAAAAGGAGTGTTGGTGGCATTACCTCATAAATTAGGCATGGCGAGGCGGATTCAGCTGCATTATTGCTCTTTGTAAAGTTATTTTGTTCTAAAAGGAGTAAATATTGATTCAGACGTCTTTCTTCTCAGACAAAGCTGGAGTTTTATGAAGATGAGTTTGTGAGGATGTGTTTGGTGTTGTTGCTGTTGCGGTTGTGGTTAGCTGGGAAGGTTGTTGTTTCGCGGTTTGTGAAACTCCATTCGCGACTGGTCCTTGTTGAACTACTGGCTCCATTTTCACAGCGGTGTGTACAGCTGGTTCTAGATCCATTCTTGACAAAGAACAATTTGATTCTGCAACAAACAAACAAAAAAACTAGCTTATAGAATGTGAATATTGTGTTTGGCCATACTCCATGTTTCTGAAGGATATAAGAAATGTAAACCTTTTAATTCTCCGTAGGAGATAATTCGATTAAGGCAGTCCCGGAACTTGGTCAATACTACTTTCTCCTGCTCGGCATAAACCTGGTCTTGCCCATTTGGTAGCTGCGAGTTGGGATCCACCGAACAATTAGGTGAAGCTGTAACCATTAGCATAGTGTCCTGTTCATCACACATCAATGCCAAAGTGTCTGGAGACAAGTCTCTTCCTTTAGAGCCATCTGAATTGGGATCCTCCGCACCAGATTTATCAGCTAGATTTCCACTCCCAGCTTTCTCAGCCGCGGTACCTTTATTATTGTCTTGTCCTTGATCTTGCGCAGAAGAAGCTAGGGAAGTTTCTGTCTGATCTTCCAACCGTTTTTCTGTTAACGTCTTGGCTGCTTCCTCAGCTACAGCAACCAGAACAGAACAAAGTGCTTTCACATCCTGTGGTTGAATTATGTCTGCTAAGAGAGACCTTCAAAACAAAAACAAATCTATTAACTCATTTCTGCATCTCTGGAACAGATTTAGCTTGGTAAACACATCACATCAGGCATTTACCTATATACAACCTTGGATGGGCCTGACGACGCATTGTCTCCACGCCGAGAAACAGGTTTCGAAGAAGTCGTTCTTCCACTATTTGCCTGATAAGATACCAATAATAAGACTATAAGATCTCTCATTTTCAATAACCATGCAAGTATATAAAATATTAACCAGACCAAGTTTTGGATAACTGATTTACCTGGCCAAGCCTATGAGTAGATGAATCTTTGGTTGCTTGGGTGAAGAAAATCTCCTGAGCTTTCTTTCTCTTAGGAGCTGGAGCAGATGCAAAGCCGGAGGAACCAATAGCTCCAGTTATGGCAGCATTTGTGTGTTGGAGATAAGCAGCGTTGTGGGAATGTTCGTGAAAGAGTGCTTGTCTCTCTTCACTTCCTTCAAAGTTTTTGCAATCCATGCATCTGCAGTTCTCAGAGCAAAGAACGTTTGCCTGAAAGCATTCACAATACTTCTTAAGACATCCCGATTTCTTGCAGTGGCAGCCTTTATTGTGTTTCCCTAACATCACAACTTCACCAACATCCTCCTGCAAAAACCGAGTTAAAACTTTAAGACCAACAGTTCTAAAGAGCATCACACAATAACTAAAACCACTTACCCTATTATCTCGTGCACCGTGTGGACTGCTAGCGATTTTAGGCCTGAACGCATTTGGATTCCGTTCCAGAGTTGATTCAACCGCTTCTCTTCTTGCGGGTTCATTTTCAACATTGTTGAAACAATTTACACAGTTGCAACCATCACAGTAGGTGCCAGATGCAAAACATTCACAATACCTGATCATACAAACATTGGAGAGTGTTTAAGTTTATACATAACAAAGAATTGCTCGTCAAACGGTTCGATGGAGACGATGATTCATAGACTTACAGCTTCAAGCACCGTGAGTGTTTACAATTACACTGTTTTTTCTTCTGAGGGGTTCCATCTCTAGCTTCCACCACAGTCCTTGGCTTCGATTTCGGAGATTCGGGTTTCCTACAATTTCAAAAGAGAAGAAACAAGTGTGAGCTATGGAAATTCAAACCTTCAAAACAAAATCATCAAAATCTATACTTCAACCCCTAAATCTGACTCAATCAAATCAAATCTCTAAAGTTTCAAACTTTTTCTACACAGAAACAAAATAAAGGGTTGATTCTGAAACTTACGGATGCCTAATTGGGACCTGAGATTGTGACGGTGGAATCGGAATCGGAGTCACAACCGTCGCTGTTATCGATCGTGCTTGACCGGTAATAGGCCGAGTAGCCGTCGAAGATGTGGCCGGAGGTTTATTAGACTCAACATCGGAGCCGGAGACACCAGTGAAGTCGAGTTGCCTCGCCGACTTCTTCGTCTGAGCATCAAACTCTTCCAAAACATCCTTTTTTGGCGGGAATTCGTTTCCTTCTCCTCCCATCTAAAAGAATTCGAATTTCTCAGAATCTGAAAACAAAACACAGAATTTTTTCCCCTTTTTCCTCCCGTACAAGCTCACAAATCTCCAAAATCCCAGACACAAAAACCCAATAAATTACACAAATCAGCTCGAGAAAACCCCAGAAATCAAAGATCTCTCTCGTACGCGAAAACCCAGGAATCGAATTGGCGTATCCAAAAACTCGAAAAAACGGAAAATTTGAATTCGAAATTTGATCCGGTGAAATAGAGATTGTAGGAATTAGGGTTTTGAAGGGTTTAAAGCTCGAGAAGAAGAAGAGAGGAATTGGGTAAAACAGTGAGGAGAAAAAAGAAAAAAAAGAGTGATACTTTTGGGTTTCTTCTTCTTCGTCTTCTTCGTCTTCGAGAGGGAGGAGAGCATATACATGTTTTGAAATTTCAATTTCTGGATTATATTTGACGGATAGATTTGAGAGATGATTTGATCGTACGGTTGATGTGAGATTATCTGATCTAACGATTGTTATTCGTATAAGGTTTGAAGTGTAGTTGACTGTTCACCGTCCGATCGCCGCAAAAGAAAAATGGAAATATATTTTGTAAAAATCAAAATCTTTCAAAATATAGTGTTGGAGGTATGAACCAGTTGTAAACTGACACGTGGATAGTCACTCGCGTTCGTGATTACCAAAAAAATTTATACAGAAACAGTTTTGGCCCAAAAACGATTTTGAAATGGCCCATTAACTTCTAACATTCAATAAAATGACAAAAGTCAAAAAACTAATTGTGAAAAACTCCTTTAATCACTTTACCCATTTAGAAAAGAAAAAAATTGACTGGGAAATTATTTTGTTTTCCCTATTTTTTTTTTTAATTTATAATTTTTTTTAAAAGCATAAATTAACCATATCACAAGTGTTGACCAAAAAAATAAAAAAAATATCACAAGTTTACATAAAATTTCAAACGAGTTAACCAATTATGAATACTATACATTTCAGCATAAAAATTAATTTCTTGAAAAAAATAAACATTTCCAATTGTGTAGGTCTGTCTCCAACATCGCCATGCTGATTTTTCGTCTTAATATGGATCGTACGCATTTGTGACTTATTTAGTAACCACTAACCAATAAACCATACATGATTATGGATTATATGCATATTTGAAGTTAATGCATATTACTTCCATGATGAAAGTAACATTAGGGTGAGCGAACGAAAATTCGAAATAGGACATTGCAGGATGAAACATGAATTTGTGAACTAATGCATAAAACATTTGGAGTTGGAATGCTGATGTAGTGGAATATGAAGAAAGTACATGAAGCGTTTGGAGTTCAAAAGAACATTCCAATGGGAACATCTTCAAAAAGGAAGTTTTACTTATTTACAGAAGCTTGCCTTGAAGAAGATTTTCTCAAAAGGTGCATTATTTTGGTGAATCACTTGACTAGATAAAGTAATCAGACTAAAATAAGTAAAGCTTAGAGTTCATCGGTTTTCTACAAGGTCGGTCCTAAGATTTATAGGACTATAGACAATTTAATAGAAATGTTAATAAAAGTTTTTAACAATGTGGAGGCCAATTATAAGTGTATATTGAAATTTTGGAAACCAAAAGCCTATGTTTCATCTTGCTCCCTGGATGATCAAAGAGAACATCATTTCTCTGTTGGAAACGTGTTGTTTTGTCACAACTATTCTTCATCCAAGACTTGGGATTGTCTCCGACCTAGGCAGCCGGAACAACTATTCCTCAAAGGTGGAGTACCGAAACATGATTTTAACATGTGGGTGAGTCATCTCAATAGGCTGCCTACTAGACAGAGGCTTGCTTCATGGGGTTTTATCACTTCATCAGAATGTTGCCTTTGTTCTTCAGTGATTGAATCAAGGGATCATCTTCTCATTTCATGTGTATTTGCTTCTGAAATTTGGCGGTTGTGTCTCTCAAGAATCACCCCTTCCCACCGTAGGCTATGGTCATGGTCTGAACTACTTTTGTGGATGCGACATAACTCTACAAAAGCTCTTTTTCTGATCAGGAAGGTTGTAGCTCACGCATCAGTTTTTCACATATGGAAACAAAGGAACAATGCCTTGCATAATCTGGAGTTCATCCCACCTCAGACTATTTTCGAGAACATTGACAGAAAGCTAGGTAATCAACACTATCAATTCGAGACGTCACAAAAAGCGTTGGAGAAATCTAATGCTCTTTTGGATCGAGTAGCCGTCTTCAAATCTGAACCAACTATTATATAACCTTGTTTTTATTTCTTTATTGCAAGGTTGTATATTTATAAGCTCCATGTAATACCTCAAATTTTTATTTTATATGATATTTACATTTTTAGCACAAAAAAAAAATGTTGTTTTGTCTGTTTGGGTAGAAATATAGGAACTAATCAAAGTCGAGACAAAGGTTTTTCGCATGGTGTCGAGTCAATCTGATTAAATGGAATGTAAGATTGTTTAAGTCTTACTGAAATTTTAGGATGTAGACAAGATTTGCCAAACCTTGTTGATTTGCAAGTGCGCGAGTCTCTTCTCGTTTTAACAAATGTACGTACAATGTAGAAGATGTTAATACTAAAATTGAAAATGCCACCATCATTGAGTTATTAGTTATTACTTATTACAAACATTAGAGATGATAAAAAAAAAGTGTCCTAACTTAGTAGTAAAAAAACATAATTCACTGCAAATCTTCAAAATAAAGGTTAAACGCCAAATACAATATTTATAGTTTAAAACTTATCATTGTATAGCATCATGAGCAATCAATCTTGGAAACTCATTTTGTTGTTTTCTCAATACATTGTTTGCTCATGATGTTATAACATAACTAGTTTTCTTCTATCATTTTTCTTAGACCAACCAAAATCCAAATAGCATAAAATTAAGTGAATGGAGTGATCTCAGAACGCCGGAGTCCAATAGTCAGCACCATTGTCGTTGCCAACTTGGAGTGTGCATGAGATGGGGACAAGACACAGTCCTCTACTTCTCAAATCTTTCTCTGGTTCTTCGATAGGGTTTGATTCTTGATTGTTTGTAGATGAAGATAATGAAGCTCCTTTTGATCTTTTCATGCAATACTCATTCACAAGCTGATCACAAAAATATTGAAATGTTAGTGTATTGTGAGTATTATATAAATTACTTACCGTAAGATGCTTAAATTCGAGTGCATAAGAGTTTTGGAAAAATACATGATCAAATATCCCAAGTACATGAATCTAAGGTCTCTCTCAATTCGAAAAATTGAACTGATGTCATAAATTTGAATAGCGATTGGATTTGTAACGACGCTGCTAAAAATGTAAGTCACAACTAATCTCATACTCACAAACTCACACGAAATTCATAATCGCGGTATTCTGATTGGAAAATTGATTTCATATCATTTGTTAAAAGAAGTTTTATGACCAAAGACATTTTGATGAAGGAAAATAAAACAAAACAAATATTCAAGTGGCTCTTTTTTCTTTAACAAGGTGGCTTTTTTGGTTTAATAAAGGTTATAGAATAATGTGAGGACTGAAAAGGAATGTTTGTAATGTCATATTTTCTATTATTGACCATACTTTATCTTAGTCTTTTCGCTTTTAAGAGAACAATAGTAAAGAGAAAAAGTGTAATTTTTAGATCTAAAGCTGCAAAAATTGTTTTTAAGATTTGGAATTAATTGGTCCAATGAAAAGAATAGCAAATATGTGCGTACCTGACCAGGATCCTCAGGAAATAAACAGTTCATACCTCCTTGTGCCTATATACATTTAAGTAGCTTTTAATTATAATTAACCAAACCAAGTAACTTACGTGTATGATGTTTAAAGTAATAGAAACACATGTAATTAAGGTGTTTATGGATTTTAATGCTTACAAGTTGGTGAATCATATTATTCCTCGAGGGAACACCAAAGTATGGTAGACATAGAGCCTGAAATTAACAAAAAAAAATTATTGAGAAAATAGTTGTCAATAATTAATACTCTAGAGACAACAAAAACTATTTACCGATATCAACTTGATTCTTTCCTTTTGTACTTTTTAATATCTAATATTAACCAGAATTTTCAAAATATCTCACAGGTATGCCAATCCGAATAAATCCAAATAATCCGAATGATTTTGAGGGAAGATTCGAATAAATATTTTTTCTTGAAATAAATGAAATAAGAAGCATGGTAGTTTGGAAAAGACAAGTCACCTCAATTTGACTGTGGAGGAATCTTATGTATCCAATAGCCTCCGACAAGACAGAGGCAGTGTCAGTCTGAAAAAAAAAAAAAAAGAATCAATCAACCAATAAATTACAGGTATTTCATGGCTAATTTTATATATCTTACTTTATTAAGTGACTATCAAAACGAATTAATCAGTAATTATACCTTGCCAAAGGGAGATACTAGCTGATGAAGAGCTGCGATTCTGCCTCCAAGTTTTTCCTTTCTCACCTTTTGATTATATAGTGATAATAGTAATTAAATTATACACATCTATATAAGATATTTCGTTATTTAACGAGTATATAATTAACTTAAACCTGTGATTGATCTTATCTATTAATATAACATGGGAAGAGAGGAAAAAGACTTTCCAACTGTCTTATTAGAATAAATCGAACTTCAATTTTAACGACAAACTAGTTCAATTAAGATCCAAATGAAAAATACTTATAAAAACTGTAATGTAGCATAAATTTTGATAACTTTTCAAAATAAAGATATATTTTGTTACAAACATACCAAGATCAATTTAGAGAGGAAAGCAAGATAATTTATTTATATTTTCATAAACCAAAAGACTATATTATGTAAGGTAACCGAAAAAGTATTGGGGTTCGCCGGCTGTATAATTAGAGTAAGAAGAAAGAAACATAATTAACTTCGATAATTTTAAAATTCTGTTAGAAAATGAAATCTGAACTAAAACTGAATCAAACTGAAGAAAACAGATTTAGTTGCTATTTTTCATTTAAAAAAAGAAAACCAACATAAAAGGATAGGGTGACTACCGTTGAATCATAGGAAATTAAGAAAGAGAAAAAGAATAATGAGATCAAGAAGAAGAAGACAGATAAGAAAGACAAAAATGTTACAATCACACACACATGCATCTTATTCTGTTCCCATTCCCTTTTGTTTGTTTCTTCTTCTCCTTTGTTTTTGTGCCTTTGTTTTGTTATTATAAATGTCATCAAGAGAGAAATATAGCTAGAGATTTATAGTTAGCTACCTTGAGAGTTGATTGTGGTGATGAAGGAACTTGAACCTTTGGTTTCTTATTTGCGAAAGAAGACTCACCAATCTCTGAGCTATTACACTTCATGAACACACATAGAACAAAACATTATAGAAGTATTCACTGATAAACCATACAGAATTGATATATCTAAATTAACTATTTCGACCCACCTCGGACAAGTTACGACCAAGGTGATTGTTATTGTTGGTGTTGTGAGTTGTTGTTGTAACACAAGACTTGTCTAGAGGTGAGTTTGGTGACGACATTATTACATAACCATTATTCTTCTTACTCTCTTGATTCATGGAAGCTTGGTGCCTTAAAATTTGTTCTTCCCAATTCTCTAGCTTCTTCTCTTGGTAACTATGGTGTTGATTTTGATGATGATGATAGTTCATTATCTCCATTCTTTCTTCCTCTCCCATCATCGATCCACCCCTTCAATTCAAAGATATAATCCATATTAGATCTTGAAACAAAGAACTTGAAACCATTTACTTAGAAAAGGAATATTTTCTACATATATTAAGCTATGTCTCAATATACATATATAGAGAGAGAGAGAGTTACAAGAGAAGTTGGCTAAGGCTCCATGGCTGGTCAAGAGGCAGATCATCACTATTGTCCGGCCAAGAAGAGAAGTTAGGGTTACTAGTAAGAGGCAGAGAAGGTGAAGAAGAAGTTGGAGAAGGAAAAAAGTTCGGTAAGAAACTTGGAAGAAGATAAGTGGTGGTAGACGGCGGTAGCTGCGGCGGCGGTGGTCTCAAGCCGCCGTTATTCCACCAATTAGGGTTTCCAGCCGCCGTGAGGTGCTGTACCGGCGAACTCTCCATTACTCTTCTATTCATCACCTCTCTCTCTTTGCTAATTTCTACAAAAAGAATTTGGGAAGAGTTTGAGATTTGTTGCTTCTCTATGCTTTAGTTTGGCTCTAGTTTTTGGAGAAAAGGAAAAGAGGAAATGAGAAACAAATTGAGCATTAGAAGATCTCAATGATGGCTTTTATGGTATTTAAAACCATTTTGTCTTGTTGTGTCCTTTTTTTTTGTATTTGGATCTCTAAATTCGATGTAACGATTAACTAATTATGTATGAACGGGACTACTAAAGTTCTGATAATTTAATATGAGTACACTAGCTATTCTTGTCTTTACGATTTTCTAATCATAAAGCAGATAAAAACCTAAGTATGTTTATGTAAACTCATGTATAAATATGGGTAAATATTCCATAATATATGAATAACATTACTATTTCAAAAATTTGTGAAATGACCTAAGTTTGACATGTATTTGTAAGATTTCATCAAGTAAGGTGGAAATATTTGTGCGTTTTATTTCATTTAAATTTAATGTGAATTTTTTTTTATAATTTGCGATATTTCAGTTTTAACACATTATATTTTACTATGCTATGCTAATTTTTAATATGAAACACAATTTATACATAATTCACCCGATTAGTTATAATCACCTACCAGATTTTTTTAAAAAAAATTATAGTTTTGCCACTCGTTTTTTTTCCTACATATAGTACATATAATTAGGATAGCTGTCTAAATAAACCTATAAATATATATTAGTTTTGTTTGATTGTTTATAAAAAATCCATAAAAATAAATTTAGTACACTTCATTTGTTCATGCTTTAGCTTTATCTAAAAGTAGGGCAGAAAAGGTGCTTTCGTTATTTCATCGAATCAATAGTTTTTTTTTTTTTTTTTATAATTTGCATCGAACTATTATGAGTTGAGAACCAAGAATACAAATTTTTAAAAATAGAAACATAAAAGGGGATTATTCGAATAATTTTTTATACATACGGTGTATAAGATATTGGAATTAATATACTTTTATGATATTTTCCGGATATCACAAATGCCTTCCATCTATTGCGTAGTAGTGATGGCAGCTGGCGCAGAGGGTTCGTGGTCAATATTGGGCGGTGCTATGCTCTACTAGTGGAGTTATGGGGAATGTATTATGGGTTCTATATAGCATAGGGAAAGAGAATCACGAGACTGGAGTTAAAAGGTGAATTTTGAGATGGTAATTGCGTTTCTTAATACAGGGATATGTGAATTACATCCGCGTTTTTAGTAGATTGTGCCATGGTTTCTTATTGAAAGACTGGATAGTTCGGATTGGTCATGTACATAGGAAAGCTAATCGTCTAGTTGATAGATTGGCTAACTATACATTTTCTTTATCGTTAGGTTTTCATTCTTTGTTTTTAATTTCAGTGGTTTTTGATTCCATCCTGAGAGAGGATCTTGCTGAACCGACTCACTCAAGACGTGTCCGTATGTAATCCGTTTCTAAGTTTAATAAATCTTGGGAGAGTTTCTCCCGATCATTCACTCAAAAAAAAAAGTGTCTTCCATCTATGCATATCTTCCATATATCGAATGTATATTTAATTCCTTTCTCGTTGCACTTTACTAATTTTGTCCCAATTTATTTTACGGTAGGTTCCGATAATTTAATCTTGTTAAGCTATTTGTCCTGATTTTATTCATTTCTGATTCCAACTAATGATATAGAACAATTTCAAAATAATATTAAAAAATAAGATATAAATAAATTTGAAAAAATTCCATAAAAATATCCCAACTAAATTATAAGTTTATTAATATCTAAACTTTTACGCTATCCAGTTTAATATCCCAACTAATAAAGTTGATCATTTTAATACCTCAAATTTCAATTTATATCCATTTAACTTCACGGATTTAATCAAAATATAATGTCTATTATTTTTATTAATATTTTAATAAAAATAATAATAAAAAATCGAAAGGATCATCGAAAAATTCTGAAAAATTCCAAACAATTATTACGGAGTGCAATGGTAGAAAAGTTATGTGCTTTGAAAATAAAATAGAAGAATTAGAGAATCGTATTCGGTACATTATAGTGGGATAATAGTTTGAAATTAGTCTACCTACAATTAAATATTACAAAAATAATTTAAAAATAAATCTGTCATAATTTTAAAATAAATTTACCACCACTTACACAAATAAATCTACATGTTAGGAAATTAGCCTACTAACAATTATATATATATATATATATATATATTTTTTTTTAAAAAAAAATTTTAAAATTTATTTTCTTCTTAAACTCAAATTAGTTATTTTTTAAATTTGAGATTTTTTTTTAAATTTCTAATTTAAACTATAATTTAATTTTATCTAAAATTCCATAAAAATACTAACTATTAAACTAGATAGTAAAAAAGTTTGGATAATAAAAAACTTAGCGAAATTCAGTTTGAGTATTTTTATGGAATTTTCTCAAATAAATAAATCAAAGTTATCTTTCATGGTGACTTAAATGGATCAACATGTGATGCCTAGGGTTTAATACGTACCCCGCTTAAAAAGGAATTTTATTTAACAAAGCTAATTACGTTAAAATAAGTCAAAAGTTTATCTGAGTCTTCATTACATCGGTCATATATCAAGTTGTTCATAAGCTTTTAGAAAACATATTACTCTTTTCTTTTACTCAAACATACACTAAACATGCATAACAAAATATTAGACCATGTTTAACGGAGAGATCCAGAAAGGTTCATTAATTTTTTTTTAATTTAAAATAATAAAATGGGTAACTTTTATTTTGAGTAGTATATGATACTTTTGATCCGGTTCCACTATGCCACATGTCCTCATCCTATTGGAACTTTTTTTTTCTCTGATTACAAAAATAAATAATTGTACTACTCACGACGATAGCCAGATCCGGTGAAAGAAATGATCGATCGAAGCTTTTTTACCATCCACCTCTTTCGCCGATTTCCGTCTTCTGTCGCCGATTTCCATCTTCCGTCGCCAGCCATTTCAATAGATCTAACCTGACCGGACATATCCACTCTGCTTCGCTCATTTCCATCTTCCGTCGCCGGCCATGGAATCTCCGAAGCATTCCTTGATCCCGAGCTTCCTCTATTCCTCGCCTATGTCTTGTCTTCTCGATCAGATGGTCAACTCCAACCCCAACGCTGCTTTCGCCTCCTCTTTGTCCTTTCCTCCCCCGCGTTCTTCTCCGACGATCTTCTCCCAGAAGAATTTCCCTTTCATCTTTTTTTAATTTTTTTTTTATAATTTTTTTTTCTTTCTTTTGAGCCCTTTAGATCGAGTATCACCAATAAATATATCAAAATAATCAAAATCTAATTGAATCTCAAAACTTAAACTACTAATAAAATTAATCTTAAATTATTATTAATGATATCCAATAAAATTTACCAATAAACATGCTCTTATATATTTAAAATTCATATATGCGTCTTTCTTATCATTTGAACATGTTAGAGTATAGGAAAGACAAAAAAATACAATATTCAAAGGTACCTATATAATGTGCACCTCTGGTTTAAATCGAGGAACATATTTTATCGAAAAAGTAGTATGGTACTTCTAATTTATGTTTTGCCACTCAAGAAGAATATGATGAAAGGATGATTTCATAGTGACGCATTCAATCACAACTTGAAGGCGAAATGTGAATTTGTTTATTTAATTTTTCGATTTACACCAAGAAGACTACATTTCTCGAAGGAGTAAATTTCTAGGGCTTGGAGATCCCTCGGCCTCTGCAAAGAATGGTTACAATTTCCAAGAAATTCCCTATCTATAAAAATGTTATTACATATATATGTTTCCTCTCTTTTAGAGCATCTCCAACACTTAAATACCCATAAAATCTTTTAAATATAATATTATAATAATTTTAATATAGTTCAATGATTTATTTCAATTTTAAATATATAAAAATAAATTGAACCAATCACATGTTTACATGTGTCAAATAGATTTTATTTTTTAAAATGAGAATTTTTTCACGAAAAAACTCATCTCATTCTCTCTCATAATTTTTTTTTTTCAATTTTAAATTAATAAAAAAACTCATTTAAAAATCTCTATTAAAAATGGTCTAAAAGCATTTTCATTGATGAGATATTTTTATAGATATCTCACTAATTATAAAACTAATACTTTTTAATTTAGTTCAATGAATTATTTAAATTTTAAATTATAATAAATTTGAACCAATTATGCTTCTACATGTGCTAAGAGGATCTCTCCACTTTTTTTGTAAAATATCTTAAATGAAAACCTTTTTTTATCTTTCTTCGGAGAAATTACAAAAATACCACTTTTTGTATACACATTTGCAAAAATACCATTTAGAGATATTCATTTGCAAAAATGTCACTAATTATAGACTTTTAAACCCTATATCTTAAACTTCTAAACCCTAAAAAATGTTTTGACCCCTAAACCCCCTTAAACCCTCAAAACTAAACTATAATAGAACATAGTTAACCCAAACATAAATAATATAAAGAAAAAATAATTTTTTAAAAGTAACATTTTTGCAAAAATTTTAAAAATGTGACATTTTTGTAAAATGGTATTTTGTGAAATTTCTCTTTCTCTTTCCTCTTTTCTTTGATTTTTATTAATTTTTTTATCATGAGATATCCTCAACGGAATATTCTAAATTGTCTAAAATCACCTCTATCTATAAGATATTTGAAAGAGTATCTCAACAATATAATATTAATAGTTTTGATGTAATTTAATTATATAATTAAATTTTAAATTAAAAAAAGAAAAGAAATTGAACCAATCATAAAAGGACAAGTGGCATATGAGTCTCTTAATAGTATCATGTCATTCTTTCTCTTCTCTTTTTTCATTTTTATTATTTTTTTTAATGTGAAATACTCTTTAAGAGACTCTCAATAACAATGCTCTAAACCTTATTTTTTTATTTTATTTTATAAAATATTTTACATATTTCTATTTTTACGTAAAATATTAATTTGTATGATTATTTATATTCTGTAGTAATTTTTTAATTGATTAATACACTTTTAATTAGATATTATATAATACTTTAAATATTATAAAAACAAAAATTAAATTAAATTTAATATTTTTTAAACTACGTATTTTTAACTAGAAAATGTTATATAATAGAATAGAAAGAATACTCTTTTTATATATATGTAATCTAAAAATTAAATCGTTTAAAATGATTTATTTATTTTCTTAATAATTAAGCGGAACAAACCAAAATTTTCATCAATCATGCAGAGGTCCACAACATAAAGGATCACAACAATATACGAACTTTTTATTTTTATTATTATAGAAAACTGAGTTGGTTTCAATGTTCTAATCAAAAATAGAAATATCCTTAGCGACTTTGAAGATTTACCTAATGCTTATTCTATCTTCAGTTAACTCTCTAATAGTAAACTTTTTTTCACCTCTGACAAATTACGTATGTTCTGCAATTATGTGGATGATTGGTTGGTCTTTAACTCTATCCTACGGTCTTATTTTTTTAAAAATCATCATATCCTTACCAATCAAGTTGTAGCTTTATTTCTTAAAACTACAGATTTTGTATTATTTTTACCAATCATGATGTAGCTTTCTTTTTTAAAGTTACAACCCAAAAAAAAAACTTCTTTTTGTTTGCTGTAACAAGTAAAAAACGTAAAGTCTTATTTTTTGGGCTTTAAAAGTTGTGATTATAAAGTAGATTGTTGATAGTAGGTAATAATAATTTTCATGATAATAATATATTTTATTATAATATTTTTTTCTAAGAACTCATAAATTTTCATGATTTTAAACTTTGTTTTAATTTTAGGATTGTTGGATTTTTTTAATGATGTTACTTATTATGAATGATTCATAAGTTCATTATTTATTATGTTAAAAACAGTATAAAATTTCTAAATTATAACAATTTTTATTTTCATAAATTAATTTAATTAAAACTACAGCACATATCTTATAGTTACCAATCGTGTTTTATTTTAATATAGTTACACCTACAGCTTTATATGTACAGCAAAAAAATCTACAGCAAAAAAATCTGCAGTCCAAAAAATGTACAGTTACAGCTAAAACATTTACAACAAAAATTCTACAGCAATTAATCTACAGCTACAGCCGAACCAATCATCCAATATATATTTTGCAATTTTGATCAAATGTCTATTTCAGGGTATTTTGGTTACATACGTATCAAATGTGTATATACGATGACATCTATCTAACCATGGTCTGATTAGCTTTATTTATTTACATGAAAAAGATAAATCATATATATAGCTCGATTGTCATAGATTTTAACAAAAAGCCTTAAAACCAAAATACCCTGAAATAATTTTTTTTTTTTCATTTTTACCCTGAAATAATTAATACCCAAATGGAGTATCAAAACATGTTTGTAATTCACGAGTAGTGGCATGAATATTGACAATTGAGGGATTTAATATGCAAATTCATAAAAAATTTGGATTTGATTCTCTAGTCGAACAATCGAGCTGCACATAGACTATTTCGTATTTGGGATTTTTTATTTTTTTTTGGTGGGATTTTGGTCCGAGATCTTTAGCATGATGGACTGGCAAAAAAATAACCCTTTGAAGTAAAACTTAAAATTATCAATAACAAAGAAAATTAACCTCGTGAGATGAAACAAAGGTGAATTAGCTTGATGACTATATTGAGCTTTATATTAAAGCATATAGTCATCCAAATCCCTTATTGAAATAAGTAACCAAATGCTTAGGTTTTGGACGAAATTGCTCCATCTAAAAGTCAATGAGAGCGTGAAGCTACGTAGGCAACCAACAGTGATATAGCTATAAAGTAGTTTTGTTTTTGTTTAATTGATCGCACATACTAAATAGACAATTTCACGTAACTAACATAATAAATAATTATTGAGATAATTACAAAAATATTATTTTCGGTGTGTTTATTTTCAAAAGTTTCACTATGGTTATCTTTTTTTAAAAATTCCACTAACTAAAGATTTTTAAACCCTAAATTTTAAAATTTTAAAATTTTAAAATTCTAATTTTATAAAAGGTTCGACTCCAAACAAATCTTAAACCCTCAAAACTAAACTCTAATATTACATAGTTAACCCAAACATAAATGATATATTGAGTAAATGATTTTGGAATAATAGCATTTTTAAAAATATTTTGAAAAAATAGTATTTCAAAAATATCATTTCTCAAAAATTCTCACAACTATTCTACTAATTTCAAAATTTTTTGATTAAAATAATTTTGTGAATTGATGTATTGCCCTTGATTTAATTCTATATATTTCAAAATTTTGGGTTCAAATATTACCAACAAATTCCTAGAGATTTTATGAATTGATCAAAGATCTTACAATGACAATCTATCTAATTGCATACAAAATTATACGCTTACTCATCTTTTCTGGATTCACTATCTGAATAGAAAAGTTCCAAGCAATCAAAATTTAATTTTCAAGATCAAAATAAAGCTCGCTTACGTAGACTTTAGACATTTTTTTTATGTTAAATGGAATGTTATTTTGTTATGTCAACCAATCTTCTGCAAATTCAGTAAAAACGTCTATGTAAACACAATATTTCGACATTAAATGGAATAAACAAAGACAATTTAAAAAAAACTAAATTAGCAAATCAAAAAAATGTGTGTTATTTTATTTTATATAGACATAGAATAGAACGAATAGGTTTTATGTAAAACATTTTAAATTATTTTGTATCCGTTTTCAAAGGTTTAAATTACGTCTGTATAAAAAGAAAACGTATTTTTCTAGCATGAACCTGGATTTAAATTATTTTTTTGAAAATAAGATGTAAAGCAAATAAGACTGGTAGGAGAAAAAAAATATTCATCGAAGAGAAAGAAAGAGAATGAGGGGGAAAAAAATGAATTGCAGATGAATATCTCGGTCATGGAATTAGGACAGTTTTGTCATTAATATACAATTTACACAGAATTCTAGCCACTGGTTATTATAGTCATTTATCAAATTATTAAATTTTTGTCTGCTATTTGACATAATTTCCCATGAAACAATAGTAGTATTAAATAATGGTATTATTTTGGGGGAAAAGGTTATAACTTTTAAGGCCAAAGGGAATGATGAAGAATGAAGCATGCTTTGTCCGTACCGTCCAAAATCTTTGTCGGAGAAGATGTGTCGTTTCTTCACAAATTATATTCTCTTCCAAATTTTTTTAATTTATTATCATCTTATTTTCTTTGCCTTTCGATGGCATCAATGCATACAAACACCAACCACCAAATTCCTCTTTCTTGTCTTCCCCCTCCTCATCAGTTCCATTTCATTAACTGAATAGTAGTATTATATATACATATTACCTTGCTTTCTTTTGTACATCTTTTAGTATAATATTGGTTGTTTATTTAGAAAGCGAAGCATTATAATTGTAACCTAACAAGCACTTTACCCAAATTTGTAGTATCTCGGGTTATAAATATTAGAGAGCATAAATAAATCCTTGCTTGGATTATCTTACATCGGGTTATAAAAAGGTGTATATAAGAAATTCTTTGCACTTATTGATTATCTACCACACGTTATACATTTTTGAAGGTATTTTAAAAAATACTACTCTCTTCAATTCAAAATATCAGATGTTTTAGATTTTTTAGAATTTTGAAGTATCATATTTTATTATAGTAAATGATGATTTTTGTTGAAGAAAAACAAATGTCTTTAAGGTTAGTAGTTCAACTCCATTTGAAAAAGATGATTTACGCTTTAAACGTGGTATTATCAACGGCTTGCCCCGAGCACCGAAGAGATTATGGATCAAAGATCCGAAACTCCAACGGTTTATCAAAAAAAAGAAGCAAATGTCCTATCTTCTCTTTTCTAACCAAAACACCCTATATTTTAATAATAAATAGAGTATAAGATTAAATATGTGAACTATTTTTTTGCTAGATTTTTGTTTTTGATCAGAAATACTGTTTCATTCATTCATATTATCCAGACGTTACAAGCAAGAGTCTAAGGGCTTGTTTAGCAAGTCCATCCGCTTTTACATTGAGTTCACGCTTAATACAAACAAAAAGACACAAGTTCAAAGTTTTGGGCAAGTGCCATTATATCTTCGATGATACCATATAAGTTTAGGAGAGACATCCTTGAAGTGATGGCGTTGATGAGTTGAGATAAGTCCAACTCAAATCTCAGTTTGTTAAAACCTTTTTCCAAAGCATAGCTGACAGCTTCTTGAAGGGCAAGGGTCTCGGCCATGAGAGGAGAAATTAAATGTGTGGTAGTTCGGCTCTGTTCTATAGTTTTGAAGCCATGAGATATTATAGGTCATCCTAGACCCGTTGTCTTTGAACTTGAACACCAGGCTGCATCCGATTGACATATCGTCACGTCGTCATTTATGTTGCGTGTGGGCTGAGTTTTTCGTTGGGTTGGAGTTATAGAGCCTTGTTGAGCATCGAGCCATTTCTTTGCCAAAGTGATGGTTTTATTGAGTGTTTCCTCTATTGTGAGAACTTTGTCGTTGAAAACAAGCTTGTTACGGTTGATCCAAAGAGTCCACATATTCCAAAGCGTTAACGGTCCCTTTACTATTTCCATCGGAGGTAAGCATACCTTGTTTTTTACTCTGTCCCAAGCTTGATTATACTCTGCCCATGAACCTGTTTCCAAGGTGTCTACGAAAGGGGCTGATCTCCAAACCTGTTAGGAGAAGGGACATTGAAAAAAAAGATGGGGAAAAGTTTCAACTTCACCACAACGTTTACATAGTGCACCCACCGTAATGTGTCTCGAAAGTAGTCTTTCTCCCACGGGGAGGACTTCACTTGCGGTTTTTCAAAGGAATAGCTTTATCTTTTGGCTTATGTCTTGAAGCCAAACTTCCGATAACCACTTGAAACCCGAGCTATTCTATTGTTCAGCCTTTGTTTTTGCATACCTAAGGCTTTGAAATAGCATGTTTTTGTTGTATAAGTTCCTGTTGATTTTCCTAACCACACCAGTTTGTCTGGACCACCAAATTGACTCGGTTTTATGATAAGAGCCTCAGAAACAAAACAGGGGAGGATGTCTTCAATCTTTTCCTTATCCCACAAGCTTGTGTTAGGTTGGAACAGATCCGACACTGTGAGATCCTTTGTCTCTTTTGGGGCGGGTCCAAAGGGTTGTAGTTGCGATGATGATGAGAGCCAAGGGTCGTACCAAATGTTGACTGTCTGGCCGTTGCCGATCTTCCAACCTAGCTGCTGGTTAGGGAGATCTCTGCCCACAAGAAGGTTGCGCCATCCATGAGACGAAGATGCCGTAGGTTTACATTTTAGGAAAGACTCGTGTGGACAGTAGTTTCCAAATAGGATCTGAGCCAATAAACCATGTGGGTTTTCCACAAGTCTCCAACTCTATTTTGCGAGCATAGCATCTTTACAACTTTGGATGTCTCTAAATCCAAGTCCGCCATCTTTCTTTAACCAAGCGAGTTTATTCCAAACAACCCAAACCATCTTTTTCTTGTCCATGTTTGCATCCCATCAAAATTGGGTTAAAACCGATTGTATCCTCTTACAAAGTGATGTAGAGAGCTTAAAGAAAGACATGGCATAAGATTGTATAGCGGACAATACACTTGTTATCATCACCATTTTCCCAGCCATGGAGAGGAATTTTGAGGACCAAGTCATGACTGTTTGATGGATTCTATCAACAATGGAGGTCAAAAAGTCATTCTTTCATCATCCAAAGTGTTCCGGAAGACCTAGATATTTTTCCACTTCACCCTCTTTGAAGATTACTAGTACTCTTTGAACTTCTTCTCTTGTTTTTTGCGGTGTCTTTTTTTGCTAGATTATATGTGTCTTATTTCACTCAACATAATTTAATTTCTTTGTCACAATTGAGTGAAAACAAGTAAAAAAAAAATCATAGTGATCAACAAAGTCACGAAATTTCCTAGAATGATATATATATATAGCATGCTTTTCGATATATTCATTTTAATTGAAATTTGAGTTTTGGAAAGAAACAACAATGAATTAGATTATCGATATGTTCAATACATGCTTTTTCCGCAAATACAACTACAAAAAGTATAAGTTTCGATACATGCTTTTCCCAAACTTTTTTTTTATTTTTTATCAAAGCTACTAAAAATGACAAATTAAGAAAAGAATGTTGAAAGAATACATATTCCTATGGAGTTTCATTTTGATTTTTCTAATTATTAATATTCTTATGTTTTGTTTTTACTTTCACATATTGAATATTAGGTAGAATATTAATCATTAACTTGAATCATTGAGTGTATTGAATTATTTAATATATGGTAATCCGGATTTTTAGAATTATGGACATTTATTTCGTCTACTTATGAATGAGCATTGCCCCAAATTTTGATAAAGCAATAGGAAAAAGTCAGAAATTCGATCAAGGCTGATCTCAGAAGCCCAAGTGCTATTCGTCGGACATGACTATCATGAAAAAAATGATTGAATTACGTAATAGAATATGAGACGTTTGTGGAATATATGTACGTACGTCTCTGTTGTTGTGTGTATAATTGAATGATCGTACTCCACAAAAATATTTTGAATTTGTTTTCTCTAAAAGTTAAACGAAAAAAAACCATTTAGAAAAGGAGATAATTTGCCAAAAACAATGAAAATTAATTAGATAATTTGCCAAAGATGGCGTAGTACCGGTTATAGTGCATTAGATTCAACATCTTTGATGATTTACGCGTATTATCGACTGCTTAGTTCCGGATTAAGGTAGATGTTTGCGTAAATAAATAAAATAAAAAGTGATGTGTATCTAAATGTCTTATAAAAAACTGAAAGGTCTTTGTTTGTGTAAAATAAAATAAAGAAAAAGTATAACATTTTTAAAAGAGAGAATTGGATTGTATACACGAAATCTTATTGGAAAATTTATATCACTTTATCAAATTTTGAAAAGTATCCTATTTTATTATTTGAAATGACAGTTTTATTCTTATATAAAAAAAAACTTGTTAAAAAAATGATTTGATTTTTCCAAATTTGATTTAAAATTTGATTTATAATCTTTATTGTAGATTATAATTAATTAAAATTACAATATATTTTTATATTAATTTAAATAAAATTACGAATTAATTTTAATTAATTTTATATTATTTACAATTTAATTAATTTAGATAATAATATGCCAAGTCGATGAATATAAAAATTAAATCAATGGCCTCAATAAGTCGATAGAGTAAAAAGTCAACCAAACAAAATATAAATCGGTAGTTTAAAATAAGAAGCAATTGCAAAAATGTCACTTTCGGTGTGTATATTTGCAAGAAAACCACTTAGGAGTTTCTATTTGCAAAAATACCACTAATTATGGATTTTAAAGGCCTAAATCTTAAAATTATAAATTTAAAAAAAATATTTTGACCCCTAGAACCATTTAAACCCTCAAAACTAAACCCTAATACAATATAGTTAACTCAAACATAAACGATATAATGAAAAAATAATTTTGAAAAAGTGATATTTTTGCAAAGATTTTAAAAATGTGGCAGTTTTAAAAAGTGGCATTTGAAAAATAGCATTTCTTAAAAAAATTCTTAATTAAATCGATGAATAAAAAAATTTAAGTCGACGAACTAAAAAAATAAGTCAATAGTTTATATAAGTCGATAACTTAAAATGTCAATCAAACGAAATATATGTCAACAGTTTAAAATAAATTGACGAAATTAAAAAAATAAGACGACATAGTAAAAAATCAAACAAACGATAAAATATGTCAACAGTTTAAAATAAATCAACAAAACAGAAAATTAAGTCGACAAAGACGAAAAATAAGTCAATAGTTAAACAATTCGACAAAGTAAAAAATAAGCAAACGAAATATAAGTCAATAGTTTAAAATAAGTTGAAAAAGCAGAATATTAAGTCAACGAACATAAAAATAATAAATCAATTGTATAAATAAATTAACAAAGTAAAAATCAACCAAACAAATATAAATAGACTTTGTAAAATAAGTCAATCTTTATTTTTTAATTTAATAAATTTTTTTAGTTTTTAACATTGATTACTAATAAAATATTTTTAAAAATAAAAATAAATACGAAATTAAATTTCAAATTTAAGTTTAATATATTTATATTATTAAGAATTTATATAGTAAGTTAAATATGAATAAGAATATTTATGTATTTTTATATAATAAAAAGGTATAGTTTTCCAAATTTATAAAGTTAAGTATAATTTTCAAATTTCTATTAAAATTTAAAGTATTTATCTAAATTTTTTGTTTTTTAAAAGGAACAAGGAGCCGACACTTTGACGTATTGGCACGATTTGTGAAATCAGTTTGCTAATAACCTTTTAAACTGTCCTAATCGTTAAATATCTTTTTCTTAAGTTGTAGTAGTTACTAATTTGGATTTGAATTCGATATTCGGTGAAAATGGAACATTTTGATTTTTGAAACTTTTCACTGATTTGATTTCTTCCTCGAATGTAGAACTCTAAGAGTATATAA
The DNA here is from genome assembly GCA_964056655.1 of Arabis hirsuta. Classification (NCBI taxonomy): domain Eukaryota; kingdom Viridiplantae; phylum Streptophyta; class Magnoliopsida; order Brassicales; family Brassicaceae; genus Arabis; species Arabis hirsuta. The sequence continues at coordinate 767,625 of OZ053301.1, forward strand.
TATCGCCCATCAAAGGCGGTTGCTCTTTTTGTATTATTATTGTTCATGCTTGATCATTGGATTCTTCCACGAATATCTCTGTCACTTTTTTTTAATGTTATATTGTAATTTCTTGCCACGTAATATATATTACTGCACATATATTCCCTGGTTGATGCCATATTATAGAAAACTGAAAGAAAGTTGTGAAAAAGCTTTTATGATTTTTATTTCTTAAAAAATTCCCAATTACACAAATAAAAATATTTTTTAATTATTTCTATATCCGGCGTCGGTAACTCTAATAGTAAACCATGTGATCGAAAGGGTAGAAGTTTCAGATTCGAATACTAAAAAGTATCATGAAACCTAAATATGATTACAGCATCACGTATACTCGATCTAGATAACGTCCCTTTTTTACACATGCTAAACATTTTCAAATGAAATGTTAATTAGCAGTTAACCTTTGACATGTGAATAAGGAGATTGATGCCTTGTACCTCTTAACAAAAATAAAAAAGTGTTGTAGACTTGGTAACTGAAGACAAGAAAAAAGTGTTTTAGTAAAAGGTCAATTAGCATACTAACCATAATGAGCTTCGTATCAAAGAATATAGCCACAAATCTTTTTATTAAAGCAAGTAATTATAGGCTAAGTTTTTAGGCAAAATTATCCTGTTGCAAAAGTCAAAAAGAGAGGTGAAGCTTCGTTGTTGAGGGAGTAACATTTTCATAACTCCATCTCTCTTACATTTTCATAATTTAGATGGCAAAAAAAAGGGAATAGATCGATGAAAAACAAAGTGACAGGGAAAAAGTTATTTTTGTAAAAAAAAAAGAAAAATGAGTTGCGGAGATAGAGATCTTCTTCTTTTCCCATCGTGTGTAGTAAAGAAAAAATTGTCTAATACAATTACTATGCACAATATCATAGCATCTTTTTATTATGGTTATACCTAATGAATTATAATTTTTTTGATAATTATTAAACCAAATTTCCCTTTACTAAATGACACTGGATTCGTTTAATCATAGTTTGAAGTGTGGATTTTGATAACCTTTTTGTTTCTAGACATATCTATAGAAATATCTTCACTTGAAAGATCTTGATTCTTTGACGTTACATTCTGTACCATCCATAAATTTTGAACGGTTTTTTTTAGACATTACTAAACATTACAAATTTTGAAGGATTCTATTTAAGTTAAATGTAAGACAAGTACACAACTGTTTAAAAAGGAAATTTTTTTATGCCCTGCTCTATTCCAAATCGAACAATATCATCTTTACAAAAAAAAATTGAGACAGTTAATACAATTGCAACTCACCAGCAATTATAACTAATTTGTACTATCCATATGATATATAGGAGATAACAAAATTTATCTACACAATAAACAAGAAGACGTATAAATATGTATGCTTTTGGATATATATATTTTTTGAATTGATTTTAAAAAAACTAAAATGGTCTTGAAAATAAGTTTTACAATTCGTTTAAGGCCCATATGAACATGAATGGGGCCTCCACAACAATACTGAAAGGGAACAGACATGATTTCACACCTTAATATCTTCTAGGTGTGTTGTGCAACAACCCATTAAAAGAGAAAAACAGTTTTTTTTGGGGTAAAACATTATTTTTCACTTTATTACATTGAGAATATTATCTCCTTTGTTTTTTTTCTAACAGCTGAAACATTCATTGATTTGGAACTTCATACAAACAAGTTATACATTCCTGATTCCTTGTAAGGAGCATTATACAATCATTGATTAAGTTATACTCTCTGCGTTCCATGGAAATTGATGTTTTGAATTTTTTTTTCCCATAAATATTGATGTTTTAGATTATTAAATGATATTTTCTACAAACTTCAAGAAACATTAATTAAAAATATTTAAATTCTAAATCACTATTGGTTAATAGGTATTGAAAAATATTTAATCTTAAAAAGTAATGTATTAATAACTTACAATTAATTGTTTTTTAATTTGTGTGAAAAAACCAAAACATCAATCTTCATGGAACGGAGGGAGTATAACTTAAAACATGTTTTGTGAAATCATTGAACCATCGAGCTAATGACATTCTAATTAGGCCTTCACAACTGAGGGTAAATAATATCCAAAACTCCTATGCTACATCCTGGTTTTTAAGGCCAGTATATATAGAGATTTGTAGAAGAGATCCCTCTATTCATCTTCAAGGTGTGGTTATATATACAACGACATAGCAACTAGGGTATTCTAAGAGAGTTAATGAGAATATACACTTGACATAATTAGAACCTTAATGTAAGCTATTAGTGATATGATAATATCCTTATACGCCCCCTCAAGATGGAGGTGCTCTTGTAACTCCAATCTTGCGAGAGAAGGTAGAAAATGCCAAGCGAGAAAGGGGTTTAGTGAGAACGTCAGCCAATTGATCATGTGTCGAGACATGAACCACGCGTAGAGCTCCGGTTTGTACTTGGTTTCTGATGAAATGGTAGTCCAATGCAAGGTGTTTCATTCGCGAATGGAAAACCGGATTAGCAGAAAGATATGTTGCCCCGACGTTATCACAGTAAATCACCGGCGGTTGTGTGAGGTTGATACCCAATTCAATAAGTAAAGAACACAACCATTGAACTTCTGCGGCTGTATTAGCGACAGACCTATATTCGGCTTCAGTAGAAGAGCGAGCAATACCTTTCTGTTTCTTAGACGACCAAGAGAGCAGATGAGAACCAAGATAGACCATGTAGCCATTTGTGGAGACATAATCATCAGAATCTCCAGCCCAGTCAGCGTCGGAATAAGCATGAAGAGTCAATGTGTTGCCTTTACGGAGGAAGAGACCGTGATCCGAGGTGCCAGTAAGGTATCGAAGGAGACGTTTTACCGCATTCCAATGTTCATCCATTGGAGCATGCATATATTGAGAAAGACGATTTACCGCGTAACAAAGATCAGGCCTTGTGAAAGCGAGGTATTGCAGGCTGCCAAGAGTTGCTCTATATTCAGTAAGATTTGCCAGTTTGGAACCATAGTGAAGGGACAACTTCGGTGAGACAACCATTGGAGTTGTGACAGGTTTGTCCGAAAGCATATTGGTACGAGATAGTAGGTCATGAATGTACTTCTTCTGACTCAAGTGAAGCCCAGTAGAGGTACGACGAGCTTCAATACCCAGAAAATAATGCAAGTCTTCGGGATCCTTAATAGAGAACCGTAGAGCCAAGGCATCGAGAGTTTGTTGGAGAAGATGGTTGTCATTACCGGTGACTAATATATCATCAACATAAACAAGCATGTAGACAATCGATTTACATCGTTGCAGAATGAACAGAGACGTATCCGAGACTGAGTTAACAAAACCAGCCGAGAGAAGATAGTTGCAAAGTTCCATGTACCATGCTCGCGGAGCTTGTTTTAAGCCATATATCGCTTTTCGAAGACGACATACATAATCTGGGCGATCTTTGTCAATAAACCCTGGAGGTTGAGACATATAAACTTCATCAGTCAGAGTACCCTGTAGAAAAGCATTATTCACATCTAGTTGACGAATTGGCCACGACCGATCAACCGCAAGACCAAGAACAAGTCTAATTGTTGTGGACTTGATTACGGGACTAAAAGTCTCAGCATAATCCAATCCAGCACGTTGATTGTATCCTTGTGCCACTAAACGAGCTTTATGGCGATTTAAAGACCCATCGGAATTATATTTCTTCGTGAAGATCCACCTACAACTAACTCTCGTAACCGACTGTGGCGGAGGAGGAACTAAATCCCAAGTGTGATGACGGATCTGAGCATTGTATTCAGACCCCATTGCGTTCCTCCATTTGTCATCTTTGAGTGCTTGAGTTACGGTTCGCGGTTCGACGTCAGGTGGAGAAGAAACAGCAGCATGAAGGAGATATCGCTTATTGGGTTTTGCAATACCATCCTTGGCTCGAGTTGACATACGATGTTGGTTGGCCGAAATTACTTTGGGTTGGTGCAATGATGGTTGAGAAGGCGGATTATTTAGTGGTGAGAGTGGAGGTGAAGGTAATGGTGAAAATGCAGGACTGTTGTTCACAAGGTCAAAATTGATTTGAGGATTCGTGTTTGAGGATGGTGGAAGCGATGGGTGTGTTGGGCTTGGTGGATTTGTTGGGCTTTGATGTGGTGATGATGATGATGGAGATATGTGAGTTATAGGTGGTATGGGCTGATTTTGAGGTTGCTGGGCCGTGGGTTGCGGCCCATTTTCAGGAGCAGTGGGCTCAGTGAAAGAAGAGGAAGAAGAAGAATCTGAGTTGAGAGACGATACCTGAGCGGTGTCAGCCAGCGGTAATGACGGTGAGACGGGATGAAAGTCTGAGTACGGGAGACCTTGGGGCAAAACTATCGGTTGTAGAGGATGAATTGTCGGAGAGGATACAGTTGGAGGTGTGTCGTCTGATGCGATTGAAGCCTTCGGGGCAAGATGCGCGAAGGGGAAGAAGCTCTCATCAAATTGCACATGCCGGGAAATGTACATTCTGCCCGTCGGAAGATGCAAGCAGAAGTAAGCACTTTGGGTAGGAGAGTAGCCCATGAAGACAGAAGGAAGCGACTTATCTTCAAGCTTATTGCGAGTATACGGTCGCAACCATGGGTAACACATAGACCCAAACACGCGAAGCTTGTCATAGTTAGGAGCTGCTTGAAATAGTTGCTGAAATGGTGATTGCAAGTCCAAAATTGGAGTTGGTAATCGATTGATCAGGTACACAGCTACGGCAAAAGCAAAAGGCCAATACGTCTTTAGCATTGAAGCAGTGGACATCAAGGTCATTCCCATTTCCACAATATGACGATGCTTCCTCTCAGATAGACCATTGTGTTCCGGCGTATGTGGAGGAGAGGTAAGATGAGATATGCCATGAGAAGCAAGGTAACTCCGTAACGCGATATACTCGCCTCCATTATCCGAGTATAACGTTCCAATGCGAGTTTGAAATCAATTTTCCACCAGATTTTTAAAGGCAACAAATGTATCTTTGACTTGAGATTTGAGTTGGAGAGGAAAAATCCATGTATACCGGGTGTAGTGATCCACAAAGATAACATAGTATTTGAAGTTTTCTAGTGAGAGAATTGGAGAGGTCCACACATCCGAGTAAATGTATTCAAGAGGTCTCGTGGAAGTAATTGTGGATTGAGAAAAAAAAATCTTATGACTTTTATTGATGAAACAATCTGAGCAAGACAAAGACTGTGAAGTTTGTTTTGCGTTAGGTAGAGAAAACCGAGAAATAACGGTGCTTAAAATCGAAGATGACGGATGACATAATCGAGAGTGCCAAGCGGATAACGTAGCTACCGAAGTAGGAGAAGCAAAGAGTGACGTAGCAGAGGTGGAGGAAAGCGGCCATTCATACAGTTCATTGATAGTTTTGCCTTGGAGTAATGGGGTTCCCGTGCTCAGATCCTTCACCTGAAAAGAAGCCGGAAAGAATTCCATTGACACTCTATTAGTATTGCATAGTTTATAGACCGAGATAAGATTTTTGTGTATATCTGGGACATATAAAACTTTATGCAATTGTAAATCATGAGAGTTTGTGGGGAAGAGAGTGGAACCAGTTTGTGTAATCGAAATCGTAGAACCATCTGCGATTGTAACCTCATCCCTGCCGTGATAAGGTTGATGTAAGGATAGGTTGTTGAGATCGGAGGTCATGTGATGAGTGGCCCCGCTGTCAAGGAGCCAATTGTTAGCAGCATACGCGGAATTCATAGCAAGATTGGCTCTCGGTTGCCATGGTGTGAAAGGACTTTGTTGTGGAGGAGGAGCAGAGTGGTAACTCTGAAGTTTGGAGCACCGGCGTGCACTAGGGCCTTGGACTCCGCAGATTTGACAACGACCTAAGTACGGCCGAGGAGCATAAGATTCGGTTCGGTTTTGTTGCTGACCATTTTGCCAGTGGGATGTCGCGTGCTGCTGCCACTGATTGTTGTTGGTCTTGTTGCGATATTGTTGTTTGTGATGATTGGAGTTGTTTGAATTAGTCCTCTGTTGAACCATATTCGCCGTGATAGGAGTGTGAGGAACAATCGTGTCCGCCATTGAGAGGAGCTTGGCTTCATGATTTAGGAGACGTTCGTGGAGATCCGGGATGGTCGGTGGAGTGTCTCTGCCTTCAATTTGATCAATGACAGATTTGTAATCCTCCGGAAGCCCTCCATGAATGAGATCAATGAGATCTTCATGTGCCATTGTGGATCCAAGGGTAGCTAGTTGATCCACACGAGTAGTGATGCCTTGTAGAAAGACATCGATTGTTTTGCTTTCCTTACGCCAATGCTTGAGTTGCGTCTTGAGTTGGCGAATGTGACCACGGCTCGGTTTGGCATATGTGTCATCGAGAATGGTCCAAATCTCAGCGGAGGTTGTAGCCCGAGAGACAATCGGTTGAAGAGTTGGGGAGATCGCACCAATAAGAGAACTAAAAATCAACTTGTCTTGACGTTTCCAGAGAGTGTATGCGGGATTGGCAGAGGTTGTGTCACCGGCGGTGAGAGTTGCAGATGGAGGAGCCATGGTGCCGTCAACATGACCAGAAAGGTCATAGCCGTCGAGAAAGGAATGGACTTGGAGCTTCCACATCAAGTAGTTGGTTGAATTGAGTTTTGTGACATGAGACATATTGAGCGTAAACAAAGTTTGAGCATTCACGGTGATGGTATCCGTGACCGGAGGAGTAGATGTTGTTTCAGACGGAGTCATGATTTTTGGAGAAGAGGAAGAAGATGCAATCGAAATAAGAGCAAATTTGTTTTAGATGTTATGGATCGAATGTCTCTGATACCATATAGAGATTTGTAGAAGAGATCCCTCTATTCATTTTCAAGGTGTGGTTATATATACAACTACATAGCAACTAGGGTATTCTACGAGAGTTAATGAGAATATACACTTGACGTAATTAGAACCTTAATGTAAGCTATTAGTGATATGATAATATCCTTATAGTATATGTCCATAATCAATTTTTAAAATGTTTATTTAATTGTTAGAAAAATCGTGGAACGTATATTATAAGGAGATCAAAAATTAAGTACAATATATATAAGAAAAATCAATCAACGGTTGAAGAAATTCTGAGCTTACTACTGGTTGTTAAAACAACAAGTAAAGGAAAGAAAAGTTGAATTATTTATCTGTTAATGGTCGAGGAAGCTTCGTTGAACAGAAACCACTATATTCGCTTATCTCTAATTAATTTAATAAAGATAAAAGAACAAACAATGATCTTTCATGATCTATGTATAATCACCCACGTGGGTCGACCAATGAGGATCCGATTTCGTTTTCTTAAAATTGTTTTAGACAATGCGATTTCGTTTACAACTCTTATCTATATTTATTTATTGTGTTCTATGGCTTTTCGAGTTAACACAATATATATATATATATATATAAATGTGTTGGCTTGTGGTGGTAAAAAAGGTGTGAATATAAAATTAAGTTGTATCAAAAATCAAGGAACTAAAAGAGAGTCAAAATTTGTAAGATAAGAGCATGTTTATCGGACATACTCTTTGAGTATCATTGGTTTTAAAAGAATAAAAAATTTGGTTTTGAGCTCAAATTTGCACGATTCGTATCAGTCCATTGATACGGTTGATACGGTTCATCCTGCATACGTGTCACCTTTATTCTTCTTCTTCTTCCAGTTCTTTTTTTCTCCAAAATAATTCGATGATTCTCTGAACAAGTCTCGATTTTCTTTTTTGGTTATGGAGACGGGAGCGAAGGTAACGGCGGCGTGTGGGGATTGGGACGAGGAAGAGAGATCAGAAACCGACGGAGGAGGAGATATGTCGGCAGCGTATGGGGATTGGGATGAGGCGGAGGAGGAGATATGTCGGTGGCGTATATAAGGAGAAAAGCGGCGGAGGTTGGTGCTCAAGTTGATGCGTCGGTGGTTGTGAAATCCGAAGGTGGTGGTGATTACGAGAAACGCAACGGAATCAAGAGGTTATTGGAACAGGTCGAGGTTGGTGCTCAAGTTGATGCGTCGGTGGTTGTGAAATCCGAAGGTGGTGGTGATTACGAGAATCGTAACGGAATCAAGAGGTCATTGGAACGGGTCGATTTGAATAAATTACCCGACCCGAAAAATTCGGATAAACCGAATTCATTAATGAATCTCACCATTAAACATAAAAATCTTTAAAAAAATCTTAATGAATCTCATAGATTAAATTATTAATAAAATTAATACTAAGTTAATGTTAATGATACTCAAAGAGTATCACTAATAAACATGTTTTAAGAAGCAATGAAGCATCACTCCACATGTGCGGGGCTTTAGATTCTTTGAAGCTCATATTGGAGTTCCCAAAGTCGTCTCTATCTACTTTGTACTATATATATATCTTGAGCACCTTATCTTTATATTTAAAGATATGATATGATTTGTCTTTGCTAATTTTAAATGTTTTTTAGGTAATCAAGAATTTTCAGAATTTAGGTCCATAATTTTAGACCAAAAAAGCAAATAGATTAATAAATTTCTTTTCCACCATCAATATTCGCATCCGTGAACGTGAAACACTACAAAAAAAATTGTGGATAACATCAATTAAAATGTATCACAGAAAAAGAAATGACGCTACATAGAATTATTTATTTATAAATGATACAAATTTTGTAGTTTAGCATCAGTTAATATAATTGATCATTATTGATGTATTTGACATCAATTAAGTAAAATGGAGAGAAATTCATTTTAAATTGTATCATTTATTTAATTGATGTGTATATTAAATATTGTTAGCATCAATTAAATAAAATAATGCAAATTTTGTATCAATAAAAAGTGATGCTAACAATGAAAATTTTCACAAACTTTGTTTGTCGTCCTACATTGGATACAAAACCTGAGAGAAGAAACCTATTTTTCTATAAAACAAACCCATAATCCTAGATTTAGCCTAAATGTATTTTAGTAAAATTATGGTCCTCGACACACAATTACTTATGATGTCCATATTAGCTTAATTAATAAAATATTTATATTTTAGAAAAATAATTACTATTTAAAATTGATTATATTGTCATACGAAAACTAAAAACTTTAGTATCAATTAATCACAATCGATACAAACATAATATCAATTATAAAAATTAATATAAATATGTAGCATCAATTGTTATAAGTGTCACAATTATTTAACATCATTTGTATAAACTGATGTAAAAATTAGCTTAATTTCTTATAAATGACACATATTGACATCAGTCTTTTTTATTGATACAAAATATTAGAGTCATTATTTTCAGAATCACTTATAGAAATAATGTAATTTTAGTTGTATCAATAAAATAAAAAAATAATGTAAACTAAAAAGTAAATGATACAATCAACTTCTTTTTTGTAGTGAAAACTCTTCCTCTTTTAAATAGCTAAGTCATACACTATTTAAGCTACTAATTCTTTTTTTTTGGCTATGTAGTAAAACTTTTGAAATTTGATCAACCAGTTGGTTTTTGTGAACCATGCATGTGTTTATGTGACTAGAATCCCCTTTTATTAAATAATTTAATCTGCATGATTGATCCCAATTAAATGGGATATGCCTTAGTAGATATCTTTCATTATATATGTGTCCGATGTTTTCATTTAGATTTCGTGATAAATATATATATATATTTATATTGGCTATTCAGAATTATATAGTTTTTGCAATCTTTTATATCTGCAGTATTTTTAAAGCAAAACAAATTATCAGGATCCACGAATCGAGCATGACAAAACTTAACCATGGTCTATATTATATACTTATATAAAGTATAATATAAGCATCATTCCTAACTGCTTCATGTATATACTATTCTTCTTTCAAATTTTAGAATCTATACTATTAGTCTCTATAGCATCTCCTCAACACAATGGATACGACATGGCCTATACATAGAACCTCGAATAGTGTCATACCAATGATTGCATGGTAGCTATTATTATGAATAAAAACTTAACTAACGATAACTACTGACTATCTAAAACAATAATGTACATGTCTTCCATTGTTTTAATAGTACTCTCATATAGTATAATTTATCTGTTAGAAGACGATAGGCAATACTCAAGCATATTTTAAGTTGTATCTAGCTCACTGTAAACTTTCCCATAAATTTGAAGTAAATTTCATAATTCTTAAATCTTAACCGAATTATTAAGATAAAAACAAATTCTAATACCAACTTTGTTTTAGTTTGTTGATCGCAGACAGATTATCCTAGAGAGAGTTTAGTTCGCTAACCAAAAAGTTGTAGCTGTGTGTATACAGTGTAAAAACCTATTTAGTAATCCGGAATATATATATTTTTTTCGAATATTAAGGCCAAAACCATAGATTTGAATTATATATATGGATTACAAATAAAGATAAACATTTTTTTTTACAAATATGCTTCAGTTTAATTTATTGGTTATTAATATTATACTTAGACAGCTAAATATTTCATGATCAGAGAGATCACATAAAATTTAGACCAATATAATTGAATATATAAAAAAAAAAAAAACAGAAAGGAATTTTAGGTCTGATTGGCTGTCGAGGTAAGTAGCAGGATCAAAGGGATTTGATTCGAGAATTTTTTTTTTATTATAAATTTTCTTTACAAATCAATAATTTGAGTAATATTAAATCATTTACGAGTAAAGATAGAGAAGAAATAGACAGAGTGTGAGATAATGTAGTAGGGGAAATGCATGTGCACACAATCTATAGTAGATATTATTTCATTTAATTAATTTTAAACAAATACTTTCTCCACTATGCTCTGTCTTTTTGGTATTATGCTCTCTTAATTGCTCATCAAATCACTTTTAATCTCAACGTAATCCCCTGTTTTGATACACTTCTCTGTCTCAAAGTTATTTCAATCATTGTGATCATAATTAAATTCACTTTTAAACATGTTATGCATATAAATATCAGTGTTCAAAAAAACGGCCTAGGCGCTAGGCGTCCCTAAGCCGCTTCGATTTTATGCTAATCGGAAGTGTTAGGCGGAAGGTGCCATTTGGCGGTTTGACCGTAAATTAAGCGGTGTAGACGCAATAAATCCATTTTTTATTTTATTTTTTTATTTTTTTTTTAATTTCTAAAACGGTGCCGTATTAACTAATTTAAGAAAGAAAAAGAATTTCTAAAACGTTTTGGTCTTTTTATTTATTTATGGATCATGTTTCTTAAGATTATTTCATTATGTTTTATTCTATAATTTATATAATATAAATAAATAGTCTATAAAATATATATATATATAGTTATATTTAAGAACCGCTTTTATATATATATATATATATATATTCGTATTGTAAATTGACCATATTGGATTATGTGGTTTACAATTTTTCTTTTTATCGAATTGATATATACATATTGATTAAGTGGTAATAGACTAATAGGTTTTATTTATTGAAAAATTGTCATATAATTTAGACATAAGACTTTTTTTTTTAAATATGAAGTTATTTAACAAATTTTATTTGACCAACAAAATAGTGTCATATTGCATATCTATAAAAAAAAGTTGATGAATAGGTTATTTGTCAAATACATTCAATATGAAATATTAGTCGTGTAACAATAATAAAAAAAATTTGTATATATATCTATATTTATTTAGGTCATGCACAAAAAGAATATTCATCGTCAGCATATAAACTAACACGTGTCACATGATTAGTGGTCTCTTCAAATCGTCGCTACATTTCTTATGATTTTTCCCTTCAGAGCTAATTAAGGCCAAGACATGTTCAAAGAATCACATGATTCACGACATAAGTTTATCTACATTGTTTGACCCCCCAAAAAAATTATATACATATTTGTATTATTTAAAAGAAAATGTATAATTGCACAATATATAATATTCTTTTGACCATTGTTGAACGTAGCTCTGATAGATCAATTAAACAACTAGAGGTTAGAGTTCGGAATCATGTTTGTCATGCAACCAAAGCTTGTGGAATTTTTTGTAAGAGATCTAAAATATTGTTTAGTATGATAGATTTTAATTCATTGACTTTTAATTAGTTTTTTCGTTGACGATTTACGCAGGAGCTATGCAGTTCTAAATAGTTGGAGTTAAAAAGAAAATGATTGATATGAGGATTCTAATTGAAAGATGGAAATCGTATTAGATAGCATATGAATTATAAAATGTTATAAAACTGATTGTAATGGTTTTGTTTGTTGGTTTAAACTAAAAATGGCGCATATATATCTAATATAATATAGTAAGGTTTTTTCAAATTAAAGTTATGAGAGGCTGCCATGTGTCACCTACTCTTTTGACATGTGTTTTTTAAATTTATTTATTTAAGAGGAAAAAAAAAATTTATATCTATTTTTCTCTTTCTAATAACTTTGACAATCAATTCCAACAATTTAATAGTTAATTCTAATGTTAATTAATTCCAATAAGTTGTAATATATATTAGCCATTGTTTTTTTCTTATTTTTGGTATCCATAAAAAATATGATTCCAAATTAAATGTGTTATTGTAAATTTTTAAACGGTTTGAAAAATATATATTTTATTTATTAAACCAAACAATATACTACATCAACAAAATTTAATAGCACATAAAATTTTTTTCGTGCAATTATTAAATTAAAACCCAACAATATATTACACCAAAAAAATTAATAACACATAAAAAAAATAATTAGTGCAATTAAAAAAATTTCTACTAGAGAAAATATTAACCAAGAACTTTTGAAAGAAAAATCTACTCCACCACAAATTGTGAATCCATAAAAATTCTTTTTTATTTTTATTATTCCTTCCACACTTTAATCACGACGATAAAAACATAATACAATTCACCAATGAGTCAATGTGAAAGATAAAAATTACATCAAAACGATCAAAAGAGAGACAAAAATATAATCAAGCAATAATTTTTTTCTTTTTACGATTGAAAGTTCTAATAAAATAAACATAGAGATAAGTTCCAACATCTATGTTGAGGTGATGCATATGTTTAAGTAAAGGCGCCAAACGTACTACAACTTGTTGAATCAATAAATTTCTTTTTACGAACGTGTTTGATGCAAGAAAAAAAAGACCAAACATATTTCTTAACTTTACTTTACATTTTTATTAACTTACATAATATATATCTCCTACAAGTTTATGTCAATTCATATACAAATTTTTATTAATGAACAATCTCTTTCTTTTACATATAACATTGTATCAATAATTTGGTATAAATGTTTAGTTTTCGAACCTAGATAATTATTTAGAATAAACATCAAAGTTTGTAATATTAAATTCATAAATAATCAATAAGTTAAAATATTATTGCATATTTTATAATTTTAATTTTTAAACCCACGCATCGCGTGGGCAATCTCTAGTATTATATATAGATGGCGTTTATGTATTTTCAAAATGTTTTATATACAAAAAGAAAACGACATGGATGGGGATGTTCATGTTATGTCTGTTTTGAACAAATGGGATGCATGTCTTGACTAAATAAATCGCTTTTAGTTTACTTTTTGGTTACTTGTGACAAAAAGAAATAAAACACGTTTTAGTGACATATAAATCAAGTTGTAAATATATTGTTCGATATACAGCTGTTTTAATGAACGAAACGATAATTCGCTTCTATACATATATAGTAGAAGACTAGAAGTATATAAACGTTTTGTATATATGTAAATAATCAAGGACCAGAAAGATCATGTCCAGTAGATGTAATAACCTCATTCTGAAGATCACAAAGGTATTTTTCGAAGGTAAATTAAAAGAATTTCCAACAAGAAACCTCATTTTAAAAGTGGCTCATCTTCAAAACAAGGGTTTGGGGGTGGATTGCTCTAATGTTGATCTTCTCTAAAACTATTTGATATTGGATTATATTCGGCAGTATGTATATAACAAATAATTATAATTATAAAACTTTCATAAATGAATAAAAATAAATAAAAATACTATTAGAAAAAATCACATGATTATATAATAATAAAACAATTAAATCAAAACATTACGTATATAATGTTCTCATATATGATCAATCAATACATTTTGATTATTAATATTGTACTATAAATTTTAATTTTGTGTAATATTTATGTGTTCTTGTACTTTTGTTTTCATGTAAAATATTATCATTGTATTGTGAATTTTCATTTTTGTTATTATTCTTATGTCATATTTAATGATTTTTAACATTTCTTCTAAATTAATAATTTTTTAATTTTAATGTATTTATTTGATTTAGTAAGTAATAATTCAATTTATAAAGATGTTCGAAATATTTATAACATATATAACTATATGGGTTAAAATGACAAAACTAAAACACATGATGTATAATTATTTATGAGATATGTAAAACATAGAGAGTAAAAAAGTAAAGCAAATATTTGTTTGAGATTTTGAACTGTCGAACTTCAAATTTGAGGATCCACTATTTTAAAACTTCAAGAAATTAAAGTTTGAAAACTTGTTAAAACCCCAAAAAACTCTAAAAATTGGGGGTTTAAAGAAATTTTGGAGATACTTGAAAGTTTAAAAATGCAAATATTATGATCATCTTAAATTTTTTTAGGACAATTACAAAAATGCCACTTAGGGATGTTCATTTGCAAAAATGACACTAATTATAGATTTATAAAACTTATATCTTAAAATTCTAAACCCTAAAAAATGTTTTGACCCCTAAACCCTCCTAAACCCTCAAAACTAAATCCTAATAGAACATAGTTAACTCAAACATAAATAATATAAAGAAAAAATAATTTTCAAAAAGTGGCATTTTTACAAAGATTTCAAAAGTGTGGCATTTTTGTAAAGTGGCATTTGAAAAGTGGCATTTTAAATTTTTTTTTTTTAAAGGCTCATATATATGTTAAAAACTAATAATTAAATATTTATTAGCACGTACAAAATATCAAGATTTAAAATGAATTCGCAACATGGATACCTTTGCATGCTAATGAAGTAGACAAAAATGAGTGTAAATTGTAACGCCCGTGAATCAAAAAGTGGAATTTGGTGGGTGTGTCGATCGACACGAGTGGTGTGTGTCGATCGACACACACCACTCGTGTCGATCGACACGGGGTTAATTTGGACCGACCGGTTTGGTTCCAATTATCCGGTTCGGCGGATTGGTTTAGGGAACCCTAGGGTTCGTATTTAAAGGCGTGAACAATCGTGTTGTCTGTTCTTTTGGCCGTTTTTTTCAGAAGAAATCAGAGGGTTGTGAGTGAAATCAGAAATCAGAGGTTTTGGGAGATTTCTGGAGAAGTTTTGAGTGTTCTTGAGGTTGGGGATTGCGTAGGAGGCTGTTGGGAGGAACGAGGAAGGATTGTTGCTGGGTTGATTCGGGTCTGGGAAGGACGAATCAGAGGCGGTTCTTCGTGTTCTTTGTGTTCTTCATCTTTTCAATCCAAAATCGAGGTGAGTGCGTGATCGTGGGTTATATAGGCATAAAGTTAGATGGAATGCGTTTGTTTTGTGTTCTTTGTGTGTTGTGATTGGAATTGAGCAGGAGTTCGATGAAATCCGATGGATTCGAACCATGAGAGGATAGACTCGTTTTCTGGGTTCTGCGTCGTCGTGTCGATCGACACGGAGAAGGCTGTCGATCGATATCTAGAGGTTGTGTCGATCGACACGGGGCTTCTGTCCTGGTTGCGTTGGTTGTTTCGTGTGTGCTTGATTGTTTGCTCATCCTGGTATTGTATCTCTTGTTTATGTCTGTATATAAATAACATGTAGATGGGATGACCGCGTCGCTGAGTATTTGTGATAATACTCACGCAACTTTTTTTGCCATGTGTTGCAGGTAAAGAGAAAATGTGATCGTGGAATCATGGCCAGGAAGAGGAGATGATCTAGGGTCTCGCTTGTATGGTTGTATTGCTAGAATTGCTAGGTTGCTAGTGAGTTCTGAACTTGTTGTCTTTGAATTTATTCTGGAATTTGATTGAATTAAACGGTTTAGGGAATTAATAAAGTATGAGATTTATTGATCGATGTTTTATGGTTATGTTTAATTGTTCCGCATTGCTTGTATTGGCCCAATTGAGGATTATTATTTGTGATGATAGTAATCTGAAGGGAAATTTTTTAAATTTTTGGGTCGAGTCGTTTCATAAATTATTTCATTATCAGTTTTCCACATGCAAGGATGAATTTTAAGAACCAATTGTTGATGCTATTAGATTGCATATAGAGGTTGCTTGGGTTGTTATCACTTCTGGACTTCTTGGACAGGTGTTATTATGCGGCCGTGGTTTTGTGTTCTGCTCTCATTCAAATTTACTTTCGAAAGACGTATATGGTTTTGATTCGATGTTAGTCTTCTTAGTCTTTTCAACTTCTCGGCAAGCTTGGTCGACTGACTTGTTAAGAGTGTTTGGTCCACAACTCTCATTTTCCTTTGTCGATCGTTGGTAGATAGGTGTATCGAACACCAGAACTATTTATCTTTTTGGAGTTGTTGTCGCTTCCCAGATGACACTACAAGAAAATAGTGTTATTGCAATAGAAAAAAATTATTGCAATTCTCAATAAATTGTTGCAAATATGTATTTCGCAATAAAATTTCAATATATTATGTGATGTTGCTATTTGAATATTGCAAATTCGTATATGTTGCATATGTATAGCAAAAACTGCAATAAATTTACTTGTTGTTTATTTGTTGCAGTAATGCAATAAAAAAGTTAGCAAATTTGTGGTATAATTACAACAATTTCTACAACTCTAAATGATTGCAAATCAAATAGTAAATCAACTCTAAATTTGTGGTATAATTACGTAAATTAAATAGCAAATAGTGTTGCAATGATATATTTTATACACAAACAAATAGCAACAAAAAAATTAAATATACTATTTGAATTATATTGAAAACAAATATCAAATTCGTGGTATAAATTGTTTTTTGTCAACATTAATTTCTTATTTTTATTAGTTATTTTATAATATATTAATTTATAAGAAGCAACGAACAAAGAAAAAAAAACGTTTAACTTTATTAATTAATTAAATATTACAAAATCTAACAAACCTTAAATACTAAAATTGTAGAAACCAACCAACAATTATTTGCTAGGCTCGATATCCCATTATTTTCTGTTGAGCCTTTCTTTAATTTCTACATTCTCTTCAACATTTCACTTGAGAGCCTCATCATTTGTAGAATGACTTTTAATGGTAGTCGAAAATCCACGGTAGATTGAGAGTTCACTAAGAAGAGATCCTAGACAAATACACAATCTTTTTTTGTATCGAATAACTCTAATAATATAAAATTTTAAATCATTTACCACTGCATTCCATTCAGTCTGGTTTGATTAAGAACACCTATGACATACATTGGTTGAGCTTCACGTTGATTTTGATCGTCATTTGCCATGGGATCCACCTGTTTTTTTTTTAGAAAAACAAAAATTAAAATTAAACATGAAACCAAAAGAGACAAGGACTCACAGAAGAAAAAAACTAACACACTCCAAACCCCCCCCCCCCCCCCCCCCCCCCCTCCTTCTTTCCACGTTTCTGTTTTATTAAGTTTCAGAAAGAAAAAAAATCTATATCAAATGAATTATGTTATCACTTAAAGAAATGTTACTTATAGAGATTTTGGTGTTTGCAAAAAAAAAAAAAAAAACAGATCTTATATAAGGAACAATAAAATCTAACTGTATCTTTGTTTTATGATGTATCTAAATCTTTGATCCAATATTTTTGTAGAAGCTTGCGATATCTCTATAAAAGTGGGATGTATCTTTGAATTGGTTCATTAGCAAATAAAATCATTAAATCTATTTATTTTATTATGACAAAAAATATGCTTAATTTAAAGATTAAAATTTTAAGTAAGTATAGAAAACGCATATACTTTAGCTTTACGTAAACATATTTTATGTTTTCTATACTTACTTAAAAATGTAATCTTTAAAATAAACATATTTGTTGTCATAATAAAATAAATAGATTTTCTTGAAAACAATCATGTCAATACAATAATGAATACACGTTCTAACTTCATCACAAATATGTGTTTTTACTAATTTTGCAAGATTTTTTTTACATTTCGCAAAACAATTGCAAATTGGTAATAAACATTCGCAACATAATTTCTTCGTCATTGTTTCGTAATGAATTTGTGATGAAATTACAACGTATATTAATTATTGCATTAATATTGCAAAATCTGTTGCAAAACTTTGACAAAAATGAACACTACAAATATTATGTTGCAATATCACTATTTTTTTATAGTGTGAAGACCCGGTGACGTATACTTTTTTTGTAACGTCATTTGTAGTTTATTTGTAGTCTCTAGCCTATAGAAGTTGTTATTATGTTATAATCATCCCCTTGCTTTTCAGTATAGTGCATTTTCTTTATAAAAAAACCAATGACTGATGACGTAGTGATAATACGTTAAGTTTGGCTTTTTGTGTTCTGGATTCCGTTGAGACGAAAGTAGTGATAGACTCACAGATTTATATAAACCAACCCACAACCGTAAGATTATATAAAATTCCCCCTTAACAAAGACGGGCATGATGTTGCGTGGAGAGAATCTTCTCTTCTTTGTGGAATGAGAGCAAGACTCTATAATATTGTGGATCTAATGAAGTGTCATTACTCTGACCAAAAGAAAGATGTAGCGGAAGCATGGGTAAATATGACCCGGTCTGTCTCATGTAGCTACATGTGGGTTCCCTAAGATCCATGTTCTCTCGGATTGCCAAGGCTTAGTCAAGATTATCTAGGAAGAGGGGGACTCTACTGAGCTCCATATGGT
This sequence comes from Arabis hirsuta, assembly GCA_964056655.1. NCBI lineage: Eukaryota > Viridiplantae > Streptophyta > Magnoliopsida > Brassicales > Brassicaceae > Arabis > Arabis hirsuta. The sequence continues at coordinate 786,443 of OZ053301.1, forward strand.
CTTTTTTAGGACATTCGTATGTTGTCTTTATTGTTTCTAATGATTTCTTTACGTTTTATTTCTAAAGAAGCAATTACTAAGGCTGGCTCGATTGCAAAACATGTCTCGCTTACCCTTGAACTACTTTTGTTTGCGACTTAATCAATAAAGCTATCATTGACTATAAAAAAAATTGAATATATGATTTGCAAACGTTTTTTTTTTTATATAAATTCAGTCTTATTGAACTAGTGAAATTTAAAAATATTTTCAAATCCACTACTATAAAAAATGTTTTCAAGTATTGAGATTTTAATGACTTCAAAGGATTTTAGAAGATTTATTAATTAAAAAAAATTCAAATCTCATAGTTTTAAATGGGATTACAAAATATTTTAATATTAAAGCATAACAATTTCCTTAAAACATCTTTAATCATCAAAATTATTTAAAATTTTGTTAATTAAAACTCAAATCACCCTAGTTCCCAAATGCTCGATCCAGTACACCCCTTTTATTCATTTATAATTTAAATTTTATAGATATCATAATCTCAAATCCTTTTTTTTAATACTGTTTTTTTATTATTATTCTATTACAAATTATGAAAACTATTACATCGACGATTTCACAAACAAGTCTATCGTCCTTATAATTGTGTTTCTACATAAAAGTAAATTGATATTATTTCATGTATCACATATACGTAAGTATTGTCTAGTTGACAATAAAAGGTCGATGAAGATTTTTCAATTAGCTCCAAAGAAGATTTATTGACTCTATCTATACGCATTAAGATAAGAATCTAATGAAATCTCCCTATATTACGTAATAAATAAGTACATTTAAGTCATACTGATACGTTATACAGTATTTTATACTTGAGTTACTTTTTCTTTCTTGATAAGCCTCTTTAAGGAAATGTTTTTAAATGCTGTGATATTGTTAGCAGTTAATATATAGATATAAGATCTACTATCATATCGCATGAAAATCCGAACCCAAATCTATTAAGTATTTGAAACTGATATTTCAGTGAAAGGAAAATACTTGAAATACTTTTTGAATTCTATTTTGCTATTTGCCGTGAATTCGGAGATAAGGAAAACAAAAAAAAAGTCGAAAATATGGAAAAGAAAATCGTAGACTATATACTATATAAAAGATTCAGCTGTTCGTTAAGTGGGTCAATATGAAAACGATATTGTAATAGCAACAAAGAAAGTCCAATTTATATTGTTTATTTGAGTTTAGATCGAAGACAAGGAGAGCTAAATAATTAGATGATCGAATCAACTTCGAAGTCTTTTGTGTTGGAAGTCATCCAAAAGCGAAAAATAATTAAGAAAATTAAGCTAATCATTATTATTATTAAATTGCACAATCATTGTAATCAATAAAAGTTTAAATGAATTAATTAAAATAAAAATAAAAAGAGAGTTGTAAAATCAAAATAAGGGCATAAAATCTATGTAATGTAATGTATTTTGCGTGCGTGGCGTATCTATTGAAATCTGGACACAATCTGATCCAGCGATGCAGTAGTTATACTAAGGTTTTAAATACAAAACTTAAAAATAAATTTTAATTTAAAAAAAAAAAACAGCTTATAAAGAAAGAGATCACCATTTCACCATGAAAGAGATCTCTCTCTGATTCCTTAGCTCAAAGCCAACCAAAAACAAGAAAAGTCATTCTCTCTCTCTCTCTCTCTCTCTCTCTCTCTCTCTAGAGAAGACTTTCTCTCTCTACTCCTTGGATCAAATCGGATCAAAGAAACATGGGAAGTAGTTTCTTTGGTAGACCAAACATGAGAGGATCTTCGCCGTCTTCATCGTCTCCGACGTCGTCTTCTTCTTCTCCTGCGACGAGAAGAGGAAAGAAGAATGGTTCCGATAAGCCGAAGCAGCCACAGAGAGGTCTCGGAGTAGCACAACTGGAGAAGATTAGGTTACATGGCGAAATGAGTTGTAACAGTTATAATCCTTCTTTATATCCTCAGGTAACATTTAACATACACACATATACGTACAATAACTATATATATACGTATTATCTAATCTTGGAGTTCGTAGGTTTCTTTTTCGAGTCATTGGATCTCTAATAAGAATCCGACCAACTTTTAATAAATTGTCCCGTGAACTAAAGATGATTTGATGGCAAATTTTATGAAATCTATAGGGTTTTACTTTTCTTTTCTTGTCGTGTGTATTATTGTTTTCAGATCTAACTATAACTATAACTATAACACAAATCATTCAATCAGTTATATATATAGCTATTTACTATATCGACTAATACAATTAATCGCAATCTTGATCATATAGTTTTTTTTTTCTCTGGATTCAACTGATTAGAAAATATACTTTATCAAAACAAAAAAATAGTCATATGAAATCTTGAGTACAGCAGATTTCATACAAGTTATTATAGCCTATGTTTGTTAAGTTCACGACCTCCCATTTCTTAAGATGTGCAGCTATTAGAAATTTATACGTTATGAAATAAGTTGTTATTTTCAAGAGCACAATTTGTATATTAATTAGATCGCCATATGCATGTGACTATGAATGTAGGAGGATGTAAGGATGCAGGGAGGATATTCATCCATACCATCATCATCACCATCGTTTACATATGCATCATCATCATCACCATTGCCAACATCAACTCCTTATGGCTTTTATCCAAACATGATGGTATATATTGCCCTTTAATGATCTATTCATGAGTCATGCGTGTGTTTGATAAAGAAGAATACTACTTAGATTCCTAATCTAACTTGATATAATCAATTATTTACTTTTATTTCAAAATATTCCACCCTAATAGGGAAAATCTTCTTCGAGATTTGGTCGATTATGTTTCCATCAATAACAAGACTCATTTAAAATAATCATGAAACAAAACGAAAAAATGGGGGAAAAAAACTAATTTAAACGAAAATATATCAACATTTAATGGTTTTGTTTGTTCTTGGCAGATGGGTGTACATAGTGATCAATACGAAAGAGAAACCATGAGGTACAATAAGATCACCTTTCACTGTCTTTTGTAGGTTTATAAATTTGAATATGTATACGTGAATTTATTTTATATATATTGTTTGTCTTATAAAATGTTACTTTTTTTGTTCAAAATAGTTGGAACCCAAGCTACGGCATCTTAGAGAGCCAACATTCTTTGGAACCAAACATCACCAGACATTACTTACACGAGGTTCTTTACTATATACTCTCACGCATATATATGCATCATGCATGTCTTAATTAAAAAAAAAATTATTTCACATGATCGTGTCATAATTAAGGATTGGATTTTTAGTTCATTCACATGCTCAATACTCTTTTAAAAGATGTTCTAATCGATTTTTATCATGAAGTAGGATCCAGTTCATTAGGAATTTCGGTTTCTTTTAGTTTAGTGTAGGAGCCATGCTTCAATGAAGTCATGTCATGGTTAAACGTTGGTTAATTAATCTTGTTTAAAGTGTTGTAAGTCGTTATTGATTATTTGTATATAAATGATTCTAATAAAAAAATTTTAAAAAATTTGTCTTCAATAGGATCCAAATTCAACAAGGAGAAGTAAATCGTTGGGATCAGGAACCCAAAACTCGGGATCCAGTGACAATCAAGAGCTAGATTTGGAGTTGAGATTATCACTTTAATCATTTGTAATGGTTTGATTTTCGTAAAATTGAAAGAAAAAAAAATCGCGCATTGTGGTTATAAGTTTTTTATTCTTCTCTGTTGCTATGCTGAAAATAAAATTAAAGCAACAACAGCTGATTATTTTCGATTTGGGATACCAAAATTCTTTTCTTATTAGGGCTGTTTGACGGTTTCAGTTGAAAAAAATTTAAAGAATAAGAATTATTTGTAAGATTAGATTACAAAATAGAGATTAGGCTACAAAAAGTATATGCTTGTTATGCATTATAGAATACTAGCTCCCATGCGAATGTTACGCCAAAAGTTATGATAATGTTATCCTGTCAAGAATTTGAGATAAATTATGTGTTTGGTTCACTCTCTCCTAGGTTTCCAATTTTTTTTGCTTTCCTTACTTCCGCTCTTTGAATATTAAGAAAAGATGTTTTACTTTGAAAATCATGTTTTGTTGATGTTTCCTATGTAAACTATAAGCTTCTAGATTGGATAACAAATTAAGGAATTAATTTATGTAAAAAGGTTCCCAAAATATATGCATTCAAAGAAGTATAATTTTTGATGATATATTTGATTACAATCAATGTGTACTAAACCACTAGAAATTAAAGGTTATACATTTAGACTTGTTATTTTGATGAAGAAAATAATATTTCTCAAACCACTCATGAGACGACAAGTCTTTCTTCATGAGATTTGTAGTTTTGTTTTTAATAAAATGGATTCTCCTTTAATATTTTTCTTCTTTAAACCATTATTGGACGATTTAACATCCAAAGAAAAACGAAAAAAGCAAATACCATTAATGATAGATAGATAGTCCTTAATCTTCCTTACACCATCCAAATAAATAAAGACAATAATAATAGGAAATGTCATAATTGCAAAATTTAAAGTTTTTTTTTCTTTCTCTTTCTTATAGAGTAGAGTAAAAAAATAAAAGAAGAGGTAATTCGTAGAATGACCAGTCCATAAGTTTTTTCTCTGCTACACAGAATCCTCCAAGAAACCCTAACTCATGGCGAATTCTATTGCAGTCGGGCTCAACACAAGGTCCACATACTCCATTTCACTTTTTTTTTGTTTATGAACCTATAAAATAAAAAGTTTCAAAAAAAAAAAAAACTATAAAATAAAATGTTCATGGTATCGACAAGCAAGTGTAATGGATTAGTGGCTTCTGCTTGTCGAGGATTTGCCATGTTGATCAAAGATCAAACTCGTAGATGCTTAAATGGCAAAAATATCTTGATTTTTATGAGTTTTGAGAATTACTTTGGATTTTGATTTGAGATGATCCGATCATTAAGAAAAAAAAAACTTATATCAGCAAAGTATATACTATAATGAAAAGAACTTTATCATGCAGCTTCTCCTTAATAAAGTTGCTAGATATCCATTTATTTACTTAATTGATTTTTATTAATGTTTTTTATTCCAATCAAAATGCAAACCTACGTTCTTTAACTTTTGTTTAACTTTCTTCAATTTCTTCAATTGGTAACGTAAAAAATACCATTCCACGATTACTAAAAAACATAAAAACCATTAATATCTAAAAACTCAATCCTTCAACATTCCAGATTGAAAAACCAGACCGAGAAGCCAACAAACCATAAACCGGCCAGAGTGATAGTCATGGAGGAGAATACCAAATACCTATTAACCGATATAAATTGCCGGTACAGACACTACATGCGGAGTTTCTTGGATCTCTTTTCCTTGTGATGATGCAGTTTCTTATTGAGAATGCCATTTTAAGACATTTTTAACGGTTAATAGGAGTGTGCATACGCTCAACAATCTTATTCACAGCATCACGGGACATCACAAGCGTGTCGTGGAGGAGAATGCTGTAAACGTTAAGCCCCTGCAAAGCATTACACAAACAAGATTCAAGATTCGCTCTAACAGGCTAATCGAGAAACAGCAAAGTTTGATGTGGGGATTATGTAACTTACTATTGATGGAAGTATGTTGACATAGTGGAGATTTTGGGTAGCTCGCTTTAGCTTTTCATCGATAGGACCACCTTCTACAATGAGGACTTTCTTTGTGTTCTCCATGTCATCGTAATACTTCACAATGTTCTTTGTTTTATGTGTTGGCAATGCCAAATCATCGAACACGAGGAGCTGCATAAATTTCCCAAAAAAACATTCAGCTCATCAACGGATACAATTAGACCGGTCTAATAACAAGGCACGGTTATGGAAAATCAAGAGCATAATAAGTTATGACTGAAGGAGAGAAAGCAGCTGACTTTTCCTTCTGCGGCTCGAGCTGTCAGTGCTATCTTCAATCCAAGCCTTCGAACCTGCTTATTCATCTTTATCGCATGGCTTCTTGGTTTGGGTCCATGCATTGCACAACCACCTCGGAACTAACAGTTCGATAAAGTTCAATCTGACAACTATTTGGTGGCGAGAAACCTTAAAACTCCAAAACTGATTTACCTGTGGACCACGCAGTGTACCGTGTCTAGCTCGACCTGTACCCTTCTGATTCCATGGCTTTCTACCAGTTCCGCTAACCTCACTCAATGTTTTGGTCGAATGAGTTCCCTGAACATCCACCAAATGTGTCAAACTAATTATTGATTGTTTGCTTGGGAGTAATTAATGCATTGGGAGAGAATAAATTAGTTACCTGCTGGCGTTTCGCAAGCTGCCATCTCACAACATTGTGAATGATATCTTTCCTTATTGGAACATCAAAGACATCACCCGCTAAAACCATGAAACCCTTGTCTTCATTCTGAAAGTTTGTCACCGGAATGACCAAGTCTTGATATTGTCCTACGGAAATTATCATAACAAAACCAATGAAAACTTGTCCAGAATTTCAAAATGAGAGTAGCAACAAGGAAACCATCATTGTTCAGAAATTTGATCACGTCTCAAGTTCAATCACAAGAAAGCGAGAAATTACAGGGCTCAACATGACGAGAACAAAGGTATTCAAAACTGTGTTAACCTTCATTAATAAGCTAAGTCAGGCCTAGAAAATGATTATCCGAACCCAGAGTAATTGCACATTCCTAACACCACTACTCACTCTCTACCCAAACGAACTCAAAGATTCCCAAGATAAGGTACAAAAAGCTCAGCAAGCAACATGAAAGATATCGAGATTGGAATTAGCCTGAAGTCAGTTTGTAGCCAAACATGTACATACCAATCACCGTTTTTTTCAAAAGTAAATCAGAGGGAAATGAATCATCGCTTGAGTCGGGAGTCAAAATAGAAGAGGATAGCTTTCGGTTAGAAAGTAAAGACATTCCATACTGCACACAAAAATCTCAGAAAGATAATCAGTCAAGTAGAGAGTAGAACTTGATTATACGCAAGTGACGATAAACACCAACCTTCACATCACTAGAAAGAAGAGAACATAAACCATTTCCATATGCATTCACAGACAAATCTGCTCAAAAGAAACAACAAATTACATTTCCACACCATATTTATAAGCTTATGAATCGAGATATTTTACTCGGTGAACCGCTGCGTCCAAGAGCTGATAAAGATCCAAAACTGCGAAAAATCCTTCTTGAGATTGAAGCAGCCATAACACCTCTGAGTCAATTGAAGAAGAAACCTACATGCTCATCTACAAAACTAACAAATCCAATTTCTCAATACACATACTCGGTAAATGGAATCTAATCGAAATGATGAACACGAAAGACAAAATCGAAATCTCAGTATCTGTCAAAGGCTAATTCGAGCGATTGAAAAAATGAAATCAAAACCAGTTTCGCATACATTTCATCTGAAATTGGTAAATCGAAACAAAGACACAAAATTCAGTTATCAAGAGAGTACATCCTATCGAGCTTCGACGTAGAAAACTCACCGGCGGTAACAAGCGGCGATGATGAACGGAGAAGAAGAAGGAAAGACGGCTTACTTGTTTCTGGTTCGGGTCGTTACAAGACGGGTCGGATCTTATTGGGCCGTAAACTTAATTATTTAAAAGTAAAAAGCCCAAATAGACTTTGGATTTGGCAAATCGATTATTCAATTGACTATTTTGTTCCCGGTAGTACCGATGAAATTTGATCCAAGAGAGGAAGACTCGATTAAGGCTGTCATGGGGCAAAGGCTAATGTTGTTATCAATCTTAATCTATATTATTTTGTTCCAACGGTTATAGTTTAAACTTTTAAATAGTAACACCGCTGCCTTTTTTACTTTTTGGATGATATTTGTTCTAATCCTCAGGAAGAGAGTACGAGACCAGAAATTTCAGTTTTGATATCATTCTCTCTGTCACTATGGCAGCTCAGTGGGATTGATTTTCAAGTGTTCCTTGAGCTTTTTGAGTCTCACTCTTGATTTTCGCCCTTGACGTTGCAGGATTTGGACATTGAAGGGATATCCGGTCGAGTTTATCCAATATCGCAAGGGTGGTGTCGGTTCTACTGTCAGTGATCAGACTTCTACAATTGATGATGCTGTTTCTGCTACAACATTGAAGAAAGATGTTATCTCGTTTGGAATTTTCTTTTATTGCTTCTGATCAAAATGATGTTGCGTCGATTGCTATCAAAATAATCGGGAAAAATGAAAGAGTCTGTTTTGCTTTATCAAAACGACATCGTATGCCTTTTTATTTTTATTTTCTTATTAGGCCCTCTGTGTATATAATATATTTTTTTCATATGCCACGTATGAAACTACTACGTGTTAACTGCAATCTTAATACAATTGTTTATGTATGAAATTTAAATTGAAATGAAGTATGAGAATGTATTCACATAGCTCTCGAGTACATGTCTGTATTAGCAAACCATGTACAACAATACGGGTATGAATCGACCGTTTTCCCCCAATAATATTATTTTCTTATTCCAGTTTGCACATTCGATCGAAAACTCATGTATAATCTCTCATCACAATTAAATCCTAGATTGTTCTACTTGTGCAACAACTGTTGTATCTTTACTACAGAATCCATTACTGGGAAATCACAAACCTATGCTTTCCCCATAAAACAATTTGACAATATTGAATTATCACTATTTGACTTTGGAATCCAATACCGGTAATCATAAACCTATACATCAACTGTTTTGCTTCTCTCTATTTTGTTATTCTCAACTAAATAAAATTGTCTTTTTAATATACAAAATTTTAAAAAATGCTTTTAACTTTTATATGATAAAATATCAAAGAAACAGCGGAGAATTTCCTGGTTTCCTCTTCCTCCTCATCACTCCCACGTGCCCGAACTCACTCCATTTTTTGGAGAAGGAGAAATTCTTCATGGTTGAAGGTGGTGCTTTCCACTTTCTGATGGATGTTTCAACACCATTATCGAAGATGGTAGAAAACTTTGAAGCCATGACTCTCTTTTTTGTTTTTTTGGGTGTTTTGTTTTTCTCAACAAAATAGAATTCACCTTTTAATATACAAAGTTTAAAAGAAATGCTTTTAACTTTTTATATGATAAAATTTCAAAATTGTTGGAAGAAAATGACTAAAAGCACTAAAAACAAGTAAATAATTTATATGTTAAATTATAAGCTTATTATAAGACACGTTAAAATTTCCAACGTTGTCGAGCCATCCCCAAAGTGTATATGTCCCCTAAACGATTCCACTACGGAAACGTCGTACCAAATGAAGTCCTCGTGCGTGAAAAGGTCAAAATCAAATTAACTCAAAATTGAGTTTTTGCTGAGTGTGAAACGCAAGTCGGTTATGTCCGACTGCGAGGAGGATTACAAGGAGGATTAGGAGGAGGATGGGGATTGGTGTTACTACCCAAATCTCCAGGAGGGACGCTGCCTGGCAAACCCTAAACAATCGCTTCGCCTGCATAAACCTTGTTGATGCAAAAGCAGTATTTGCAAAGGCGAAGCAAGCGCGTCGACGTGGAGCCTCGAGGAAACAACAGAAGGAATTCGAATCCGACGGCTTTGAGTTGCTTCACTACCGTACAATAGCCATGATCTCAGCCTATGATTAATATGTATCTAGGAAAGCTCGAAAAATCTAAGACACCGCTCCTCTTGGCCAAAAGAACACGTTCCAGGGTACGGATGATGTAAGTTTTTTTTTTATTACTGCATTCGAGGAGAGTTTTGGAGATATGACATTGAGATACACGTGTCGATTTGCCTGAAAAGCTATGTAAGACTCCTTGGACAATCTATATCTCGTGGGTGTCAACTGGCGTGTATAGAGGAGAATGTGGAACGATATCCAATGTGCAAAGGGAATCGAGTATCTCGTTTATAATGGAATTCACATCTCCAGTTACAGGTATGGAGGTATGTTCTGCATCCCAACCGTTGGGATGAAAGGGAATCATCACCATAGTCGGTAAAGGAGAGGAAGACGAAGTGAACAGAGAAATGAGAAATGAAGAAGAGAGTAACAGGGGAAATAGATAGGTTATTCTCACGTATGAGTATTAGGTTAATAAAGAAAGAAATAACCTGCTTTTTAATAAAGAAACTAGGGCAGTATACCCACATTTATAATTTTTAATTATCGCGAATGTTTATTATAAATAAATAACCTCATATTTTAATTATAACTAGGTGCACAGGTAATTGTTTTTATATATTTCTGATTAAATTTGTTTGATTTTTTTTAAGGAGCGCTGTATTTGTTGGTTTTATGTTACGGTTTTGTAAGTAACGATAAATCCCAGTCTAGAAACTCACCGCGAGTTTGAAGATAGGGTAAATCAAAGCCTAGGAGACAAAGGATTATCCCGAAGAACTGAGATTCAGTGTTGATGGAAGAAGATGATGATCGATAGAAGGAAAGAGATTGAGAAGATAATTTGTTTGTTCTTTGATTGATTTCTCACAAATGAGCTTAAGCCTTACATATAGTTTCATGACAAAAATGAAATAGCTAAACCAAACATTTAAACCAAAATAAGAGAACCAAACCGAATGGCTAATTGAGATTCTTAAACCGGTTGGGTATCCTATAACATTTTATTTATTTATATTTGACATCCGTATATATGTTGAATTGTTTTTTTGGGCTTGTCAAGATATCATAATGATTTATATGTTTAGGATATGTTTTTATAGTTGTTTTTGTGTTTTCTTTTGCAGCTTGTTATTTGGTTTAGTTTACTTTAATTTATTTAGTGTTGTTAGGACATTATTTGTTGTTTTTCATAAAATAAGAATTATTAACGGGGCTTCTGTTATTTGATAAAATATGTAAGGGACGATTGGTTGGTTTGTCGGTAGCGGTAGATTTTAAAGTTGTAGAATTTTGGTTGTAGTTTTAGATTTTAGGCTGCAAGATTTTGGTTGTGGGTGTGATTGTTTGTAGCTGTAGATTTTAGGCAGTAACATTTTTAAAATTAAAAATAAAATAGAAATATGATTGTTGACAACAAATTTAATGTTGGAATTCAATTTTTATTAAATATATTAATTTTGAATATGGAAATAGAAATTAGTGTTGATATTTAAGTAAATATATTAATTTATATGGACATTAAAATATATTTTTGTCTTATATGTAATTTGTTATATATAAAAAACACAATTTATTCGTAAGTAAATAAAATAAAAAATATATTAAAAGTTGTATAAAATCAGCATAGAAGAAATACATAAGAACAAAAAAAAAATTCTCACAGCCCCTGAATCACAAAATATTTGGGTTTTGAAAATTTGAGATTTACAACACAAACTTTAATAACTACGACTTTAAATTGTGAATCTGTGTTGTAAATCTCAAATTTACAGACCAAATTATGAATTTAGGGAGGTGGCTGTAACGTTCGTCCCTTTACTAAAGACTTTTTGTTTTGGGCTGAGTGTTTTTTCAGAAAGCCAAAGCTTGATTGGTTAAATCTTAGGGCTGTAAATATTTTTTGGTCTGCAAAGTGGTTGTACAGCCTTACCAATCATGCACGTAGTTTGTTATTTTGATTTTTTATAGTAAGATTTCTAAATGTTTTGTAGTTTTTTTTAACACTTTATTTTTTTATTATTATTCAATTATAAATTATGATAATTGTTACATTGACGATTCTACAACGAGCATACCTTCCATCTTGATCCACGCAAAAAGATTTTACTTGCTCCACGCTGAAGATCTCCTACAAGTTTGTCTCCATCAATCTGCAAATTTAATAATAAACCACATCTTCTGGGGTTCGAACCCCAGACCTCTTGATGTAGAAGTTTTAAAACCCTTGGTCAACTACTAGGCCAAGAGAGATTCCACAAATGTTTTTGTAGTTTTTTTTGGCTTAACAAATGTTTGTGTAGTTTAATGTTCAGTTTTTTGTGTAATTATTAGTTTATTGTACTTGCTATTGTATAATCATTTACTTGATTTACTAAATAAGCTATAAACTTTTTCCATCTCATACAATGTTAAGAATTTATTGTTGTTTTTTTTCGGGGTCATATTTAGTCTATTATTTAATTTGGGTACTCAAAATTTAGTTTCAAACCCGTGAGAATATAACTTGCAAGTTCATGACGTACAACTTTACTTTACTTGGAAAGTTAAGTTTTTGAGCTAGTGGAATAGAAATTGTGATTAGTTTGGGTGATTGTGAGAGAGTACCATTTATCAGATGAATATTTTTCTCCATCTTGTTGAAAACTTGAAGAGCTTAAAGTTTTTGAAATTGAAGAGTTGCAAAACTTTTTTCTTTATCTTCTTGTAGGTACGTCAATAATTATTTTTTTGTTCTAAGAGCACAAGTTTTAATTCCTAAGCAAATAATTATTTGGATTGAGATTACAGAATTGTATTTTTTTTGTTAAACAAATTATGGAGTGTAAAGAACTATAATTATGGTTTTTAACTTAAGAGGCTACTAAATTTGGTTAAATGATAATTAAAAAGTCCAAATACTGGATAAGCTTTAAAAACAACGTAATGGCAATTCATTTACCAAATGTAAATCTTTTTATGTTCTAAGCAACGAATAGTAGACTTTTGGCCTCTTAGGACATAAACAGAAGAGAGCAAAGCTTAAACGGACATGGGAAACAAATCAAATATTTTTCAAAACTTATCACCAAGAAACATGGGAACCTATTGCTTCCCGAGAAAAGTAAAAAAAAAAAAAAAAGTATAAAGGATTTTGAGTAAATAACAATTCTCTGCATCTCTCTAAGCCTTAAATGAGGTAAACAGATTCTTCCCCTTAACTCACCTGCCTCCACTTGTTGTATTACCCAATCATAGTAGACGGTGTGTATTGTGTCCACCCACTACAAAAAAATAATGATATTGTTACGATTTTTTTTGTCACAATATATGAATATTTCGTCACAAAAGTTTTATTGTGACAAAATCAATACCAATTCCAAAACGTCACAATGAAATCGTCACAAATCCATTTAAGTCTCAAAAGTATCACAAAATTTTATAACGTTTAATATTGGTAACAATTCGTCACAAATTGTGACGATAGAAAAACAATCACAAAAACGACACAAATCGTGACAGAAAATGTTGTCACAAATTTATCACAAACTGTGACCAAAATATAGTCACTTATTTGTCACAGTTTCTTACCACAGATCTGTCACAAAATGCGACCGAAATAATGTCACAATTAGAGACTAGATTATAGTCACACAAATGTCACAATTCGTTTTTATTTGTGACGTTTGTTTCCAACTAAACTCGTAACAAATGGTTACAAAACTAGTAACATGAAAAACAATGGAAATTTAGTCACAACTTGTATAATTCATATTAGTCACGATTCTTTTGAAAAACAATGGAATAATCATTCAAAAGTAAAAAACAAAAATAAGCAAAAGATGATATTACTTAACAATTAGCATCCAGAACAAAGTTGAATCACAAATAACTTCAAAGAAAAGGACTTACAAAATACAAACTACATGATACTTAGCAAAATACAAACTAAATGATACTAAGGATAAATGGTAAGTAGAATTACTAGATTCCAAGGGAAGTAGATGGTCTTGATGGTGGAGTTACCTAAGCATTGTGAGTTGCCAAAGTCTGAACAATTTTCTCTATAGATTCAAATCTTCTTTGAAATTCCTGTATTTCTTCACGGCTTTGTTTTAGTTCTGCTTCTACCTCTTGGAGCCGTTGTGTTATCATCTCTGGTTCTTCAGAAGGTTGTTGTGCACTTGACGAAGCCTCAAAAGCTGGTAAAACCTCGTTGCGCAAAGCTCCAAGTCCAAAGACATGGCTTTGTTTAGATGAATCAGCAGCAACCTATAACAAACGACCAAATAAGTGAGCAAACATAGAAAAGACAACAAAATCTATATTCACTATGAATAAGTAAGATAGTTACCACTACACACATCACAAGATGCACAAATGAATGTAAAAAAAAATGAAACACCTAAGCAACCAGTAAGCCACAACAACAATGCATCACAACTAAAGAAACATATATATTTCCAGAATTTGATGGTATAGTCTATAGAAGCCTGATGGAACTAATTAGTTACGTAACGTATAAAGGAGAATAATTGTCAAGGACATAACTAATTGTGGAAATAACGTAACGTAATCTATATGGTATATAAACATATATATTTCCAGAAAATAATTGTCAATGACGTAACTAATTGTAGATATTCATCTAACCAATCCATTGTAAAATCTATTCAACATGTAGTATTAAAATTACCTTGAGATAGATTTCGTTTTTCTCACGTTGGTCAAGATTTTCGGCTGTCACATTCTCTTCACCAGAAGATTCGAGCTGTCCCAAGCGTTCTTGTACATGCTTTTCATAAGTTTCTGCAATCAATTTTGCTCGCTGATCAACATACGTTCCATCAGGCTTCTGATGTGCTTTCTTCATCACTGCAATGAAAGAGAAGTCTTCATTGTTTGCTTCCTGCAAAACGAAACACTAAAACAAAGTGAAACAATATAAGCTTGTCTTGAACTTTGGCAAACGAGAACCAAAATGTAATTATAAACATTACCAAAATGTAATTTCAAACTCGTTATAAGAAGAGTAGTTGAAAAAATTACCAAGTTGTCTTGAAGTTTGAGAAAAGAACGAGAACCAGCTACATGGGAATATCACCTAAACCATTGCGATCAGACATTCGAGAAGCACGAGCCTTCTCGCTATTTTCTTTGGCTTTTGGTGTTGCCCAATACACTTGCATAATTTTCCAATCGTCAGACAAAACCCAGTCTGGTTTTGTTCCTTCTTTCTTTGCATTGCTTATCATTCCTTTGAGTCGACAAGCAGCAAGTTTGTTAAACTCTACTTCAACTTGATAATTGATAGAAGCATCCCAGTTGAATATTTTCTGAAAAACAGAGCATAAGAGACATCGTGAGTAATATAGAAAATAGTTATGTAGATACTTAAATGAAATATAACAGAATTAATACCTTAAACAGAGAGAACCATGTTTGTTTATAGTAAGGTGACACTTTTTTCCAAGAGCTCCATGGTCCTTTAAAACAACTTTGAATGACCTTTCTCACACCAGTTGATACTTCAGTGTGGTGCTTAAACCTATTCCATTGTAATAAAACAATCAATGAGTTATAAATCTGTGAAATAATTCAATGGTATTTAGGAAACAAATCCATACCATTTAGCTCCGTTTTTCCGAGAAGGATGCAGCATGGGTAAGCTTGTACGATCTACATATGGCTCTTCCATATGTACACTATAAACACATGAAAATCAGACCTTAATCAATCTCAGATTCTACCAAGTGAAAGCTTACAACATTTAGATCAATTCTGACAATCAATATCAGTAATCATCAACAATCCAATAAACAAAAACCAACGAGGCTTCCAGAAGAACCATAATAAAAAAAGAACAACGCCTTAAATTTTCAATCAAAAGTCTAGATTTGGCTAAGAGAAAAGATCTAGTCGATTAGTTTTACAAACCCAAAAAGCTAAAATAACAAGTAAAGTATAATTATTTATACATAGTTCGACCTATTTGTTACTCGAAATTGAAATATGTTCATATCAAGACTAAATATTTGATCAACTAAAGTATTCACCTTTGCAATGAACAGTAAGATGAAGGGCACATTTGTGGAAACGAAACTGGATTTTAGACAAAACTCTACTGATACTCGATGAGTATGATTTCAATAAGTAAAGAGGAGAAATGAAATTGATGAGAAGAGAGGAACCGCTTACAAATTTGAGAATTTGGAGTCGTGATTAGAGTCCAGAGAGCTGGAGAAAAAGAGTTTGAAGTGAGTGGGGGATTTGTTTCCTTTGGGGGTTTTCTTCTCTCTTCTCTGGGAGAGATGAGACAGATAAAAATTATTTAAATATGCATATTCTTATTGCTCTAATTGAAGAGAATTGGCGAGAGCGGTTTTAAGAGGTGAAGAGTGGTGGGTTTTTTTTTGTCGAGTGAAGAGAGATGGGTTAAGTAGTGATGTAATTTGGGCGTAGTATTCTGAATTTTTTAGACTCCATTAGAAAATTTTAAGCCGCTTTAATTAAATTTTAAGATTCTAGAAAATTCTAAAACGATTGTTTTAACTGCGTGTCCTTATCTTCTATATGATATATGATATATTTCTCTAGTCATAATAAAATAATAACATAAGTCCTTTGTCAATACAAAATAATATATGATTAGAAGATATCTTTGATTTAATATTTTGTTTCTTATTAAATTAAGATAGTGAACGTATATATGCTTTAGATATTGGGGAAAGGAACGAAAATCACAGAAGTCAAGCTACAATACGACTAGAGTTTCTCGTTGAGCGAATTTGTTTCTTCTCTAACATGTTTTGATTTTTTTCATAGTAAAAAAGGTATGAAGTTATTGATCTGATGAACTAATTTTGATCTAGTCAAATATCTAGTTTCCATAAAAAACTCGTCTTATATTCTCTTCTCAAATATAATTATAGGTTATCTTAATGTCTTCAAATAGCGATGTATATGCTACAAGACAGTGGATGTATGAGAGAATTGATCATACAACAAATCAAGTTTCAGAAGCATATGGTCAAGGATTGGAAAAATTTATGGAATTTGCAAAAAAAACAACCTATATTCATCGAGAATAAGAAAACTTTTTGTCCATGTATTAAGTGTGAAAACGGAGGCAGATTATTGGAGGAAAATATAGTGCAAAGTCACTTATATAACAAAGGTTTTATGCTTAACTATTGGATTTGGACTTCTCATGGAGAAGATTACGATATCCTAATCGATTCTTCCGAAGAAGATGCTTTTAGGTCCGAGTCTCACACAGAGCCAATGAATCCGTATGTGACAATGGTTTCAGATGCATTTGGTAATACAGAGTCAGGATTTGATCAGGTAATGGAAGAAGAACCTAATGGAGAGGCAAAAAAGTTTTATGATATTTTGGATGCTGCAAAACAACCAATTTATAAAGGATGTAAAGGAGGTCTTTCAAAACTCTCTATAGCAGCTCGACTCATGAGTTTGAAGACGGATTATAATCTTACTCAAAATTGTATGGACTCGATTGCTCAATTGATACATGAATATTTGCCAGAAGGTAACAACTCACCGAAGTCGTACTATGATATAAAGAAGCTTATGCGGTCTTTGGGTTTACCTTATCACAAAAAAGAAAGGAAGAGAATTGTTTGAGCAATCGAGATAATTGCATGATATTTTGGAAAGCTACTGAAAAGGAAGAGAATTGTTTGTTTTGCAAAAAAGAAAGATTTCGTCCTATTGAGAAGCCTGGGCAGAAGAAAATTGCAAATCGTCAGATGTTTTATTTGCCCTTAGCTGATAGATTGAAGAGATTGTATCAGTCTGGTAGTACCGCAAAAGATATGACATTGGTTTTTGTTTATTTCATCTTTATAGGAAAAATGAAGCAAGAAACGATTGAATTGGAAAATGATCAAAAGGTGGAGGAAGTACAAGTTGTTCAAAATATGGGGCAAGAGAAAAAAAAGCGGCATGAATTTGATCTCAACAAAACGTTTTATTATGAAAATAAAGGAGAGATTTATCCCGGAGATGGATTTGTTCAAGAAACAGAGAAAGAGAAAAAAGTTAAACATGAATTCGATCCAAACTCAAAAGAAATTTACTATGCAGATAGAGCACTTCACCCAGATAAAGAAATGCAAAAATTCATAATAAGTATGTTTAGACTTTATATGCCATCGGTCATTTTTAAAGAAGAATAAACGGTCTTATTTTTAGTATTATTTCAATTATACTATTTTCCGGTTGTTATGTATTCTTGGCGTTTTTGAAGAAGTGAAACCTATTTTCTTATTTCATTGATAAATTTTAGTTCATGTGTTTTTACTATTGTGACAAAATAGTCACACCTATGCCACTTTTTGTTTGTGATCTAGCAAAAAAGTCACTAAAACTGTGAGTGCTTGTGACGAAGTAGTCACCAAATAGTTTTAACTATGAGTGACGTAAATTTAGTCAATAAATGGTATAATGTAGTTACTAAATTTGGTCACAAGTCCGTAACACTATTTGTGACTCCATATTTTGTAACAAAGTCATCACAATTCGCTACGAAAATCTGTTACCGTTGATTCCGTCACAATATTATGACCGAATACTAACTATTTTGTGATTAAACAAGTTCGTCACGATTTCGTATGTGAATCGTCACAACATTGTGACCGAAAAAAATAGTCATAAATTGTTGTCACAATATCACCATTTTTTTGTAGTGACCTCCTATATATGCAGAAGCTGAGCATTACAGTGGATGAACCAAGAAGAGCAGAAAAAAACCATGACTTTGGAAAGCTGTGCGCTACGTCTTTAACCACTTTGTTGCTGCAATACTTCTTCGAGGTCTCAACATCTCTTTGCACAGAGATGGGAATTAATTAGAGGCAACATAAACATAGTTGGGCAGAGATGATCCATTTGAAAATCAAGATTGGTCTTGATGGCTTTGTAAACTTGTATAGAAAAGTCTGGCAGTAGTAGAACAATCTGACCATGAAAGAGATGAAAAAACAAAAGGGTGCATGTATAATATCAATTTGCATAAGTAAGCTAATTAACAAGTAAAAAAGCGGTACGGGGAAGAGATGTTATTGCATGAAAAGATATTCGAACGAAATGAGTAAAGAGAAGTTGTTAATTGCCACTTGGCTCTTGTTGACAACAGGCTCACTAATCTCGCTTAGTCATCTAAATACATGATAACCAATGCATGTAAAATAAAGCTCAAGAAACACTGAGTAAGAAAGAGCCTTTAAAACACAAAGATTGTCGTTCTTGCTGTTTTTCTCATTGAGAGGTTTATGAACTCGTAGACTCCGCATTCTCTTCCTTGCCAAGCGTGAATAAGTCCTTAAAGCTGATCCCAAAAATGCATAACCAGAATTACAAAATTGGGACAATAGACCACTAAAAACAAAGGGGAAGCAGGCTGATTATATTTTTTTTACGGTTTCTAACTATTTAAAGTGCAGTTAGGCATGGTAGCTGAAATACACGATCAACGAAAATTTTACCTTTTGTCTCTGTTTTTAGAGAAAATCTCCATGTGTTGGCTTTATATATAAGGGTTGTAAGCTGGAGTGTAGCGCAATTTCGACATCCCTGTAAAGAGGTTTGTTTCTATATCGAGCTTAAGCGAACCAAAGTTAAGATACAATGATTAACTTAAGGAAGAGTTTACCTAAGCGTGAGAAGAAGTCATGAGGTTGAAGAATGACAGTAGCTGGAGCTTGGACGTTTGGAGGTTGTTCCTTGTTTCGCCATTTCCAAAGCTGTTTTGCTGCATAAATCAAAATCAATAAATCAACAAAAAAACAAAGCAAATCAATTCGCAAACAACCGATGAAACAGTAGAATCCAAATTACTAATGTTGAGTTTAGACTTTAAGAGTGAGAGAAGTGGAAGATAACTGTAGTTTGTGAACTGAAGTAATTGTGAGAATCTGAATCGTGGTGTGTGGTTGTTTTCTGTGTAATTCGGATAGAATTTGATAATTGTAGGGAAGTTAGGTGACAACATCGAAGAAGAAAGGGGAAGAAATTTGCTTTGATATAGCAAAGTTGGGCCTATTCTTGGTGAATAAATGTTTTGTCTTAAACAAAAGCAGTAATTTACGTACAAGTGGTAATTATAAAGCTGATTACATGGCTTAAAGAGATGATATCATTGGTTGATTAAATCTCTGATTATTTTGGCTGATGTGGCATGCTTTAGAGAATTTCTCTCCCACATTTTCTCCTCATTTTTTAATACCCACGTTTATTATTTTTAATTATCGCGAATGTTTTTATCCATTTGTAATTTTCATTAATGTCTAGGAAACATTTAAAATTATTTATTAATATTACACCATCAAAATTTTTGAAAATTAAAGAATACTAAATCCTAACATGGTAGACTAAACCCTCATAAATATACATAAACATTGAAAATAAACAATACATCCGTCCTAAATCCTATACTCTATCATGAAAGCCTAAATTCAAAAACTTGACATTTTGAATAACCTTATGGCATCAATTTCTTTGATTAGGGATGTTAAATCCTAGAATAAAGGTCTAAACTCTTACCATGCACGTTTGATGGTTTACAAAAAATTGCATAGGCTATAAGAAAATGATTCAAGTCATTGATTCGTTCGTGGCCTTTCTTCTGTCAGTAATAAAATATCATCCCTCCCCATGGAAATTGGCATCAATAACCATAAAAAAAATTATAATTGGCAATCTAACCAAAAGCACTCCATGTGGCAAAATTATAGCCACTCATTTTAGGTCTTTTGGTTAGATTGCCAATTATAATATTTTTTTTGGTTATTACATAAATTATCCCTCTTAACATTGCATAAAACAACTTGATTGGTGAGCTTATATGTAATAATAAATATAGAGGTTTGAAAATTTATATGAAAACCCATAATTATATGAAATTTATCGAAACACTAATATGCAAATTGGTTGTCGAAAACTATGGTTTAATAGTGAAATCTAGCTCGTATATGTGGTGTTCGGTTAGTTTTGGCGGGTGGTTTTATACTCACGTCGCACTTATCTTTCTCATATAACTTTGTACCAGCATTTATATCATATAATCGCCTATCACTATTTTAAATTGATTTTGAATAATATCTAGCTCTCATAAAACATAAGTTTTCAATCATATTTTTTATAATTAATACATATACCATTTATATTTTTAGCAAATTAAAAATTCATCAAATCAATATGTGAGGCTAAACAATTAAAAATATACTAAAAAATATATTAAAAAAAAACCTTTTTTTTTGCAAATTAAAAAGAACTAAACCCTAAGAGTGGGGAGCCTTAACCCTAGGGAAACATTAACCCTAACAACAACAAAAAAACTATGGTTCGATTCAGCTCAGCTATTGTGAAATCTAACCCGTATATGTAGTGTTCAGTTAGTTTTGGGTGGTTTTATGTTCACATCGCACTTATCCTTTTCATATAATTTATCTCAGCTATAGTGAAATCTAGCTTGTATTTATTTTTGCAAATTTCAAAAGAACTAAACCTTAAGAGTGGGAAGCATTAAACCTAACAAACTAAACAAAACTATTTTTCGATTCAGCTCAGTTACAGTGAAATGTAGCTCGTATATGTAGTATTTAGTTAGTTTTGGCGGGTGGTTTTATGCTCACATCATGCCTCTTTTTTGCATACAACTATGTACCAATATTCATATCTTATGATCGCCTATCACTATTTTAAATTAATTTTGAATAATATTTAGTTTTCATAAAAAATAAGTTTTCATAGTGTATATACAACGTTTTTGTTTTCGGAAAATTATAAATAATTTTTAGAAAATTAAAAGGAACTAAACCCTAAGAAGGGGAAGCCTTAACCGTAGGAAGCATTAATCCTCACACACTGAATAAAACTATAATTCGATATAGTTCGATTATAGAACAAATTGGTTCGTATATAACCTCCTTTTTAATAAAGAATGACCTTTTTAATAAATAAATACAAACCAAAGAAATATAAAAAAAAAAACTAAAGAAAGTGTTATACGATTTTTTTTTTTGGTTCAACATACGATTTTTCTTTTAAAATATAGAAATTACTAGATGACATTAAGTTTATTCAATTCTTCCAATATAAAACAACTAAAAAATATTAATTATAATTAAAGAATTTAATTGTGTTCAATCTATTAATATTGAACAGACTTCACAAATCATTTCTCAAATAATTTATATTTTTGAATAATAATATATAAAGTAAAGCATAATTCAATATAGATGACTATGTATGTTTTAGTTTAAGTTTGTATTTGAATTTTAACAAAAATATCATTTATTTCTCAACTAAAGCTTTCAAGTAAATTTTTTTTTGTTAGATTCAATATTACATTTGGATCTTTTGATTAAATATCACGTAGTAAAAATATTATGTTAATAATAATATTAAATTTGTATCTCTTTCATGTTGATTTTTTACTCATGTGTATAACTTTATATATATAATATGTTTATTATTTAAAATATAAATCATTCAAAACATTAATATAAAGAGAACTTATTCGTTTGATATATATACTCATTTTTTCCGTTATGTTGAAAAAAGTTTTTTTTTGAAAAAGTGAATATATATATATATATATATATATATAACAGGTGACTTCCCGCGTTATACGCGGTTAAATATTTTTTAAAAATCAAATAAATTAAAAAAATATTATTTCATGGTTAAAAATTGCTAATGATATTCAGTTTGGATTTAAATTCAGTTTTCTTTATACTAAAGCTTTAGATACTATATATATAGCTTACATTAAGCAAGGAAGAGCACCAATTAATTGTAACATGTGTGTTGTGTTCTATTTACCCAAAAAAATAAGAATGAACGAGTGTTAGTGTTACGTCCCATTTCGTACGTGGCTTCTTGACCTCATCAAATGCTGTTGCCCACAAGTTAAACAGGCAAACACATTCACATGTGATTGGGTGTGTGTGAGGTTGGGAGAAGAAATTCAAAATACTTTTTGTTTTCATAAATTGAGTAAATATATATTTGACTCTATTAATATAGAATTTTTACAATTGCATATTTGAACATAGAAACCCTCATATTGGTATAGTTCCGACAAGTTATGGGCTAAGGCTATTTGTCCCCTCCAAATACATGCATCTTCTATTGTCACCCACCAAAACCATAACTTTCAAACACATAAATCTATAGTTGTAGCTATATAACTAACTAGACACCGCTTATTTTATCAAGTTATATATATTTACAGAAAATGAATGTCTCTCAACATTCATACAAAGAAAAAATGAATGTCGGATTAGAACTTTCCCAAGCCAAGAATGAAGAATTTTGTTTCTTCTTATCAGCACAACGATGGTGTGATTGGTTAACAAGTTAAATGGAAAAAAACTTCTTAATTATGCAAGGTCCACGGAGAAGAGGGTATATATATAATTATATATAGTTAAAACATTTTTTGTATTGTATGAAAGAAATATTTCTAGTACTAATGGGAAAATTACTTCTTCTTTCTCTTTTTCTCATTTTCTCTCTTCTACCGTAAATATGGAGGAAAATAAATTCCTCTTTTCTCTCACGAATCGGCGCCATCAACACTCAAATTCCATGGACAATTATATATATACTATATATAAAAAAGTTTAGCCTTCATACGAATATCTTATTTTTGGTTAATAGGAATGAAAATTTAGTGTTTGGAGATGAACTTTTAAAATAAAAGGATGAGTATATAAACGATAAAAGAAAAAGGATATTAAATGTAGATACATGATTGGAGGAGACATTAATGAGCTGGATCTTATGATTGACGAGAGATTCTGGATAAGGTGCTTTCCAGTCTTTATAAGGTTTTTAGGGTTTTATATGTTTTATATAATTGAACCCAAATAAAGTTTCTTCTGTAATATAATAACAAGGGGTCGATATGGGGGTGGGCATTCGGGTTATCATTCAAGTTTCGGTTCGGTTAGTTTGGTTATTAGGTTTTCGATTTTAAGAATATAATATCCATTCGGGTATATTGAAATATTGGTTCGATTTCGGTTCAGTTTTAGTCAAATTCGGTTTCGGTTACAGTTGTCCAAAATATTTTAAAATTATCCAAAATACTTAAAAATTATCAGAAATATTCATAATTACCCAAGTTTTTAAGATTATTTTTGATTTAATTATTTTTAACTCGAATTATACGAAAATAACAAAAAATTGTAAAATTTATACCTAATTAATTTGGTTATTTTACCCAACACATCCACAATATCCAAGTTCACCGAAAAACAAAAACAAAAATGCCTAAATTATATGCACATACTCGATCTTAAATCTAAATATTTTTAGGTTAATTTATGTTTCGGGTATTTCGGATACCCATTCGGTTTTCGGTTCGGTTTTCGGTTTTAGAAGTTTAGTATTTATTCGAATATTTTAAAAAATCGGGTTCGGTTCGGTTTGGATAATTTCGACTCGGTTTCGTTCGACATCTTTATGTTTCGTTAATTGGTAAGAAATTATCAAACCACTAACTAGTCATCTTTACGAAAATCTCTATATTGAAAAGCATGCATAAACGAAAAAATAATTTTGAACTAACGAAACGAAACAAACAAATTTCGAAATTAGTGAATATACTCGCTTTTTGAACTGTTCATCTCACAAAATGAGAATAAGGCCTAAAGAATTAAAACGGCAAAATCAAAGAAGTTTAATAGTATATGTTTAATGTTTTTATGTCGAAATTAATATCAGAAAGTAGAATAAACAGAGGAGGACGCATGTACATAGGAAGCAGAAAAAAAAAAAACTCTAGGAAAATACTCGTATTGTAATCATTTTCTTCGTATTCATACGAATATTTAGTAATATACATATTTGTATACATTTTGTTGAGTTAATTTTCAAAGTTATCAAACATTTTAGTTCTAAGTCATTTGTTCATTCCTAAAACCTGAATTTCCGAATCTTGCATCCACAATTTCGATCCAAAACTTTTCCAATGAAAAAATGGTAAACTCATCAGTTGAGTGTGGAACTTTGTAATAATCTCACACTCATTATTTTCTTGTTGTTGGAACTCTGTATTAGCATATATACAGCATATAGTAACAAGTAAACAACTACGTATTGTGATTTCTGACGTACATCAAATCATATACCCCACAAGCATAAAAGCGCAATTAGACATGAAAAGCCATGTACGTTTCTTCAGATGTGTGACTCAAAAACTTTCTCTTATCTTCTAACTTTCTTCTAACCAAAAGAAAATGCGAAGATGACTTCGATAAAGCATCTATATATACATTTCATACACAACTTTTAATTAAAAAAAAAAAAACTTATCGAAAGCCAAACATATATGTACGTCTAAATATACCGAACATATAAAACTCTATGTCGGCTTATATATATATTGGATGGACACCATACAATTTTGATCGATTTTGGACTTTCCACCATTATTTTATATGTACCATTATTTTTCTATTTTTTATCTATTTTTTTTCTCTTAATGGGGGACAAAACAACAAAAGTATCATTTTTTTTTAAATAAAAAGTATCATTCTTACACAGTAAAAAAGGAAATTAAATGACCAGATTTTGTTAAAAGAAATGTAAGAATATGATTTTTTTGTTTGTTTGTTAAAGAAATATAAGAATATGATCATATTATTATTTCTCTCTTTACAATTACAACCACAAATATCTTTGTAAACGGATGGATATAGAAATATTTATGTATGAACATGTGATTTTTTTATATGTAGATTTCCAAAAAGGATACTTACGATCATATTTAGCTCACGAAATATGCGATTTTAACATACATTTATTTGGGGTATGCCTTTACGGTTGAGCAAATATCAATAGATCACTTAGACGTAGAAAATATTATGTTTGGCTTTTTCTTGTCGTCTTTGTTTGACTATTATTAATTCTATTCTAAACTTATTATGATCTGCCGTACAAAAGCAATGAAAGTATATTGATTTATCTATATTTTTAGTTAAACTGGTTAGGGAGAATATTATAGTGAATCCATAATAATTATGTAATAATGAGAAGCAATGAAAGACACGACGCAATGCTAATTAATTTGAATGAGATTTTGGTGGTGAGGGACCATTTTGCATTCATAACCTAAAAAGGCTTTACCAATTATCAAGTTTGTTAAAATTAAATGCCTCAACGTGGCTGCCCTTTTCACATCTTTTATCACGTATAAGTGTCGTTTGTATATGAGTGTGTTAGGGTTATTGGTATTTGGTAGATAGTATATAATTAGATTTGAGGTTTTATTTGTTTTATGGTTTTCAAATTTCATTTAAAATAGTAGTATTGTTTTGGCTCGTCCTTTTTTTTTTGTTCCAATTTCTTAGACTAGTTGATTCATTTCAAAATTTCTTTAGCCAAATTTTAGAGTTAAAATTAAACCATACTATCTTTCTAAACTTATTCTCTCTGGATTGGACACAAACATATCATGATATTCTCTTTATTTTCTTTTTATGAAGTAATTGGGTTGATAAAAAAACATTTGTTATCCAATTTAGTTATCACTTATAATACAATTTCATTAAAATTTAATTTTCTTAGAATATATATATATGTTTGAGATAAGTTTATCCTCTTAGTTTATACAAGTAGGGTCATCTATGTCTACATTTCGTGTTCGAATAGTATGGCCATACCGGTAAGAAAAACTTTTCAAACGATCAAGATATATAATCAAGGACATAACTGGTCAAACGATCAAGGATAATTATCCAATGGATAAGTTTATAAACCAATGGAGAACCTAATGCACGACCCAGATGTATCAAAATTTTGAATGAGGTATGATCTTTCACTTTCAATAGGAATCAAAATATTCAAACTTTTCTTCGATCAAATTGTTAATATTATTAATTTTGTGCATGTGATTTGTAAACCAACTATTATATGCTCAACTTAAAGCAACAAAGGTAATTCTGAGAAAACTTCCGGCATCTAATATATAACATCATAAGATGCATCTCGTACATTAGTGATATCATCTTGAGCTTCGAGGGTAACTTTTCGGCCAATTGGAAAATAAGATTGTTAGGTGAAAAACATTTGGATTATGTACATGTTCCAACCGATGGATTAGAACTCGATTGAACCTAAAACGTGTGATCCGATATTCTATCTCGGTCAGATAAAACTTTATAATGAGAGAAAGAGAGATAATTTTTGTTGCTTGCCTAAATTTTTTTATCAAACATTTTTAGATAGTGGGTTTAGCCACTTTATCTATTTATTTAACCCTTTTTTGCTCCATTTTGTCTTTTAGATAGTAACTAGTTTTACACCATATGAGATGTTGCATTTATTTTTTTGTCAAGTGAATAGATTTCATATTATTTATTATAAAAAGAACAAGCTTAAATGTGGAGAAAGGAATAAACTAAAAATATATTCTTAATGTAAAATTTGTTTCTTTAAAATTTGCAAGCAATTTTGATTGTATTTATCTACAAATTAATATATTAATTTTTTATTTTATAACTTTAATAAATAATAATTAGAGATACAAATAATTCCAAGGGCAAAAAGATAGAAAACATTATATTAATCTGAAGAACTTTATAAGGATATTTTTGTATTTGTAAACCCAATAAATTATGGTTTTAATAATTTTCATTGTCTTTGAATTAGTATATGTAAATTTTTCATAATTTAGAGATTACATTTTAATATTATTAAAAAACTAGAGTGCATAATATAATTATAACTTATTTTGTCCATAACATACTTATATTACTCTTACTTGTAGTTATAACACAAAAAGATCGAAACTTAACAAATAATCTATTTCTCGAATATTTTCGAAATTGATATATAACTGATATACAAAATACGACAAAAAAGAAAAAAGAAATCTAGCACTAAAGATAATAACCAAAAGCTAACTTTTTTTTTTTCAATTTGAAATCAATATTTAACTCTTGTACTTTCCATGATATATAACTATAAAAATTATATAACACAGAAAAAATCTAGGGAGATTGGTTTAATATTCCAAAAATTTTATAAAATTTGAAAATTAACCTTGTTTTGAAACTTTTAAAAAATAACCTTTTTGTTGAATAAAAAGACAAAAATTTTGAAATGAAAAATTAATTAGAGGATTAATATTCAACAAATTTTTTTCTGAGTTAGATTTATAGACAGTATATCGAAACTTTTGTTGAATCGAAAGCATTCGTATCCTCTATGAGAAATTTGACTTCTTCTTGAAATAATCACCGACACGAATAATGTTCCCATTTTCCATGTTGTCAAGAACAAATTCATCAACACTCACAACAAATTCATCAGCACTATCAAATGATTTTTTCTTTCTTTGATCGCCGCCACCATCATTTTCAACAACCAGTGAAGTATTACGAGCAATACAATTTTCACCTTGAGATTCTTGATTTTTTTTCTTCATTGAAACACAGAGATGAATAAACGTCGATCGACATACTTCGAGAAAACACTCTAATTGTCGATCATTATCAATGATCACAGGAGAAGTATCTTCTGGCATATTCACTAACATCGTCTTAGGTAACATGTAACTAAGCTCCGTATGATTAACCAAACCATCTATGCCGTAATCTTCTACAACCATATGAACCAATTCATCCAATTTCATATCATCTCTGATTTGAAACAACTTATCTCCTTTGTTGTGTTTAATCACAAAATTCCATGATCCCTGATGCATCAACCAATCTCCATAAACCCCAAACAATTGCACCATTTTTAAGAAGAGAAAAACTCATTTTTAACTTTGAAAAATGAAATAAACGAGACTGGCTTTTCTCCTCTAGATAGAGCTACTAAAAATTCAAATCTTAACCAAAGATCGTCGAATCTTCTAGTTTCATAATTAAGATTTGTTTTTTTTTTGTTAGATAATCTTAGTTGGTCTCTGTGACTCTAACATGAAGAGCATACGAAAGAAATATACAGCAGAAGTAATAGGCTAATAGCTTAACAACAAAAGGAATCAAATCTCATATTCCTTTTTCTACATATTCCTTTACATGATGATTTATATTTTTTTTTCTAAAAAATTTATAATGATAACAGTAAAAATGATCGAATATATTATTTACTTTTAATTTTTGTTATTAAATAATTATAAGGTGGATTCTGATTTGGATATTTTAATAATTTTAAGTATGGAAAAAGTTATTTTTCAAAAATTTTGAAAGAGGGGTTAGTTTTCAAAACAAAAAAAAAATTTGAAAATATGTTTACAAATTTCCTCAAAAATCTATAACCCATGACAATGATAAATATATAGAATATTTCTTTCTCGTGTTAGTCTCGTCTCTTGTTGGATTAGGTATTAATCTCTTAGGTTACTCTGGTTTTGTTTTCTAAGATATATATTCATTGGTCGGCTCTTATGCAATTTCGATTTTTAGTTTTTTATAAAAAAAAAAGCATTAAAAATATACTACAATTGAACCATTAAAGGCATATCTCTCCAATTATAAACTAAAAAGTGTAAATATAAATTGTCATAATTCAAAAGCGTTATAAATTAATAACACACACACACAACAAAAATATAATAAAATAAAAAACAAAAATTTCGTTGTTTTTTTTATTCTCTTTTATCCTTCGTCTGCTACAACGGTTCTTACTTGAAGTAGATCGAGAGAGAACTTTAAAGTTTCGCAATTTCTTCAAATTTTTTTTTTTTAAATTTGTCTGTTATCTAAAAATCTCTAATTTTCTTTCTCCAGAGTTTTTTCCGGGATTCTCCTTTTTTCCTGACAAAAATTTTCCGTTTAAAAAGCTTGTAATTAGTCCACCGAATCTCTTAAATCTTCCGATTCCAATTTCTATTTTCATTGGTTGAAATGAATCTTCAATAGATTTTTCCCAGCGACATTCTCTTGTCTTTTTCCAAATTTTCCCGAGAAAATTTATTTTTGAGAAAGTGACCGAAAGCATTCGAAGAACTTCCGTTACTATCTATGGCGGTTTCTGAAACTTCTCGATCCTGTTAGGGTTTTTCTTCGTCTCTCTCTCTCTCTCTCAGTGATGGGTTGTGCTTATTCGAAAACTTGCATTGGTCAGATTTGCGCAACGAAAGAAAACAGCATCAGACGACGACCACATCATCAACAAGCTCCGGCGAGAGTTACGGCTACGGCGACGGGGACTACAGAGGAGGAGAATCCGGTGTTTAATTTCACTTCAGATGCGGCGGATGATGAAGATAACGACGACGAGATTCATCATCAGCTGTGTTTAAGTAGAGACCAAGAATGGGGAATTACTAGACTTTCTAGGGTTTCGTCTCAGTTTCTACCACCAGATGGGTTAAAGATTGTAAAAATCCCATCTTGTAACTATGAATTGCGTTACTCGTTTCTATCTCAAAGAGGGTATTATCCAGATGCTTTAGATAAAGCGAATCAAGATAGTTTCGCGATTCATACGCCTTTTGGAAGCAACTCTGATGATCATTTCTTTGGTGTGTTTGATGGTCATGGTGAGTTTGGTGCTCAATGTTCACAGTTTGTGAAGAAGAGATTGTGTGAGAATCTACTTAGACATGGTAGGTTTCGTGTTGATCCTGCAGAGGCTTGTAATTCGGCGTTTTTGAGCACGAATTCTCAGTTACATGCTGATGTTGTTGATGATAGTATGAGTGGGACTACGGCGATTACGGTTATGGTTAGAGGGAGGACGATATATGTGGCGAATTCAGGTGATTCGAGGGCGGTTTTAGCTGAGAAGAGAGATGGTGATCTTGTAGCTGTTGATTTGTCTATTGATCAGACACCGTTTAGACCTGATGAGCTTGAAAGAGTTAAGCTTTGTGGAGCTAGAGTTCTTACTCTTGATCAGATTGAAGGGTTAAAGAATCCTGATGTTCAGTGTTGGGGTACTGAGGAAGACGATGATGGAGACCCTCCGAGGCTTTGGATTCCTAATGGAATGTATCCAGGAACCGCTTTTACGAGGAGTATTGGTGATTCTATTGCAGAGACAATTGGTGTTGTTGCTAACCCTGAGATTGCTGTTGTTGAGCTCACACCGGATAATCCTTTCTTTGTGATTGCTAGTGATGGTGTCTTCGAGTTCATATCTAGTCAAACTGTGGTTGACATGGTAAGGTATTCTTCCCTCCACGGTCTTGCTTGCTCATTATGGTTCTGTAAGTAGAGAAAGACTACAGTCTGACAAACTTTGAATGTTTTTTCTTGTTTTACAGGTTGCAAAGCATAAAGATCCTCGTGATGCGTGTGCTGCGATTGTTGCTGAATCATATAGGCTATGGCTACAGTATGAAACTCGTACAGATGATATAACTATCATTGTCGTGCACATTAATGGGCTAAAAGATGTAAGGAATGCTTATGTTTGTAGACTGTATATCATCTTTTCTTATCTTTGTTGAATGCTGAGGTTAGATTTGGATCTTTCTTAGGACGCTCCTCGGCAATTGTCGAGTACAGGGTCAGGGACTCTATTCCAGCCTCCAATTCCACAAGTTGTGGAACTTACAGGTTCGGAATCTCCTTCTACCTTTGGATGGAACTCTAAAAACCAACGTGTGAGGCATGATCTATCTCGTTCTAGAATACGTGCCATTGAGAGTTCACTAGAGAATGGACATGCTTGGGTTCCTCCATCTCCCGCCCATAGGAAATCCTGGGAAGAAGAAGTAAGAATGCCTGTCTGCTTCGCATTTGCACTTCCAATTGGGAATGCCTTAAGTCATTCTTGACATCTGAGGCTAAAAGCTGAATTTTTTCACTGCAGGCACACATTGAGCGGGTTTTGCGTGACCATTTCCTCTTCAGGAAACTCACTGATTCTCAGTGTCAGGTTTTACTGGATTGCATGCAAAGGATTGAAGTTAATCCAGGGGATGTTGTTGTGAAACAGGTCGAAGCATATTCCTCCTTGATTGCAGATTCTGCAACCGACGTTCATCAATAAGCATCTGATATCACAATCTCTCTGGTTTATTCTTTTGCAGGGTGGTGAAGGGGACTGCTTCTATGTTGTGGGTAGTGGAGAATTCGAGGTCTTGGCAACTCAGGTTTGTTTTATAGTAAGTTGATTTGAGTTGTGAGTAGCTTCGAGCGTTATTAAGACTGTGCTTAACCTGTGATGAATGTTAGGATGAAGAGAATGGTGAGGCGCCTAGGATCTTGCAGCGGTATTCAGCTGAGAAACAATCATCATTCGGTGAACTCGCCTTGATGTGAGTTCTCTGCACTTGTATTATTAGAAATAATATTTTCAGGGAAGAAGTATCCTCTGTCTAATGTACTTCCTCGCAATATATGATGGCGACAGGCATAACAAGCCGCTTCAGGCTTCAGTACGTGCTGTGGACCATGGAACATTGTGGGCCTTAAAAAGAGAAGATTTTCGAGGAATTTTGATGTCTGAGTTTTCAAATTTAGCATCCTTGAAGCTTCTTCGTTCTGTCGATCTTCTTTCCCGTCTCACAATCTTACAACTAAGCCATGTTGCAGAGACTCTTTCCGAAGCTTGCTTCTCCGATGGACAAACAATAGTTAACAAGGTGAAGTTAGTTTCGCGTTTTTAAAAGATAACTAACTTACTCTACTCGAAAAGATTCTTTTCTCATACCGTTGGGTGAATGTTGTAGGACGAAAAACTTGAGGGTTTGTATGTTATCCAGAAGGGAGTCGTGAGAATTACTTTCGGGACAGAGTTGTTGGAGAGTCAAAACGTTTCAAGCGTTAAAACTGAGATTACTAAAGAGTATGAGAATCTTGAAACCGGAACAGAAGTCTCCATAGAAAAGCAAGAAGGAAGCTACTTTGGTGAATGGGCTCTTCTTGGCGAACTCAAAGAGTCATTAAGTGCGGTCGCAGTGGGAGAAGTGGTCTGTGTGGTTTTAACAAAAGAAAAATTCGAATCAGCGGTCGGCCCCCTAACCAATCTTTCAGATAACACTCACAAGTATGATACTATTATTTTCTTCATGGCCCTTTGTTTTCGGATTCAGCTCATCGGAAGAATAATTTCGTATAATGTTTTTTGGTTTAGGTCGAGACATTCTTCGTTCGATATCTCAAAGGAATCTGCAAAAGTTACTGATACTACCAGGGCCTTGGTCATAGAATAGTAAAAAATATCTCTACCTTATTTGGTTCAACTTTTACATATAGGTCTTCTTTTTTGTTAATTTCAAATCCAAGCATTGATTTTCCATAAATTTATTTGTGCTACCTAGTCTACTTCACCAAGTTTTGCTATATTAGAGCAGAAATTCCAAGAATCTCTCATTTTGCGAATTAATTAGGTGATTTTCAAATGTTATTATCATACTAAATCTGAAATTAATGAAAATAGGTATCAACAATATTAAGAAAATGGATCGGATAATTTGGTAATGGTTAAATCAGGTAGTTTAAGTTGCTACCCGAACTTTGACTAGCTAGATAGAGTATGGATAAGATTATTTTCAGAAAATTAGAGGTTATTATGAATGATTTATGGATAATATTGACAAATTTTGAATAATTGAATAGTTTATTTATGTTATCCTGACAATAAATTTGAAATAAGAAATTCGATTCCACCTGTGTACCAACATTTTGGACTCTTCTCATCGGTTTTTTAATTCCGATCCAATTATTTAGTGGAATATAATAAAAGAGAAAATATATGTTAATCCACTATTTGATTTGGCTTGATTCTACGGCAAATCATCTGCTAATTAAAATAAAAATTAGGCAAATGTAGTGGCCTGCATGTTTTGTTAAAATTGTCTTCACACTTTTTTCATTTCTGTGAAACAATTTATAACAATTATTTGATTCGAAAAATTCCACAAATGCACACCACCATTAGCCAAAACTTTATCCATAATCTCAACCAATCATCTAATCTACATAAACACAAAAGCATAATCACCACCATTTGACCTAAACTTAGTTATTCATCAAACTTTAAAATGATTATGAACAAAAATTGCAAATTGTTTGACAAAACAAAAAGAAACTATATTGTATTATCACCAATCTTTAGAATCTTCCGGAAACTACTAAACCGCGAAGAACCATCACTTGTTATTTCTTCCCGTTCGATATAAATCTCCAAACTCGATCCTCCTCCTTCTTCTTCTCCTCTTGTCACTTGGCTCATGAGTCTCATGCTAGTACTACTATAACCTAAAACAGAGAGATCATCTTCAATATTGACTCTGTTTCTACACAAAGGACAAGTACCGTGTTCCTCAAGCCATTTATCGATACACTCAATGTGAAAAGCATGTCTACATTTAAGTAAAAGCCTAAGAATTTCGAAATCTTCGAATTTAGACAAACAAACCGAACATTCAAGCCCTTTTTTCGATCCTTTCAAAGCCGAGAATCGAAAAAGAGGAAGTGATTCGATTGCGATTTTGTTCAAACCAGAGAATCTTGAAGATCGGTTAAAGAGTCCTTGCCATAAACGATCGTGTCGTCTATCGTCACCGTCGGTTTCTGATCGGAGATCGTTGTGGAAGCATTTGGCATAGACAAGAAGAACAAAAGTTAGAGTGAAGACAATGGAGAAAACTCCGGTTATAATGGCTAAGCTTGGCTTGAAGAGGTCGTTTGTTGTGTAAGAAGAAGAAGAAGAAGAGAATTGAGATTGTTTGTGATGGATTCATGTTTTGAGGAAAAAAAGAATGAAATTTTGGTGTGGTTTTGATTGGGAAAAAATGTGTATGAATTGGTTGGTGAGATAGAGAGATGAGAAATTGGTTTTGATGTAAAGGGAATAGTATAATATGAACATGACATCATCATGTATATCATTGAGGCATGAGTAATACGGTTGAATTTGTGAAAATTGAATAAAATAATGTGTGGAATAAGTTTAAATAGTTGCGTACGTTAATTATACATTTTAGCCCCTCAAATTATTAGAGTTTTTGTATTTTGTCCACTAGGGCTTTTGGTGCACAATAAATCACCCAAGTTTGGGACTAAAATCTGAGAAAAGCAAGTTTGGTGTCCGTAGAGAGAGAGTTGTTTTGGTGTACCTAATAAAACGCAATCGTGTAGGAAACATACTTGGGTAAAACTCGCTTCGTATATTTGAATAATGATGTTTTGGGTTATTCATGTTTCTAAAAAATTGATGTTTTATCTTTTAATTAATGCATTTTTATTTATAAGATAAATTTCATTGGTCCTAATACTCCTTCCGTTCCTATATGTTTGATTTTATAGAATTTTCACATATATTAAAAGACAAATTAAAATTAAACAATAAATATATTGTTTTTTGTGTTAAAACAATTTTTCATAAATTTAAACTAATGACAATTCAATAAAACTAGTTAATATATTTTGAACTTTATAATTAATCATCATTACTTTATAAAAACTGCATTGGAAAATGTAAAAATTTATCTTTGTGAAACAATTTTTTTCCAAAAACATCAATCATATAAGGACTGAGAGAGTATGATTTAATTGTCTTGGAAAGTGATAAATTGTGTTAAAAGTTATTGGATTTACTTTTTTTAATATACGTGCAAAACGAAAACATCATTTTAAAAAAAAACGGAGGGAGTATCAAGTAACGAAAGCCATTAACCTAGCCTCCCTAGCCACCGCGTATTCGTTTTTCTCCATCACTTTTCTTCATTTCCTCTGTTTTATGGTAATTCTCTTCCATCTTAACTATTGGAGGCCGAGGAGGCTGACGAGGAAGAGGAGGATATTGGGATTCCAACCCAAATCTCTAGGATTCATGCATGTTGGCAAACCCCAAACGATAGGTTGGCCTGCAAATACTCGATCGATGCAAAAACAATACTTGCATATTGCAAAAGTATTTGGATGTGCAGCCTCGAGGAAACAAGAAGAACAATTCAATCCCAAGAGATTTAAGTTTTGCTACTTCCTCACAATACGCATTATCTCCACCGACGATTAGAATGTATCTAGGAAGTCTCAACCTATCTATGGCAAACCTAATTCCGACAGCATTACATTTATTGGAAATCCTCTCGAGTATACGATTGATGAAACCATCGGCTAGGTTTTTGGCGATTCTTGCATTTGGCGAAATTATCTTTTAGATATGTGACGACTTGCGAGAAAAGCTTGATTAGGCGCCGTCGATAATCTACCTTCGCAGGCAACAACCGTGTAAACAGCTGAATACAGAACAACGTCTAGCATGCACAACGAATTTATGATTTCGTTTAAAACTCCGTTTGAGTCCATAATCTCCGCATCCCAATAGTTGGGATGGATGAGAGTTACCATAAAACATGGTAACTCTTCCGACTCCTCCGTGATCCAGCTCTACTTGTAGAGGTGGTGATAAGACTGAGAGTCCTATTGTTGGTCCACAAGGTGTATATCATGGTCATGACGATACAGTTGAAGATGTCACATTCAGCCCGACTAGGTAACTTCTCAAAACAGTCTCCTCCTTTTGATCTCGTTAGGAGAACCACCCGACTAGGTAATTTTTATGCTTTTAGATGATGGTGAATTTTTATATCGTGAAGTGCACAAGAGTTATGCAGTGTTGGTGACGATTCTTGCATGATACTATGGGATGCGAGAACTAGCACTAGCCCTGTCACGAAGGTATTGTAATCTTCTTGTATCTATCAAAATTTTGAAGTTTTTTACTTTGGGAAATTAGCATCAATAGCCATAAAAAAATTATAATTGGCAATCTAACCAAAAAGTGCTTAATGAGTTAGAAAAAAGGAATTTGCCTAGAATCCCCTTATTTCTGAAAACTTGTTGTATCCTAGTGGTAGTAGTGATATTGAATAGGTTTTTTTTTTTTTTTTTTTTTGATCGAAAGTGATTGAATAGGTAAGTTTCATTGTTACACCCGGGTTCGATACTTGGATGAGTACTTCTTTTTTAGTTTTTTGGAATTTAGATTTAAAGGTTCTGATCATAAAGGAAATCTAGAAAAAATTCTTAATCATAGATCAAAAAATAATTAATGCAATATTTGCTAGCTTATAAATATACTTTACAATTTACAAAGAAAACAAATCAAAATCCCAATTACTTTTCAATTCGATATTCATCCGCCGTCACTCTTCCGCCAACACCAGTCACACCGTTTTCGTCTTCCTCCATAACCGTTCCGAGCTATTTCATCTTCTTCTTCTTCTTCACCGGTAATTAAGTCTCTTCCTCTTTGATTCTCAATTATATTTTTCTATTTTTCGTGATTGTTTGTTTCTTTGACATTGACAAAACATTGAACACATGTCTGCTAAGTGCTAATCTTTGACTTATACTAAACTACTAAATAGAATAAACAATACAATATAATAGATCTGTTTGATTGTTTTGATAATGCTGATTTGGAAATATGCTTCCAAAATTATGAGGGTTTGGTAAAAGATTTATTAGAAAATAAAAATAAAAAATTATGTCTTAAACATTTTAGATTATTATTTACGTTTTGTTCTGAATATTGTTTATCATTTAAAAAAAATACTATGTTAAAAGGCCTCTATTTTTTAATTCGCCTCAAAAGCATTCTATATAGCAAAATCATAATCACTCGTTTTTGGTTAGATTGACAATTATAATATTTTTTTGATTATTACATAAATTAATCTTTTTATCTTCCATTATCTTTTATCTTGTTTTTGTGTTTACCAGGTTGAAAAGTCGATTGGAATCCCCATGACGACAATTTGATCCTGACAGGATATGGAGAGATAAATATACATATCAACAGACAGATGATTAAGGCACACATGGTATCTAATTAGGAAAGCTTTTAGAATATGGATACTTGTACTCATTAGATATAGTTGAATGTTTCAGGTCTGCAGACAACTGTCCGGTTGTATGATCGTAGGAACCTCACCTCAAATGGAGTCGGCACAATATTTTGGATAGTATTTTTATAGTTTATAGTACTTTAGTTATCGGGATATTTTGACCGGATAACACGATATTTTGACCGAGACATTACGACCTCTTAAAATACATAACTTCATCGATGCAAATTTATTATTAATCATTTTGGAATTGTAATTACATTTACAAAAATACTATGACTACATTTACACATATTTAAGGAAGTAATGAGTTTGATGC
This sequence comes from Arabis hirsuta, assembly GCA_964056655.1. Taxonomy (NCBI): domain Eukaryota; kingdom Viridiplantae; phylum Streptophyta; class Magnoliopsida; order Brassicales; family Brassicaceae; genus Arabis; species Arabis hirsuta. The sequence continues at coordinate 824,147 of OZ053301.1, forward strand.
CGTAAATAACAAATACTACTACACCATAACAAACATTCACAAGACGATACAATTTTAAATTTAGATATATGAATCATGTCAGTACAAAACGTTTTTCCTTTCACATGTATTTCTTAGATTGGAACCATCGCTTTTCATCTAACAAGTAGAAGTTTTTTTGAATTTCTACGCCATTTAAATCGATTCATTTGAAATTTAGCATTTTTAAACTGTCCAGTACTTATAAAGAAGATAATTGATAACCAAATTGATTATGAATGTTTTTTCATTTTTGAATTTTGTAATAATGTTAACACTGTTTCAATATTACGATATCTATAACCTAAATAAATTGTTTTCAAATATAGAGAATTGCTAAATCGAAAAACTCACTACATGCACCACCCACTTCCAAAAAAAAAAAATTGAAATTTTCATTACCAATTCGTCTTGTCATTTTGGGCTTCGAGGAACCTCTTGATGAACTAGAGACTTTCAAGACCCAATCGCAAACCCGTACCCGTCAAAATCAGTCAGTCTCGCAGAGAGAAGAAGATCAAAGCCAAGAACTTTTTTTTTTTTTTCCAAAACAGGAGAATCAAATTTTTGCTTGACGAGTAAGGCAAGGAAGCAAAATCAAATCGCAAGTAGAATAATCGTGGGGTTTCTTCATCAAATTAGGGTTTGCTGCATTTTACTTTTCTCTTCTCTTCGGTTTTTTTAATTCGATCCAATTATTTAGTAGAATATAACAAAAGAGAAAAGATATATTAATCCACTATTTGATTTGGTTTGATTGTACGGCAAATCATCTGCTATTTAAAATAAAAATTATGCAAATGTAGTGGCCTGCATGTTTTGTTAAAATTGTCTTCACACTTTTTTCATTTCTGTGAAACAATTTATAACAATTATTTGATTCGAAAAATTCCACAAATGCACACCACCATTAGCTAAAACTTTATCCATAATCTCAATCTATCATGTTATCTATACAAACACAAAAAACATAATCATCATTTCACCTAATTTTAGTTATTCAACACACTTTTAAAGTTATATACGAACAAAAATTGCAAATTGTCAGAGAAAAAAAGAAAGAAACTATACATTAAGATTTTGGCGTGTTGTGTTGTTTACTTCATTCCCTTTATCTCTGTTAACAAACCATTGAGCCGTTCTTCTAGCAATCGGCAACCATAACCGCCGTCTTCTTTCCTCCTCCGTCGTGGTCGCCACACCAACCGACGTGGACGCGGTAGAAGCGGCCAAACCGCTTCCTCCAATCGCGTTTTCTCTAGGAACTGTCGTGATTTCAGAGACCGCTCTTCTCGTTGAGTCTTTGTTCTTCAACATTCTCTTCATTTCCATCTCTTCCTTGTCTCGCAAGTTACCTATCCGCACTCGATCAATCGACGAAAATCTCTCGCTTGATACCGAATTCAACATTTCCGATGTCAAAAACGTTAAATCCGATGAAGTTACATTGCTCCAACGGTTCTTAAACATACCATCTGAAACAACATTAATCCTATGATTGAACTTATGCATAACTTTCTCATTTCCTTGTTCATCAAGAAACAATGTTTTCTCCTTCTTATTACCACCAATCTTTATAATCTTCCGGAAACTATTAAACCGCGAAGAACCATCATTGATTCCTTCTTCGCGTTCGATATAAATCTCCAAACTCGATCCTCCTTCTTCTTCTTGTTCTCCTTCTCCTCCTCCTCCTCTTGTCTCAGATAATTGGCTCATGAGTCTCATACTAGTGCTACTATAACCTAAAACAGAGAGATCATCTTCGACATTGACTCTGTTTCTACACAAAGGACACGTAGCGTGTTCCTCGAGCCATTTGTCGATACACTCAATGTGAAAAGCATGTCTACATTTAGGCAAAAGCCTAAGAATCTCAACATCTTCGAATTTAGCCAAACAAACAGAACATTCAAGCCCTTGTTTCGATCCTTTCAAAGCAGAGAATCTGAAAAAAGGAAGAGACTCGATTGCGGTCTTGTTGAGACCAGAGAATCTTGAAGAGCGGTTAAAGAGTCCTTGCCATATACGATCATGTCGGTCGCCGTCACCGTCGGTTTCTGATCGGAGATCGTTGTGGAAGCATTTGGCGTAGACAAGGAGAACAAAAGTGAGAGTGAAGACAATGGAGAAAACTCCGGTGATTATGGCTAAGCTTGGCTTGAAGAGGTCGTTGGTCATGTATGGAGAATAACGAGGAGGAGGAGATTGAGCAGAGACATAATCTAAGAAGATGATTATGAACAAGAAGAAGAAGAGAATTGAGATTGTTTGTGAAGGATTCATTATTTTTGAGGGAAAATGAATGAATTTTTTTGTGTTTTTTCGATTGGGAAAATGTCTATGAATTTGGAGAGGAAGAGAGATGAGAAATTGGTTTTGAGTTAAATGGAATAATTTAATATGAACATGACATCATTATGGATCTCATTGAGGCATGAGTAATACGGTTGAATTCGTGAAGATTAAATAAAATAATGTGTGGAATAAGTTTAGATTATAATAGTATAGGCATAGGTTTTGACTTGTAATTAATTAAGGAATTGTAGTTGTTAGAATGAAAGTGAAGGTGAATGAATTATGAAATTGAATATATGGATATTTGTGGAAGTAAATATGTTGACTTTTGAATTGTGGAGAAAATAACCTTTTTAATGTGAATTATCATATATTTCTATAAAATTAAAATTTTACCTTTCAAATCTCCGAGAATTTATTTTGAAATTTAAACAGTAACACAATTACATGACCATGATTTATTTTTAACATTTTACAAAATTGGGAGATGTCATATAGTGGTTCTTCTATAGAAAATCATTTTTCAAAAATGGCATAAATTTTGTATGAGACTTTACGCTATTTTATTTATTTAAATAAAATTTTGAGAAATATAACTTTTGAAATCAATGCTACAAAATATACAAATTAATGAAAGTGTCATGTTTTTTTTTTTTGCCAATTGGCACCTCGGATACATTTTTTCTTCTTCTCAAATTACACCTTTGAACAATAATGATACTGATAATTAGACATTTAGACTACATTATACACTAGTCAAGAAACACAAATAAAATACATATAATTCAATTATGCAAGTAGTTTAGCTAGTTCATCTACCTTGAGTGTTCCAAGAGGTATCACTTCTCTGTAATCTTCATCAAACTCATTCATTGTCTTCTTCAATCCTTCCTTGTCCATCTTCTCATCTCTTTCTACTACTCTCACTGCAACTTCTTTTTTCCCCGAAACCACGACACTACTCGTCTCTGCCTCCACGTTTTTGTATCCGAATTCTCGGGTTTCCTGCTTCTTAACCGTTGGTTGTTTCCTCAAGCCATGCTGGAAAACTGGTCCGGGTGGAGCTACAGTCGAAAAGGCGACAGCTTTTGCAAAGACTGTGTCTGCGTCCAGATCAGTAGCGTCTAACACAAGCGCAGCCCCGCTCTCTACAGCTTGTTTCATCAGATTTAGAACTCTCTCTATGCTTTGTTTGTTGATCTCTTCCAATGTTTCTGATTCCTGTTCAGGTTTTTGATGGTCTCCAAGAGAGCCATCCGCAGTTAGCTCAGTTACATTTTCTGTAGACGAGCTCGGTAGAGGACTGCTTGTGCCCTCCATTGCTGAGAAATCTACAGTTGATGGGCGGCTCAGATCATCACCATCTGGATCGTTATGCAGTTCCATAGAACCTGAAGAAGAGTTCTGGGTAACAATTCGAGTTTGGTTAGGTGACACAGATTCTTCATCATCTTCTGGCAAGGCAGTATCAACTTCAATATCTCTGAGGATATCATCCTTTTTATCTGGAATTGTGAGAGACGATTTCCAATCTCGTCCTCTCCAGATAAGAATCTGCTCGTTTTCAAAAGATATGAGCACGCATGGAACAAGATCCTGCGAGCGAGAGGAATGACACAACCAACACGTTCAGCAAAGAGGCTGTAAACACGAGATTCAAAATAACAAAACATATGTGAATAAGGATATAGATCAAACCTTGAGTTTAGCACCGATTTTCCTAAAATCACTGCCTCTCAGTCCTTGACAATCGATCCGAACCAATTCACAAACTTCAAAGGCTTCTTTCACATTTTTCACAAGGTCACAATACACACCATTCTTCCCTACATGAACCAACCAACAATTAACATTGTTGGTCTTGAAAAAAATCATATCAAGATTATTATTAGCCCGAGCTAAGTTGCTTGCTTACCTAGCCTGCATATGGGCATAAGCTCTCGTCCTTTCCTCCGCATCTCAATAGCTTCCTGACGAGTTAAACCCTCAGGAACTTGTTGAATCAGCCTCGGGTAAACAGGAGCTACAGGCTTCCACAACATAAGAGGGAATCGTGGTCTTGTCCTGTGATTATAGTTTCTGCCACGGAACAGAAAAAGGACACCTCCTCTTCTGTATATCACCTTCCCACCAATTTTATCCTGCCAATTCAATTCACAACTTCATAAAGACGAACACAACATATCAAACAAGAACGATCCAATCGCACTGTCTACAAATACGAATAAAAATGAAACCTCTAATTGCTCGCAAACATTATCCATGTCAACTGTACAAACTCCCTTGCATTTAATCTTACAGACCCTTCGCCGCTTCCATAAATCATGTATGTTGTTCAACATGTTATGCGTCAAGCCATCTCTCCCTGAGAAGAGACAAACAAAAACTTAGATCATATCTTCTTCAATTGTACATAAACCTCTCTTCTAAAATGAGAATCACCACTTCAATTGTACATAAACAAGAATATCTAAGCTTCCACCAATACTAATTCCAAGAAATGTGATCATCAAGAACAGAACCAAAGCATGAATTCAAGAAAAGTATTGAGCTTTTTACCCATATTCAATTGCCTTGTTGTCTTTAAGCAAGAAGTAACAAGCTCTCTAATCTCTTCCTTTGTCAATGGCTCACCCAAAATCTCCTCCTTCGTATAAACATACCTAGGACCAACCCCGGGTCGAAACGGACCCGGTTTTTGCACCGGTTTCACTCCTTTCTTATCCGCCGGAGGCAACCGGAAAGAATCGAATTCCCTCGGCGTCTTCTGCGACTGAGGAAGCGGAGCTCGACCAGTCCATGGCCTTCCCATCGTCGTTGGTCCAAATGGCGCATAAGCAGGCTCACGAAGCTTCAATGGCTTAAGCTTAGGTGTCTCCGTGTAGCTATACTTGAATTCAAACGGAGCTCCGTCGATGACGTAAGTTAATCCGTCGTCGCTTAGCTTAACCTCCGCCTTAGAGTCTAATTGCGGCGGAGAATCGGGTACTTTCGGTTTGTTCTTCGGTTTCTTGGGTCCTGAATCGGGTTTGGAGTATTTGGATCTCCGACCCGGAATCGATCGAGCTGATGGTAGTGAAGGAGTGCCTTTTGATCTAAACGGAGACGTTTTAGGCTCGGAAGCTGCGGCGGAGGAATCTTGCGTATGGATGATTTGTGTGACGGCGTCGAAACGACGGTCGCGACGGATCTCCGCCTCGAGCTCTTCTTGGCTCCGGCGACGCTGCTCGAATTTCTCGGCGTTTGCGTTTCCCCATCTAGAGAATCGGATCTCGTTGGGTCCTCTTGGGTGGTTTGGATTTGGGAATAGAGATGGCGCGAAAATTGGGAAAGGAGTATTGAGTTTCAACGACATTGCCGGAGAAACGAAGGTCGGAGAAAAGTGAAGGTTTTAGAGAGAGAGAGAGAGAGAGCGAGAGCGAGAGAGAGGCTCATCCACAGGGGTGGATTGAAACTATGGGGTCAAATTTGTGAAAAGTTAAAAATTAAAGGGTCTAATTTAAGCCCATTTGTTTTTAAAGCCCACAATTAAGCAACAAATTAAGACAATTTTGAGCCCAATTGTAAAAAATGGAAGTTGCTTATAAAAGAGACATAGAAGCCTACAACTTTAATAATCCTCTCTTCCTTTGTTTCTAGGGTTAATTATCTTAATATTAGTTTAGGCTAAGATAATTAGGTAACTAACATAATGCTAATCAAATTTAGGTAGATAGCAGTGAGAATTAAAAAGTAGACGGTTTTGCCCTGCAAAAATTTAAAAAGGAAAGTGGGTAAAAATATAAGGAAGCAGTATATTCACCATGATCGTGTATTCAATAGGCGGCATTAATTAGCTTGATTGATGTTTTTTTTTATTCTGAGTAGTTCATCAAGAAATCCAGAATGAGTTTGATTGAAATTTTTTGTATCTTCATTCAGATTATAGTAGTCAACTATACAGATATATTATAGTAGTCAACTATACTGGTAGATATTATATATAATAGTCAACTATACTGGCATACATTATATATAGTTAACTACGTAAGCCTTATAGCTAACTATCCATGTGTTAAGTATAGTTGACTATTGCTGGGTATTGTATAGATATAGTTAAATACGTAGGTCTTATAGCTAACTATCTTTGTGTTAAGTATAGTTGACTATTACTGGATATTGTGTAGATATAGTTAACTACGTAGATCTTATAGCTAACTATCCCTATGTTAAATGCATGTGAAGAAGCAGGTAATGAAGAAATTAGACCGACGAAGAAGGTAATGAAGATAGGCGACGATGGTGAAGAGTTTAATGGAGAAGAAGAATCAACATCTTCATCGATGATTGGGGATTTCGATCTATAGAGGAAAAGGAGAAGAAAGAGATTTTGATCTATGAGGAGGAAGAGGAGAAGAAGAAGTGTTGTGAACGTGGCGGAGAAGTAGAGGAGCAGCAAAACGTGAGGAGAAGAAGAAAAAGAAGAAGAAGAAAAAGAAGAAGAAGAATAACGTGACCAAGGAGAAAAAAAAGATGAAGAAGAAGAAGAAGAACGTGACCAAGGAGAAGGTAAATGATGTGGCAATTTTTTATTTTAATAGTGAACGTGGAGGAGGAGCAGCAAAACGTAAGAATGTTACTAAGGAGAAGGAATAGAATGTGGCGGCTTTTGATTTTAATAGATTAGGGTTAAAGATTATAAAAGGCTAAATTTAGAATTCTATGTACATTAATTGTTAGATATCTAAATATGTTTTAGCCAATATTAAATAATTAATTATAAATAACAAATCTATTATACATGCTAATTTCCCTTGTTTCCAATCTTTGAAGATTATTATATTTTTTTTTCTCTCTCTCAGTTCCTCACTGTGATAATAATGTTAACGTTACATTCAAATCATAAAAAGCTTCTTCAGATTAAAAATCTGTTACAAATTTCTTCTCCTCCTACTCGTAATCATGAAGCAAAGACCAAAAAGGGTGGATCCAGATTTTGTTCATGACGAATAAAGGTTTGATCTTTCTTTTTTTTTTTTTTTATACGAATCATCTTTAGGTTTACGTTCTTGTCATCGAAGCACCATCGTTTTTTAAATTACACTTAAGATCCGGAAGGTTTGGTTATGAGAATTTCGTAATAAGAAAAAAGATTATGTAGATTCCTCTCGTGTTCGTCTATATCGTCTTGTTTGTTCTGCAAAATATTCAATTTGTTTTTATAACCAAAAACAGAGTACAATGTTCTTTTGGATTTAATTCTCATGTTATAATGTCCAATATGCTAAATCAACTTCTTCTTTTTTTGTTCTTGTTGTTGTTGTTGTATTTGAAGGTTGCGCATTTACCGTGAAGACCATGGCTTAAGGCTACCGTGAAGACCATTGCTTAAGGCTCTATCTTAAGGCATACAAGTATTTGTAGGATTTTATACTTTTAGATTGTTGGATTAATCAACCAACTTGATTGTTAAAATGTATTATTGTGAAAACCAACCGAATTTTAGTATCCCGTCTTTTGATTAGTATTAATTGATCGTTAGAGGTATCATAAGTTCAACTTGATTTTTCACTCTAATGTACCTTTAGCATTCAAATTTTTGATTAATTTAACAATTTTTTTTATATATATTGTTGTAATATTTAAAAATCATGAATGTTTTAAATTTATTTTATTGTTGTAATATTTATAATGATTTTAATTTAACAATTCTTTATATATATATTATCTATATTTTTGGAATATTTATAATGATTTTAATTTATTATATATTTGACTATAATGTTTTGACTATATTTTATTTTATTTCGCTTAGCTAATCTAGCCGCTCTTTGTAAGATCAATAGAAGAATATTAAAAAGAGGAGCCTGTGTTTACTTAAATTTAAACGAGTTTCAACGTTTTCATCTTTTTGCTATAACAAAATTATGTAGCAAATCACCTTTGTTCTTCGTTGTTTCTCTTCTTTAGAGTCCGCAAAGCAATCTTTAAGTTAATAAACATAGCTTAGATTGCATCGTCATCTAAAAAATCTGAAAAATCCAAAAAATACGAACAAGAAGGAATGGGAATTAGTCATTACCTCTAGCAGGCTCGCAATTTTCAAAGAAGTTGTGAAAAACATCAACTTGAACCTAACTCATCTACAAAGAAAGGTAGTTTCTTTGGACATGTACTAGGGATTTCTCTTCCTACCAGTGACGGAAGACCATTTGATGTCTGAAGAAATTGGAAGAAAATACGCAACAATGTGCTACACAACAACCAACACATCCCTCCGATGAGGTTCTTCAAGAACATCGACAGAGAAATCAAAAACATCATCAATTCTAGACACCACAGAAGGCGTTTAAGAAACTTTATGCAGTTTTGGATTAGATGACACCATTATCTTACCCTTGATTTGCGCAATATTGTAATCTTGTTTTTACTTTTTTTTTGCCAAGATTACTCTATTTTAAGTAATGCTCAATTATACTACCTCATTTTATATGATATTAACATTTTAGCAACAAAAAAAAAAAATTTGGCGGAAGACCATTATAATTTCGGTGAGATTCTCACTCTTTTTATTTTGTCATCTACAAATTTTGATTGAAATTTGCAAAAATTGACTACTTAAGCTGATATGATCGTAGGTGGAGATATGAACCTGAATTGCAAGAGAGGATTAAAAATATTTGGATTGATCAATGCCAAAGCCTTCCAAGTCTTCAATTCAGTAAGGCTCTTTCTATATGTATGAGAAGTTTCTCAAATTGGCGTTCTCATAATTTGCTAAATTCTCAAAAGAGAATTCATGAGCTTAAGAAACAATTACAGCAGGCATATGCGAATTCAATACTTGATTATAGTATTATTGAGAGAATAAAGGCAGATTTGAGGAAAGCTTATAAGTTAGAGGAGGAATATTGGAGAACTACTAGTAGAATTTTGTGGTTGCAAGCTGGAGATAAAAATACTAAGTTTTTTCATGCAAAAACAAGGGAAAGAAGGGCATATAACCGCATATCTAGTTTGACTGATGAGTTTGGTCAAGTTTTGTTTAAGCAGGAGGAAATTCATGATCATGTTGTCAAGTATTTTTCGGATATATTCTCCACTAATAGATCCTCTTTGGCTACTGATTTTCTTCAGGACTTGCAACTAAGAGTAACCCAGTAGATGAATGCTTCTTTGATCCGACCAGCCACAGAGGCTGAGGTGTTTCAAGCACTTCAAAAGATGGATGTGGATAAGGCACCAGGGCCTGATGGATTTACAGCTGGTTTTTACAAGGATCATTGGCAGACGATTAAAAGTTCGGTTGTTAATCTTATTCAAAATTTTATGGATAGAGTAGAGTTGGATCCAGTATTAAATCATACACATATATGCCTAGTTCCTAAAATAAGCAATCCAGAATCAATAAGAGATTATCAGCCTATAAGTTTAAGTAATGTTGCATATAAGCTACTGTCCAAAGTGTTAGCAGAGAGGCTTAAGCCAATTTTGCATTTCATTATCTCTGAAAATCAATCTGCATTTGTACCAGGGAGACTTATTACGGATAATGTGCTTATAACTCATGAAATGATGCATTAAATGCAAATTAGAAAGCTTAAGCATTCTTATATGGCGTTGAAGTTGTATATAAGTAAAGCCTTTGATAAAGTTGAATGGAGTTTTCTTGATGAAGTAATGAGGCGATTAGGATTTAATGATCTTTGGTGTCAATGGATAATAAAATGCCTTTCCACAGTTACTTATTCTGTTTTGCTTAACGGGTCACCTACAACAAGAGTAACTCCCACACGAGGAATTAGGAAAGGTGATCCAATATCACCATATCTCTATTTAATTTGTACGGAAGCTTTAACATTTTTGTTAGATTAAGCACGACGACAAGGACGCATAACTGGAACCGAGTACAAATGGTCCTAACATCACTCACTTATTGTTTGCTGATGATTCTTTATTATTTTGTAAGGCAACGGAGGCGGAATGTATCAATTTGATGGCAATACTTCAGAAATACAAAGCAGCTTCTTGTCAGGAAGTTAATTTCAGGAAGTCTGCTATAATGTTTTCTAAAGGTACTTGTGTTGATATTAGGTAGAGAATAATTCAACTTACTAATATTGAAAAGATAGGTGGTTTTGGAAAGTATTTAGGACTTCCTGAATTGGTTGGCCGCAATAGAGTTGATGCATTCTCGTACCTAGTACAAAGAATGAGCCGAAAAGTAGAGAATTGGTACTCCAAATTATTATCTCCTGCTGGAAAGGAAGTACTTGTTAAGGCGGTTTTAACTTCGTTACCTACGTATTGTATGTCTTGTTTTGTATTGCCAAAGAAACTGATTGAGATGTTACAAGCTGTAATGCGTAGGTTCTTTTGGTCATCTACTAAAGATAAATCAGCAAGTCATTGGATCTCATGGAGTAAGATCACAAACCCAAAGCAGTTAGGTGGTCTGGGCATAAAGGATCTTCAGGACTTTAATATAGCGTTGGTTGCAAAGCAAAGTTGGAGGTTGCTTCAGGACCCGGATTCTCTGCTGGCTAAGGTATATAAAGATAAGTATTATCCGAAAACAACATTGCTGGAGGCCAAACAAAAATGGTGCTCAAGTTATGCTTGGAGAAGCATACTTCAAGGCAATAAGTTGTTGAGGAAAGGAATACAATGGAACATCGGCAATGGTGAAAGTGTGCATGTATGGAGAGATGCTTGGTTACCAATAAAGCCATCTATTGCACCACAACCACTTCAAGCTAATTTCAATCCACAATTGAAGGTGAAAGATCTCTTTGTTAAGGGAATGACTGTTTGGGATCATGATAAACTTCGGAGTCTCATACATCCAACAGATATTCCCTTAATTCAGCAGCTGCGAACAACTGTTACAGGAGCAAAGGATATAGCATCATGGGTTTATACGGCTAATGGAGCTTATACAGTTAAATCTGGTTACAATCTCCTTCGCCATGACTATGGTCAGTCTTCTAATACTCCTTTAGCGCAGTTTAAGACATTATGGAAGTTTAAATTGCCACCGAAAATACATCATTATTGGTGGAAAATATTACATCATGCTATTCCGGTAGCTTCAAAACTTAAGAATAGAAGGATATTAGAAGATAGTACCTGTCCTCTATGTGGTGACTCAGAGTAAACAATTAATCATATGCTTTTCCAGTGTAGAATCAGTCAAGAAATTTGGGAGATTGCACCAATACCGAATCCTGATACTTCATGCTTGCTTTCAAATACATTGCTGGAAAATTACTCTGCCTTTTGTGCTCTGTTTTCTGATTCTGCGGATGCATAGCAAGCATTGATTTTTCATTTTATGGGCTGTAGAATTTGGAAGCAACGAAATGAAGTAATTTTCAACTCAAGGAGATGGCCAATACCGGTTACTGTTAGTAAAGCTATTTATGATTATAATTGCTGGCAGGATGCATTGGAGAAGCAATGTTCGGAAGGACATCAAGATATTAGATTATCATTATGTTCTAATATACATGTTCCAGTATCATTACATGAAATTGTGGATACCTGTCAGCAAACATTTTGTCTTGTAGATGCATCATGGATTTCACCGTATGATAACATAGGTATTGGTTGGAGTCTTTATTATTGCAGGCTAAACCAGTTGCTCCGTGGCTCATGGTCTTTACCTCCTACACAATCTTCTGCATGTGCTGAAGTGGAAGCTTTGAGAATGGCGGTGATTGAAGTTCACAGGCTGGGATATCAGAATGTCACATTCTGTGGAGATTTGCAACAGGTATATGGCGTTTTGCAAGCACAGAATGTTTGTGAGGATTTTCTTCATTTGAAACATTATCCATATACGATTCAAATGTATGATATCTGTAGAAATGCAAGCCTTTGTAATTTTAATTTCCTTAAAATCTAACGACAAGCAAATAATGTTGCTGATCAACTTGCTAGGTTCGCGAGAATACATTCTCAAAGATATGTAATACAATGGCCGATGTAATATTTCTAGTAATGCCATGAAATTTTAGACGTCAAAAAAGAAGAAGCTGATATGTCCTAGGATCTCTGGAAACTAAGAGCATTTGCAATGCTAAATACATCTTTTTGTGTTATTAACCAAATTAAAAATTAAAAAGTAAAAAGTTAACCAAATTAAAAATTAAAAAGACCATAAGAGCATGTCCAGCTCTTTCTCCTCCAGCTCGCTTCTCTCCGTCTCCACCGTCATCTTCCTCTCCTCCAGCTCGCTTCGACACAACCACAGAACAGCGTCTTCGTCAAGCACGGCTTATCCTCGAGTACGACGAGCTATGTCTCAAACGTCTTCAATCCCTCATGACGGAGCTCGACTCGCTTCGCCACAAAAACGCCTCTCTCCGCCATGAAAACGCCGATCTACTCGAGCTTATCCATATCTCTACTTCATCTTCCTCCTCCGTCTCTCCACCGGCAATCCATAACCGCCAACAGATCGCGAATCGAAAGCAGAGACTGGAAGAAAAAAAAAGCTCCCGACACCTGTCCTTTAAGAACATATCAAAATTAATCTTATATAAGAACAGTTTATCCTTTTAATAAGCATTTATCAATTAAATTTAATTGAAAAATGCTAAGAACATAGATGCATTGTACATGCTCTAAGTAGACGAATAATATTCTCGAAAACTAAAAGCGGAAAATTATTTTGAGACGAACGATATGGGTAAAAAATTACAAAATAGAACTACAATATACCATAAGTTCACCTCTCTACTGAAACACTAACCTTAACTAGAACGAAGATTCATAAATTTAAATTTTACTTCCAATTGATGGCAATGCGGAATATAACCGTCTTACTACACTGAATATGGAATGTGAAACTGAGTCGTCATTTCCAAGAAGAAGAAACGGTGAGATTCTCTCATTCATTCGTGGCAATAAACCGATTGGAGTTAGTTTTTATGTGAGTTTATTTTCTGAATGGCGTCGAGATTGTTGATCTTGTATCGATTGTTGACTCATTTAGTATAAAACTTTGAAGATGGTATGAGACTATCATTTGCACACTACGAGGTAAAATAAAACTTGATTCTATTTTGTAACATTTAATGTGATATGTGTTTAAAAGTTTAATCAGTCTCAGCCCTCATCTGATAGATGAAGCACACAAGAACGCATACAAAATGCTTTTGCCCTATGGACGGTAGATTCTTCCTCACGGTAGGTATCAACCACTTTTGGTCTCTTTGCTTATCCTTGGCACCCTCAAATTGCGTGACGAAGACTTTGATAATGAGTTTTTGGTCAATAATTTATATCAGAACACATAGAATTACTGAATCTTATTCAAATTCTTATTCATTATCTAACTTTTTCATTCCAACTTTTTCATTCCATAGTTTTACTCTAAACTTTTTGGATACTCCGTTATTTTTCTTTCTGTTATCTACAAATTGTCGTTTCTATTATATTATTATACTATTCTTTAATCATCATTATTTGAAAATGAAGGAACTAGTATATGATTAGAAAGATAAATAAACAATGGTCAACAACCGCCGCACTACATGGCTATATTAAAGTATATCTCGTAACTTGACAAAAACATACTATATTATAAATTTGTATAGATTTTTTTTTTTTTTTTGGGAAGTTTTTCTTCTATAGTTCGTACACGTTCATAGATAATTATTATTGTTTTTCATTCATGATCCGATAATATTTACATTATTAAAAAAGAAAAATTGTCCAAAAATATATATACTTGTTTATGGTAGAACATAGGCATAAGATCAGAGTGTAAATTCGTTAAAGTTTTACGTTCAATTCTTTGTGACGAACAATCGATCTAATCGTAGACTAGTTCATACTTTAATTTTAGTCTTTTTTTTAACATGATAGACTTAGTTAACGAAAATTGTGTTTATCTATCAGATTAGCCATGATAAATCCGCATTATCGATGCAAAATCCAAAAAAGTTTCACGTTCTGAAAACCAATTCCAACAACAGTTTGAAAATTGGTTGCAAGTTGTAACGAATGATTTTTCTTCTTCTTCTTCTTAGCTACTAATCAAATTTTACACGATGTATCTTTTATTTTTGTCTCCATTATTTTCCACCTCACTAATTATACTTTCTTATGTACCTACAAATGTAATAAGAGGATATACTAAATTTTATTTTTGTTGAATCGGTACTTGTTAATGCCGTGTGAAAATGTTGTCAAAAAAAAAAAAACATGCCGTGTGAAATTTTGAAAATTTCCGTAAATCTAAAAGTCTAGAACACAGAACTTTTCATGAAACTTGAAAGTCTTCGACTCTTCGAAAAGGGAGCAAAATTAAATATTTTTGAAATATATTGACTTTGTAACAATAATTGCTACTACTGAATCCAGATTTATAGGTCAAACATCAATTTTTCAAAATGAATTAAATGTAAAATAGTAGTATATTTGATTTATTTCAACTGACTTAGATTGATTACCCTTTTAATCTTGCGTTAATTTTATTTTCCATTACAGCATTTCTCTTACACATAAATAGCTGTCCATAGCTCGGGTTTAATTTGTAAACCAGTCCCTAATTATTCTCTTCTTTTGATTAATAATTCCGGCTTAAAATTAGAAAATCAAATAAAGTAAAAATTAATTATGTAGCTCTCCACACAATTTAATGATGGATTTATACATTGATAAGAACTATACATACATTCAAAATTTTGTATATGTACATTTGGTAGTAGTACCAAAGAAAACACCTGTCTCAAAATCCCAAAATCTTCTCTTTAATTTTTTTTTTTTTTTAGTGTCGTGTGGTTTTACCTTTTTTATTTTTATTTTTCTTAAATCATTCATTCTTTAACCTCAAGCAAGAATCACAATCTGCGAAACCCAAATTCTTCATCTTTTTAATCTCTAGAACAAAAACTAAAGCTTTTAACTTCATTTCTCCAGTTTTGTCTGTTTCTTTGTACACTTGGTGATGAATCAATCACATTTGATCTGATCCTTTCTCAAAAAATTTGTGTTTTCTTTGATTTCAAGTTGAGTTTGTTGAATAATTCCCCAAAAATTAATCTAATTTCCAAAAATTGATTCAATTGTTGGTACTTTGTCAAATCCGAAGAAGGGTTTATTGAGTTTTGAGCTTCTCTTACTTTGATCCAAAAAAGTTTTCTGATTTGCTTAATTCGAAGTGAAAAATGGAATCTCTACCTTGTCCATTTGGTGACCCAGCCCCGAATTTATCGGATTCGGAGCTCCGAGAAACCGCTTACGAGATCTTAGTCGCTGCTTGCCGTAGCACCGGAAGTCGTCCGCTGACTTACATCCCGCAATCGCCGAACCGGACGACAACGGCGGCGTTATCGCCGTCACCGTCGCTTCATAGATCTCTGACATCGACAGCTGCGAGTAAGGTGAAGAAAGCTTTAGGGATGAAGAAACGGAGCGGCGGCGACGGCGGAGAATCGTCCGGTCAAACTGATCGGAACAAGAAATCCGTCACGGTGGGTGAGTTAGTTCGTGTACAGATGCGAATTTCAGAGCAGATCGATTCAAGGATTCGTAGAGCACTTCTCAGGATCGCTTCTGGTCAGGTACGTTTTTTCAAATCGTAATTTTTCGGGAAAATTAGGTTTTTATGAAGAAGATCTATTTGAATTTGAGCTTCATGATCGTTAATTACAGATTCTTAAAGTTAATTTTTAGTAAATTGAGGTTTGAATTTTTGTGATGTAGCTTGGGAGGCGTGTGGAGACTATGGTGTTACCACTTGAGCTTCTTCAACAGCTCAAAGCTACAGATTTTCCAGATAAGGAAGAGTATGAATCATGGCAGAGAAGAAACTTGAAGCTTCTTGAAGCCGGTTTGATCTTACATCCTTATGTACCGTTAAGTAAATCCGATAAATCTGTTCAACAACTTAAGTTAATTATCCGGTCGGGTCTCGAGAAGCCGTTAGATACCGGGAAAATCACGGGAGAGACGCAGAATCTTAGGAGTATAGTAATGTTACTTGCGAGTCGTTCGGATGGGACTGGTTCTTCGGAGACTTGTCATTGGGCTGATGGGTTTCCGCTGAATCTTAGAATCTATCAAATGCTTTTAGAGTCTTGTTTCGATGTTAACGATGAGTTATCGGTTGTTGAAGAAGTAGATGAAGTTTTAGAGCTTATAAAGAAAACATGGCCTGTTTTGGGTATGAATCAGGTGATTCACAATGTTTGCTTTCTCTGGGTGTTGTTTAATCGGTATGTTACTACTGGTCAAGTGGAAAATGACTTGCTTGTAGCTGCTCATAACTTGATACTCGAAGTTGAGATTGATGCAAAGGAGACTAATGATCCTGAGTATTTGAAGATCTCGAATTCTGTTTTGGGTTTGATTATGGGTTGGACTGAGAAGAGTCTTCTTGCTTACCACGACACATTCAACATTGATAATGTTGAGACTCTTGAAACAACGGTTTCTTTGGGGATTTCAGTAGCTAAATTACTAGTGGAAGGTAATTCTAGCGAGTATAGAAGAAAAAAGAAGCATGTCGATTCAGGGCATGACCGAGTCGATACTTATATCAGATCTTCGTTGCGTATGGCCTTTTCGCAGGTTCGTTCATTTTTCTTTTCTGGATTGATCTAATCATGTATCTGCAGCGATTTATTTACCTTTTTTCTTTAACTTTGTTTTGTTGTAACAGACAAAGAAGATGGTGGAACATAGCAAACGGTCAAAATCCCGTCAGAGCACGAACAATCTTCCGGTCCTTGCGATTCTTGCAGAGGATATTGGTCATTTAGCTTTTAATGAGAAGGCAATATTTAGTCCAATCTTGAAGAATTGGCATCCTCTTGCTGCTGGTGTGGCTGCAGCAACGCTTCATTCATGCTATGGAACCGAATTGAAGAAATTTGTGTCGGGTATTACCGAGTTGACACCAGATGCTATAAGAGTACTCACTGCTGCAGATAAGCTTGAGAAAGATCTGGTGCAGATTGCGGTTCAAGATGCAGTAGATAGTGAAGATGGCGGAAAATCCGTTATAAGAGAGATGCCTCCTTTTGAAGCGGAAGTCGTTATTGGCAACCTTGTGAAATCGTGGATCAAGACCCGAGTCGATAGACTGAAGGAGTGGATTGATCGGAATCTCCAGCAAGAGGTATCTAGCCACTTTAAAAAAATTCATCTTTTTGTTCTTAAAGAGTTATTGATTGGTCTCTGTCTGCAGGTATGGAATCCAAGAGCGAATAAACTCGGTATTGCTCCTTCTTGTGTGGATGTACTGAGGATGGTAGATGAGACATTGGAAGCGTTTTTTTTGTTGCCAATACTTTTGCATACAGTTTTACTTCCTGAGCTAACGTCGGGTCTCGACAAGTGTTTGCAGCATTATGTATCAAAGGCGAAATCTTCTTGCGGTACGCATACCCGTTGATTATCTGCATTTTGAAAATGATGATGCTCATGCTTTGTTGATTTTACTGATGAAGTTTCTGGTTTTCTTAAAATGGTTTCTGTTAGGCTCGCGGAATACATTTCTACCGGCTTTGCCTGCTTTAACAAGATGCACGGTTGGGTCAAGACTACACGGCGTCTTCAAGAAAAAGGAGAAGCCAATGGTGGCTTCTCACAGAAGAAAATCGTCGCAGCTTGGGGCGAGTAATGACTCAGCGGAAATACTTCAGTTCTGTTGCAGAATCAACACTCTGCAGTATATCAGGACGGAAATCGAATCATCCGGGAGAAAAACATTGAACCGTCTCCCGGAGTCTGAAGTTGCGGCTTTGGATGATAAAGGTAAAATCTTTGAACAGTCGATCGGTTATTGTTCTAAAGGAATACAGCAATTGTCTGAAGCAACTGCTTACAAGATCGTCTTCCACGATCTAAGCTACGTTCTCTGGGATGGTTTGTACGTCGGAGAAGTTTCAACCTCGAGGATTGAATCTTTTCTTCAAGAGCTTGAACGATGCCTTGAGATTATTTCATCATCCGTTCATGATAGAGTCCGAACCAGAGTCATTTCAGACATCATGAGAGCTTCTTTCGACGGGTTCTTATTAGTTCTCCTTGCGGGTGGACCTTCACGGTGCTTCACGGTTCAAGATTCTGCTGCGGTTGAAGAGGATTTCAAGTTTCTATGCGATCTTTTCTGGTCCAATGGAGACGGATTGCCTTTGGATTTGATTGAGAAGGTTTCGACAACGGTCAAGAGTATACTTCCGCTTCTGCGTACGGATACAGAGTCTCTGATCGAACGGTTTAAAGTGGTGTGTCTGGAGAATCACGGTTCCGACAAAGGAAAGCTTCCGTTGCCGCCGACTTCTGGTCCGTGGAATCCAACAGAGCCAAACACACTTCTAAGAGTTTTGTGTTACCGTTACGAAGAATCTGCGACTAAGTTTCTGAAGAAGACGTATAACTTGCCGAGGAAGCTAACTTGAGAGTGACCTAAAAACTACGTTGGTACAAAACCCGGTTAAAGAGGTATGACTATTGAGTGTTGGGAAGTTGAACCAGGTGGTTGTTTAGATATACGCCGGTTTAGTTTGAAATGCCGTATACTGCTTCGGTTATTAAGCGATTTTAGATTTGGTATGGGGTTTGTTTGTTTTGATAAATTATTTGTACAAGAAAAGAAGTATAGAAAGATTTCTTCATTTGCGTAGGTGGTTTTGTTACATGTTGTCAACTATATGATATTCGTATAAGTAATTATTTTTTTTCTTTCTTTTTTCGAGTGACAATTCCAAAATTGTTAAGTGGTTTAATTAAAGAGAAATTTGCTAAATTATAACACATTGAAATAGAAAATGTCTCAATACATTTTTATCTCTATAATAATGTCCTATAAGGATTTAGTTTCAATTAATCCCAATTTTGACTTTGATTTATATTGACAAAAGTTTTTTTTTTCGAAACTCTTAAAGTCCGGACGCATAGACCGGTCACAGCTTCATTTTCCTCCGTCCGGTTTTCTTGATCAGTCTTCGTCTCGTCACGTTACCACACTCGAAGACTTCAACGACCGGTCTAATAGACTGGGTCTATGCTTCATATGTCCGGTCTTTCATGCTGTCGAGATAAGTCGTGATATCTTTTGGGTTTCATTAAATTCAAACAAAAATCGCAGACCGACACTTAATTCCGTATTTGATATTTATAGTACTGCAATGAACAATTAATGATCATCAGCTTTACTGGAGGGAGCAGAGTGGAATTGTGACCGGTCTATGCGTCCGAACTTTGGTTACACTCCCTATCAATGATTATCTGCATGTGAGTTCGAAGTCACGGGTTCAAAGTCATGTTGTGTCACTTTTTTGCAACTTCTTAAAATTTAACAAAAACGTCCGTGCTTTATGTATTTGATATTTATATTAGCACAAAGAACAATAGATTATCCTCAGCTTTCTTGTTACACTCCCTATATACTGCCTATCAATGACTACCCGTCCACGAGGTCGAAATCATGTTTTGACACTTTTTTGCATTTGTTTTTATATTTCTATTTGCAATCTTTTTGAATTTTTTTTAAGAAGAAATATTAAAACGAAAAAAAAACAAATACAATAATTAATAAAACAAAAAAGAAACAAAAGTTTGAAGAAGAAAATTTAGAAAATATCTTTTAAAGAATCGTTTTAGGGAACAAAAATATTCACTCCTAGATTTAAGGAACTTGTAACTAATTTTTCATAAACTACATTCTACGAATCGGTAGATGATAGACAAAGTGGTAGACGTTGTGGTAGAAACTATATTCAAGACACGGTAGAATATATTGAAAATGGTAGAATGTACTATCTAGGTTTGGTATATGTCAATATAAGTCGTGGAATTAATACTCTACGACAATGTAGAACGTAGAGCATGATGCAGAACCAAAATTCTACCTTTGGTAGATAGAGGTCAAATAGGCAGAATCCTAAATCTACCGAATTGTGGCAGCTATAGAAGGAAAAATTAAATTCATTTTTCAACATGTTTTTCAGCTTAAAAAAAAATTATATACAAATGACTATTCATGACATGTTTATAATTATCATATTTTTAGAAAATTTTGAAAACCTTTTATTTTGAATTATTTATATTTTCATTAAGGGTAGTATAAACAAGAAGTGGTAAGAGTTGACAAAGGTGTATTGGAACATTATCTAATTCAATGTGGCATATTTTAGCAAATTCAAATTTGATAATGGTATGTAACACGAACGAAAAAGTGTAAAAACTAAGGGTGGGAGTTTCGGTTTTCGGTCCGGTTACGGTTCGGTTTCTTCTTCTTCTTCTCTTCTTTGAAATTCCTAAGCAAATTTAATAGGGACAATTTCGTTCGAAAGTCTTACCTCTCTGTTAATCACCTAATTTTTTCTAACCCTACGTTACTCTCCTAATTATGTCCCTCAAAAGTAATATTAAGCTAATTCATCCTAAAAATAAATGTGAATAAAAAAAAAATTAAAAAACATAATCCAAATCAAATTAATTGTAAAGTTAATCTTATTAAAACTAGTAAAATTAATCTTATTAAAACTAGTAGGTAAAAAAAAAGCTAGAAAAACATTCTTGATATCATTAGCCACGACTATTCGACTAGAAGAATTATCAATACATATCTTGTAAACAATCCGTATACTTTGTTTCTACTAGCATTTGGCTAATTAGTACGCCACTATCTAACTAAGATTTCTTAAACTAATAATAATAATAATAATATAGTTTTTTTTTAAAAACGAAAACCCGAATGGTTTTACGGTTTTAAACCGAAACCGAATTAATTTTAAATTAGCAACCAAACGGGTTTATAGATAAAACCGAAACCGAACCAAAACACGAGTCTTACTAATTACGGTTCGGTTTGGTGTTTTTGCCCACCCCGAGTAAAAACACGAGTCTTACTTGGCCAATTCTACATCTTAACATCATCAAGAAGACAAGAACCCCTAAAATGTAACTATAACAATTGGTGCTGACACAAAAGCATGCTAATTTCCCTTGGTATTTTATTAGAGAGCCTAACTCCTTTTCTCCTTCTGGTGCCGAAGAGGCGAAGAGGAAAATAGCAATCAGGCTCAAATAATCAATTTCAATGAAAGAGTTGACTTATAATGATGGAACACCATTGCTTGGTTAGGCATCTGAATTTCAAAAGATATTTTAAACTGTTGACTTATATTTCGTTTGATTGACTTTTTTCTTTGTTGACTTGTTTAACCATTGACTTATTTTTTTATTTTCGTCGACTTAATATTCAGTTTCGTCAACTTATTTTAAACTGTTGACATATATTATCGTTTGTTTGATTTTTTATTTTCTCGACTTATTTAACAATTGACTTAATTTTCAGTTTCGTCGACTTAATTTTTAGTTTCATTGACTTATTTTAAACTGTTGACTTATATTTCGTTTGATTGATATTTTAAGTTATCGACTTATTTAAACCACTGACTCTTTTTTTTAATTCGTCGACTTAATTTTTTTTCATCGATTTATTGTAAACTATCGATTTATATTTTGGTTGGTTGACTTTTTATTTTGTCGACTTATTTAAACAATTGACTTAATTTTTATGTTCATCGACTTGACATATTATTATATACATTAATTAAATTATAAATTATAAAATTAATTCATAAATTTTATTTTATAAAAAATATTAATTGGTAATTTTATTAATATTAATATATTGTAATTTAACTTAATTCTTATCTAGAATATTTACAAAATATTATAAATCAATTTTTAAATAAAAATTAGAAAAATCAATTATTTTCTTTTTCTAACTTAATCTTGTTAAGTAAGGATAAAACTATCATTTTAACTCTTAAAATAAGGTATTTTTCAAAGTGTAACAAATATAGATTTCAAATTTCCAATAAGATTTAGCGTATACAAACCAATTTTTCCTTTTTTTTTTTACAAAAGTCCAAGATACAAAAAATAAGAAAGCAAGTAAACCATTAGAATTAACTTACGACATACTACACACTTCTTTTCTACAGATCATGATCAAATACATCTTTATCCAAACGACAAAATGATGTTCATGGCTGAGATAATTTATAAAAATGTAATTAACCATAATCTTCCTAAAAAAAAAAACTTAACCCCACACAAAAAAAAACTTCTTCAAATAGCACAATATATTCGTTTGATTATTAATCTTCATCATGAGCTTCTTCTCCATCCAACACATCTTCATTGAGCTCCATACAATTTTTATGGACTAAGTAGTTACATGGGTCACAAGCATACACTAGCTCATCGTTTACTATAAACCCACAAGAACTACAAGGTTCTCTAACGTATATAAAATCTTAAAGAATGACCAACACACTATGTAGTTGGTAGCATGAAATGTAAGTATAACACTTTTTTATATAATATGCCAAGTTACAAATAATATAATTATAGAGTGGTGGACTTAGCAACTCTTATATTCTTCTGTTTTCAATGTCCTCTTCAAACGAGAGCCAATCCGGTACACCTGTTTTCATGACAGCACCTATTAAGATTGAAGCTTAAACAAAGAGAGTTGATGCATTTACTAGGATATATATCTATGTCCGATCCACATATACAAAAATCATTTGAGAGATACAACTCAAACCTTTGTTTTTTATATGTATCAAAATTGTAATTAGTAATTTGATTCCAAAACTGAAAGTTTTTAAAATTGTAGTTATTTTCACTAACTTTTTGTTTAAAGTAAATCTTGTTGTGGGATATATTCGGTAACTGGATCCGTCCACTAGAAGTAAAATATTGTTGTGAAATAATTTGTTTAATGATTAATTGATAAATTATACGATTGATTAATTATAAAAAGAGCAATGTTCTTACAAGAAGGCCTAGAGAAAGACAAGAACTATATTGTCTTTGGGAAACAATTTGAGTCAAGACTGTACAAAACAATCGTGAACAAAAGAACTAGCTCTTGAGTGTGAAGCCTTCTTGTTCAATAAGTATATATACTCAATGCCTATAAAATGTTCGAATACGGTAACTCCTTTCAATTGGTTTATGTAGATTAATTGATTTTCAATCTAACATGTGGATTTTAATTAATAATTGTAAATCTAAGGTTTTCTTAGGAATATGAGTCTTTGTATTTTTGACATATAAACCATTCCAAATATATTAAACTCCACTGTAAATTAATATGATTGAATAACATGATTTAAATAAATATTTATAAATCATAAAACCAATAAACTATAAATCTCAAAATCCATTAACATACAAAAACTCATAACTCCGCTTAAATTAGCAATAATGATAAAAAAGAAAAGAAATTAAAAATTAATAATATTGTCCACATGGTCGCATAATATAGCGATACGCCGAACAGAATTGCTTTGAGATGACTTAAGCTCATCATGATGTCTGCTTCCTCCAACTTTAACTCTTTCCCTCACATTTTTCCTCTGCAAATCGTAAATCCAAAGCTCAATACTATCCGGAGCCGGACGACAACATCTTCTTATCCTTCTTTGCTTCAAGACGATTTCTCCGGCATCAGTAGTACCCAAGACTGTTGGTGTGAGTCTAAAATCACAAGAGGATGGAGGAAAAGCATCAGTCTTGTTCGACCAAATCTGCTTCTGAACATCCTCAAGAACCCATAAAGTATAACTCTTATCATTCTTGATTATAAAGCAGGCTAGTTTCCCTTGATAGTTTATTAGATCATCTGACTTCAATTCAAATTCTTTTGGTGCTTCAATGAGAAGTAACCGCTCAGACCCAACATCAAAACTCTCTATCACATCGCTCTTTTCATGATACACAACTCCATTGATGCATAACCCAATATGGTTGATTTCATAATAGGAGAAGTTACATTCAACGTGCCTCCACGATGAAAAAGAAGATTGTTGACCTCTTTCCAAAGTGCATACATGTATAACAGAACCCTGTCTGCTAACCATCCTGCGCAATATCTTCTACTCATCTTTGGTTAGGTCGTATCCCAAGTGTTTAACCAACAAGTCAAACAATGAATTTATAGTAGATAGGAGGTCGAAAACTTCGTGTATTGAAAGATGAGTTCGTGACATAAGGTTACAACGTAGACGCTATGTGATAGACCAGACAGATCTTGGGCTATCAGATCACTAGAAAGAATGTAGTAGACCAGACAGATCATGGGCTACTAAGTCGTTACGAATTAGTAGAGAGGAGAGTCTTTCGGGGTGTTTTCCAGTCTACAGTAGCTTTCCGGAGGCTTCCTTGGCGGAGTTAGAGACTTGAACGGAAAGTTTTGATCCATGGTACTCTCTTCGAATGAATAAAAGATGTCTTTTCACATCACATTGTATCCCTATTTATAGTAAAAGGTTGAAGGTACATCCTAGGTTTTATTAACTGTAATTTCCAGATCTGACCTCAGTTTAACCAGACCGTGGTTAAAAATTGAGTTGGACCTCAGCAGCTTCTTGAGCCTCGAGATCGCGCAGGCTGCAAGTCCGGGCCCAACAATAGCCCCCCGGTCAACGAAACGAGATGGGCCGAGCTTCGTTGTTGTGTGCTTCACGTGTTGCATTGGAGTTCTCGAGGTGCGATGTTTTGGCTTTCATTCTGGATCTATAAAACGTGGTCTCTGCTCCCCATTTCTTCATTCCACCCTTCCTGCTTCTCTCTCTATGGTATTTTTCTTTTCTCCTTCTCTCTCTAGTTTTTTGCTCAGATTTGTTTCTGTCCCATCACGTTGTTCTTGAGTTTTTCCGACCATCTTCAAAGAATCTGCCATGTTTTCCTTGCGTTCTTCGATCAATCTTCAAAGAGTCCGTTGTTTCTCTCTTGAGTTCTCCGATTGATCTTCAAAGAATCTGCCGTTTGATTTGATTAATGGCCTCTCCAATTCAGATCGATTCTCATGGCGACAGTTCCCCCAGCTCGGGTTTCGATCAGTTCATCCTCCTCTTCTACTTCTAAAGGCATGTCTTTGTTGGAAGCCAGAGCTGTAACTCACGTTCTACGGGCAAATAGAGCTCGCGCTCTGTCATGGAACGAGGTAGAATCTAGTTCTGTCGAAGGCCCATAATATCCATTGCCCATCGCATGAAGGGGTAGGGCGCAGTTGCTCTAGAGAGCGGTTCGATTGGTGAGTTGATCATCGGTCTATGGCGCTGACATTGCTCGCAACAACGGGCATGCTCGATGCAATCTTTTAGCATAGTCGGCCAAAAGAAACCGAGGGAGTTGATCTTGACCGCTAGGGCCCGTCCTCCAGAATGGTTTTCGCCGGCTCTTTCGTGTGTTTCGGCCATTACTCGATACGTTTTGTCACCGGCCAGGCATTGTAGTAGGGCCCCAACAATGTTCCAATGGTAGAGCTCACCTTTGATGATGATGTAGTGCACGCTACGAGTCTTCAGCCTTTTGGCAGTCCACTTATCCTTCAGAACCTCTCCGGACGTGAAGTATGCAACAAGCTCCAAACGCCAGTCCGTTGTTTGAGCGTGGCCGTTCTGTTGTGAAATTGTCTCCGTGCTGTCGTCCTGGTCGTCAGATGTATGGGCAATGCTACAGATACCTTTAGTTAAGGCGATGCTTGGTTTGGCTATGGATTCGATGGGAATCACCCGTCATAGGTCGGAGTCCGAACTGGAGCCCAGGGAAGCAAGCGTGTCGGCCTGAGTTTTTTCTGTCCGCGGAATCTTTGTGATTTTGAAAGCGTCGAAGTCCTTAGTCAGCTCTCGAGCAAGCTTTAAGTAAGCCTCCATCCTTTTGTCCTTAGTGTCGTACTCTCCGTTGAACTGGTTGGCGACGAGTTGGGAATCGCAGTGCGCATGGATCCGCGAAGCTCCGACCTCTTTCGCTTAACGTAGACCAGCGAGTAGAGCTTTGTACTCGGCCTCGTTGTTTAACGCTTTGAACTCAAGTCGAAATGACTACTCCAATACTTCTCCAGTTGGGGACTCGAGTCGGATGCTGATTCCGGCTCCATGTCGCCGACGAGAATCCGTCGACGTGAAGGATCCATTCTTGTGCAATTAGATTGGCTTTGGACCGGGGGTAGCTCAACGAGAAAATCTGCTAGGACTTGAGACTTAGCACTGGTGCGATTTTGGAACTTGATATCATACTCGCTGAGCTCGATCGCCCATTTGGCTAGTCTACCAGAAACACTCGGGCTATGGAGGATCGTTCTCAGTGGCTGTGTTGACATGACAGCGATGGAGTGAGATTGGAAGTAAGGCTGCAATTTACGTGCTGCAACAATGATTGCCAACGCGAGTTTTTTGAGGAGAGGGTAGCACGATTCCCCCCGTCTAATGACTTGCTGATGTAGAAGATAGGCTTCTGGTCGCTCCGGTCTTCGCGCACCAGTACTCCGCTGACCACCGCATTTTTAAGGATACGTAGAGATACAAAGTCTCCCCTGGTTTGGGCTTGGCCAGCACCGGCGGAGTGGACAAGTATGTCTTGAGCTCTTTACACGCGCCTCACATCGGTTGTCCCAGAGGAAATCTTTGTCCTTGGGAGTACGTAGCAGTTGATAGAACTGTAGACTCCGGTCTATGGACCGGGAAATGAAACGATTCAGAGCGGCGATGCGGCCTATGAGTCGTTGGATTTCTCTCTTATTTTTTTGGCCAGGACGGATCAATGATGGCGGTGATTTGCTTCAATCCCACGCTTCGTGACGATATAGCCCAGGAACTCGCCCGAGGTGACCCCGAAGGTACATTTGGTTGGGTTGAGCTTCATTCCAAATTTGTTCAAGATTGTAAAACAGTCACGTAGATAGGCAATGTGATCGTCGGCCTTCTGGGATTTCACGGGTATGTCATCGATATAGACCTCCATTGTATCACTGAGCTGGTCAGCAAACATCTTGCTCACCAGTCGTTGATAGGTCGCTCCAGCGTTCTTGAGACCAAACGGCATCACGCAGTAGCAATATCTCGATCTGTGATAAACGCAGTCTTTTCTTGATCGTTGGGGTTGATATATCATAATTTTTACCGGTTTTTGACCATGATAAACACTTGAATAAATATTTATAAATCATAGAACAAAAAACAAATACTTGATAGTGGATTTCAAAATCATATAACCAATAACACTGGAATAAGTTTTGATTCCTAAATTTATTATAATACACAACCCAATAACCCCTAAATTAAAAAGTAATAGTATATAACAGAAAGAAAAAAAATTAAAAAGTAATAATATTGTCTACATGGTCGCATGAAGTAGAGATAAGCCGAACAACATTGCTTGGACATGGCCTAAGCTCATCAATATGATCTCTGATTGCTCCAAATTTAACTCTTCCCGTCACTTTTTTTTCCTGCAAATTGTAAATGAAAAACTCCAGACTATACTGTTTCCGAAAAACGATTTCTCCAGCATTAGTGGTACCGCAGACCATTGGTATTGGTAGACGAAAATCACAAGCGGAAGGAGGAAAAACATCAGTCTTGCTCGACCAAATCTGCTTCACAACATCATCAAGAACCCACAAAGTATAACAACTTCTATCATCATTGTCCATAAAGAACGCTAATTTCCCTCGATAGTTTATTTGATTTTTTGGCGTCAATTCAAATTCTTTTGGTGCTTCAATGAGAAGTAACCGTTCAGACCCAACATCAAAACTCTCTATCACATATCTCTCTTTGTTTGATTGTTTAATCCCAGCTTCGTGTTACACAACTCCATTGATGCATAACCCCTTATACTTGACTCTATAATAGGAGAAGTTACTTTCGACGTGCCTCCACGGTGAAAACGAAGATTGTTGACCTCTTTCCAACGTACATACACTATGTATAACAGAGCCGTGTTTGCTAACCATCCTGCGCAATATCTTGTATTGATCTTTCTTTGTGTCGTATCCCAAGCACATATAACAATCCTTATAGTTCGTATCAAACCCGGACACGTCATTAGGTATCTCTAGAACTTGTCTTGTTGTTGGATTACATATCAAGAAACGATCATCCAAGAGAGACCAGAGAAAAATACCATTGACATATTTGCAGAAGTGAGAGATTCTTAAGTCCAACATGTTGTGTTTGGATACCATTGATGAATGGTTTGAATCTTGAGGAAGAAGAGGCGAGGAGAGAAAGAACAATCGACTCTCATCATCGTTAAAAATATCGTAGCCGAGAAGCAAACGTGGTGGAGACAGAGACATGATATAGTCAGTGAATGATCGGCTACGTATAATGGAATACCATTGCTTCGATACGCATTTGAATTTCAAAAGTGATTTCACCGGCAATCTTTTGAGTATCTCGATCATTAGATCTAAAGGAATCGGTTCTGTCTTGTTTCCATTGTTTGAGATCACTTCTAAAAACAGTTAGGATCTGGAAATCAATAAAGAAAAAAAAAACGAAACTATGAGAAACTTAAATGCTAAATTTACATTGTATTGTGTTGATAAAACGAACATGGCACCACTAACAGTCAAAGACAGAATGTCAAATCCGAAGAATTTTTTACAATTATGTAATTTTAGCACTTGAATTTTTTTATTAAAATCCAAAAATTTAAAATACTCGGTGAATTTTGTTTTTTAAATTAGTTTGAAGTTTAATAATACAAAAAACTATTAGAACCTTGAGTGCTAAATTTACAGTGTATTGTGTTGACAAAGCGAACGTGGCACCGCTAACGATCAAAGACAGGATTCACGGCCAAAATTTTTTCAATTATATAATTTTAGCACTTGAGTTTCTTTTATTAAAATCCAAAAATAAAATACTCGGTGAAAAAAGCTTTTTTCAAATACATCAATAGCTTCATCATTCATCACAATCTTACACAACTCTTTCGAAATTTTGTTTTTCCGTTTTGTAGTAAAAAAATTATCAAACTCTTTTTAGACACTAGTTTTATCAAGTTAATAACAAAAAGGCTTTTTCAAAAAAAAAAATCAAATTAGTTTAAAGTTTAATAATCAAAAACACAAAACTATGAGAAACTTGAGTACTATATTTACATTGTATCGTGTTGACAAAGCGAACATGGCACCTAACGATCCAAGACAAAATTCTATTTCCGAATAGTTTTCACAATTATATAATTTTAGCAATAGTTTCTTTAATTATAATTTAGAAATAAAGAGAAGTTACTTAAAATCCAAAATTTAAAATAATCGGTGAAAAAATCTTCAAAATATTCAAAACTTTGAAAACGTATACTTTGAAAAAGATTTTAAAAAACGTGGTTTTAGTCAGATAGAATTTGTATTAATCTTCAAGGTAAAATCTTCATGAATGTGATAGACTTTGTTGCTAAAGCTTTTGCGCCAATGGAGACTCTCGCTACATACATATCACATCTACAAAACAAAAATACAGAAATCGAACTTAAATTGCTTTAATCATACTTCTTATTAATTGATTGCTACAGCATAAAGAGTGAAACATAATATCTTTTTGACTTTGCGGATTTCTCAATATTGGAGGGTACAAAATCTGACAAATGTTGAAACACGAGTCTAGAGTTGGTTCTATGTTTCAACGTACCCGATTTCAATTTACAGGACTTGAATTGAGCCAAAAGTTTCCAACGACATCTCTTTGTTGTGGTTGTTGTTACAAACTGTTTCTAAAACTTCTATATTTGTCGAATTAAGGTTTTACTTGAAGAATTCCTACAACATCTAAAATCGAAACAGTAACAATCGAATTATTCATCTTGTAAAGTAAATTCTACCACAAGAAACGAATATCTTTTGATGAAGCAAAATCAGAGTTGCGAAATCATAACGATTGAGAAAGAATTAAATTTTAAAACTTACTTGACCAATGAAAATCTTGTAGGGTTGTGAACAACATAAAAGAATAAACGATATCAGAGAGACATGAAAATCTAATTAGTGTTTTTGTTAGCCAATGAATCAGAGCAAACAAACCCATTATGATATATTTATAGAACAAAATTAGGCGTTAAGAAAAAGGAAATTAAAAAAAATAGTAGCCGTTTAAGCCTTTTTTTTTTTGGTGAATGAGAGGAGGGTGTTTCCTCGTTTTATTGAAGTGTGACATAACCGAACTACACTCTTATCTCTCTCGGTTGTGTAGACCCGAGCATATCATCAGACAAAATCGAATTAACCGTAACCAAACACCTATTAAAAGTATGAATACCTAATGGCAATGAAAAAGCATAGTTCGCTAACCCATCCGCGAGACGGTTAGCTTTCCTATACACGTGAGCAATGCGGACTATCCAGTCCCGAGATAAAAAGCCATGGCACAGGCGTACCAGGAATGACAGAGGATGCGAATCACTAGTCCCTGTCCTCAGGAAACCAACTACAATCTCTGAATCAACTTCGAGTTCTAACCTTGTAATCCCTCTCTCTCAGGCGATACACACTCCGTAATATACCCCCCACAACTCTGCCAACGGTGCTAAGCAAATGCCAATGTTTAGAGAAAGCCCTTGAATCCAGCTCCCATTCCCATCTCTGAGAACTCCACCAGCCGTCGCTAGCCCAGGATTCCCTCTCGAGGCACCATCAGTATTAAGCTTAATCCATCCATTTCTAGGTGGATTCCATGCGATGTGTCTTTCCTCTCGCTGAACCACCTTTAACCTGCCTCGTACTAACTCATGTGCCGTGGTCACCTCCATTGACAACCTTCTAATGAATTGGACCCGATCCCTGCACCTTCCATTTGGTCCAAAGATATTCCCGCATCTTCACTTCCAACCCCACCAAATCGCCATTACGAACATCGTCGGCCATGGGCAACCATTGACCACGGATCCATCACTCAAGTTACTATATATCCATTCTAGAATGGACATTGCGAAAAAAAATCCAACTCTCCCGTGAGGGACTAATCTTCTCCATATTCCGTCCATGACGGGGCAATCCCGGAGAATGTGTATTATAGTTTCGTCACCCAACTTGCAAACTTGACAAATGCTCGAGTCACATAAGTGCCTCTGTCGTCTCTCCACATTTGTCATTAGAGCCTGATGGGACACTAACCATACGAATAGGCGAACTCGCTCCGGTGCCACCACACTCCATACTTTCTTATAGAACCTCTGTACATCCGGTTTATGATCCTGTTCCCTGGCCAACAAACCATAAGCCGAAGATACTGTGAAGTCTCCGTTTGAATTTCGACCCCCACGAAATTCGATCCTTCGCTCCCGTAAACCTGTCAATCACCACCGCCATCAATCTCATCCGCGTCTCATTCGACACATAAGGTCCAATTCGTGTCATATCCCATCCCATGCCATCTACCCAAACTTCCTGAGCCACCTTCTCCATCTCCCCTGTCGGTAAGACTCCCAACAACATATCGGCAAATGGGGTATCACACAGCCATTTATCCCTCCAAAATCGCACCACTCGCCCATCCCCAATGATCCAATTCAATCCTGGTACCACCACGTTTCTGAGACCCATCGCTACACTTCTCCAAGTAGAAGACCAAGCCCCCTTACTCACTAGCCAAGATGTATCATGGATCGATCCCACTTTGTATTTATGTCGCAACACCTTCGCCCAAAGGCTATCCTGGTCATGTAAAAGCCTCCATCCCACTTTGCCCAACAACGCTACATTCATGTGCTTTGCAGCCCTTAGTCCCAAGCCTCCTTCATTCTTTGATAAGCAAACCCGCTTCCATCCAATTAGATGTTGTTTCTTCTTTTTTCGGGTACTCCCCCATAAAAACGACCGTGTAGCTTGATCCAACTTCTCTAGAACACTCGCTGGAAGGGTAATCGTACTCATGAGGTGGATTGGAATAGATGACAAAACCGATTTGGTGAGAGTCAATCTGTCCGCTAGACTCAGAAAACGTCCCTTCCACCCAGACAGCCTGGATGTAACTCTCTCCAATACTTCCCCGAAGGTATCCTTATTTATCCGCCTCTGAAGCACCGACATTTCCAGATACTTAGCTAGCTCCTTCGTTGCTCTAATCCCACTAGCCTCGCTGATCAAACTGGCCAAGTCGCGATGCACATGATTCGAAAAGAATATTTTTCGACTTTTCCAAACTCACTTTTTGGCCCGATGCCAAACAAAACCGCTCTAAGACCTTCCGTATCACCCGCACTTGTGCCACAGAGGCTTCAGCAAATAGGATGAGATCGTCCGCGAAGCAAATGTGTGACAATTTCGGGCCACCGCGAGACAAAGTAATTGGCTTCCACTCTTTAGCCGCAATAGAAACTTCAATTTCGTGACACAATCGTTCTATACGTAACACAAATAGATACGGGGATAGTGGATCTCCTTGTCTAAGTCCACGGGTCGATTTAAACGCCTCTGTTGTCTTGCCATTCCACAAAATATTTATAGACGGTCCGGTCACGCACTGCATAATCCACTTAAGCCTTAATATTACCGTTTGGAAAACCACTTAACGGCTACTTTGCCTGAGAGGACGTCTCTCACAGTCGTGTGTTTTCCATTAGAAGAAGAAAACTCAATTGTACCTATATGACTAAATTACCCTCGACGACCGTGTAGTTTTCATGATTATTGAGAACACTCTTTTAAATCAAATGAGGCCATTTGTGTACCTTACTAGGCCTATTATAACTGGACCTATAACAAACAAATTAACAATATCTTTCTGAAGCCCCAAATGGAATTATCATACGCCTAACCATAAGTTTATAATTGTTACTCTACGATAATTCTTGCATTTAAGGACATGGATATACAAATTCGAAATTTAGGGCATGTGTATTTTTTTTTTATAAGAGAGATAAATGAAGAAGAAAACTTCAAACGATGTACTCAAATTATCATCAAATACAATTAACAAAAGTTGTTCAATGTAATAACAAGATCGCTCAAGTTGACAATACCACACCCCATGGATCTTCACATCCTTCGGTACCCTAGCACCCAAGTTCGTATCAGACGACTGAATACTCTCGAACACTCCGATCACTTCTCCTGTCTCCGGTTTGGATCTTCACATCCTTGTTTTG
The DNA here is from genome assembly GCA_964056655.1 of Arabis hirsuta. Taxonomy (NCBI): domain Eukaryota; kingdom Viridiplantae; phylum Streptophyta; class Magnoliopsida; order Brassicales; family Brassicaceae; genus Arabis; species Arabis hirsuta. The sequence goes on from OZ053301.1 coordinate 857,360, forward strand.
ACTATTCTTCTCTGAGAAGTCAACTAATCCAGCAAACACCAAAAGCAAGAAGAGACACAAAACTTGTTCTCATGGTAGAACTTATGGTAGGACACAGGCTGAAGTCACCGGGAAAGAAGAGATGGAGACACAGCCAATGAAGAAAGTAAGCAATAGGACTGATTTAAAAAAACTCTAAAACAGATTCCATGTTTGGAGGAACGGTCTGCGATTGAACAAAAGTTTCGAGCTTTGTCCAATGTTTACATTACTTGTATCAACAAGGGAAGCAAATGAGCAAAGTTTCTACTCCCTTAATGATACAAACTAGAGGTGTAGGAGAGTCACAACTAGCAAGAGTGAGTGAGTGAATGATAGATAAAGCTCACTGACACATGTACATAAACCTTCTTCTACCTTACTACACATATACAGTTTATCAACTAATCCAGCAAACACCAAAAGAAGAAGCGTCATGTACATTGACACAAATCTTGTTCTCATAGTAGAAAGCAGAGCATTATAAAAGGTTTCAACTTTCAACTTTATCTTTGAATTTTTGCCTAAACATTTGTCAAACATCACTCATAAACCAACCTATATCCATGAAAATCAAAAGACAAAGGAAACCATCTACATTGATTCAGCTTCATTCAAAAGACCATTGATTTTCTCTACGAACAGCTTCTTCTTCCTCAGGAGTAAAATCATTCTCAATCTGAAACTTCTCACGAATCTCATCTGCACTGTTACAAGCCGCAATCTGATCAGCAATCGTTTGACAAAGAAGATCAAGCAAACTTTTAACATTCAAGTAATTCGAAGCCAAAATCATCTCGAAAATCGTCGATTGATCGGTATTCACAAACTCAGCATCCCATTTCTTCAGATCTGCTTTCTCCTCCTCCGTTAAAGCACCACCACCATCATCATCACCGATATGTCTCTGGCAATACTCGAGCACTTTCACGAGAATCCGGCTTGTTACGTTCGGTAACGGAACTTCGTTTTTAACGCAATCGTCTTCGATCAAGTGAGCTATTGTCTGGGATTGGAGTGCGACGGATTCATCGACTTCGAATGTATCACCATCGGAGGTTTTCAACACGATCGTCTTCTCTTCTGATGTCGACAGGGTTCGGAATCGATGAGAGATTTCTGATATCGACATGAGAGGAGAGGAGAGGAGAGCGATGATGAAATGAAATCCCTAATATTTATACAAGAACCCTAAATTTGTTATAGTCGGTGGTGCTAAACCGGATTCACCCAGATCGGTATGATAAAATTAAATCATAATGGAGTGGAGTAAACCATTCTGATCTTAAATGAATTTGAAGTTAGGATAGGCCCAATTATATTAGTTCGGCCCATAAAATACAAAAAGGTTTACAATTACCTACACATTGAGAAATTTAATTAGCTTCGTTTCGAGGAGTAAATAACAGAAAAGGTATACAATACATACATTGAGAATGCAAAATTGTGACATATTTATATACAAATTTTTTTTTGCTGATGAAACTTTTTTATAAATCTAAACCAGGTGGTCATGCCATGGACTCATGATTCATAAATATGGCCTTAATTACATCTTAATAGACCAAAAACAAAAAAATGACCAAACTGGTTCTTACTTCTTAGTTAACTAAACTTGAATATATATAATAGCACATTTTTCTCTCCATCTAAGGCTTCCACATCATCAACAAACAAAAAACTAAAATCAAAATTTACAGTAAACGTTCATTTAATTCATGTTTATTCATATCTAATGTTATTCATAAATATAAAGATTAAAATTAAATTAAAAAGCTAAAAACGAAAATAAGTAAATAAATAAATAAAAATAATAAATACAAGATTATGAAATCTTTTATTGATAATAATAATAATATAGGGACGCGAAACAAAAGTAGATATAGGGAGACATAATTTGTATCGGAAGATTACGAAATAAATATTAGTAAAAAAAATTGTTCGAGTAAAATTTGAGTGAATTTCATAAAGATATATGCACAAGACTAACATAAAATTTTTTAGATCGCATTCAAAGTTTCAAATAAATTAGTTCTCATAAAATCTATGACGTGGATTATTGGATCGGGTTATTATGTTTAAAATCGAGCTAATTCGTTTCACCATATAAATGTGATATGTGAAATGAGATAGGGAATTCATGATTAGATCGAAAATTATCTTATCATACGTTGCATTTGCATTGAAGGATAAATCGTTATTACCAAACTCATTGTAACATCATGAGTATTTTGTTCATCTTGTGAAGCAAATGATAGTTCATATTTGGCTCTTTTGCATTTAATATGACATTACATCATGTCCGAATCCGCATCTAATAATTTTTACGATTAAGTTATTTGTCAACATTAAAGCTTTTTGGGAGATGTTCTAATGAAAATTTAATATTAAAAGAGCTTCCGTCGAGGTTAAATATCGTGGGATGATAACCGAGATCGCTTCCTCTTTATTGAGATTCATAATTTAATTTGGTTACCACATGGGACATAGCGATTTGTTGCTTTTTAAATAAAAATTATCAATATTTATGTTACATATTGTTTGCTAATATATATATATATATATATATATATATATATATATATATATATAAATGTTTATATAAAATTATCTTTAAAAAAATGATTATATCTATATTCAATTTTTTGTATTTTTAGCTGTTAAATTAGAAATCTAGTAACACAAAACGCTGAACTTTGCTAGTTACATTTTTGTTTTGTTTTCTATAAATGTCATACAAACTTTTCAATGGATCAACATGAAGAAAGCACATATATTTGGAGCATTCATTTCGACTTTTGTTTTCACAGTTAGCTATAAAACGCTTTAACTCCCAAATCGAAGACTTTATCTAATAAGCATCCATTTTATATAGTATAATACGTATATATTATACGATGATCTTTACTAGTATTTTTTTAGTAGTTTTATTATATTTTACTAGGGCTTGCCTTGCGCTACGTGCGGGTTGTAGATATAAGTTTGTAAATTGATTTGTTAAAAGTTTGTTTTTTCGTTACTAAATTATATTTAGGTTGATTTTTTGTTATTGGTTTTGTAATTATTGCATTTAGAAGGTATTAATTAAAAGTTATGTTCGCTTTTGTGTTATTAATTTATTGAGATTTTTGTTTTTTGTTTAATTGTTTTGTAATTATTTGTTTATCTAACTTTGTTTTTTTTTGGGTGTGATTCTCATGTTTTAATGTAACTAGTTCGTTGTTATTTAATTTTCCGTATTCTTAGTGTTTGTTTATTTTCAGTTATTATTGCTATGAATATAATAACATTGTTCTAAATTCAGTTTATATTTCTAAAATTGTTTACAAAGTTTGGTTCTAAGCATTATTTATCATATCTATTTGTCATGGTGTTTTTTTTCTAGACCAAGTTTCTATAGGTTTATACGAAACAGAGTTTTAAATTACATATGAAATTTGACTCCCACATGAAAAGAATTTGAGTCTTTAAGTTTGTTGTAGTTTTTTCATTAACAGAAAACTATTCTCCGCACCAGAATATTGGTATAAAATATAGGCAATATATTTAGTTTTAGTCGAAGCAATCCTCTCCGTATAATAACTAAAAGAAACATATGCAGAAGATAGCAATTCATAAGTATAAAATCTCGTGACCAAAAGAAAAGCAGAGAAATAGAGTGGTGAAGAAAAAACAAAGTCCCACAACTTAGTCCACAATTCTAATGAGTATAATGGCTAAGTTAGTAGTTGTTTTTGAATCTAAAGGCACTAAAACTTTTGTTACACGAGAACAATAACCAATCACAAATTATGAGAATGTTTTTTAACAAGGGATAACAAATTCCAAAACACCCACAAATCATTTTGCATAGAAGATTTCTTTTATTTGTTGTCATTAGCTTAATATGTTGACATAGTATATGCATTATATATTCCCTACATATTCTATAGTTTGGAGGCATTAAGGGGAATTTGTTTTAAATCACAAGATTGAACATAAGATATTTCCTTAGAATATATAAATAAGATAAAAAGTTAGAATAAATATAAGTTTAATACAATATCTTCCATATGTTTTACTTTTAAGAAACTCTCTACAAATTCCTCTTATATAAATAAGATAAGGGGAATTTGTTTTAAATCGAAAGTTGAACATAAAATATTTCCTTAGAATATATAAATAAGATAAAAAGTTAGAATATTCATAAGCTTAATACAATATCTTTTATATGTTTTAGTTTTAAGAAACTCTCTACAACTCTAGATAATTGCAATATCTTCCATTTTCGACTCTTGCCCTCGTCGCTCTTAAAGACCTTTAACATAAATGCTCTTTAAGACCTTGAAAATCTTATATTATTTGAAGGAGTTATTGTGGAATTTTTTGAGTTTTTTGAGTTATTGTGGAGTTTTTGCCTTTTTTTGACAGAAATGAACTTTTTTTTGTATGATGTAAGCAAGAATATGTTCTTGATTCGGCCTTTGTAGTTAGTGTCAAAATTTTGACGATATTTGTAATTTGGAATGCTTTATATACATATATATATATATTCCATCTTTAGCTTAGTATTGAATGAAAATGTCTATTGACCAACTGATAGACATTCGAATGTTTTTGTTTTACTATTTGTTCCAATAATCAGATCAAACAAGCTTTGAAACCCATTTCTAACTCCTCCCGGTTCAAACTCTTGCCGATGAAAACAACCTTGTTGATTCTTGTTTCATCTTTTCTCCATAACTGGTCTGGTGATCTTTCAAATATCTCATGAACTCCCTATCCCATCCATCAAATACACACAGACGTCAGACATAATTCTACATGGAAGTCTTTAAGTATCAAGTCGAAATAATGATAAAGCACAGGTCAACAAAACTCTTAAACTTGTCTCAAACATATAAGCGTCATTGATATCAAGTTCAGAAAACTCAGAATTCTCTCCCAATTTAGCGTCACTTGATTCAATTCATCTAGGTATGGAGACGATTAGTAAGGTAGTTTTGGGTGAAACAAAAATTCAAGGATAAAGATGCACTAAACACTCACTTTAGAACATATCTTGTTTTGTCGTTACTACTTCCTGCATCCAACTTTGGTTCTGATTTGGTCAGCTTCTTGTTAATCATCATGTGACTTGATGATTCTCAAATTGGAGGAGATATGGTTAGACGCATATCTCAAAACAACCATGAATTGAAGAGGAGGAGAAGAAGAAAGGATATATCTCTTACCAATGATCCGCTGGAAAGTAAAAATCGTGTTTATAACAATTTGAACAATCGAAATCTGAAGAAGAATTTAGAAAGGCGAGGAATTTGGCAAGCGTAGAGCCATTAGTACTCAAGTTTCTATATATACAGGATCGGGTGGCTGTGAAAATGATGGAGCCATTAACGCCGATCTAGGATCGTGCCTTTAGGCGTTTTGAGTGATGGACGTGGGACATAATTAAAGGATGGGAAGATGAATCATAGAATTGAAAGATGGATCGTGGTATGAGTTTGGAGATTGTGTAACAGTGAACTCAGAAGCGGAGAGGAATAATACTGAGATTTAGAGTTGTGTCGTGAAGCAAGAAGAAAGGGAAGAAGAAAGACTTTTGTCTTTGGGCAGAAATTCACTTTCAGAACAAAAAACTTAAAATTGGGCTGAATTTTTAAATAATATTCGAAATAGCCGACGAAAATCAGAAAAAGTAAGTGACATGTCAAATTAATTGGTTGATTATATTCAACATTATTTTTGCCTATGTGGCAGCCTTGAGAGGGCATAATTTCTCTCCTTTTTATATAAAGCAGATACTAGATTATACAATAACATAATTGTATTTAACGCTTTAATATATGTTCAAACGTTTTGGTGTAAGTGTATATAAATGTGTGATTTATCTTTATTATTAAGTTTAATCGATTATCGACAATGAATATTTTACTTTAGATTTATTATATATAAATAAAATAACTATTAATCCACAAGCGGATCCTACTTTATAAAAGGATAAGAGCATGTTCAATGGGATAACCTCTTATGGAGTTCTAAACTATTTTTTTATTATATATTTTAGATCAAATAGTGTAAGAACTCTTTTAATAAGTTTTAATATAAATGTAACTCTAATGGTAGAACCCCATTAGGGGGTCTTAATAAAAAAAATTAATATTTTATTTTAAGTTGAATTTATTTTCTTAAAATTTATAAATATAGTACATTGACTAAAATAAAAATATATTGTATTTAATAAAATTTCAAACATACATAACATAAAAACATTTAAAATATAGATTTCCAAATCACAAACGGAAATGAACGCTTATTTTTAATCTTGATGTGGTCCAAATTTTTGCCATATATGCTCAACCAGATCATCTTTCAATTGTTGATGCATTGTTCTATCACGACGTCGAGTTCGAATATCCATCATATTGACGATATTTGTAGGCATATCTGTGGAATACGTGAAATCCACATGAGAACTTCTGTTTGTTTCTCCTTGTTCGAATTCTGATACATCAAACTGAGTGTGTTCATCTCATAATCTTTCCTATTTTTACCTTATCCCAAAAAAGAGCTAGGTTTTTTACAATGGCAAATCGAGCTTGCAAGACTCCAAAAGCACGCTTCACATCTTTCTGGACAGATTCTTGGCATGTAGCAAATAAAGATGCTTTCAGACATTGTGGAAGTCGAATAGATTGGATAAAAGTTGCTCATTTCAGATAAATACTATCTGTGAGATAGTAAGCCAAATGATACTCCATTCCGTTGATAAAGTAATTCACTTGTGGAGCTTGACCTTTTAATATATCATCAAAAACTGGGGAGCGATCAAGAACATTGATATCGTTTAAGGTACTTGAAGGTCCAAAAAACGCGTGCCATATCTAGAGATCATATGAAACGACAGCCTCTAAAACGATTGTTGGTTTTCCAGATCCACGTGAATATTGCCCTTTCCAAGCGGTGGGGCAATTCTTCCACTCCCAATGCATACAATCGATGCTTCCTATCATCCCGGAAAATCCACATACCTCTCCAATATAAAGTAGTCGTTGGAGATCATTTGGTGTGGGCCTTCTTAGGTACTCATCTCCGAACAAATATATTATTCCTTCGACGAAATTTTCCAAGCATGAAAGAGTAGTACTTGCACTGAGTAGGAGGTATTCGTCAACCGTATCAGCCGCAGTACCATATGTCATTAGACGAATTGCTGTTGTACACTTTTGAAGTCCAGAGAGACCAATCCTTCCGGTAGCATCTCTTTTTTGTCGAAAGAATGGAAGTCGATCCACAATATGCATGAACAAGTGTTTGTTCATTCTAAAACGGCGTCGGAATAAAGAAGCAGGGTATGTTGAATCTTCACTGAAATAATCGTTCCATAAAAGATTGTGTCCTTTTTCGCGATCTCTTTCTATATAGTTTCGTTTTTTCTTCGACTTGGTTGCCTCCCCACGATCACCAGCATCAATGAACATATTCTCGAAAGCTTCATCGAATTTTTTTTCAAAGCTTTGATCAAAACTAGCATCCAAATTTTCACCCGTTGATCCCTCGAAAGGAGTACGGGAAGAAGATGCCATATTTGTGTAAACATTTGTGAAATTTGATTTGTGAAATTTTTTGTGAAATCCAATCCAAATAGATTTGATTTGTGAAATTTGTTTTCTCACGGCAAGAGGAGAAGGAGAAGGAAAACAAAGAAGAAAGAAAGGAAAGAGGAGAACAAAGAAGTAATAAAAATTAGATGAGAAGGATCATATGAGAGTCGAACAATACACAACATAAACTTATATAAACTTTGAACATGATTTTTACAAACACGTGACTATAGAAAACTTATTTTCAAACATAAAATTTCAATACTGAAAAAGACAAAACATAGTGAAACCTATATATAAACTTGTCTTCTACCATACTTCTTTTACCTTTGGCCTTTGCTGCCTTAACACCAGGAGGACGAGTGGTTGCTTGATCATCTACAATGGTGTGAGAGCTTGAAGAGAGTACATAACCAGTCTCTAACTTTCTCCTTTTAGAGCTTCCATAAGCTTTACTATTAGAAAGCTCACACCATTTCTGGTCGTAGCGTAGCTCCAACCATGCATGCTCAAGGTTGAATTTATGCTTGTGATCATTGTAGAAGATTTGATGTGCCAATTTAAGAACATCATCCTCATTCTGACCACTACTTTTCTGAGTTTTTGCAGCCTCATAGGCTCCACAAAACTTGCAGACTAGATCATTTATCTTTTGCCACCTTTGCTAATAGTGACTTGGCTCCCTCTTTTGACGACCTATAACGTCACGACTTGACCCAAAGTAGGCTGCAATACGTTCCCAAAATGAACATGATTTTTGCTCATTACCCACAACAGCATCCTTGCTGGTGTTTACCCAAGAGCTGATGAGCACTACATCATCTGTGGGGGTCCATTTCCTTCTTTCTCTACGCTCCGCAGGTGTGTCTTCTCCTAGCTTTGGATCACCAGTATCGTGAGGACTAGACAGAGGGACTTCTGATGATCCAAGTTGTGTACTAGGATATTGGCTATCTCCTTGACTATTTAAAAGGTCCATAAAATTGTTTGAGTGACTATATGGATTCGTATAATCCATAACCTAAAAGTTTTGGTTATCAAAGAGGAAAAAAATGAAAGAGAAGAATGTATCAAAGAAGACAAAAATGAAAGAGAAGAATGTATCAAAGAAGAAAGAAATGAAAGAGAAGAAGGAATGGTTTAAAAGAGAATAATAAAGAGAAGGACATTGTTTTATGTTTCTGTTATACGAATGGTTTCGATTATAAATACAGCAGAAGAAGTTCTTCTTATTGTTTAAACCATTCAATAACATACTAAATTCTTTACCTAACAAGCATTCATCACATTGAGTCCTAATAACAATCCTAATAAAGCAATGAGACCTTTTAATAACAGTCTTAATAAAGCACAAATTCTGCATTTATTATCAGCTATGACTATAGAAAGCAATCAATGAGAGAGTTAACTATTTACCTAATCTAAAACTATCAAACCATTAACCACAAACCACAAACCATTAACCACAAACCACAAACCACAAATGATCAATCATTTGCAAGTATAAACAAGGCAAATGATCAGGCAGAAGCAAGTATAAACAAGGCAAATGATTTATCTAACAAATGCTTAACACATTCACATTATCTATATGAATCATATGATTTATACAACTATATAAACAACACGAACCTTCAAGGCTAGGCAGCAGCTTTGTCCTTGTCACTGAAGACACCAGTGGACTCGTGTACTCATCACCACCAGCCTCATCTCCATGAGATAACCTCAGGATTCCCTTGCAAACACAAATAACTTATTAGTTATCGCATTCCTTACACACAAATAAGCTAATCAACATAACTATACCAAGTTGAATACTATCTAAATAAATGATCTACACACTGGAAAATGAAAACACACATCCATCACACTCACAACAGTCAATAAGCATTCATCAAAGTAAAGCAGTCATATTAACTCTTTACCTAATCTAAAAAGTAATAGCAGTTCATCAAAGTAATAGCAGTTAATAAAGCAATCAATGAGAGAGTTAACACTTTTACCTAATCTAAAACTGTCACAAACAAACCACAAACCACAAACCTTGTGGTTTTATCACGCAGAAGGTTTTATACAACAAATAAGCTATTAGAGATCAGGCAGAAGCAAGTATAAACAAGGCAAATGATTTATCTAACAAGTGATATATTCATACACATTATCTATATGAAGCATATGATTTATAAATACTATACACACAACACGAACCTACCAGTTTATGGGACTGAGTACTGTATAAATAAGTCATCTACACAGTGAAAACACAAGGCAAATGATTTATGTACCAATTTGTTTAACACAAATCACTTATGAGATCCAAATTCTCACAACAAATAAGCTAAACAACATAAACACCAAGTTGAATACTTTCTAAATAAATGATCTACACACTGAAAAATGAAAACACACATGCATAAACGCAACGATCAAAAACGAATCAGAGCCAGTAATCAAATCCATTCAATCAACAAATTTGAAATCGAATCATAGGCCGAAGTAAGGATTTTTATCTATCTATTAGCGAAACAAGTTAAAACCCCTAAAAGCCGAGTAGATTAATTCCCAATTTTGAAAAACCCTAATTTTCAGAACATCACAAACCCTAAATTGAAAAGGTTGTTGAGAACCCAAATAAAAAAACCCTAAATTCACCGCGATCTACCAGTGGTTTGTAAAGGAATTCTTACCGTGCAAAGAAATCGGCTTTCATCTTCGATCAAATTGGCCAACCGCATCAACCAACTTCGGTGATCCTCATCATCTGTTGATGATAAAGGACGATCCACCACCGAAGACACGAGTTGGGAGTGATTTATCGTATGAAATCACTAGATCGAGATGTTTTTCGTCTCAAATCGCGATGAAATCGCATCAGAGAGACGAATCGCATCGAAGACGAAAGGGAGAGAAAAGAATAGTTTTTTTTCGAAATGGGATATGCGTAACACGTGAATACGCAGACCATGTATTTTTTTTCTTCTTCACCGAATAAAACAACAACACGTGACACTAAGATGCAGATCTTAAATGCCTTAAATAAGGACCGGTTTCGCAGATGAGCATTCATTTTTATTTATTTTTTATCTGTTTTGGCTTAAGTTATTTTGCTTAGAACCACCGTTGAACATAACCTAAGGGTTATTTCCAGAGAACACCACGTAACATTTTAGGAGAGAACATGTGGCATTGTATCCACTTAACGTTCTAATACTTTAAAAGCTAGCTTTTTTCCGAAAATGACGGCAAATGACAAAACAAAACACAAATCGATATTCCCTCCATTTTTGCTTTTCCACCTAAAGTTTTCACATCAAATTTCATCCACATCGCTTTCCATATATTTCCTCCGACAATAGACGTGAATTTCCCTAACTCATTTTTTTGTTGTCTTAGATTCACTTAGCAGAAGGAGTTAAGATGGACTGCCACCTACATCGTTTTCAAATGCTCACTTTTAACACTATTCTCTTCTACCAGCCACTACGCTTGCATCAATGCCGTATTTTACAAAACCAATATCAATGGTTGGTCACGTTTGATTCTAATTATATAATAAGATAGGATTATCACTTGTCACTTCTAATATATAACTTTTATCTTTTGTCATTTTATTTGTACTGTAAATCAAAATGAATGGTTAGATAAGAAAACTTATCTTGTGAGTTCTCTCTTTTTCTCTGTTCTGATATTAATGAGAGTAGATTTTGTTTGTTTTTATTCTAAATTGGTTTTTTAAAGATAGGTTCACAATTATGAAAAAATATTGAATTTGAGGGAATCATAAAATTTAAGAATTTTTTAAAATTCTTAAATATAGTTTTACAATTCTAAAAAAGTATTGGATTTTTAATTTTTTTTATTCTACGAAATTCAATACTTTTTTAGAATTGTAAAACTATATTTAAGAAACTCATTTAGGTAAAACAAACAAAATCTATTGATCAGTCATTTTGATTAAAAAGAGAAAGAGAAAGTACAAGATAAGTTTTCCTATTGGTCTCATTTTGACTTTTAGCATATACATAAAATGATAAAAAGATAAAATGTTATAACAAATGATAATCTTTTTATTATATGACTAGAACCAAACATGGCCACTCAATTACGTCATCAAAATAGGGTTATTATTTGCTGAAAATCAATTGATTTCAGTACTAGTGACTTGTATGAGTTGATAATATATAATTTTATTGGGATAGATTTATCGATAAAAGTTTCATACCAAATGTTTGATGAAATGACTTAATGTGCTTTAAAATTATAAATGGCAATTAAGTTTTCTATACGTATTCGATTTTTTCTCTCCATCTCCGACATGAAAAAACCTTAAAACCACCTCAATTTTACAGACGCAGAACACTTGTTTCCAATAGAGCAATTAAATGGGCCAAATTAAAAAGCCCAATAACCGAGTAAAACCCAACACTAAAAACACAGTTTTTTTGGTCAATCACGTGCCGAATAGTTTGAAAACAGAGCATCTCGCACGTGCCGGCTCAAAATTTTGAATTACGACTTTCAAAAAAAAAAAACCAAAGGGTAAAAAAAAAAAAATCGAGAAAAACAGAAAACCCTCTCTTCTCTCTCTCTCTCTCTCGGAAGACAACCATGGAAGCTATGCTTGTGGACTGTGTACACAACAGTCTTCGTCATTTTGTCTACAAGAACGCAATTTTCATGTGCGAACGTCTCTGTGCTGAGTTTCCTTCTGAGGTTCATGTTTCTTTTCTCTTATTTTTTCCTATGAATTTCTATAAATCGAAGCTATTAGAGATAGTGAAATACAGAGATTCTGGGTTTTTTTTGTATATGGGTTTCTATGAATCTTTAGACTTCTTTCGGATTTGGAATTTAATAGCCTCCTTTGAGTTCTTGGAGATCGATTTTGGGTTTCTTACCTTTTAAGCCCTTTGCTTCGCGATCTATATGTTGTTTCCTGGGTTAATTAGGGCATGAAAGAAACTCTCTTTTGATTTTTTTCCAGTAGCCTTTGTTACTACTGATCTTGTTTGCTTCTATCTTTGACAAATTTGCTAAACAAGGGTTGCTTCTTTCTTTACATTTCCCCCAAAATTTTGACTTTTGGATTTCTATATATTTATGTCGCAATTTTGAGTTTTTGTTATCCTTGGAACTTAGCTAGAGTACAACTGTTAGAGGAAATCTCTGGCTCTGGGTATACCTTGAAATTTGTGTTGATACAGCTCCAGTGCTAATTGGAAATTGAGGTGGAGAGAGATTTCGTTTAGCATTTGGTTCTGAATCAATTCCGACATTCGTAGCGGTTGTCAAAATTGCTAGCTTTAGTTTAGGAAAATGCATGTCAATATAAAAGACTAGCCTTTGAAGCTTTCTTGTTTAATCACTTCCTGATGTGTCCTCTTGTATATGTTAATCAGTTGTTCGCTTCAGTTAATTAAAGACTAGCCCTTGATGCCTTGTTGTTTAATTACTTTCTGATTTTTTCGTCTTGTATAGGTTAATTTGCAGCTATTAGCCACGAGCTACCTGCAGAACAATCAAGCTTACAGTGCATATCATCTGCTAAAGGGTGTGTGGCATGGTTTCTTAACCTTTTACTTGTTAGCGTTTTACTAAAACTTGTCTATAGTCCGAATCTTTCGGCTTCTTTTAGTAGGTTGTTTTGCTCATTGTTGTTTCGATGCTATGTAAAGGGACACGAATGGCTCAGTCCAGATACTTGTTCGCATTATCATGCTTTCAAATGGACCTTCTCAATGAAGCTGAATCTGCACTCTGCCCTGTTAATGAACCTGGTGCGGAGGTACTTAATGACTTCTTGTAGATTGCGTTTATTTGCTCACTGAATGTCTTCTTACAAACTCTCCGTGTCTGTGTCAGTATCTGGAACTTTTGTGTTCTCACTTAAGAAGATAATAACATAGCTCCTGGTTGTTCTGCAGATCCCAAATGGTGCAGCAGGTCATTACCTTCTTGGACTGATTTACAAGTTTGTTTCTTGTTCTCTCTCTATGCATTTTTTGTCTTGATTCTGAATGTCTTCGACGAGATGATTTCTCATTTATGATAGTGACCTTTTAGGTATACTGATAGAAGGAAGAACGCCGCTCAGCAATTTAGGCAGTCTTTGACAATAGATCCTCTACTTTGGTCTGCTTATGAGGAATTATGTATACTAGGTGAACAGAATACCTTTTCTGCATTCTTGGTCCATTTGTTATGGTTCTCTTACATTTTTATTTCCATCCTACTTTGTCAGGCGCCGCTGAGGAAGCAACTGCAGTTTTTGGCGAAACAGCTGCTCTCTCCATCCAAAAGCAGTACATGCAACAACTGTCAACTTCCATCGGTTTAAACACCTACAATGAGGAACGTAATTTGACTTCTACCAAAACCACAAGTTCTGAAGATTATAGTCCAAGGCAGTCCAAACACACACATGGCCATGGTCTTAAAGATATCTCTGGAAATTTCCATTCTCATGGTAATGGAGGTGTTTCGAACATGACATTCTATAATACTCCTTCGCCTGTGGCTGCACAGGTAATGTAACACTCTTTAAGATGAACAACTATGTGTCCGTCATGGCTATTAATTTTACAGTGCTTGCATCGCTTATTTATATCTTCAAAAGCTATGTTTTTGTAATTGTATACTGTATATGTGCGTTAAAGAGCTGCTGTGAATGAGACTTTAAATGATTTTTAAATCTGTCAAATTGTAGCTATCCGGTATGGCTCCACCACCACTTTTCCGGAATTTCCAGCCGGCTGTTCCAAACCAAAACTCCCTTACCACTGACAATTCCCCAAAGTCGACAGTAAACTCTACTATTCAAGCACCCAGAAGAAAATTTGTGGATGAAGGAAAGCTACGTAAGGTAGTATTCACATATCTGTACTGGTCTACTTGTTGCAATAAAGACACAATTCTGAATTTATTGGTCTTTACTTTTCTCTGTAATATTCTGATTCTTATTGGGGATGAACTCTGTCTTACTGTGAGTGCATGCTTCTTTTGTCTGCAGATTTCTGGCAGGTTGTTCTCTGATTCTGGTCCACGACGGAGTTCGAGACTGTCTGCTGATTCAGGGGCAAACACTAATGCAAGTGTTGCAACAGTAAGTGGAAATGGAAACAACACTTCCAAGTATTTAGGGGGTTCTAAATTGAGTTCTTTGGCACTTCGTTCTGTAACACTTCGGAAGGGACATTCTTGGGCAAATGAAAACATTGATGAAGGTTGGTAAATTTCATGCACTATATAACTATTTTGTTTGAAATTTGATCTGTTGTGATTTTTGTAATCATGCCTCCTTTTTCATTGTCGGGGGTGTATGTAATACTCAACACATTGTCATCCTGATTGATTTAGGGGTTCGTGGGGAACCTTTTGATGATTCACGGCCTAATACTGCCTCGACAACTGGTTCTATGTCTTCCACTGATGCTAAATCCTGTGATCAAGATGATGAAACAATGTCGGTTGGTGGCACAGCATTGAGTGTACAAAGAATCACAATTGGCGTTTCAGAAATTTTATGCCTCCTAAGGACACTTGGGGAAGGGTGTAGACTTTCGTACATGTACAGGTGTCAGGTAAGCACATTGTTCTTCCTCTATTAAATGAAACAAAGGCCAGATGAAGTTAGACAGGCTTATTTCTTTGTCTCCCTTGTGATTCTGGGTGGTTCAGGAGGCACTGGACACATATATGAAACTTCCACATAAACATTACAATACAGGATGGGTTCTTTCCCAGGTAATAAGTGACTCTTTTCTCTTTTAAGCTGTCATGTTTGAATTTAGCTTTTATTTGTACGGCCATTCTAAGAACTATTTTGTTCGGTTTGGTGGTTGTGTATAGACTATTAAAGTGTCTAACTTTAACGAAAGATTCCAAAGAGAATCCCTGCATGAATTGTTTGTCTGGTGGCCTGTGATATTCATTGTTGAAGGCACTTTGATGGTTTTTATACATACCATGGCACTATTAAATGCAGGTCGGGAAAGCATACTTCGAATTGATAGACTATTTAGAAGCTGAAAAAGCATTCCGGCTTGCCCGCCAGGCTTCTCCTTATAGCTTAGAAGGAATGGATATATACTCAACCGTCCTCTATGTAAGTGTGTTTCTCCTGGTTTCTAAACATAGAACCGCCTCTAAGTCTGATGAACTTTGACATTTTGCTTTTAGGCTCTGGGAAGGTTGGTAAATTTTTGCAAAGAAATCTCATGTATTGTGTATATTTGTGCAGCATTTGAAGGAAGATATGAAGCTGAGTTACCTGGCTCAGGAACTAATATCAACTGATCGACTAGCTCCTCAATCTTGGTAACTTTTGTTGAATGTCTCTTTCTAATTAATGCTTTCATTTGCTGTTGGTAAATTACAAAAATTAGCGATTATGTAGGTGTGCTATGGGAAATTGTTATAGCTTGCAAAAAGACCATGAAACTGCATTGAAGAATTTCCTGCGAGCTGTTCAACTGAATCCAAGATTTGCGTATGCACATACCCTATGCGGCCACGAGTAAGAAAGCTTTAATCCATTTTTACAATAATCTGTTTTAAATGCTCTGGTTGTTGGTCTAAGGACACTCTATGTTTACTGCCTCTGTAGATACACAACTCTAGAAGATTTTGAGAACGGAATGAAAAGTTACCAAAATGCACTTCGTGTAGATACAAGACACTATAACGCATGGTATGGGCTTGGAATGATATATCTACGCCAAGAAAAGTTAGAGTTCTCAGAGCATCACTTCAGAATGGCTTTCTTAATCAACCCGAGTTCCTCTGTTATAATGTCTTATTTAGGGACAGCTTTACACGCCTTAAAGGTTAATATTATTACTCTCATTTGATTGAGATTTTTAAGCTTACAAGTAAATCAATCTTATGAAGAATGACTAATGCTTCTTTTTGTTCTGTGTTTAACAGAGAAGCAAGGAAGCGATAGAGATAATGGAGCAAGCTATATTAGCAGACAGAAAAAACCCGCTTCCAATGTACCAGAAAGCTAACATACTTGTCTGCTTAGAAAGATTAGATGAAGCTCTAGAAGTTTTAGAAGAGCTCAAAGAGTATGCGCCTTCAGAGAGCAGCGTATACGCGTTAATGGGCAGGATCTATAAGCGGCGAAACATGCACGATAAAGCCATGCTTCATTTCGGTCTAGCTCTGGATATGAAACCTCCTGCGACTGATGTTGCTGCAATAAAGGTTCGAGTCATCCTATGATGAAAATTTTAATTTTATCTTCGGAATGTAATGAAATAATAGTAATTATTGTCTGAAAGCAGGCTGCAATGGAGAAATTGCATGTTCCGGATGAGATCGATGAGAGCCCGTGAAGACGTTGGTGCTCAAGAACCATGAAGAAAGAAGCAAATGTATGGGTTTGTGCAAAGCTTCCTACTTTGGTTTATAATCTTACAAGGATTTTGTAGCTTTGGGTACGAAACTGTAACACAGACACAAGAGCTTACCACATAAGATCTGAGCGTTGTATCATGAGTTAATCTGTATGTTGTGCATAACTACTTTATTCGCAATATAGAAATTAATTTAGAGACTTCATTTTTCCTTTAGTACTCTTTTTTTCATATTTCTTCAAACCAAATTTCATATTCTATTTCAATTTTAATTATGTATTTATTTGTTTCATATGAATAAATATCTATGGTCTTATTTGGGCTTGGCCCATGGTTGTGGCCTATATTGCCATCTCCAACTCCTGTCACAAAAATAAATAGGAAATTGTGTTAAAATTTGTTTTTTTTTTTTTTTTTTTGCTAAAAGTGTGTTAAAATTTGTAATAGCATGATTTTAATAAATTGAGA
Source organism: Arabis hirsuta (assembly GCA_964056655.1). NCBI lineage: Eukaryota > Viridiplantae > Streptophyta > Magnoliopsida > Brassicales > Brassicaceae > Arabis > Arabis hirsuta. Next base: position 874,788 of record OZ053301.1, read on the forward strand.
CCCATTGGATAAATCTCACGGGAGAACTCTTAAACCCTAAATATCTCCCCATCATCAACCTTCCCCTTCCGTGAGATTTAATCAACGGTGAATTCGTACCGTCAAATCGTTCTGCCTCATGTCTTCTTCCAGCGAAGAACCATTGATCAAGAAGACAAAGAAGTCATCGCCGGTGGTCCCACAGATTCCGACACTACCTGATGATTTGCTATTGAGCTGCTTTGCACGTGTCTCTAGACTGTACTACCCGACTCTCTCCTTAGTCTCCAAGAGCTTTCGATCTCTTCTTGCTTCACCCGAGCTTTACCAGACCCGATCAATCTTAGGTTGTACCGAGAGTTGTCTCTACGTGTGCTTACAATTCCCTACTGACCCTAAACCTCGTTGGTTCACACTATGTCGAAGACCAAATAATACCCTAACCAATGACACTAGGAAGAAGAAGAAGTCAAGTGGGTATGTTTTTGCTGAAATCTCGAAACCCGAATCTCCTAATGCGCACTGGTCGGGTGTTGTCGGAATTGGTTCTAATATCTACTGCATTGGCGGATCTATGTACAAATCGATCTCGTCTAGCGTCTCAATCATGGACTGCGGGTCTCACACGTGGCACGAGGCTCCAAGCATGCTGGTTAAGCGAATTTATGCATCAGTTAGAGTCCGTGATGGAAAGATATATGTAATAGGAGGAAGCAACGAGTGCAATTCGTCTAATCGGATGGAGGTTTTTGATACGAAAACACAAACTTGGGAGTTTGTGTCATGCCTTACAGGCGTGGAATCTACTTATCGTGATGTTTTGTACTCTTATTATAATAGAGAGATCAAATGGTTTGACACTAAAGTAAGATTGTGGAAAATTTTGAAAGGTTTGGCAGGACTACCTAAGTTTGCTCGATATGCCTGTGTTAAATTGGTTGATTATGGTGGAAAGATAGCCGTTTTATGGGACAAGTATATACCTTCCAGTGCATATCAGAACAAGATGATTTGGTGCGCAGAGATTGCCCTTGAAAGGGACAACAATGATGATATTTGGGGGAAGGTCGAGTGGTGTGGCGCTGTGCTTACAGTCCCCAAATCATATAACTTTGAGTATGCCCTAGCTACTACCGTTTGATGAATGACATATGAAAAAGACTTGAATAATTTTAGTTATTTATCATTTTATTTGATGATTGTGCCCCTTATTCCTAGCTGATAATATACACAACATTATTTCTTTTCATTTTTTCTTTTTGGTAACGGTTTCCTTAATTATTTTTAGGCCTTTACAAAAGAAACAAGAAACAGACGGGTTATATAAACCCCAAAAGCTGTGAAATGAAGAATGTTTTTTTAGCATATAAACGAACAATTCTTGGATTCACTTTTAGGGGTGAACTCTTGGATTCACCCCTAGTGGTGAATTCTTGGATTCATCCCTAGGGTTGAACTCTTGTATTCACCCCTCTAGTTTTAGCCAATCATTGTGCTATGTCATTTAACAATTAAAAATTAAATAAATTAAGAAGATAAAATAATTTGGGGTTTAGGATTTAGTATTTGGGGTTAGAGTTTATTATTTGGGGTTTAGGGTTTAGAATTTGTGGTTTAGGATTTATTGTTTAGGGTTTTAGGTTTGATATTTGGGGCTTAGGGTTTAAAATCCTAAACCCAACTACTAAACCTTAAACCCAAATTACGAAACCTTAAACCCCAAATAATAAACCCTAAATCGTAAATACTAAATCCTAAACCCTAAATAATAAACCCTAAACCCCAAATCCTAAACCCTAAACCCCAAATAATAAAGCCTAACCCCAAATACTAAACCATAAATAATAAATCCTAAACCCTAAATAATAAACTCTAAACCCCAAATCTTCAATCTAAACCCCAAATAATAATTTAGAGATTACCAATTCTCGAGATAGCTCCAAGTAATTAATTATGCGCTACGCTCGGAGAATCCGATTAGCACCAAACGAAATTTTTTTTATATATAAAAAACACCAAACGAATTTTAAATATTATAACTTCCGTTATATTTTTAAAATACGATTACATATATTTTTTTTTTAAGTATGGATATTGTTAAAATTGTGATTACGTGAACATAGATTTAGGTAGTCGTGTCTATAATTTGCAAGTATTTGTGATTTTTAAAAATATTTATTTTGGGTACCAACGTGTGTCATGTTTAAACCAATTGAAGGCAATAATTTTACGTTCATATTTAAATATGTGTACCGTAATTTCTGTCTTGAAAAGTTTAGCAAAATTGATCATTTTTATTTAGGGACAATCATGTATATGTTAAAGTAATCAATTGACTTAAAATTTTTTTGTAGCTATTTAATTAAATGAAACATTTGCTTAAGTAAATATATTATTTCTACAAATATGTTTTTCCAAGATTATTTGATAAATAAATATTGATTATATAATCTAAATTACTTGACACCAAAGTTTTTGTTAATTAAAGTTAATAAATAAATTTTAATTGATATACACTTTTTTATTCTTTATAGAAATTTTATAGAAATTTTGTAGATTTTGTTAATTACATGACACAATTTTGTTTTGTTAATTAAAGTTTTAGAAATTTTGTAGATTTTTTCTCTATTGTTTATAGAAAATGTTCAATATTTTTCAAATAAGGGAAAAGATAAAAGTAACACAAGTGAAAGGTTAAGAGGCATTTACAGAAAATAAGGATATGTTATCATAATTATACTTTTTTTTATCATAATTTAAAAGGAAAACATGTAAAAATAAAAGAAAATTCTTTATAGAAAGCAATTGTCTCATCATTATGTAGCTATTGTGGTTGTCTTATATAAGAGGTTCACGAGTTTCAGTAATATCAAACAACATATTTGTAAATTTATCGAGGTTGTTTTTTACCTTACAATCAAAGTTTTGTTATTGTTTTTCATGTCACCATGAAAACAACGGAAAGAGAAGACAATAATAATAATGGAGTGATCACAACCATTAAAAAAGGCGTAGAATTGATCCCTCTTGATCTAACGATCGAGATACTCATAAGACTACCTGCAAAAGCCATTTTCAAATTAATATGTGTATCTAAGACATGGTGTTCCATTATCCGTAGCAAACCATTCATAAAATCTTACATGTCAATGTCTATGTCTCGACGTCGTCTCCTTCTCACCTTCAAACTCGATCACAACGACGAAAATCAATTGCTCTTCATCTCCGCGCCTCATATTTCAAAAGAATCAAAGGATTCATCATCAATAGTGGCGAAACATGAGATAACGATATCAAAAACATTTCCAGTTGATGATTACGCAATCCATAATAATACTTCTTTTTGTGGCTTCATATGTTGTTCTCATCACGGTCAATTCATGGTAGGTAATCCAACTACGAGACAAGTCATAAACTTGCCCGAAGATCATGGGTTTGATCCTGATAAAATGAAGTGTTATATGCATTTGGGATATGATTCGAGCAATGATCAGTACAAAGTATTGCGTATGACCATAAAACCATGGAGCAATTTAGTTTGTGAGCATAGTGTATATACATTGGGATGTCAAAAATCTTCTGATTTTCCGTGGAGGCACATCGAAAGCCGTATCTCTAATTATATTCCTAGTTCTCATGGTGTTTACATCAATGGAGTTGTGTATTATGAAGCTAGGATAAAGCCATGGATTAGCTCTATAATAGTGGTCAGTTTTGACTTTGTTACTGAGCGTCTAGTTCAAATTAAAATGCCAGAAGAAATGTTAACTTACCTAGCAAACTTCAAAGGGAAACTAGCTGGCATTAGTTTCTTTGATTATACTAGCTTTAGTTTGTGGGTTCTCGACGATGTGAAGAAGCAAATTTGGTCGAAAACAGTAACTTTTGTTCATCCTCCTTATCCACAACTATCTTTTTCAGGAATCACTAATGCTGGGGAACTCGTTTTTGCGCCAAAATCGTTTTCTGATGATTTCAAAGTTTTCTATTTCGATATAAAGAAAAAGAACATGAGAAGAGTTAAACTTGAAGGAGTCACAAACCATGATGAGTTTAGGTGCCGTCGAAAAAATATTTATCATGTCTCAGTCTCATGTGACCATGTCGATGGTTTCTTTCCAAACTATTAGACTATAGATTGTGATCCGGTTTGTTCCGGTTAGATAAAATCAGAAATAGATTGGTTTAGTGATTATGTCAAACCAACTCTATATAAACACATTGTAAACGGATCTTATCCGATGGAAGAAAAAAACTGATTTTGGCTCTTTCTTCATCTTCTTCGTTTTCTCTATTATGATATCAGAGCATTTTCACTCTCTCATTGGCAAGATGGCTTTGAAGTCTATATACTTGTCATTTGAGGGAAGGTATTAGACTATAGATTGTGATCCGGTCTGTTCCGCTTAGATAAAATCAGAAATAGATTGGTTTAGTGATTATGTCAAACCAACTCTATATAAACACATTGTAAACGAATCTTATCCGATGGGAGAAAAAAACTGATTTTGGCTTTTTCTCCATCTTCTTCGTTTTCTCTAATAGAGAAAACGAAGATGATGAAGAAAGAGCCAAAATCAGTTTTTTTCTCCCATCGGATAAGATTCGTTTACAATGTGTTTATATAGAGTTGGTTTGACATAATCACTAAACCAATCTATTTCTGATTTTATCGAACCGGAACAAAACGGATCATAATCTGTAGTCTAATACAAACCAAATCGGTAGACACTAAGGTAGGATTGTGGAAAAAAATGAAGGGTCTGGCAGAACTACCTAAGTTTGCTCGATATGCCCATGTTAAAATTGTTGAATATGGTGGAAAAATGGCGGTTTTATGGGACAAGTATATAGCTTCTAGTGCATATCAGAACAAGAAGATTTGGTGCGCTGAGATTACGCTTGAAACGGATAACAATGAAGAGATTTGGGGGAAGGTCGAGTGGTGTGAAGCGGTGTTTACATTCCCCAAGTCATATCAATATGAGTATGCCCATGGTCTGTAAGCAGCTAAAGCCAAAAAGAAAATTGAGCCCATTAACAAAGACATCTTTAATTTTTTTTTACAAAACCACATTGAGAAGGGTCAAACTCACAAATTGTGATTCCCTTGACTTCTGTTTACACCACTACACCACAGACAAATTTTACGAAATGATGCCCTAAATTTGTGGATATATTTTGATGTCTAAAGCCCTTGCTTGTTGGCCTTTAGGCCAGGGCCGGCGCTGTATGCCCTATATACCACCGTTTGATGAATGACATATGAGAAAGACTGTAATCTTTTTAGCTATTGTGTGGATTATATCATTTTGTTGGATGATTGTGTCACTTATTTATAGCTGAATGATATACACATCATTATTTCTTTTTTTTTTTGGTACCGGTTTTCGTTAGATAAAAAATGGATGCATTGTTTCTTATTTAGGCCTTATAAAACAAACAAGAAACAAACTGGTCTTGAAACGACACGATTTAAGAAAATATGGCCGTGGTAAAATGATGATTTGTTCCTAATATAACGCTCCGACCAACGTCGAGCTATCGGTATGCAGGGGAAATCCTCATCCCCTCAGGAGAAATTCTCATCTCCCAATGGGCCGACGCCCACTCTTGCCCGTGGACCCACCCTTGTCCAACGGTCGGTGTGTTAGTCCGAGATGCTCGAAAGACTTGTTTACTGATCCTGAAAATCACCACGTGATATTTCCCGTGTTTTGTCCTCACTCATACAGTACTGGAAATGACTTCACAGTTGGTCACCCATCCTTCAATTGTTCTAGCCCAATCATGCTTAACTCTGGAGTTCTCTCTGGATGTGTGACGGAAAAGATAAATGCACTTTGGTGATGTAGGTAGCCAAATCAATTCTCTTAAGTCTCTCCGCATATACCACATGATATATCATGGTTTTTACCCGTTTTCGACCATGATATAAGTCCTTTTCATAGAGTTTTTTTGATATTTTCGAGTCTTTTTGAGTCTTTATAGGTTGACGGACGATTGGAGCTTAATGGGAGCTTTTGGAGCATTTTGGAGCATCGAAGAAAGAAGAGCCAAAGTGATCAAGTCGGAGTCGAGTTTTCAAGGCTGTGTCGATCGACACGGTCCTGTGTGTCGATTGACACACACGTGTTTGGCGTGAAGACTTCAAATTTTGAAGAAATTCCGTTTTTGCCCAAAAAGCCCAGAAGTTTACAGAAAGCTCAATCTGAATTTTAGACCTTATATATAGTTTTTCCTTAGGCTTTTAGGTTTTTTGGGGATCTAGTTTTTAAATTAAGACTTGAGAGAGGAGAGCTTTTAGGAGATTTCAGACTTCCGGACTTCATCGTTTTCGAATCTCTGTATCACTTATTCTATCTCTTTTATGCAATTTATTTCATTTATAATGTTTACTGCATCTATGTCTGAGTAGTTTGCTTGTTAGGTTTAGGGTAATTATATGGTTTGATGAGAAATCATTAGGATTGAAACCCTGTTAGGATTTATCTTTATGTTCTTCATCTAGATTGATTTAACTCTGATTTTAGGACTGGTCAACTGAAATTGGATATCCTAGGTTGCTTTAATAGATGCGAAAGTATTATTAACAACCGGACATAATTTTAGATGAGCAAAATTGTCTACTCGCAAAGAGATTTGGCTTAGCAATTTTGTGAACAATTGAACCTGAATTTAATACTTGATTTTATTCACTAAGTTTGCAAAGAAATTTGGAATTTAGGGATTTAATTATAGATAATCTCTGCAACGAAAGTTGATTGGTTTTATATTCGTGTTTGAGTTCTAGAACCGCGCTTAACAAATCCTAACCGTTTTTATCCTCGTGTCGATCGACACAACCGTATTTCGATTCTTTCCTTCGAATTACCCATAGCCTAACCTTTTGTCCAATTGATTACTAGAACTCTTATCATCATTCACTTTGTTTACGTTTGCTGTTTATTTTACATTCATCACTATTTACTTAGCATAATTTGAACTCTTTAGTCGATTGTGTGCTTTGATTCCCTGTGGATTCGATCCCTAAGTATCACAACGATCTCTTAATTTGAGAGAGTAGCTCAGGGCAAATTTGAGCATATCAAATTTTGGCACCGTTGCCGGGGATTCGATATTACCAATCGATTTTTTATATTAGAATTTTGTCTAAGTTTTTTATTTTTATTTTGTTACTTACTTGTTATTTTCTCTTTGTCTTGTGTGTTTCAGGTTTATACCTAATCGCGTTACCAGAAGCAACCGGAACGAAGAGCTAGTTGATCTCAACCTTGAGATTGGAAAGTTAGAACGAGCCAACCGAGCAACGAGAAAGACAGCCAATATGAACACCTTAGTTCTTATCAGAGGTGAAGACGGGTTACTTCAGGATAATGAGGGTCACAGACGCAATGCTCAGGGTCAGAAGATAGATGAGAATGGAGTTGTGATTTTTTAGGAGCCAGCTGAGCGAGGGCGTACTCTGGGAGAGTACAATAGGCCTGACGAGTTCTATGCCAACAAGGCAGCGATTCGTCCTCCTTCTTTTCCGAGAAACAATTTTGAGCTGAAGCCGGCTTACTTCTCACTAGTGGCTCAGCACCCATTCCATGGCCTATCCTCTGAGCACCCCATGGATCACATTGAGAGGTTTGAGGACTTAGCATCTAGCATTAAGGCTAATGGAGTGTCTAGCGATTATCTCTACTGCAAGCTTTTCCCCTACTCTCTGGGAGGAGAAGCAGCCTACTGGTTGAAGCAGCTGGAGCCGGGCTCGCTGACTACTTGGGAGGATACCAAGAATGCTTTCCTCAACAACTTCTTTGATGAGGCGAGATCCGAAGATCTGAGGACTAAGATTTCTACTTTCAAGCAGGGACCGACTAAGGCATTTAAGGCTTCCTGGGGAAGATTCAAGTCCTACCAGAGAGATTGTCCTCATCATGGGTTCAGTGATGTTCAGCTGTTGGGCATTTTCTTCAGAGGTATTGATTGGAGGTATCAGATGGCTCTGGATTCTGCTAGCGATGGGAACTTCAACACTCGATATCCGGAGGATGCACTAATTCTTATTGATAACTTGGCTTCTAGCAACAGTACCAAGAATGCAGACTTCGAGAGGAAGAAGCTTGGTGGGAACATAGATGGGAGCCAAATAGCTGAGGTGAAAGCCAAGATTGACTCTGTGCATAACCTGCTAGTGGGTAAGAAGACTGTTCAGTTTGCTCAAGAGGTACAGACCTTTATTCCAGAGGAAAAGCAGGATGAAGAGGATGTTAACTACATTAGTGGGACTGGGTTTCAGAGTCAGAGGTTCGGTAATCAGCAGGCTAACAGAAACTTCAACGGTAACAACCAGGGGACTACATTCATTGGAACTCCAGGCTCACCTAGCTATTCTCCTAAGCCGCAGTTTCAGAAGACCGAGTACCAGAAGCCTTTCCAGAGCAACAACATCAGGAACTACGGTTCATCTTCTTATCAGACACCTCCTCCTCAGTCATCAGAGACCGAGATGAAATATATGCTAGAACAGATCTTGGAGGGTCAACAGAAGATGACTGTGAGTTTTAACGGGAAGATGGATCCCATGTACCAGATCTGAATGGGAAATTCGAAGCCTTGAACACCCATGTCAAAAAATTGGATACTCAGTTTGCTCAGACCGCAGAGAATTCAAGGAGGCAAGAAGGGTTTCTCCCATCTAAAACGAATGAAAATCCGAAGCATAGTGTTGCTGCCATCACCACGAGGAGTGGGAAGACGCTTGTAGAGCCAGTAGTGAAGAAGAGACCTAGTGCAGAACAGTTTGACGAGCTTGTAGAGATCGATGACGATGAAACTGTCGTTCAAGACTCCGTGTCGATTGACACGGAAGGACTGTGTCGATCGACACACGTCAAAAACTTTAACTCTGGAAAATATGCAATCGGTGATTCTTCGAGCAAGTTCGACACTGAGGTCGACACGAGGTCAACTCAGAAAACCCATGTCGATCGACACAAGGACAGTGTCGATCGACACGGGTCCCAGACGAACCCAACCTTGTCGAAACCTTTGGCTGATGCAAAGGAGAGAGTGTATGTGCCTAAGATACCTTATCCTAGGAACGAGAAAAAGTCCAACCAGGAGCTAGAGGATGCTCGGTGCAAGGCTGTTATGGATAAGCTGGTTGTGGAGCTTCCTTTGATTGATGTTATTCGGACTAGTCCGGTGATCCGTCGTTACGTTAAGAGGATGGTCACTAAGAATTTGGGTCTTGAAGAAGAGGTTGCAATGATTTCAGAGCAGGTCAGTGCAGTGATTCCGAACAGAGTTCCAGAGAAACTGACGGATCCGGGAAGCTTTGTGTTAGATTGTCTGATTTTCAAGGAGAGGTTTCCGAGGTCTCTTTGTGATCTGGGCTCTGGTGTTAACCTGATGCAACACTCTGTAGCTGTTGGTCTTGGGATGACCGATTTCCAGCCTACTAGGATCTCCCTTATCCTAGCCGATCGGTCAGTGAGGATTCCAGAGGGTGTTCTAGAAGATGTTCCTATCAAGGTTGGAGAATACCTAATTCCTACTGATTTCGTTGTTCTGCAATACAACGAGGAACCCAAAGATCCTCTTATCTTGGGTAGACCGTTCTTAGCTACATTTGGTGCTATGATCGATTGCAAGGGAGGCAGTATTACTCTGAGTGTGGGCGATTTAGGGATGAAGTTTAAGATGGACAAGCTGATGAAGAGACCTACCATCGACGGTCAGACATTCTATATTGATACTCTCCAGACACTGCACAGGAAGTCTTCAATGAGATGCATCCCATTGATCCATTGGAAAGGACTTTGGTGAACTCTGTGACAGTGGAAGGTCAGCTTGATGAGGTTGCTAAAGGTTATGCTAAGATGATGGATGCTGGTAAGAAAGTGAGGCAGTTGGTTGGTAATGTGGAGCTAGTTGGAACTTCAGTGAAAGCTACAAAGGTCAGCGATTGGAGCGAACAAAAAGCTCCAAAAATCGAACTCAAACCACTTCCAGCCGGGCTAAGGTACGCTTTTCTTGGTCCTAATTCTACATATCCAGTCATTGTTAGTGCTTCTTTAAACAATGCAGAGCTCACTTTACTGCTAAGCAAGCTGCGCAAGTTTCGCAAAGCTCTTGGCTATTCTCTTGATGACATTTCAGGAATCTCTCCGGACTTGTGCATGCATAGGATTCACCAAGAGGATGAGACTAAGTCATCGATTGAGCATCAGAGGAGGCTAAATCCAAATTTGCAAGAGGTTGTTAAGAATGAGATCTTGAAACTTCTATAGGCTGGGATCATCTATTCCATTTCAGACAGTGTTTGGATTAGTCCGGTTCATGTGGTGCCCAAGAAAGGAGGAGTGACAGTGGTTAAGAACGAGAAGAACAAGCTGATTCCTACAAGGACAGTGACTGGGCACAGGATGCGTATAGACTACCGGAAGCTAAACGCAGCCACGAGGAAAGACTATTTTCCTTTGCCTTTCATTGATCAGATGTTAGAGCGACTAGCGAATCATCCCTACTACTACTTCGTGGATGGGTATTCCGGTTCCTTCCAAATCCCATCCATCCGGAGGATCAAGAGAAGACCACATTTACTTGTCCCTATGGCACTTTTGCATACCGCAGAATGCCCTTTGGACTGTGTAATGCTTCTGCAACTTTCCAGAGATGTATGATGTCGATTTTCACGGACATGATTGAGGATTACATGGAGGTCTTCATGGATGATTTCTCAGTCTACGGTTCGTCCTTCAAGGATTTTCCGGACAACTTGGAGAAGGTGCTTGCTAGATGTGTGGAGAAACACTTGGTACTGAACTGGGAGAAATGCCACTTTATGGTGAAAGATGGCATTGTACTTGGTCACAGAGTTTCAGCTGATGGAATCGAAGTGGATCGAGCCAAGATCGAAGTTATGACAAGTCTGCAACCACCTACTTTAGTCAAGGAAATACGAAGTTTCCTGGGACACGCTGGTTTCTACCGGAGATTCATCAAGGACTTCTCTAAGATTTCCCGCCCACTCACCACTTTGCTCTGTAAGGATGTCAAATTTGTTTTTGATACTAATTGTTTAGCTGTTTTTGAACAGGTCAAGCGGGCTTTGGTGAGCGCTCCAATAGTGCAACCTCCAGACTGGGATTTGCCTTTCGAGGTGATGTGTGATGCCAGCGACTATGCAGTTGGGGCTGTGTTGGGTCAGAAGAAAAATAAGAAGCTACACACCATTTACTATGCTAGTAGAACACTAGACGAGGCTCAGAGGAACTATGCTACTACAGAGAAGGAGTTGCTAGCCGTGGTTTTTGCTTTTGAGAAGTTCCGTCCTTACTTGATTGGAGCTAAGGTGAGAGTGCACACTGACCATTCAGCACTCAAATACCTGATGCAGAAGAAGGATGCCAAGCCGAGGTTGTTGAGATGGATTCTACTTCTCCAAGAGTTTGATATTGAGGTAAAGGATAAGAAAGGGGTTGAGAATGGCGTCACGGGTCATCTTTCGCAGATTCGAATTGAAGATAACGTCCCCATTGATGATTACTTCCCTGAGGAGAGTGTACACTTCGTTGAGGTCGGTTTGCAAGCGAGCAAAGGAGAGGATCAACACGTTTTCGGAGTTCCAGATGTCGTGTATTTAATTTTGGATTTCCAGAACCCGAAAACAGGTGTGTCGATCGACATACCCTATCGTGTCGATCGACATGGATGCCACTGGACTTTGACTGCAACGTTTGGAGATCCCGTCTACGCTGTTTCTGGATCCGATCGACCATGGTATGCTGATATAACCAATTACCTAGTTGCGGAGGATGTACCTAATGATCTAAAAGGGTACGAGAGGAAGAAGTTCATGCAGGAACTTAGGCGGTATTATTGGGATGAGCCTTATCTCTACAAGCACTGTGCAGATGGTATCTACAGGAGGTGTATTGCGGAGAGTGAGGTTCACGATGTGCTTTTTCACTGTCATGGTTCTGAGTATACTGGACATTTTGCCACGTTCAAGTCGGTCTCCAAGGTTCTGCAAGCAAGGTTTTGGTGGCCTACGATGTTTAAGGATGCTCATGCCTTTGTTGCACAGTGTGACAGTTGTCAGAGGAGAGGTAAGATAAGTAAAAGGAATGAGATGCCACAAAACTTCATCCTTGAGGTTGAGGTTTTTGATTGCTGGGGCATTGACTTTATTGGTCCTTTCCCGTCGTCTTATGGGAACAAGTACATCCTGGTCGCTGTGGACTATGTCTCCATATGGGTGGAAGCGATTGCTAGTCCTAAGAACGACGCTGCAGTGGTTGTTAAGCTATTTAAGACCATCATTTTCCCTCGATTTGGAGTCCCCAGGGTTGTTATTAGTGATGGTGGAACACACTTTATTAACAAGGTTTTTTCTAAGCTTTTGCAGAAATACGGAGTTCATCATCGCGTGGCCAGTCCTTATCATCCTCAGATAAGTGGACAAGTCGAGGTATCTAATAGACAGATTAAGGGGATCCTTGAGAAGACTATCAATTCTACAAAGAAGGATTGGTCTAGCAAACTGGATGATGCGCTTTGGGCCTATCAGACTGCTTACAAAACACCTCTGGGAACTACTCTATTTCACCTGCTTTATGGGAAAGCGTGTCATCTTCCGGTGGAGTTCGAACACAAGGCAGCATGGGCAGTGAAACTTTTCAACTTCGACATCAAGCCTGCTGCAGAGAGGCGTCTGATACAGCTAAATGAACTGGATGAAATCAGACATCATCCCTACGAAAGCTCTAAGTTATACAAGAAGCGGACTAAGGCATATCATGATAAAATGATCATCTCCAGGACATTCAAACCAAATGACTAGGTATTGCTTTATAACTCTCGTTTACAACTTTTTCCTGGTAAATTGCGTTCTTGTTGGTCATGTCCTTACACCATCACGATAGTCAGACCACATGGAGCTGTTGTCCTCATTAGCAAGGATGAGAAGGAGTTCACCGTAAATGGGCAAAGGGTGAAGCATTATTGGGCAGAAGCCGAGATTCCGGAAGGACACATTGTGCCTCTGGATGATGCACCCACTGCCTGAGCTCCGACACAGTCAAGCTAATGACTGAAAACAAGCGCTTAGTGGGAGGCAACCCACTGGTAAGTGTAAATTAATTTGATTTTTTGTTTTGTTTTACTAACTGTTTATTTTTAAGTATAGGTATTTTAGATTGGTTTTATTCAGATTTTTAGAACAGAATGACCCGTGTCGATCGACACGGACCTGTGTGTCGATCGACACGGCCCACGAAAAAAGGTAAGTGTTTTAAAACCTGATTTTTTCTCCTTCCTCCTCACAACCTCTTTCAACAGAATAAGAAAAAAAAAAGAAAACAACACGAAACCGATTTTCAAACCTTATATCTTTTTCATTCTTTCACTGATTTGTGCGATTTTGGACTCTAATCCACTCGGATTTTCATCCTCTTTCCGTTTCTAGTCACCGTTTTCTCAATCTGCAAAGTTACGACACACTAATTCCACTTTTTCAGTTCGACATTCATGGTAAAAATAGTTGATTTTGATTTGTTTTGGTTCAATTTAGGTATTGAGATTGTCTCCTATGCAATTCTAGAGTGATTTTGGATCAAATGCATTTCTTAATCTCGTTGATTTCGATGGATTGAATTTGGAATTGAGAAATTTGAGAAATTTTGGGGTTTTTAGGTGATTAGAACGATATTGGTTTGGTTTGAGGTTGTTGTTGTAATACATTATACGTATGCGATTGATTTACGTTGTTTGGAAGTGTTGTGGTTGATTGTTGCGGTTGAATTTCCTTGAATTGCAGATCTTCAGAATCGATGTTGTCCGTGTCGATCGACACGGCCTAGGCATGTCGATCGACACAGATGCATAGAATGTCAACTCTTTATTGATTTTGGATTTTTGTATTGGTTTTGGTTTGATGTTGTTTTGCAGATGGCTCCACAGGGTACCAAGCGCCAGAGAAAAGACAAGGAGGCTGCATCCGGTTCTGGTACACAAGCACAAACCGTTGCATCTCGTTCTCCATGGCCACGACCTGAGGGGGAGAAGATAGCCATTTAGAGGCAGTGGGATGAATTTCCTGCGAAGATTCTAATTCGCAGCGATGTTATCGACAGGGAGATCATGGAAGAATGGGATGACTACGACTCGCTTCTGTATAACGAGTGGTTGAAGGTTAAGCTCTCTCCGACCAGATTTGCTAGTGCGAGGACAATGAGTGGTTTGGATCTCAAGGCTGAGGTGTTGCGACTACTGCGGAATGCAGGGCTGGGGACCATTGCCACCCACCCTTACCCGATGTTCCCTGACTTTGTATGTCAGTTTTTTGCCTCGATGAGACTTGGTCGTACAGACAGAAGTGATGAGGGTGTTGATGATGTCGGGAAGTGGAGATTGAGCTTCAAGATTAGAGGAGTCTGCTACGCGCTCACTCTCTGGGATCTTTGCAGAGTATATGGTTTTGACGAGGACAAAGCTTATCATGAGCTCCCGGAGACCGTTTCAGACATACAGGCCTTCTGGGCGCGTTTTGGGACAGGAAGGTAAGCTGCTGCTGCCTCCACGCACACTGATGTGTGGCATCCGGTCCTTCACTACCTGCTCCGCCTATTCTCCACCACGATCCTGTACAAGGTGGAGCCCGGGAAGATGAGGCTTCAAGAGCTGGTCCTGTTATCGTATGCTCTCCGGATGGATGTTGAAGACACGGCTTGGGATAATTCTCAACCCGCGACCTGGTGTGAGTCTCACCCTATCATGGGGGTTGTTTTTGCACGCCATCTGCTCTCGCTGAAGAACACACTACTTACACTGAAGAAGAGCAGCAAGCCATTCGCAACTGGTAGCCTTCTTACCCCTATTTTCACATTTTGTGGAATTGATACATCCGTTTGCACTTTGAAGGGCCCAAGTTATTCTGTCGATATCGATTACCTGATGAGAACCACTTGGCTCAAGCAAGACGAGAATTGGATTTTTCGCCCAGTTCCTGGAGAGCAGCGGATGGTGAAGCTGTCACGTCCCGAGCTGATGACGATCTCGGCCAACCCAGATTTGTTGGCTTTCGAGCCGGACCAAAGACTTATGCGCATAGATGGTGTTGGGCGCAAGCAGATTACTCGGTACGCTGCTGCAGCTAGTACCTCAGACGTGGACACTTCCAGTGCTACACATCAGATTCCTCCACTACCACCCGTGCCTGACCGCCCTATGGAGCAACACGAGTTTCAGAGTTGGGTCGCTCAGAGTCTCCAGGTCATCTGGACCGCCATGTCTTCCTGGCCACGCTGTGGATGTGTCCGTCCCTGCCCATCTACTCCACCACATCACTCATCATCATCTGAAGAGGATGTTTAGATCATCGCTTATCCTTTTTTCTGTTTCCCTTTATTTTCTTTCTATTTACTAACTTTGAGTCATTTACATGTTTTATTTGAGTCAGTTTGTGCTTCTTTAGGATTTCAGAATTTGCGAACTAATGGGATTTGACTGTGTTTTCCTCTTTATCATGACTATTGAGTTGTGTTTTGCAGAATGATTTAGCTATGACACTTGAATTCAACGATGAAACACATGCTGCATCGGTCCAGAGCGCCCATGTCGATCGACATGGTTCACTGTGCGGATCGACATGGTCACATTTTCGTCTACAACTCTGCACAACTCATGCTCCGATTCAGAAAACCCGTGTCGATCGACACGGTCATCTGTGTCGATCGACATGAGGCCAACATTGGTAAAATTTCATTTTTCCTTCACAAGTTCATTTTCCTTTTGATCCTTTCGCCAATCTCAGGCTTGATAACACTGGGGACAGTGTTGTTTAAGTCTGGGGGAGGTAGTCGCTAACATTGTATTCGTTTTTTAGAGTCAGTCCAAAACGTTTCATTGAGTCAAAATAGTCAGTTGGAAACAATGATCCTTCTTTCGTTTAGTGGATCGTCTCTTTCAGTTGTGTGACCACTTTTCTAGGATCAATTTCAAAGGCAGACTAATGAAAAATCCTAAGGTTGACCAGTTAACTAGAGACGTCTGTTACTTCCGGCATAATTCTCCCCGGGTTCGAGCTAATTATGCGGTCTCCTCGGTGATTGGTGTTTATAGAGCTTGACTCCTCATTCATACCTGACAAGTGCACCTTTTAGTGAAAGTAATGGTATTCCTCTCCCTTGTTCAAAAAAAAAAAGTATATAATGATGATGATTGGGGTGAAATGATAGTTTTTGAGTATAAGATGAGGAAATGAAATTCCAGTGAGTCAGTACTCAAGAAGTGATCACCTGGAGCTCAAAAGCAGTAGTCTGAGTCCTTTAGAACGGATGTAGAGGACGAGCGATCTCACGACCCTGTCTCCTCACAAGGAACAATAGTAGTGAAAGCACTATTTTTGAGTTTCTGAATCGAATAAGTCTGGGGGAGAGAAAGAGTACCAAGAGTTGTATGGTTCACTAGGCATGGTATAGTATGGGAATGAGTCTAGAAGGCTCTTGGCATCGAGATCTGGGACGAGACCCAGCAATGAGGACTAGCGGGTTATGTTGAGAAGTCGTGGATAAATTTAGGAGGCTGCAAATGTCTATGGAGAAGTACATGGTGGTCTGGTTTTGAATTGGTTTTGCATTCTGTGGATTACTAGTTGAAATGGTCGGTCCGGCACTCCAAGGGAAGGTAAGTTTTTGCGTTTTCACATTCTTGGTGTATGTTTTCCTTGAGGGCAAGCAAATGTTAAGTCTGGGGGAGTTGATATATCATGGTTTTTACCCGTTTTCGACCATGATATAAGTCCTTTTCATATAGTCTTTTTGGTATTTTTCGAGTCATTTTGAGTCTTTATAGGTTGACGGACGATTAGAGCTTAATGGGAGCTTTTGGAGCATTTTGGAGCATCGAGGAAAAAAGAGCCAAAGTGATCAAGTCGGAGTCGAGTTTTCAAGGCTGTGTCGATCGACACGGTCCTGTGTGTTGATCGACACACACGTGTTTGGCGTGAAGACTTCAAATTTCGAAGAAATTCCATTTTTGCCCAAAAAGCCCAGAAGTTTACAGAAAGCCCACTCCGAATTTTAGACCTTATATATAGTTTTTCTTAGGCTTTTAGGTTTTTTGGGGATCCAGTTTTTAAATTAAGACTTGAAAGAGGAGAGCTTTTAGGAGATTTCAAACTTCCGGACTTCATCGTTTTCGAATCTCTGTATCACTTACTCTATCTCTTTTATGCAATTTATTTCATTCATAATGTTTACTGCATCTATGTCAGGTTTAGGGTAATTCTATGGTTTGATGAGAAATCATTAGGATTGAAACCCTGTTAGGATTTATCTTTATGTTCTTCATCTAGATTGATTTAACTCTGATTTTAGGACTGATCAACTGAAATTGGATATCCTAGGTTGCTTTAATAGATGCGAAAGTATTATTAACAACCGGACATAATTTTAGATGAGCAAAATTGTCTATTCGCAAAGAGATTTGACTTAGCAATTTTGTGAACAATTGAACCTGAATTTAATGCTTGATTTTGTTCACTAAGTTTGCAAAGAAATTTGGAATTTAGGGATTTAATCATAGATAATCTCTGCAAGGAAAGTTTATTGGTTTTATATTCGTGTTTGAGTTCTAGAACCGCGCTTAACAAATCCTAACCGTTTTTATCCTCGTGTCGATCGACACGGACATCTGTGTCGATCGACACAACCGTATTTCGATTCTTTCCTGCGAATTACCCATAGCCTAACCTTTTGTCCAATTGATTACTAGAACCCTTATCATCATTCAATTTGTTTACGTTTGCTGTTTATTTTACATTCATCACTATTTACTTAGCATAATTTGAACTCTTTAGTCGATTGTGTGTTTTGGTTCCCTGTGGATTCGACCCCTAAGTATCACAACGATCTCTTAATTTGAAAGAATAGCTCAGGACAAATTTGAGCATATCACCACATATTTTCTGAAACAAGGATGTTACACCTAATTAGTAGCATCAATTCTTCTATAAGCCCCATAAGCCCCAAAAGAGGTGAGATGAAGAATGTTTTTCTCGCGTATAAACCACACTTTATGCTTTCTTAATGAATTGGAGGAGACTTTAAGTTGCATAAAGATGGAAGTGTTTTGTTTCTCGAGAAAAAAAAAAGAGAAGAAGATGGAAGTGTTGTCATTTATAACTCAACTTGTTGAATACTAGAAATGATGCTATATGGAATCTACTCTAAACCAAGGAAAATAAAATCTATAAATTTAAAATAAAATAAATTTAAAAATTCGTCTACCAATAACCCCATAAGAGATTACATTTAGACTAAACGTGTAGCTAAACCCTCCTAAGCGCATTTCTAAGAAAATCATGATAACTTTTATAAAAAAAAGTTGACAGCAACAAAAATTATGATAACTTTAAAGCAAAATTATGGTATTTCTCAAAACTTAAAATTTATATATACGTATCGTAAATTCTTATAATCTTGAAATTTTAAATTTAGAAATATTGATCATTTTTATACATACAGTCCTCATGTGTATGTTAAAACAGTTAATTGCATTAACTGTATTTTTAGCTATTTAAGATGATTTGATATACTCAAATTAATTAAATATTTGCTACAAACCTTTTTGTTAATTAAAGTTTAATATATAAAACTTAATTGATATATACATTTTTAATTCTTTATTGGTTAAGAGATTTTAGAGAAAATATATACGCAGGATTTTTCTTTATTACTTGTATTTTTTTAATATAAGATTATTAAAATGTAGAGAATTATAATAAGATAACAGTAATAATTGCAACAACCAAATACAAAAATGTTAAATAATTTTGAAGCAAGAAAAAAAGAAGATAAAAGTAACATAATTAAAATCTTAAGAGGAAGTTATAAATTTATAGAAAATAAGGATATGTTATCATAATTATACTCTTTGTCATAATTTAAGAGGAAAACATATGTAAAAGTAAAAGAAAAATGTATTTAGAAAGATATTGTCATCATTATGTAGCTAGGTAATATATATCGTGTTTGTCTTATAGAAGGTTTTCATGAGTTTAACTAATATTTTATGGTTCCGAAATCCAAATGATCTATGTGAAAGAATTATATCAGTAACATCAAGCAATTTGTAAATCTATCGAGGTTGTTTGTCCCTTCAACTTAAAGTTGTAGATTTGGGTTTGTGGTTAGTCTTATCACCATGAAAGCAATGGAAAGAGAAGACAACAATATTGAAGGAGTGATCACAACCGCTAAAAATAGCTTAGACTTGATCCCTCTTGATCTAACGATCGAGATACTCTTAAGACTGCCTGCAAAAGCCATTCTCAAATTCATATGTGTATCTAAGACATGGTGTTCCATTATCCGTACCAAAACATTCATAAAAACTTACATGTCAATGTCTATGTCTCGACCTCGTCTCCTTCTCACCTTCACACACAATCACAACGACAAAAATCAATTGCTCTTCTTCTCGGCGCCTCATATTTCAAAAGAATCAAAGGATTCATCATCAATAGTGGCGAAACACGAGATAACGATATCAAAAACATGTCCAGTTGATGATTACGTAATCCATAATAATACTTCTTTTTGTGGCTTCATATGTTGTTCTCATCACGGTCAATTCATGGTATGTAATCCAACAACGAGACAAGTCATAAACTTGCCCGAAGATCATGGGTTTGATCCTGATAAAATGAAGTGTTATATGCATTTGGGATATGATTCGAGCAATGATCAGTACAAAGTATTGCGTATGACCACAAAACCATGGAGCAATTTAGTTTGTGAGCATAGTGTATATACATTGGGATATCAAAAATCTTCTTATTTTCCCTGGAGGCGCATCGAAAGACGTATCTCTAATTATATTCCTAGTTCTCATGGTGTTTACATCAATGGAGTTGTGTATTATGAAGCTAGGATAAAGCCATGGATTAGCTCTATAATAGTGGTCAGTTTTGACTTTGTTACTGAGCGTCTAGTTCAAATTAAAATGCCAGAAGAAATGTTAAATTGCCTAGCAAACTACAAAGGGAAACTAGCAGGCCTTAGTTTCTTAGGTAATACTAGTTTTAGTTTGTGGGTTCTGGAAGATGCAAAGAAGCAAATTTGGTTGAAAACAGAGACTTTTGTTTTTTCTCATTCTTTTTGGAATCTACAATTAACATTTTCAGGAATCACTGATGTTGGAGAACTCGTTTTTACGCCAAAATTGTTTTATGATGATTTCGATGTTTTCTATTTCGATATAAAGAAAAAGAGAACGAGAAGCATCAAGATTGAAGGAGTCATAAACCATGATGAATTTAGGTGTCATAGAAAACATATTAGTTCTGTCTCAGTCTCATGTAATCATGTCGATAGTATTATATGTTCTAGTTTAAATTAAAGGATTGTGTATCCATATTTTATGTTTCTTTTTTAGTTTTATTTTGACGTTGTTTAATCTCTTTATTTACTTTATGGCTTTATTCAAACCTAAAAATCATCGCATGAAATTTAAGAAGATGAGGATTTATGCATCAATAGTTCGTACACATCGATCGATCACTAACTAGAGGGATCAATGGATGTTAATCGCTTTTTGACTTGTTTTTCCATCATTTTCAACTTGGTCTAACTAGAAAATAATAGATCTGAAATCTAACTTCCTACTTCAAGCAAAGAATCAAAAGAATCAACCTTGGTCTAACCAGAAAATAATGGATGTTATTATATTCTCCATTTTTTCTCTCCCATTTGGGTATAATCTCGGCGGTTCCAACTGCCGACCGCATAAACGACTTCCGCAGCCACGTTTAAGGAATAATAATTTAGCGTTTTTAAAATAAAATAATACTCTACAATTATATGGTTAGCCCGCAGCATGTGCGGGTATGAGAAATTTTTGACGAATAAATTAATTTTAATATATAATAATATGAATTTTATCAATTTAATAAAAAACATTTTACTTGATTGCAAGTTTAAACTTCCATACATGTAGAAATATATGTAATACGCGTTTGGATGGTATTTTATCTTGAAATTATGCGTATCATATTTTAATATTTGTAGGTGTGTTGAAATAAAACACAAACGATGAATAACAGGCTATAAATTTTGAAGTTAGTGAAAATGTGTTTTAAAATATTACAAAAATTAGATATGGTTGGAAAATAGCGGGTAAAATTCGATATCTTTCTAGTCTTTGGAATAAGAATGGTTTCCTTAAAATAACTATGAAGCATAAGAATTTGTTTTTTAGTTATAGATATAACATAAAATAAAAAAAATTGTAATTGTTTTTGACTAATTGATTCAAATAAAACAGTGATTCGCAAAAAATACAAACATGCTATCATAGTTGTTTCTAAACAGTGAACAACTCGATCAATCTCATAACTGTTGGAACCATGATTTTGAATCAATTGGGCCATTGAGTGGGCTTGTGGTTTTGTCAAAATGGGTTCTAAAATGTGAATGAGAAAAGCCTCTTGGTTGTTAAGTAAGTGACACTTAAAAAGTCTCACATCTAAAGTTTGGGAGTTTTTCATAGTGTATATATATGGTCACTCATGTGTCTATGTTCAAAAACATAACACATCTATGGACCAAGTGTGAGAGGAGGGAAACTCCACACGCGCGCCGAACCGAACCGGGCCGGGTTTGGGTTTGGGTTTGGGTTGCGGTTAAGGTGGTTTTCTTCGGCGGTGTTTTTCCCCCGTTCATCCGTAAGTTCTTTCCCGAGAGTATCGTTTGAATCAGTTAGTTAGAATCGTTGTTTCGAGTGCTTGCGAACACGATTATCAGTGGTTGTATCCTGGGACTCGTGAATCTATCAAACCCGTCGCACTGCGGGAGATTCTTAGAGCTAAGGAAAGAGATTTCATATCTCGACTCCACTCTCTGTCTCTCATCTCTTCCCTTAACGTATTTCTTATCGCAAATCATCTCCAATCTCGTTCGGTCCTACAATAACTTGTCACACTAAAGCGAACCATTCCAGGCGATGCATCCAATACATATCACAAATGTATTTTTTGGCTAAAAAAAGACATCAAATAAAAAACAATAAAAAGTGAGTATATGAAATGAAAAATCAACATACAACAATAAGAAACGCATGTTAGAACTTGAGACAAAGCATCTGACAGTAATTTCTATAAGACAAGTTATGGGAAGAGAAATAGTTAGCCATCCAAAAAAATTTAAAAGATTCACAATGCAAACATAATCCAAAAGAATTGGCGAATCATGTTTTGTGTGTTGACAATGGAGAATTTGTGTTCATTATATAGGGAATGATGATTGGTTGATAGGATAATTCAAATCTTTGTACATCTAAAAGAAAATTCAAATTAGGAGAAAAATGCTACACAGTTTTAACAAACGAATTTTTGAACATTTTGGAGTTAATAATGGATATTCGTTTTAATTTATTTGTGAATTATTCTCTCATATATTTAAGGGATATTGGTGTTTGAAAGATTTGGAGAAACTGGTTTGAATTAAGTAGATCGTGTATTCCATATTTTTTGTTTTTTCAAATTGTAAATACATTATTAGCAAAGAAAAATGATTAGCTTAAGCTATGTCATCATTTTATCATTTTTCTTAAGACATGTCATCACTTTTTCAAGATATGTCATAGTTTTAGGCCAATAAAATTAAAAACACCTAAGGAGATTAAATAAAAGGGGGGAATTGCAAAAATGTCACTTTTGGTGTATACATTTGCAAAAATGCCGCTTAGGGGTGTCAATTTGCAAAAATGTCACTAATTATGTATTTTTAAAACTTAAATCTTAAAATTATAAACCCTAAAAAATGTTTTGATCCCTAAAACCCCTTAAACCCTCAAAACTAAACTCTAATACAACATAGTTAACCCAAATATAAATGATGTAATGAAATTTTTTTTTGAAAAAGTGTCATTTTTGAAAAGTGGTACTTAAAAAATTTAAGTGGCATTTTTTAAAAAAATTTCAAAGAAGTTAGGGTTCATGAAACTAAAGAAAACGACTTGGTTCTAGGCGTATGAGTCGGAATTTTTTGGTGGCGACGGCGAGTGAGGAAACAAGTTTAGCTGGTTCGAGAGATTTTCCGATTTGATTTAGGATCAAATTTTGTAACTTTGAGGATGAAATCTCCTATGTACCAGAAGGTCAGTGGAAAGCTTGGAAACCAAGATAACTGCAATAACATCTTCTCTGTACTGATGTTTGCTTCTGATGCTGAAGATAAATCCAACGTTGCGGTGGCTAAGGAAACCGAAAACCCGACAGTGTCTTTGCCCGATCATGATCGATCCTTTACATCTTCAGGCTTTCCTGATCACCCAAGTGTTGGTAAGCCCTTTTGTTTAGTAATCACTGGACTTGAACTCTTCTTTAAACCCACAAATTCAAAATCCAATTTTGTTGTTGTTGTTTGTTATTAGGATGATTATTGGTCTCTTCCGGAGATGCAACTATTGAAATTTACCACTTACTTTGAGACTGCACTTTCCGAAGTATCATTTTCATGGGTGAAGATGTTCAAAGAATCTCCTTTGTCCTCGCTGATCGATGTGAGCTATTTCTTTTACGTTTTTTGTGAGATTTTCTAGTCAAAGTCTCGAAGCTGATTATCTTGTTATAAACAGTTTCCGTTATCTCATATTTCTCAACCTGTCTACAAATCATCGATCGATTGGATCAACCAACGTCCAATTCGGATACTCTATGGCTTTGTACTAATTGCGTTTGATTGTATTCTCACTGATTTGGCACCACAACATACTTCTTCCAAATCTCAGGTAATTTTTCTTGCACCTATGCTGCTATGCATGTGTGATTGAATGGTGTACCTTTGTTTGACTAACTCCATTTTGTTTTCTTGTTTTTGTTTTACGATTAGGTGCCAACATTTATTGCATTAGCAATGGTAATGCATAGAAAATCTTATTTTTTTGGCTAAGTTATTGCCGATGCTGAGGGAGAGACCTATATATCAAGGAGAGGACAAGCTTCCTGTTATAGTTTGGATGATAGCTCAGGTTCGTGTGCTTATGTGAACTAGGACCTAGAGTGTCGAAATTTGTGTGTGTTGTGGAAGTTTTTAACCTGTAAAATGTGGACAGGCCTCCCGAGGTGATTTATCTACTGACTTGTATTCATGGGGGCATAACTTGTTACCACTAGTCGGTAATAAAAAGTGCTACAGCACTCGGTCAATGGATCTCATATTGCAGTTCGTTGAGAAGTGAATCGAAAGTTTTTTCTTGCGGTCTCCTCTGATATATAATTATTATTTAACAATCATCTGATGATCTTAATTGTGCACATTTTATTATCAGTATTTTGTCGAATCCAAAGGCTCGGACCATACTTTTAAATAAAGGTGCAAGGAAGGGAGAGCGGCTTATTCCACCTTCTTCTTTTGAGATCTTGGTGCGGCTTACGTTCCCTCCTTCATCCTCAAGAGTAAAGGTAAGTAGTAGTATTGAAAATTATATTAAAAACTTGATGCGGTTGTCGATTTTCTGATCACAAACCATGGTCTATGTACGTGCACAGGCTACAGGGAGATTTGAGGCAATTTATCCCTTGTTGAAAGAAGTGGCTCTTGCACCAGAGAGTGCAACATAAAGCAACGCAATGAAACAGATATTCAAATTTTCCTTGAAATTAGTCGGAGAAGGTATGAGAATGAGGAAAACAAAACGAGGTATTAGTAACACAACGAGACCTCGAATCCTTGAGTTTTTCTGCTTTCCTATCTCTATTCCAAATAGAGTTTTAATGTGTTACCATTGTTATAGGAAACCCTGTTTTAGCCAAGGAAGCTACATCAATCGCTATCTGTTCTTTAACCGAAAACGTTGACTGCGTCAAGCAGTTGTTGCTCTGCTTAAAAAACTTGTAGGGAAATGGAAGGATCATTCCTTTAAGCTATCATTATCACGGAGTGATACTCTCACTCTCAATCGAACTATGAAGAGCTTCAGGCTAAAGGTAATGCCTCTTTGCTCTTCTAAGCTATAAATCATTTCACCCTCCACGCACTTGTATTTTCATCTTCGACCTGACCTGACATGACATGCTATGTTTTTAGAACCGAAAAGGCGCCATCACTGAAGGAGAAGCCAATTATTCTCTTTACAAAGAAGCTGATAGCAAAGTAATCTTGGGGAGACTCTCCCATGGAATTGGCAACCTCATACTGACAATCATTATTGCTGTGGTTATAGCCACTGCCAGAGCCGGTTCTGTAATTTTATTCTATATATGTAATTATTGTGTGAAAATGCTATTTTTATTGATTAAATTTATTTATATGTAATTGAAGAACAAATTATTTTTAATAACAAATTTATATGAATTCATCTTGGAAAAATAACCATTACATAAGCTAGTTATTTTTATTCCTTCTCATATATAACATTTTTAATTTTAATAATTATTTTTCGCCCTTTACATATAACATAATTTTATCAGTTAAAGCTTTGATAAATAATTATATAATTGATACATACATCTATTAAATTCTTTATTGGCTAAGATATTTTTGTTATTTAAAGTTTTTTTTCCATTATTTTTTTAACATAGGAAGATTATAATACGTGATATATCGCCTAAAATGGAGAAAAATAATAAACAATACCAATAGTTGCTTGAAAGAAATAACTCCGAACAAGAAAAGGAAAAAAAGTAAAAAGGTGAAAATTCAAAGAAATATATATATTTTAAGAAAATATGAATATGATCTTGTCATAATTTTTTTTTTAATTTTAAAAGAAAAAATGTAAAAGTAAAATATTATACGGAAGAGAGCTGTTAAACAAAGGCATGCGATGGCATATAGGTGAGGGAAATATTCGAGCTACTAAGGAGAAATGGATCCCATCAAACCCACCAAAAGCTTTGATTGCTCCAAACTTGAACCAAAACATTCTCGTTAAGGATTTATGGTCACGGAAACAATGGAACACGAGACTGCTTCAAGAAGCTAACGTAGCCGATCAAGATGAATTTGTTCAAATGTATATACCCAAACATCCAAAAGAAGACAAACAGGTTTGGAATTATACTAAAGATGGTCTCTATACGGTTAAATCGGGGTATTGGCTCGCATCACAGGAAAGAGAAGAACTCATCCAACAACCCATTGGAAATGTGGAAACAAAAGCGAAGATCTGGTCGTCATCTTTGGCCCCAAAACTTAAAATGTTTATTTGGAGGACCTTATCCCAAGCTTTAGGTACCGCGGCTTCCCTCTTTGCAAGAGAAATTCCAATTGTCCCGAAGTGTCAACATTGTCACCAAGATAATGATACACCCAATCATATTCTCTTCACATGCCCAAACGCCTTCGATACATGGTCCTCTTCAATCAGAAATCCTTTCCACACCTCCACTCCATTCGATAACATTGATGAGAATTTCCAAACAGTACTTTCATTTACTAATCACTCGTCAACTGGAGAGATCAACGCTTCAATCCCATTCTGGACAACTTGGAGTTTTTGGAAAGCACGAAATGATCGCATATTCAATGGTTGCATTTGGATTCCTATGGATATTGCTCGTCGTGCTCAAATCGAATCCCAAGAATGGTCCTCGGCTATACACAACCCATCAAACGATACCACTCCACATCGTAGACCCCAAGCATCAACACCAATGACATGGTCGCCACCTCCTCCTGGTTGGCTTAAGTGTAATCACGATGCTACTCATCATTTGGGAGTTTCACAAATAGGTTTAGGATGAATTATTCGGAAAAACGACCATGACTTTATTTGTGCTGCATCCTCTTTTCTTCCAAAAGCCAGTTCTGTTCTCGAAGCCGAATGATTTAGTCTTCTCCACGCTATGCAAATAGCTTGGTCTCGAGGTTTTCAACATATAATATTCAAAAGTGATTCAAAACCATTGGTGGAGTTAATTCACTACGGCGAGTTAGTTCACAACCGCCGTAGGGACATAGCAATGAAAAATTTACTCAATGATATCAATCATTGGAGTAATCTCTTTGCAGGTGTTTAATTTTTTCACGTCAGGAGGCAACAAAACACGATAGCTGATCAGGTAGCTCACATGGGACAATCACATTCTTGTTGTATTTATAATTCTCTTCCAATTATTTTACAACATACTTTACCATGTGATGTATAACTTTTTCTCTTATTAAATAAAGAAGATGTTAAAAAAAAAACAAATCAATTTTGAAAGCATTTGTCATCATGATTAAGTAGCTAGGTATTGTATTTGTCTTATAAAAGGGTGTCATCACTCATCACATTCACATAGTTCTTAAACCCAAATGATCAATGTGAAAAAAATAGGTCAATAGCACCAAATCAATTTGTAAATCTATCGAGGTTGTTTAAAACTAAAGCTGTATGTTTGTGTTTCTCTTGTCACCATGAAAGCAAAGGAAAGAGAAGACAACAATAACGAAGGAGTGTGATCACAACCGTTAAAAATTCCTTAGAGTTGATCCCTCTTAACTAAAGATTGAGATACTCTTAAGAGAAAATGATAATGAGGAAATGTAAGCTTGAAGGAGTAGTCACAAACGATGATGAGTTTGGAAGTCGTAGTAAATTTCTTCATTTGGTCTCAATCTCATGTGACCATGTCTATAGTATTATTTGTTCAAATATATATATATATATGTATATGTATATATATATATATATATGTATATATATTAATAAAGGATTGTAATATCTTCTGTTTTTGTTTTTCTTTTTTGACATTGTTTAATTCCATTCTTTACTATATGTTTATCCTTTATTATATCCTAAAAATCCTGACATGAGATTTAGGAAAATGAGGATTAATAGAGCATCAAGAGACATTGGTCAAGCACTTGTTCAAGTACAACCTTGCATAGATCTGGTGCTATGATCCGCATGTAGTTTATTTATACCATAATATAAGGAATGAATCCGTGGAATTGTGCAAAAAAAAACAAAACAAAAAACTACAAAACCTTTTCTACATACATAGTTGGTGATGTCAACTGTATAATTAATTATTTACTATGTCATGTTCAGAAGGGATGATTTACGGCTTAACAAACTAGTTGGGAAGATATATTTTATAGCTCTTGATAACTCTCATGTTCACCTCTTGCATCCATGTATCTCAAATATTTGATAATCTCCATATGATCTTGTTCCAACACTTAAATCAATGAGAGTGCAGAATTTGTAAGAAATATCAAAGAGACAAACATCGTAAGAACTTCACAGAGAAATGAAAGAAAAAAAATCAAGAAAAATAAAATTTTATTTTAGATGGATATAAGCACCAATGAAATTCAAAACAATTGATGATTTAGATGTAACACTAAATCTTTACTAATTTCTTTGATAAATAAAGAGTCACTTTTATTTTTTAGGATAGGGTAATAAATCACGAGCATCATATATCAGCATGAAGACTCACAAATTAACACAGAATACATATGTTTTTTTTTTTAGGTCGAAATATATAAATTCATTAAACCAAACCGAACCAGTTCCGGGTTTGGCAACGAGCTCCCGGCTTCTTTATTTTGGATTCACATAATACATACGTGTGTTTTTATTTAATCAATGGAGACAATATTAAACTAAGAAACCAGCCAACTTTTAACATCTCTAACACTGAAAAGGTAAAAATGTCAACAATTACTGTCCGGAAATGAAGCTGAGAACAAATCACGGGTGTTGAATAAAATTCACATAGATCATGATACCGCAAGGACTCCTAGAGGGATTTATACGTATTTCAAAACTCGACTTTCGGTCTGATTAACGACTTTTGATCAATCAAAACTCGACTTTTGATCAATCAAAACTCGACTTTTGGTCTGATTAACGAACGTTTTTCACGTCAGTAATTCTGACTTTTGGGGTTATAAAACTGCTTGAATTTAAAGAATTTGTAGGAATGGGTAAACATTTACAACAAATCGTATGATTACCTTCAGTTTTAAGAATTTATTATTTAATACATGAATTTTTTTAAGAAATATCACATTTCAAAAATATTATTTTTTTAAAATTTGTAAAAATGTTATTTTTTCAAAATTATTTTTTTATTATATCATTTATTTATGTTTGGATTGTATTAGAGTTTAGTTTTGAGGGTTTAAAAGGTTTTAGAGGTCAAAATATTTTTTAAGATTTATAATTTTAAGATTTAGGCTTTAAAAATCTATAATCAGTGGTATTTTTTGCAAAAAAAACACCTTTAAATAGTATTCTTACAAATGTACATATCAAAAATAGTATTTTTACAATTGCTCCATCGTACATATCATGTATGTTTTTTTTTTTTTCGTAAAACATATCATATATGTTTATAACTTCTATTTATATAACTTCTATTTATACCATACTAATACGTGGACGTAAATAAATTCTTAGTTTTGCGGCTAGGGAAAATGGATTCGAACTCCCGATCCGACATATGTGACATATGATCTTCCTGTCGATATAATTTTTTTATATAAGACTTCATACGGAAATTAATACAAATCCTTTGACATAAAAAAATCAAAATCAAATTAAGGCATAAGCCTAAAATCTTTTGGGGATACATTTAAGGTGCTGTTTTTTACATCCAGATGTTTACATCCAGATGTTCGTTTTAGTGCAATTAAACACATTATCCAGATGGATCATCTAGATGTACTTCTAAAACTCTTGCAAAAATTGTAAATATCTAAAATACCTTCATTTACAATTATAATTCAAATAATGTTAGTTTTCTATATAATTTCGTTTTACATATAAAATCATAGATTTACACACAAAATTCTCTAAAAACCGTAAAATAATGAATTATCATTTTTTCCCGCAAAAAAAAATATTTTTCCGCCAAAATTGTAAAATCGGGAGATTAAGTTTTTCCGCCAAAACCCTAAAACTATGTGTTTTCCGCTAAAACCGTAACACGTAAAACTATGTGTTTTCAGCCAAAACTTTAAAATCACACTTTACGAAAAAATTGCCGAATATATATTTTTCCCGCCAATTTTTTTTTTTTGTCAAAACAAAATCGTGTAATTACATTTGTTGACCAAAATCATAAAATTATGTTATCCCACCAAACCTATAAATCATGCTTTTGGTGGGATAATGGCGGAATAACATTTTTCCGCAAAAATAATATTTTCCGTTAAAACCGCAAAATCGTAAAATTGTGTTCTTTCGCCAAACTGTGAATCACAATTTTGACTAGGAAAATGACGTAATTACATTTTTCCGCCCAAAAAAACAATCAAAATCGTAAATTTGTGTTTTCTCCCAAACTGTAAATTACAATTTTGGCGGTATTGTATTTTCCCGCAAAAAAAAAATCTGTCAAAACCACCAAACTACGTAATTATATTTCCACCAAAATCGTAAAATTGAGTTTTTCCGCCAAAACTGTAAATCATGATTTTGGCGGGAAAATGACGGAATTGGATTTTCCCACCAAAACCGCAAAATTGGAAAATTGTGTTTTCTCGGCAAAACTGTAAAATTAGATAATTGTGTGTTTTTAATTTAATAATAAAATTTATTTATGTAAAAAAAAAAACTTAAATAATTATTTAGTTATAATTGCAATTTAAATGTAAAAAATATTTTTAAATGAAGACATGTCCATTTTAGTCATTTGGATATTAAATGCATCTAGATGCCCTTCATAAAATAAACAAACAAACAAAAATACATCCAGATGAAGTATCCAAATATAAAAACGAACAACAGTCAAATACATCAGATGCATCTGGATGTTCCATATGGATGCACTATCCAGATATACAAACGAACAACCCCTAAATTCTTGTTTATTTTTTGTTGCCTATGCGAATCCATTAAAAACTCTCGCATTTTTTATTCTTCTCAAATTTTCAAATAACTTAGAGGATTGAGAAATGATCTCTTTTATTAGAAGTTTGAAAACTAGACTAAAAGGTAACAAAGCTATAAGTTTGAAAACTAAATGCAAAATTATAATAGTATATCCTAGAGTATCTCAATTTAAATAATTTCCAAAGTTAAAATAATTTACATAGATTACTTTAACTAATATTATACAATTCAATAAAAAGATAAACCTTCCATTTATTTCTCCGCAGCCCCCAAAGCATCTTCTATAAATACATTAGCCAAGAAAATCAATGTTCCCCACGAAACAAGAAGTTTATATAAGAGACACACAAACCAAACAAAAAATGAAGATAATGTCGTTTTTTGGTTATAGTTTTATCGTACTTGCATTATTCTCCATCTTAACTCAAGCCTATCGTCACGCTCCCGCTCAACCGCCAAACGCAAACACAAACGCTGATGTCAAACCGCAGGAAACGCTTGAGGTTCACAACAAGGCCCGAGCCTTAGTCGGAGTCAGTCCAATGGTATGGAACGAAACTCTAGCGACTTATGCACAAAGCTACGCCAACAAACGAGGCAGAGACTGCGCCATGAAGCATTCCTTGGGACCATACGGTGAAAACCTAGCCGCGGGTTGGGGAACGATGAGCGGTCCGGTCGCGACTGAGTATTGGATGACGGAGAAGGAAAATTACGATTATGACACTAACACGTGTGGTGGTGGTGATGGTGTGTGTGGACACTACACTCAGATCGTGTGGCGTGACTCGGTCCGGCTAGGTTGTGGCTCGGTGAGGTGTAAGAATGATGAGTATATTTGGGTGATTTGTAGCTATGATCCTCCGGGGAATTATATTGGTCAAAGTCCGTATTAATGATTTTGATTTTATAACGAATCAAGAGGAATAATATATTGATATATATGGTTCTCTGACTTTTCATGAAAATTAGTATATTAGCTCTCTTTTTTTCTTGGTAAACATTTTAATTTACTAACTACAATGTTAATGTAATTGATGTCATTCAAATCAAATCCAATTTTTTCATACCAACAAAAAAAAACCAAAATTTAAGAACGAAAATGATTTTGGTTAAAATGGTTTCACATTTTAGAATTCTAAGAAAAAACCTAAAAATAAATAAATGATTAAATGGAACTTGAAAGGACCCTACTAAAGAGTTAAAATGGTATGGTGGGATTGAAAGGACCCTACAGTAAATAGACGATTCAAAGGTTGAATCTTGGTATGGTGGGATTGAAAGGACCGTATTTGAGTTAGAATGGACCTCAAGGTTACCCAAAATTCTAAAGAGAATATTCTTATCTTGTGGGTAAATATCGCAGCCACAAATATAATCTCAACGACATGAATTTTCTACTTATGAATCGAGCTAGTAGTTCACGTGAGAAGTATGTGTCTCTTTACGGAGCTGATTACATCAATCAAATTAGAGGTTATTTACTTTAAAAAAGCAGAGTGGATTTCTTCACGGATGTGTGAGGAAATTCGAATTTATTAGAGAGAAAGCTTGTAACATAAGCGAATATGTTTTTTCTCAACAAAAAAAAAAACATAAGAGAATATGTGAATTCTTTGTTTATTCTGCTTTCGCTGATACGTAGGCTATCAGATTGATAAGTGAATTCGTAACTCATGGTGTTATGTCTGTTATTGTTATGAACTTTTGTTTTATCTCCCAACGAGACATCAATGCAGATTCAATTCCGTAAAAGACAGTGAAGTAAAAACCAATCAATTACTAGAGCATTTTTCTACTAAGCAAAATTATTTTTAATTATCATTATAAGTCATTCTCCATTACAAAAATTTATCTCATAATCATAAGAAATAGCTTAGGTCGTAACACGGGTGCTGAATTAGAAAAGAAAAAAAACTCATGAGAATTATAAGTTCACGTGGATTACAGTTTAGAGAGATTATGCCGGCAAAAAAAAAAAAAAAAAAAAAAAAAAAAGAGAGATTATACATACGTAACTAATAAAACCAATAAAAATTTGACGATTGGTAGAATTAACGAAGGTTTTTTACGTTTGTTCCAATAAATATTTTGGAAATTCTTTTAAAACCAATAAAGCCATGGGATTAGTTAATGATAAATAATTTTTGTTACTCTAAAATTAGAATCTCATCCTAAATTTATGCTATTTTAAGAAATTTCTAAAAGTAACTATATTTACCATTTAATAATTGAATAGAAAGAAACACAACTTCTTCTTTTTCTGGTTTAATGGTGAATATTGAAATCTCAAAAATAGGCACGAGACTCTTGTCTTTAAGGCTTATATAAGGAGGGACAAACAACATAATAGAGATCTAACAACTCTTCACAAAACAATTTTACAAGAAAAACAAAACAAAAATGTCGTTTTCTGGTTATAATAGCTTCATCATACTAGCATTATTCTCTATCGTTTTAACTCAAATCTATGGTTACCGAAACCTAAACCGAATGGATGATCTTCAACCGGAAGCAACCCTAGCGGCTCACAACGAGGTTCGAGCCGCGGTTGGGGTGGCTCCATTGGTGTGGGACGATGAAATTGCTGCCCATGCACAAAACTACGCTAACGTTCGATCCAAAGACTGCAAAATGCAACATTCTACCGATGGAACCTATGGCGAGAATATAGCGGCCGGGTGGGTCCAGCCTGTAGACACAATGAGCGGTCCGATCGCGGTTAAGTTTTGGTTGACGGAGAAACCTGATTACAATTATGCAACCAACAGGTGTAGTGATGTTTGTGGACATTACACTCAGATGGTGGCTAACCAATCTACACGAGTAGGTTGTGGTACGGTCAGGTGTTTTGATAATACGTATGTTTGGGTCGTATGTAACTATGCACCTAGGCCGATGGGTGATGCGAATACACGTCCGTATTAATGATTTTTTTTATTTTCGACGAATAAAAGTATGGTAATTATAAGGGTTTTCTGCAAATAAATCTTCCAAGTGGTTAGACTTTGCAATTTTACTCTTCATGTCAATTAAATGCAGGTCAACCCTCCAAGTAAGAGTCAACCCACAATATAACCTTCCGAATTTGAAACATTGAAGAGCATTTACGCCTACAAGCCTTAGAGTTCCTAAATTTTAAGAGGAGATTTGGCCATTTGGGTTTCTCATTTCAAGGATTTCGATTTGATATGTAAATTTTGTAGTTTTACAAATTTAGAAGGGTTATATTACGGGTTGACTCTTAATTGGAAGGTTGACTTGCATTTAATTATCTTAGAGAGTAAAATCGCAAACTCTAACCAGTTGGAGGGTTTATTTGCATAAGCCCTAATTATAATGTGTGATGTAATAAAAAAAAAAGTTTACAATAGATGCAGTTATATAAAACCAATTGGTAATTTAAACTTTCTCATAAAAGGATTGTAATTTAGTGATTTGTAAAGTCATTATCAGTGTATCACAGTCACACTAGTTGGATGTAAATTTTGGAGAGTGTCTATGTGAGTTATTGAAAATAAATAGGTTTTTTTTTTTGGGTCAAAATTGATTTACTCATTAAACCGGAAATGTGGTTGTACCGGACCTAGCCAAATTGATGTACATTATATCGCAGGAAGTGTTTGTAGATCCTTCAAGGGATGAGAGTTTGATATTTGAGCTTTTAGATTTCAAGACTGAGGTTGGAGATTATAGTAGTGCTCACGGGCAAGATGCCGAAGGATTCGAGGTAATCAATCACACTAGACTTTGTCCTTATTAAATGTTTTGAGAAAACGAATCAAACGTTCAATTTTTTTCGGATTCCGGGATCCAGAACTTGTGTTATTATTCTAGAGTAAGAGCTTTTGTTTTCATTGCCATACTTTTGGGATCATAAGCTCATAAACTAGCTTTCAGGATTTTGTTATTTTGGTTATTCTATTTTTGAAACCGATCAATATAGGACAATCACGTTTAGCTTCACAATTTGGAATTGTGCCAATGTGTGATGTCATCTATCTACCTTAAAAAAATTGGGTCTATGCTTCAACGGGAATACGAGACGATGCAAAGTTGCCAAATCAAGCTAGGATGCATGGTGCATGGTGTCTTGTAGTTTAATGCCGTTGTGGTATTGGTTTTTTTTTTTATTTCTTGTAGATAATTGAGAAATTTTAAAATATGTCACATGTTATATGCCGCTTTTCAATTATGCCACTGTTTAAAATTTTTTGCTAGTATGCCGCCCTTCTTTTTCAGTATTTCCACATTGTCCTTTTACTCATTTAATTTGACTTTTTCAGTTTTTTTTTCTGTTCATTTTTTTTTCCAGATTTCAGTTTTTTTTTCATTATTTTATAACAGATCTCAATTTTTTTTTTTTTCCAAATCTCAATTTTTTTTCTCAGATCTCGTTTCTCTACTTTTTTAACTAAATCTTATCTCTTTCTCTCAAAACTAGATTAAAAACATGAATTTGAATTTCACAAAAAAAAAAAAAAATTTAAGATCTGAGATTGAATTTTATGAATTGAGAAGAAAAATAAGGAGGAGGAGAAGAAAAAAAAATCTGAGATTGAATTTTTCTAAAATATCTGTAGATATTTTTTTTTTAAAACAGTTTATAAAGTTTTTAAATTGTCTTACAAAACCTTTTAAAAACTTTATAAACCTTGTTAAAAATCCTTATAAAAACCTTATAAATTTTGTAAAAAACCCTTATAAATTTTGTAAAAAACCTTTATAAACTTTTTTAAAACTTTTATAAACTTTGTAAAAAAACTCTTATAAATCTTTTAAAAACCCTTATAAATTTGGTAAAAAACCCTTATAAACCTTTTAAAAATCTTATAAATTATTATTTTAACTATTCAGTTTTAAAAACTTTATAAATTTTGTAAAAAATCTTTATAAATTTTGTAAAAAACCCTTATAAAAATTCTTATAAATTTTGTAAAAACTTTTATAAACCTTTAAAACTTTATAAACCTTTTAAAAACTTTTATAAACTTTGTAAAAAACTCTTATAAACCTTAAAAAATCTTTATAAACCTTTTAAAAACCCTTATAAATTTTGTAAAAAACTCTTATAAACCTTTTAAAAACCTTATAAATTATTATTTTAACTATTCAGTTAAAAAAATTTTATAAAAACTTTATAAATTCTGTAAATAACCATTATAAATTTTGTATAAAACCCTTATAAATTTTGTAAAAAACTCTTATAAATTTTGTAAAAACCTTTATAAACCTTTAAAAAACTTTATAAACTTTTTACAAACTTTTATAATCTTTGTAAAAAACCTTATAAATTTTGTAAAAAACCCTTATAAAACCCTTATAAATTTTGTAAAAAACCCTTATAAAAACTCTTATAAATTTTGTAAAAAACCTTTATAAACCTTTAAAAAATTTATAAACTTTTTAAAAACTTTGTAAAAAACTCTTATAAACCTTAAAAAATCTTATAAATTTTGTAAAAAACCCTTATAAATCTTTTAAAAACCTTATAAATTATTATTTTAATTGTTCAGTTTTAAAAACAGATTCATAACTCTTATAAATTGTTAAAAAGTTCATAAAAACGTCAAAACCTTAGATGAGTTAGAAAAACATCAAGAACAAATTAATCCAAATTATTTAACTCTTTTTTTTTAAATGTTTTTAAAAACCTTATAAACCTTATTAATTTTATAAGCCTTAACTTTATAAAAAAAATATCAAAATACTAGATGAGTAAGAAGAACATCAAAACCAAAACTAACCCATAAATAATAAAAAAACTTAGATCTGTAAGCCAAATCGAATAAAAAACCTTAGATTTGTAACCAAAATCGAATCAAAAACTCAGATCTACAACACAAATTAAACAAACCCAGATTTGAAAAAAAAAATTATGAAATCCGGATCTAGATCTATATGAGAGAGAGAGAGAGAGAGAGAGAGAGATTGATTGTAGATCTAGATCTACTTTTGGAGAGAAAAGAGAGAGAAAAGAAAAAAAAATCAGATCTGGTTTCGTGGAGAGAGAAAGAGAAAGAGGAAAAAGGAAAGAGAAATTTTTTATTTTTTTAATGGTCAAAATTGTTTTTTGTAGACAAAAAAGTGGCAGATTTGCAAAAGCACACACAGAGGTGCCAGGCTTGCAAAATGTGTTTTAATTTGTGGCATTTTTGCAAATGCCCCTAGATAATTTTGGTTTGATTCCGATTTTGATGTATATAATTCTCCAACTAGAGATAGGATTGGATACTTGCTAGGCATATAGGTTTTGGGTTTCACTATATAAACGTGATTCTTAGTGTTGTTACAGTGTCTGCTCAAGCAAACAGACAAATTGATATAATAGATAAAACCAATTAATCATTTAACAACATAATTTCAAAAACTAGTATTATCTCCATTTCTAAATGATTGATATTTTGAAAAAAAAAATTGTTTCTTAAAAAATTATTTTTTTAGATTTTTTATGTAGTTTTTATGGAGTAGTGATGATTAATTGTGAATTTCAAAGCATATTAATGATTTTATTGAATTAATGTTGGCTACAAGTTATAGAAAATTGTTTAGCAATATGTATATACTCTCTCTGTATCATAATAGTTGATTTTAAGGATGTTACACACAAATTTAAAAGGTATTAAATTCTTTCTTTTTTTCTAAATTAAAACATATTTCATCATCCAATTAAATACAATTTAACCAACATGAAATTAGTCTCCAGAATACAAAATAGTCATATCAAATAAAAATATATTTAATTTTGTATTGAAAACTGAAAAAATCATCTGATTTGAAACAAAAAAAAAAAATCTCTAGAAAATCAGTAACAATAGATAAAACCAATTAATCATTTAATATATTACTTATTTGTTATCAGTGTATTTTTTTAGAATTAGTGTTTACCTAATGATGCTGAAAGTTGCATTAATTCTTTTATCTAATCGTCAAATGTAATTGAAAACATTTTGATGCTAAAAATAATAATAATAACATTTATTCATAACAGAAGAAAACCACCATTCAACTAGTTCCTTGTAATAGTATTATGTGAATGAATTTTTCAGGTTTCCATTCCTCAAACAAGTTCAGTGACTGCTAAAGTGCAAATATGGTACATAATAGACTACATACCGAAGATATAGAAAGTATATTACTGGAAGCAAATATGGTGCATACTAGTATACTTATCGAAAAGTATATTACTAGAAGCAAATATCTGAGATATTGAAGACATAGAAGCATATTACTTACTAGATATTGAATACATAGAAGCATATCTGAGATTTACTATCTTTGCCTTTCGATGATTCAACTTAAAGTGGAAACAGATTTGATTCTCCAATCTTTAATCTTTTTACAAGCTCTTACTCTTTCTCTATCTCTTTACAATCGATTACGCGTATTACATTGTAAAATATGAAGCTCAAACACTTTTAAAGAAGCTAGGAGACATAACTTTTTTTTTATTCAAATGGCCTAATTGTATGCACCAAACAGAAGAAAACCACCATTTGACTAGTCCCTTGTAATAGTCTTTTGTGAATGAATTTTTCAGGTTTCCTTTCCTCAAACAAGTTCAATGAATGCTAAAGTGAAAAGGAGACCTTTCACACTCCAGCAGGAACAGACGATGAAGATGTGTTTGTCACTCCGACAGGAACCGATGATGAATGATTTTGACCGAGAGATTTTTCTTTCAGATGTAGAAGATGAGGCATTTTACACTCCAACAGGAACAGATGATGAAGATGCGTATCAGACTCTGACTGGATCTCCTCCAAAAGATGAAATGGTTCCGGCACCTGCTGAAGTTGTGGACTCTTTACCGACAAGAATTCATACCAACGAGGATGATGATTCTACCTGTAGCATATGTCGCTCAGAGTTTGAAGTAGGAGACATCATCATGACTTTGCCCTGCAACCATAGCTACCATACCATCTGTGTTGATCCTTGGCTTAAGAATCACAACAGGTAATACAAACAAACTAACATTTTTTCCGTCATTTACTTGTCTCGATCTAATTCGTGTCTCTTCAATGCAGAGTCTGTCCTAGCTGCCGTGAAGATGTGTGTTAGGCTAGAGAGGAGCCTAGTGACGAAGATTAAAGGTAGTTCTTCCATAATCAGAAAAATTCGCCAATCTTGTATGTAAAATAATCACCACGGAAAAACAACAAAAAAGTAGAAACATAGATTGAAAAAGAAACATAAAAATGGTAATTTCTTAGAAAGATATCTGGTACAGATGCAAGAAGATCATTTACTCTCTTCTTTACATGTTCCTTGTATGACATAAATAATAAAAACATTTTGTACACAAGAAAGACACATCAAAGAGGTTGCATCTTTCAGGTACTATAACATTTATATTGTTTATGAATGAATGTAGCTGTACTAGAACACATCAAAGAGCTTGAACAAGCTGTGCTACTGAGATAAGGAACTTACAAGAAAAGTATATTGTTTATGACTAATCTAACAATTAGTTTGATCATGGAATGCTCATGCCTATCAAAAAACAAAATACAAAAGTCCCAAGATAAACAAGAGATGCTCATGCCTATCAAAAAACAAAATACAAAAGTCCCAAGATAAACAAGAGCACATTTCACCTAGTTCGTCAACTCAAACTTACGGAGAGGAATATTCTCTGCCTCCGGGACAACCTCTGTGCGTCGAGTGGAGTTGCAATCTCATTCCAAAACAGAGCAGACATGTCCATGAGCTTTGTATTGCTCATCAATTCCTCAAGATCTCTCCACACTCTCGCTAACCTTTGGAACTCGCTCAGCATTTTGCAAAAAGGTATCACGCCTTGTTTTTATTCTGTGGATATCTCCACAGTCCGCGACGCACTAATGTTCTCTGGTTTTTTTTTTCATCAAGCTCTGCCACATAATTACAATTAAGACTTTTGATCAATGTGAGAGCTAGAAAATACTTTTGGATCATTGGCGTTACCTTTGTCTGTCATATAGTCCATTATCGTATTGTGCTGCATGACCTCCTCGGGGTTTAGCTTTGTCTTGTACAATGGAAGTCTAGAAAACATCTAACAAACAAACCTTACGACTCAACTTTGTTTCTATGATTTGCTAAGACCTTGATCAGTCAACTAATGAAACATGAGAGAGAGAGAGAGATCAAAGTATTACCTTGTAAACATGTCCTTTATAAAATCCATACATTTTTCTCAACGTGTATTCATCGCCGCTCTTAGGCCGGGTATTCTCGGCCTCCGGGAAAATCTCTATGTTAAAAGGAGTTGTGAGCTCGTTCCAAAACAAAGCAGACATGTCCATCATCTTCGTATCACTCATCAATATCTGTACACTTCTCCATACTTGCTCTAGTCTCAAGTACTCTTCGAGCATCTCACTAACTTGTTTCACGTCCTGTCTCGATGCTCTAGCTATCTCCATCTTCCGCGCCATACACATGTACTCTGGATTTAGTCCATCAAGCTCTGCCACATAGTAAGACTTTTGATCATTCAATGTAAGACAAGGAAGAAAATAATGTTTTTGATCAATGGTGTTACCTTACCTTTGTCTGTCATAGAGTCCATTATCGTCTTGTACTGCATGATCTGCTCAGGGTTTAGCTTTGTTTTGTATAATGGAAGTCTAGAGAACATCTAACAGAGATTGGAAGAAACATTTATGATTTGCTAAAACTTGAGGCAACTGATTAAACAACATGAGTTTAAACTATAGAGATGAAAGTATACCTTGTAAACTTGTCCCTGATAAAATCCATACATTTTTCTCAATGTGTATTCACACGTAGGATTTTGATTCGCTGGTGGTGACAAAGAGTGTTATGATTCATAAAATAAACAAAGAGACCAAAATCAAAGTGAAGGAGTAACCTTTTTGCATACCAAAGAGACGCTTGGGTTGATCATGCGAAGTCATCTTCTTCCTGAAAGATATCTCTGAGAATTTGGCTTAGTTCGAAGGACAAAATATTGTATCTGTCTATATTAGAACTACTAATTTACTTGTTTCTATCGAAAACTATATATAAGGAAAATTTAATAAAAATGGAATCAGTGTTATTTCCATTATTTGAATGTAATAATCATGTAGGGTTTCTCTCTCGTCTCTCTCCCTTGAGAAACAGCCACTGTTAGTTTAGGTGTAGACCCGTGGCCGGCGGCTCATCTAGCGTTGGTTGCTTTCGATTCTCTTAGTTTTCTTCAAAAAAAATTTTTGAATTAAGCTCATCGTTTTGGGTTGTTGTTGGAAGTTTCGAAAAGAGGAAGACTTTTCTGTTTAACCTCAAGTGGTAGGTCAAACAAAAGTGGAAGCACCGATACCTAGGGGTCGACGGGTTTGCATCAGTGACAAAACGCTTCTTCTTTCTATTTGCCTAATTCAATCTCGTAAATGTTGCTGGATCTCCTCCAGTGGTTGCAACGTTGCGGCTACGTCTCCCGTCGGTTATGGTGGATTTTTAGGTTATCTCATTGGTTTCGATCTCTTGCTAGTTTTTTCTAATTTCAGTATCGACGTCGAGGTGGTCCGATTCTTTGTTTCTGTTTATCATTTTGATTTAAGTTATGCAGTTCAAATTTGTTTAATGGTGGCTTCACCAAATCTATCTCACAAAAAAATTGACGAAGACAATCTTAGAAGGAGAATTATCTAAAAAGAAGAATTATCTTTAAAGGTATTAGATGTTTGACTGCTATTGTGGATACGGGAACACCTAATCGTTTACTTTGGATTCGAAACAAAACTGGCTTGGTATCGCAAATGTGTCATCAAAGATGTTTGTCTTCGCTCAATTTCCGATGTAGAAAAGACCATTAGTTTCTCTTTGTATTCCATCCGTTCACCTTCTTGTATGATGTAATAGGTTCTAAATCAGTTTCAATAAAATAAAATAAAATGTTAAAAAAAAGTAATAATCATGTAAAGGAAAATTCTATCATTCGTTTTCCTATATTTTAGGCCCTCAAAGATTGGGCCTGTTTTGTGTTTACGTTATTTTGTTCGAGAAAACGGTAGGAAACTCTTAGTTACGGTGAATTGGTGTTTTTTTTACTCTTGTTGATCCGTACGTCAAAGAGTAAGTTGGATTTAGGCTATGATTGAGTTTACGTTACAGTTTTCGTTTTTAGGGTTTAAGGTTTGTTAGGAGTTAAGATTGAAAATTTTTAGGTTTAAGGTTTTTATAAACTTTTAATAAGTAGTATTTTTGAAAATGAATAATTCAATGTTGCATTTTTTAAAATAGACTAATGTAGCATTTTTGTAAAAACTTATTTTAAAAGTGGTATTAACATTTATGGTGTGGTATTTTTTAAATTATGATGTTACGGAAAATACATATTTTAATTTACTATGTTTGAGTTAGTATTATTTTATATAATCTAATTTAATTTATTTTAATAATATATACTGCAACTTATTTATCGAAAAAATTATTGTTCATGTTAACTGGATTTATGGATTTATGGTCTTTCTAGTCCACGCTTGATTTTTGGAGACTTCGGAAATTAGAGATTTCAAATTATATGAGAACGACAAGATGAAATCTCAACAATTTGAAACCGCTGAAAATTGTTTGTGTCACGGTAATAAATCGAATAAACTCGCTTTGAAGGAGTCGAGAAACTTCAAATTTCGTCTGTTGTTGGTTCAAGTGGAGGAAGTTAAAAGGAAGTCGCCCTAACCATAGCACCAACGATAAAAACGATTATGAATGGGAATAGGCCAATCAGTTGAAGG
This sequence comes from Arabis hirsuta, assembly GCA_964056655.1. Classification (NCBI taxonomy): domain Eukaryota; kingdom Viridiplantae; phylum Streptophyta; class Magnoliopsida; order Brassicales; family Brassicaceae; genus Arabis; species Arabis hirsuta. Next base: position 917,324 of record OZ053301.1, read on the forward strand.
CCGAAAGAATCACCGTGAGCTTCGTAAGAAGAAAGCTAATATAGATATGAGATCAAAACACAGAAAACAAACCACTAATCGAATTATTTTCTTTTTTCAAAGAATTTATTTATTTAAACTTTTTACAAACTCATATAAACTGTATTATTCTATTAATAGTATGAATAAATCAAAAATGTAATTTGGTGGGTTGTATTAATCTTGTTGATGTATACCCACCTAAGTTTAAACTCGTTACAATTCATGTTTATTTAGGCAAAAAATATTTGATTCCTAAAGAAACTAGAAAAATACGTAATTAATATATATGTAGAAGTAGAACAATCTTTTTATTGATCAAAATATGATAGTAAGTACCGAGAATCAACAAGACATTGTTAATCAGTTTATGAACACTAGCTGGTGAGAATTGATCGATGCTGTTGAATCAAGAACGGAAAAGATTAAGATTGGTTTTTAGGATTTTTATCCTAGTAAGCTAAGGTTATTTCCAAGAATCATCCAATGGACCAATTCTATATATCGCACAATACTAAAATTAAAAAGGTAATAAAGTCAACAATTACTCTCCGAAAATGAAGCTAAGAACAAATCACGGGGTTGAATAACATTCACGTGAATTATAACATCACGAGGACCCGATTATACGTAACTTACAAGACTTATTGATACATATAATTTTATAATTGTGATTATTTTCTTACAACCAATAAAACTCGACTTTTCACGTCATTGATTTTGACTTACGTTGTTAATTACCCGTATTTAAGGATTTGAAAAAGAACGGCTTCAAGTAAACATTTACAACAAAATCGTATGATTGTCTTCAATTCTTTTAGAATAATTTTTATAGTATATGTTACATTCTAAAGCTGTTTTTGGACTCTTTCATCTTAAAGCTGTTTTTGGAGTCTTTCATTCATCAGTGATAAGTTTATAACTTATTTGTTTTCAAAAAAAAAAAAAGTTTATAACTTATCCCAAAAGAAAAATTTATAACTTATCAAATTGTTATCCTTGGATGTTCATAAATTCTTAGATGTATGGCTTATCTTAATTGACTAGCAAGTCTAGCATCTCCTCTTTTGATTCTATGCAGACTGGGCTAAAAATCTTTACCAAAATATGAGAATATATCACTTATCGGCACATATACTTTAGTTTAAAAAATTTTGCAACATCATATATAATTTAGCTTAGATGAATCACGTAGTGCCAACTTATAGCTTAATTTTTTTTATATTAATTAACATTTTAAGTCTTATATAAATATATTTATTGATAAACCTTTCCCAATAAAATAAAATTATAATGGAAGCAAAATTTACAGAAGATTTTAAACGTGGTGCAAAGAGAGTCGTCCGGAGTAATCGCGCATTTCAAGGCTAAAATTGTCTGTTGTGTAATAGTCCGTATAATTGTTCTCATAATTTATAATAATTCATAAATCTAAATTATCTATCTATATATATAGACCTATAATTTTTTTGGTATTCATCTATAAAGTCATAGAAATGCATTTAAACTCTTGGTTTTTGTATATCAAAATTTCAAATTTAAGATAACTTTTATTGACTGACTATATTTGTATTTAGTTGATTCTGAAATTGAAGATTTAATGCTTAAGTCATAGATTCTATACAATTTTCATCTAAACTTTTTTTTATCTATCTGTGAAGTCAAAGCTAGAAATGCATTTAAACTCTTGAATATTTTTTTTGCTATCAAATTTGGGATTATTGATTAACTATATCTATATGTATTTTGTTAGATCTGAAATTAAAGATTTTATACTACAATAAGAATTTTATCCTGAATTATGTTATTTTAAGGGGTTCCTATAATTAATTATATGATATTTGCTAATTAATGATTTAATAGAAATTCAAACCTTCCAAAGCAACTTTTATTGTTTTAATAGGTAATATTATAATCCCAAAGATAGCTACATGCATAGCCTATTTTTTTTTAATTCTGAGGCTTACAAAAGGAGGAACACAAACCAGAATAGAGATCACAACAAGAAGTTCCCAAACAATTTTGCGAAAAAGAAAGAAAGAAGAATGTCGCTTTCTGGTTATAACTTCGTCGTACTAACAATATTCTCTATCTTCTTAACTCAAGCCTATGGCTTACCAGGGGTAGAGCCAATCGATGATGTCCAACCAGAGGAAACGCTAAGGATGCACAACGAGATTCGAGCTGCGGTCGGGGTGGCTCCATTGGTGTGGAACGAAACCGTAGCGGCCTATGCACAGAACTTCGCAGACGAACAAGCCGAAGCCGGAGTTTGTTCGTACGACCAGATGAGACATTCTGATGGACCCTATGGCGAAAATATCGCCGCAGGGTGGGTCCAACCTACTGACCAAATGAGTGGTCCGATCGCGACTAAGTATTGGTTGACGGAGAAGCCTAATTACGATCATAAAACCAACAAGTGCAACGATACTTGTGGGCACTATACTCAAATTGTGGCTAATCAATCGTTCAGCCTCGGATGTGGCTCGTTTCGGTGTCATGATAATGAGTTGATTTATATTGTTTGTGATTATCAACCTATGCCAGTGGGTGATGCGAATACGCGTCCCTATTGATGATTTTGATTATGTGATTTGATAAAAACTTATATATATATATATATATATATATCTTATATATAGATGTGATTATATATGACAAGGATTTATGATCTCTTGTTTTGTACTATTAGCTAGTGTTGATATCGTATCACACCATTCAAAACTAAATGTGGTAGAATGTGTGTGTAAATCGTTGGAATAAAACAATAATAATATAATATATGAATTTTTCTTGCTATAGATGATTTTCACTATTTTATAATTAATTTGGAGTTATTTTCCTTTATATTTGGTCAATTGATATGTATAGTTAGTAAATCAATAAAGAAACAAATCATGTATTTCCATTTCTAAACGAAGTAGCTAGGACATGAAAAATTGCGTGCATTAAATTTTTTTTTTTTTTTGATAAAGTCATTAATAAGTTATTCATGATTTTTAGTTTAAAATAACTCATGCTGAACTGAAAATTTATATCTTTCAAAATAGTGGGTATGTATTGATAATCGATAATTGTCTGTGTATGTCAGAGTCAGACTAGATAAAGGCACAATTGTAGCATAAAATATGCAGCAAAATTTGGTCTTAAGGCTCGACTTTAAATGCTCAAAGATGTTGAGGAGTTTTTTTTTTTTTTTTGGTAAATGGAGGGAGTTCCCTTCCTCACTTTTATTCGAAAAGCTTAAAAGATTACAACGCTAGTCGAACGTGTCGAGGGTGCGCAGAGCATCGTCCGTTAAAATTGAAGCAACTACATTAGGAATTGAATTAAAGAAATGAAAACCTAACGGTAAAGAAAATGCATAGTTCGCTAAACCATCCGCAAGGCGATTCGCTTCTCTATACACATGTGTGACTCGGACTGTCCAGTCCTTTGAAAGGAAGTCATGGCACAGGCGTACCAGGAAAGACAAGGGGTGAGTATCACTAATCCCTGTACGAAGAAAACCAACCACACTTTCTGAATCCACTTCTACCTCCAATCGCGTGATCCTTTGCTCCCATGCCATGTAAAGCACATAGTACACGTCCCATAATTCCGCCAGGGGAGCTGAACAAATCCCGATGTTTACGGCAAACCCTCCCAACCAACTGCCCTCTCGGTTTCGTAGTACCCCACCCGCAGTAGCATTACCTGGATTTCCCCGCGATGCTCCACCAGTATTAAGTTTAACCCATCCGTCCGTCAGAATAGTCCAACCAATCATTCTTTCTACTTGCACTCCCCGATTATTGCGTTCTCCATTAGATTCATTTGCTTGTTTCACCTCTTGTGCTTCTTTGATGTATTTTACTCGATCTCTACATCGTCTGTTCTCATCAAACACGTTCATGCATCGCCATTTCCATCCCCACCATACAGCCATGGCGTACATGGTAGGCCAGTCGTTACTTTCCGGTATGGCTCCTCCTCCCAAATTGCCATAAATCCATCCAAGAAGTGGCTCCGTGAAAAACGTTTGTCGGCTTTGTCGTGACACAATCTTAATCCAAATCTCTTCCATTGCCGGACAATCTCTAAGAACATGTAAGATTGTTTCCTCCCCTCCCTTACACACTTGACAAATCCCCGACTCTAATAAATGTCTCCGATGTCGCTCAGAGTTCGTCATTATAGCTTGGTTCCCCACGAGCCACAGAAAAGTTCGTATCCTTTCCGGCGCAATCACCCTCCATGATGTTGAGGAGCTTAATGATGCTGTTAAAAGTCGCTATGAGATAACGTTCATTTATTTACTAATCAATTTCTGTTTATTTACTAAGCTTAATGTCAGACATCAACACTACTTTATGTGATATGTTTTCCTTTTTTTTTGTTATTTTAGTTTATAAAATGATTAACGTTGTCTATTAATAAATTTGTTAACAAAAAAAGGTTACTACTAATCATTTCTCTTAGTAAATAAATGAACTTTCTAATGGTCGGTCCACTGGTTTATTTTTTTCCTAATTTTATGGACCTATTACCTGTATTTATTGAATTTAGAGTAAAAAGGAACCAAAAAGGCGATGGAATCACTTTCCAAAAAATGCAATAATGTATAGTTTAGAAATGACACTGATTTTTGTTTTTTAATCCCTGTAATTTTTTGTATGTGTAACCGTAATTATTTAGTATTGATGATAAATAAACAACAATATTATTTGACAAAAACTCATAATATTAACTTTCAGGATTATAGAAATTATGGATTCGACTCTCAGGTCGAATAATCGAGCTACTATTTCGTATCTCAGATTTGGTCCAAGATCTTTAACATGATGGACTGGCAAAGAAAAGAAATTTGGAATTATAACTTGAAAATTATTAATAACAACGAGAATTAACCTCTTTTTATCAAGTTTCTAACAAATTAATAAAATTGTTGGATAGTGATTCAACTTGAAGTCTATGGAGTTTTAGCTAAGTGAATTCAGACCCTACTTGAATCAGAGGGTCTCAAGTTATTAAAGGAGAAGGATTGTAATTGGTCACGTGACACACACACATAAGTAGCTCGTTCTTGTCTTCTTCGTCGCTTCAAAGCAAGAAGATACACAGGTTGTTAAGTGATATTTGTTCCAAATCCACTAATTGTCAATTGGTTTTGAGTTGGAAACCCATGAAACTTAGTAACCCAAATTTAATAGACTACAAACATAAGATGATGAGCACACAAAGCTAAGATCAAACTTGGTTAGAGAACAAGGACTACACTTGGTAGTAAGGGATCGCAAGGGAGCAAAGATTGATTGATAGTTGGTGCAAGGCGAGTCCTGAGAAGAACACGGGCCTGTAATATGGTCGGCGAGGAATATACCGGTGAAAAGGGAACCAGAAATTAGGACTACAGTGAACAAGATTACTGAGCCGGTAATTACCCGTAATAAAGGATATGAAAAGGAACGGCTTCAAGTAAACATTTACAACAAATCGTATGATATTGTCTTCAAATTTTTAGACTTTTATTCATAGTATATGTTAAACACTAAAGCTGTTTTTGGACTATTTCATACATAAGTTTATAACTTATCAGATTGTTATCCTTCGACCTTACAAATATGTGGATGTGTGGCTGGCGGATGTAAGGTATTACATGTGGGGGTACATGCATCAACTGAAATATTAATATTAAAAATTTAGTAAAGAAGTTCCTAAAAGATTTGTTAGATAAGATGGTAAAATCCCAACTTTCAATTTAATCAATTGTGCACCCAATTTATCGCTTAATTTAACTTAGGAGAATCACGTAGTGCCAATTTATCGCACACCAGTGCACTCATCCTAGATCCGCCCTCACGTAAACAAATTGTTTACAATAAAATATATGTGGAGATAAGTGATATGCTAATATTTGGGTGGAGATTTTTAGCCCAATCCGTATAGAAGAATGGGAGAATCACAAAAATGCTAGTAAATTAATATTAAAGGCGGATCTAGAATGGGTGTAATAGTGCGATAAATTTTTAATCAATCACGTAAACAATTTTATAGCACACCATATATATAAGATGGCGATTTCTACTTCGCCAAAATCAGGACCAGAAGAAGACTTTGTTCAAAGCCGATTCACAGCGAGGGTCATAACCAGGACAGCTGTCCACTTCCCACCACACCACCTTCTTGTAAGGCGCTATCGCACCACCTAAAACAAAACAAAACAAATCGATCGATCTAGCTAGAGACGATTAGTTTTATGGTTTCTTTCAAAGCAAGTTTTCGATCAGTGTAGGGTTTCGGGAATATATATACACACACGAAACTTAGAATATCATTATCCTAACCCATATGAAAATGTCTTAACTCATTTTTTTTATATTAATTTTACTAAGACCCCTTGTCTTCAAGTTCAATACATAGAATTTGGAAATTCATAAAAATTTATTATATTTTAATTAAAAAAATGTTAAGACATGAGCTCTCTAATGGGCTATAAAACAAAATTGTATCCAAAGTGCAAATGGAAAAACGATTATAGAAACGAAACAAATCAACATGCCAAATTTATTTCACTTGGTTATTAGTTTTCCTTTTGATTTTTTCCGGTTCGATAGTTTGGTATTTAAAGATATACCCGAACCAGACTACTTGACGGGTGACGGATTAACCGGGTCTGAAAACACTGCTTAGGAGAAAAAATTTCGTCATAATCCCGTTTGGACGGCCACGATTAGCTAGACCACTGTAAATCCGGTGGTCCTTGCAGCAGATGATCAACGATCTGAGTTCTTCTTCTTCCTTGTTGGCTCATATGAAAGAACCCAGCGAACAATCTCAGTTACAGAGATGAGACTCTAAAATTCTCGAAACCCACCTTTTGATTTCAATCTGATCCGAGCCAGTGGTGCATGGAAGCTCTTCTACTTTCTACTTTGATCATCAATGGCGTCTTGGCTCAAAGCTGCCGAAGGTAATTTCACTTATAACTATGCGTAGATGAAGAAATTGTATGTTTCGACTAGACAAATTTTGGGGATTGTTTTTGGTTTTAATGGTTTCGTTATGTTCAGATTTATTTGAGGTTGTGGATCGAAGGGCAAAGTCTGTGGTTGAAGAGCTATCTGAAGAACAGTCCGATTTGCAATTGCCAGGTACTGTGGAGATTCTTTCGAGATTAACTCTGGTATAAAAGCTTTATCTTTTGGCTTTGCTTGATCTGTGATTACAATTTGAATGTTGGAACTGTCGAACGCAATGTGTACCGTTTACACCGGATTAAGCAGTTTCTGTATGTAACTAGTTAGATACATTTGCATTGTCCTGTAGTTAGTCTAAGCAAGGCTTTCCTTTATCAGTTTGGTGCTATTAGTCATGTATATGTCTCTTATAAAATATGTTTTCCTTTGCTTGGGGTGGTGGCTAAAGCTTCTAATAAGAAAGGGTCTCAAGGGAAAAGACCAACTTCAAAGAAAAAGGTATTTCCGTGGATCTCGTATCTGTAAGTCCTTCTCTTTGTTTGGTACATCAAGACTCAAGATGAACTTCTTTGGTTGTGGAATGTATTTGTAGGCTCGACAGAAACTTGTAAAAGAAGAATCTTCTAATAAAAGAGATTCTGATGATCAATCTGGCCCAAGGGTATCACAGTCGGAGGTGCCTCCATCGAAAAGTTATGTTTCCACCGACGAGGCCTCTTCATCAGGTCCTGTCTTGCAGACAAGAGATATTCAAGGGACTGATGCAGATGTCCCGAGTGTTCAATCGCTTCCACAGTCAGTGGCAGATACAAAAAGTGACGATGCTGCTGTGGTAGCTCCAGAATCTGTTGTGGACGGTGATGCTGCTGAGTCAACTTCAAATAGCAAGAACGCTGATGGAGATGTTCCAAATGACTCTTTAATGCAACCGTCACCATCTTTAACTGACAAAGAAATTGAGGTCGCTGCTAGTGAAAATCCGGTTAATGTTCCCCAAAAAGGAACACAAGGAGAGTTAGATGATTCATCAAAAAGAGACCTGGAAAAACTGGAGTCCGTGGTGCATCTTTCTCCGGTAGGCGAAGCGAATGTGACTCAAAGCACATGCGATGAGGCGAAAGTTGGCACCTCAATCAATTTGGATAAAGAGCAGGAACAGAGAGTTTCTGACACCTCAACCAATCTGGAGAGAGAGCAGAATCATAGAGCTGATACGACTTCCATGAAGATTCAAGATCAACTTGAAGAGGTTAGTTAGGGTCAAGAAACCGAAGAAAAATAGTAAATGCTATGTCTGCTACTTGAATTTGCGTGTATGTTGTCCTCTTAATAGTCTGTTGATCAGTCTTTACTCTAATTCTAGGCTCAGGGATTGCTAAAAGCTACAGTTTCTACTGGGCAGTCAAAAGAAGCGAGGTTAGCAAGGGTAAGCTCAGATATCCTTTTGCTACTTTTCTGCAGCAAATGGGTTATAAAACACTCTTTCTTTTGTCAGATAGGATTTTATCAAATGGGTTTCAGATGTATGCTTTTTTTGTTTTCATTTGCTTCTAGGTTTGTGCTGGACTTTCATCCCGTCTTCAAGAAATTAAGGCAGAAAACGCACAGTTGGAAGAGCTTCTCACCGCCGAGGTAAATTTCAACAGCTTGAGTTTCTTTCGAACCAGATAAGAAAAAGTAAAAGTGATACTTGAAGGTGTCCGGTGCACCTAATTATGTGTCTTCATTTCTACTGTAATAGCAAGAGCTTACCAAGTCATATGAAGCTAGCATTACACAGTTGCAAAAAGAGTTGTCAGCTTCTAAAAGTGAAGTGACGAAAGTAGAGTCAAGCATTGGTGAAGCACTAGCAGCTAAGAACTCAGAGATAGAAGCACTTCTCAGCGCAATGGATGCCCTGAAAAATCAGGCTGCTCTGAACGAAGGAAAATTGTCGTCTCTTCAGGTTTCTAGGCCTCTCATGTACTCACATTTTCTTTTATGTGCATCCTTTCATAGCATACCATGAGTCGTTAATGGTCCTATCAGTTGCCATTTTCTCTTCTACCCGACCAGATCTTAGCAAAATCCTTTACTTTTTTATCAGGCAGACATGGAGTCTATTATGCGAAACAGAGAATTGGCTGAGACTAGGATGATGCAGGTACTACGATATATTTTTTTCATTAATTTCTTCCAATAATTTTTTTCTGCTTTCTATATAGGGTTATGAACATATAAGGTCCACATAGGCTTGGAGTAATATTTTCTTTATTTCAGGCATTGCGGGAGGAGCTTGCCACTACTGAAAGGAGAGCCGAAGAGGAACGTTCTGCACATAATGCCACAAAAATGGTTTGTTGCCTGAACGATGTGGAAACTGTTTATAATGGAAACATGATCACTTTTTAAGATGAATTGCTCTTTCTAAGACAGGCTGCCATGGAAAGGGAAAGGGAACTGGAGCACAGGGCTGTGGATGCTTCCACAGCACTTGTTAGAATTCAGGTGAGGCAGAATTCTTGGATTGAGTGATACTATCACTAGTTTCCTTTCTCTTCTTGCATTTGTTCTTCTTTCTTTGGCAAAGAAAGTTAGGAAACCTTTGTATATTTTCATATATGCAAACAAAATAAAGATTCTGTGTGCTCGTTTCCGAAAAACTATTTTGATCTGTGACTTTTAAAATGGCTGGTACTTTAGAGAATTGCTGATGAAAGGACAGCAAAGGTGGCAGAACTTGAACAGAAGGTGGCGATGCTTGAGGTAGATAAACGTATCTTCTACGCGATTTGTTCCCCCATCATCATATATGTGAACTTCATTAGAAGAATTGGCAAATGATACTTAGGTCGAATGTACATCTCTAAATCAAGAGCTGCAAGATATGGAAGTTCAGGCTCGCAGAGGACAAAAGAAGTCACCAGATGAAGCAAACCAAGTGGTTCAGGTATGTTTTTTAAGGTTATTATGCTCTACATTGTGGAAGTTAACTTCAATAATGAGTTTCTTAGCACACTTTAAATTTTTGTTAAAGGTAAAAATTATAGACCATATATACAAAAAATATTTACGTTCTCTTGGTAACTCTGATAAATCATGTATCCGAGTCTAAAACTTCTATTCGATTTTTATGATGGGTAGTTTCACATAGAAAAATATACCTGGCATTATTGAATTCATATTCTAAAAGTGAGAAGAATATTCAAATCCTGGAAACAACTTTGATCAGCTTTTCAAAATTCAGATTTTGGCTATTCCAGAGAATTTACTTTTAATTATGCAGATTCAAGCATGGCAAGACGAAGTGGACCGTGCTCGGCAAGGTCAAAGAGATGCCGTGGAGAAACTTTCTTCAATGGAGGTATGTTACTAACCTTGGAATTTTTATGACCTAATGTATTTGTTGTTTAGCATTATGTTTACACATGATCCTTTTGTTTGCTATAGGCTGAAATGCAAAAGTTGAGGGTTGAAATGGCAGCCATGAAGAGGGATGCAGAACATTACTCACGCCAGGTGACATCCCCAGTTTCTAAGTCCCGTTCAACTTTTTTTGGATCTTTTGTGTGAAAGACCCATTATTTTACTTATTAACAGTTTAACACGGTATTGTGAATATGAAGATTTCATTCTATGGTTTTTTAACAGAAGTGCTTACAATTGATACCGTTGATGCATATGTTCTAGTAACAAGAGCTTAATTGTTGTACTTCTGACCTAGTAGGAGCATACGGAGCTGGAGAAACGCTACCGTGAACTAACTGATTTACTGGTAACTTCAACTCTAGAATGTACTGGTTCTATACATAAAAGTCATATTGAGAAGTTGTCTGATAACGCTTCTGGCCACGGTGTTTTGATGCAGTACTATAAGCAAACGCAACTAGAGACTATGGTGAGTGAGAAGGCTGCAGCAGAGTTTCAGTTGGAGAAAGAGGTCAAACGTCTACATGAAGCACAGGTTCGATATCAAAGCTCTCTACAGTTAATAAATGTACTTTGACATTTCCATGCTATTTACAAGAAAAGTTCTAAACTTGTTGATTCAGGTAGAGGTAGAAAAAAGCAGAGTTTCGCGACGCCCGTCAGCAACTTGGGAAGAAGAGTCTGAGATCAAGACACTTGAGTATGTCGTTGCAATGTATACACCTTTTCTAATATTAAATTTGTTCTTCGATGCTTACAAAGATATAAAAACAATTTCAGGCCTCTTCCACTGTATCACCGACACATGGCCACAGCGAGCACACAGGTAGGGGACTTTGGAACACATTTAGAGACACTGCTTCTCTTTGTTCGCTTTGAACTTTTACTCTTATGTTTAACTTTGTTCGCGCTTCTGTCTCCAGTTGCAGAATGCAGTAAAATTGTTAGACTCAGGAGCTGTAAGGGCTACAAGGTTCCTTTGGCGGTACCCGATAGCTCGCATTTCCCTACTTTTTTACCTTGTGAGGCGCTCTCTTACCTGTTCAATCTCATTTGCCATACTTATGAATTTACGGAAAACCTTTAACCTCCATCATTTATGAATTTGCAGATATTTGTTCATCTCTTCTTGATGTATCTATTACACCGGCTCCAGGTATGTTTGGTCCTTTAACACTGAATATCACATCACATCACAGTCATGGTATATGAATTCTCATTGTTTCTACTCTCGTGTAGGAGCAAGCCGAGGCCCAGGAAGTTGCAGAAATGACCAACAACGTTTTCAGACCATAAAAGATAAAGGAAAGCAACGAATGAAGGTTTATAAGAGATTGCTGAGTGGAGAAGCATACGTACTTATAGATTTGTATCAGAGAAGGTCTTGAACTTTTTTTAAAGAAGCTACTTCTCAGGATTCCACTAAGCAACAGTCTCCTCTAACCGTTGGAATGGGAAGAACTTAATGTTAGTAAATGGGTTTATATACACACGCTTGATAATGGTTGTGAAAGCATTTGAATGTTTATACCTAACCGATATCCTAACCAATATCCTAATACCTAATCATACTTGGAATTGAAACTCGTATGTCTATATAAACACATACGTATTAATTACCATCTCCAATATTATCAAATTCTCTCATATTATATTCTTGCGCTCCGGAAACAATCTTGCGTCTCTCTTCAATCCATCAATGGCGGCAAACGGAGGACCAACCGATACATGTGGCAACGTCTTCATGTTTGCTTTCCTTTGTTGGATGGCCTTTTATATGGTTATGATCGGATCAGAACCTCGCGTAATTCCGGTGCCGAGAGTAGAATTAGCTTCTATGGGTTTCACGGTGTTTAATATCACGGAAACTCGTCTTTAGTGCAAAGTGGGATTTGTCGATAAAGATCCCACATGATCTTCCTCGTCCTTATAGATGTCTTCAAGGAGACTTTCAAGCTTCCTTTCTTTACAAGAATGTTACTCTTGCTACCTCTTCCCCACAAAAGTAAGCAGTTTATATATTTTGATAGTTTCAGTTATATTCTATTCATATTAATTCAGAAGAAAAAATGAAAAACTAATTGAATCTTTATGTTTAATCAGATACTACAATCTCCGACACTACCAACCTCCGATTCTTGCGGTTGTTTCAGAAAAAGATATCGGCAGCTTGATTGGACAAGAAATCATAGAAGATATCAAAGAAAAGAAGGAAGTGAAATTCGGATTGCGGTTTCTTCTTTCGGATTGCAGATACAGGACAACCGGAATAATGAGCTATGCGTGCGATGAAGCTGTCTTGCGGTTCGAACCAGGATCCGAGATGAATGCGACTGTGTTTGGGAACCACCCAAGCTGCAACAATTTTTAACTTACTCCACGTTATAATAACTAGTTCATTGGTTTTGTTTTTTGTTTTCCTTCTCTTGTTTTTTATTAAAAGTTTGCAACTATTTTGAGTTTAATTTAGGTTTTTTTTACTGAATAACAATATACCACTACTATATTATTGAATATTCACGATTGTATTTTATTAATTTAATTTTCTAGATTTAGAATTGACTAATATTTTCAGCACTAATGATAGGTTTATGTTATTTTCATACTCATTATAGGCGTGATTCAAATTTCCATGAACTATCCTTAATGGCGATACCATTAAAAGTTCTTAACTCATTTTTAATAATAAATTTAATATTAACTTAGTATTTGAAACTCAATTAGTTTATACTAATATTTATGTGCCCAATGGTGAGACTTGAGTGAGGTTTAAAAAATAAAAATAAAATAATTTTTTTTAAATGTTTGCAAAATAAAAAAATTAAATTACTATATCTATCATATTCCAAAGTTTAATATACGAGTGAATGTAAATCATTTCCAATCAAAGAATATGAAACTGTGGTCGGAAAGCAAATTACTTTGAAGTAGGTCTTGAACAATTGACAAGTCACATATAATGCTCCTACTCGTTTTGGACCTTTACCCTAAAGCCAAAAAGAGAAACTCAACACAAAAGTATTTCCTAGGTGAGTTTGATTAGAAAATCCATATTTTAGCTACACTTGTATCTAGCTTAACTAGTGAAACAACATAAGGATAGTAAAATGTAAACTCACAACTTGCAGAAACCTTCGAAAACTAGCTCTTTGCAAATGAGTAATGAGCAATTTTATACAAACCAATTGTATAGCCAAATTCGTTATAAAGCAACCTTAGTTTGACCCATTACTTTGACTCATGTTACAATTAGTTACTTGAAAATTTAATCTACAAGCATGATTTGACAATGAATTGTATGACATAAGGGATGAGAATCAAAAGTTCACCTATAACTCTCCTTTGAATCTTTCATGCTGTAACTCTCCATCTCACGGCTCATCACAATGGTGCATCGCCTCCAAGTCTCACACATCAACTCTACCCCAAAGTACCTTAAATGGTCAGAAATGCTACTTCCCCTCACCGATCTGAAACAACAAGAGCCAAGATTTATATCGGATACATTTTAAAACTGTCCACTATCCGAGATAAAACATGAAACATAAGGCCTGTGGTAACAATTCCTAACCAATACAACAATGATCCTAAGTTTCTATCAGCAAGTTGTCGAATAGTGATCAAATAGAAACCCGACAGAGAGTTATAGTTACCTGCTGCATGTAGGATCTTTGTCACAAACTTTCTCCATACCACAAATAACAACATTCGAATAACTGAGTTGTTTCACCCATACCTGCAACCCAAGAGATACCATTACCAATACATGTGCAGCCTCACATCTTATATCAATACATTAAATTTTCAGTATCAGAATCATAAAGCTTTGAAATCAACATTTTGATCTTCATGGTTCATTATGCATCTAACACTAAACAAATCATTAAAGAAGTTGTCTTGAGAGCAAGAACAAGCATTTCTTTTGTACAACTGCCTGCATCCGCAACATGTTCTGTGAGCAAATCGTTCAAGGCATATTTAGTAGTAACTTGTTCCTCCTGTGTTCTAGTAACGTTAAGCTTTTTGTTGTATTCATGTATCATAAGAAACGTGTGAGGTAAGTACCTTAACCTAAGTATTAACCCAACTTATAGGTTAAGCTATCAAATCAATATGTGGTGTAGTTCTACTTCTACTCTACAGTTGTCCTCTAGTGTATAATAACTTCGTGTGAATACTTTGCTTATGAAAAACAAAATATGCAATATAATGAAAAGCTATATATTAAACAAAATATTTCTTGAAATCCATCCCTCACCTAGCTTGATCCCTCTCTGGTAATCTAGCAACTGAATTAGTGACATATTATCACTTCAAAAGATATTCAAAGGACATGACCAAGATAAATATTTAAGAAAAGAAAGATTGAATGTAGCTTATTTAGTCACCTCTTCTTCTTTTGCCTCCAGCTCTCTATTTGAACCAAACTTGGAACATAATTAAGACTTAAATTTGTATAACTTCTATCTCCGAAATCCACTTGTGTGACTTTTTTATCCTCCCAACAATGTATACCAAATGTTTGAAAGTGATACGGGAGCCCCATATATATTTCTCACACCGCATGATAATGATTTCGTTCTCCACATCGAACAAAACCCAACTTAATATAATGCAAGCATCACGTTCAGGAGAATCCAGTGTTAAGACCTTGCTCCATGACACCACTTTGGTCTCATCAATCTTATTTGTTACCCATATCTCTTGCTCCCATGTAATTATGCGTTGTAATAACACACAAAGTTTCTCTTCTCTAGCCATACTTTGAAAACCATCCACCCTACACTGAAACGGAAGAAGCAGACGTTCAAATCTTTCTGTTGTATAATCAAAACAGACTAAGAACATGTCGACTTGTTTCTTTCTATTTCCATCCCAAGCAAACCAATAAGTTTTTCCCTTCAAAGACACGCGGGTAGTATAACTATACAAAAATTGCAAGTCCAAAGTGAAATAAAGAATCCTCCATGAGTTAGAGTTATTAATCTCATAAACTGCAAATTCTGGTACCTCGAAACTAATGCTCAATATTTTGTAATTATCATGGGATTTTTTGTCTTGGTAGGATCCAAGATAATAGGTGTGGTAATTATCACGTTTCTGTTGGATTCACCTTGTTTGACCAATACATGGGTTCCAAACAAGGATTCTACTGTACTGTACACTACAAGAAAACACAGTTTTAGCGTCGAAATTTAGCGTCAAAATTAATTCGATGCTAAATTAGCGTCGAATTAGCGTCGAATTGGTGTCGTTGTCAATATTCGACGCTAATTCGACGCTAATTCGACGCTAATTAGGGACGAAACAATTCGATGCTAATTCGACGCAATATTGCGTCGAATTAGCGACGAATCTCCGTCGAAGGGTAATTTCGACGCTAAATCGATGCTAACTTTGCATCGATTTAGCGTCGAATCCATAACATCGAATTTAGCGTCGAATTTAGCGTCAAATTTTAATTTAAATTTGGTTTGTATGTATTTATTTTCGAGTATATTTATTTTTTTAAAAAGAAATTATGCTAAATTAGCATCGAATTAGCGTTGATTTGGATAAAATTCGTATAAATTCCAATGCTAATTCGACGCTAATGTAGAATAATTTTTTTAAGAACTTAAAAATAATAAAATTTAATAAATAATTGATTCAATTGCGAATGAATAAGTATGTACAAATTATATATTTTGTGGTTTAATAAGTATGTTCAAATCATAAATATTGTATATTTTGCGATTTGTCTACCCTAAACCCAAACGTAAAATTTGAGTGATTTAGCATCGAATTAGATTCGAAAAAATGAGTTCGACGCTAAATCGACGCTAAATAATTGATTCAATTGTGAATGAATAAGTATGTACAAATTATATATTTTGTGGTTTAATAAGTATGTTCAAATCATAAATATTGTATATTTTGCGATTTGTCTACCCTAAACCCAAACGTAAAATTTGAGTGATTTAGCATCGAACTAGCATCAAAAAAATGAGTTCGACGCTAAATCGACGCTATTTAGCGTCGATTTAGCGTCGAACTCATTTGTTTCGATGCTAATTCGATGCTAATTAGACGCTAATATAGGGTTTAGGGTTTAGC
This sequence comes from Arabis hirsuta, assembly GCA_964056655.1. Classification (NCBI taxonomy): domain Eukaryota; kingdom Viridiplantae; phylum Streptophyta; class Magnoliopsida; order Brassicales; family Brassicaceae; genus Arabis; species Arabis hirsuta. The sequence goes on from OZ053301.1 coordinate 933,808, forward strand.
ATCGACGAGTAAAAGTGAAGCATAAAAGTTATATATATTGAAATATCTAATTGCAAACAACTAAGTATATTTTAATAATTTAAAACAAAAGGCTAAACTATATAGGTTTACATATATCAAAGTTATATACTTTGATTTTTAAAAACTATATAGATTTACATATATCATCCTAACCTTATACGAACAAAATATATATTTTGAAATTTCAAATTTTAAAATTATTCAGTAATAACAAAGATTGAAAGGGAAAAGATAGTTTTTGTAACGGTAGCGGTTTCGTTACCCTAAACCCCAAACGTAAAATTTGAGTGATTTAGCATCGAAATGACATCGATTTAGCGTCGAACTGACTTGTTTCGATGCTAATTCGATGCTAAATCAATCAAATTTTACGTTTGGGGTTTAGGGTAAAGAATGAGGATTTTATAATATCTGACGCAAAAACGACGTTATATTCAATTATTTTGATTAAACTAATGGCGGTAAACCGAAATTTTTCATATTTGTTTTGGCTAAGCCTTTGGTGGTAAATCGAAATATTTCGTAATTCAACACTAATTCGACGCTAATTCGAGGCTAACATAACAAATTTCCGGTTCAACCCGCGGTAAATATTTATTTCGCGTGGGAAATCAAAAAATTAAATGAATTAAACTTGGTACGACGCTAAACCGACGCAAATTTGCGTCGGATTTGCGTCGATTAAGGTTAACCGACGCAAATCCGCTGCAAATTTGCGTCGGTTTAGCGTCGTACCAAATTTAATTAAATCAATAACTCCTCTTCTTCCTCTTCTCTTCCCCCCGCGACCCATCTCCTCTCTGCAAATAAAACCTCTCTTCTCTGCAACCCATCTCCTCTCTTCTCCTCCTTCTTCCTCCTTCTTCCTCCCTTCTCTTCCCCCCGCGACCGCCGCCGTGCCTCTCTCTCTCCGCCGCTCACCTCTTCTCTCTCTCCGCCGCTCACCTCTTCTCTCTCTCTCCGCCTCTCACCTCTTCTCTCTCACTCCGCCGCTCAACTCCTCTCCCTCCGCCGCTCACCTCCTCTCTCTCTCCGCCGCTCGCCACCACTGCCGCCGACGAGATCCCGTCCACCTCTCTCCAAACCGGTTTGATCCGGTTCAATTATGGTAAATTTTTTTTTTTTCAAATGTTAATTAATTATTGTTTTGTGGATTAGTGTATTAAATAATGGAATTTTTAGGAGGTAAATTTTTAGAAAAAGTTTTTTAGAAAATGGAATTGAATTTAGATTTGATAGAAGGGATTTTTGTGTTTGTAATGATATATAAGTTATATATAAATTTAAAATATTTTTATTAAACCTCATCAAAATGAATTTGTTAATTTATGCATTTGTATTTCTTTTTATTTTAGAATATTTTTATTTTCATTTTTTTAGAATAAATTTTTTTTTTTATAAAAAATTAACAATTCGACGCTAATTCGACGCTAAATTAGCATCGAATAGAATCGCCTATTGTCGCTAATTCGATGCTAATTTAGCATCGAATTAGCGTCGAATTGTTGCATCGTATGAATGTGACGCTAATTCGACGCTAATTTAGCATCGAATTAGCGTCGAATATTGTTTGGAGGCAAATTTAGCGTCGGATTAGCGTCGAATTAAATTTAGCGTCGACGATTTAGCGTCGAAATGGAATTCGACGCTAAATCGACGCTAAACTCATTTAGCGTCGAAATAGCATCGAATTTTCTCGACGCTAAATGTCTGTTTTCTTTTTCTTGTAGTGTGTACTCTTCACAGATGGTGCATAACAATAAGCCCTGGTAGTGAAAGACTTGTAATATATTGTTAAGGCTGATCTCACCTTTTTCATCTATATATGGAACTCCATGGAGATCAACAACACTCGTAGAACAAACCTTATGTAGTTTCTTTGTCAACTTGAGAATCAGATGGTGTTTGTCCAAGTGTTTTCTTGCGAATCTCCTATTGTTGAATAGCTTGTTCCATCCTTTGCAAGTAGATGATCGTAATTGGTTTAGAGATGTGGCCGGAATGCGACAACATCGTAATTGTGATCTCTCTCAAGGAAAATATTGCACATACGAGCTTACTTGCGCTGCACTCCACACTAGAAGAGAGAAAATTTGGTCAACGCATCTAGGTCTCCACTGAAAAACCACCCATATGATTGTCGTCCGTGTGCTTGATTTTCGGTGTCACACGTGGCGTAATGCTCCTAACATGACAGTGGCAAGAAAACGCACCCACTCTGCTTTTATAGACGGCAAGTTGTTTGTACAGAGGAATCCATGAAGAACTGGGCTGAGGTTTTCGACCTAAAGACTCAGACTTGGAAGCCATTACCATGACTGTAAGGTTCAGCTTTAAAAAAATATATACGGAAGAAATGGGCAGAAAAAGGTATCCATATGATTCCAAACAAGGAAGATGGAAGGAGGTAGTTTTGGGTCCAGAACATACGAGTGGACCTTGGTGCGTTATAGAACATGTAAAGTTTACTCTCTTTTACCGGTAAGCTCAAGTGGTATGACTCAGAGCGTAGAGACTGATTTATGGTTGAGGATTTTGTAAGATTTGTATATTTGCTAGAATGCAACATTTGGGTTAGCTAACCACCTTGGAAATCTCGTAATACAATATATGGGACAAACCACGGTTACTCGAGTTTTCAGTGGCGGGAGGTTAGGTTGGAGAAGCGCATTGGCTTTTATGGATTAGAGATTTGGGGGGGATTCCCCCAAGAGGAAGGTGGAAATTTGCTACAATATTTTTGGATTCCATATTCAGTTCCTACCGCTATAAGCTTCTTTGAAATCCTGTCTTGAGTCTTATCAGTTCAAGATTGTTCGGCCAGGGTAGTGTTTTCAGTTCAACTTTTATTTTACATTGTGTAATGGAGCAGTTGGATATGAATAGAAGAATGTTGAAGCTGAGTTAAAGGACTTTGTCGGCCTGATTATTATCTGTCCACTGAGACCATTAGAAGAAGCAGGCAAAAGGTCAAGTAGCTGATGCTGAAGTTTAGTGTAAGTAATTGGTGCCTCTTCTTTTTCCTTTGGCGGGGGGTTATTATATACAAACACACTGACGTAAATTATAACTGTTACCTTTATATAACTTGAAATGATGGAACCTTATGAAAGAGATCTCTAATGGCATAATTTTTTTTTCTTTTTTCTTGAGCAGGATATGCTGCGGCTCCTTGTAATGCTTGTTAGGCCAACCCTAACAAAGGAACGAGCTCTTATAAGATCCCCCTCTTATTGGTCCAGATCTTATGAGTGGAGCATCTGACATGAGTATCAAGGTTCTAGTTAGTGATTTAGATGCAGAACAATTGAAGGACTCTAACCTCTCCTCTCTTCTCCAAAGCTATACACGGCTGGCTCTCGGATCGGAAACACAGCCTTGCCTCTACCTATTCCAACACTTACCCACTCATGATCGTCGGTACACTCTTGATCAATCCCTAACTACCAACTACGGTTAGATTAAGGATGAGTTTAACTTATCACCGATCATAACATCTTCTTCCTCTGCTTTTCCATCAAAGTCATCAACCACTGTAGCCGCCGCCGGTTTCGAAATCTACCAAATGGGTGGAACCATCAACGATGAACGGCCGTCCTCGACTGTTTGTGTGCTTGATTGTCTGCTTCTACTAGCTGTAAAGCGTTCGGGGTTGAATTTGTCCGCATCTTCGCCCCATAATTCTTTGCTATGATGGATTTAAAGGACAAGGATCCATCCATATAGAGAAACCTTTAGGGATGATTTGGTCCCCTAGTTTTAAATTATAGTAGCCTATCTCATTAGTGCTGAAAATATTAGTCTATTATTAATCTAGAAAATCATATATAATCGCGGTTACTAAATAATAGTAGTGGTATATTGTTATTCAGTAAAGAAAACCTAAATTAAATTCAAAATAGTTGCAAACTTTTAATAATGAAAAGGTGAAAGAAACAAGAGAACAGAAAAAAAAAAAAAAAAAAACAATGAACTACTTATTGTAACGTGGATTGAGTTAAAAATTGATGCAACTTGGGTGGTTTCCAAACACGGTCGCTTTCATCTCGGATCCTGGTTCGAACCGCAAAACAGCTTCATTGCACGCAAAGCTCATTATTCCGGTTGTGTTTTGTCTGCAATCCGAAAGAAAAAACCGCAATCCGAACTTCACTTCCTTCTTCTCTCTGATATCATCCATAATTTCTTGTCCAATCAAGCCGCAGATATCTTTTTCCAAAACAACTGCTGAAACCGCAAGATATTGAGGGTGGTAGTATTGGAGATTGTCGTATCTGATTAAACATCAATTAGTTTTCTCGTTCTTCTTGAAAACATGAAAAGAAAAAAAATAAACTGCTTACTTTTGTTGGGAAGAAGTAGCAATAGTAACATTCTTGTAAAGAAACGAAGCGTGAAAGTCTCCTTGAAAACATCTATAAAAACGAGGAAGATACTGGGGGATCCTTATCGACAAATCCCACTTTGCACTAAGACGAGTTTCTGTGATATTAAACACTGTGAAACCCATAGAAGCTAATTCTACACTCGGCAGCGGAATTTTTGGAGGTTCTAATTTGACCATAACAATTGTAAAGGCGAGAAAAGAAACGCAACAGAACAGGAAGACCTTGTCCCATGTATTGAGCCGTTCTCCGTTCGCCATTCTGTCCGATTTGTTGAAGAGAGACACGAGATTTGTTTTACGGAGCACAAAGAATATTAATATGAGAGAGTTTGATAATGTAGAGATCCGTAATTAATACATATGTTTATATACACATACGAGTTTCAATGCAACTCCAAGTATGATTAGGAAATTAGAATATAAACATTCCTAATCATATTATTAGTAAATAAATAAATAAATAAATAAAAGTTGTGTGTTTCCATCTCCTTCTATATATTTGGGATTTTTTGTAGATACATACATCATTAGATTATGTACAACTCTCCTATATATCCACACTTAAAATTTACGAAAAAACAAATACTTTTCTCTTATAATATATATCTGGGGTTTTTCTTGGGCTGATTAATCTCTTGCTTTCGTTTAATTAATGCATTAATCATTATCAAGAAATAAAACTATAACTTAGTCTGAGAATTTAGGCAAACAGGTCATCGGGTTTAATTTTTTATTTTGTTCCCTCCACAATATTATTATAAAGGTTTGCAACGCGACAACTATCTTCGTAAAGTCCTTTTGTATAAAGGATAATTACAGTCTCAAAACCAATGTTAAAAACTTGTAGCAATCATTGTAAAATGTTGTTTTTGTTTTGAATAAAATTTAACATTCTATTCAAAAAAAATATTATAAAGGTTCGTCGAAAATTTGTTTACTCAACGAATGCAAGATTGTTTTTTGAAAATTTGACTCAGGATATACTTAACAACACGAAAGAAGTTGGGTGCCTTTACCAAACTTCGTAGGTAACATCCGAAGAATGAAGTTTCGAAATATTTCCTCTATGAGAAAACCTATATCAAAATCAAGTTCACAAGCAATGAATTTGAAGGATAAAACTCTTTTCCTAGCCGAAATAGCTCAACCATATATGCTTTTGTATAAATTACGTTGCACATATAATAAATGATCAATATTACGAGTAAAATCTTTTCTTGTTATTTCTCATAGCTCTCTTCTTTTCTAATCTTGCAAAGCCGCAATGTCAAAACTCAATAAGGCAGATGATTTGCACAAACCATTGATTACGAAAGATGACAAGCCTAGTTGGTTACGTAACATCTTTTCTCCTGAGATGTCATCGTGTTCGTCTGTTTCATGCCAATACATATCATTGGAGGAGATTAATGATCCTGAAATAGCCAGAACTTGTGGAAACCTATGGTTCGAATAAGATCTTTGCACTCAGGCTTTGAAATTCTACGATCGAGCAATAGAGCTTGATCCCAAAAACGCGTGCCACCATAGCAATCGAGGAGCAGCATTGTGGAGACTGGGAAAGATTTGGGAAGCTGTGAAAGAGAGTGAAAAGGCATAATTTTGGATCCAAAATTTGCACAAGCTCATAAAAATTTAGCCTCGATGAGGTAAACTCAATGATTTGTTTTCATGATAGATATAGAAAGTATAAATCTTGATAATTCGAGTCTTTTAATTTGATGGCAGCTTAGGACAGGTCGATAATGCGAGGAAGCATTCTGTGGAGGAACCATCAGATGACGAGAGTTTCTGGCCATGATTAAAGAAGTCGGAACACACTTGGAAAAATGCGCATATGCAAGAAGACGCGACGAATGGAACGATGTTTTATGTGAAGCAGGTGCGGCTATGGTGTCAGGAGCTGATTTGTCTCCTCAGGTAAAACAACAAACAATCTTGTATTAAGAATCAGAATCAAACGTTTAATTATACGTACATATCTCGAAACTATACGCAGCTAGCTATGTGTAAAGTTGAAGCACTAGTGAAACTCCAAAGACTTAATAACTAGAACATGTCCCCGAAGTAGAGCCATTGCCAGCTTCTTTCTCACCAACTCGATTTGTCGATATGATCAGTGAAGCTTACACATATTTTGTGAAATCCCAAATATACTTTGCGCTAGAAAGGTGAGATTTTTGTGACTTAATAGTTGGTTACATGTTTAGTTTTCTGTTCATGGATAAAAGGAGTAATTAAAGAGTTGCATGTTGTTGGTTATGCAGCAAAAGCTATAGCAAAAGCATCAGAGTTTGATCCACATAACATTGAAGTTAAAATTTATAAGAAAAATGTTAAACTGATTCAAAGGGCTTTGTCAAACAGCAAGGTAAAATTCTCATATATAGAGTTTTCAGTGGCAGGAGGTTAGGTTGGAGAAGCGCATTGGCTTTTATGGATTAGAGATTTGGGGGGAGATTGAACGGTTGAATGTTGTGCTTACAGTACCCAATTCATACAAGGTATTGACCTGTATCAACCTTTGATTCATTTGTTTTCATTTGAGTTCTGAAACTTCATAATCTTTGTTTTCAGTTTATTTGGTTAAGTTTGTAGAACAGAAATTAATGTTCTTGGTTACTGTATGCAATTCTTCTACTAAATATGCCGTCAACGATGTCGTTAAAGACATTTCTATACCAATTCAAGTAGAAAATAGTGGTTAAAGGCTTTCTTGATAACATAAGCAAAGTAGGTCCCAAAGACCAGATGAACAAGTACGTACATACCCTTAGGGCATGAACTGGATTTTTTACAAACTAGCATATTGATACAGGTCATAAACCAAAACGTTATATAAAGTCTTTGCCTTATCTTTGGACTTATGGACCACAAAGTAATCAATAATCATTGAAAGTATAGTTTATTAACTATTCTACCTTAAGAGAAGGCAGGAGAAATATTAAAGAGCTTTGGGGTTGAAAAAAACAGTAACTTGTTCTTGTTCTGTTTTGGTAAATATGACAATAAAGCCTTTTGTTGTCTTCATCATGTATCATAAGAAGCGTGTGAGGCAAGTATGTCACCTAAGTAGTAACCTAACTTATTAACTTCGTGTGTATATTTGCTTCTGGAATAATAACAAAAATGTTATGCTAAATAACGAAGTTTTCTTTCTATTAATCAATGAGTTCCCTTTGCAACAGAGTTTTGTAATCAGCTTGCAGAAGAAAAGATACTGAGCATGTTTATATGTAATACCCAGTTGAGTATCATAACAAAAAAATTGAATAAAAAATAAATTAAACAAAGATTTGATGAGACAAAGTGCGGATCAACACAATGAGAGACCATGAGACAATCTCTTGGAGACATTGTATTGGCATTGAGATTTTTTTTTTTTAAACAGTAAATATTATTAATAAAAATGAAAGTTTAGGATAGGTCTGGACATACGGTTATTTGGGTTGGATCTAGGCCGAGTTTTATTTGGTATAAATTCTGTCGGGTATAGAAATTTTATATCCATACAAGTACCTAAAAGGTTTTGGATCGGATACATGTTCGAGTTTTTCAGGTACATGTTCGGATCGGATCATAATTAATTATACCAAAAAATTCGGATACAGGTTCGACTATAAGTATAATTTAAAATTTTATAAAATATAATAAATTCAAGTTTTTATAAAATCTTATACTAATTTGATTTTTTTTTATATTTATAAAAAGTAAATTACTTTTTAAAGTAAATTATTTCTACTAGTTTTTATGGGTAGAAATTTTTCTTCCAACAACAAAAAAAAAGTTTGATTAGAAAAAAATCATAGTAGAAACCAGAAGATTTTTTTTTTCTTCTAATAACATACCAGTCGTCACAGCCATAATATCTTTAATGAATCTCAAAAATTAAAAAAATTATTAAACTTAATACTAAATTAATATCACCCATATGGTATCTATCACCAATAAAATAAACATGTTCTCATAGGTTTGCAACTTGCATAAATAATTCACTGTTTAGACTTGTTAAAAACAAAGAGGCGTGCAAATACCTAAAAAGCTACAAACTTGCAACAAGATTCTTACCACTTAAAGCTCCGTTTCGTTTCAAAACCCAAAGAGATCACTTGAGAAAATAAATTTCTACAATGGGATTTTTCATTTTTGCTTTGAACAAGAAGAAAATGACTTCTCTCAAGGTACTAATTTCAGATTAAGAGAGAGATTATGAATGCACAGAAGCGAAGTTGTAATTATAGGACTAACAATAGGGGCATAAATGTCAACTAATAATGACTTTGTGTCCACGAAGTCAAAAGTGCAATAATGTTTCTCATCTTTTTCCAAAGTTGATAATAATATGTTCTTATAAGAAAGAATATTTTCTTGTCTCTGGGAAGTTTCCTTCTCTGGGAAGTTTCATTCTCACTTTAAAAACTACTCGCGACTGTAGAGAGAACTCAAACGAGGAAGAGAGAAATGGAAAACAAAACTAGTTCGAGGTTAGAGATTGTTCTTCCGGGTCGGGTTGAAACCGGTTTGGAGGAAATCTACAAGAAACACAAGTGTGGTCCGATAAACGATGAGACGAGGAAGAGACTGTCTTTGGTTTCTGAGGAGTTGGCTTCTGATACGCTCAAGAAGGTTTTAAACTCGAAGCATGTGGCCAAACTCGACGGATTCATCAAAGTTTTGATTGATCAGAGCTCCGGAAAGTCTCCGGCACAGTCTCCTCCTTGTTCCTCTGCTGCAAAATACAGAGCTCAGTATCAGAAACAGAGTCTGTCTAAAAAAAAGTGAAAATCTTTCAACTTTAGTATGCACAAGATCAGTTTTAACTATGATTGTGGGTGATTGTAGAAAAGATATGTGTTGGTTTGGAGTCTTTGGAAACACAAGGCAATGGAGGAGGATCACTGCACAGTCCTCAGCTCTTAGCTTTAGCTGAGCTTGAGTTTAAGAAGGCATTTCTCTTGCTTAGCTATATTGGAAGGTATGTTTGAGCTGCAAGTTTTCGACTTTTTATTTTTTTTAATCAATATGAAGTGATTGGTTTTGGTAACAGTTACCTTTTTGGGTGCTATACAGGCAAGACCTGAGTAAGGTTATAACTTGTGATGAGATCAGACAATTGAAGGACTTGCCTATGGTTGCATATGAAGCAGCGGTTTGGAACCGCTTTGGCCGGCGTTATTGTTCACGAACAGACCGAAGAGTGGTATGCTTTTCTGTTTTAGCAAGTGTGTTTTATGTCTCATGATTGTGTTTCTAAAGGTGAATTCAAAAGGAATAGAGACTTTTTACTTGGTATCAAAGTTCACTAATCTTTCATGCTTCTTTTCTCCAGTCGTTTGAATGGGATAGCGGAAAGACTCATTACTATCAATGTCATGTCGCTTTGGACGGTAGTTACACATTCAAGGTTCATTCCGCTACTATCTTTCATGTTTTCATATGTACTTTGTTTTAGAAAGATTTGATTCAAGAGATGCTTCTTGAAGCTGTTAAAGCAATTCATTCTTTTGCAAGTTATCTATTAGTGGTAGGATATAGTACTTGGCATTGGCTCAATAGACTTGTTCTTAATGAGATACTCTTTACAGGGCCCTCTTCTTGAACACACTGGAACACACCTTCACAAGGTCTTAGGCGATGAGAATGTTTTGACGGTCAAATTTGCCGATGTACTGAAAAACTCTTCGACCAATTGTAATGGCCGTGACTTTACATACAAAGAGATTGCCAAGAATGGTATCATGATTGGTTTACGTCGTTATCAATTCTTTGGTGGGTTGTTTTCCTTTTGATTAACCATTATTCATGTCATGTTAAATACTATTACTATTATTTTAACGTCCTATTCAACAGTTTTCAAAGATGGAGGGAAAGAAGAGAAGAAGAAAGATATTTGTACAAAGGGGGTGATATGCTATTTCATACGCACGGACTCTACATCTTCAAACGATATGGGAAGTTCCTATATCTTTTCGGGTAAGTCAATCCATGAAGCTCGTATGCATTTTATGCATGCTCATACATTGCCATCTTTGGCCAAATATATGGCAAGGTACTCAAGTTTCTTCTCTAAGTCTCTCTTTGGCCAAATATATGGCAAGGTACTCAAGTTTCTTCTCTAAGTCTCTATTGGAGGCAAGCGCAGATTTTCTGTTTCCTTTGTAATTGGAGCCGAGCCACTGTTTTTTTTTTTTTGTTGATGCTTCAGGTTCTCTTTAATTCTATCAAAGACTAAGAAGCTTGAAGTTGAAATGGCTGGGATTACAGTCGCGCAAATCGATGATTTACACTGCCATGTACATCCTTAATTCATGTGTCCTCGAGAACTAGGTCTTTCTAATCGGCGGTTTACTTATTTGTAATCTCTGTATGCTGTATTGCAGGATCAATATGGTAATGATGTTCTTGATAAGAACGGGAAACCTTGTATACATTCAGATGGCACTGGCTATATCTCTGAGGACCTGGCTCGGATGTGTCCAGTACATATCCTTAGAGGAAAATGTCTCAGAAGTGATAAGATTCAGGTCTTTCCTCAAATTTGATGGTTGCTTTTTTCTTTTTGATCAAAGGAAAGATTTCATTCCTCAAATTTGATGGTTGCTTAGATTCCTTTTGTTTACTCATATTTTTTTCTTCTTTTTTCTTTTGAATCACAGGAAGCCTGTAAACAAGACCCGGTATGTATAATAGAGTTTCCACTTCTGTTTATGCTTGATTCTATAGCTGTTTATTGCTAAACACAAGTAGTAACATTTACTGTTTCAAACAGCCTCTTCTGATCCAGTTTCGGATGTTTTATTATGGCTATGCCATTAAGGGAACTTTTCTCTTAAACAAGAAAGTAAGTTTGCTTTCTTTCACATTACAAAATCTTCCTTTTTTTTACCTAATGTTGCTCCGATCTTGCTAGCTTCCTCCTCGGACTATCCAGGTTCGACCTTCTATGATCAAGGTATCTAAAGATCAGGCATTGTCAAATGTTAGCACCTTTAATGCCTTGGAGGTAGTCAATACAAGGTATGTGTTTCTTGGATACTTGTATCTTGATATTGAAGTTCTCTCGCTCGATGTTCTCTTATTCTAGAGTGAAGTTGTCTTAGTGACATCTAATTTGTTTCCATCTTCCAGTAATCCACCAAAGAGAACAACAAAGCTATCAAGAAATTTAGTTGCGCTGCTTAGCTATGGAGGAGTCCCTGATGACTTCTTTATGAATATATTGCTCAACACACTCGAAGAGTTGAAAACCATATTCCACAACAAACGTTCCGCGCTTAAAAGTAATTAAAATTCAAAAACTTTCTAGTTCTTTTGTAATCATTTTCCTAAAACTTAAAATGTGAATCAATTTGTTTGTGCAGCTGCCCTTAAGGATGGGGAAATGGATGACCATAATGCTGCAGAAATGATCTTGGTTGGTATTCCCCTCGACGAACCACACTTGAAGAATCATCTGTCTACTCTTTTAAAGACACAGACGAATAATCTCAAAGAAGGAAAGCTTCCGGTGTCTGAATCGTACTATCTCATGGGCACAGTGGATCCCACCGGAGAGTTAAAGGAAGATGAAGTCTGTGTCATCCTGTATGCTACCTAATCTCTTTCACTTTTAATTTTACTTGGAAACAGTAATTTGATTCCTTGGAATTGTGAGTTTGTTGTTCATTTCCTTCTTGTGGTCTTGTAGCGAGTCTGGCCAAGTTTCAGGGGATGTACTAGTTTACAGGAATCCTGGACTACATTTTGGAGACATACATGTACTTAAAGCTACATATGTTAAGGCCTTGGAAGAGTATGTCGGAAACTCCAAGTACGGTGTGTTCTTCCCTCAGAAGGGTCCAAGATCTTTAGGAGATGAGATTGCTGGTGGTGATTTTGATGGTGATACATATTTCATATCCCGAAATCCCGAGGTAATCCACCGACCATATTTGAAAGTAAACTATTCATTGATGTGACTTGATTTCATATGGTTTTCTTTCTGTTTTAGCTACTTGAACACTTCAAGCCAAGTGAACCGTGGGTGAGTTTGAGTCCTCCTAGTAAAAGTGACTCTGCTAGAGATCCAAGCCAGTTTTCACCCGAAGAGTTGGAGAAAGAGCTTTTTGATATGTTCTTGAAGACAAGATTTCAAGCCAGGTTAATTTCCTTTTTAAGCTTTAGATTCAAAACTGTATCCTGGACCAATCTTTGAGATTCATGTCTCTTTTCGTTTCTCGGGTTTTACAGCAATGTCATAGGAATGGCTGCAGATTGCTGGTTAACAATAATGGACCGCTTCCTCACACTCGGAGATGATAGAGCTGAAGAAAAAGCTGAAATGAAGGAGAAAATGCTAAAGCTGATTGATATATACTATGATGCACTTGATGCACCAAAGATAGGAGCTAAGGTCAATCTCCCAGGCGAGTTGAGGCCGGACATGTTTCCACATTACATGGAAAGAGATCAAATATTCAAATCCACTTCTATTCTTGGATTAATCTATGACTGTGTTAAATCACAAACCACAGAGAAACCCTCACCATCAATTGGTAAAGGATCTTTCTTTTTACTGCTACATAATCAGATGACAAAAATCACTATATCATGATATGTGTTTTAACTGATGTTTACAATTCAGAGATCAGTAAACTCCCATGTTTCGAAGATGAATCGGTCTCTGATTCTCATATGGAGAAATGTAGACAATGGTATGATGATTACAGAGCAGATATGAGCAAGGCGTTGAATACCGATGGAGGCAATAAGGATGAATTAGCCAATGAAGTTATTCAGAGATACAAACAGGTAATACCCTCAAACCCAATACCACTCGTCAGATTCAGTCCTCAAATCAGATATAAAGAACAAAAGTAGAATCCGATTACAAAACTCGATGAATCGAATTCCTAAAATGGTTTCTTCTTCTTTGCGTATCAGGAGTTCTACGGTGCTGAAGGCTTCGTAGACAGCAAGAAAAGTCTTGAAGAACTTTATCCTCAAGCCCTCGCACTCTACAACATCGTTTACAATTATGCCATTCAGACAGGTGTTTCAACATCGTTTGTGTGGAAGGTTGCAGGACCGGTCCTGTGCAGACTCTACCTTAAGAAAACGCAGGAGAAATCTGTAATGTGTTCAGTCTCTGTGCTTAAAGAGCTTTGGGGTTGAAGAATACAATCACTTGTTCTTGTTGTGTTCTGGTAATATCAATAAGCCTCTGTTGTCTTCATGTAACATAAGAAGCGTGTGAGGCAAGTATCTTAACCTAAGTAGTAACCGAACTTATAGGTTAAGCTACCGAATCAAGATGTGGTGTAGTGTTCTAATCTAGATTTGTGATATATCTCCCATAGTGTATAATAATGTTGTGCTTATGAAATGATAAAAATTATGTTAAATAACGAAACTTAATACATACTATTAAATTTCTATCAATTTAGTTACCGCTCTGCATCACTGTGTTTGTAATCTTGAAACTTTGTAATATAAACATGGTCTTGAAGTAAATAGTTTATAATTTTGACGAAACAAAACCCGATTTTGCGATGGTAACGTCGAAAATGCGATTCTTCATTAGGCGTTTGTAGCAGGCGGTAGTGAGTGAGATTTGTAATTCTGGTGCTTGTGGTAGGGTAATTTGGTAAATTAAACGGCTAGACTGTGTACTGTATAAAATCTCTCTCAAGAGTCAAATCCACAAAATTGGCTTTGCACAAGAAAAAGTTATATCAGTGTATCGTCGCATCACTAGCACAATGAAAGACAAAACAGAGAGAAATGGCTAAACCAAATAAAGAACAGTTGAAACCGTTTTGGAGAAGCTCCAGCGAGTCTCCAGTACAGTCTCCGGGGAAAAAAAGTTGCAGGCTTTTTCGAGGTTAGTGTATTAGTAGTTGAAATCTATCACATGTTTAGGTGTTTGCTTTCTTGAATGGGAAAGCGAGAAGACTCATTACTATCAATGTCATGTTGCTCTCGACGGTAGTTACAGATTCAAGATTTTAGTCGGCTCTCTAAGCACTATCTTTCATGTTTGCATTTGTTGAACTTGCATATGTTCTCTGTTTTAAGAAGATATGAATTCAAGAGATCTTCTAGGACAGTGACGTAATGATAAACTGTTTTGACAGGGCCCTCTTATGGAGACACTGGAACACACCTGCACAAGGTTTTGGGGTTGAATAATACAGTCACTTGGTCCTGTTTAAAGAGCTTAAGAAAACGCAGGAGAAATCTATAATGGGTTCAGTCTCTGCGCATAAAGAGCTTTGGGGTTGAATAATACAGTCACTTGGTCCTGTTTTGTTCTGGTAATAGCAGTAAGCTTTTTGTTGTCTTCATGCATCATGAGAAGCGTGTGTGGCAAGTATCTTAACCTAAGTAGGAGTAACTTAGCCTTTTGTATTGTCTTCATGTATCCATAAGAAGCTTGTGAGGCAAGTATCGTAACCTAAGTAGTAACCTAACCTTTGTCCTTTCGTGTAGTTCTACTTCGTGTGGATATTTTTACTTACGAAATTAAAATTATGTTATATAGTGAAGCTTATATTAAACAAGCCCTCCATATATCTCACCTCTTTTATTATTATAGTTTACAACATATTTGACATTAAGTGCCAAAAAGTAAGTAATCTCTAATAAAGTGCTATTTTCACAATTTACCCATAATATATTGTCTAACAATTTTTAAACTAAGTTAGCTACAAACATATGAAGAACAAAAAATTACGTATAAACTGATTTTATATTAGTTTCATATAGAAATAGCGGATAAACCAATTTATATGGTCTAGCAACTGAATTTATGAAATAAATTGTAGTTCAAAGGCATTATAAGGACACGAGCAATATAAATATATGAGGATAATTATTCAAAGGAGTACAAAGATAATTTTTGATTCGAAGGATAATTATTTAAGGACAGATATTAAACAGTTCATCCTTTTCCTATTTGGTCTATATTTCTAATTTTTCTATTCCTATGTCATTTACAAGTACACAAATATATTACAAAGTATCTTAATATGAACATTTATTCAATTCACAAGTTTTTGTTTTTGTTATTATCGTATTTCCTAATCATACTTGGAGTTGCATTGAGACTCGTATTATTAGTTTTATCTTATTATATAAAGTTTGATTCGTCAAACATGATAATTAACAAGATCGTGACATGTGTCAGCTAATCGATTAGATTTTGATACGTGTTAAAAAAAACCAATTAGATTTTGCCACATGTCAAACAATTTTTTTAATAAAAATTTATTTATTTGTATTTATCAATTAGATATTTTAATTTTAAATAGAAATAGATAAAACAATAATTCAAATACCTTTTCTATTGGGATATTATAATATACATGTAATTTTTTTTAGTTTGAATAGATTTAAGTTTAAATATTTAAAATTTTACATTTATTTACATGTTTTTATGCTCTCCTCATTCTACGCAATTTAAACTTTAATAATATTTTCCATAAAACTTATTTGTTATAGATTTTCATCAGACTAGATAGATTATTATATTTTTCGATATGTGAAATAGAATACGAAAATATATATTAGGTTTCTGAGATTAATATGATTCATTCTAACTCAATTTTTTGTTTGTTGTTGACAACACTGATACGAGGTGTAGTAATGTCTCTTTCCACTTTTTGCTTGATTTTGTTTTACATATAATTACTAAAATGGTAAAAGTAAAATTTGGATTTTTATACAAGGTAATTAATCTTATCGAGGCATATTTGAGTCAATCCGTTAAATTTATACAAATATAAAATAATTTTTTAATTAGATTTATCTACATTTCAAAAGATTTATCTAATTAAAAATAATAATATCTTAATTTGGTAAATAGTTAAATGTAATCCTACTTTAAAAAGGATTAGAAATATTTAACTATTTGAATATATGTGATATAATTTAGTTGAAAATCGAACAATATAAAAAATAAAATATAAAAATTAAATAGATAAATATTTGATAGACTTCTATATATAAATGATTTTCTAATAACGTTTTCAGTTTTATTTTATTATTTAAATGGAGATATCTAATTTTATCTTTTCGTCTTTGATTTTTGCAAGTTATAAAATATTCAAGAGTAAAAATAGTTTGAATATAAATATGAGAAATAATTCATCAATATTTTCAAAAGTAGATATTTGAATAGCAAAACAAGATTAAAAATAAAAAAATTTACCAAATTTAAATAGGACTAAGAAAAACTAATAGTTTCAACTATGTGATAAAATTTAATTGTAAATCACATAACAATTAATAAATAAATGATATTCTTCTCGATCAATGGTCTTACAGTAACATACTTACTTTGATTTTATTTATGTTAACGGGTGATATAATTTTATTCACCACAATTAAATATTTTATTTTATAGATTTATAAAAGATTAAATCACAAACCCGCATATATGCGGATCTTTCATCGTAGTTTATAATAAATCTTCTGACGCATACTATTTGTTTTTTTAATTTTCTCTTGTATTTATATATATAATTATCTTAGAGATAAGTTCTAGTTATTGGGATATATTCTATATGTATTTGGTTTATAGGAAAGTAATTCCTAGCCGGAATAGCTCAACCATATATATCCTTTTGTATAAATTACGTTGCACATATAATATATGATCACTATTACGAGTAAAATCTTTTCTTGTTATTTGTGCTCTCCTCTTTTCTAATCTTGCAAAGCCGCAATGTCAAAACTCAATAAGGCAGATGATTTGCACAAACCATTGATTACGAAAGATGACAAGCCTAGTTGGTTACGTAAGATCTTTTCTCCTGAGATGTCATCGTATTCGTCTGTTTCATGCCAATACATATTATTGGAGGAGATTAATGATCCTGAAATAGCCAGAACTTGTGGAAACCTATGGTTCGAAAAAGATCTTTACACTCAGGCTTTGAAATTCTACGATCGAGCAATAGAGCTTGATCCCAAAAACGCGTGCCACCATAGCAATCGAGGAGCTGCATTGTGGAGACTGGGAAAGATTTGGGAAGCTGCGAAGGAGAATGAAAAAGCCATAAATTTGGATCCAAAATTTGCACAAGCTCATAAAAATTTAGCCTCGATGCTTCTTAGGTAAACTCAATGATTTGTTTTCATGATAGATATAGAAAGTATAAATCTTGATAATTCGATTCTTTTAATTTGGTGGCAGCTTAGGCCAGGTCGATAATGCGAGGAAGCATTCTGTGGAGGAACCATCAGATGACGAGTTTCTGGCCATGATTAAAGAAGTCGAAACACACTTGGAAAAATGCGAATATGCAAGAAGACGCGACGAATGGAACGATGTTTTACGTGAAGCAGGTGCGGCTATGGTGTCTGGAGCTGATATTTCTCCTCAGGTAAAACAACAAACAATCTTGTATTAAGAATCAGAATCAAACGTTTTAGTTATACGTACATATCTCAAAACTATATGCAGCTAGCTATGTGTAAAGTTGAAGCACTAGTGAAACTCCAAAGGTTTAATGAGGCTCAAAAGGAACTAGAACATGTCCTCGAAGTAGAGCCATTGCCAGCTTCTTTCTCACCAACTCGATTTGTCGATATGATCAGTGAAGCTTACACATATTTTGTGAAATCCCAAATATACTTTGCGCTAGAAAGGTGAGATTTTTTTTTACTTAATAGTTGGTTACATGTTTAGTTTTCTGTTCATGGATAAAAAGAGTAATTAAAGAGTTGCATGTTGTAGGTTTGATGATGCAGAAAAAGCTATAGCAAAAGCTTCAGAGTTTGATCCACATAACATTGAAGTTAAAATTTATAAGAAAATTGTTAAACTGATTCAAAGGGCTTTGTCAAACAGCAAGGTAAAATTCTCTTAGATAGAGTGATTTTGTTTTGGGCTTTTTCATTCACTTGTTCTAATTAAAACTTTTTTTCTCGTAAAATTGTAGCTGGAAAAATGGGCTGAAGCAGTGAGGGATTATGAATCCTTAAGTCAGGCACTACCTTGTGATAAATACATTGCTAAATCTTTGTTTCAAGCTCAAGTTGCATTAAGGTTTTCTCACGATGACGTTGAGGAAGATTCCTTGACATGAAGCGTTTAAAAACTGCAGTGCTCCATCGGGAGACTTATCTATATTATTTACAGTCATAGAATTTTTCCATTATTACCATCTTTTATGCTTAGCCCACAATTGCCGTCATCAAATTTATAAAATTCTAACAATTTTAATGAAATCTTTTGTTATTCATTAATTTTTGTTTTTAATGATTATGTAATTCTAGCAAAACCACAATGTGTTATATATCATTCCTATTCCAACTAGACATTCTATACATTTGACTAGAACCAAGCGACGAATGCGTATTTTGATGTCACGTGCTTAAACCAAAATCGAGTACAAAGCTTCGTATTAGTATGAGAACAATGCCCGAAAGAAGAAGCAGGCTGGGTTTTCGAAGTCCAAAAGGTAAAACCGAATCTCAATTGTAAATCTACAGTTATCATATGATTCCAAACAAGGAACATGGAAGGAGGTAGTTTTGGGTCCGAACATACGAGTGGACCTTGGTGCGTTATAGAACATGTAAAGTTTACTCTCTTTAACCGTTAAGCTCAAGTGGTATGGCTCAGAGCGTAGAGACTGATTTATGGTTGAGGATTTTGTAAGATTTGTATATTTGCTAGAATGCAATATTTGGGTTAGCTAACCACCTTGGAAATCTCGTAATACAATATATGGGACAAACCACGGTTACTCGAGTTTTCAGTGGCGGGAGGTTAGGTTGGAGAAGCGCATTGGCTTTTATGGATTAGAGATTTGGGGGGAGATTGAACGGTTGAATGTTGTGCTTACAGTACCCAATTCATACAAGGTATTGACCTGTATCAACCTTTGATTCATTTGTTTTCATTTGAGTTCTGAAACTTCATAATCTTTGTTTTCAGTTAATTTGGTTAAGTTTGTAGAACAGAAATTAATGTTCTTGGTTACTGTATGCAATTCTTCTACTAAATATGCCGTCAACGATGTCGTTAAAGACATTTCTATACCAATTCAAGTAGAAAATAGTGGTTAAAGGCTTTCTTGATAACATAAGCAAAGTAGGTCCTAAAGACCAGATGAACAAGTACGTACATACCCTTAGGGCATGAACTGGATTTTATACAAACTAGCATATTGACATTTTGCTTCTTCTATAGATATATCTTTCGCTGCTTTTCCACACACATTGTCATAAACCAAAACATTAGTCTTTGCCTTATCTTTGGACTTATGGACCACAAAGTAATCAATAATCATTAAAAGTATAGTTTATTAACTATTCTACCTTAAGAGAAGGCAGGAGAAATATTAAAGAGCTTTGGGATTGAAGAAAACAGTAACTTGTTCTGGTAACAGATACACAATGGACGCAATGAGAATGTACAACCAAGCTGTGTATGATTCACTACAACTAACTAACTGCACCTACTACATGTTCAAGAGCTTTCTTTATGCTTGGATCATGCAACCTCAACAACCTGTCTGAGTCATTCAATAGGAATGCTAGAGTCTAGAAGGCTACCAATACTTGATGCATTAGAGGATATTAGAAGGAAATGTAAGGAGAGAAATGCAAAGAGGACTGTGTTGACTAGTAGGTGGAGGAAAAGATTTACACCAAGAGCAAATAGAGAGATAGAATCCAATAGACAGAAAGCTAAGGACTGCATAAGGTACATGACCACTGGAAATGTTCATGAGATAGAGTATCATGGTAAAGCTTACTTTGTGGATATGCAGCTTAAAAGTTGTGGTTGTGGCTACTGGCAATTGAATGGCATACCTTGTATCCATGCTATGTTTAAATCGTGGAGTCTTCCAATTTTTGTGTATATATACGACCCTATAGGGTACCGCCAAAGGAACCTCCTGGCTTTTACAGCTCCTGAGTCTAACAATTTCACTGCATTCTGCAACTGAAGACAGAAGGGCGAACAAAGTTAAACAATAGCGTAAAAGTTCAAAGCGAACAGAGACAAGCAGTGTTTCAAAGTCTTCTACCTGTGTGCTCGCTGTGGCCATGTGTCGGTGCTACAATGGAAGAGGCCTGAAATTGGATTTCTTTCTTTTGTAAGCATCGAAGAACAAATTTGAGATTAGAAAAGGTGTATATACAGCAAGACATTGCAACGACGTACTCAAGTGTCTTGATCTCAGACTTTTCTTCCCAAGTTGCTGATGGGCGTCGCGAAACTCTGCCTTTTTCTACCTCTACCTGAATCAACATTCAAAATTGTAATCACAGATCAGCCAAAGCCAAAAGTACTAGAGTTAATCAGAGTAATCTTCACAGTACCTTGCAACTACTGCAAATCGGACTGTTCTTCAGATAGCTCTTCAACCACAGACTTCGCTGTTGAAGAGAGGCAGTGTTTCTAAATGTGTTCCAAAGTCCTCTACCTGTGTGCTTGATGTGGCCATGTGTCGGTGATACAGTGGAAGAGGCCTGAAATTGTTCTTCTTTCTTTTGTAAGCATCGAAGAACAAGTTTAATATTAGAAAAGGTGTTTTCACAGCAAAGACATTGCAACGACATACTCAAGTGTCTTGATCTCAGACTCTTCTTCCCAAGTTGCTGATGGGCGTCGCGAAACTCTGCTTTTTTCTACCTCTACCTGAATCAACAAGTTTACAACTTTTCTTATAAGTAACATGGAAATGTTAAAGTACATCTCTTAACTATAGAGAGCTTTGATATCGAACCTGTGCTTCACGTAGACGTTTGACCTCTTTCTCCAACTGAAACTCTGCTGCAGCCTTCTCACTCGCCATTGTCTCTAGTTGCGTTTGCTTATAGTACTGCATCAAAACACCGTGGCCAGAAGCGTTATCAGACAACTTCTCAATATGACTTTTATGTATAGAACCAGTCCATTCTAGAGTTGAAGTTACCAGTAAATCAGTTAGTTCACGGTAGCGTTTCTCCAGCTCCGTATGCTCCTACTAGGTCAGAAGTACAACAATTAAGCTCTTGTTACTAGAACATATGCATCAATGGTATCAATTGTAAGCACTTCTGTTAAACAACCATAGAATGAATTCTTCATATTCACAATACCGTGTTAAACTGTTAATAAGTAAAATAATGGGTCTTTCACACAAAAGATCCAAAAGAAGTTGAACGACTTAGAAACTGGGGATGTCACCTGGCGTGAGTAATGTTCTGCATCCCTCTTCATGGCTGCCATTTCAACCCTCAACTTTTGCATTTCAGCCTATAGCAAACAAAAGGATCATGTGTAAACATAATGCTAAACAACAAATACATTAGGTCATAAAAAATTCCAAGGTTAGTAACATACCTCCATTGAAGAAAGTTTCTCCACGGCATCTCTTTGACCTTGCCGAGCACGGTCCACTTCGTCTTGCCATGCTTGAATCTGCATAATTAAAAGTAAATTCTCTGGAATAGCCAAAATCTGAATTTTGAAAAGCTGATCAAAGTTGTTTCCAGGATTTGAATATTCTTCTCACTTTTAGAATATGAATTCAATAATGCCAGGTATATTTTTCTATGTGAAACTACCCATCATAAAAATCGAATAGAAGTTTTAGACTCGGATACATGATTTATCAGAGTTACCAAGAGAACGTAAATATTTTTTGTATATATGGTCTATAATTTTTACCTTTAACAAAAATTTAAAGTGTGCTAAGAAACTCATTATTGAAGTTAACTTCCACAATGTAGAGCATAATAACCTTAAAAAAACATACCTGAACCACTTGGTTTGCTTCATCTGGTGACTTCTTTTGTCCTCTGCGAGCCTGAACTTCCATATCTTGCAGCTCTTGATTTAGAGATGTACATTCGACCTAAGTATCATTTGCCAATTCTTCTAATGAAGTTCACATATATGATGATGGGGGAACAAATCGCGTAGAAGATACGTTTATCTACCTCAAGCATCGCCACCTTCTGTTCAAGTTCTGCCACCTTTGCTGTCCTTTCATCAGCAATTCTCTAAAGTACCAGCCATTTTAAAAGTCACAGATCAAAATAGTTTTTCGGAAACGAGCACACAGAATCTTTATTTTGTTTGCATATATGAAAATATACAAAGGTTTCCTAACTTTCTTTGCCAAAGAAAGAAGAACACAATGCAAGAAGAGAAAGGAAACTAGTGATAGTATCACTCAATCCAAGAATTCTGCCTCACCTGAATTCTAACAAGTGCTGTGGAAGCATCCACAGCCCTGTGCTCCAGTTCCCTTTCCCTTTCCATGGCAGCCTGTCTTAGAAAGAGCAATTCATCTTAAAAAGTGATCATGTTTCCATTATAAACAGTTTCCACATCGTTCAGGCAACAAACCATTTTTGTGGCATTATGTGCAGAACGTTCCTCTTCGGCTCTCCTTTCAGTAGTGGCAAGCTCCTCCCGCAATGCCTGAAATAAAGAAAATATTACTCCAAGCCTATGTGGACCTTATATGTTCATAACCCTATATAGAAAGCAGAAAATTATTGGAAGAAATTAATGAAAAAAATATATCGTAATACCTGCATCATCCTAGTCTCAGCCAATTCTCTGTTTCGCATAATAGACTCCATGTCTGCCTGATAAAAAAGTAAAGGATTTTGCTAAGATCTGGTCGGGTAGAAGAGAAAATGGCAACTGATAGGACCATTAACGACTCATGGTATGCTATGAAAGGATGCACATAAAAGAAAATCTGAGTACATGAGAGGCCTAGAAACCTGAATAGACGACAATTTTCCTTCGTTCAGAGCAGCCTGATTTTTCAGGGCATCCATTGCGCTGAGAAGTGCTTCTATCTCTGAGTTCTTAGCTGCTAGTGCTTCACCAATGCTTGACTCTACTTTCGTCACTTCACTTTTAGAAGCTGACAACTCTTTTTGCAACTGTGTAATGCTAGCTTCATATGACTTGTTAAGCTCTTGCTATTACAGTAGAAATGAAGACACATAATTAGGTGCACCGGACACCTTCAAGTATCACTTTTACTTTTTCTTATCTGGGTCAAAAGAAACTCAAGCTGTTGAAATTTACCTCGGCGGTGAGAAGCTCTTCCAACTGTGCATTTTCTGCCTTAATTTCTTGAAGACGGGATGAAAGTCCAGCACAAACCTAGAAGCAAATGAAAACAAAAAAGCATACATCTGAAACCCATTTGATAAAATCCTATCTGACAAAAGAAAGAGTATTTTATAACCCATTTGATGCAGAAAAGTAGCAAAAGGATATCTGAGCTTACCCTTGCTAACCTCGCTTCTTTTGACTGCCCACTAGAAACTGTAGCTTTTAGCAACCCCTGAGCCTAGAATTAGAGTAAAGACTGATCAACAGACTATTAAGAGAACAACATAAACGCAAATTCAAGTAGCAGACATAGCATTTACTATTTTTCTTCGGTTTCTTGAGCCTAACTAACCTCTTCAAGTTGATCTTGAATCTTCATGGAAGTCGTATCAGCTCTATGATTCTGCTCTCTCTCCAGATTGGTTGAGGTGTCAGAAACTCTCTGTTCCTGTTCTTTATCCAAATTGATTGAGGTGCCATCGCATGTGCTTTGAGTCACATTCGCTTCGTCTACCGGAGAAACATGTACCACGGACTCCAGTTTTTCCAGGTCTCTTTTTGAAGAATCATCTAACTCTCCTTGTGTTCCTTTTTGGG
Source organism: Arabis hirsuta (assembly GCA_964056655.1). Lineage (NCBI taxonomy): Eukaryota > Viridiplantae > Streptophyta > Magnoliopsida > Brassicales > Brassicaceae > Arabis > Arabis hirsuta. Next base: position 957,879 of record OZ053301.1, read on the forward strand.
GAACATTAACCGGATTTTCACTAGCAGCGACCTCAATTTCTTTGTCAGTTAAAGATGGTGACGGTTGCATTAAAGAGTCATTTGGAACATCTCCATCAGCATTCTTGCTATTTGAAGTTGACTCAGCAGCATCACCGTCCACAACAGATGGAGCTACCACAGCAGCATCGTCACTTTTTGTATCTGCCACTGACTGTGGAAGCGATTGAACACTGGGGACATCTGCATCAGTCCCTTGAATATCTCTTGTCTGCAAGACAGGACCTGATGAAGAGGCACCTCCGACTGTGATACCCTTGGGCCAGATTGATCACCAGAATCTCTTCTATTAGAAGATTCTTCTTTTACAAGTTTCTGTCAAGCCTACAAATACATTCCACAACCAAAGAAGTTCATCTTGAGTCTTGATGTACCAAACAAAGAGAAGGACTTACAGATACGAGATCCACGGAAATACCTTTTTCTTTGAAGTTGGTCTTTTCCCTTGAGACCCTTTCTTATTAGAAGCTTTAGCCACCACCCCAAGCAAAGGAAAACAAGAGACATATACATGACTAATAGCATCAAACTGATAAAGGAAAGTCTTGCTTAGACTAACTACAGGACAATGCAAATGTTTCTAACTAGTTACATACAGAAACTGCTTAATCCGGTGTAAACGGTACACATTGCGTTCGACAGTTCCAACATTAATCACAGATCAAGCAAAGCCAAAGATAAAGCCAACATTCTGTCCTCCAGTCTCTTCTTCTCTAGTACCAGCCTCCCCAAAAACGTCTGGGTGGTGATGGTCAATTATGAGTAACATATAGAGACATCTGATTACACACAGCAGATTAAAGATAGCAAACCTGGTGATCCTATTCCAAAATTATTCAAATGTAAACGGTACACATTGCATTTGACAGTTCCATGATTTCAACATTCAAATTGTAACCACAGATCAAGCTTTTGTAATCATAGAGCTAATCTCGAAAGAATCAGAGTAATCTTCACAGTACCTTGGCAATTGCAAATCAGAACCACAGACTTGGCTCTTCGATCAACACCTCAAACAAATATGAACATAACGAAACCATTAAAACCAAAACAATCCCCAAAATTCGTCTATTCATCTCTGCATTAACCCACAAGAAACATACAAGTTTTGGGTGAAATTACCTGACGAACCAAGAAATATACATCATTATCTCTCTCTACCCACAATCATTGACCACCGGAAATAAACAATCATCACAATCATTGACCACCAGAAATAAACATATAAAATAACAAAAACACACAAATTAAAGATATGTAGATATTGATTTCGGCATTCCTAAACAATATTGACCCTCTTCTTCTTCGTCATCTCAAAGTAAGCTGGTGCAGATTGGTTTCTTTCAAAGATCTTCTTAAGACCACCGTTTTCGTCACCGCCGTTGTTGTTTCCGTCGCCATACCTATAGTAGTAAGTTACGACCCCAATTATCCGAGCAAATACTAGAGCACCAGAAATGGCTGCGGTTGCGACGAATCTTCCTTGAGGTACAATGTGAGAGGACAGCATCAATACACACAAAAACCCCAAATAACGCATGACATGGCATGACAATTTTCATCTTAGCCGTTTATTTCTGTTTATTTCTACTTATATCGAACGGTCAATAACGCTTTGGATCAGGATCGCTGACATGGATTGCTTTTTTTTTTTATTCTCGATGATGTGGCAAGTTTTTTCTTTTACTTTTTATTTTTTTTTCCACTTGCACGGGATAGAGTCAATGACATAATAAAAACATAAAAAAGGTAAAATCTTTAAAATGACACTTTTGAAAATATAAAAAAACTGAAATATAATTTAAAGAAAAAATTATGAAAACATCTAATGAAAAAATATCAACTTCCTTTTTTATGATTTGGTATTCGGATTCAAAGATTCAATTTTACTCAAATCAGTAAGTAGCCAATTGTATTCATATCTAGGTTTGGGCATAAGAAACAAATCTGAATATCCAAACTTTTATCCGATCTAAAATACATGAATCTGTATCTTATCCGAAATCTATACCCAATAGGACATAAACCTGTACCCGATCCAAATACCCGTATGTCCAGTTTTAAGTATTTTTTTATCACATTTTTAACTAGTTTAAATTTAGATTTAATATTTCAAATGTTTTGTATTGTTTTGCTTTAAATATTTTTCATTTTTTAGATTATGTTTTGTAGATTTTAGAGAGAAAAAAAATATTTTTAAGTACAATTTTCTAAAAGAGTGTATTTGAACTTGTACCTGATTTTTTTGTCTTTATGAGTACAATTAATTATAACCCGATCCGAACTATATCTGTAAGAGCCAAACTTGTACCCGACCCGAAATTTTATATGTACTTGTATGGGTATAGAATTTATAGACCTGACATAACCTGTATCTGTCCCGAATCTGACCCGAATACCAGTATGCCTAAGGCTAGTTGTATCAAACTTTCATACGCTTAATAACGCGGCATTTCATCATAACATGAATTTTTAAAATCAATTGGAAGTGATTGTTTCTTTGGGAAAGTGCGAGGACTCAAGTAGCAATACAACATTGTTTTCATTTCTTTCTCTCTCCGATAGTTTTCGACTCAAACGGGGAAAAGTTTGCACCGCCGCGTTCCTCTCCTCATCCTCCCAAACACAATTTTCAATTGCTTTCGTTTCTTAAAGTAAGATTCTGTGGATTTGAATTTCAATTTTCCTTTCTATTCAATGTAATTTGAATTTTGTGATTTCTACATTAAAAATGTTTTATTTAATCATACGTTTAACGTGTTTTATGAAGTCGTTAACAATGATAGGTGCATTAGTTTACCAAACAAAACAAATGGTAGGTGCATTAAACATCAACTAATAATGAATGTGTGTGCACGAGTCAAAACTGCAATAATGTGTAATAATAATGTGTTAGTTTTCTTCTCTTACGAAGCTGATAATATCACTATTTTTCTTGTCAGTAATAATGTTTCCTTCACCCTTTAAAACTTCTCATCGCTCTCGAGAGCCAAGGGAGAAAAAAACAAAGAAAGAAATGGAAAACAAAACTTCTTCGAGGCCAGAGGTTGAACCCGGTGTGGAGGAATATACAAGAAACACAAGGCTTCTGATACGCTCATGTAGGTTTTAAACTCGAAGCATGTGGCTAAACTCGACGGATTTATCAAGTATTTGGTTGATCAGAGCTCCGGCACAGTCTCCTCCTTGTTCCTCTGCTGCAAAATACAGAGTTCTTGGAGGTCAGTACCAGAAACAGAGTCTGTCTAAAAACAGTGAAAATCGTTTAACTTTGGTAGTATTTACATTGTGATTTAATAGTTTAGCAATCTGATCTAGAATGAACTTGTAAACACTCATACACATACACATATGAATATGCATATTTGTTAATCCAAATCAAACAAATTTTTGCTCTCATAATAAAACACTCATCATTTCCTTCCTCCCATCGAAGGATTGTTTGATGTGCAAACACTGTCTTTCAGCTTTCTAAAAGAGAGAGAGAGAGAGAGAGAGAGAGGGAGGTAGTTGACCTACCTTGAATCATACGGTACTTGTTTTGTTTCTTGTTGTTGTAGACAAAGGAAACGAAGCTCTGCCAAAACCTCAGTTGGTGGTGTGAATATCATCAAGTTTTTGTGCTGTATGGAAATAAATCCATTCCCATCGTCCTCTTTGGTCACAGCTTGGCTATAAGATACTTTTAACAATTATTTGTTGACATCAGCTACTGTAGTACCTTATATGTGTGAATTCTCATTTGATTATTTAGTTTTTTTTTTTTAATTGCTATTGCTTGACTCGCTTGCGCCAACATAAAAACGTTGCATGCATCTTTTTCCTTTTTGAGGTAAGCTTCTCACCAAATCAGGAAGTACTGATACCAAGCCATCGCTATGGGCCATTTTGCATGTGTTTTACCAATGCCCTTAACCGCATGAGCCTCCTCGAGCTCAATTTCCTTGAAGAAGAAGATAAAGTTAAGATGCAAGTGTTTTGAAGAAGCTATGGAGGTTGAGAGATCTCGTTTTAAGAAGCGAAGTGATGGAAAACACGCGTATGTCATTTCTAAATGAAACCAAATCATGTCTGGTACGTATATAGAATAGTCGACTTCATAAAACACGTTAAACGTATGATTAAATAAAACATTTTTAATGTAGAAATCACAAAATTCAAATTACATTGAATAGAAAGGAAAATTTAAATCTTTGTGAGAGGAATCCAAGTATTATATATAGGATGTGTTTCGTGTGAATATTAAAAAACGTTATATATGAATCTTAAAAAAGTCTATGTATATAAACTATTAGTTTTGATGTATTTTGTATAAAAATGTTTATGAAAAATTGCTTTTTTTTATGAAATATTTTTATACAAAATACATTTAAATATTTTTATTGATTTAAATTTTCCTTTCTATTCAATGTAATTTGAATTTTGTGATTTCTACATTGCATAGAAAGGAAAATTTAAATCAATAAAAATATTTAAATTTAATTTTAGATAAATTTAATCAATAAAAATATTTATATTTATCAATAAAAATAACATATTTAAATTTAATTTTAGAAAGTTCTTTTATATGTTATTTTTTGTATACATATATACCGAGTTTTTCATTTTCTAGGTTATTTTTTGTGTGTAGATTTTAGAAAAAAAAACAATTTTAAGTACGATCGAACATAAAAGAACTTGTACCCGAACTTGTATCCGAATTTTTTGAGTATTTATAGGTACAATTAATTGTGAATCCGAACCTCTAACCAAAAATTCGAATATGTACCCGATCCGAAATTTTACAAGTATATGGGTATAAAATCCATAGACCCGACATAACATGTACCAGATAAGATCTGATCCGAATCCAATTCGATTACCCGTATGCCCAAGGCTATTATATAGGTAATCAATTTATGAATCAATAATTTTTTTCCTGTTTTGGGATAAAATTTAATCGCACATATATACAGTTGTAGGCAACGAACTAAATAACTATTTCAATTATTTCTTGGAGTAATTGCAACAATGCCATTTTTGGTGTGTATATTTGTAAGAATGCCATTTAGAAGTGTCCATTTGCAAAAATGTCATTAATTATAAAATTCTAAACTTTAAAAAATATTTTGACCTCTAAAACTCTTAAACCCTCAAAACTAAACCCTAATACAACATAGTTAACCCAAACATAAATAATATAATGGAAAAAAAATCTGTTTGAAAAAATAGTAATTTTACAAAGATTTTGGAAATATCACATTTAAAAGTGACACTTAAAAATTAAAAATGAATATTTTTTGAAATTTCAATTATTTCTTCACGTGCGGATTTTCATTTGATATTCAACTCTTCTTTTTTTTGTTTTCTCACATTTGCTATGTAAATTTTATCATCAGAATTAAAATCGACAAAACAATTTAAAAAAAAAAAGGAGTGACAGGTCATCGATATGTACACGTCATCGATCCTCACAATCATCAATCCTAAACCGTCATATTAAGAACCAAATGAAAACAATTTTCCACCGTTAGATTAAAATGTACACGTCATCGATCTTCGCAATCATCAATCCTAAGCCGTCAGATTAAGAACCAAATGAAAACAATTTTCCACCGTTAGATTGAAATGTACACGTCATCGATCCTCGTCAAACTTATTATATTATAAAAAGACCACGTCATCACAAATCATCGTCATCAATCATTAATTAAATCTTAAATCCCTAAATTCTTGCCCGAGAAAATCCTTTATCTTAATCCCTAAATTCTCGCCTGCAAATCCCCAAGATGGTCAATCACGAAACATCGGCGTCTCAATTCGTTCTGGTAGCTCACGGGTGCATCATCTTATCGCTCGGATTCATGCTCTCCCAATACCAAGTTGTGGTCGACGTGAAGCTTGCGCAGACTCCGGCGCCGGCGGTCGTCAAGTATGTGAGGAACTTCAACACAGATCTGTGTACCTTCGGAGGCCTCTACAGTGTGTCTTTCTTCAGTTACTACCTGGCGGATAAATCTTACTACATGACGCATTTTGCTCTGGATGAAATCTCTCTTTACCTGGCGTTGCGTGTTTCTTGGTGCTGTCAAATCACATCGTCGAGGGAGCAAGGTTCTTCTGGATTGTAGGTGTCACTGCCACCCTTGTCCTCTGTCGAATGATTTACGCTGGAATAATGCTCTACAACTACAACGGTCACAATGATGGTGATGAGAGTCCTCACGGATCGTCGAAAAACCCTTCGGTTGACACATAGAATTTTCACCTAGTGTCACCTCTATTAATATATAGAAGATTTAGTTTACTGGATTTAGTGGGCCTAATCCTCTTTCTGCCTTTGGGCACTTTTAATGAAAATGCATTGTCGATTAAAAAAAAAAGACGTCATCAATCCTCGTGATAAGCAGATCAAACCGTTGATAGTAAAATCAAATCAACGGTCCCTATTTAATCCACGTTCTAATCAATTTCTTTGTAAATAAGATAAAGTCAAGCCGAATCTTATTATAATCCCTAATCCGTGACAAAAAGAAATCCCTAATTCTTTCGCCGGCAATTTCTCCCCAAATCTTTCGCCGGCAATTTCTCCTCAAATCTCTTTTCTTCGGTAAAAATGGATAGAATTCACGAACGCGCAGCTTCGCAGTTCACGGTGGTGATGAACGGATGCATCGTGGTTACTCTAGGTTTTCTCTTTTCTTAACACAGTACCAATCTCAAACTGAAGATGGATGATGGATCGTCGAAAACATGGATTCAGAGTTTACCGCAAGAAACTCACCATTGCGTCTTTCTACGGGTGCACCTTTGTGTCCTACTATTGTTTCAGTCCAAAAATCTATCTCTATGTACTGACCCCTAAACCCTAATACAACATAGTTAATCAAAATATAAATGATATAATGAGTAAATAATTTTTTCAAAGTCCAATTTTTGTACAGTTTTGAAAATGTGTCATTTTTGAAAAGTGACACTTCAAAAATTGCATTTCTTAAAATTTCTCTTTATTTTTTGTTAAAAAAACAATTATATAATTTTAACACAACACAATTTGAAAGTAACAAAATAGTTTAAGATAATTTGTGGATCTCCCTTATACGTATACTCCATTATGTTTATATGATGACAACTAACCATTTACATTCAAAATAACTTTTACATTCTTCTCTTATTAACCATTGTATATATTTATAACACAAGACAACTAGAAAATTAATTTTAAAAAAAAGTTATGATTATGGCAAAAACTTCCAAATTTATATAAAAAAGTATATAGGTATTTTTAAAGAAAAATTAAATTCTAACACAAGACAATTTGAAAATAACAAAATAGTTTAAGATAATTTATATATTGTATAACACAAGACAATTAGAAAAATTAATTTCTAACACAAGATTGTGTTTTGTAACAAGAACTTCCTAAATTTATAAAAACATATATACGTATTTTCAAAGAAAAATTGATTTATAACACATGGCAATTCAAAAATTATAAAATAACAAGGTAAAGGATCCGCATATATGCGAATTTGTGATAAAATATTTTATAACTTATGATCAAATATTTTATAATTTGTGAAAAAATCAAATTCAAAAAGGTAAGAAAATGAATTAATCACCCATGAAAATAAACAAAATAAAACTGAAAATATTGATATAAAGTAATTTAAGAGTTACTTTTCTGAATTTGGTTGTTTTTCTTATTTGATTTTCAAATAATTCTTAAATTTTATCATGTAATTAGTTTTTTTTTTCTATTCATGAATGAAGTAATTTAGTTTTTATTACTTCTACTCTCTATTTTTTTATAAAAATTTGAATTAATTACTCATTTTCCTATTTGAATTTTTTAGTTTTATAATTATTTTATAATATACGGAAAAAAAACTGAAACAAACGCCTATTATATGAAGACAAAATATTATAATCCATGAAAATTTGGACATGTAAGTCTAAGTATATTGAGCTCAAATTTTTTTACACATGTATTAATTAATATTATTATGAGAAATTCTTAAAACCTATTTCATCTAATACATGTAAAGTATGAGAGAGAAAAAAAGGTTTTACTAAAATACAAAACTTAACATATAATAAAGACACAATTTAAACGAATAAACTATACCTATCAACTAACTATTTTAATGAATTATTAATTAGAAGTTAATTGAAAATTTTGAAATATGTTATTTTTATAATCTACTTGATAAATACAAATATATAAGTTTAAAATAAATATGATTTGTTATTCCATTACTAACTATTTTACACATGTACTAACTATTTTAATCTCCTTGTTTGCTTTCTCTCTGTCAAGATGAAATATGTTATTCCGCTACTATCTTTCATACAAAGGGAGTGAAATGCTACTTCATACGCACGGACTCTACATCTTCGAATGATATGGGAAATCCCTATATCTTTTCCGGGATGTCAATCAGTGAAGCTCGTATGAATTTCATGCACGTGCATACATTGAAATCTTTGGCCAAATATATGGCAAGGTACTCAAGTTTCTTCTTTAAGTCTCTACTGCATACGAAGATGTTCTACTGTTTCATCTTTGAGCTTTTGTAACCGGAGTCACTTTTCATTTTCTTATGCTTCAGGTTTTCTTTGATTCTGTCAAAGACTAAGAAGCTTGACGTTTACAGGACTGGGATTAACTTGAAGATAATCAATGATATACACTGCCATGTACTTCCTTTTATACACTGACGTAATGATAAACTGTTTTGACAGGGCCCTCTTATGGAGAATACTGGAACACACCTGCACAAGGTTTTGGGTGATGAAAATGTTTTAACCGTCAAATTCGCGCACGTGTCAAGAGAGGAAAACTATTGTATTGACCCTTACCCTACATACAAATGGATTGCTAAGAGTGGTATCATGGTTGGATTACGCCGTTATCAATTTTTTGGTGGGTCTTTTTCCTCTTGATTAGCATTTTTCACATAAAACACTTCATTGTTAAGGTGCTAGTACTATGTATAGCAACATACTTAGTTGATAAGTTCCATAGTTTTGTTTCGTGTTTAAGACTGCATATAGTATACTTGTCTACCTTTCTTTAAGACAGCTTTCAAAGATGGAGGAAAAGAAGAGAAGAAGAAAGATTTTTCTACAAAGGGAGTGAAATACGCACAGACTCGACAGCTTCCAATGATACGCTAAACCCCTATATCTTCTCTGGAAAGTCAATTCATGAAATGCATATGCATCTTATGCATGTGCATACATTGCCATCTCTGGCCAGATATATGGCAAGGTATTCTTGTTTTCTGTCATCTCTTTATTGGAGGCATATGAAGATATTCTATTGTTCATATTTAAACTCTTTCTAGAGATGTTCTTCTTTGTAATCAGAGTCGCCTCTTTCGTTGTTACTTCAGGTTTTCTTTGAGGACCTTGCTCGGTTGTGTCCAGTAAATGTATATAAAGGGAAATGTCTCAGAAGTGATAATATTCAGGTCTTCATTCGACTTCTATGACAATTTGATGGTTGCTTAGTTGCCTTCTGTTCACTCTTGTTCTCTGATCATGTTTGTTTCTTATTTGTTTTTAAATCGAGAATAAGACTCCAAATTTTGAAGCACAGGGAACCTGTAGCAAAGAGCCGGTATGTAGTTTACACTATTTGTTAGTATCACTTAACACCAGTAGTAACTAACAATTCTGTTTTTCTGACAGCCTCTGCTGATCCAGTTTCGTATGTTCAAATATGGTGCTGCTTTGAAGGGGACTTTTCTCTTGAACAAGAAAGTAAGTAGGCTCTCTTTCATGTCAGAAAGTCAGGCTTGCAAGCTATTCCTAAATTTGATCTTGATTTGGCAGCTTGCTCCTCGGATTGTCCAGGTTCGACCTTCTATGATCAAGGCGTATGAACATTTAACCTTGTCAAATTTTAGCACCTTTAACTCCGTCGAGGTAGTCACTACAAGGTATCTATCTCTTGGATTCTTCTTGTCTTGAAGCTGAACTTCGAGTTGCTCGAAGTTCATATTTGATGATCTCTAGTTATTTCCACGGACTAACAGTAATCCACCAAGAAAGGCGAAGGTATCAAGAAATTTGATTGCGCTGCTTAGCTATGGAGGAGTTTCTAATGACTTCTTTTTGGATATTTTGCTCAACACGTTGGAAGAGTCGAAGACCATATTCTACAACCGTCAGGGTGCTCTTAAAGGTGATACAGTTATACTCCAAGCCTTTCTGGTTCTTATACAATTTTTACTAACCCTGAAAGTACTGAGTGAATCAACTAAGATGTGTCCTGAAGTCTTAATAAAGTTAATTTGTTTGCGCAGCTAGTCGTAATTATTGCGAAATGGATGATAATATGGCTGCAGAAATGGTCATGGCTCTTATCCCTCTTGATGAGCCATATTTGAAGGATCATTTGTCTATTCTCTTAAACACAGAGAGAAATAATCTCAAAGCAGGAAAGCTTCGACCAGAGACCTAAAGGAAAATGAAGTCTGCGTCATCCTGTATGCTCCTCTTTCACTTTGAGTGCATTTGATTCCTTGGAATTGCGAGTTCTTCTATAGACGTAGCTCCTCATTTTCTCATTGTTTTCTTTTAGGGGATGTGCTAGTTTATAGGAATCCTGGATTACATTTGGAGACATACATTGTACTTAAAGGCTACATATGTTAAGGCCTTAGAAGACTATGTAGGAAATTCCAAGTACGGTGTGTTCTTCCCCCAGAAAGGTCCAAGATCTTTGGGCGATGTGATTGCAGGTGGTGACTTTGATGGTGATATGTATTTTATATCTAGAAATCCCAAGGTACGCTGCTAAATCCATCGCATATGAAAGTAAATTCTTCTTCTCCACCTAGTAAAATTTACACTGGTACAAATCCAAGTGATTTTCCACCGGAAGAGTTGGAAGCGGAGCTTTTCAAAATGTTCTTAAAGACAAGATTTGATCCTAGGTACACGCAATTCAATAATGAAGGATTCTCAGTTTCTTAGAACCATTTTCAGCGATTTACGTCTTTTTTTGTGTTGTTTTCTCGGGTTTACAGCAATGTTATAGGGAAGGCTGCAGGTACCTGGTTAGCAATAATGGACCGCTTGCTCACCTTAGGAGATGAGAGTGTTAAGGAAAAAACTGAAAGGAAGAAGAAACTGCTAAAGTTGATTGATATGTACTATGATGCTCTTGATGCACATAAAAATAGGGCTAAAGTCTTATCTCCCAAATGAGCGTTACATAAAAGACTTTGCATGTACACCCTTACTTGTCATGTCCTGTTCTGCTATGTTGGGGTAAAAATAAGCCTTATGTTGTCTTCATGTCTCATAAGATGCGTGTTAGGCAAGTATGTTTCTAAGTAGTTAAGCTATGTGGTGTAGTGCCTTTGTAAGTTCTTCTAATCTTAGATTTGTCCTTTAGTGTACAAACAATTCCGTGTGTGTATTTGCTTGTGAAATAAATAAATAAAGGTAGAACCATGTTAAATAATACTAAGCTTATATTTAATTTTAACTTAATTGTACGTGGCAACTTCTGAGTCAATGTGGTGTACAAAAGCTGTCTTTTTCAGTGTGACACCTCTCTGCATCCTCAAGCTTCCATTTGGATTTTCCTCAACCTTCTTCTTTCTTCCATATTTACTGTTTCTTCCTGATTGATCCTTCTCAACTTTTGAAGTTTCTACTTCGTGTTGCTTTTTGTTTTTTGGATTGTGTTAAAGATGGAGAGTGTGACAAACTCCGATTTGAAATCTTCCGTTAATGGTGGTGTTGTTGATGTGTATGGAGAAGATTCAGCCACCATTGAACACAACATAACTCCTTGGTCTCTCTCTGTTTCGAGGTAACAACCACCATAGTCATATAACTAAGTGTCTGAATTTATCACTCAAATTAGCAACTTTTTTTTTCTTTTTTCAGTGGGTATTCATTACTGAGAGACCCTCGTTATAACAAAGGACTTGCTTTCACTGAGAAAGAAAGAGACACACATTACTTGCGTGGTCTTCTTCCTCCAGTTGTTCTTGATCAAAATCTGCAGGTAAAAAATTGGTGATTTGGTTAAATTGTACGGTTCCATTAACAGAGTTTTGATAAGCTTTGTCAATAAATTAGGAGAAGAGGCTGATGAACAATATCAGACAGTATCAATTTCCATTACAAAAGTACATGGCTTTGACAGAACTTCAGGTAAAAGAAATCATGTCTTTAAAATCTCTGCAAATTTGTTTGTTTTTGTTGTGTTAACATATCAGAGAAAGATGAATCTCTTCTTAATGGACTTAAAAAAAAAACAGGAAAGAAACGAGAGGTTGTTTTACAAGTTGCTGATAGATAATGTTGAGGAGCTTCTTCCAATTGTTTATACTCCAACTGTTGGTGAAGCTTGTCAGAAATATGGAAGTATTTTCAGGAGACCTCAAGGTTTATTCATCAGTTTAAAAGAAAAGTATGAATTATAACTTTTTATCTTATGATTTTACGGTTTTTTCCCGCTTTAATTTTACTCGTAGCCTTCATATTTATCTAGGGGAAAGATTCTAGATGTGTTAAAGAATTGGCCTGAAAGGAATATACAAGTTATTGTTGTTACGGACGGCGAAAGGATTTTGGGATTAGGAGATCTTGGTTGTCAGGTATTTATCGGATATCGCTTCGTTTTTGTTTTGATATGATCTGAATTAAGTGCCTGAACAGTGTTGGTTTTGCCTTTAGGGGATGGGTATACCGGTTGGTAAATTGGCGTTATATTCAGCACTTGGCGGTGTTCGTCCTTCTGCGGTAAGGGGTTAAATTCACTTACAGTGTTTTTGTAAGTTGGGAATTTAAGATTAAATTACCCTTTTCTTGCAGTGTTTACCTGTCACCATTGATGTGGGAACAAACAATGAGAAACTGTTGAATGATGAGTTCTACATAGGGCTTAAACAAAAGCGAGCAACTGGACAGGTTTTTTTCTTTTTTGTCTTGCAAAGTATAGTCTTTTTTATGATATATAAATTTAGCATAGTTGAGAAGCTTTTTCATAATTTAATTGCAGGAGTATAGTGAACTCTTGCGTGAGTTCATGAGTGCTGTCAAACAGAACTATGGCGAAAATGTTCTTGTACAGGTACGAAATAATGATTGTCGGTTCTTGCTTCTTGCTTCTATAATTCGAGCATTTAGCATTGTGTACGCTTTTTATATGCTCTGTTATCTTTTTGACACAGTTTGAAGATTTTGCTAATCATAATGCGTTTGAGTTGCTTGCAAAATACCGTGACACGCATCTCGTCTTCAACGATGATATACAGGTATGATTCTAGGCTTCTTTATGTGTTTTCTTGTTCTCTTCATATTTTGAAAGAGTTTTGTGTTTGCCTTTTGGTTTCAGGGGACAGCATCCGTTGTTTTAGCGGGATTAGTTTCCGCACAGAAGTTGACGGATAGTCCACTTGCAGATCACACTTTCCTCTTTCTTGGTGCTGGTGAAGTAAGAATCAACTTTTGGCATCACATTCTGAATCTTATGAGTCCATATATGCCCAACTGTTTTTATATGTTTTATCGTTTGATTGTTGCAGGCAGGAACTGGAATAGCAGAACTTATAGCTCTCTATATATCGAAACAGGTAATGAATGTTCGTGGAATTTTGTGAAATGTTTGGTCCAGTCGCTTTCGGTTTATTTCATATTTCTTCTGCAGATGAATGCTTCGGTAGAGGAAAGCCGCAAGAAAATCTGGCTTGTTGATTCCAAGGTAGAAGATATTAAAAACCAAACATAAGAGATTTTGTTGGACTATAATTTGAAGCAAGTTTGGGTTTTTTTTCTGATAGGGACTGATTGTTAACTCACGTAAAGATTCACTTCAAGCATTCAAGAAACCATGGGCTCATGAACATGAACCGGTCAAAGATCTCTTAGGTGCTATCAAGGTGCGAAACTTCTTCCTGTTAAGCATCGTGACCGACCTTATCTCGATGTGTTTTCTTTCCTCTGAAGTTATATGTCTCACCATCAGGCCATAAAACCGACTGTGCTGATTGGATCGGCTGGCATTGGACGGGCTTTTACAAGAGAAGTGATTGAAGCCATGTCTTCTATTAATGAGGTAATTATTATTCTTTCTTAAGTGGTCATATTAAGGTTAAATAAGAGGAGAAACCAAGTAAATGTTGTTGCAGAGACCTCTGATAATGGCTCTATCTAACCCGACAACACAATCAGAATGTACAGCTGAAGAAGCTTATACTTGGAGTAAGGTAAGACTCTCCGCACCGCACCGCACCATACCAATATTTCTGTATGGCTTCCCCTCAAATGAAATTTAAGTTTTCTGATCTTCTTTCAAATGAAGGGCCGTGCAATCTTCGCAAGTGGAAGTCCGTTTGATCCGGTTGAATATGAAGGAAGTGTGTTTGTATCTACACAGGTAATACTAGATGAACTTTTGTTCTTCTTCATCCATTGAGGTCTAAGGAAGTTAGTAAAGCTCTTTGCATTTCTTAAAACATAGGCGAACAACGCGTACATATTCCCAGGTTTTGGACTTGGTTTGGTTATCTCAGGAGCAATACGAGTACATGACGATATGCTTCTAGCCGCAGGTAAGTATTTCAAACACCTGAAAATCACAAGAGAACTAAAACTAGTTAAAGCTCTTTGTTGTTTATGTTGTGTGACATAGCTGACGCATTAGCTGGACAAGTAAGCAAAGAGAACTATGATAAAGGAATGATTTATCCTCCCTTCTCCTCTATCCGAAAAATATCAGCTCATATCGCAGCCGACGTAGCAACTAAGGCATATGAACTAGGTATCTCTCTTTACACTCTCTACTCTCTTTCATTCATGATTCAACCTTAAATTGCGGTTTAAATTTTGATGCGGTTATGCGAAAAATGTTGGTTTTCAGGAGTGGCGGGGCGGCTTCCACGGCCTAAAGATATTCTCAAGTGTGCAGAGAGTAGCATGTACAGCCCCACCTATCGTCTCTACCGTTGAGACAAGAACAAAACTCAAGAGTCTCTGCTTTGTATGTAAATTCCTGTTTTATTTGATCCCAAGTTTTTGTTTTCAGTAGACTCCACTAATAATGAACTGTTTCAAGTTCAATGACAATGTTCCCAAACACATTCAATATCTCATGTTAACTGTGTAGCTCTTACCCTACCATACCAATGTTACTAAAAGTTAGTGACGTCAATCAGGCCTCTCATCATGACTATTACTCTTTTTCTTTACAGAAAATTAGCAATGCTAAACAGAGCTTCCAGGAAACAGTCTAAGATGCATTTGACTTGTTTGAAAGAAATGTTTAGGAAGAGCCAAACGAGAGATCACATACAGTATTCTGATTCGCTAGAGAGCATATGCCATATTGATATGACCAAAAGAAAACAGCAAATACATAGTGGAGTTACTAATTACATGTTTACCTCGACAAACCTGCTTGATTTGCATTGAGCTTGGAACATAAGAGCACACTAGTGAGTAACAATATCTGTCACTGGATTCGCCCAGTCCTCTTTTTAGGGTAATGCGAGCTATCGGGTACCGCCAAAGGAACCTTGTGGCCCTTACAGCTTCACTGCATTCTGCAACTGAAGACAGAAGGGCGAACAAAGTTAAACAAAAGAGTAACAGTTCAAAGCGAACAGAGAGAAGCAGTGTTTCTAAATGTGTTTCAAAGTCCTCTACCTGTGTGCTCGCTGTGGCCATGTGTCGGTGATACAGTGGAAGAGGCCTGAAATTGTTTTTCTTTCTTTTGTAAGCATCCAAGAACAAATTTAATATTAGAAAGTTGTTCCAGAAAAGACATTGCAACGACATACTCAACAATATGAATTCAATAATGCCCATCATAAAAATCCAAGAGAAGTTTTAGACTCAGATACATGAGTTATTAGAGTCAGGCCCGGCCCACTGGTTTTATGGGCCTTGTGCAAAAAAATTGCTTCTCAAAATCGTCTTGTGCAATACACACCTCCACATTCAAAAAATTTAGCAGTACTACAGAAAAGGGAGATTTATCACAAAGACTATATCTGGCACACATGCAAATTAAATTTGAGTACTATGCGTAGATGAAGAAATTGTATGTTTCTTGTGGGTTAATGTAGAGATTTGAGTACAATTTGAATGTTGGAAATGTCTAATTACGATCATCACAATCATTGACCAAAAATAAACATATAAAAGAAAAACAAATTAATTAAAATTAATCTTTTTATCATGGCTCCGTCGGCGGCAAGTTTGAGCTCAGCCACTACACCGTACTATGACAGTTGGAAACCGATGGAGACAAGGAGGGAAGCATGAGCTACGGTGGAGAATTAAGTTGCTGATCGGTGGTGTTCCATGTTTCCGTATCTGATTTGAGAGACTTACGATGATTTAGGGATTGAGAACGGATTAGAAGGATAATTTTCCGATGATTAAGAAATGATGTGGGTCCTTCTTATTTTATATGCACACGTTTGCTTATAGTACTGCATCATAAAACATATGTGTATCTAACTAAAATCAATACTTATATACATGTTTATATATTTTTTATTACTATTTGTCCCACACATGCACATGTTACTAGGGGCTGTTTGTTTGTATATTTGGATGGAGCATTTAGATAGTGCATCTAGATGATACATCTGACTGTCGTTCGTTTCTATAGTTGGATAGTTTATCTGATACTTCATCTAGATGTAGTTTTCTGTGTTTAGTTAGTTCATGAAAAATTGCATTTGCATCTAGTTGTATTTGATATCTAAATGATTAAAATTGACATGCTTTCATCTTAATGGTATTTTTGTGATCAAAATTATATTTACAATTAAATTTTTATGATAAAAATTGACATGCTTTCATCTTAATGGTATTTTTATGATCAAAATTATATTGTAGCCCCAGATAGACCGAACACTCATCAAATGTCATTCTCAACTTGTAATATGATGGTGGGACGAGATTGTACACCAAAAAAGCTCGCAGGTAAATGCTAAAAACACAGGTCGGAGTTGAACTCGCCTCGTCGGAGACGACGGCGCTTTGGCTCCGTCAGCGGCAAGTTTTAGCTCGGCCACTACCCCGTACTGAGACAACTGGAAGCCGATGGAGATGAGGACGAATGCATGAGCTACGGTGGTGAACTGAGTTGCCGAACGGTGGTGTTCCATTTCTTCCGATGATGATTTTAGGGGTTGAGAGCGAAATAGAGAGATGATTTTCTGATGATTAATTAATGAAGTGGGTCCTCTTCTCTTATACGCTATTCTTAGTCACACGGATTGATGACATGGCATGACAATTTTCATCTTAGCCGTTTATTGCTACTTATATCAAACGGTCTATAATGCTTCAGATCAGGATCGCTGACATGGCAGATTGCTTTTTCTTTTTTCTTTAGGGCAAGTTGTTTCCTTTCTATTTATTTTTTTTCCACTTGCATGGTATAGAGTCTATGACGTAATAAATAAAGACATAAAAGGGGTAAAATCTTTAAAATGACACTTTTAAAAATATAAAAAAAACTTAAATATAATATTTTTGTTGTTTGGAAAAATTTAAACAAAAATTATGAAAACATCTTAATGAAAAAATATCAACGTCCTTTTTTATGATTTGGTATTCGGATTCAAAGATTCGATTTTACTCAAATCAGTAAGTAGCCAATTGTATTCGTATCTAGGCTTGGGCATAAGAACCAAACCCGAATACCCAAACTTGTATCCGATCTAAAACACCCGAATCTGTACCTTAGCCGAAATCTTACAGGTAATTTGTATGGCTATAAAATTTCTAGAACTGACAGAACTTATACCCGATATGACACAAACATGTACCCGACTTGAATACTCGTATGTCCAGTCCTAAGTACTTTTTATCGCATTTTTAACTAGTTTAAATTTAGATTTGATATTTCAAATATTTTGTATTGTTTTCGCTTTAAATATTTTTTATTTTTTAGATTATTTTTTGTAGATTTTAGAGAAAAAACATTTTTAAGTACAATTTTCTAAAAGAGCATGTATCCGAACCTATACCTGATTTTTTTTGTCTTTATGAGTATAATTAATTATGACCCGATCCAAATCTATATCCGTAAGAACCAAACCTATACCCGACCCGAAATTTTATATGTACTTGTATGGGTATACAATTTATAGACCCGACATAACATGTATCCGTCCCAAATCCGATCCGAATATCCGTATGCCCAGACCTAGTCGTATCAAACTTTCAGAAGCCTAATAACGCGGCATTTCATTATAACATGAATTTTTAAAATCAATTTGAAGTGATTGTTTCTTTGGGAAAGTGCAAGGACTCAAGTAGCAATACAACATTGTTTTCATTTCTTTCTCTCTCCGATAGTTTTCGACTCAAACGGGGGAAAGTATGCACCGCCGCGTTCCTCTCCTCATCCTCCCAAACACAATTTTCAATTGCTTTCGTTTCTTAACGTAAGATTCTGTGGATTGCTCACATATCTTCTTCTTTCCACCACTACGTCTTTCCTCAAGTCTTAGCGTCGATTTCAATTTTTGTATTTTGTTTTTCGATTTCAATCTTTATCGTCTTAGTAGGATTTTAGAGTAAAGAGACGATTAGTAACCTTTTTCCCCCCTTTTCTTGTGTCGAAGTTGATCGCCTAAACCTCATATTTTATCTTTACTCTTTTGTTTTAAACTTTAATCATCAATTTCGACACAACAAAAGGGGGGAAAATAATATGTTTGATTTACAAGTTAATCGTTTATTTTAAAACCCCGTAAAAATAAATCAACGTCGTTACGATTATGCAATCAACATGAAAAACGTTCGTAATTGCAGGTTTGTGTGGAAGGTTGCAGGATGGGTCTTGTGCAAACTCTACCTTAAGAAAACGCAGGAGTATAATGGGTTCAGTCTCTGCGCTTAAAGAGCTTTGGTTAGTTCATAAAAAAATTGCATTTGTATCTAGATGTATTTGATATCCAAATGATTAAAATAGATATGCTTTCATCTTAATGGTATTTTTATATTCAAAAATATATTTAAAATTAAATAATTCTAAAACTAAGTTTTTTACATTTATAAATTTACATATTCATGAAATATTTAAATCTAATAAATTATTTTCTTATTAAAAAAAAACACTAGTAAAACTACCTAACAAATGAAATAAATCTAAAAGTTAGATTGTTCTATTCACACTACTAAATTGATTAATAAATACGATAAGGTGACATTACATTAAATATCATAAAAGGCGACAAAGATAAAACAATGTCATATACGAATTTGAAATACATCATAGAAATTTGACACACAAGTAAGTGTGGAGGCCCCCTTATCTCAATAGTTCGGTTAAGGGTTCATTAATGCTTATAAACCAGAAGATTTGGGGTTCGAATTCCAGAAAATGCGATTTATTAATATTGATGTATATTAATGGAGACAGGTTTGCAGGAAATCTTCAGCGTGGGGCAAGATATAATCGTTTGGCGTGGATCAAGACAGAAAGCTTGTCTGTTGTAGAATCGTCAATGTAACAGTTTTCATAGTTTGTAATTGAATAATAATAAATTCAGACGATTAAAAAAAAACATTACGTAAGTCATTTTCTTAAAAAAAAAATTCAATATCTAGAAATTAAATAAATCTAAATATTAGATAAATTATTCACACTTATACTAAATTCTTTTTCAGAGCAAAGCATTTTGCTTTTTAATTAACTAGGCCGATACCCGCGAGTATGCGCGGGTTTTTTTGTCGATTAAAATTCTAAAAATGGTGGTGTGTAAACTTGTGTTGGAAGATTCGGGAGAAAAAATTGTGGTTAAAGTTTTTTGTGTAATATTCACCAAAAGTTACATAAAATTTTTAACAGAAATATGTATGCGAAAGATCATGGAACTGGAAAACAAGAAGTGTGTTTAAATTTGTCTTCTTAAAATCATGTGACAAAGGGGCTAAGCATGAATTATCCATGCGTATGAACATCTACGTGATCATAAGCATATTTATAAATTTGTGTCTTGAAAGGCTTGAATTGATTCTATTACAATGAGAACCAGCAAAGACGAAAACTGTGATTTTGTTCATACATGATAGTTGGTGTTTGTCTGCATTCTCCATTAAAAATGGGATCCCGTTCAAATGTGCATAAAAAATATGTACACATGACACATCCATGCCTTCTTCTCAATTCCGACTTGGTTCTGCCTCATCGTCTTCGCTGCGACATCGACGAACTCCGACGATATCATAAATCCCGGCGCAATCCGGCGACATCCGACAACATCCGGCGAACTCCGTCGGCACATCATCTCCTTCTTTTTGCCCGACTTCGTCCGCTTGGTTTTCTGGGCTTGTCGGTTAATTTGGTTTGGGCTCGAGATGTGGGTCGGTGATATGGTGGGTTGGATCGGTTTTGTTTTGTTTAGTTTAGGTTTCGGTTATTTTGTGTCGGTTTTGTTGGGTTATTGTCTTCGGTTTGGTTTTGTTAATTGTGTTTTGTAGGTCTAAATTTTACATGCTTCCCCTCTTCTATAAGAGTATGATAATTCGGTCGTGTTTCTTCGGGTCGTGTGTGCGTGGTGTTGGTCTAGATTGGATAATCTTCGATTAGCTAATTTTATCTTCGGGTTTCTTTCTCAAGCTCCTTCTGCCGTCCTTAGTTTAATCAATAATTAGTCTTCGTGCCCTTGGTCTTTCGTAGTCGATTCTAGTAAGGCTTACCTCTTGTGGGGATCGCATAGTTCTCGAATTAGACTCTTTGGGTGAAGATTAGGTGGGTAGGTGTTTAGATTCCCGTTATTGGCTTCTGGATCTTGTTGATCGTCGTATTTGGCCTCCTTCTTCGCGATTCCCCCCAATCGGGTCGTTATCTGGTGAGCTTCGTTGATCCGCGTCTTCAGCTCTTTCTACGCTCTCCGTTGGATTCGACTGTCATTTTAATATTTTTATTTGGTGGTTGCTGTAATTTTTAGATTTAGGTGTTTTTATCTAGGTTTTCCTGTAAACTTTAGGGCTACGCTCCCCGGTAAATGTATTCCAAAAATGTATTCCACCCCTGTATTCCATCCCGGTATTCCACCCCGCTTCCCTCTTTTGGGCTTCGCTTCCCTCTTTTGGGCTCCGCTCCCATAGCCCCCCGTAAAACTATCGGGCTATGTCTTGTATAATATTTTGTATGTTTGGATGTGTAATAATAAATAATCTTCCAGTGGAAAAAAAAAAATATGGTTGAGAGGAAGTAAAATAAAATATAATCTTGTTGCAGGTTTACCAAGTGAGTTTGCATATATATATAAGCATAAAAATAAAGTTTGTTTATTGTTTCTAAGATCTATCAACTGTAAGGAGATTTGTGTATCCATCAAAATTGAAACAATGACATCTTATTTTGGATCGAAAGACTTTTTAATTGAAATCAATGCAGATCAAGAGTACTCATATCCCTTGTTTCATTTCACAAACATCCACTGTACAAACTCATAACACGGTAAGCGTCTTTCAACCAGGAGGTTTAAAAATGGCTTACATCACAGAACCAAGAAATCGAGTTATAATAGAAGTGAAGATAATACCAACTCTTCCCAGTGAGATTTACATAACGTAGCATCATAGCGTAAGATCACCAAACCATTGGCCACACTTCTCAAGCATGATTTGTCTTTACTAGTGCATTCTTACTTGTCACAACAGCCAACAAATTCCTGTCAAAAACACTCGTACAAAGGACCAAACCCTATGAATTAAATCTGCATATAGCAGGTATTTGATTACCCTTAATCAAACAAACCTAGAGTCGAGAAAACTTGATTATCAGGGAGAACATTTTTTATCATCGGAGCCGCGATTCCATTCAAATTCTTCATGAGTGTTCTCTGTGTCAAATTAATTGCAGTTGGTACAAACACACCACTAATTCTCGTCGTTGTTCTCCTTGACAAATTTCAGAACCATCTTCGTCGGACAAATCGAACATGGCGCAAAATATCCGGGGTGGCCACTGGTGCTACAACGTCTTGTGAGGGGAAGTATTTTTTAAGAGAAGTTTTAGCCAACATTTTGGATTGATATTTTATCATCGTTAATTCCAGCGAAAGCTGTATATCAACAAGGAGAATGTGAAACTGAAGCTATAGAGAGTAAATGGTCGTAAAACCTATTCAAGGGTTACGTTTAAGAAGTGCAAAAGACAACTTTATTGGTGGACACATGTCAATCACATAAGGTGTCACATGTTGCATAGATGGAGATGGCTCATTCTTCTTTCATATATATAACTAGGCCAATACCCGCGCATATGCGCGGGTTCTCTAGTTTATTTATTGTTAGGTTGTGTGTTTCAAAAGTTAAATAAAAACTAATATGATAATTTAGAAATTGTATAACAATAATAAAAATCCTGTAAAAAAAAATTATTTATTGATGAATTAGATCATAAGTGGAGATAACATTGTAGAATACACTTAGATATCACACAAGAGAATGTAGACAATGTTTGGTGCAGATTTGGAACTTATGATAGATGTTTGCAAAAATGTACTGAAAGGGTTTAAAATTGTGAGCCGTAAAAATATGTTTTAAGCACATGACTCTTAACAACTTAGGTAATTAAAAAGTTTAGGTGATTCATAGTCACCGCAATTTTCTTGTCTGTGGTCTTAAAATTTTGTAAGACAAGATTTTGTAGAAAACATTAGCTAGGAACATGCAGGTCATATCCAATCGAGATTGCAACATTCTTAGATAATCATAATATTAAGGAAATTAAATCACCAATGATATGTGGATGCAGCTTCTTTAGAGATGGTAGCGTATTCAATCATCTACCCAAGCTGGTGGTAGACCAATTGTATAGGCATCACTAGTGCAAACATTCACAATATCAACAAATTTGTATTCAATCATCAAGAAATTTATTCAACTCGAGAAAACTAATGAAATGCAATTTGTTGAATCACTCTGAAACCTAATTTCCTTAGGGTTTCTAATTCCGTAGCTTCATGATTACAACTAGTTTCTATACATAATCACAATTTCTGCATAAATCAAAACTATGCATCCAACCAGAGTTAATCGATTCAAAGAATCATATATATGAAAGCAGAATTGACCCTCTCCAGCTGATTGACACGTGCCTCCCGTCTATTGTGTTTTTTTTTTGTATGACCAGAGTGATCCCAAAGGCTTTCTAAGCCCAAAGACTAATCTCTGAGTGCCTCCCATTTTACCATAGACTTCTTCATATAACAAGTAAGGACAAGTAAGGAAAAAGATTTCAAAATAGTGAGTTACCTACTACTTAAAGACTCAAGGCAGATGTATATTGAGAATGAACAATGGGTATCTACACAGTTGGTTGGAGAGTCAAACACACATCGATGTTTAAGGACTCACTAGATATAAACTATACATCAAATTCAAAACAAAAAATATGTGAACAAAAATAATCCTAGAATCGAAAACACGTTGACCACATTGTAGTATTTGGATGTCTGTAACAAAATGCATCATAAGTTTTTTACTTAAAAATAAAGGCAAAAGAAACTCACATCTTATCTCATGTATGCATAAACCCCTCTACCGGTAGAAGCATTTGGTCTTGGAGGTGGCACCTCTGCAATATTTCCTATTCTTTTACCCACCACAACCTATTATGTTTATGCCATCTGAAACAAAATTTTAAACATCGATGTGCGTTTATATCTAGTGAGTCCTTAAACATCGATGTGCGTTTGACTCTCCAACCAACTGTGTAGATACCCATTGTTCATTCTCAATCTACATTTGCCTTGAGTCTTTAAGTAGTAGGTAACTCACGATTTTGAAATCTTTTTCCTTACTTGTCCTTACTTGTTATATGAAGAAGTCTATGGTAAAATGTTGGCATAGTGATTAAATATAGACCGAATATCACTGAAAATAGATGTACACGTGAATAGTTTCATAATTTGGTAACTCTCAATTAGAAATCTAGTAGACTAAATCATAACTTTTAATTTCAAATCTAGTAAACCAAAGCATAAGTGTCAATTTGAAATCCAGTAAAAAACCAAATCAATGAACCAGATGGCAAATCCAAAATACCAAATCAAGCAAGCAAATGAATTTAAGTCAAACCAAATAATAACTCTCAATTTCAAATCCATTAAACCAAAGCGTAACAGTCAATTTGAAATCCAACAAAAACCAAATGAATGAACCAGATGCAAATCTAATATACCAAATCAATCAAGCAGAAGAATTTAAGTCAAACTTGTGTAATGTGTGCAAACTCAAAAGCTATAAAAAAATTTAAGGTGGTGACAACCATACGCAAACATAAGAAACTCTTATGTAACTCTTTCTATGAAAAGGAAGCAAAAAGTCTTGTGAGCTTTTACCTTGTGGATACATATAGTACTCCGACTTACCAGAGAAGCTGCATGTAATGAAGTTTTAATATGACTTCCAATGTAAATTTGTATCGTTGTTATATTATACTTATGTCCATTTTAATTTTGAAAAATATTTGCATAACCTTTGTCTGTTATATATTATAAATTTCATCTTCTGCCGGTTGGTACTATTGGTGCTTGGAACACTTGGATAATAAAAAAGAGTAGGGACAACAAACAAAATCTTACTGATCATGGGATTTGGCAAAAATATTTGTTTCGTTTAATGTGCTTGAGCATCTCCATACCCTTAGTTGCTTGGGGATCGATTTATAACAATATTATATCGATATTAGGGTGCTTTTCACTAAGAAGATTAATCACCTGCATAGCTGATTTAACTGTATTACAAAAAAGGAAGTATGATTTCAACATCATGTTGTGTTTTGAACAAACATTTCAACAAAACAAAATATTCATGTAGACAGTTTATATCCCTAGGAAAAAGTCTAGCAGCAGGGCCGTGCTTCCCATGCTATAAAAAAAGGCATTCGCCTAGGGTCCCGGAAAATATTGTATAATTTTAGGACCCTAATTTTTTTAAAAATTAATTATAGTTTAGTGGTAAAAGTTAAGGTAAAAGAATTTTTTGAGATTCTCATCACAAGTTCTAAACCACTTCATACTAAAATAAGAGTTTATTTATTCTCAATAAATATCATTAGTTTTTTATTGACATTCTAACAAATATTTAAAATTATCGTTAAAATTTATATATCAATTTTTTTTTTCTTTTTAAGTTTGCTTTGGCCCCAAAAAGTCTAGGCACGCACTGTGACTAGCAGAATTATATCGCATGAGTTTAGGATAAACTTAGAAAAAATCACCTAAAGAAGTAAAACCACAGTAGAAACTCAAATCCATGTTTAACCCTCAAAACTCCACCTGAATTATCAGCCTCTGCAAAAGGTTCCATCACATTTTCAAATTTGTATAATCATATGTATGAAAACATCACAAATTCAGAATTGACGGTAAAAGGTGGACGGCAACGCAAATTCCAAATCCCTTTGCTTTTGTTAACTACTTACATGGCAAAATGTTGCTTTTTAAAATATTGTTTCCTTCAGCTCCTCGCCTCCTTCTATGCGACATTTGTGTCGTATTCAATCACAATATCATGGTTTTTTTCACCTGCTATAAACACTCTTACCAAAAAATGCTCTTTCTTGAAAGCTCCTTTTTCATATAACCAAAAGCATCACCATTTCTGACAACACCCACATACTATCCTCCCAAAGCTTCAAGGCTGATCCAATATTTATAGCGGAGAGATCAAGAAACATCAATATTACATGAGTATGCCTTTAGAATCTTCGACCCTTTTTTTGTTTCGTGAGCATTAATATTACATAAGTGTGCGGGTTTATTTATTTATTTATTTTTAAAAGAAATATATTCCTATATGTAGATGTGAGACCATTTTTACATACTATATGCATACTAATTTGTTGTGTTGTGATCTTGTACACTTTATACACTGTTAAATTGTGCTTTCCTATCACAAATGCTTTGTAAAATAATAACCAATGTAGTTTATGGTATCAATCAAAAGTGCAGGAATTACCAAGAAAGTATCAATGTTTTTTATTTTGACTTTGTTAAGAAGAAAGACAAATAACCGAACTAAATTAGATTAATCCGATTTGCACTTTTAAGGATAACATTTGACCACTAATAGACTCAAACAATGAGAGTATAAACTACGGACCCTATAAATTAAAAATTGAGTTTGTAAATACATCACCATGTTTAGTACGCATCTCCAAAACTGGCCAAGGAAAATACAGTCTCTACCTTGAATCGCCTTGAAATTCAAATTTCGTGTCTCTACTATGTCAAAGGCTATGTAGCAATTTCCAAACTCAAGTAAACGTTGTCCATCTTCAGACATTTTAATCATTTGACTAATACTTCTTCTGGCTGCTTATCCGAGCTCTTTTATTTGCATAAGATTTCACAATGATTACAATATCCTCTATTAATTCTCCTACCAAATGGTTTCATATCAATAACTCTTCAACCGAAAAGAAGGTAGCTACCTGGAGCACATGCAAAGTCTTGCTCTCCACCTGCCCACCATAGACATTATGCCAGCGACTTCCACTTAACCCTTGTACCATCTTGAAGATCGCATGAGTCTCTCCGAAAATTGTAAGGATTCTCTGTCTTGATCGAGTACTGCTTGGTCACAAAAAGTCTACAAATGTAGACATGCCTTCAATCGCCGTAAGGGATATCAATCATGTATAACAAATAAGTTCTTTTACCGCTCATCATAGCTCGAATCGTTGCACAAAAGTAACTTTCATCAACAGAGCACAAAAGTAACCTTGCACAATAAGATGTCAGAGATTTCTCTCGGAGTATCGAAGGGAGATTCCCTTCAGTCTTGAGCTTGAGTAGAAATGCAAGTGCTTGTCCCTTTCCGGGACCTTGTGATCAAATATCCAAATCCATGCCTCCACTGTGAATTATCTTGACATCCAACTGAAACGACCACCATACACAATTTCTTAAGTAACAAAATCTAAAAGAAAAACTGCAAATTGCAGTTGCTACAATAACATCGTCAAGGCAAATCTCACCCCACGTTTTTCCAACCACTGCAATAGGTCCTTGAGCCTTACTCTTTTCAACATAAAAGCCAACTTTGTGTGGCGTCTGCTCAGTTTCTGACTGCACACAGTGATCACACTCTGGTCATTGTACAATTGAGAGTAGATTAGTGAGACAGAGACTTTGTTGAGGAGTGAGTACCTGAAGTTTTAACTGAAGGAACTTGCTGGTTTTTACTTTGACAATCCCCAAATCCCATTTCTTGTTCAAAGTTTCAAACCAACCATGATTAGGGACCATGGAGTCACTGAAAGATAATGCTAGAACTGGGACCAATACAACTATGCAGTTTAAAACAAAAATTCAGTAAACGATTCTTCACCTAGAGGATCCAGAAGCATGTTATGCCATCCAATCCACTTTCCGACATCATAGATAAAAAGGAAAGTAGAGCTCAAAGTGTCCCAAGAACAGTTTAAAGTTAAACGTAACTTAACGCTCCTCACCGGCTTCAAACGTAAGACGGTAGAGCTTACCAGCAACCACCTCCTCTGTTGCCTTTAAAGCTCGAGCTAGCTTAAGAACAACAGTCTATGCATTAAACCAAAAACCAATAATCAAAATATTAAAACCAAAGCTGATTAATCTCATAAAATTCACCACTACTGTAATTTTTAATTTGTAGCTAAAAGAAAGAGCACACTTTAAAGTTGTCTAATTGAAGAACAAGAGCACACATAAATTGACTTGAAATATCGCTCAAAAGGATATACATTTAGAAAGAATACGAGATTTCGTTTCTCAGAGACCCAAAATTTCTAAATAACGATTGCAATACTGGGGGTTCACAAGACTTGATATCGCTTATGCGGTAAACAGACTTTCTCAATTCATGCACCGCCCGACTGAAGAGCATTGGCAAGCTGCGAAGAGAGTGTTACGGCACTCCTACACATGGGATCTTCTTCTCCGCAAAGAATTCACTTCGTTTACATGCTTTTTCGGATGCGGATTGGGCAGGTGATTCTGATGATTATCTTTCCACCAATACATACATCATTTACATTGATATTCATCCTATCTCATGGACTGCAAAGAAGCAAAAGGAGTCGCAAGGTCCTCCACGGAAGCAGAATACAGAGCTATTGTAAACACTGCTGCAGAATTGAGTTGGGTCTGCAATGTTCTAACGGAACTTGGCATCACGCTAGCACAACCACCTGTCGTATATTGTGATAACATTGGAGCTACGTTTCTTTCTGCCAATCCTGTGTTTTATTCAAGAATGAAACATATAGCCTTGGATTATCACTTTGTTCGTGGTCAGATTCAACATGGTGCGCTTCGAGTATCACACGTCAATACAAAGGATCAATTGGCCGACGCATTGACAAAACCGCTGCCTCGACCACGGTTTATAGACCTTAGAGACAAGATTGGAGTTGCCACACCACCTCCATCTTGAGGGGGTCTGTAAGAGATATGAAAGGATTCTCCTTGAATAAACAATATTTGATTGATCTTGTATAGGAACTTTCTGTATTTAGATTAACCTAGAGACTCTTCCTCTCTTGTACATGGCTATATATACTCTCTGTAATCTCAATCATTGATAATAAGACAACACATTAACAGGTACTACGCACTCGAAGTTGATTTCATTTCTGTAATCACATTGTATGAAACGTACCTCGGTTTGGATGATGTTGATTTGCGTGTTGTTCGTTCTCCATTTTGGATTTGGCCAGTTTGTAATCTGTAATGAAGAAACAGAATCTTACGATGAGAACAACAACTTGATTCGAACGGTGGGGAAGAGATCAATGATATTGCACTCTTTGCTGTTCAAGAACACAAAAGACGGTAACAAGGCGATTGTGGCCTGGTGGTAAAGGGCTCTCAGCTGTGAGTACCGCCACCTTGGTTCGATTCCTGGCCACGGGGGTTTGATTCGATTAACTCTGGTTGGATGCATAGTTTTAATTTATGCAGAAATTGTGATTATGTATAGAAACTAGTTGTAATCATGAAGCTACGGAATTAGAAACCCTAAGGAAATTAGGTTTCAGAGTGATTCAACAAATTGCATTTCATTAGTTTTCTCGAGTTGAATAAATTTCTTGATGATTGAATACAAAGTTGTTGATATTGTGAATGTTTGCACTAGTGATGCCTATACAATTGGTCTACCACCAGCTTGGGTAGATGATTGAATACGCTACCATTTCTAAAGAAGCTGCATCCACATATCATTGGTGATTTAATTTCCTTAATATTATGATTATCTAAGAATGTTGCAATCTCGATTGGATATGACCTGCATGTTCCTAGCTAATGTTTTCTACAAAATCTTGTCTTATAAAATTTTAAGACCAAAGACAAGAAAATTGCGGTGACTATGAATCACCTAAACTTTTTAATTACTTGAGAAATCAGACGGTAAATAATCTCACTTTAACAAAGCTTTTAAGATGCTTTAGAACTATTTGACTAGACATCAACAAACAAAAAATCGTCATAAACATTGAAATTTATGTAACCATGTAACATATTTTCTTTAAAAAAAAGAGAAAAAACTTCAAATTTAAAACGCTTGGAAAAATGAGAACTCAACAAGAAGAAGACATGGCTAAGGTTAGTTTATAAACAAAAGAGAAGCTGTTTCTTCTTATAGTTATGTTCAAGTTCTGCCTTAAACTTAGCGATTTGCTAATCAACCATTATATTTAATTTTATTGCTATTGGATATGACCAACAAATGTCCATGTCTAGTTGCCTTACATTACAATATAGTCACGTCTTTGAGATTAACAAAGACTTTTGAATAGTACTATTAAAGTATGCCGTATTGCCCTATATTATTATATAATCACTAGGCCTGGGCAAAAAAATCTGTTAAATCTGATTCAATTCGCTATTCGTTTTGATCCGAACCAAAAAATTCGGATATCTGTTAAATTTCGAAGCAAAGCAAATATTAAAATATGGTATCCGTAAAAAACAAAGTAAATAGCAAATAGTGATTTAGAAAGACTAGTATCCGATCTGATCCATATATATATACATACATATATATATATATATAAATACATTAGCTACTCTAATATGTGATTAATAATTATTTTTTGAGGTTTTAGAGTATTTTTAACGAATCAGATATCGCATATATTTAGAAAAAAAATTCGGTTATCCGACTTATAACAAAGTGGATCGAATATTCGCGGATTTTTACAAAAATTAAAAATACTATAACGGATTGGATCGGAAAATCTAATATCCGTTTCAGACGGAGCGAATCGCGGATACCGGATTTTTTCCGGATATCTACTCCGTGCCTAAGGCTAATCACGTCCTTGAGATTATCAAAGACTTTTGAATAGTTCATAGATATTAAGTATTCATAATTGCCCTGTATATTATAATTAATTCTTTCAGATTAACAAAGACTTTTTGAGTGGATAGAGAAGAGATTGAAAGGAGCCTAGCTTTGATATCTTAGATCCAAATTGTCTTCTTCTAATCTCGAAAGACTTTTGAGTGGAGAAAAAGACAGAAACTTAAAAAAGGAGCATAGGTTTTGACATTTTTGATCCATCTTTTCTTCGTTTTCTTTTTCTTCTAATCTCAAAAGATTGAGTGGAGAGAGACAGAAACTTGAAAGGAAGTAGTGACATGGGATCTGGGGAAGTGTCAATACCATGGATCCACAAGCATTTGATGGTGCCTTGGAATTATCTAGGGAGAGGTAATTGTTGTTCACGCTTTGAAGAGATCACTGATGGTTACTATTGCGAAAGATGTGATTTCTTCGTCCACAAGAAATGTAGCGACAAACCCCCTGAATCTATCAAACTCCCATCTCATTGTGTTCACCTTCTTTGGCTTCAAGATTATCATGGTATTTGGCTTCAAAATGATCCAAATATTTCTTTTTGCGATTTATGTGGACGAAGAACCATGATATCCTACCGTTGTGAGATCTGTGATTTTGGCATAGATCTATACTGTGCCAAGTACCCTCCACCAGAGGTTATCGAAGATTCCGCAAAGCATCGTCACAAGCTCACTCTTCTCAAGAAACGGATCGAGTTTGACTGTGATGCTAAATGTGGGATGACTCGCTATGGGTTTCCTTACAAATGTGATGAATGTGATTCAGCCTTCCATGTGAATTGCGTATGGCGTACACCAGAGGTCAAACACCCGTTAGAGGTAAAGCACTCCTTACAATTTCTATTAATTGATGATAAGTTGTTTTACCACTCCTTACACCATTCTTTTTCCTCTTCCCAGTATACAACGATGGACGCTGGTGAGAGAGTGTCACTACCATGGATCCACAAGCATTTTATGATGCCTTGGAATGATCTGAGGATAGGTCATTGTTGTGGACGCTCTGAATCTACCACTGACGGCTACTATTGCAAAAAATGTGATTTTTTCGTCCACAAGAAATGTGGCAACGAGGCCTCTGAATCTATCCAACACCCATCTCATTGCCTTCACCCTCTTTGGCTTCAAATTACGTCTGGTAATTATTGCGACTTATGTGGCAAGACTATCGTGGATCTGTCCTATAGTTGTAAGATTTGTGACTTCGACATAGATCTTCATTGTGTCAAGTACCCACCACCGGTGGTTATTGATATTTCCGAGACGCATCTCCACAAGCTCATCCTTCTCAAGAAGTGGATCGACTTCGACTGTCATGCTAAATGTGGGAAGGCTGGTGAAAAAGAGTATGCTTACAAATGTCATGAATGTGATTTAGCCTTTCATGTGGATTGCGTATGGCACCCGCCAGAGGTTGAACATCCGTTAGAGGTAAACCACTCTTATCACTCTTTGCACCCTCTTAAGCTCTTCATGGGTCGATTACCAGACTACTCCGATGGAAAATGTCGTCTTTGTGCAAGAAAGGTTGATGATAGATTGTTCTATCATTGTTCTTCTTGTAACTTCACCTTGGATATGCGATGTGTCTTACACCCACCACCACAGTCTATTCTGGATTTGAAAGCTCATGATCACCAACTCACCCTTCTCCCAAGACTCGATTCTTTTACATGTAATGCTTGCGGTCTGAAGGGAGATCGAAGCCCTTACATGTGTGTTCAATATGATTTCAAAATCCATCAAGACTGTCTCGGCCTTCCACGCATCATAAACATCAATCGGCATGATCACCGTATTTCTCGCACTTCTGTTCTTGGTGTTGTGAATGTTGTATGTGGAGTTTGTCGCAAGAAGGTGGATTGGACACGTGGGGGTTATTCGTGTCAGAGGTGTCCTGGACAAGAAATGATATTTGGAATGGGAAAGAACTCGAAGGAGAACCTGAAGAAATTGATGATATAGAGCCGTATGTGGTCATTGATGAAAACACAATACAACATTTCAGTCACAAAGAGCATCACCTTAGACTTCACGTTAATGGTGTTTTGTATGAGAAAAGCAAGCGATGTACAGCATGCTGCCATCAAATCGGTTTCGAATCTTTCTATGGTTGTATCGATTGTGATTTCGTTCTCCACCAAAAATGCGCTGAATTGCCTAAAATGAAACGGCATGTTCTACACAACGATCGACTTACTATAAGAATGGGAATGTTCTTTGATTGTAAAGCTTGTCATAGAATCTCCAATGGTTTCTTGTACCAGCATGGGAATATTCAATTAGATGTTCAGTGTGGTTCAATTTCTGAGCCATTTGTGCACCCAAGTCATCCCCATCATCCCTTATATTACATTCCACGGAACAAAAAGGAATTCTGCAATGGTTGCAACAAGGTGGAACCGCATGTGCTCAGGTGCATTGAAGATGGTTGTGAATTTGTCTTATGCTTCAACTGTGCCACTTTGCCACAAGTGGTAAAACATAGAGTTGACGATCATCCTCTCTCACTATGTTATGGTGGCGAAGAGGCAAGTAGTAAACACTGGTGTGATATTTGTGAGAAAGAAACCGATCCAAAGACATGGTTCTACACGTGTAAACATCATCGGGCTAGTTTGCATACAAAGTGTGTGCTCGGAGACTTGGGATGGCTCATGCCAAGAAGCACAATATGGTATCATACTTTATATGAAGTAGTACTCAACGATAGTATATCTCGTCCATTTTGCAAATGGTGCGAGTTGCATTGCATGTACCCTATCATCTTGAAGAAGCTCGGAACCTCAGATACATACTTTTGCTCGTTCGACTGCATATCGAGCGAATATCTCTAGCGAGTGAATTGAAGATAGATCATTAAAACTCCAAATCGGAATGATGTCTGTGAAGCCAAGATGTTCGTTTAGATCTCTTTTATTATCATTTTACAAGCTTATTCCATTTTGAGTTGATTTCCTTAATGTATTTTGCAACGATACTCCTTATACTTTGCTTCATAATGGTTGTCCTTTTAGTTCTCAAGAATCTATTGTTTTAGTCATTTACCAACAAATTTTAAAAGAACAGCTTCTTGTAACTAACCTTAGCCATGTCACTTTTCCAAGCGTTTAGATTTCAAGAAGTTTTTCTCTTGTGTAATTCAGTTGTTAAACAAAGTTTTAGGTGTGAGGCATGGTTACAAAATATTTCATATAATGTTTGTGACAATTCGTTCTATATTTGTTGATGTTTAGTCAGGTAGTTGTGAAGCGTGTTAAAGCTTTTTAAAAGTGAGATTATATATCGTTTGATTCAAGTAGGTCCAAAGTTAGATGATTCATAAAAGTGGTGATTGCAAATTCTTGTTTTTGGACTTAATTATCTAAGAATTTTTAAGAAAACATTAAATGAAAAGTAAAAACATTAGCTTGCAAGATTCTTAGAAAATAATAAGGTTGCAAAATACTAGTGGTTACACAATATTCTATATAACGTACACAGAATTTTTGAAACATCCGGTACATCGTTGGATCTGCTAGAGAAGTGCCGGAGTGAAGTGTTAGCTTTGGTGATGATGCCATAGGAGTAGTCACCGGTTTTGCATTCTGCATATTATACCGATGAAGCAGATCCAGAATGTATTTGCGTTGGGATAAGTGAAGTCCTTGGTCTGTCCGATGTGCTTCAAACCAAGAAAGTAATTGAGGTCTTCTGCATCTTTGACAGAGAAACGGTCCGCAAGAAGTGATAATATCTTAGTAATCCCTTGGTTACTGCTTCCTGTGATAAGAATATCATCTACATAGAGTAAGAGATAGACATATTCGTTACCAAGTTGTAGAACAAAGAGAGAAGTATCGGCGACGGAGTTCTTGAAGCCTAAGCCCATCAAAAACGTTTTGAGTTCTATGTACCAAGCACGCGGAGCCTGTTTCACTCCATAAATGGCTTTGCGAAGTCGACATACATGATTTGGATAATCCGAATCAACAAATCTCGGTGGTTGTTCCATATATACTTCTTCAGTTAAGGTTCCTTGTAAGAAAGCGTTGTTGACATCTAACTGTTGGATTGGCCACGATTTTGAAACTGCGATGTCAAGTACCAAACGAATAGTAGTGGACTTGATCACGGTACTGAATGCATCAGTATAATCACGCCCATACTCTTGGTTATAGCCTTTCGCAACTAAGCGTGCTTTCCACATGTGATGACAACCAGTAGAGAGGAATTTGTTTTTAAAGATCCACTTAAAGCCAATGACATTGTAGTGAGATTGTCTGGGCACCAAATTGAATATCCGATGTAGAGCAAAAGCATCAATTTCTTCAGACATCGCACCTCTCCATCTTTTGTCTTTTAACGCCTGGTTCACGGTTTGGGGTTCTAGTGGGATTGTGGGTAAAAGGCTAACTGTAAGATTGTATTTGGGGTTTGGTTTAACAATATTGTTTTTCCGGTGAGTTTGCATCTGATGTTGAGGTTCTGGGTTGGTTGGTTTGGCTATGGCGGTGGTGGACGTTGAAGATAGCGAAGGTTGGGTGAGATTAGTGTTTGGGCTTGGATGTTGTAAGTGGGTTTCTGTTGGTGGGGAAGGATTTGTGGGCTGGGTTATTTGATGTTGTTTGCTTAGGTTTGTTTCTTGTTGGGCTCTTATTGGGCTTGTTCTAATTGGTGAGGAAGGAGGTTCTCGTGTTTCAGCATGTGCAAGCGGTGAAGAAAAAGTCTCTGTGACACGGCCAAGTCTGTCGTCGTGATGCAAATCCGGCGAATCATTCGTCGTTGGCTCAGACAGGTGAGGATCGGAGTTCGTGGGTCCTAGAGACGGTGGATCGAGCTGAGCGAGTGGCAGTGCAAAAGGAATTTTTTTGACTGGTGGATTTGGTGACGAAAATGATTGTGGTTTGGGCGGTGATTGTGGAAGAGGGCTTTTGAAAGGGAAGATGGTTTCATCAAATTTGACATGACGAGAAGTATAAATTTGGCCTGAGCTTGGTTGAAGACAGAAATAGGCACTCTAGGTTTGTGAGTATCCGATGAAGACACACGGAGTCGAGCGATCTTCGAGCTTGTTGGTGTTGTAAGGTCGCAGTAGGGGAAAGCACAAGCAACCATAAACTCGTAGCTTCGTGTAATTTGGAGCAGTACCAAACAACTTGTGGTAGGGAGAGTTCATATCGAGGATATGCGTTGGGAGCCTATTGATGAGATACATAGCGGTTGCGAATGCGTAGTTCCAATATGATTTGGGCATTCCAGCATGAGTGAGAAGCGTCAGACCGGTTTCTACTATATGGCGGTGCTTTCTCTCAGAAACTCCGTTGTGCTCCGGTGTGTGTGGTGGAGATGTGAAATGTGAGATTCCAGCCGATGCTAGAAATGAACGGAGAGCAATATACTCGCCCCCATTATCAGAGTACAGC
Organism: Arabis hirsuta; assembly: GCA_964056655.1. Lineage (NCBI taxonomy): Eukaryota > Viridiplantae > Streptophyta > Magnoliopsida > Brassicales > Brassicaceae > Arabis > Arabis hirsuta. The sequence continues at coordinate 993,661 of OZ053301.1, forward strand.
GTGCCTATTCTGGTCTGGAATCGATTTTCGACAAGCTCTTTGAAAGGTATGAAGGTTTCACGCACTTGTGACTTTGTTTTGAGAGGATATAGCCATGAGTATCGTGTATAATGATCAACGACCACGACGTAGTATTTGTAATTGTCAATGGAGGCAGTGGGTGAGGACCATAAATCTGAAAATATGTATTCAAGAGGTATGGTAGAAGTAATAGAGATTTGAGAAAAAGGGACCTTATGAGCTTTATTGATAGAGCAATCAGAACATAACAAGGGAGCAGTTTTAGATTGCTGGTAAGGAAGTGAAAATCCTGAGACAACATTTTTTGAGAATGACAAAAGAGGGATGGCCTAGGCGATAGTGCCAGTCAGCCATTGATGGTTTTGATGAAGTGGTAGCAAAGAAAGAAGTAAGGGTAGATGGGGACACTGGCCACTCGTACAACTCATCTTTAGTCTTGCCTTGGATTAATGGGACCCCCGAGGATAGATCCTTCACCTGAAAATGAGCAGGAAAGAATTCCACAGAAACTTTGTTAGCATTGCACAGTCTATAAACAGAGATTAGGTTTTTCTGGATATTAGGAACACATAAGACATTGTTTAAGGTTAAGTTTTGAGAGGAGAAGGGTAAGGATAATGAACCAGTGTGCGTTATAGGAAGACCAGAGCAATCACCAATGAGAACCGCATCCTCTCCACAGTATGGTTGATGGAGAGACAGGTATGTAAGTCGCTGGTCATGTGGTGAGTGGCACCACTGTCCATCAGCCAAGAGTTTGACGGTGTTGAGGATCCAATTGCCAGATTGGCACGGGGTTGCCATGGGTGGAATTGAGGAGTCATCTGGCTATTGGAGAAGGAAGTTTGGTGTTGCTGGAGTTGTGAGCAGCGCTTGGCACTGTGTCCTTGCACTCCACACAGTTGACAACGTCCTTGATATTCTCTAGTATTGCGATTGTCGGGTTTCTGATTATTGTATTGTTGAGTGTTGGTGCTTTGCCAGGACTGAGCCGGACGAGGACTCTGCTTGCCGTGAGATTGACGAGGACGTATATTAGCAACATTGACTGAGATTGGAACCATCGCAGAGGGAGCAGATGCGACAGACAAAAGTTTAGCTACCTTATTGAGAAGCTTTTCATGAATTTCAGTGATTGAAGGGGTGAGATCACGACCTTCTATCTGTTCAATGATGGATTTATAGTCTTCTGGTAGGCCGCATAAGATGGAATCAATTTGATCTTCATGATCAATAGGCTTGCCAAGTAAAGTGAGCAGATCGAACCGAGTAGTGAGACCTTGAAGATATTCGTCGATTGTTTTCTCACCTTTGGACCATTGCTTCAATTGGTTGCGTAGTTGTTGGATGTGTCCTCTGCTAGGGTTTGCGTAGATGGCTGCAAGCGTTTTCCAGATCTGGGCAGCAGTTTTGGTGTTGGAGACAAGCGGTTGCACCACAAGAGAAAGGGTACCAAGAAGTCCATTGTAAATCAATTTATCTTGACGTGTCCATTTTGTAAAAGCGGGATTGACCGATGTGATTGTGTTGGCAGTGATAGTGGCAGCCGGTGGTAGAGTGGATCCGTCAAGATGTCCAGCGAGACCGTAATCATCAAGAAGAGCATTGACTTAAAGGCTCCACATCATGTAATTGCTAGCAGTGAGCTTTGTGACATTGGACATGTTCACGTTGAGAAGATTGTGAGTGGTGTCAACAACTTCTGCATTTGCAGCCATCGTGACAATGAGATTTGAGAAGAAATAGAGAAGAGATAAGATAGAGGCAGAAGAAGAAGAAGATGGAGGCGGAAAATTTTTAGATCTTTTAACACTGCTCTGATACCATGTTAATGTGTTGTCTTATTATCAATGATTGAGATTACAGAGAGTATATATAACCATGTACAAGAGAGGAGGAGTCTCTAGGTTAATCTAAATACAGAAAGTTCCTATACAAGATCAATCAAATATTGTGTATAAAGGAGAATCCTTTCATATCTCTTACAGTACCTTGGCTGCTTACGCTGACACCGGTCTCTCTGTTGCACGACTCTCTATCGAGCAAGGAAGGCGTGTGAAGATTCTGCTTTTCATATATATGATTTGTAAAAGATGCATGTAAGCCAAACGATGTCGTATTGGGGAGTGACATGAGTAGTGCCCAGAAAAATCATTAATTCTAATTGCAATCCTCAACGCGGCGAGAGAGAAGATTGCCATAACCTTCGTTTCTTGGTTGCTCTTTCTAGCAGCAATATGGTAAGAAACAGAGAGCAATGAACGGTCAATCCAAGGAAGTAGCCGTTCTGGTTGGCAATTTGAGGTCGCTCTTTTCTTTTAATCTCTATTTTAAGGATGGAAGTAGAATCAATCGGATAGACTCTTTTAGCCTGTCCAGACAGATTATCAATCTCTGTTTTATCTTTGGATTAGTTAAATGATTGAACATATAGTAAATGGTACTTGGTTTAGTAATCCCATGATGCAGTTGAAGAAGGTTTCTCGTTTCTTGACTGATATGAAGTTTTGATCAGGACGTGGTGCCGTGCCAAGGAGGCAAATCTTTACTTTGAGATAGCTCAAGACATTTCTTCTTACGGTGTCGCCATGGTATGTCATAGAATTATTGTCACAATGACTCTCTGCTGTTGCACAATCAAAAGTAACATTCAGTTATCATCTCATGCCAATGGTATAAATAATCTTAAGCCTATTCTCCATATAGTTTCTGTTGTGGTCGGATTTCACCCGCGCGTTGACATTGGCTATCACAAAGGCCAGAAGGTTCCCTCCACTAAAAGCCCAGTCCGGTTACGAAACCTACTTCGACACAACCGACATAAGAAAAAGGAAATTCGCAAAGACTTAGGAAAAGTTAAGATTATCTCTTACGGAAAGTCTTAGCCGACTTAGGGGACTATATATATCAATGTACAAACCCTTAGAAGGGTATTCGCAACTTTGTTCACAAAAATCATACATAGCAATAACAGACTTCTTTTTGCTCATCGTTTTCGTAGCTTAACCTAGAAATCTCTGCTTCCTCTCGAAACTCTTACAAATCTAATTATTCTAGTCTTGGCTCCCACAATTTGGCGCCGTCTAAGGGGAATTGGAGAATTTCTCACACAAGAAAGCTACATCACACACCAGATCTGAGAAGATGAGCGGCGAAGAGGAAAAATCAAGCGGTAGCAGCGAGGAGTCCTCATCTCAAGCTAACAACAAAGAAAGAGAGAGCTCCGCCGAAGCCCCCGCAACCAACGTCGCTGCTGACCAAGGAGACATGACCGAGGTCAAACAGATGCTGCAAACGCTCTTCAAAGAATCCTACGAGCAGAAGAAGTTCAACGAGGCCATTACGACCAAGTTAAAAGCCCTTTCGCGAACAAAACACGACCGACCCGACACTACAAGAGCCAGGAGTCGCTTTAACCTGCATCGCCTCAACTTTTCAACACCTCGTACCGCTCGAAGGAATCCAGGCGACTTGCCTCCACCACCGCCACGTCGCGAATCCCCAAACGCTTCGCGGAGATCTCTGACGAAGATCAACCAGCTCCTCAAAGATGCGCACAGACAGACAACGCAACTGGCAGACAACGACAAACGCGTGCGTCACACAGTCGGAGCGCATCGTCGCACTCCCTGACTGAGGCCATGCAAGACACTTCGGGGTACGATGACTATCCCGACGCCAACGATGAAGGTGGATCCTCCGTGGCAGAGCTATACAAGAGGGAGCAGGATCGAAGGGTGCTACAATGATATTGGAACGTGGAGGTCGCTGAGTTGAAAGCTCAGATGGAGCTGGTTGTCTCCGGCTTGAAGACAACCCAATCACAGATGTATCGCAGCGCAGGAAAGGCTCCTGGAATCGCCTATGTGCTCGAGAAAGCACGGAACAAACCCTTCGCCGAGCGGATCGCGAGGACTAAAATCTCCGATCTCAGAAAAATTAAATTACCAATCTACGAATAAACCACAGACCCTGCTTATCATCTGATGGAGTTCGAAGTGGCTCTAGGGAAGACAAACTTCAGAGAAGCTGAGAAAGACATCGGCTACTGCAAGCTGTTCGTGGAAAGCCTCAAAGGATCTGCCCTTCAATGGTTCTACAAGCTGGAGAAGAATTCAGTTCACACCTTTCACCAACTCTCAGAGATGTTTGTACAACATTACAAAATCTTCGCGGAACGAAAGATTTATGACGATGAATTATGGACAAATCAACAGAGCGAGAATGAAAGTCTACGGTCTTTCATGACAAAGTTCAAGCACACACTGTCAAAGGTGGACGACATCAGCAACACGTCCGCGCTAGAAGCTTTGAGTGGAGCGCTCTGATGCCCATCTCCGTTCTGGCACAAACTGACTATCAATCCGCCAACAACCATTCAGGACGCACTCCACCGCGCTACAGACTTTGCTCGAAGTGAAGAGGAAATCCGTGCTAAAAGAGGTGGAAAGGCTAAACAGGCGAGAGAACCAACTGAAGCCGCGAACTTCGCTATCACTAGTCCTCTTTAAAGGCTTTCGCAACGAACTACGGGGCGACTTGATCCCTGCAAAGGGTATGTAGGCAGCTTGTCTCCGGACGAGTTCAGTTGCCCCCCTCCGAACAAAGGGGGGGGAGTGGGGTACATATACTCCTATATTTAATAAAATTTTTTGCTGGAACCATCAGGCACTTGACACAAATCTCACTGACTTCGTCAGTTACATCCCCTACGGGCTGTTCAAAGCTGACGCCAACAAGTTCGTTTTGCAACCATTGCTGTTGGGCACAGCGACGATGTGAAAACTCGAACACAAGAACATCCATCATCGGATCCATAGCGCGCTATATAAGTACTAATGTTTAGCATTGGGGCGGATGAAACCAACTGATCATTCGGAAACCCAACAGCATCGTTGGTACAAAGCAGCTGCCAATGGTTAGTCGGTTTGTAGACCGAATAATCATTCTGAAAACCCAGCAACATGTTGGTAAAAGCCAAAGGTGTGTTCGCTCTCGGACAGACGTGTTCAGAGGGCAGCACCATTCCAAAAATCCAATAACAACATTGGTAGAAGCAAAGCGTAAGCGCATCAGCGACTTCGCTACTTTGCAATAAAAACCCAACAACAACGTTGGTAGAAGCAAGCGTAAGCGCATCAGCGACTTCGCTACCTTGCAATCACGAAATAGAACATTCCAAGATGAGAAAAGACATCTTGAGTGTAAACAACCACCAACTTACGGATTCACTTTAAGACTTAAGTCAACAAAGCGAGTACCATTACTCTTGAAGTTCTTATGATCTATCAAAGAACAGAATGAGCTTAGCTCATAAGAAAGGCAAGAAATAAAAGTCGCATTCATTATCATCATGCACTAGCTACAATCCAAGGTAAACGTAATCATAGCATGGATACAAACCATCCAACGCCATTACCAAAAGTCATAGATAAAAAACATCCGAAAATCCAATGATCGGAACACGAAGTCAAAAAAAAAAAAATCGTCGTCGCTGTGTTTCAACGGCAGCGAAGTCTTAAAATCTTCATAAAAATATGGAGTCTTAAAATCTCCAGCGCGAAAATCGCCCTCATAACAGCAACATCATAACTTTGAACAGCAACATTGACATCCAATAGTCTTTAACTCGATATTGTTATCACTAACACTATCAAGCTGGAGGGCTAACTGTTGGGGTCGAATTTCACCCGCTCAACATTGAAGTTCAAAGTTATGCAAGCGTAGCGCATAGACACGGAATCGCACTAACACATAAGATATCATGTGACTCCCCTAAGTCATTTCCTAACAAGAAGATGAAGCAGCTCTCCTTTCCTACGTCTTCTCCGTCCGAGAAAAGAGCCTTCTGAGTCCTCTCTACTCGCAGCATAAGTCATGAATGCAGTGCCAGAGAAGTCACAGTGGCAGCAATGTCACAGTGCCAGCGAGGTCACAGCGCCAGCGACGTCGTCGCGCTGCCAGCGACTTCCCGCGATGACATTGGCTATTACAAATGCCAGAAGGTTCCCTCCACTAAAAGCCCGTTCCGGTTACGAAGCCAACTTCGACACAACCGACATAAGGAAAAGGGAATTCGCGAAGACTTAGGAAAAGTTAAGATTATCTCTTAGGGAAAGGCTTAGCCGACTTAGGGGACTATATATATCAATGTACAAACCCTTAGAAGGGTATTCGCAACTTTGTTCACAAAAATCATACATAGCAATAACAACTTCTCTTTGCTCATCGTTTTCGTAGCTTAACCTAGAAATCTTTGCTTCCTCTTGAAACCCTTACAAATTTAATTGTGCTAGTCTTTGCTCCCACAGTTTCCGCGGTAAACGGTTAATTGACCCAGGTTGCTTGGGTAGATTCGCAGAAGGCAATCAACTATATATGTGGAAATGGCTCATGGGGTCAGAACCGAAGACTTATACCCGCAATTTAGAACAGCTTATGAGGTGATGATCATGTTGGAAGAGATAAAGAGAAGAAAATAAAATCTGAAAAACTCTCTTTATTCTCGACAAGTTTACATCAAAACATGATACACATTTATATACAAAACCAAGAGACACAAGTAAAGAGTTGTGTCTCTTTTTCCTTGTAACTCTTAAACTTAATAAATAATAAATACCTTTTCTTATCTGACAAGTCACAACTATTAAACACACCCTATTACATATACACTTATACGGATTATCACATAATACATATAAACTCAATTATAATCTAACAGATCAACTCTTTGTGTTTTAAACACAATTACTACTTTTGTTACTTTATTATATCTCAAAAAATGTTTTGTAGGATGAAGAATTTGTAAAAGTTTTTGATGAAGGACTTGTTCCTCGGACACTCAACGTCAGAGGATCCAACTATTGTCATATGAATGTCTACCTGATCGAATCCCTGGAAGAGCCATCATAATCTCAGAATGTTCTTGCAGAGACCTCTCATAATGGCTCTAACCCGACAACACAATCAGAATGTACAGCTGAAGAAGCTTATACTTGGAGTAAGGTAAGACTCTCCGCAACATTATTTTTGTATGGCTTCCCCTCAAATGAAATTTAAGTTCTCTGATCTTCTTTCAAATGAAGGGCCGTGCAATCTTCGCAAGTGGAAGTCCGTTTGATCCGGTTGAATATGAAGGAAATGTGTTTGTATCTACACAGGTAATACTAGATGAACTTTTGTTCTTCTTCATCCATTGAGGTCTAAGGAAGTTAGTAAAGCTCTTTGCATTTCTTAAAACATAGGCGAACAACGCGTACATATTCCCAGGTTTTGGACTTGGTTTGGTTATCTCAGGAGCAATACGAGTACATGACGATATGCTTCTAGCCGCAGGTAAGTATTTCAAACACCTGAAAATCACAAGAGAACTTCTAGACCAAAGTGAATCTCTTGCTTGAGACAATGCAAGGGTTGGCTCATCGTCTTCAACAGATCGAAGGAAAGGTGGATAAGTTAGCGACAAAGGCTGATTTAGAGGCGGTTTTTTATCTCACTTGAGGGCAAGCAAGTTTCTTCTAAGAAGCCTCTTGCTAGGGGCCTTTTTAAAGACGAAGATCCTGATTAGGAAGATGACAAACCTCCCAAGAAAAAGGCTGAAACATATGCCGAGAATACTCCTGATGGTGGTAGTGGAGGTCGTCCTTTGTCTTCTAACTTCCGCGATGGTCCTTCTCCTTCTAACTTCCGCGATGCTGGCAGAGGAGGTCGTCTTTTGCCTTCTAACTTCCGCAATGGTGGCAGAAGAGGTCGTCCTTTCCCTTCTAACTTCGGCGATGGTGGCAGAAGAGGTCGTCCTTTGCCTTCTAACTTCCGCAATGATCCTTTGTTTTCTAACTTCCGCGATGGTGGCAGTGGATGTCCTTATAGGCCTTTTAACTTCGGTGATGGCAGCAGTGGAGGTCCTCCTAGGCCTTTTAACTTCTCTGATGGTAATAGTAGAGGTCCTTGGTCGTATAACAACCGTTGTGGTGGTCGAGGCTTTTGTAGCTACTGTTGAGGATTTAGTGGCGGAGGAAGAAACAGTGCTCGTGGAAGCAGACCTAGCTAGTTTTCCTCAGTCATGTAGAAGACTACCATCAAGCTCTTTAGTGTTTTAAACTTGTGATACAATGCAACTCTTTCCATTACTTTCGTTTTTCTTAGGTTCTCAATTTCTTTTAGTGATTTTTGGTGTTAAATAACAATAATGAAACGAGTTCTAATTGTAAACAAGGAAAGAATGCGAATTCAGATTTGAAAATTGATAATATGTTTACATAATAAAACTAAACAGAGGAATGATGTAGAGAACGAATTACAAAACTGATTAATGAAGAAGAAGATGAGTAATATTTCTTCCCAAACGGCTAAGTAAACAAGCAGTAAGAAATCAATAAATAAAAAATTTCCAGAGGGGAACAAATAATGCTTTCTTCATTCACCAATAAACATTTTGAAGCCAACATGAAAAGAAAAACAGAAAGTTAAAAACAAGATCAAATCTTCCCCTTTCTGGAAAAAGAATCACCAACATTTCAAAGAATCATCAATTCACCCGCGAATTCCCGAGCAAAAAATGACTTTCGAGCTTCCTTTCAACTAAATAAAAAACCGGGACTTCTAAACATCAAATTTCTTCGGTTGTCGCCAGTGAGCCAAATTTCTTCCCAGTGAGCTCAAGAATGAAGCTTTTTGAGGAGCTCCTTTCTTGCCATACAAGTGTTTGCCTCCTAAATCGGTCTTCGCTGGTCCCATATCCTTTCTTCTCTCAATCTGATATATCACATTGCAAGAATCTCAGATACACTTGTCTAGGTGACGTATTCAAGATCCAAGGAAACTACTTAAAAGACACACAAATGGTTTACCTTGAAAATCTTTCCATTTTTCAAGTGGTATCTAATTCCAGACCAGTTTATCGATTGCGAAAAGTGAGAACGGAAAGCTGAGATCGGGTATAGGAAGTTGTCCACTAGCATTGCTATAAAAACCTGCAAAATTTCCCCCAATCAAATAAAAAAACTTTACCTCCGTATCTTATCATCACTACAACTTTAGACTACCATGATTGACATTTATGATCTAATATAAAACCGGTTATAAGCACATACAAGTCCCCAGTTATAAGTTGCAAGAGAGAGACGAGGAGCCTCAGGGGATAGCATATTGCATAGCTGAACTTCTCGTCTTGTCAAATTCCACATTGAAAGAAGTTCGATGAAGGTGCAAGTCGCCAACGTTATAACAAGCAACATACCTACATAGAAAATCATCCTTCCAGGTCAGCATGTAGCATAAGAAAAACATACAATCCTACAGTTTAAGTTGAAGTTGACAAATCACTATCCACATGCAATACAACAGTTCTACCTTCTAAGATCCCCCCCAACACAACACACGAGCAATCATAGTGACAGTAGGATAAATTTCTCTTATCTTGAACACAATACCCACCTAAATAAGAGAAAAAGTATGCTCACCACCAGAAGCAAAGGTAGTGTCTTCAAATTGATTATAACCCTTGATGTAGATTCTTAAAGCTGATGTTACGTGAATGATAGCCATAAGATACGGTGCAACAAACCCCCATGAAAGATAACAGTGGACGGCAAACAACGCCTTGTTCATTATCCAGTTAACTTTGGATATGTAAGATTCTAGCACAAAGGTTTGCTTTCTCAAGTAGTTCCAGTACCTATCAAATAGGAAATATGATTATAGTTAAACATCTGAAACCTTTGGGTTCAAACAAGTAAAATATGAGTATGTACCGTCCAAAACTTAGATCACTTGCAAGAGGATGCGGGAAAACAGCAACAGGGGGAGATGTAATGAGCCTCTTGTGAGCACCTGGAGTATAAAACATGAGTGGAAACAAGAAGAAACTATCAACTACACATACAATAGGCATATCGTGCTCCAAAATGGATGGCAATTCGGAAGAGAATGTTACCTGCTAGAGAGGCAAGTGTCATATCATCTGAATATCCACCATCACGTAAGCCAGAGACAACACCGTACCGATCTTGTCTGAAATCATCAGCATGCATCTACAAATGATTGCAAACAATCACCAAATTTAGATGTAGCAATAGAGAATACAAAAGAAACACTAAGATACCATTTTATCTACTGACCATCATACACCCTCCCCACAAAAAGAATGTTCTCCCGCCGGTCGCAAATCCCATTGAACAAGGCTGTAAAGTGAACATGCCAAATATTAGCTCAAATTACATAGTAGGGAAGCCAGTGATCATATTCGATAAAAAACACAGTTGAAGAAAGAGTAAAGAAGGGCAACAGATTTCATTGTACCATGTGGTATTCATAGATGCAATAACTCCCAAGAGTTCCAGAGGGCAAGTCGAGTGGATACCCAGTTTGAATAAATATCTGCAAGAGATCAGCATTGCTGTTAAACAATTGAAACCGAAGGAAACATAATCAAGGGACTATATCATTAGCCATGTCTACGATATGTAAAAAGAAATAGAAAGCAGAAGAGACTTAGCAGGAAAACTAAGCAAATTAATTAATAAATAATTTGGGTACCACCTCTGGATTCTTCTCCATCTCGGTTGTGAGAGCTCCGATTGTTCCAGGATGCAGTCTAACATCATCGTCCAAAAATAACACATATTTGGTATCTTTGTGCATTTTCTCAACTCCAATCTTCACGAAGTAGAAGCCAAACGTACACAAAGTCAGCAAATGCCAAAAATGAACAACATTAAATTTAAAAAGGTATATTGGAATACAGTTTTGCTTGTCACGGTTGTGATTATATTTTAGTCAAGACCAGTTTCAATGGAGAGATGAGAATGTTGAAAGAAAAGAAAATACACCAGTCTAACCAATGAAAGCCAATCACCAAAAGGTAAAATTTGCATCAAACATCATACATACCAATTGATTATGAATTTTCTGGCTGCAAGTAGTTGATAAACCAGCAACCACAACCTTAGCTTCAACATGATCCTGCGCAAGGCATTGATATGAACGAAATTTCAAGTCAAGACAAAAGAATGCCATAAGGACTATGACTTGAAATTTTTGTGGACAGTACTTCCATCGATCTCTTGTAGATAACATGTTAAACGACCACAAAGATATGTTGTAACGTGTCTGTACCTGATACATAGATAATAGACGGGAAACAGCGTGATATGCAGGGTCTTCAGTACTTTCTACAACAAAAAGAAATTCCAATGGCCCACCATAGAGAGAAGTAATCTACGCACACAAAAAATTGACAAAGATGATTAACAACAAAGTCGGAAGCAAGAACTAAAAAAATCCGCCACGAAAAAGAGAAGATGATACTGCAACAAGATGGACAGACCTGACTTCTCCAATTATGCAAATTGTGTTCTCCAAAACCTTTTAGAGGCATGACAACGCTAACTCTGGGAAGTTTAACCTGCCTAGAGTGCTCAAGCTCATTGATGTCTTGATATAGGAACGCCAAGCTATTCCCTGCTTTCATGCTGTTTCTAATTCTCTTAACCTCTCGGTTCCTTCAAGGTAGAAACAGAAACATGAACTTCTCAGAACAAGAAAAAAAAGACACAGATTTTAATACCTCAAATAACATCAAAATCAAACACTACCTGACATATGCAGCCATTAACCATCCTAGAGCAAGAAGTAAGCATATCGTACATCCCTGAGGCATATAAAGAACACACACAAAAGCAAGAAAATTCTTATCATAATGATAAAATTCCCAACAAGACAAGTCAAAGGAATCCATAGTTATATAAACAAAACTTAGATTGTCTCTGAGATATAAACGATGTATCTTAAATTTCTCAATTTTGGATGATGGCGAATGGAATCGAATCAAAGATTGTTATTTTGAAGCCGACCCATGAATCAAATCCATAATTTGAAAGAGAAAGGGACCAAAACTTCGATCTGAACCAAAAAACAAAAACTCACCTGGATCTGAACGAAGACAGCAAAAGGGCTACAAAAAGCTCTGCTTAGAGAGAAGAGAATCGCATCAATGGAGTCCAATGTAGACATTTATTTTGCTCCTACTTCTTCACGTTCCCCTTCCCCCACAACGACAATTTTAAGGAAACGAACAAGAAGAAAACAGAGGAAACGGGAGCAAAAATGGAGAAACCCTAGATTTGAAATTAGCGCAATTCGTCGTCTCTCAATCTCTCTCTATCAAACATCGATGCCAATTAGATTCGTGAATTTTTTTCTTTCTCAGATCGCCATTGACGGACCAGCGAAAATCCAGAGAGAAACTGATTTATAAATTCAAAAGGAATCACACAAATCACCCACTCAATCATAGACACATCCCCTTTTCTTCCTTTTTTTTAAAATTCAAAAATCAAAATTTACTATTTTCAATTAAAATATTTGTTGGCAAAATCAAATATTATAATATTGAGGTTTTCTTTTTACAGCAAATCAGAATTTTTTTTTTTCTCTTACTAAGGAAAATATATTCTATCATAAGTAGAAATTTTTTTACGCGTTAAGATATAAATGTGCATTTTAAAATGTTTTTCTTATCTACGATTTTGTTTAACTACTAAGCAAACAATTTCTAATCCGCGTACAACGTGTTTAGATTTTTATTGTTGTATAGAATTAGAAACATATTTCTAATTTGGGTTAGTTATCCACCTTGACAAAAATTTGATGTCATAAATGAAATAGTCATATTTAGCAAGTGTTGTGCGCTGCATGTGAATAGAATTTTGAACTTTTTTTTTTGATAAAGAATAGAATTTTGAACTGATATTTATCTTTTGTCAATCTGCTCAGAGTTATCTTTGGAGCATGTAGAATGTAGAATATTATTTCATTTAAATATCCACAATATCTAATTATAAATTTATGAATGAAATTGTGGTAGGATGATTAAAACTAACAAAAAAGTAAGAAAATTATAGCCATAATTGCAGTTAAAATATTTTGTAAATGATAATCAAAATACACCCTTTTTTTTTGAACAAATAATCAAAAAAATTATAATGAGAAACAAATCCAGAAAGAACGAAAAATATAGTATATTGTTTCTTTTAATATAAAATATATAGTTTATTGTTATTCCAAATCAAACACACTTATAAATATTATCATTTACAGTTTAACTCTATAGCGGATTTAGCATAGATCGCACAAAACGTATCATTTACTTTAAGTCTGAGCGCGGATCGGATATCCAGAAAAAATACAGTATTTGTGATTCGATTTGTTTTTTACGGATATCTAATTTTTCAATTTATTTTATTTTGAAAAATTTCGGATATCCGGATCTTCGCGAAAATCTGTTTTAAACAACAAAAAAATTTTAAACACCATAAAATTTTTTTTTAAAAAGTTTTAATATAAGATTTAAATTAATTAATCAATAAATATATAAAATAGATCTAATTTTATTCATTAAACTGGTTAAAAATGAAAAGTGAAAGATTAAAATGGTGAAAAATGAAATATATATATTTTTTTATTTAAGAAATCTATTTCAAATAAATTTAGTATCTATCTATTTTTACTATAAATATATTCGCCAAATAAATTTAAAAGTCAAAAAATATAAATACACGTTATAAATCTACCATATTATATGTATATATAAGTAATATATCGATCGGATTGGAGATTCAGATTTTTAAAATTAGTATTTGTGATTTGCTTTGGTTTAGACGGATACTAAATTTTGTTCTTTGCTTTGCTTTGATTCAAAATAGATATCCGGAATTTTTGGATTGGATCGAAACAAATATCGAATCGGATTGAATTTAACGGATAATTTGCACAGCCTAATTTTCTTTGCTCGTAACCTTGAAGTTTTACTTTCTCGTGAAGGATTATTCTTCAATTCATTTCACTAAGAAATATTATTGTTTTTAATGAGTAAATTTGGCGGCAAAGATGCCAGAATGTTATGCCGAATCTTAAGGAGAGGGACCATGTCTTTTTCAAACAAGTGGTGACAGCTTAGATACATGTGTGTTTTTAAACTTATATAGCATACGTGATAAAATCAATTTATTTAATTTTTCACATATTTTAATTTTATAATTTATTACTCCTATGACCTAATCATTTATCTCCTTTGCGAATTGAATATTTTTGTGGGTATATTCTATGCATCTTCTTCTGTGATGTGACCATAAAATATGATTATGTTCGCTTTGCTATGTTCTTCAAATCAGATTTGGTGGGAAAACAGATAGCCTATTAGATTACTGAATTATTGAGTTAGATTAGATCATTAGATTGATAAGTTTTATATATTTTTGCTTAGACTATATAAACATAAAATATGTACACATAATATATTGAAGTGAACAAAATTTTGTTTTAAATTAATTCGAGGATTTTTAGATCAAAACAAGTATTAGAAAGCTAATGAACTCTGCCTTTGGGTAACAAAACTATTTTGTTTCTAATTAATTTTGTTGTTTTTTTGTCAACTACACATATATTCTGAATTTGAATTCTTATGGTGATACGATGATGACATTAATACAAGGGAAATTGGCATAAATGTACATGAAACCATTACTTATTAGCTGTATGAGTACAATAAAGCTTGGTCACGATATTTAGTGTATCAAATTGTATAATACCAAAAATGGTCAAACGGTCATTGAGTTAATTGACCACAATCCATAGCTATAATCTTAATTTATGAGTTCAATATGATTATTCAGCTAATTCACTTTTAATACAAACCATTAGATTGCATATTTTGGTTTAGTTTAGTTTTTGTTCTTTTAACTATTTTGAACATGTTAAGTATATGTTTAAAAAGCCAACTAAATCAAATTGCGTTTTATTTTTTGGGATCGCGATCAAACAATAACTCGAACCAATCTAAAACATTGTTTGGTCAAACAATCACTTGGACCAATCTAAAACATTGTTTGCTTATATACGTAACTAGAGTTGCTCTTGTGTACAAGAAATAAACTATATCGCAAGAAATTGACTTCCATCAATTATGGGTGTTTGTGTACACAAACATTTTAGGTGACAAAAAGAATATATCAATGTTTATAAGTTTAAGGTGTGTCGATAGAGTTTCCTAGAGTTTTCTAAAATGAGATCTAAACCCAACAATTTTAGATGAGTAAAATAATTGATAACTATTTCTCTAACAAAATGGTGTTATGATTATGACCAACTGCTAATGAAATAGTGATTTTCATTTGGAGAGGAGTTAACATTTTAGTCTAGATTAGAGATTGATTTTTCTCATACATGATATTATTTAACCACTCTCATTTAATTAAAACAAAATAATATCATACTTTCGACTAATTAAAAAAATCCGATGAATGAGTTATTTATGAATATTATTTATGAATATTCTTATAAAAAAAACTTATTTAAAACAACAAAAGTATTTGTCTAAAAAAATTAACATCTTGTTTGCTAAACTTACGACGATAGATGTTTTTTTTCAAACGGTTTTTAGCCGTTTTCTTTCAACTCTGAACTCCCTATTTGAACTATTCACATGCCCGATTGGTAACAAAAAAAAAAAACGGTTTGTTTTGAGATTCTAATCACCTCAAAATGTGCAACCAATCAAATCCTTAGATATACCCAAAATTCCCAGGCTGAAATGGATCTGGTCAGGCTTACACCTAGTGATAAGGATATTGTGGTTCCCATGATATAACAATTAAGATTACACATGCACATAAAACAAACAATCCCACATAAGTTAAATGCAACTATTATATTATAAGCACGAAGGACATGTGAGCAATGAATAGGGACATGTTTGAAAATAGAAAGATCCATTTGTTGTTTTGTCTCCATATCCTTTTTTTTTTTACAATTTTCAAACAAAAATTACAGACTAGGGCATATAATGTGGTGTAGATCCACCTACTTCACCAAAGTCCACTTCATTGCAATTACTAAGGAGCTTATACAACAAGATTTATTTGTTTGTAGGGTTACAAGTTTGATCTCAATTGTTTCAAACGCCAAATCCATAATCGCAAACATCAAACGGCAAAAGTCTTTCGTTGGCGTTTGGTTCTGCTTTTAAAATTCACAAAACAAAATATGCTTGAAACAGCAAGTTTATTGCAGAAAAATCACACTAAATGTAAATAACAAACAACCGAAGGTCCAAAACCATAAACAGAGAAGATTTGTTTGTATAGACACAAGTTTGATATCTCTACATTAATTAAATGCAACATAAGAATTTTGGATAATGCGACTTTTCGAGCGTAGAGAAATCAGGAGATGATCGGAAAAGCAATCAATAACAACCAAATTTCGTAAGTTAACAATAGAATGAGAGCATAAAGTAATACAATACCAGGGAAAATCCCAAGTTTGGAGCAAAAAATGAAATCGTTTCGAAGAACTTACCAAGGAATCAAACACTCGCTTTGTTGCCTATCAAATGATGAAGAAACAAACCAGCTGCAACACTCACATTCAAGCTCTCCACAGCAAGAAAAGATCTGAGTCCTTCGCCTTCCGCATCATCAGACTCTGTAGCTGCAACATCATTAGGCATATTACCGCTAATCCGAACTAATTCAGTACATGATCTCTCTACTAATGGCCTTAAACCCGTTCCTTCATTCCCCAAGACAAGAATCGTCGGGCTACCGGGTAAAACCTCGTTCAAAGCAACAGCCTTTGGAGAAACCGAACCACCAACCACACGCCAACCGTTCTCAGCAGAAGATTCTAAGAACTGCATCATGTTTTTACAGTATCTAAGTTCCATTACTTCGAGTGAGCCAGCGCTTGCTTTACTCACAACTGCACTTAAAGGAGCTGAGTTTTTTGCACAGACCACAATACCAGTGGCTCCAAAAAAGTAAGCTGATCTTATGATCGCGCCTAAGTTCTGTGGATCAGTGACTTCGTCGAGAGCTACCCAAAGAGAAGATTTCTCCTCCTCTGATGAAATTGGATCTAGTTCCTTCACTTTCACCAGTTCCAATGGAGAAGCATCAAGCACCAATCCTTGATGCGGTCTGTTATCAGCAACCATGTTGAGATCATGCTTCGAAGTTTCCTTGATGTTTAACCCAAGTTTCTCAGAGATTTTCAAGACTTTTTCGAAGCCTTTCTTGTCTTTCTTCTTCCGATTGTTACTGCTCAAATCCAAACCTTCTTGAACATACAGAGCGTAGAACTCCCGTCTCCCAACAGAGAGTGCAGCTACCACTGGACTTACTCCATAAACCACTTCACCAATCATCCGAGGCACACTAGACTCAGTCGCCTCTTGCCATGTTTTTTTACCCCAACTCTCTTGCCTATTCCAGTTTCGATATGCTGCATTGTCACGACCTTGATCTCTTACATCATATCTATTAAACCTATTCTTGATCTCAGACCACCTACTATCATTTGGTTCTTCTTCAATTTCCTCGCCTTCTTCAACGACTCTATCATCATCTTCGTGGGCACGATTCACTGTTTCGTCTTCCACTTCAGTGATTCTATCATCATCTCGGGCACGAAAAGAGTTCTGATTTCTTGTTCTACCATCTTGTTTCTCCCAAGATGACCGATTATTACCACTTGGCAGTTCCTCTTTCGCCGGTTTCTCATTAGCCATCCAAATCGAATTCCCACTACCTTTCTTGCTATCTTCTCCTCGAGCACGAAAAGAATCTCGGTTTCTTGTTTCACCTTGACCTCTGTATCTACTTCTCTTATCAACAGAAACCGAATCGTTTCGACTATCTCGTTTATCCCAAGATGACCTATTATTACCTCTCTGAAACCTCTCTTCCACTGGTTTCTCTTCAGATTTCACCCAAATTGAATCTCCACTACCATTACCACTACTTCTCTTATCTCGAAAAGATTTCGATGACCCTAATCCAGATTTCCCTCTACTACTACTATTACTACTTCGTTTCCCAAATCTCTGCGAATCAAAACTCGAAAACTCTCTAACACTTTCAAGCTTCCCCAACATTCCAATAGATTCAAGACGAGAACTAACTAACCCATTCGAAAATTTTGTAAAGGCGGTTCCTTTGGGGTTTATACAAAGCTTAACTGGTAAAGTCGAGGACTTTGAGAAGTGGAAGCTTTTGAGTGTTGTTTGTTGTAATGAAACCCTAATCGCCATGGGAAATCCTTGGGTTCTTGTTAGATTACAGTACATTGTTGAACAGAAGAGACAAATTTTGAAACTTTTGGGAGGAGTTAGGTGAAATTTTCTCCAAGAAGAAGGGCTATCAGAAGATGGAAGTTGAGAAAGGTGAATCTCCCATTGATAAAGCAATCTCTTACCTTCAGATTTTTAGGGTTTAAGGGGGGAAAAGACCAGAGGAAGGAGAAGATAAGAAGGAGATGAAGAAACAGAAAATGTAATTATTCTTTTTTCGTGACCCAAAAAAAAAAACAGAAAATGTTACGACACAAAACGTCGTCGTTCTAGAAAAATTGCAATTTGTCAAAAAGAAAACTGCACTTTTTATCATTCGGTTAGAAATGTCATATCATTAGTTTATAAATGTTTGATTATGCTCTAAAAAAGGCTATGTAGGAAATATGGATTATGCTCTAATTTTTTTTTTCAATGATTTATTTTAAAGCGGGATAACAATTTTATTAAACCAAAAATCGGTATGAAAAAATTATAAAAATTCAAACAAGACACCAAATAAAACACTAATATGTGTGATATAAACGAAACACAAAGTTTCAGCTTCTAGATTTATGAAAATCTTCGACACTTTAAAATGGAAATCACCATCATTCTGAGCTTTTAAATTGGTCATCATATGCTCTAACACTACAAGAAAACAGCTACTATTCCGACGGAAATTCCGACGGCCAATATTTCCGTCGGAATTCCGACGGAATTCCGACTAACATCTATTCCGACGGAATTCTGACGGCTGTATCTACTGTCGGTATACCGTCGGAAAATAATCTATCGTAATATTCTGACGACTTTCCGACGGACTACCGACGGAAATCCGATATTTTCGATGTCGGCAAATTTGAGTGGTTACCATTCGTTAGCGGTGGCCGATGGGATTGGTGGGATGTTATGTCGGAGTTTTGTGACGGATTTCTGACGGAATTCCGACGGAAATCCGTTTTATATAAGTTCCTTCGTTTCTTCGTTCATTCATAACATAATTTTACAAATCAAAAAAATTTGTTAGCGATGAGTTCATATTTTCGGTCTTGGATGGACGAGCCAATGATGGATATGGGCTCGAACTTATTAACATCCGCTTACGCTGCAGGTATATGCGAGTTCATGAATTTACCCAGAAACCAAGATGCAGCAAAAAAAGGTCAGGATATCAAATGTCCATGTTCTAATTGCTGTAACAGAATTAGTGTTGCGGTTCATACTGTTTGGAATCACTTATATAGATATGGATTTAGGCCGGGATATAAGGTTTGGTTTTTACATGGAGAAAGCAATTACGAATATGGTAGTAGTAGTAGTAATGCACCTTATTTTCCGGATAGCGTAGAAGAACGTACAACGGAAGTAGATGTTGGGGTAAGTACGGTTGCGATGGTTAACGACGCGTTTAGAGAGAATTTGCAGTCGGGTGGTTATGAGGGTGATAGGGTTGAAGAACCTAATTTAGAAGCTCGAAGGTTTTTTGATATGTTAGACGCATCAAAGCAACCACTGTACAGCGGTTGTAGGGAAGGGCATTCACCGTTATCTTCTGCTAGTAGGATGATGAACATGAAGACCGATTACAATTTATCCGAAGAATGTGTTGATGCATTCGCCGAGTTTGTGAAAGATGTTTTGCCAGAGGATAAACTTTCTCCAGCATCATACTACGAGGTCCAGAAACTTGTTGCCGGTCTTGGTTTGCCCTACCAGATAATAGATGTGTGCATCGACAACTGCATGCTATACTGGAGGGAAGATGAGAACAGGAAAAAATGTAAATTTTGCCGTAAACCACGGTTCCAAGACACAAGTGGCAGAGTGAAGATTCCTTTCAAACGGATGTGGTATTTACCATTAACAGAGAGGTTGAAGAGGCTGTATCAATCAGAACGCACTGCTAAGGCTATGAGATGGCATGCAGAGCATAATCAAGATGGAGATATTACGCATCCTTCTGACGCAGAAGCGTGGAAACACTTTCAATCGGTATATCCAGATTTCGCATACGAACGCCGAAATGTATACCTCGGCTTATCCACTGATGGTTTCAACCCATTTGGAAAGCATGGAAGAAAATATTCATTGTGGCCGGTCATCGTAACACCTTACAATTTGCCTCCTTCTATGTGCATGCGGCAAGAGTTCCTGTTTCTCTCAGTTCTAGTTCCTGGGCCAGATCATCCAAGACGATCACTCGATATATTCCTCCAACCATTGATCTATGAGTTGCAGATGTTGTGGGAGCATGGTGTTGAGGCATTTGATGTTTCCATCCAGCAGAATTTCAACTTGCGTTCGGTTCTTATGTGGACCATTAGCGATTTTCCGGCGTACGGTATGTTATCTGGATGGACAACGCATGGAAGATTGGCATGTCCTTATTGCCAAGACAATACTTCAGCATTCCAATTGCAGAACGGAAGGAAGACTTCATGGTTTGATTGCCATAGGTGTTTTTTGCCGGCAAATCATCCATATCGTCGGTCTAGAAGACATTTTAGAAAGAATTTTCCAGTGTTTACTGGTCCACCTCCAGAGATAGATGGTCGCAGCATATTGGAACAGTTACGAGATTTTGGTGCAGAGCGAACTCCTGAATGTGGGGGTAATGGCTATCACCCCGTCGACGGCTGTGGGGAATATCACAATTGGCATAAGAAAAGTATTTTTTGGGATTTACCTTATTGGAAAGATCATCTACTGCGGCATAATCTAGATGTCATGCATGTTGAAAAGAATTTCTTTGACAACATCATGAACACCATTTTAAATGTACCAGGAAAGACAAAAGATAACTGGAAATCTAGATTAGACTTGCCATTGATTTGTTCAAGGAAGTCCCTTCATGTTTTGCCTAATGGTAGATTGCCGATGCCTGCGTACCGGTTAGACGCGGGTAAGAAGGAAGTTTTCTTTGAATGGATTAAAAATTTTGTTAAATTTCCTGACGGCTACGCATCTAATCTGCGTAATTGCGTGGATTCGACGGAAGGGAAGTTTATTGGAATGAAGAGTCATGATTGCCATGTTGTGATGCAACGTCTTCTTCCATTTGCATTTTCTAATCTTCTTCCACAAGACATCCATCAAGCAATTGGAGGTATATTTCATAATTTTCTTTAGTTTATTACTAATATAATGTTACTATATATGTACTAACTTGATTACTTTTCGTTTGTAGGAGTTGGGGCTTTCTTTCGAGATTTATGTTCACGGACACTAACAGCGGACGGGATCCGGTCTTTAGAGGCCAACATCCCGGTGCTCCTTTGTAATCTTGAGAAGATATTTCCACCGTCTTTTTTTGATGTTATGGAACATCTTCCTATTCACCTCCCACGAGAAGCAGCATTAGGAGGCCCTGTTCAATACCGATGGATGTACCCGTTCGAGCGTTACATGTTCCACCTGAAGAAAAAGGTAAAAAATTTGAGCAAAGTTGAGGGATCTATTGTTGCACAAAGTCTAAACGAAGAAGTATCACACTTTGCCGAATATTACTTTCCTTCGGATGTCCGGACTAAAGGTAGACGGCCGGCGCGACATGATGATAGAGGTGAGAAAGCAGTGTATCCCGTGGTTGTACCTGAGTTGTTTGCGCAAGTGGGCCGCGTAAGTGGAAAAGGGAAGAAACGCATACTATCACCACAAGAGGTCACACATTTGCATACATTTATCCTCAGAAATTGTGACGAACTTGGAGAGTATGAAAGGTATACCATTTCTCATACTAAATTTGTGCAATTATTTGTCTTCATCTGATAACAATTGTTATGTTACAGGATATACATATCCCTAGCACAAACTTACCATGCTGATAAGACAGATTCCGAACTTGCTGTATTAAAAGATGAAGAATTCCCGGAGTGGTTGAAATTTTTTGTACGTTAAATATAACTCCTCACTCTTATTTTATAAGTTTTTCACGTTCATATGTTATTGATTGCTTACTTATATTGTTTTTAGGTTTCCGAAGGTTTAGCAAGTGGTCAAACCCTCCCGACATGGTTAGTGGAGTTTTCGCATGGTTTACGCAGCACCGCGACTTCATATCCGAGATTTTGCACTAGGGGATATTCGTTCAGAATTCGTGACGAAGGACGTCAAAGGCCAACTTCGGACAATGGTATTTCGGCGCAATCAGGTGATACCATATACTATGGCCATTTAAAAGAAATCTTGGAAATCCACTATCCAGGAATGTTGGACTTGAGGTGCATTGTGTTTATGTGCGATTGGTATGATCCATCCAATGGTAGTGGGGTTCGAATTGACCGTCTTGGTGTTATTTCGATAAATTCAAGCCGAAAATTACATCATTACGATCCATTTATCCTTGCATCTCAAGCAGACCAGGTATCAATATATTGATAGGTTTTCCGTTATATTTATACGTTAGGTTTTGTTATTTTTGTATATAAACAACATCCACCGTTACTGAATAGGTTTGCTACATTCCATATCCTCGAGTTGGGCGGAGGACAGATCCTTGGATGACAGTAACTCCAATTTATCCGCGAGGAAAAATATATGGAGTTCCGGAACATGATGCTCTACAAGTATCGCGAACCAACCAAATGTCACATGTTGAGGAGACGGATAACATTGACCTTGTCACTGATGTCACACATATCGGCGATGATCTAGTGCATTCGGATGAAGATGAACTACGTGAAGAATTTGACGACGATTCCGACTCCATCCCTAGTGAAGGTTCATCAGAAGAGTCAGATTAATAATTTAATGTAAATGTTTGTTTGGAGCTGATTTGTACTATAACCCCTATGCGTTCCCTCTAATATAATGTACTTTATGGTAATATTCGCCAGAATCATTTATTAAATTTGCCGCCGGATTTCCGCGCGCGGGATAAAAGCATACCTAATTTTCGTACGACATAACGACGGAATTAGTTCCGTCGGTATTCCGATGTCGGCAAAGTTTGAGTGGTTACCATTGCGTTATCCGCGGCCGATGGGACTGGCGGGGTATTATGTCGGAGGTTTCAGACGGATTTCCGACGGATTTCCGACGGTTTTCCGTTCTATATAAGGTTCCTCAGACGTTCATTCCTTTCAACAACACAAATAATGTCTTCTAACTCTGCTAATGAAGACTCAAAAATCGTGGCAAACCACTTTCTACTTCCAAAGTACTCGTGGGAAACCGAAACCCAATGCGACACACACACTGAAGAGATACCCACTTACTCGTGGGAATTTGATACGGTCTCACCAATCTCAATCGGAGATTCTTCATCAACAATAGTGCCGGAGAGCCAGTGCTTGTCAAACGTCTCGTGGGAAACGAAATCGCAGTGCGCCAAATATCCAGACAAGAAGAGTGTTCTCGAAGACGTACAACCATCTCGCTTGATTGAAACGTCAGATACATACGGTGGAAGTACTTCAAATGAATGTAAGGATAACTACTATGATTATGAATTTGCCCAGAGACCAGAAAGTCCGAACTTAAATATAGATGTTGATGCAATCGAAAGGGAATTTTGCAAAGAATATGTAGATTCTCCGCCAAAGAAAAAAAGGGAAAAAAAAGTTTCAGGTTCTAAACACAAATAAGTTTGGAGCGGATACAGAGACATATGTGTTTCAAACTTTAAAATAAATAATTTTCCTTTCGGCTTATGTTTTTTCTCTGTTATAAAATGTCGCCATGTAAATCTTTTATTCAATTCCCGGATATATTTAAAATTATGTATGAAAAAATGTTTGGACATTTTTATAATTAACTATGCAATCGGGTCACCACGCGGACTTTTAATTTACAGATTTTTGACAGTTTTTCGACGGATTTGTAATTTTTAATTTAGTTTTAATTTGTAATTTTCCGAATACAAAAAAATTTAATTTAAAAAAATTTATGATCCGTCGGAAATCCGTCAAAAATACCGACGGATTTCCGACGGATTTTATTAATTTCCGAATTAAAAAAATTTAATTTAAAAAATTTATGATCTGTCGGAAATCCGTCAAAAATACCGACGGATTTCCGACGGATTTTATTAATTTCCGATTTAAAAAAATTTAATTTAAAAAATTTATGATCTGTCGGAAATCCGTCAAAAATACCGACGGATTTCCGACGGATTTAATTAATTTAATAAAAAAAATTCAATTTATTAAATAATGTTTATGTTACCAAAGTATTACGCGGTTTTATATATAAATGTTTATAATCCGTCGGAAATTCGTCGGTATTTTTGACGGATTTCCGACGGAAACCCTAATTTCTGCCGCCTAAGAGCCTCGATCTCATCGAAAAAACCGGGAAAATTCGTCGGAATTCCGTCGGTAACCTGCAATAAAACCATCAGCCTTCTTCTTCGCATAAACCTTCACGAAACTTTTAAAAAAAAACCAAACCTTGCCGGAAATCGATCGATCGGTTCGGAAACTGGCCGGAAATCAAATATCCATCCACAAGTTTGATCTCTAACAACAAATCAACAATCCAATGTAAGTTTTTCGAAGTTTTTTTGTTGTAAATTATGAATTTAGAGAATTTTGTGAATTTGTTAGATTTAGGTTGTTAAAAATTAATAGAAATGTTGAAATGTTTAGGTTTAGGATGTTTGAAAAGTTTTTTATTTTGTAAATTTTGTGATTTAGGGAATTTTCGGGTTTATAAAATTTAGAAAAGTATTTATAAAATTATTTATTTTTAGAAAATTATAAATATTTATAATATAAAAATATTAGTAAAATTCTAAATTTGTGAAATTTTACTAATTTTTTTATTTGTTTAAATTACAAAATCCCAAATTCTGGAAAAATCGTAAATATCTAAAACTTTAAATTACCACATCTGAAATTCCAAAAAATTTCTAAATCTGTAGGATATTAAATGTTCATATCTGAATTCCATAATCCAAATATCCCTAAATACCTATTTACAGAAATTTCAATTTTCCACAATCCCTAACTCCCTAAAACCTTAATTTATGAAATCCCGAAATTCCATAAATTAATCCCTAAATTCCAAATTCCCTACTTCTCAAAATATCAATATCCTAAAATCACTAAGTCTCCAATTCCCGTAAATTTTATAATTCGAAAATCTCAAAAATTCGATGTCGGCAAATTCTCAAAAACAAAAAATCCCTAAATCGGACAGTAAATTAAATTATCTGTAAATTTTTCTTTAAAATTTATTATTTAAATTATCAGAATTTATATTTATATATGTAAGTAAATTTCACCGGTATGTAAACATTTTGGAATTCGTAGGGACTATGGGCGATTTCATCACGCTACTGGATCCGGTACTTCCAGTAGGGGAGGGAGTCAGTCGCAGATCCCAGATACTATCTTTCCGGATCCCCACCACCCGTCTCCTCCACTGGATACACAGCCCTCAGCTCCCACGGCCATGTCGGTTGAGGAGTTTGTTTCGCAACCTGGACGGGATAGGTTGACTCGCCTAGATCCTGACTTGCCACCTAACACGACATGGTAAGTTTTATTTAAAAATGTATTTGATTATATTAACTTAAAAAAATATTTAACTAAATATTGTTTAGGTTTCAATTTTCGAGAAACGGGATTACGAGTTCGATCAACGCAATGACTAATTCGTTGATCAAATCCCCGTATCCCACATTTTCTTCGATGCCGGTGGCAGACCAGGAGATCTGGTTTCGGCAATTTGCGGTATGTTTTCTTTTCCTATTAAGAATTTAGATTTTTATTTTCTTTAAAATTGTCAATACTAATATGGGTACGTTTTTTTTTCAGCAAGAATTTACGTGGGACCCACAGTTGACTGCCCGGGTCCGACGGGAGTTCTACAAAAAAGCCTCCCGGAAATATTCGTTGAAGATAAACGAATGGAAGGACACGTGGTACAAAGAGGGAAAAGTACCGCGCAAATTGCAAGATAACCCCACATTATGGCGTGGACTACTTGCCCATTGGGAACTGGAGGAGACAAAAGCAAGCTCCGGAAAGAACTCGTCTAACCGGAACAGCGACCGGAAGGGGAAGGGACCGGCGACCCATAACCTCGGTGCGACGAGCAAAGCGTCACGTCTTCAGAAGCTGGTACGTAATTTTATAAATATGCTCAAAAATT
Source organism: Arabis hirsuta (assembly GCA_964056655.1). NCBI lineage: Eukaryota > Viridiplantae > Streptophyta > Magnoliopsida > Brassicales > Brassicaceae > Arabis > Arabis hirsuta. The sequence goes on from OZ053301.1 coordinate 1,019,888, forward strand.
TTATTTCTAACACTTCTCATATTTATTTCATTATCTATGCTAACAGATGGAGACGACCGGTGTGCGTCCGTCACATCTTGACTTGGTCAAAGATGCGCACACCAACAGAAAGACGGGGGAAATTCAAGATCCCATTGCTCGTGAAATCGTGGAGAGCGTGGAGAGGCTGGGTGAGGAGTACCTCCAATCCCAATCGATCGTCGAAGGAACTCCCCCGGCCACGGAAGTTCCTCTGGAGATGATCAACGAGTTTACCTATCAGGTTAGTAACACTGTCAATTATTATTAAATTTTAAATAAATTTAAATATAAACAACTTACAACATTTATTTATTGATTTTTTTTCGTAGGTTGCGCCTAAGCACAGAGGTCGTGTGTTTGGCCTACCGGAAGACAGTTCATCCCCGTCCATCAACTCTTACCGCATTCCTGCAGATAGTGCGTTGAGGGCACAGAATGCCGAACTTCTCGAGCGGGTGACCGGGTTGGAGTCCCAACGCGCACAAGATGAAGCTCGCTACGAGGAACAGCAGGCACGGTTGCAGGCAATGGAAGAGCAGATGGCACGAATGCTGGAAATGGAAGACAGGATGAACGAGTTCTTCCGTAACCGATAGATAACTTATTATGTAATATTTTAATTTTCTTAATCACTTTTAAAAATATTCAACCTTAATTTTAACTGTTGTTTTTTTTATTTTTATTTTAATTTAATTTTTATTTATATTTAATTTTAATTTAATTTAATTTATTTTAATTTCATTAAATATAATTAAATTAAAATTTTTTTTTTTAATAAATAAAATATCCGTCGGAAATCCGTCGGTATATGTATCCGTCGGAAATCCGTCGGTATGTGTAACCGTCGGACAATGACATACTGACGGATTTCCAACGGAATTATGACGGATTCCGGTAATTTATTTTCCGTCGGAATTCCGTCAGTATTTCCGACGGAATTCCGACGGAATTTGTATTTCCGACGAGATAGAACCGACCGGTCAAAACCGTCGGAAAGCCGTCGGAATAGGGCTTATTCCGACGGATTTCCGACGGTTTTGACCGTCGGAAAGTTGTCTGTTTTCTTGTAGTGTAATTTTTGTAAAAAAACTATTATGCTCTAATTACTTTAGTAAGCAAGTAAGAACAAGAAAACTTTTTTTTTTATATATAATTCAGGGTAAATCATAAGCCAAAGGACCCAGACTAATCTCTGGGAGAGGCGCAGTCCATGGAAAACCCTATCTCCGGATATGCAAATGGACCGAAACCAAGAGCTCATATCCATGTGGTTGTCCAGATAATGTGATTTAGTTTTGTGTAGCAGGTGGATCGAATCTGGAACGTGTTGGCGTTCCAATTCCGTCTCCTTACTACTTGACCACAGTGTCCTGAACAGAACAAGAAAACTTGGAATCCTAATGTTTGATATCCCGACTTTTTTTAATTCAATTCGACTAAAGTACTATTAACATGGTTGGTTTAGCCTAGATCGACTGGCTAAAGAGTTTCGAATGTCCGGTTTGTTTTTATATATTTGCATTCTGCGTATAGTAATTTGTTTTAGTCATTAGTATATAAGCTTTGTACTAAACTATTTTCTGACTAAAGGGAAAGAAGAAAATAAAAGTTTATAATGGTTTCTTGAAAATGCTTGAAAATAAAAGGGTAAATGAATCAATAGGAGTTTGTGAAGAACGCAAAGGGTAGTGATGCATTCTATATTAGGCGTATATGGATCTCCATTTTTCTTTCATTTAAAAACTAAGTCAATTGCCATGGCTTCTCCAAAAATAACGCACGGCCACATTTGCTAAGAAAAAGATGAATATTGGATCTATCGTCCTTTCTCTCAATCTATCGATGAACATTACACTTTGGTTTAGGTCAAATATTGATTTGAGAGAATAGTTTGCATGCATGGTTAGGTATTTTCCAAGCAATGGCCGGAGTGCCCTACCAGCCCATTTTGGGTTTTGGCCGGGGAACCCAACCTCCGTCGGAGAAGTCACCAGTCATGTTTTCTCGGATAGACTTCCGGTTGTTTGCCGGCAGCTCCACAATAAGCAGCCGTTCGGAATGTTTAAGGGCGAAAATGCGATGAACTACGCATTTTCGACCTTTTTGCTTGAAGCAATTATCATCATTTTCTTCATTAAATCCGTTTGCTTCCTTCTCCGGCCTCTTCGCCAACCTCTTGTCGTCTGCGAGATCATTGTTAGTCATTGATCTTACACTCGTTTGTTATATAGACTAGTAAAACTTCAGTAAAACAACAATATAGTATTTTATTAATTTGGTTAGTAAAATTAATTCATGATCAAAAACATTTATTGAATTATCGAATTTATAGAGGTTTTACTTCTACCGTAGTAGTTGATATAATTTTAGATTTGAAAAATACATGAATGAGTTTTGGTTTTGTTTTGAAGGGTGGAATGATGATAGGACCATCTTTGCTCGGGGGAAGCCGGAATTTCAATTACTATTTGTTCCCACCGATTGCGAATTACTTATTCGCAAACTTGGGATTGATAGGATTCTTTTACTTCTTCTTCCTCACCGCAGCCAAGACCGATGTTGCAGCCATTTGGAGGGCACCAAGAAAGCACAAGTACATTGCCGCCATTGGCGTTTTAGTCCCCATGATCTGTGTGACAGTCATGGGGATTGTCATGCGAAACAAAATGCACAAAAACATGAAAAAACCTTCTTCAATTGGAGGAATCGTGTTTGGCTTGTCCTTCACTTCTTTCCCTGTCATCTACACTGTTTTGAGAGATATGAACCTTCTCAACTCCGAGGTGGGCAAGTTCGCCATGTCGGTGGCTCTTCTAGGAGACATGGTAGCGATCTACATGATTCTTGTGTTTGAGGCCATGACACATGCTGACAGTGGAGGAACTACCGCGGTAGTTTTGTTTCTTGTATCGGCGGTTGTTTTCGCTGCATTTATGCTTTTGGTTGTGAAACGAGCTCTTGAATGGGTTGTCACGCAAACGCCTCAGGGCAAACTAGTGGACCAAAACTACATTGTCATGATCCTCATGGGTGTTCTTGTATCTTGTTTCCTCACGGACTTGTTCGGTTTGGCTATAGCCGTAGGACCAATTTGGCTAGGGTTGCTTGTCCCTCATGATCCACCATTAAGTTCGACTTTGGTTGTTCGAAGCGAGTCATTCATCCACGAATTCTTGCTGCCATTCACCTATGGTTGGGTGGGACTCAACACGAATGTCTACTACATAAACGACGAGACTTGGCCAGATCAGCTCTCTCCTCTCGTCTACCTGACCATCGTTAGCTTCATCACCAAGTTTGTCTCCACCGTTGCCGCTGCTCTTTTCTTTAAAGTCCCAACTAGGGACAGTCTCACGCTTGGCCTCATGATGAACTTGAGAGGCCAGATCGATCTCTTGCTCTACTTGCATTGGGTCGACAAACGTATAATCGGCTTACCCGGTTTTACTATCATGGTTTTGCATACGATTGTGGTCACGGGTATAGTAACACCATTCATCAGCTTGCTCTACGATCCTACTCGGCCTTACAGGAGTAGCAAGCACCGTACTATCCAACACACTCCCCCGTCCACCGAAATGGGACTGGTTCTTGCTGTTTCCGACCACGAAGCCTTGTCCGGCTTGATCACTTTCCTAGACTTTGCATACCCCACTACTACTAGCCCCTTCGCTATATTCGCTGTCCAGCTCGTGGAACTGAATGGGCGAGCCCAGCCGATGTTTATCGACCACGGTCAGCTAAAGGACGAGGAAGAAGACGAGGACGAGAAAGAAGACGAGGAGGCAGAGCCAACGCATACCAAGAGTGGGCGGATAAACCAGGTGCAAAGCGCCTTTAGGCTCTACCAAGAGAAAAGAGATGACTTGGTGAAGCTACATGCCTACACCGCTCACGCGCCAAAACGACTCATGTACCAAGACATTTGCGAGCTAGCTTTGTCCAAGAAAACCGCTTTCATTCTCTTACCTTATCAGCGAGAGCGTCTTGAAGACGCTGCGCCTACCGAACTACGTGACTCCGGTATGCTATCCGTGAACGCCGACCTCTTGGAACACGCACCGTGTTCCGTATGTATCTATCACGACAAAGGATGGCTTAGAAACGCCGCTGTTCGGTCCTCGGTCGACCAGCAACATTCCAACCACTCAAGCCTTATGAAGCAAGAAACGTATCGTTTTGTTGTTCTGTTCCTAGGAGGATCTGATAACAGAGAAGCTCTGCATCTAGCCGATAGAATGACGGCGAACCCGGACATAACCTTAACCGTGATCCGATTCTTATCGCATAACCACGAAGGAGAGGATGAGAGGGAGAAGAAGCTAGACGATGGGGTAGTGACTTGGTTTTGGGTCAAGAACGAAAGCAACGAGAGGGTAAGTTACAAGGAAGTTGTGGTCAAGAACGGTGCGGAGACGCTAGCCGCGATCCAGGCAATGAACGTGAACGACTACGATCTTTGGATAACCGGAAGAAGAGAAGGGATCAACCCAAAAATTATAGAAGGGTTGACCACGTGGAGCGAAGACCACCAGCTTGGAGTCATCGGAGACACCGTGGCTGGGAGCGTCTTCGCCTCGGAAGGTTCGGTATTGGTGGTGCAGCAACAGGTTAGGAATCAGAAAGGTGGTGATGGTTTCTTGAATGGCAAGTTTGATTACAAGAGTTTAGTGTCTCCTTGGACTTGTCATAATACTTGATTAATTAGTTTGGTTTTTTGAAAATTGATTAGGTTTTTCTCTTTTAATTTGGTTAAATTCGAGTTGTACAATCTGTATCATTGGGATGGATTGCTTTCAAATTGTTATACAAGCTAATAAATTCCAATATACAAGTAGCTTTTAATCACAAGATCATATATTTTCCACCTAAAAAGTGATTGATAGTAAGACTGAATAGTTTCTTTTAGGCGACTGAACTCTTTGTCACCATTGGAGTTTCTAACAGAGACTGAATAGTTTCTTTTAGGCGAATTTGGAATCTTTGCCCTACTTGAAAGTAGCCGTTGGACCACCGAGCTCGTCTTCTCGGTGGCATTTCTGCGCAGTTTGCGGATATACTGCAAGAACCGAGGCTCTGCAGAGATGTTCCCATAACAGTAAGACCAGTTGCCATGAGTAGATGTTTTTATGTAGATCAATGGGATCACAGAGATCTCACAGAGGTTAGATTTTCTACTCCTTTCTCCATCCACCTTGTCCGCAAATCTTGAGGTCTCCTCCAGACCCAATCCCCATTGGTTTCAGCACTCTCTTTTATATCAACACTGAATAGAGAGACAGTATTTGGTGGACAAGTGAATTCACCTTCTGGCTCATGAATACTATGAGAGGCAATGTACTAGTAAGCCAGAAGCAACAACTTTTCCCCACTCTTATCCCATTATAGAACCTGTCACTAGTGGCCAAGTCCATTGCTCCAAATTATTAGGATTCGTATTAGTTATCAACTTGCTGTAAAAATATTATATATTTGATAACACAAACATGGATTTCTCCAGAATCTGGAAACTTTAGGCCAAAGATGCATCCACAACAACAGTAATATATGTAGTTCTGCTTTGTAATCTGAAGAACCAAAAATATATGATCATTAATATAAAGAACTCGAATATATAGTTCTACAACATTGGCTGGTTTTTTCAATTTTCCAGAGCCTGAAGAAGAATCATCCAGAGTTTTATTGTTCCTCAACATTTGATAAAAACAAAAATAATTTCTCACAAAGGTCTTTTACCTTTTCTCTTTCATTTATTTGTTTAAACCCTAAAGGCAAACAAAAGAGTTCTTCATAAGATAAAACACCAAGTGCTTACCTTTTGTCAATGAAACCTCTTTTCTAACTTGTTTCAGAATCCTCCTCAAGGTACTGAGAGTGTGAGGCAGCCAGTAATGCAGCTCCAACTCCGGACCCGTCATTCGAATGAATCACCTCGACGCTCTCTGATGCTTCATCTCCGAGTAACTCTTTCAATGAGCTCTCCATACACTCACTGAACTGAGTGTAGTGCTCAAACAACCCACCGTCCATGGCTATCACCGATTTCTGAGTTTCCCCTTCTTTTGTTGCATCTCTTCCCAATTTCTTCAGGATTCCGTAGATCCCTGCAGCAGATAGACGAGCTCCTCGGCTAGCGATTATGTTACAGAGACTGATCACTACTTTTCTCATCTTCAGAGAAGTTGTAGGGACCTGAGAGATCACCAGTTCAAGAAATTTCCTTCAGACTCCATCATCCGTTAGTGTGACTCAATATTATGCATATAATATAAGAGAATCTAACCTCCAATATGTCCTTTAACTTGCTTCCAACAACCTTCAAATCCGGAGAAGTATCGCTGTGCATAGCAGACATGTGTGGGGTCCTGCATACCGTAAAGTGATTATTAGACTTATGATTCAATGCAAGTTACAGTCGTTTTTTGAATAACTGTGTTAAAGAAGTTAGTTAGTCAACCTGATGATGAATGGTATTTTCAGCTTCGGTGGGACAGTGTCACCAAAAAATTCAGCTTCTTCAGCCATCTTCAGAAGAACTCTACGCAAGATTTCTCCCAAATACATACCAGAAATTATTTTCTCTAAAATCTGAGAAAAGCCAGATAGCATCTTCGTGAGCGCCACCGATAGTACTCTAAACAACTTGAAATCAGCAGAATTTCAAACTCATACCTGTTCACCTGGATTCAGACTCTCGAAATCTAGTGAGTGGTCAAACTCTGTCAACGGAAGATGTGATGACCTAAAGTTTCCCCACTCCATGTTGATCACCTGCATTGTAGTACATACTAAGAATCAAGTAGTTCAAAGCTCAATTGATGTTGTTCCAAAAAGACAAACCATTTCTCCAGATTTGGGAAGTAAGCCGTGCCATTTGGGAATTGCATGTGCACGTTCCACATACGCTGCATTTGTGCCGGTGCCTAAAATAACAGCGGCAACAACATCCGGGTTATAGTATCTACCACCAGCAAGTGTTCCAACGGTATCATTGACCTGTCCAGTTTACAAAGGGATAAAAGAATCATTAACAATTAGATTACACAAATCGATTTATATAGGTGAGAAAAAAGAGAGTTGTAAGATGAAAACTCACAAGAGCTGTGACATTCATGTCGAGTCCAACTCTTTCCATAGCTTTAATAAGCTCTCCGACAACATCTTGGTTAACCTACACAACCGTTCAGAAACAGAGTTTAGCAAGAGCACCATCAATTATAGAGAGTTTGCGTTCAAAACGACAAACCAAAGACTGTAATTTTTTCGTCTACCAGGCTACATCAAGAACAGGGTTCACGGAATTGACGGAGCTACTTCTGTAAGAAATTTGAAATAAATGAAGGGTAATCAAGCTCAACTGTATCTTCAATGGAAAAGCCTTTAGTCCACTTGATGAGAGTGCCAGAGGACAAAGATGTCTGCCTAACCGGAAAAGAGAAGGTGAAACCTAATTCCCTTTGTCTACCCTCTTGGAGATGAAAGTCCTCGCCTTCTGTAGCAACAAACTTTGCAAGCGCTTCAGCGATAAAATCAAATAACTCCTGGCTCCACAATTAACAAAACATAATCAATACACAAATATATATAGATCAACCAAGACTAACCATTAAATTAAGGGAAAAGCTATCGTCAGAAAACTGACATTTGAACCTCCGGTCATCAAATGAGGAGGAATTGAGACTTCTTCGAACTCCTGTTTAACAACACGGTCTTGTTTCCCACCGAGAAGCACACGCATAACACGGAAGTTTGTTCCACCAAGGTCCAGTGCATAAAAGAAACCCTTCTCATTCCTGCCAAAATTGATGGTGAAGATTAGATACACTTACAGCTCATGTTTACTGTGTCATCAAGCATCAGAACAGCCCCAAAACAAACAACTCCCAATGAAACTAAACTCATGATTCACCCTAAGACATCGAGTTGAGCAAAAGCCTAGAAGAACAAAAATTGATACTTTTTAGGATATGCAAATGAAGCTAACCAGAGAACCTAGGAACAGAATCAAGACAAAGAAAAAGAAGACAAAAAGGTAAAAGAAAACTCTCTAAAATCCATGAAAACTAGAACAATCAAGGAACAGTGAGACATTATCAACCAACTATGTTACCGTTGAAAAGAAACAAATTAGCAGATTCTCCAATGTAAAGAATCTACACACTCTAATGACTTTTAACCTACAGTGTGTCATGATTATGAGATTCAAGAGAGATTATGATTCAAAGTAACGAATCTGGATTCAATAATCAAATTAAAATCAGAGAAAAACCCGATCCATATGAATCATAAAGCATAAAACTTTCTCACATAAAATCCATATCATTATCCCCAAAAACAAAAATTGAATAAACGTGGCAATGATTTATCTAATATCTGACCCAAAAATAAATAAAAAACAAAATTTCAGACAAAAATCTCCAACTTTATCCTAAATCCAATCTAAAAATCTGAAATTGAGGATAAAGAAGAAAATTTTGTACCCAGAAGGAAGATTATCAACATAGCTAATTAGCATCTTAAGCTTGCTTCCACCTTCAGATGCAAGACCAGCATGCATCTCAACAGTCATAGCATCAGCCACTTGTCTCAATTTCGCGATTGGTGTTGCGCAATCTTCTTCTAGAACCTTCAAGATCTCAATCACTCTTCCCCATTTCCCTGAGCTCTGCATCCTTCGCCGGACGATATACACAGCCGCCGCACAAACCACCGCCGCACCAACCACCGTCGCACCAACCGCTACTTTCCCCATTTCTCTCTCTCTCTCTCAAATAAACAACAAATCTCGATCTAAAAACAAAAAAACGAATTCGACCCAAAATCAAAAAGGGGGAAAATTTAAGAACCCTAAATCGATCTCTATAATATTGGATGATGATGATGGTGATGATGATGATGATGCGTGTGAAAGGCCCACGTAAACAAGCTCTGTTGTCTGTAAGCTATGGAAAGAGATCAAATTATTGATTTTTCATTTATTTTTATTTCTCTGAGCTGAGAAAATTATAATGGACGGTCATGGAGTTTGATTAGAATGACGGAATTGCCCTTCTTTGAGACTTGCCTTTCTCGCCGTTTCTTGTGGAGGACGTTGAGTTAACAACTGATATAAATTCGAAAAATTTATGATATCGAATGTTCTGAGAAAATAATTTTAATTACTTTTTTAAAAAGAAAAAAAAACACAAACCTAAACTTATTTTAATTCTTCTTGACAAAAGAAATACAATTTTTTTGTTTTGAGCAAGAAAAAAAAAAAATTTATTTTACAGACCAGAATTTCGGAAAGAATCGTCTCACTCGTAACATTGTTTTGTGTTTGATGGGATTTATATTAATTTCAGAGCTAATATTATTTGTTAAAATGCCTCATTTTTTGCCTAATTTAAATCAATAGTTTGACATTTCTTTGCTTGACTCTATTTAAGAGCTAAAAGACGCGATTTATGGACAGTGTTAAGAGAGTTCGTTATTGATTTGACCACCGACCAAAATTATACTAGTACTTAATTATCATTAAATTCGTATTACCTAAAATAAAGAGAATAAAACCTCGTATAAATTCACGAGCTTCACCAAATTCCACAAAAATACGTTGGATGTATTTATCAAATCTTACTTCCCACTTCTTTATCTTTTTTTTTTTAGAAACTTATTCCCACTTCTATATCAAATCTTACTTCTATCAAATTAACTCGGTATGTAGAAAATCAAATGCATAGTCCAACTTGAAAAAAAAAAACCATGGCAAAGCATAATTAAAACTTAACTTAAACAAAAAAATAACGAGAAATGTGATGTGATTTAAAGGAAACGTAGTGGTAAACGACATGTCGTCGGGAAAATAACATGTAATTTGAAAGAATATATGCGTGATATCTATGTTATTATTAAAAACACCGACGTAAAGACGGTTAATGTGTAAAATAAGATGAATACAGTAAATATAAATATAAATACAGATTAATAAGATGAATACGGTTAACATGTAAAATGACACCCACAAATCCATAACCTATCCAAAATTTGGTTATTACACAAAGATATATCTAACCCCCTTTGTCGAAAATGCATGTTCTCTTTCTGATCAACGTCACTTTTAGATTTCACATCGGTTTGGTACGAGAAGCAAAGAGTTTGGTCACTAGTTTTGTCCCTCACCCACTTGAGTCCTAACACTTTTAGCAATGTGTAATTTATAATGCATAAAGTATTGAACAACTCTTTAACTTTCTACTTTTTAGTAGCTTTCTCATACTATAACAATGCAAGATCCGTATTCAAACCATCGTGGTAGGAGTAGACATCCCATTAAACTTTTTAAAAACGTTATTTTCAAATATGACACTTTACTGATTTTCTCTTTTTAAAATACATAACCGGCATTTATAAAGTCTACGTTATTTGATAAAGTCAGTCACCCATGAAAAACAATACTTTTATCACGATTTTACCATTCATCTTTCAGCAATGTAACCTAAAATTATGCCTAAATAATCCTTTTAAAAATGCCACTACTATGTAAAACTACAACAAAAATCGCAAACACTAAAGATTAGGCACATTAACACTTTAAATCTCATAAATATTTTACTAGCATCTTAAATCTTCATCTGAAATTATTACAAAACAAAAATCTCTAAAAGAACTCCCGAGTACGTTGTGTTGAAAAAGAAGACTAAGTTAATTGATTGAGATTTGAATCCTAGACGTGAACGGAATGAACTTTTACAGTTGAAAGAATATAATTTAATTGTTTGTGTATACATTACTAACACTAATAATGATTATTTTTGGTTAGTCACTATTGTATACGTTATTTGTTTATAAAACAAATAAAAGTGGTCCAAAATGTAGTTTTCTGGAAACAACGGTGGTGGAGAAAGATGAATCTTCTCTCGTCATGTCTGACATCGATTGCTAGAAACTTCCCTTTCCCATATACTATATCAAGAAATTGTTTTTTTTTTTTCCGTATTTCCAATATTTCATATTTGTAGGGTTTTATTTTGTTGTTGTCTGAGATATTTTCAAGGTTGCTATAAGAACTAAGAAGAAAGGCCGGCCCAAGATTAAATCAATACAAGTCTGAATAATTTCATGCTACACATACCAATTATACAACTTACTATTATGTACTCAAAACAAAGTGATTGTTTATAATGTATCTTAGTCAAACAACTTGTATCTTAATCAAAGCACAAGAATTAGGATAATGAATATATATATTCGAAATAATCATGTATGTATTTCAAAGAAATATGTGTGTAAATATATGAAGTTTCTTAGTGTTGTATTCTTATGCATTGTGATCTATGGAGTTTACTGAGTTTTTTTTTTCCGTGCCGGTGTCTTTTTTACAATATTATACAGACATTTACATGCAGTTTGGACATATCTATATTTTGAGAAAACTCAGAAAAGTGAAGTTAACATTGGTTTACCTAATTTTTGTACTATAGTCGATAGAAAATTTTGGGAAACCAGTGAAAATAGTCCACGATTTTGTTTAATTTTTTTTTATAAAGAGATGGGGTAAACCGCATTTCAATGTCCCCTTACAAAAAAATTTGACCTTCTATAACATGCTTAGGACATTTGAGCTGTTTATCATTTTGCACATATGACCTTTCGGCATAAAGAGAAGGTTAAAGAACAATGCAAGTGTGTATATGCTATAGACAAAAATGAGGTTTATATCGCTAGAGATGTAGTGTTTTTTTTTTTTTAAACTTTTAGAGATGTAGTGTTTAATGAAGACATATTTTTCTACATGATAAAGTAGCGGTAGAGAGTTGGGCAATGAATATGATGATCTAAGAAATTTGAATGTTTCATCATTAAGTTATGATTGATCCTTCACCGCTTGTAAAAGAGCACCATAAACGTGTTTCTTATGTAAACTTCAGAGACATATGTGAGCTACAATGCATGATATGTTCCCAATACAAATCTTGATCATGGTTTCTATCGGATAGAGTGCATGGAGTAGATCATGAAATAAATCAAACGTTCCACTACAGTATATATTTTGGGATATTCATATGCAAGTGCCATCATCTAAGAATAACTTTGTGATTTAGCTCGAGCCACAAAACTATTTGTTGCATTAGAGTAATATTGGTGTTGAAAAACATGGGTGTAACGAGTGGGTTCAACACATCTACATGGGTGTATCTTATGATTCTGATTGAGATATCTTTTTAAATTCAGTGCTCTTTGAGCTCGTATGTATTGTTTTTATATATATTCATGGGTATCTTAAAAGAGCAAGGCATGGATTAAAGATCATAAATGAAGTCGAATATCGAGCTACGGTGGTTGCAACTTCTAAACTCAAGAGAATGAAAACGTTGCTTGTTGATTTTGGAGCTCCACAAAATAGTAAATGATGAAACTGTTTTTTTGTTTTGGGTCACAATAATGATAAAACTGTTTTGTGAACTAATTTACTGAGTAAAATAGTTGGGTTCTTATTGAGCTGTTTTGTTTGTAATTTAGCCCAATATGAAAGACCATTAGTAGTGTATTATCTTTCGAGAGCCCATATTGTTGAATATTAAAAAAAAAGAATTTATTGAAGAAAATGTAAATTCTACTTCTTTTCTAAAAATTTCACCTTTTCCCAAAATTAAATTTTATAATCTACTTTTAACTATTTCTTTAATTTTAAAACAAATAGGCCATCACGAAATTTCTGCTTATAAAATCCTAAATGCAAAAAAACAAAAAGCAAGTAAATTAAAAATCTTTTGACAAAAAAAAAAAAAAAAAAATTAGAAGGAATCCGTAAAATAATTATCAAGTATTTATTCAACGAAATTTCGTAGATAATCTCATTATTAAATAAATATATAATTGTACAAGTAGAAAATATCAAACCATATATCAATCAAAACATATACTACAAAGTAGAAAAGGATTAAGAAACCCAAACTCAGATATTCATAAATTCACAACCTTCAACGCCGTTTCTTCTTCTTCTTCATCGCTCCATTCATCTCTCTCAAATCAATCAAATTCCTCAGGTTTGTCTCTACGAATCGATTCCACAGATTGTTAATTTGAAAAAGTTTTAGATTGGGGATCGAAATTTTGTACCCAGTTATAGAAACCCTAATTTCGCTCGATTTCTCGCTCGATTTCTCGCTCGATTTGATCGATTCATGATTAGGGTTTGAATAATTACGGAATCGATTCGCGAAAGTTTAGTGATTTTTGATTGATTTTGTGTAGAGGAGATCTGAGTGTGGTCACAATGTTTATGAATCGGCTATTCGGGAAACCAAAGCAGGAGACTAATACTCTCCAAACATTAGACAAGCTCAATGAGGTATTTTCACCAAATTCTCTGTTTCTATCTCTTCTGTTCTTCGGTTTAACAATTTGATCTTTATCTCGAAACTGGATTTTTTTTTGTGATTATAAGAGATTTGAGATATATCTTTGTAATGGGTCAAGGACTATTGGTTCTTCATATCTCTGTTTTGAAGCAATCTTCAATGTTAAACTCGAGACAAAGCTTACTTTTTTCGTTGTAAATTGGAATTGTGTCTGCATTGTTTTGGTACTCTCTTGTGTGACAAAAAGATTCAATATTGGTTTCTTAAGAAGATAGTAGATTGAGATAAGTATTCAATGGGTCGATCTTCGATGTAGACTTGAGACAAAGCTTACTTTTTTGGTTGTTGAATTGTATTGTCTTACTTGTGTGAGAAAAAGTTTGAGTATCAATGCTTCTTTTGGTAATTTGTTGATTGTATCATTGTTGTTCTTCCCCAGACCCTTGAGATGCTAGAGAAGAAGGAAGGTGTTCTTCTGAAGAAAGCTGCTGCAGAGGTTGAGAGAGCAAAGGAATTCACCCGGGCCAAGAACAAACGCGGTACGACCAATTTTTGCTTGTGATTAACCAATTTTGTGTTAGACATGTGTGACTAATGTACATGTATCCATGTTTAGAAATCCAAGAATGTGTTTGCGTTGTCACTAGATAGGTGATTTAACGCGTATTTTGTTATCGTGCAGCGGCTATACAGTGTTTGAAAAGGAAGAAGTTATATGAGCAACAAGTTGAACAGCTTGGGAATTTCCAGCTCCGTATTCATGATCAAGTGAGCCTTTATTTCTATTGAGAAGCATTTTACGAAATTTTGCTACTAAAATCGATAAATTGAATATGTCACGCATGTGTAAAACAGATGATTATGTTAGAAGGTGCCAAAGCAACAACAGAGACTGTAGATGCTTTGAGGACTGGTGCTGCTGCAATGAAAAATATGCAGAAGGCAACGTATGTGTTTATCTACCTAACCTCTTTACTATCGAGTTATATAAGGTATGTGGGTCATAAACACACATTGATGATGTGGACAAGACAATGGATGAGATCAACGAGCAAACCGAGAACATGAAACAGATCCAAGAAGCATTGTCTAACCCAGTTGGAATTGGTGCTGATTTCGATGAGGTAAACTTTCCTTTATCCCCTCAAATCATATACTCTTTATAAAAAGACGCACGGAATCTTTTTCAGCTCTCTCAAGATTGTGTTTATTGGTAAATTACAGGATGAATTGGAAGCGGAACTTGAAGAACTAGAAAGCGAGGAGCTAGAAGAGCAACTTCTTCAGCCAATAAGACACGTTCAAAACGCTCCTGAGCCAAAGCAACCTGTCCGTCCCGCACCTCAGAAGACCGCTCATGATGATGAACTCGCTGCATTACAGGCTGACATGGCTCTCTAAAGGTATAAACTTCAACTTCTCATGTTAGAAAACAAAACCCATTGATGAAATCTTGATATCTATTGGATAGTTTTGTTAAACGCCAGCTTTTGTTTTACTGCAGTGGAAGCTTGTGGTCTTGGAAGATGAGGTTTATTGTGTGTGCAATATTAAAAAACAGAAAGGAAGATTATATGTATATAAGGGTCCGAGTCAAATTGATCGGAGAAATTATTTTTACATATCATTGACTCATAAAACTCTATTTATGTTCTGCATTTGAGTGATTTTTCATTTTACATTTTGGTTGTTTAATTGTTGTTATTCTTTATGACACTTTCTTGTGGAAATCTTCTATTCTTGCTTACGACTTAGTACTCCATATTCTCTATCTCTTCCTTCCTTCCTTCCTTCACACTCTGGTTCTGTTGAATAGTCATAGTTCTCTATTTCTATGATGTTTTTTGGATCAATTTACGAAAGTTGTAATTTGTTTTTTTTTTAATAAATTTATGTACACGTTTTCAAGCTGAAAACAAAGCCTGTGAGATAAATCTTACCTTCGCCAAAAAATTCGAAAAACATAAAACCTACGCATGAACTATCTTATGGCTAGCTCCGGAAAAATTGGCTTTTTATGATTGATTTTCGTCTCGATTTCTATCTTTTGAACTTCGTGACACGCGAAAGGATCAATCTTCCATCGATGAACTCGCCATTTCTTGGTGCACAAGTAACATTCGAAAAAGGAAGCGGCGGGAAGTATGATTGGGGATATGGATGCTTTGTTGGGCCTTGTCGTAGTGATAAAGTGTGGAAAAACGTTCTCGAATGGAAAAGCTCAGCTCTTCTGTGGATAGACGAGACAACGGGGGATTATACGGTTGCTTGGATTTTCAGACAGCATTACTTGTTCTCATACAAGAGAGGAGATGATTCGTGGACGAATTTGAAACCCCGAGGCGGCGCAAATGCTTTGGGTTTTCGCGATGTGGCTTGTGAAAACAGAAAGCTTTATGTGCTCACAACTGATCAAGCAATCAAGATTTTCGATTCTTCTCAAGAAGATATAGTGAACAACCCGTATAGGAATCATCCTTTTCGCTTTGAAGAGAAACCGTGGGAATTCGTTTGGAAGAGGAAAATAGCTATTGACAAATCAGGAGAGG
Source organism: Arabis hirsuta (assembly GCA_964056655.1). Classification (NCBI taxonomy): domain Eukaryota; kingdom Viridiplantae; phylum Streptophyta; class Magnoliopsida; order Brassicales; family Brassicaceae; genus Arabis; species Arabis hirsuta. The sequence continues at coordinate 1,035,801 of OZ053301.1, forward strand.
TTTTGATCATCTTGAGCTTAAAAGAAGTGAAATATGAAGAGAAACTTTTGTTTTACGTATTTAAGATGAATCTTGAGAGTTGCAAATTGGAAAGAGTAGAGTCTATTGGAAATAATGAGATGTTGGTTTTTGGTCACGGTGTTACAGTAAATGCACCGGTTAAAGATTGTGGTGATGGAATCAAGAGTGGTATCATTTGTTTCGTTGACGATGATGTTTGGCCAGATCATCAAGATCTTGATGATCGTGCTTCGGATTGTGGTGTCTTCGATCTTGCAACAAGTAGAATCGAATGGCCTAAGAAATTACGTTTCTATATAAATGAAACTCAGTGGTTTGTTCCAGGAATTGCTCATTAGTCTCTTTGTTTTAAGTAGTCTTCTTCAATTCTGCTTGCAGGCCTTTTTTGTTTGTTTCTTTTCTTGTTTTTATGTTTTGATCTTTGAACGATTTAAGAATGGTTTTTAATAAAGAAATTCGTCAATAGAGTACATGTTTGTCTTTTATGCATAGCGAAATATTTAAAGGGTACCAATACTAGTATATGGTAAACTATATAATTTAACACGTTATCAAAATGCATAAGTCGTTATTATATAAATTAATATATTTGTTGTTTTGTATAATTTATTATATACTATATATTGTGTTTTATTTTTGTATGGTATAATTCAATATCTTAACATATGACAATAGTAATACAAGTGATTTGTCAAAAAATTGTAATACATGTTAATTATGTTTGTCGACATATCATTAAACAAACAATGACAAATAATATATCACAATACATGTGTTACGCCATATTTGAAATCTCAGTGTCATAACAATTTGCCTAACTTTGTTGAACTCATTGAATATTTTGTTTCGTGTCTCATCCCAAAAGGATTTTTTTCCCACATAGCAGAATGTAAGTGATAACACCAATATTCCAGACGGCTGATTTAGGCCATGAGTTACGTTTCAACAATTCATGTGAAACATATTATGCGCTTCAATTTCATTCTTATAATTTTCATTTAAAAAAATGATTTCCATATATCCTCATCTTCAGAAGAAACATGAATTGAGAAGTGTAACAAGAGTTCGTCTCGACCACTATTTCGCGGAATCGAAGGATTATTATTATTCTTATAAAATATTTTTATGGATTCTTATTATTCTTATGCATTGATATTGATATGGATTGTTATATAAGATAAAATACATATTTTTTACATTTTTCTCTTAAGTATCTAAATAGTATATATTCCAAATTTTCTAGAATTTTGTTTTTTTTTTGACAAATAGTAAATATAAATAGTATATATTCCATTTTTCTAGAATTCACTTTAGGCATGTTCTTTTTTTTATAAATACGACGTGAGCATAAAACATTGCCATCATCGCTCTCTTCTAACCTTGTTCTTTAGACAGTACCATAGATAATCTCTTTCTTCTTACCATTATTTCTTATATATTATAGGTTTGCTTGTGCTCGTTTGTTTTTATATTGTTAACAAATTGTCTCTCTTATATGTTAGTTGTAATTGCTTGAAATTAATCAAAACCAAACCCTAGTTTCATTAGCGTGTTCGGCAGGTAAGCGCAGACATGGAGAAGGAGAGATCTAGCAATTGGTCCAAGCTTCGTCCCGAAGTTTTGCTAAAGATCTTCGAAGCCTTGAGCCCTATTGTTCATCACCAAGCAAAATTTGTTTGTTTTTTAGCCTTCTCGTACGGATAACGTGTCGAGAGACATCCTCGAAACCCCGTATTGGAGTCATCCTTTTCTCTTTGAAGAGCAACCGTGGGAATACGTTTGGAAGAGGAAGATAGCTATTAACTACAATGAGCTAACAAGAAGTGAGATATGAAAAAAGACTTATGTTTTACGTATTTAAGATGAATCTTGAGAGTTGCAAGTGGGAAAGAGTTGAGTCGATTGGAGATAATGAGATGCTTGTTTTTTGGTCATGGGGTTACTGTAAAGGCACCGGTTAAAGATTATGGTGATGGAATCAAGAGTGATATTATCTGTTTCGTTGAAGATGATGTTTGACCAGATCATCAAGAACATGAGGAACGTGCTTCAGATTGTGGAGTCTTCGAGCTTGCAACAAGTAGCATCGAATGGCCTAAGAAAATACGTTACTATATCAATAGAACTCAGTGGTTTGTTCCAGGAGGTGCTTATTAGTCTCTACTTTGTTTAAGTAGTTTACTTCAATCTCCATCAAGTATTTTGTTTCTTGCAGGCTTTTTTTCTCTTCTTCTTTTGTTGTTTTTAGTTTTGAATTTTGTCTTTGAATGATATTTAAGAATGATTTTTACTAAGGAAATGTGTCAACATGGTTCATGTTTTTCTTTTATATACAAAAAGGATCGTCTTAGATGTTTTAATAAGAAAAACGAAGATAAAAATTCAAACAAAATCATTTTTTGTTTTGTTAATAATGGATTTAGAAGACTATAGTTTAGATTCAGAGGCATATGTTATGCTCGAGTTTAGATTCAAAGGCACATGTTAGATTCGGAAACGCATATTATGCTTGAATTGTAAAAGCATTGTGGCTTCAAATGAAAAGCAAAGAACAAGAAGCACTTTACTTAAAACTTGAAAAAACAGAACCAAGCTTATTTTTAGATCATTGTAGTTTGATACCATATTGAAGTTGATTAGCTTTTTAATCTAACCGGTACAGGATTCTCTCAAATCACAACATATCTCGGCATTATCAAATTCTATAAGCTTTTTAATCAAATGACAAAAGCAGCTTTGAAAGAATCTTATCAACACGGATACAAAGAGTTGTGACCAAATCCATTAGGTTCCTCACATTTTTTTCTGTTTCTTTGGAATCAGACAAGTCACTGATCATGTCTGAGGTTACACCAATAAGGTTGGAAGAATTAACTTGTCGTTCCGTCTGAACCCGACTAGTCATAGGATGCATATGAAAGTTGCAGCCTCTACTAAGCCTTCGGGACAAGCTCACGGCCAACACGAAAAGAGAAAAAAAAAAAAAAAAAAACTAAACTAGTATACAAAGAAAGAATTATTGGCAATTGTGGCAAAGAATTATGAGTACATAATGCTTTTTATATAAAAGTTATACTAATTTTTTGCTGATTGATATAATTGTTCAAAGTTATAAAAGTTATAATTGTTCTTCAGCCACTCTTACGTTTCGTTGAGCAACATCTTGACAACTCCAGAAGCTGAAACCTCTGCAAAATCCTCTTACATGTTACAATTAGCATTGACAATCCGAAAAGAACGCAAGCAAAGCGACACAAGTGAGAAGCACCTACCATAGACAGTACTTCTTCACAAGAAACACAACATCGAACACTAAGACAACATATCCGAAAAGCTCTTGTCCAATCTACCAGCAGATATCATATCAACTACCATTTTCACGGTGAATGCATCTCCGCAGATCCCATTGCTTTGCATTTCCTTGATAAGTTCAGCTGATGCAGCAATTTCACTAGCTCTAAGACGTCCTCTGATTAGTGTATTGTACGTGCAGTCATTTGGTACATGTCCAGTCTCCTTCATTTTCTCGAACACTGCATTTGCTTCTAAAACTGCACCTCTTCCACAAAACCCAGATATCATTATATTGTAAGTTCTAACATCAGTCTCCACACCATCGATTGGGAGACTACAAAATAAGTCCCATGCTTTGTCCACCTTGTTACCCTTGCACAATCCATTGATGATGATGTTGTAAACCGCAATACCCAAATTCATCTTATTCTTCCGCATTACCTCAAACATTTCCAATGCCTTTTCCAGTCTTCCATTCTTGCAGAGACCGTCCAGCAAAATTTTATAAGTTACGATATTACGGCACACACCATGAGAAGTCATCTCCTGGAAAAGGTCTTCAGCGGCATTAAGATCACCCATTTGACAGAAACCCTGAATAAGAGTATTGTAAGAAACTGTATCGGCAACCAATCCTCTTCGATACATCTCATGGAGAAGCTGCATCCCCTCCTCAACCCTCTTGGCCTTACAGTAGCCATCAATGAGAGCATTAAAAGTAACTACGTCTGGAGAGTAGTCCTCTCTAGCCATCGAATCAAACATGCGCTTTGCATCATCTAGCCGATCATGCTTGCAAAATCCATTGATCATTAAGTTATAGGTGATCGTATCAGGAAATACACCCCTATGGAACATCTCTTCGTATAATTCTTCAGCCTCAAAGAACTTCCCTTCTTTAACAAATGCATTGACCAATGCATTGAAAGTGAAAATATCAGGATTGATTTCCCTTTCAATCATATCACACAGCAATCGTACGGCATCACTCCATCTACCAGAGCTACAATAACCGTCTATCATACAGTTGTAGGTGAAAACATCTGGCAAAATTCCTTTCTCGTGCATTTCACTGAAAATATTTTGAGCATCACTATGATGTTTGTCTTTGCAAAGACGATCAATGATGGCATTATATATCAGTACAGTGGCTTTGATGTTGCTGTCCTCCATCTTCCTAAGCAGATTCAAGGCTGACACGGTATCGCCCATCTTACACATGCCATTTACAATTGTTCCATAAGTAACAACATCAGGTTCATAACCATATTCCACCATTTTATCAACCAAAGCTAGTGCCTCGAGAACTCGACCTTGTAGACAGAGACCATTCATCAGTGTGTTGAATGTTATGATATCTGGTGTATATCCCATTTCAAGCATCCGAACAAACAGAGCTGCTGCTTTGGGAACTCGACCCTCGCGGCAAAGACCATTCATCAGCGTGGAAAACGGTATGACATTTGGTGTGCATCCTGTTTCAGCCATTAGATCAAACAAAGCTAATGCTTCAGAAATCCTATCTTCGAGACATAAACCATGGAGCAGGGTGGTAAAGGTGACGACGTTAGGCTGGAAACCAAGTTTAGTGATCTTCCCAAATGTGGACAGAGCAAAGGGAAGCTTAGAGCAACTGCAGAAACATTTTATGAGAATAGAGAAGCTATATATATCAAATGGAATCTTCCGCATTTCCATCTTCTGATAGAGAGAAATCACTAAATCTGGTCGGTTCATCCTCACGACTACACACATTAGTTTGTTGAAATCAATCGTGGAAGGGAAGGGAAGAGATCGAACCATATCATCGAACAAAGCAATCGCATCATCTAAGCTTTTGATATAATGAAACCCAATTTGCAATTTCAATTCTTCTCCTACAAAAGCTGCTTCGATCGAAGAAGGTATACTCTTTTGCTTCGTACCTGTTTTGGTGACGCCACCATGAATCAACCTCGTACTGATCAATCTAGCCGCAACAGAAGAAGAAGAAGAAGAAGATCTCGATCTCGATCTCGATCTCGATCTGGATCTGAATCTCCAAACCCTAGCCAACATTTTGCTTCGCCTGATCTCAATCTCGATCTCTGGAGTCGAGAAGTGTGTGAGCTCTGGAGAGAGAGTAATGTCTGTCTTTACCGGTTCAAGTTGATTGGCACATTTACCGGTTTAAGATTAATTGGCAGATATACCGGTTCAGGTTGATTGGTACATTTACATTGATACTAATCGACCCAAGTGTAGTCTATATGTTTGTTCTCTACTTTTTTTTAGTCTATACCCAAAATGTACTACATACACTAGACAAAGTTTTCCTTTCAAAGTTTTACTTCTATATATGTATATTAACAACCCATAAAATCTAATCACATTGAATATATTTTATAAAGAAAAAATTATGAGTTCGTTGTTGGTTTCTACACATTTCGTTGTTCTATATTTTTTTTTAATACTATTAGATGAATATCCGCACTATGGACGAACTTATTTTATTTTATTTTATAAAGTAATGAACATACGAAAATGAATAACTTGATAGTAAATTCAAAAGTTCACGTCTTCATGTGTTAAAATTATGATTTGAGAGGGGACAAAATTTTGCCAAACACTTGAATATGTTCTTTCGATGATAAAACTAAAATCAATTGTAATCTCTTAAAGATATATCTTTGTTTTCATTTCGAAAACGTGTATCCTCTAACTCGAATTATCAATATAGTTATCGTCATCGTAAAAATGTAGTCATCATCATAGTAGAAAAAATACAGTTATCATCTATTTGTAATTTTCAACACGATTATTTTATTTGACGAAAACCTTGATTTTTAAAATATTCAACATAAAACTTGCATCCAATCGTATTTTATATCTATTACGCATCACATTTTCTGTATGATTTTAGCTATATACAATTAAATCGTGATCTCCATTTTGACCGGTCCGAGTAAATAAGAAGAAATATTCCCTCCGTTTCCAATTTGGCTCGAGTTTTGCTTGACATTATCACACATTTTGTAATGAGTCTAGTGACCCATACATGGGTTTCATCTTTTCTCACTTAGTTATTATAATTGTGTAGACTAATAATCACTACGCAACTCTACGAATTTGGACTTTTCTTCTATAAACCATATCTCTATCTATGCTGATCACATTCATAATTTAATTAATAATTACTTCTATTTCCTCAAAATAATAAACAAATTGGGTTCCTTCCGTATCTAACAATGGACCCACATGTCCCCTTTGAGCGACGAACGATCTAATAAAAACATTATTATAAAAACTCCCATAAACCCTTCGGATAAGATCTATGACTACGAGACCTCTTTATAAAAGTCAATACTCGTAAAACAAAAATCTAAAATTAGAGATTAAACTTCTAAACTATAAAAAAGTAATAAATTTATTAAATTAAAGTATCGTTAAGAGTACGTCGTGATCATTATTGACAAATAGAGCATACGAAGTTTAAAGACGAAGTATCAAGTATCCCATTCTTTAAGCCCAAAAAATACGACACTTGTTTTTTATTATTCCACCAAAAAGTATTAATATTCATTATCATCTATTAAAATAATATAAACCATTTGTGCAAACAAGAAGGTAATTTAAAACCTTATTCACACAAAACGATCATCGACCAATATCAACATGTTACACCAAAAAAAAATGAAATTAACTACCTGAAAATTTTATACTAGCATATTTAAATACAGAAAATATATTTCAAAATAGATTCAGCATCCAACTAAAGCAATGTTATCGTTCACTAATTGGAGTTTTTCAAAAATTGTTGAGAACTTAAATTTTAAAATTATGCTAATTATGAACAAGCAGTTATAAATTTGACATATAGAACCTCAAGTACCAATTTGGCATATTTTTTTCCTAGATATATTCCAACTAATTTTTTTTTTATAAACGGTCAGAATTTCGAACATTTGTTTTATGATCTTCTCAATACACGGAGACAATTTTTAGATATTTAAATTTAAAAAATAACTTTCTGTCCCAAAAAAAATTTGAATCTGAAACACAAGAAAATCAACTATTTTGTTTTACCACTAAACCCCCACCCATGTGGTTAAATCAAAATCAAATATGAAATTTCCATCAAGTTTGTTGGGGCTGGATTCGTCACCGAATCCGGCCTGCTAAAAGTCTAAGTCAAAACCTCTTATTCATTTTATTTTAACCCGATTAAATGGGCATGTGGCCCAGTTTAAAAGGCAGAATTCGGTCAAAAGGCCCACGTCAGCTCTGTGAGCGCTGGATTAACAGGCGAAGAGCTGACGAGCTAGGAACGAGTTAACTGAACAGTTAGCACAGTCGTAGGAGCGAGATTCGTGGGAAATATGCCAAGAACATACCCGAGATACGCGGAACCGCCCTCGATACGTGGAGCGGGATCGAGTAGCTGAATGGATCTATAAATAAACGAAGTCCGAGCAGATTTTGCCAACTTTTGACTTACGCGAGAGCTAAACACTACATTTCAGTTTGTAACACATCTCACTCGAGATCTCATTGTATATTCGATTCATATCAATATAAATCCAGCTCCGCTCTACTCTTCTTTTAATCGTTGAATTTATAGATATTTCTTAGGACCAAAGTTTCTTCTCCGAATTCACATACAAATACTCGGTGCGGGATTCAGCTTCCACATTTGGCATCGTCTAAGGGGAAGAAATAGATACGTCTAACACAGAAGTTCGACCTAAGATATGTTAGAGAAGAGATGGATAAATCAAAGTCTATCGCGCCGAAAGCCAGCGACGCACCGGCCACGACTCTCCAAAGTCAGGAATCATCTGGATCCCAACCGCAGGACCAGATCAGAACTGGAACCAACGTTACAGCTCCAGCCGATAACCGACTAATAGCAGCAAGCCAGACTGACCAACGCCCACCGGCGAGGTCGCTATCCCAGCTGCCGCTGCAACGATCACGGCGCTCCCACGTGGCGTCTGGCTAGGAAACCTGGACGTCTTGAATCTCAGCCGGGAGAACCGGTGGAGGGATGTCTTGAACGCTTCCGGAGGATCCCGAACCTCAGGTAAAGCACGACTGCCATCCGTGGAAGAGTTTGTATCCTTAGAGGAACTCATCGCCGGATCGATGAAAATTATCCACGGCCTTGTGGCTGAAGTCGTATAGTCACCGCCACCACTAAGGACGGTTGGAGCGACTTTATCCCCACCTGGGGTCATCCTCTTTCTCTTCAGATGACCTCCCGACGGAGTGGTTGAGGTTGAGCCAGCATCGGCGACGATGGGAGGAATCGCCAAAGGAGTCGACCTCTTGGCCGAGACTCTTAGGGGCTGAGTAGAGCCCGACGACTCTGCGTGGCCAGAAATGACTCACGAACGAGTCCGCTGGCTAACTAAGGGGCCACCGACGGAGGCCCGATAGAGATGCCAGGTAGGGATGCAACCCAATGAGGGGCAGCAATGAGAGGAGGATTGGTTAGCCCGGTCGGATCGGTAGGGCGGCGTGCGTGCCAGAGATAAGCCCTCTTTATCCGAAAGGAGTTGAAGGAATCCCAATACGTATCTCCTCTCCGAAAAAGAATATATTTTACCAGTTGGCGTCCCGGTGCGAGTACTTCTCGAGAACGGTGATGACTCCTCGCCCTTCCCTGGAGGCAAGGTAAAAAGAGTCCCTCACCGCAGAATTGCCCTGAGCAACGTAAAAGTCGAAGAACTGGCTAGGGCTAAGGTTCATCTCGTCCTCATAAGCGCGGACCTACGTCCCGATGACATGGCGGACAAAGCTGGGGACCATCTAGGGGGAAAGCCAGCCCGAGGAATTTTTGGACGTTTATCAAAAAGAGAGGTATGGGAAAGGTTAACCTGCAAGTTTGGAAGTAGTTGAGGTAAGCGCAGCACCAGCTTTCCTCAACCGTTTTCGGTGAGTCATGTCCCATCAGTAGGCGGAACTCGACCGTGGGATGAACAGCCAGCGTCTCTAAGAGATCGAGTAGATCTTGGGTCGTGGTATGGGATGGCTCGTAGGTGCCGAATTGGAACCTGGAACTAGAAGAAGACATGGTTCTGGGCGAGAGTTTGGATACGAGATGATTTGCGTAAAGTGACGAAGGAGCAGCAGAGATTCAAAGATGAAAGAGGACAGTAAGAATGAGATCGGATCAGAAAACTAAGGTTAAAACCAGTTTATTTCTGAGAATGAGGACGTTTATAGTGGTAGGGCCCGCAGTAAAAGATTGGCTGGGTGCAAATGACGTAATGAATACGAATCGGTCATTTAACGCCGCCCTGATCTTTCACCTTCCCACAATCGCAGCCGTTGGATTGAGATTGTACGACCATATGTCGCGTGAATTCTTGCCTCAATGGCGCAAGATATTGATGAGTAACCCCCCCCCCCATCAAGTATTATTACTTAATACTTATGAGCTAGGGGCAACTGTTGGGGCTGGATTCGTCACCGAATCCGGTCTGCTAAAACCCCAAGTCAAAACCTCTCATTTATTTCATTTTAACCCGATTAAATGGACTTGCGATCCAGTTTTAGAGAAAAAACAAAATTCGGTCAAAAAGCCCACGCCAGCTCTTCGAGCGCTGGATCAACAGGCGCAGAGCTGACGAGATATAAACGAGTCAACAGGGTGGTTAGCACAGTCGTAGGAGCGAGATTCGCGGGAAATATGCTAAGAATGTGCATAAGATACGTGGAGCTGGATCGAGCAGATGAATATAGCTATAAATACACGAAATCCGAGCATATTTCATTAACTTTTGATTTACGCAAGACCTAAACACTACATTTCAGCTTGTAGATCTCATTGTATATTCGATTCATATTAATATAAATCTAGCTCTGCTATATTTTTCTTTTAATCGTTGGATTTATAGATATTGGTTAGGACCAAAATTTTTTTTCTGAATTCAAATAAAAATATTTAGTGCGGAATTCAGTTTCCATAAAGTTATATTTTGGTTACTCCAACTAATTTTTGCGGTAAGTTATATAACTCGATGGAAATTTCATACTTGATTTTGATTTAACCACAAACTTAAAAACCCCAAATTTTTATGCCAAGTATTATCATATCGGAGACATAGTGGATAAGTTCAAAATCGTGCAACATGCAAAAGTGTTCTGATATAGCTTAAGGTCCACTATTTAAGTTTAGTAGTATATAATTTTATAGTATTTAACTTTTAGGTCACTCAAGTTAATTACTATTTTTCTCCCTAAAGGACACAACCCAATGTACAATATTAAACTCGACAATGACAATATTAATCACCGTCTTAAAAAAAGACAATCACACTCTCCAATAATGATGTTTACGGACGTTAATCACATCACACACCACTTGACGCATGCCTAAATAAAAAATAGAACAAAACAAATCATTACCTAAATTGAAACATTAAAAAATGTCTGCTTAGGGCTCATAACGAAACAAATAATTTACATACTCATTTCATTCATTAATATAATTAATAAATTACAGGAGAGTTGCATCTACCCATAATAAATTTCATAATATCATAAATAAATAAATAAACACAACAATATCATATTCCATATTAGCGATTCATCATTAAAAATAAAATAAAAACCCTAAGCACCTCTATACATTGAGAAATCTCCCCGATAATCGCTATTATAATATTAGAAATTATACGAAATTAGTTAATTAAAAAAAAATTTACACATAACTTTTTCAGATGACGATAATAATCCTTTCCTTATCAACGAACCGGACATATGGGTCGGGTTATATCACATAACCAGCTCAGAGACCCACCCGACATCAGGAGCTTCACCCGAACCATGATTCGGATCCGAGTCGACCCGATCCATACAATTCTCCTTGCTCAGTTTCTCGAACATTTTCGCTCTAAGTTCACGACCCGACTCGACCCGTTCCATCGCCGGTTCTTCCACTAAACCGTTATTATCCCAAATATCCATAAACCCAACTTCGGGTCGGGTGGGGGTATTTGGTAGGCTCCGAACCCCAGGACCTAAGACTGATCCACGTGGCGACCCGAAACCGGATCCGTAGCATCTGTTGTTGTAAGACGAAGGAAGAGATTTCACCTTATTCAGTTGCAAATTCCTCAGAGACGCAACGACGTCGTTTACAGAACCAGAACCGAGTGAACGACTCAGCGACTGAGTCGAATCCGAGTCATCTCTCGGACTCACCGGAGGCGAACCAGACGCCGGAGAAATCGAAAACTGAAACGCCCTACGTATCGGAGACAAACCGTCGAACGAATCAACACGATCTGGGCTATGATTAGGCATAACCCTAAGCTGATCCGGCGAATGAGCGAAGAAACAAACACGACGGCGACAGTTACCACCGTCTTTACACGGCTGAGTCCGGTAACGCGCCGGATGTAACCAACATTCAAAAACTCCATGAGAAAACTCACAAGCGTCCCCTCTTTTACAACCTCCTTTTCGAAACTCAGGGCAAGCCGTACCGGAATAATGAAACTTCCTCGGATCTCTACGGCGAGCTTTTTCTCCGGGATGAGCGTACGGACACTCCGTCCAATCATGACTCCGACCACGAGCACATCGCCGGACTTTAAACTCATACATACGGAAATGATCGCATGAATAAGCGTCGATCGGTGAATCCGGACCCAATAAATCCGGATCTGAATCCGGATCCGGTTCGTTCGACGGAAGATAATGTTGCAACGCAGCCAAAGCTTCGATCATGCTGTTACCGCCATCGGGACTTCCGTAAATATCCGACGCCGTTAGATCGTCGGAAAGTGGCCATGGAGGAATATGAACCGTTGGATAAGCACGATGAGTTTCTCCGATCATCATTTCTTTTTTCGGTGAGTTAGTTTTTGTGTTTGCTAAATCTCCGGCAAAGCGTTGCTTCTTTATAAACTGATGCTGGGTAGTGGGAAATACTTTAACCATGATTGGGTTAAATATCTAACTATGGTTAAATTATCTGCTTTTTTACAACTGCGGTTAAATCCAAAAGGTAATGCTAGCGTGACTTACCTGTGAGTTACGGGTTCCGAAAATGCGGCTTGAGACTTTACCACGCGGATTTATTGATGAGGTGGACGATTTATTAGTGATTTTTATGTGACAGTCCTGTGAGCGAAAGGCTGCTATAATAGTAAATTGTTTTTTTTTGTTTTTAACTCTCTCGTTGAGTTCCGAAGGCGGTGGAAGGAACCTTTAGATACGATGCAAAACGACAAATCAGATAATCCAGTTAATCCAATTTTAATTATTTTTTAAATTTATTTATCCATTTTATTGATATAAAATTCTAGAACTAATGGGAACACAATACTCATTAATTTTAAAATCACTCCTCAGTCCTCACCCTCAAATTTAGATTAAACTTAATATATAATCATATATGTAAAATACTAGCTGAATTTAAAATTGTATAATGTGTTTTTTTGTTGTTAACGGGTTTATTGATATTTTTCCAACTTTGTATAGAGAAGTGTAATCAAATTTATGTGTGTAAACAAAGTTAGCAAATCAGGCTATGTGTATATACTATTGCTAGAAGTAATGGAGGAATATAGATGTTATTAATATTTGAAAACTATTGATTGAGAAATTGGATATTTTAGAGGGAGAGATGGGGATAAGACGTAAGTGTGTCTGTGAAGAAGAAGACATGTTGGAACAAATTGGGAATACTAACGTTAAAAGACATTAAAGGAAAGGAGACTCTCTTATGCTTCTTTACTAAAACTAGAAGCAATTCCACCTCTTTTGCTTATCCTTTATCCTCTCTGGCTAAGTCGACGGTGACCAATACTTAGTATCTAAAACGTCTAATCAAAATTTAGGTAATTTAATAGGCGATCTAAACATTTTACAAAAATACATAATATATTAAATATATATAGTAAAATATATAAAACATTTTACAAATTTTATTATTTATAAAAAATTTCTATAAATTTTTTGTAAAATCATAATTTTTTGGAATATTTTAACTAGGTCCTGCTAGCTAAACAAATATGGAGGATTTTTCAAAATTCAAATTCTCTTTTTGCGAAGGTGTTAAAGAGTAGATATTTCGATCAAAGAGACTTTAATGAGGCAGTAGTTGGAGTAAGACCTTTTTTGCGTGGAAAAGTATCATTCATTGAAGATTTTTGGTGTTTAAGGGTATGGCTAAAAGAGTGGGAAATGGTGAAACAATCAAGGCCTAGACTAATCCATGGTCATGTTTTTCAATGGTTTTTAGCTAAAAGCTTTGAAAGGAATGGTAAAACTAGTGAAACTGTAATGAGGGTTATCCCTCAAAACGGCTCAAAAGCGCTGCCTCATCAATGAGTCAAGTGGTACATTGGAGTGTTGTGGGACAAAATCATAAAGAAAGTTGGTGGTTCTTGGGTGCTTAGAGATGCTAAGACTGATGTAATTCTACATAGTCAAAGATTTTTTGTGGAAGCTAACTGCCTAGAAGATGCTAAGTTAATTTGTATGAAATGGGCTATGGATAGTATCCATTATCATAGGTTCAATATAGTTATCTTTGCAGTTGAAGATGTTGTTTTGGTGGGTGCTACAACTAGACCCAAAGCTTGACCTTCTTTTGGTTATTAAGCGAGTTTTATTTTGGAAAGCTTGGTGATTTTTTTGGATTGGAAATTAGAAAATGTGTCAATGTGTGCCAACAAAGAAGCATTTCTCATTGCACAAACTGTGACAAAAGATGACCGTTCTCAGTCTTATGTGGCTTTGGGGTTTCCCAAATGACTTGCAGATGTGTTTTTGAGTGAGAAAGCCATGTCCTTTGTTTAGGCCATTGATTGCTCTTATGTATTAAGCCTTATTCTTTTGTTTTTTGGCTATGTAATCAGGTATCATAGTTCGGGGTACTGACTTAGTCAGATTGTTGTAATGATCAGTTGATCTTTGCTTCATGATATATCAAACATATGATATTAAAAAAAAATATGTTTCAGGAGAGATTTTTTTTCCAAAAGTTTGCATTTTAAAAGGTCATGTGGAGAATTTATTCGATAAGTTTAAATCAAAATTTATAATCATCAATATCATGTGTTATGATTTTCATGAATTTCCTAATAATATATTTTTTTTTTATCACTCTTTTTTGTTTTTCACTGTAGTTTTCTAATCAACTTTTATGTTATATATTTATTTAAGAAAAACACGAGATCAAAACATAACTATTGGAGGTCAATCATCTATTGTTTGCTGCTCTAAAATGAATTATCACAACTATTTTTTACGCGTTTCTCAACATCACGACAAAACCTTTGGGGATCCCAACAATTATTTTCTAAAAGGAAATTTATCTTTGAAATAGAAATCTTTTAACATTTGTCAAGTTTAAAACTTTTACTTTGTTAGTTAGCTTGCCCATGGCATCTACGTCCATTTATGAATCTTAAATATTTAGAACATCCATATATGAAGCTTGGGGTTTCTTGTTCTTGGAAATTTTGTCTGTCTATTTGTCCGTTGTCACGCCATAGTCGAGATGGTTGAGATCAATAGCTAGGGTTTGACATGGACTTTTGACGTAGTTATTCCCTCATATCATTGTATTGTTTTCGTCATAGAGAGATTTGATGTCGATACGGGTTGCTCGTGTCCCTTTATAGGAGTGAGAGTCCGAGGGAGTTGGCCTTATATCTGATTTTCGAGGTCTGAGCTCTATGCCCTTTTTTCGATGGCCTTGCTCTAAAATATCTAACGTGTCTGTCTACTTGCTGACTAAGCATTGGTTTTGTAACGTCTGTTTGAAGGTTAGCGTGTTGATTTGAACTTTTTCTCTTTCGGCGTGTCTCGTTAATGTTAAGTAAAACTATATTTTCATATTTTCTGGTAAGAGTTCGCTTTACGTGAGAGTCTATGGCAGTGTGAGCAGTGTTTCTCAAGTTTCTGATACTTGAGGGTTACAATTGCTTCTTCTCCTCCAGCAAACTCCAAGATGGTTTTCTTTATTAGAGATTGTAATCCATTCACTTCAATACGTACTCTGGCTACAAACTTAGTGAGTTTGTAGTCTTCAAATTTACCCAACTCTTTTCCAATGTTATAGATGAAGTTTTTTTCTCATTAATGGAGAGGTATTCCTTTAACCTGGATCCAGAAAATGATATGATACGGGAAGATTGGTGATATTATGTTTCCATCTTTGTAGGATAATCATCCACTTCGCAAACTGATAACGGCGATTATCGAGAACTTTCAGGAGAGCTTCTTCATATTCAAATCGGTACTGAAAGAAGTTGTGGCCTCAGTAAGAGCCTATAACACTTTCCTTTATGCCCCGTTTTGGTAAAAAAGGAATCATGGACCATAGTCTTTGTTTTTTTTTTGGTATGTTAGTCGCCCAATGAGTGTAAGAGAATTAGTATCTTTTCCTTCTACCCATACGAAAAATGACGTGCCATTTAATCGGCCTTGAGTGGGTAGTTCTCTGGCCTCGAAGTTATCTGTTGTCGAGAGCTTGTTCTTCCCCATGCTTGGGAGAAGAGTTTAAAAGCCGAGAATGAGATATCGGTAGCGATGAGCAAATTCTTTTCCTTGTTAGTCTTGACAGTGATACAAAAGCGATTTCAGAAAGTTCTTCAACGGTATTTAGGACTTGATTGGTAAGGACTGTGGATGTAGGCTGTGACTGTAGACTCTTGGTTGTAGAGAAAAAAGCTGTAAGAACTGTGGGTGTTACTTTTAAAATATTAATAAAATCTTATTGTTAACAAAAACTGTAGAAGATTTTGTCATTACTTAAAATATTATGATTTTATTTTAAAATATAAATTATGATAAATTTGTGTCCGGTAATGACATAGGGACGAAGTTCAAACAAATAACTATTTTATTTATTGTATTTGAGATTAATTTATTATAAATTTTAACTAAAATACAAAATATAAAAAAAAAAACTGAAAAAAACTAAGAAATAAATTTATAATAAATTTGGGGATGAAGAAAGAAGAAGAATAATTAGTAAAAACAAAAATCTATATGTTTTGATGTGAGGAGAGAGATTAAAAGTATGAAAAGAAAGAACTACAGAAGGGAAAAAAAGAATTTGGCGATTTTAAAAAATAATACAGCCAAAAAGTCTGATTGGATAAAAAACAATTGTTAAAACTGTAAAGTCTTCATAACCTTCATGCCAATCAGCCCTTTAGAGTACCAAAACCGAAGAAACCAGTTCTTCTTGATCAGTGGAAGAAATGTTAGAAGGAAAATGAGCTCTGAAACCTTCCCACATAGAGTTGGGATGGAACTACGATGTTGGGTACTCGAAAGCAGTTTTAGATTCATATAAAGTTTTTATTTTATGTAAAAATTTGTGAAATTGGTATTGGGACAAATCGAAACAAAAATCAGGTGGTTGGATTATTTAAAAAAGATGTTTGAAAACATTTCAAAATTAACGCTAATTTCGTCGATGTAGAAACCAAAACTCTCATTTCATTTACCAGTAAGACATAGAAATATTATTTCAATATAGGAGTATCTTTACCGGTTTATGCTCAACTCTCAATCCTTGAACCATTGTGCTATTTTCAAGCCGAATGACATCAAAGTACTGCTTTCTACAATACTCATTTCAATTCTATTTGTTTGAAATGAATTTGTGACCACAAACTGATAGGATACAAGATGAGCAAGACATTGAAGTTGAAGAAGAGGACAATAAAGTGTCTAAATTGGCGCTAAGGAAGTCACAAAGGCCACGTAAGCCAAACATAAAATATCTTTAAACCTTTAAAGATATATCTGGTTTTCTTTTCTTTTAATTTGTTTATTTCCAGTTTAGTTGTTAATAAGAGAACGAGTCTTATGTAACGTTCTCAACCTTTCCCATGTTTCCTGCAATGTAGGAGTCAATGACTCTATCTCTTGTTATTTGCTTCATGTACTTTTCTATTTAAAGAAATGAAAAAGACAAAAAGAGGTAGACTTATCTACCCAAAAGAACTTGTGTTATTGTTACAAAGATCAACATTGATAACTCTTGGCAAGGGACCTATCAGTGGTATCAGAGCTTGTTTGTCTGCGGCATTCATTACGAATCAACGCCGACGAATTCGCTCCTATTCGCATTCTATCATCATCAACATTCACTTTACCAGCAATCATTCCGCCGCGTAAACCCCGACGAACCATGGCTAATACAAAGGAAAGAATCAACGAATTGGAACATAATCTGAGATTAATCCAAGATGAAATGCAGCAACTAAGTGTTGGCATGGCAGACAAATTTCAGAATATGGAGAGAACATTCAGACAAGCCTTGGAGGAATTTATGAACCGTTTGTCCCAACAATTCAATTCCAGCAAAGCCGATGGTGGCAGCACTTCACACGGCTTCGGACCACACAACTAGCGACCTCCACCAAACCCTCCCGAAGATAACCCTTTCGCACCTCCGCTGAATGTACCACCACCAGGGTTCATCAAGCTCGAGTTTCCAAGGTTCAATGGCGGTGATCCTACTGAGTGGATCAGCAAAGCTAAGCAATATTTCTCATACCATGAGATACCCCAAGGACAGCGTGTGAGCTTCGCGTCATATCACCTAACCGAGGAGGCGAATGAGTGGTGGCAAGCTATCGCCAAAGCTCGCCGGCTTGACCCCTATCGGATCACCTGGGAAGATTTTGAGGCCGAGCTTTGGACTCGAATTTGGTCCACTGGACGGAGAGGATTTCGATGAGGCGTTATTTCACATTCGGCAGAAAGGGTCGTTGATCGAATATCAGAGAGAATTCGAACGACTTCAGAACAAGGTTGATGGCTGGACAGAGAAGGCGTTACTGGGAGCCTATATGGGTGGGCTCAACACACAGATCTCCAACGGTATTCGCATGTTCAAACCAAAAACACTCAAGGAGATTATCAACTTAGCTCGTTTGCGAGACGACCAGATGCAAAAGGAGAGACGTTGGAGCGGTAACCGTCAATCAACCAATCAAACGCCATCTCCAATTGCGCATCCTAGGTCAACACCACCGAAACCTCAATCAGCAGCTGCTCCTCGGCGACTCAGCTGGGATGAGATGAAGAAGAAACGAAGCTTAGGTCTCTGCTTCAGCTGCGATGCGAAATACTCACCAGGCCATAAGTGCGCCAATCCCCAAATTTTCGTGATGGAAGGGTTAGACGATTCAGAATCCGAAGAAGCGGCTACGGAGGAGGACGAGTCCACACCAGAAATCACACTACATGCCCTTACTGGTTGGGATTCGCTGATGACTATGCGCCTTCTGGCAGTGATCAACCACCGCAATCTCCACGCTTTGATCGATAGCGGCTCTACACATAATTTCATCAGTGAACGGGTCGCTTCCACCCTCCAGCTTCGAGAGTCGCCAGTCACGCCTTTTGGTGTTCGTGTGGCAAACGGAACACCACTTCGCTGCCACCGGCGATTTGATGATGTTACGATTCAGATTGGCAATGCTAGTTTCCACGTGACTCTCTACGCTCTTCCTTTGGTGGGCCTCGATTTAGTGATGGGTATTCAGTGGCTACAGAGTCTTGGGCCGGCTCTTACAGATTGGAAAGCCCAAACACTCCAATTCGATTGGGAAGGGGACACTCATGTTTTATCTGGGCTTCAGCGACACTACATCCAGCCCACGACCAGAGAGGAAATGGAAAAAAAAGCTCGTCAAGGTCATCTTCTCTTCGCGTTATGTTCTACTGGCGATGAATCAGTCTCGAAGGAGCTTAACAATGATATACGGGTACTTCTCGATGAATTCAAGGGTGTTTTCGAATCACCGGTGGGACTCCTTCCATCTCGTGAAATCGAACATACCATTGCACTCGAGGAAGGCACTGATCCTATTAACGTACGCCCGTATCGTTACGCCCATTTACAGAAGGACAAGATCGAGAGACAAGTTACAGATATGCTTTCGGCAGGTATCATCCGCTCTAGCTCCAGCCCGTTCTCTTCTCTGGTGCTCTTAGTCAAGAAAAAAGATGGTTCCTGGCGTTTTTGTACTGATTACAAGGCACTCAATTCGGCAACTATTAAAGACCGGTTTCCAATTCCTACGGTTGAGGATATGCTCGATGAGTTACACGGTTCCGCTTACTTTACTAAGCTCGATCTCACTGCTGGGTTTCACCAGGTTCGAATGGCTCCTGCTGATGTTCATAAAACAGCCTTCCGCACTCATCACGGCCATTTCGAGTACCTTGTCATGCCCTTCGGACTCTGTAACGCACCATCAACATTTCAGTCCCTTATGAACGACATTTTTCGACCATACATGCGTAAGTTTGTGCTTGTCTTCTTCGACGATATCCTCGTCTACAGCCCGTCATGGGAGACACATTTACAACATCTTCGCGAAGTCTTGAGCTTGATCCAGCATCACAAGCTCTCGGTAAAATTCAAAAAATGCGAGTTTGGGAAACGGGAGCTTGAATATCTCGGTCATATCATTTCTAACACCGGAGTGGCTGTCGACCAATCTAAGGTACAAGCAATGATCGATTGGCCGATTCCAACTTCAGTTACTGAGCTTCGAGGCTTCCTTGGTCTCACCGGGTATTATCGTAAGTTTGTTCGAGATTATGGATTGATTGCTCGGCCACTCACTCATCTCCTCCGCAAGGGAAAATTCTCCTGGAACTCCGAAGCAGCGATTGCCTTCCACAAGTTGAAAGCAGCCATGACTTCGACGCCTACATTGGCCCTTCTCGATTTTTCCCAGTCCTTCATAATTGAGACTGACGCTTCCGGTGACGGTATTGGTGCCGTATTATCTCAGAACGGCCAGCCACTTGCCTATATGAGCCGTTCGTTGGGTGTTTCAAAGCAGTCTTGGTCCACATATGCACGGGAAATATTGGAGATTGTTGTTGCTATTAGGACTTGGAGGCCTTACCTATTGGGTCGTAAATTCACCATCCAAACAGACCAGCGGAGCCTCCGTTACATGCTAGAACAGAGGATATTAACACCAGAACAGCAAAAATGGATGTCTAAGCTTGTTGGGTATGACTACAACATCGTTTACAAACCCGGGAAGACCAATTCTGCCGCCGATGCCTTATCACGGGTTCTTGATAGCCCTGTTCTTATTGCGCTTTCTGTTCCACAAACCTCTATTTGGAATGATCTCCGTGCTCTAGCATTGTCCGACCCATACCTCTACCGTATCGGAGCTGCCGCTACTGCCAAACTGGGACTCCCTTACTCTTGGCGAGACGGTCTTCTCTGTTACAATAACAGAGTGGTTATACCTCCAGGTTCTTCCCTCGTTCAAAAACTCCTTTATGAACATCACAATACCATGTTGGGTGGTCACTCAGGAGTCTTACGGACGTTTAAAAGACTAGCTCGCCAATTCTACTAGCCATCGATGCATAAGACTATTGTGGAATATGTATCTCAATGTGATGTCTGTCAGAGAACAAAGTCACAAACAATGTCACCAGCCGGCCTTCTTCAACCACTTCCCGTCCCTCAACAACTTTGGGAAGACATATCGATGGACTTTGTCGATGGTTTGCCTCGTTCTGGTTCCTTTAACTCAATTTTTGTTGTTGTTGACAGGCTTAGCAAATCGACCCATCTTGTCCCGTTGTCTTATCCCTACACTGCCTCGGTTGTTGCCTCATTGTTCATCGCTAACATTGTAAAGTTACATGGCTTACCTCGCACCATTCTTAGCGATAGAGATCCGCTTTTCCTCAGCCATTTCTGGAAAGAACTATGGCGCATCTCCGGCACTACTCTCCAAATGTCCACCGCATATCATCCCCAAACGGACGGTCAAACCGAAGTGGTTAACCGTTGCATTGAACAGTATCTTCGGTGTTTCGTCCATCAACGACCGAAACATTGGAGTTCATTCCTTCCTTGGGCTGAGTATTGGTACAATACAACTTTTCATTGCAGTACCGGTACCACCCCTTTTCAAGCATTATATGGGCGGCCGCCACCTGCTTTACCACGGTATGAAATCGGTTCAACTCTTGTTGGTGAGATTGATGAACAATTGCAGGAGCGAGATGAGCTGTTAGATGACCTCAAGCAACATTTAGAAGCTTCAAATAACAGAATGAAGCAACTCGCTGATGCCAATCGCCGAGACATTGAATTCACAGTTGGAGATTGGGTTTTCTTGCGTCTTCAACCCTACCGACAGAAGACTGTTCTCCGCCGTTCTTCTCAGAAGCTCTCCCATCGTTATTTTGGGCCTTTCAAGATCGAAGCTAGAGTGGGACAGGTTGCTTATCGCTTGACTCTTCCCACTACAGCACGAATTCATCCGGTATTCCATGTTTCACTATTAAAGAAGCGTTTGGGCAATGGTGAACCAGTTTCCGTTCAACTTCCACCACTGAAGGAGTCTGGTCAGTTACGCCTCAATCCCGTCAAGATACTACAACAACGCACCATTCACAACTCCGGTACGCAGCGAACAGAGCTACTCGTCCAATGGGCCGATTTACCAGTCACCGAAGCCACTTGGGAGGACAAGCTCTAGATTGCAACAAGTTTTCCTTCATTCTCTTTGAACCTTGAGGACAAGGTTCTTCTTGAGGATGGGAGTGTTGATAGGATACAAGATGAGCAAGACATTGAAGTTGAAGAAGAGGACAATAAAGTGTCTGAATTGGCGCTAAGGAAGTCACAAAGGCCACGTAAGCCAAACAGAAAATATCTTTAAACCTTTAAAGATATATCTGGTTTTCTTTTCTTTTAATTTGTTTATTTTCAGTTTAGTTGTTAATAAGAGAACGAGTCTTATGTACTTTTCTATTTAAAGAAATGAAAAAAACAAAAAGAGGTAGATTTATCTACCCAAAAGAACTTGTGTTATTGTTACAAAGATCAACATTGATAACTCTTGGCAAGGGACCTATCACAAACATTTCTACAACTCATAAATAAACCAAATATCTAACTATTCTTTAAAAACACAAGAAAGAGAAAGTGGACCTCAAAATGATCAAATCCTGCAATACTTTCATCTCAGCCACAAGTTTTAAATCTTTTACTTTTTATTTTGCTCAACATATAATTCTGCTCACATTGATAGCTTCCAAATTTGATGTCTTTCCACGTATCGGAGCATCTCGACCATACAACAAATCAACTTCCCCAAATTATTATTTTATAGATTGCATTGATTCTTGCATCAATTAATTTATCGAAAGCCATAAAAGAATTATAAGATATGATGGATCCAATAAAAATGGTGATCTCAATCCAAGAGGAAAAAATTATAAAACAACATTTCTTTGAGAAACAACATTTCTTTGATTAACCACACTAATATCTTATAAAAATTTTCTTTTATTTTTACTTTGTTCACCAAAAAATTATGAATTTTAGGTGTATATATAGATTTTTGTTTTGTTTTGGAATCAGGAACCATACCAAGTAAATGGTTTTTTTCCCCACAATGATACTCGAGTTCATAACATGGTCAGATTTCATATACTCGAGTTCAAGTAGTTAACAATATTACCGACACCATTATTTTTTTTGTAGGCTATCATATCTTAAACATATATTTAAAAAAATATTTGTTAATCTTGTTAGTTTTTTGAAAGTCATTTTTAGTCCATTTATTACGTAAATTCAACCGTCTACTAAAATGATTTGTTGCAATTTAGGTTTAATAACTTATCTAGATTTAGGATAAAAACTTGCTTGCTAAGATCGCACATGTTGAGCTTTAGATATAATCGAATATTACAGTAGTTTAAATGTTTGAACAAACATATTTTTTAAGATTAATCAATTGTAGAAAAAAATTCACATCGAAAAGATGATAAAGTTATATAAAGAACACAATTCTTTTCACTAATAGCCAATTAATTTTAAAATTGAAAGTTTATGAAACTTAACATCAATCTAAAATACTGATTGAGACTCATACACTTTCTTATCAAAAAACAAAATCAATTTTTTTAATATCAGAACTGCCTAACTCTCGTAAATTCGACGGTTTGTTATTAACTTTTATTAACCATCACATATTTTAGTTTTGATTGATATATATTTATTAATTACACTAGGTGACTCTTCCGCGTACACGCGGATAATTCATTTATAATGTTTTTAAAAAAATTATACTTTAAATATATGAAAATATGTATTTTTTTTTTATTATAGATATTATTACTGATATTTTGTCGTAAACTTTTTTTTGTTAATAATATGAATTTTTAGAAGTTTAGTTTTACCATTTTATTATTCTAATTTTTTTTATTTATATAAGTAAATATGTCAAATAAAATATATAATAATCTATATATGAGAATGTTTAATTTATTATAAAAAGTTGAGATTCCTCTCGTAAAATACTAAACCCTGTGATCATCTTTTTAAAAAATATATAATTTTTTTTACAAAGAATTTTATGGAATAATTAGAAAAATATTAGATTTAGAGATCAATTTCACTCATTCAACGAATTTTTTTATTTCATATTGAATTTTTATAGTGTTTTTATTAACATTAAATATAATATGTCATTGTTAAATTGATTTTTGAAGAATTTTTTTTTGAGAAATGCTATTTTTGAAATGTCATTTTTCATTATCTATAACTCATATTTTTTGGGCAATTGCAAAAATGCCACATTTGCAAAAATGCCACTTAGGGGTGTCAATTTGCAAAAATGCCACTAATTATAGATTTATAAAGCCTATATCTTAAAATTCTAAACCCTAAAAAATGTTTTGACCCATAAAACCTTCTAAACACTCAAAACTAAACCCTAATACAACACAATTAACCCAAACATAAATTATATAATGAAAAAATAATTTTAAAAAGTGGCATTTTTGTAAAGATTGTGAAAATATGATATTTTTTAAAAGTGACACTTAGAAAGTGGCATTTTTTGAAATTTCTCCATATTTTTTATTTTCAAATATTTTTATGTTTAAAAACGTTTGTTTAGTAAAAATATATATACATAGGTTTTATAAATTTTGGAATATTCTGTCACAAAACATAATACAATATCTTTAAAAAAAATTGGTAAATCTTTATTATAAAAATATTTATGTCCTCAAACTTTATTTGTGACAAAAATAATTATAATAAACTTTAATATGCAAAACGAAAATTAGAATAAAATGTTGTAAATATATTTAAAGAAATAAAGGTAAATTTATTTATAGAAAGATTTTCTAAATAATTTTGGTATGATTAATTAATTTAAATTTAATATAGAAAATTCATATTCAAATTTGCCATGTCACATTTTTTGTTTATCTATGTCATAATTCTCTTTGGGAAAACAATTGTGAAGATGACACATAATTATTTTTCAAAAATTACTTTTTAATTAATATATAAGAGATATGGTCCGGTCGACCAAATTCAGCAATTCGTGATGCATGCATACATACAAGTGCAACCGTATGGTTCCAATAAATTTTTGTTTCCAACGTATATATACGCGTAGGTTAATTAATGTATATACGGATTAATATGTACGTTTGGAATTGGATACATACACGTGTAGACATAATTCATGATAAGAATGCCACCTCCAAAGGAAACAGTGAGAATGAAGAATCATGCCCCATGCATGACCGACCATTAAATGAAATTTAATATCTTCTACGATTCCATCAAACATTATATACATCTCACTATCATGGCTCCTACGTGATCCCATTCTTTATATAGTTTTTTCCTAATAAAATCTTGGATTATTAGATTATAATCTACATAAAATCTTAGAGCAGCTCCAACCCTGAAAATTTCAAATCCAATATCTCATAAATATAAAATTAATTTTTCTAATATTAATAAATAACATAATTAAATACAAAAAACTGAACCAATAAAAAGTACACATATGTTAACAAAGTTTTTGATTTTCATGTTAAAGTTTCTCAAAGAAGAAAGTGCACTTGCCCTCTCTCTTCAGTTATTGTTTTGTTTCAATTATTTTATTAAAGAGATATAAGAAAATAATCCAATTTTGATTATCAATTTAATATATAATTGATCAAACACAGCTATTTCTAATTACTATATCACCAAAATTGATTTGTCAAAAATTGGTAGTCGCAAATAAATTTTAATTAAACAATAGTCAAAATATTTTGATTAATAAAAATGGTCAAAATTTGTTCTGACCAACAAAGTGATTGAAAATTTTTTACCAATCAAAATAGTCAAAAGATTGTTTCTGACCAATAAAGTGGTCGAAAGTTTTTAATCAATCAAAATAGTTAAAATTATGATTATAACCAATAAAATCGTCAAAATTTGACAAATCAAAATAGTCGAAACTATATATTTTGACCCATTTTATATTATATATTCCAACCAATTTTTGACAAACTTAGATATTTAATTTTTAAAAAAAATTGTATTAAAAAATATTGAAATTCAAATTTAAAATATTTGATTCATAATAATTAAAATTAAATTAAATATTTTAAAACAATTAAAATATAAAATAAAACACAAATAAATATCCATGTTCTAAAAAATCAGACGCATAGCCGAACAATCGGCCAAACAGGCGCTCGTCAAAGTGTTCCTGTTGCGATTATGATATAATCGCTTAACTTAATCGGTCAAACAATTTTATCCACTCAATCATCGTTTAAAATATTTCAAAATTCAACTATTTGGGCTATGGTAATTTTAAACCAATCTTCTTTGTCACAAATTTTCGACTATTTTTGATAAATTTATGAATCCATTAAAAACTGATCGAAAAATTTTGACCAGTTTTCGACTTTTATATTTCGACATATTTTTTTGACCAATTTATAACGAAAATAAACATTCATTTAAAATTGATAAAAAATGGTCAAAATAATTTCTTACCACAAAAAAATTGGTCAAAATTTGATATGTTTTCTTGTAGGGATCCGTAGTAATTTAACACATCTAAAGTGCACTGTAACTTAAAAGACCCTTATCTGAGATTTTTAACCTTATACACCCCCTTCATTATACATATTTTTGTTTTGATTTTTTTTTAATTCAAAAACTGGTTAAATACTAAATAGCCCTTAATGAATTTATATAATTACCAACCCAACCAGACATCCGAAAACCCAAACCCATCTTCTTACCCGGATCCGAAAAAAAATCGGATCTACTCTCTTCTCTTCTTCCCTCTGTCCCTTTCCAGAACATAACCGTCAACATAACCGTTGCTATTTCTCTCCCTTCTTCTCCTCTTTCCCGAAAACAAAAATCGCCATCTCCTCCGTTCGCATTCGCCGCCCTTCGCCCTCGCCGGTCACCGTTTGCCGTCCCCCTTCGCCGAGCGCTGTTCGCCGTCGCTCTTCGCCGTTCAAGGTAACCCAATCAATTACATCTCTTAAATTTTAGAAAATGAATGTTGATTTCGAATGGGTTTTGATTTGGAATTGTTTTTTTGTTGCAAGAAGGGTTTTGATTTCGAAGGAAATGTGTTTGAAGTTTTGAAATTAGGGTTTGAAGAAAAATCAATTTGGGTTTTGATTTGTAGTATAATTTTGGTTTCAATTGGCGGTTTTAGTAGAATCCAAAGTTTTCTTTGTAGTAGAACACAAAGTTTCCTTTTTAGTATCAATTTGGAATTCGAATGTGTTTGCGGTTTTGATATGAATTGGGAATTTTGCTATGTCCTTCACGATCATCATTAAATCCGGACCTCCATTAAATCCGAACCAGAATTTTCAAATGCCCAAGCCATAATTTGCACTAACATCATTCTTGATTCTTGCTTCACTCACTTTTTTGTGGTCTTCTCCTTCACAAAATATTACAAAATATTGAGATATGAATTGGAAAAAGATAGTTTTGTGTTTGCTTTGATTATGGTTTTGTTCGTTGTTGTCGATTTTGCAGAAATGGGTCCTAAGATGAGGGGAGGAATTTCGAGGGGGAAAAGGACTTCAAAGGAAAAGAGTTCCAAGGAAGGGACTTCAAAGGATCTGACTTCAAAGGATCCGACTTCAAAAGCGTCAAGTAGTAGGGATCCAATTGAAGGATCCATTATGGTTTCAGAGGTATGTGATTAAAGTGACTAAATGAAGTACTACATAGTATAAGTGTGGATTAGTACTAAGGAGAATTGGTGATACATAGTATAAAAGTTAGTATTTAGAGGAACTAGTTCTGAGTATTCAGTATAAACCGTATAAAAATATAAAAGTTAGTGTTTAGGTGAACTGGTTCTGCTGAGTATAACTGTTAGTTGAACTGGTAATACTGTGTATAACTGTTAGTAATAAGTCGGACTGGTACTACTGTGTATAACTGTTAGTAATAAGTCGGACTGGTACTACTGTGTATAACTGTTAGTATTAAATAGAACTGGTACTACTGATGAGAACAAATGTTTTGATTACAGGATATATCTGATACTCTACCGATGCAGCCTTTGCAGATGTTCCACCCACCGAGCAAATATAACGCGGTATGCAAGATCCAAACAAGGTGTGATTTGGCCACCTTCTTAACGATGATAGAGGAACCGGAATTTAAACCAGAGTTGGAGTGGTTTAAATCTCACCCACAGTTTAAACACCTTTTCCACATGGAGAGAGAAGCAAACCGTAAGCTCCAGGGTTTGTTTATGCTGCTGGTTCGAACTGTAAGTGTAGATAAGAAGACAAATCTGTGGTTTGTGGTGAATGGTATTCCAATCCGGTACTCTCTGAAAGAACATGGTCTGATCAGTGGGTTTTATTGTCATGAATACTCCGAAACAGTTCATCCGAATATGAAGTTGCATGCCTACACATGTAAGTTTAAGCAGAGGCAGTTTCCTAAGAAGACATCAATAAGTGTCAAAGATGTCAAAGCCAAGCTTCTTTCGATGAAGAAGAGTTCTTCTGATCGCCTGAGCATGATGATCTTATATTTCTTGAGCGCGGTACTTACAAAAAAGGCTGGGGTTGGTTCAGCTATAGATCCATTCTTTTTTAGAATGGCTGAGGATCCGGATTTGTGTAGATCATTTCCATGGGGGCGAATGACATTTGATGATTCTGTCAGAGATGTTTATTACTTGATGGGAAAGATGGAAAAGATGACGGGTGCTGTGGAAGAAAAATTGACACTTCCTGGATTTGTAATTCCTTTGGAGGTAAAGACATTATTTCTTTGAATCTATAAATGTTTTAAATCTATTAATGCTTTAACATTTAATCTATGACGTGTTATATCTATATATGTAGGTTCTAGCTTTCGAATGTATACCAAATCTAAGGAGGTCATTCAGAGTAGATATTAAAGAGGCAGACGAAGATTGTCCAAGGATGTGCAAGCGGAAGTTTCGAGCTTGTAATTTGAAAGGTTGGCCAGTGGAAGAGATATATAACTCGCTTGGTTCTACTAAGGTATTAATTTAACTTAATCCTTAATTATAATTCATTTTCGTTATGTTAATAATTGTTTTGTAACATTGACAGGATATTCATAGTATCTTGGAACCGGAAGAAGAAGAAAAAGCTTTTTGTGCGCGCATCTTTGATGATGATTTAGGTTATGATGCTATGGATATGTTGCCAGACAGCTGGAGCCAACATCTTCAAGACAATAAGAAGATATGCTAGGAAAAGATGTACGAGATGGATGTGGATTCCCGAAAGCCTAAGGAGACGGTGAAAGAGGAAGAAGAAACTGTTGAACCAGAGAGTGCTCATGGGATTGTTCACCTGTTGAAAGAAATGGAAAAGAGGCTGACCACGAATATGAAGGAAGGGTTTGATAAGCTGAAGTCTGAGATTGAGGGTTTAGAGAAGAAGGTTTCGGGTGTAAGTAACAAGGTGAAGGATCTCGAAGATGACGTATGGAGAGGTGGTAGAGAGGATGGATGGGATATCGGATTTGAGAGAGATGAGGGAGTTGAGGGAGTTGAGGTTACCAGAGACAAAGGAGAAGAAGGAGAGAAAGAAGGAGAGAAAACAGAAGATGAAGAGAAAGAAGGAGAGAAAACAGAAGATGAAGAGAAAGGAGAAGAAGGAGAGAAAACAGAAGATGAAGAGAAAGGAGAAGAAGGAGAGAAAACAGAAGATGAAGAGAAAGAAGAAGAAGGAGAGAAAACAGACGAAGAAGAAGAGAAAGGAGAAGAAGGAGAGAAAACAGAGAAAGGAACAGAAGAAGAAAAGAAAGGAGGAAAAGAAGAAGAGACAAAAGAGAAAGGAGAAGAGGATGTTATTGCTTATGTTGTGGAACATCCAGAAGAAGAAACAGAAAAAGAAGATAAGGCTATGAATCCTTTCACAGGTGAGGTTACTTATCCACCTGTTATAACTGAGATTGAATCAGAAGAAGAAGAAGCTGAAGCAAAGAAGAAGAAGCAGAGGACGGCTGCTAGGGAGAAGAGGCCATCCGTATTCAAGAGACCACCATATACAGCAGATGGGAAAAGGAGAACCACGAGGAACGCAACTACGAAAGAGGATGATGGAGCTGTGAAAGCGGGTGAGACGAAAAGGAAAAAGATCGAGGATGGAGTAGCACGCAAGAGCCCACGCAAGAAGACAAAGAATTAGGCATGTGTAACTACTGTGTTTTGTTATTTTATCACTGCCAGGTATAACTAGTAATACTGGGTACTACTGTGTTTTGTTATTTTGTGGTTATTAGGTACTTATGCGTTGTCTGGATTTAAGGAAAGTACAACTCATATTTTATTATGTTTTGGATTTGGTACTACTAGTAGTACTGAGTACTACTATGTATTACTTGTAATACTGGGTACTATTGTGTTTTATGCAACTATTAAGATTAGCAAAACACGTGTATCACATTTTTCATCAACTATTAACATTTAACACATGCGCCGCAAAACTAGTTAAAAATAATATTTATTTTATTCATAGTTATACTTAGTTTTCGAGTAGTACTGGCTTGCACATAGTTATATTTCGACTGTTTTCACGTATAACCAGTAGTAAGTACATAAGATTATAACTTTTCTAGTAGTATTAACTCAATTGATCACTTTAAATATATTCCCTATCGTTTAGTGTACTAAAATGTCCGACAACACCATAAACGGATGTTTCACATAAAAAAGTGGCTAGTAACTCATTCATGAACCATATGTATAAGGTATAGTTTTAGTAAAAAAATATGTTTTGCTCTAAATTCTTTGAAATTATTCGTATGTTTCCAGTGCAACCTAAGTATCAAGTAGACACATTCCTAGGTACATAAATGGACATAGTAAGGAAACAAAACGAAATATGTAAAAGAGACAAAATACTTGAACACAGTCATACGTAGTTATACCTAGTAGTACCAGACAGTGAGTTTTCCCGAAACTCATTACAAAATACATTACACAGTCATACGTAGTTATACCTAGTAGTACCAGACAGTGAGTTTTCCCGAAACTCATTACAAAATACATTACACAGTCATATGTAGTTATACCTAGTAGTACCAGACAGTGAGTTTTCTCGAAACTTATTACAAAATACATTACACAGTCGTACTAGGTTCACCACCTAAGTAGTCATAAATATTTCCTCTTTTTCTTCCTCTTCCTCTTCCTCATCCTCTTCCTCTTCCTTGATGCTCTCCAGTTGACAGGTACCGTGATTGTTGAGCGGGTCCTTTCGTTATATCGTGGGTCGGAGGCTTGCCGAAGCGGATCGTTTGAAGATTTTCATTAGGTATCATCCAAGTTGACATATGGAGTACAGGATATATCGTCCTATTATATGCGAGTACCCGTTGCTCCACCAGATAAAAGTGAGAGGCAAACTCATAATGACGGACCTCCGTCTCTCCGCTTAATCGGATGATAGCTTGTATCGCATGCACGCATGGATACTTGTCTATATCAAAGTACTTGCAAGTGCAAGTTTTCTCGCTAAAATTAACCACATAATTCTTCCCATCACGTCCAATCACAATGTACTCATTCGACAAGCTGTTTATTTCTTGCGACAGTAGCTTCTTCCCAATTGGTATGTTGTGCTCAATTATGTCGTTCACGTGAGGAACCAACTTCTGTGACTCAGGTAATTCATTCGCTGCCTTCCGATGCTTGTTGAACCATTTAGCTATTTTCGCAACAATCATATCAATCATAGGTAATAACGTGTACTTCCTTGCATCTACGAAAACGCCATTGATCGATTCTACACTATTGGTTGTTACTATGTTGTACCTTTCTCCTGGAAAATAACATCTTGCCCACTTTTCCACAACCACACTCTGATCGAGATACTTTCTCCTAAACGCAGTATAAAGTGTTAGGAACATATGCTCCGTATAGGCTTCCGCACATTTCATGAAATCCCCCGCAACTGTTTTTTTCAGGCTTGAAGAAACCTTAGTCTTCACAATCTGAGACAAATGGTATATACAATACCCATGTTGAGACAACGGAAACATCACACGTACTGACTTGATCAATGATACATTTCGATCAGATATAAACATCAGTTTACCATGATCCGGTACCACTAATTTCAACTTCTTCATAAACCACATCCAACTTGATTCGTTCTCACCATCAGCTACACCGAAAGCAATTGGATAATGGTGATGATTTGGATCTTGAGCCATTGCTACAATTAGAATTCCACCATATGAATGCTTAAGGTGAGTGGCATCCACAATGATGACTTGTCTCATGGCTTTGAACCCTTCAATACACGCTCCTAACGCAAAGAACATATACTTAAACCTACCAACATTGTCCCATTCTACAAATGTTCGTGTACCCGTATTCATCTTCCTTAGCATATACATATAACAATCCAACAGCCGATAACTCTCTTCTGGACTTCCCCGCACGATATTAGCAGCTAGTTGTTTTCCTCTCCATGCAGTAGTGTATGATATGTCAACACTAGCTTTTTCCTTAACCATCTTTATAAGATTTTTTGGTTTTGGAGTCTCGAAATTACCGGGATACTCTTCTTGTAAAATAGAGACAACTACTTTTGATGACCCTCTCCTTCTTCTTATCTTTGTACTTGCATCAGCTCGAGAGCATGTATGCATCTTCTCATAAGTTACAAGTTTCCAACGATCTGAATCCTTCATCGGAAGAACCCGTAAATACCACTTGCAACCTTCTTTCCATGCCCAACATTTTAGCACATATCGTCTTGGACATGTCTTATCTATTTTATACTCAAAACAATTCTGATGTGAAGCTATTTGAACTAAGACCCTCACTTCGTCCCTACTTCCAAATTCTTGACCCAAAACGATATCTACACCATCTTCCCATGGAATGGGAGTGCATACAAGCCCAAGACTATCCACTACATCTTCTCCCTCATTATCTTCATGCATACCAAAGTTCTCCTCATTATGTTCATACATACCAAAGTTATCTTCGTAATCTGTCATAAAAACAATTTCATACACTTAAATTTAGTTATACCAATCAAAGAGAACGCACAAGATAAGGCACAAACTTATTCCAAGAATACCTAGTTGAACCAACTCATAGTCTTCTGGTGGTTCGTCTGTGTAACGATTCATCATACCTTCCTCTATATCAACTTCAGTGTCTCTAACCTCTCTTATCACTTGCACACTTCTCTGAGATTGTTCAACATCTTCGACGACCTCCACGTGCAAAAGATTTCTACGACCATCTCCATTCACTTGCATTAGGTAATTAAAAACCTCATCATCATTAGACACATCATATGGTAACATAACATTCAGAATCATCGGAAAGAAACTGAGTTTCAGCTGTGTTGTAACTGAATCTATCTTCATCTTCTTGCCAATTCCTTCAACCAACGCCGAGTAAGTCACCTCCTCTGCTCCGGTCCTTATTGCTAAGGTGTGAATTCGATCTCCTCCTGAGTTCCATCTTATGAAATCATTTTCCCTTGAATAAGATCCTCCATAATCAAAACATATGATTGTGCAATTCATTCTCCCCTACAAGAGAATAAAAACATATAAAATATCGTTTACTCACTTTTAGTACTATCAGTTACACAGTTATACTTAGTTATAGCTAGTAGTACCAAAACACATTACACAGTCATACTTAGTTATACCTAGTAATACCAAACAGAGAGTTGTATCAAAACACATTACACAGTCATAATTAGTTATACCCAGTAATACCAAACTGAGAGTTGTCCCAAAACACATTACACAGTCATACTTAGTTATACCCAGTAGTACCAAACATAGTCCCAGTTTTCCCGAAACTCATTACACAGTCATACTTAGTTATACCTAGTAGTACCAAACAGAGAATTGTCCCAAAACACATTACAAAAACACATTACACAGTCATACTGAGTTATACCTAGTAGTAAAAAACAAAGAGTTGTCCCAGAACACCTTACAAAACACATTACACATTCATATTTAACGATGTGTTATAAAGTTATAAAGAAATCGGAAATCACTCTGTTTTTGTTGGATCCAACGAATTGTTGTGCTTTTGACGAAGATCAAAGAGAGGTCCGAGAGGAGAGTGGAGTCGCAGAGAAGAGCAGTGGGATATGGAGTTGTAGAGAAGAGCTGAGGGATATGGAGTTGCAGAGTTGCAGAGAAGAGCTGTGAAAAACTGAGTTGCAGAGAAGAGTGGAGTCGTCCGTCGCAGAGAAGAGAGAGAGAGGAGAAATCGAGGAGAGAGATGGGGTTGGGAGAGAGATATGTCATGTTTTGATAGGTTTAGATTTTTTTAGTATGTAGATTATTAAATTGGGTAGTTGATATATTAAATAAATTTTTATATATAAATAGTAATATATTAAAGAAGGGTAAAGAAAAGAAAATGATAAGTGAGGAGTTATAAAAATTGTGTGGGGTGTTATGAATTTTTTTGTTGTAATTGGGGTTTATAAGGTTTCTCTCCATCTAAAGTACATATTATATAATTGATTTATCATTTATCAATACAATTAAGTAAATTTTAAGAACTTCATCTCTTTAATTTATAATATATAATGAAATGTATCAGAAAATATATATATATAACTAGCTAAAGTCATATAATCTATATTAATTTGCTTTTTTAAATTAGAAACATATGTGTCAGATATTTTGGAAGACATTATTGTGATAAATTGAGAAAGTTTGCAGAAGCAGGTTCAATAAAGGAGGTGAAACGAACATGTCCAAAGAGGGCAACCTAATCACGTGATCTGTCTCCAAGTCACGTGACAATAGTCTCACTCCAAGCCACGTGTCTTATCCTCCTACCACGTGTCACTTCCTCTTGGCTAAAATCGAATCCCGACAATAGATTACGAAAAACGAAAAATCTTTTAAAAAATATAATAAAACTGGAACAGAAAAAAGAATCAAATGGGGCAAATAAAATTGTACGAAAAAAGTACACGTGGTACAAGACTTTTGGTCTTTGACTGATGACGTGTCCATGTCGCTCTGACATTATAAAGCCTGAGGGAACTTTCGTTGCGATTCATACACGTGGCATAATCAGATTTGAGTGATTTTGGATCAACGATTTTTTTTTTGGTCCTCCGATGCGATTGTTATACGACTTTACGGGTTGACCCGACATTGTCGGAGTCGGATACGGGCTAACCTTAATTTCAGGTTGACTATTCAAGGACTAATCAAAATTTTTGCTTTTACTCTGATATATAAATGGAAAATTGGCACAATTCATCAACTAACCATAAAAATATTTGGCTATGATATTCTTTATATTATATACAATATATACTAAAGTGTCTCT
Organism: Arabis hirsuta; assembly: GCA_964056655.1. NCBI lineage: Eukaryota > Viridiplantae > Streptophyta > Magnoliopsida > Brassicales > Brassicaceae > Arabis > Arabis hirsuta. The sequence continues at coordinate 1,070,759 of OZ053301.1, forward strand.
AAATACATCATATATTTACACATTTTCTATCTCCCTCTCTCATTCTCTCTCTTCTTAACTTTTTTTTTTACCCCATCTCATTTTATTTATCTTAGATTTCTTCATTTTTAATGATTTGATTTTTTATCATATTTAAATAAATCTATATTTTCTTCTGTATATATGATAATTTAAATTTTTTGAAACAGATATAAATTAATCATAAAATGATATATGATTATAACTAATTATATATTTGTCTATTCTATATAGAACGACAAAAATAGAATAGAATGATATTGTTATTCTATTTACCAAATATATATCTTTACTTTATAAAATAATATAAAAATAAACTTTAAATTACAAATGATGTATTTTAACATACAAAATTTGAACGATTAAATAAATTCCAAACCTGACATCAGAAACCGTAATTAAATATTCTTTGGTATGTAGTACTTTATTTTATGTTCTATATAGTATATGAGATCTTTTAAATCAAAATTACATATTCATTTTTTAAATAATTTTTCGTTTCAAAAAATTCAAATTATGTTATATACAAAAAAATCATTGTTTTTAATAGAGGCGTGAGTTTGAATCATTTTCTAATGAAGAGTCTTAACCAAATTAAGTGAGAAGAGAAACAGAAGTTTAAGTTAGACAAATGCTAATTCTTCATAATACATGACAATAACATCACTTAATCCTCTCTCAACCAACTTACATAGAAAAACTGAGGCTATTTTGGTCCATTTTTCCTTCACTTAGTTATTTACTTTGTTTTCAAATTAGCATGGCTATAAACTTAATTTTTAAACCCAATATAGTTATTTTGTTAATTGACCCTATATAAATTTCACTTTATCTGGTGAATGATTTATCATAGAGTAATTTAATATCGAATAAAAAATTAGGATACATCATTTTTGTATATAAAATACATATTATTTTAGTGTTATTTAAGTTTTGAAATACAATGATGAAACTTTTGTTTATGAAAAATGTGTTTAAGGAAGCTCGCTCTTACTATCTATAAAAGATGAAATATCAATATGCTTTGAGTTAAAAGTTTCTGATATTGTTATATTAAATCAACATGTTTGGGTTTGGCATAACCTTTAAGTATACGTGAAGTATATAAACTTTAAATAACTACATCAATTATTGTAACCAATGGAATAAAAAAAACTACAAACGCATAATTGTGGTAAAGACAAAAGGGTTACTCTTTGATGGAGTCATTGGTAACAATGCCTGATAATGATTTGATATGTCAATTGGTTCTTTTGCATAAAATCTTCCTCCTGTCACACCATTCCTTGGGATTTTGCAAAGATCGTCTTGAGGACTGACTTAGGGTTATGACTTTTATAATCAATAATGTAGGATATACATATATATATATATATATGCATATATATACACACATTTATATTTAAAATAAATATTACATTTCAACCCATTTTTTTCCTTACAAAAAATAATGTCTTTTGGACTCGACTAGATCATTTGGTTGTCTATTACAATAAATACAAAATAGACAAGGAAAATAATTGGTAAATGGAGAGGCCATAGCAGCCGTTGGATGTCGCATTCTTATGAAACGTTGTTTTCATGTTCTTATTCTTTCACTGTATAATATATTATATTATGCAGTTGTATATACTCGAGAGCGATGTTGATAAAGATGCTTACTTGTTGGGATAAAACTTATTTGCAAACTTTTTGTTTCCGTGATTTTTCTCTAATATGTCTTTTTTTTTTTTAATTGGTCACACTCACAACTCTAATATGTCTATATCACAAAATATCGTCGCTTGTTTGGTAAAGACTTATGGTATATTTAACGGTACAAAAATAAATTGGATGTTAAGTTGTGTTTTCAACAATATTCTAATTGGAATGAATTTATGTCCACATGGCCATCTTATTGGGCGGGTGTGAGGTTTCTTTAGTTCAAGGCCCGATAATAAAAATGGCCAAAATTTAAATATTTGTGTTATAGTCTTATAGATATCCCAATACATGATATTAGTTGTCCTTCTCTAGTGGGATTTTAGTTCTACTCATGATCAAGAGCTGCCAGTGGTACTGCACCATCTAAATTAATGTTCTAAAGAGAGTCTAACTTTTTAAAAAGAAGAGGAAACTCAAGAACAAAAGGCATTGTAGACTCACATCAATGGCTTCTTCGGGTAAGTTTCTTCTCTGGTCATCATTGAAAATCTGAACAGAATTCAGTTGAGGAAACAAACCAGAATATGTCTGAATACTTGAGAAACAAAACTTGGTAAAATTTCCCAGTATTGACACAATCAATGTTGCTTCCAATGTAACACTTTTAGCTTTAGAGTTCATAAACTTTACAAACTGGTTGTTGTTTTAGTTAAAACTTGAATGTAATGCAAATAAGAGAAGAGCCATAAAATAATTACAGGTGATGTACAAAAAACTAAAATATAAAAAGATCAATTCATTAAAAATTATCGAACGACATTGTCTAGAAAAACAAAACAAAAAAAAAGAAAGAAAAAGAAATCACATCCTTGCAAGAATCAAACGACTAGTCTCATTATTTTCTTTTGCCTATGCTAGATTTGAACCAAACTTGGAACATAATTGAAAATAATTGGCGAGCAATTTTTTTTTTAAATTCTAAACAAGGGATTTCTGTGTAATATTCATCATCCTCTCCAATAATTTTTACCATGTTCCCTCTGGTCTTATAATCACTTGTAATACAACACACTGCCACTTTCTTCTCCTCGTCGATCAAAGAACTCATGCACCACAGTGGATAATCTCTGAGAATTCTTAAAACCACTTCAAAGGACTTCCTCCATGCAGCTTCAGTATCGATTTTATTGGTCATGATCCATATCTCCATATGTGATGTACCATATGCATAGGTCTGATGTAACATTGCGAGTTGTTCTCCTCTAACAACTGATAGAACCATCTTACCATTCTTCTTTTGTGTCGGAAGACATAGACTTTTAAGTCTCCCTATTGTAAAAGCAAAACCGAGTATGAAATCATATTCATTTTTAGAAGCAAGCCAGTAAGTATTTCCTTTCAAAGACACGCCACTATTTGGATGTATGAAGCAGTACTCGGAACAAATGTCAAGAACCCTCCATGAATCAGAGCTAAACTCATAGATTTCAAATGCGACAATATGGGGGACAAAACAATACTAATACCTCAAGATTTTGTAGGAACGGCAAGATTTATTATTTTGCTATCCTAGAGCGCACGTAGAGTCAGTTGTTCTATTGTCATTATGTTTGAGTTGGATCCACCTGGTTTCTCCCGAACACGGATTCCAAACCACGAGTCTCTTGTTCGTTGCGGTGCATAACAACAAACCATCGCAGTGAAAAACTCTGACAATATTGAATTGTTTTGAATTAGAATGAGGATCTTTTAGGCTAAATACACTCTTAAACTCTATAGATGGAGCATCAACGTTGAGATTGACGCTCATTGTACAAACCCTAAATTCCATCAGCATGAGAACCAGAGGCTCCTTCGCATCTTTACGAAAGTGCTTCTTGGTGAATCTTCGGTTTTTGAATAAAGCGTTCCATTGTTTGTAAGTAGATCGTAATCGTGTTAAAGACTCGGCTGGGACCCTAGAGAGTATGTTCTTTGTAGGGGTCGGATTCCACCCCAGTAAGATCAAAGCTAGAAAATGACTAAGTATGGGAACTGGGTCGGAGACGACTAGGCGAACCCAGTTATATTGTGTCCGACGAGGTGATTTATCTGGCGAGGCGGGCAACGCGACGTGCTACCGAAACGACAAGACTAGAGAGTCAGGCCCGGCGAGTCCAAGAACACTATCTGGTGGGAAGGACAAGTTCGTAATGGAGAAGTGGGCTGACCTAAGCACGAAGCCCACAAAGCAAGCCCGCTACGAGGTGAAGCCCAAAACGTGATGAGGTGGGCCGAGTCCAAGACATGGTGAGATGGACCGATGCAGCCCACTAGGTGTGGCCGACTTCAAGAAAAAAAAACTCATAAAGTATAAAGAAAACTTCATGTTTTCTCTAGGGTTGACCTAGTCGACCTAGTTTACTATATATACCAATGTATCTCTCTTGAGATAAGAATCTGCAATTTTACTCTACACAAACTCTTATTCTTTGAAGCTTAAACAAAAACAGCAATAAAAACTCATCTTCAACCTCTTGTTCTGTGATTTTGTAAAAAAAAGAGTCAGTCCTCCTTCAACCTTTGACAAATTTAAGTGTGCAGGATCTGCCGTCCACATTCTCTAGTAATTCTGTCAGAAGATCGGACATCATGTTGATCTCTTGTGATCTCCCACGGAAGGAGAAATCGACTAAGGCTCTATAAGTATAAATTAGGGTTTTAGTTTTTCACGTTTGCCCCCCTGAACCAATCTTGTCTTATATAGACAATCAAGAAACTAGTTCCCCTTCAAGTACTTTTTCCTATTCCTACATGGGTTATGTTTATAAATTTTACTTATTTGCTCTCTCTCTTTTTTGGGTTTAATTTCCTTTTTAAGCTTGATAACTTGAGATGCACGGTATCTCCAAATAGAGATGATATACGTTTTACTTCTCCAATGTTATTTAATTTTCTACTCATGATACAATAGCTGCTAGTGGTACCGCAGCATCTAAATTAATATTACAAAGAAAGTCCAAATTTAACACTAGAGGAGAAAAATCGAGAACAAAAAAGCTCTGAGACCTTACTTTAATGGCTTCTTCGAATGAGTTTCTTCTATGGTCATTGTAAATCTCAGAAAATCTGAATTCAGTTGAGTAAACAAACCCATAATCTGTTTGAAAACTTGAAAGATCACTGGTCTGTCTTTAGCATAATCAAATACAAGGCAAAGAATGTTGTAACTTGCAACAAAAGAAAGACTCTAATTATTATATAAGGATTAGAATGCCCTAAATGATAGCTTAACAAGTGTTGATCCAAATCCACTCAAGATTAATGAAGGAGATTTGGTCGGGTCACAGGACAAGAAGTCACGAATAATGTGTTCGCACAGAGCATGAGAATATAATTTTTGTTTGTTTTGTTCTTGCCACTCTTGCGGGGCATATATGCAAACTCAAATCATTAGAAAAGGTAGTAAATTTAGCCTTGTATTTTTGGTTGATTAGAGCGGTGCATCATCAATCATCTGGTGAAAATCAATAGAAGATTGAAGAATACAAGCATTATTCGAAGCACATGGTGTGAGAACTGAATTCGATAGATCACACTGAAAAATGTTAGGTTAACAAGTGTTGAATGAATCCGTCCAGATTCACTTTGCATTGATCCAAAATATGGACAAAAATATGCTAAAAATTTCAAATATATTCTTGAGGTCTTTCTCTTTGGTGACACATATACCAACAAATAAAAAGCAATCTTTTATTAATGAATGGTTCAACTTATTAAGTATTCACACAATCAACTTGTTGCTTCCAATGTAACACTTTTAGCTTTAGAGTTCATAAATTTTACAAACCGGTTGTTGTTTGAGTTAAAACTTGAATATAACGCAAAGACGAAAGGAATCATAAAGTAATTACAGGTGATGTAAAAATAAAAATAAATAAATAAAGATCAATTCATTAAAAAATATCAAACGACATCGTCTAGAAAAACAAAACCAAAAAAAAAGAAAACGAAAGTCACATCCTTGGCAAGAATCGAACGACTAGCTTCAATCTTTTCTTTTTCCTTAAGCTAGATTTGAACCAAACTTGGAACATAATTGAAAATATTTGGCCAACAACAACCTTTAAATTCTAAACAAGGGATCTTTGTGTAGTATTCATCCTTCTCTCCAGTAATCTTTACCATGTTGTCACTGGTCTTAGAATCACTTGCAATACAACCCACGACCACTTTCTTCTCCTCATCGACCAAAAAACTCATGCAACGTGGTAAAGAATCACGGCAAATTTTTAAACTCACGCTAAAGGATTTCCTCCACGCAGTTTTAGTATCGATTTTGTTCGTCTTGATCCATATATCCATCTCTGATGTAGCATAGCTCTGACATAACAACGAGAGTTGTTCATCTCTAACAACTGATAGAACCATCTTATCATATCTCTCACGTTTCGGAAGACGTAGACGTTTAAGTCTCTCCTTTGTAAAATCAAATCTGAATAAGCGATCATATGATGCATTCTCTGAAGCAAGCAAGTAGGTGTTCCCTTTCAAAGACACACCACTATCTAGATATGTTAAGCAGTTTTCTCCGATAACCACGTCAAGAACCCTCCATGAATCAGAGCTAAAGTTGTAGATTTCAAAAGCAACAACATGAGAGTCAGAACGATCCCACTACCTCAAGATTTTGTAGGTACGGCAAGATTTGTTATCTTGGTATCCTAGAGCAAACCTAAAGATTCCATGATCTTTGAGTTGGATCCACCTGGTTTCTCCCGAACACGGATTCCAAATCACGAGTCTGTTGTTCGTTGTCTTACATAACAACAAACCGTCGCAGTGAAAAACTTCGAGAATATGGACTTGTTCTGAATTAAAATTCGGATCTTCTAGGCGAAATGCACCCTTAAACTCTATAGATGGAACATCAACGTTGAGATTGACGTTCATTGGACAAACCCTAGTTTTTTTCAACACGAGAACCAGAGACTCCTTCTCAGCTTTACGAAAGTGCTTCTTGGTGAATCTTCGGTCTTTGAATAAAGCGTTCCATGGTTTGCAAGTAGATCGTAATGGTTTTAGAGACGCGGCTGGGACCCTAGAGAGTATTTCCTCTTGTAAATCTGTCGGAAGATGATCAAACATCGTCGTTGTTGATTTCTTGTGATCGATCTCCCAAGGAAGAAGAAAGCGACTCTGACTTTGAATGTGGAAACTAAGGTATTGAGTTTTTTTCACGTTTTGCCCCATGAACCAATCTTGTCTTATAAAGACAAACAAGAAACTAGTTCCCCTTCAAGTACTCTTTCCTCTTTTGAAAAGGAAAAGAAGCAGCCAATTATGGTTCTTTTGCGTTTACGTGAAAGCAAATTTTTTGTTTTAGTTATATAAATGCATTAACATGAATGATGTTTTTCCTTCTCCATTGTGATTTTAGTTATACTCATGATACAAGAGCGGCCAATTACTTGTTTTAATTATATAATTTCTTGTTTTAGTTATTAATTACTTATTTACTTTTTTTTTTGGTTGGGGTCCAGTTTACTTTGAAAAGGACATTAAGCAGCCGACCAAACAAACAAAAAACATAAAAAAAAAACAAGAAAATTGATAGGTTCACTTTATGTTATTTTTGCGTTATACGTGATAACTTGAGATGCACGGTACCGCCCATTAGAGATGATTGAAGTTTTCCTTCTCCAATGTGATTTTAATTTTACTCATGATACAAGAACTGCCATCGGTACCGCAGCATCTAAGTAACATTATAAAGAAAGTCCAACTTTTAAAACTTGACGAAAAAAATCGAGAACAAAAAAACTTTGTGACCTTACTTTAATGGCTTCTTCGAGCGAGTTTCCTCTCTGGTCATTGTAAATCTCAGAAAATCTGAAATCAGTTGAGAGAACAAAAACTATCTGCCTGAAAACTTGAGAAGATCACTGGTCTGTCTTTAGCATAATCAAATACAAGGCAAAGAATGTTGTAATATGCAACATGGAAAGAATTACTTTGATAGCTTAAAAAAGTGTTGATCCAATCAAGATTTACTTTGGATTCACCTAAAAAGAGATATGAAAAAAATTGAAATCGCTCATTTATGCTGAAAAGACCAAAGAAGTCTCAAGAAGTCCCAAGAGACTCACATCTATTTCTCACTCAATAATCTCTCAATTTCATTTACAATCTTCTTTTCTTGTCCCCTCCACGGACGTAGATTTTTCGATTTTGTGAAAATTGTTGTATTTTTTAACAAACTCTGTTTCAGGTCAATTGCTGATTGGTCATAAATAATAAATGTAAAATAAAAATAAAAGTTGGGAGTAAATAGAGTTCTCGTCTACCTCCCAAATATATAAAAATTATATTCGTTTCGAAGATGAGAAATTACCTTTGTAAGAGAAAATTTAGAGAGAAAAAAGAAAAGAAAAAAAAGCAGCATCATGAACTTTATGCGGATTTACAATAATATACAATTTGAGAATGTATACACGAAACTAAACACCATGTTCTACAACGTTTCATATTCATTACATTTTTCCGGAGGACACATTGAAAGCAATGAACATGGTTACAAAATAAATAAAAATATTGTTCCATGCAGGGCTTGCAGTCCTTATATTAATTTTGAACAAAATATTTCTCTTTAGTCTAGTTGCCAAAACACAATATTTCTCTTCTCTATCCTTAAGCTTATCCAAACTCAGAAGGATTTTGTTAATCCTCTTTGTTCTGTCTGCAGTATGCTCTTCAAGCTTTATCGTGCAAGTCTCACCTCTTTCTTCGACTCTCTTCTATCTGATTCTTCTTTTCTTCTGCAATCCGAAAGCAACGTTATCACAAAGTTTCGACAGTGGCGCCGAGCAGATTCAGCTCATTGTCTCGCCGTATCGCCCATAACTTTGGATTTGACGATGATGGCGAGGCTAAAGAGAGAGCAGTGTGATAAGATGGGTTTTCCCGTTTTATAAGTCTAAACCTAGAATCATTACTTCAATTGTAGAAAAGTTAGGTTCGTTCAAAGGGAGCAGCAATATACTCTAATCTTATGCAATACCAATTCAGCTAAGCAATCAAGTGGGTTTAAGTTGTCACGATTAATCAAATAATTAAAGTAAATTCGGTGTAAACAAATGATATTAAAAGCGTTAGGTCAAGGGAAAGTATCTCAGGGATTAGATCATCTAGAACCAAATAATTATTCATGATATCAATTAAGAACCAATCTAGAACTCAACCATAAAATTTAGATGACCCACTGTCGTGGCATCAACTACTTCATCAATCAATCTAACACCCTAAACTGTCGTTTGATATTACAAAGAATGATGAGCATTAAAGAGGATAGGATCGATATGTTCACAACTCGTCTTAACTTCAACTGTCGTTGGCTAAGCATAAATCGCCCATCTATGTTATTTCAAGCAATTCACAACACTTTTGATGAGTAAATTAAACCTAAAATCAAAGGCTAGGTAATTAAGCTAGTCTAGGCTTTAAGAACAACAATAGATGGAGATATCAATGTATTTCAAATCCTATTTATGCTTCGTTCATGAATCCCTAATCCCATCGAACCCTTAACTTAACTTGGAGAACTACTTAATCATAATGGATCGAAACACAGCAACTGAGATAAGAGAATTCATGGATAAAATAATGAAAGAAGTAAAAAGTTTAGAAATATTCTCCAAAGGATGGAAGACAATCTTCAAATCTCACAAAAGCTCAAAAACATGTATCAAATCTCTCTCTCACGTGTTCTCTATGTTATTTTCTGCCTCCCCTTGAAAAGGGTTCGAAAAATATGTTATAAAGGGGTCTGGGGCGGCTGGGATTGATTAGGGAAACCCTAAGTGGCGAAATTAGGTTTAATGAAAATTTCCAAAACTGGATCTTCTGCGGAGCAGGTGCTCCCTCTGCTGGAGCGGGTGCTCCTTATCTTCAAAATCTTCATAAGAATCCAGATTTCCTCCTTTTTCGCCAAAACCAATTGCAAGTTTCAGTCCTCCATTCCAACCACTTTTAAACCTATAATGAATCAAAAGAGAATGAAAGACTCGATAAAAGCCTACAAAACAAAGGTTAGAATGCGCCAAAAACGCATTATATCAATTCTCCCAGACTTAGATCCTTGTTTTTCCTCAAACAAATTCAAGATCAAGTGAAGGAGAAAGGTTTGAAAACGCGGGAACTCTCTCATCCTCAGTGAACCGGGTTTAAAACTTTCAATCTACAGACCACATAATCCAAATTACGAATAACAAAGTTTAACCAAAACTCCTCAACACATTTCTCAACCAAGTTTCATTTTCCAAACACAAACTCAACGCATTCAAAGCTGCGTGAGGGTCTCGCTAAAGGTACTATCTAGGGTAGACGACGCTACGGGTTAAGGCCATTTAGAGGTGGAGTTAAGTGTTTAAAGTGTTTAAGGGTTACCCGATGTTTCGTAGAGGATGCAGGATATCGCACAAAATTTCAAGAGACAACGGGTCCGTTGATATTCCATATTCTCTAAACCACTCTTTCTTCTCCAAATCTCTCCAACATCTCAACTAGCCATCGTCCACCTTGGGTATACTCGCTGAGCAGAGAGACATTTCCAATTTTACAGATTTACCACTCTTCATCGTTTTTTTTTTTAGATAAGATAATGATGAAGAGGGTTTTGATTACAAGTGTATGTCTCTCAAACACGAAAAAGAATTAGAGTTACTGTATAAATACCCAAGTGGATCTCATCATCGTCATTCCTTCCTTGCGGATTTTTATTCCATCTCACTATGAAACCATCTTCTGAAAATAAGAGCGGGTGATGTGGGTGCTCTCAGTTCCAGAGCAGGTGCTCCTTCCTCGGGATCAGGTGCTCTTGTTCTTCAGAAAGAGTGATTTAGAGGCAGTGTCGACCAAATTCTCTCCGGCCCTTTTGCGCATATGCTGCACATATGACAATGAAGTAACAAGAATGCAAGGGGCTTGAAAAGAGGTAAGGGTTAAGGATGGTACTAACTAAAAATGAGCTAGCTATTCAGGAACAACAAGAGTGATAAAGGAATAAAGAGTCCTGAATATGATTCGTTTCCCTAATTTAGTGCCAATAGCGAGAGGAATTTTCGGTCAATATGAAACCTAGAAGATAGTGTATTGAAGTGTTCCAGCTGTTCCTTGTACCCACGCTCTGTATAAAAGGTCACTAGAGAGAAAGTTAACATAGATAGTTCAAAGATCATCATAAGATAAAGTCCTAATTCCCTAAAAAGTCTTGACTCAATAAAACCAACGAAAAATAGACTCAAACAGGACATAAGAAAATATAAAAACAACCAAAATAAAAGATATTAGTAGCAACTCCCCCTAGACTTACTTCACACTGTCTCGGTGTGAGAATAAAAAAAGAGAGAGTGAAAAGAAATAAAATCATAAGGAAAAACATAAAATAAAATTGTTCATGGAAATACTTACCTCTTGGTGGGCAAATCCAAATTTTGAATTTTTACCCTGGAGAGTAGATGCTCTGTATCGGGGACCTGCCTGTCACGCGGATGACCCGGGTTCGATCCCCGGCAACGGCGCCAATTTGATAAGATGGGTTTTCCCATTTTATAAGTCTAAACCTAGAATCACTATTTCAATTGTAGAATAGTTAGGTTCGTTCAAAGAGACCAGCAATACACTCTAATCTTATGCAATACTAATTCAGCTAAGCAATCAAGTGGGTTTAAGTTGTCATGATTAATCAAACAATTAAAGTAAATTCGGTGTAAACAAATGATATTAAAAGCGTTAGGTCAAGGAAAAGTATCTCAGGGATTAGATCATCTAGAACCAAGCAATTATTCATGATATCAATTAAGAACCAATCTAGAACTCAACCATAAAATTTAGATGACCCACTGTCGTGGCATCAACTACTTCATTAATCAATCTAACACCCTAAACTGTCGTTTGAGATTACAAAGAATGATGAGCATTAAAGAGGATAGGATCGATATGTTCACAACTCGCCTTAACTTCAACTGTCGTTGGCTAAGGACAAATCGCCCATATATGTTATTTCAAGCAATTCACAACATTTTTGATGAGTTAATTAAACCTAAAATCAAATGCTAAGTAATTAAGCTAGTCTAGGCTTTAAGAACAACAATAGATGGAGATATCAATGTATTTCAAATCCTATTTATGTTTAGTTCATGAATCCCTAATCCCATCAAACCCTTAACCTAACTTGGAAAACTACTTAATCATGATGGATCGAAACACAGCAAGTGAGATAAGAGAATTCATGGATAAAATAATGAAAGAAGTAAAGAGTTTAGAAATCTTCTCCAAAGGATGTAAGACAATCTTCAAATCTCACAAAAGCTCAAAAACATGTATCAAATCTCACAAAAGCTCAAAACATGTATCAAATCTCTCTCTCACGTGTTATCTATGTTTCTCTATGTTATTTTCTGCCTCCCCTTGAAAATGGTTCGAAAAATATGTTATAAAAGGGGCTGGGGCGGCTGAGATTGATTAGGGAAACCCTAGGTGGCGAAATTAGGTTTAATGAAAATTTCCAAAACTGGATCTTCTGCGGAGCAGGTGCTCCCTCTGCTGGAGCGGGTGCTCCTTATCTTCAGAATCTTCATAAGAATCCAGATTTCCTCCTTTTTCGCCAAAACCAATTGCAAATTCCAATCCTCCATTCCAGCCACTTTTAAACCTAGAATGACTCAAAAGAGAATGAAAGACTCGATAAAAGCCTACAAAACAAATGTTAGAATGCGCCAAAAACGCATTATATCACAATGCCTTCGAAAGATAGAGCACTCCCCTCACAGTACCGGGATGAGTCGGGTAAAGCAAAATCTGAACAATTCAAGAGAATTCATCGTAAGAATAAGGTATATTTTGCCTTCATTGCTTGAATCTCTACTTTATTAGGTTTGATGTATCCATTCAAAACCTTATTTCGAATCTCATCGTAGTCTCAATTAAAGCTTCGTTCCAGATTTATTTTGGTGGTCATAATCTTTTTACTCATGATCTTTTCTCTCCTGTTTTTGTGTTTTAAGTTCTTTGCAAATTACTGATATCTTTTGAGTTTGCTCACATGTGAAGAACTTGGGAATGCTGTACTACTAACTCTATTCAAGCCTTCCACTGCAGACCATTCTTCATCATCCTTAACCGATATACATTCGGCGAGTGTTAACTTCTTGGATTCAGTCTTGCACCTCTTATGTGTCTCTTTTTTCTTTTATCTTTTATACTAGATTTTGATCCATGCCAAGTATAGGATTAAATAATTAAATATGTTTTTAATTGAATTTAATATTTAGACGTGTATTCTAATATTTATAAACGTATAAAATGATATGTATTGTGCGTAAATGTAATACAAATAAATTTTGATCAAACATAATTATATTTTATCTTTGTTATTTTTAATTTCTTCTATCTATTAATAATAATCATGAATTTTTTTTTAAAATTCTAATCCCGCATTTGAATCGGATAAACTAGTAATTATTTGAAAAGAAAATACGATATCTTCAAATATTTACTATATTCCTTGAATAAATTTTTCTATATTAATTACCACATATTTGTTATTTCCATATATTTGTCATTAAGAATTTTTAATAATTTTTGTTAGGAAAAAATTCTTTAATAATTTTTAATATGTTATTTCCATAGAATTTTCACATAGTGTCTCTTCTATTATTATATAGAAAATTCTTCAATATCCTTAACCATAATATGTCTCTTTCTTGAGAAAAAAGGTGCCATATCTCAGTGGAAAAACAATATCCTTAACCATATCTTGAGAATCTATAAGAAAATAAAATAAGGACTAAAGACAGTGAATAATTGTAAAGATTCATACCAAGCCTTGAGAAGCAAACAACTGAAGAAAAGATTTGGAAGAAAATAAAATAAAGATTGAAGATAGTGAATAATTGTACCTTAGATGAGAGAAGATAGTGAATAATTGTTTCTTTTTCTGTTTTGGTTGCTTTAATTCTTCTTTTCTCTCTTCCATCTTATTATAACCAAAAATCTCAACCCACGTCCCTTTCATAAACATTTGTGCCCAGCAAAAATTCAAGTTCAGTTTTGCCTTGCAGAGACCTAATGGGTGAGGAAGAAGAAGAGAAAATAGAGACATTTTTTTGGTAATGTTTCTTTTTCTATTTTTTTTTTAACCATAGTGTTCTTTTTCTTTTATTGCGGAAAACGCAACCTATTAATTGCAAACTGATCAAATATATATATTTTTTTGTGCAACGTCTTTTTCATTCTTTAAACTTTGAAGTTACACGGTATCATAGTACGATAAAAACACGAATAATGTTGAGAGATTGTATTTTGTTATGTTCATTGGCAAATTCCTGACCAGTAACGAAGTATCTGTTGTTTTGTAAAGCAAGTCAGAGTCTGAAAACAACAAAAGAAACATATATCAAATTGAACATGAAACCGTACCTGCCATATTTCAGTGGAAAAAGAAGACTTGAGAATCTACAAGAAAATAAAATAAGGACTGAAGACAGTGAATAATTGTAAAGATTCATACCAAGCTTTGAAAAGCAAACTACTAAAGAAAAAATTTGGAAGAAAATAAAATAAAGATTGAAGATAGTGAATAATTGTACCTGAGATGAGAGAAGATACTGAATAATTGTTTCTTTTTCTGTTTTAATTGCTTTAGTTATTCTCTTCTCTCTTCCATCTTATTATAACCAAAATCTCAACCCATGTCCCTTTCATAAGCATTTGTGCCCTGCAAAAATTCAAGTTCAGTTCTGCCTTGCAGAGACCTAAGACGTGAAAAAGAAGAAGAGAGAACATAAGCATTTTTTTGGTAATGTTTCTTTTCTTTATGTTTTCTTTTAACCATAATGTTTCTTTTATTTTATTGCGGAAAACGCGTCCTACTAATTGCAACGATGTTGTTATCATAATTTCCTCCTAACAACGGTTAAAGGGGTTGATTAAATTATTTTTCCATGAATTATGAGTCAATAGTTTCAATGTTGTTGTGAAGGGCTGACCGTTTGTTTTTTTAAACTTTAAAGCTTCCAAGCTTTTATTCCTGTAATTCAGTTTTTTTTTGCTTCAGTGAAAATTAAAAAAAAATGATTGGTTAGGCATGATTTTAGATAGTAAATATGTTGAGGTAATATATAAATTTTATAATATTAATTATATTGGGATTGATGAAAAGAGAGAAAGAGATAGAGAGAAATGTATATTATCCCAATAAATATGAGTAATATAGATCCTAAATGTAGAACCTTAACATTGATTTTTAGAATTCCAAATATAAATTTTAATTTAATTAAATAGATTTAATTGTTAAAACCCCACTATATTTACTTGTATTATCCACCTCCAATCATGCTATAGTTCCAAGAACAAAAAGGATGATTATAGCTTTTTTCTTTCTTGAAAATTAAAATGATGATTATAGTTCCAAGAAAAAAAAAGAGAGAAAATATTATACTACTATACTATACGATATAACATCAAATGCTAAAACGAATTTAATCGAAGAACATAATAATAATATATATATTATAAAAGTTCAGTTTTGTTTCCTGGCTGCTTGACACGTGTCCTTAGTACAGTTTAATCTTTCGACAACTGATAATAAGAATGGGCCTGGTAAGCCCATATAGGCAACACAACAAGATGATAATTAAACGTTTTTATTTTATCAACGCCGCTTGAGAAACACCCCATAAAACTGCCGGTTGTTGAATGTATATGCCTTTTCGTTTTAAATGGTTATAAAAAGGATGCACTGCATTCGTTATACATTGACAAGAGCGAACCAATTCAGACTTTCTCACAGTTTTGTTTTACCATACAATGGACCATTCAAAGCCAATCTTCTTCGTTCTTAATTATGCTTTTGATTTCCATTCCACATATCTGTCTATATCACATTTGAAAAAGATCTGACAAAACAAGAAACCAATGTTAATGTTAGGTGACGCAACGGGATGATTAAAGTAGATGATAGATCAATTTATTCTCGACAGTTATGGTTAATAATATTCTTCTATTTAATTATAAATGTCAAGATATCGTGTGGAGATCGATGATCGGATCTCCATAAATTCATGCACGGAAACTTATTTTTCGATTGATTTTTGGCAAATATGTTGGTGCAAGAGACAAATGCGGCGTCTGTGTTAGAACAAAACTGAAGGTTGCGGTGGTGTAAAGAAAAACAAAAAGTATATGAATTTTTGGAACGGTTAAATATCAAGTAACGTGACAAACGGGCGAACATTTGAACCATCCAAAAGTATCTAAAAATGCAAAGTGTTGATGGGATTGTAAGTGAGAAAACATTTTCCATTCATTTTTTGTTGCTGGTGATAAAGATTTTCTTGAAAGTGCTGGTGATGTTGAAGAGAAATGAAGAAAACCAAATTAAAGTGAAAGTATGAATATTCGATATGACGGTATTATCTTAAGTGTTTCATGCTGCGTTTAATCTCATTACAAATAAAAATCAAAGATGAAAATCTTGGAGAAATTATTGTAAGAAAACCACTAATAAAATTTATTAGAGAGTGAATGTACCCTAAGCAAGAATTAAATCATGCAAATCTTAAACTACCGAGGTTTAGCATGGATGGTAGTTATGTGGGAGATGAGCCAAAAATATGCAATGCTTCAGATTTAATATAAATTCCACTGCACATGCAAAATTATGTTGACACGTTTTGCTATTTGTTTGCCTAAAATTTGTCTTCAAAGTGTATCTACATCTTTATTTGTACATTTCTCCAACAATTGTAAGTTTATTTTGAAAAACCAATTTCTTAGGTTTGTTCTTATATTGTCTTGTAATGTTTTAAGTGACTGTGAATTTCTTTTTGATTTTAGATCCATTTTTTCTTTCTTACCTACAATTACAAGTCGTTTCAAACTAATATTGACGTCGGTTTTAACTTTTAAGTGAGTATATGTTTATCATTTCCTCGCATGATTAAGTTTGTCATTCGTGTGGTTTAATAATGATTACCGAAAAAGGTGTAGTTGTTGACATTCAGTTCTTTTTTCTATACTCTTTTAGTTTGGGGTAATACAAAATCGAGTTGCGTATATAGAACTATTATGTCTTATAAAGATTTTTATGAAGGTATGATGAGCGAGCAAATCATTTTTTATATACAATATAAAAAGGAATACAAGTTTATGGTCAGTAGATACATATAAAAAAGAATTATTATTTCTATAATCTAGCAAATCATGTGTACAACTAGAAAAAAAAAAAACTAAATTAGTTTTATGCTTTAACCGAAAAACGTTCAATCTATATATATATTTTTAGCATCCAATCTAAGTTACATCATTGAATTCTTAGAAGCATAAAAAGATATTTCACAATCATATTGTAAAATGAGATGTCAGTTTAATACAATGTTTTTAATCGTTATTATATCATAAAAATTCAGCATTTTCTGTTTTTTTTTTTAATTTTCCTTTATAAAAATATATTATTATATATCTTTGTAATAGTCTGCGCATGTGCGGGTTATGACCCTAGTATTAAATAAAGATAAGTTTACAGTTAACATTTTTTCCATATATTGCATGTGTTCTTGCTTTTATTACATACCATTTCGATTCTCAATTGTTCGTATAAAGGCCTGAATTGTGTTAATTTTTTTTTTTTAAATATATGATTTTCTTCTATATAATATCCGTTAATAAGACACATGATATTCATCATATCGATTAGACACTAATAGTTTGATCCTACTAGTAATTTAGAGTAATTATTAAGAACTGTGAGGAGAATGAAGATTAAGAAAACAAGAATGTAACAAATTCATGTACTTAATTAGCAGAAGTAGTCAAATGGAGGGTGGAGGGTGAAGGGTGAAGAAAAATATAGAATTGCAGTACTATGTGAGACTATACTCAATGAGACTATGTTCTAACAGACTATAGAAAAATATAGAATTGTAATATTGTGAGTAATTGATGCAGCGCAAATACAAGATTCGAAGACGAATCTTTCTTGGCCGACGAGACCTGCAGCGTAGAATTAGGATAATTCTATTTTATTTGTATTTTAGTTATATTATTTATTTGGGTGTTTATCTTTAAGAATTTCTAAAATATTCTAGAGTTTTTTTAGGGTTTTTAAGATTTCTTATAAATAAGTTCTAGAGGCCTCATTTTGTATTCAGCTGATTGATTAAAAAATTATAGAGCTTTGTGCTTTTCAGAGAATAGTATTCTCGAACCCAGTTTCGGCAGATCTAGAGAGATCTCAACGAATCTAGAAAGACATTGATTTTAGATATTCTCAGAATAAATAAGATCCTTACATCTATCTAGCTTCCGCTACGTCAGTAATGATATCCACATAGTATTATGAGTTATTCAATATTTGTTTATCACTCATACAATTTTCTAGAATTGCAGTTTATATTCAATCATTTTACAATTTTGATACTAACAAAAACGAAAAAAATCATCATATATCAACATTTTTTATTTAATCATTATTTGGGTCCATTTTTATTTAACAAAAACGACAGTTCATTGTCTAGGAAAAGAAATCAGAGAAATGAACTCACGGAACATGAAAAAGAAAAAAAAACCCATTCCATCTATTCTGCTAATCCACCATGCCGCTAATCAATTTCTAAACAGATTATCATCAATCAAGGCTATGAAAGACTATTCGATTCACAAAACTGTTAGAAAAAGATTATCGTAGGTTTTTCGAAATTTTTTGCTTTACTAATTTTTGTTTTGACTTTAAAAATGTCGAAAACTTAGACTTAATGAAATACTTGATGTAAAAACTTTTTTTTAGTTGAATAAACTTTTCATTTAGTTCAAAGAAAAGAAACTTGTTTACTTTTTTTTTTTGTTGTCACGAAACTTGTTTACTTCAGATTCGTTGAGTTAGATTCGGACATCAATATCAAAAAAGAAAAAAAAAATTATATACCTTGATTAATTACATCAGTTACATATAAGTCTTGATCCACGATAAATAAATTTCGACATATCAAACAAACAAAAAAGACATATCAAACAAAATATTTGTCAAAGAACAACTTTGTATTTTTTTTAAGCCACCTAAAATGTTTTTATCATGTGCTTTATAAAATGTTGTAGGAGTTGAACAAACAAAAAATGTTGTAGTTATTTTTTGTTATAAATTAAATCAAACAACAAAATATCATTCGAAAGGTGAATATGTTACACATGAAGACAAAGTGCTTGGACGGTAGAGTATCCCCGCCGCAATTTCTTCTGTATCTAATAATAACACCTTACCAAATACATCATTTGTCTCTTTTTTTTTTTTCTGGAAAAAAATCGTCTATAGTCATTTTTCCAAATATCATTTTCAAATCGAACCGAATTACCGGAAGATACGAACACATGGACGTTTCGATTTTTGGTTCAGTTACGGTTCAATTTCTTCGGTTTTTTGGTTTGTCAGTTTTATAAAAATTCAAATCATATATAAACCGTTTGTATTTCGGTATGGTTACGGTTCGGTTTATTCAGTTTTCGGTTTATCGGTTTTACAAAAACTCAAACCATATATAAACCGTTTGTATTTCGGTTCGGATTGGTTTTGGGTTTATTTCGGTTTATTTGATGATATTCGAAAACATTTTTTATATAAAATCAAAAATTATCAAAAAATTAAAATAAATATGAGTAAACAAACATAAAATTTAAAGAACCGAGTTTAAATCAAATTAATTGTAAATTTAATCTTATTAAAACTAGTACGTAGAAGGAGAAAACTAGAAAAACGTTCTTATTATCATTATGAGCTTGTTTGACTAAAAGAAATATCAATACATACCTTATAAATATTCTATATAATTTGATTAAAGTAGCATTTGACTAATTAGTACACCACTATCTCATTAAAAAATTTTAAACTCATAATAATTATATAATTTTTTGAAAAAATCGAAAACCCAAACGGTTTAAAACCGAAACCAAAATTATTTTAAAATAGCAACCAAACGGGTTTATAGATAAAACCGAAACCTATCCAAAAACTAATTACGGTTCGATTTGGTTCGGTTCGGTTCGGTTTGGTTTTTTTGCCCACTCCTACTATAGAAACTCGATTCAAAGAACTCAAAGATTAATAAAAATAAATAACTCAAAACATTAAGTTCTTAAGTTATAAGTTATACCATAACTAGATATCTCCTTATATAGTTAAATAAAGAACATTCTAGGCATTTTATTAGATGACTTTTAATATAAAAGAAAACTCACATATATTTAGATTTCTCCTAAATATACTTAACTTAGACTTCAAACTATTTTAAGGTACAACAACACACACATCTCTTAAAATTAATAACACCTAAACATAAAAACATATGTAATATGATTAACGACTTCAAAATTAATTCTATTTTTATAGATTTTAGAATAATATTCTGATTGATCACCGACATTCTTAAACGTTTTTTTTTCCCGACCATTCTTAAACGTTTTAGGTTTTTACTATACATACAACTAAAATTTGAGATCTCTAATGTTACACATCTTAGCCTCTACGAATTAAAAATATTTACTTTTAAAAACATTCTTATCTGTCTATTTCGATTAGCTTAAATCATCAAATATATAAAAAGCTTGGTTAGTAAAATTTGTCCATTCTTTTTGCTCTGGTTTTATGCTTAGTTCCCTTTTCTTAAGGTTTAGACTTTAAACATAGATTAAATTATTCATGTAAATTGTCAAAAATTAAACGTAATTTGGAAAAAGATAACAAGTTTTATTTAAACAAAAAGGACAAACAAAGGATATGTGAGTAGATGCTGAGTCAGAGTTTGGTCAAGCACAGCTAATTGAGATAATAGTATACACGTCACGCTGACTTGTTTTTCTCTACCCCAACTTGTTACTCTTTTCTTTATTCTTATAATAACAAATTCTTTATCAAAAAGAATAAAATTAAATATCAATAGAGAAGACAGCTGTTCTTCTTCTCTGCTCCCAATTTTTTTTTTTTTTTTTGCTGCTAAGGACTCATTTTATCTCATTATTTCACAATTCAGGACTCTTAGATTTCCTCGATTTTTGCTTAGATATTTATTTTTGTCTTAATTTGCTCTCTTCTAATAATTTTTTCTCATTTTTTAGGTTATCTTAATATCTTGTACACTTTTTTAGGTAGGATAAAGTTTGTCAGTTACCAACGAAAGGCTAACGATTCTATAAACTCAATGTGGTACGTTAATTCTTAATATGGTAAACACTAAAATTAAAATGAAAATATCATTTTATTTTATCTAAATAAATATATATTTACCAGCTCTATTTTGCCGAATAGAAATTAAAAACTATGTAACACCTTTGACTCTTTTTTTTTTTTCAATAAACGGGATTAGTTATAGTTTATATCTTCAAGAAATAATGAAATTAGAAAATAATACATTTTTTTAATAAAAACTAAAAACACAGAAAGTCATTCCAAATTTGTTTAATTTATAGTATCTTAATAAATATATTTTAAATAAATTTTCCACCTAATTAACTATTAACCGATCTCATCTCATTCAAAAAAATATTTTTAATTTTGATAAAAGGTACTCCTCCGTTTCAAAATAGTTGTTATTGTAGCTTTAATTTTTTGTTTAATATTATTTGTCATTTTGTAATTTCAATGAACATTTATAACTAATTTTTTCATTTCTATCTTTATTTTAAGCTTATTAATTAGTGATATCAAATAAAACATTATAATAATTAAAAATAAAATAAATTTTTAATATATTTTATTAATTTGTGTAAAAAATTTTAAAATAATAATTATTTTAAAAGGGAGGGAGTAACAAAAATCTCTCTACTAAAACAACAAAATAGTAAAAACAATGATTACAAACCCGCGTCAAGAGATAAATTTAACAAAACTGATAACGTAAGATAAGATAGATTAAGAGAGACTTACGTTCTTCGAGCGTGTAGAACACGAACACGTCTTTGAAAGAGACGTGAGTTACACGTGCATTCAAAAGCGCGTGATTTTAGTGTAAACAAAAGATACGGAGAAGTATGACAACATTTGTACAATAATTTCAGTTTGAGGACAGAACACAAGTTTAGTTTGAGATCTAAGGACTTACACTGTCTCCAAATCTGCAGGAAGGACCTTTTGATTGGATCAATATAAATACCTTCTCCATTCTCTTCTCTCTTCATCAAAATCTACACAATTTCATACACTTTCTCGTCTTTTGTTTCATACTTTTTTTTGTTTTTGTCTTTTTAAATTACGTATCAATCCGAGCAAGATGACTATTCTTGTTGAACATTACGTCTCAGGTAACGTTTCATTGCTTTTATTTTTTTAACATGTAGATTAGAAAATGCTAATTTCGATTTGGGATCTCTAAATTCTATGATCAGATTAGTTTTACACAATGATATTAGGAATTTAGGATCATAAACATATATATATATACACACTATGTTTGTTAACTATCGTTTATGCCAAAATAAAAGTTCTAATATGGTTATCACGTTTTCGATCATTGTTAATATAATCCACATATTTTGCGTTTGATATGGATGATCTACGGTGTATAAATATTGCAGATTAGATTGAAATTAGTGCATGGGAATATATGATCAATTTCGTTACACAAAATATAAGAAGTGAATTATTTTCTTAATTAATTTTTGTGGTGACGATTATAGATTCAAGAGTGGAGGAAAAGAAAGTGAAAGAGGAGAGGGATGGTGAATTGGTGTTAGATGGAGGTTTTAAGGTTCCAAAATCTAAAGAATCTGATGGATTTGATGCTCCTGATATGAATTTCCTGGGCCATTCTTTCAGGTTTTTTTTTCAAATACTTAAAACAAAAAAAAAAATCTGCATGTAATATTTTGTTCTTTTTGATGGACAAAATTGTCGTCATTGAACAAAAGTACCAATTACAATCTCTTACTTTCTAATTAGGGATTATGAAAATGATGCAAGCGAGAGACAACAAGGTGTTGAAGAATTTTACAGAATGCAACACATTCACCAAACTTATGACTATGTAAGCCAAACGATCTTATTTAACAAGGCTAGTGAAATTACAAATTATCTTGTACTAAAATGGATGATTATATAAACTTTGAAAAATTTGAATGAAACAGGTCAAACAAATGAGAAAAGAATATGGAAAAATTAATAAAATGGAAATGAGTATATGGGAATGTTGTGAGCTACTGAATAATGTGGTCGATGAAAGCGATCCGGATCTTGATGAACCTCAAATCCAACACCTACTCCAAACCGCTGAAGCCATTCGTAGGGACTATCCTGACGAAGACTGGCTCCATCTCACCGCCCTTATCCATGGTACAACATATCATGTTACTTAGATTTTTGGACTAGTTTATATATATCGAAGCTACTACATTTTGACAAGTACTTATAATTTAATTGTTTGTATTAGTCTTACTACCATATCATAACCGAATTTTAAATCCGAAAAAATGCGTACACGATTGAACAAATGACCAATTTTTTTTTATGTTTTGGATTATATTACATGTACAAGATAATTTGAATTTTCTTTGGTCAATATTGGATACAAATTAGTAATATTCTTATTTGTTTGTTTTGTTCAGATCTTGGAAAAGTTCTGCTTCTGCCAGAGTTCGGTGGTCTTCCCCAGTGGGCTGTCGTTGGTGTGTACATAATATAAATTATCTTCTTATTAACTCTTATATATAATACTATAACCTATATATTTTTTTTTCTTCTGTAAAATAACAACACAGTTGTACACTAATTTCTAACACTTTTCATATATTGCAGGCGACACATTTCCAGTTGGATGCAACTTCGACTCGGCCAATATTCACCACAAGGTAAACAAACAAAAAAGACACTCTTGTTCGTAGTATATATCAGATTTTGTCATTTTTTGTTTGTTTGTTTTTGATTATAACGTTTCCAAATATGTATTGGTGACATAAAAATTAACTGAAAAGTGTAGATGAATAACTGATCTTAACCAATATATTGCAGTATTTCAAAGAAAATCCTGATAAAGCCAACCCAAAGTACAACACAAAAAATGGAGTTTACCGAGAAGGTTGTGGTTTGGACAATGTTCTCATGTCTTGGGGTCATGACGACTACATGTATTTGGTAATCAACTTTGATCTTCCTCTTAATTACTATATATAAGACGGATTTAAAACAATTACAAATACTTATAAATTTTATAATTAAATTGATTTGATATTTTGAAATAGGTGGCTAAGGAGAATGGCACGACTCTTCCTCATGCTGGTCTCTTCATCATTCGATACCATTCCTTTTATCGTACGTAATCATATGTTACAAACGTACACTGTATCCTACATATTAATTTGTATATATATCATACTTTTTGTTATTATTACTAACATTCAAATATATAATAATGCAGCATTACACAAGGCAGGAGCCTACACACACTTGATGAATAACGAGGACAGAGAGGATCTCAAGTGGCTTCATGTATTCAAGTAAGAATATTTTATTTATATTTATCATATTATGTTATTCATTTTTATTTGTCAAATTTGTTATTCTGACGAATACAAATTAAATTGCAGCAAGTATGACCTATACAGTAAGAGCAAAGTTCATGTAGATGTCGAACAAGTGAAGCCATACTACATTTCTCTCATCAACAAAGTAAATATTCTTATTGATGTCGAATTTTCAATATAATGTGTTTTAATACCCAAATTTGTAAAGATCAGTGCACAAAATTTATCTAAATTATATTTACGATATATCTAATGTCTGAATTTTTTTAATATTTTGCAGTATTTTCCGGCGAAACTAAACTGGTGAAATATATAAAAGCTAGGCGAAAGATCACTAATCACATTTTACTTGGAGGACGAGATCGAAACTTGACGAGTTTCTATGTATAAATCGGAAGATATATCTATCGAATTAAAAGTCGAGGAGTGTTCATTCATGTTTTCTTTTCCTATCAATTTAATTATGTTGTATGAGTTTAATCATTTTATAATAAAAATAAATAACTTTAATTCATCTCTCCTAAGTTTTAAACTTTTCTCTTCATGCGGTAAGAAAAGAACAAAAAAAATTCCTTGGATATTTTGATCTCATCGGTCAGTTATCAAATTATTTTTACGGCTATTTATCAAAAACTTTTCTCTATCATGTAAAGCTAAAGTCATAGGTCTTCTTCAAATGAAGACAATGTACGTGTTGCCAAGTTGAGAACAAAAATAAATATATGTAGGGAATGCAATTGTAAGGAATAATAAGACTATTCATCATTCTCCTCTTTCAAGCATCTTCCCATCATTATACCTGAAAAAGAAAGAATTAGCAATTTCATTCAAAAGTTAGTATTTGTTTTCAGCGAAAAAAAAAAGGTTATTATTTGTCACTCACTGCATAACATCAACGAAAAACGATATATTCATTGTTATTGGTTTCGTTTGTTTAGAATTTTGAACCAATTGTGACTTTCTCTAGGGTAGATTTTAGCTACAATCTAGTGAAACATAACTAACTCATGGAGGTTGGTTTAGCAAAAAAAAAAAAAAAAAAAAACTCATGGAGGTTTGAGTTAAATGATTTGCTAAAATCGAGGAACCATGGCTAGAATCATTCTTCATTCATTGCGATTTTAATCATGGTTCGTCACTATGTATGCCTTAGATGACATGCACCGAAAAATTAGTTTGAGTTCGACTTAGGTTCCTCCAATTATAAAAAACAAAAGTACTCCTATGTAATTTAACAATTAAAGAAGATTGTAAAATTATTATTATTTCTTCAGATAAGAGGAATGGACTCATTCTCCTATATATTCACTTACGCCACTACAATTAAAAAGCATGAAAGAAACATTCTTCTGTTATCTGCATTTCTAACTGGAGAAGGATGTATAGAGGGTACAATTTTCCTAAATAACGGTAGATTTTGAAAGATGCTTAAAATAATGGTAGATTTGGAAAAACAATTGAGGAAAAATAGTCTTTTTTATAATTTTCTCTAAACAGAAATCTAATTACTTTTATAATATATGTATCATAATTTCACCAAAAAAATAATATATATGTATAATAAAATTATTAATGAAAATTTAAATTGATACGAAAACATAATTAAACACGATATCATTATTTGGAACTAAGACATCCTAGAAACCTCTTTTTCTGTTTACAAATCTTTTTTAGCTTTTTCTCAATCTTTTCCTCTTCGATTCCTTCTCCCTTCACGGTTAGTAATTGGTTTTCTAATGTTACGGACTTAACTCCTAACCAAAACAAGAAACAAAAAACAAATGTGAACATCTTTTTCAAACTTTAAAGTCTAGTTGAAATGTTGTATGTACATATACATATAGATGATTTATTTTGGCTCAAGATAATCATTATATAGTCTTCGTGTACCTTCAAAACTAGATAAATACTTTATAACTTTATCCTGAACTTTTTCATCCGTAGATCTATATATATTCAAATGTATATTCTTCCTGCAAAAAAGTGAAATTAAAAATGAAGTTCTAGTAAGTTCATTATATAAACAATACCGATCGATTTCTAAATGTATAAAAATATATGCATAAAAATTTTATGGACTTCTTGAAAATTTAACTAACCATTTTTTGAAACCAATATGATTGTAACTTAGCGGTCTGCTTATAACACTTATTTATATTAATTATTTAAAATGCACAATTTTGATATGTTTATGTAGTATTACAGCAATTTTACACATAATAACATTATAATTTAGGTTCTGACATATGTCAAATTTATGTAAAAATTAAAACATGAAAAACCAAATCAAAACATTAAAATATAAGAGATATCTCAAAGATTTCCAAAAACATAAAATAAAATGTTATTAACACAATAAAATATGTAAGAAATTTTAAAGGTAATTATGGGAAATAGCAAAATTGTATAATATATATATATATATATATTTTGTGCAACTCCTTTTCTCATTATCTTAATTTTCGGTTACATAAAAGCTTTTGAGAGCCTGTTTGGCAATAGAGTATTCTAGAACATTATCTGTCCTAGGGATAAACTTAAATATAACAAGAGTAAAATTAGGCAAACAAGCTTGAATATCCTCTAGAATTCCATGGATCGCTAGAAAAATCGATTTAGGGTGTAAATGGTACAAGAGGAATATTGCAGAATTGCAGAATCTTGCAGAATTTTTGGTAATTTTTTGCGGAATTTTGCAGAATAACATTAAATTTAAATGGTAACAGCAGAATTTTGTGGAATCTAGTGGAATTTTTTAAAATAAATTAATTAATTAAACTTATAAAACTTTTGATAAAATTGTGTTTAACGAAATTAAACATTTATGCTTACAAATGTATATTAAATTTTACAAAATAATAATTTCATTTTCCATCAAATTTTTTGTTTTATATTTGTTAGCAAATTTTAAACATTTTTTATTAACTACTAATATTAGTAAAGAATTTTTAAATTTTATTCATTTATAATCTTAATAATTTATTAAACAAAGTTATTGACATTTGTTTATTTGAGTAATAGAATAATTGAAATTTATTCAAACTGATACAATTAAAAAAAACAATACAATTATTAATGAAATGTAGATTTATAAGATTTAAGTTAATTATAAATTTATTGTACAATTATAATTTATTAGTTTGTTATAAATTTAGTGTACATTTATAATTTATTATATATTTATCATAGATTTATAATCCTTTACAAAAAGATATATTCACAATAATAATTATTCGCATTATTTATAACATAAATAACATTAACTATTAAAACAAAATATTACAAACACTCTAAAAACATTAAGAACTACGAAGATGAGAATATATACTTTATGATTCCATATGCACAATACTATATAATTCCACAATTTTACCATTCTTACCAATTCCATTCTACAAATACAAATGATGTACTTTCAACAAATTTTTTCAAAATTCCACAAAATTAATGTTACCATTTAGATCCATTAAAATAATAATAGATGTTACAACAAAAGCTCAAAATAATAATTGTTGAAAAAATATTTACAATATAAATAATATTTAAACTATTAAAACAAAATATTAAGAAGATGAGAATCCTTACGTCATTCCACAAGTTTGTGCGTAATAGTCTGGCTTGGATTGTTCAGCCATTTGAGCTTGTCTGGAGCATCAAGTAGACTTGGTTTCATGGTGAGGATTTGCTCCTTATGGAAAGGTAGAAGTTGGTCTATTAACCTGATATTCCAGTCTTTTTGTTTGGGGCCCCATTGATCTTTACTGATCCGAGGTTGATAGCCATGGATCAGTCCAGATTGTAGTACGCTCTCTTTAGATTGTAGTACGCTCTCTTCCTTATACTCGGTTTAGATTGTAGTACGCTCTCTTCCTTACGAATTCTATGTATCAATCATAAACACTCTTCTACATTATTCCTCACATCATAACACATAAGTAAAGAGAGAGATTTATAACTTACTTCATCGTCATCAACCCCAACCATGAGAAACAGAGATGCGTAACGCTTGTAGACTATCTTGTAATTGCAATGCTCTCCGTTCACAGTACCACTGTCTCTGTGTTTTCCAGTACCACTGTCTCTGTGTTTTCCACAGCCGCCGCCGTCCACAACCACCATTTCCATCTTCATCTTGTCCATCACCGTCTCCATCTTTGTCTACAACTATCATTTTCGTTTCCGATTTGTCGATGGCCAGTCTCCCTCTTTTTCCATCACCGTTTCCGTCTCCGTCTCTATCCACCACCATCCGGTCTCTGTCCACTATCATTTCTGCCTTTGTCCATATATATAATTGCTTCACCATCTTTGTTTTACCACCGTTTCCGTATGTGTCTCTGTCCACCACCCTGTGCACAATCATTGTCTTCGTATCTCCACCATCCACCACCGTATCCGTCTATCCAACAGAGAGAGATGTACAATAGAGAATATCATTTTCCTAAATAATGTTAGATTTTGAAATGTGTTTAAAATAATGGTAAATTTTGGAAAAAATTGAGGAAAAATAATATGATTCATATTTTTCTCTAAACAGAAATCCAAACACTTGTATAAAATATAAATTTATATATATATATATATATATATATATATATATATATATATATCATAAAATTATTGGTGAAAATTTAAATTGATACGAAAACATAAATAAACACCAAATCATTATTTGGAACTAAAGGCATCCTAAAAATCTCTTTTCCTCTTTACACATCTTTTTCAGCTTTTTCTTTATTTTTCTCTTTTTGAGTCTTTCTCCCTTCACGGTTAGTAATTGGTTTTCTATTGTTACAGACTTAACTCCTAACCAAAACAAACAAAAAAACAAAAAAACATACGTGAGCATCGTTTTTAAACTTTAAAGCCTAGTTGAAATGTTGTGTATACATATACATCTATAATAGATTATTTATTTTGGCTCAAGATAATCATTAGATAGTTTTTGTGTACCTGTGAAACTATACAAATAGTTTAGAACATCATCCTTAATTTTTTCGTCAGTAGATGTATATTTCAATGTATATTCTTCCTGCAAAAAATAAACTAAAAATGTAGTTCTAGTAATTCATTATATAAACAGTACCGACTTCTAAATGTATAAATATATATGTATAACTTTTTTATGGGCTTCTTGAAAATTTAACTAACCATTTTTTGAAATCAATGTGATTGTAAGTTTGCAGTCTTCTTATATCACTTATTTATACTGAATTACTGATTATTAATATGCACAGTTTTGATATGTTTATGTAGTATTACAACAATGTTACACAATAATATTATAATTTAGCTTCTGACATATGTCATTTATGTAAAAATTAAAACATGAAAAACTAAATCAAAACATTAAAATGTAAGAGATATCTCAAAAGATTTCCAAAAACATAAAAAATAAAAATAAAATAGTAACAAAAGTGTGATTAACAGAATAAAATATGTAATGCTAGAAACTTATAAAATTGATTTAATAGCAGTGTCAGACATGTTATCTTAAAATCTCTAATAGTATAAGATTTATAATGCATGCATCACAAGACTATTGAGGATAAGAAAATATCTTGAGATGTTAATATTTCAATTACTCCATCTATATCATTTTAGATGATTTTTAAGGATGTTACACACATATTAAAAAACTCACTAAATAATGTAGTTTTTTTTGTATATTTTCTATGTTAAATAATTATTTATTATTTAAACAAATTTACTTCAACCCAATCCTATAAAATACTGAAGAATTCAAATAATCATAAAACTAAAAAAATTTAAATTCTTACATAGAAAAATGAAACAATCAACTAAATTGATACAAATTTTTTTTTCTAAAACATCACTTAATATGATACAAAAGGTGTAATATCTTTATTGTCACGATATATTAATTAATATCTAAGATATATGAATATAATATTATATATATTCATTGAAGAGATACTAATGAGGTTTTAAGATATATGAATATAATACAAATTTACATATCAATTAAATTAACCAATTAAAACATCTAATTAATTTTATATACATGTTAGAAATCTCTACATAGTTACATTAAATTTTTAACATGAACTCACAAATACATATATATATATATAATTAGTTTAAATCCAACTAAAATATAACATCTTAATATTTAAACGTTATATAATATAATATTTTAATGATGAATCATTTACAGATGTTGATTACTTTATAAAAAATGTATTTATGTTCATTTGGATACCATATGTGATTGATCATACAATTATTTTTCTTTATATCGTTTAACTATAGCCATATTATTTTAATTAAAATTTTTGTTATAAACCTATAACTTTACAAATCAAACATTAATAGTTAAGTTTCGAAAATCATCATTTTCATTTTTTATTATTTTTTTGATTTTTGATTTAGGAAAATTTACATAGTAACGCGATATTTTTGGATTTGGTGAGTTCAAATAAGGTTGAGAGAACCCATAATATCAAAGGTATTTGATTTACATTAAAAACGTTTACAATCAATCTAAGTGTCATGCAGATTAAAAAATTGTTAGATGTGTCTAGTTCAAATTAATAGATACGCTTGAGTCGTGTTAAACAGAGGATACGCTTGATTTTGCCAACACAATGTTCATCACAAGATATGCATCACAAGTTTTAACACCACGGTTCATTTGTTGTTGTTTTAGTTTCTAATTGGCAAAAAAGTGGATTAATAATAACAATACAAGAAGTTGTAACAGTGTGTGGTAAAATGGAAACAAAAAAACTCGTATTTGAATTAATGAGCTTTGTCCATAAGTTGTATAGGTGAGAGTATGTTGGCTTTGCTTGTCTCCACAATGCAACCATTCATCACCATTTCCTCCAACATGAAATGAGCTTTCTCCAGATGGAACATTATGTCAAGCTCACACTGCACACAAAAATCAATAAATCACACAAAAACTAGACAAGTCTATTCGATTCGAGACTACCATGAACCCATATAAAAGTACTTACCACATTCCCAAAATGCTTGTCCATTGTCTCGACCAAAAGATGTATAAACTCTAGAATCGCCAGCTCATTCTAAGACGGAAAATCATAGAGAATTAATTTCGACAAGCAAACAATTTATGAGTTAACGGAAAGTAACTCCAAGCTTTCCTGTTGACAAAGAGAATAGTTTGCAATATATGGAGATGCAAATCGTTCTTATATCTCGGTTTAGATTGTAGTAGGGTTTCTTCCTTACGATCTATATATCAATCATAATCGCTCTTCGATATTGTTCCTCCACATCATAAAACACAAGTAAACAGTTAGGAGTATAACTTACTTCATCGTCATCAACCCCAACCATGAAAAACAGAGATGCGTAACGCCTGTAGACTATCTTGTAATTGCGATGCTCGACAAACGAACACTGTTTTATCAAGAACAAATGCAACAGAAATTTAGGAAGAAAATATGAACAAAGAGCTTCAAAAGCAATCGAAGCTAACCAGCCTTACACCATACCTCAACATGGCAAGAAGAAAACAAAGAACATGAAAACAGAATCAAAGGAGCTCAGTGTAACTATGATCAATGATACTAGAAATGAAAAATCTAAAGTTAAATAAGTTTTGATTCCAATTGCACTATGGTCAGTGATTTAAGCATCATGACCTACGAAATTCGCAAATTGGCTCTGTATTAGTCTAGGTTTCCGCCAAGAAAACCCGATTACCAACCCGAGACTTAAACCTTATGCCGGATCAAGATCAGAAATCGAATTTCGCAGTCGATCAAAAGGTCAATTTGACGATTCGAATAGTTCAAAGGAGCTCAATGTAACTATGATCAATGATACTATACATGAAAACAATCTAAATCAAATTAGTTTGATTCCATTTGCAATTACCAGCAAAATTACTTCGATTCTCCGATCAAATTGTAGATTCCGAGGATACCCAGAGATTCAAACCAAATCAAATTTCGCAGTGATCAAAAGGCTAATTCCAGGATTTGATAAACGAATCACGACCCAAAGACGATCGAAACTGGTATCGATTGACTCAAAGAGACGAGATCTGATCAAAATCAGGAGCGATCTGATAGGAATCGATACCTGCTGGTCGTTACGGGCGAGGCATTTACGGACGATCTCGCCTTCGAGAGCACGACGTTCCTCGAGAGTAAGCCATTCGTAGTACTGAGCAAGACGAGTCTGGCCTTGCTTGTTCACCATTAATATGAACCTTATCCCCATCTCTCTCCTCTTCTCTTCTCTTCTCTCTTTAGATCTTCGAACCTCCAACTTGTTCCTCTTTCGGTTTTTACTTCTTCAGGATGGACACGTCATCACAATTTTGTTAAAAGTATTTCGAGAAGAAAATAAATCATTGTATAAAAATAATAATAAATATTGGTTAGTAAAGACCTGTTATTTTACATCGTCATTTAGGGTGCAAATCAAAAGAGGAATTTTTTTTTTTGGTAAATAATCAAAACAGGATTTAGTAAATCCTGATTTCTAGAATCGATTGAATTTTTGGTGATTTTTTTACAGAATTTGGCAGAAAAAGTGTAAATTTAAATGGTAATAACTAAATGTTGCAGAATCTAGCAAAATTAATTTTTGATTAATTAATTAATTAAGCCTATAAATATTAATGTAACAACTCTTTTTCAAATTTAAATTGTTTTATGTTTATAAATATGTTAAATTTTTAAAAAAAGAAATAAATTTCTTATTAAATTAGCTTCTAAACCTAACTTATTTTATCAATATTTTTTACTTTTTATTATTTTTTAACAAAATTTACAAATACTTTTTACTATTTACCACTAAAATAAATAAAAACATTTTAACATTATTTATTTATAATATTAGCAATTTATTAAACAAAAAAAATAAATATTCAACATTTAAACTAAAAAACCATACAAATTAGAATTACATTATTCTTAAATATATATATATATATATATATATATATATATATATTAATAATTCACTAATGATATCATCCCATAATTGTTGTTTGATTTCCTCTCGTATTGTCTGCATATAAGCTTTATCGGTTGTTTCTTCTTGTTCTTGCAAGATATTTATTTCTACATATTCTCCATCTTCCTCGTTGTTAACAAATTGTTCTCCTCGGATTGTGTTATCAAGCAAAGCATTATCAAAGTCAAAGTCAGGAATGTGAGAAAGGCGAATGAAATTATACAATCTAGCTGTGGTTATGATTATTTTGTTTTGTGTTTCGACGTTGTATCTTGAAAATTCTGATAAAATCTTCCATTTTTTTAATTGTAAATGGTAACCACTTTTCACCATTGTACACAATTTTTCAACTTGACATACACCAGTTAGACTAGAAAAAATGAAAAATAATTTTATAAATAATTAATAGATTTGTAATAAAATTATTTAAAATACTTATTATGAAATAAGATATTATAAAACAAATTTTTAATTTATGAAAAACAGAAAAATATAAAGAACTATATAGATTTTGGATA
This sequence comes from Arabis hirsuta, assembly GCA_964056655.1. Lineage (NCBI taxonomy): Eukaryota > Viridiplantae > Streptophyta > Magnoliopsida > Brassicales > Brassicaceae > Arabis > Arabis hirsuta. Next base: position 1,104,433 of record OZ053301.1, read on the forward strand.
AATAAAAAAACTAAGGAATTATTTTTAAATATATAAAAAGTTGTGTAGAAAAAAATCATTCTCCTAATTTTGAATTTAAATGAAGTTCTTATAATTACCACCGAAATTAATAAAGATATTACAAAAATTGATTTATAATTATTTATTTTAAAATTTTAAAATAAAAGTAAAACAACGAAACGTTAAGAATATTAGTAATGCAATCTTCTTGAAACTCAAGTAATTTCAAATTTACTCAATGAAAAGAAGAACAAAAAGACATTCAGCAACTTTTGTCTTTTGATGCAATTTTTTCAGCTGAATTCAGCTCATTCAACTGGTGTAATTAATGTGAAATTCTGCTGAATTTTTCATAATTCCTCAATTCTTCAAAGACCAGTTAGATTCTTAGTTTAAAAAAGGTTAACACGTATTAGTATAATAATCCGAAGTGGTCTTTAGCTACTGACGAGAGACCATGAAATGACCGGGTTGTGTGGAGCAATGACGACTTCCTTAAGTGGATGAAGAAGCTTTATGGGACAAAAGAATCAAGTGTTGTGGCTGCAAGAGAAGGATAAAGATACCAATTTTTTTCATACAACAAAAAATAGCACATGGTCGGTAATCAAATTACATGGATCTTGAACTAGGAAAGTGTGTACGGACGGAAAATGAGTCAGATTTATAACATACAACCATTTGGTACTTTCAAGAACTATTCTCCTCGACGGTGGTGTCCGACATCGAAATCTCCCCAACAAATATCCTGCTTTCAGTGACATCAACCATGAATGAAACTCTAACAAGGGAGCTCTCAACATCAAAAATCAAGATTGTTGTTTTCGTCATTTATCCAAAAAGACGTCATGACCTGATGGAATGACGATGTTATTTTAGCAAAAAATTTAGCACATTATAGGACCTCAAATGGTCACACTATGGTTAAAAATTTTTATGAACTCGAGGATGATTGATCTCTATTTAAAGGAGTTTAATATTTATCCCATCCCAAAAATCTAAAGACCGAGGGCAAGTCAAATATTTGCAATGTGAGCTACAAAGTCATTTTAAAAGTGCTTTGTCAGAGACTTAAACAGATCCTCCATGTTAAGTTTCGGAGACATAATATGCCTTTATAGCACGAAGAGAAATTTTAGATAATATTTTGGTGGCACAAGAGAATTTTCATGCCCTAAACACAAAAGAAAATTGCAGGAAGAACTCCAAAGCCAGAAAGACGAATATGAGCAAGACTATGATAGGGTAGAATGGTGTTATTGGAAGCACTCACGCGTAAGGTGGGATTTACAAAGCCATGGATATCATTGATTATGTCTTGTGTGAACTCGGTCTCATAGCATGTTATCATCAACAAAGATCCTAAGATGACCATTACACCTACACGTGGATTACGTTAACAGAGATCCACTATCTCCATATATATTCATTTAATGTACAAATGTACTCATCTCGAACCTACGGGTGGTGAAAACATGTGGATGGATCATAGGGTTGATAGGTAGTGTTAGCTAATCCACTAGTTTCCCATCTCCTCTTTGCGAAAGATAGTCTCTTTTTCCGCAAAAATACTGTAGGAGAAAGTGACGCGATTCTCTAAATAATCACCCAATACACGAGAACGTGGAGCCAACATAAAGTTTGAGAAATCAGCCATTGCATTTGGCAAGGATGTCCCCCTGATGATAGGGCATGTATCAAAGGGTGACTAGAAATTCCCATATAATGGGGTATGAGGAAGTATTTGGGGATACCAAAAAATTAGAAGGGTCTAAATCTCATATCTTTTCATATGTTCGGGATCACTCCATACTCGAATTTGTAAATGTTATATGATTAATTTGACTTTTTAATTAACTTATGTCTTAAATGATTGTATATTGCACTCAGATTTACCCCTAAATTTAATCTTTCAGTTTGGTTTAGAATGAACTAAAAAAACATGATCGTGAGAAGTAACATTTGCCACGTTTTATGTTCAAAGAAGGAAATGATCTCGAAGAATTAAGCCAATTTTTCTATTTAGAACTATTAACTTAATAGATTTTTTTATTTTATTTTTCCAGTTATCTCACTCATTGCCAAGTTGTAAACAATAATTAGTCAATGAAGTTACAGTAACCGTGGTCATAACCATAGTCACGGTAGCCGTGGTTAAGTGAAACGACTAATCTCTGCTCTATTTCTCTTTATTCCGATCTTAATCCGCTAATGAAGTTTAAGAAAATGAAAACAACATGAACATAGTTTTATGAACATAACTCATTTTAACTCAATTAGTATATGAATGCTCTACTTTGATCAACTCACTTAGCACCGCCTATGACGTCATATAATCCATAAAATTATTATTCATTTGACTGCTGCATCTGGGACGCATCATTGCATTTTCGTACATTTAATATAAGAAAATTAAAGAGGGTCTATTGGGAGTTGAATTTTGAATGAAATTTAAAAATCATCAAAATAATAACAAATGATTTTATTAAGATGGTTAGACCATCCACATTAGTGAGATAGTCTTTTTAATATCTTAAATATATTTTATTAATATTTTTTACATAATTTAAAAATATAATTAAAAAATAAATAGTTAATAGATTAAACCAATTTTATAGTAATACGTAAGATGTTTTCTCCCAGAAAAATGTCTTTCCCTAGACCCGGTTTTCTTTTACTGTTTGATTTTTTTAATTTTTTATTCAATTTATGCTTAAGACATTCCTAATATTTGTGCAATGGAGTTCTCATAATTCATAAATCAATAATAATGAATTCTAAAAAATTTAAATTTTTTTAAGAATTCATATACCAATAACCCCTCCTAATTGTTTGGAAAACATATATTTGTTTTGGTTTTTTTTCATTGATTTCTATGTACAAAGAAACGAGAACGTGAGAAGTAAGTTCTTATATACAAGGAGGACTAAATCTCTAGTTATTAACAATATGCCATCGGAAAAAATATTAATTCGCTAATTGAAGTATCTTTAGTTCGATATAGTTATAGTAGACTATAACTTAGACATAATTAATAATTAAACAGATATCCAAACACATATATAAAAACCATAAAATTATTAGTGAAATTCAAATAAATACGAAAACATAAATAAACACGATATCATTATTTGGAAGTAAAGCATCCTAGAACCCCTTTTTTTGGTTTACAAATCTTTTTCAGCTTTCTCCTTATTTTATCCTCATCGATTCCTTCCCCCTTTACGGTTATTAATTGGGTTTGTATGTTCTGATATACTTCCTGAACTCCTAACAAAAAAAAAAAAAAAAAATTCGTGAACATCGTTTTAAAACTTTAAAGCCTAGTTGAAATGTTGTATATAAATATCTATAATAGATTATTTATTTTGGCTCAAGATATTATATAGTCTTCGTGTACCTTTACTTTTTTGTAGATAGTCAAAAATTTTATCCTGAATTTTTTCATCAGTAGATCCACACTCGAATGTATATTCTTCCTGCAAAAGATGAAATTAAAATGAAGTTCTAGTAAATTCAGTATTTGAACAATACCGATTTCTAAATGTGTACAAATATATGTATAATTTTTTTAATGGGCTTCTAGAAAATTTAACTAACCATTTTGTGAAACCAATGTGGTTGTAGTTTAGTAGTCTGCTTACAACCCTTATTTATATTAATTATTGACACATAATGTTTAGCTTCCGACATATGTCAAATTATGTAAAACTAAAACATGTCTTTAGAAAAACCAAAACAACAAAAATAATTAAAATATCATAGATATCTCAAAGATTTTCAAAAACATAAAAATCAATTAAATACTAATAAAAGTGTTATTAACAGACTAAATATGTAAAAGAATTTAAAAGTAATTATGGTAAATAAGAAAATTGTATACATTTATTTAATAGCATTGTCAGACATGTTATCTTGATATGATATCTATAAGATATTTTTAGTGTAAATGTGTGGCGACAAAAAAAGAAGAAAGTGTAAATGTGTAATGCATCACAAGACTAGAGAGGACAAGAGAATACCTTGAAAAGTTAATATCACAATTAATATATTATTGTCACGATATCACAATTAGCATTCAAGAAATGAATATAATACTCATTGATATAATAGATACTAGATTGTAGTTCTATATAATAGATACTCATTAATATTAACTTCTCAAGATCTTCTCTTGTATATAGACACATGCACTCCTATAAATATTTTTGCGCAACAAACCAAATAGAACCGCAAAAATCCTAATTACAACAACACAAATATTCAGAACATAAATGAGCAAATCGAACTTTATAGCTTGTGTCGTTGCAATCACCATTTTAACACCAACTTTTAATGTTAAATCAGTGCATAGTTTAATGCCGTGTCAAGATGCATTGACTGCTTTTAAAACATGTTTGGCGTACCTTCATGCATCTCCTGGTGTTAATCCGACACCAGAATGTTGCAAAAGCTTAGACAACATAAACCGTGGTGCTAAAACGTATGAAGATCGTCGAGACATGTGGACTTGTTTGTCGAGTGTAGCACCCGATCCTAACAAGCTTGTCATTTTGCCTCAGTTGTGTGGTGGTACCTTATTCGCACCCGTTGGTCCAAAATTTGATTGTAATAGGTAATTCTAATTATTTTAGATTGAAGTAATAATTTTCTTACTTACATTAATCTTTTGATAACAATTTTATTTTTAGGATATTTTTCTCCTAATGTTCTTACTAATTTATTTTTGTGCAGCGTTAAATTTTAACATGAAGAGGAAGTCATAAAATTAAGATATTAGGTTTCGGCCCAAAAAAAAAGAAGACATTAGGTTTGATAAAAAAAGAAGAAGAAGATATTAGATAAAAAATGTTGATTTAATGTACAATAAAATTCTTAATTATTATAAAACAACACTTCAATTTTGCTTCTACCTTTTCCAGGGATAATGAGGTAGCTAGACTAATATTAAATCCACACAACTCAAGTCCACAATTCATAATATTAAGAAAAATTTTATAGGATACCATACTTTAAAGTTTAGTTTCCAATAATACCACTATTTTTCAAATATTCCATAATTACCATCATTTTTTTAATGTTTTACAATATCACAAACACAAAATTGATTTCTAAAGTTTTATAATTTAAATTTTTGTGTTTAGATTAATTATTGTAGAATTAGGGTATAGTTTCTAGGGTATGATTTGGGCAGGGCCGATCCAATTTTTTTAAGGGCCCCATGCATAATTTATGTTTTGGCCCATTGCTATTAACTAAAAACAAAAAAAGAGAAACACTTGGTAGGTTCTAACAATTAACCTTCCAGATGTTAGTTAGATCGAGAATTCGGCCAATACGACTACTGATGACTTTTGTCAGCCTTAATGGCCCCTAAATTTAATAAAGTCTTTCGCCTGTCCCAAGCAGATACTTCACCATTTTGTAGTCGGCGCTCTGGATTTGGGTTTAGAGTTTAGGATGTAGTTTAATAATATAAATTACAGTCTTCTTAAGCTTTGTGATAGTCTAAAATTTCTACCTTTATCTTTTGTTATTACATTTCAATAAAATTCTTTAATGAATTACTTCATTATCTAGCTTAGATTTCTATCTTAATTAAACTTTTTTTGAACATGAATCTATTTTTTATTTTGAATCTACAGACAGCTAGCAAAAAAAATGCAAAAATGAATTTGCTCAGATAACTTTTTCTCATTTCATTTAGCGAATAACTAGCAAATTTTATAAAGTCATATGAAAACATCTTCCAGTTGACAGAAATGCATTAACATCACGAGCTCATGATAATACGAAGCAAATTTGTTTTGAAATTAAAAGAAACATATGAATTTTTTTATAAATTTCTGAAAGCTTTTGAAATTTTTACAAGTTTGCAAAAAAACTTAACAAAATTTCGGAAACTTTCAAACGTTTCCGAAACATTCTATAAACTTTTTTTTTATGAAAACACTAATTATCACTTTAAATTGTAAACTAGGTGATACTTCCTCGTACCTGCGAGTAAATTATTTATATAGTTTTGTTTTAATTTAATATTTAAAAATGTCAAATATGTAGTTGTTTGATTTTAGGGACAATTGCAAAAATATCATTTTTGGTATGTATATTTGCAAAAATGCCACTTTATATAGATTTTTAAAGCGTAAATCTTAAAATTATAAACCCTAAAAAATATTTTGACCCCTAAACTCCCTTAAACCCTCAAAACTAAACCATAATACACCATAGTTAACCCAAACATAAATGATATAATGAAAAATAATTTTGAAAAAATGTTATTTTTGCAAAGATTTTGAAAATGTGGCATTTTTGAAAAGTGGCACTTGAAAAGTGCATTTTCTTAAAATTTCTCTTGATTTTATTATAGACATTGTTGTTGATTCTTTTGTTAATTCTTTTGGTCAATAATATTGTTTTTATTAATAATATGAATTTCAAAAATTTAGTTTTACCATATAATTGTTTTATATATGTAAATGTGTCAAATCAAAATGTAATATATTAGAGTTAAAAAAAACATGTTAAATTGGCTTGTTCGAAAATCTTAAGTAGTATTTAAAATAAATAAATTTTTTAATTTTTTAAAACATTAAAATATATAATCATAATTTCATAAATAAAACCCAGATAAAAAAAATTGTTGTTTTTGAATAAAAAAATATTTTTTTTTACTTTTAAATTGTCTCGCGTAAAAAAAATTTCAAAAGAACAACTACATTTTCTTTATAAAATTGAGAAGTTATTTTCACAAACATATCAAAGTCTCTTTTAAAAATCTGGTAAGTCTTTACTATTATTTTCAAAAGAATATATATTCTATAAAAATATCCTCTAATTTTATTTTTATAACAATCAATTTATAAACTATTTTTAAATGAGAAACCAGATTGTATATAACTTTAGAATAAAAATGAAAATATGATAATATATTGATTAAAAAATATTTTGATTTATTTATGGTAAAAAATATAAATTTAGTTGTACAAGATTTTGTTATTGATTCAAAATTGTCATGTCTCAATTTTGTTAGCCATGTCATAATTGTTTTGGTGAGAATGATTATAGAGATGACACATAAACATCTTCTCACAAATCACTTATGTAGGGATAAATAATTTAAATCGTTGAGATTATCTCCACAAAATATACGATGTATTTTAATACATTTCCATAGAAATATTTCTGAGATTTTACTACTTTAACGATTATGTGGAAATACTCTTAACAATTTCCCTAGTTTTTTAATTATAAATAATGATACTAAAATTTTGGATGTTGTTAACATCAATTAATTAATTAGAATATAGTAATTCTTATTTAAGTAAAATATTTCCACAAGATTGTTATTGTGTAGATTTTACTAAAGATTTTCATATTTTTAAATTTGGAGTTGATGATAAATTCCGGATCATAAGTCCATTATTAATTAAATATAAAAAATGTTAAATTTTTTTATTGAAAGCTTTCAATATTGAGAAATTTTAAAAACTGCTGCTTTTCAAGTGTTATTTTACAAAAATGCCATCTTTTTAAAATCTTTGCAAAAATGCAACTTTTCCAAATTTTTTTTTTTATTATATCATTTATGTTTGGGTTAACTATTTTGTATTAGTGTTTAGTTTTGAGGGTTTAAGTGGATTTAGGGGTCAAAAATTTTTTTAGGGTTTATAATTTTAATATTTAGGCTTTAAAAATCTATAATTAGTGGCATTTTTGCAAACTGAAACCCCTAAGTGATATTTTTGCAAATGTACACACCAAAAATGATATTTTTGCAATTGCCCTTCAATATTTCCAATTATAAAAGACTTTCATATTTGGAAATTAAAATTGAGGATACATAAATTTCAGAGCAGCTAAATGTTACACTTTTTAAATTTATAGTTGCTCATACATTTTATTTCTGAGATGTTCTTAAATTTTGGATAGGCAAATTTGTGGAGATGACGATTTCCATAATCTTGTAAACTTAAGATTAATCTTGTGTAGAATTTACTAAAGATTATCATACTTTTAACGTTGGAGTTAATGATGGTACATAAATTTATATTTGGATCGAAACGAAATGTAATCAATTTATTTAATCGATCTTTTTGGTTGAACATACTTTTTTGGAAATAAAGTGGTGAAAGTCTTTTTGCCCGGTTTATAAGTCTAAACCTAGAATCACTAATTCGATGTAGAAATAGTTTAGGTTCGTTAAGGGACCAGCAATACACTCTAATTCTATGGAATACCAATTCAGCTAAGCGATTAAATGTGGTTTAAGTGTCACGAATTAACAAGCAAACAAATGTAAATTTCGGTTGTAAACAATTGATGGAAAAGCGTTAGGTCAAGGGATAAATCTCAGGTATTAGATCATCAAGAACCAAGCAATTATTCAGGTTATTAATTTAGAACCAATCTAGAACTCAACCATAGATTCAAGAGGACCCAATGTCGTGGCATCAACTATTTCAACAATCAATCTAACACCCTACACTGTCGTTTGAGGTTACAAAGAATGATGAGCATTAAAAGTATAGGATCGATTTGTTCACGAGTTGCCTTAACTTCAACTGTCGTTGGCTAAGGACAACTCGCCCATCTATGTCAATTCAAGCAATTTACAACACTTTTGATGAGTAAATTAAACCTAAAATCAAAGGCTAGGTGATCAAGCTAGTCTAGGCAATACGATCGACTATAGATGGAGATATCAAGTGATGTTTCAAAACCTATTTATGCTTAGTTATGCTTCTATAACCCCATCGAATCCTCGACCTAACAAAGGGGATTACTCGCACATATTCAAGAAATCAACAGCAGCAAGAGACATAAGAAACTTCATCAAATTGAAGTATAAGAGAATAGGGTTTAAGAAAACTTCAATAATAACGTGGAAGACAATCCTCAAGCTTACAAACTCTAAAACAAGTATTCGAATCTCTCTCTCTTACTCGTTGTTCTCTGTTGTTGGGTCGTGTCTGCGTGTCTTTCAAAAGGATCGAAAAACTCTCTTTTTATAGGCTTACGGCGGCTGGAAAAGGTAGGGTTGCAAAATTAGGGTTAATGAATATTTCCATAATCGGATCTTGTGGGGAGTAGGTGCTCCCTCTTCTGGAGCGAGTGCTCATTTTCTTCTGAATATCCAAAAACATCCAGTTTTCCTCCTCTTTCGCCAAATCCAATTGCTAGTTCAAATCCTCCATTCCAGCCGCATTTTACACCTAGAAAGACTCAAAGTAGAGTGAGAGACTCGGTAAAAACCTACAAAACAAAGGTTAGAATGCGCTAAAAACGTATTATATCATAAAGTAAGTTTCATTCAAATCTAAAAAGAAATTATTTTTAAAAGTAACAATAACTAAAATTCCTAATCAAATAATCGAAAGAAAGCATGTAAAAATATTCTTCTATTCCGTGAAATTATTTTTTGATAATTACTTCTTAACTTCATCAATGGAGCCATCATTCTCATCTTTCTTTTGAACTTGAGCTAATTTTTATTATTGAGTTTTGGCTAATTTTAATTAGAGATTAATGAGATAAATTAGAGAGAATGTCTTGTCATATTTTAAGGGATGTCATGTCAAATTAAAATTGGGAGAGTGATTTTGGTGAAGATACCTAAATTTTTTTTGGAAAAACACTCTCTAATTAATATATAAAGGATGATCACTATTTCATTCTTTTCCTATCTAATATCTAAATCACGAACTCTAACTTTAACATTAAACTAACGACCTATCCAACAAATATAATGGACTACTGACCTATTCTAAAAGCCACAAATGGACTAACCATCCGGTCCATATAGCTATCGAGTAGTTGAACCACCTAGAGCTCATCTTTAAGCTCTTTGAGCCATACCCTATAATAAATTGTAGTCTTCTAGCTTTAAGCACTGAAAATAGTCAATAGTTTAGTGAAACTACATCTTTGTAATGTTCTATTATCATTAACTTATCTTCTAACTAAGAAAATAACCATTGGAACGAACGTCTCTAGAAGGGAGACCAATAAAGGGATCTCCCGCCACCATATTTTTCCGTCTATAACATAATCTTTCTTCATTGTGCCTATTGCAAACCCACTTCGAGCGTAAGTGCCCTTTGCATTAAAATTGGCCATATCTATATTCTAAAACATCCAACCAAAACACAATTATGGAAAAATGTATACACATTTTTAAAAGCTAGATTTGGGTCTAATTGTAAAACACACATTTCCCGCTAAGAGAGCACAGTCTGATTACCCATAACCAGCCCTTTTATAACCTGGAAACAAAAGCATAATTAATGTTCAACGTCTTGAAGCAATAACCTGGAAAATTATTGCTTCAACTCTTGAAATGGGAAAGAGATGAAGCAATGATATATTTTCTTCCACGAACTAACCTTTAGGATGTCGCTTAGGTGTTTTAGTGAGAGGAACACTTCACTTTTTTGAACTGATACTTTTTCCTATGTTTTTATTGGTCATACTATTTTCTTTCGAAATTATTAAAATTATTATTACTATAATTAGGGGATAAAATATCGGAAAAATTACATTCAAAGGCACTTTGAAACAGAGTGTTTACATTTAAAGGTACTTTGAAAAGCAAGGTGGCTTTAGTTTTGAAGAACAAAAACCTCACTGTTTCATCATTGCGACCAGAGCTAAAGATGCTAAGTTTGTTGCAGACTTTGCTTGTAAAGATATCGGAGACTCGAAGACGAACACACGAAAACGACGTCTTCATTCGATACATCGATTGCAATCAATTTCTTGTACGGAGACACAACTTTGGACAGATCAAGAGAACGACGTAATGTACACTTAGCTAACCATTTTTTTGAAACTAATGTGATTGTAGTTTAGTTGTCTGCTTATACCACTTATTTATACTAATTATTGACACATAACATTTAGCTTCCGACATATGTCAAATTTATGTAAAATTATAACATGTCTTTAGAAAAATCAAAAAAAAAAAAAAATTAAAATATTAAAGATATCTCAAAAAAATTCAAAAACCTAAAAAACAATTAAATACTAATAAAAATGTTATTAACAGTCTAAATATCTAAAAGAATTTAAAAGTAATTATGGTAATTATGAAAATTATATCTATTATATTATATCAGGGGTGAGAATGCACCAAAATGAAAGTTATTTTTTTATTACCTGAGATTTTTTTATTGTCTTTAAATTTTAATTTTTAACGAATATATTCACACTGCTTTTTAATGTTGTCTTTAAATGAGATTTTTTAAAATCGATATATTCGAAAATGTTTTACGATCCATTGTTTTATAATTTTACATATCTAGATATCTGTAACAGTCGATATATCTATTGTAAACTGTAATGATCTGATTTATTTCTATATATAACCTTCCTCCTAAAATAATTGTCAAACATTATATATAGAGAGACTATAAACAATAAAAAACAACAAAAAGTAGAGAGAAAATAGAAATTTAATTAAGAAAACCATATGGATGATAAAACAAAATTTTTTTTATAAATTGAAAAAAAAAATTAGAAAGAATATGGAAATCTCAATGTTAAAGTTTATACAACATACCAAACAAAAAAAATCTACAAACATATTTATTTTGTAAACATAGTTATAAAATATTACAAAGAAAACATATATCTTCTACCTCTACTTTTCAATGTTAAAAAAATAAATTATATAAAATGAAAATTTATACATCTTATTAAATAATAATAATAATAATAATAATAATAATAATAATAATAATAATAATAATAATATATTTACTGTTAAGATCTAAAAGTGTAAGATTTGACGAGTATATAGATCTATATGAAAAATAAATCGATGACATCAATGACATCTATTAATCATAGATTTATATATAATGCTTGATAAAAGTATTTATAAATTATGTTATAGGTTCTTATGAGAATTTTTCACATAAAATTTGTTGCTATAATTTAACTCTATAATATTTTAATATAAATTCATAATGGGTAAGAATATTTTTTGGTTATTAAGAATATGATTTGAATTCTATTTATGTATATATATATATATATATTTGGGTCTGCATAGTATGAATTAAAACATGATAATTAATATATAAATTAAAATTTAACTGTTTAAGATCCATGTTTAAATATTATAAATATTTTTATAATTTAACAGGTTATTAATTAAAACTTAAATTTTGATATTAATAATTTTTAAAAAGTTTATCCGCGTATTAACGCGGATCCTAATCTAATATATAGATAAAATAAAAGGAGATTACAGTTCTAATAAAGTATTTATGAGGATTTATTGGTTTGTTAGGGATAAGAGTCATCATGGTTTGGGCCTCCCAACACTTAGGATTTAATTATTTTTAGTTTTGGAAAAAAACAAAATCATATCTGGATATATGTTTGAGTATAGTTTAACTGTTTAGCCTCACATATTTATTTGATGAATTTTTAATTTCATATAAATATAAATGGTATATGTATAAATTATTAAAAATATGACTCAGAAATAAATATTATTCGAAATCAATTTAAAATAGTGATAGAAAATCATAGGATATAAATGCTGGTAGAAAGTTATATAAAGAGGATAAGTGCGACGTGATTAGAAAACCAGCCGCCAAAACTAACCGAACACTACATATTCGAGCTAGATTTCACTATAGCTTAGCTGAATCAAACCATACATTTATTTGGTTTGTTAGGGTTAAAGCTTCCCTAGGATTAAGGCTCCTAACACTTACGGTTTAGTCTCTTTTAATTTGCAAAAAAAATAAAAAAATAGATATATTTTTTAGTATAGTTTAATTTGTTTAGTCTCACATATTTATTTAATGATATTATAATTTCCTACAAATATAAATGACATGTATAAATTATTAAAAATATGACTGAAAACTTATTTTCTATCAAAACTAAATATTATTCGAAATCAATTTAAAATAATGATAGACGATCATAATATATAAATGTTGGTAAAGAGTTACATGAAAAGGATAAGTGCGATGTAAGTATAAAACTACCCGCCAAAACTAATCGAACACTACATATACGAGCTAGATTTAACTATAGCTTAGCTGAATCAAATCATACATTTATTTGGTTTGTTAGGGTTAAGGCTTCCCTAGGATTAAAGCTTCCCACACTTAGGGTTTAGTTCCTTTTATTTTGTAAAAAAAAATGATTTTGTGATAAATGTTCTAGTATAGTTTTATTTGTTTTCGTTTCACACATTTATTTGATAAATTTTTAATTTTCTACAAATATAAATGACATATGTATAAATTATTTAAGAAATATTTAGCTAAATAACAAAATATTAAATAGAAATTAGAAAAATGAAAAAAAACTGGGACTCCTTTGTAAGACAATAGGTGGTTTAGCTTAGAATTTTGTCATTTTCCTAATTACCTCATAATTCTTTGTTATCGAACCCAATTTCTCATTATTAAATATATGACAGAAAAATTATTTTCTATGAAAACTAAATATTATTGGAAATTAATTTTAAATAGTGATAGACGATTATATGATATAAATGCTAGTAGAAAGTCATATGAGAAGGATAAGTGCGACGTGTCTATAAAACCATCCGTCAAAACTAACCGAATACTACACTATACATACGAGCTAGATTTCACTATAACTTAGTTGAATTCAAACCATATGTTTGATTGATTTGTTAGGATGAAGGCTTAAGACTTCCCACACCTTAAAGTTAAATTCCTTATAATTTGCAAAAAAATGATTTTTTGTTTAGTATAATTTTATTTGTTTATTCTCACATATGAATTTGATGGAATTTTAATTTTCTACAAATATAAATAGCATATATATATAAATTATAAAAAATAAATTAATGCTATTCTTTTTAATTTGTTTTACTTCAGTATAAATATTAAATGTAGACATATATACAATCAAAATTTATTAATTTATATAAAATAAAATTTGATTCTTAAAATGTTTTTACCCATGCTAGGTGCCGGTAGAAAGCTAGTAAATTTATAAAATTTATTTAAGAGCATTGTCATACCATTTCCAACGGAGAAACTCTCACCAGTTTTTGAGCATTAAAAAATTTAAATAAATGAGTACAGGAAGAGAGAAAAGATGAAACGATCCTCCAGGAGTTTTTCTAGAAACGATTCTTCCAAATGTCTTATGTTGATGGTTCAGGTTTTTAAATTAATTATTTTATTTAATTATATTCAAAAGTATTAATTTTATTTTTAAATTAAAAAACTTTTGTAAGAGCTTCTTCTACGTTAAAGATGCTCTGAGACATATTATTTTGATATCTAGTATAAAATCTTTTTAGTGTAAATGTGTAAAATCATCTTTAATGGAGAGCTTTTGCATAGTATCAACAACATTAAATAATAAAAAGTAATAAAGAAACAAAAGAGAGAAAAAGAAACATTTCAGCAGAAAGAAACGATTCTTTTAGTCTTAAGAACTTCTCTGTCACATGTGTTACTACTATTGGTCCATTATTTTGTTAATAATTAAATAAATCATAAAACTAAAATAAAATCACTAAAATACTGTATTTAAGAAACCTATAAGGTATTGCCGTTAAAGATCCTCTAATACATGTAGTACAGCGAAAGACTCGTGAGGATAAGAAAATATCTTAAAAAGTTAATATCACAATTAATATATTATTGTCACATATATTAATTTCCAAGATATGAATATAATACACATTAATAGATACTCCCTCTGTTTCAAAATAGTGGTCATTCTAGGTTGTTTCACACATATTAAGAAAATATATTAAAAATCTATTTTATCCCTAATTAATACAATGTTTTATTTGATATAAGTAATTAATAAGTTTAAAAGTAGGGATAAAAATAGAAAAATTAGTCATAAATGTGCATTGAAATTGCAGAATGACAACTAATTTGAAACAAGAAAATAAGGCTAGAATGACAAGTATTGTGAAACGGAAGGAGTAATAGATTGAGGTATTAACTTCTCAAGATCTTCTTTGTATATAGACACATGCACTCCTATAAATATTTTTGCACAATAAACCAGATAAAGCCACAAAACCCAAACTACAACAACACAAATAATCAAAACAGAAATGAACAAATCGATCTTTATAGCTTGTGTAATTGCGATCACCACTTTAACATCAACTTTTAATGTCAAAACAGTGCATAGTTTAACGCTGTGTCAAGAAGGACTGAATGCATTAAAACCGTGTTTGGCGTACCTTTATGCATCTCCTGGTGTTAATCCGACACCAGAATGTTGCCAAGGCTTAGACAAGACGAACCGTGCTGTTAAAACGTTTGAAGATCGTCGAGACATGTGCATTTGTTTGTCGAGTGCAGCAGTAATTACTACAGCCCATCCTAACAAGTTTGTCATTTTGCCTCAATTGTGTGGTGTTACCTTATTCGCACCCGTTGGTCCAAAATTTAATTGTGATAGGTAATCTTATTATTTTAAATTGAAGTATATTTTGTTACTTTGCATTTTTTATTACAATTTAATTTTGAGAATATTTATCTCCTAATTTTTTTAATGTTTTTTTTTGTGCAGCATTAAATTTTAAGGTGAAGAAATTTTTTTTTGTGAAGTCCTAAAATGGATATATTAAGTTTGATAATAAAAAATGAAGATGTTAGATAATTTTTTTTATTTGTGTTTTCCCTTTTTGATGTTATGTACAATAAAGTTCTTAAAATATTACTCCCGCTGCTTCATAGTAATTGTCATTATATGCTTTTTTTATTTTGTTTCAAATTAGTTGTCATTTTATATTTCCAATGCAGATTTATGATTGGTTTTTTATTTTTATTCCTACTTTTTAACCTTATTAATTATTTATGTCAAACAAAACATTGTATTAATTAGGAGTAAACTAGAAAATTTAATTGTTTTACTCCCTCCGTTTCAAATTACTTGTCGTTCTAGAGGATTTCACACAAATTAAAAAACTATTAAATTTTCAGTCTTACTCCTAATTAATACACTATTTTGTTTGATAAAAATAATTAATGAACTAAAAGTTAAGGACAAAACTGGAAAAATTGATCATAAATATGCATTGAAATTGCAGAATGACAACTAATTTGAAACAAGAAAATAAAGCTAGAATGACAAGTATTGTAAAACGGATGGAGTATTAATTTGTGTGAAAAAGTCTAAGACAACTATTTTGAAAGGAAGAGAGTATAAAAGAAGACTTCAATTTTGTTTCTACCTTTTCCGGGGGTAATGGGGAAAATACTTTTACTTTAATGTTTAAGTGAATTTGCTTTCGAATGTTGGCGGAAATCTATGATTTTAGCTTCCCGCTTATTTTTTTTTCTTGGCGTAATTAAAATGCTATTATATAATTCCCTAATCTGGAATACTCATTTTAATAGCAATTGCGGAAACCGAATACTCATTATAATCCCTAATCTAGAATACTCATTATATAATCTCATATTTCTTGTAGTGATGTATTGGTCTATCAAATGAATTATTTTCTATTTTGACATTTATTTTCTATCCAATGATTTATTTTCTAAATTTTCAATAATATAGTTAATATTATTATTTATAGAATATAAGAACAATGAACAAATGGCAAAATTTTCTCCAAACTGAATTTTTATTCTGGTTAAAAATACTGAGAGAAATAATCTTCTAGCCATCGAAATAGAAGCATGTACATAAATAGTGTTTATAAAAACCAAGTGAAGTCACCCATTGCTTCCTCTTAGTTAACAAAGTGACGTAAATAGGTAGGATCACGAGTGGTTGGCAACAATTAAATTGGGCATCGTAAGCTAATTATCAATTTTGGGGGTGTTGTTCCAATCAAGCGTATGAGTTCATGTCCTTTCACCACCACATATATCAAACGTGAAGTTTCCCTAACGATAGGACCACCACTCTGAGGTTACTCAGCCAAGGGAAGTCAATTTATGTGTAGAATGGTCTTGTTGGATGGTCTATCAAGAATCAATACCATTTTGTCCAAACGAAGAATAGTTATCACATGAAGCTCGTGCTCTTTTTTTCTTTGGTAAATTAATCTATGTATCTTAGAGATTCTGCTCTCCTTTCATTAACAAGCCGTTTTTGCTGTCAGATTTCTGATCAGATACTTTTAAAATCTTGTTATTATTCTTGTTTGAAAAAGATGTTTGAGAGAGAGAGGAAGAAGTCAAATTTCACATGAAGATATTTGATTGAAAATACTACTAAACTTCTTACACTGTGCGGTCTCGTAATGCACTGATAAATACAGAAATAGAAGAAATCAAATGGATCATAAAGCCATCTCCATCGGCTAGAAACTCTCTCAATCTCTAACATATTATATTTTAATACATTGTATTATATTTAATTTTTTATTTAAATTTTAAATTATTAAAAAAAAATATTGAACCAATCCTATAACTATACGCGGCAACTCAGTCTCTCACAAAGTGCAGAAGAGTTTCTCATATGAGATATGTCTCTAATAGTTTTTTGTGCTTTTTAATACTCTTTCTGTTTCTAAATAATTGATTTTCTAGAGTTTTCACTTATATTAAGAAAATATATTAAATTTTAACTATAAATGTATTATTTTTTGTGCTAAACAATTTCTTATAACTTTTAACCAATAGTAATTCAATAAAATCAATTAAGATATTTTGAAATTCACAATTCATCTTCATTACTTAATAAAAATTACATAGAAAATGTAAAACATCAATTTTTTAAAAATAACTTTTTTTCCAAAACATCAAATATTTAGAAACGTAAGGAGCAGTTTTAATTTTTGTATTACTTAGAAACTTCGTTAGATTCCCCCAATGAAGATGGTATAAGAAAGACATGTATCCAAATGAAGCACCAAAGTCTTTGGTTAATACAGATTTATGTCCCATACAAAATCTGGCATAAGATTAATTAATCATTGGTCCATCGTTCCAGTCTTCCAGAGTTAAATCGAAAATCTAAAGTAGCTGCATGATCACAACTTTTAAGCATTTATAAGACTAGAAATTGATCTGCGATTTGTTTGCGCGGATTTATTACTATTATGTGTTTTATTATTGTTGTTTTGTGGATTTTTTATACGATATTTTACCGTTTGTTTAGTTATTGCTCACTATGACGTGCTTTCTCCTTATCTAATATAATATTTTAATGTTTCCTTTAAGTGAAATTTTGAGAGGCTGACACTTGTCACTTTTGGTGTTAACAATTTTTTATTTTTAATACCTTATTTTTACTTAATTTTGACATTTGTCCCTCTATATATATAAACGTTTTGTAACGTATGGTATTAAATATCAATAATTTATACAACATTTTTGTAAGTTTAGGCCAAGCTGAACTCATCTTGACACACCATTGACAATTTTGTACTAGATTGTTTCTCTATGTAACTAATATTAGAAAATGCATTTAAAAAAAATTGTTATAAACTTCATTTATTGATAAGATAAAAAATAGTTATGAAAAAACTAAAAATATTTTTATTTCACATAAGATCTTGATTTTTATATAGAGTATTTTTATGCAAATACTCATAAAGACATGAATAAAAAATAAATTTATATAAAAAAACTATCATTTTGTTAAAAAAATTGTAGAAGCTATATAAATTTAGATAATATAAAAATCAAATTATGTAAAACAAATATGTGATCAATCAATTTCAAAAGAATTTAAATTTCACTAATTTTTTACATGTAACATCTATAAATTATTGCATATTTCACTCTATAAGTTTTATCTTTTCGGTCACGTGTGGACTCAACATTTTTTTTTATAATAGGGGACACAGACTATAACGAAAATATTTCAAAAGAATACGCTGAATTCTAGAACAAAATTGAAAATATATATTCTTCAAATGAAATTTTTTATATATATCATCATGGTTCACTTTCATATTAAGCATTTAAAACTGATGTTTGAATTTGTATAAATAGAAATTATGAGCATAAATCTTAAACATCATTTAAGTATATCAATGTTAGTTTATATATATAATATTAAAATACTTTTTAAAATCATCTAAATAGTTATTCCGCGCAATGCGTGGACTTTCCCTAGTAACAATGGTGAATCTTTTATCACAACGATAAAAAGATTAATGGAATCACATCTTATAAATTTTTAGTTGATCCTTTTATAATCACAACAGTTGGCAATAACTCTATTTTGTATCTCATAAAAAACTAAAAGATAGGTTAGTTTGATTCAAAAAATAGTTTTTCATTTTTTTAGAGATAATTACTAAAAATTTAGAAAGTCCCATAATTACTCAAACAACTTAGGAGAAATTTTTTTTATTCAAACAATCTTAAATTTTTTGTAAAAGATTTATAAACCTTATTTTTATTTTTAATAACGAAAATGCCATTGACATTTCAAAAAAAAAAAATAATAATATATATATATATATTAAAATAATAATAATGAATTAAATTTTTAATAAAAATTAAACTTTAAATATAAAATTAATTTTAACAAAAACTTATTTAAAAAATAAAATAAAAATTTAATGATAACCTAACTAGTGGATTACTCACACATATTTAAGCAAACAACAGCAGCAAGAGACATGATAAACTGCATTGAAATCGATATATAAAAAAGTAGGGTTTAAGAAAACTTCAATAAGTATGTGGAAGACAAATCTCCAAGCAAAACTCTCAAAACAAGTCTTCAAATCTCTCTCTCTCTCTCGTGTTTCTGTTTTATTCTTCTGTCTCTACTGCTGCGTGGCTCTGATCCCAATCTCCAAAGATGAGTATCGAATCTCTCTCTCACTTTCGATCTTTCTCCTTCGATCTCTCTCCCTTTTTCGTGTGTTGCGGCTCTCTTCGTGATGTATCTCTGCCTGCGTGTGTTCTCCTTTTTATATGCCTTGGGCGGCTGGCCAAAATTAGGGTTTGTTCTGAATTAGGTTTAAATGAACTTTCCATATTGGGATCTTCCAGAAAGCGAAAGCACCACGTTTGGTGCAGGTGCTCCTTCCGGGCAGAATCTTCAAAAAGATTCCATTTTGCTTCTTTTTTCGCCAAGTCCATTTGCAAGACTCCAATCTTTGTTTCCAGCCTCTTTTGTACCTAGAAAGACTCAAAAGAGAACGAAAGACTCGATAAAGACATACAAAATAAGGGTCAAAACGTGCCAAAAACGCATTATATCACATGTTTTTTATTAATTCTGAATTTTTTATTATGTAGAAATTGGGTTTGAAACTGTGGTTAACGATGTTATTCATATAAATATGTGTTATGAATATCATTGTAAGTTTGACCCAACAAAAAAAAAAGAATATCATTGTAAGTTAACTTTAAGAGTTGCCTCATAACAACTCTTTTCCTTCATATTTTTATGATATAAATCAAAATCTTCTTAAGCTTTACGATAATCTAAAGTTTGTTCCTTTATCTTTTGTTCTTACATTTCAATAAAACTTTTTAATGAGCATGAATCTATCTTTGTTTTGAATCTACTAACAGCTAGCACAAAAGCAAAATTGAATTTGCTCAAAACTCATTTTTATTTATTTAGCTAATAACTAGCAATCTCCTCATGTTAAATATATGAGTTATCTCGGTTACTTCTCTTTTACCAACTACGTGTAGATAGAGAGAACAAGAAAGTCATGGAACTAGTAACAAATGTGATGAACTTTGTTAACAAGAAAACAAACCTGTTCCAGGTAAATGACGGTGACCACTGACCAGGGTAGTTGATGAACCACCTGGAGCTTATCTTTCACTGCTTCGAGCTCGAACCAACCTTATAACAATTGTTCTTTTAGTTTTAATCATTGAATATAATCAATATAGTTTAGTGAACCTACGTTTTCGTAATGTCATATTACCACTGACTTACCTTCTTACTATTTTTTATTTATTGAAATGAACATGGCTAGAAGGGAGACCAATAAAGACATCTCCAAACGCCTATTGCAAATCCACTACGATCTTAAGTGCTCTCTGCATTATAGATTTATAGTTTGGCATATCAAAAGTCTAAAACAACCAAAACATAAACCAACCCAAAAAAAATTATGAAAATACACTGCATTTTTGTTTTTGGGAGAAAATATACACTACATTGTTAAAAGCTAGAATTGGATCTAATTGTAAAACATACAAGGAAGTATGCTTGATTTGAAAGTGTAGTAGATCAAAACGGCGTGTACTTGGCAGGAAGAGTTTCATGGCAGTGAAGCTATTGGTGGTGAGCCTCAGGGAGTATGCTTGATTTAAAAGAATAGAAAGACAAAGGATCGAACGTTATGACTTGATGAAAGTGGGAGACATTTAAACTGAGAGTCTTAGCGGCATCTTGGAAATCTAAGCATTACGGGGATACGAGCCGATAAAATCTCTTTGTGGATTGGAGATCAAACGGTATGACTTGGATATATTTCATACAGTATTTTCTTTTTTTGTGTATGAATGTAAAATTTTATTCAAACAAAACCTTTTTACAATAAATGTGTTCTGTTTTTGAAGAAAATTAGAAATCTAATACCGAAAAGAATAAAAAAAGGTTGAAGGTTGGTTAGTATGAGTCAATAGCCACTTCTCCATAGCTTTCGCATAGGTGTAGTCTCCTGCGTTGCGAATCAAGTTGATGCGATTCTTGTCAATTGCCTTGATGATGATGGATGTGATCGGCTGTGCACTTTCTCCATGTCGTCGTTCCTCTCTCTCCATATATGGTACACGGTCGTTTGGAATGCATAACGGAGCAGAAAGAAATTGTATTTTGGTAGGTTGGATGTAAGAAGATTGATGATTTGGTTCATGTCAGTCGCATGGTCCAAGTCAAGGAGTTTCTACATTGTAGCCCTCCATATCTCCTTGGATATACAACATTCGAAGAAGATATGGTTTTGCGTTTCTTCCTCATCTCGACAAAGAATGCATTCACCATTCTGATTCACGTTCCATTGCCTCATACGATCTGCCGTAGCCAACCTGTTTTGGATAGCAAGCCATGTAAGAAATGCATACTTGGGAGTTGCGTGAGTGAACCAAACTCCTTTGTACCAAATCTTTGTAGGTTGAATTGTACGGATTAGTCTCCAAGTGTTCCGCGTGACAAAACATTGCTTGTATACATCTTGTATACCCACATTTAAGTAAAATATGTTGTATTTCATATTTTCTAAAAATGAAATGTGGTATTTTCTGATGGTTAACGTGACAACGCCAGGAAAGATCAATTTTAATTTTATATATAGATCGGTATAACTATATAGTTCATGGATGAATAAGCACAACTATTCTAGTTCATGTATGAATTATACATGAAACAACCCGACCCGTTTTTTTTTTAAAATACATTGGACTCGAATTAATGTTCTCATAAACATTAACTCTCAAAATCCAATCAAACCAACACCCCATCAAAATAGACATCACCCGCGGAAAATCACATAACCAATTAACACATTTCAATCAATGAATAACTCAATTCATAAAAACCAATTCCAGAATTCAATAAATCTCAATATCGATCTCAATGCAACAATCCAGAATTTACTAACAACCTAGCAATTCTAACAATGCAATAATCAAGCAACCGAGACTCTAGATCATCTTCTCTTCCCGACCATGATCCCACGATCACACTTTGTTTATACCTGCATCACATGGTTAAACGAGATGCATGAGTATTATCACAAATACTTAGTGAAACGGTCATCCCATCTACTTGGCTATACACACAGGCATAAACAAAAGATACAATACCAGGATGAGCAATCAACAATACACAACACGAACAACCAACGAAAATCAGCACATCAGCCCGTGCGTCGATCGACACACAACCCCGGTGTCGATCGATGCACTGTTCGTGTGTCGATCGATGCACAGCTCGTGTGTCGATCGATGCACAGCTCGTGTGTCGATCAACACACCCTTGCAGAGTCCAGGAATCGAACCTATCCTCTCATGGATCGATTCCAGAACGTATCACATAGATCTCGTGCACAAAACCCACCAATACAAGCACAAATCCATACAAACAACACAATCAATTGTATTCTATCAATTCCTTTA
Organism: Arabis hirsuta; assembly: GCA_964056655.1. Taxonomy (NCBI): domain Eukaryota; kingdom Viridiplantae; phylum Streptophyta; class Magnoliopsida; order Brassicales; family Brassicaceae; genus Arabis; species Arabis hirsuta. Next base: position 1,127,466 of record OZ053301.1, read on the forward strand.
CCCAGATAAGCTATGGTCACGCACTCACCTTGGTTATGGAAAGGAAAAATGAATGAACTACGAAGAACACTCAAAATCAGATCTCCAAATCCGAAACCTCTTCTCCTTCGCGAAGGATGAGCACCAAATCACCTATCCCGAGCCTCCCAACACACAATATGAGCTTTAAGGATCAAGAACAGGAAGAAATCAACAATGACTCTTCTTTCTCTCAAATCCTCTCTCAAAAACTCTCTGGAAACTTCTGGAACTCTGAGGAAAATAACGAAAACGTGGCCCACATCCCTTTTATAGGGAAACTTTAAGGTTTTCCTTTATCCGACCCGCAAACCTACGATTAAAATCGAACCAACCGGTTCAATTCCACCTTGCGTCGATTGATTCACGATCAAAATCCTTAAATTTTGGTTCGCGGTCGTTACAATATGACCACAATAAATTTGATTTTGGTTCAACATAAATACGCTAATACCGACTAGAGTCACTAGACTATACAAAGTTAATTATTTTGTTTGGTTTGATTTATTTGTTTATTGGTCAATTTATCTACCACTAGTATTTCGTCTTCGAAAGTGCTCAAATGAAACATGGAATAAAGATAAATCTATTTGTTTCGTATGAATGCTATATATGGCGCATGCAAAAAAAAGTTTTTGAAAAGTGGTTTTTATGAATGTTAATGAGGAATTTGTAGTCGAAAGTCAAAATGAAGAGAAAAAAAGAAAAACCATAGTGTTTCCATTACTTTTTTCTTCGAGAAAATAGTGATGTAGAAAAAAAATCATTAGTGGGAAGCCCAGACTCTTTTCTTTTACTTCATCGCATTCACATGAAATCTCATACTCACCCTTCTAATTATAATATAACAAAGATGAAAAAGACATAATATATAAAAAAAATTTCTTTCTAAAATACGTATTGCTAATGAAATCAAACTCTAATTTAATGGGACAACTGAACGCTACAAGGCTCGATTAGTTATTCTTAAAATTCAGCAAGAAGAGGGTCTCGATTACACCAAGATATTTGTTCCCATTGCAAAAATGACTACAGTTCGTTTATTTTTGATTATGCGGAGCAATGGTTATTCTTACATGAAAATCTCTCTAAGGAAGTATACATGAAGCCTTCATTCAGATTTCCATACTCTGATTCGTCAAAAGTGTGTAAATCGAAGAAGTCAATTTTATGATCTTCCGCAAGAATATATATTGGTCCTCTCGCGTATTTTTTTTGGATATTGAAGTTGTTCAACGCGCGAATGGACTTGATTTCAGCGTAATACACATTTAAAACCATCAATAAGTGGTCTTCTCGGGAGAAAGCCGTTGATTTTTTCCACTCAAATTATTGGCTTTGTTAAGGACTACTGGTGAGTTTAATGGAAGTGATTGTTGGTTATTGAATATGCAAATGAGAGTTTAGTAAAACCTAATTGATTAACAAAGTTGATCATTATCCATTGAAAGAAGATTTTTAATTGAACATGAAAGAACAATGCAAGCACGATTTACAAGGTCAAATTGATCAATATGGTCAACCGTACATCTAGGCCAATTTCTCCTAGCACGTAATGTAACTCATACAACAACATGAATCGAGCTCGTAATCTAGAAAAAAAAAAGTGTCACGAATACAAGAGGAAAGAGCAGCACATGTAGCTCCTTCTTCTTAAACACATTTCAATTGAATCTGTCCACTGCGATTTTATTTATGGTTGGCCACTATTAATGTGTTATATGACAAAAATACCTGCTTTTCCACCATATTTTTTAGATTAGTCTGTGTTTTGGTATGGAATTTCTCGACTATAAAAAAAACTTGATTAATACTTTAAAAAAAGTTATTCTTAATTAAGTCTTTTATGCTCTACAATTGTGCCTAATTCAAACTCTTGCATCATTATCTGATATCTCGATTCATACCTTATTTTAGCTCAATCATTGATCTTGTTTACTCTTGCTTATTGTTTTTCGCTTTCGTTTATTGCTTATTTACTAGTTCACTGTCTTTCGTAATCATTAGTGCGCTATAACCAAACCTATTTATTAATAATATGTAAACATCACACACTATCATTATGGGGACCAAAAACGTTATACGTATCCTAATATCCACATCTATTTTTGTAATATCAAATTTATTTATTAAAAATACTTCTCTTTGTTCTTATTTAGAGATATGAGCTGGCTGCTTGCATATCCAAACATAAGATTCATACAATTGTTTGTACTCTTGCTAAGATTCAAATATTTATAATATTTGTGGACATTCTTTTGTTTTTATTTTTAGACACTAGTTAGCTTGGTTGGGGTACCCAGATATAAGAAACATACAATTGTTTTTGTCTACTAGTTACATTCAATTATTTTTGTATCTTTCTTAATATTTATTAACATTGTCATCTTGTGAATCCCATCGAAATTTGTGTGGATGATCTCTCTTACTCGTAAAAGGATTATTTTGGTCTTGCGTTATATCCAACTTATGCGTTCAATATTGAATAATATGAGATGCATTTCAACAAGACAAAATAAAATAAATGAGATTCGTGTATGAGTATGACTAATGATTTTGGATGGTAACTACAAAACAAGAATTTTATCCCCAAAAAAAAAACTACAAAACAAGAAGACTATAATAATGAGATAAAACGAAATTAAATAACGTGGACTTAGACCTTGATTTTCTTTTCTTTTTTTGAGTTCGAATGAATGGAAAATCTCTAACTAAACTAAAAATGAAGAATGATTTGAGTTTTTAGATAATTTTGGTTAAATCTAGATTAAGATTTTGTATTTTTAATTAGCGAAATCTTATAAAATATTTTAAAATCATTATAAATTTATGATTAATATAATTTTAGTAACAATAGATTTGAATGTGTTTTTAAAAAACATTACTTTTTAGAGGTGAAACTAGGAGAAAATCGGAGATCATGTCTTTACACATACATTTTTGTCCAATTTTATATTAATATGTATACCGACTACAAATACCATATGGGTTATATTGTGAATTATAGTTTTTAATGGTCATTTGCCTAACTTTTCCGAAAGAAATTTTTTTTTATTTACTTCTTACTTTTTTCACGTCAACAAAGTATATATTCCTTCCATTCTTACAAGATAGATGTTTTTGTTGTTTTTATACATATTAAAAAAAACAATTAATAATTTATAATAAATATATTGATTTTTATAATAAACAATTTTTAAAAAATTTTAACCAATAGTATTTAAATATTGTTTTTGAAAACTATATTTTTTACAAATAACTGACAAAATGCGTAAAAAACATAAAATAATATATCTTTGTGGAACAAATTATTTTGTAAATTTTTTATTTTTTTTAGGAACTGAGAGAATATATAGTAACCTTAATATAGTGTGAGTGGGAAATAATTATATTATTTAATCTCATTCAATCATTCATATTAACTATACTATTAATTGGATGAGTCATCCCCAAAATCTATTGGTGTGTCCCCTCCATGTGAGGCGAGCAAAAATCTCACATTCTTTACATTTCATTAATCGTTGTCCCAAGTCAACACAATCTCACTACATTTCACACTCAGAACTCAAAAGCCTCCCAAGATTCTACATTATTTAATTTATCTTAGCATGAATATATGGTAATTTGTCGTTTTTGATTCCCAAGTTTCTTTATATAAAATTGGTTACCTACACAATAGTGCTTCTTCTTTTTCACGTCGGTCACAACTTGTGGTTCATTTCTGCACATTCTTATGTTACGACAAAACCAGTAACTGATATGACAGATAACAGCATGGAAAATCGGAGACACCGTAGAAAATGAAAATACTTCTTTTCTTGTTATCGACACAGTGGAGATTGGAAAAGAATATTATCACTTTTTATCAACATTCTTGACATATTCAAACATAACAGCATGGTGGTAAAAGAAACATGTAGTCATAGCCAACTTGCTTTGGATATAATAAAACATTTTTTAAATTGTAGTGACATAACTCAGTGAAAGAGAAATGGCTAGGGTTTCCACAGTAGTGCTCTCAGTGCCGTCTCAAAACTTTTAAGGATCTATGACGAAAACAAAAATATTTTAGGCTTTTTTAGTATAAAATTTATTTTTGGGGCTTTTCCGTATAAATTTTTTAAAAAAAATTAGGCCTCTTTTCTTTTACAAAAACTGAAATTTTTGGCGCAGGCCCAGGGAGTAGGCCCCATTCGCCACCCCTTAGAGCCGGCACTGAGTGCTCTCAATCGGTGACTCCCTCTTTGATTGAAACTCTGGAAGCAATCGACGACAATTCTCCAACTTGATCGCTCATTATATATTCAGTTGCCTTCGAATCCATTCCAAAGATGTCATTTTGAGTTTCTATCCAAGGAGGAGATAGTAGAGTGGCCGATAGGGTAGCAAATGTGACACAAACAAGTTTGTTCGTCACACAAAAATGTCATTTTTTAATCAAGAGCCAATAGCTCAACTGATAAAGATTTCAGATAAAGTCTAGAAGTCGCTGGTTCGAAACCTAAAGGTGGCTGGTTCGAATAGTTATTGGGACGAAACTAATATTATATGCTATGGTTTCGGACATGGGTGATTATGGATTTTGGCTGGTAATTCAAAAAAACAAATGTCATTTTAATTTGTTTGTTCGTAAAAAAAGTGTCACGCTTGATCCACTAAACAAATCTACATCTCGTAGTTATGGTATCAACTCGATTTTTTACTTGATTTTTACGCGACCACTTTTTTCTTTGTCAACAGACGAACCATTTTCTCAAAAGAAAAAAAAACATATGAACCACTTTATTTTCAACTTGTTAAGTATACGAATCTTCCATAATTTATTAAAACTATTATTTATTAAAATTAGAGATTGTCCACGCGTTATATAGATTTAAAAATTAACAAGATAAAATATAGTATAATTCTAATTTATTGATTATTAAGAGGTTTGGTTTAATAATCTAAAAAAATTATGAAATTTGAAAATTAACCCATGTTTTTAAGTTTTTGAAAACTAACTTTTTTACTATTGAAAGATAGTAAAATTTTATAAATTTTAGAATTTATAGTTATAATAAAATACTTTAAAATAGATTGGATAAATTGTTGACCACTACTACTCTAAATGACTCTCAAATTAGCACCAACTATATTGTTTTTGTCATTGAGTAGCTGCAAAGATTAAAATATAGTAGAAATGTAAAATCGATTTTTATTCGAGCCTATAAAAATATATTATCAAGTTGAATTACTAATGTACAAGTTCTTATATCTACAAACATTCCATCAATTGTCACTAGAAGAAGATCTTATGCATTTGTTAGAATCATCAATGACTCATGTATCTTATGATTGTGCATGAATTTCACCATCATTTTAACTATATGTTGATTAAGTTCACATTTTCAGATTTTTTTTTAATTATTTTTTGGTATCCAAGTCTACAATTCTCTCTGAGCATGGATAACACAAGACCATTCCTTATACTAGAACGTAAAATTAATTCAATCAATCATTTATTATTGAGCAAAATATAAGAATGTCGGTAAGCCAAAACAATAGTGAGCTTAATTTTTCAATAATCAACTATTAATGAGAGACTGAATCAAACGAACTAACATTATATAACTTGAATACAATTTTTTGGAGTTCATCATTCTTAATCTTTTCACAGTTTTTTATAATTTTATATTTTATATGCAATCTATATTTTTCTCTTAGAATTGATCATGTGAAATGATATCATTTTTTATTTTGTAAACTATAGTTTAATAGAAGTAATTAGATTTAAAAGCAATTATATATTTAAGTTTAGAATATTTTGATAATCTTAATTACTAAAGAAAAAGTTAGTTTTCAAAATTTTTGAGAAGATGGGTTAGTTTTTAAATAAGACAAAAATTTTGTAATATTATTACAAATTTCCTCTTGATTATTTGTGTATTTGATATGACAAAAAGTTATTGTTTTAGTAAATAATTAGTTAGGTTAGAAGATTAAGAATTTGAAGTAAATTGTTGGACATATACAATGTTATATGTGAAATAATAAATTGTTCATTAATATAAACTACATCGTATGCATATGAAAGAATATATTCTTTTGCACAAATATGCAACTTGTATGTCTTTATTAATATTCACTACGGTTCCCTAAAAAAATTATTGGTTGTTTTTTTTTCTTTCATCAAATACGTTTATAAAAAAAAATTGTTTAGACAAGTTGTAGTATATTTGCTTGTATCGAGATATCTACATCATCTCAACAATGCTGAAATGCATCTTTGTGTTTTTTTTCGTTAGAACTTTAAATTGTAAAGAGAGATTAATTGATGCTTTATTGTATTCTTTTTGTCTCACTCGTTTTATCGCTTTACTCCGATTTTTATCTTTCACATCGATTCATTGGTGAATTATTAGGTTTTTCTTGATTCACAATTTGAAGTGGAGTGAGTAAGGTTTTATTTCGAGAGTATTTGTTGGAAGATGATTGACAACGTTTGCATTCTTAGAACCTTAAAATTCCTAAAATCACTAACTAATTTTCTTTTTTTGAGAAAATTTGAGAAATGACACTTTTCAAGTGCCACTTTTCAAAAGTGCCAGATTTTCAAAATCTTTGCAAAAATGCCCATTTTTCAAAATTATTTACTCATTAAATCATTTATGTTTTGGGTAATTATTTTGTATTACGATTTAGTTTTGAGGGTTTGGAAGTTTTTAGGGGTCAAAACATTTTTCAGAGTTTAGAATTTTAAGATTTAGGCTCTAAAAATTCATAATATAAATAGTGATACTTTTACAAATGGACAATCCATAGTAGTATTTTTGCAAATGTACACACCAAAAATGACATTTTTGCAATGGACTCTTTTTGTTTTGTTAATGTTACTATTCTTTTTAAAGTTTTTTGTGATTTTTGTTTTAAAATTTTAGTTACCTATATAAAGTTTTAAATGTTTTTGTATAGTATATTGTTGGGTTTAATAAATAAAATATATATTTTTTAAAATGTTAAAAGTTTATAATAACATATTTAATTTGAAATTATAATTTTTGGTGAATATCAAAGAAAGAAAAAAGATAACGCTTAAAGTATTATTGACTTATTATACTGAAACTGGTCATCTTTATATTACACTTTAATTTTTGGAACTAACTTACATTAGATTTATTTATTAAATTATAGGAATTAATTGTTAAAATTATTAAAAATCTTAATTTTTTCAATAAATAAATTAAAAAAACAAATATCAAAAGAATAGATGACAAATAACATCCTCTCATGATTTAGGTTTAGAAAAACCTTAAAATATTTTTGGAATTAACTTACCTTAGACTTAACTATTAATTGTAGAAATTAATTATTAAATTTGTTAAAAATATTTGATTTTTTTTAATTTTCAATAAATAAATTAAAAATATATATCAAAAAAATAGATAACACATAACATTCTCTTATTACTTGGATTGAGAAAAACTTTGAAATATTATATAAGAAATCAACTGATTAGAAAATCAGACAATTATCTAGGCCAAACATCTTTTAAATCATTACACAAACTTGAATTTCGGAAGGTAACTTTTTAAACTAGTTTAATCGATAAGAAAAATATTCATCATCATAGTGATATCCTTAACAAGTTGGAAACTTGTGAGTTGTGTCACCCAAAGAAAAAATGTTAGCAATTGTGTTTGCATGACGAAATGATTTTCTTAGACACATGCGATGATCCTTAAAAATTATATTATTCTTTTATTATTATTATTATTATTATTATTTTCTGGGCAAAGAGTTTATTGATTTATAGAAATTACAAAGTCATTATCCACAATTTTTCGAAAGCAAATTATTACGTAAACAGATATATGCGCTATACATATAATGAAAAAGATTTTTTAAGAAAAATGATTTTTACGATACTTTTTGTAGACAAACATTATTCGCTAACGAATTACTAAATTCGTTATTATTCACTAACGAACTCAATCTTACTAAATTCGTGATCACTGGATAGCATTTTATGTCTAAACTTTTGACTTGTACACCACAAAACAAAACTCAATGCTTACACAAAACATTCTGAAATTTGTTCAACCCTATACCAACACTTCCGTATCAGAATCCTTTTAGTAATGGTTGACTTTGGGGTTTCTTACATTTAAAACCAACTTGTCACATCCTTTACTAAGAAAGTATTCTCTAGCGTACTTCCATGATGGTTTTCTTATGGGTCGTTGTCTCCACAACAAATCCCTTAAGATTTGTACAAAGCAACATTGATCTACCATATATTCACGATGATCACCGATAAATTCCCCAAAACTAACCATAGAAATTAGGATAGACATAAAACTGACGAAAACCACCATATCACAACCGACATGGTTGCCGGAATACACACTTCGATTATGCCAACAAACCATCCGAAAATGACTTAATATGTTACGATCGATGAAAGTTGAAGGAGAAATAGGTCACTGAACGGATGCGAATGAGGTTTTAATCAAAGGATAATGACATTAACTTACTGTAACCACCGGATTACGACGAAAAGGAGACCATCGTCGAAAAACTCTGCTTGAGAACGACGAATTACATATAGATTTGCGCATTTTTTTCCGTCTATTTATACCAAACAATGACTTGAAGATAAAGTAAAAGAGAGATCCGGCGGCCGAGAAAAATTCAAATGAATACTAGGGTTATGAGATGGTGGGATTTTTTGGTATTATTATATGCCCTTTTATTATTATTATTATTATTATTATTATTATTATTATTATTATTTCTAAAATAAAATAAAAATTCGCTTTTGTTTTTGTAATTTGGATAAAAAAGAAAAATATGCAAACTTATTGCATATGATGAATTAGAGCACGAGGACTTTTGAAATCATAAGTTGAAAACAAAACAGTAGTAACTTGCATCAAAGTCTCTGACCCTCCACAAAATCCTTACTCATCATCATTCAATGCTTCAACTACACACTTGTTACCAAAAAATAAAACCGCAATAATCCAACAAAATCACCACTCTTCCTTCATTCTCTTTCTAACTTTCAACATTCCCCAACAAAAATTAAAAGACAAAACAACTTTTCTTGAATCTGTTCAGTTTCTTGGTTCAGAACAAGAAAAACAAAATGATCATGAAGAAGAAGAAAGGCAACAACTTTAAGCTCCTAACTCTGCTTCTGTTTCTTGGTTTATGCATTGGAGGAGACTGCATTGGAATCGGAATCGGCGTCGGAGATGGTGGAGTTTGGGTCGGTGACGGCGACGGCGGCAGCGGCGGAGGAAACCCTAATCCCGATCCAAAGCAAGAGACAAATGCAGCTTACAAAGCTCTTCAAACCTGGAAATCAGCCATTACAGAAGACCCATCTGGTGTTCTTAAGACATGGGTTGGTTCAGATGTTTGTTCTTACAGAGGAATATTCTGTTCTGGTTCTTCTATAATCTCCATAGATCTAAACAAAGCAAATCTCAAAGGCACCATTGTTAAAGACCTCTCTTTACTCTCAGATTTAACCATTCTCCATCTCAATAGCAACAGATTCTTTGGTTCAATCCCAGATTCTTTCAAAACCCTAAATTCTCTTCAAGAACTCGATCTAAGCAACAACAAATTCTCTGGTTCTTTCCCTAAAGTCACAACCCTTATCCCAAATCTTGTTTACCTCGATCTCCGGTTTAACGAGTTCACCGGTTCGATTCCTGAAAATCTCTTCAACAAACAATTAGACGCGATTCTACTCAACAACAATCAATTCACCGGAGAAATCCCAAGTAATCTCGCTTACTCATCAGCCTCGTTGATCAATCTCGCTAATAACAAACTCTCCGGCGAGATTCCGACGAGTTACGACATAACCGGATCGAAATTGAAGGAAGTTCTGTTCTTGAATAACCAGTTAACCGGATGTATACCGGAATCGATCGGTTTACTCTCCGAGATTGAAGTGTTCGATGTTAGTTTCAATTCCTTGATGGGTCATGTTCCTGAGACGTTATCTTGTTTATCGGAGATTGAAGTTTTGAACTTGGCACATAACAAATTCTCCGGCGATCTTCCCGATTTGGTTTGTTCTTTGAAGAATCTGATAAATCTTACTGTTGCTTTTAATTTCTTCTCTGGGTTTAGCTCTGCGTGTTCGAGAGTTAGCTCTGGGTTTGATTTCACCGGAAATTGTATTCCCGGTAAAGGTTATCAGCGACCGGAGCCGGATTGTTCGGCGATTCCCGGTGGTGCTTTGAGTTGTTTGAGGATTCCGGCGCAGCCGCTAACGTGCGCTGCGATTAGTGTTGGATTGAAAGTTGTTGCTTCATCTCCATGAAAAATATAAAGTTTGAAGCTTTTTTTTTTATAAAGAAGTTATATTTTGCTAAGATTTGTTTAAAAAGTTACTGATTTTAGTAGGATTGAGTGCTAATTTATTTCTCATTTTGAATCCAGTTTTCTTCTTGTAATCGGATCTTTCTAAAATGAATCAATCTTGATCAGGATTTGTTTTTTGACCCGAAAAAGCAATTGTTGTTGGATGGGGAATTTATTGTGAGAGTTGTGTTAATTAGCAAACTAACTGTTATTCAATAAATGAATGAAATGGAATTGGTCATGTTGTTGGTCCAAAATTGGTTCCGTCTTGCCTAACCCAATAAAAAGAAAACTATTACAATAAGCAAAGGCAAATTTCTCAAACAAAAAAATAAGCAAAGGCAAAGATCCAAAAAACATATGAAAAGAAAAAAGAAATGTGATGAGAATTCAAAAACTCCATTATTAATGACTAGGTAGGAATCAAAAGAGATTATCCGACACCAACTTACATACATGGAAAAAACCTCGTGTTCTTGCTTATTTAGCAAGTTTTTTTTATCACATACATTATTACAACATCCGTGTACAGTTTTGAGCAATCTGATTCTGATTCAAAAGGAATACAAGTGACATATTTATCAACAAGACATTTTATAGACCAAAATTTAGTGTGTAGGGGAGATAAACATCGTTTTGAACCATTTAGTTCTATAAAACGAACATCGTCATGAGCCAAGATACCCATCCAAGCCCACTCACTTTACCCTGTCTGTACATATGGGTCCAAGCCTACGATATTCAGTCGAACTATGAGAAAATTGATTAACAGAAGAAAGAAAAATTACTTAGAATTATGAATTTTTCCATATCTCATTAAGGTTTAATTCGACCGACTCATACATGTATAAAGAGACCTTGTATTTCTTTTTCAAAGAGGTCTCCAGTTCAGTAATACACAAAACTTATCCCGATTTTCTTCATCGTTTGATTAATTCTTGAGTTAAAATACTTAGAAACCTAGCTCCTCTAATTGTTTGGAAGAATCCGAATAGTTTAGGGTATTAGGATTCACCATGAATATTTGGTGTAAGAGAGTATTTGTCTTTGTGAAAAAAGTTTGCTTAGGTTCTTGTTGTTTGTTGTCTAGTAGAAGGAAGTTGTTTGTTTTTTATTTTGCTTTGCTTAGTACGACTGATTGTTCCCCAGCAATGAATCGTATCTCCGTTAAGCATTTGAACCCTTTTTGTAGAGGAAGTTTCGCATTATGAACGTCAATCCCTTATATATTATTTGGGAAGTAATTTTGTGAAATTTATTTATGTGTTAACTCCACATTCATTCTCAGCAAATAAATATGACATGACATCTTAATATTATGACAAGACAAAATTATGGCTTAATTCTTAAATCTTCTATTTAGTCCATTCAAAATCTTAAAAACCAAATAGCCCATTGTCCAATCAAATGATTAAACCAATTCAATTCTATTAACCTAAAAGCACGCCTCCATTATATATTTAAATTGTATTAATCTAAAAGCACGCCTCCATTATATATATTAGAGTGTTTAAGATGTTTCTCATTCGGCTTTTACCATCAATTTTTTTTTTGTTAATGGGTTTCTCTTATTTTGCTCTAAATAATTGTAAAAAATACATATGGAGCATTCCGATGAAGGTAAAATTATTTGGAATCTAAATATTCTAAAAAATATACATGGAGCATTCCGGTAAAATTAAAATTATTGGGGATCTAAATAATTCAAAAAATATATATGCAAATATTTTGAACACAAGACAATTCGAAAATAACAAATTAATTTAAGATAATTTGTATATAACTTTTTCTAAATTTATATTATATAAATAAAAAATCATTTTTCTTTAACAAAGTATTAAAAGTGGAAGACACATTAACCATAAGGAAAATAGAAAACAACAAACGTTTGAAAAAATTAAAAAAAATCATTTTTATATATTTATATTATATATAAATATATCTTCCTAATTATCTCATATAAATGAAAAATTGTTTTCCTTTTACGAAGTATGAAAAAGTGTAAGACACGTTAACCATAAAGAAAATAGAAAACAACAAACGTTTGAAAAACAAAAGAAGAAGAAAAAATAGAGTACTTGATTTATGTTGTAAGAACAAATTATTATTATTTTTTGTTTACGAAAAGTTACTCATATTAATATTTAATATGTCGATGTCGAATTCAGTTTTTATTCAAGATACAATGTGAAAAAAAAATTTCTTTTAAAAACTATCAAATAATAGATTTTGCATTCTAATGTATTCAATTATTATACATTGGATTTGACATGTTTACGTATATAAAAGAATAAAAAATTATATTATTAACAAAAACGTGTCAACAACAATGTCTATAATAAAAATTAAAACTAATACATATTTCCAAATTTTTGAAGTGTAAATTTAAAAATAAAATTTATAAATAAGTTATCCGCGCGTACGCAAAAGAATCACCTAATGAGTCAATTAATGAATTGAGTTATACTCCATTCTGCAAATTTTAGGGGTTTCCATTACAATTTACATTTGTAGCATTATTATGGATATTTATCGAAATAAAAGTATATTATTCGTCTGTCTTTGTAGTAGATTTAATTTCCTGGATTTTAAGATGTTTGACTATCTTGTATATGATATATATGAATGTTTGCAGCTTATTAGTCCCAACGAACCCTATAAATAATCAACTTTATAAAACTAGAATCTTCTTACCCCCACCTTTAATTGTCTATGTGAGACTTACAAAAGTAAGCAATCGATTTGTTAAAAGTTTGTTAGCATCACTTTTTTACTGATGTAAATTTTATAATCATTTTTAAAAGATATTAACCAAATTTAGTAATTACGTCAGTTAAATAAGCGATGTAAATTAATACTCTCTCCATTTCAAAATAATTGTCATTCTGGAGTTTTTCACATAAATTAAGAAAACATATTAAAAATCTATTTTGCCTCTAATTAATATAATGTTTTATTTGATATGAGTAATTAATAAGCTGAAAAGTAGGGATAAAAATAAAAAAATTAGTCATAAATGTGCATTGAAATTGCATAATGACAAATAATATGAAACAAAAAATTAAAGTTAGAATGACAACTATTTTGAAATGGAAGGAGTATTTATGTGTCAATATTTTTTAAGTGATACAAATTAATATGGATTTGCATCAATATTATTAAACCGATGTTAAACATGTCAAAAACAATATCAATTGCTACAATTTATGTTAAATCACATGTTTTTGTATAATTTACTAATAAATAATTTAATATTATGGGTGTAAATGGTAACCGCTGAATTTTTGCTGAATTACTGTTAAATTCCTAAATTTGCTGAATTTTTAGTGATTTCTTGCGGAATTTGCTGAATAAAATCAAACTTAAATGGTAACTGCAGAATTTGCAGAATTTGCTGAATTTTTGAAAAAATTAATTAATTAAATAAAGAGAAATTTCAAAAAATGCTACTTTTAAAAAATGCCACATTTTCAAAATCTTTGTAAAAATGTCATTTAAAAAAAAAAAATTTCATTATAACATTTATGTTTGGGTTAAATATGTTGTATCAGAGTTTAGTTTCGAGGGTTTACGAAGTTTTAGGGGTCCAAACATTTTTTAGGGGCTATAATTTTAAGATTTAGGCTTCAAAAATCCATAATTAGTGCCATTTTTGCAAATAGACACCTCTATGTGGCATTCTTGCAAATGCACACACCAAAAATAACATTTTGCAATTGCCCCTTAAATAAATTAATACATTGATAAAATAAATTTATATACATAATTTATGATATAATATTTTGCTATTGAAATTGAATTATTTTTTAGTAAAACTAATTTTTAAAATATTACTATATTATTTTAGAATTGTCAAACAAATTTAGTAAGATTTAATCACACTATATATATATTTAGGGGACAATTGCAAAAATAACACTTTTGGTTATATTTGCAAAAATGCCACTATGGGTTGTCCATTTGCAAAATGTCACTAATTATAAATTTTTAGAGTCTAAATCTTAAAATTCTAAACCCTATGGGTGTAAATGGTAACCGCATAATTTCTGCTAAATTGCAGAATTTGCTGAATTTCTACTGAATTGCAGGTCTAAATGGTAACGCAATTCAACAAATTCAGCAGACTCAGCAAATTCCGCGAATTCTGCAGTTACCATTTAAGTTGACATATTATTCAGCAAATTCTCCAATTCAGCAAATTCTACAATTCAGCAAATTTTGCAATTCAGCAGAAATTCAGCAAATTCTGCAATTCAGCAGAAATTATGCGATTACCATTTACACACAGAAGGTTTAAAATTTTAAGATTTAGACTCTAAAAATTATAATTAGTGACATTTTTGCAAATGAACAATCCATAGTGATATTTTTGCAAATGTAACTAAAAGTGGTATTTTTGCAATTGTCTCCTAGATATATATGTAGTGTAATTAAATCTTACTAAATTTGCTTGACAATCTAAAATAATATTATAATATTTTAAAAATTAAGTTTACTAAAAAATAATTCAATCAATAGCAAAATATTATATCATAAATTATGTATGTAAATTTGTTTTATCAATCTATTAATTTATTTAAGGGGTAATTGCAAAATGTTTAAGGGGCAATTGCAAAATGTTTGTGATTTTAATTCCTTTTATAGTAAGATATTTGTATTTTAAAATATCGTTCAAAATTTTTGTAATAATTTTTACAAATTGATTTTTTTTTTTAATTATTATTTTTGGATCTGGATCCGACCCAGCCCTAATTACAAGATATATATTTCAAAATATAAGATGTTTTGGAGGTTTTTTCAAAATGTAAGATGCTTTGACAATACTAGGTACTTTTTAACTTTATTAAATATTTAATGAACACTAGTATTTTACAATCTTTTTGTGATTGGTCAATAATAATTAACCATTTAAGTTTAAAAAAAAAATTAATTACTTTTTTAAAAATTAATTACTTTTTTTGAAAAATTCTGCAAATTCTGCTCTTACCATTTAAGTTTGATATTATTCAGCAAATTCTGCAAGAAATCAACAGTAATTCAGCAAATTCAGCAATTCAACAGTAATTCAGCAAAAATTATACGGTTACCATTTAAACCCAGAATTTGCTGAATTGTAGAATTTGCTGAATTGCGGAATTTGTTGAATAAATGTCAAACTTAAATGGTAACTGCAGAATTTACAGAATTTGCTGAATCTGCTGAATTTGTTGAATATGGTTACCATTTAGAACCATAGATCATTCAGTTTTTTGATACTTTTTAAATGATGTAAAACAGATTTTTTTTTTTTGTAGTGTTTTCACTTTTGTTCGACATATCTAGTGCACTTTATGTTTCTTCCAAAATCATGTTCGTTAATTATCATTTTCATTGGCCGTCTTCGTCTTCGACTAAAATGATCACATATATAACCGGAGAAAAAACTGAATAACAAACAAAATTTAATATTGTTGTTATTTCCTTAAATCTGTCTTGGCCATATTGCAAGGACACGTGGCATGCATGAAATTAGTGATTAAGCTAGAACAAAGGCGAGACGTAAGTAGAACGAATTGAAATTTAGTTTTCTTCAACAACAAATTAGGGGCTGAGAATCTGTCTTTGAAATCCAACGGTCCATATTTCATCCCAATTCATTCTTGTTCGCTCCCTATTTATCGACAGACGACAAAGAACCCCTCAGAGTTGCATTGCATATACATACGTAAAAAGATCAAATAAACAAATTAAGAAGTGTAAAAGGAAGAAGACAAAGAAAAAAATGTCGTGGCAAACTTACGTTGATGAGCATTTGATGTGCGATGTCGGTGACGGCCAAGGCCACCACCTCACCGCGGCCGCCATCATCGGACATGACGGTAGCGTTTGGGCTCAAAGCGCTAATTTTCCTCAGGTAATTTCTCTCCTCCTTGATCCACTCTAGATTCCGATTCGCATTTCTTTAATCTTTGATCTATATTGAGATCTTGCCTCTTCCACGTCGTCTCAAACTATTTGTAGGCTATGCGGCAATTTTTTTATTTAATAAATATATTTGTTGTGTTATAAATATGCATAGATATATATATTATCAAAAGTTATAGATCAAATGCTCGACTTACACGGGCTAAAATCCATGTTTTGGTTTGTACTGATTATAATTTATTTATTAATTTGCAATGAGAACATTCATTGTTTAGTTTTGACGATTTCATTGATCTTAAAAATTTCATCTACATAGATATGATTTTGTTAGTTCTTATTTGTATATGTTGGATTTTTTAATCCAAATTGATTTTCCGCTGTTTCAAAACGACAATCCACATTATGTGTATGTAATCTTTGATTTTGAAACACAACTAAAATTTTTGGTGGAAACAACGACAAAGAGAAGATGTTTATATTGATGTTAGATGAACAACATATCACATATGTAGTTTCAACATTTTCTTCTTAATTTTTTTCTTTTGATAAAGTTGATATCATTGTGTTTACCTTATTGTAGTACTATCTTTCTTTCTGATTTCTTCTTCTAAATTTACATCCCATTTGTGACAATTTTCTTCTTAATTGGTTGTGTATAAATTGCATCAAGTTTCATATATTTTGGATACGTTAGTTGAAAGAATCCAATTTAAAATCTGATGTTTAAATTCTCTTCAAACAGTTCAAGCCTCAAGAGATCACAGATATCATGAAGGATTTCGATGAGCCGGGTCACCTCGCTCCCACAGGCTTGTTCCTAGCAGGGCTAAAGTATATGGTCATCCAAGGCGAGCCTGGTGCTGTCATCCGTGGCAAGAAGGTAATTAAACACAATTTATGGATTTGTACTTAGGTTTTGGTTGTTTCAAATACATCTTATGAGTTTTCATTTACATGTGAAAACAGTTTTTAAAAAAAATATAAAGCATTTTTTAATTTCATAAAACATAATTGCAAACTGCAAACATAAACATTTTACTAGAATTGAGGGCATAAGATTAGTAGAATCAACTCTTGCAAAAACTGTTAGAGCTGTGATAATTTGCAGTTGGTTTTCAAACTAGAGAGACCTTTTTGTGAACCCATTCAAAACTCAAAACCATTTATTCGCAATTGGGATTTTAATAGTTTTTATTGGAAATTGGGCAGGGAGCTGGAGGAATCACGATCAAGAAAACAGGACAATCAATGGTGTTTGGTCTGTACGAAGAGCCAGTGACTCCTGGACAATGCAACATGGTGGTCGAGAGGTTGGGTGATTACTTGGTCGAACAGGATCTCTAAACCTACTAGAATGCTCCATTTCTCTTGTTCCAATTCATTAAACCATTGTTTCACTTTTTGTTGTTTTGGTTGGGTGCATGGGTTTTTTTCTAATTTAATTTTGAGGTCTTTTTGGTTTTCTTTCTACCTTAGCATAGTTTAAAAGAAAGCTGAAGCCTAAGGTTGCAGCTAATAACACAAAAGCATGTGTGAAGAATCCGAGACTTAAACACTATATTTCTCTTTTTCTTGGTTTACTTGACTAATTGTTTGTTTTGATTTGCATTAATTTGTTGCGTATATATATTAATTACTCATGTGGATCTAATTAATCTGTATAATTTCTTTTGCTTTTTTTTAATACTGTATTTTTATCATTATTTTATTATAAATTATGAAAATTATTACATTGACGATTCCACAACGGACAAGTATACTGCCTTGATCCACGCAAACGATTCTATCTTGCCCCACGCTGAAGATCTCCTGCAAGTTTTTCTCCATTAATCTGTAAATATAATAATAAACCGCATTTTTTGGGATTCGAACCCCAGATTTTCTGGTATAGAAACATTAATAAACTTTGGCTAAAGTGCTTTCCACTTCTTTTGCTTTTATTTAAACTAGCAAAATCATCATAGATAATCCCTAGTACTAATTACTAAACCAAATATTTTGGCTTGTTGCCAAACACAAAGAAAGCGAAAAGCTTTTGGCTTCGACAACATCGAAAATAATAATAAAACCATATAACCTAATTAATTATGAATCAGGTACACAGACTCAGATTGCCACGTTAAATTGTCGTTTTGGTTAGAGATACAGGCTATATATCTGACACTGTGCTATGGGCTTATTCCATCATCTCCACATAACTCACACTGAAACAATATGAGTAATTATCAAATTGTGAGATACATTTGATCTTTAGTTTGATTTTTGTTATTTTTTTAAATCATATGATCCATTTGATTTGTCAATCATGCATGTGTTTGTATCTTTTTAATGTGAAGTTAATTACTTTGATTTTCTTAGTCCAAGAATCAGGTGTTGAAGCAACTTGAGCCATGGTCTGAGCTTAAAGACAAAGTGGTTCTTGTGACAGGAGCTTCCTCTGGTATAGGAAGAGAGATCTGTCTTGATTTAGGCAAAGCTGGCTGCAAGATCATCGCAGCAGCTCGTCGTGTCGACCGCCTCAACTCTCTCTGCTCTGAAATCAACAGCTTTGGTTCGACCAGGATCCTAGCAGCACCTCTCGAGCTAGACGTTTCATCGGACGCAGCCACCATTCAAAAGGCGGTTAAGAAAGCTTGGGAAATCTTTGGAAAGATCGATGTTTTGATCAACAATGCTGGAATTAGAGGCAATGTGAAGACGAGTTTGGATTTGAGTGAGGAAGAGTGGGACAAAGTGTTTAGGACTAACTTAACCGGACCTTGGTTAGTCTCCAAATACGTTTGCCTTTTAATGCGTGATGCGAAACACGGTGGCTCGGTGATTAACATCTCATCAATCTCGGGGCTTCACCGGGGTATGGTGCCCGGTGGACTCGCGTATGCTTGTTCTAAAGGCGGTGTTGATACTATGACGAGGATGATGGCTATTGAGTTAGGTGATTACAAGATAAGAGTAAACTCGATTGCACCGGGGCTTTTCAGGTCAGAGATCACCCAAGGTCTTATGCAGAAAGAATGGCTCAAGAATGTGACCAAGCGGGCTATTCCGTTAAAGATGCAACAGACCGTGGATCCGGGGCTTACCTCTCTTGTTCGCTATCTCATTCACGACTCTTCTCATTATGTCTCTGGCAATACATACATTGTTGATTCCGGAACTACATTGCCCGGTCTGCCTATATTTTCTTCTCTTTGAAGCTCTAATCACGTGTGTTGTGTACAATAATAATAAGTAAAAACATTTACACATTAACTTTTTAAGTACAAACCATGATTTGTAAGTTTTTTTTTAGCATTTTGTGTGCATCCCAAGGGTCATCGATCAGATATGAAAACTCGACAATGTTGAATTAAGCTTGATGTACAAGCAATCCTAGAGAGATTAGGATTAGGAGATTAGGAGAAAAGGAAATTATCCTTATGAGAAAAAGGAAGTTTGTTTAGAGTCTTGTTCTATATAAAGGAGTTGCCAAGTTGTGGCATCCCTTAGAGAGATTGTGATTTGAGAAGCTTTAGTTTTGAGTTAGTTTCAAAAGCTATTAATAAAAGAGTCATTCTTATTAACTTTGAGTTTATCATATACTTTTGATTTCTAGATTTGGTATCAGAGCGTAAAGAAATCCCAAGTTTACGATGACAGATGGTGCTATTGTTCTGGCAAAACCTAGAGAAGGCGGAGGTTCTTCTTCAATCGTATGTCCTATGTTGACCGCAACAAACTATATTGTGTGGGTTATGCGAATGAAGATTGCACTGAGAGTTCATAAGGTTTGGGAGGTTATTATAAAAGCTTCTGAAGTAGAAGATAGCGAGATAAATAATATGGCTATAGCTTTATTTTTTCAATCGATACCTGAATCACTTATTTTACAAGTTGGAGAACTAGATAAAGCAAAGAAAGTGTGGAATGCTATTCAAGCAAGGCATGTCGGAGCAGAGAGAGTCAAAGAGGCAAGACTACAAACCTTGACAACTGAATTTGACCGCCTTAAGATGAAAGACTCTGAGACAATTGATGATTTTGTTGGAAAATATCAGAAATCTTGTCAAAATCAGCAGCTCTTGGAATAATCATGGACAAATCCAATCTTGTTAAGAAGTTTTTGAAAAGTCTTCCACGAAAGAAGTACATTCACATAGTCGCCTCTTTAGAACAGGTTTTGGACCTCAAAACCACAAGCTTTGAGGACATTGTTGGTCGCTTGAAAGCTTATGAGGAACGTATCTTTGATGAAGAGGAGGAGACACAAGAAGATCAAGGAAAACTGATGTACACAGAAACTCCAACAAACCAAAACAGAGATTTCAGAAACGATTACAGAGGAAGAGGTCGAGGAGGACGTGGCTACTATAGAGGAAGAGGTCGAGGACGTACCACTAAAAGAGATGCGTCACGGATCACATGTTTTAGATGTGATCAAATTGGTCACTTTGCATACTTGTGTCCTGATCGCTTACTCAAGTTACAAGAAACTCAGGAGAATGATAATTCAGACACACACGATGCAGAAGAACTTATGATACCTAAACGAGAAGAGGTGTAAACTCAGTGACTATGAGACAACAAACACCGGTGAAGAAAATATCTGGTATCTTGATAATGGAGCCAGTAATCACATGACAGGTGAACAAAGATATTTTAACAAAATTGATGAGTCTATCACAGGAAAGGTGAGGTTTGGTGATGATTCTCGCATAGATGATATATCATGGTTTTTACCCATTTTTTACCATGATATAAGTCTTTCTTATAGTCTTTTTAGTATTTTTTGGGTCTTTTGGAGTCTTTGTAGGTTAATGGGTGATTGGAACTTAATGGAAGTTTTTAGGGCATTTTGGAGCATTGGGAAAAGAAGAGCCAAAGTGACCAAGTCGAAGACAAACATTGGAGCTTGTGTCGATCGACACAAGCCATGTGTGTTGATCGACACGTATGTCTGATACGAGAAGTTGAGTTTTCAAGTTGTGTCGATCGACACAGCTGCTTATATCGATCGACACGTCCAAGAAGCCCAGAAGTTTGCAGCAAAGCCCAATCCGATTTTTAGACATTATATATAGTTTTTCTTTAGGCTTTCATGTTTTTATCTTGTTTTTAATTGAGACTTGAGAGAGGAGATTTGGAGAGCTTTTGGGAGAGATTTCTAGACTTCAGACCTTCAGATTTTGAACCTTTGTATCTCTTACTCTATCTCTTTTATGCAATTTTATTAATTCATAATGTTTACATCATCTATGTCTGAGTAGTTTACTTGTTAGGTCTTGGGGAATTCAAGGGTTTGATGAGAAATTGTTATGATTGAAACTGTGTTAGGATTTATCTTTTTATTCTTCATCTAGATTGCTTTAACTCTGATTTTAGGATTGATCAACTGAAATTGGAAACTCTAGGTTGCTTTAATAGATGCGAAAGTATTATTAACAACCTGATATAATCTTAGATGAGCCAAAATTATCTATTCGCAAAGAAATTTGGCTTAGTAATTTTGTGAACAATTGAACATGAACTTAATGCTTGATTTAATTCACTGAGTTTGCAAAGAAATTTGAAATTAGGGATTTAGTCATAGATAATCCCTGCAACGAAAATTGATTGGTTTTACATTCGTGTTTGAGTTCTAGAACCGCGCTTAATCAAATCCTGATAGTCTTTTATCCTTGATTTCGATTCATTCCTGCGAATTACCCATAGCCTAACTCCTTTGTCTAATTGATTACTAGAATCTAAATCTCTATCTGTTTGCTTTGCTTGCTATTTTTACTTTACATTCATACTTATTTACTTAGTATAATTTGAATTCATTAGTCTTTTGTGTGAATTGATTCCTTATGGATTCGACCCCTAAGTACTATTACGATCTCTTAATTTGAGAGAGTAGCTCAGGGCAAATTTGAGCATATCAAATTTTGGCGCCGCTGCCGGGGAATCGATTTCACCAATCGATTTTTGATATTAGAATTTTGTCTAAGTTTTTTTTTTTTTGATACGTACTCGTTTTTTCTCTTTGTCTTGTGTGTTTCAGGTTTATGCCTAATCGCGTTACCAGAAGCAACCAGAACGAAGAGCTAGTTGATCTCAATCTTGAGGTTGGAAAGTTAGAGCGAGCTAACCGAACAGCGAGAAAGACAGCCAAGATGAATCTGTTAGTTCTTATCAGAGGTGACGATGGTTTTCTTCAAGATACTGAGGGTCGCAGACGCAATGCTCAGGGTCAGAGGCTAGATGAGAATGGAGTTGCGATTGCGGAGGAGCCTGAGCGAAATGTTATGCAGTGCCAAGAGCCAGCTAGGCATTGGCAAACTCTGGGAGACTACAACAGGCGAGATGAGTTCTACGCAAACAGGGCAGCGATTCGTCCTCCTACTTTTCCGAGGAATGATTTTGAGCTAAAGCTTGCTTACTTCTCACTTGTGGCTCAGCACCCCATGAACCACCTTGAGAGGTTTGAGGACTTAGCATCTAGCATCAAAGTTAATGGAGTGTGGAGCGATTACCTCTACTGCAAGCTTTTCCCCTACTCTCTTAGTGGAGAAGCAGCTTACAGGCTGAAACAGCTGGAGCCAGCCTCGCTGACTACTTGGGAGGACACCAAGAATCCTTCCTCAACAACTTCTTCAATGAGGCAAGATCTGAGGATCTGAGGACAAAAATCTCGACTTTTAAGCAGGGACCGACTGAAGCATTCAAGGATTCTTGGGTGCGATTTAAGGCTTATCAGAGATATTGTCCTCATCATGGTTTCAGAGACGTTCAGTTGTTGTGCATCTTCTTCAGAGGGGTTGATTGGAGGTACCGGATGGCTCTAGATGCTGCGAGTAATAGGAACTTCAACACTAGATATCCAGAGGATGCACTTGTGCTTATTGAGAACCTGACTTCTAGCAATAGCACCAAGAATGCAGATTTTGAGAGGAAGAGACTTGGTGAGAACATGGATGGAGGTCAAATTGATGAGGTGAAGGCTAAGTTGGACTTTGTGCATAACCTTCTAGTGGGGAAGAAGTCTGTTCAATTTGCTGCAGAAGTGGAGACTTTCGAGCCTGAAGAAAGGGATGTCAACTACATCAATGGAGCTGGTTATCAGGGTCAGAGGTTTGGTAATCAACAAGGGTATCCGAAGAATAATTTCCATAAGCCGTTTCAGAGCAACAACTACCAAAAGAACTACGGTTCTTCTTCTTATCAGACACCTCCTGCACAATCTTCAGATAACGAGATGAAATCTATGATGGAGCAGATTTTAGAGGGTTAACAGAAGATGACTATGAGCTTCAATGGGAAGATGGATGCTATGTACCAAGATTTGAATGGGAAGCTCGAAGCTTTGAACACCCATGTAAAGAAGCTGGATATTCAAGTTGCTCAAACCGCAGAGTCAATTAAGAGGCAAGAAGGTTTTTTTCGAGCAAGACTGACACGAATCCGAGACTACACGTCAATGCTATCACTTTGGGGAGTGAAAAGGAGGTGTTTCAAGCTTTTGAGAAGGGTCTAGATGAGGAAAAATTCGTGGAGCTTGAAGAAAACTCGAACTTGGAATCTGTTGAACTTGCGTCGATCGACACAAACGGAGTGTGTCGATCGACACGAGAACAGAATCACGATACGTAATAGGTGAAAATTTTTGTGTCGATCGACACAAAAGGAGTGTGTCGATCGACACACCTCAAAGAATTTGACGCAATCAGACTTGCATCGATCGCGATCGACACAAGCTCGACACACTACCCAGAAGACTCCAATTTCATTGCAGACTTCGGTTCAAGCAGAGGAAAAGGTCTACAAGCCCAAGATTCCATATCCATCAGCTATTAGTGTCAAAACATCAGAGAGAAAAGGGAGACATGCTCAACCATCATTGAGGAAGTTAACTAAGATACCGAATCCAGGGATATTCGTTGTTCCTTGCTCAATCAAAGGTATGGAATTTAAGAATTCTCTATGTGACACTAGAGCTAATGTGAATGTCATGTCTCAGTCTGTTGCAAGGAAGTTGAGGATTAAGGATCTGTAACCTTCACAGATGTCTCTCGAGCTTGATGCTTCAAGTAGGAGATTGTCTGGTTCCGGTGGATTTTCTCATTATGGAGTTGAAAAAGGATAACAAGAAACCACTGATTCTTGGGTCATCCTTCCTTGCAACTGTGGGTGCGATTGTGGATTTTCCTAATCAACGAATCTTCTTCTCCAAGATCAACAAGAATGTCTTCTACCCTTCAGTTCATGTCATAGAGAATTCTTGTATGACCGTTACTAATGGAGGAAAGCCGAGTTTAGACCTTGGGCTTATAAAAGGGGAGTTTTCGACCCTTTTGAGCCAGAGAGAGACACGACACAGCAGAGAAGAGAAAACACAAGTGAAAGAGAGATTTGATACTTGTTTTTAGAGGTGTAAGCTTAAGGATTGCCTTCCACGTTTTGGAGAAGATTTCTAAACTCTTATCTTTTCTATTTTTAATGAAGTTTTTTATCTTATTCGCTGTTGTTGTTTGCTTGAATATGTGCGAGTAGTCTCCTTAGTTAGGTCAAGGGTTCGATGGGATTAGATATCCATGAACTAAGCATAAATAGGTTTTGAAACATCATTCGATATCTCCACCTAATGTCGATCATATTGCCTAGACTAGATTGATCACCTATCCTCTGATTTTAGGTTGAATTTACTCATCAAAAGTGTTGTAAATTGCTGGAATTGACATAGATGGGCGAGTTGTCCTTAGCCAACGAAAGTTGAAGTTAAGGCAACTCGTGAACAAATCGATCCTATACTTTTAATGCTCATCATTCTTTGTAACCTCAAACGACAATTTAGGGTGTTAGATTGATTGTTGAAGTAGTTGTTGCCACGACAGTGGGTCCTCTTGAATCTATGTTTGAGTTCTAGATTGGTTCTAAATTAATAACCTGAATAATTGCTTGGTTCTTGATGATCTAATCCCTGAGATATATCCCTTGATCTAACGTCTTTCCTTTAATTGATTACACCGAATTTACGTTTGTTTGCTTTGATAGATTGTGACATTTAAAACAAGTTTGAATTGCTTAGCTGAATTTGTATCCCATAAGATTAGAGTGTATTGCTGGTCCCTTAAACGAACCTATACTATTCTACATCGAAGTAGTGAATCTAGGTTTCATCTCATAAACCGGGAAAAGCTCTTTCATCAAATTGGCGCCGTTGCGACGGAGACCAACTCGATACCTCTAATTTTCATATACATTTTTAGACTAAGTACTAAACTCATTCTTTTGTTTCTCTTGCATGTGTTTCAGGTGCATGAACTTAAGGTCTACAAGGAGAAATCTTCAAACTCCCCTCGTAACTTTGAGTAACCCGGAACTTGCAAGGCTAGAACAAGAAAACAGACGCACAAGGCCTAATCTCGTCGACATGGGCGAACAAGGTAACAATGGTATGGCGGATGAGCTACTACGGTTGCAAGAGCAGATGGCTCAGATGCAGCAGCAACATGCCCGTGAACAACAGCAGCAGCGCGCTCGTGAGCAACAGTGTGCCATTGGGGATGTGGACAATCCCCATGCTTTCTATCAGAACCGATGTGCTATTGTTCCACCTACTGTTGAGAGACAAGATTATGAGATAAAGCCTCAGATGATATTGCTGGTCAAGCAGCACTCGTTCGATGGATTGCCTGCAAAAATTCTGATGGACCATATATAAAATTTCGAGGAGATCTGCTCCACGACGAGTTCTAATGGGATGAACCCGGATTTCTTAAAATGTAAGCTTTTTCCTTTCTCACTCGTGGATCAATCTTCCTGTTGGCTCAAGTCTCTACAAGCTGGATCCATCACGACTTGGGCACAATGTAGAGCAGCGTTCTTGGACCACTTCTACACCAAATCCAAGACTGCGAGCCTAAGGAACAAGATTTCCTCGTTCCAGCAACATTCAGGAGAGTCCTTTTGTGAGGCATGGGAACGGTTCAAAGAGTACAAGAGAGAGTGTCCACACCATGGGTTTACCGATGAGAACTTGCTGGGTATCTTCTATGATGGTGTTGATTGGGATTACAGGAATGTTTTGAATGCTGCGAGTGATGGTAATTTTATGACTAAGACCAGAGAGGGTGCGTATAAGCTCATCGAGAACTTGGCTGTGAGTTCTTGCAACAAGTCGCAGGAGTATGATAGGACCACGAAATCTAGTGGAATGGATTCCCAAAAGATTGATGACCTTACTGCTAAAGTCAACTTGTTGCTCAAAGGAAACCAAAGGACGGTTCACTTTGTAGATGGGAATGGTGAACCATTTTCTGAGGAGAAGGGTGAAGAAGGAGTCACCCAGAACTATAGGAGTCACCCAAACCAAGGCCATAATCAGTTTCAAGGGGGAGTTCAACAGAAACCACAATTTTATAACTTTTAGGCTCCTACAAGCTCTGGAAGTACTTCTCAGGATGAACTCAAGGTTATGATGCAACGGCTAATGGCTAATCAACAGAAGTCTGCCACTGAAATCAAAACGCAGGTAGACGCCATCTACTCGGATCTCAATGGTAGACTTGAAGCTGTTTGCAACCACGTGAAGAGGCTTGACACTTAAGTAGCTCAGATCTCGGCATCACCTAAACGACCACCAGGGACTCTTCCAAGAAAAGTTGAAATAAATCCCAGAGAACAATGCAATGTGATATTAGTTCAGAGTGAGGTGGAAACTGTCTCAGCATCGCTTACACCAGAGAAAGCAGATGAAGTTGTCGGATCATTACCATACATCCCTAAGATCCCATACCCTCAGAGACTGAAATATGAGATTGATGAAAAGAAGCTGGCTGAGTTTAATAAGATGGTGAGTGAGCTTCCTCCTGATATCTCTTTTTAAGAGGCATTTAGAGTTGATCCTGCATATCGTGAGTTCTCCAAGGATACCAAGAAGAGTCTCACAGTAGTCTAGGCTCTCTTTGCTGAAGCAAGAAATACATCATCTCTAATGAAGCAGTTGCCAAAGCTAGAAGACCCTGGGATGTTTGTTGTTCCATGCTCCATTGCAGGAGTTGAATTTAAAGAATCTCTATGCGATTCTGGCTCTTCTATCAATCTCATGTCTAAGGCTATTGTATAGAAGCTTGGGATTACTACAATGAGAGCTGCTAATATATCTCTTAAGTTTGCAGACTCTTCCACCAAGGTTCCACATGGTACTATTCATGATTTACATGTTCAAGTTGGAAATTGCCTTGTTCCTACTGACTTTCAGGTGGTGGAGATGAGCGAAGATCCTGGTATACCTTTGATTCTTGGAAGACCATTTCTGGCGACAATGGGTGCAGTTGTAGACTTACCTAATAGAAGAGTCTCGTTCTCTAATATTGATAAGCAGGTCTTCTACAAAGCTATACCCACTAATGAAGCAGCCAAACTTGCATCTTGTGTTACCGTTATCAATGGAGATAAGTTGCAAATGGTGACAAAGAGAGATTTCAATGATAAAAGTGAGGTCAAGGAAGTCCTAGATGGAGACCTTCTTATCAGAACAAAGAAGACTAGTCAAAAGAGCAGGGTAAAGGAGAAGGTGATGAGCCAAAGAATCAAGAGCGATTCTCATATGGTTTTAGAACCTCAGAAACGTGTTGGTGACACGATTGAGTACAACGTGAAGTCCAAAGGGATTTCGAAACCTTTCTCCAAGGTTAGAGCTATTCTCACATCTGAGCTGAAAGAGAAAGGTGAAGAAGCTGTGAAAGCACTGTTGAGCAAGGTTCTGAGGCTTAAGTTTACTAATTGGGGAGCTTGTTTTGGAGAAAGTTCTCATGCTCATCTTCCTGACTGACACATGAGATCTAAGTCAAGCTCGTAACTTATAACAAGCGCTTAGTGGAAGGCAACCCACTGGTAAGTTTATTGACTTTTTGATTTTGATTTCTTTTATTACTAACTTTTAGTTTAGTTCTAAGTGTTTTAGGTTTTGCAAAAAAAAAATGGAGCATACGGAGGAAAGATCGACCGATCCTTTGGGTAGATCAATCGATCCATGATGATGAGATCAAAAGCCTACCTATCGGTCAAACTCAGGATCGATCTGCCCATTGATCCAATTTCCAGAAGGAGCACCTGCTCCCCAACACAGAACACCTGCTCTCCGATACAGAGCACCTGCTCTCCTAGGTAAAAATTCGAAATTCGGATTTAGGCCCACCAAGAGGTAAGTATTTCTATGAACAATTTTATTTTATGCTTTTCCTTATGATTTTATTTCTTTTCACTCTCTCTTTTCTTATTCTGTGAAGTAAGTCTGGGGTGAGTTGCTACTAATGACGTTTATTTTGGTTGTTTTTTATTTTCTTATGTCTTATTGAGTCTAGTTTTTCTTTTGTTTTATTAAGTCAAAACTTTGTAGGGAATTAGGACCTTATCTTATGATGATGTTTGAACTATTTGTGTTTAACTTTCTCTCTAGTGACCATTTCTACAGAACATGGGTACAAGGAACAGCTGAAACACTTCAATACACTATCTTCCAGGTTTCATATTGACCGAAAATTCCTCTCGCTATTGGCATTAGATTAGGGAAACGAATCATATTCAGGACTCCTTATTCCTTTTATCACTCTTGTTGTTCCTGAATAGCTAGCTCATTTTTAGTTAGTACCTTCCTTAACTCTTACCTCTTTTCAAGCCCCTTGCATTCTTGTTAATTCATTGTCATATGTGCAGCATATGCGCAAAAGGGCCGGAGAGAATTTGGTCGACACTGCCTTTAAATCACTCTTTCTGAAGAACAAGAGCACATGCTCCCGCAATAGAGCACCTGTTCCTATTTCCAGAAGATGGTTTTACAACGAGGTGGAACAAAAATCCACGAAGGAAGAATGATATTGATGAGCTCCACTTGGGTATGTACAACAAATCTGATATTTTCGTGTTTGAGAGACATACACTTGTAATCAAAACCCTCTTCATCATCACCTTCATCTCAAAAAAAAAAAAAAAAATCCAAAAGCAGATGATGAAGAGTGGTGAATCTGTAAAATAGGAAGTGTCTCTCTGCACAGCGAGTATACCCAAGGTGGATGTTAGATGAGACGTTTGAGAGGTTGGAAGAAATAAAGAGTGGTTTAGAGAATGTGGAATATCAACGGACCTATTCTCTCTTGCAATTTTGTGCGATATCCTGCATCCTCTACGAAACATCGGGTAACCCTTAAACACTTTAAACACTTAACTCCACCTCTAAATGGCCTTAACCCGTAGTGTCGTCTACCCTAGAAGGTGCCTTTAAGGAAACCCTCACGCAACTTTGAATGCGTTGAGTTTGTGTTTGGGAAATGGAACTTGGTTGAGAAATGTGTTGAGGAGTTTTGGTAAAGCGTTGTTATTCGTAATCTGGATTATGTGGTCTGCAGATTGAAAGTCTAAAACCCAGTTCACTGAGGATGAGAGAGTTCCCACATTTTCAAACCTTTCTCCTTCACTTGGTCTTGAATTTGTTTGAGGACAAACAAAGATCTAAGTCTGGGGGAATTGATATAATGCGTTTTTGGCGCATTCTAATCTTTGTTTTGTAGGTTTTTATCGAGTTTTTCACTCTACTTTAAGTCATTCTAGGTCTAAAATGCAGCTAGAATGGAGGATTGGAACTAGCAATTGGATTTGGTGAAAAAGGAAGGAATCTGGATCTTTTAGGAATATTCTGGAGAAAGGGAGCACCCGCCCCAGAAGAGGGAGCACCTGCTCCCAGGAGATCCAGTTTTGGAAATATTCATTAAACTTAATTTTCGCAACCCTATTTTTCCCAGCATCCGTGGGCTTATAAAAGGGGAGTTTTTCGACCCTTTTGAGCCAGAGAGAGACAAGACATAGCAGAGAAGAGAAAACACAAGTGAGAGAGATATTTGATACTTGTTTTTAGAGTTGTAAGCTTGAGGATTGCCTTCCACATTTTGGAGAATATTTCTAAACTCTTATCTTTTCTATTTTAAATGAAGTTTCTTATCTTATTCGCTGTTGTTGTTTGCTTGAATATGTGCGAGTAGTCTCTTTAGTTAGGTCAAGGGTTCGATGGGATTAAATATCCATGAACTAAGCATAGATAGGTTTTGAAACATCATTCGATATCTCCACCTAATGTCGATCATATTGCTTAGACTAGATTGATCACCTAGCCTCTGATTTTAGGTTGAATTTACTCATCAAAAGTGTTGTAAATTGCTGGAATTGACATAAATGGGCTAGTTGTCATTAGCCAACAAAAGTTGAAGTTAAGGCAACTCGTGAACAAATCAATCCTATACTTTTAATGCTCATCATTCTTTGTAACCTCAAACGACAGTTTCAGGTGTTAGATTGATTGTTGAAGTAGTTGATACCATGACAGTGGGTCCTATTGAATCTATGGATGAGTTCTAGATTGGTTCTAAATTAATAACCTGAATAATTGCTTGGTTCTTGATGATCTAATCCCTGAGATATATCCCTTGATCTAATGTCTTTCCTTTAATTGATTACACTGAATTTATGTTTGTTTGCTTTGATAAATTGTGACACTTAAAACAACTTTGAATTGCTTAGCTGAATTTGTATCCCATAAGATTAGAGTGTATTGTTGATCTCTTGAACGAATCTATACTATTCTACATCGAAGTAGTGAATCTAGGTTTCATCTCATAAACCGGGAAAAGCTCTTTCATCATTGGTTCCGGTGGATTTTCACATTATGGAGTTGAAAAAAAACAGCAAGAAACCACTGATTCTTGGGTCATCCTTCCTTGCAACTGTGGGTGCGATTGTGGATTTTCCTAATCAACAAATATCCTTCTCCAAGATCAACAAGAATGTATTCTACCCTTCAGTTCATGTCATAGAGAATTCTTGTATGACCGTTACTAATGGAGGAAAGCCGAGTTTAGACCTTGGAGATGACACGAAGAAGATCCCATGTGCCCCACCTTCGACTCCTCCCTCTTAAACTTGACTGCCTGCAAGGTGAAGAGCAATAAGACTTCCAAACCTTTCTCCAAATTCAGAATCATTATCCCCTTAGAGTTGAGGGAGGAAGGAGAGGCAGTTATGAAAGAGATGGTGGAAAACACTATGAAGCTCCTTCATGGTGTTATTCTTTGGAAGTCTAGAGCAGAGAAGCCACCACTTCCAACCTTCTCAACGGATGAGGGAGACACAAGGCCCCTCAAAGATCCACCTCGCACCTAAACGGCATCCACGATCAAGTTAATGACTGAAAACAAGCGCTTAGTGGGAGGCAACCCACTGATAAGTCTACTTATTTTCGTTTTATTTTTCCTTTGTTTACTAACTTTTAGTTTTGGTTTTAAGTGTTTCAGGATTTAAAAAAAAAATCGACTGGACAAGTAACACCAGTGTGTCGATCGACACACACTACTTGTGTCGATCGACACACCCTACAACAGGTATGTTCTCGTTCTTTTCAATTGGTGTTTTATTTTTCTTTTCTGCTCTTTCACCAACTTCAGGCCTGATAACACTGAGTGTTGTTTAAGTCTGGGGGAGGTAGTTACTAACTTTTTGTTTATTTTTTAGAGTCAGTCCAAAACGTTTTATTGAGTCAAAATAGTCAGTTGGAAACGATGACCCTTCTTTTGGTTTAGTGGACTGTCTCTTTCAGTTGTGTGACCATTCTTCCAGGATCGATTTCAGAATTAGACTAATGAAAAATCCTAAGGCTGACCAGTTAACTAGAGACATATGTTACTTCCAGCATAATCCACCGGGTTAGAACTAATTAAATGGTCTCCTTGGTGATTGATGTTATTAGGGCTTGACTCCTTATACAAACCTGACAAGTGCAACTTTTGGTGAAAGTAATAGTACTCCTCTCTCTTATCTAAAAAAAAATGATTGTGGTGATATGATAGTTCTTGAGTATAAGATGAGAATATAAAATTCCTGTGAGTCAAGAGTTGATCACCTGGAGCTCAAAAACAGCAGTCTGAGTCCCTTACAACGGATGTAGAGGACGAGCGATCTCACGACCCTGTCTCTTCACAAGGAACAATAGTAGTGAAAGCACTGTTTTTGAGTTTCTGAATCGAATAAGTCTGGGGAGAGAGAAAGAGTACCAAAGGTTGTATGGTTCACTAGTCATGGTATAGTATGGGAATGAGTCTAGAAGGTTTTTGGCATCGAGATCTGGGACGAGACCTAGCAATGATGACTAGCAGGTTATGTTGATAAGTCGTGGATGAATTTGGGAGGCTGCGAATGTCCATGGAGAAGTACATGGTGGTCTGATTTTGAGTTGGTTATGCATTATGTGGTTTACTAGTTGAAAGGCTCGATCCGGTGCTCCAAGGGAAGGTAAGTTTGTGCGTTTTCAAACCTCTTCACATTCTTAGTGCATGTTTTGCTTGAGGGCAAGCAAAGGCAAAAGATCTATTTCTCTCATAGACATGAATGGGGAACCCCGGATAATGACCAATGTCTATTACATTCCAGATTTAAAGAGTAACATTATCAGTTTGAGTCAGGCTACAAAATTAGGATGCGATATAAGGATGAGAGGGGGATACTTAACAATGTGAGACTCAAAAGGGAAGTTACTTGCCAAAACTGAGAGGTCTAAAAATCGTTTGTACAAGGTACATATGGGAATCAAAAATAATATATGCCTGCACCTAACACAGATAAGCGAGTCAAGCTGGTGGGACACCAGATTAGGGCACGTTAACCTCGAGACAATTAGATCCATGGTGCAGAAAGAGCTTGTTCAAAGAGTTCCACATGTTAACTTTGAGAAGGAATTATGTAAATCTTGCTTACTTAGAAAGCAAACAAGACGAGTGTTCCCTCAGGCTACTTCTTATAGAGCATATAAAACTCTTGAGTTGATACATGGTGACCTCTGCGGTCCCATATCACCACCAGCGGCAGCAGGAAACAAATATATTTTTGTTCTTATCGATGATCACTCCAGGTACATGTGGACGGTTCTCTTGAAAGAGAAGAGAAGTGCGTTTGAAAAGTTTAAAATCTTTAAATGAATGGTAGAACAAGAGACCGGATCTAGCATTAAAACTTTCAGAACAGATAGAGGAGGAGAGTTTGTATCGTAAGAGTTTAATGATTTCTGTAATGATGTTGGCATAAAAAGGCACCTCACTGCTCCCTACACGCCACAACAAAACGGAGTAGTTGAAAGGCGTAATAGAACTTTGCTAGAGATGGCGAGAAGTATCCTGAAACACATGCATGTACCAAACTATTTGTGGGGCGAAGCAATAAGGCATTCTACTTATCTTCTGAACATGATTGCAACAAGAACACTCAAAGATAAGACTCCATACGAGATCTACAAGATGAGGAAACCTAGTATCGATCACCTTCGTATATTTGGGTGTATCAGCTATGCCAAGGTAGAGAAACCACTGCTAAAGAAGCTAGATGATAGAACACGAATGCTTGTTCATCTAGGAACAGAACCCGGTTTCAAAGGCATACCGGCTATTAGATCCACAATCACGAAAGATAGTAGTGAATCATGATGTCGTGTTTGATGAAACTAAAGGGTGGAATTGGAAACGTGGTAACTCAGAAACAGACAGTGATGAAGGTTTCAGCGTTGAGTTTGGGGAATTTGGCAACCATGGGATTGCAGAAGAGAGAGAGAGTCACGAAACAGAACACCAAAGTGGTCATGAAGAGGACGACGATATTAATCATCTTGCGATTCATGATCAATAACACGAGAACGAGGCTGAAACTGAAGTAGTAACTCCGCCACCAACTACTTTAAGACGATCACAGAGGCAAACTGCAAAACCTAAATACCTCGAGGATTATATTTTACTTGCTGAAGAAGAAGGCGAAATACTACTTATGTGTTTGAATGACGAGCCAAGGAACTTTGGAGAAGCAAGAGAATCAAAAGAGTGGACACTTGCTTGTAAGGACGAGATCAGTTCTATTGAAAAGATGAAGACATGGAATCTTGTTGATCTACCACCGGGAGTAAAACCAATTGGCTTAAAGTGGGTGTTCAAACTAAAACAAAACTCAGATGGAAGTATTAATAAATACAAAGCTCGACTCATTGCCAAGGGGTATGTAGAGCAATATGGAGTGGATTTTGAGAAAGTCTTTGCCCTCGTAGCTTGGATTGAAACAATACGATTACTCATTAACATTGCAGCTTCAAACGGTTGGGAGATTCACCATCTCGATGTTAAAACGACTTTCCTCCATGGTGAACTAAAAGAAAGTGTCTACGTCATGCAACCAGAGGGATTTGAAAGAAAAGGAGGTGAGAACAAAGTGTACAAATTTAATAAAGCTTTGTATGGTCTTCGACAAGCGCCGAAAGCATGGAACAACAAACTCAACCACATCCTAACAGAGCTACAATTCAGAAAGTGCTCAAAGGAACCATCTGTTTACAGAAAGGAAAACAGAGAAGGACTCCTCGTGATTGCAGTTTACGTGGATGATCTATTCGTGACAGGTACGAGTTTTGAATGCATTCGTAGGTTCAAAGAGGAGATGGCCACTAAATTTGAGATGAGTGACCCTGGAAAACTAACATACTACCTTGGAATCGAAGTAATACAGCATGACAAAGGAATAACTTTGAATCAAAAACGTTATGCACTGAAGATATTGGAAGAAGCAGGTATGAAAGACTGCAATATGGTTCATACGCCAATGGAAACAGGGTTACAATTGGCTAAATCAGAGACGGAGGAAGAGATAGATGCTACCAATTTCAGAAAAAAACATTGGCTGTTTTCAGTATTTACTTCATACAAGACCAAATTTAGCTTACTGTGTTAGAGTACTAAGCCGATATATACAGAGCCCCAGAGACTCGAATGGAGTTGCGATGAAACAAGTGTTAAAGTACTTAAAGGGAACCACTAGTCTCGGATTAGTTTTTAACAGATGTTCAAGCATCCCGAAACTAGTTGGTTACAGCGATAGCAGCCATAATGTTGATCCAGATGATGGAAAAAGTACAACATGACACATTTTCTATCATGGAGAGAGTCCAATCTCTTGGTGTTTGCAAAAACAGGATGTCGTTGCATTATCGTCTTGTGAAGCTGAGTTTATGGCAGGGACTGAAGCAGCAAAACAAGCAATCTGGCTTCAGGATTTGCTTAGTGAAATGACAGGAACAAATGGTGAAAGTGTGATCATCCGTATTGATAACAAATCAGCAATTGCACTAACAAAGAATCCTGTGTTTTACGACATAAGCAAACACATCCATAGAAGATATCACTTCATAAGAGAGTGTGTTGAAAGCGGTCAAATAGAAGTTGAGCATGTTCCATGGAGTGAACAAAAGGCATATATACTTACGAAACCACTTGGGAGGTTTAAGTTCAAGGAGATGAGGGACCTCATTGGTGTTCAAGACATGGAGAAGAATGGATTCAAGCTTAAGGGGGAGAATGTTGAATTAAGCTTGATGTACAAGCAATCCTAGAGAGATTAGGATTAGGAGATTATGAGAAAAGGAAATTATCCTTATGAGAAAAAGGAAGTTTGTTTAGAGTCTTGTTCTATATAAAGGAGTTGCCAAGTTGTGGCATCCCTTAGAGAGATTAAGAGATTGTGATTTGAGAAGCTTTAGTTTTGAGTTAGTTTCTAATGCTATTAATAAGAGAGTCATTCTTATTAACTTTGAGTTTATCATATACTTTTGATTTCTAGAGACAATTCAAGACCTACAAAACGTTATAGAGAAAGAGTTAGTAGACAATGAAACGAAATAAACAGAGCATTCTGTTTAGCCACCATGGTATGTGAAATTTCTTGCTGGTCTTAGTCCTAGTACGTAATCAAGCCGTCCCAATCCCAAGTTGCGACTTTGCTTTGTTCCAAAAGGAAGGATGCCACTCGGCTCCATTGTGACGTTTAAGAGTCCTAAACAAACGTCAAAAGTTAGAAACCTTGCCCTCATCTTATACCGCAGTTATCATTAACGGAACTTACTGTGATATCACATTGAAGACTCCTTCCACAACGAACATGCAATCCCTGCCCGCTTATCTACGTCCACCTTTCTGAATCTCATTCTGCTATCAGTTGTTGGGCTTTGCAAACCCATTTCTATCGTAACTCCATCATTTAGTATCATATTGTCAGGACGAGTGACTTAACTCATAAAGATTTGGTTTTGGCTCCTTCCCAATAAAAGTCTCACACTATAATTGGAGTTGAAATTGTTTTACAGGTAAGGTTCAACATGACGTCGGATTGACCACTTTTTAGTTTCGGTTGTTACACGTTAGCCACTGTGAGAGCAGCGTTTACCTCAAGAACTGATGATTTCATCTTCCACTTCGTCGTAGGAGTTAATCAGACCCGTCGCAGATTGCTCCACAATTATCGGGTTTTGATCTGACATTCTATATCCACAAAGGTTGCCAATTATTTTTTACTTAAAAACGAGTGTTATATATATGTGGGCCTATGGGCTATGGCTACTACTATGCATGTGTATATGTTTATCAAGTTTTATTCAAGTTTATAAAACCCAAAAATATATATAAGATAGTTACTTGTGACCTTTGAATCTATTTTTGGGAATTAACTATCTACATCTTATGTCAAAATTCTATAAGGATAAATCTAAGAGTGAATTATTGAGGAGCGAATTCATTAAAATAAAATAAAAAAATTATAAACTTTTTGGAAGTTTCATGCTTTCAACTCATAATCTTTTTTTGATGTTTGCCACCCCTTAATAATATTGCGTTTAACACATAAATCACATTTTTTTAAGTAGAGTTGAACTAGTGGTTATGAATATTCACTATGGACTCTTTTTTTTTCTTGTCCTAATTGAGATTTTGTTTTTTGGTCCCAAATGTCATGATGGATGATAAATCATGCAAAGATTTTCTAAAATACTTATAGAAAATCATGAAATAATACGTTTCACATCCTAACAAAATAACCTACCGTCGTTGATCATGATTTGAGGCATGGCGTAAACTTGTTTTTTCATGAGTTCGATTTTTAGTAAGTGAATGGGGACGGTGCATGGCGAACCGGAACGATTCATTATTATCTTTGATCATTGAAAATTTGGTGGCCGAATTGCTTCGACCGAGTCTCTCATCTAGAATTTAGTCGGGACACAATTATCAATACAAAACAAAAAGCATCTTTAAATAAATAACTTAAGTTGTACGATTTTATTACGCATTAAAGCACATAATTTTACACATTCAAGAAATTCTCCAGACCCAGCAAATAAAATTAGATAGATGGATGCTAAAAAATGATCTGTTGATTTTACCAATCATTTAAGCTTTATCTTCAATATTATTTCAAAGCTCCTCACCAAACTCACTTTTTGGGGGTTGATTTTGTTCTCTTTTACGGTACGTAATGATTTTATTTTACAACCATTAAATAAAATGAGCATTTCGTACATAACGATTTAAATATGCCGTTAAAAGAAGCGGTCCATAAACCGATCGAGAACAAATGAAACTTTATAACCTCAAATAATTAAAACTCAGTCACTTAATATCATTATTGAATTTCCTAGTGTTGCCCTAGTGCTCTTCACGTAGCCAGTTGTGATATCCTTGGCTTGAAAATAGATCACGAACAACTATATAAAAAAAAAACTATACGATTATGTATGTAAGTCTTTTGCTATTTTATTTTAACAATTGAATACAAGGTACATTTGTTGTTTTCCAAAATATTCTGTGATATTATGTTAACAGTATGATGCGAACGTGGAAGAGCATACACAGCTAACCCAACCAGAAGTTTTTTATTTTTTTTTCTTTTGCTAAAACCAGAAGTATTTCGATTAAAGATTTGGACCCTTTATTAATTTAGTTTCAGTTATTGCATGACAATGGGAAATTTGGTCTTTGGTCTTGTGTTTAAGAACATTTTCTCCACTTTCTCATTTTTCTCTTGCTTGTAGTAATCAACGAATCTAACAATTCATTTTTAAAAATAACCATTTCTGCTATTGGGCTCTTTTTCAAGTTTATAATATTTTGATTGAAACCGCTATCTTAATAGTATTACAGTGAAACACGAAACGGGATTTTTCATATTAAAACTCTTAATATTTTTTGGGCAATTACAAAAATACCATTTTTTATGTGCACATTTGCAAGAATGTCATTTAAGGGTGTTTATTTGCAAAAATGCAACTAATTATAGATTTAAAAAGTCTATATCTTAAAATTCTAAACCCTAAAAAATGTTGTGACCCCTAAATCCTCCTAAACCCTCAAAACTAAACCCTAATAGAACATAGTTAACCCAAATATAAATAATATAAAGAAAAAATAATTTTCAAAAAGTGATATTTTTCAAAGATTTCAAAATTGTGGCATTTTTGTAAAATGACATTTGAAAAGTGACATTTTTTAAAATTTCTCAATATTTTTTTTGATAACTGGTGAGAATCCCTAAGACTAAAGTTCTTAAATTTATGACAAAACTAAGCTGTGTCGATTAAAACGTTTATAATGGCCAACCATGATCAAAAAGATTCAAACCATGATCTCTCAATTCTAAAATACATTTTTTAACCACTAATCCACTTCTGATCTCCTAATTATGACTTAAACTTTATAATTATTGAAAATGAGGGGCCAGAAGTAAATGCAATATTGGGTGTAACGCAATAATATATGATTGAGAGATGCAAAGAGAGCATATCCACTCTGTATTCCGTAGAGAACGAATGATGGGCACATTCTGGCATCTCTCAACGTCTCTTTTATTCCGAATTAAATAATAAATTTAAGTTTTTATTTTTCTGTTTTTAATTTAATCCTGTTTCACGTCATGATCCAATACATAATATGATGTGATTGATCGACTTTGTATAATATATTTTGTTTCACGAATATTATATGTGCATTTATCTAAGAGTCAATTGCGTAAATGACAAAAATTTGTAGAAAAACTAATATGTAAATAGCAATTAGGGAAAAACAAATTAAGCAAATGATAGAATGTATATTCAATGTCTCTTTTTTTTTTGTCAAAAAAATTCAATGTCTTATGAACGGTTTTTGTTTGTAATAACTAATGTTGACATCCCTGATTAATTTTCAAATAATATCCGAATAATTTATTCGGTGCTAAGTCTATTTTTACGTCTGATTAGCATCTAGCAAATTTTTGTGATGTGTTATTTTTTTTTTTCTATTAGTGGTTATTGTTATTTTGGTTCTGGTATGTGTCATCTTTTTTATCATGTGTCATCTTTTTTGGAATGTTGCAAAATTATTCTTAACAGACTTATTTAAAATCCTCTATCTTAAAAAAAACAAAAATTAAAATCCTCTATCTTGCATTTTAAGTTATGCATGGTATGATTTTAGTTTGCTTTTTTTGTTTCTTTCTTTTTTCCGCTAATAAGATAATAAATTTGTGGAGATTCTCAACTTATTTACATACTATTTGTGAGTAAATTTCTTTTTAATATCATTGTGTTTATCTGAATTGTAGTACTATCTTTCTTTCTTATTTCCTATTCTAAATTTACATACCATTTGCGACTAAATTTACTTTTTATAACAAGTATACATAAAAAAAAATCTAATTTTTCTATTTGTAATAAATATTTTCCTATATACATATCTGCTAGAAAAAAAAATAATTATGGGATTTCCCAATATTTCCAAAAAGAATAGTTAATTTGGTTTGACAGCCCAAAAACTATAATTTATTAAATTAAGGAATTGACAAAAAAAAAAACTAAATTAATTTAAAAGCACGACATTGTCTACGATCAAAAAACTCACAAAGAAAATTGAGAGGAAAAACCTTCTCTGAGATTTCACAAAACTCGCCGGAGAAGAAGAAGAAGAAGATGTCGTGGCAAACGTACGTTGATGAACACCTTATGTGCGATGTCGAAGGCAATATCCTCGCCTCCGCCGCAATTCTCGGCCAAGACGGCAGTATCTGGGCACAGAGCGCCGCTTTTCCTCAGGTTTTTCTTTCTCTTATCTTCTTCTCTACGATCCTTCGTTTCAAATTCCGTAACCGATCGGATCTGAGGAATCTCGGATCTGATTTTGATTTTATCTATCTCCGGAATCTGATTTTTCGCGGTGGTTCGATCTGCTTCTGAATCAATCGATTCGAATACGGAAATTGAATCAATCGACTCTAGATCTTTAGTATTAATCTTTAGTATTAATCGTACTCATACGCATGCGTGATCGATCCATTGTTTATTAACTCGAATATTCACTGAATTGATCAGATTAGATGCTTCATCTTCTTGTAAGGCATGTAAGTTTGTATGGTCTTAGACTCATTGCTTTAATCTCTGTTTCTGATTTTCCGGTAAGCTGAGGAATTGTTATGTTAAGATATGCATCAATAATCCTAAGTGTTAACTGCTTTTTCCGTGCTGAATCTAATGTGTGTCGCCGCGTGTTCTTGATATGTTTTGTAGTTGAAGGCTGGAGAATTCGATGGAATCACAAAGGACTTCAATGAGCCCGGGACTCTTGCCCCAACCGGACTGTTTCTTGGTGGTGCTAAGTACATGGTTGTTCAAGGTGAACCAGGAGCTGTGATCCGAGGGAAAAAGGTAACGTGTTTAGATCTTAAAACAGAAACTGGTTCTATGAATCTTATTGATCAACCATGATACGAAAACTCATTTTACAATCTGTGAATCTGCAGGGACCTGGAGGCGTTACTATCAAGAAGACGACTCAAGCCTTGGTCATTGGTATCTATGAGGAACCGATGACTGGAGGTCAATGCAATTTGGTTGTGGAAAGGCTCGGGGATTACCTCATCGAGTCTGAGCTCTAAACCGGGATTTCATTTTCAGGCTCTTCTTTAACTAAAGAGTGTCATTTGGCCTTTTTATTGTGATTGATTGTAATGCTTTCAAACGCAATCGATTGATACTTTAGAACCAATCATGTTATTGGTTTTGTTACCGGGTTTTGGTTTGTGTGTCTTGTAATGGCATTTGATGATCTTTCTTTTTTCCTTCATATGTATTGAGTATTTGGATTTTTATTTCTTCGTAACTTTTATTTTCTTGAATGGATCTGCGATTTACGATATGCGGTTTGAAACATTTTTTGTCAGGAAAACAAATCAACGTTTGTGAAATAGTAGTCGCACGTGGTTTGAAACTTACATTAACGATTGTGAATCAAATGGATCTGTGTGTATGAAGATTGAAAGGTTAGCTAGATGGACTTACATTAACGATTTAAGTGGAGAAATTACTTAGAAGATTTGAGGCTTAGGATTTAAAGATTGCGCATTTTTCATTTTTGGAGAATTTGTTTTCTTTTAAACAAATGTTAATCACCAAGTTTATGGAGTTAAAATTTGACAATTTTTAAAATAGTTTGGTATTTGAAAATTTTAATGACACATTCAATAAATGTGAGAAATTCATAAATCATATCATGACTTCCAAACCCCAAACAATGCAATAATAATCCAAAATTCTTCTACTTTGGATTATTATTGCATAAACTAAGCTACGTAATTAAATCTACGTAGCCTTGGATTTTCTCACTGAAGAAACTTTTTGAGGCATTATGATCATATGAGAAGAATGTGGAATATCACATTGTATAAAAGAAAAACAAATAAAAACCCTAAACTCTAAACCTTATACCGTATAAGTTATACGATTTTAGAGTTTAAAGACACCTAAACTCTAAACCTTATACGAGTTCACGCCCATCGAACTCTCATGAGCTTGGGTCGGAAGAAAAAGACTAGTGAAGAAGCTTTTAAATTTAGAGAATTTGGATTTTAATTAGTGGATTTGTTCCTCTTTAGAACGCATGTTAATTGTCAACTGTGCCATTAACCGTGTACATCTCCAAACTAATGGAGACCTAATTCAAAAACAAATGGTATGTATAAACTTTACATCAAAATTTACAATCTGTAAAGTTTGGTATTTAAATAAAATTTTTTTTTTTCCAATAAATTGGAGTATTCATGCATGAGCGACGACAATAAACTAAAGTTTGATTGGTTTTTAAGTATAGAAATTCGTCGGAAAGTATAAATTGTTTTGGCATAAATTATATAAACTGTTTTGTATAGTTTTCTAGCGATTAAATCATTCTAAATCATTTTTTTGGGCTGGTGGTTCCAAAACGAATATATATATATATATATATATATATATATATATATATATATGCATATCGCAAATTTATCCTATAAAAATGAATGTGTAGGATCCTACACATTCATTTTTAATAGCTTTTGGCAATTGATTGAACTCCCAACCTCGAAAGCTATTAAAGACCACCATTGCCAATTGATTTAACTGAGCATCTATGACAAATTGATTACATGAAAATTATTAAGATTAGTTCACTCATATTGTCTCGAATCAAAACGTTCTTTCTTCTCTAAGATCTTTAATTTCTTCTCTTATGAAATTGATAAGTCTTCATCATTTATTCTCCTTTATATTAGTAGGCGCCAATGTAGATCCTCACATGCTTGAATCAACTACAAGGAGATAATATTGTCGACATGGTCACATGAGATGAGATTTCTATCACTAACCCACAATTGTATCCCCGAAAAGCCAGCTTTTCTTGGGATTCCGTCAAGTGTAACTTCTCTCAATGTGTAGTAAAGAACGCAAGGATAATAAGAGCCCAAGGTGGGCTCGAATACTAGCTCTCCATCATTAGTAGTCCCCTTAAGTGCAAAATTCTCTTCTGTAGGAGGAAAGACAAAAGTTCTCTGGGACCATTTTTTCTTTTTAACATCTTCAAGAACCCACAAAGTAAAACAACTATCATTATACATGACCATCGAGCTGCCGGCTAACTTCCCTTGGTGGTTTATCAGATTATCTATATTTTTCGGTGTTTCAATGAAACGTAGTTGCTCAGATCCAACATCAAAACTCACAATTTTCTTGCCTCTCTCCACATCATGAGTTATATAATACACAACTCCATTAATGCATACTCCTTTGCTTGGGAGTGTATAACAACCGATATTTTTTTCAACGCGCCTCCACAAATAAGAAGAATTTGGTTCGCCTCCTCCTAACGTACATACACTATGTTCAACAACAACCTGATTAGTTTCAGAT
This sequence comes from Arabis hirsuta, assembly GCA_964056655.1. Classification (NCBI taxonomy): domain Eukaryota; kingdom Viridiplantae; phylum Streptophyta; class Magnoliopsida; order Brassicales; family Brassicaceae; genus Arabis; species Arabis hirsuta. The sequence goes on from OZ053301.1 coordinate 1,170,799, forward strand.
GGCTGCGTCACACGCAATACTTTGTACTGATCTTTACTCGGGTCGTATCCCAAATACATAAAACATTTCTTTGGATCATTAACCTCATGTTCATAGGGTAAGCTTATGACTTGTCTTGTAGTTGGGTTGCATATCATGAACATGTACTTATGACTTGGAGAATAACATACGAAGATAAAGCCACGGAAAGAAGCATATTGGCACTCCGAATAATTACGATAATTTTCTTTTTGTAACGTCAAGTCGAATTTGTATATCACTGATAGTTGTGATGAATCATCTGGTTTTCGAGGTGGATGAGGTTTAGATAAGTAGAGAAATTGCCTATTCTCGTGGTCATGCCTGATAATATAGGCGAGGAGGAGACGAGGCGGAGACAAAGATTTAGACATGAAAGAGTCCATAAATAATCGACTATTGATTATGGAACACCATGTCTTCGATATACATTTGAATTTGACAAGAGATTTTCCAGGCAATCTTGTGAATATCTCAACCATCATATCAAATGGAATTGGTTCTGTGTTATTTCTGACGGTTATGATCACTCCATCGTCAATATTGTCATTGTCATCATCGTCTTCATGTTTTGTTTTCATGGTCACTACACCATACAATATTCTTACAAGCTTCTCCAACCTAGATATGCTTATAAAGATTGTATAAGAAACTCTAGAGACTCAATATGGTTAAATAGGCATGGCTCATAAGTCATGAGTCATCTGTAGATTTTGATGTAGATACATTTTTACTTTTTTCCTTTTTTTTCTTTTCAGACATTTTAGTATAGATATTTGTTTCTTATTTTTAACTATTACTAGATATTATTACTAGTAACTGTTATTACTTTTATTTGATTATCAATATGTAAATATATGGTTTTTCTTTAATTTGTAACCATATCTAGATTACCTTTTCTGGATTTTTGTTGTCTTTCTATTATTTAATATTGCCTCTTTAGGAATAAACTAGATTTTTAAAAATATTATTTTGAACAATATTTTAAAAAATATTATGTAAATATTTAACCGTTATGTAAATATTTAACTTATCTTTTAGTTATATTTACTAGTGCAGTACCCGCGCGTAACATGAAATTTTAAAAAAAAATATTAGACTTAGTAATTAGCTAAAGTAAATATCATATCTGATATATAAGAAATGCAATATATTTAAAATACAATAAACAAAATATAGCTCTAGAAAATATAATAAACAAAATATATTTATAAATTAGAAAAAATTATTAAATTAAGAAAATCTAAAGTTATTACAATAAACCAAATAAATCCATAATATATATTAAAAAATAACACAAATGATCATTCAATAGATTTGAAAAAGTTATGGCCATGGATAATTTTTAGATTGTGGTTCTAGATGGTAACCTAAAATGATAAAATAGACCAACAAGAGTACCATGTTTATTTGATTTCTAAAATATTTGAAACGCATGTAAAAGTCCTATTATTGTCAAAACATGTCCCATCATTGTAAGTTTTGTAACAGTCATTTTGTAATTAAACTTTCTGTAAAGCTCCTCCTCCCAAAACCCTCACCTTTTCTTGGAGATGGAAGCGCAATCATGATCATGACCTCCGCGGCTGCTGCTGCTTTCCCTTCTACCTCTACCAAAGCCACATTCCTCCTTCCTAGCATCTTCTTAGACACTAATTATAGTAATTTTAAAAAATTAGACAAAACATATAATAATAAGACAAAATTACTCAAATAGTATAGAAAAGTTGTTATATTACTAGAATAACATACATCTTTTGGAAATTAGTCAAAAGTTTTTAAAGCCTAATAAATTACAATAAACACTCTTGGTTATTTTTATTTAATTGAGGTTATTTATAATTAAAAAATGATTAACTAATCCACGTCACTAATCATTGTTCCACGTCACTAATAAGATTAACCGAGTTAACAAGTCGGAAAAGAAAACTCAAAGGACGAAAAAATAAAAACTTCGTGTGTTGTCGTCGAAACTTCCAGTGTTTTCTCTCTAGTCGATTTCTGAGAAACATTCACCACCGTTGTCGTCGAAACGTCTGCTCTGCATTTTCACAGTCGAAGGTGAGTATAAACAGAAGAGCGGGGATTCTTTTGAGTATAATATGAGGAATCGAAGGTGTTTGTCGCTTATTAACGGTATTGTGGCTGATTTATTATTCTGTGGCGGCTTGTTTATCGTTGCTAGTGGCTGTTTAAGTTATTTATTGCGGCTGATTTATTGTTATGCTATGGCTGATTTATATGTGCAATTGTGGCTTAATTTGTGTTACGTTGTGGCTGATTTATATGTTCAATTGTGGTTGAGTTTGTGTTGTGTTGCGGCTGATTTATATGTGCAATTGCAATTGTGGCTATTGTGGCTGAGTTTGTGTTATGTTGCGGCTGATTTATGTGCCGTTGTGGCTGAGTTTGTGTTTGGTTGCGGCTGGTTTATTTGTTTGTTGTGACTGAGTTTGAATTTTGTTGCGGCTGATTTATCATTAATATGTTATGTTTTTTATGTTCAGATGGCTATTTCTGAAGATCAAGCAAGAGATTACCCTCCAAGACTATACGTTGAAGGGGCTTCTAATCTGGAAAATAAAAAAATTAATCACAATGTCCATTTGGGAAACTTTCCTCAAGTCAGAGACGCAATAGGACATGATGTGTGGGAACACATGAAGCAGTTTCCTCTTGGAGTAGTTGCTAAGCTAGCTGATAGCCAATTCATGTGGTCTGGGAAGACTGTACACTATCTACTATGTAGACAGCTGCGAGTACATAAGAAGGAGATTTGGTCTCTCGTTGTTGATCAAACTCTCAGGTTTAGCTTAATCGAATTTGGTGTGCTCACGGGTCTAAACACAGGTCCACTGCCAACAGAAAGTTTTAAACCTGAGCAATACAAAAAGTTCTGGGAGGAGTTGAATGTGCCGCTTGGGGTAGGACCCAAGTTAGATAAACTGAGGCTAGCATTAGAGGTCTGTCGAGGCTGGAGTTTTGAAAAGCGAAAATGGTTAGGGCTGTTGCTTCTTCAAGCCATGGGACTTTATGGCTTGCATCATAATTCTAGAATACCCTTTGAAAGTGCAAAAGGAGTATTCGACGATGAAGCCTTGAGGACTTATTCGTGGGGTCGGACTGCATTCGAAGTTCTGGTTGGTTCAATTAAGATGTTGAATCCACAAGGAAAGTCGTACACCATTAGCGACATGAAGGACATGTTGCTGGTTTGGGCGTAAGAAGCTGTGACTTGCTTCGGATAGCGTTTTGGAAGAGTAGTCAATGAGAACGAAATTCTTCTTTTGCGATGGGGTGGAACCCGTACACGTAAAAGTCTTACTACAGCCATATCTTAGGAGATCAGAGATCATGGTTGACTTGGCTGAGTTATGAATCATTTGATGTCTGACTTATGAGTTACTTGATGGCTGAGTTATGAATCATTTGATGTCTGACTTATGAGTTACTTGATGGCTGAGTTATGAATCATTTGATGTCTGACTTATGAGTTACTTGCTGGTTGATTTACTATGCAGGTGCGTGTGAAGAAAATGGTTATGAAGGAGGCTGTAGAAGAGTTGTTTCCGCAGTGCTCGAGTGAAGAAAATGACCTACAACTTGTAAATCTGATAATAGACATACATGCGGATAGGTTTGTTAGAGGTTTTGGGATGTGAAGAGCAATGAGAACAAGAAAAAAATGAAGGTTGCAGTTTCGTTAGATTCCGAGCAACCCCCCGCAAAAAAGCAGAAGAAAGCTAAGAAAAACCAGGAAGTAAGCAACAGTGAGATTGTGTTGCAGCATGGTAGTGAGGAGGATATGGGGAAAGATACGGATTTGACGACCGTAGTGAATATCCTGGGAAATCTTGTCAGAAGATTTGACAACTTTGACAACTTTGCTAGTAGAACAGAGAGTGTTGAGTCGCAGTTAACCGCCTATAACACAAAATTTGGAGAGATGTCAGATTTGAAGAAGATGATTGGTGATACAGTCTGAGCTACTGTGGAAGAAAGAGTTGCATCTATTGAGAATGATCGGATGCAAATGAGAGAGCATCTGAAGGCTCTCGAGGTACGGAACAGTTCCCAAAAGGATGATAACGTCTCAAAAGTCAACAACATCCCGCAGAAATCCGTTAATAGTCCAAAGGTACGTTACAGCTGAGTTATGTTTATTTTTGACGACTGAGTTATGGTTACATCACGACTGATTTATTCTTATTAGTCTCGGCTGAGTTGTGTTTATATGTTAATACAGCCGAAGAAGGACGAGTTTAAAAGTCCTGAACCAGTCAACAGCCTCCTGCATAAATCCGTTTATAGTCTAGCAGCCTCAAAGGTACGTTACAGCTGATTTATGTTTATTTTTTACGACTGAGTTATGGTTACTTTTGACGGCTGAGTTATAGTTACATAACGACAAATTTATTTTTATTATTCTGGCTGAGTTATGTTTATATGTTAATACAACTTAAAAGTCCTGAACCAGTTAATAAGACCAAAGTGAAATTGAATATCAAAGATCCTAAGGCCACTGATTTGCAAAAGAAATTGGATGAGGAGTTTGGTAATGACGAAAAAACAGTTGATTTCGTTACTATTTCTCCTGCTAAGAAAAATAAATTGGCTGAGGCAAAAAAGCGAGAGTCTGAGGTTAAAAATCAGAAGGAGACCGTTGCTTTAAAGAAGAAGGAGGCCGCTGCTTTAAAAAAACAGGGGCCAGTAAGAAGGACAACGAGAAATCGTAAAGGCAACGACGATCCGAAACCTACAGAAGTGATTATCCCAGCATCGAACAATACAATAAGAATACCTTTTACAAAGAATAAACAGATTGGAACCAACAGTGAGATTGAGGATGTCACCGACAAAATTGTTGCGCAAAATAACGAACTGTTGCCGGAGTTTGATGAGGAAGAAGAGGAAAGGATTAGGTCTGAGAGAACTAAGGCTTATCGGGAGTCAAGTGTTCAATTATCTCCTAATGGGTTTTCAGCGAGGCTAGAAAATGATCTTCAAACACGAGTTTTTCCTTATATTGGAGACAATGGAATGACGTGTATGAAGAAAAATTATGAACCTTCACCGGCAATCTATGATCTTCTCTCACCTGCTGATCCGGTTAAAGTGGATAAACTTTTGGATCACCTAAAACCATTCAAGTATGACCCTTTAGAGCATGTGTTAATACAACTATTAGCAATATTTGCCTAACTTGTGTTTAATTGTTTTAGGGATGTTCCACTTACAGAGGCTGCTGAGAATATCGAGTTCTACAGAATTCTCATAACTGAGAGAAAGTATTGGCCAAATCCAAATTATGGATGGTTGTTTGATAATGTAAGTATACTGTTGGGGCTGAGGTAAATATACTTAATGTCTGAGTTATTTATTATATGTCTGAGTTATGTAGGCTTAAGTATGTTTTATGTCTGAGTTATATATTATATGGGGCTGAGTTAAGTTTAATTTTGGGCTGACTTGATTTTCTTTGTACAGCATATTGCTGCGTATATGAGACTCCTCATAAAAAATCCAAGCTAGATCCCTCCCCATTCTACTCCAAGCGAATTGGATTTTTGGACGCTTGGTTTACTTCAGGATGGTGTATTGATTATCCACAGTTCAAGATCCAACCAAAGATGTTTAAGTTCAAAGGTGTTGGGTATGAGGCGTTAGTAAACGGCAATATTCCCGCAGACATGCCAACAAACAAGAAGTGGTTAGAAGATGTCGATCACTTGTACGGAGTTCTACAAACTGGAGGAGATCATTGGGTGGCATTTCACGTGGACCTTCTTAAGGAGAAGATCGATGCTTACGATCCCATCATTGGACAGGTAACACCCGAAAGTGAACAGAAAATCCTAGATGCATTTAGGCTGTTTACGCAAATGATCCCTGCAATATGAACGAATTAGTTCATGCTAATCTCCGAAAACCTAGATTCAAGCAGTTTGCGTTCCAAAGGAGGAAAGGCAAATACATCCCACAAAACGACCAAGTTGGCGACTGTGGGGTGTATGCATTGAAGTTTGTCGAGTGTCTAGCGCTTGGTCTAACTTTCGATGGGATAAATTATGCGAATATTCAGGATATACGGGTAAAGATGGCATGAGAGATCCTCCATGAAGGAATTTTTAATATGTTTGGGCAGTTCGAAACATAAACCCGTTTATTGTATTGTATTTGACTTATGCATGATAAGTTTTCATTAAAAGTGTAAATTAAATAGAATCCCAATTAAGACTATTTAAATCAGCCCTAACTAAGACATACCGCAGCCCTATCGTGTATATAACTCAGCCAAACCTCAAACATACCCTAAAATCGAGATAAATAATGTTGAGGTATATGTTCTCTTACAACTATCTAAACATACACTAACATCGTGTGTATATAACTCAGTACTTTAAACTATACAATATGAATGGTATCTAATTGGTGAGATAAATAATGTTGAGGTATAGGTTCTCTTACAACTATCTAAACATACCCTAACATCGTGTGTATATAACTCAGTACTTTAAACCTATACAATATGAATGGTATCTAATTGGTGAGATAAATAATGTTGAGGTATAGGTTCTCTTACAACTATCTAAACATACCTTAACATTGTGTGTATATAACTCAGTACTTTATAAAGTTACGTTGAAGCTCTTATAACCTAAACCCAGACTATCTGAATGGTATCTAATTGTTAAGATATATGTTCTTTTTGAATTTGCGAGTGGTCACTCTAAAGAACTCGATACATAAACCCTAAACCCAAATTTATGACATTACCAAACCATGCCATATGTCAGCCATTAGGTGCATATAAGTCAGCCGAAACGTGTAATTTATCTCTCGACGTTTCATATTTGGGCGAGAAAAAAAAACCATAATTTATTCAATTTTATCTCGTGACGTTAAGTGCATATAAGTCAGCCGCAACGTGTAATTTATCTCGTGACGTTTTGTATTTCGGCGAAAAAAAAAAATTTATTTAATTTTATCTCGCGATATTTTGTATTTCTATATATCGGTATATATCTACCTTCTCGTAAACCTTGTCTCTCCCATCACATTCTATCCAACACTGTTTTCTCCCTTCTCTGTAATCTATCTGTTTCATATTCCTTTTCGGCATGTCGGTTATCCCACACTGTAGTTTCAAGTTAATCAGCAGTGTCGATGCCATATTATACTCTGCTGATCGAGATCACCTCCCCGTTCTAAACCCTGGTGTTGGTATTATTGATATAACAACCATCACGTGGTTCAAATTTTTTACACGAGCTCTCGAAGGCGATCCTGGAGATTCTTCAAGAAGGCTGGGTTCATGAGTGGCCGACTTACCGCTTCATTCTCGATTATTTTAAGGAACGATGGTTTCTTAAACTTGCTGTAAGCCAAGACTAATATCTTTCTTTCCCGATCATTTTATCAACAACAATAATATTTTTCTTTTTTTTTGTAGCGGAAATACAGCTGGGAACCGAGACACACTTAAACGATTTGGACACATTTTAATCTGGTGGCTAGAACGCTATTTCGAACTCAAATGCGCACGTTAAAGAGGATATGGGCGCATGGTGGCGAGAAGCCAGATTGGATAAACACTATAGTTTGGACGAATCTGGTCGATAAGTTTGAAGAGTTTGGCCCTGATAATTTTTGTTTTTGAATGTAATTTAGTTATGAGACCCTTTAGTTATTTTTGTTTTGAATGTTTAAACCAGCCGTATCTTTTGTGTTTTGAATGTTTAAACCAGCCGTATCTTTTGTGTTTTGAATGTATAAATCAGCCGTATCTTTTGTGTTTTGAATGTATAAATCAGCTGTATAGATAAGCTAAACTGACGAGTTATTTGTGTTTTGAATATTTAAATCAATAAGTCAGCCGCTTCTTTTGCACAAAGTAGTCATAACTCAGCCGAAACACGAATTCGTCACTCTTAAGTCAGCCGCTTCTTTTCACAATCAGTCTGAATTAATTGATTTACAAGTCCGAATTTACTATGGCTTCATTTATTATGCGTGTGTGTATGTACATAATCAGACATACTTTGTTAATATCGAGAAGCTAAACTGACGGTCAAAAACGCATCAAAATTTACTTTTTTGGTTGATCAGTCATAAGTCAGCCTTTACTCAAAATATACGAACAATTGTTTTTCTACTCAGTTACCGAACAGTTGCTTTTCGTAACTACTCAGTAACCGAAGAGTCGCTATTTAATTTTTTTTGAATCTATAAATACCATTTAAACACTCATTAACCAGTCATAAATCCTAGTTGTTTTTCTACTCAGTTACCGAACAGTTGTTTTTCGTGACTATTAATGAGAGTAAAGGCTGACTAACACATAAGTCAGCCTTTACTCAGTAACCGAAGAGTTGCTATTAAATTGTTTTAAATCTATAAATATCATCTCTTTAGTGTTTCATTAACCTTATATCTCTAGAGAAATTTACTCAAATTTGCAGTGAAATCATAACTCAGCCATACTATATCCACTTTGTAATGGAAATATTCCCTCTTACCGCTCTACCTGAAGAAATCCAAGCCTTAGTGGTCGAACGTGTGGCCACTAACTCCGTTGTATATCTATATAGATTGAGAGCAACATGCAAGTCTATGAAAGAACTAATAGACCGGCCCAGAGTGTACGCATCTATAGATGTGTTTACCTTCCCTTCGTACATACATCTATCTAACTTGGTGATGCAAGTTTGCTACGCTAATGGAAACCCGAGTACACTGTTCTTAGAGGGTATATAGATGTTCTTCACGTTCGACCTCTAAGATGAAGGAATTGCTTTGATTAAGAGAGCAGCAGATGCAGGATTTGAGCATGCCTTGTACACATATGCAATGACACGCTAGGTATTTTAGAATACTGAGGAGTATTTCTCTCTTTTCACAAGGAAATCTGTTCAGAGGATATGCAAGATTGTTAGATCTCTAGACTGGGGTTGGGAACGTCTCACACTGATGCGTTTCTAACGAAGAAGTATGAGTTCATGTCAAAGGAAATAACCTTGTTTTATAATTGCACATGTACTCCATTGATGGACCGAGATTGGGATCTTTGGTACATTGAAGACAGTAAGGAGAACAATTTGTGTGACCGCTGCTTTTGGATCAAAGAGTTAGGTCTTTTCTACCGTGATTTTAAGCCGATTATATATTGGCCGGACACTAGGCTTTGGGTGTTGTAATATAAACTACTGTTTTCTCCTTTATAATGTAATTCAGATCAGTTATGTATTTTTAGTGCTCTAATGCTTTGTTTCTTCGTTTATGACTTCACTTTTGACACGCATGAGATAAGTCAGCCTTCTGTTAAATATAATTCATCTGTGTAGTAAATATAAGTCAGCCGTGTATTAAATATAAGTCAACTTTTTCCTTCCAATAACTCCGACTTTCCACGATTTCGTCACTGGTAAGTCAGACAATTTACGCACGCGATAATTTGAATTTACTATAAGTCAGCCGTGTAGTACCTATAGGTCAGCCGTGAAGTTAACCTCAAATTACACTTTTTTAAATTTACAATTTAATTGAATAAATATGGCGTGTGAATATATGTACGTAATCATATTACGCACGTGTTTGGTACTCTCGAGACGCTAAACTGACGAGTTGTATGTATTTTTAATAGTATTTTTGGCAACTACTCAGTAACCGAACAGTTTCAGTAACCGAACAGTTTCGTTTGTTTCTATAAATACCAAGTGAACACTCAGTAACCGAACATTCGTTTTTATTAACTTTGAACTTGTTTTATTCTTTTGCAATCTCAAATACAAGTTAGTTTTTCCTTGTTCTCTAAGTATATGTAATTCACGTTTTTGCAACTTGATTTGTTTATATGTTTACATTATATATTAACATCCTATTTTCGATATACATGCAGCATCAATGGCAGAATCGAAGAAGATGATGAAGCGTCCAATGGAGGATGACCATGGACCAAATGCTGTTAAAAAGGCCAGAAGGGAAACCGAGAACCATTACAAGACGTTGATCCTCTCGCTCAAGGAACAGATGAAATCAAAAGCTGAATTGCATGATGCTTTGGTGGAAGTGAAATCTATTTCTGCGAAAATGGATTTGCTTGAAGAATTTATCGGGAAGGAAAAGGTTGACTTCTTTGCTGAGTTGGACAAAATTGCAGCAGAACTCGTTGAAGCCGAAGAAAAGATGGCCAACGCTAGCGTTCAAGAACTTGATTGGATGAAGTTTCATGCAAAATAGGGATATATGTTTATCTAATGCTTATGTTTATCTAATGTTTATGTTTTGTAGTCTTATGTTTATGTATTTTTAGTACTCTAATGCTTATCAATTAAAGCTACCTTCGTTTGAATATAAATTCTTCGTAATAACTCAGCCTAACATTTGATATAACTTAGCCGAAACTTCGTTCATGACTTCACTTTTGACACGCATTAGATAAGTCAGCCGTGTATTAAATATATTATAAGTCCGCCGTGTAGCACCTATAGGTCAGTCGTGAAGTTAACCTTAAATTAAACATTTTAAAATTTAAATAATAGAGAATATATGATTTATTATGGCGTCTGAATATATGTACGTAATCATATTGAAATTAATACTCTCGAGACGCTAAACTGACGAGTTATATGGCTTCCTATATTAGGTGTAATGATTAATCTTTTGGGAACTAGGAGTTATGATTGAACTTTTAGGAACTCTAATATTTTGGCCAGCCTTAACACGTTTATGTCACTTATAACTCAGTCATAACTCAGCCTAAACTAAACACTCAGTAACCGAACAGTTTTTAATTGTATTTTTGGTAACTACTCAGTAACCGAACAGTTTTTAATTGTATTTTTGGTAACTACTCAGTAACCGAACAGTTTCTAATATATATTTTCGTTTTTTTCTATAAATACCAAGTGAACACTCAGTAACCAAACATTCGTTTTTGTTAACTTTGAACTTGTTTTATCCTTTTGCAATCTCAAATACAAATTAGTTTTTCCTTGTTCTCCTAGTATATGTTATTCACGTTTTTGCAACTTGATTTGTTTATATGTTTACATTATATATTAACATCCTATTTTCGATATACATGCAGCATCAATGGCAGAATCGAAGAAGATGATGAAGCGTCCAATGGAGGATGACCATGGACCAAATGATGTTAAAAAGGCCAGAAGGGAAACCGAGGAGCATTACAAGTCGTTGCTCCTCTTGGTCAAGGAACAGATGAAAACTAAAGCTTAGTTGCATGATGCTATGATGGAAGTGAAATCTATTAATGCGAAAATGGATTTGCTTGAAGAAATTATGGGGACGGAAAAGTTTGACTTCTTTGCTGAGTTGGAGAAACTTGCAGTAGAACTCGTTGAAGCCGAAGAAAAGATGGCCAAAGTCGAAGTTCCAGAAATTGATTGGCTGAAGCTTGATGCAAAATATATGGCTGACTAAATGTTTATCTAATGCTTATGTTTTAGTACTCTAATGTTTATGTATTTTTAGTACTCTAATGCAGAATTTGTTTCTTTTATCATAACTCAGCCTAAACTTCATTTATGACTCAGCCTAACCTTTGACATAACTCAGCCTAAACTTCGTTTATGACTCAGCCTAACCTTTGACATAACTCAGCCTAAACTTCGTTTATGACTCAGCCTAACCTTTAACATAACTCAGCCTAACCTTTAACATAACTCAGCCTAAACGCCGTTTATGACTTCACTTTTGACACGCATGAGATAAGTCAGCCGTGTTTAAAATATAAGTCATGCGTGTAGTTTCTATAAGTTTAGTCGTGTATTTAAAATAAGTCAGTCGTGTAGTATGTACGTAATCGTATTACGCACACGTTTGGTACTCTCGAGACGCTATACTGACAGTTATATGGCTCCCTATACTAGGAGTAATGATTAATCTTTTGGGAACTCTAATCTTTTTTAAATATTATTTGTTTTAAAATATTATGATTTATTTTTAAAAGGCAAAGTTACAAAAAATGACCCATAAAATCTGAACATATAAAATCTCCACCTTTGGCTTTTGTCTCTAAACCCTAGGTTGTGAAACAACGCGGCTCCTCTCTTTCTCCTCTCTTGCGAAACCAAAACTTCTGATCTCCATCCATCACCTATCACGACCTCTCAGTCACGATCCCCAAATCATTCACCGGATTCTTCCTCTGCTGACTTCACGAAAGAAGATCCATGTAAGTCTCTTCGACTTCCTCTGTTCAAGATTTTTCACCGTATTTTCTCTTTCCCTTTTTGTATGAACCATGTAGAGAGTATACTCCATAAATAAGAGGAGGATTACGAACAACACTCATAAACTTAGGGTTTTTCTTATCTTCGAAGCTCCTTTTCTAACTTCGACAATGGCGGATCAAGTATGTAAATCTCCTACAAACCCACATTTCTTTCAACCTCTTCTTCCCGGCTTCCACTCTCACCTCGTATGTAATCTCCCTTATTCCCTCCTTTTCTCTCTCTCTCTATATATATATATATATATACATATATATATATATATATATCTCAATGTCTTTCTTCTTCTTTACGGTTTGTGTTTGTTGCAGAGCATTCCGGTGAAGTTCTTCTCGAAATACATAAAAGGAAGAAACGAAAGAAATATGATGGAGCTTAAGTCGGACGCGTGTGAGAAAACATGGAAAGTTAAGATGGAAAGTCGGAGACTCACCTTTGGATGGAAAGAGTTCGCAGTTGCTCATGATTTCCGAGTCGGAGACTTCATCATTTTCATACACGAAGGAGATTTTTTGTTCCACGTCACTGGTCTTGGACCTAGTTGCTGTGAGATTCAATATGTACAGTCTAGCAACAACGTCAATGATGATGATGATGTGGAGGGGGAGGAGGTGGAGGAGGAGGAGGAGGAGGACAACATCTCCATAAAACATAGCAGCAAAGAGAAGAAGAGAAAAACCGATGAGAGTAGTCAAAGTAGAGTGTCATCTACACTAAGTGAAAACCGATTTGTGACACTAACTGTCACACCAACTAGACTCAAAGATTCTAGACTTGTAAGTTTAAGTAAACTCTCTTGAAGGAGTTTTGTTCCCTTATTTTTTTCGTTATTGATGCTTTGTCAAGAGCTTATTGTCTCTTTCTTATGCAGCATATTCTAGTGAGCTTCACTATGGCTCACCAGATGGAAAAAGCAGGAGGAAAGGAGATTACTCTTTTGGACAAGCATGGAGTAGAGTGGCCAGTGTATCTATGCGTGGCAGACATACATATGAGGTTGCGCTTTGGTTCAGGGGTTAGAGAATCTTCAAGGCTATTGGCGTTAAGGCGTACGAATCTTTTTTGCTGGAGTTGGTTTGGGAAGACAAAACATCTCCTCTTATGCTCAAGTTCTGCTCCAAGATCAAGGCATGATGCCTCTAGTTTCCACCCAAGTTGTTTAATAACTATGGCTTGTTTTAGTGAACTCATAATCTATGTAGTATGGATCCGATGACTAGCTACTTTTCTCTCTCTAGCTCTATAATAACTATTGCTTGTTTTAATGAACTTATATCTTGTTTGTAGCAAATCATCTTGAAATTGAAATACAATTTGCCAAATCATCTTTACCAATCTCAAATTTCACAGCAAATAATTTTATAACCTTATAGATTAAGTACCACAATTTGCCAAATTTAAATATTAAAAGTGCCATAGACTACTCGAGAAGTCTACATAACTCAGGCGTATTATAATCATAACTCAGTCGTTTATTTGCAATCAGCTGTATTGTAATAATAAGTCAGTCGTTTATTGACAATAATTCAATCTTACCTTACGGCTGGTTTATCGCTGTAACAAAAACACAAATCAGCCCTAACTAAGACATATCGCAGCCCTGTCGTGTATATAACTCAGCCAAACATCAAACATACCCTAAAATCGAATGGTATCTAATTGTTAAGATATATGTTCTTTTTGAATTTGCGAGTGGTCACTCTAAAGAACTCGATACATAAACCCTAAACCCAAATTTATGACATTCCCAAACCATGCCATAAGTCAGCCATTAGGTGCATATAAGTCAGCTGAAACGTGTAATTTATCTCTCGACGTTTCGTATTTGGGCGGGAAAAAAAAACATAATCTATTCAATTTTATCTCGCGACGTTAAATGCATATAAGTCAGCCGCAACGTGTAATTTATCTCGCGACGTTTCGTATTTCAGCGGAAAAAAAAAACATTATTTATTTAATTTTATCTCGCGATGTTTCGTACTCTCGAGACGCTATACTGACAGTTATATGGCTCCCTATACTAGGAGTAATGATTAATCTTTTGAGAACTCTAATCTTTTTTAAATATTATTTGTTTTAAAATATTATGATTTGTTTTTAAAATATTACGCGTTTGGACGAGTTACCATCTTCTTCTTCTAAAGTTTCGAAAGAAAATGTCTTCTTCATCTAATCCAATCTCATCGTCGTTTATTGACAATCAGCTGTATTGTAATCATAGCTCAGTTGTTTATTGACAATCAGCTGTATTGTAATCATAAGTCAGTCGTTTATTGATAATAATTCAATCTTTACGGCTAATTTATCGCATTAACAAAAACACAAATCCATACATATCCAAACAACACTTTTAAATCGGACAAGTTTTTGCATTATGCCCAGACTGTTTACAACGAGAACATGTGTGTCGTTTCCTAGGACGTTTGTTCTCAAGGGCAAATTCTAAAGCAGATTTCATCCTACTTTTCTTAGGCCTTCCTGGTTGTTGACGAACAAGCGAGGGCAAGCACGGTTGGTTAGCAACGTTATTTGGAACTTGGAGCTTTGAATCTATCGGCATGATCGACTCAGCGTATGCGTTTACCAAATAACTTCTGTTGTAGTAAGGACTGCACAAGGATATACGACAAATTTTTCTGTCTTCGGCAGCTGCGATTGCATGCATGCATGGTAATTTCTCGTGTTCAAAATGCCGACATGTGCATTTTCTCGTTTCCAAATTCACAATATGCAAAGACGATCCATATGTAACTTCTGTGTGATAAAGATCAATCCTTTGTACCATCATAAGTCTGGCAACAATGACACGGCCCTATTTATAATACATAAAAAATTAAAAAACATTACGGTTGGCTTATCATAAAGGCTGGGTTATGGAACAATAACGACTGACTTATGAACTGCAATGGCTGACTTACATGTAGTAGTTTCTCGACACCACGCGAAAGCGTGGTTAGCTGCGATTTTGCTTCCTCTCTCCGTTCTTCAAACCATCTGGTCATCATAACCCGTATCGATTCTAATAGTCGAACAATGTGAATACTTCTAGCATTTGACAGTGCTCTGTTCATTGATTCCGCTATGTTCGTAGTCATCAAATTGTACATTTGGCCCGGGAAATGAACACGCGTCCACAGTCGGGCATCAGCTCTTTGGATGTAGCCATGAAGTTCAGGATTAATCGCTTCAATCTCCTCGAACATCGTAGTAAAGTCAGAAACCCTAAAACATTTTGCCGCTTTCTTCACCAGACGAAAGACATCTTTTTCTTTGTACCGTTGCAAAATGTTCTTATATAAATGGTAAGTGCAAATTCCACGAGAAGCCAAGGGAAACACATTTCCAATTCCTTTTCCTATCGAATTATGCATGTCCGAGATAATCGCAAGAGCCTCTTCGTCAGGAATCAAAATTTTTAGTTGCGTAAAAAACCAGTGCCATGAATCATCATTTTCAGTGTCAACCACACCGAAGGCTATTGGGAAAATCTGAAAGTTACCATCCTGAGCTAGTGCTGTGAGAAGTGTCCCTTTGTATTTACCATTAAGAAACGTACCGTCGACAATGACAACTTTGCGCATGAAAGGAAACCCATTTATGCTCGCACCAAACGCAAGGAACACATACATGAATCTTCCAAACTCATCAATTTGAAGACGCGTAACCCTACCCAGATTTGCCCTTCTTATCATATATAGGTAAGGAGGCAAGTCTTCAAACCCACTCTCAGGAGTTCCTATATCGATTTCTCTTGCAAATTTTAGCGTCTTATGTGATTTCCAATAATCCATCTGTCCATACGGAAAACGTAAAGTACAAGTAAATCAGCTATAATAAACAAATAAGTCAGCCGCAACGTACCAATAAATCAGCTGAAATAGAAGTCAGTCGCAACGTACTAATAAATCAGCTGTAATATACAAATAAGTCAGCCAAAACGTACTAAAAATCAGCTGTACTATACAAATAAGTCAGCTGCAACGTACTAGTAATTACCTTTACACCAAAATGCTTATTGATAGTTATTCCGACACTCTTAGGTCGAACTGACGGACCAACGTCGCCAAGATAATCCATGTACAACTGGCCTAAAATATCTGGTGTTGCTTGTCGAGATCGATTAGAACGCTCAGTTACAGAACATGTATGCTCTGAATCATAAATACGAACATAAAATGCCGGTAATTCCCCTTGTGTAGAAGCACGAACTCTCCAAAGACATCCATCAACCCAACACTTAACAATGAGTGTGTCTGAATTGGATACTTCTACATCAAAAACAAATTGATCTCTCACCGTAAGAAGTTTCAGTCGTTTCTCCAAATCGGCTTTACTCTCGTATCGTTGCCCTACCGCGAGGTTTAGCGAAGAAATCTCCAACCTTAGAACCTCTGGATTCTTTTCCGATCCGCTCACCGACATGTTCTGAGATCTCTTCTTAGGCGGTAGCGTCGGTGAATCTTCGTCTTGTGTTGGAGACTCACCATATGAACTGAAGTTATCATCTTCAGATGAAGCACCATCCGAGTCGTCGAACATATCAAATCGGCTTTCAAATTTATCATCTTCTTCGTCTTGTTCGCCTACTTCGTCTTCTCCGCCTACTTCGTATTTTTCACCTTCCATTTTACTTGCGCAATCCATGTCTTCATCGTCGCGTTTATCTTCGTATTTTGTTTCAACACCAGGACAATTATCATTACTGAAACCACTGTAATCTTCGTATGTAGATTCTACTTTTGAGCCATAACTGAATAACGTTTTCTACTTCTCTCTCACTTCGTCATTTCGACTAATTTTGCTCTCCTTTTTCTCCGTAATCTCTACACATAGACGTAGCTGTTCGAATTTCCTTAGGCTTAGAAAACCTATCCACTATCGAGTATTGGAGACGTAAACTGGTGGAGTATCGTGCGCCATTGTTTTCAAAGTTTTATTCGAGAACATGTAGCTCAGCTGAATCCGGTGGCTCGACTCGTTCAATCCGTAATCATCGAGTACCGACTTCGCAAGTTCGTCGTGTGTTGTTTCATCATTTAAATACAGAACTCTACACCTTCTACCATCGGCGTTGAATACGTATCTGTTTTTCTTGACCCAATTACCGAAAACAATAATTACCGGATCCATAAGATCTCGAACAAAGATCAATGAAAAAAATAATGAGGAAGGAAAATAGATGAAGAGGGTGACGATTAAGTTTCTGGGTATCAGATGATAAAGAAGGTAAATAGATGAAGAAGAAGAACACACGGCGTCACAACATAAAACTCTAACAATGACATGGAAAATGACATGGAAAATAGGAGCTGATGACATGGAAAATCGGATTTGATGTCATTAATTTTTTGCTTATATGGCAAGTGAGCCACAAAACGAAAACGTAAATCAGCCTAACTAAATCAGTCATCAAATACAAATGTAAGTCAGTTGCAACGTGAATACTATTTCAGTAATAAAAACAACAAAAATCGGGTTCGAAAAGAGGTCATAAAAGGGCGTAAATCAGCTGGAAAATATTATGTCAGTTGTATCGTCAAATAAATCAGCCGTCAAATGAATGCTATTGTAGTAATTAATCTTTTGCTAATAAATCAGACGTAATAAGGCCGAGTTTACTATTAATCAAGCTAAACACGGCTGATTTACGCTAATTATACTTAAATCAGCCGTAACTACCTTTCATAGGTAAGTCGTCCGTTTAGTAACACATCCAGGCGATGATCATTCCATCATCGTGAGAAACATATCTCAACCAGCCGATGTACAAATCAGCCATCATATATGTACGTAAGTTAGCCATTAGCTCATAAATCAAGCAGATTTTTGTAAACTCAGCCGTCACATAAATCTTAAGTCAGCCAGAAGATCTTAAATCAGCCACGTTTTGTAACTCAGCCGTATCGTTTGGCTTATTTGTATATGTAAATCAGCCAATTTTTTTAAGTCAGCCACATCGTATATATAACTCAGCCGTCAATACCGCCGTAATGCTTTACGGCTGAGTTCATTAATACACGTCAGCGATTTCCTATGTGACGCCGGATTTTATCTGACGTGGCACTAAAAAATAATGGCATTCTTGTAATTAGGTTTATTGTCAGAACGTAATTTCAAGGGCACGCTGAGCACTTAAAATAAATCAGTAATAAAAAGAAAGGTTTTATATACTTCTAAAAATATTATCTAATTTATGTGCCGTTTAAGTTAAGTTTCCTAATAATAATCATACAAAAGAAACGTAAGTTCTCACCTTTTTTCAAAGGTTTGTGGCCTTTAACCACATGAGATTAGTGGAGGTCGAGAAAACTAAGAAGAAAATAATTGGTAAAATCCAATGTTCAGAGAATTAAAAGCAAACTGAATCTGATTTGAGAAGCCATGGAAAATGAAAAAAAAAAAAAAAAAAAAAACATACATTACAACCTCGAGATAATAAGCTGAGACATACATTACAATCATCCACAAAGAAACAAACGACAATGCCATCTATCAGAAGAGGAGAACTCACCAATACGGCTAATTAATATTTCACTGATGAAACTAAGTTTAACAAAAATCTTCTAATTGACAGTTAATGTTAATTTTGGGTAAGTAATTATCATCATCTTTAAACAACACATGTCATAATCTGGGAGATACTAGCAATGTCCAAAATTCAATGTTTTAACGATGCACTACTAGCAAAATTTTGCTAGAGGATTCTCAATCACCCGTCTTGCTTGCTCGCCAAAGTTTTGTTGAGAAAATAATGTGGGAATATTCTGTTTCTTAACACTCAAGCAACCTCCTCGGCATTTAGAGATGTCAACATGGGTTGCGGTCCGCGGGCTAGGCCCAAGTAAGACCGCAACGGGGAGGGCTTGGATACGCATTTAAAATCCACAACCTGTAACAGGACAACCTGTATGGGTTGGAAAAAAAATTGGTCCGTTACGAGTTGGCCCACTTGGACGTGGGCTAGCCATTTGGCCCGTCTAAATTTTTAATTTTGACTAAATGATTTTAAATTTAGTGTTTTTATGTGTTGTTCTTGTTTATGAATTTGATTTTTATTACAAAATTTATTAAAAAAAAAATTTAATCATGAATACATGTTTGGTTTCAATCTATGTTTATTTAAAATATGAATAAAGCAAGTTAGTCAAACGGAAAAATCCATTAATACATCATTTCTATCCACCAATATTTTACGTTTATATTATAAATACAAAACATATAACTTATATCACTAACCAAATTTAAACAACAAATTATTTTATATTTATCAATTGCAAACAGAACAAAAAAATATCATCAAGTTATATTAATTATAAAACGTATATAATATATGTGAGTGTGAGCCTAACCATAAAAATAAAACATAAAAATTTATGTACATACTAAGCCAAAAAAACATATACGATACAAATTGATATGGTACTATGACAAATCATTTAAAATCATGCTTGATTTATTTTTATTGCTGTTTTGGATATCAGTTTAAATTTTTATTTTGAATTTCAAGCAAAGATTGAAGTGTTTAAGTTTTAATTTTGAGTTAAAGACTATGATTCAATTTGGATTTTTAAAATTTGATATTTTGATGTGCTATTGATGTTTCTAATTTGATTTGGATTGAATAAAAAGACCTTAGACGAGAGTTTCCTTCTGATTCATATCAGTTTTGTATGCTGGATATTTGTAGTTAAACTCGTTTCTTTTGTCGTGGTTAATGTTTTCGCGTATGACACAATAAAGCCTTAGACGAGAGCTTGTTTCTAATTTACATTGGTTTTGTTTCAATCATGTCTTGTGTTTCAATGTTACATTTTTTTTTTACGTTGTAGCAAAACTATTATAACCCGCAAAGAACTCCTTTTGGGACTGCATACGATCATCATCGTCTTTGTACTCGGTTTGACCTCTCAATGGAAAGATAATCAAAGAGAAGAAGACAAAAAAAGCTAGTTTTGATTTGTTCTTCTCCTTATACTCTTAAGATGTAAATCCAAAAAGTCCTGCCCTTTTGACCCATAACGGGACTAGAGATGTGAAGGGATCAGAAATCGGTTTCCAACTGTGAACGTAAGAAAATGCCCATCGAACTCTCATGAGCTTGGGTCGGAAGAAAATGACTCTACTGAAGAAGCTTTTGAAATTTAGAGAATTTGGATTTTAATTAGTGGATTTATTCCTCTTTAGAACGCATTTTAATTGTCAACTGTGCCATTAACAGTGTAAATTTCCAAACTAATGGAGACCTAATTCAAAAAAAAATTGGTATGTATAACTTTACATTAAAATTTATAATATGTAAAGTTTGGCATTTAAATAATTTTGTTTCCCAATAAATTGGAGTATTCATGCATGAGCGACGATAAAATGACTACATAAAAACATTGAAAAAGGGTGGTAGACCGCTAAAGTATGGGCTTGATTGGTTTTTAAGTTTAGAATTTCGTCCGAAAGTATAAATTGTTTTGGCATAAATTATACTATAAAACTGTTTTGTATAGTTTTATAGCGATTAAATCATATTTTGAGGCTGGTGGTTGCAAAACGGATATATATATATATATATGCATATCGCAAATTTATCCTAAAAAAATGTATGTGTAGGAAAACATTAAAGAGCACCACTGCCAATTGAGTATTAAGATTGATTACATGAAAACTATTAAGATTAGTTCACTCTGATTGCCCTGGATTCAAACGTTCTTTTTTTATTATAAACGATATATTTCTTCTCTTATGAAATTGATAAGTCTTCATCATTTACTCCCCTTTATATTAGTAGGCGCCAATGTCGATCCTCACATGCTTGAGTCAACTACAGAAAAATAATATTGTCGACATGGTCACATGAGATGAGATGACTACCAGTAACCCACACTTGTACCCCCGAAAAGCCATCACTTTTTGGGATTCCTTCAAGTATAACTTCTCTCATTGTGTATCTATTCATATCATAGTAGTAAAGAACGTAAGGATAATAAGAGCCCAAGGCGCGCTCGAACACTAGCTCTCCATCATTAGTAGTCCCCTTAAGTGCAACATTCTCTTTTGTAGGAGGAAAAACAAAAGTTCTCTGGGACCATTTTTTCTTTTTAACATCTTCAAGAACCCACAAAGTAAAACAACTATCATTATACATGACCATCGAGCTGCCGGCTAAGTTCCCTTGGTGGTTTATCAGATTATCTATATTTTTTGGTGTTTCAATGAAACATAGTTGCTCAGATCCAACATCAAAACTCACAATTTTCTTGCCTCTCTCTACATCATGAGTTATATAATACACAACTCCATTAATGCATACTCCTTTGCTTGGGAGTGTATAACAACCGATATTTTTTTCAACGCGCCTCCACAAATAAGAAGAATATGGTTCGCCTCCTCCTAACGTACATACACTATGTTCAACAACAACCTGATTAGTTTCATATGGCTGCGCCGCGCGCAATACTTTGTACTGATCTTTTCTCGGGTCGTATCCTAAATACATAAAACATTTCTTATGATCATTAACCTCATGTTCATAGGGTAGCTTATGACTTGTCTTGTAGTTGGGTTGCATATCATGAACATGTACTTATGACTTGGATAATAACATACGAAGATAAAGCCACGGAAAGAAGCATATTGGCACGAAAAATTTCGATAATTCTCTTTATGTAACGTCAAGTCGAATTTGTATATCACTGATAGTTGTGATGAATCATCTGGTTTTCGAGGTGGATGAGGTTTAGATGCGTAGAGAAATTGCCTATTCTCATAGTCATGACCGATCATATAAGCGAGGAGGAGACGAGGCCGAGACAAAGATTTAGACATGAAAGAGTCCATAATTAATCGACTATTGATTATGGAACACCATGTCTTCGATATGCATTTGAATTTGACAAGAGATTTTCCAGGCAACCTTGTGAATATCTCAACCATCATATCAAAAGGAATTGGTTCTGTGTTACTTCTGACGGTTATGATCACTCCACCGTCAATATTGTCATCATCGTCTTCACGTTGTGTTTTCATGGTCACTACACCATACAAATCTTACAAGCTTCTCCAACCTAGATATGTTTATAAAGATTGTATAAAAAACTTTAGAGACTCAATATGGTTAAATAGGTATGGCTCATGAGTCATGAGTGATCTGTAAATTTTTATGTAGATACATTTTTACTTTTTTCCATGTTTTCTTTTCAGACATTTTAGTATAGATATTTGTTTCTTATTTTTTACTATTACTAGATATTATTACTAATAATTGTTATTACTTTTATTTGATTGAATATTACTTTTGTTGATTATTAATTTTTTCATAAATGAATAAACTTAATGTGTCTAGCTTTTGTAAAAGACATCTAACTTAAATTAGTATATTATCATTTGACACTCCTTTTTCTATCAGCATGTAAATATATGGTTTTTCTTTAATTTGTAACCATATCTAAATTACCTTTTGTGGATTTTTTTTTTGGGATAATTACAAAAATGTCATTTTTTGTGTGCACATTTGCAAAAATGTCACTTAGGGGTGTTCATTTGCAAAAATGCCACTAATTATAGATTTATAAAACCTATATCTTAAAATTCTAAACCCTAAAAAATGTTTTGACCCATAAACCCCCTAAACCCTCAAAACTAAACCCTAATAGAACATAGTTAACCCAAACATAAATAATGTAAAGAAAAAATAATTTTAAAAAAGTGGCATTTTTGCAAAGATTTCAAAAGTATAGCATTTTTGTAAAGTGACATTTGAAAAGTGGCATTTTTTGAAATTTCTCTTCTTTTTTTTTGTCTTTTTATTATTTAATATTGCCTCTAAAGGAATAAAATAGATTTTTAAAAAATATTATGTAAATTTTTAACTTATATTTTAGTTATATTTATTAGATGTTTTCTATCACAATCATGTTTATTAGGTGATTATCCATATCAAGCAAATGAATAATTATATATTATCTTGAATTGACAATATAAATTTATTTAGAAGCGACAATTCGATTTACAATTTAGTTTCGTTTTAGATTTTCCAATATCTATATTTATCGATTTTATTAGAAAACATTTTAATATCATTTGTAATTCGATTTAATTTTGGTTTTGATTGACTAGTTTATAAATATTTGTCAGTATGTAATTTCAATTTGATATCCAAAATTTGGATAAACGATTTGGTTTGCAGTTTTGTTGAACTGGCCTATTTTCGAGAAATATCTGAATTCCATAATTCGCAAAACATTTTCTTGGTCGGTAAACTATCTTTCTTACATTTTAATTTTCAACTAAGGAAAAAAGGTCAACGCAAAGAGGCTTTCACGTCTCTTATCTTCTGAAGACAACGTTGAGCATTTTCAAGAACCATTTCAACTCTATTTTTTCTCTTTGTGACCACTTTTTTAGCCATCTTCTGGATCTTTCCCGTTGATGACGATGATGATGCTTGATCTCCAAAAATTTCCTTGACGTACTTTCTCTTCTTGTGTTTTTGCTTATCCTTACAATTTGATGACTCTGTCCAATGCATTAACAACAACTTAATGGCAGTTAACACAATACCATACATGAGTATGGAGATCTAAACTAGATTTGGAGTTCAATTGACTTGTTGAGACATATATTCACACACTAATATTCAATTTATCAAGCCATGAATCAAGATCGTAACTATCATATATGATAAGGTAACAAATAGTTTATAGTTTACTACTTAACCACCTTTGTTGATATACTAGGACTTGTACACTAGATGCATTTGCATAATTGTAGTCTTTTGATTTATTTATTTTATTTTCTATATACCTCACATGTATACAAATCACAAATTAAGTTTGGATTGTAACAAAATGACAAATATTAATAAAAACACTAGCTTTACAAATTGAAGTAAGAGATTAGTAGTTAATTGATTTATCTAGTAAAATAAGTCAACATATAGCACTAATTTGTAAAACACATAGCACTAATTTTTCAAGAAAATATTCAAGATTGCTTTATCTTTTTTCAAGATATCTAGAGACAACCAAATAAAGGATTCATGTTTTTAAAAAGAAAAATATTTTAAGACGTCTAGTCAAAATCAATTTAATTGTGGCGTGGGAAAGTCAATCGACTTGTATGAACTCCCACCAATATAATTTTTTTTTTTTATTATTTTCAGATTCACCGTTCGTTTATTTGTCGAATCATAGTGAGAACCAAAAGCGTTTTTGTTACATAATTTGTTAAGCATTCAGCAACAAAAAAAATTTCGTTAAGCAGTCTAAATTATTGAGGAATAATGCATTATAGATTTTGTTTTCCTTTGGGATTAAGAGTTGTTAAATATTCAAACCGATTTCATGACAAGGCAATGGTCCATATACAAACGCAAAACACACATATACCTTGAGTGAGGACAACGTCGGAGGAGACACGTGGCGGCGGCGCGTGATCTTCACGGAGACGAGAGATGAAAGAGTTGAGATCAGATTTGAGGTAGGCGAAACGGTTTGGATATTGGGTCTGAAGAATCTCGAGTTCCTCTTTAGCAGTTTCCATTAGTCCCATCTCCCACGACGACGACGACATTTCCCACAAAAACCTCTTTCTTTTCTCCACTTTTCCGGTAAAGAGAGAGAGAGAGAGAGAGAGAGAGAGAGAGAGAGAGAGAGACCTTAAAGTGTGTTTCCAAAGGTATTTTCGTCTTTATACAATGCACGCACGTACGGATGTGAGAGAGAGAGTAATACTAAAATGGAAGAAGACAAAAAGTCTGGTTTCTAGTTCCTACGCACTTAACTAAATTTGGGGCTTAATATCATCTTGTTGGGTTATTTTTTGCATTTTTAAAGTTACCCGATTTTGGTATGTGACCACACAAAAAAAGTTACCCAACTTTGTCCATCTTATTTGCATTTAAAGATTGATAGGTCTTTTTATCTCATCATTTATACAAAACCCAACTCTAAACAAGCTTTACAGTTGAGTAATACATCAGGACTAACGAATTGAATCAAGAGCTTTTGAGTTCATTTCATGTTAAATTGAATACGATAGTTTTTTTTTTTGAAGTGAATAATTTTCAAGTGGAAAAAACAAATTATTTACAAATTTCAAACGGGGTTTTTGGGTTTTATTTATTGTTTAAAACAAAATGTATGAATTGCTAAATCATATGGCAGCCTCTTCATACCAATTCATATGCAAATAATCCAAGAAAACTCTAATCAGAGGAGAAACACATGTAAGTATGTAACACAATTCAAATTGACTAGAAACATTGGCTCAACTTGTAGATAAACCAAACCAATTTTCAATATTCATAAGTTTACGCTAAGACCAACTCCAACCCAACACTATAACACTATCTTTAGTGTAATTCCATCTCCAACCATACATTATAATTGACACAAAAACACTAAATTTAGTGTGTTGTGAATAGTGTTACACCAAATATAGTGTAACACTATTCATCACACTAAATTTTAAAATATTATATTTTTCATCTAATAATACATTAATTCAATATTATTAATTAGTCAATATAATTTTGTTTAATTATCAATTAATTAAAGTTTTTATTTTTGAAATATTAATAATATAACATTTAAATTATACTTAATATTTATACACAAAAATTATAGATTGATACACAAATTATTATACAATAATACTCGCTTTCAAGAATTTTTGGCCCGACACAAAAAAATTAGGGATCAAGAAGCTCATATTGAACTTCGAAATGCATTGATCGAACATTTGTGGTCCGAATATACTAATTCTGAGAATTAGTACAATGTAATATTTATTTTTATTATCAGTTGTAATTTTATGTTTAAATTTTAATTAATGAATTATGTATAATTAATATTTTCTATAATTATTAAAAATATTAAATTTAATAATATAATAATAGAGAATATTTTTTTAGTGTAAAATTTGGTGTTGTGATTGGAGATGAAAAAAAAAGTTCAACACAAAAACACTAAATTTAGTGTGATTTCAACACTAAATATAGTGTTGTGGTTGAAGTTGCTCTAACTACGGTAAGCAATGATCTTCGTCAAAGCTTTAAAAACAAGAACAGAAGAACAATGATGATAAATTAGCACAAGACAGCTTTTGTTTGGCAATTGAGATTGCCTATTTTTGGTTTTTTTCATTGATTTAAAATAAGGGAAAAGAACAACATGTAACAAATTATGGAGACATTGCTCCTAGTCTCCTACAATTACGAGAAATGGGGGAATTGGTTCCTTAACAAGAGGAAGACCAATTCACCTTATTAGCTGAAACAATTATTATAAGATAAAAATAAAACACAACTCTTTCAGGTCACATCCTTCAGTTTTGGTATGACCGTGGCTGGTTCGGTTCTGGCATTCCATCAACTACTGACGCATTACAAAAGCTCTTGTGCTTACTTCTCTGATGAGTTTGGTCCTCTCTTCTTGCCAAAACCAACAACTGAATAACAACACAAACAAACGCAAATGAGAATCCAATTTGTTATTCATTTGTATTGCTAACTTCTCCAATCTCATGATTAACCAAGAAAGCAAAAATGTAGATCGATTGGAACAAGATTTGCCAAACTGCTGATCACGAGTGTTTATTTCCATTGCATCTAATCTAAGATTGGGTTAAACCATTTCTAAGAAACTTTATACAAGCTAGACTTGGTAACAGGAACAATTGATATTTGTTCGTATAGCATTATTAGCATCTACAAACTGATGAAATCACACTACGATCACGAACTAATGTCGAAGTGATTCATAAGAAGCAACAGAAGCCATATACTAAACCAGTGATGTCTAATCATAAATCCTACAATCTTAGGTTGAACATAAAAAATAAAGAAAAGCAAATGAGAATCCAAACAAACTTCTGCAACCTAAAAAAAAAAAAAACTGTTGATTGCTTCAAATAAAATTTGCCAAAGAACTAAGAGGAATCGATGTCTTACAGATGAATTGAACCAATTCTAAGAAAACTCAAATGAACTAGACTTAGTAACACTGAACACATAAGAAATGTATCACATCAAAATTGATATATGTTCATATCGCATTATTAGCATCGAAATTTGATGAAAGCAAAATGCAATTACGGGCTACAGATTAGCACTGGTTGTATTAACGAGCCAGATACTGAACCAGTAATGTCTAATCACAAATTCTACAACCTTAAAATGAGCCAACGAGAGACAAAAACGATCAACAAAACACTAAAGAGAGCTATCTATGCCTTAGACACGGATCGACCGATCTAAGAATCCTATACCGGAAAAAAAAATCTGAGTGTAAAATGATTTACCGGCGGTGACGAATCGGCGGTTGTGTTGCATCCGCTTGTGAGCACGACCACGAGGCTTCTTCTTCTTGTCCTGCTTAGCTACTTTCGGTGTCTGACCTCTCACCTTACCGGCACGAGCCAATGAACCGTGAACCTTCCCTGCGATTTGGATCCGAATAACAATATCGGTAACATTTTCGAGAAAAATTCAGCAGTTTCGAAGCATAAGGGAACAACCACAAGTCGAGGAGAATTACCCATCGTTGATCTGATCACAGAGATTCGATTCTTCTGGCTTCTGCTCTAAGAGGTTTTTGGTGGCGACGATAGCATTTTAGTTTTTAGGGTTAGGATTTATAACAGTCGTTTAAAGACAATTATATATGGGCCGTATTGGGTTTCAAAATGGGCCTTAAAAACTAATTATGTATACAAAGTACAAACACCAAAACGAAGGTTTTGGGCCTTTTGGCAGTACGATCATACACAACAGAGAGAATATGTTACGCATTATGCACGCCTCGTTTCTTTGCCTTTGTCCTGACCCTTGTTCTACTGAGAGTATTGTCAATGTCTCTCTCTCTCTTCTTATTTCCTTGAGGATGATGAGGATTGTATAATGGCAATCAAGTTTCTCAGACCTCATTTCAGCTTTTGCAGGCCTGCTCTTGGTGAAGATGTCGAATGGACTGATGATGTCTATTTACCCGAAAACCGTTACAACAATTCTAGTATGGTCTACTCGAATCGACATGGAATGTTTTTTTTAAAATGACTCGGGAAATCAATATTTTTGGTTGCTTGGGCATCTACACAAATACCCTTTTCCTTGTGTTCCAATGATTAACAAGTCTTTCATCTCATCATTTACAAAGCCAACAACTCTAAAGAGGCTTCACAGTTGAAATACATGTATCAATTTCACTTCACGGCAAACTGAATACAATAGTTGTTTGAAGTAGAGAACAAAATCAGGTGGAAGAACATAAATGATTTCATATTTCAAATGGGTTTTATTTCTAGTTTTTCTTTTAAATGTACGAATTGCTAAATCATTGGTGTTTATGCTAATAATTTGTATGACAATCCATTTTCCAACACAAAAATATGGCAGCCTCTTCAATCCATTCATATGCCAATAATCCAAGAAATTAATCAGAAGAGAAAAACATATAACACAACTCAATTTGCCAAGAAACATTGGCTTAACATCTCTGGACTTGTAGATAAACCAAAACAACGAGTAACTACAAACATCTCTTTCTGCCTACTTTTCTGACGAGTTTGGTCCTCTCTTCTTGCCAAAACCAACAACTGAAGAACAACACAAACAAAAAACAAATAAGAATCTAATTTCTATTCATTCGTATTGCAACAAACTTCTCCAATCTCGTGATTAATCAAGAAGGAAAAAAAAACCAAATATGTGGATTAACTGGAACAAGATTTGCCAAACTGATGATCACGAGTGTTAATTTCCACTGCATCTAATCTAAGATTGGATTAAACCATTTCTAAGAAACTTCATACGAGCTAGACATGGTAACACGAACAATTGGTAAATGTTCATACTACGATTCTGGTGTAATGTCAAAGAGAATCACAAAATTAAACCGAAGTCGTATACTGAAACAGTAATGTCGAAAGCACAAATCTACAATCTTAAGTTGAACATAAACCATAATAAACTAAAGCAAATAAGAATCCAAACAAACTAAGAGAGGACTTTGATGATCTAAATCAGTAACTATTTGCATTTTTGCGATTGAATTGAACCAATTCAAAGAAAACTTAAATAAACTAGACTTAGTAACACTTAACACATAAAAATTGTATCACAGCACAGTAGATATCGCATAATTTGCATCGAAATTTGATGAAAGCAAAATGAAATCAACAAACACTGATATTACTATTAACGAGCCAAATTCTGAATCAGTAAATGTCTAATCACATAGAATTCTACAATCTTAAAAAATGAGCAAAGAAGAGACCAGATCGATCAAGAAAACCCAAAATTCAACACAAGAAATCGATCTAAGCCATACGATCTAAGAATCATATAGCGGAAAAATCTGAGAGTAAAATGATTTACCGGCGGTGACGAATCGGCGGTTGTGTTGCATCCTCTTGTGAGCACGACCACGAGGCTTCTTCTTCTTGTCCTGCTTAGCTACTTTTGGTGTCTGACCTCTCACCTTACCGGCACGAGCCAATGAACCGTGAACTTTCCCTGCGATTTGGATTCAAACACCAACATCAGTAACATTTTCGAGCAGATTCAATAATTTCGAAGCATAAGGAAACAACACAATTAGAGGAGAATTACCCATTGTTGATTACAGGGATACTACTTCTGGCTTCTGCTATGCGAGGTTTTTGGTGGCGACGATGCTCAATAGCTTTTTAGGGCTAGGGCTAATACTGTCGTTTTTATATTTGAGTCATTTAAAGAGCTATTATACGGGCCATATTGGGTTTTCAATGGGCCTTAGAAAACCAATTGTGTATCCCAAACACCAAAACGTAATTTTTTATTTGGTTTAAGGTTTTTAAAACCGAATCAGACCGGATGGTTCATCAGATATTATTTATTTTTGCTAAAGGATTTTCAATTATTCATCAGATATTGGTTTTTTTTTTTTTTTTTGTCGACAACCATTCTCTTTCATTAAAAAGGTCAAAAAGCTTTAAAGTTACAGAAGGATTTAGAACCCATAAGAGTATTACAGCCCATTTAAAACTAGTGATGTAGTTGTCAAATTTTTATGTTTCACTTCTTACTAGTGATGTAATTGTCAAATTACATGCCTCAGCGAGTTCAGAACTGATGGAACATTTGCATTTCATAATTAACATGAAGACTGAAGAGAATGCCATTTTGGAATCAACATGTACTCATATTCTCTTTTTGGAATTCTATGTCAAAAAATCGCTTTAATCTTTTGTTTTATTTCTAAATCTATGTCAACGTTTTACTCTATGTATGTGCTCTTTTACTTTGGTTATGGTTTTTCTTTCACTTTAACATGTTGGTTGCACTCATCTTTTATTTTTTTGCACTTCGATAACAGTATGTATTTCAGGTTCATATTTGGTTTTTGATGTAAATTTTGGAATTCGGTTGTAACTCAAAAATAACCGAAGCCAAAGACAACCGGTCCGAACCCGACTCGAAGCTATAATATATCCGATCGGTTTCTATATTCTTAAACCCGAAATATCCGAAAACCTGAAATACCCGATCTGAACCCGAACGGATATCCGAATGCCAAACCCTATTACTACGATAGGTTCGATCGACCAATACGAATATAAAATGAAAGAAATCAAACAATTAACTATTTAATAAAATAAATTGGAAATATATGAGAAAAAACTCAAAAATAATGAAGCTCAAACAGTTAAATCAAACAATTAACTAATTGATACAACTAACTAAGCAATATCTTCACAATATCTATTAATGGAATACTCATGTCAACATCGTCCACGTCCTCGCTTTTCTTATCACTATTTCCACGAGTTTCCTTCTTTTTCTTCTTCTTCTTCTTGTCCTTCTTGTCCTCCTTCTTCTCCTTCTCCTTCTTCTCCTTCTTCTCCTTCTTCTCCATCTTCTTCGAACTCCTTTGCTCAAAACTTACCTCAACAACCTTCTTGACTATCCTCTTCCTCTTACCAACATCCCAAAAAGACTTATCCAAGCATCCACCAAGAATATCTCGTATCATGTTATCAACCTTCTTATCATCTTTGTCTCCTTCCCATGGAGGATATATCTCCTCCAAAGGCTTCACCACCAACTGTCTAACACGAACCTATAAAAAACGCAACAGTTATCAAACAAGTCTAGCATGGGAGAATTCCACAGCAATCAAATAAGTCTACCACAACATATCAATAAGTCTACCATCAAACCACTACAGATTATAAGTCTACCACCACAGATCAACAAGTCTACCACTACTACAGATTATAAGTCTATCACAGCATATCAATAAGTCTACCACCACCACAGATTATAAGTCTACCACAGCAGATAACCAAGTTTACCACGACTACAGATTATAAGTCTACCACAGCATATCAATAAGTCTACCACAGAAGACCAACAAGTCTACGACAACAGATCAATAAGTCTACCACCACTATAGATTATAAGTCTACCACAACATATCAATAAGTATACCATCAAACCACTACAGATTATAAGTCTACCACAACAGATCAACAAGTTTACTACCACTACAGATTATAAGTCTACCACAGCATATCAATAAGTCTACCACAGCAGATCAACAAGTCTACCACCACTACGGATTATAAGTCTACCACCGCAGATCAATAAGTCTACCACAACAACAGATTATAAGTCTACCAGAGCAAATAAATAAGTCTATCACTACTACAGATAATAAGTATACCACAGAAGATCAACAAGTCTACCACCACAGATCAACAAGTCTACCACTACTACAGATTATAAGTCTACCACAGCATATCAATAAGTCTACCACCACCACAGATTATAAGTCTACCACAGCAGATAATCAAGTCTACCACGACTACAGATTATAAGTCTACCACAGCATATGAATAAGTCTACCACAGAAGACCAACAAGTCTACCACAACAGATCAATAAGTCTACCACAACAGATCAATAAGTCTACCACCACTATAGATTATAAGTCTACCACATCATATCAATAAGTCGAACAAGCCTACCACTATAAACTAGTAATTATCATGTTAAATTTAGAGGTTGTAAAATGTGTACCTTTCCATTGGTTTTCTTATCCTCCTCCAAAACCTTCTCCAAGTTGTATCTAGCGCGGCTTGAACCCTAAGTTAGGAGAGGAATTGGCTCTTTTACCACCAAATTCGATCACAAATCTACCACCAATTACAATGTCCAAAGATACAATCAAAACAAACAAGGGCCAATAAACAATGAAACTTATAACCCAATCTTAACTCATCAAGTCTACCATCAAATTCGATAACAAATCTACCATCAATTACAATCTCCAAAGATACAATCAAAACAAACAAGATCCAACAAACAATGAAACTTATAACACAATCTTAACTCATCAAGTCTGTCATTATACTTTAACAAATCTACCACAACTTTGATAACAAATCCACCACAAAATTTCAATCTCTAAACATCCTATCAAGTTCCCTCACCAGAACCGTCGATTGCGCCGTCCCAAATTTGAAGGAAACACGATTTCGAATACAAATCTGCAAAATATATTGAAGATTTTAGGGTTTTCGACATTTTTAGAACAATGCAACAACCCAAATGAAAACGATAATCCATTTACCTCTTCTGCGAACCACCGACAACCCTAAACTCGCCGGAAATTTCCGTCGACGACTCGCCGAAACCCTAAAATCGCCGAAGAAAATCAATTATGAAAATCAATCGCCGAAGTCGGAAAACGAAAAAAACAAAACCGGTATGATAATAACTGGTATTTCGGTATTTCGGTATTTCGTTTATTGAAAATTTCAATTTAAAAATTTAAGATATACTAACAAAAATTTATTCTTTTCTAGATTTAACTCTACAATATTTTCATTCTTTTATGATTTTATCACATAATTAAATAAATAATCATAATGGGTAAGAACGTATTTTTGCTGTTGTGCAATATATATATATATATATATATATATATATATTTTTTTTTTTTTGGATGCATATGACATTATAAGGATATAAAAATTATGATATTTTATTATATAAAAGAGAATGCGTACAATAAAAACGCGACATATAAGCAAAATTATAATTCACCAGATCGTGACATGTGTCTACTGTTGATCAGATGATGACATGTGTTAACACTTAAAATTAATTAAAAATATATAAAAGTAAAAATGGAAAACGGACAAAATAATGATAAAGTAACTAACAAAATAGTAAAGAAGAAAAATTTCTTATTTGTTCAAACTAATTATGAGAAAATAAAAATTTCTAAAAGTCCACACTAGCTAGAGTAAAAAAATTCTAATAATTTAAACAAATTATCAAATTCAATTAAGAAAGAAAACAAAGAGAGTGTAAACCTAAAAAAAATAGAGAAAAAAAAATCAAGTAAGAGAATATTATTGTTAAACGAAAGGAGAATTTGCTAAATTAACTCATTTTAAAATTGGGAATGTCTCAATAACCTTTATCTTTTTTACCAACTTTTTCCTAAATTACCCTTTGATTAAATTTCGAAATTACAAATAAATGGTTTTTATAATTTTATAAAATCTGGAAAATACAAAAGAGTAATATACAAGGCATATGGATTCATGTTTATATTTTTTTTTTTAAACTCATGACAGAAAATTATTTATTTTTCCATCTACCATAGTCAAATCTACTAGTAGATTTGGTGTTCTGCGAATTTGTATAAATCTACGAGTGGTAGAAGGTAGTATTCTATGGTTTGTTCAAGTTCTACATATCGCAGATTGCACATTCCACGATTTGCTTCACTACTACCAACCGCAAATACTATTTCTACCAATAACTCTATGTTCTACGATACGCAGAATACATATTATACCTCTTCTTTCTACCGCGTTCTTTATCGTCTACCAAATGGTAGAAAGGATATTCTACCAAAATTAGTTTTAATCCCTTAAATCTAGGACCTCTAATTATTTACTTTCCAAAAAATATTGTATTAGATATTTAGTTTCTAAAAATCATTTTTTTGATTTTTAGTTATCAAAAATATTTTATTCGATATTTACTTTCCAAAATTATTTTTCCGTCAAAAACAATTTTTATTTTTTTTGTCAAATGTTTTTCAAGTGTTTTTGTTTTTCAAATGTTTTCCAAAGTTAGTTTTTTTTTTCAAATGTTTACAGTTTTTTTTTTCAAATGTTTACCAAAGTTAATTATTTTTTAATTTGATATTTAGAAATTTGTTTTTTTTTAATTTGTTATTTAGTTTAAATTTGTTTTATTATTTTGAATATTTTTTTTTTGTTTTGTTATTTATTTGATATTTAGAAATTTGTTTTTTATTTGATATTTATTTGATATTTAGAAATTTGTTTTTTTAATTTGATATTTATTTTGTTTTTCAAATGTTTTCCAAAGTTAGTTTTTTTTATAACTTGATATTTAGAAATTTTTTTTTAATTTGATATATTTTTTAATTTTTTTATTATTTTGAATGTTCTATTTTTAAAAATAAAAATTCAAAAATATGTTAAGAAATTTATTTTTATTAATATTGAAGGGTAAAATTGGGTTATGAAAATATCAAAAGTTATTGCGACAAAAGGATAGGTGTATAAAGGTTATTGGGACATTCCCAATTTCAAATTGAGTCAATTTAGCAAATTTCCTTAAACTAAATTGGTCAAAGATCTACAACACAAAATCATTTTGATTGGATTTCGATATCATGAGGACCTAACCAGTCCCGAACTAAGATATCCCTAGGCATAAACCCATTGTTACAAGCGAAGTCGATCTCAACTCGATTACATAAAAACACGGACTTGAGCACCAAGCCCAGCTTCATTACGATAAGCGTCGGCCGACCAACATTAGTAACATCGTCACAAGGAACAGCTAGAAAATGCTAAGATTCACCTCCCACGATCATACATGCCAACGAAGGATTAGACTCTAAATTGTCACTTAGTTCAAACATTCAAAGAAACCCAGCTCAGAGATGAGACGGGTCGAAACGAGTATATAAATACTTAGTCGCAAAGAAGACACACAAGGCCAAGAAAAGTCAAAGTCATGCCAAAGATGCCACTTCGACTCCCACCTCGAAAAGACAGAGCCGATCCGATGAGATCAGCCGACCTGACCTGATTCGGGCAACCCATTCGGTGCTCAAAGAGAAAAAAAATTGGAACAGCTAAGCTAAAGACAAACCGAAATGCCATTTAAATGAAGGCCAGCAGGCAGAGTTATAAAAAAAAGGGAGAGAGTTCAAAAGCCCAAAAAAGGACGGAAACATGGTTTAAAGCCCTCACGCGCAAACAGAAAAAAAAAACTACTATAATTTACAACGAGCAGAAGTACGTAGAAGATCAAGAAAACAGAGAGAATCTCCAGATGGCCTTATCCTTTTGGTTGACGGACTCGGCGGAAAACTGAGGAAGGTCCAAATTCCCAATCGAGAAGTCGGACATGACTGCATCCACAAAGGCATCCTCCGCAGCGGGGCGTTTCACAGTTAGCTTCTCCAGCTCTCCAAAGATGGTGGATTTACCTGAATAGAGCTCTTCTAATAGCTGAAGATTCGCTATCAGCTCCTGTAGGTGAATTTCCGCCATGACCTTCGTCTTCTTCTTCTTGAACTTCTCCTTCACGCCCTCCAGCCCCTCCCGATACCTAACAGCCATCTCGATACGCGCCGTCCTCACTGCGGCAGCCACCGCATCTTCTTTTGACGCAGCTGCTCTGCGCATCTCACGTTTGAGGAAATTGATGAGGTCGTTGGCTGCCACCAGGTGCATCATGAAGTTAAGCTCCCTTCTCTTGTCCTCTTCGACGCGGCGCCAAACCCTCTGCTCATATTCCAGTTTGCGCCTCAAACGCTCGTTCGCCCTCTCAAGCTTGGCTCTCAGGTCGTCCACTTCTGCCAGCGAGGGAGCGAGCCGGAAGCGCAGCTCGGTATCAGCCACCAGGATATTGACGGCTCTAGCAGTCTAAAAAACCAGGAAGTGAGAAAAAAAAATCAAATGGAAGAAGGCGTAAAACAGAAAGCAAGGAAGAGAAAAGGGCAGTCACCTCTTCCTAGGTCTGAGTCATCCCGCACCACCTCTCGTAAAACTCAAGACTAGATTCCTGAGAAGAGGGAGGAAGAGGGGAAGGCTGCGCAGGCTCCTCTGTTTGCCCTCCTGGCCTAACATCCCAAGCCGAGGAGGTCTCCGCAACATCCCCCGGCGGATGAGACAATCCCTCAGGACGAGAAGACTCGCAGGGAGGGCTCGTGGCTGAAGGAGCCGGCTCCTCATAAGTCAAGAGCAGCAAGGGAGGCGTGGTTCCACCGGAACAGGCGGGATCTCAACCGAGAGGACCGGTGGAGGGATCTCTTGGACACTTCCAGAGGATCCCGAACCCCCGGGTAAGGCACCACTACCATCCGTAGAGGAGCTGGTCTCCTCAAAAGAACTTGTCGTCGGGTCGACGAGAATTGTCCGCGGCCTCCTGGTTGAGATCGCAGAATCGCCACCACCACTAGGGATGGTGGGGGCAACCATGCCCTCACCTGGGGTCCTTCTCCTCCTCTTCAGGCGATCTCCTGACGGAGTGGGTTGAACCGACATCGGCGGGAGCAAGAGGGATCGCCAAGGAAGCTGACCTCTTGGCTACAAGTCTTGGGGCTGAGCGGAGCTGGATGGCCCCGCGTGGTCAGAAACGACTCGCGAACGAGTGTGCTGGCTGATTGATAAAAAAAGAGGAATTATATAAAATGAAAATTTATACATGTTATAAAATAATAATAATATATTTAGTGTTAAGATCCAAAAGTGTAAGATTTGAGGAGTATAAATCTCTATGAAAAATAAACCGATGACATCAATGATATTTATCAATCATAAATTTATGTGTAATGTTCGATAAAAATATTATAAAATATTTTAATAGGTTTTTATGAGACTATTCACATAATATTTTTTTATAGTTTAACTCTATAATATTTTAATTGTTATAAAATTTTAGAGTTAATTAGTTGAATATCATATAGCTACTATAAATTCATAATGTGTATAGAATATTTTTTGTTATAAAAAATATGAGTTGAATTCCATTTATGTATATATATTTTGACTTGTATAATATGAATTATAATATGAGAATTAAGATATAAACTAAATTTTAATGGTTTGAGATCCATGTTTAAATATTCCAAAATATTTTTGTAATTAAATGGGTTACTAATTAAAATTAAAATTTTGATATTAATATTTTTTAATGTGTTTACCCGCCTATTAACCCTGGTCATATTCTAGTAAATTATAAATTATGATATATCAACGCGTACAAATCAAAGGGATTCTAAGTTTGATTAGGACTAATAATCGTTACATAATATACACGTGAAAGTAATGAGATTAGGAATAGAAAATCACTATATAAAGACTTCATGTGAGATTGGTGGAGAAAGAATTAAAGAAACAAACAAGAGAAGAGCTTTTTGCGTGAAAGCAACCTTAAACCCTAAGACAAAAAAAAAAAAGGCAACCTTAAACCCTAAGAGAGAAAAGGCGATCCACAACCATGAATGGAGAAGAGCCAATGACGTTTATGATGCTTCCTAATGATTTGGTATTAAATTGCTTTGCCCGTATTTCGAGGTTGTACTACCCTACCCGGCTCTCTCTTTAGTTTCCAATAGATTTCGCTCTCTCCTTGCTTCAACCGAACTTTTAACCAAACTCGAACCCTTTTAGGCCGCACAGAGTGTTGTCTCTACAACAGTGGTTCACTCTATGCCTTAGACCAAATAGCACCAAGAAAGTTTTGTTTCGATTTTCTTTTAATATATATTTTTTTTCTCATTCCGCTACATTTTGTTTTGTGTTAGTTCATAAATCTGAAAGAAGAGGAAGAAAGACAATGGACGATAAAGCCATTACGTCAATTCTGGTATGGTCTGATCGAATCGACATCGAATGTTTTATATGATGATTCGAGGATATCAGTATTTGGCTGGCTTGGGATCTACACACATACCATTGTCCAAATATGTTGCCCCCAAGTCTTTTAAAAAGTCTCGGTTAACTCCATTGATTCGATCTAATCAACCCAAGTTTTCTGAATCGCTCAACCAAATGATGCTCTCTCATGTTTCACAACTGATTACTTGGCTGAGTCGCCTTCTCTCGATTGCGATTTTTGCTCTGCGTATATTTTTGTCCATTTCTTTTGATACGTGATACAGAGAAACACAATATCACCACAAGTTTTCAATGTATTTAACATTTCAGTCTTAATTTTACTCTTTACTCGGTTATCATTATCAGAATAATGGATCTTAACTTAAAACCCAAGAAACACAACTGATCCTGTCTGATAGGATTCAGTGTGTAGTCGCCAGAACTTAAAAACACAATAAATAAATTACCAAAATGATCAAAACAAGCAAAAGTCTTTTCTCTTCCTGTCTTTCATCTAAAGATTTAACCAAAACAAAAAGCTGCAACAATATTTTTAGAATAAGGTATTGTGAGTACATCACCAATTTTTTCACTCGTCTTCCTCAATTACCTTAGTGCCCAAACCAGACAATCCTTCAGCTGGAATCTCAGCGACAGTGACGAGAGAGTAGAACTCTTCCTTGGCATCTTCATCATCGTTTCTCTTACGAGCAACACGGACTCTGATTCTCCTAGGAGGACCTCGGATTCCTCTGCTCCATATCTGCTTGTTGAGCTTCACATCGACTCTAACGTCCTTTGTTCCCATTGCTTTCAATGCAAACTTCCTGATCTCTTTAATGGCATTGGGTGCCTTCTTCTTGAATGTGCTGTGTACATTTACAAAATTGATCAAATCACATTGAGTACACGGAATCAGCATTTCGAAAACCACAAGATCAATCATGAAACCATTATTTACAAATACAATCAAAGAAACCGATTGCTCAGCTGATTAATGAAAGACACATTGATTCATGAAGATCAAACAGAAACAAAAGAGATGTTTATAATCATTACTCATCTAAATAGTAATCATTCCAAAGTCTCAAAGCTTGAATGTAATTTGAATTCATAGATAAACAAAAAAAAAATGAGATATTTTTCCAGCATCAGACAGTAACGAGAGAGTAGAACTCTACACTTATCAAGAAACACTAATTCGAATTACTCATCATCAACCAACACAGAATCGAAAAGGGTATATTCTCCAGAGATTCAAAAACCCTAAATCGAATCAATCGGAGCTGCAAATCTCAGTCTAACCCAGAATCGAAAAGTGTATTAACTTCACCACCAAAACGCATAACGAAAGATTGAAATCACAAGAAGAAAAGTTTTTTGAAGATTAGGGTTTTTACCAGCTATGGAGGCGCCTGTGGAGATTGATAGTGTACTCTCTGGTAACGACTTCTTCCTTTCGTCCTTTCCCTTTCTCCATTTTCGTCGATCTCTCTTTCTGTCTCTGTCTCTCTTCGAAATGGAGTTTGGAGACGGCACAGCGAGAGAGAAAATAAAGGTTAGGTAAGAAAACCCTAATAAAAAGCTTATAAGTTGGGCCGAATATGTTACTAATGGGCTTTATGATACGTTTAAGCCCAATGTATGTTAAGATTAGTCAATTCCTCAACTTTAAAACAAGTTTTTTTTTTGTGGGATTAAAGAAGTCAAGATAATGATATTTTTGTGCTTTGTCTTTGTTTGCGGTCTTTGTTTGTGGGTTTAAGTTGGTTTAGGTTCATTTCATATCACACGTTCATTTCAAAATGAAATATAGTATGTGTTTTATACGAACCCTTTCTTTCACCATCCTTTGTTGAAATTTTACAAGTCCATTAGAAACAAATGAGATTGGATTAAAATTTTGTGACAACATAACGAGAAATAGAAACCTACAAGAAAAACATAGCACAGAAACATGCATTAAAAGCGGTACAGTTTTATCAGAGTGCCTGTAAGGAGTTAAGAGTATCAGTAATAGAGATACGTAAAGAATGTTTTTAAAATAAAAATAATTAAAAAATCATTTGACTATGAACTATTCATGACACAGTTCTATAGAATAAACCTAATGAATCGGGTCTTTGTGTGAAATTATTTTTTAATATTAAATTTGATTTAAAAAAATTATTTAAAACCGTTTAGAAGAGTAACCATTAATAATGCTCTAAGGTAGCACGATTTTTTTTTTTACGGTATTTCTTTTTGCGGTACAAAGCAAATAACAATAATTGCTCACTGTAAAGAGTAATAAACAGAGTATAAAGCAAAAAAAATAAAGAGTAATAAGCAGAGTACAAAGCAAAAAAAATAAACTTTACTTAGAACAACCATTGCTCACTATAAAAGAGTAAACAAGGCAAGAGATTAGAATATCCGCACAGAAAACACAAAATAGACATACAATAAGATCATGTGATGATGACCTGATGAGAACCTAAAGCCAAACAAAGTCTCAAGTTATGAAGTACCTAAACACTTTACATAAGCTTCACATCCTCTACATGGTTTGTAAAGACGCGAAATATATTATCACTCTTAGAATCATCCATTCCCTGGATTTCAACTCTTGCAATACTGTTCATCTCGAGATTGAAGTAGAAAAGGTAGGCCGGACATGTTGAG
This sequence comes from Arabis hirsuta, assembly GCA_964056655.1. NCBI lineage: Eukaryota > Viridiplantae > Streptophyta > Magnoliopsida > Brassicales > Brassicaceae > Arabis > Arabis hirsuta. The sequence continues at coordinate 1,211,648 of OZ053301.1, forward strand.
TCTGGATAGCTCAACAACACAATCTCATTTGTTCGAGTCACTCCAACAAGGCGTGAAAAGAATTTTCCACCCATATTCTTCCACGAATCAGGGAATAAATATATATGCTCAGACCATTCCTGCTTTTCAAGATCTTCTAGAACCCACAACTTGAAACTTGTACTTCCTCGAGGAACGCTGGAAAACGGCCCATCAGATTGAAATAAACCAACTTTACCATTGTAGTTTACCAGAGTTCCGTCGAGCACTGCATTATTGAGAGCTTTCTTGACATTAATAAAGCTAAACTTCTCAGAGCTAACGTCAAAGCAAACTATTAGATAAGTCTCTGTAGACCTACTAACAGATGTATAATACAAAACACCATTGATGCATATCTCTTTATCCGGATAATAATAATGTGGTACGCAACAGTCGATCATTCTCCACGACATCTTCCCATTTCCTAATGTCAGAACTTGATGCTCCTCACACATCACATCGCCTCCTCTTGACCGTGTCCGTGTCATAGACAACACTTTGAATTGTTTACCAATCGGATCATACCCAAGCAAGCTCCCACACCAACTCTCCTAGACTTAACTTTAGGTAAAGCTAAGGCTTGTCCTGTACTAGGGTTACAAATCATTGCTACTCTTTGGCTCCTTCCCTTTAAGATAGGGTCATATATAAGACAGACCAAGCCATGAACAAGACCACTAATTCCACATGAACCCTCAAAATGCGCAAGCTGATTGAAACATGCAGGAGACGATTGAGATTGAGATTGGGGTAACGAGAAGAAGAACAAGTCACCTTCTCCCTCGCAGGCGAACAGTACCTGAGGTCGAGTCGAAGAAATGGTCAAGAACAATTCAGTGAAATCTGGACGGACAAGTAGGGAAGACCAGAGCTTCGATACGCAACGACATGCCGCTATGGATTTCACCGGCAGCCTCGAGAAGATCTCGATGAGGAGATCAATTGGGATCGAGAACGTGCTCTTTGATCGAGTATTGCGTCGGGTAATGGTTAAAGGATCCACGGAGACGTTTCTCCGCCGTGTTTTCATGGTTACAAACCCTAGAGAGAGTGAGAGAGTGAGAGAGTGACGACGAATTGCGCAACTTGGCCTCTGCTCTTGCATTTCAGTGGTAGAGATATACTGTGAACTAAATGGGCCATGTAGCCCAAAAATTATATGGTCGTGGTCGTAAATTCTTGTTCTCTATATTCTTTTCTTTTTATTTTGTCATATGTCAAAATGTTCATTACAATATGAAAATAAAATCAATTTTAATTTAGAAATTTATTTTCACGAATTTAGTCAAGGAAGATTTACTAAGAGCATCTCCAACCCAACCTCAAATTTTCAAATTTTGAGGTTTTTATCATTCCAACCCAACCTTAAATCCTCAAAACTATTTTTTTTTTGGTCCTTATAATTATTTTTTTTCACAAATACATATACTAAACTTAATTTAGAATAACTTAAGTACACCAAAATAAAATAAAATAGGATAAATATTACATAACATTAAAATAAAGTTCACACAATAGAAAAATGCATTAAATAAAGCTCACACAAAATAAAAATACATTAAACAAACTTAGCACAAATTAAAGCAAATTACATAGACACTTAAATATTACATATTTTAAAGATTTTATAACGATTTTTTACAGTTTATAAATCATTTTTTACAGTTAGCTTATAAAGAATTTTTACAGTTTATAAGGATTTTTTACCGTTTATAAAGATTTTTTACAGTTAGTTATAAAAAAATTTATAAGTATTTATAAGGATTTTTACAGTTTATAAAGATTTTATAAGGATTTCATAAATATTTTATAAGGATTTTTACAGTTTATAAGGATTTTATAAAGATTTTATAAAGATTTTTTAAAGTTTATAAATTATTTTTACAGTTAGTTTATATGTAATTTTCTAAAATTTGTGTGTATGTGTGTTGTTTGTTATATATGTAATTTATATTATCTTTTATTATATAATATTATAATATTGTGTGTTGTATAATATATTAAATGTATGTTTTATATGTATTTGTGAAGTTTTATCATTATTAGTAACTTTTGTTAATATCAAGGACTATAATGCAAATAAATAAATTTTTAAAGATTTTTTTGAGGATTCATGGTTGGAGCAATCAACCCTCAAATCCTCATTTTGAGGTTTTGCTTCCCTTAAAATGAGGTTTTGGGTTGGAGATGCTCTAAAATAGTCTTAATAAATGGTTTTTTGACAATTTTGATGCTAATCTTTCATAATTATTCAAATAATCTTGAAAGATTTTTAAAATCTGTTTTGCCCTTATTTTCTTTGATAACAAAAAACGTATTTACGAAATTGCTATTAATGAGTTTCCCGCCAAAAGCGAATAAGTCTACCGGTCACGTGATGGTAGATTTATTTAGTGGTCGGTAGATTTGTTTTTGAATGCTAGACTTATTGTTGAGTGGTAGATTTATCTCGGTATACTTATTTTTAGGCAGTGGTAGAGATGTTTTGGAGTGGTAGAGTTATTGCCATCAATGGTAGATTTGTTTTTGAATGGTAGACTTATTTGTCGAATGGTAGATTTATCTCGGTAGACTTATTGTTGAGTGGTAGATTTATTTCTATGTGATGGTAGATTAATTACTAGTGGTAAATTTAAATGCCTTCATGGTAGATTTAAATTCGGGTTTGGTAGACTTAATTTTGTGATCGGCAGACTTATTGATTATCGCGATGGTAGACTTATTTATAGTGGCGGTAGATTTATATTATGTAGTAGACTTATTCCCTTCCTTGGTAGATTTATATTTGTTGATTGGTAGACTTATTGATTGTTAGTGATGGTAGACTTATTTATAGTAGTGGTAGATTTATAATATGTGGTAGACTTATTTATAGTCGTGGTAGTGGTAGATTTACAATATGTGGTAGACTTATTTGTAATACTGGTAGATTTATATTATGTGGTAGACTTATTTATAGTAGTGGTAGACTTATTCAAAAAAGGTAAAATCGTAATTTATCCTTCATCTTGTCCACCAACCCAAAAGTTTTCAAACCCTAACAATGGCGGCTAGTCAATTTTTAGCTCATTTTTACTGTATTTTAACTTGTTTTCAACGAGATTTAACCTAAAACTAGTAGATATAACATCATATATCATTTTACTAACCAAAAATCAAAAGATTTTAAGTTTTTTTTTTTGTAACTTTTGATTTTTAATCCTATTTTAACTAAATTCGACAGCACACTTCCGCCCGAATGTATCTCCGGTGCTTCCGTAGCCTCCACGGCCACAGTTTCAAACAAATTTTTGTTTTTTTTTAATTCTTTTTTAATTAGAATGGCATTTTTGTAATAAATTTTTTTTACTAAAACTTATGTCTTTTATGACATTTATTAAGTTTTGATATTTTGTGAATATTATTCTAGTAATTATCCCATTTATTAAAACTATTCTAGTAATTATCCCTTTAGTAAATTAGTTTGACAAAAACTTGAGGTTTAATCAAATCAAGCTCTTGTTGGATAAAGAATGTAACATGTAACAAAAGAAGGCACACAAGAAACAAAATGAGCATGATAAGAAAAACATCCAAGGATAAGGAAAAGGAGCATAATAGTGTGTTATGGTCCAACTTCAAGCAATAACTTAATAAAACATGTTCAGCAAAATCTTTTACTTCAAAACACATACTTAGACGAAAAAAAGCTTAAGCTTGTCTGTTTCTTTGCTTGGCACCGGACTTGGCAACTCTGATGCTTTTGCTGATGACACTGAGTCTAGCAAGAGCAAATTTCTTCAAGTCTGGCCTGTAGTAGTTGTCAACCACCTGAACCAATTCCACACAAGAAGTTGTTTGGATTTTAAACTCACAACCGTAAAAGCCAATATCAGCACAATGAAATGACTCGATCAGACTAGACAAATTTTAATTACAAACAGAAACATGATGCAGAACAATGTCACAACTATGGTTAAGAAATTCAATCTAATATTTCAATAAAGGAACCTATTTCTTAAAAGTTGCCCAAAGAAAATATTCAAACATATCCTTATCATGCATATATTCAGCAGATTAGTTCATTAAATCCCAATTGACAAAGAAAGGAAACAGAACAAAAGCCAATGTAGATTAGATCTGTGACAATAACACACATAGCTAGAAATGGAAACCTACAAGCAAAACATTGTATAGAAACATATATCAAAAGTAGTCAAGATTAGAGTCAAACCTGGTTAGCAACAGCCTTGGACATCCTTGGGAATTCCTTCTTCAGGATAGACTTGTTGACAGAGACCTTAGGCTTGTTCTGCTTCTTGGTCTTGGTTGTGGCAAGGACAACAGCTTGTTCCTTGTCAGCTTGCTGGATGGTCACAGTCTTTTTGTTTGCAAGACCTGAAAAGCCACAATGAAAGATTAATTATTCTAGTTCAAGCAGTCACTTCAAATTGTGTATCAGAGAATCCGGACACAAATCAATCACAAATTATTTTCAAGTTAATCAATTTCAATCCAATATATTTAAATAAAGTAACACGAATCACATTCCAAGTTAACTTTTCAATAAATAGAAACGATAAAAGCCTTATACGATCACAACATCCAAAATCAGATTGTACATTAGCATAACTCAAGCAACCAATTTCATTCTCAAACTAGAGGATTGGAGACACATATGAAGTAAACAATCAACAAGAGATATAAAGTAACCAAATTTCCCAAATTAACTTTGTTCAGACACATCCCAACTCAAGCATCAAATTTCAACCAAAATCATCAAAATTTCTTAGCAAACTCTCAATTTCATTCCAAAGCATCTAATCAATCAACTATATATACATACAAAGTTATCTTATTTCTGCGAACACAAGTGTGAAATTTACCAGAGTGCTTGTAAGAGTTAAGGTTGCAGAGATTGTTCTTCTCTTTGCTGAATTGAACCTTAGCGTTGCCTCTACCAAACTGCTTCACCAAGAAACAGTTGTTCCTCTTAACGATCTCCCAGATCAATGGTCCCGGAACTGTCGCCATTTCCAAACCTACCATACACCAATGAAAAGGATCTTAAATCAACAATACAGATATGAAACAAATCAATCTAAGAGGTACTAAAGAGTACACCGAATCAGAAGATAATCAGAACCCTAATCCTAAACGATCAAAGAAGATTGAAACGTGAAAGGAGAAGAAACACAGAAGATCTAAAGGCTCACCGTGAAGTTTCGCAGAGAGAGAGATAATAGAGAGAGCGAGACTGCGTTTTAATGGTGGCGCCGGAGCTTTGTGAGAAGACGATCGAGCTATTTATATATGACCTCTGAAAAATTAAACCCTAGTTCATGTGACTGTGTAGTTTATGAGAAAAGACGAAAGTACCCCTATAGATTGTTAAAATATCGAGAATGCCACATTTGGAAATTGAAGCGTTAAGAAATGAAAACCCTTTTGTTTCTATGAAGTTAGGGGTTTTAGATCCTTTGATTCGATTATACAATTTCGATCTGATAGAGAAATGGGGAGGAGGATACTGAACGATGCGTTAAGGACGATAGTGAATGCAGAGAAGCGAGGGAAAGCTTCGGTGGAATTGAAGCCTGTCTCTACTGTAATGTCTTCGTTTCTCAGAATTATGAAGGAAAAAGGTGAGATTTTTCGTTCTTGCTTCAATGATTCTTTCTTCTGGGTCAATTGGGTATTGATTGATTTCTCCAGAATGTCCATCTACTTGTTTAGATTCATCGGTTTCGTCGACATTGGGTTCACTTGATTGTGGTTCTGTATGATAAAATTAGTTCATGAAACTTATGGGCTATGTTTGAAGTGCTTGATCTTACTCTAAACACTATAGCTCAAGCATTTCCATGTGTGATCTCTATGGTAACATTGTCCAAAGATAAGCTTTTGTTCTTGGTTGACAATGAAGTTGCAGACGATATAAATTTTCTGTTTTTTTTACTCTTATGGATAACTCACATTTTGATCTTTGATTGGAGAAATGTATGTCTGCTCCTTTTCCATGTCTATTGGTGTAACTTAAGATTGTATCGATTTGGGTTTGTGTATACTTATCTTGTTTTGATTTATCCTTAGTCAAGATCTATGAGAAGTTCTTTTACAAGTTGATAATTTGTGGCTGAAGTTTATAGATGGCATTTCATTGTTCAATTCTTTATCTTTACGGTTGTAGAATCGGTATTTTTTCTCGAGTACTTTACAAAATGAAAGTTTATTGTATAGGGTACATCAAGAATTTTCAAGTGTATGATCCACACAGAGTAGGAAGAATAACTGTTGATCTACAAGGAAGGGTTAATGATTGCAAAGCTCTCACTTATAGGCAAGACGTCAAGGCAAAAGAGATCGGGCAGTACACAGAACGCACACTTCCAACACGCCAGGTCCGGTTTTACCCCTTAATCCGAATATGCTACTAATAGTAGCAGTAAAACTAACCTTGTTTAGCTTGTCATATGCAGTGGGGTTATGTTGTCATTACAACTCCTGATGGCATTTTGGACCATGAAGAAGCTATTAAAAGGAATGTGGGTGGTCAGGTTCTTGGTTTCTTCTATTGAATTGTCGATATCGAATATCACAAGAAGTTCAACTCCTGTGAGAACATATCATTTGTCTGGCTTTTTTCAACATTGTTTCTTTGTTTCTTGAACTGTACTTTGAGCAAAATGGCAATTAGAGAACAAACTTTATTTCTGTTGTGCCGACGTTTCAAGGACTAATATATCAGCTTCTTTGACTAAATTATAGTTTAATTTCATTATATATGCTTATAAAGTATGATCCATCTTTTTCACTCTCAATATTTTAGACTAGAATGCTGATCATTTCACAAGTAACCTAAAACGACTTTGATTCCATGTTTACGATCCAATACGCTGGTTACAAATTACAACACTTTATTTCATTATTATCCAAATTTAACGATTAGAAACCGAGACTAAATGGGATGTTGGTAGAATTAAGCCATGTGTTACCTTCTATGAACGGACCAACGGTGAACTTTGCTGCCTCAGATGCGTTTTCAATGCGTCTATAACCGGGCCATTTGACTCGGTCTGTCATGTTCGCACCGGGTCCTTCATTCATGTATTCTCCGTAATATAATGTTTCAGGTGCAACCTCGTTATCCCACTCTAACCATCCGGCAGGATCAATCAAATCGTCGATAAACGATTTTATCAAAACCGTCCTAGAATATAATTTCCATGGTCGACCTAAATACGCTTTGAAGTCTGCTTTGACAGGGATCAAATCAGCCGCGGCCAAGATTCGACAATTAATCATAGAAATACCAGTTAGTTGTTTCGATTCATTGCGGCTTTGAGCGATGAATACGACTTTTTGGTTAGGATTTGGTTTTCGAGCATAAAGACTACAATTCTGGAACACAACAGCAGCATTACCGCATATAAAATCGATAGTACCGAATATATCGCACTCTCGATAGAATTGTGTAGCTTGATGGACATAAAGAGTGTCCTGATAACCTTCGAACGCGCATCGATAAAAAGCAGAGTGATCAGAGCTGCTTCGCAATGCCACGGCTTGGTGTTGACTCGGTCCGGCAAAATTCACAAATGATATGTCTTTAGCTACGAAGCGATTACCATTCACACCTGCATAAACAATTTGTATAAATGGTACTCTTTCGCTATAAGTATAGGAAGATGAAGTAAAAAAAAAAATTGGATTTTATTTGGGCTCAAGATATAATTTGGTATAGTCTATAAGAGATTATAATCGTTAATAGTTACTAGTATTGTGGTAATGGGCCAAAATGAATGGGTTAAACTAGTGTATCAAATCACTGTTTTACTAAACCACTTTAAAAGCCTTATATATTTATTTGAAAGAGTTATTTAATTGGTTATTTAAGAATAGCTATAGCAAGTAATGTTTAGCATTGCAAAACCAAGAGAATTAAAATTAATATAATATTAAAAAAAAGGACTAACCAACGGTAGCAGATCGATATGTTGTCCATCCATCAAGGTGACTCCGATTTGATTTGATGATAGTTTTTCCTATACCGTCTCCGACGAACATTATCATTGTCTTTTTCTTCGGTATTTCCACATTCTCATAATATTCTCCACCTTTTATATAAATCATAAATCTATACCCAAAATTTGGTAATTAATTTCAGACCTATAAATAACTTGGAAAATGACGTAGAATGATATTATTCCCCACATTTTATATAAACTGTAATTTTTTACCCAAAATTTGATAACTAATTTCAGACCTATAAATAACTTGGAAAATAACATAGAAACGTGTTATTCCCTACCTTTTGTATAAATTATAAGTCTTTATCCAAAATTTGGTAACTAATTCAACATAGAATTAGTTACCAAATATGGTGAGACGGATCCGGATATTCTGGAATTTCAGGGTATCCGGATCCGGATACGTGGTAAAAGTATCCGGATCCGGAACCGTGACCTCAGGATATCCGGACTTCCGACCAAAAATCAAAATATCCGCGGTTATTGGAATTCGGATCCAAATTCGAAATTAGTATCAAAGATAATTTAATTAATTAATACATAAATAAAAAATTATTAGTTAAAATTTTGAATAATATTTTTCATAATAAATATAATATATTATAAAAAGAACTAAAATCAATTATATATATATATATTTTTTATATATAAAATAACTTAATATATATATATATATGTTTTTAATATATTTAATGCGTCCGGATCCGGATCCGGACATTAAAATTTTGCTATCTGGATCCGGTTCTTCTTTTCACGAATCATAAATTTTACTATCTTTATCTGGATCCGGACTCCCTCGATATCCTAATTTTCGAAGCGGATCCGAACGGATACCGGATTGAATCTCTCATCCCGGACAATAATTCAAATGTTAATGTTGATGCTTTACTATACGTTGGGCTAGAAATTATGTACCTGGTTTCGCTCGAGTTAGGAGCTGCTGAGACGGCGGAACTAATGGTCGTAAAGTTTCCAGTGCCATCTTTTGCCACAGTGAGATTGAAATTGATCCCTAGCACCAAACCGTGAATAAGTCTCTTGTCATTCTTTGAGACCCAACTCGGGAACTCAACGTCAATATCATAAGCTTTTGGAGAATGTTTCTTCTCCAGAAGCTTCTGAAGCATATCCAAAGAGTTACCGAGATTATTAGAAATGTTTAACATGTTTTCCTTCAAGTTATCAGCCAACCCATACGTCATATCATCCAACCCATACGTCCTATTATTGTTATTCTCATGGTCACTTGTCGTGAAACCATCGAGACACGTGTCTTGGTTCGTCATGGCGTTGCTGAGCAACATATTGACGTGGTGGGATCCATGAGAGTGAGATTGGAGATTGGAGATTGCGGTTTTGAGATCGGAGATGGAGTCATCGAACAGCTCGAGACAGTCTTCGAATGCGCAGTGCTCGAGGTGGGTTAAGTTTGGACCGAGATGGTTTTGTAGGTCGAGGAAGTTGGAGGAGGAGAGATTGATTTTTGAGATGGTTTGGTTTAAAGTAGCCACGATGAGCTCAATGATTTTATTGGTTTCATCAGTTACACGGTGCATTTTATGGATGGTGGATTGTGAATGAGATGAAACTAAAAAAAATAGGAAAAAAGTTAATGGTAGTATATTGAGATTAATGTGTTTCGATTTTTGTGTAATTGGATTTTTCATCTTTTTTTCTTTGAGATCGTAGTGAAAAATGAAAAAAAAAAAAAAGGACAAATTTGAAAAAGTTAAAGTGAAAGTCTATATGATCTTATATAAAATCGCCAAAGGTAACGAAATAAAGGCGAAGAATGATATAACGAAGAGTACAAAAAAGGGAAACTTGAAAGAAAAAAAAATTTGAGTCAAACTCTTTTCTTTAGAATAGGGTAATTGTTTCAACATATGGATATTTGATTTAACATATTAACATATGCGTTTGGAGTCTTTGTTCAAATCGAATAACATCAAGATTTTACCAAACTACATAAAATGCATATATTACAAATTTTATAGACATATACGTTTTATCAAATATTATTCAACTCACCAAAAATTAAGTTTCAAAGGGAAATATATAGTTGACTCCATATACGCACATACTATCAATTTAATATATAGTGTTTCCCTCATAAATAAATTAAAGAATAAATTTGACCAAACAAAGTTCTTTTTTTTTTAATAATAAAAAGTACAATTTGGAAAGGTCGTTTATAAATAAATACATATATTATAGTCAAATTTATTATAAATAAAAAACTTCGAAAGTTAAATTGTCATGTTAAAATATAATAGAATCATAAATGTTATAAGAGGAAGGACTTACATATATAGTTTCAAATGACATAATCCCATGCTTACAATCCTATGCGATGGTAACAAAATTTTTTTTCCAAAACTTGAAGATAAGATTACATATCTAGAGCAAAGGGAATTTACAGATCAAGAGTAAAGGGAAATTCGGTAGAATTAAGCCATTTGTTACCTTCAATAAACGAACCAACTGCGAATTGGGTTGCTTCTACTTTGCTTCCGATACACTTAAAACCAAGCCATTTGACCCGGTTTGTCATGTTCGACCCGGGCCATTAATTCATATACTCTCCATAATATAACGTTTCAAGAGCAAAATCGCCTTTCCACTTCAACCATCCCGCGGGATCTACCAAAGCGTCAATAAACGATTTTATAATAACCGTCCTAGAAAATAGTTGCCATGGACGACCTTAAATATGCTTTGAAATTGGCTTTCACAGGGACTAAGTCAGGTGCAGCCAAAATCTTGCAATTAATTATAGAAATACTAGTTGGTTGACGTGAATCTTCCCGACCTTGAGCGTTATATGTGATTTTCTGGTTCGCATTTGGTCTACGAGCATAGAGACTACAATTTTGAAACACAACTGATGCGTCACCAAATATGAAATCTATCGTGTCATATATATCACATTCTCTATAAAATTGTTTGTGTGAATGGACATAAATGGTATCTTGGTAACTTTCGAAACTACATCGATAAAAAGCAGAGAGGTCAGATCCGCTTCGCAATGCCACAATTTGGTGTTTGGCTGGTCCAGCATCGTTCATGAATGTTATGTATTTAGCTATAAAACCACTACCCCTCACGCCGGCTTAAAACAAAATGTTTATAATTAGTTGCAAAAGTGTTTAGTGCCACAAAAGTGAAGGACTAAAAGGAAAATTAAGAAAAAAGCTAACCAACGGTAGCCGAGTGAAAAGTTGTCCATCCATCTGCAGGCGTTTCGGCTTATTTGTATCCGAACTATGGGTTAGTGAAAAAATTCCTGCGTACTCTGTGAAAAAGTGGCAAAACATATCCGAACTTTATATAATTTAACTTTTTCAACCCCAACTTTTAAAATCCGACATATAAATACCTGATGACTAACGGAGTTAGTTTGGCTGTTAGCAATGCTGACTAAGATGCTTAGTCATCTAAAACGAGATTAATGAGTCAGATTTGTATTGTTTTATTTTTATATTTTCAGAAAACACACTTTTTTTTTTACTAAATGATGGCGTTTTGGTTAAAAAAATCTTTAAAAAAACAAGCGACACAACATCTTCATCTTCCTATCACGATTCCTTCTTCTGCATCTCTGCATCTCTGCATCGAGTCTTTTATTTGTCAAGTTTGGTTTCGATTAAATAGAGAGAATTTTTCTATTGATCAAGTTAAGTTTCGATTAAATAAAAAGAAAATCAGATCCGATGTAAAGTTCTAACAATCAAATTAAAGAAACTGATTGAATATCATATTACAAAAGAAACATATTCTATAAATCGGTGTTTGAGAAACATACAAGACAAGGCTAATTGCAGTATACAACTTCAATTACAACAAAATCATAAGAAAAAACTTTGATTAGAAATCAAAATTGTCGTCATCGTTTATCATGTACTCACAAAATAAAAAGGGATTCGTCTCTTTATGTTCTTTGCCAAAGGATTCTTCTTGTTTGCCATTATCGTCGACCTAACGATCTCTAACCCACCATCCGAAACCCAGGAAATCATACCTAACTCTGACGGCTAGGTACTGCTCGTGGTTTGACCAGAAACGGATTGATTCTCTGAAACTCTCGAACTCAAGATCACCTAACTCGGCTTCAGACTCTTCGTGGAGAAGATGAGCATAGGGTTTTTTGGTTTGCAAGAAACGACGTCGTTTAAAGTTGTGTTATTTTTTCAGATAAAACGACACCGTTTTGATTTAGTGGAAAAAAAACAAAGTAATATAAGTATAAATTCGTTTAGATGACTAATCATCCTAGTCAATACTCTTGACGGCAAAAGTAACTCAGTTAGTCATCAGATATTTATATATATGCTGGATTTTAGAAGTTGGGGTTGAAAAAGTTAAATTATATAGAGTTTGAATATGTTTTAGCACTATTTCATAGAATAGATAAAATATTTCCCACTAACCCAGAGTTCGGGTACAAATAAGCCAAAATCCTTCCATCTGTGTAGCTGCGGTTAACTTTTATTATTGTCTGTCCGATTCCGTCTCTGATGAACAGTATCATCGTCTTCTCCCTCGGTCTTTCAATGATATCGGAATATATCCCACATTTTATATATATCACAAATCTACCATCAAAAAACAAAAAATATAGATATTTATTTTGTGTAGGAATACTAATAAATTCTTCTTCTTGAAGTTTATGCTATATCGTTGTTGTAGCAGTGATGAGTGTACATGAGTAAATAATAAAGAAATTTTTAAAAACAAAATGCTGGGAAAAAATGTCTTCAAACATTTCATCGAAAACTTGAAAAAAAGTTATTATAAATAGAACAAATTAATAAGACTTTCGCAAAGACCAATCAAAGCAAAGGATTTTTATTTTCTCTTGAATCTAACAGTACTCATGAATCTATAACAGTTTATATTAATGAAATATTTACATCATAGACTAGTAATTTGAAAGAACCATATGTCATCTCAATAAATTTCTCGTGCCATCACGAAATTTTGAAAAAATCGCAAAATAACAAAACAAAAAATGAATCATTTATTATAATTTCATAACTTGTAAAACACATGCAAATGGTATTGTCATCTACATGTTACCTTACCACGCAGAATAATATTAAACGTTTTTGTACCTTGTTTCACTCGCGTTTGGAGCGGCCGATACAGCCTCTTTGATAGTTGTGAAGTTCCCGATACCGTTTTGAGCCACCACGAGATTAACCTCAGTCTCATCCATCGAAGCTTGAAGTAGTTTATGGTCGACCCACATCGGAAACCCAACATCATTCTCCATTTTCCCTCGAATATTCTCATCAAGCATAGCTAATGAGTTTCTAACATGGCTAGAGATATTGAAAAGACTCTCCTTCAAACTCTCAGCCACTCCATATGTCTTTTCACTATTCGAATTCTCGTCTTCGTCATCGTAGCCATCAAGACAAGTTCGTGTATTCGTCATTGCGGCGCTGAGGAACATTTTGACGTTATGGAGCTCCGGAGAATGAGACCGGAGCTCCCAGATTGCCGTGGTTAAATCGAAAACGGTGTCATCGAGTAGCTCGCGGCAGTCCTCGAACACGCAGCGATCGCGGTGGGTTAGGTTTGAGCCAAGATGGTTTTGGAGATCCGAGAAGTTGGAGGAAGAGAGATTGACCTTTGAGATGGTTTAGTTTAAAGTGTCGATGACGGATGTAAAACGTTGCGTTTTGATGAGGATTGATGGTGAATGAAAAGATGAAACGGGGGTGGATGATAAAGAGACTAGGAGAAAGATAAATGGGGGTAGTAAGTTGAGGATTACAATGTGTTTTGATGTTTCCCTTATTGGATTATTCATTGTCAAAGATTTAAGTGAAAAGGGAGAGAATAAAAGACAAGTTGAAATGTTAAATCAAAGGTGAAGTTATATAACAAAATCCCAACGGTAGCAATGATAAAACGAAGAAGAATGATAATAGTTTCAAAAAAAAAAAAAATGATAATTTATATTTGTGGAAAGGTATATTATCTCGGTCAGATTTTCAATTGTGTTTCAGTTGAACGATACAGAAAGAAACAAATCTTTTAACTGTATATATGTTTGGATCTTTGTTCAAAATGAATAAATCTTTCAGAAATGTTACTAAATCACATAAAATGCATTGACTGTCCAAAGACGGTATAAAACTTCCATGGAAAATTCATAAAATCTAGTTATTAAAAATTGACTGGCATATATGTCTGACTCCTCATATTTTTTTTTGGTAAATAAATTTTTTAAATGTAATTCTTAAAACAGCCATTATTGCGTTGTTAAATTAGCTCACCAATTACTCTCATACTAGATTTTTATCCCGCGTTAAAAGCGGAATTATAATATTTGGAAATAAAAAATTATTTTATAAGATATGGAAAAAATTAAAAACTAAAAAGATCAAATGATATATCTCTTATATAGATAAATATATTTTATCTTACAAAATTGAATATGCGTGACACTCAGATTGAATGTAAGCGTTTTAATGTAAATCGAATACATTTGAGATTATGTGTTCTCTCAAACTTATTTGAGCTCATCAAATCAAAAAAATATCGTGTTAGTATGCAAATCTTTTTAAATAGAAAATCAAAAAAATAATAAAAAAGTAAAAATGATAATTTTCGAAATCCAACCATCAATATTTGATTTTTAAAGTTGTATGTTTATAACAAATGCGCAATTTTAGTTAAAATAATATAAATACAATTAAATGATATAAGAAAAATAAATGTATGATCAATCACATACAATTTTTATAAAGTACAAAACATCGGTAATTGACTCATTGTTAAAACAATATGTATTTTTTTGTCAACTTAAACAATGTTATATAACGTTTAAATATTAAAATGTTATACTGTAGTTGAATTTAAATTAGTAGGTTTATGATATCATGTTAAAAAACTAATGTAAATATATATATGTAGAGATTTACAACATGGCATATAGAATTAATTAGAAAATATTTTGATTAGTTTTTTTTTTTTATGAATGATTTTTATTCAAAGCTTTAAAACAATCACCTGCCTATACGTCTTGCAATTGGTGGTCCAGAGACATCCTCTTGCAAGATATAGGCAACATCAAAAGGTACAATATTAAAAGCATGAAACCCTGCATCTAAAGAAAACGCATAGTTCGCTAATCCATCCGCTAGACGATTAGCTTCCCTATACACGTGAGAGATACGGACAGTCCAATCCTTCGATATAAAGCCATGGCACAGTCGTACCAGGAATGCCAGGGGATGAGAATCACCGATCCCTGTTGTAAGAAAACCAACCACAATCTCCGAATCCAGTTCAAGCTCCACACACGGAAGTCTTCTCTCCCAAGCTATGTAGAGCCCGTAGTACACCCCCCATAATTCCGCCATCGGAGCCGTGCACCTCCCAATATTTAAAGCAAACCCACCACACCAGTCACCTTCGCTATTCCTTATCACACCACCGGCTGTCGCCATCCCCGGATTCCCACGCGATGACCCATCTGTATTCACTTTGTGCCACCCCACCGTCGGAGCACTCCATGATATCAGCCTCTCCACCTTCTCTCCCTTACCGATTCCGTCTCCATTTCTTAAGTTCGCCATCACCACCTCTGTAGCCTGCTCCTTAAGGAATTTTACTCTATCGTTACAAGCTCGGTTCTCACCAAATACATTACCACACCTCCACTTCCATCCCCACCAAACAGACAAAGCAAACTGCGTAGCCCATGGAACATCATCATGCTCGGTATCATCTCCAAGGTTCCCATAAACCCACCCAAGTACTTCCTGTTTGAAAAACTCTCTTCGTCGGCGAACCGGGACTATTCGGTTCCAAATACCATACATGGCCGAGCAGTCTCGAAGAACATGCATACTAGTTTTGACTCCCTCATTGCAAACCGGACATACGTCTGTGTCACATAAGTGTCTTCGGAATCTCTCATAATTTGTCATGATTGATTGTTGGACCACCAACCAAAGAAACACACGAACCCTCTCCGGAACTCGCACCCTCCATACTCGCTTATAGAACTCTTCCATGTTTTGTTTTGGTAACTCGTCCCGTGTCAACAACCCATGCGTGGATCTCACCGTAAACCGTCCATCCACTGTCTCTCCCCACGCCATATGGTCCACTGCCCCAGTCACATTATCCACTACATAGGCCGAGATTTCCAATCGCTTATTCTCCGAAACATACGGCACATTTTTTGAAAAATCCCAACCTCGCCCATCGCTCCACAACTCCGCAACCATTAAGTCTTCAAAACCACCTGGGAGTTGTCCTATAGCTACCACCGAGAGTGGTGTATTCGACATCCACTTATCCGTCCAAAACCGGACCGCTTTACCATCTCCAATTACCCAACTATGCCCTTTCATAACCACCTCTCGTATCCCAACTCCAACGCTTCGCCAAGTAGATGACCAATGACCCTTAACCACAACCCACGAGTGATCATCCACTTCCCCAACATGATACTTTTTCCTTATTACTCCTGCCCATAAGCTGTCCTTCTCATGAATCAATCTCCACCCGACTTTCGCAATTAGAGCTTTATTCATATCACATGCTTTTCGAATTCCCAAACCTCCATCCTTTTTTGGTAAACAAACACGATCCCATGCCACAAGATGTTGTCTTCGTTTCTCCATTGTAGTTCCCCAGATAAAGTTCTGTGATATTTTGTCTAATTTCTCAAGTATAGTCACTGGTAGCATAATGATGCTCATCGAGTGAACCGGAATGGATGCTAGACACGCCTTTGTTAACGTGATACGACCAGCAAGACTAAGCAGACGGCTCTTCAACCCGGCAAGCTTTGACGATACTCGCTCTAAGATATAACTAAAAGTCTCTTTATTGATCCGCTTATGCAAAATAGGCATTCCCAAGTACTTTCCGAGATCATAGGTTGACTGCATCCCACTCGCCTCACTAATCAATCGTCCCATATCACGAGATACATTTTGTGAAAAGAATATCTTTGACTTCTCCAAGCTCACCTTTTGACCCGATGCTATACAAAACCTTTCCAAGATACCCCTTATAACCCGGATTTGCGAGACCGATGCTTCCGCAAATAATATCAAATCATCCGCAAAACACATGTGAGAGAGCTTCGGTCCACCTCTAGAGAGACTAATTGGTTTCCATTTTGTATCCATAATGGCCGCGTCTATAAGATGACAAAGGCGCTCCATACATAGCACAAATAAGTATGGTGATAAGGGATCCCCTTGTCGTAGCCCTCTCATCGGTTTAAATGGTGTCGTCTTCTCCCCATTCCAAAGTACACTCATTGATGACCCCGAAACACATACCATTATCCACCGTATCCACTTATCCGAGAAGCCAGCCACCTTTAGTGTATCTTCTAAAAAATCCCAACGTATTCGATCGTAAGCTTTCTCTAAGTCAAGCTTGAGTAACATCCATCCTTTCCTTCCTTTTTTCCGCCGCATAGAATGTACTGCTTCTTGTACTATTACGATATTATCAGTGCTCAACCGCCCCGGTATAAAGCAATCAATTGCGGCATGACACTCTTTAACCGCTCCACCATAGTCTTCGTGATAGTTTTGAACACTACATTGCACAAACTAATAAGCCGAAATTGAGTGATCCTTTCTGGTTTGGTAACTTTTGCAATAAGAACAACAAGCGCGTCATTAACTCCCTTCCTTAATTCCCCGGATGCAAAGAAATCCAACACAAATTTTGTCACCGATGTTCCCACCACATCCCAACTCTTCTGGTAAAACACTGGTTGAAACCCGTCAGGTCCTGGAGCTTTAAAACTCCCCATAGATCGAACCGAATGCACTACATCTGCCTCTGCGAAGGGTTGATTTAATCTCGTCTTCTCTTGCTGCGATAAACTCACAAAACCTTCCCATGGTTTGTTAGATTAATTAATGTGTCCTTAAAATCTTCATTGACACATATAATTTTTTCACATATTACTTTATTATATGGAGAATAATCTTTCTTCAATCTCAAGTTAACATTCAATCTCTTGGAATGTTCCGAGAAACTATTACTCGGCCAAACGAAACTGAACAAAAAACTCTATATTCCAGTTCGGTTCGGTTCTTTGCTAACCATAGCTTTTTCAACATTGTTTATTTGTTTCTTGCATTGTACTTTGATCAATATGGCAATTTGAGAACAAACTTTATTTCTGTTGTGACGACGTTTCAAATGTTATTACAAAATCTTTAGCTTCACAAATAGTGTTATCCCGTTAATCCACACCAAAAATAAAACAGACAAAAAGAAATTCAATCAAGAAGAAGCAGAATCACACCACTGCTTCAAGTCCGTATAATGTGTAAGGATGTCCAATTCAATCATCAATCAGAGTAAAGAATGAATGGGACTGATCTCTGTGACAAAGAATAAATATATATGAACAGACGGGAGGCTGAGCAGATTCAACGGCGACTAGGACCACGAAGTGCCCCCAGCCTCGCAAAGATATCGTCATAGTCTGGGAGGTTTGGATGAACATGACTAGCTCTCTGCCTTGACGGGGTTTCTGGATCAGGTGATGTTACAGTCTGTGGGACTGAGCTTGAATTTACTGTCTTGTGCTCTGAGGTTGATTTTGGAGTTGGGTGGTCATGAGACTCTTGCACGGTTTTCGTTGTTTTCACTGGGAATGAACGCTTCTCATGAGTTTTCACTTGCCCCTTTGTCCTTAGAGAGTACCCGGTTGTTTTAGTTGGCTTGGCATTGACTCGTGCAGCGTCTCTTTCCACTTCTTCCTCATCTTCATACGAGGGTGAAGCTGGGGTCTTGAAGTTTGGTCTATTGTGATCTCTCATTCCCGTTGCTGGCTTATGAGTGCTCACTTGACTTCTGTGAGAAGATCGAGACGGGAGTTCTTCTTCCTCCGAGTCCTCATGGTTGACATGGGAATGACGATATGAGGATCGTGGCTTTGTTTCAATTCTTCTTCCTCGAAGTTGGATCTCTGAGTCATCGTCATCACTTGAAGATGGAAGTGGTGGCGTAGAGCTTGGTCTCTTCACGCTGTTGCTTGCTTTCTTAGTGTAGATATCTTTTCTGCTACTGCTAGAAGTAGACATCGACTGACCAACATCATCTGATCCATTACGTTCTTTTTCAGACTTGGACAATGCTTCATTTCTTGCCGGGCTTATTATGTAAGGTGGGAGAGTCTTTTTGTTCCTAAATCCACCGGCCAAAGGTCTAAATTTCAGACCAGTCTGACTATCAGTCTTAGAATCTGATTCTTCCAGTGTCCTTGAATCATCTTTGTGTTCTTCTGTGTCTAAAGGGAAAAATTCATGTCCCACAGGATCAGAGACTTCAAACTTCTGAGATCGATCAGATGTCAGATTCACTTTTTCATCTACACGTCCAGAAACTTTACCTCTGTGTCTCGGCTGATCATCTTCGCTTTCTGAATGTGCACCATAGTTGTCAAACTTGGAATGTTGGTCCGGCTCATGGTAAGAAGCTGGAGGACTTGTAGAGACATCATCAAATAATGGAGAACTTGGGCTCTCCTGGAAGACTTGTGAGCTTGAGCTTTGATTTCCATGGTCTCCTTTGAAGCTCCAGGACGCAGTTGGTGTTGGCTTAACAGTAGGTGTTTTGCTGCCAAGCAATGAAAATCCCACTCCATGATCATATTCATCTTCTGCGTCGAATTTAGGTTTATCAAAAAATGAGCTATAATGATCAAAAGTATCCCCAGTGGTATCATCAGGTCCATGATCATGAGAATCTATATCTTTAAAGCTGCTCTGAGATTGGTGATCATATTCAGTGGCAAAAATGTTTTCCTCCGCGACGCTCGGTGACTTCATATAATCTGAGCCAGTGACATTCTCGTCAGAATAATTGCTTGAATGTGAATGCGATGAAGCCCGGCTTGACTGCTTCCTGAGGTGAACATCTTCGTAACCAACATCTAAATCCGTCTCATCCTCGCTTGGCTGCTTCTCTCTACCTGCTTTACCAAAGGAACCACTCTTTCTCATGTTCTCCAGGGAATGTCTTTCTGATGACTCGGGAGGAATGTCAGATTCATTTGCCCTACGGTATTTATCTTGTTGGGTTCTATCCATATCTTCAGACTGCATCCTAACATTTCGTCTTGGAGAATAATAATCCTCAGAAAAACCTTCGCTTTGTACATTAGAACTGTTACGTCTATGTGAAGGCTCGTTTCTGAAATTTACAGATGCAGAATGCGACTCTGTTGAATTCTGCCTCGTCATCCTTTCTTTGCTCGAAAGTTCAGCAGCTGCTCTAGCAGCAAAACTTGCTCTTTCAGCGGCTTCAGCAGCCGCACGTGCAGCATCTGTAGAATCAAAAAATTCTGTTTCCCACCTATGCTTGCTTCTTGAAGATGGACTTTCGTCGCCATGATTTGGATTTCTACATTCCCCTTCATCAGCCCTAGACCCTGTCAGAACAAAACAACTTTGTTGAATGATTCAATCAAAAAACCAAAACAGAAACAGCAGAAGGAAACCACTTACGAGAAGGTCTCGCATTTGAATGATAGTAGTCATCAGCCTTCCCAGAAGTCACATTGTTGGTACGGCTTGAAGATCTTCCATCATTTGCATAAGAGTTCTCTTGCGAATGATGTCTTTCACTTGATCCATGTTGAACATTGACAGTAGCTGGAGCTTGGACGTTTGGAGGTTGTTCCTTGTTTGGGATTCTAGAGGAATCCATGTTTGTACTACTCGCTGACTGAAACGTGCTTGCTCCACTCTAAAAAACAAAGTAAAGTTATGGTTAACATTAGCAAATAGATAAAACAACCGATGCCTTGACACTGAAAAAAGTTATTACTTACCAACAGCTCGTCTTTTGGATCTGGTTCAACAAAAGATTGTGCCTCCCAGACGACATTATGCTCCGCAGCGATGTCCATCAAAATCTTGACTTTCGTTGGACCATCCGGGGCTTTGGCCGACAATTTTTCCACCAGCTATAAAGACAAGAATCATAATCAAGAAGGGTTCACAATCGAAAACAACTGTGTCGGAAAACAATAGGAACAGATCCAACCACTTACCAGGCGACTCACACCAGAATCTGGACGTAACTCAATAGCAGAGGTAGCAAAATCCTTCCCATACTTGACTGTGAATTGCTTAACAATTTCTGAGAGCTCAGGGACATCTGATAACCTCTGGGAAGCAAACAAGACACTCGTGACAGCTTCTTTCAGATCAATGGGGCAATTTCTGAAGTAAGATCACACAACGATCATCAATACATAAACAAAAGATCATTAATCACCAAAGACGAGAAAAAAAAGTTTGAACTTTTTCTTACTTTTGCGATTCGATAACACCCAAACGAACAACAAGAAGTTCACAATATATTCCAATAAGCTCATAAGCAGCTACTGTCTTCTCTTCTCTCACCACATGTTCCACCTGAGAGACAGAAACATAACCACATTCTCAATCTCATAATCATCAACAACAACAACAACAACAAGAGTTAAAACTTCCCAGATTCTCAAATTTTCAGATTCCTTACCCGAATTCTAGCTGTAGGGGTGTGGCCAGATTCAAGCAATTGAGCTAATTCTCTTCTCAATTGTTTAATCTGAATCTCTTTTTTGTTCTTCAATATCTTAAGACGTGAATTCGCCATTTGCAAAGCTGTTTTGCTGCATGTATCCAAATCAATAAATCAACATAAACAAAACAAAAATCAAATCAAAATCGTAAACAAAAAAATTAAAAAAAGTTCGATCGTAACATAAAACCCAGAAATCGAAATTACC
This sequence comes from Arabis hirsuta, assembly GCA_964056655.1. Lineage (NCBI taxonomy): Eukaryota > Viridiplantae > Streptophyta > Magnoliopsida > Brassicales > Brassicaceae > Arabis > Arabis hirsuta. The sequence goes on from OZ053301.1 coordinate 1,233,461, forward strand.
ATTTAGCAGGCTTAAACCCTCGTTGAAGAACCTTCTTCATGGAACGAAATTTAGCAAAGAGAAACGATAATCGGAAACTGTTCGACCTAAAGTCAAAGAGAAAATTGATCGAATCTGGTACAAGGAAACACAAGAGCGAATTTTTAGGGTTTTTATACTTAATTTAGAGATCAGACGAAAATCTATGATCTACCCAGAAGAAACGTAAATTGATTTGGAGAAGGAGAAGGAGAAGAAGAAGAAGGAAGGTGAATAAATTAAAAAAAAGAAAGAAAAAAAATAATATAGGTTGGACTCTGCGCGAAACTCTTAAATATACGTTTGCGGTGACGTGTTAAAGAGAAAACCGAATAAAACTTATTAAACCGGAAAGGAATAAGAAAGTTCCTATTCGTGGACTGACTTTTCAATTAAATTAGGCTTCGAATGACAAACGGATTTAACTGATGTTTTTGATATTTGATTTGGATTTGGAGTTCCTTTACTCTATTTTTTAGATAAAAATACAACCATTTAATCTGCTTTTTTTAACTTGGTACCATTTTTTATTTTGGAAATCGTTTACGGTTAGCCGTTTTGAATGAATACCATCAACTTAATAATAACCAATAATATATATATTTTTTATGAATAATGTAATTAGTTTAAGAGAAGTACATTGAACAAATTTTGAAAATAAATTAGACAACTTCAAAACGACAAAGTATTGTTGTTATATGGCATATACCAAAATAGATAGATATGTCATTTGTATATATGATATATCATCATTTGTAAATATTTCAAGAATGATTATGATGAGCTAAAAAATTGGACTTTTTCCTAATAGTTTTAACGATAGTTTTAAACAAGAAAAGTAAATAAAAAATAAAAACGATGATACATAAAATCTAAAACCATCAAATAAACAATAACAAGAAAGAAATCTATAACAGAATTTTTTTTTGTCTCTGAACTCTTTGACCAAACTATCATAATCTATTTGTCAAACCAACTCTCTTTTCTCTCTTTTCTCTCTTTTCGTAGATATGATACCCAAGCTATTCAACATTTTTTATGACTTAGAGTCAATCATTTAGCAAAATAAAATAAAAAATTTAATACATGAATAATATTAATATTAGATTTAATTCTCAAATATATCACACTTTAAAACTTTGTTTCCAAAATATCATCTTTAGTTTTCTTTTCCAAAAATACCAGAAAATTTGTGTTTTACAAAAATAACACAAATCTAAAATTAAATATTAAACATTTGATAATAAAATATATGATTATTAAAAAACTAAATACAACTTAACAGTTTTATGGTTGATAATAAATGTAGTTGCAAGAAAAGTTAAGCATTCATATAATTTTTAACCAACCACTTATAATCTTTATCTTATAGTTTTTTCTGTTGATGGTGATATTATAACGATCGTAGCAATTTCAACTTTTTACCGATTTTCTGTAGATCAATATTACATTTAAGTAAGAGACATTGTTTGTGGTTTGATGCACATAAGCTACCTCTTCATCGGTTGTTGTTAACCTAAATACCAAAGTATATCAGTAAATGTGACTCCGTTCCAATACCACTTTGGTATTGTTTCATGTTTTCTTCTCCTTTCACAATTATTTTACTATTGAATTCAAGCTAAATTCTCATTTTACTGGATATTCTATTGTTTCCAGCATGTTAAGTATTGACGTGACGCAAATTTTTGCTTTTCAAATATACAAGTTTTATCTTTTTCCATGTTTTTATTTTTGGTACAAACATATTGTTCTTCGACCTTTAGTGATCGTTTATAGTTTGAACAATAATTAAATATTTCGTGTAGATATTATCAACTAATTTATAACTAATAATGTACGATTTTCTTTGAATTATATGATTAGGTTAAGTGAAAATGTTATAAAAATAATTTAATGGCTTCAAAACATTAGGGTTGTTATTGCTACATGTCATACAAAATAGACTTGTAATATTGTGTTTAGTATTTAAGGTTGAATCAATTAAATAAATCATAAAATTAAATGACATTATTTTCAATTACTTAGGAATCGACCAAAAAAATCAACTCTTACTTGATATAGCTAGTAAAGGAGATTTTACTACCAGAACGATCCAAGAGGGACAAGCTTCTATTTGTTATTTGTTAATTTTATAAAAAACTGTAAGAAATATTTATTTGTTAACTTTTTTTCTTTTTGGAGTGGAGAAAGTTTGTGCTTTTAACAAATCAATTATTAAATATATATATATATATATGTATATATATAGATATAAAAGTTATATGTTTCTTTAGAGACTCATCATTTCGCATCGAACACTAGTGTTATTGGTTGAAGTAAAAAAAAACTCGGGACTTGTTGGAATAAATGTCTGTCAAGTGAGTTCCTTAATATTACGTCACTCGTAAAAATCTTTCTTTCTTACGTCACTCGAAAAAATCTTCCAAATGTTTATATTTATTAATAAATGATTCAAAATGGATTAATATCACTTATGATAATTGATGTTGTGACCGACTATTTTGCATCAATTTAATAAAACTGACATAAACTATTATTACTGTACATCACTTTAAAAAATTTATATATTTACTCTATCATAAGCTTCACATTGTTAATTAAAATACTTGTCATATTGTTTACAAACATCAACACATTGAAAAAAACATCATCATTGTCATTTGTAATCGACGATTGAACTTTTTTTCACCATATACACTATTATTGTAACGACCGCGAACCAATTTATCGAGGAATTGGTCGTGCGTTGATCGACATATGGGGGTGTGTCGATCGACACACAGTCAGCACACAAACCGATGGTTCGGTTTTATGCGTTTATGGGCGATTTGGTTTGAGGAAAACCGGGGGATTTGCCTATAAATGGCAAGAGAGTGTCGGCTGATGTTCTGGAGAGTTGAATACTCAGAGTTTTGAGAGAGAAAGAAGTGTTTTTCTCTTGATGTGTTCTTGAGTTTGAAGAGCAAGAGTTGTTTGGGTTTTGGAGAGGGCTAACGGCTGGGTAGATCACGTCGGATCGGGCTGAAACTTTGTGGGTAAGTTCTTCAGTCTTTGATCTTGATGTGGGTGAAAACTGTTTGTGAATCAGTTGTGTATTCTATGAGTTATGATCGTTTAAAGTTGGTAGGTTTGTGTAGCCTTCAACTGCGATCAGTCCACTTCGAGGGAGGATTCTCGTTGAACTGTTGGGACTCAGGTGACGTTCTACACACCGTTGTGTAGCACGTTGTGTCTAGTTTCCAGAACCGTTTACCGATTCGAATTTGGAGTAGCCGTTCGTCGTGTGCGTCATGTTTTTTGTGGTGGTCGTGTTCTTAGTGTTCTTGAACCCTTGTTCATCCGTTTTTCCCTTTTCAATCAAGGTGAGTGCATAACCATAGGCTTCTTTAGGCATAAGAAGTGCTAGAATGCGTTTTGGGGACAATTTCCTTGTTGTTTTGGAGGTTTATGTGCATAAATTCGTGTGATCGAGCTTCTGGACATGTGTGTCGATCGACACCAGTGGGTGTGTGGTGTGTCGATCGACACAGTGTCGGCAAGTGTGTCGTCAGCACTGGAGTGGTGTACCGACGGTCATGAGTGTCGGCAAGGTGTGTTGATCGACACGGTTGGCGTGTGTCGATCGACACATGTTGTTTTTACGTGTACGTGGTGTTTCTTGTTGGTTGATGCGTAGTGCATTGTTGATTGTTCATCCTGGTATTGTATCATTGCTTATGCTTATATATATATAGCCTGTTGATGAGATGACTGTCTCACGGAGTATTTGTGATAATACTCACGCATCTCTTATAACCATGTGATGCAGGTTAGGCTATGTTATGATCGTGGAATCATGGCCGGAAAGAAGAGATGATTTAGTATCTCGTATTTCGTGTTGTTAAGTTAGAATTGCTAGGGTATTAGTAATTCTGGAACCGTGGTTATTGGTTGTTGAATTGTTGTTATTTAATATTGTTGAGCGATTATTAATTGATGTGTTGGTTGAGTTATTGTTCCGCATTGTTATGTTGACCCGTTGAAGATCACTATTTGTGATAATAGTGATCTGAAGGGAAATTTTTTAAATTTTTACGGATTGGGGTGCCACAATTATTTAAAAAGTAATCATTGAAACTAATATCTAAAGGGTAAACCACCGCCATAAATTATGATGCTGCCGACACTAATTAGCTCATGACTCTCTCTTTCTTCTAGTGGTTTTGCTTTAGCCACTAAGAATAGAGTAAACCTTCGGAAGGTTTTTTTCCTTGCCTACAAAAGAATTGTTTTGGAAATTTTCCATGATTCACACAATTATGCAAAGCTTTTGTTGAGATTTTCACCTAATTTAGCCATATCTTCAAACCAAAAAGATGTTTTGGTCGAGTTCTTGAGGCTGCTTATCTGCTTGTTCACACCACAGTCCACACGACACAAGCATCGATCGCAACGGACAGAGGTTTTTTTTTATTGGTGATGGACACAACGTTAGCTCAAGCTCTGCTTACAAGAGGATACTCCGATCGACTTACAAGAGGGAGATGATTTTAGTGCTATGGTTCAAAGCGCTAATAGCTTGATTGTTCTTCTTCTCAACCCGGATTGCCAAGATATGGCACGAATGCTACAGACGATGCCAAAGATTTGGTGGATATATGAACGAGTTCGGGGTATAGCTCTGACACGAGAAAGCTTCTAGTTCTTTTTTTCAACAGGAACCAGATCTTCTTACAGTCATGCGATATGGCTTCTGGACTTTCGATGATTGGGGTATGGTAATGGATCGATGGGTTGAGAGTCCCCCATCAAACTTCTTGAAAGAAGCTTCTATCTGGATACGGATTCAGAAGAATCCAAGTAACTACTTCACGCTTAATACAATCAAAGCAATAGGCCAAGGGGTGGGTCAAATCAAAGAAGTAGCATATGATCCGACGAAACCGCATCTACACGAGTACGTGAGGGCTCTAGTGATAATAAATTTGGATCAACCAGTTAGTGACACGAAAATGATCAACATCTCAGGAAGACGTACTGCAATAGTTGAAGTTGAATATGAACGGGTTCGAAAGAAATGTTTTCATTGTCTGCGTTTGACACATGAAAAACAGAGATGTCCTCTGTTTCAAGGACAAAAACAGATTAGGAACAAAGAGAAGGAAAAGTTAGTACACGGGTACAATCAAAATAATGAGGGTCATCAACATCACACAAATCTAGTGGAGAAATTGATGCCTTTATTGGCCCCAACGGTACCTCTAGGTTTTGAGCCGTCGTTATCTGTGGTGGTCTCTGAGGTCTTTCAACAAATGAAGATTTACATGACATGCTCAGACCCACAGGAAAGACGCATTCGAGAACAACTAATGATCCAGACCTTAAATGATTTATCCAAGGATCCAACTGCTCAAAGTTCATGTCTGAGATTAGAAACTCCACCTACGATTACCACGAATTTGGAAAAAGATAAAGGAAATGTCTTTAATTTTAGCAAGTCGCTTTAGACTAGAACTATACTCGGATATGCTTAATCCCGAAGAAGCCAAATCCAAATGCTATGACTGACCTGAGACCGATTAGCTTATGCTCCACATCTTACAAAATCGTGTCAAAGATATTGTGCAACCGGTTAAAGAAAGTTTCACCGTCTCTGGTTTCACCAACACAAGGGGCCTTTGTGGCTGGTCGGCTTATATCGGATAACATGTTGCTAGCTCATGAAATGATTCATGGTCTACGTACCAATAAAAAGCATAAAGGAGAATTTCTGGCGATAAAAAACCAATATGTCCAAGGCATATGATCGAGTGGAATGGAAATTTTTAGAGGAATTATTTTAGAGAATGAGATTCCATAGAAAGTGGATTACATGTATCATGTTTTGTGTTAAGTCGGTCACATATACGGTATTGCTTAACGGAGAAGAACATGGGCATGTTACACCTACAAGGGGCTTAAGACAGAGTGATCCCTTGTCCCTGTTTCTTTTCATTTTGTGTGCAGAAGCATTGACCCATATCATGAACAAAGCTAAGAAAGATAGAAGAATTTTTGGGATGAGTTTATCAGCCAAATGCCCTACAATACAACATCTTCTCTTCGCTGACGATAATTTGTTCCCGTGTAAAGCTACCTTATCGAAGTGTTCGGAGTTCTTGAGATGTTTAGAGCTGTATTGTGTAGCATCTGGTCAAGAGATAAATTTCTCTAAATCAGCGATCATTTTTGGGCGTGACATAGCACCGATCATGCGAAGGTTGTTGGCACTTTGGCTGGGCATTGAGAAAGAAGGAGGAGAAGACTTATACTTAGGCTTACCGGAATGCTTTAGTGGGGCTAAACAGAAACTGCTTGCTTTCGTTACCGAGAAGCTTAGTAAAAGACTTAGTGGATAGTTTGCCAAGACGCTTTCCCTTGGAGGAAAAGAGGTACTCCTCAAGTCAGTTGATATGGCTCTTCCGGTGTATGCAGTGTCATGTTTTAGGCTTACGAAACACCAATGCCAAAAGATCACAAGTGCGATGTCAAGTTTTTGGTGGAATACATGCGAGGATAAATGCAAAATTCATTGGATTTCTTGGCAAGAAATGTGCATCTCAAAGGACAATGGAGGATTTGGTTTCAGAGATATAAGCGATTTCAATCAAGCTTTGCTTGCTAAACAAGCATAGAAGATTCTGAATGACCCGAAATCTTTATTGTCAAAGGTTTATAAAGGACAGTATTTTGTAAATACGAACTTTCTCAACTGTGGTAAAGGGTATAGACCCTCATATGCTTGGCGAAACATACTTTTTGGGAAGGAACTACTACAAAGAGGGTTGCTTAAGTCTATCGAGAATGGTAATACTACACGACTATGGAATGAGAATTGGTTAATGGGAGAACGCCCGCGAGTGCCACTAAGTAATTAGCCTTTGATGGATATCAATATGTTAGTTTCGGACCTCATTACGCCAGCTCAAACTTGGAATATCGTAAGGATTCATGATTTGTTTCCACCTTTGGAGGCAATGCAGATTCTAAACATACCGGTTGGTACCTTGGAAGATCGTTACATTTGGGCATACACGGATACTGGCTCATATACGGTGAAGAGTGGCTGTTGGCTGGCTGAAAACACGAAGATAATACAACCTCAACAACAAACAGTGGTGGAACAAGTTAGAATTGATATCAAGAAGAGAATTTGGTTACTGGAAACTGTTCCAAAAATCTGAATCTTCCTATGGCAAGCCATCTCGGGAGCATTGGTAGTGGCAGAGAGGTTGATGACAAGAGGCTTAATGGTGACCCAAGATTGTAAATTGTGCAATCAAGGTACTGAAACAATCTCACATGTTTTGTTTCAGTGTGTTACGGCTCGACTCATATTGCTAATAGGGAAGATTCCAATACCAGCAAATGGCTTTGTGGATTCATTGGACGAGAACATGACATATGTTTTTAAACCTAATGGATAACCAAAGCGTGGATGTTGACATTAGAGCTGCAATACCGTGGACCTTATGGAGTATTTGGAAGAATAAAAATGCGATTATATATGCTAATACACAAGAAGCATTGGAATCAGTGGTGGCTAGAACTTTAGAAGAGGCAAAGCCTTGGAGATCAATCAATGTGAAAAAAAAATGCATGAGGCACAAATCTGACAAGGACAAATGAATCGATCAAGATGGTAGCCTCCAATACAAGGTAAAATCAAATGCAATATTCATGCAAATTGGAGAAATACCAGTCTTCACTCCGGGGTAGCTTGGATAGCTCGGGATCATAATGGGCGAGTTACATATCATGCACGGGATTCCATCAATTCATCTAAAAAACGACTCGTAGCGGAACTCAGGTGCATTGTTTGGTCGTTACAAAGTCTACGAGATCTACGATTTCTGAATGTTGTACTTGCAATGGACTGCACATCTGCTTTTGAAGCTTTGTCAAAGCCTCATCAATGGCCAAGGTATTGGTTCTTGATATATCAAATTGAATGTCTGTGTCGTGATTTCTACACTATAACATTTGAGTTGGAAACACAAAGCTCAAACTCGTTAGTTCGGGACATTGCGAAGAGTGTCCTTAAAGATGAACGATTTCAATCTTATCTTGCGTTTGGTGGCCCTTTCTGGCTACATGATTGTATCGCAAGAGAGTCGTTCTTGCAACAATCAATGCACCTTTCTCATTAGGATCTGATGGTTTTGTATTTGCTAAACGTGATACTATGTTTATATTATGCTTATGTCTTATGTGTTGTGCTTTGGAGGGATTTTGTACCTCAAGAACCTTGGTATTATGGTTACAAGTCTTAATTTATAACAGATGTTAAAAGAAAAAACTAATATCTAAATATTAAATAGTTAAAAAAAATAAACTTGACGTAAAACATAAAGAAAAATAAGTAATTTTTTTCAAGTAAATCATATATATCATTAGAGAGTTCTCTCTTCATCTAGCTAATTGATAATTTTTTATTTATATTTATTTATTTATTTTTATTGTAGCTTTGATGCATAATAAGTCAAAATTAATAACAATTGATAAAGTTATGTCATGACATATATATAATGTAAGCAAAACATTAGTTGATCATGATAAATCATATAAGCAAATCATGATTTATTTTTATTTAGTGACAAAGCATATAGATTGGATTTTTTTTTTAACAGTTTCTAAATTAAATAAAATTGAAATATTTTGTTTTTTTGAGAAAACATAAGTAAAATATAAGCAAAACAAAAAATAAATTTAAGCGAGCAAAAATGCAAAGGCTTAAAGTTTTTGATCATTTTTATATTTAAAACTAATAGCCATTTTGGGTTAATACCTAGCATTTCACAAATTATGTCTAGCCTCTATAACTTTTAGTTACCGTTATGGAAAAAAAAACAATTAACGGCTAAATGTTAAGCATAACAGATTAAAGCTTATGTATAAAGGAAGAAACCCAAAAAGATAAATCTAAGAATCAATATAATGTTTGTGAATACCTCAAAACACACTTTTATTAGAATATCTTTTAGGTAACTTACAAGTTCAACCTAATCAGATTTATGCAATCGAAATCAAATTTTTAAGAGGTTCAACTTCAAGCATACAACAAGTGATTTGATAATACAAATAGTTAAAACAACAACTGTTAACAGATAAGTAATAACCCTACGACATCCACAGAGCCGGTGGAGGCGACGACTCAAGGTACGTCGGGGGTATGGCGCTGAAGATGGTCATTTTGTCCAGTGCTGCTGAAGACTTTGAGAGGCCACCAGAGTCGCCACGAGACCGACGTTCCCCACCAGAGTGGACTCTGTGTAGTTGGCGTTGCGACGAATATCCTCAAACTTGTCTAGCTTATCAGGTCCACCAACCATGGCTCCGTAGAGGATACAAAGATTTGGTGGGCGGACACTATGACGCCACTGACGCTACCAAATCCAACTACAACATGTCTTTCTCCCTGATTTGTGTTGGAATCTTGAAAATAATGTTTTTCTCTCTAATTATATTTAATAATGTTGCTTAACATAGTCAACAATAAAATATATAGTTAATTATGTTTATAAATCATATATATAATTAGAGAGTTCTCTTTCTATCTAGATTATTCATTAAAGTAAAGCAATTTTTATGAACATTAAAAACTAATTGATGATTTTTAATCTCTATTTATTTATTTTTTTGTAGCTTTGATGCATAATAAGTCAAAATTAGTAACAATTGATAAAGTTATGTCATGACATATATATAATGTAAGCAAAACATTAGTTGATCATGATAAATCATATAAGCAAATCATGATTTATTTTTGTTTAGTGACAAAGCATATAGATCATAGATTTTTTTTAACAGTTATTCTAAATTAAATAAAATTGAAATAATTTGTTTTTCAAGCAAAACATAAGCAAAATATAAGCAAAACAAAAAATGAATTTAAACGAACAAAAATGCAAAGGCTTAAAGTTTTTGATCATTTTTATATTTAAAACTAATAGCCATTTTGGGTTAAACCTAGCATTTCACAAATTATGTCTAGCCGCTGTAACTTTTAGTTACCGTTTGAAAAAAAAACAATTAACGGTTAAATGTTAAGCATAACGGATTAAAGCTTCTGCATAAAGGAAGAAACACAAAAAGATAAAATCCAAGAATCAATATAATGTTTGAGAATACCTCAAAATACAAATAAACAGTCTTCGAACATTGAGCTTCTTTTTTTCCTCCTCCACGGCTCGGAGGAGCCAACTCCGCTCGACATAAGAGATTTGACGGCTCATCTTCTTTTCTTGATGATATTCATTATTCAATTAAAGTAATATATCAAAGATTATTATCTAGATAATGGTATTTATCTATACTAGTCAACATTTGTTTAAACAATAACATTTTAATCTACAACAAGAAAAAAATGTTTGCAGCATAATAGAAACACGTTAGAAAGATGTTGAACTTGCGTCTAAGAGTTGTTATGCAGTCTAAATTTGTTATCTTAGGATAATTATCACATTTTTGAAAGAAGTATAAAATAAATGATGAAAAATTATACATTATAATGCATAAACGCATAAGATAATAAGTAGAGCTGAAAATGATATCAACGCACTAACTATAAATGTAAGATCATCACCACATACAACAACTGAAATCATTGAAATGACAATAAATGAAAATACATGATTTAACAATATTTATTTTATAATTTACATAATTGTATAGTAAAAGAGACTGATTTTAAAAATGCATTGATTGATCACATATTTGAGAATTATGAAAATAGTTTTATTGAGTAATTTAATATTTCACATGTTTATATATGATTTAGTTTGTGTGTATTTTATTATTGTTTTATATGTAAATTTATATAATTATGTAATATTTTATTTATTAATATAGCATGTAATATCTTTTTAATATATATTTTGTAATTATTTATGTAAGTTTAATTAACTATTTTGAATATTGAGAAATAGATTACAACATAAAAAAAATTAAAGATGGATTTGTGGATGTACCATTGTAGTCATACACCATTATGTGACTTCAAGTGGCAATATAATTCATTTAATCATAATCAATAAAGATTCTTCTAAACTATTGTGGACCGATATCATTAGTATCACACCACAAAGCTACTTTCGACAATAAATGAGGAATAAATTAATAAGGGTATGATGTTATCTACCGAGTAAATGTTACAAGAAATTTTACTAGAACTGCTACTATCTATGTTTTCTAAGACAAATAAAGTTTAATTTGTTACCATTTATAATATCTAGATGTATAATATCTAATAAAGAAATTGAATAATGCTTTGAATCCATTTATCAGGATAGAGCATACTTGTACAGTAGAGTAAATTCGCACACCACAAATTCATTATTACCGATCCCCTAAGAAACAATTAGTAATTATGTTTCTTGATTTTATAATTATGTTTCGTCTCTTGATTCTAACTTTCTATTTTTTGTTCAACTTCATAAAAGAATAATGGTTATATCTATGTTTGAGAAATTAGAGAAAGTTAGTAGATATAAATCAGCGAAAATTAAGAAAAAAAGATTGTGAATTGACTAATCTTTTGTAAAATTGTTTCAATGAAGATATTTAATTATCTTACTGTTCAGTGATTCGATTAGAAAATTTCTGAATGCTACTGGTAAATTTGATGAAAAAATCATTATATCTTGGACTATAAACAATCAAAAGATTTCGACCCAAAAAAAAATAAAAATCAAAAGAAACAATAAACTCATATAATGCCATCAGTTGTTTATAGTTTCCACAAGTTACAAGTTAAATCAGTAATAGTGTATGATTTAAACTTAAATCTATCTGTGACTTGCAGTAGCAATAGTTGAGGTAATCCTCATCAACAAAAATTACCGGGCACACTTTAGCTCCACGGTGAGTGTATAGGCGCAGCAAAAACTCAGAGCTCGACTTTCAAATCATTGCCTAATTGACTGAATAAAATGCCGATATCCATTCCTTGATTCACCGTAGGTATGACTACGGAATAAGGGCACTTTGTGGAAAATCCGACCTTTTTGTTTTTAGATTGTTTTATCGATTTGCTTAGCCTGTTTACGCATCTCTGGAACTTCTTATGGCAGCTTATGTTAGTCATACCTGCAAAATGGGAAACAAACAAGCATGGTTTCAGCAGAAGCATGCCAAATTCAAGACCAAAGGTTTAGTATTTGAAATCCGTTAAAACTATAGCTTAAGAAGAATGAAACACGGTTATATGTTTCAAATGACTTAAGCTATGGCCACTTAATTTCTGCAAGCATAATGATCTATGATCAGTTTAATATCTCTACATATGACCAAAGCAAAACCAGAATATAGACGAGATTCATTCTAGTGTGTCTAGTATCTCTACTACATAAGATCAATTCTAGTGTCTCTACATATGACCAAACCAAATACATATGAGCAGATCAATTCTAGTGTCCATGATCTGCTCAAATCCCAATTCTCAATTCCATGATCTGCTCAAGTTAAGTTACATTCAAACTGAATATGTACTTACTAGTTACCAATAATCTCGCTCTGTTTATAAAGCTACATCCAATTTTGGCCAAAATGAATACCAAAACTACATACCAATTCCCGGTATTAACCTTTTTTCGACGTGCAAATGCAGCTAAAACCGCAGAAAACACAAATCATTCGGTGAGGGTATTTGCATTCTTGATTGATTTACCTTTGGACTCAACACAATCGTCATGGACCATACAACAAGCATCAAGTTCATCACAAGGCTCCTCACCAGGACATCCAAAGTGACCAATCCCACAATACTTCCCATATCGAATAGAAAGAGCTGAAACATACATAACTTCGTAGCTAAAACACACACACACACACACAAAAACGTTCCTCAAAAACCAAAGAACACACTATAGAAAAAAACTCAATCTTACTGTCGCAATTTTGCGCAATGCAGGTTCTCGTGCACTCCTGTTACAATATGATTCAACAACAAGACAAAATCATTAACGAAGTCAAAAAAGCAAATCAGAGCTTTTTAGGCAATTTCATCCATAAGCTACATCTACAACAATGCGATTCTTATGGAAACTCAGATTCGCAGAGATTTTCCCGAGAAAACAAAACACAGAATGAAAACTCAGGGAGAAAAAAGTTAAAACCTCGCTGCGAACGACGTCGACGAGGACGAAGACGACGAAGAACGCCGTCGCGAGACGCATCAAAGAAGTGCGAATCATCATCATCGTCGTCGTCGTCTTAGTAGAAGAAGCTTCTGGATAATGGATTTTGGGTTAATCGTTTGTTGTCTTCTTCGTTAAGGTTTTGAAATATTGCAATTGGATCTCTTTTAAGATTCCCATTGGTTCTTCCTACTTTCTCGCCTCTCGTACATATCAAAATTTTATTTTATTTTTTAAAAATTTGTTTCTGAGTTTTTGAATTAAATTATTATTGTATTATCTTGAGTCAACCCATAGACAAATGCATTAAATAATTATCTTTCGAGTTTCTTATTTGCATACTCTTTTTTTTTTTTTGGATAATCATCAGTTTGTCAAAAATTACATTATTATTCCTACAATTTTTTGGAAGTATATATTTAAATATTCACGACCACTAAATATAAAAGATTTAAATTCTCCGATGATTCAAGTATTAAACTTTGCAAGAGTACAAATTTTACAAATATCTAAGAAGAATCTTGTATCAAATGCATTTTCTCAATTCTTATTAAGAGCTTTTACCAAAATGGGGTTTTCTTCCTTAGCTCCAAAACTCTGTTTCATATAAAAGACTGAAAATAAATTTTAATTCGAGGAAGTGATCAATCACATTGAGCGTCAGAAGAATATTCCGGCAACATTCTTGTCGTCAGTCTCCATTTCAAGGGTAGTAACCGGTGAAAGTGAATCCCCTTCCAACGATTTCGCCTGCGCAATACCAAGCAAAGCATTCCAGGCCAAACAATGCAGCGATTCCTGCGTCTTCCACCTTCAAATTCGCTATGTTCTTCAATAAGCTCTTCGTGTAGTCTACTTCTTTCAAGAGTGTCTCGTAGCGCCTGGGAATGCTGTAATGATTAAGAAGAGTATTTTAGCTACAGAATCAAGATTGCAAATTACAGAAAACCGAAACTTTAACTGATAGCAAAACACAATGTGGTGAATGGAATCCGTTATCCGAACTGAAAAAACATGACAGGCACAAAGATTAACAGAGTCATCTGCGATTTTCCAGCACAATTCAAGGATACCAATTTCGATCATGGACCAAAACTATTAGAGGATAACACCAACATGCTCAAGAAAGCATTTTTCAATTTTCAATTCTATCAATGTCTAAAAGGCAAAAAAGCTCACTACGGCGAGTAATGCAAATCCAGTCTGAAGATTAATGTATCAGAAAGTAAACAAAAAAGAAGATAGTTTAAACCCTGAATCTAGAGCATGGTTCTATGATCATGGCTATTGGAAATATATCAAGAGATAAAGAGAGAGAAGAAAAGATATCGACCTAGCAAGACGAGTGTAGAGCAATTGCTTAGACAGCTCGCTGCACTTCTCTACAGTTGCAGGCTCCTGAATATAATGCTTGTTCTTCTCCAGCAACTGTCTGTAGTAAGAATTCCCATGCTTGGACACAAACTTTGAAGCTTGACATGCCTTCGATTGAAGTTGTACCAATTTCGATGCCATGTTTCTAAATCAAAATCCTTCAAAATCATAAAAAGATTTAAAAACAACCCAGTTTAGCTTTTACCAATTCAAAGTCAGAAGTTAAAGCCTAGCAAAAGAGAGTCAAGCTCATCATTAACTACAATTCTCAAGCAATCCACATTAGTGGATATTCCAAAAGATGTGAGCTTCACTAATCACTACTAAACCCAGACAGACATAATTCAGTTCATAATTCAATATCCAAACGATCCAAAAACAGAATTCCCAAAACTTTAATCGCAGAATCAAGTCATCCATAAAGACTAAGGCTTTACATCGAATTCACACATATCAAGCTAAATTGCTAAAACCCTAGTCCCTAATTCTTGAATCACAGATCAAACGAGTCCCAATCCTGAACCAATCAAGCACATCAAAACCCATGACTCTTATCGCAGTGAATGTACTATAACAGATAGATCTGAGACTCAAACACACAGATAAACATTACTTTAAACCCCTAGAAATCAAAACCCAGAAAAAAGAAGAAGATCTATAAACAGTAACAAGATCACGAAACGGAATCAATGGAGAACGAATCGGTGATCGTCACCAACCCCTACCTCCCGGCGTGCTCGCCACCACCGTGAATCAATCAGAAATTCTTTTTCTTTCTCTCCAAGTTCTAATAAAATAAATAAAAAATTCACCTACAGTGGTTTATATAATTAGGGTTAATTAGCTTAATAACAGTATAGGGTAATATAATTAGATAACTAACATAAGCCAAATCAAATTTATGTATATAACAATGAGATTTAAAAAGTGGATGATTTTGCCCTGCACAAATAGAGAAAGGAAAGATGGTAAAAAAAATTAAATCGTGTCTTCAATTGCGGCGTTCAAAAAAAAAGGAAAGTTGCTGTTTTTTTTTGATTTTGGGTGTTCCGTAAGTAATCGATAATGAGATTTTTTGATGATTTTTGTATCTTCATTGAGATATCACTAAATATTTGGTGTATCAAATTCGATGCTATGAGATGTCGTCTCTTTTGCTATAAAGTCCAAAAATTAGTGTTCACAAGCGGCGGCGCTAGGTATACGAAATTGCAAAGAAGGAGAACAGGATTGGCAATGGTAAATACGGTGGAGAAGAAGGTTATCGAAGGATCTGGGGAAGAAGCAGTGGTTAATATAGTCAGCTATTCGTCTTTATTTTATCTTGTTATAGTTAGCTAAGAGTATAATTGGAATAGTCAATTTTTGTTGTTGTTGCAGATGCCGAAAGGATTGATGGTTGTTGTCATGTTGGGAGAGTGGGTTCTGTTGTCGAGTGGTGTTTGGGATTTTAAGCCGAAGAAGGACGAGTTGTGCAAGTGTGTTATGCTTACTTCGAGGATGCGATTTGAAGAGCTGCATGGTTTGGTGAAGGAGAAGTTTCAGATTTTGTCAACCAAATCCGTGAATCTATCCTACAGATGCCCTGTAGGTATGGTGATGTCAGAGGACGAGACTATACCTCCTGCGTCGATAACCAGTGATGACGATGTGAATGTATTTGAGTCGATATGTAGTCATATCGAAAAAACTACCTTGTGTGTAACCGTGCGAGGAAGTGATGATGTGTATGGAGTTGGGGACATAAGTGATTTTATCTCTGCAACTGGGAAGCATATAGAAGGTAGCTATTTCATTGAACTATATTTATTATATAATGTAGTGTTTTATAGTTGACTATTTGAGGCTACCGTAGCTGACTATATAAGTGAGAAGTAATCTGGCTGTAGTTGGGTATAGTATAGAATGTGTGATGTTCGAAGTTGAATTGATTGTTGTTGTTTATAAGTGAGAAGTAATCTGGTTGTAGTTTGTTATTACATGCGAACAGAAGTGATTTTATTGCAGAAAACGAGAGGCATATAGAAGTAGAATTTTGTTGATATATTTTGTTGAAACTTATATGTGGACAGGGGCAGGGGGAAGAGTGTCGAATGGTAAAGGTAAGGCTATGAGTGTGGAAGACGGGGGACTGTATGAGAGTGAGTCTGAGGATGGTGAGTGGCACAATTTTGGTTTGATGGATAGTGATGGCGAGAAAGAAAATGCAACTGAGGATCCAATTCCAAATGTTAGAGAGGTTGGCAAATGTTCGCACAAATGGCCGTGTGGTTTGGATCTAAATGATTCTGGTGAGGATGCAGACATTGAAGAGGACTGTGTTGGAGAGAAGATTAGGCCATGCGTACTGCAAAACTGTGTAGAGAAGGCGTTAACTTCTGTGTTATCAAACAGAGGAGGCACTATGAGGGACACACCACCAGTAGTGGACGAAAGTGTAAACGCAGGTTAGGTTTGGTGATTTGTTTTACTTTTATTTCGGTAGTTGACTATTTATAATTTTAAGTTACTAGTAGTCCACTATATTATGCTTTATAGTTAACTATATTGGCAACTACAGGATCTTCATGTGAACTTTATTTTAATTGTTGTTAATGTTTTTTGGTGGAGGTGTGGAAGGGGCTTTATATGAGCTTGAGTATGAAGGCGATGCAGTGTTTATTGGTAGAGTGTTCAGAAGCAAGGAAGTGTTTAAAGTGAAGATGGCTATACATGCAATCAATGAAAAATTCCACTTTAGGACGACGAGGTCAACCCCTACTTATGTGGAGCTGCTGTGTTTTTCCAAGAGGTGTCCATGGCGTGTATACGCGTCAATGATTTATGAATCTGGTAATTTCCAGATTAAGAGAGCTAACTTTGATCATACTTGTTCCATTGACGACCGGAGATACTTTCATCGCCAAGCTACAATTGATGTGATTGGGGAGTTAATGAGGGAGCGATTTCTGGGTGGAAGACAAGGGCCGCGTGCATGTGAGATAAGAAAGATAATGAAGCAGGAGTTTGAAGTAAATATAAGTTACTGGAAGGCGTGGCGCTGTCGTGAGGTAGCTATGGAGAAGGCGGTAGGGTCAGCTAAGGGGAGTTACTCCCTGCTACCAGCTTATCTATCGAAACTTGGACAAGCTAACCCTGGTTCGGTAATTGTCTTGGATATGGGGAATAACAATGGAGCAATGACATTCAAGTTCCTGTTTTTGTCCTTTGGTGCATCCATTCAAGGGTGGAAGTATATGCGGAGGGTGATACTGCTAGATGGAACACATCTGCATGGACGTTATGGAGGTTGTATGTTGACAGTGAGTGCGCAAGATGGTAATTTCCAGATATTTCCGATTGCATATGGGATAGTTGACAGCGAAAATGATAAGTCGTGGGAGTGGTTTTTTAGCTGCTTGACTAGGGTGATACCTGATGCTTCTGATTTGGTATTTGTATCAGATCGGCATGGGAGCATATACAGTGGGTTGGAAAAGGTATGTCTAATGTACTTGTTCGAGAGAAGGAAATAGTCAGCTATAATTGTTTACTATTATTGGCAGCTGATGTAGTTAACTATTGGTAGATGACTATGGTTATAGTTAACTATTCATATACACTTGTGAAAGCATACCTGACTATTCTTATGAGCATATCTGACTATTTATAGTTGACTGTTTAGTGTAAGTTTGGTAACACATTTCGGGATTGTTTTTTACAGGTGTACCCATCGGCTCGACATGGGGCCTGTGTGGTTCATCTAGCAAGGAATATTGCAGCGCGCTTCAAAGGAAAGAGGTTGCCCGCTTTAATGGCTCTATGTGCTCGGAAATTTACTATTGGTGAGTTCCACAAAGTGTTTGCGGAACTAGAAGCGGTTGATAAAAAATATGCTGAATATCTCGAACGGTTGGGATTCGCGCATTGGACCCGCTCTCACTTTGTGGGGATGAGATACAATGTTATGACAACTAACATTGCCGAGTCTCTCAACAATGTTCTTAAGGAAGGATGAGAATTCCCGATAATCTCTATGGTTGAGTCACTGAGAACTAGTCTTATGGGATGGTTCGCAAGGCGCCGGGTAGCAGCGTCAACTGAAAAGTGCGCAGTAACTCCTAAAGTGCGGGACAAAATGGAAGCTAATTTCTTTTTCTCAACATCCATGACTGTGCGATCCGCTAATACCAAAGAATTTGAAGTCCAAACAAGGAAAGGGGAAAGATTCATCGTGGACCTCGAGAGGAGAACTTGCAGCTGTCGCGAGTTTCAGTTGATGCTTATTCCTTGCAGTCACGCATTGGCAGTTGCTTCGGATGTTGATTTGTCTACTGAAAAGCTTGTTGGGAATGTGTATTCCAATTGTGTTTGGCGGGCTGTGTACGAGGGGACAATTCATCATGTTCCTATAGCGGATGATAGAGTGAATGTAGGTGATAGGTATGAATTGCACCCGCCTGTAATGCGCCGGCCACCAGGTCGTCCTAAGAAATTGAGAATATTGTCAACCGGCGAATTCAAGGTAATTCGGAATTTTTGTTGGAGTAGTCAACTATAATTACGAAATCAAATATTTTAACTTCCATCTGACGTAGATTAGTGAACTACAATACCTGGGTACATGGTAAATAGTGAAGTATAGTTTGGTTAGTTAGTGGAATTTGCATTTGGTTAGTTACTGTACTTTGCAAATTTTTAAGGTAAATGGTAAACTGATGAAATTGATGTTTTAATTTTAAAATGTTGTTCAGCGAAACTCGAAGAAAGGAGCATGGTTGTGCACAAGGTGCCTTTGCAGAGGACACAACAAGGCTTCCTGCAAGATGCCTATTAAGGAGCCGGGTTTGGGGCTATGATAAGAGTATTTATTGCCTGTGTGGAGATTGGAAGGAGGACTATTTTGCAATTGTTTGCTTTGAGGACAAATTAATAAAGTTTCAAGTTTTGTACTTGAATGTGAGATATACGCTTTGAAAGCGTGAATATGTTTTATCTCTGGTTTTGAATTTTTGTCTTTGGGTGGTTTACCCATTGAATTTGGTTGGTTCTGAATTTTGTTGGTTGTTTTTTGTTGGTTTTGGATTTTGATGGGTTTTGAATGTAGTTGACTATTTTACATTTAAATAGTTGACTATTTTATAGACAAATAGTTGACTATGGTATAAACTATTTAAAATAGTTGTTTATTGTAAATTTAATAGTTAAAATAGTATTTTTTGACTATTTTACATTCAGGTAGTTGCCTATTTACATTGAAATGTTAATGCCTTAAGCAATATATACATATTGGCAAATAAAAAAAAAAGGCGGGTAAACCGAGACTGTCGTAGACTAAATATCTTAAGCCAAAATCATAGACTAAAACCCGAAACTGTCATAGGCTAAAAACTGTCATAGTTCTAAGCCAAAATCTTGAAAATGGTCATGAAAATGATACTGACAAAGATCCAAAACAACCTAACAAATACGTAATGGGAGAGGGGAATTAAATTTCTCATAAATCTTAAAACCATAGTTTTTCCCCGCCTCTATGACACTTGCTTCGTCGATGGTAGCTGACAGCTCAAGTGTACTAGATGCATGTAACTCAAGTAGCAACATGGTTGTGATGCCATGTGAACCTGTATATAGATAAATTAAATAATTATTTGGAAGCAATTTGTTAAATATAGTGAGCTATTTAGAAGCACATTTTCATATGTAGTTAACTAAATTAAACGTAAAAGTTACTATGAAAGTGGTAAACGGATTTTTGAAAGCTACTATACCTTTGCGTTTGATATCCCAGTTGCCTGCATAGTTGGTGACAGTGAACGCATCAGTTACGTCTGTCTTCATTTCAGCATTGGTAGCACACCTTGTTATCAGAAATGGTAATGACTCAGCAAGAGGTAGTAGCTCCTTCGTTAGTTCTTTGACAGAGAATTTTGTTCGCTGTGGTTGTAGTACGGTAATCTCATGGGAAGATAGCTCGATGCAAATGCCGACCCAATGACCCTGAATGATAAATGGGCAGTAGAGAAGATCAACATCTTTGATCCATTGGCGGTCCTTGCCAACATATTTTTTGAAACCTTCTTTGGAATCTTGTAGTTTTTCCTCTTAATGCTTAGGTGCATTTTTGAGACAGCCACACAAAAGTCAACCTCCATGAAATCAATAGGCTTAGGAGATCCAGCTTTAAAATCCTCCAAGAACTGGTCTCGAACAAAGAAGAGAAGATTGTCCATAACCTGTGATTCAAATGGTAAAGCCAAATAATCTTTTGTTCGTGAAAAATAAATTTTAATGGATAATTGTGGAGAGAAGAAAGTAGACATACGTGTTCTGATAAAGGCTTATCTTGTTTCCATAACTCCATGAAACAAGCTTTCGAGACTGACAATGATTTCCCAGTTTTGATATGCCTGAGTGATGTGTGTCAAATTGTATTTATATTTTCCTAAACTTAGCTAACAACACACTCTAGTTGTTGTAGCATAGCATAGGGTCGAACCACAAGGAGTTAAGAATAGCAACACTAAGAATCCAAGTATTCGAATAAGCTAAGCAATTAACACAAGTTTTAACTTAATTTAACTAAAAGAGAACACATGGGTATGGTGGTTGATCCAAGGCAATTAGCTTTAAGTCAAGGTGCTTACTTTAAACAATCCTAAATTTCCATAAGTCTAGAACACTAATGAAGATCAATCCTCTCCCGAGGTAGAAACCCTTATGCAATCATGAACTAAACATCAATTCCCATTGGTTTCGTTCACTCAAACACACATTAAGCTCAAGTCTATTAACCATCTAGCAATCCTAACATCAAATCCCTTTGGTTATTCAAGCTAGAGCTATACTAAGTTTGATCAAACCTTCAATGAACACTTTCGATGCTATAGAAGGTTTAAGATCTAGATTAAGGTGATCAAATTCAATCTAGCATTAAGAACACTTAGCAAGCATAGAAGTCTAAGAATCTAACTATAAAACACCTTAACTCTTCAACTAATCACCCATGGATCATCCTAACCCATGGATTCAATATGAAACAAAATAAGAAATTCAAGAAAATGAAATGAAAGAAGATAAACAAAATAAAAACGTTGGATCATGAGGTTAACTATCATAAGAATGGGTTAACAATCAACAATGATGTCAAAGGTTGAATCAAACACTATCCTAGACAATGGAATATTCATTTTTAAGGTTAGTCCACGCCAATGGTAAAAACCTCTTTCCCTAATCACATTCAAGATCCGCGGTCAAGCATTCCATCTCAATGATTAGACAAGCATTAATATTCTCCCATTTTTGTCACAAGAGTTCATAGAACCACGGTCAAGTAGCTATGTGACCCAAGCTCACAACAAGTTTAGTTCAAGTATTTCCACAAACACCTTCCGGGTATGAAAATGCCTAGAGATCTAGATTTTGAGTGGATAAGTCAAAACTAGCATTAAGAACAACTTAAGTGAAGGATCTAACAAAGATTAACCATAATTATCATCATCTAACTATCAAAGCATCCTAATCTAGCATAATCCATGATCCAACAAAGACTACATGCTAAACATGATATGAACAAAATATATAAACATAAGAATAAAAGATAGAGGTGAAGAATCCTTCTCTAGAGTTGCATGAAGATGAAAATCCATCCAAAACATCAAAGAAGAGTTTGGATCAAAACCAACTCAAGAGGAAGGGAAACTTCCTCCATCAAAAATAAAAGTCTCCTCCACTCAAGAACAAGAAAAAGTAAAGTGAAGTTAAGTTTCCCTCAATAATGAGGTTGATACAGATATATATGGCTGAAAAATAAAGGTTTTTTGCCATGAAACACGTTTTTGACCAAATAAAGTAGGAGTAGGTGGCTGATTTTTCGTCACAAAAAGTGCTGTCTTGAGGACTGGATCGATCGATCCAAACCTTTAGTAAGTGGATCGATCGATCCACCTCTGGATCGATCGATCCACCTCTGGATCGATCGATCCAGTTACTAAAGATTTTGCCCGATCGATCCTCCTCTAGCTGGATCGATCCAAGGATCCCGCGGATAAATCTGGATGATCAGATCGATCGATCCAGTTATGGATCGATCGATCCACTTGTTAAAGTTCTGCACTTGCTTCTTTTGCTCGCCAGACGGACATGTCTTCACTAAATCTTCAATAACTTTCGCAATACAGCTCCAAATGAGTTGAAACCACTTCCATTGGAAAGATAACTCAATTTCCTTTCTGGTCACAAAATATCAGATTAATCCGATCAAGGTAAGACCTTCAACAGAGATGATCTTTCAGCCGCTTTGTACTTCTCCTGCATGTGTTTTGCCCATTTGATCAATTCTTCTAGCCGCTTTGTCTCCAACTCACTCCAATGTCTCCAAAGTACCTAAAAAGGAACCAAAAATGCACGAAATGCAAAAAAATGTATCCTAGACTCTAAAATGATCCTAAGTATGAAATGAGACTCAAAACGATGAAAAATATGCAAAAATGTAAGTCTAATGACTACAAAAGCTAAAGAAAATATATACTAAATATGCTAAAATATGAATGCATCAACTCCCCCGGACTTGCCTTTTGCTCGCCCTCGAGCAAACAAAGAGAACAAACCGGTGAAGAGGTTTGAAATGGAGAACTCATAGCCAAGAGATTGTTTTCCAAAGATCAAGTTGCCAATGCAAGATAATACATCTCAATGCTACAAATAAACCATCTACTCAATCAAACTTCTCATTCTCATCGCAACTTCAATGTTTTGCCTCTAAATTCAATGTCAAGTGATCAAATGTATCTTATCTACCAACTCCTTATGTTCATTAAGATTCAAAACCGTGTAGTCTTGCAAATGAGAATTCGACCTAATCCAATCGGCGGCTTGGTAAGAGAATAAGTTCAATATGAAGTGAAGTGGTGTTTTTAAAACATTTTAGTGACTTCTCTCAACATATGGCACAAGTCAACACACAAAAGCAATGGAGAAGGGAAACAATTGATGCATACAAGATGTTTTCTTCCATTCTACCCACCCCATACTCTTTGTTTCACTCAAAGTCACTCTTGTTCTCTACACCAATTACTTCATTTTTTTTTTCTTTTATTTCAAGGATAGAACCTAGGGAGATCTTTCTTATACTTAGACAATTACTCTTGCTTTACTTATCTCTACTCCTTTTGATCCTCTATATATATTCTTTTCATTTCTAGGAGCTTCTTTACTTCTTAACTTAAGAGTAATGTTTCTTTTTGTTTTCTCTCCTTAGACATCCGATTTTCGTTCTCTAAACCGTTTCGGTTTCACTTCTCTCCTTTTCATCTCTCCAATTCCTCACTTAAGCTCACACCCTTACTCACCCTCACCAATTCCCAAAACCGTAATATAAAACAATGAGACTCCAAAATTCTCTCAACCCACCTAGACTAGCCAATGAGACTACTCATAATGGAACAAAAGAACTTGTCGTTTCCATCTCTAAAGATTTTATGCATGAGGTGCAAATAGAAAAAGGCCTCACTCAACAAATTAATGGTGGTTTCAAAGAAAAGCTAGGTGTAATCAAGGTGTGGTACCATCCTCATTCAAATCATGTACTTGAATCGGGATGACCATTCCAACCATTAGAGAGTGGTAAAAGGGATAAAAATGGTTGAATGTGTATAAGTGAACCATGGTTAAGGTCTAAAACTCATAAGCAAGAGAATTAAAATTCAATTTATGGTCTAATAAGGTGGAGTTGGTTTCAATTCAAACAACTAATCAACAAGACTTAGAGAATCTAGAGCGAAGAGATCAAAGATATGGAGAAGCATGCTTTTCGCGGTTTATGAAGTCTAAGAGAGCATTATCGAGACATTCACAAAGAGAGCTATGTACTAAAAATTTCTACAAGGCATTTCAATCATTGTTCTCCATATGAATGATGCAACTAAATGAAAAGAAAAATCTTTTTGTATTTTTCGAAATTTTTCAAATTTTTATGATTTTTGCGTTTTTATCGTATATACAATGCAATGCATGAGACTCAAAGATAAAAACAAAACAATTAAAAGATTCATTAGCAAATAATGTCCCTCCCCCGGACTTACTTCTCACCGTCTCGGTGAGAAAGTAAAATCAAAGAGAAAGACATTACGCAAGAGAATGAAAAATAAGTGAATAAAAATGGTATGTACAAAGGAAAAATGGTGGTACCTTGGAGAGAAAGAGAGAGTAAGGATGGTGTGACGGCTTGTTGGAGAGTGCTTGTTGACCATTATTCATGCTTGTTTAGTGTCACTAGCTTGACAATGGATAGACTTGGGAGGTCCCAAGAGGCGCGTTTAACGTCGCTAGCTTGACGGAGTTTCTAAAGAGAAAAGTTAGTATCAAAAGAAAAATAAACACTTAGTCTTAATCAAGTACCAAATCCTAATGGCTATTGCTAAACTCCCCGGCAACGGCGCCAAATTTGATGTGTGTCAAATTGTATTTATATTTTCCTAAACTTAGCTAACAACACACTCTAGTTGTTGTAGCATAGCATAGGGTCGAACCACAAGGAGTTAAGAATAGCAACACTAAGAATCCAAGTATTCGAATAAGCTAAGCAATTAACACAAGTTTTAACTTAATTTAACTAAAAGAGAACACATGGGTATGGTGGTTGATCCAAGGCAATTAGCTTTAAGTCAAGGTGCTTACTTTAAACAATCCTAAATTTCCATAAGTCTAGAACACTAATGAAGATCAATCCTCTCCCGAGGTAGAAACCCTTATGCAATCATGAACTAAACATCAATTCCCATTGGTTTCGTTCACTCAAACACACATTAAGCTCAAGTCTATTAACCATCTAGCAATCCTAACATCAAATCCCTTTGGTTATTCAAGCTAGAGCTATACTAAGTTTGATCAAACCTTCAATGAACACTTTCGATGCTATAGAAGGTTTAAGATCTAGATTAAGGTGATCAAATTCAATCTAGCATTAAGAACACTTAGCAAGCATAGAAGTCTAAGAATCTAACTATAAAACACCTTAACTCTTCAACTAATCACCCATGGATCATCCTAACCCATGGATTCAATATGAAACAAAATAAGAAATTCAAGAAAATGAAATGAAAGAAGATAAACAAAATAAAAACGTTGGATCATGAGGTTAACTATCATAAGAATGGGTTAACAATCAACAATGATGTCAAAGGTTGAATCAAACACTATCCTAGACAATGGAATATTCATTTTTAAGGTTAGTCCACGCCAATGGTAAAAACCTCTTTCCCTAATCACATTCAAGATCCGCGGTCAAGCATTCCATCTCAATGATTAGACAAGCATTAATATTCTCCCATTTTTGTCACAAGAGTTCATAGAACCACGGTCAAGTAGCTATGTGACCCAAGCTCACAACAAGTTTAGTTCAAGTATTTCCACAAACACCTTCCGGGTATGAAAATGCCTAGAGATCTAGATTTTGAGTGGATAAGTCAAAACTAGCATTAAGAACAACTTAAGTGAAGGATCTAACAAAGATTAACCATAATTATCATCATCTAACTATCAAAGCATCCTAATCTAGCATAATCCATGATCCAACAAAGACTACATGCTAAACATGATATGAACAAAATATATAAACATAAGAATAAAAGATAGAGGTGAAGAATCCTTCTCTAGAGTTGCATGAAGATGAAAATCCATCCAAAACATCAAAGAAGAGTTTGGATCAAAACCAACTCAAGAGGAAGGGAAACTTCCTCCATCAAAAATAAAAGTCTCCTCCACTCAAGAACAAGAAAAAGTAAAGTGAAGTTAAGTTTCCCTCAATAATGAGGTTGATACAGATATATATGGCTGAAAAATAAAAGTTTTTTGCCATGAAACACGTTTTTGACCAAATAAAGTAGGAGTAGGTGGCTGATTTTTCGTCACAAAAAGTGCTGTCTTGAGGACTGGATCGATCGATCCAAACCTTTAGTAAGTGGATCGATCGATCCACCTCTGGATCGATCGATCCAGTTACTAAAGATTTTGCCCGATCGATCCTCCTCTAGCTGGATCGATCCAAGGATCCCGCGGATAAATCTGGATGATCAGATCGATCGATCCAGTTATGGATCGATCGATCCACTTGTTAAAGTTCTGCACTTGCTTCTTTTGCTCGCCAGACGGACATGTCTTCACTAAATCTTCAATAACTTTCGCAATACAGCTCCAAATGAGTTGAAACCACTTCCATTGGAAAGATAACTCAATTTCCTTTCTGGTCACAAAATATCAGATTAATCCGATCAAGGTAAGACCTTCAACAGAGATGATCTTTCAGCCGCTTTGTACTTCTCCTGCATGTGTTTTGCCCATTTGATCAATTCTTCTAGCCGCTTTGTCTCCAACTCACTCCAATGTCTCCAAAGTACCTAAAAAGGAACCAAAAATGCACGAAATGCAAAAAAATGTATCCTAGACTCTAAAATGATCCTAAGTATGAAATGAGACTCAAAACGATGAAAAATATGCAAAAATGTAAGTCTAATGACTACAAAAGCTAAAGAAAATATATACTAAATATGCTAAAATATGAATGCATCACTGAGGAAAATAGGAATGTACGTAGTCAAATATTTAGAGGTAAATAAGCAACTACGTGAATGTAAAATAGTCAACTATATGAATGTAAATAGGCAACTATTAGAATATAAATAGTCAACTATATGAATGTAAATAGTTAACTATTCGAGCTAACCTTGTGTTTTCTATCGCCTTGAGAAGCATCTCAAACATCGAGGCATCTATGCTAGGGATGGAGGTATGACGAGGAAACACAATTAAGCTTGTCTTGGGTTGTTTTGCGGCTGGAATGGTTGTTGCTAGCAGGACTGGTGGTAGTTTCCTCTTTGACCTTTGTCGCGTAGTTAGGTTTCTTAGATCCTCATCGGTTGAGTTAGTGGTAGGTTGTTTTACTGCTGGTTTCGGTAGAGAAACTCCATCCTGCGTAAGTCCCAAAGAAAAGGTGGGCGGTGCAAATGAAACTCTAAAATGTTCCTATAATTATAAGCATGATACGTAGGTAAATACGTTAGATATATGACAAGAATCTGAATATTGAACATAATATATTGCAATGAAGGTAGTCCTACTTTTGGTTGTGGATTCTCTGTATGGAGAGGTTGTGCATCACCTTTCTTAGTCACATGTGCAACATTAGGTGCTCTTTTGTTGCCAAGTACTTCATTTACTACACCCATTATATTCTGGGTAACAAGTTCCTGGAAAAATAAGAAAGTTTAGCAAACATAGGTGTATGTATGGTAATGGTTGTGGATAAACTTACCTCGGATCGAGAAATATCTGGTTGGATATATGGTGGAACATCTTTCTCCAGCACATGGGGATCGCCAGTCACATTCTCAAGACCAGCAGTAAGAGAATCCTTGTCTAAATGAGCCTGTGTGGAAGCAGAAATTAGGTGGAAAAATAGTTCACTATAGTGTAGGAAAATAGTTAACTATATGGTGTAGGAAAATAGTTAACTATAGTGTAGGAAAATACTATATGTGTAAACGTGGTAATGGTTGTGGATATGCTTACCTCTGAGCGTGAAATAGTTGGTCGGATAGATGATGTAACACCTTTGTCGGAGTGAGGGAGACCCCCAGACACATTCTTCAGAGCAGCGTCTTTAGTACACTTGTCTCCATGTGCCTAAAAGCAAGCCAAGGACACGTATATAAAAAGTTTAATATACCCCAAAAAGTAAAGTACACTTAGAATTAGTTAACTAAAATGATTGGTGGATGCGATTACCATTGCTTTGGCCTGATTTGTAAATGTTTTAGTTGATCCTAAAATGACATTTGCAACAGAGCCAACTTCATTCTCAGAAATGACCGAAGTTTTTTGGGACTTTATTACCTCAATTTGCTCGGAGAGGACATTTAGCTTCTCAGACATGTCTCTTAGATCATTCTTGATAGCCAAATCTTGATCTTGCAATAAACCGGTGAATTTGGTCTCAAACTCTTTTAGGTTCGCCATCAACTTGTTATAGTAAACAACTGCAACATGGTAAATCATTGTAAGTAATTTCAATTAATGTAGCTAAAATCTAATAAAACACATGAAACACATACCAGCTGAGTTATCAATGAGATCCTGCACGTCAGCCATACTCAGAGGAGTTATATTCGCCGATGTTTGTCCTTTGTCATTCTCTGATATGTTTACCTTTGGTTTTTTCTTTCTGACAGGACTCAAATCGGCTGCATCACACTTGTTTTTTCCCTTTTTTGCATTGGCATTATCTTCTTCCTCCACAGGCAAAGCTGATGTAACAACTCCGCCAGACCAAGAAGCTTTTGTGAACATATGGTTTTTCTCAAGAAGATTTAACATATGCAAAACTTTGCGATCGTCCTTATCTTCAGACCATGATAAGTCTACTCCTTGTAAACTGTCTGCTGGTAGAGTATATGCGACGTTTACCTGAAAGAAAAACACATTAACATTGGACTGAATTCACTGAAGCTTTTGATTTTGACAAAACTAGTTAACTACTAATATGCCAAAGTTGACTACAAAGAATGGTAGCTCTTTTTGTAGTTAACTATTAAAGGAATGTTTTTGACAAAATAGTTAACTATTAATATGCGAAAGTTGACTACAAAGAATGGTAAGCTCTTTTTGTAGTTAACTATTAGAAGAATGTAATTGGAAAAAAAGGAAAGTGTTACCGTTTGGTCTTCATCTAGCTCTTTAACGAATCGCATAACAATGCTTAGTGGTTTCTCGGTTTCTTCATTGTCAGATTCATCCTCAGAATCGACAAATTCCTTTTGTTTCGTGTTTTTCACAGTTGTTGCAAACAATGTTATCTGAGGTATACAACTCAATGCAACGAGCTGCAAACCATGAATGAAACCTTGAATTGCCATCGATTTCTGACACATAGCAGCTGCTTTTCTGGCCTTTATGCTATTCATTGTAAATGTGAAACATTCTCTTCCCCATGGGTGTTGTAGAAAAACATCCAAGTCACTAATCATTCTAACGTGGGAATAATTATCTTAGCTGCAAAAAGAAAAAAAAAACAGTAGTTACCTACAATGACTTCAATCAACAGGTGAAATTAGGAAATAGTTAACAACTACAAAAGGTTGAAACGCTTACAGTCACTACTTGTAGGTAATAGGAGAATGTCGACTAGCAGTAAACACGAAAGCTTGAGTCTTTGCATTGCATCTACCTTTCTCGATTTGAGTTTCTTACATATTTGAATTGGAGTAATCTCGGCCTCGGATTCAAACAATTCAGACCAATACGGAGTAATCTCGGCCTCAGAATCTCCATCTTCTCCCTCAATTTCATCTACCTCATCGCCACCTTCTCCAGATTTAGCAGGAAGATTTGAGCAATTCAATCCCGTTGCCACACCAAATTCAAGTAGCGAAAATCGAAATGGTTTTCCGCTAAAAACAATCCAAATTTCATGTTCCTTTGTAGTATCCAACTGACGAGAAAGAAGATAATGCAGAAAAACAGCCGAAGTCGATACCTTGAACCCATCATTGAGTAGTTTTCCAAACTGGGATTTGAAGAGAATTTCCTTCTGTGGAGGATTTTTGTCTAAAAACTTCATGATTGCGCGATAGTATTTGATGAAGCAGTAGAGATTAACCTTGCTCTTCACGGGCTCGCAACCTCGCCGAAAGATTCGCTTCGGTAATGGTGGCTTCCTCATCGTCAATTTTGTGTGAAACCGACAAAGAAATTAGGGAAGAATTGAAGAAATTGCAGAGAAGAAGAAGAAGAACAATATTTGAGAAGAATCGAAGAAATTTGAGAAGAAGAAGAAGAAGAACTGAAGAAATCAATTTGGTTATAATTTTGTTTGATGAAGAAGAAGAAGAAGAAGATCAATTTTGTTTTTTACCAATTGAAGAAATCAATAGGCGGCGCTAGGGTAAAGAATGTAATTAAGTTTACAGTTTTTTTTTTTAATTATTCTTCTAAAATAACCAAGGTAAAAAAAAACCCTAGTAAGTTAATAAGGGTTTAATTAGAATTTTATATACTTAATTGATAGATAACTAATAATGTTTTGACCATTGTTAGTTAATTAATTATAGACAGCAAACATAATATAGGACCCAATTTCCCATATAATTATGAGAGTAACCGAACCAGATCGGTATAAATCAAACCGGTTTGTCTGTCAATAAAACTTGAACCGGCGGCTGAAAATAAGGACCGTAAACAGAAATTTTATCTTCCTAAAACCCTAATTCTCTGCTTTTCGAATCCGTCTCCAAAACCCTAACTCTCTCTCTCTCTCTCTCCAATGACGAGTATGAAGAACAGTCACAACGAGCAGGAATCAAACGGCACTGATCAAAATCAGAACACGAAGTTATGTTTCGAAGATGCTGATGAATCAATGTGCGATGCAGGAGTTGACAATGCCGATGTATCTGATGACATAACCAGCGCCGATTACTACTTCGATTCGTACTCACATTTCGGTAATAAACCTTTGAAAATTCATTGTATTCTTCGATTCCTTCATGTTTTCTTCTCCACAAAGTAGTAACTCTGTTTCCAATTGATTTGATTTTGTAGGTATTCATGAAGTAAGTGGAAATCCTTTGGTTCTGTTATTGTGAATGTCTTGATTTTTGATGATGATGATGATGATGATGTTTGTCTTGTTATTAGGAAATGTTGAAAGATGTAGTGAGGACAAAGAGTTATAGAGATGTTATTTACAAGAACAAGTTTCTTATCAAGGACAAAATCGTTCTTGATGTAGGAGCTGGAACAGGAATCTTGTCTTTGTTCTGTGCTAAAGCAGGAGCAGCTCACGTATACGCAGTAATGTCTTTAGCTTCTTCTCCTTTAATCGCTATTATCTTTAGGTTGATTTGTGGATACATGTGATTGATAAATGATTCTTTTGAATAGGTTGAGTGTTCTCAAATGGCTGATACGGCGAAGGAGATTGTTAAGTTGAATGGATTTTCGGATGGTATAATGTCTATACAGTGTTCTTTCGAGTGGATAGTAATGTGATGGTTATGTGTGAATAAGTGTTTTTTTTTTTTTTGGCAGTCATAACGGTTTTGAAAGGGAAGATTGAGGAAATCGAGCTTCCGGTTCCTACAGTTGATGTGATTATCTCTGAATGGATGGGTTACTTTTTGTTGTATGAAAATATGCTTGACACTGTCTTGTATGCTCGCAATAAATGGCTTGTAAGTGGAAGTTTTTGCCTTGTTACAGTTATGTCGATGATGGCTTTATCATAGCTTTGAACTGAACACTTCTTTATGCTTTGGGGTTTTATGTTTTTGTTAAGGTTGATGGCGGAATTGTTCTACCGGATAAAGCCTCTCTGTATGTTACAGCCATAGAGGATGCTCATTACAAAGAAGACAAAGTTGAATGTGAGTTTTAAGAAGACTTTTGTTGAACATCTATCTTTGTTCTGCCTAGTTTTCCTTATCGAAACTTGATATTTGAATCAGCTTTGCTTCTTGTTGTATTTCCTATACAGTTTGGAACAATGTGTATGGGTTTGACATGTCATGCATCAAGAGAAGAGCAATTACAGAACCTCTTGTTGACACGGTGGACGGAAACCAAATCGTGACTGATAGCAAGCTACTGAAGGTAAGTTAGATTATACTAAAATAGTTACTGATATCCTGCGATTATCTCTTTAGTTACATGTAGCTAAATGCAAATTTCCATTTGTTTTGGCTGTTTTTTTTTCTAAAGACCATGGATATCTCTAAGATGGCTTCTGGAGATGCTTCATTCACAGCTCCTTTTAAGCTCGTCGCAAAACGGAATGACTATATACATGCCCTTGTAGCCTACTTTGATGTATCATTCACCATGTGCCACAAAATGATGGGTTTCTCAACAGGTACATACTTTTCCTGCAAAGTTTCTGATTATTTGACTTCCTACATAGTTTGTCAATGTTTGAAACTCATTACAATCACAAAATGGAATGCAGGACCAAAGTCGCGGGCTACGCACTGGAAACAAACCGTGCTGTACCTGGAAGATGTCTTAACCGTATGTGAGGGTGAAACGATCACAGGAAGCATGACCATTGCACCTAACAAGAAGAATCCCCGAGATGTCGACATAAAGCTCAGCTATTCTTTGAATGGCCAGCATTGCAAGATCTCAAGGACCCAACTCTACAAAATGCGCTAAAAAGCTCTCAAATGAAAGTAAAGTCCCCCAAGACAATTCTCATTTGTAACATATTGTTTCCATTTTCGCAAATGCTTCCGAACTAAAAGAATCAGAAATTTCTTCCCATGAGTTCTATAAACTAGACGTGGAAATTGGCTGTTTGATGTCTGTTTTGTTTTTCTGTATGAGATCTGTTTCTTTCTTTTAGCTTGAGCTGAACAATATAAAGAAGTAGAAAGTGGTCAAAGACCCATTGTGCCGCTATGCCATTAAATAATTAGTAATTACAATTTGCTTTGACAGTTTATATACCAAGAAAACGGTAAGATTAAAAATAATTAAAACATGGTTCAGAGTGTTGTGCAGGATGCTAGTCCCATGGTTTCATGTATGGAGGTTACCATTGCAACAACTTGGGGGTGTGAAGTTGTGTTCCATAAGGAGTGTGCTGAGTCTTTACCAGAAATTAACCACTCTTCTCATCCCGACCATCCTCTCAAGTTGATCATCCTAAATCAGGAACACTCTACAAGATGTTTCCGCGGAATTAAGTTTAGTGTATGTTATTTCTGTTCATTTGCTATTTTGTTCTGCAGATGTCCTTGTGAACTTGCTCATAGACCCGCAAATGCCTCTTGATTTGCTTCTTCTGGTTAGTTTTCTAAACCATGCATGTTTCTGCTTGCTTAGTATCCATTTCGCTTCAGCATATACGTGTATCTTCGCCTTTCCGAGAAATCCGAAGTATAAGTCATGTTAGGGAGAGTTATGTATGATGCAGTTGTGTCGGTAGATTACTCTTTCCTCGCCACCAAGTTAGCTGCAAACCTGGCAGAAAGTTTGACCATTTCGAGGTTAATTCTTAGGCATGAAGCTGTTGAGTTTTGGAGGTACACAAAACATGATTTAAAAGTTCTTGATACTCTCTCAGCGAGTGTTTTGGCTGTCCAATTCTATGAATTAATCTCGGTTCTGTTTTATATTGCAGGAAGAAAAGAAAGATGAGAAAATAGCTCTATCTTATTCCAGCGCATTCTGGAGCTAACAGTTGCATTTACAAATAACAAAATGAGCAATGCTGCTTTGTTAAGTGTTGCAAGATCAATGAAAGATGTGGAGAATGGAGGAAAGGAGAGGAAGGTAAGTGTTAAGTATATTGTCAAGTATAATCTTGCTGTTTTTGATTCAAAAGGTAACTTCTGGTACTCTAAGTAATGATTCAGACAGTGGTAGTGATGTTGAAGATTCCTCAGTTTGATTTCCGTTTTTCATTTAGTATGAAAAACATTCTCTTATCTTGTCTAGTACAGTTTTGCTCTCTAATCTTTTTTCGCGGAGCTTTTAACAAACCTTGCGAGACAAGGAGGAATATCATTTGGGAATGAAAGTGGCGGAAAGAAGAAGAAGGGAAGTGTAAGTATCTCAAGTATGATGGTGCTGAATCAAGGGTCAGTTCTGGTGAATGAACTAATGTTGAAGGTTCTACATTTTGATGTATTTTGTGTTTTATTTCTTTTTCTGTATGATAATATGTTGCTTTTCCAAGCATAAAACTGAAATGGGAGTATAATTTTCATAACAAGAACCTATATTTGTAATTCTGAAAAAGGAAAAATAAAAACAAGTTTATTGATAAAAGTCATTAAACTTTGGTTTCAGAGACTTGACTTGAATGCTCACTTATTGGCAGCCGACTAACTCTAAGCAACTTGGCCCTTTTTTATATGTATTCGTGTTTGTGACTCAAGAGATCTCATTACGGAGGATGCCAATTACATTTACGGAGGCTACCGTTGCAATGAGTCGGGGTGTGATGATGTTATGTTCCATAAAGAATGCGCAGAGGCCTTACCAAAAATCAACCACACCTACCATCATGACCATTCCCTCAATCTGTTCAAACCAACTCGTTCATTTGAACCGGAACCATGTATCTATAGCTTCTTTGGGAAAACGTTCAACATAGGATATTGTTCTTCCAGAAAACTCCTACGGACACGAGCATCCACTCCACCTCTCCCGTGAGTTGCTGTCTGACACTCCCCAAAAGTGGATAAAGTGCAAAGTGTGTGCAACTCGAATATGCTTGGGATAAGCATATCCAACATGTTATTACAAATGCCAACAATGCGAATATTTCATCCATCTGAAATGTGTCCATGTTGGTCCAGAAGCATACCCCACTTCACTCCCTCAACACCCACTCAAGTTACTTAAATATCATGTCCCTGATTACGCCGACAAGAATTGCCTTCGATCTGTCTTCAATGAAATTTAATGGTTCATCGAGAACGTATTGGTTTACCCCGAGTCATAAACATCAACCGCCACAATCACCGCAACTCTTACATTCCTCGCCTTGGACATGGAGAGTCGAAATGCAAAGTTTGCCGTAAAAAGTACATGGGTTCTACGGGCTTAAACATGCACCAGATGTCCTAGTTTTGCTGTTCATTTAAGATGTGCAATGAGAGATGATGTATGGTCGAACTGGAAGGGACACCCAAAGAAGAGGAAATCGCGTCATTCAAGGTGATTGATGAGAGCACAATAAAACATTTCAGCCATGATCATAACTTACAAATCAACAGCGATGGATTAATTCTACATGAAAATGTAGTTTGTGAAGCCTGTGTCTTCTAAATTTGTTTAGAACCGTTCTACAGTTGCCAGAAATGCCAAATTATTCTACATTAAAAATGTGCTAACCTTCCTCGGAAGAAACGTCATGTTTGCCACAGCCAACCATTCACACTACACACGGATTCTCACCACAAAATATCAAGATGTTGGCTTTGTAGTCAACGATTCACCGGTTTTAGGTACGCATCTGCATGTAGAAAATATATTATGGATGTACCATGCAGTTAACTGACATATTCATTTGTGCACGAAAGCCATGCACATCTTTTATACTACTTTATAGTTGAGTTCAACTGTTGTAGTGAATGTAGGGAAGGAGGATCATTTGGTTACAACGAAATGTTTAGTTGTGATGAGTGTGAATTTAGATTGGACTACAAGTGCGCTGTTCTACCGGAAAAGGTTATGATTATGACCACCATCCTCTCTCCTTGTCTAATGGTGAAAGCAGTGCGGATGGCATATATTGGTGTGAAGCGTGTGAAACAAAAGTGAACTCAAAGAGATGGTTCTATACATGCCACGAATGTGGGGTCGTGTTGCATATTTCCTGCGTTGTGGGAGATTTATCATATAATGCAAGGGGCCCGTTTAGCGCTAACCTTTGATGATGAATTGGATTCAGTAACTAGTTTGGGTGAGGGAGTTGAGGAAGTGGTACCCAACACCTCTGTTTGTAGACCACTTTGCTCTGCGTGTAACTCTCAATGCAAGCTCCTTACCATTCTTAAGGTTTTCGAGGGTGAATGTGTTGTATACTTTTGCTCTTTCGATTGTTTTAATGAAAAAACCTTTGTAAAATTTATTCTAGTGGATATTTTAAGTATGTTGTGTCTATATAATTTTGAATGAGGGTCCTTCACTCGCTAGCAAAATAACCCGAGAAAGCTAAGATCAATTGGATTTTGTATTGAACTTTGGAGAAGATGGAACTGTATTGCCTCTCGAGAAACTATATATGAGATTCAAGCATTAAGCCATAATTTCTAGCATCAAGGCATATAATTCTGCTTTGTTTTAAACTTAATAGCAAACAAGAAGTAATGAATTTTCTCTGAAGCAGGCAAAATGCTCCAATATAACGGAAAAACTAATTCCATGTAATTCCACAGACCATTAGAATTGATTACGAGAACTGAGTAGAAAAGCCAAAAAACATCATTCACCACTCAAACAAACAACTCTCTGATTAAGTCATATCTCTTGCTATTTTGGATCTGTCAGCAATCGACCAGTTGAATCGAGAACGTAAAATCCTTCTACTTAAACTTCATCCTTAAGTCTTCAGATTAGATAATTATCATGTACCAATTCACCTACACAGATCTTATTATTAATGGGCCTAACTCACACCCAAAAGCTAGCGCAAGAGTGGAAGATTGCCACATACTTACTTATAGATTGATCTAGAAATCTCCCAAGTTTCGATACGGGACAAATCTAATAGATCTCAAGATCTTCTCCATTTCAACATCTTTTAAATGGTTTAAAGAACAAAAGTGGTAACACAACACATACTTTAACCATCGGTAAAGATTTTGCAAAATGTAATTCACCAAAGAAGCAAGATCAGGCTTGGACTTGTACTCTATTACCTCAAGATTATTCCTTTTTCCACAATATCAATCTTCAAGGATCCAATCAGCTTCCTCTTTCTTCACATTAAAGACATTCTAAACAATCTTAATAATCTCATTCTCCGAAATGTTTTACCCTCACAAAAAAAAATATAGTAAGAACACTGAACACAGAAATCAGAAACAGAGACCGAAGTCAAACAGACAAAAAAAACACCTTTTGAGTGAGATCTCTTCTTGATTCTGCTTCACTAGTTACTGTATGTTATTTCTGTTCATTTGCTATTTTGTTCTGCATATGTCCTTGTGAACTTGCTCATAGAGCCACAATTGCCTCTTGATTCGCATCTTCTGTTTAGTTTTCTAAACCATGCATGTTTATGTTGTGAGACTGACGACACATGTAGTGAATGAGGTTGCTTGCTTAGTATTCAGCATATTCGCCTTTTCGAGAAATCTGGAGAAGAAGTTGTGTTAAGGAGAGTTCTGTAAGATGCGGTTGTGTTGGTAGATTATTCTTTCTTCTCCACCAAGTTAGCTGCAAACCTAGCAAAAGGTTTCACCATTCCGAAGTTAATTCTTACGCAGGAAACTGTTTGAGTTTTGGAGGTACAAAAACATGATTCTATCGTATTCTCGACCTCACAGTTGCCAACTTAGGAACCAGGTTCTTACCGACAGATGAGGTAACAAGCAAGTAGAATAATAACGATATCAATCAGAAACCATTTATCTATTGCCAAATCTTTTTGGCAGAGCTGTTAACTAACCTTGAGAGAGAGAGAGAGATCATTAGGAAATACAATTTTGAAGCCTTGTCTTAACATAGCCAATGGTCAAGCATGATCTTGATGTTTTTCTTATTCAAAAGGTAACTTCTGGTGCACTAAGTAATGATTCAGACTCTGATCTTGAAGATTCGTCAGTTTGATTTTTTTTTTTTTTCCTTTCAGTGTGAAAAACATTCTCTTATCTTGTCTACTGCATGTTTTGCTTTCTAATCTTTTTTGCAGAGCTATTAACTAACCTTGTGAGACAAGGAAACGGTGGGTCGAATGAAATGATTAGCCATAGCTTGGTATTCACATTAGTGCTT
The DNA here is from genome assembly GCA_964056655.1 of Arabis hirsuta. Taxonomy (NCBI): domain Eukaryota; kingdom Viridiplantae; phylum Streptophyta; class Magnoliopsida; order Brassicales; family Brassicaceae; genus Arabis; species Arabis hirsuta. The sequence continues at coordinate 1,271,488 of OZ053301.1, forward strand.
CATCGGGGTCCCAAACAGGGACAAGCGATCCTTCGTATCCATTAAATCACATACAAGTTTACGGATACTATAGTCAAACTTTGGTTTCAGAGACTTGAATGCTCCTCCACTTATTGGCAGCCGACTACCTCCAAGCACTTGGCCCTTTTTTGTATGTACTCTAACTGATATCCCCGGATTAACTCTTTAGTTACCTGTAGCAAATTCAAATTTTGGCTGATTTTTTTTTGTTTAGAATTGATCACAAGTCCCATCGTGCTGCTATACCATAAACTAATTAATATATTAAAATTTGCTTTTGGCCGTTTATATCAAGAAAACGGTAACATTGAGGAGATTTAAAAATGAATAAAACTTGGATGCTGTCTCGAGCCTCTCACATATTGTGGATCTCAATGGCTAAAGAACCATTTCACGTGGTTTGTCATTTAATTTTCATAAACAATTTTGATTAATTGTTATAGCAAGAATCCATATATATCACTTGACAAATCCGAAAACAGGGGAACAAACTATCCACCACAAAAATATTAGATTTGTAAATCAAATCACCATGGAAAGAGTAGAGCTACCAATTCACAACCATCCTTTGATACCCTTTACTCGCTTTGAATTCGACTTTTGTGCTGGGTGCTTCTTTGCTGGTTTCATTTACGGAGGCTACCGTTGCAATGAGTTGGGATGTGAGGCCGTGTTTCATAAAGAGTGTGCCGAGTCTTTACAAGAAATCAACCACTCTTCTCATCCCGACCATCCTCTCAAGTTGATCATCCTTAATGTAGATACATCTACTTGTCGTTTCCGTCCACATAACTTTAGTGTATATTATGGTTGTTCAATATGTGATTTCAAGTTGGATCTGAGTTGTCTGAGGAGACCAGCTCCACTTCCTATTCTTGAAAAGTCCAACGCACACGAGCATCCGCTTGAGCTATGCAAGGACAACATGGAGTTTGAGGCAGCTTGCAAAGGGTGCCACAATGATCTTCTTTTCCGGAACCACTATTATAGATGTCATCAGTGCGAATCAGTCTTCCACGTGGAATGTGTCAAGTTTTTTCCAGAACCATACAAGACTTCCCACCCTGAACACCCACTCAAGTTACCATGGGAAGTACCAGATTATGCTGACAAGAAGTGCCTTCTTTGCGGGATGAAGTTTTTTCTAGGAAATCACCACTGTGATGTTTGTAACGTCAGCATATGCAGAAATTGTATGAAATACCCACCACCGTTTATAGTTGTAAGCTCGACAACCCATAAACATCAACTTCATATTGTTCCAAGACGTATCGATTTCACTTGCAATGCTTGTGGGACGCAAGGTGACAGGAGCCCTTATTTCTGTCTTCAATGCAATTTCATGATTCATCGGGATTGCATCGATTTACCCCGCGTCATAAATATCAACCGCCATGATCACCGCATCTCTTACAACCGTCGCCTCGGACATGGAGAGTGGAAATGCGGAGTTTGCCGTAAAAAAGTGGAAGGGTTCTACGGGGCTTATTCTTGCTCTAAATGTTCTAACTATGTTGTTCATTCAAGATGTGCAACTAGCAGAGATGTATGGGACATGATAGAACTAGAAGGGACACCTGAAGAGGAAGAAATTGCGCCATTCCAGGTGATTGATGAGAGCACAATAAAGCATTTTGGTCATGATCACAACTTACGAATCAACAAGAACAGGATGGTTCAACATGAAAACACACTTTGTGAAGCATGTGTCTTCCAGATTTGTTCAGAACCATTCTACAGTTGCAACCAATGCGATTTCATCATCCACGAAAAGTGTGCTAACCTTCCTCGGAAGAAACGACACTTGTGCACCAACCAACCTTTGATGCTACACACGGGGTCTCACCACAAAAGCTTTAATTGTTTTCTTTGTAGACGATATTCCACCGGCTATAGGTACGCTAATAATGATTTGACTCTAGATGTACAATGCGGTTCAGTTTTGGAACCATTTATGCATAAAAGCCATCCACATCCTTTATATTTCAACTCTAAACCTACCTCTAAGAGTTGTAGTGGATGCAAGAGGAGACCAATGCTTCATTGTGATGAGTGTGACTTTAGCTTGGACTTTGGATGCGCTCTTTTACCGCAAAAGGTAATGAGGCATAGGTACGACGATCATCCTCTTTCTCTGTCTTTTGGTGAAAGCTGTGTGGATGGCCAGTATTGGTGCGAAGCATGTGAAAAGAAACTAAACTCAAAGAAATGGTTCTATACATGCGATGATTGTGGAGTCACATTGCATGTTTCTTGCGTTGTGCGAGACTTCTCATATATGATGCCAGGGATAAATTATGAGGTGGTACCCAACACTTCTATTTGTAGACCACTTTGCTCTGTTTGTAAATCTAAATGCACGCTCCCTTCCGTCCCTCAGGTTTCCAAGGCTGGAGTTGTTGTATACTTTTGTTCTTTAACCTGTTAGAGATTCATAATCCATGTTTAATGAATAAAAAACTTTGTATCATTGTTCTAATGGATGTTATAAGTATGTTTTTCTTTAATCGATAGTATTACAATGCTAGATATATTGCTGGCATCATGCCATATAATTCTGAATTATCTTTAGCTAAAAAAATTTGAAAAAAAAAAGATTTATGACTAAGAAAAAGCTTGTACAATTTTTTTTTTTTTTTTTTATAAACCCTATCGACTCTCCGATCAACAAGATTCCACTTTGAAACGATCAGTCACATGTAAAACCGTAACCCTCAAGCAATCTCTTGTGTAAAACCGTAATCCCCAAGCAATCTCTTTTGTTAAACCGTAACCCTCAAGCTGATTCAAGGGCTAGTTCTGATGATTTTAGTGATGACTCATGCGACGACAGTGATGTTGCAGATTCTCTACAGTTTGATTTATGTTGTCTTTTGTTTTCTGTATTAGAATATGTTACTTTTGTTTTTGCATGTATGAGAAATTGAGAATCTTTTACTTTCCAAAGTTAAAACTAAAATGGGAGTAGCATGGGCTTAACAGGAACATGTTACATGTATTTGTACTTCTGGAAACAAAAAAAACAAGATTGGGCCACGAGACTTAAATGCTACTTGGCCATGGATTTGTGAACAAGAGACCTATGTATCGATTTTACAAGTTTACGGTTAAATAATTGTATCTCTATATTGCGGTTTACGGTTTACGGTTTACGGTTTTACAAGTTTACAAGTCCAATTGCTTTATTTGTATCTCTTTGTATTAAAAATAATTGTTAATTTTTTATGCTTGACTGATCTAACTTCTTATTTTTCTTCTTAATTTTCTTCCTCATTTTGGTTATCTTCTTTGTTTTTTTATTTGTTATTCTTCCTTCTTTTCTTCTAATTATTTTAATATCGCTATATTTTATTTTCTTTGTGGTTTGAGTTGTTCGTTTTCTTTGTTATAAGAACTTAAGAAGTAGCCTCCCAAATGCATATGGATTCTATAAGAGTTCAGTTGTAATAAAATATAGTTTTAAAATATAAAATAGTTATAGTTAATAGTAATATATATTTTAGTTCTGTATATATATAATTTAAAGTATAATATTTATCAATCTTGAATTATTCGTTTGTTGTTTTGAAAATTTGGATACGTTAAACCAGTCTCTGTTTTCTTTGTGTAAGTGCGTATAATATCTTCTATATATTAGTTAATATTAGTTGAGGAGACCCTAAGTGAAAAATCTTAAGTATCATTTAATAAATATTTTAAGGGATAAATCAATTAAATTAACCAATCAAAATATTTTAATTAATTTTATATATCATGTTCGAAAATCTCTACATTTTACATTAATTTTTTTAACATGAACTCAAAAATACATATGTTACTAATTTAAATCCAACTAAAATATAACATTTTAATATTTTAAGCGTTATGTAACATAATGTTTTAACGACAAATCATTTATCGATGTCAGTTACTAGATAAAAATTGTATTTATTTCCATTTGGATACAATATGTGATTGATCATATAACTTTTTTCTATATGTAATTATATTTATATCGTTTAATTGTATCTATATTACTCTAATTAAAGTTGCACTTTTGTTATAGACATACAACTTTATCATCATTTTCATTTTTTATTATTTTTTTGATTTTTTATTCAAGAAAATTTACATACAAACGCGATGTTTTTTCCGGTTTGGTGAGCTCAAATAAGTTTGAGAGAACATAATCTCAAACATATTCGATTTACACTAAAAACGCTTGCATTCAATCTAAGTGTCATGCAGATTAAATTTTGTAAGGTAAAATATATTTTTATATATATGGGAAATATAGCATTTAATCTTTGTTGTTTTTAATTTTATCGTATATTTTTTTTTTAAAATATGATATTTTATTTTCAAATATTATAATTCTGTGTTTGACGCGGAACAAAGATCTAGTTAACTATTAACCACTCCATCATATTTAGCAATCAAATAAATAAATAAATCAAACATAATGATAGAACCTAGAAAGAGAGTTTTCAGTTACGATTCTCACTATCTCCGGGCACACTTTGTCCCCAAAGATCTCTCTCTCAACAATTATTATTATAGAATAATGATTCTTCCCCAAACAGCTATGAGCTATGTTCTAAAGATTAACACAACCCAAAATCACTCAACCAAACAAAAGTCATCTTAAAATCACTTCACTCAGAACATTACCTTCTTTACCACCTCCTTTGACTTAGATGTCGAACACTTCCCCATTTCGAAGTTCCCCCAAATTCACGTCGGTTCTCCAAAGGTTCCAAACTCTACAACCACCATCTGTTTCTCCAGCGGTCGTTTCATCACTGTTTCTAGCCTCATATTTTTGCTTTTCGAACCTATCTTTAGCCCTTCTTCTCTCTTTGACAATTTCACCGATACTGGATATTTCTTCTCTTCCAAGTCAATGTGCTAAAACACTCACTCTATTTGAGTTAACTCTCTAAGTATCTCCCCAGTCACACCACTCCGATTCACCCGAATCAATCTCTTTTCCATTCCTTTCATTTTAATCTCAACCATATTCTATCCGTCGGTGTCTCAAAGTAGTTCTGGAAATCCATTTTATTAAATCAAACCTGTAGACTTTAATACAACATATGTTTTTTAATTGAGTTAGTAATGTTTACATTGTAAACATGTAAGAGTTTTACGTCCACCGTGTTCTCTCATTTCATCTTCTTGGGTCATATCTTTGTGTACACCTCTTTCTTTTTAACATAAACCTTCTCGGTTAAATCTCGAACTCCGGACTTCAAACCGATAACTAAAACACCACATGGACCGGCTTACCTCGTATGATCCAGTATCTGGAAAGACTACAACAAACTTAATGTAATCTATTAGTTTGGTATGACATATATAATATCGAGCTTGAATGCCTCTAATTGGTGTACCCTCACAGGACGTTGCCTAGTCTCTCAAACTGATTCTTCCTTTCATCTTTGTAGATTTCTTAGCTTGACATTGAAGTCAGGAGCTTTATTTCCACACTATTAGATCACCATCATTTTCTCTCACAACACAACTAAAGATGATAATGAACACGTTTGTTTCCGTTGATCGGTGAAACAAAACATACCTTACTTTCTAGGTTGTCAACCTACCCACACTTGCGCGGCTTTTGGCTCGAGGTGCCACCTGGCACACCTAGTCATAAAATGACTTTTTGTTCTCAGCTTCTGACTTTTCCTCCAGCTTCTGAGTGGCACACGAACACTTTCAAGCATTTAATTACAATTTTTTCTTTAATCAATAGTATTACAGTGCTAGATTATTGGCATCAAGCCATATTTTTGGGGAAAAAAATAAACAATTATGACTTCTATTTCGACTAAGCAAATTAAAAGCTTGTACAATTTTAGATAATATCCAGCTTAAAAGTGAAAATGTTATGAATTTTCTTTCAAGTACGCAACAAAATTGAAACGATCAGTCACATGTAAAACCGTAACCCTCAAGCAATCTCTTTCGTTAAACCGTAACACTCAAACAATCTCTTTTGTTAAACCGTAACCCTCAAGCTGATTCAAGGGTTAGTTCTGGTGATTTTAGTGATGACTCATGAGGGGGACAGTGAATGATGTTGAAGATTTTACTGTTTGATTTATGTTGTCTTTTGTTTTCTGTATGAGAATCTCTTACTTTTGTTTTTGACATGTATGAGAATCTGTTACTTTCCAAGGGTAAAACTGAAATGGGAGTAGCATGGGGTTAACAGGAACATGTTACATGTATTTGTATTTCTGGAAACAAAAAACAAGATTGGGCCACGAGACTTGAATGCTACTTGGCGAAGGATTTGTGGTCCTAAATGGGAACAAGAGACCTTTATTTCGATTAAATTACATATAAGTTTACGCATACGATTCAATATGTAAAACTTTTGGTTACAGAGATTTGAATGCTCCTTGTGGATGCACTTATTGGCAGCTAGCTACCTCCAAGCTATTTGGCCAAGGATTTATGGTTCAAACTATTTACTCAACAAAATGTACCTTTCAATCCTTTAAAACTGAATTGGGAATAGCATGAGCTTAACAGGAACATGTTACATGTATTTGTATTTTTGAAAAAAAATAAAAAAATGATTGGGCCACAAGACTTGAATGCTACTTGTCCAAGGATGAATCGATTTTACATACAAGTTACGTATACAATTCAATGGTAATAAGACTTCGGTATCATAATTGAATGCTCCTTCTGGTTGCACTTATTGGCAGCCATCTACCTCCAAGCTGAAGATGCAACGTTGAAGCAGGATTCTGTAGCATCACCAGATGGGAGTACTTCATAAGAGGTGCGAGACAGCTGGTGGGTTTGGAGCCCGATGGGCTTTTGGAGTGGGTCAGTCCAGGCAAAGAAAGGGCGTGACATGCACTCAAGGAAGGCTGGAGGATATCTTGGAGAAGATTTACTCAAGCTAGAAGATTTCTTTATTCTTAGGAGAAGATAAGGAAAGTGGATCTACACATGAAGATTTGAAGAAGATAGCGAATCTTGCATGGAGTAGAGGCCAAGGCTAGGTTAAGCCGCAGAAGGGGTCAATATTGTTGGCACAAAATGGATTTTCAAGAATAAGATCGATGAGACTGGAGTGGTGGTTCGGAACAAGGCAAGACTGGTGGCACAAGGTTACTCTCAGATTGAAGGAGTGGATTTTGAGGAAACATTTGCTCCTGTAGCAAGATTGGAGTCCATTCATTTTTTCTTGGGCATGTCATGCATACTTAACTTTAAAGTCTTTCAAATGGATGTCAAAAGTGCTTTTCTGAATGGCTTTTTGCAGGAGGAGGTTCATGTTGAGCAACCGAAAGGTTTTGAGGATCCAATTAATTCAGGTCATGTGTACAGACTGAAGAAAGCCCTGTATGGGCTGAAGCAGGCTCCGCGAGCCTGGTACGAAAGGCTGACGAGTTTCCTGATGCAAAAAGGATACGTGAGGGGCAGTGTGGACAAGACATTGTTCATACTCGAGCAGAAAAAGGATATCATGATGGTCCAGATTTATGTAGATGATATCATCTTCGGAAGCACGTCACAAAGGCTGGTGGATTAGTTTGTGGAAAGCATGACAGGAATTTGAAATGAGCATGCTTGGAGAACTGAAGTACTTTCTGGGTCTTCAAATAACTCAGTCAGAAGAAGGTGTGTTCATTTCTCAGAGTACGTATGCAAAGAATCTACTAACACGGTTCAAGATGGAGCAGTGCAAGGAAGCAAGAACACCCATGAGTACCACAGTGAAGATGACTCGTGACAGTGAGGGTAACAATGTGGATGTCAAGCTCTACAGAGGTATGATTGGGAGCCTACTGTATCTTACTGCCAGTAGACCTGATTTGTGCCTAAGTGTAGGGATGTGTGCTCGGTACCAGGCAAAGCCAAAGCAGTCTCACCTTGAAGCAGTCAAGAGAATCATTAGGTATGTGAAGGGTACGGTCAACTTGGGAATTTGGTTCTCCAAGGGGTCAAACAAAAATTTGGTTGGATATTGTGATGCCGACTGGGCTGGAAGTTTGGATGATCGGAAGAGTACCAGTGGTGGGTGTTTCTTTTTGGGAAATAACTTAATCTTATGGATGAGCTAGAAGTAGAACTCTGTATCTCTGTCCACAGCTGAAGCAGAGTACATTGCCTTGGGAAGCTGTTGCACCCAACTTCTCTGGATGAAGCAAATGTCTGCTGACTATGGGATAGATTCTGGATCACTTCTGGTTCATTGTGACAACAAGAGTGCTATAAGTATTTCAAAGAACCCGGTGCAACACTCGAGAACAAAGCACATCGACATTCGACACCACTTCATCCGAGAACTTGTGGAGGAAAAACAGGTAGTGGTGGAACATATTGTTACAGATTTACAACTGGCTGATTTATTCACAAAACTACTGGATTTTAATCGTTTTATCACCTTAAGGAACTCAATTGGTATTTGTGGAATTTAATCATTTATGAAGTGTGCAGAACTGATACAGGTACTGGTTCAAGGTGCATATGTGGCTCGGATTTTGTTTGGAGTCTGAAACATCAATGAGAAAGAGCTACCTATCATGTCGTCTTGTCTTGACATCAGTACAGGTTCCACGGTAAAGAAAGAATCAAAGCTAAAAGAAAAAAAAAAGGAGATAATTTCTGAGAAGTCAAGTGATGGAACTGTCTCATTCAAAAAAAATAAAGGAAAGAACCCAAAAAAGTGGGCAGGCGTGTGAAGGTGAAGTAAAGCAAAAATAAAAAAATATATTCACACGTCTTGAATGCATCAACAACTTTCTCGAGTGGATAAAGGTTGAAAACTGGTCAGGATGAGATAAAGACATGATGGTGTGAAAGCTACTCATTGGAGTAGAAGATGACCAGATGTTGTGAATCGTATCGAGATGGGTATGTGCTGCGAATTGGTCAAAGTTCAGTTCCTGAAACATCACTCGAAAACGGTAAATTAATTTTGTGTCAAAAGTTTTTTTTTTTTAAAATGCCAGTTTTAAATCTTTACAAGGACCACCATTATCAGCTTAATTCCCATTGTGTTCTTAAAATGAATGTGGTTGTTGTTCCTTGTGTGTGAAAAATCTAATGAGTGTGACAAGCTGTTGCAGTGTTCTGGAGTTGATGCAGGATGCCCTGGTTCAGATAAATCCGAGAGTGTGGGCTTCAGTTTTCATATGGGCGTGTAACAAAAGAACTTGGGTCTAAGAGTGTCGGTTGGGCCCTTAGGGTTTGTAAGGTCGCAGCCCAGAAGAGATTTTCTTTGTTTGTTTAAATAGTCTCCTTGTTTGGCCGCAAGAAGAAGTTCAGGAAATCCAAGAGTCTGTTGCTTCAAAACCCTAGAATTTTCAAGAAGAAGAAAGAAGAATTCTTGAGTAACCATGGGAGGAGAATCAAACTCGAAGACTGCCAAGAAGAAGGGATCAAAGAAGAATCCTCCAGCAAACGATCCCAATCAACTTCGGCTACGGGATAAAGCAGAGGAAGACGAGGGGTCGATGGTCTTCAAGACTCCAGGACTTGAACTAGACACCAAGGGGACGCCGCCTTCTGGTGTTCTCGACAACAAATTGACGAATCTCATCGGTAATTGGCAGAAGACTATCGGAGCAGGTCTCCGTCACCAGTCTCCGGCGGAAAATCAGAAGAGGAGGAAGTAGAGGTCTCCGATACAGCATGGGATCCTGAGAAAGAGATCGACGAGGAAGAGGCTGCAACTCAGCAGCTGAAGGCTGTAAAGCTGGAAAAGAGTCTGGAAAAGAAGAAGGGGAAATAGATAAAAGAGCACGAAAACTCCGAATCGGGTGATTCAGAGGAAGTAGGAGCAGGATCTGCTGCTGGAGCAGAATCCATGACTGGTGGTGTGTCGTTCTCACCTGACAAGTTCTGCTCAGCCGGTGCATATCAAAGGTACTTTGTATTTAAAAGTCGTGGAATTATCGGTGAGAAGCTTGTTGCTTTTGAGGAACAGAAGGAATTTGAGTACCCATCTGTGATAGCTGAAGCTGGATTTACTCCCACGGTCACAATTAGGTCGGGTTATGATAGGAAAGTAATCAACGAGTTTTACGCTAATCTGGGCGATACTGTGGTACATGATGTAGGTGTTATGGTCTTAGTCAGGGGTCACATCGTGAGGTTCAGTCCTGCTCGCATTAACAAATTTCTGAATATGTCAGAACTGAGCTCCAAGGAGAGGAAAAGGGCTGAAGCACTTGACAAGGTGGATCCAGAATCTATTGTTGCTTACCTTAAGGGAGATGGATCTCAGAAAGATGTAGTTCCGACTATCAGCAAGCGTCACAAGAAGGCTCCAGCTCTGTCCACAGTTCATCTGTCTCCGAAGTTCGCTGCATTGGCCATTTTGGCAGGGCACAACTGGTACCCGACTACTCATCGGACACATATTGCTCAGTACAGAGCTCTGCTTCTGTACAAGTTGGCTCAGAAGGTGCGCGTAGACTTTGGGGCCATGGTGTTTCAGCAAGTCATGGCAATCAGCAAGATTGAAAGAGAGGACAACAAGCAGCCTGATTCAAGGAAGTTGGTGTTTCCACATCTGATTGCTGGAATGATTGAAGATCAATGTGGGGCTGTTACTGGTGAGGATGATGTTGTGATACTACCCTCGTACTACCAGATGGACGTCAAGACCGAGAAGAAAGAAACAGGAGGAACTAGGACGTCACTGCGCACTCGGGCCAAAGGAGTTGAAATAGTCAAAGAGGAGGTATCAACCAAGAAGAGGTCTCAGCCGCTACTGATTCAGCCTGCACTGCCGAAAAAAACCAAGAGAGAGCCAGAATAGTCAAAGTCATCCAACTCAGCTCCATCAACCTCAGCAATTGATGTGTCACTTGGCCACATTAGTGTGCCTCAAGGGCAGTCAAGTCGGAAGGAGGTCAACAAGGCGCTGTACCAGATCACGTCTGTCCTGCATCAGCTGTCAAGGATAGTTTAAGATGTGCACCAAGCCAATCAAAGTAAGTTCTCGTGATCTCTTGTGCTTTCTGCTTATACACTAATGATTGTGTTTTTAACTTGTGTGCTCCCAAGCAGGGGGAGAAAGTGATGATGTGAGTGGCTAAGTAGATCATGGTTCATGGGGGAGCATGGGGGATGTTTTGTTTTTACCTTTGATTTTTTTTCTACTCCTCGTTTTGAACTCTAGTACTTTATTTTTGGGGATTCATGCTTGTTATAACGTTTACAAGTTTAATTCGTATGGATGAGTTTGAATTTGCTTGTGCTTGTTGTTGGTTGTCTCTGTGCTTGTGGTGAGTTTATTTTGCAGATACTTGGGAGACACACAAAGCTAAAAAGGGGGAGATTGAAGATGCAACGTTGAAGCAGGATTCTGTAGCATCACCAGATGTGAGTACTTCATAAGAGGTGCGAGGCAGCTGGTGGGCTTGGAGCCCGATGGGCTTTTGGAGTGGGTCAGTCCAGGCAAAGAAAGGGCGTGACTTGCACTCAAGGAAGGCTGGAGGATATCTTGGAGAAGATTTACTCAAGCTAGAAGATTTCCTTATTCTTAGGAGAAGATAAGGAAAGTGGATCTACACATGAAGATTTGAAGAAGATAGTGAATCTTGCATGGAGTAGAGGCCAAGGCTAGGTTAAGCCGCAGGCCACTTATATAAATAGGGGTGTTCAGTCGTAGAGACGGTTAACACAACTAGAGCATACTTAGCAAAAGGGATAAGGGTTTCGGGTAAACAAGAAATCTTGTATCAAAGGGCTAAGGGGTCAAAACAGTTCACGTATCAGGTGCGATTCGTGATCAGGGTAGACTAGGATTGAGTGTAAGCAATACGTGTAAGTATTCAAGTCATCAATACTAGTAAACAGTTTTGAGAAAACCCTTGTGTTGTGTTCGTGTTCTGAACTAGTAGCACAATAGTTCTGAAGTAGTAGCTGATACATTTTCACAAGCTACTTGGCATAGGATTTATGGTTCAAACTGTCTACTCAACAAAATGTACCTTTCAATCCTTTAAAAATTTAACTATTGTATCCGTAAACTTTTTCCCCATTTAATGCAAGAAAAACCCCATATGTTTTGCATGTAATCTTTATTTTGGAGGTCTTTTGTATCGGTTAAATCACATACAAATATGGATACAATAGTTAAACTTTGGTTTCAGAGACTTGAATACTCACTTATTGGTAATCAACTACCTCCAAGCTACTTGGCCGAGGATTTGTGGTTCAAATTGTTTCTCCACAAATTTACCTACCATCTTTTAAAACTTTGATCCATAAAATTCGATTCTACTCTTTCCGTTTCATATTAGTTGTCATTCTACACCTAATTTTTTGTTTCATACTAGTTGTCGTTTTGTATTTTCAATGCACATTTATGACTAATTTTCCATTTTTATCTCTATATTTAGATTATTAACTACCCATATCAAAAAAAAAAATGCATTAATTAAGGGTAAAACAATAAAATGTTTTCTTAATTAATGTGAAAAATTCCAGAATGACAACTAAATTGAAACTCAGGAAATATTTAAATTCTCTTTTAACACTTAACAAAAAATAATATAAAATTGAATGCCCCTTTTCGTATTCATTCATTCTTTTGCCGGACATGTTAATTTGATAAATGCAAGGGTGGAGAGCTAAAATCCTGGATAAAAGATAACCACTTCCAAAAAAAATCCAAAAGGAAAAAAAAAAAAACAAGAACCAGTTTCAAACTACCGTAGAAGAGAAGAGAAATGGATTATGGAAGTAAGCAAATCAGCATGGAGAAAGTAGATGTACCACATCTTCACGAGCATCCTTTGGTACCTTTTACTCGCTTTGCTTTGGGTCGCTGTGAGGTGTGCACCTCACGTTTTCAAGATTATACTATTGAAGACGTGTTGATCCTTAAAAGCGATTACATTTACGGAGGCTTTCGTTGCAATGAGTTGGGGTGTGAAAGTGCTGTGTTCCATAAAGATTGCGTCAAGCCCTTATCAGAGATCAACCACTCTTCCCATCCCGACCATCCCCTCAAACTGATCATCAACCTAGATTCAGAACCGTCTACTTGTTTATGTGGAAAAGAGTTCAAAGTCGGTTATTGTTGTTCAATATGTGATTTCAAATTGGATTTGGAGTGTGTGAGGCGACCAGAACCACTTTTTCTTCCTGAAGATGCTTATGGACACGAGCATCCACTCAAGCTCTGCTGTGAACCAGAACCACTTATGGAATTGAAATACTGCAAAGTGTGTCAGAGCGATATAATCTCGTCAGCCCCACATTATAGATGTCAACGGTGCGAATATTTCATCCATGTGGATTGTGTAGATCTTTTTCCAGAAGCATACCACACTTCCCACCCACAACACCCACTCAAGTCACTTAAACGCCAAGCCCCTGATTACGCTGACAAGAAGTGCCTTCTTTGCTCGACGCAGTTAGATGGATTTCATCACCAACTTCACCATTGTGGTGTTTGTGATTTCAGCATATGCAGAAGATGTGTGAAAAACCCTCCACCGGTTGTTGTAGAGAGTTGGACGACCCATAAACATCAACTTTATCTCGTTCCAAGACTCATCGATTTCACTTGCAATGCTTGTGGGACACACGGTGACCGAAGCCCTTATTTCTGTCTTCAATGTAATTTCATGGTTCATCGAGAATGTATCGGTTTACCCCATGTCATAAACATTAACCGCCACAATCACCGCATCTCTTACACTCCTCACCTTGGAGAACATCGAGACTGGAAATGCAAAGTTTGTCGCGAAGACGTGAGTGGGTTCTATGGGGCTTATACTTGCTCCAAATGTCCTCGTTTTTCTGTTCATTTACGATGCGCAACCAGCAAAAGAGTATGGGACATGGTCGAACTAGAAGGAACACCTGAAGAAGAGATAATTGCGCCATACGACGTCATTGATAATAACACGATAAAACATTTCAGCCATGATCATAACTTACAAATCAACGAGAGTGGTCGGATTCTACCTGAAAGCACACTTTGTGAAGCATGTGTCTTCCAGATTTGTTCAGAACCGTTCTACAATTGCAAGCAGTGTGAGTTTATTCTCCACAAAAAATGTGCTAACCTTGCACCGAAGATACGTCATGTGCGCAACAACCAGCCATTCAAACTACAAACAGATTCTCTTTTAGATACTGCTTTTTGTCAGCTTTGTCGTCGGGACTTCACTGGTTTCAGGTACAAATCTGGCCCTGATGATGTGACTATAGATGTACAATGCGCTTCGATTTCAGATTCACTTGCGCATGAAAGCCATCCACATCTTTTATACTACTACTCTTACTCTGCATTTGAACGTAAGCATTGTAACATATGCGGGAACTCGTGGAGTTGTGTCTTTCGTTGTGATGAGTGTGACTTTATTTTGGATGGCAAATGTGCTCTTCTACCGGAAAAGGTAATGAAAAATAGGTATGATGATCATCCTCTCTTCTTGTCTTATGGTGACATAAATGGGGGTGAAATATATTGGTGTGAGGCTTGTGAAACAAAAGTGGATTCAAAGAAAGGGTTCTACACATGCAATGATTGTGGGGTTGTTTTGCATATTTCCTGCGTTGTGGGAGACTTATCATATATCAAGCCAGGTTCATTTATTTCCTGCCACATGAGACCCAATTTTATCATGGGAGCTTCAGCAACAAGCTCGAATGAAGAAGTGGTATCCAACGCCTCTATTTGTAGACCAATTTGCTGCGTGTGTAACTCTCGATGCAAGCTTCCTTCCATTCTTAAGCTTTCCAAGCCCCAAGTTGATGTTTACTTTTGTACTTTAGAATGTCGTTACAAGTTTAGAAAATGATAAGGCCTATTTCAAATTAATAGATACTTTTGCATCATTGTTCTAATGGATGTTATAATTATGTTTTAATCAATACATGCATGTTTGTATACATATACATTGATGAGTATATAACATCAATCAGTGTCAACAATGGAAGAAAACATTTCCCAATCGCTAAAACAAGGCAATATCAATTAAATTTTCTAACAAGCAAATAAAAGATGAGAATTTTGTCCTGATTTTTCAGTCTTAAAAACACCAATGAACCCGAGAGAAGAAGGAACTATAATGCATATCAATGAAATTATGGTTTAATATTCATCTTAGAAGTGAAAAAGTTATGATATTTCTTTCAAATGCACAACAAAACCGATGCTTCAAATACATAACAAACTGATTCTTCAATGTAATTCCACAGACAAGTGAGTAGAGGAACCCAACATAAGAAAAACATTGACTCGTGGTCAAGACAAATCTCTTGTTATTTGGGTCTGGCTGCAACAACCACATGACCAGCTTGAGCCTCATTGGTTTACGCCAACTTCATCCTCCTTAAGGCTTCCACAGACATTACATTCAAGAACCCTCGAAGCATCATGAGTCTTCGGCGGAAGCGGAGCGAGAGTACCAAAACAATTCTCCTTCTCACACATATATCTCACAAAGAAGTAAGCATGAGGAAAGCTGGATTCATCATCCACACTATTTCCACAAGCTTCTTCTTCTTCTTCATTCTCATCCATCTCTTCTTGTTGTTCATCTTCATCCTCCATCTCATCCATGACATCGTTCTCATCTTCCTCGCCTTCCGACCAACTAGATTCCACTTTGCACCGATCACATTCACATTTAAAACCATAATCCTCCAGCAATCTCTTTTGCCTACTCGAATAGCTCATGTTCACAGGGAAGTAACTCAAACAGACTTCTCTACCTTCAGGAACATCATGAATCATCCTAATCACGATATCGGTATTACCGTCCGAAACAGAATCAACATAATCGAATCTACAAGCATTAGGAAGACAATCATGATTGAAAAATGAAGTCTTGGGATAAATCCCATAAGCTCGTACCGATCTCTTCTCATTTGAAACAGAGAAAGGTTCCATCAATCCAAAACCATTAACCTTATCCTTAACCAGTAAAGCCGCCGTGAGCTCCGGCGAGATAGTAACCGGAAGAGGTGGACACACGGCGGATAACAGAGAATGAAGAAAAACAGCTCCGTCAAAATCAGAAGTAGATGAATCTCCATTACCTTGAAGAGAGAGCAGAATCTGGAAATCAGAAGGAGAAGCAGCGGAGAGATTGTAAGCAGAGAGGAGGAAACGAGCTTGGACTTGGCGTTCTGGAGATTGATCAGAGAATGCTGCTGCGGCGGAGGATGATTGGTGGAGACGGCGAAGAGATTCGCAGAGCCATGGAGTGTGAGAGGAGAAGCAATTAGGGTTACAAAAGGAGACGAGAGAGCATGATTGACATTTCTGCGCCGGTGAAGGTAGCAATCGGAAACAATGGTCGCAGTAAGGAGAAGCGAAGGAGAGAAAGGGGAAAGCAGAGTAGAGGAGAAGAGGAGATTCTCTGAGAATAACTTGTCCGGCACGAAGAGACTGTGAAGCTACCAAACTCCGTCCTCGTCCACCGATTTCTGCAACTCTCAGCAGCGACTCCGACTTAGCTTCGCCGTCATTCATTTTTTCAGCCGGCGCCGTCCATTAGGGTTTTGTCAAAATTAAATAATTTATAGTGAAGAAAATATGGAAAGAAGGAAACGGTGTCGTTTTTGAGTCACGTTTGGGTATAAGAGAAACATTTCTAATGGGCCTGTACAAGCTTATGGAATTTTTGGCCCACGAGGTAAAAAGAGTTTTTTTTGTTTTTTTTGGTGCAACTCGAGGTAAAAAGAGTGATTAATAAAAAATTGTGTTTATGATGAAAAAGAGAATAAGGAAGTCTAACTCTAATGTTTTGTCAATTGATTGGGGAATTCGTGACAAATCAATTAGATCATAGTTTTATTATGTAGATGGATAATATAAACTTTTTAATCAGTAGCTAAATGAAATAGATAAATTATTACTTTTTAATAGATAAATGATAAAATATGTTAGATGCATTGTAAGATAACATAAGTTAATGGTCTTAACGGTTTTGGTTATTCTTTGTCATTTTCAGCAGTGAATGTTTGACTTAGTTCATATCCATGTTAATGGGTGTTTAATTGGTTGGTCTAATGATCACTAGACTAGAAGACAAAAGAAAAAAACAAGAAGTGAAAAAGTAATGAAATTAAATGAAAAGGGAAATGTACTAATCCATCATTTTTGTTTGGTCCTTCTAAAAATTATCAAAACGACATGATAAACTTGAAATCGTGACGCCACAAAACTTATGTTTATATTGAAAAGAGAGAATTACCAATGACCACTAGTACTTAATAAATGTAATAAATGAAAAAAACAAAAACAGAAAGAGACAATAATACTACAAAACGGCGTCGTTTCGGTGTAAATCAAACCCACAAAAAGAAAGTCTAATGATCGGCGTCGGTGGGGGGATTTTGATTAACCGCTGGACATTAACACGAACGCGGCTTTGTTTTTGTTATAACACACAGACATCGAGACAGAGAGACGAGAAAGAGAAGTGTGGTCCAATTTTTCAAAGAAGAAGACAAAAGCTGAGAAGCTAAAAGAGCCGTTGAAGCGTACAATCTAAAGGCAAATAGGCTTCAGTAGAAACCAAAAGTGTATTCCTTTTCTCTTTCAATCTCAATATAAGTGAGGTTTTAGAGAGAGAGAGAGAGAGAAAGTCGCAGTCTTTTTGGGTTTCTCAGGACTATGAAGGGATTAAACGACGACGTCTCAGTCGACATTGAAGAGATCTACAATGGTGGCAAGGTTTGTTCTACTCATTGAGCTACGAAAGTTACTTCCTTTATAGTCACATTTCGTTTTCTCTCTTATGGGTTTTTAGTTTTGCTAGTTAGCTTTCAAATCTCAGTGGGAATTTCTGTGTAATTGAAGATTCATCTTCAGTATTCATAGCTTCAATCTCAGTTATAAATCAATGTTCTGGATTTAGTACTTCAGTTTTATTGAAATCAAAAGTTGGTTCACTTTATCTGATGATGATCCTTTGAATTTCATCTGAAATCTATCAATTTGGGTGTTTGTTTGATTCGATTCTCTTTTGCTTCTGCATAAAAGGTCAAAGAGATTCGCTTTGGAAATGGTATCTTTTTGTTGCTCTATGATTGATATATAATGTCTGACTTTTTTTCTAACTACAAGTTATCTCTTCTACTGATTTTCTGAGTCTTTGCACATGGGAGAATCTATTTAGGACCTTATTTTTTTAGTGGTCTGGAACAAAGTTGGAATGTTCCTTTTCTTAGCTGTTTCTGGTTAAAAAGAAAATAAAATTGAAGATTATTGTGGTTTCTAAATGTTTAAGCTGATTTTTGGATGAGACTAATGGTGTGCTGCAAATGATAATCAAGCTTGTGACATTTTTTTTTTTTTCTCTTAATTTGGATAGACTGATTCATTTCTCTGATGTTTTTTGTAGGAGCATCATGTGAAAACTTGCCATGGTTTAGTTTCAGTTGTAGTTTATGGAGATCAAGAGAAACCGGCATTGATCACTTACCCTGATGTTGCACTAAACTGTAAGAGTGTGGAATATGCATTTGGTACATGAATTTGTTTTCACTTGATAATCTGAATTTTAGGTTCTTGTTTTTCTTCTATGTTTGCTAGATTTGTCGTGTTTCCAAGGATTGTTTCTCTGCCCTGAAGCAGTGTCCTTACTCCTCCATAACTTCTGCATCTACCATATTAGTCCCCCAGGACATGAGGTTTGCAAAATTGATCGTCTTTAAACAGTTTATTCTTTGTATCTACTTTTTCTGCTTGCTCACGTTGTGTCGGTTCCATCGTTTCTACAAAGAGTTTTTGTAGTTCGGAGCTGCTCCAGTTTGTTCCAATGATCCGTCACCTTCTGTTGAAGACCTCGCCGACCAAATTCTTGAAGTATTGAATTTCTTTAGGTAAAGCGCGAATCATGTTTCAACTAAATCGACCTCTAAGTTTTGCATATCACAACAAGAGTAATTGCGCTATTATCCTGAAAATATGTATGTCTCTTGCAGCCTCAAGGAAGTAATGTGCATGGGGATCACAGCTGGTGCCTACATCCTTTCCTTGTTTGCTGTATGTACTCATTGAGGCTCCTTGAGGATTTATTTGTAGCTACATCTCTGAGAACATCATACAGTTTTGCGTTACTTATCAATGATTGTTTTATGGTCGCAGATTAAACATAAAGATCGAGTTCTGGGACTGATTCTTATATCACCTCTATGCAAAGCACCCTCATGGTCTGAATGGTTTTATTACAAGGTCGTTTATTTGAATCTACAAAAGGAAAAGTCACATGCTTCATTCGCATCCAGACGAATTAACATGATGTTAATACTAATTCTGCAGGTAGTGTCAAACTTGTTGTACTATTATGGCATGTCTGGATTGTTAAAAGATCGTTTCCTTCAGAGGTACTTCAGTAAGGTAATCAATCCTTCTTGTTTTTCCTTGAGGAAAACTGCATATACTCATAAGACATCGATTTTATCTTCTTGTTAATTACGACAGGAAGCTCGTGGTTGCTCTGAAGTTCCAGAGCGGGATGTAGTACATGAATGCAGAAGGGTCAGTGCTTAACTTGTAGTTGCTTCTAGCGATTACGGTTTTTCTTCAGCTTAACGTTGTTGTAACACTTGTATATCATATGATATGTTTATTCAGCTGCTTGGTGAAAGGCACGGTATTAGCCTTAGGCGGTTTCTGGAAGCAATTAACAGGAGACATGACATAACTGATGGGTTAAGAAGTTTGAAATGCCGTACACTCATATTTGTTGGCGACCAATCTCCTTTCCACTCTGAAACTCTTCACATGGTGGCTGCATTGGACAGAAAATACAGCGCCTTGGTTGAGGTATGCGGTTTAATGTAACTAAGAACAAGCTTTTTAGCTTCTCTCCAAGGCTTCTAGATTCTTGGAACATGCTTTGATGTTCCTTTGTTTGAATTGCAGGTGCAAGCCTGTGGATCAATGGTGACAGAAGAACAACCACATGCCATGTTGATACCAATGGAGTTCTTTTTCATGGGGTTTGGATGGTATCGGCCTGGTCGGGTTAGTGATAGCCCCCGGAGTCCACTCAGTCCATCGTGTATTTCGCCGGAGCTTCTTTCTCCGGAGAGTCTTGGTTTGAAGCTAAAGCCAATAAAAACTCGGGTTCCCACGAAATGTTAAAGAAACATTTGATTCATTATTTTTTCTTTCATATTTTGTGTATTCTTTTATTGAAATTGTATTTGTACTCTCTAGTCAATGATCTCAAAAACTCTTTATTAAAGAGATAGTTTTATGTTGGTTGGTAATCATTACAATACGTTGAAGATTGTTTCTAATTTTGTTTAAGAACATATAAGAAGAAAGAAAACAAACACTAAGTAATAACCTCTTCCTACCTTTTTACCCAAAAAAGAATACCAAAACATGTGAAAAATTAAGCCAAGTTACAAGTCTCTGTAATTACTTCGTGTAGAGATTTTATACAATTTCCTCTTCGGTTTTCTTCTCATCTCTCGAAACATCTATACATCCGGAACACAACCGATCGACGGTTCCCATTCATTGCCTTCGCCTAGCTTGAGATCAAATATGGCTTGATGTTGTTGTTGTATGTTATACTCAAACATCATCAAGAGTCGTGAAGAGAACCTTGGATCATTAGAGATATACGCTTTGCGCTCTCTGAATGATACAAATCCCCTTTGAAACCAATCTGATACAGAAGAGGAAAGAAAAGATGCAAAGTTGAGTTTGAGCCAAAGTTGTAGAGAGAGAGATAAGACAGATATGATTTAGATTTACCTCGGTTGAGCTATCGGGAGAGAACCACCGTAAGAGCACTCCTAAATGTACAACGGCTGGTATCAACTTGAAAAGCAATGGTGTTGTTACCTGTAACATATTTTTCTTGAATAGTTACTAAACAATATTGATATTTGATGTATGTGAAATCTACTGCTATTCCTTGAAAAAACAAGTTCAGTGTCAAATATTCGTTTGAAAACGATGTGGAACTGGACCAGTGTGCAAAAGAAATGGACCATACCAAGCTTAAAGCAGTTGTTCCCAGAAGCAGGAGGTACAGTTTGCTCTGCAAGTAAACACAAACCGCTTCATAATTATAGCTCCACCAAAAGCAAATTATGAGCCAGCTATTATGGTACCACACTGTATGGAAGGTATATGCTTAGTTGGATTTAAATAATCAAAGAGGTATAATGATTGCTTACCTCAATTAGGTGAAGATTAGATGCTCGACTTAGCAGTACAAAAGCAAATTCCCCAATCTGTGCAAGGGACATTCCAACCTATAGACAAGAAAATTGTGAAATTTCTCTCTACGAGGGTTTGGAATTAGTTTGAACACGGGAAAAGAAAAGGGGTCACTTCTTACAAGTACTGCAGTTTTGTTATTGTATCCAAAGACTTTAACCACAATCGCAACTACGACAGTCTTTATCACTATCACCAGTAACACCGCTGCTAGAAGAATGTCAACATGGTTCCACAAGAAATGCATATGTATCAACATGCCGATACTAGCAAGGAACAGCGCTGCAAAAAAATTACGGATGGGTTCCACCTGCAAGAGAACAGACACAATAAGAATGGTTCTATAGCAGAGTAAATTTTTGAACAATGAGGAAAGAAGGGAAATGTATATCGAAAGAGTCAAACTTGACTTCTTACTTGTTCAAGAGTATGCTGGGCAAGATCAGTTGTTGAGATCATCACTCCTGCCGCAAAGGAACCCAACTCAAGACTCAGACCGAGCTTGTCACTACACTGAAGAAGTCAAAACGATTCTGGGTAAATTTGAGGGGCACACATGTGCAAAAATAGCCACTGGGTAAGAAGAAGTGGTCAGACTAACCCAAGCGACAAGCAAGCAAAATGCTACAGCCGCCAACTGGTAGAGCTCGTTAGTCTGTCAAAGAGTAAAAAACGCTTTAGTTGATAAACATCTTAATGACCAAAATGGAAGCAGGTAAAACGTTATACCTGAGAAGAAAGGCTTGTCATAAGTTTTAGAAACCAAGGTACCCAGGTACGGGACAGTACAAACAAAGCAGACAAAAACGCAATCAAAATCGCCAACCTGGAGAGATAATATCAATAACTTTGTTTCTTTAGACTGCAACATAACAAGTGAACAAAGGAAGCGTATTGTTGACATTTCAAAGAACTTTCCGGTCGAAAAAAAATACATACGATTTAGCCATCGACAAGACTCCTTGAAGGACACCAGATGTGCCACCAAGGACTGGGAGGAGAGCAAACAGCAAACCCACAGCACAATCCTAATGATCCATGAAACCGTAAATTAGAATCTAATGAAAGTTATTGTTGCATACCACATACAACCTGAGGAAATACAGTTTTCCCAATAAGTGAAAAAGGTGTGAAAATCATAGTATGTAAGCTATTGTTTTGGCAGTGAGTAGATAAATACCTGCAGGATAAGAGTTCCGACGGTTATCTGGCCATGTAGAGCACTTATACTATTTCTTTCCATCAAAAATTTCAAAACCTGGTACGGGGAGGTAATGGAAACATATGAGGATCAAGCCTAAAGATCAATTTAGAAAAACATAGCCAGTAGAGAAAGAAAAGATAAAATACAGTGGGAGTGAGCACAAGAGGAAAATTATAATAGTGTAACAAGGTCAAAATATCAATACATGCAACGACATTCAATACCACATAGCGTTTGCAATATTACACAAGTGAAATTAGAATATACCACCGCTGTCGATGACATAGAAAGAAATGCACCCACGAATATTCCTTCTGTTAGTTTACCGCCACATAACTGCAATGAGGAAACAGCTAAGTCAACCAAATGCAATCTGTATTCATGATTCATACCACAAAATGCCTATAACTCATTCCTAACTCGATTGCTAATATTGTTTAGAACATACCGAGGCTGTTATTCCACTCAAGCACATGAACAAAAATATCTGAAGAAGACCTCCTGGAATAGCTACTGCACGAACCACACGAAGCTGCAACCACAAAGTACAATAACTGTCTCAAAAGTTTCAATCAGTTGGAACAAAAAATCCAGAAATATATGAGGGTGGAAAAATGCAAACCTTTGCTGCAGAAAATTCTAATCCTAAAGCAAAAAGAAGAAAGATAACACCAAACTGAGCTACTGTTTCAACCTGTGGTACACAAAAAAATTATAAATTAAGTCCTTGTCAACTATTTATATAACCAGGCAATCTCTCAGTCAAGAAAACTTCCGTAGAAACGTAATATGAAGGAAAACAAAGAAGATGAAATTTGAAGAACTAAAGCTGATGTAAGCTACCTGCACCATTTCACTAACAAAGCTTAACCCACCCGGTCCAATGATAGATCCAGCCAATAGATACCCAGTAATGACCTGGCATATAAGTAGTGTAGAGAATTAATAACGCTGTCATTGTTCAATCTTTCAAGTGCCAACAAATTCGTTCCTATACTTCCAGAAAATTGAATACTTAAATGCTAACGGAATATTATTCAATTTGAAAGTCACAAATTCTGCAAAGGAAGCGTGGCCTAACCGGTTGACCAGCACAGGCAAAGGCAATTCCACCACAAGTAGCAGAAACAATGACGACGACCAAATCTGATATCAGCCTACAAATGTACCGTTTCAAGAGAGATGTCCCCAACAAGAAAGGGTCAGGTAAATTCTTACAAAATATAACCAAAAAAGAACTTCCTTTACGAATGTTATACTTACCTTAAATCTAGCTGCAGTACAGGGTACTTGGATTTTGGATTGGACATGATAAAAATGTTGTCCTGGATTGGAATTGCAGCAAATTGACATTACGGGAATGCTTTAACAAACAAGTGCACAATAGATGTATATTCTTCAGCAATATATAGTATTACCTTCCTATCTATCAGTCTTGGAGTATCTTCTACGCCATTCTCGTTATCCAAATTAAAGAATGATCTAGAATAAAACGCACTAATATGTTATAATTTGCTTGAGCTAACAGCCACTAGGTTCATGTATAGACTCCAAACAGGGTAAAGTATGCACAGGAAGACTCACTTTTCCTCCTTGGTCTTGGTCTCATTTTTCTTGGGCTTAACTCGAGCTACAGTCTCCAGAACAGCCTAATGAGCATAACAAATGACAACATTGAATAGTGTACTGTATAAACACCAAAGATCGAAAATTGCAACTACAAACCTGTTGATCAGCAACACTATTATTGAAGCTTCCTGGATCAGGAACTGCAAAATCAAACACAAAAGCAATTCAATAACTTTTTCATTTCAACACGCAATTCATTAATTACTAAAAGACAATTAACCATAACAAATCTATAAACCTAGATAGACAAAAATTCCCCAATAGATACGTAAGCAGAGAGCGAGAGAGAGTCTAGACCACTTCGCTAATCAATGATAGATCCCTAGAGAGGATCTAGTGAGACGAATCTCTGAAGACAAAAACCCTAGCTCGACATGGAGATACTAAGAAAACCCAAATTGCAAAATGAAAAGAAATGTAGAAAGATTGAAGATCTAGTGAGAACGAAGAACCTTCGTTCTGGTCATTCTCTGGAAACTCCTTCTCAAGTGCCCGATCGATCATATCAGCGAAACTATCTTCCTTAGGTTTGGCGTTCGTGGCATTGGACTCAACGACGGTGGTTCCATTGATCTCTCGTGTAACAACTGAGTCAGTCCCGATATCTTCTAACTCGGCGGAAAAAGCAAGAGAGAAACAACTACAGATCAGAAGAAACGCCAGAAACCTCATCGTTTTCACGCCACTGTTAATAATACACCGCCGCATCTCAGTGATTGTGCCGCGGCGGAGCGATAGAGAGCGAGAAGAGAGAGAGAGTGAGAGAGAGATCGATTTTTGCTCGTGTGTGTGTTTATTCGTCTTCTTCTTCTCTCTCTCTCTCTTTCCGGTGGTTGAAGAACGAGAAAGCACAAAGATTGAGAGAGAGAGGGAAATTAAATTTTATTTTTATTAGTGAAATTTTAATTATTTTTGTTAATTAATTTTTATGTTTGCTTAAGGGAAATTTTATTAAGTCCTTTGATTCGGGAAACAAAAGTGTGTGGGTAACCGAATCGTTATTAGAGAAACTATATTACTTTTAATAATAAAGTAAAATAAAAGGTAATATTTGCTCAATTTACAAATTAAATTACTCTGGAGATTACGTTTTGGTTTATTTCATTGTCTTTTAGTTTATAATAATTGGAATGTTTGGTCTATTTTGGCTTGTTTAGTTTGGAGTATGTGTTTTTACCAAATTCCATTACTTTAAGGGTAATTTGCAACACTAACAAAAAAATGATAATAATTAGCAATCTAACCAAAAATAAAGTTTGATGTGGCAAAATTAAAACCATTAGATTAGAGCAATTTGGTTAGTTAATGCATTATAAATCCTCTTACCTCACTAGAACTTGGATTTAGTCATTTAAATCAGTTTTTTTTTTCCTTTCTTTTCTTTTGATATAGATATAAATATAAAATAGTTTTGTAAACCGTATAAATCTTCTTTCTTTGAATCAAGTTAAGCGTAAACAAAAAAAAAAAGTTAAGCGTAATAATAAATCACAAGTGAGAAACCCTAACTCATCCTACTGTATAATTCTTATTGATTATCATATATAGCCTTGAATTTATTGATTAGGTAGATATGGTATGAACACCGACTAAATTATAATCAAATTTTTGTACAATCTTAAGATTCAAAAATCTAACTTGAATTCTTTAAATGCTCATTCTATGCAACAATGGTAAGAAAAACATAGTATTTCTCTAATAATATATATGGAGATTTGATGCACTGCCTCACAGGAGATCAATATAGTATAAGAATGTCAAACTAAGTTCAAAGATCTGAACCGTCGATTTTACGGCATGAGTCAAAGGTATTTGGGAGATATTATATTACTTGATTTCTTGTATTTAACACAATCCACATCCTACGTTATATAATCCCTTTAATGGACCCCTTGTAATTCTATTTTTAGGTTATAAGATTGTTATTATTTATAAGATTATATGAACCAAAAGTAGAATTACAAAGCCGGATAGCAAAATTATTATTATTATAGTGATGTTTAACTTGAGGCAAGAAAATAGTGAAGTTTAAAAATGAGTTTATTCTCAAAAAGAAAGTTTTGGGAGATAAATACTCAGAAAGATTTTTAAAAGGGTCATACTTAAGGAAAAGAGAATCAAATACTCATAAAGAAAAGAGAATCAAATACTCATAAAGAGAAGAAAAATTATGAGAAGTGAAATAAATAAGTCCAAACAATAAGGTATTTTTTTAGGGATAATTACAAAAATATCATTTTTGGTGTGTATATTTTCAAAAATACTATTTAGGGATGTCTGTTTGCAAAAATGCCACTAATTATGAATTTTTAAAACTTAAATCTTTAAATTGTGAACTCTAAAAAATGTTTTAACCCCTAGAACCTCTTAAACCCTCAAAACTAAACTATAATACAACAAAGTTAACCCAAATATAAATAATATAATGAAATTTATTTTTTTATTTTAAAAGTGGTATTTTTTGCAACGATTTTGAAAATATGGGATTTTTGAAAAGTAATAGTTGAAAAGTGGTATTATTTTTTTAATGAATGTAAAATTATTATTCAACTAAGAAAAACGTTTTTACAATAAACGTGACTTTAATTCAATCAAAACAAAGAGATGAGAGTATCATCATGACTCGTTAGGCCATACTATTGTTAAGTTGCAAACCATTGGACCATTGCATCTTGGTATGCAATATCTCATGTGATACATATCAAACTTATTAGATTTCGAACATTCTTCTCTATCAACTTAACGAGGCGAGTGAGAGAAAAGTGGAATTTTTTAAAAAATTTCTAAAAAAAATTAGAGAGAAAAAAAGAAATAATAAAAATATTATCGACGGATCTTGACACGCAAACAAAATTATAACTCACGAGATTGGGACATGTGTCAAATGATGACATGTGTTAAAACTTAAAATTAATTAAGAAAAAGTAAAATTAAAAATAGAAAACGAACAAAATAATATTCAAACATCTAACCAAATAGTAAAAAAAATATTCTAATAATATCAAATAGCTAGAAAAAAAAGAAATATAATAGTTTAAACAAATTATAAAAAAAATTAGGAAAAAACACAGAGAAACTATAAACAATAAAAAATAAAATGTAGAGAAGAAATAGAAATTTTAATTAAATTTAAATGATAAAACAAAAGAAATTATAGAAATTGAAGAACAAAAAATTAGAAAGAATATGGAAATCTCAATGTTAAAGTTTATATGCACAAACATACCCAACAAAAAAATACACATATTTACTTTGTAAACATAGTTATAAAATATTACAAAGAAAATTGAAATATTCTACCTATACTTTTCAATGTTAAAAAAAGAAATTACATAAAATAAAAATTTAAACATGTTATAAAATAATAATAATATATTTACTGTTAAGATCCAAAATGTAAGATTTAACGAGTATAGATCTCTATAAAAAATAAACCGATGACATCAATGATATTTATAATAAAATATTTTTGGGTCGCTAATATGAATTAGGACATAAATAATTAAAATATAGTTAAACTTTAATGGTTTAATATCCATGTTTAAATATTTCTAAATATTTTTGTAATTTAACGAATTACTAACTAAAATTTAAATTTTGATATTAATAATTTCTAATGTGTTTACCTGCATATCAATGTGGTCTTAATCTACTTTACATATAATCTCCATCTCCATTGAACGTTATATAATGATCCCCTTTAACGGACCCCTTGCAATTCTATTTAGGTTATAAGATTATCATTATTATTAAAGTGACGTATAATTTGAGGCAAGAAAATAGTGAAGTTTAAAGTTGACAAGGAAAAGTGAAGTTTAAATATAAAATTATTCTCAAAAAGAAGTTTTGGGGATAAATGTATATATATATAACAAAGGGAAATTGGCTAAAATAGTCTAAAAAAAATTATAACTTAAAAATAACAAAAATTCCCAAATTCAATGGTCATGATTTTGCCACATATCCCACTTTTACTTATTTTTTAATTTTTGTTTTTGGCTATACACCAAAATGACCTATAACAAATTAACAATAAATTGAAAAAAAATCCCAAAAAGTTATATATCACATTTCTGTATTTGACTCATCATCCAGTTTCTTAGAAACTTATTTTTTGATACCACATGACATGTCTTTTTGGAGCTGTAATAAATTAAGATAAAATTGAGAATTATGTGCGTACATCATTCGCAAACCAAATTGAGAATTGGTATAGCTTTCTGCAACTTATCCAAATGTATTCAAGCTTTTTTTGGAAGAAATCTAACTCAATCATCTATCTCGTGTTCAAATTGCAGCTAATCTAATGAAGTGTTTCCTATTAACCTTATATGAATGGATGGTCCTTCCATTATTTTCTGTTAAATTTTTTTTTGTTGGTCGAATTCCTATTAAACTTTTTTTTTAATTTTTTCTTCTTATCATATTACTTCGGACATCATTAAAAATCTTTACGAACCTATATAACAGAAAATAACAAATTTGATCCAGCTAAGAGTTAATAATTGTTTGCTACGAATAAGATAGCTCTGTCTTTCATAATCAAAACTTAAAAACGAAAAAAATAATAATCAAAACTTAAAAAGATTAGTTTCCAAAAAAAAAACATATGAGAAATAGAATTTCCATCTCTACCTTTTAATTCTACATGAAGTATAATGTGTGAGAAAAAAGGTACAAATTGCATTAAACCTTGTTAAAAAAACTAAATTTATCTTTTTGAAGATTTTTAATATTCCAAACCATATTCTAAATTATTTTAACGAAGTTTCATGAATCTTAAACCTATTTTATGAGTGGGCCGTAGTTGCATTTCAGTAACTATTTTTTTTTTAAATGAGTGGGCTTTAGTTGTATTTCAATAACTATTTGACTACACATTCAAGATGTGACATTTTTGTAATGTTTACAATATGAACATGTAATTTATTTATTTTTTATATATGAAATAAAAAATTCTACGTGTCAGCTCTACATCGATTTTGAGGTGATTGATTACAATGGTACCCTCTAAAAAAGCCTAAATTATATGTAATACCATCGTTTTTTTTGTTTACCCTAATACTCTTAATTCGTTTAATGACAATTAATAATGGGTTTGGGTCTCTTATTTCTCTTGGCCCATTAAATTTCTTTATTGTGATAACCCTAACTGTACAAAACGTTATATATATATATATATATATATATATATATATATATATATATATATATCGATCTTATCTTCTCTTTCTCATAAATATTTTAGTCGTTTTTTTTATAGGTTTTAGTCATTCTTCTATCGATGTGAAATTTTGTAGTACTGTTGTTTCTTATTGCTATTGTCAAAATATTTCAAACCAGATAGATTCTAATATTTTTTGTGGTTTTCCTTTTGTTTTTATAGGTGTTCTAATTGTTTAATATCTTGGAAGCATATATTGTGATGATGTCTCTCTTTCACTCCTTTTCTTTCGGTGAGAATAGAAGCTATTAATAAAAACAAAAATTTCTATCAAATCTAGGGTTTCATATGTGACGTTCATAATCGTTCGCAACATATATTTGATAATGTTTTTTTTTTTATCTATTTATGATAAATTTCTTTGTCTCGCAGGCTATACTATATTCCTTAATTGAGGTATGTATTTCGTTTCCCTATACTATGTTCTCTTGGTTTCCAATATTTTTGCTTTAACGAGTTTAGAGATAGATGTTTAAGCTGACAAAATCGGCTTGATCATGTTATTCTTTGTGTTCTTCTTATTTACCTTTTTCGTTTATATAATCGACGTCTATATATTTCTTTCTTTATCGATTTTAAGGTTTCAGTTGTCTGTACTATTTTTATAGATAGTGCTATGTAATGCAACGAAGACATATTGTTACCAAATTATCTATTGAAATATATCTCGATATGTAGTGGTTTTGGCTTTGTATTGAATATCTTTTTCTTTATGTTGTGCATCATGCTGATTTGAAAGAGACAGGTAGTACACCATATGAAGAAAAGAAGTCGAGTGATTATGCTGAAGGTCACAACGAATTGAAGAACAACCACTCGAACAACAGGTACATGTTCTTATAGTGATTTATGTGTTTTCTCGATTATATATATATACACACCTAAATCTAAACAATTTAGTCGTGAAAGGTCATGAATTATAGATGTCTTTCTTCTAAGTTTATGATATATTTGAATTAATCTGTTTTAATTACTTTTGGTGTTATTTATCATGATCTGCTTATTAATTTCGTCCCTTTTGTTAACATAATATAGATTCAATTCAAATATATTTTTTATCTTTCAAGTAAAGAAACTGATGAAGAATACAAATAGGAATCCAGAGATACAACGCAAAGTGGATGTCTCATCGAGTATGTTGCTTGGGAATGACACTTTCTGGCTGAACATGAAACTCATCTTTGATGATGCTTTTACCATGAGATTTGTCATATCAAAACTATGACAACGATTTTGTGTATATTGGTGAAGAAATATGTGCAAAACAACCTTGATTTCTACAATTTTTAAAAAAGATCACCATAATCACTTGAACCAAAGAGCTATAACTCACCTCTTGATCAAATTCCCAAGCTAATTCTCTTAATCCAACGCATGTGTGAATTCCTTTTGTTCCTGTTATCTTTTTCTTTTAATAAACTCTCCCATACTTTTGTGATTTTGTATTTTTTAAGGTTAGTGAGAACAAGGTTTCGAAACAAAGAAAGGTAAGGGATCAAAGCAAAAGCTTTTAAAAGGTGGTTCGAACTCTTTTTTTTGTCATGCTATTTTTTTATTCTAATATTATAAACATGGCTGTAGTTTTTCTGTCTAATTTAGTTATGAATTCAAAAAAATCAAACAGGGGAATCATAAAAGATTGGAAATAACAGTTTAAAAAGGTTGATTCCAATATCAATGCTTATTTTCGTTAATCTTCTATATTTATTTATTCCTTATTGTAAACATTGGTACAGTTTATAGACCACCTAATTTAACGATTCTTTCTTCTTGATATTCGTCTTAAAAAAGCTTTAGTGATCATCTAAGTATTGCTTAGTAATGATTCTTCAATATCCGCAATACGTCTTAGCTTTAACTATTTTAAAGCCGACTCTTTTCTGGTATATAGAAACACCTTCCAATAGAAAACAATGAAAGCATTGTCATTGTAATTTGTGACCAATATATATTGAAGAAGAAAGAGGTTTAATTGCCGATCAGAAAGGAGCTACTTAGAAATTGAGAAATTATACGATTTCTTTGGCGTTAACCTTTTCATAGTTTCGAGTTCTTCAGAAGTTGTAGTTTGACATTGTTGTTAATGATCTAAATTGTTATTTATGACTAAAATACATTTACAGTTTGTGTTTTTCTATAACAATATTTTTCTTAATTCGATTTCTTCATATAAACCATATGCATTTGGGAAACTACTTCTTATAACAAAGAAAACGAAGAACATAAACCAAATGAAAATTAGAGTAAATTGGCACATATAGTCACTAAATGGTAACTGAAGAATTTGTAGAATAAGAAGAATTTGAAGAATTGCATAATTCATGTTACCATTTGAAGAGTTTGAATAATTTGAAGAATTTGAAAAATAACAACAAAAAGACAAAAGCTGAGAATTTTTTTTTAAAAAAATTGATTTGTTTTAATATTTTTATATACTACATGTGTAATCCTATAAGTTCATATCCTTATTAAATTTTTCTAATTTGCATCAAAATTATATAAAAAATGTTGTTCTTAGAAAAATTTGGAATTTTAAAAGAAATGCATTTACCAAAAAAGAATTCAATTTTAGTAGCAAAATATTATCATAAATTATGAATTTAATTTTTTTTTATAATTCTTCATTTAATAATCTAATATCTATAAATTCCTAAAAAAATATTAGTAGAAAACGATTATTATATAATAACATTTTATCTTATTGTTGTATTAATCATATCGCCAATATGTAGTAATTTTTACTAAAAACCAAATCGAATAAAACTTTGTTTATAGATATATTTTGATACCAAACTACATGAGAAGTACAATTTCGGCGTGAACACAAATACATGCACCACAAAAAACCGAAGACCTCACAATTAACTTGGTAACTATCACTAAAAATCATATCTATCTAAAGCTTTATTTCTTTCTATAACGTTACATACGAACCAGTTTTTATTCATTGTGTGAAGGTTAAGGCTTCCCTAGGGTTAAAACTCCATCCCTTAGGGTTTAATTCCTTTTAATTAGTTTTAAAAAAAAAAAATTTAAAAATGTTTTGAATGCATTTATAGGAAGTTTATGTAGTTTTAAAAGATTGTTTATCACTTTTTTTAATGGTTAAAAATATATGTAGTATATCTATAAATTCCTAAATGAATATAAAATGAGTATTTATCATAACATTTTATCTTATTGTTGTAGTAACCATACCGTGAATGTGTAGTCAGTTTCACTAAAACCAAATCGAATAAAACTTTTTATTTAGAGATATATGTTGATATTGAACTTCATAAGAAGTATAATCGCGATGTGAACACAAATTCATGCACCACAATAAATCGAACACCCGGCAATTAACTCAGTAACTATCACTAAAAAAACATATATATTTAAAATTTTCTTTCTTTTTCTCCTACATTACATATGAACCACTTTTTTTTTTATAAAGGGTTTTCATTGATATAGATTAAAGTTTACAGTAGGAATATCTTACATACAACCAACTTTCTCTGATCAAAACAAGCCAAAGATTGAGGAGAGCGGAGGCGCCTGCAGATGATGAGGGAGTTAGTTGATTCCAGATTATAAATCTCAAGGAGGGAGAAAAAGGAAGCTTGAAGGACCCTCCCAACAAGGAGAAAGTGAGTTCCTATTTGGGTATTGCAAAGACAGACTCCGTGATTTGTTCCTCAATAACATTAACAGCCTGTTGAATATCCTTGACGGAGAGTTTGATAGACCGCTATGATATCTTCTATTTCGCTCCGACCATAAGCCATATACACACGCATGCCATCCCTGCAATAATGCTAGATTTGTGTCTTTGTTTGTAAAAGCGATAGGTAACCATTGGAGGATAGCTTCCCATGAAGTAGGCGGAGCAATGGTTGTAAGTTTTTGGACCATCGCTCTCCAGACCTGTTTTGAGAAAGAACATTCGAAAAAAAAGATGGTCCCTTGATTCATTTGCCTCGCCACACAAGAGGCAAAGTGTCTCCACATCAAATCCCCACCTGTTGTTGCGGTCCAGAGTAGCATTCCTGTCAAGAATGAATAACCAAACCGAGAAAGCATGTTTGGGAATCCATGCTTTGTGCCACACCATTGAGTACCAGTTCACCTTTCCACGTTTTTCCCGAATAGATTTCCAAGTTTGTCTAGAAGAAAACTTTTGTTGAACCACATCATCAACCACCCATTGTGGCATATCACTATTTGTTGTAATTTGGATCGTTGAAATAAAGGCCTGAAGCTGCAATTGTTTCTCCGATCTAGCCGCCGGTAACATCCAAGAGTCACTTGAGATGATATCACTTACTGTGTTGAATAATGGAATTCCGAGCATTGATGGACCGTCGGGTCCTATGACGTGAATCAAGGAACCAAATGGAGTCCAAGGATCCCACCAGAAGAAAGTACCATCCCCATTTCCTATCTTGATACGGATGAATGAAGAAACCATCTTTCGCAGATTTAATAATTTCCTAAACATCCAAGAGAACTTATTGTTCTTTTCATTGAGAGCCCAAAAAGGAGAATTTGAAAGATATTTACTTCTTATCCAAGCGACCCAAATAGAACCGGCTCTGAAATAAATCATCCAAATAAGCTTTAAACCACAAGTATTGTTCCAACTGTTTATAGTACGCAATCCAAGACCACCCTCTTTCTTTGGAAAGTTTAAATCATCCCACTTCACCTTTGCTCCCCTTACAGAATCTGATGATCCATGCCAGAAAAAAGCACTTGATAAAGTATTAATCCTTTTTATCACCTGTTTAGGTAGCAAAAAGGCAGAACTCCAAAAACCAATAATTCCTGAGATGACCGAGGTAAGTAAAGTGTACCTCCCTGCAATACTAAGATGGCGATGTGACCAACTATTTATCTTCTTTCTAATTTGCCTTAGAAGAGGATCACAATCTGCAAGAGAAAGTCTTCTTGAACAGAGTGGCAAACCCAAGTATCTGATTGGTAAATCTTTTGGATGAAGACCAAATTTTGCCGTTATCCGAATCTGCTCAGCCTCCGCAATTCCTGAGCAAAACATTGATGTCTTTGAGATATTCACCGCGAGATCTGACAGCTTCTCAAACTGATTCAGAACATCAAAGACCCCTTCAATTGATTTCATTGAACCATCAAGGAATATTAACAGATTGTCTGCGAAAGACAAATGCGTAAGTCTGAGATCCTCGCAGCCTGGGTGATAATCAAAACGTCCCTGTTCAGCACCCTTGTTTAACATTAAAGAGAGGACGTTCATAGCCAAAACAAAGAGTGCCGGAGATAATGGATCACCCTGCCTTAAACCATTTTTCCCTTTGAAATAACCTGAGGATGTTCCATTTATACTGACAGAGAAAGATGGCGAACAGATACATGTTCTAATCGCATTGTAGAAGGCAGTAGGTACCTTGGAAGCCTTCAACACGTTTAGAAGAAAATCCCACCGGACGGAGTCAAAAGCTTTTGATATATCAACTTTCAGGGTGATTCTTCCCGGGCTCAGATTTTTATGATAGCCATTGACCACTTCCGATGCTAGAAGGACATTTTCCATCAACAATCTGTCCTTGACAAAGCCGTTTGATTTGGAAGCACTAAATCCGGCAACACTTCCTTGAGCTTATTTGCCAAAATCCGAGTGATTAGTTTATAGACTGTATTTAAACAGGATATGGGCCTGTAGTCTTTAATCTCCTCCGCACCAACTCTTTTCTGAATCAGAACAAGGGAAGTTGAGTTCAAAGATGTTGGCATGAACGGATTGTTGAAGAAGTTCAAGATCGCGTTTGTCAATTCATCACCTAGAACACTCCATGTAGCCTTAAAAAATTATGCTGTCATACCATCTGGACCCGGTGTTTTACCACGTGGCATATGATCCAAAGAATCTTTTATACTGTCCACAGTCACCGGAGCAGCAAGTACGAGTAAATGTGCATTTGAACACCTTGTCAGCAACAGTTCATCCAAAAAATCGGCTAACTCTGGATATAATTCCCCCCAGGGCTTTCCCAATAACTCTGAATAAAAACCAACCGCATGCTCATGGATTTCCTTTGAAGTCTCTGCCCTTGAACCGTCTGACCAAACCATGTATTTAACCGCATTTGAAGCGTTTCTCAATGTAGTCACCAGATGGAAGAAACTTGTATTAAAATCTCCCTCAACCAGCCATTTAATCCTTGACTTTTGTCTGAAGAAACTTTCTTCTGCTATTCTCAAAGCTATCCAAACCACCCTAGCACACGACTCTGTTTCCAAATTTGCTGAGGTTGGGTGTTGGAGAGCTTGTAACTGGGCTGATTTTAGTTCCTCAGAAGCTGCTGCACACCTTTTCTCAATATCACTGTAATTGTCCTTTAATAGTGATTTTAAAGGTCTCTTCAAACACTTCAAACATTTTAAATTGTCATATGAACCACTTTTTATTCATCGTGTGTGGGTTAAGACTCCCAAGGGTTAAAGCTCCCTCCCTCAGGGTTTAGTTTCTTTTAATTTGTTAAAAGTTTATTTGTTTAAATATTTTGAATACATTTATGGTAAGTTTTTATAGTTTTAAAAAATTGTGTAGAATTGATGTCCCGCAGCAAGGCTTTTAATTAAGCAATTTGGTATGATACGCTTTGATTCTCTCTCTCTTTTTTCAAAATTTTTGTTGGAACATGCTTATAACAGAGTGAATAAGAAAGATGAAAAGGACGTAAAGTGTCTAATGTCCTAAAAAAGTTTCTGGTTTCTTTTCGAGCTCAGTGGTGAATGACAAATATGGGTAAAAACTCTTTTTTCAGCGACAAGAGTTTTAAACCATCAATTTGTTTGGCAGTTCGTCTTAGTTCCATGTATAATATAACAAAAAAAATAAAACACTACAACATTCAATTGATGCAAGACATTTACGATCCTTCCACGAAAGGTTTCTCAATCTTTGGAGCCATAGTAGCGATTGCTAATGATTTTTTTGTTGCTGTTTTGTTATTTTGTTTTACAGATTCAGAGGACGGCTTCGCTTCGTATGCTTTTTACGTTTTAGTTTAGTTCAATAATTATTTTCCTGTTTTAACATGTTTCTATCTTTATGATCGTATGTTATTTATTGCTTTATCACTATTTGTTTTTATTTTTAAATTTGTTGTTTTATGTTTATTTTTATGGAAAAAGGGTAACGATAAGATTCACCAAAAAAAAGAGGGTAATGATAATAGTGGTTTTATTAAAATATTAGAAAGGACAAACAAACATATTAAATTTAAAAGCTTATTATTTCAATTTGAATAGTAAGCTCATATCTCTGTATAGACGACAAATTAGGCGGACGCATCTCATCTTTCAATATGGAATTTATATTGGGATCTCTACGAGTATTCTCAGGACATTGCTAGATTTTATGCGAGACTTCTATGTCCCCGTACGAAGGATTTCGAAATCTGATACAAAAAATTAGGGCTAAAGAGTGGAAAACCCAAAAAGTCCACCAAAAGAAAAGAGAAACCTTATTATTTTTTTTTAAAAAAAATCTTATTTCAAATCCGAATAATAATGTATCCTATGCATTTTCTGTAAATCATCAAATGAGTCCAAGTATAATTTTTAATGATTATGTGTTTGGTTATGATTTAGTCATTCATGCCGGATTTTAGCAACCCTAATAAAAAAATTGATGGCGAAGGGATACTTAAAAATATCAAATTTTACGTCTATATATTTTGATTTAGGTTTCGATTCTAAAGTTTAGGGTTTAGAGTCTTTATTTTTCTGATATTTACGTAAATTTGTGAGGGTTTAGGTCCTCTTAATTTAAATGAAATATTATAGTATAATATTAATAAATAATTTTAAGTCTTGCCTAAAACATTAATGAAAACTATATGGGCGATGTGACTAGATAAAAGGTATTGAGCGAAGATATGTGTCATTTTCTAATAAATACTAGAAAAGCCAAGAAAGAGAGGAAGAAAGGGGAGACTAACATAAGAATGTTGAGGCAACATTTCTTAGAAAAAGATACTCCCTCAGAGGCAACCTAACACTTAGGAAGGAGAAGGAGAAGGAGGATTAGGAGGATAAGAAGTACAACGATGAGGAGGAGGAGAAGGAGACACAAAATCAATATTTGACAGTCTTGAAAAAATAAATGCTAAAAAAATATTTTTAAACAAGAGTGTCATTATTTTTTATCTATGTTACATAATTAAAATAAATGCAAGAATATGGCTTGGAATTCTCAAGATGATTGAGAAATATAAGAAGTTATGGTGATCGTCTACTTCAGGTCAGAGAAGGAAGAGAAAAAAAAACTAACACAAGAATCAAGATGCAACATTTCGTAGAAGAAGACAACAATAAGATACTACCTCGAAAGTATCTTGGAAATATTTAATACCTAGGAAATGAGTTCCAACCCTACTATTTTCTAGGGACTATACCCCTCTTCTCTTCTCATCCATTCTATAAATATCGAACATAGACCATGGTCTTCAAAAATAGTCTTAAACACAATACATACTAATCTCATGAATTAATCGACTCTCCAGTGGTAGCCTAAATTGGATGTCAAAGTATTTCGGGGGGAAATCCTTTCTCATCCTCGAGAAGATATTTTTGACGATATTACTTATGTATGGTCCAATACATTTTAGAGGATCACACCAAAGATGATAGCATGGACGGAAACGTCTCTCATCCCCCTAAAGAACATAATTCTTACTCGGATTTTTACGACTATTAATATATGATACTTCAAAGTATATGCAAGACATTTGTATGATCTCATAGGTAGGACTTGAAAATTTGATCTAAACAATTAACGCTAAGGAGGGGAATATCAGACGCTCAACAGAAGAAAAAACAAATCATACAATTTTTTTCGTTACTTTACAATCCTAAAATACTATTTTTTGTAATTATTGTCTCGCCCATCGCGCATGTACCTGCCTAGTAGAATATAATAACACAAATTTTGTTCCAGCCACTAGTCTATTCTATTATATGTGAAGTAAATTGTTCTACGTGGCGGCCTCTCATCGATTTTGAGGTGATTGATTACAAAGGTACCCTTAGTAAAATCAATTTAATTACACCCCATACCATCGAGTTTAATTTGACAAAGATACCTAGGCCGAGTTTTTGGATATTACTTACTTTGGGTTACAATCTTAGTTGGGCTGTTAACTGTTTTCGTTAAGCCCATATATTTAGCTTTAGCTTGATTTATATTGGTTTCTAAACCTAAACTAGATGGTCTCTTTCGTGTTATTTCGTACGTTTGATATTTTTCTACGTTGTTCGTCTCTCTTTTGTTTTGTTTTCTATTTTCCTGCATATTTGTTGTCTTGGATTTATGGTTTAACATTGTTCTTCATGTACTTGTCTGTGATAATTATTCTTAAATTAATCTTATATTATATTATTAAGTTTCGTTATTGATTTTGAATTTGTTTTGTTTTGGGTTTTTTCTTTTGTTCTCATAGGTTGCTCGTGGTATCACCGTATCGGGTATGTGCTCTATCTTCTTTTTTTTTTTTTTTTTGAATGAATGTTAAATTATTATTCAATCAAAGAAAACTATTTTACAATGAAGTCTAAGAGAGTTTTTATTATTCTGAAAGTTTGAAATGTTTTTTAGAACGTATTGTTGATAGCTTGTAATCCGGCGTTATTTTGTTCCAAACCATACGATGAGTCCATCCCGGAATCGTTTGTCCGATCTCCGTAATGTACTTAGACGATTTGTAATAACTTTGTCGACCATTCTTCCGAGATTCTGATGCGGTATAGGTTGTTCTCCATGTCGCCTTGCATTACGCTCCCTCCACAAATGATAGATCGTTGCTTGAAATGTGTACCGTATGATGAACTTTCTAATTGAGCTGATGTTACCACCTTGAATGATTCTTGTTAGTTCATTCCACTTTGTTGTGTAATCGTTACCTAGTAGTTTCCTTGTTAGTAACTGCCATACCCTCGTTGCATAGTCGCACTCAAAGAATAGGTGATCACGGCTCTCCTCCGCGTTGTCGCATAATACACAACCGCTTCCACCTGCCCATATTTTGGTTCGATCCCCCGTTGACAATCTATCTTGCGCCGCTAGCCACGCGAAGAACGAGTACTTTGGTGTTGCGTGGTTAAACCACACACCAATGTACCAATCCTTTGTGGGGCTTGTTGTGCGTGTTTGATGCCATGTTGCATTGGAGTTGAACTTGTTTTTGAATTTTCCGTCTCCCCATTTCCACAACGCCGTGTCTTCATGCTCACTTCTACCTCTGATAGCCATTTCAATTTCGTCTTCAATCTTGTTAAGAACTTCTACCCGATGGCGTCTCCGTTGATGCATAATCATTACTTCCTCCAATGTTGCGTCTCTTTGAATTCCCATGTCAATCGCCCCTCGAGGTCCTACAACCTTACTCAAATTTCCAAAGATAGACCAATTATCATACCAAAAGAAGGTGTCTCTCCCATTTCCAACTTTTACCTTTAGAAATTGTTGTGCCATATCCTTGTACTTCGCTATTTTCCTCCAAATCCAAGAGCCTTTGGTCGTGTTGTCATTGATGGACCATATCGATCTGTTTTGAAGAACCATTTGCTTGATCCATTTCACCCATAATGATTCCGTATTACCCATTATTCTCCAAATTAACTTCAAACAACTCACCAAATTTGCTTCCTTTATCGATTTGAATCCCAAACCACCTTCTTTTTTCGGTTTGCAAATGTCTTTCCATGCCAATTTTGATTTTTTCGAGTTTAGTGAAGGGCCTGACCACAAGAACGCCGAGCATAAACTATCAATCTTCTGAATGCATTGATTCGGTAAGCGGAAAATCTGGATCCAGAAGTTTATGATTCCTTGGATAACCGATTGGAGCAATTGTAATCTTCCTGCATAAGAGAGATACCTTGCTGTCCAAGAACTTAAGCGTGTCCGAATTCGATCAATCAAAGGTCCATAGTCTTCACCATTCATCCTTTTTGAGAGCAGTGGTAAACCAAGGTAGCGAATCGGGAGTTCTCCCATAGCAAATGGAAACATCTCAGTGAAATCTTTTTTTCTTTCTTCCGTAACACCCGCAAGGAATAATGTTGATTTGTCTGGGCTAATCATGAGACCGGAGCATGCTGCGAATATATCAAATATCCTAATGGTTTCTTCTACCGATCGCTTTCTCCCATCTATGAACACCATTAAGTCATCCGCAAAACATAGATGCGTGATTTTGATTGTCTTACATTTTGGGTGATAACCTATCCGTCGATCCATAGCTGCGGTATCCGTGAACACCATTATGTGCTCTATCTTCATGCTTATGTTTTGTTATAATTTGTTGCCTAAATGTATGTGTGTGTATATATACATATATAACGAGTTTTATTATGTGCTGTTTAGGTTTTCTGTTCTATGACCATCGATCTGGATAATCAGTTCGGGTTTTAATGATTTTTTGTCTGTTTTCTTATTTACATGTTTGTTGTGATCAATTCTGCGATTTTAGATATGTTTTCTTATTTTTATAAATGTTTTCATGGTTTCTATTTTTTTTTTATAAGCTATTTGTAATAGTATCCTATTGTCTTATGGTATAATCTTATCAACGGTTGCTAATGGTTTCTTTGTTGTTTTTTTTTTCTTCAGATTCATACGTACTTGATACATAATTTAAAGGAATTATCGTATTCTACTATGTTAGGGTTGATGCAAGACATCAAGAGTGATAATTAATGCAACTGTATAACACAAGCATTTACCTTTCGTCACTTGAATTCTCTCCAAAATCGACTTGGCTAATGTGATTTTCTTATAAAGGAAACTTCTGTTGTTCTTATTCAGTTATTTGTGTATCGCATTTGTGTGTTTTAATTTCTTAACTAATTAAGCTTTGTGTTTGTTTATCATCGTCTTTATATATCTTTTGAATTTTAAAAACAGAAATTTTTTCAAACAGGAAAATGAAGTTACGTCGAAGAGGCGCATGTTAGAATTCAGAGGCCACATCTCTCCTGAATCATATAATTGAGATATAAATGGTCTTTTTAAGTATACTCTCTTCAAAGCTTTGTTTTCATGCTTAACGATTCAGAGCTTTGTTTTATGGTCTATGGGTGCAAGTTATTTTTTTTTTGGTCTATATTTATCTCTTTTAAACGTTTACTATTTGTTTGATCTTTAATATCTTACTGTTATCCATTTCGAATTTTTCAAGGATACTTTGGTGATAATTAGTTCTTCCAGTTTCGATGTCGTATCCTCTATTTGGATTCACTCACCAGTGTTCTTTACGTGGATGGTACGCAAAATTGTGAATAGTTTCGTTTTTGATTTCTTTAGTGTTATCATTCTTTTATATCATTCATCATGTGATCCTTTACGTCTTTACGTTTTATATGGGAATCAGAGACGAGACTATCATGTTAGTTTTTAATTCTAATTAATGGAGACAGACAAGTTGTTTTGGTTGTTCTTCTTTATGAACATGCAGAAGTAGATGAAGTACCAAGACAATCTCATAGTAACTTCGTATTCTTCATATATATTAATATTTTACATTAGAATTCACACACTTTCATTCTAACTTCTCTATGTTGTCTCCACTTTAACATGTTTGCATCTTTTGACTTTCATTACACCACCACCCTAGGTGAGTACATTGGTGAATTACATGAGTAAAAAAACTTTTTTCAACGACAAAGAGTTTTAAACCATCGATTTGTTTGGCAGATCGTCTAACTAGATTCATGTATAATATAACAGATGATCAAACAGTACAACATTCAATTGATGCAAGACATTTACGGCTTCCACGAGAGGTTTCTCAACCTTTGGAGCCATAGTAGCAATTGTTAATGATTTTTGTTGTTGTTTTGTTTTTTTTACAGATGCAAGATGATGGCTTGCTTCGTATGCTATGTTCGTTTTAGTTTAGTTCAATAATTATTATTTTTTGTTCTATCTTTATGATTGGATGTTATTTATTGCTTATTACTATTTGTTTTTATTTTTTAATTTGTCGATTTATCATTATTGTTATCCAAATAATAATGTATTCTAGGCAGTTTTTGTAAATCATCAAATGAGTCTAAGTTCAATTTTTAATAATTATGTGTTTGGTTATGATTTACAGATCTAGTCATTCATGCATGATTTTATCAACTCTAATAAAAAAATTGATGGCGAAGGGATACTTAAAAATATCAAATTTTATGTGTTTGTATTTGGATTAAAGTTTTGATTCTAAAGTTTAGGGTTAGAATCTATGTATTTTTCCGATATTTAAGTAAATTTGTGAAGGTTTAGGCTCCCATGCCAGAGTTTAGTACCCTTAAACGAATTAAAATATGATGGTATAATGTTTATAAATAGTTTTAAATCTTACCTAAAACCTTATTGAAAACTATATTGGCGAGGTGACTAGATAAAAAGGTATTGACCAAGTTAGAGATGAAATATGTGTCATTTTCTAATAAATACTAAAAAAACTAGAAAGAGAAGAATAAAGGAGAGACGAACAAAAGAATGATGAGGCAACATTTGGTAGAATGAGAAGAAGAAGAAATACGAGTAGGAGGAGAAGGAGTAGGAGGATAAGAAGTACGAGGAGGAGGAGAAGAAGATTGAAGACGCAAAAGCAATATTTGATATTCTTGAAAAAGGAGATGCAAAAAACTATTTTTAAACAAAAGTGTCATTTTTTTCTCCCTGTCATACGTAATCCAAAAATATGTAAGAATATGGCTTATAATTCTCAAGATGATTGAGAAATACAAAATCTGCCGAATAACTTATGTTATGATCTTCTACAGATGAGAGAAGGAAGAAAGAGGAAACTAACACAAGAATTATGAGGCAACATTTCATAAAAGAAGACAACAATGAGATACTATATCTCGATAATATATTCAGTTAATCTAATACCTAGAAAAAGAGTTTCAACCCTACTATTTTCTAGGGATGCTACCCTCTTCTCTTCTCATCGATTCTATAAATATCAAACATAGAGCATGATCTTCAAATATGGTATCAAACACAACACGCTTACCTCTTGAATTAATCGACTTTCCAGTGATATCCTTAATTGGATCTCAGAGTATTTCGGGGAAAAATCCCTTCTCATCCTCCCAAAGATATTTTTGACAATATTACTTATGCAAAGACGATAACTTGAACGAAAATGTCTCTCATCCCCCAAAATAATATAGTTCTTACTCGGATTTTGCGACTATTAATGTATGACACTTTAAAGTTTATGCAAGACATTATATAATCCTGTATGGAAGATTTGAAAATTGTATCCAAATAATTAACACTAAAGAGGGGAATATGAGACATTCCACATAAAAAAGATAAATTATAATATTTTTTTTGGTTATTTTACAATCTTAAGATACTGTTTTTGTAATTATTCTCCCGCGCGGGTATTTGCCTAGTTAAAAATAAAATAGCTTTGTCTTTGATAGTTAAAACTTAAAACTAAAAAAAGATAAAGTTCCAAAACATATTGGAAATATATATGTCATTTCTACCTTTTTATTCAGATTTAGAAGCTACACGAATGTGAAAGAGAGAAAAAGGAGCTACAAAATGAAACGAAAGGTAACTTAAAAAAAAAAGTTAAATCTCTTTCTGAAGATTGTCAATATTCCAAACCATATTCTAAAAATTATTTGACTAAACAAACAGATGAGACATTTCCGTAATGTTTGCAATAACTATTATGCGAATTTCGTTTTAATCCCCAATGAACCGGCCCAAATCCTTTATTGAACCAAACAAAACCAAAATGAACTGAAGAACTCAAATTAGTTGATTCCCCAATGAACCGGCCCAAATCCAAAGAAATCTTATACAGTATCAGTTTACTTTCTTCATAACCGATCAACTTGATCCTTTACCGAACCAAACCAAACCTGCTCGATACAATGTGAACTAGATTTATCATATCCAAACCAAATCTTATTTTCAAGTTTGACTATAGTGTACGCATTGGTCTTTAATTGAGTCTCTCAATGCCCTAAAGACCCAAAATATGTAGAAAGCGTGCCATTTCTTTTATCGGGTTTTCAATGTGAATATTTTCTCATTTCTCTATCTCTTTTCTTTTTTGTCTTTTTTGATTATCATTTATTTTATCGGGTTTCAGTGGCGGGTATTTTCTCATTTCTCTACCTCTTTCTTTGTTTATATGCTTTTTTATTTATCTTTGATTCCATGTCTTTTGTTATTAGTAATTAGTCTTTTTACTGGATCATGAATTTTGAAAATATTAGGATGAATTAGTGGTTAGATAATGTTTATGGTTATGCCTATAACTCGTTATATCCTTCGATTAAGTTGTGAATAAGGCTAGTTTGGCTAAATCATTTAAATCTAGATTGTAAAACTGCTTGTTCTTGTCTGTAAATTAAAGTGTTTAAAAGAATGTTGGAAATCAATTTTGAATGAATTTCAATGAAAACTGGCGATCACATCCTCATATGGGAAGACGACGAAATAACAATCTCGTATTATGAAAAAATGTGTACATGTATCATATCTTTTAACATTTTGGGGATTAAATAGTTAGATACTGAGATAAACTAACATGTTATTTTCTCAAAACAAATGTAAAAACTTTAATAATCTGAGAAAGCCATCAGATTATTTACCTAAAATAACAAAAGAACATGATCAATTACCTTAATTAATAACTGACCAAGTTAAAAGTGCTCCCTCTTTACATTGCAATTT
Source organism: Arabis hirsuta (assembly GCA_964056655.1). NCBI lineage: Eukaryota > Viridiplantae > Streptophyta > Magnoliopsida > Brassicales > Brassicaceae > Arabis > Arabis hirsuta. The sequence goes on from OZ053301.1 coordinate 1,316,462, forward strand.
TCCTACGAAGGAAATAATAATAATTAATTTAGACCCATTCACACGATTAAGATTGTGTTGCACACTAAAATATTCAACGCTTCTAAATAATGTTTTGGACACTTGGACCTAACCTAATGAATGGGAATGACACATTAAGTTTCTATTGTATAATGACAAGGGCACTAGTTTGGTTTTGATCTTATGTAAAGCTTATATACAAACATTTCTTTTGTTGATATATATATATAGTGGAAGGGAAGTTGTTTCAAGAGAGAACTAAAAGTTGAGCTCCAAAAATAGGTTGGAGAAAAGTGATAGAAATATGGTCGGTGCTGTTGATAGTTATGATGAAGATTTATATAGTTGACGTATGGAATGAAACCGTGAATTTAAATCGTAGCATATGATTATTATATATATATATATATTTTTATTTTTTATTTTTTTGAAACATATATTCAATGAAAAGAACATAGTAAAAGCAGCATTTGATTGTGAAAAAAAAAAGCATTTGATTTCAACTAGGTACTTTTTATAAGGGAAGTTTATTGAAGCGACTAGTTAATTGCAACTTTGCAGTATGAATCTGAAAATAGAATACATGACGATTTGAGTTTTTTTTTTTTGTCACGAACGCACTTTAATCCCGGTTTAGCCAAATACCGTAGTATCTGGGAACCAATGAGGGACCGAAATGCTAATATAAGAAAAGACTACATTTCGTTGTCGAGCTTGTCTAGCTAGTAAATCTGGTCTGACATTCTTCTCCCTTGGACAATATTGTACAGTAAAGTCTGGGAAAAAACTCCGTAGTTCCTTCAATTCTTCCAGCTCTGAGGTAAATCGTGGCCATTTGTTGGGTTCCCGCACCATGGTGGTTAGTTCCTGAGAGCCTTATAATAATAATGATCATAAAGCTGGCAATGTATTTTTCTTCTATTGGCATAAATAATCCCAATAATAATCTCTAATTAATTTTTATATGTTGAACATTGGTTTGTTTAAAAAATATTGGACAAACCAATGGTTACTTAACTAATTCGAGACATATTTCGACCGGACTTGCTTCGTAAAATCCAATTTGGTTGCTTTTAAATTCAATTCAGTTGAGATTTTCGTTTTTTAATTCAACACTATAGTTATGAACGTTATGTGTGGAAGAAGAGAATGCTAAGAAATTGAATTAGTCGAGTTTTGATTACTTTATTTTGACTAGATTAATTTATTTACAACTGTTTCAAGCGATAATTCAAATTTGAGCTCCGAATAGTTAGGATCACAAACAAAAAAACAAATTAAAAATTCCAGAGCCAAAAGAAATCGTTGTGCTCTTTGTGATTAAAAGTTCACTGGTTCCAGCATCAAAAAAGTTTGACAGAGCATTATCAAATGATGCTTGGCTACATGATTTTCCGGATTCTATTGCTGTGTTTGGTGATTTGGGGATCTCGGATCATGCTCCTTGTTGTGTTTTCCTTGATCAGCAGCGACCTAAGCAAAAGAAACCATTCAAATTTTTTGCTCACCTTAACAACAATCCGGAATTCAAAGACAGAATCAAAGGATGCTGGAAACATCTATCTTTTGAAGGTTCTTCTCAGCTCATCATATCAAGAAAGTTGAAGGAGCTCAAGAGTATCATCAGGACTTTCACTCGACAAAACTATTTAAACCTGGAAAAAAGAGTTCAAGAAGCGTTTCATGAACTCAACTTACGACAACAAGCCTCTCTATCCGCTCCTTCTACAACAAATGCGGATGCGGAATTCTTAGCTCACAAGAAATGGTCCACTTTGGCAAGGGCAGAAGACTCTTTCCTCAAGCAACGTTCGAGGATTCAATGGACAACGGATGGAGATGCAAACACGGCCTTCTATCACCAAGTCATCAAAACAAGAAGAGATCAAAACGACATTCATTTTTTGTTGGACGAAAATGACATAGTCATTGACAAACTTGATGACATTAAAGCTCACGCGGTTGAATACTACAAACAACTACTAGGAGGGGACATGGTACTTTCAACATCTTCCCCTTATGAAATAGCGACTCTAATGTCTACGAGGTGTTCACTTGAATCACAGGTCATTCTCTCCGCACCATTCTCAAGGTTGGAAATTAAAGAGGCTTTCTTCTCTTTGCCTAAAAATAAGGCTCCGGGTCCGGATGGATATCCGTGTGAGTTTTTCATTGGTAATTGGGAAGCAATAGGTAATGACATGATTGATGGCGTGAGTGAGTTCCTAAGGTCTGGAAGGTTGCTGCAACAATGGAACTCTACTATACTAACCTTGATCCCTAAGCGACCTCAAGCTTCAAAGATGACTGACTTTCGGCCAATTGCGTGTTGTAATTCGGTTTATAAAGTGGCTTCAAAACTGCTCGCTAATAGGCTGAAGAATGTTCTTCCGATGCTCATCTCCCCTGCTTAATCCGCCTTCATACCAGGAAGATTACTTGTTGAGAATGTTCTATTGGCAACGGAAATGGTACAGGGATACAATTGGAAGACAATTTCAAAGAGGTGTATGTTAAAGGTGGATCTAAGAAAGGCTTTTGATACACTAAGCTGGGAATTTTTTTTTAATACACTAGAGGCCTTGGATTTTCCGGAAGGTTTCCGCAACCTTATAAGGCACTGTATAACTACGGCAAAATACTCGGTGGCTATAAATGGTGAGCTTTGTGGTTACTTTAGGGGTACTAGAGGTCTACGACAAGACGACCCCCTTTCACCTTACCTTTTTGTACTATTTCTGGAAGTTTTTTCACAACTACTACATGCTGGTTTTGCGAATGGCTCTATAGGGTATCATCCTAATGCTACGGAGCCGTGTGTCACTCATCTTGCATTCGCTGACGACATTATGATATTCTCATACGGGGAGAAAAGGTCTTTGGAAAAAATTTCTCAGACATTTGAGCAGTTTGGTGTGTGGTCGGGTTTACGGATGAATTATGATAAAACGAAGCTCTACCTAGCTGGAACAAATCCTTCAGATGCGGCTAACATTTCAAATATCGGATTCAATGTAGGCACTTTCCCGGTGAGGTATCTTGGCTTGCCACTAATGCAACGGAAGCTAAGGCTTGCGGATTATCGCCCTTTGATACTAAAGGTTAGTGGATGCTTCACCTCATGGTCTTCAAAAGCTCTATCTTACGCTGGAAGGGTCCAACTGATATCATCGGTTTGGTTTAAAGGAAGAATCCCAAGACATGCTTTTCATATGTGGATTGTGCATCAAGACAAACTCCCAACTAGAGCTCGCCTTGCTGGTTGGGGTCTTTAAATTGCAACGGTTTGCTCAATCTGCAATTCGGCTTATGAAAACAGAGAACACTTAATGCTTACCTGTGGATATAGTGCAGAGATTTGGTCGCGAGTTTTACACAGGCTGGGCCAACAACAACGTACAAACGCAAGCTGGACTGAACTAATGGAGTGGTTAATGATCAAAACATCCACAAAGGCACTCTTCCTCAAGCGACTTGCGACTCAAGCTACACTTTATTACCTATGGTATGAAAGAAACCGCCGAATCCATGACAGCATTTCAACCTCCACGGCTCAGACTTTCAAGATAATAGACAGATGCATCCGTGATGTAATTCTGGGAAAAAGGAACAAACCGAAATTTCGAGGAGTGATGCAGTTATGGTTGAAATATGAGTAGAAATGCTACTTCATGATTTCTATCTATCTAGGCTTACCTTTTTTTTATCTTTTTTTGCAAGGTTAATCCTAGTTTGTTTACAGCTTTTTGTAACATAATTTGTACAAACCTTTATCATTATTATGAAATTCAAATACTTGGCAAAAAAAAAAAATGTACATGCAACACGACCACACAACGCATGATATATGCAACACGGCCCCACAATCAATATTGCACGTATAGAACATTATTTTTGGATCCACCTTTGCTTCACATGCTTTAACAAAAAAAAAACTTTGTTTCACATGGTTCACACCAATATTCACCATGCACATACCATAAGGCAAGAAGAAAACATGATCGTCGTACCCTACGATTCATTACCATTTTTGGTAAAAGAATGCATTTGAAGCCCAAGCTATATATAATCACACTCATCACAACTAACCATTTCTATATGTTAATTATGTTTTCTGATTTCTCTATCGATCTCCTTGTTCGTTAATTATGTTTTTGTTTATTTTTTATTCCATTTCTTGAGTAAGTGATTAGTCTCTTAATGGATCACGAGTTTAATAACGTGGCATATAAAAAAGAAAGCGTTATCGAGAGGAATAACAAATTAACAATCACGTATCGTGAATAAATGTATCATGTCTTTTATTTGTTTTGGGGATTAAATAATAGGATATTGAGGTCAATTAACATGTTAGTTTTTAAAAACACATGTGAAAACTTAAATAATTAAGTTCAAAAAAAAAAAACTTAAATAATTTGAGAAGAACATAAGATTATTTACCTAGAACGACAAAAATCATGATCATTGACCTTAATTAGTGATTATATTTTAAATTTGCCAAGTTAAAAGTGATTTACGCTGCAATTTTACTAAAGAATATGGACATAATACCCATTGATCAGACCGATTAAGATTGTGTTGCACAATATAATTAGTCAACGTTTCTAAAGAATATGTTTGACCTAACCTAAAGAATCAGGAATGACACATTTTACGTACGTTTTATTTGAGTTAAAATAGACAACTGGTTTAATGGGAGACGTGTGCGGGGGGCGGAAATTACAGCGGAACATGACGGATCATTATTATGTTACCAATCACGTATATAATTTTATGAGTGGGTTGTAGATGTATCTCATATCTCAATAACCATTTGACTAGACATTCACGCAGATGCGACTTTCGTAATGTTTTGGAATATGCAAATTTCGAATCCGCCACTGTCTACTCAATTGGTCCAATCAAACAAAACTTTTAAAATGAATTGAAAAGTTCGAATTAGTTCATTCCCAATCGAACCGGCCCAAATCCAAAGAACAAAAGAAAATAAGCTTATATCGGTTTTCTTTCTTCTGAAACCGAGCAACTTGATCCTTTACCGAACCAAACTTACTCGATACCATATAAACTACGTAGATTTATTAAGTAAATAAGGCTCTTATTTCAAGTTTGACTATTTTATAGCCTACAGTACACATTGGTGTGTAATTGAGTCTTCTCACAAAATATAGAAAACGTGACATTTTATTTAATCGGTTTTCAGTAGTGAAAATTTTATCATTCTCTATCTCTTTCTTTGTTAATTATGTTTTTGTTTATCTTTAATTCCAAGTCTCTAGCGATGAGTGATTAGTGGTTTAGTTGGATCCTTCTATTCGGATTGCAATTACACAGATTATCAATTTTAAAATGAAATATTATTTCAGTTTTAACGGAGTTTAATAGAATGAAATCTCCAACTTATTTCACGAGTGGGTTGTAGCTGTATTTCAACAACAACTTGACTAGACATTCAAGCAGATGTGACATTTTCTTCTTCTGTTTGGAATATGCAAATTTCGAATCCGCCACTTCTATACTCAATTGGTCCAATCAAACAAAAGCAAAATGAATTGAAGAACGTAACTCGATCGAATTAGTGTTCATTCCTCAATCAATCGAACCGGCTCAAATTCAAAGAACAAACGAAAATAAGCTTACATTGGTTTGATTTATTCTGAAACCGAACAACTTGATCCTTTACCGAACCAAACTTACTCTATACCATATGAACAGATGAAGTACGTAGATTTTATCATATATAAATAACGCCCTTAATTCAAGTTTGAATTAACGTACACATTGGTGTGTAAAGTGTAACTCACGGATGAATTACATAAAGAGACACTTTAAACTAAAGTGTTTGCAAAAAAATGTACTTTGCAAAACAAATGTACTTTGGGCATGTATATTATCTTTCCTACCCTTAAATAATCTATCTAATTACTTCCTACCCCTAAATCACAATCTCGTTTGCTGTAAAATTAAAAAGATTAGAGAGGATTGCTTGTTTCCAAGCTTGAAGAGCTATGTAAGCATTCCGTAACTTAGGGTTTTCGAAAACCAAAGAAGGATCTACGGTGACTTTCTTGGTTCGCTCAGCGAATTCGAGTAATTGACGGCGTTGAATGTGACGGACTTCGTTATTGGAGAGAACAACCACTACAAGAAAACATGATATATTCCGACGGCCAAAACCGTCGGAAAGCCGTCGGAATAACCCATATTCCGACGGCTTTCCGACGGTTTTGGTCCGTCGTTTCTATCTCGTCGGAAAAAAAAATTCCGTCGGAAATCCGTCGGAAATTCCGACGGATTTCCGACGGAAAAGGATAACTGGAATTCCGTCAGAATTCCGTCGGAACTCCGTCAGTATTTCAAATACCGACGGATTTCCGACGGGTCACATACCGACGGATTTCCGACGGTACAAATACCGACGGATTTCCGACGGTTAACATACCGACGGATTTCCGACGGTAAAAATACCGACGGATTTCCGACGGATAATTTATTTATTAAAAAAAAAATTAATTTAATTAAATAAATTAAAATAAAATTAAATATAATTAAAAATTAGACTAAAATAAAAATAAAAATAAAAAAACAACATTTAAAATTAAGTTTCAATATTTTTAAGAAAATTAAAATATTACATATTATCTATCGGTTACGGAAGAACTCGTTCATCCGTTCTTCCATCTCCCGCATTCGTGCCATCTGCTCTTCCATATCCCGGATTCGTCCCACCTGATCTTCCATTGCCCGAACGCGTTCCACTTGTTCCTGCAAGAGCGTCTGCTGTTCCGCGTAGCGAGCTTCATCTTGTGCGCGTTGGGACTCCAACCCGGTCACCCGCTCGAGAAGCTCGGCATTCTGTGCCCTCAACGCACTATCTGCATGAATGCGGTAAGAGTTGACGGACGTGGCAGAACTGTCTTCCGGGAGGCCAAACACACGACCTCTGTGCTTAGGCGCAACCTACGAAAAAAAATCAATCAGTAAATGTTGTAAGTTGTTTATATTTAAATTTATTTAAAATTTAATTAAAATTTAATTAAAATTGACAGTGTTACTAACCTGATAGGTAAACTCGTTGATCATCTCCAGAGGAACTTCCGTGGAAGGGGGAGTTCCTTCGACGATCGGTTGGGATTGGAGGTACTCCTCACCCAGCTTCTCCACGCTCTCCACGATTTCACGAGCAATGGGATCTTGAATTTCCCCCGTCTTTCTGTTGGTGTGCGCATCTTTGACCAAGTCAAGATGTGACGGACGCACACCGGTCCTCTCCATCTGTTGGCATAGATAATGAAAGAAATATGAGAAGTGTTAGAAATATAAATTTTTGTAAAAATTATAAAATTACGTACCAGTTTCTGAACACGTGACGCTTTGCTCGTCGCACCGAGGTTATGGGTCGCCGGTCCCTTCCCCTTCCGGTCGCTCTTCCGGTTAGACGAGTTCTTTTCGGAGCTTGTTTTTGTCTCCTCCCGCTCCCAATGGGCAAGTAGTCCAGCCCATAATGTTTTGTTAACTTGCAATTTGCGCGGCACTTTTCCCTCTTTGTACCACAAGTCCTTCCATTCGTTTATCTTCAACGAATATTTCCGGGAAGCTTTTTTGTAGAACTCCCGTCGGACCCGGGAAGTCAACTGTGGGTCCCAAGTAAATTCTTGCTGCAAAAAAAAAAACGAACCCATATTAGTATTGACAATTTTAATGAAAATAAAAATCTAAATTACAAAATAGGAATAGAAATCATACCGCAAATTGCCGAAACCAGATCTCCTGGTCTGCCACCGGCATCGAAGTAAATGTGGGATACGGGGAAGTGATCAACGAATTAGTCATTGCGTTGATCGAACTCGTAATCCCGTTTCCCGAAAATTGAAACCTAAACAATATTTAGTTAAATATTTTTTTAAGTTAATATAATCAAATACATTTTTAGTATAAAACTTACCATGTCGTGTTAGGTACCAAGTCGGGATCTAGGCGAGGCAACCTATCCCGTCCAGGTTGCGAAACAAACTCCTCAACGGACATGGCCGTGGGAGCTGAGGGCTGTGTACCTAGTGGAGGAGACGGGTCTTGGGATTCCGGAAAGCTACTATCTGGGATTTGCGACTGACTCCCTCCCCTACTGGAAGTACCGGATCCAGTAGAGTGATGAAATCGGCCATAGTCCCTACGATTTCCAAAATGTTTACATACCGTTGACATTTACTTACATATATAAATATAAATTCTGATATTAAATTTTTTATAGTAAATTGATATTTTGAGAAGTAGGGATTTTGGAATTTCGAGATTAATTTTTGGAATTTCAGGATTTCATAAATTAAGTTTTAGGGAGTTAGGGATTTTGGAAAATTGAGATTTCTCTAAATAGGTATTTAGGGATATTTGGATTATGGATTTCAGATATTAACATTTACGAATTTACAGATTTAGAAAATTTTTGGGTTGTCAGATTTTTAACATTTACGAATTTTTAGATATTTACGATTTTTCCCTAATTTGGGATTTTGTAATTTAAACAAATAAAAAATTTAGTAAAATTTCAACAACTTAGAATTTTACTAATATTTTTATATTATAAATATTTATAATTTTACAAAAATAAATAATTTTATACATATTTTTCTAAATTTTATAAACCCGTACATTTCTACATTTCTATTGATTTTTAACAACCTAAATCTAACAAATTCACAAAATTCTCTAAATTCCCTAAATCACAAAATTTACAAAATATAAAATTTTTCAAACATACTAAACCCGTACATTTCTACATTTCTATTGATTTTTAACAATCTAAATCTAACAAATTCACAAAATTCTCTAAATTCCCTAAATCACAAATTTCCAAAAAAAAACTTCGAAAAACTTACATTGGATTGATGATAATGTGATAGAGATTGAGATTGTGGATGGATATGTTGATTCCGGCGTGTTTCCGAGAGGATCGATCGAATTCCGGCGATTTTATGTTTTTTTTTCGACTTTTCGTTCTGTCATCGCGAGGAAGAAGACGGTGGTTTTTATTGCAGGTGACCGACGGATTTCCGACGGACACCGACGGAATTTCCGACGGACGTTAATTCCGTCGGAATACTGCCTGTTTTCTTCATGTTAACATGAGAATAGATCGAGAGGGAGTGAGAGAGACTAAGGACAAGGAAGAAGAAGAAGAGAAGAAGGAGGAAGGTTTGGGTCGCCGTCGTCTTCTTCATTTTACTACACAAGACATCTGAGTGTGGGAGTGGCAAAAGAGTGAAAATTCGAAGAAGAAGCGAGGGTAAAATGGAAAATATGTTCTTATCCCATAATTGTTCCTTTGTGTCCATGGTAACCTATCCATAATTACATGTCCACAAAGCACATGTATTAGCTTGACCATTCAAACTTTGATTAATATCAGAATTACTTGATTCTGATTAATGTCTTAATTTCAAAGATGTCAAATTCGTTTGAACGAAATCCACAAAACTACATGTCCATTGAAAAATGTGAATTAAAACACTAGTGTATGATAATGAAACACAAAAAGGTGAATAAAACACACACTATGAAAGAACTAATCATAAAACTCTAAATATGAATCACTCATTACATTAATCATAAATCATTCTTTACGTTTACACATTAGTACTAACCATAAAATATTGACCATGAATCATTGGCCATGAACCATTGACCATGAAAACATTGTGTTGTTCATAAGGTCACACATCTCATGGACACAATGTCGTGGATGAGGATCGATGGACATAATGGGATGGATCATATCCAACCTACTCGTAGATACGGATTGGTGAACAAAATGGGATGGGATCGTATCCATGACAATAGATCAAAGTTTGTTTTGAATTTTCTGAGAAAAAGTTACCCATGGGAGTGTGATTGCATTAACTTTTTCTCAGAAAATTCGAAACAAACTTTGATCTATTGTCATGGATAAAATCCCATCCCATTCTGTTCACCAATCCGTATCCACGAGTAGGTTGGATACGATCCATCCCATTATGTCCATCGATCCTCATCCACGACATTGTGTCCATGAGACAAAAATCTTTTCTGGGTTAGTCGAAACCATATTTCTCTAAATATCAGCGGTGGAATAACCGGCTCCCGTCTCCTCCGGTACAAAACAAAATTTGTCATCCACTGAATGACCATCCACGCGGGATCATCCATTTTTCTTTGAGGCATTTTCCCGAACACCTTGTGTGCGTTTTGTCAATCCTTTGGAATCTTCTCGAAAAAAAAATTGATTTGAAATCTGGTGGTGGTGGAGTAGAAGAAGAAGAAGAGAAGAAGGAGAAGGAGAAGGAGAATTGGAGAAGGAGAAGAAGGGCAAATTAGTCCGAAAATGCCTCGTTTTCTTCCCAAAGTCCCTCTCCCTTGCAAAGTACCTATATTTGTAAAGAGTTTGTGGCAAAATGCCTTAAACTGCAAACGACCCATAACTCACAATGCCACAAATGCCCCAAAAATGTAGAATTAAGCGTGACATTTGATTTAATCGGTTCTCAGTAGTAGTGAAGATTTTATATATTTCTTTATCTGTTAAATGATGTTTTTGTTTGACTTCGATTCCATGTCTTTAGTAAGATATTGAGGAATGTTATATATTTTCTTAAAACACATGTGAAAATGTAAACAGTTTGAGAAAACCATAAGATTATTTACAACTAGAGCAACAAAAACCATGACCAATGACCTGTTTAAATTCTTTAAACCATAAGATTCTCTTCTCAGGAAAGTTGCTGCCCAAACTTTGGTGTTCCACATTTGGAAGCAAAGAAACAACATTCTGCACAACGACATTACGATTCCACCTTAGACTGTTTTTCGAATCATCGACAGAGAGATCATCAATATCATCAACTCAAGAAGACACAAAAAGCGTTGGAAAGACCTAATGCTCTTGTGGATCAAATAGAACATCTCTTTCATTGTTCTCATCACTAATGTAACCTTGTTTTAAAGCTTTTTTTGCCAAGGTTTCATTCTCTTTAGGTAACAGTTCTTTGTAATACCTCAAAACTTCATTTATAAATGATATTTACATTCTTAGCAAAAAAAAAAAAAAAAAAATCTCTAATATCGATTTAACAAAAAATGACCTTAATTAAGTAGCAATTGATCAAGTTAAAAACCAAGGGGAAAAGTGCGTCTTTACACTGCAAATAAGAAAAATTAATTTAGAGGCATTACACGGATGAAGAAGACTGTGTCTTGACCTGACCTAAAGATTTGAGAATGGCACATTAATTTTAAAGTTTGTATTAGTAGTATTTGACAAGGACACAATGTAATAATCTACTAGTAGAGATAAACTCTGATGGTTATTACTATTTTGAAAATGTTGAATTTATGAATGAACAAGAAACATTAAATAAATGTGGAAAAAGAAAAAGAAAAAAACTTTAACAAAAAAAAAAAAGAAAAAGAAAAAATGAAAAGCAAAACTTGAGGGGTCCTAAAAGGAATGTTTCAAGAGAGGAAAAAACCAAAATTGAGCTACCTAACAAATAGTTTGGAGAAAGTGAGACAAAATGGTCGGTAGTGTTGTTGTTGATGGTTATGATGACCAGTGAGTTTGTATATATATATATATGACATAGACAAGAATGGGACCGTGAATTTTAAATAGTAGCATATGTTTTTTTGTTTGTTTGGTTGTGTATTAAAAAAAGAAGAAGATGGTAAAAATAACATTTGATTTCTAAGAGTATGTGCAATGCTAAATACATGTTTTGTGTTCTTAACACATATTTTATTATTATTTTAAGAATACTAAATATCTGTAGAAAACGAGACAAATTCAACGCAGACAAAACCGGACTTCTCCACATAAACTTTTCAATACCCAATTGTTTCTCTTCTATAATTAGACTTTCTCAGATTATAATCTCACAACAAAGAACAAGACGAAGAACGAGTCTAAAGAACTCGAAGTTGGAAGAAAATGGAGAACAACAACAACAACGAGAAGAAGAAAGTTGCAAGCCAATCATCTTTCTTTAGGCTACGTAGCCCAAGCTGATCTCACCGATCTCAAATCAACCGTCGAATCATACATCTAACCAGGAAACACCGGTCTCAATTTCGACGATTTCTCTTCACTTCACAAAACACTCGACGATTCGTTCTTCGGCGGCGCCGGAGAACACGATTATTCCTCACCGGAATCCGCCGCTGCAGACGAGTCTGATCTCGCGGAGGCGTTTAAGGTTTTCAATGAGAACGGTGATGGGTTTATCTCTGCTAGGGAGTTACAAGCTGTTCTGAAGAAACTTGGTATGCCTCAAGGTGGTGAAATGGAGAGAGTGGAGAAGTTGATCGTTTCTGAATAATAATCTAACACCTGTCCACTAAAATTTATCTTAATTAAGAAAAGTTTTTTCTATTAATAACTATTTATCAATTAAATTAAATAAAAAAAAATCCTAAGAACATAGATTAAGAACATGCCTTGTACATGCTCTAAGGTTTGACTTCCTGGCCTAAAGAATTGGGAATGACACATTTTAAGTTTATATTATTAGTAATTTTTTTTTTTAGTCGGCTACCTTATAGTTTTATTAAGGGACAATTAGGTAGATAACTATAAAACAAAGTAATATTGGACATCTAACTACGTTGACAAAAACCAAAGTAAAACGTATTGACTTCGTGTGTAATAAGACGAAAATGTCCTCACCACTACGATCGCCCACTTGCTGTTAGGCGGGAGAAACAAGATTCTGCAAGATTTTTTAGAGAGCTAAGTAGCTTACTATTGAAGGTTTAGGTGAAACGTGTCACTCTAATTACCACAAAAAAATGGTGACTCATCTCGTCGAAGTGAATGAGGAAATATTACGCAGATTTTGTTTGGAGGGAGAGATGGATATGTGTTAGTATATTTGTATAGGTTAGATATTTTTATGGAGTAGTATATATATCTTAACCGTGGGGGCGGAGTTAATGCCATTGAGAAGCTTCACGAACACAAAAAACAAAACATTTAAGCGCAAGTAAAAAGTCAGTCCCAAGTATAAAATCTCCCCCTGTCCTTTTATTCCCGACAATTTTAATGCAGATTGAAGTTAGAGTCGTCTTTATCTTCCATTTTTTGCTTCGAAAGTAATCTGTAAATTTATCTATCATCCAATCATTTGTTGTGGTCGTCACCCTAATTTCCAGTATTTAATAGCAGTCGGACAACTCGTTTTATCTTGTTTCATCTTGTTTTCACTTTAACTCTTTGTTTAGATCTGAATATTAAACTCATACGGTTCAAATCTTTTAAAAAGCCCAGATCTGGTTTGCGATACGATTACCGCTTTTATTCCTGTTATATTTCAAGTTTAAACATGGGAGAGATTTACATTACTGGAATATGTAACCAGATCTATATCAAAGTACATGTATCCAGATCTGCAAACTTATGAAACCAATTACTATTATACTTCACTGTCATATATGGTATCACAGGTTTGAAGAAGGGATATGGTTCAGATATGTGAGAATAAACACATAGGCTACAAATAAGCTTAAATAAGTTCGTCTGATTATTCCCATATGTATTCAATAGTGAGAGAAGATAAAAAAAAAATTATCCGTTATACTTGTTTGTAATCTAACCAAATTTTTTTACCCGGAACAATATATAATTCTATCTGTTAAAAAATTTGTTTGCAGCACAAAAATAATTTGCGATAAAGACATTTTGTAACGCAATATTTGATTTCATCACTCGCAGGCAATGGGGAAAATGGTGAAGCTTGTCAGAGGAACGTGGAAAAAGAATGGCATCGGAGAATGGAACCTTGAATTGATCCCAACAGAGGCTACTTATGGAGTGATGGTACAAGAAAATCAAAGTTTTGAATCTCTAGTTGGAATGATCAGGGAACGATATCTCTTGCCGCAAGCAATGGCCGTTGCTTTAACTTTCCAGTTCCCTGACTGGATGTTGGCTACAGAGTTGAAGCGGACTCCTCCTGTGGATATATCCAACGACAAAGACGTGGAGTTGTTCATGGCACTAAGATCCGAGTTCTCTGATATCGCAATATGTGTAACGGTCGGGGCGTACAACGTTGGTTGGTACCGTTTCATAAGGCGCTCGCCAACTGAACCAGGTGGAAGTACTTTTGGAGAAGTTTCCAATATCGTGCCAACCGATGATAGACAATTCCGCGGTAATACCCCTATTCCATGCACTACTGATTTAACCTCTGGTTACTCATTTGAAATAATTAATGATAAGCTGATGTTTTCAATTCTAGGGCAAGGCTACGTCCAAGCAAGTGAAAAAGTCCTTAATGAAATCTACAATTCTGACGAGGTTGCAAAGTTGAGTGCTTCGACCCCTGCTAACCCCACTTTGATCATCACAGCTGTCCCAACCACGGATCCCCAGTTATCTGATGATTGTGATGGATCATCTACCGGTTCTTCAGACGATATTGGGGTTTTGGATGGTTGTGAAATAATGCCAAAAAACAAAGCGGTTATGATTGACGAGGATCTAGATATGTTGGAGGAATCTGTGCGTTTCCCCTCACCTACGCCTAGGCCACCTAGACCTGTTACTGGAGGTAGGATCAATATAATTGTATATTAATTGTTAGGCATGGACTGGTGATTTCGAAACTAACGAGCTATACTTGTGAATTTTTAGTGCTCCGTCCGGCAAACCCTGATAAAGGAAAGGGGATAATGTTGGAAGATGAAGCAAATAGCAGGCCAATTCTGGGCCTTACAATGGGCCCAATTAGAGTCGGAGTGCCAGAAAAGGCCAAAGCAGCTCCTACGGAAAGCGACAGCTCGTCTGATGAAAGCATCTTCTTGGGTGGGTGTAAAATTGGTTAATACTTTAACCGGTTAAAAAATAATATAATCGGGTTATTTAAAATTTTAGCCGTGTGCTTTTGGGAACATGTTTGGTTAAAATGTCAAATACTCGGGTATGTAACATATGTGAAACTGTTAGTTGGCTGTAATGTAATATGACTTTGTGTTTTTTGAAGAAACGGGTTCTGATGATAAATTATGTTTTGAAAAATAAAGGTGATGGGACTGTTAAGCAAGATGATCTATTCGTCGGAATGATATTCAAGGAGCGTGACGCTTTCAAACTGCATATGGCATTGTATGCTCTCAACAACAAGTTCAATTTCCGCAACGAGAGATCAACACCTTGTATGATGCTTTTGAAATGCAGTGGAGCCATCTGCCCATGGCGTGTATATGCAGTCAAACATCCAGATTCTGAGCTATATGAAATACGACGAGCAAATTTTACTCATTGTTGCACTATTGATGAACGATTGAGTTTTCATAAGCAAGCAACAACCACGGTCATCGGGAACATTATCAAAAGTAAATATCGGGGACAAGGTGCTGGTCCGCGCCCAGGCGAACTAAGAGAAATAATGCGGTCTGAGCACTGGGTCCAGATTTCGTACTGGAAGGCTTGGCGATCAAGGGAGATTGCTTTGGACTACACAAAGGGTTCGTCGTTAAATTCTTACACGCTTCTCCCAGCCTACCTACAGCAAATGGCCATTGCAAACCCACAATCTATAGTGGCGGTTGAGACGGTATACCATCAGGAGGTTGGACACAGATTTAAATATCTTTTTTTCGCACTGGGTGCTTCTGTGATGGGGTACAAATATATGCGCAAAGTTGTGGTTATCGACGGAACTCATCTAAAAGCGAAGTATGCGGGTTGTCTTATAACAGCATGCACGGAGGACGGTAATCGCCAAATCTATCCCCTAGCCTTCGCTATAGTGGACAGCGAAAACGATGCATCATACGAGTGGTTCTTCCGTAAGTTAGCAGAGATTATACCAGTAGACTTGAATGTTGTCTTCATATCAGATAGACACTCCTCCGTCTACTATGGGCTAAGGAAGGTAATTTATTTTTTATCTTTTAAATCAACGTATTCCCGTTAAAAACCAAAATTTATTCTAACAGACCATCTAATTCAACCAGGTTTACCCAAATGCGAAACATTGCGCTTGCATAGTTCACCTACAAAGGAACATCAATACACTGTTCAAGAAAAAGCATCTATGCTACCTGGTAGGGAAAGCAGCTCGGGCGTATACAATTCAAGCCTTTGACAAGGCTTTCAATGAGATCGTAAAGATAGACATGACCTGTGCGGACTACCTTCTTGGCATCGGTTTAGAGCATTGGGCTAGGTCTCATTTCCCAGGGGATCGTTACAACTACATGACTAGCAACATCGCGGAGTCCTGGAACGCGGTATTAAGAGAGGCGCGATGCTTTCCAATTATTTCACTTGTGGAGTACATACGGTCAACATTAATGACTTGGTTTTCATGTCGGAGAGAGGCAGCCGAAGCAGAGACCACCACTGTGACCCCCAAAGTGCAGCAAATGATGGCAAACAGGTTTGAAATGTCAACGGGATTTGGTGTGCTGAAGATAAACCCAAATGAATACGAAGTGCGCAACAACGAAGGTGCTACGTTCCATGTTAATCTGCACAAAAAAACATGTACATGCTGTGAATTCCAATTGCTGTCAATCCCCTGTAGTCATGCAATAGCTGCTGCGGGCCATTCAAATAAGAGAGTAGATTCCCTAGTGGCTGTGGAATATACAACAACAAATTGGAGAAATTCGTATGAGGGAAACATAAATCCGGTGAATGAGTTCAGGACTACAGCAGAGTTAGCCGACGGTCTGACAGAGATCCATCTACATCCACCAGCGACCCGTCGTCCAGCCGGAAGACCTCGTAAAACAAGAATCTTCTCACGAGGAGAGATTCGAGTAAGTAAATGTTTGGTTAGTTAATTAAATTAGTAACAGTTAAGTATGAACTAAAATCAGTAAATTAACAATCTTTATTATCCAGGGCAGTATTCGGAGGAAGTCGAGGATTTGTGGCCGGTGCGGTGGATTAGGCCACAACCGAGCAACGTGTAAGATGCCAATAACTTAAAGGGCCCAACCATTGGGCTTGTGGAGGGGCAACGTTTATGAAGTTTGAAGTCTTTTCGTTGTTGTGTTGAATAAAGGTTGTTCTGGGTCAGCCTATAACCGGTTTTATGTAAGATAGTAGTATGTAACCCAGACCATGGCTTGGGCTTAGGTTGTATTTTTAGTGAATGCCCACTGCCAAATAAGGTTGCCCCCCACGTTTGTAAAATAAGTAATCTCTAAGAACTAAAAATGGAATCCTATGTAAGAAAAAAAGATGTTTCAACTGAGATTACACGAGAAAATGAAGAATTAAAGACTACTGTGAGTGGATATGAAAAAGACCTAGAAGCAATCAAAATTGTTGTCCATGGTTATGAGAAAGAATTGTATACCATCAAGAACATGCTCGTATGCGGACTCGGCATGTTCATCTTCTACTATTTCTTCTCGGCTTAGTTAACTTACTAATATTGAACATGCTAACTTATTTGTGCTACTGTGCTATTCTTGTTCCAATTCTTGTTTGTGCTAATCTTATTTGTGCTTTTACACCCTTCTATTTTTGATTGGAAGGAGACAGGGGGTTATGTGGATGCAAATCATAACCGGTTAACTATTAAACAAAACATGTTCATAAGGAACACACTTTACAATTAAATATTAAAAATTAGAGACTTCAGATGCCCTAACCAATAACCGGTTACAATTACAGTTGGATCAAATAACATTTATCATTAAATGCATTAAGATTTTTGGTACCCGCTAACAACAACACTTAACCAGTAACAACAAGCTAAATAACCGGCTAGAAATAAAGTTTGATCCGATAACATTTACCCACGCTGATACAAAAAAAGGGTCGTCTTGGTGTTCTAACCCAATGGGGAAAACGAAAAGTCAAACTACAAGGATAAGTCAAACGATAAGTCTACCCCTTGAAACATAACAAGGGTTTTAAATTCAAATCAATCCGAGTACAGAACCTCACCATGCGTTTCGAAAAACATAACCGGTTAACTATTACACATAACATGTTCATAAGGAACACAGTTTACAATTAAATATTAAAATTTAGAGACTTCAGATGCCCAAAAAAATAACCGGTTACAATTAAAGTTGGATCAAATAACATTTACCCTTAAATGCATTAATATTTTTCGTACCCGCTAACAACAACACTTAACCAGTAACAACAAACTTAATAACCGGCTAGAAATAAAGTTGGATCCGATAACATTTACCCACACTGATACAAAAAAAGGTGTTCTTGGTGTTCTAACCCAATGGGGAAAATGAAAAGTCAAACTACAAGGATAAGTCAAACGATAAGTCTACCCCTTGAAACATAACAAGGGTTTTAAATTCAATCAATCCGAGTACAGAAACTCACCATGCGTTTCGAAAAACACAACTGCCAGTTTCTGCGCTTCAGCCGCAACTGACAGGGGGTTATGTGGATGCAAATCATAAGCGGTTACCTATTGATATATCATGGTTTTTACCCATTTTCAACCATGATATAAGTCCTTTTTATAGAGTCTGTTTGGTATTTTCCTATTGTTTTAGAGTCCTTGTAGGTCAATGATCGATTGGAGCATATTGGGAGCTTTTGGAGTATTTTGGAACATCGAGGAAAGAAGAGCTGAAGTTATCAAGTCGGAGTCGAGTTTTCAAGCATGTGTCGATCGACATGGACATGTGTGTCGATCGACACACATATATCTGACGAGAAGAGAAGAATTTCCTCTTGGGCCCATGAAGCCCAGAAGTTTCCAGAAAGGCCCAGTCCGATTTTGCCTACTTGTATATATAGTTTTACTTAGGTTTTTATGTGAAACAATCTTGGATTTTATTGAGACTTGAGAGAGGGAGAGTTTTCCAGAGAGATTTCAGAGTTTCTCAGATCTTCAGCATAAAACCCTCTGTATCTCTAACTCTATCTTTTATGCAATTTATATCATTCATAATGTTTATTGCATCTATGTCTGAGTAGTTTGCTTGTTAGGTTGTGGGTAATTCTAGGGTTTTGATGAGAAATTGTTAGGACTGAAAATCTGTTAGGGTTTATCTTCTGGTTCTTCATCTAGATTGTTTATAATGCTGGATCTAGCCTGTACACCTAGAATCTAGATCTTAGGTTGTTTAATAGACACGAAAGTGTTATTAATAACTTGAACTAGTCTTAGATGAGCAGAATTACCTCTTCGCAAAGAAATTTGGTTTAGGAATTCTGTGAGCAATTAAACTTGAACTATAAAGCTTGATTTAATTCTCTAGGTTCACAAAGAAATTTGGGATTTAGGAATCTAATCATAGATAGTCTCTGCAACGACAGTTGATTGGCTTTACATTAGTGTTTATGTTCTAGAACGGTACTTAACAAAACCTAACGTTTTTTATCTCTGTGTCGATCGACACGGATACCTGTGTCGATCGACACGAATCAGTTTCAAATCATACCTGAAGAATTACCCATCACCTAGCTTTTGTCTCATTGATTTCCTAGATCATTTATCACTATTTACTTGTTTAGTTATTTTATTTCATTCATACATATTTGCTTAGCCTAATTCGAACTCTATAGTTGATTGCGTGAATCTTTTCCCTGTGGATTCGATCCCTAAGTACTACATCGATCTCTTAATTTGAGAGAGTAGCTCAGGGTAAATTTGAGCATATCAAATTTTGGCGCCGTTGCCGGGGACTCGATATTACCAATCGATTTGTGTTAGTAGAATTTTGTCTAAGTTTTTATTTTTCTTTATTTTACTTACTTTTTCTTTTCTTTGTTTTGTTTTGAGTGTTTCAGGATGGTTCATCCGTTAGTGCTTATCAGAGGTGATGATGGGTTCTATCAGGACACTGAGGGTCGCAGGCGTAACGCTCAGGGTCAGCGACTGGATGAGAATGGGGCTGTGATCCAAGAGGACCAGCAGGTCGTGCAGAGACAAGAGCCAGCAGCTGCTGCGCGTGGGCGTACTCTGGGAGAGTACAACAGGCCTGATGAGTTCTATGCCAACAGGGCTGCGATTCGCCCTCCTGCGTTCCAGAGGAGTGATTTTGAGCTAAAGCCAGCCTACTTCTCACTAGTTGCTCAGCACCCATTCCATGGCCTATCTTCTGAGCACCCCATGGATCACATTGAGAGGTTCGAGGACCTAGCATCCAGCATCAAGGCTAATAGAGTTTCAAGCGACTACCTTTTTTGCAAGTTGTTCCCATACTCCCTTAGTGGAGAAGCATCCTACTGGCTGAAGCAGTTGGAGCCTGGATCGCTAACCACTTGGGAGGACACCAAGAACGCTTTCCTCAACAACTTCTTCGATGAGGCGAGATCAGAGGATCTGAGGACCAAGATCTCTACTTTCAAGCAGGGTCATACTGAGGCATTCAAGGATTCTTGGGTGCGATTCAAGGCTTACCAGAGAGATTGTCCTCATCACGGGTTTAGTAATGTTCAGCTGTTGGGCATTTTCTTCAGAGGGATTGACTGGAGGTATCAGGTGGCCCTCGATTCAGCTAGCAATGGGAATTTCAACACCAGGTATCCGGAAGATGCACTGATTCTCATTGATAACTTGGCGTCTAGCAACAGTGCAAAGAATGCAGACTTCGAGAGGAAAAAGCTGGGGGGAGACGTGGATGGTAGCCAAATCGCTGAGGTTAGGGCTAAGCTGGATTCTGTACACAATCTGCTAGTAGAGAAGGATGTCAACTACATTGGTGGGGCTGGCTATCAGGGTCAAAGGTTTGGGAATCAGCAAGGGTTTCAGAAGCCGTTTCAGAGCAACTACCAGAGGAACTATGGTTCTTCGTCTTACCAGACACCTCCTGCTCAGGCTACAGATAGTGAGATGAAATCCATGCTAGAGCAGATCCTAGAGGGTCAACAGAAGATGACCGTGAGCTTTAATGGGAAGATGGATGCCATGTACCAGGATCTGAATGGAAAAATTGAGGCCATCAATCTACACATAAAGAAGCTGGACACTCAGGTAGCCCAAACGGCGGAGTCGGTAAAAAAGCAAGAAGGATTCCTACTGGCTAAGACTGAGGTAAACCCAAGGCTCCATGTCAATGCCATCACTGTGGGGGATAGGAAAGAGGTGTTTGAAGCTTGTGGAAAGGATCCAGAGGAGGTAGAAGTCGTGGAGCTTGATGAAAACACGATTTTGGGGACAGATGAGATCCTGTCGATCGACAGGACCGGTATGTGTCGATCGACAGAATGTTACGCACTGGGTGACACATCTGACAGGAAGTCTCCTGTCGATCGACACACATCTTATGTCGATCGACACGCTGCCCAGAACAGCCCACCTTTTTCAAAACCATCAGTCAAGGCAGAGGAAAGGGTCTACAAGCCCAAGCTTCCGTATCCACGAGCTGTTAGCATCAGATCACCAGAGGAAAAGGGGAGACATGCTCAACCACAGCTAAGGAGTTTGCAAAAGATAACACATACAGGGATGTTCATGGTTCCTTGCTCAATCAAAGGTATGAAATTTAAAAATTCTCTTTGTGACACTGGGGCTAACGTAAATGTTATGTCTGAGTCAGTGGCAAGGAAGCTAGGGATTAAGGATCTGCAACCTTCGAAGATCTCTATCACACTGCCAGATTCTTCCTCACCACGTTCGAAAGGGTTCATTCCTGACTTGATGCTTCAAGTAGGAGATTGTCTAGTTCCGGTGGATTTTCACCTTATGGAGACGAAGGATGATAAGGAAAGACCGTTGATCCTGGGGTCATCATTCCTTGCCACAGTGGGTGCGATTGTGGATTTTCCCAATCAGAGAATCTCTTTCTCCAAGATCAACAAGGATGTCTTCTACCCCTCAGCTCGGTTTGAGAAGAACTCTTGTCTGACTGTCACAAATGAAGAAGAGTCGAGTTCAGACCTTGGAGATGACACGAAGACGATCCTCTGTGCACCACCCTTGACTTCTCCACCCTCTTTGAGCTCTAATGGAGACTTGGCTGAACCCAAAGTGAAGCGAAAGAAACGATCCACACCTTTCTCCAAGTTCCGAATCATCATCCCCTTCGAGCTGAGGGAGAAAGGAGAGGCAATGCTTCAAGAGATGTTGAACACCACCATGAAGCTTTTTCCTGGTATTGTTCCTTGGATGCCTGGAGCTGGAGAGCGATCAAATGCAAGGCTATTAAAGGATGAGGGAGACAAAAGACCCCTCAAAGATCCACCAAAAGCCTGAGTCCTGACACAGTCAAGCTAATGACTGAAAACAAGCGCTTAGTGGGAGGCAACCCACTTGTAAGTTTTTCTATTTTATATCTTATTTTCTTTTGAGTCAGTTAGTCTATGGATTTCTTAGGAGCTTGAACTTTATCATCTTAAGGATTTGCATTGTGTGTTTTCTTCTTTGATCGTGTTTGTTGAGTGATGCAGAAAACTTGCAGTCTGCGACAGTGAGGTATCTGTCGATCGACAGGGATACCTGTGTCGATCGACATGACCTTCAGTTTTCAAAATTCTCGACATCACAATGATCCGATCCCTCAGACCTCGTGTCGATCGATGTGACTTTCTTGTGTCGATCGACAGGTCCCCACAATGGTAAATCTCGTTCTTTTCAATCAAGTTCAATTTTCCTTTGATTCTTTTTGCCAACTTCGGGCTTGACAACACTGGGGACAGTGTTGGTTAAGTCTGGGGGAGGAAACTACTAACGTGTTTTCATTTGTTTTGGTTGATTTTGAGTCAAATTTTTGTTTTTATTGAGTCAAAACTAGTTAGGAACAACCCTTCTTTTGGTTTAGTGGAGTGTCTTTTTCAGCATGTGACCATTCTTCCAGAATCAGTTTCAGAGTTAGACTAATGGAAAATCCTAGGATTGACCAGTTGACTGGAGACGTCTGCTACTTCCGGTATAATCCGACAAGTCAGAGCTACTGCACGGATCTCTTTGTGATTGATGTCCATAGGGCTTGACTCCTCATTCATACCTGACAAGTGCAACCCCCGTTGAAAGTAATGGTACTCATCTCCCTCTATTCATCTAAGAAAAAAATCATTTGTGTTAGGATTGGGGTGAAATGATAGCTCCTGAGTATAAGACGAGGAATAAAATCCGGTGAGTCTGTACTCAAGAGGTGATCACCCAGCTCAAAAGCAGCAGTCTGAGTCCTGTAAAACGGATAAAGAAGACGAGCAATCTCACGAGCCTGTCTCCTCACAAGGAACAATAGTAGTGAGTCACGACCCTGTCTCCTAACAAGGAACAACATTAGTGAAATATGCACTGCTTTGAGTTCAGCAATCATAAAAAATTAGGAATAGAAAACAAAATAAGTCTGGGGGAAAGGAGAAATACCAAGTGTTGTATAGGTTGATTTGTCATGGTATAGTCTGGGAATGAGTCTAGAAGGTTCTTGGCATTGAGAACATTGAGACGAAGCTATGAAGTCTAACGGATTATGCTGTGAAGTTGTGGATGAATTTGGAAGGCTGCGAATGTCTGCAGAGAAGTACATGGTTGTCTGATTCTAGTTGGTTCTGGATTATGTGGTTCACTAGATGGAAGGGTCGGTTCATTGCTCCAAGGGAAGGTAAGTTTCTGTGTTTTCAAACCTCTTTCACATTCTTGGTTTATGTTTTGCTTGAGGGCAAGCAAAGACTAAGTCTGGGGGAGTTGATATATCATGGTTTTTACCCATTTTCAACCATGATATAAGTCCTTTTTATAGAGTCTGTTTGGTATTTTCCTATTGTTTTAGAGTCCTTGTAGGTCAATGATCGATTGGAGCATATTGGGAGCTTTTGGAGTATTTTGGAACATCGAGGAAAGAAGAGCTGAAGTTATCAAGTCGGAGTCGAGTTTTCAAGCATGTGTCGATCGACATGGACATGTGTGTCGATCGACACACATATATCTGACGAGAAGAGAAGAATTTCCTCTTGGGCCCATGAAGCCCAGAAGTTTCCAGAAAGGCCCAGTCCGATTTTGCCTACTTGTATATATAGTTTTACTTAGGTTTTTATGTGAAACAATCTTGGATTTTATTGAGACTTGAGAGAGGGAGAGTTTTCCAGAGAGATTTCAGAGTTTCTCAGATCTTCAGCATAAAACCCTCTGTATCTCTAACTCTATCTTTTATGCAATTTATATCATTCATAATGTTTATTGCATCTATGTCTGAGTAGTTTGCTTGTTAGGTTGTGGGTAATTCTAGGGTTTTGATGAGAAATTGTTAGGACTGAAAATCTGTTAGGGTTTATCTTCTGGTTCTTCATCTAGATTGTTTATAATGCTGGATCTAGCCTGTACACCTAGAATCTAGATCTTAGGTTGTTTAATAGACACGAAAGTGTTATTAATAACTTGAACTAGTCTTAGATGAGCAGAATTACCTCTTCGCAAAGAAATTTGGTTTAGGAATTCTGTGAGCAATTAAACTTGAACTATAAAGCTTGATTTAATTCTCTAGGTTCACAAAGAAATTTGGGATTTAGGAATCTAATCATAGATAGTCTCTGCAACGACAGTTGATTGGCTTTACATTAGTGTTTATGTTCTAGAACGGTACTTAACAAAACCTAACGTTTTTTATCTCTGTGTCGATCGACACGGATACCTGTGTCGATCGACACGAATCAGTTTCAAATCATACCTGAAGAATTACCCATCACCTAGCTTTTGTCTCATTGATTTCCTAGATCATTTATCACTATTTACTTGTTTAGTTATTTTATTTCATTCATACATATTTGCTTAGCCTAATTCGAACTCTATAGTTGATTGCGTGAATCTTTTCCCTGTGGATTCGATCCCTAAGTACTACATCGATCTCTTAATTTGAGAGAGTAGCTCAGGGTAAATTTGAGCATATCACCTATTAAACAAAACATGTTCATAAGGAACACACTTTACAATTAAATATTAAAAATTATAGACTTCATATGCCCTAAACAATAACCGGTTACAATTAAAGTTTGATCAAATAACATTTAACATTAAATGCATTACTATTTTTCATACCCCGCTAACAACAACACTTAAGCAGTAACAACAAACTTAATAACCGGCTAGAAATAAAGTTGGATCCGATAACATTTACCCACGCTGATACAAAAAAAGGTGTTCTTGGTGTTCTAACCCAATGGGGAAAACGAAAAGTCAAACTACAAGGATAAGTCAAACGATAAGTCTACCCCTTGAAACATAACAAGGGTTTTAAATTCAATCAATCCGAGTACAGAACCTCACCATGCGTTTCGAAAAACACAACTGCCAGTTTCTGCGCTTCAGCCGCAATGAACTCTGGGTGGAGCTGTTTGCAAGCTTCAACACCTCCAATTGCGGGATCCCTTTCACCCTCTCAAATGTGAGATACTTAACACCTCTACCCGTAATCTGGTTGACAATAAAAGGTATCATCTGCGCAATGGGGGAGAACTCCTTCCTAATCATCACTTCCGACCGTAAACCAAGGTTGCAGTCCAGTATTAAAAAGCTTTGCGCCGGCAGGTCAACACAAACACCAACCCAATGTAACTTGTCAAAGTTAAAGGGGAAATATAGATGGTTTGGTATAACTCCTTCCTGGTTTGGCAGCTGAAACAAATGCAGAATGTTCTTCGGAAAAGAGAACTTCCCTTTAGAAGGTGCAGAAGAAAATTTGCAAAAGATTTTCAACAACGCAGGTGCAAACTTGGAATCTAGGAAGAATGATTTCCCCTCCTCAGCATGTATTGCGCACTGGTCATATATAACCCTAGTATGATGCATCAAAGCATCAACCACCTGAAAAAGAAGCTAAAAGTTAGACAGTATACACCTGGGTAAACGGTTAAAAAAAAGGGTGATACTAAAAAGATTAAAAAAATAGTTTTACATCTTACCTTAACAGGGAGTTGCTTCAGCCTATGGCCAACGTCTACAATATCTTTAACAGTTACTGCGGGGGAGTTATTAATCTTTATCGTGCTACATTTGAAAAGATGGAAAAAATTAAGGTCACCATTAAAGCAAAATTAGTAATTGTTTAGAAAAGGAATGTAACTTTTTTTGACATTACTAAGATTTAGGAATCTTGGTTGCAAGCAGCCCAAACTTCTCAGCGTAATCAACAGATGGATCAGCCCCGCAAACAGTTAACCAAGGAGATTTAGAAAGCTTCACCGTTCTCTGATCACACTGGTAGTTATCAATTAAGTTAGCAGGGAAAGTTTTCTGCCTTTTACTTACACGTCTAGTTAAACCACCATTTACTTCATCACCCGTTTCACAATCCTATAAGAAAAAATGTTGAGAATTATAACACGGTTACGAATTAGGTTAGAGGGCTACAATTAAAAATATCCAGCCAACCGATCAGTTAACAGCCTATGTAAAAAAAAAAGGGGCAATTTTACCTCGGACGCACTAGCACCCAGCTCTTCTGCACTTCCATTGTTACAAGCTTGGGCCCCAGGTTTCACCAACGGATCCAACACAGGGCCAGTGTCGCCTTTTGACTGATACATAAACAAAAAACGGTTATAAATTATATTAGAGGGATACAATTAAAACTAACTATCCAAGAATTCAGTTACCGGAAATTATAATATTAACCCAGAATAGTACCATAGTTATCCTGCTACAATTAAAAATAACCACCCCAGAAATCAAACAACAACATATATTAATATTATAAAAAACATTGCCTTATCAGCCGTAAAGTTGGTGCCACGTGTGACCCCATCTAACGCCCCCAGAACAGAAGCAATAGTTCCCGTAGCAACATCAGAAGCAATAGTTTTCTGCCTTTTACTTACACGTCTACTTAAACCAACATCTACTTCATCACCCGTTTCACAATCCTGTAAGGAATAATATGTAAGAAAATAAAAAGAATTATAACACGGTAATGAATTATGTTAGAGGCCTACAATTAAACATCAGTTAACAGCATATGGTTTACCTCTTCTTCCCTTCCATTGTTACAAGATTGGGCCCCAGGTTTCACCAACGGATCCAACTCAGGACCAGTGTCGCCTTTAGACTGATACATAAATAGAAAACGGTTATAAATTATATTAGAAAGATACAATTAAAACTACCAATCCAAGAATTCAGTTACCAAAATAGTGTCATAGTTATCCTGCTACAACCAACCAAGAAATCAATTAACAACATATATTAATATGGGATTATGAAAAACATTACCTTATCTGCCATACGGTTGGTGCCACGTGTAACCCCATCTAACTCTCCCAAAACGGAAGCAATAGTTCCCGTAGCAACATCAGACGCACATATTACCTCTTCGGCTGCAGGGGTGGGGTCACATACATGGCGGGGGTCACCAACAGAGAAGGGATCATCAAAAGGATTAAGGTCATCGACAAGACAATCTGGTTCTGAAGCATTGTCAAGTCCAATTGAGCAAGACGGTGGAAATTTGCTCTTCGTCATACCAACAGGATCACCCAAGTGCTCAGACCTAACAGAATCTCTCTGACCCACCGCCAAAATCTCATCTCGAAAATCGGAAAGCTTGGTATCCATTGCAGCCAAGATATTTGTCTCAACCTCAGAAATATCCCTTCGGATCACAGTCAGAATATCTAATGTTGACTTCATTTTGCTGGCAATTTTATTAGCAACTAGCCCAGACAGAAGATTAACATCAACATACATATTGGGGTTCAGACACCCCCCAGACGACTCTTCCTGTATAACGTCCTCCAAATTCTCAACAACATTCTCCGAAGCTTTTTGTTTCTTTTTCAGATCTTCTTTCTCTTTTTTTAAACTGGCGACCTCAGCACGAGTTAGCCCGCCAGAAAACATGTTCTTAGAGAACACGTAATCTTTATTGATCAATTCAACCAATGTGTCAACCTTTTCATCAGCCGCATCCCCATCCCAAGTCACATCCAACGGCCCATCAGGTTCTCCATATATGATACACTCAACCTCAACCTACAACAAATAGTAACTTAGCGGTTACAACCATGCTTAACCATAAAAATGTTATTATCCATAATCGATATCCATTAAAAAAATATTTTAACCGGTTAAAGAAACTTGTGGCCATTCAACAAATCCTAATAACACGGAAACTTATAAATTTTTGCGGTTAATTTTTAAATAACCCAGTCTTGCGATATTGACCTCAAAGGAAAAGCAAAATATTACTTCAATAGGGGTAAAAGGACATACATTGCCAGCCTCACACAATAACCTAGCATGTACAGGTGGAACCCTCATTTTTGGAAAGGATTCCTCTTTATCAACCTCATTTTCACCATCATTGTCAGCATCGTTGTCCCCATCAGTTTCAGAATCAGAAGACACAGCACCACCAGGAATAACAGGGACAACCAAGGCAGGTACAACTTCGGTTAGAACAAGCTGAATTGCAAGAGCGAATCCGTTTACCACAAGTGTCCTTTGAGATAGCTCAACCACGTCTCTAGCTTTAATGCTGCCCATCATCATGTTAAACGCCAACCTACCCCAAGGGTATCGAAAAAACTCATCAAGATCCTGGATCATCTCAACATGCACTTTCCCGATCTTCGGCGTGTGAGCTGTCGGAAGTAATACACCGGAAACGAGTGCAAGACACGCATATTTCATCCTAACATCTTTGTCAGTCACCGTTTTCTTCCTCAACATTCTCGTTACGCGATCAACAGTGATGGAATCAAGATTTCCAAATAACACAGGCCAATACGGTTTCTCCTTCAATTTGGCATTTTTCTTCTTCTTGGACTCCTCAGGTAACTTCCTGCAATTCAACCCAGTTACAACAGCAAATTCTCTAATAGAAAAACGGATCGGTTTCCCAGCAAATAGAAACCAAATCTCGTGTTTTTTTAGAGACTTTGAGTTGTCGAGACATAATATATCTCATGAATCTACCAGAGAAAGACGGCTTACGCTGAAGCGTTAGCAGCTTTCCAAATGGGGTCCCCCGTAAGTACTCCAACTCTTCTTCTTCCAACGCGTTCACAATCGATTTAATCCGCCATGTTTTGTTGTAAGACGAAACCCTCTCACCAATAGGCTCTTCCCCAGCAGCGAAGATTCTCGACGGTAACTCAGGGACCTCCATCCTATCGGAAATTGCAAAAACGAAGAAAAAATAGGAAATTTTTAGAAAGTTTTAGTCTATATAAAAAACGAGATCTTACGGGAACCCCGAATATAACCCTAAGAATTCATCCAAAACTTACCCGAATATAACCCTGAGAATTAGCAAGAAGTACCAAAACGATCGACGCCAACGTGGCGATTCACTTGCAGAAGAGTGGAGTGAACTTCTAGGGTTTCACTGACGAAAGAAGAAGAAGGAGGACCACCCGATGAAAAAGAGATATTTCATTTATTTTCCATTTATCCATTAGTTTTAAAAATAAAAATAAAACAGAAAAACATTCTCTCTCTTCTAACTGTTTAATACAGCCTGTCGGGTGTAAATATAGTCATACTATATGTATATATTCGACTAAAAAGATATTTTCATCAGTTTCAATTCAAAATTTAAATGAGGGGCATTTTCGGAAAGAAAATTGTGTAATAGTTAGGTAAATAGTGTCATAGTTACTCTCTTAAATATGAACTTATCTGTTGTTATCAGCTGCAAATTCCCTTATATTAATGAAGCCCATTAGGCTAGTACAAAAAACAGAAACAGAAAAAAAGAGCCCAAACAACCCAACAATCAACCATCTCTAACATTCCCAATCATCACCAAATTGCAACTCCGATCGCCGCCAAAGTGCAGTTCCAGCCTCCACCGATTGTTATTAGCGACCGCAAAAGCTTCTTTTCTGCCGATCCGATGCCTAATCTTCTCCAAAAAAGCCGAGCAAACCAGATATATCTTTGGAAAATACTTATGAAATTCTCTGAAAATCGACCACCACCGGGGAAGCTCTACCACCGCTACACCTAATAATAATGTAGGTTGTTGTCATTCTTGCTCCGCCACTTAGAACAAGAGAACTCGCGGTGATATTATTATATATATATACTTATGATGTTTATTATTATTTTAGAAATGTTGAATATAATAATGGAGGACAAACATTTAAATAAATGTGAAAAAATCAGAAGCAACCAAGTGGAAGAGCCTAAAAGGAATAATGTCTGAAGAGAGAATAAAAATTTGAGCTACAAATAGTTTGGAGAGAAAAAAAAATGGTCGGTGGTGTTGTTGATTTATGATGAACAGTGAGTATATATATAGTTGACAAAGACAAGAATGGGAC
Organism: Arabis hirsuta; assembly: GCA_964056655.1. NCBI lineage: Eukaryota > Viridiplantae > Streptophyta > Magnoliopsida > Brassicales > Brassicaceae > Arabis > Arabis hirsuta. The sequence continues at coordinate 1,346,637 of OZ053301.1, forward strand.
CATGAATTTAAATAGTAGCATATGGTTTGTGTATTAAAAAAAGAAGAAGTAGTAAAAGCAGCATTTGATTTGGACGTACTTTTTATAAGGAAGATGAGTAGTTTTTTATTTTTTTTAAAAAAGTGGAAGATGAGTAGTTAACTTAAGGATTATGAATGAAACTGAATATAAAATGATACATGGTGATTTGAGCCTTAGTATTAAAATAATAATGACAAAGCTAGTACTATCATTCGTCCTAGTTAATGATCCCAATTCGCCAAAGGCCCTTGTAGGTTAGTGGTTGATCCACTCTCTTGGCACCTACACATCAGGGTTTCGATCCCTAGAAAACTATATATGGCTAGTGGGACCGGTATGTGGTCCACCTATGACGATAAAAAAAAAATGATCCCAATTCTAATTAATCCTTTTATTTAATGAAAAAAAAACAAAACAAAAAGAGAAAAAGGGGAATGGGTCCCAGTCACAGACTCAGAGATTTCTTTTTTCGCTTTCGTTTCTTCGTTTCTTCGCTCCTTCACTAATTCCTCCAACGAAAAAGCAGCTTGTGATGATGAAGGTGTGAATGTGAAGCGTGATGCCTTTGGAAAAATGGTAGAGAAGCTCAAAGGAGAAAAGGGGTTTCCCCAAGAGCTTAAGGAACAGCTATGGATGCATTTCAGTCGTCTCCTAGACGAGTAATCTTCTTCTTCTTCTTCTTCTTCGTTTCTCGTTTCTTTAGTTACTTTTGTTAGGGTTTTTATGTTTGGATTTGATGAAGAGGGGGAAAAGAAAGGGTTTTTGGGGGAAAAGAAAGAGTTTTTGGTTGTTTCATTTGGAATTTAGGATGAGGGTTACTATTCAATCCAGTTGCAAGGGTTTTTCTTGTAGAAATCTAATATGGTTCTTCAATTTGTGTGTGTCTAAATATGCTCTAGATGTTGAAAGGAGAGTGCAAGATGTTCTTCAACATCAAAGATTGCTCAACTTGTTAGTGGAAGATCCTTCACAAGGACTTGTTTTTGAAATCCGTTCTGTAAAACCAAGCAGCTCTAACAAACCAAGCAGGCAAGAGAAGAGTGTACATAGTCTTTGTAATTCTACTTTCTGATTTTTGGCATGTCAAAGCTCTTACCTTTATGTGTTGTGTTCTTTTGCTTTCTTGTCATGTCCTTAGTGATGATGCTGAAGAAGCTGTCACAAAAGCCTCTTACTCTAACTATGCATTGAAGGAAGATGCTCAAAGGCAAGAGTTTACATGGTCTTTGTTATTCCACTTTCTGATTTTTGGCATGTCAAAGCTCTTACCTTTAATGTGTTGTGTTCTTTTGCTTTGTGTCCAGTGATATTGATGTCAAAAAGCCGCTGACTCTGAGGACGAGGTCCAAATCTCTAACCAACACGAGCTCACCTTCGTTTCAACCTTTGGTAGTAAGCCAAACGTCGTTAATCAGGTTTGGTTTAGCTTGGTGATGTTTCTTCATGTGTCTATGTTTATTCTTCTGTTTCGTGTGGAAAACTAAATGGTGTTTATTGTGAAACACCTGGCCCTCCTTGTTAGTGACCTAGAGTCTCATGCCTTCGATTCCACCGATGGACATTCACTCCACATCGTTGTGGTCGATGGCTGGATCGGAGACATAGGTGTTCTAAAGGAAGTTTTGTTGAATTATGTTCTAAAGATTGAACAGATGAGGAAGGAGAAGATGAGGAAGAAGGTACAATCTCTGTTCTGCGTTTAATTGAAATTGATTATTTCTAAATTGATTGGTTAGAGAAACATTTAGAGATAAAGTGTCGACATTAAGATTCGGTATAATTCTCCTAAATCTTTTTTTTTTGGGTTTTTTCTTCTCTCTGTAGCTATCTAAATGGAAACCTACAAGAGCTTCGGTCTCGGATCATCCTTTCGAAAAACATATGGTAGTCACCTTCTCGGAGAGGCTATTTAAGAGACTACTCAAAGTGGCTGAGAATAATGATGTCGTTGCTTCAAACATCATCAAACTCTCCTCCTTTGGGCGAAGGAATAAGAACTACATCATGAATAAACTCCTCCTCAATCAGCCTTGTGAGTTCACCAACTCTCGAACCACATTCAACACCAAACAAGCTTCACTCTCCATCGCTAAGACGACTGCAACCATCTTTGTCGCTACCATCTTTGGAGTACTCGCTGTGGGAAGCAAGCCGTGTGAACGAAAAAAGGTCTTGGGAGCAAGCCGTGTGAGTATACCTACTAGAAAAATTTCAACAGAAGAATGACATCTTTCTCAATAGCCAATATACCTTAATATGACCAAAGGTATTAGCAGTGGCATTGTGAAAAAACCTTAAATTTATTTTTCTAAATAAAACCTTGAATTTTTAACTTCTATTTTTAACATTTAACTAAATTATTTCATGAAAAAAACCTCCAACTCATTTAAATCGTATCCGACTTAGGATTGTCTACTAGTCAACCGCAAATCCATCTCAACTGCTAATTTTTCCAAATAAATGGAATCTCATTAGTTGCAAATCATTTTTTCAAAACATAATTTATTTGAGAATATGGACTACGTATTTTCTTAGAAAATGTTTGAATTGATAGAGAACAAATATTTTTTTGCCGTATCTTCATAGTCCAATTTGAACTATGGAATGTTTGAGAAGGCTTAATCGCTTAATATACTCATGTATGCATTAAAACTAGTTCACAATATAACGCAATTTAATGGTTAATTAAGAGGGGGTGAATAAGAGAGGTTCACTCCTAGAAATTAATATCATTTTTTTGCAATAAATATAAATTTGCATCACCATTTTCAGAATCACTTATTTAAACAATATAAATTTCGTTTGCATCTATTATAACTAATTGAGTGATTATCCATACATATGCACGAGTTGTTTTTATATATTTCTATATCTTTATTTGTGAAAAAATATCATGTACTCATCATATAACTAGGTGATCTTTTGGCCGATTGTGAGAAAACATCATGTACTCATCGTAATCTATAAGTAATTGAGATATCTTGCAAAAATACACCATTGGCTACACAAAAGGCCAATACAAGCATTAGCACAAGTGCACAACCATTTGCATGTTGCGTTCTCAAGTGGCTTGCAAGAAAAACAAGTTAGTTAGGCCGTAAATAACTTTCGTATCTTTTGTAAATTAGGTATTGGCCCATCTAAGTCTATTGGGTCCGTCATAGTAGTTTTTTGTCGGTGCGGATTTATAGGCTTAATGGCTAACACAAAACCTCTTAATTAAAAAGACACTAACTAAATAATTCTCTATGTCATTCAAAAAACGATTTAATGGTCAAATTATTTAAATTGACTAATCATAATATTTCAGTTAAAATTGTATATTAAGGTAAAAATTTCTACATCTTCTTATTAATTTTATAACATAAATTCATTAATACATATTTTACAAACCTAAACCAAACTAAAGTAACATTAGATTAACCAATTTTTTTTGTTGGTCGAATGAAAATTAATTTTTACACTTAAAATATATACATTTGCATATATTATAGTCAATTTTATACAAAAATATTAAAACTAATGTCATCAAAATATTTTTGATCAAAATTTATCTTTAGTACATTATGGACAATACATATATTTTTTGTACATTTATAGATATTAAAAATCATATGCTTTGTTATACGTATTTACATATTAAAATTGATCATTCAACATATTTAATTATTTAAATTTGCGCTTGCTACAGAGTCAAAATCTACTCAAATAGTAATCAAAATAGTCGATGCTAAAAAGAAAAAAAATAATATAAATAAAGACATAAAATATGAAATAATATAGAAAAATTTCAAAAAATACCATTTTTCAAGTGTCACTTTTCAAAAATGCCACTTTTTAAAAATCTTTGTAAAAATACTACTTTTTGAAAAAAAAGATTTCATTATATAATTTATGTTTGGGTTAACTATGTTGTATTACGGTTTAGTTTTGAGGGTTTTAGGGGTTTTAGGGGTCAAAACATTTTTTTAGGATATATAATTTTAAGATTTAGGCTTTAAAATCTATAATTAGTGGTATTTTTGTAAATCTATACTTCTAAGTGATATTTTTGTAAATATATGACCGACATTTTTACAATTATAACAATATATTTATTAATTATTTGTTTCAAAACCGAGAGCGCCCATAGGGAGAGACAGTTATCGCTTAATTCTGCTTAGACCCACATGGATTTTTATATTGTCGGATGCACTCAAACCTATCTTGTTTAGCTAAGTATGTAGCTGAATTAATAATTTATAGTATTGTAGTTCTCGAGTACTCAATTACTCATTGAATAAACAATTAGATTAGAAATATTTTTAGGAATATTTTTCTTTCTTTCACAAATCTATTTTCAAGTTAAAAGAACAATGAGAAAAATAGTAAGAGATGTATAAGGACAGACTACAAGAAATGATGGGCTAGGTCCAGTGAACTTAACTTTTAGTAAAGATAACTTAACACTTTTCTTGCGAAGAAGAAAGCAATGAAGCTTGACATTTCCAAAGCCTTTGATTCAGTCCAATGGGACTTTCTTCTTAATACACTTTTGGCCATCAATCTTCCGGATGCGTTCATCCACTGGATAAGGTTATGCATTACTACTCCGTCTTTCTCAGTACAAGTTAATGGTGAATTAGCGGGTTACTTTGGAAGTAAGAGAGGTCTAAGGCAAGGATGTGCTCTATCTCCTTACCTTTTTGTTATTTGTATGGAGGTCTTATCCAAGATGATTGATAAGGTGGCATTGGAGAATAGTATTGCCTTTCACCCGAAATGCAAAACTATACAATTAACCCATCTTTGTTTCGCAGATGATATTGTTGTGTTCATTGATGGAACAAGAAGATCGATTGATGAGATCATAAGAATATTTGATACTTTCGAGGTTTTCTCAGGCCTCACGATCAGTCAAGAAAAATCAAAGATCTTTATGGCGGGTGTATCAGAGGTAAGAAAAGAGGAAATCTTAGCATGGTCATCCTTGAGCAAGGGAGACCTACCGATACACTACTTGGGGTTGCCGCTTCTTTCTAAACGGATGAGTGATGGGGATTTCGAACCACTCATTGACAACATAAGAAGGAGATTGAGTTCTTGGACAAGCCGTTATCTTTCATATGCCGGGAGATTACAATTACTTCAAGCCGTGATACAAAGGATTATCAACTTCTGGATCCAAGCGTTCCGTCTCCCGAATCGATGTATTAAAAAGATTGAAGGCTTGTGTGCGGCTTTTCTTTGGTCGGGTCCAACATTAAATCCAAAAAAGGCAAAGGTGGCTTGGAAAGACATATGCAAACCACGTAATGAAGGCGGGTTAGGATTCAAATCACTAAAGGAAGCAAATGTGGTTAGTTGTCTCAAATTGATTTGGAGTATCACGGCGAGTAAATCACTATGGGCACAATGGGTAAATAGAATGATTCTAAAAGAAGGCTCAATTTGGGGAAATAAGGTTTCAAAACTCTCAAGTTCGTGGATATGGAGAAAACTCGTGAAATATAGAAATCTAGCCCGCGGATTTCATAAGATTCAAGTTAAGAGTGGTAACTTGACATCTTTTTGGAATGATGATTGGTCAACACTTGGACGTTTGAGGGACTTGGTTGGTGCGAGGGGACAGATAGACTTGGGTATTTCAAGTAGTGCTACGGTATCAGAGGTCTTGAACTCGCATAGAAGGCGTAGACATCGAACTAACATTCTAAACAAAATTGAGTCTGAAATTGTGCAGGTGGGAACGTCAAGAAACGCGGAGGAAGATCTACCACTATGGAAATATGGCGAAGGAAAGTACAAAGGAACGTTTGATACGAAAGCAACATGGCAACTAATACGTGTTCCAAGCCAAATAAAAAATTGGTACATCGGTGTGTGGTTTACCCACGCAACACCAAAGTACTCGTTTATTGTTTGGCTTGCAATGCTTGATCGTTTGTCAACAGGTGATAGAACAAGAGTATGGTCGGGACCGATCACATGCGGTTTGTGCAACAATACGGAGGAATCAAGAAACCACTTATTCTTCAGATGTCGCTATTCGGGGAGGGTTTGGAAACAGCTCACTCGGAAATTGCTTGGCCATAAGTTCACAACAAACTGGAGCGAAATCACAACGCTACTGCAAGGAGGTGATTTCAACTACATTACGCGGTTTATCATCCGATATGTATTTCAAACGACGGTGTATCACTTGTGGCGAGAAAGAAATGGAAGAAGGCATGGGAGTCAATCGATATTAGTGGAGCAACTTTGCAAAAACGTGGACAAAGATGTTCGTGATCGTCTTAGCACGCTACGACGAATGACGGATACAAGATTTCGAGATGGACTAATCACTTGGTTTGACGCCATCGGAAGAACGGGATGAAGAAGAAATGTAAGAATAAGGGTCACAAAAACAATTGCATCTATTAGATAACTCTTAGTTTTCAATGTAACAAAAGACGGTTTTTTGAATAAATTTAACATTCATTCAAAAAAAAAAAAAAAAAAGAAGAAGAAAGCAAATTCACTAAATTTTGGTTACAAGAAATCATAATAGAAAATTATGGAAAATTCAAACCTTTTGATCACATGATTGTATATGGACTGAACTTGGACTTGTCTTTAATCCTATAGTTCCTTTTACATTTTCAAGGCAGATTCTTTTACTTTTTTTATTATTTTTTAAATGTAATGATACTCCAAAGAGTTGAAAAAATAGTCGGTAGTTTTTGAAAGATACTATTGTTTTTGCCTCCAAGTAGGCAACTATGCAACGATACAGAAAAAGATCTCTCTCTTACTTCATGCCTATAAATGCTCCTTTGAGATTGCATAACTTTTTCAACGAATCTGTGTTTGTGTTTTAGAACAAAAAGCACAAGAGATGGTTTGATCAAAGAGAGAGATTGAGATTCCAGTTATTGATTTTGGTGAATTAGATGGAGAAAACAGAAGCAAGACCATGTCACTTCTTGATCATGCATGTGATAAATGGGGATTCTTCATGGTATGTATATATTGTCTTAATGCACAAGCCCGTGTTTCTAATTACATGTTCCTAGATTCAGTTACATAGAGTTAACCGCGAATGTGCAGGTTGATAATCATGGAATTGATAAATAGTTAATGGAAAAAGTGAAGAAGATGATCAACTCTCACTATGAGGAGCATCTGAAAGAAACGTTTTACCAGTCAGAGATGGTCAAAGCTTTGAGTGAAGGCAAAACCTCAGATGCAGATTGGGAAAGCAGCTTCTTCATCTGGCATAAACCGACTTCGAACATCTGCGAGATCCCAAACATTTCAGAGGAACTCAGGTAAAGTAACTAATAAAATGATAGTTTCAAAAGCTTTTACCATTCACCTGTTTTGTTTCTATACTAAAACAATGTGTGCGGAAACTGAAATCGCAGCAAGTTTGCAGAGAGGCTGTCCAAGCTCATGTGTGAAAATCCGTTTTTTATTAGTAGATCCGTTTCCCGTTTCAGAAACGTTTAGGAAAAGAAAACGCGATGGAAACGCGGGAAAACGCAATGGAATCAGGTTTTTTAAATATTCCAATTTGGAAACGTTTTGGAAATGTGTTTCCAATTAGAAACACAACCGGAAACGCGTTTCCAAAATTGGAAACGCCACTGTTAGTTTTGGAAGTAAATTGAATAAATACTTTGAAAATATAGGAAAATTGGAAGCGCGAGTTTTGGTTTCGGAAGCAAATTGAATATATATTTTGATAATATAGGAATTTGTTTGTCGTTTTTAATAAGTTTTAAAACCTAATTAGTATACACTAATACAATCTTTTTCTTTAATCATCATCGTAACCTAAAAAGGTAGAAGAATCGAAAAGATAAACAAGGTATTTTTTTCAATTAGAGTAGATTTGTTATTGATTATTGAAATTATGAAGTCGTTACATAAACAAAGTGTTTTTTTGTTCGAGTCGGATTGGATTTGTGTTGTTTCAAATATTTTAAAACCACTGATATATTTTGTTTCATGATATATATATATATACGTTTCCAAAACATTTCCGTTTTCTTTTTTTTTAAGAAAAAATCGTTTCCGCGTTTCCTAACGTTTCGGTTCCACGTTTTCATTTCCGATTCCATGCAGCTTAGGTTTTCACATGCCTCACAACAATATTCACCATGCACATACCATAAGACAAGAAGAAATCATGATCCTCACCTACGATTCATTACTATATCCTATGTGCTATAATCACACTCATCACAACTAACCATTAACGAAATTCTCAACTGAATTGAATTTAAGTGCAACCACATTGGATTAAAAAGCAAGTCCGATCGAAGTATGTCCCTAATTAGTAAAGTAACCATTGGGTTTGTCGAATATTTTTAAACAAACCAATGTTCAACATATAAAAATTCAATCTTCTTCTTCCCGTGTTTCCAGTCAAACATTTATAATGAAACCGATAAAATAAATGTCACGATTTCTATATATTTAATTTGGTCCTTATGGATATAACGTTTATGAACACACAAAAAAAAAAGACCTTACAAACTAAATGAACCTCATCAAAGAACCTTATAGACTTTGTGAGAAGACTCAATTGATTTTTGGTCGTTATCTAGGGTTTCAGTTCACGGACTCTTTATTCATCCTAATGGTGTATTTGTTAGTTATTTGTATTATAGTCCTTAATATTTCTAATATCTTAGGAAATTTGTCGGTTTATATAGTCGAAGTCGGCTATATAGTTATTTGACTTATTTCAATACGCGAAGAATCCTTATAAGACACAGAGCATGATCGATGATGAAATCCGTTATTGCGAAGGTAATAATTACACCATAGCTAATTGGGTTTCAGTTTTGTTTTTTGTTTTGTTTTGTTTTTCAGTTCCTAAAGGGTTGATTTTGATTTCTTTTCTCTAATATGCAGTATATTCGTGCTCGTAACGGGAAGTATTTCTCTTGCGGAAGTGAAGGTAACAGAACAAAAAGATTAATGAGGGATTAAGATTCGTTTACTTGATGACCTAAAGAGTGACACTTTTTTACGTGTGATCGAAGCTTAATTATTTTCCGTTGATTTCTCCCTTGGAATTAAGAAACTTGAGAGAAGTCCTTGTTGCTTTCATTGTCACGTTTCTATGTCTTCCTTACACAATTCTCTGAGATCATTCTTGATTCTTATAGACACATAACAACACTGATCTAAATACAATGTAACTGATGAAAACAAATCCTACCTAAACTCCTAGAAACTAAGCTTTCTCTTTCACAATTATTTTTTTGGATAAGTCTTCGACTCATAATCTCCGGAGTCAGCCTTTAGATATTCAAATTTATCGTTCGTCTCATGGGACACAAGAAAACCAACCCTTTATGTTACAACTAGGCCACCATCGTTTTGGTATGTCTTACACTAACTCAACATTAAACATAACCAGGTCGGCGTTTCTTCTCCTCACATTCTACCAAAGACGTTAAGGCAATTGTCCCGTTGAGGCAGAAAATGTGCGGAAAATTTACGAGGTGGGGATGAAAACTGCATGTGGAGCGTCTGGAATTGCTTCTGGATATGGACTTGGTACATACATGGTGATGATTGCGATCTATATTCCTCTATTTCCATTTTCCTTGCCTAATCTTCTGTTTTTTTTTTTTGCTTGTTTGTTCCTTTTTCAGCATGCTGCTATACTGCCTAACCATTCAGAACCTCTTATTGAGCGAGAGCAGGTAACTTAATGGAATGGAATGGTTTTTTCGTTTGCTTGTGGTTACATTTGTGATTCGTTAATTTTCTCTTGTTCCCAGAACACTAGGGCTTTTATGGAAATGACCCAAGAATTCATAATTAAGAATAATGAGAAGTTGAAAAAGCTGGAGGAAGAAGGATTTTGATGCTATGAATCTTGTAAATGACAAATACCCTAAGTTTGTTTTGATGCTCATCTTCACAAGTATTCTATTTTGACTGGATGTTGATCTTCTATATATGTTCATAAAATAAGTTCTCTATTTTATCTTTACTCTTCTTATTCGAATCTGCTCTTGGATATTTGGTTTTTGTATGGTTTTGACGCACAAGTTCCAACAACACAAAAACATGAATTAAAGACATTTGTGGTTTGTTCAAAACTGAATGGTTTGTCCTCGTTCAGAGAACATAAGGACCAAAGAGTTTGAAGCATATCAATCACCTAACAAAGGAAATTATTGATAGTCAAAAGCTTATAGCCATATAAATGTATATACATATGCCTTTGGATCAGAAAGTAGGGTTTGAAAAACGCCAATGAGTTTTCCTACTGCTTGCAAAACTTGATGTCAAAAAGCATTCTGCTGAGACTAAAATCTATAAGAAAATATCTCATATAACACACAAACTTTGCATTGAGTCACAGAAGATTTGTTGCCTTTGAGAGAAACATCAACTAAAGTGCATTAATCTATATATTATTTTTGCAGTGATTTAAATCTGTAACCAAACGCTCCTACTATTTTTTTAAAACATTGTTACCAAACAGTATTTATCTAGGCTAATTTCAATCCTGCTACCAAACACTCAAATAATTAACATCTATGAATTTATATACCAAACATTTCAATCTGTAACCAAACTTCATCGTTCTCGAGTTGCTTCAACACTTCTTTTCTTTAAAATCTCAAATACCTTTAGATTTCCAGGCATCTAAGCAGCTAATGCTTCGGCGAAATCTCCTATGGCGTGATGCAAGTATATAGTCGTCGCGTGCTGTAGAAGCTTGCTCTGTTCCGTAATCGCATTTAGAATATCGGGATGGCAATGACCGCATGAGACAGTGACTATACCAGCAAACGCATTAGATATCGCCTACCAGTCTCATCAAACAAGTATTGCATCTTCCCTTCAACAATGTTAAGCTGCAAGAATATAGAACATTGATCAAGCTTCTTTAATCAGATCCATATGTCACTTCACAAGCAGAGTTTAAATCGATCGAACTCAAGCTTATGTATCTGGGAACTCAGTTTCACTCAGTTTCACAACCGTAAACATCAGTTTCAGTTTCACAATCTTTAACATCTATGAAACACTCAGTTTCACAATCGTAAACATCAGTTTCAGTTTGTACCTTAGCATTGAAAGGGAAGCACAATGTGTCACACAACAAATTCCATATGGTAAAAGAATTGAAGGGCTGATTCATTGTGACCTCGAGCTGCATTGTCCATTCCGAAATATAAAATTGCTTATGACATAGAATGAAAAGTAGTCTAACAAATGATCATATATATCAAACAAGCAACACACCAACACTCTCTTCATTATCTGGCATATACTAATCAAACACCACAAAGAAGCAAACCCCGTAATCAAACAAGCAACACACCAACAGTCTCAGTTTCAGTTTCAACACACAATGAAAAGTAGTCTAACAAATGATCAAATATATCAAACAAGCAACACACCAACAGTCTCTTCATTATCTGGCATTTACTAATCAATCACCACAAAGAAGCAAACCCCGTAATCAAAATCAAACTTTTTTTTTTGTTTAACTCTGTTTCCAAACAGTATTATTCTAGGATAATGTCAATCCTAATACCAAACACACATTATACATCTTAAAGATTACAAAAATCTTTCAGTTAACAGAAAATCGTTTCAATCATATTCTATGGAAACAAACTTTATTCTACAAATCATATTTTCAGTTTTTAAGAATATTTCTATTCCTTATTCTAATTCAAATCTTTTTTAAACAATATTTCATTCAATAAAATCAATCCTCTATTTTGCCTTACGAAACCCTATGATTTAACCCTTATATATAGATTCCATCCCTACTCACGATTAGCACCTAACCTCAATTCATTCCACAAAGATACAAACTGCAACAAAGTACCTCTTTCAATCCAATGTCTTCTTTTGCTTTGCTCCAAGATCTCAAACCCTACAAGACTCAATGGAAAATTCAAGTCAAAGTACTCCACTCTTGGCGCCAGTACACTGCCAAGTCTGGTGAAACTTTGGAGTTAATCTTAGCCGATCAAACAGTAAGATTTCATTCTTCTTTAGTAAGAATCTTATTTCAATCTGTTTATTTCAATATTGTTAATAAACAAATTAATATTTACAGGGAGCCAAGATTCATGCATCTGTTAAGAAGGATTTGGTTCTGCGTTATGCTAACCAAATTGCACAAAATGAATGGAGGTTCATCGAGACTTTCAGTCTCACCCAATCAAGTGGCCAATTCCGACCAACATCTCACATTTACAAACTTAATTTTATCAACGGGACAATGGTCAGACGCAGTGACAATGTGTCTGATTCAATATTTCTCTCCTTGGCCCTTTTCAGTTCAATTTTGAACGTGAGTGTTAATTCCAGTGTTCTCCAAGGTTAGTTCTTAATATATGTGAGTCATTTTTGAAAACTATATTTTACTGGTAATTAACTTTGGAGACTAATTAATCCGAAATCTCTTTTGTTAGATGTCCTTGGTCAAATAGTCAATATTGGGGATTTGGAAAACATTGAGGTGCAAGGCAAAACGACCAAAAAGGTGGACTTCGAGTTAAGGGATGAGAGGTAATCACTTTGAAGTTCGTTGGTTGTGTTTAAAATTTGGCTGCCTCGATTATTATTTGATTCTGATAATATTCTACACATATGGTTTTACAGTAATGTGAGACTTCCCTGTACTTTATGGGGCAAGTTTGCAGAACATGTTGTCAAGTCGTGTGAGGATTCTGGTGTCCGTGCAGTTGTGTGTTTGCTGAGGTTCTGTAAAATTAGGTCTTACAAAGGTAACTTTTGGTACCATTTTATATCTCCTCACCTATTCCTTATATGTATAGAAAGCAACTTATTATTAATTTGAATCTCCTCACCAAACACTTATATTTCCACAGATGTTATCAGTGTGTCAAATTCTTTTGATGCCACTCAATGTCATGTAAATCCTCCCTTACCAGAGGTTGATGCCTTCATCAACATGTAAGCTTTTAAGTTTGAGACTTAATTTTATATAGTGATGAGTTTTTAAATGAATACATCTTTTTGTTACATGTAATACAGGCTCCCTGATGACGGTCTGAGTATTGTTTTCCATGAAAGCAAACCTAAGAGACAATTCTTGAAATCTACAGAGGACTTATTCGTTGAGTATCCGTGTAAAACAATTGCTGAGCTTCTCCAGTCGTTTGAGGTTAGCATTCTACATGCTCTTATAATAATACGTCAAATTGAATTAAAAAATAATTTAATTATAGAATTTCAAAATTTGATTTTATATTATTTTAATAATTAATACATTATAATATCACAAAATGGTATAATATAGTTATTTAATTTGGTCACAAGTCCGTAACTATTTGTGACTTCATACTTTGTAACAAAGTGATTAAAAATAAATCGTAATCTATGGTAATTCATAGATTTAAACCAATTAAAACAAAGGTAAAATACAAACAATACAAACATTAAAATAAAATAACCACTATGATATTTAACAATATTAAAATAGAATAGATATAATCATTTCGAAAAAATATTGACCCGTGGTGTACCACGAGTTAAAATCTAGTCTATATATTATTTTTGCAGCCTTTTAAGTTTGTTTCCAAACACTCCTAATCTAGCTTTTTAAGTTTGTTTCCAAACACTCCTAATCTAGGATATTTGCCAATAAAAAATCGAAAAGTCATTTTATGGAAACAAATTAAATCGACAATAATGTATGATACACGAGTCTTAAAAGCTTCTTCCATATCTTAAATCTAAAATATTCTTCCTTCCTTCTAAATCACGGGTCTTAAAAGCTGATTACCTATTAGATGATCGAAAATATTCATCATTCTTCCTAAATCATGTGGGTCTTAAAAGCTTATTCTCTCTTCCTAAATCGAAATGTCCCTATGTGGAAACAAATTAAATCGACAATAAACTCCTAAATCACGGGTCTTAAAAGCTTATTACCTATTAGATGATCTAAAATGGGAAAGGATTTTGATGTTTATGAAGTTTGTTATGTGGAAACAAACTTCTTTCATATTCTAAATCTAAAATATTCTTCATTCCTCCTAAATCACGGGTCTTAAAAGCTTATTACCTATTAGATGATCGAAAATGTTCATCTTTCTTCCTAAATCATGGATTTAAAAGTTTCTTCTCTCTTCCTAAATCGAAAAGTCCCTCTATGGAAACAAATTAAATCGACAATAAACTACTAAATCACGGGTCTTAAAAGTTTCTTCTCTCTTCCTAAATCGAAAAGTCCTTCTATGGAAACAAATTAAATCGACAATAAACTCCTAAATCACGGGTCTATATTATTATTTTTGCAGCCTTGTAAGTTTGTTTCCAAACACTCCTAATCTAGGATATTGCCAATCAAATTCCAAACACTCCTAATCTAGGATATTTTCCAATCAAAAATCGAAAAGTCACTCTATTGAAACAAATTAAATCGACAATAATTTATGATACACGAGTCTTAAAAGCTTATTACATATTAGATGATCGAAAATATTCATCCTTCTTCCTAAATCATGAGTCTTAAAAGCTTCTTCTCTTTTCTTAAATCCAAAAATCCCTCTATGGAAACAAATTAAATCGACAATAAACTCCTAAATCACGGGTCTTAAAAGCTTCTTCTCTCTTCCTAAATCGAAAAGTCTCTCTATGGAAACAAATTAAATCGACAATAAACTCCTAAATCACAGGTCTTAAAAGCTTATTACCTATTAGATGATCGAAAATGGGAAATGATTTTGATGTTTATGAAGTTTGTTATGTGGTTTAATGTCTTTTTTTTTTTTTAAGTCTGTTAAGTTATCAGTTGTTGGTATTTTGTTTGGGCGTGGTATATTTGTATTACTATGATGTGCGTTTAACTTATCAAACAAGAATTATCCCATTGTCTTTTATATATTCGCTATTCTGAATAATCCGCTATTCTGTAGAACCACGTCATAACATTTATATTCTCATATAAGAAACTGATATATACAAAAATGAATCGTAGTCTATACTAAAGTCAGAGATTCAAACCAATTAAAACAAAGATAAAATACAAACAATTCAAACGTTAAAATAAAGTAACCACTGTGATATTCTAACAATACAAACGTTAAAATAAAATAGATATAAAAATTTCGAAAAAAACATAGACCCGTGGTGTACCACGGATTAAATCCTAGTTGAAAGAGACAAAATTAACCAACCATGATTCAATATCAGGAATGATCAAGAGAAAGAGATATTCATTCATGAACATTGGAGATCAGCATCCAGTCAAAACATAAAACTTATGAAGATAATCAACAATCCAAAGAAGATATGGTCATTAAAACAAAATAGGATATTTGTTATTACAAATTAGATAGCCAACTATTCATGGACCGATGACTCTTATTTGATTTCTCTTTCCCATACCTAAAACATGAGAGGAATGAAGAATCATGTTACATATTGATAACCGTTTTTTCTTTTTCTAGAAGCACAAATTAAGAATCTCACCTCAGTTCTTTTCTTATTTAACCTCTCAAACGTTTCAGTATAGAGGTCATGGAGATAGTTGATCTCCTGTTCGATTTTCGTGAGTCTTCTGCGATTTATGTTATACTTCACGAAATCTGAAGACATAATAAATGATCATAAGTAGTGTTGAATTTAAAAAACGAAAAATTCAAATAATTTTCATACCAGTTATAATGTATAGCATAGTTCCACTAAGAAACGTCACTACAAAAAAGAACAGGCATCTCCGAATTGTCTTTGGAAGAATGCGAGGAGCCGAAACGCCGACCTAATGTTGAGTTAGTGAAGTGTAAGAACCTGTCAAGAATAAACTAGTTTCTTGGAGTTTTTAGGTAGGGTTTTTGTATTTGTTTTTCAGGTTATCAACTGCTTGAATCTTAATTACTCCTTGTTAAATAATATTCTTGACTGATAGAGAGCTATATTGGGTTTTTGTTACCTTCACTCTTGGTAGAAAAATTTCTCCCGTTACGAGCAAACTGCATTTAAAGTAACGAAATCAAAATCAACCTTTGGGGAACTAAAAAAAAAACCAAAATTGAGACCTCTTTACCTTTGAAAAAACGGATTTCATCATCATCATCTTCTTCTTATGTATCTTCTCCAATTAGGGTTACGTATTCGACTCGACTGTCGATTCCCTCTATTCGTAGAGAACTAGAGATATAACCGACAATTGTTTCCTATATAATATATTAGAAATATTAAGGGCTACAATACAAATAAGTAAATAACTAACAAGGACATCATTAGTATTTAAAGGACCAAAAGTGTATTTTTTTTTTAAGTAAAACACATTATGATATTTTAGTTCAACCAAATTGAATTTGCAAAACAAATTAATCCGGACCAACATTTTATATTTAACACTACTTATGAACATTTAGTAAACAAACCAATGTACGTATAAATTCAATCTTCTTTTTTCCCCAGTTTCCAGTCAAACACTTATTTTGGGCCATTGGGTCATTGTGAGAAAACAACATCTTGCACTCATTATAATTTATAAGTAATTGGATCTCTTGCAAAAATACATCATGACTACAACTTTGTCATAATCTATTAAGCTTGTTCATATATAAATACACAAGAGACAGAAACAAAGCATAAGCAGAACCACTTGCATGTTGTGTCCCAAGTGGCTTGCAAGAAGATAATGTTATCTCTCAAATAATATTTGGTAGGAGTGTGTAAAACAAGTTAGGTCATAAATAATTCTCGTGTCTTTGTAAATTAGGTCTTGGCCCATTTCAGTGTAATGGATCCGTCATGGTAGTTTCTTGTCGGTGTTAACACAAATCAAACAGTAATCCACTAAAAAGAAAAGAATACATAAATAAAGACATAAAATATGAAACAAAATATTTATAAAATATTTATTTCAAAACCGAGAGCGCCCATAGGAAGAGATAGTTATCGCTTAATTCTGCTTAGACCCACATGGATTTTTTTATATTGTTCGATCCACTCACAAACCTATCTCGTTTTAGCTAGGTATGTAGCTGACTTAATAATATATATTTTAGTTCCCGAGTAATCATGAAATATACAATTAATCATGAAATAAGAAAACAGTGAGAAACATAATAAGAGATGTACAAGTACCGACTACAAGAAATGATGGGCTAGGTCCAGTGAATACAACTTATGATGGAGAAACACTTTCCTTGTGAAGAAGAAAAGCAAATTCACAAAAATTAAGTTAGAAGAAATCATAATACAAAATTTTGAAAGATTAAAAACTTTTGATCACATGGTTGTATGGACTGAACTTGGACTTTTCTTTAATCCTATAGTTCCTTTTACATTTTCAAGGCAGTGTCTTATTATACTTTTCTTATTATTCTTTAAATGTAATGACACTCCAAAGAGTTAAAAAAAATAGTATTTTTTTGAAAGATACTATTGTTTTTGCCTCCAAGTAGGCAACTATGCATCCTAACACAATACTCTTACTCCATGCCTATAAATACTCTTTTCAGATTGCATAACTTTTTCAACCAATCTGTGTGTTCAGAACAAAAAGCAAAAGAGATGGTTTTGATCAAAGAGAGAGAGATTGAGATTCCAGTTATCGATTTTGGTGAATTAGATGGAGAAAACAGAAGCAAGACCATGTCACTTCTTGATCATGCATGTGATAAATGGGGCTTCTTCATGGTATGTATATTGTCTTTATGCACAAGCCAGTGTTTCTAACACATGTTCCTAGATTCAGTTACATAGCGTTAACTGTGAATGTGCAGGTTGATAATCATGGAATTGATAAAGAGTTGATGGAGAAAGTGAAGAAGATGATTAACTCTCACTATGAGGAGCATCTGAAAGAAAAGTTTTACCAATCAGAGATGGTTAAAGCTTTGAGCGAAGGCAAAACCTCAGATGCGGATTGGGAAAGTAGCTTCTTCATATGGCATAAACCGACTTCGAACATCTGCGAGATCCCAAACATCTCAGAGGAACTCAGGTAAAGTAACTAAGAAGTGATAGTTCCAAAAGGTTTAATAATTTACCTGTTTTGCTTATTATACTAAAACAATTCGAGAGGAAACTGAAATCGCAGCAAGACGATGGATGAATATGTTTCTCAGCTACACAAGTTTGCAGAGAGGCTGTCCAAGCTCATGTGTGAGAATCTTGGTCTTGATCAAGAAGACATAATGAATGCTTTTTCGGGTTCAAAAGGTCCGGCTTTTGGGACAAAAGTAGCTAAATATCCAGAGTGTTCTCGTCCTGAGCTCATGAGAGGGCTGAGAGAACATACCGATGCTGGGGGAATCATATTGCTCCTGCAGGATGAACAAGTGCCTGGTCTCGAGTTCCTAAAAGATGGCAAGTGGGTTCCTATCCCACCATCCAAGAACAATACCATTTTCATCAATACTGGTGATCAAGTCGAAATATTGAGTAATGGGAGGTACAAGAGTGTTGTACACCGTGTAATGACAGTGAAGCATGGAAGTAGACTGTCAATTGCTACATTTTACAATCCGGCTGGTGATGCCGTAATCTCTCCAGCTCCAAAGCTCTTGTATCCAAGTGGCTACCAGTTTCAAGATTACCTGAAGCTCTATTCAAGCACCAAGTTTGGAGACAAAGGCTCCAGATTTCAGACCATGAAGAAAATGGAAAACGGGGATTCCGCCTAGGATGCATCTGGCATTTAACGCTTCTGTATTCCACACGAATTTCGCCCTCTTTATTAAACATTTTCTGCTTCCTGTGTTTTCTTTATAAAGAAAATAAGAGCCATGTCAGGATCATGCTGATTCAGCTATACTGCTTCATTAAGTAGAACTTTTTTACCCTTATGCTCTTTTTGAGTAGACAAGCCTTGATGACACAAATTTAAAACCCTTAACCGAGTCCATCCGAAACTTGTTTGATCGTCTATCCATACTAATGATAGCTCTTATCACGATATTCAACCGAATTGGAGCTGGAGAACTCTCAATAGCTTAAGAAATCACCTTGCAAATGAAGTTGTTAAACTTTTCTTTCCAAAGTATCAATTGGAAATAACAACTTACTCTCTACAGAGCTTTAGCAGACATTGCAGAACTTGGTCAAGGAACACAGAAGATGGACCAAATAAGCTCTTCTTCATCACTTCCACTTGAAAAGTTCCTCCAAAGAGAAACTGAAGCAGTCTCATCTTCTTCTACATTCCGAGGTCCAAATTTAATACTTCACTCCATAACGCTTAATGTTACCACCCACACCACAACTTCTCCATCATCTTCTTTACATTCCCATTATCACAAAACCAAACGGGTAGTCAAACACTTGTCCAATGCTATCACCAGCCGAATCCCAATAAAAAAAAAATCCATTCGTAATTTGGTTCACACATTTAATCGAGCACCTTGTGCGCAATTCACTGAAACCAATAAAACAAACTCTTTCGACTTCCACCGAACATTTTCCTCACTATCCAAAGACAAATCCCATTTACGTTTCTCTAAAATTTCTTGAAAAGAAGAAACGTAACTCAGTTCCTTTGCGTTCTCTGTTTCATATTCACCCACTGACACAAATTTTCTCTGGAAAAAAATTACACCCAAAGTCGTCGGTGCCACGTGGTTAGTTCTGGTTGGTTGATACATTCGGTACTATCAGGAATGGAAGAATCATTCTCCACTTATAATATAAAAGCGGTTCATGACGTCAGTAAGACGCGCAAAAACGCGTGTTTGTAACACAATCGCGATTTCAAATCGTTCAAAAAGGCATCTCGTGTCCATCCATGATCCATGTGACATGATTCGACTCCCAAACCCGAAAAAAGCCGGTCCGACCAGCTCATAACCAGTTCACTTTTTATTACATCACTATAAAATTGAATAATGAATTCAAATTTTCCCTTTTGACCACTTCACTCCAAAAATGTTTGATTGATCGAATAACATCCTTATATATTAATTAAAACATTATTTATAAGAATATATTTAGGTGTCATTTTCACAATTATTTTCATCTAAAAAATTATGACATAGTAAGAAATAAATTATCTTTTACATTTTAAAATTTTCACTATCACAAAAAATATTTGTAAATATTGGTTAACGGAATCTTAAAAAAAAAGGATCAATTTAATTTAAATAAATTAAAGACCATAAAAAATATTTTAAAATAAACAATTAATATTTTAAAATTCAACTATTGAATGTCATTTTCGATTATTACATTATCAATCAATTAATAATTTGTTATAAAATTACACTAATAATAATAAACACACATTTGATAATTAAAAATAATTAAATTATATTCACACACAAAAATATTTATGTATTCTCTTTAAACAATATTAACCTATCATTAATCAACACAATTAAGTCATTTCACTATAAAATAAAAATAATTCAAATTTAGAAATACCAATATTATGATCAAATTGTTTTTGAAGAAAAAATAATACTATGAAAAAATTGAATTGAAAAAAAAAAATCTTTTTATACGTTAATTGATAGAAAATTCTTTAAACAATTATCTATATTCTCCACCTATAAACCGTAATCCATGAGACTAATAAAAATAATACTTATCAAACAGAACTACTAATAAATAAAAAATTAATCACAAATAAATAAAATTAACATTTAAAAAGAAAATAGATTTAAAAAAATATATATATATGTAATCTTGCTCATTTTTAATTATCTTTATTTTGTTTTTTCAAAAGAATAAAAATAAAGAAATAATGAAAGAACACAAATAACAAAAAAACATATATGAAGAAAACATATATAAAAAGTAGAAGTAAAGATATAAGAAGATTATAAAACATGTTTTTTTTCTACTTAAAAACTAAAAATATTAATACGCGGATTACGTGAGTCGCCTAGTTTTATTATTAAATAAATAAAAAACTTCCTCCGTATTAATCAGCACCAAACCGGGATTGATTGTATTGGACCGGACCAAACCATACCGAGCCTCGTTTACTGCAAAAATAGCAGTAACGGTTTCACACATCCCATCATCTCTAACCACCGACCTCAAGAGTCAAGAAAGTGAGAGTCCTCTCACTTTTATAACTTCATTTTCTTTCTCTACATATAAAAAAAAACTCTCGAATCTTCTTCTTCTTCTTCTTCAAGAGAGAGAGAGAGAGAGAGAGAGAAGAGAGAGAATCTAATGGCGTTAGCGAATAACTTAACGGCGATACTGAACTTACTAGCGTTACTCTGTTCGATACCAATAACGGCGTCAGGGATATGGCTTGCTTCAAAACCAGACAACGAGTGTGTTAATCTCCTCCGTTGGCCCGTCGTTGTCCTCGGCGTTCTTATCCTCGTCGTCTCCGCCTGCGGTTTCATCGGCGCTTACCAGTAAGTATCTCTTTATACACAAAAACAGAGACTTTTAAACTCAATTTTCAGTTTCTCCAAATTTAAAGACTTTATTCTCTGAGAATTTCGAAACCCAGTTTTCGAATTACTAATTAATTCAAATCCATAATGATTTTTAGCACAAAGATCTCAACTTTAAGCTCATGTACAAGGAAAAGCCCTAACTTTGTTTCTTGGTTGCACATACTCTGTTTCAATCAAAGAACAATTTTGTGAAAAATTAAAACTTTGAATTTAAAAAAAAAAACAGAGAGAATCTCAATACTCAATTGGTTAATTCAAATTATCAACTCTTAGGTACAAGGAGACACTACTGGCTGTATACTTATGTTGTATGGCGATATTGATCGGACTTTTGCTAGTGGTTCTGATATTCGCTTTCGTCGTAACCCGACCCGACGGATCGTATTCGATTCCGGGTCGAGGTTACAAAGAGTATAGACTCGAAGGTTTCTCGAGTTGGTTAAGAGAAAACGTTGTTGATTCGAAGAATTGGGGAAAGATAAGAGCTTGTCTGGCTGATACAAACGTTTGTCCTAAACTCACTCAAGAATTCATCACTGCTGATCAATTCTTCTCTTCTTCTTCCATCACTCCTCTCCAGGCATGTTCTTTTGTCTCTTTCTCTCCTTTTTTTATGAACCCTAAACTTTCTAGTTTGTTACATTTTGCCCCAACACTTTCATTCTTATCATATTACCGGTTTTGGTTTGGTTCTTCTAGTAATTTTTGTTTATGTTTTATAAGCATATCAGTGGTTAATTGAAGTAGGTTAGGAGTGATAAGTTATAGAGTTAAACAAGGATATATAAATTAACGAGGACCGGTTCTAGGGTGCGCATTTGCACATAACTCTCCAAAAAGGTACAAAATTATTTTTTGTATATTTAAAATTTTGAACAATTAGACAATTTTTCCACTATTTTTTAGTATTTAATAGTAGTGAAATTTTTTACATTTTTGTTTTGGGGTTTAAATGTTAAGTTATACAATTCATGCATCCTACCGGGTTTGATTTTGTTATTGATACTTGATACTAGTAAAAATCACTAGATTGAAATTTCCAGTGATTTTTCAAGCTGATTTTGGATGATGCAATCCAAAAAGGCAACACTAATTTTATCATGCGTTATCAACTGAATGTGATAATGATACATTTAAGAATATTAAAGTCATTAGCGTGGTCAATTTGTCCACTAGTTAATCAAAACCGTTGTACACTCTCGACATGATTAGTGTTATTTTTTTTTTTTTTTTTAAAGATTAGTGTTAGTTACTTTGTTAGGTAATTTTGTTAAACTAAACATCATTTATTTGGACGATTCGATCTCTGAGTAAAAAATCCACATCTTAATTTAGGTACAACTTCTTAGTTGATTGTAATTACTATCACCATTTGTTTTCCGAATAGGTAACTTTGATCCCGACTTTGTAAGTTAAATCTCGACTGAATGTATTGCAAGATGCTAACTGTAACGCCCATCTCCGATCACTTTGAGTCCTAGATCTTGTGTCCTAACTTGCTCAACAAGCAACATACCTGCATACACTAAAAGAGGAAAAAGAGGGGTGAACAATTCTGAGAAAAAATTACTCAGTGAGGTGGTTAGTTACCCACAGCAACTCTAATAACTCTAATACTTGAAAACAATAAGCAATCAAATATATTAAATTATAAATAGAACATGCATCACCCAACTTATTACTAGCAACGTAACATTCATACCTAATATTTCTACACCATAATCTCTTTTACTTATACATTAACTCATACTTAAACATTTCATTTTTCACATTCTTTATTTTTTTTTCCTTTTTATTTTTTTACTTTTCTTAAATTCACGGCGGAGCCATCCTTCCCCCCTTCATGGCCCTCTAAGGTCTAATAGACTGTAACGGGTTTACGTACGCAATCGTTCGCAGACTATCATATACTATAACAATCTCAAACAATATTTTTTAATCTTTAACTTTATTTAATTACCAAACAATTTCCACACGTCAAACAATCCTTACTAACAATCAGCAAGCATCAAACATTCCTAAACTTAGCATATATAACCAACAACAACAACAATTTCATTCCTAGACTAATATGTAAGAACATCTACTGTTAACTAGTATTAAAGTAATCTAAACAACACCCTCACCTTAGCCTTATTGGATAGATTGACACGGAAGAATGAGCTACTCTTAATCTCCAATCAAGACACACTCGGTGCCTCGGGAAAGCCAAGACTCAGAGCTTTCTAATGATATCCAGATCGTCTTCTCATAATTTAGAACTGAAAACTTCTACAGAAACTAGAATCCAAGACCTTTCCAACGAAGCCCAGATCAACATCTAAATTTTTCGGAATTGGCCGCAAAACACCTGCGAAGTCGACTGGTCGCATGCTCATTCAAAATTAAGATCGATCCGAACAGTTTTGATCCTCGGTTTCCATTCTCGGCTGAAACTGGTCAGATTTACGGTTGATTGAGAATAGTACATATTGCAACAGACGAAAAGAACACGCCATAACTTTCTCCACATGACTTGGATTGGGATGATATTAGACTTTTTGGAAAGCTTAGACAAAAGGATTTTTCCATGGATACGTAGATTGTCACGTAGTTCTAGACGATTCGCCGGGAAATTGTCTATAAAGCGGCGGCGGTGTCTAGGGTTCTCGAGGTGAAGAGCAGAACGTGCAGGGCTTCGCCGCAGCAACACTCTTGGTCTTAAAGTCTTATATCATCACCATTTATATAGACGTGATTAGGGTTTATGATGGATTAAATTAGCTCGAATTATGAAATAAAGTATTCAGTTATATAAAAGTATCTGTTAGAATTGATAGGTTATTTTCATGGCTTGCCGTCTCGGCTAAGTAAGCTACCCGGGTGTCACACTAACTAACGAATCATCTTGTTAATTAAATATTTATATCCTTACAACATCTTATTAATCAAAGATTTGATGATTAATGAAGATAAGATGCGATGTTAAAGAGAATGTTATTGTGAATATCTAGATTATGCTTTCTCGAGTAAAAAAAAAATCTAGATTCTGTGAGACCTATGGTTTGTTCTTACAAATGAAAAAAGAAAGAAAGAAAGGTCCATTATTCAAAAAGTATTACATGGGGCTTAAATCATAAAGTTATAAAACTTCAATTTTTAGAATTGTTCTTATTCTCTATATTCCTTTTACTATTTTATCCAAATGTTTGTACGTTATTTCATTTTGGATTTTCCTTAATCTTAGAGAAAAAACTAAAAATTGAACAAATTAATCCAAGAAAAAAGGTTTCTGAACAATTCAAACCTGTGTTTTCTTAACTTATTGTAATTAGTGTCATTTGTGTGGTAATCACGTTTATTGAAAACCAATTTCGAAACGCTATATTGAAATTATTATATGATTTCTCAAATGTACAAAGCATATGTATTCAGTAGACTGGTGTAGAAGTTGCTAGTCCAAATAATTATAGTAAGATAGTCATAATTCAAAATAATACACTATCATAAGGTCCCACCCATGCACCCACAATATGGTACATGATCAAATATGTTTTATCTGATTATTTATTTTACTTGTCCTTATCTTACTCACAAAATTCAATGACCCATTCTCTTTTCTTTAGATAGTCTTTTTTCTTCTTCATCTCAAGGCTCAAGCTTGACAAAATTTTCAACTCTTTCTATTAAAAATTATAAAATAAACCACACTTAAAATTCACTTTCATGTCTTTTAAGCTTGAAACATGGAGAGATTAAGGGCATAGCTTAATAACTTTGGTTAAGAAAAAAAAATATTGACCAAAGGAAGTGGTTACTATAAATCTTTGATTTTTAATATTTGAATTAGATTTTGGTACTTTTCTATTTAAAATCAAGATTTAGTTATGTGGGTAGTAACTAATAAGAGATAAATCTATTTTCTAATCTTTATATGAATAAAAAAATTTGATTATTCTTCATCAAAACAGTTTTTTTCACGTAAACTTGTGTTCTATATCTGCAAATTTTTTTTTTTTTATAAACCGTGGACTTTCGAACCTTTGGTTCATAATTTCTTCGGCACCTGGAGACAGTCTTTGGAAATTCTGATTTAAAGAATAACTCTCCGTCACAAAGGGGATTTGAATCCGGGGCACAAAAAAATCAACCTCTTGTGTTACCACTAGGCCACTGCCCCTTTGGTATATATGCAAAACTTCATGTAAATATTTTTGTTTTGTTTTGATTTCTAGCGAATTGGCATCCGAGGCTATTGTCACTTTAACAAGATTGAAACCACTAGGTCCAGTAAGAATTAAACAAGCCTAAATGATGAGGTTTTGGCTGAATTGTATGTCGATAGCAATTAGATATAACTAAATATTGGACCAATGATTTGATTCAATAATTACAATCAAAAGTCTTTGTCTTCATTATGAAACATAATAGATAATTATATCTCTCCCATGTTCTCCCACTCACATTAGAACATACTTCTTTAAAAATAAAGAAGCCGGAAAATATGATTCCCCTAGACAAAACCAAAATTTTGTTAAGAAATAAGAAGCCTATTTTATAAAAAGTTTCAAATGTTTTTCCTCTCCTTATGTACTTTACACTTTGTAAGCAGTTCACAGTTATATTTATCTAGGTTTCTTTATTTTGCAAAATTATATTTTTCAGATCAAAACTATTGTTTTAGCTTTTTAGCAAAAAAAAAAAAAAACTATTGCTTTAGCTAGGCCTCATTGTTTGTATTTGTATTTGCGTTTAGTGTATATTTTTTTTTCGAAAGAACCGTACGTTCATGTCGTATGCATTTTAAACCGAAAATTTTGTCAATAGTACACGTAAATGCCAATCAAAAATGGGAAAAATATACCGTTACGTATATGGCATTTCCGTTTATACTTTTCAAAAGTATTTATATAAGTTTTATATTTTAAAATTTTGAGTAATAATCTAAGGTTTTGTTCTCGTATAAACCTAAACGCACACAAGAATATTGCGTTTAAATAAGTCAATCAAAGTCTTAGTTAATTTCGGAATGCATAACACAAATATATTGAAAAATATCGTAGAATTCCAAACTATTCAAAAGCATATTTTCATTTGAAATACTATCTATCATTGTTACATCTAATAATTTAATCATTTGTTGAGTTTTTTTTTTTTTTTGTTTTATCATATATAGTTATCAGATTTTCTTTGTATTTTATAGTCCGGTTGCTGCAAACCACCGACCGCATGTGGCTACAACTTCGTGAATCCGACACTATGGTTAAACCCGACCAACATGGCTGCAGACGCTGACTGTTACTTATGGAGCAACGACCAAAGCCAGCTTTGTTACAATTGCAACTCATGCAAGGCTGGTCTTTTGGGAAACCTTAGGAAAGATTGGCGTAAAGCAAATCTCATACTAATCATCACTGTCGTTGTTCTCATTTGGGTTTATGTTATTGCGTGTAGTGCGTTTAGAAATGCTCAGACTGAGGATCTCTTTCGCAAATACAAACAGGGTTGGGTCTAAAGTGTAATATATGTATAGATTTGTTTGTTGTAGTTGTTGAGATTGGAGTATTCAGAAAGAGTTTGTAATATTTTTACTTTTGAGTTTTGACTTTTTTATGCTTGTGTTACATGTTGGAACAATTTATTTGGTAAAATGGGCTTTGGTCATTTGTCAAAAATTGGTTATAATGTGAGTGGAAAATGAAACACTGGGTTCTTTAGACTCTTTGGGAAAGTCTTAAAACTTTGGTTAGATAAGCAAAATATCATTTGTCCTACATTGCTAGTTTTAAAAATTATTGATAGTATATAAAGGAATGAGTTTATGTTCAAAACATAACTATACCATAGTGTATGAATGAGAGGAGATAGATCTAACTAAACACGCGCAGTCTCCTTATGGGCCGAGCCGAACTTGGACCTTGGGGAACAGGTTCGTGGAGGTTGGATCTACGTCCCAAAAATGTTTTTTCGATCAAGTTTTGGTTAATATCTTGGATATATTATTGGTCATTTTTCAATGAATTGTTGAATTGAGTATGTCAAAATTTTGTCAAGATTATGCGTTCAACATGGCTCTCACGCAACCACTGTGCATGTGCCTCCTTTTGCGGATCGAGAAACTAAGCCGAGGAGGTGCGAAACAGTCACCGTGGATTCCAAAATCGCTTAATACAGTCTTCATCTCATTCATTAATCTCACTTTTTGAAACTCAACAAAATATAACTCTCTCATTTTTTTCTCTTCTCTCTCAAAGTAAATCTTGAGAATATATTTTTTCCTTTCCTCTGGAACTCGAAAATATATTATAGTTTGTAAGTTCATAGATTTTGTTTCGAGTGCTTAACAGTCACCATGGATGATGTATCATGGGATTCCAAAATCGCTTAGTATAGCCACACTACGAACGATTTAAATCGAGTAAAAGAAAGAGATCAAATCTCGACTTTACGTTTATTTTGGGAAAAACGTTTTAAGATTTCGTTTACACGCTTCCCTTGAAAATCTATGTTTTAACTTTTAATCGTTTTAGAAATTTTATAAAGCAGTCTTCTTACAAAAAGCATTTATAGAAATCACTAGAAATCACGGGGGTGGAGAGGAAAGAAGAGAAATTGTTTCTCAATATTATAACGGAAACACCTTTCGAGTATCTTAAATACCTTTCGAGTATCGTGCCTACAAAGGAAATAATATACCTTAAATTTAGAAATCTCAACTTAAGATATTAAAACTTGCTTGTGCTTGCTTCTTCTCTGAGGTACCAATCTTGGTATGAGAATTAGGGCAAGTTTGGCTGCATGCTTATCTATGATTCTTTCAATAAGCTTTTCCAGAGCCATGTGGTCTTTACAGAAGCGATCAATGAGTCTAGCGGATGTGCCAGACGAACGTTGTATCCATCCGATTACAGATCGGTAATAGTAGACAAAGGTGGAGCCAGATATTCTTCACAGAGGATGAGCATTACATTAGCCGGAGCTGGATTATGCATTCGCCAATTCCATATTTGGTTGGAAAAATGTAAGCGGGACAAAACTAAAGACAAATATAATTCCATATTCTTAATTACTTGTACTATATACTTAAAAAGAATTCAGAGATAAGGATAAGAAGATTAACTGTAGTCGATATGGACGTGATTAAGAACAATTCCACGGGAAGAGAGAGTTTTCTTGACAGAAGGAGGGATTTGATTCATGTTGCCATACGCGGATATGGAGATTGGACCATTGTAGTTCAACTTAATCAACGTGAACTTTATTTTATCAGCGATCTCTTCAGCTTTACAATCCTTGGGAACCGGACAATTATCTATGTCCCAACAAACCCACGTTGGGGCCTCCTCGAATCTAGCTTCATTCAAGTCTTGAAGCATAAAAAAGAATATCAATCACAAGTGAATAAACAGAAGTAATCTTCTAGCACACAATTGAGTGAAATAACAACGTTTTTTTTATTGAATCTTTTGAAAATAACAAGTTTTTTTTATAAAATATTTAAAAAATATATACGGTCTCCGTTTCAAAATGTAAGTTATTTTGACTAAAAATACGAATATTAAGAAACTATTTTTTTTCTAAAAAGTATAATCTTATATATATAATAAAAATAATTTAACCAATAAAAAAATCGACTGCAAAATACTATTGGTCACACAATAGTTAATAAAGTTTAAAAATACCTAGGATTATCAAAACAACATATATTTTGAAACATAAAAAACATCCAAAACAACTTATATTTTGAAACGGAGGGACTACTATATGAAGTGAACGAACACCTCCCCAGACCATACTATATCCTTTATCGGTCTCAAATACTATGTTCCGACCTGTGAACACCAACACAACCGATTGCGTTACTCAGTCAGTTAACACTCAGTTCGAAGAGACAAGGTTCGTCAGTTCTCAAGCTTCCGAGCTCAAATCCCTTATTTGTATTTATGTTCAATTATAATTGCAATCCATTTCCGAGCATATAATCAATAAACGGGAATTTTCGAGCCTCTCTACTGTTTATAAATGTATTGTCGAACTTATGTATCAATAATTGGCACGCCAGGTAGGGAGCTTTGAAATTCTCCAACGCACGATTCGTACTCGAGAATGGAGAACGATCAACCTATCAGTGGAGCAACAAACGGTAAGGAGGTCGAGACAACTAATCAAAACCCAAATACAAAAACTGTTATCATTAGGCACGTGACCAATCAAGAAGTCCGTGCCAAAAATAAACCCGAGCCCGCCGGGCAGGAGGTCGCGCCCGTTCAACGAACTCAAGACCCATTGCCGCCATGCTCAAAGCCCTGATGCGGCGCTTCGATCAGTAGGAAGAACAAACTCGAAGTACGAACTCGAGGCTAGACCTACAAACAAGGAGCAACTACACCAATTAAACCCGAGGTCCACTCACGATTTGCTTCAAGGTCGGAGAAGCACCTCACCAACCCCCGAACGACAAGCGCGAACCAACCACATGAAGGATGGGTAATCTAATAGTCGACGCTTCGACTAAAAACCCTAGTGGCTCAAGAGCATTTTGGCCTATTTTCCAGCATCAGGACTCTATCTCGAATAGTGAGCAACACATGCTGGCTCCGACCCAAGATCCCGAGATTGAAGGGATTAAGGCCCGATTGAAAGACATCAACTCAAAAGTTCACCGCGCAAAAAGCTCAGCACCTGAGATCGATTAGGTGCTCGAGGAAGCGCAGCGCAACCCGTTTACATCTCGTATAGCTTCTGTCCCGATCAAAAACACAAGCAAGCTCAAACTCCCAACCTACGAAGGTGGGAGTGATCCGATATGATACCTAACAGCCTTCTCGATAGCCATGGGCCGAGCCCAATTCGTTCAGGATGCCGGATACTGCCAACTATTTGTTGAAAAATTAAGTTGGTCCGCTCTCAGTTGGTTTTCACGCCTGAAATTCAACTCTATCGAAACTTTCAACAGCTTTCTACATCATTTCTCAAGCACTAGTCAATGTACATCCAGGCGGGGGCTTCCTACGCCGACCTCTAGGCTTTGGCTCAGGAGCAGAAAAAGCCGCTTCGAGACTACATGAGTAGGTTTAACGCTGTTCTGTGTAGGATGCCGAGCATAGACGATTCGACCCCTCTCGCCGCGATGAAGAATGGTCTCTGGCATACGTTACCGTTCCGAGACAACTTGACTATATAAACGAAGCGCAGACTTTAGAAGACGCTCTGGAACAAGCGACGAGGTTCATCGTCTTAGAAGAAGATCGAGCATTAAATCTCATGAAACATTCACCGGCTAAAACGCCGACCCCGAAGTGAAAATTTAAAGAAGAGGATCGTAGCGAGCCTCGTCAACACTTTGACAAAGACTAAAAAGAAAAACGAAACAAGAAGCAGTCTGTCAACCAGATCGGCAGCTCCCAAAATTCACCGAAGAAGTGGAACAAGTATATCCGCGAGGAGGAAAAAGGAGCAGACGAGCCCAAAGTCCTTATGCGATTACCATCAGTTGTACGGGCACACAAGGATAATCTGTTAACCAAGTTCCAGCGCAGGGAAATCCAGATGGATGATCCCGGGCAACGAAATGATAGGAGTAATTCCAGAGGTAACCAATGCAATAACCTGAGCCGAAAGCCCGAACAGGGCGGAAACAATGCTACCGCCCCACCAAAGCGGGCTCATGACGATGGAAGCAATGATAGCAGTACTCTACCGACCTCTAAACGAGGATCAATATGATAATGGGCGGATTTCTATTTGGAAACGATTCTATACAGTCCATCAAACAGTACGAGAAGCAAGCAGAAGCCAAGCAAAATTTCCTCGAAGAGACCGAGCTCCATACACTTATCATCTTTACCGAGACTGATACTCTTGGGCTCGCAATACCGCACAATGACCCCAAGTTAATATGAAAATAATGAAAAAAAAATAACGACTAATAAAGCAAAGCACCTTTATTAAAGGGGGGATTACTATAATGACCTTAATAAATGAGTTTTTGACTAATTTGGCCCTAAAGTTTCATAATTACTAGAACGACCTTGAAATTTTTTTAACACCCGATTTGTCCTTATTTCCTTTGATAACAAAAAACGTATTTACGAAACTGTCATTAATGAGTTTCCCGCCAAAAGCGAATAAGTCTACCGCTCACGTGGTAGACTTAATTTACTGTAGTGGTAGACTTAATTATCTGTTGTGGTAGAGTTATTAATCTGTGGTGGTAGACTTAATTATCTGTTGTGGTAGACTTAATTATCTGTTGTGGTTGTAGACTTAATAATCTGTAGTGGTAGACTTAATAATTCATTATGGTAGACTTATTGATCAGCTGTGGTAGACTTAATAGTTTTTAGTGGTGGTAGACTTAATTTTCCTTTTTCGTAGACTTATTCTTTAGTGGTGGTAGACTTAATTATCCCTTGTGGTAGACTCACTAATTTGAGGTGGTAGACTTAATTATCTGTTGTGGTGGTAGACTTAACTATCTGTTGTGGTAAACTTATTAACTTGTTGTGGTAGACTTAATTTACTGTTATGGTAGACTTAATTATCGGTTATGGTAGACTTAATAATCCGTTATGGTAAACTTAATTATCTGTTGTGGTAGACTTAATTATCTGTTGTGGTGGTAGACTTAATAATATGTAGTGGTAGACTTAATAATCCGTCATGGTAGACTTATTCATCTGTTGTGGTAAACTTAATAATCTGTAGTGGTGGTAGGCTTAATTATATGTTGTGGTAGACTTATTAATCTCTTGTGGTAGACTTAATTATCTCTTGTGGTAGACTTACTAATCTGTGGTAGTAGACTTAATTATTTGTTGTGGTGGTAGACTTAACTATCTGTTGTGGTAGACTTAATTAACTTGTGGTGGTAGACTTAATTTACTGTTGTGGTATACCTAATTATCTGTTGTGGTAGACTTAATTAATCTGTGGTGGTAGATT
Organism: Arabis hirsuta; assembly: GCA_964056655.1. Taxonomy (NCBI): domain Eukaryota; kingdom Viridiplantae; phylum Streptophyta; class Magnoliopsida; order Brassicales; family Brassicaceae; genus Arabis; species Arabis hirsuta. Next base: position 1,378,940 of record OZ053301.1, read on the forward strand.
TAATTATCTGTTGCGGTAGACTTATTAATCTGTGGTGGTAGACTTATAATCTGTAGTGGCGGTAGACTTATTTCCTGCAGATATGCAGTGGTAGATTTAATAATCTGTAGTGGTGGTAGACTTACTAATATGTAGTAGTGGTGGTAGACTTATTCATCTGCTATGGTAGACTTAATTAATCAGTGGTGGTAGACTTAATTATCTGTTGTGGTAGACTTGATAGCAAGAGTAATAATTATGTAGTGGTAGACTTAATTGTAGTAATGGTAGACTTATTTGTAGTAGTGGTACACTTATTCAAAATGGGTAAAATCGTAATTTACCTTTCATCTTCTTCCCCAACCCTAAAGCTTCAAACCCTAACAATGGCGGCCAACCTGTATTTAGCTCGTTTTTACTCTATTTTAACTTGTTTTCAACTAGATTTAGCATAAAACTTGTAAATCTAACATCATATATCCCTTATCTAACCAAAAATTAAAAGATTTCAAGTTTTTTTTTTCTAACCAAAAATCAAAAATCAAATTTTTGATCCGATTTTATCTAAATCAGGCGGCACACCTCCGCCGAGCGCGTCTTCGGTACTTCTACAGTATCCGCGGTCGCGTTTGTGTTTCTTGAGTTTTTGAATTTTTTTTTTGTCAAAAATGACAATGGCATTTTCGTAATAACAAAATATAACTTTGGTTTTTATGTCTTATATACTCTTTCTTGATATTTTGATACTTGTAAATATCATTATAATAATTAAGCCATTTATCAAGATCGTTTTAGTAATTATTCATTTATTAAATCCTCTAACAAGTTAATATGAAAAAGACGTATCTAAAATAAGCTTGAAAATTTAAAAGATTTTTGCTAAAAATAAAAAACAAAAAAAAACCATACCATCCAGGTTAGCTTTCATTTGAACTCTCTCATTTGTTTATTTATGATCTTGCTAAAGTCGCTAAAGCGAGATTATTTTGTGTTAGATGTGATCAAGTTTTATACCGAAAAGTGATTCTACGTACACCAAGAAAAAGGCAAAGGCTATAACTCAAGTGTGGCAAAAGAATGGAGAGTGCTCGGAAAACACTATTCCTATAAGAAGAATAAAGAGAGAAGATATCTTACGAGCAAAATCCATTGAGAGTTTTGGTAAAAAGACTCCCTGAAGTTCCATCCTCAGATCCAATATTTCACCATGAGGTGCACCTTTACTTTTCTGACTGATCGAAGCAATTTTTTTGATATATTTTGCACAAAATTATACTTTTCTCTTCTTTATTTTTTTGAGCCGGTTTAGTATGCGTACATGGGTGTGAAGGGTGGAAAGTTTTTCGGCATAAAAGCCTCGATAAATATCTGGAAACCAGAAGTAGCTCCCAATGAGTTTAGCTTGGCTCGGACTTGGCTTGTATCTGGAGTTGGCATAAGTCGTAACACCACCGAAGCTGGTTGGCAGGTCATATACTTCTTTGGTCGTTCATCTTGACTAAAGTTTCTATTTTTGTATGAAAAAAATCTTAATCAACATCACATTTATTGCTTTAGTCTACGCGCAAACCAGTGTGAGACACACAATCACAGATATGGGAAGTGGACATTTCGCAGACGAATGGTTGGTATAAGAAATCGAGCTATATTATGATAGTTGATGGGACAAATAATCTTAGAGAATGTTGAGATAAAAGTTTTAAAATTCCAAATTAATATCCAAGTGCAAGCAACGAGTAGTAATCAAGGTATCGATCCAGAAGGAGTTAGAATAACACACTAAAAATGCAAGCAATTGACTAATCTAAACTAAATGATGTTTTTGTTTTTTTTAAAGTCCTAACGATGTAACTATATAAGTGAAACAAGTAAATGAGAATGCAAAATGAAGATAAATAAGACCAAAATGCTAAAAAAAATTAAACAAGACCTAAGCAAACCATAACTAAGCATAAACAATATCAAATGCAAAATGTCAATTAAAAGTCAACCATAAAGTCAACAACTAAAAACTTGATCAAATATGAAAAGCATGGGCTTTGGGCAAAGCAATTGAGTTGGGATGCTTAATAACTAGCTAATGATGCTAGGACTAGAATTCAAACTCAATTTCATGGCATAAATCACACAAAGTAGACTAATCCATTTCCATGACAATAATTCATTTACTACCCATTTAATTAAGCTAATTTCCCAATTGCATTTTGATGATCAATAATCATTAAACATAAGTTCATATAGCCAACTAACACCTTAAACATCAGTTCCCATTGGTCAAGAATGAAAAGCAAGATTAAAATTTCTTCTAGACATTTTATCGAACACCTTCCGAGCACAAAATGTCCATGTTCTAGATTTTGATTGATCAAGTCTAATCTAACATTAAGTACACCTTAATCTTTAGAAATCATAAGAAACTAAGCCTAGACATCACTAATCATCCATCAAACATCCCTAATCTACTAAGCTCAAAAACTCATTAAGAGACTACTCACTAATCATGATGCAAATGACAATCATAAATAAAGACATAGTGATAAAAGAAAAGGTTAAAGATTAAAGAAATTTCACTAAATTAAGAAAATGAAAAAGATCCAAGCATAAATCATCAACAAAGAGTGTTTTGCATCAAAAGGGAAAAGAGCAAATCAAAACTTGGCTAAAAATTAGGTCTAAAATGCTTAAATAACAAAAGAAATTCGAACCGGGTCAACCCGGGACAAACCGGGTCGTCCATGGTTTCAAAAGATGGATCGAAGTTGAGCAGCCGATCACGGGATCGATCATAACTGCTGTGAGTTTTGGACAGGAATATTGAGCAGCCACTTGATCGGAAAAGAGGCTGATTAACTCGTCTTTTCTTCAATTTTGGTTCTCTTCTCATTTCTTCTCCATTGCATCATTTAGCTATGCTTCCATACATCCTTCATACATCATCCTAGCTTCATAACACCTGAAAGACATCCGAAGACACCATGCAAATGGAAGAAACTATTTTTTTTTTTGTCACAAATACATTATACTCCTGGGTCAACCAAACACAGACGTGTCTGGGAACCAATGTGGGGTAGACGTGTTAACATAAGAGAAAACTATGTTTCGAAGACGAGCGGTCCGGGCCAGTATGTCGGCCTTTTTATTCTGTTCCTTGGTGCAATACTGTAGAGTAAAGTCAGGGAACCACGCTCTAAGTGTCTTGAAATCTTCCAACTCTGTTCGGAAACGTGGCCACTTGTCCGGTTCCAGTATCATTGCAGCTAATTCCTGTGAATCTATGGCAAACGACGTACAATATCGTTTTTTTCCGACGCAAGCACTGGAGAGCCCATAGTAGACTTTGCAGCTCGATGTGTAGGGGAGAGGTCCCCTTATGCATCCCTTTTAATCCTATGAGATCAATTTCTCCGTCTTGTAATTGAAGCGTCTAGCCAATCCCACTCGTGCGGTCTCCTTCCTTCCAAGAACCATCAACAAAGCAGGTGAAGATGGCCCGTGGCAGCGCCAAAGTCGTAGTGATCCGTTCTCCTCTACTAACCGCCGTCTCCTCGGTTGCTAGGAACCAGGCCGCCGCTTCCGTCCTGGCCAGTTTAAGGATATCAGGGGGTGACCGGTCCAGGTTCTTAAACATTTTATCGTTGCGTGTTTTCCAGAGGTACCAGATGATCCATGGGTAACATCTCACATACTCCTCAAACTCTTTTCGGTTAGGTACCTGGGAGAGGAGAAAATCAAAATTGCACCAAAGACTCTCTGATAGGAAGACCGAATTGTGGTGTGGAATTTGTGATAATGCCCAGCATTGCCTGGCCGGAGGGCATGTAAAAAGGACATGGTTAATGGTTTCGTCCACATCGCCACACTTCGGGCAGTATCGATCCTGTTCACTACAAGAAAACCCGATTTTAGCGTCGAAATATAGCGTCGAAAATATTTCGACACTAAATTAGCGTCGGATTAGCGTCATAATTGTGTGACCTGCAACTTTCGATGTTATTTCGATGCTATAAAGGGACGAATAAAATCGACGCTAAATCGATGCTATATAGCATCGATTTAGCGTCGAAATGCCGTCTAGAGGTTCCATTCGACGCTAAATCGATGCTAAAATAGCGTCGATTTAGCGTCGCAAATATATCATCGTATTAGCATCGAATATTGCATCGAATTTGGTAGGTAGGTGCCATATTAAAAACGTTTTCACCTACTTATGTAGCGACGGTTTTGTTAATCGCAAAAACGAGGCTAAGTCGATGGTAATTCGACACAACTTTATTTGATGCTAATTCGATGCTAAATTTGCGATGCAAAATCGACGCTAAATCGCTGCTATAATCTCCTATATATATACCCTCCCTTCCTCAGACCAAGAAACCATCGAGAAATTTTAAAAAAAATTTTAAAATAAAAAAAAATTTAATTTTAGAAAAACAAAATTTTTAATTTTTGAAAAAAAAAATGGGCGATATATACGAACTCAGACGCTGGATGTATCATCGTAAAGATGAAAATGGAGGGTTTTCAGAAGAGTTTCTCAACGGCCTTGAAATTTTCATGGCTCAAGCGAGTAGTGTGCCTACAATTCAACGGACCGGTTTTATGGTGTGCCCGTGTCGGAAGTGCAAAAATTCGAGACCGCAGACAATTGATACAGTTGGTACGCATTTATTTAATAGAGGGTTTACACCTGAGTATTATGTTTGGTTTTATCATGGTGAGGGATATGAAGATGAAACTTCGGGTAGTACTAGTTACCAACCTATGAATCAGGGTTATTCGAATGAGCAATATGATCAGCATCAATTTGTTATAGAAAATGATCATGATATCGGGTTAGAGCATAATAGGTTCGAAGAAATGGTAACCGATGCATTTCCTGGAGTTATGTCTACTCCTGATGTTGTTGAGGAACCCAATGTAGATGCAAAAAAATTCTATGATATGCTTGATTCTGCAAACCAACCAATCTATGAAGGTTGTAGGGAAGGTCTGTCTAAATTATCATTGGCATCTAGGATGATGACAATAAAGTCTGATCATAATCAATCTGAGAGTTGCATGGATGATTGGGCAGCTCTTCTAAAAGAATATTTGCCAGAGGGTAATCAAGCTGCTGAGTCATACTACGACATACAAAAACTAGTCTCTAGTTTAGGATTACCTTCGCAGATGATAGATGTTTGCATTGACAATTGCATGATATTTTGGAAAGATGATGAAGATCTACAGGAATGTCGATTTTGTCACAAACCAAGATTTAAGCCCCAAGGAGCTGGTAGAAGTAAAGTGCCGTACCAGCGAATGTGGTACCTACCCATAACAGATAGGCTACAAAGGTTATATCATTCGGAACGAACAGCTGCATCAATGAGGTGGCATGTGGAACATTCAACTATTGAAGGAGAAGTTCATCATCCTTCTGATGCAAAAGCTTGGAAACACTTCAAATCGGTACACTCTAATTTTGCTAAAGAGAAGCGCAATGTTTATCTTGGCCTATGTACAGATGGTTTTAGTCCGTTTGGTATGTCTGGCAGGCAATATTCTTTGTGGCCGGTTATATTGACACCTTATAACCTTCCGCCTGATATGTGCATACAGAGGGAATTTTTATTTTTGAGTATTTTAGTCCCTGGTCCGAAGCATCCAAGAAGATCTATTGATGTGTTTTTACAGCCGCTGATTCACGAGTTGAACTTGTTGTGGTCTCATGGGGTTCGGACTTTTGATTACTCCAGGAAAAAGAATTTTACCATGCGAGCTGTGCTTATGTGGACGATAAGCGATTTTCCAGCGTACGGAATGTTATCTGGTTGGACAACACATGGTCGGTTATCATGTCCGTATTGCCAAAATGAAACAAATGCCTTCCAACTTAAAAATGGTAGAAAATCTTGTTGGTTTGATTGTCACCGCAGGTTTCTCCCTATGAACCATCCGTACCGGGGGAACAGGAGACTATTCACAAAGGACAAACGTGTACGTATCCCACCACCTCCATGTCTTTCAGGAGAGCAAATTGAAGGTCAACTTGATTTTTGGGGAGCTCAGGATACAGCAAAACGTGGTGGTAACTGGCTTAATATCCCGGCCAATCTTCCAGATCGATACCTTGTTGAACATAATTGGCATAAGAAGAGCATTTTCTGGGATCTACCGTACTGGAAGGATCATCTATTGCGCCACAATCTTGATGTCATGCACATTGAGAAAAACTTTTTCGATAACATCATGCATACCATCTTAAACGTTTCAGGCAGGTCTAAAGACAACGTGAAGTCTAGATTGGATTTGCCTCTTATATGCTCTAGATTTGAGTTACATCTCACGGGAGATGGTAGAGCTCCAGTCCCTATCTTTAGATTATCAAACGAATGCAAATCAACATTCTTCAACTGGGTTTCCACCGACGTAAAGTTTCCAGATGGATACGTGTCAAAACTCTCTAAGTCGGTAGAGCAAGGGAAAAAATTTTCTGGCATGAAAAGTCATGATTGTCATGTGTTTATGCAGAGATTATTGCCTTTCGCCTTTGCAGAGCTTTTGCCAACAAACGTGCATGAATCACTTGCAGGTATAATTTCTATGATGATATATAAATATCTAAACAAATGATGTGTGAAAAATTATATATTTTTTTTTATGATATTCAACTTCGGTTTTAGGTGTTGGAGCATTTTTTCGAGATCTGTGTGTGCGAACTCTGACTGAAGATGGAATTCAACAACTAAAACATAACATCGCAATATTGTTGTGCAACTTAGAGAAGATATTTCCTCCATCTTTCTTTGATGTTATGGAGCATCTTCCTGTCCATCTTCCTCACGAAGCCGATTTAGGAGGGCCCGTTCAATTTCGTTGGATGTATCCTTTCGAGAGATTCATGAAACACTTAAAAGAAAAGGCAAAAAACCTGGCTAGGGTTGAGGGATCAATCGTTGCGGGAAGTTTAACCGAAGAAACCTCTCATTTCAGCTCATATTACTTCTCTCCCACTGTCCGGACACGAAAAAGAGCTCCACGTAGGTACGACGATGGTGGCATCGCGCAAGCGTATCCGGTTTCAGATGTCCCAGATATATTCTGTGCAGTTGGTAGACATGCCGGAATCACAAGAGAAGAAGATTGGGTCTCATACGAAGACTACAATTGTGCACACACATATATTCTCTTACAATGCGATGAAGTTACCCCATTTTTGAGGTACATATTATAATTACCAACTATGGACTGATGTCAAAAGAGTTATCTTCGTACTTATATATGCTTTGAAAACATTTATTATAACTATATTTTCTCGTAGTGAATTCATTCGCCAAGTTGTCGAGGCTTTCCCAAATGCATCCGCCGATGAGATTGAAAAACGTAAAGATCTCCACTTTGCTAAATGGTTGAAAACTCAAGTAAGTTAAAAACAAAATTATATATATCTAGTTTCCATTAAAACCTATATATACAATTTGTGTTTATTATTTTTACAATGTGCATACTATATTTGCCAGGTTGATTATGGAGACACGTCATATCCTGTATGGTTTAGAGAGTTAATCCAAGGTCCATTGGGAAAAGTTACGTCATCTCCAATGTATTTTACACGAGGTTATGTGTTTCATACATTCGAACGTGGAAAAAACAGAGCAACTGCAAACTATGGTGTGGTAGTTCGAGCGGGGGACACGGATTTTTATGGCATTATACAAGACATTGTTCAAGTGCAATTCCCTGGTTTGGTTAACTTAAAGTGCACCCTTTTGAAATGCGAGTGGTTTGATCCAGTTATCGGGCGAGGGATTCGAGTAGGAAAGTTTGGTGTCATCGATGTTAACGGATCCCGTTCTTATGCAAAGTACGATCCATTTGTCCTTGCATCACAAGCGGATCAAGTTTGTTTCATACCATATCCACGTGTCAGAAAAACAGGGATTTCATGGTTATCTGTGCTTAAAATAGCGCCCAGAGGAATGATAGTTGAATCCGACGACGCTCCTATGCAATATGAAGCTGCCGTGGATCTAACAACTCCAGAACAAGAAATAGACAACATCATTCTTATAGATCCGCAAAATCGAGAAGCTGAAATTCTTTCGGAGGCTACCGATGCTGAAAACCCGGAAGACGAGTTCGCAAACGAGAGTGACGAAAATTCCGATGAGAATGACGATGACTCAAATGACGATTCGGAGTGAAGCATATGCATGTGTTTTATTTGGATTTTTGTTTTGATTTCATTTGTTTCGGATAATTTTAATTTGTTATTATACTATATTTTCTATTATTATTAAGTTTTTTTTTCAGAAAAATAAGCCGATTTAGCGTCGAATTAGCATCGAATCAGATCAATTCGACGCTAATTCGACGCTAAATAGCATCGCATTAGCGTCGAATTGATCTGATTCGATGCTAATTCGACGCTAAATCTAACACATTTTATTTTTGGGTACTTAGGGTATAGAATAAAACATTTAAAAGTCAACAATTACGAGTTTACATATAATATCATAACTAATTTCGGAACTAAATAGGTATTTTAAAATTTCAAAAGTTTTAAATTTTTAAGCATATACAAAGATTGAAAAGGATAAGATAGTTCTCGTATAAATGTTTTATTCTATACCCTAAACCCTAAAAACAGAATTTGTTAGATTTAGCGTCGAATTAGCGTCGACCGAGATGAATTCGACGCTAATTCGACGCTAAATCTACAAAATTCTGTTTTTAGGGTTTGGGGTATAGAATAAAACATTTAAAAGTCAACAACTACGAGTGAAGCATATATATTATATAAACTGATTAATTTAATTGCTAACAACTAAGTTCATATAATTATACTTTTAAACAACAGCATATAAGTCTTAGATTTCTATAAACTATATTGGTTTACATATACTATCATAACTAATTTCGGAACTAAATAGGTTTTTTAAAATTTCAAAAGTTTTAATTATTCGGTAGTAACAAAGATTGAAAAGGATAAGATAGGTCTCGTATAGAAATTTTTAGATTTAGCGTCGAATTAGCATCGAATCAGAGGCTTTCGACGCTAAATCGATGCTAAATAGCGTCGATTTAGCGTCGAAAGCCTCTGATTCGATGCTAATTCGACGCTAAATCTAAAAATTTCTGTTTTTAGGGTTTAGGGTATAGAATGGTAAAGGTGTCGGATTTTGTATAATCCGATGCAAAAACGACGCTAAATTCAATTAATTTGGTTGAACCGAAGGCGGCAAACCAAAAATTTTTATACTTGTTTTGTTTTACCAATTCAATTTAGCGTCGAATTAGCGTCGAATATATTTCAGATTCGACGCTAATTCGACGCTAAATTAAAAACTTTCACTAAAATCGCGGTAACCATTTATTGTGCGTGGGAATCCGGAAAAGATGAATAATTTGGTTTTTAATTAAATCTGACGCTATTTCGACGCTAATTACGTCGAATTAGTGTCGAAATAGCGTCAGATACTGTAATAAAACTCAAAACCTGCAGACTTCTTCTTCTTCCTCATTTTCGATTTCTCAAACACATCATCATTCTCTCTCGGCGACCTCTCTCTCTCTCCCGTCTTTCCGGCGACCTCTCTCTCTCTCTCTCCCGCCGCCGCCATCTCCTCTCTCTTTCTCACACTCCGGCGACCTCTCTCTCTCTCTCTCTCTCCCGCCGCCACCATCTCCTCTCTCTCTTCTCACACTCCGGCGACCTCTCTCTCTCTCTCTCCGCCGCCGGCGACCACCTCTTCCCTCCCCGCGAAATTCTTCTCCCTCTCCACCACCTTCGAGATCTACATGGTAATTTTTTTTTTTTTTGTTAATAATATTATGTTAAGTTTGATTTAGGAATTTGTAGAAAATAGAATAGATTTTTAGGAATTTGAATGGATTTGTAGGAATTGAATTGGATTTATAGGAATTGAAATGGATTTGTAGTAAATAGAATTATGTGTTTGTATTTATAAAATTTATAAAGTCATGAATTTATGAAAATTATTAATAAATGATTTTAAGAATTTAATTTTTCAAAACATATACATTTGTGTAAAATATAATAAAAATCATTTGATCTATAATTTAGAAATTTAAATAAATATTTATTTTAAATAAAAACGATTTTATAAGTAATTTTACATTTATACTCTATAATTATGAACTTATAAAAATAAATTTTTGAAAACATTATAACAAAACAAGTTTACAAATTATGTTCATATTTTATATACAAAATTTAAATTTTTTTAGCATTTTTGGAATTATTTTTACAAATTTTATATTTATTTATGAATTTATATGTTTTCTATTTTTATTTATTATTTTTTTTGGTTTTATAGGCGGATCCACCACCTTCCTACGGACAGTTATTTGGCGAGGATGCTACGATTCCTGGATACGATGGTCGTCGCGGATCAGGATCAGGATCAGCGTCGGGTTCGCAAGCTGCGACATATCGTCCACGACCTCCACCACGAGGTCCACCACGTGTTGCACCACAAGCTCCGCCACCGCCACCGCCACCACCTCAGCCAGAGCCAGAGACACAAACAGAAGAAGACACAGCAGACCCTTCTGATGACCACCAAGAGCCGCCCCCGGCAAACGCGCCTCTCATGATGCGGATTATCGAGCTTCTCCGCCAACCTGGACGAGAGACACGGGTTAGGACTCTCCATCCGATGAGGCCTCCTGGTACTTTATGGTATGATTATATCTTTTACAATATTACTAATATAGGTTATTTAATTTTTAATTACAAATTATAATTAGATCATTGTAAATTCTTGTTTAACAGGTTTAGCGATAACAAGGTATCGCGTTCGGTCACCAAGGCCATCGCGGCCTATTTCACTATGCCCCATGCTAATTGGAGCCAGACGCCGCAGCATGTGCGGGATATTTGGTTCGAATCATGGGCGGTAAGTCTTTTTCTATTATTTATTTTTAATTATTAAAATATTTTATTTTAAATATATTCATAATATTATTCGTATTTTTTGTAGCAAGGGTGGCATTGGGAAGAAGCTCGTACTTTCGAAGTGCGAGCAGAGTTCGAGCATAAGGCGCTAAAGCGTCTCAACGGTTACGTCGGTAACTTGAAGAAGGCGTGGCGCGCGAAAGGCGATGAGGCGAAGCCGATAGGGATGGATCCTGATGTTTGGTCGGGTCTAGTGCAGTTCTGGGAGGATCCCCATTCGGTGGCTAAATCGGGGAAGTGTTCTATAGCCCGTCTCACGCCAGTGGCCGAAGGAGATGGACCTTCAAAGCATTGTGCGGGTCAAACATCGTACGCCACAGTACGACTGAATATGGTAATTTATTTGATTTCTTTGTATTTTAAATATTTATATAATTTATATTTAAGTTTTATTTTTGTTTATTTTTGTTTAACAGGCTGATGGCGGTGATCTTCCTCCGATGGTTAAAGTGATGGACAAAACTCATCGGAAGAAGGATGGGACGTTTGTTACCGCTCAAGCGGAACGAACGTTCAACGAGTACAACGCACGACTGGCAGAGCTAGACGAATCTGTCCAGTCTACGATGGGTGTCCAAGATTTGGATCGACTTTACGAAGAGGTAATTTTTTAGATTTTTTTAATATATTTAAAATTATTTTTTATTACAATTTTATTCTATAACATTTTTATTTTATAGGTTGCACCGAATAAGAAAGGACGAACGATGGGTGTTGGATCCATCAGAGATGTTCCAGCAGCTTGTTCGTCGGCTCGATATTCTTACACCGCGGGTCCGTCTCAGCCGCAATTGACCAGGCAGTTGGAAACTGCTAATTCTAGGATTTCGCAGCTAGAGACTAACCTTTCAGCAATGACCAGTCTCTTTAACATCATTGCAGTGGATAATCCGGCATTAGCAACTGCCTTGCAAGGGCTTCAGTTTCCTCCACCGCCTCCTCCACCTGACGGTCCTACGCAATTCGAGCAAGAATCCGAAGAGATGATCCGGGAAGATGTCATCAACCTAAGAACCCAACAACAAGAGTAGATTAGGATTTTTATTTCATTTGTATCGCATATTTTGTTTTATAATGTTTTCAATTTTTAATATATTTTTATAATATTTTTAATATATTTTTATAATTTTTTTTTAAAAAAAAAAATTACAAACGACGCTAAATCGATGCTATTTAGCGTCGAATCAGCGTCGAACATGTCGAAAGTGATGACGCTACTTCGACGCAAAATAGCATCGATTTAGCGTCGATACGTTGCATCGAGACACTGTGACGCTAAAGCGATGCTATTTTGCGTCGAATTAGCGTCGAAAAATTAGCGTCGATTTAGCGTCGTAATTTGTTTCGACGCCAAATAAGCGTCGAATTAGCGTCGAAATGAATTTAGCGTCGACGTTTTAGCGTCGAAAATTATTTCGACGCTAAAGGCTTTTAGCGTCGAATTAGCGTCGAATTATTCTGACGCTAAATGTCTGTTTTCTTGTAGTGGTTGTAGGATTCGAAACGCTAAACGTTCATTAACCGCTATAGCTCCCGAGAGGGCTTGCCATAAGAAATGCCTGATTTTATTCGTTGTTTTCGCTTTCCACACCATTGCCCTCAGAGGGTTCAAGGATGGGAGTTGTGTAAAGAATCAGACTTCCTCCTCTATCCTGCGTCGGCCACTGTATACCCTGAACGTACTGTGTAAGAACCAGAATTTGTGATATGCCAACAATACCCGTCTGGCGTACCCACTTGTGATGGGCTCATGGACATGATTATCGGAATATCCATCGGGTCTACATGTTGGTGCAGTGCACGGATATTCCATGTGTTGGTTTCTTCATCAATCAAGTCGATAACCCTCAGGTTGAGGTTCAGTGAAGTACCCGGATCTCCTCTTTGTATTCCCCTGGCTGGTTGGGGTGCCTCATCAGGAATCCACTTATCGGTCCACACCCACGTCCTAGCCCCGTTACCTATGGTGCGCCGCATACCGTAATCAATTAGGGGTTTTGCACTCCATAAGCTTCGCCAACCATAGGAGGATCGAGATGCGTTCTTGGCATGAAACAGATGAGAATAACGAAATTACTTCCCTTTGAGGACCCGCACAACTAGGGAGTGTGGGTATTGGTGAAGTCGCCAGAGTTGTTTAGCCAATAAGGCCTGGTTAAACTCTTCAAAAGACTTGAAACCAATACCCCCTTCATGTTTAGGGAGACACAATTTCTGCCAAGCAATCCAGTGCATCCCTTTTGAGTTTTGTGTACTACTCCACCAGAAATCAGCTATCGCACTCGCTAGCTTACGATGTAAGCTTTTGGGTAGCAGGAAGCTGGACATCACGTATGTTGGGAGGGCCTGCGCCACAGACTTAATCATAACCTCCTTACCTCCTTTAGACAAGAGTTTGGCGGACCACCCATTAGTACGGCGATGAAGCCGTTCTTGGATATAAGCAAAAATCTGCGCTTTAGACCCTTGTAATTGTTCTGGGATACCCATGTAATTTCCAGCTCCTCCCTCTGTGGAGATATTTAGCTTTAATTTAATTTCCGTCCGGAGATCCTCGGGGATATCTTTTCCAAAAGTAATCGCAGACTTGTCGAAATTGTTACATTGCCCCGATGCATTTCCGTATATTCTCAAGACGTCTAAAATGTTTTCACACTGCTGCAACGTAGCTTTGCAAAAAAATAGGCTATCATCCACAAATAGAAGATGGGATAATGTAGGGGAAGTCGGGGCCACCCGAACACCCGAGATATGTCCCAAAGTTCAGCTCTCCATAAATTAGCAATAAGCACTTCCGTACAGAGGATGAAAAGATATGATGATAACGGATCCCCTTGGCGGAGCCCCCGGGATGGAGTAATCCCGCCTTTAGGCTCACCATTTAATAGGACACGGTATGAAACTGAGTTCACGCAAGCCATAATCCATGAGATCCATTTATCAGCAAAACCCATTTTCTCCATAAGAGCTGCCAGAAAGCGCCACTCCACCCTGTCGTACGCCTTGCTCATATCTGTTTTGATCGCCATGCATTCCTTTTTGCCTACAGGATTAGTCTGCAAGGCATGAAAAACTTCCTGTGCCATTAGAATATTGTCTGTAATCTGTCTCCCTGCCACAAATACAGACTGGGTTTCTGAGATAAGCCTAGGTAGAAATTTCCTGATCCGTTGGCAGAGCACCTTGGAGATTATCTTATAGCTGACATTACATAGACTAATCGAGCGGAACTCCTTCATCACGCGTGGTCTTTCAGATTTGGGGATTAAGCATATATTGACCTCATTGCATCTGGGATCGAGTGTACTAGTAGTAAAGAATTCGTGTATCATTGTAACCACCTGTGGCCCAATAATAAGCCAAAACTTCTGATAGAACAAGGCTGTCATCCCATCTGGTCCCGGGGCCTTTTCTGGGTGGATTGCAAAGACCGCTGCCTTAACCTCCCCCATAGATACCGGCCTGGTCAGGCAGTCATTCATCTCGGACGTGACCGAACATCCTAGATGGATCAGGGATGTCTCAAGGTCCGATATAGGAGAGGAGGAGAAAATATTATGGAAATAGTCGACCGCCATGGCCTCAATCTCCTCTTCTTTTTCTGTCCATTCTCCATTATCTTGGAGGATACCCATAATTCTATTACGTGCTATTCGTTGCTTTGTGGAAGCTTGAAAGTAGTTGGTATTTTGGTCGCCGACCTAGTACCAAAGTTGTTGACTTTTCTGTTGCCAGAAAATTTCCTCATCCATTAGCGCCGTTCTTAATTGGTCTTATAAGCAGCCAATCTCCTCCAAGGAGGATGAGTCTCTACTCTGTGCTTCCTCTAATTTAGCTTTCAAGTCTTCAATCGCGTTGGTAGAGGGACAACGTTCTTGTTTCCTCCATCATGATATCACTTTACGGCAGTTGGCGATACGTTCTCCCACCCCTGGTAAGTTTCCGGTCTGGCACGTATTCCAACCCTCTTGGATAATCCGTTCAAAATTTGGTTTGGAAATCCAACATTTGTCAAAACGGAATTTCTGGGTTCCCACCATACGTCGAGAATTAATGTGAGTGAGCACTGGCCGATGGTCGGACCCCTAGAACCTTAGGTACTCCATATGGGTATGAGAAAAAATCTCATGCCAATCCTCATTCCCCATAGAATGATCGAGGCGACACCGAATGACATTATTGCCCTGACGTCCTACTTAGGAAAGGCAATTCCCCCAGTATGGGAAATCAAGCATACCACAACTTTGACGCATGAGGTTAAAGTTCAGAAAGGAGTTCTCCGGCCTCTTGCGCCCACCTGTTTTCTCATGATGGCCCGTAATTTCGTTAAAATTCCCTGTCATAAACCAAGGGCCCGTGCGTGTAGTGCTAATCCGCGTCAATCGTTCTTATACATCCGCACAATTAGAAATTACAGGTTCCCCGAAAACAAAGGAGAGAAAAACTTTATTACCATGAATAGTGGCTATTACATCGATAATATTTTTATTTGAAAAGATAATTTGAATTTGAAACTCAGACTTAGCCAGAAGGGCTAAGCCGCCACTAAGACCACTTGGGTCAACAGTAAAGAGAAAATCATAATCAAATTGCGCTTGCAGGTCCTGAATAAAATGTTGATCACGTTTAGTCTCCATAAGAAAGAGAATTCCCAGGAAAATCTTCTTGCGGAACTCCTGTAATCGTCGAACTACCAAAAAGCTACTAGCCCCTTGGCAGTTCCAACTTAAGATCATCTAGGCATCTGCCGGTGGTGTTACTTTAACCACCGGATATTTAAAATTCTTCGAAATTTGCCCACCATTTGGGCCCGTCTTCGCGGAGGACGGGTAGGTAGCACTATTTAAAGCGGATTCTCCCCTGGCCGGATCCTCCAATGCTAAAGACGCGTGCTTATGTATGCGACAGCCACGAAAAGGGTTGTACTCGATCTTCATTTTAACAGCCAGAGCTTTGCTGACTCTTTGTTCTATCTTCCTGGGCTTTTTTGTCAGAAATCTAGCTCCACCCCGTGGCCCATGGTTCTTACTCTGATGGGCCTCAATCACAAACTCCTTGAGAGGGGAGATGACTTTGGTGGCATCCAATTGGGTTTTTAGGCCCAACACTGAAACTGCTTGGGCTTTCCTATCGAGCTCATCAGCTATAGGCATATCCTCCTTATTCCTCCCAGCAGCCCCTTGGGCCTCTCCTTGCATAAACAGATCGGTGTGAGCTAGCGCCCCATTATGAGCTTGCGAAAACTGAGGCCCCAAAGGTTTGGGTTCAGGGTGGGGGTGGCTCCTCTCATCCAGCCTGGTTGCTTTGACCGTCGGAGGCACACCACTCACCGGGGCCCTTGATTCCGCCGCTCATCGTGTCGGCTCCTGATCCTTCTTATACTTCCCCGCCACCGGACCAGAGTGTGTCCCCTTAACCCCTTGCCGCGTCCGGCCAAGGTCCTCCTCCGACAATCGCTTATCCTTACCGTACCGCCTGGTCTCCGCATCATGGCCCGAGCCGGACCCTTCTCATAGCCCTTCCCCGCTATTCGCAGGCTCCTTCTCAACCTTCTCAGACTGGCGAGAAAAACCATCCACCTTCTCCCATGCCTTATTTTGCGCATAGATCAGTTTCACCACTGCTGCTTCCTCTTCCGTATTGCGGTACCAAGTGTTGCTATGGATGCTAGAGCCTCCTGCCTTCTTCGAAAGATCAGTTGGTTCTGGTACTCTCTCCTTCATAGGTTCGAGACGGCCCTCATCCCTGGTGAAGGATTTCTGGACCCATTCCTTTGTAGCGACTCTGGCGACTCGTCGCTCCTCCGTCTCCACCGTTGATTCGCCCAATTCTGCCATCAGGTTCGTACGAACCGGTTTCCACTTGGGGGAGGAATCCTGAGGCCCAACTGCCACAACTGGAGCCACGTATTGCTCTCGATGTCTCAATGTTTGTTCCCTCACTTCCTGTGGAGCACTCCTTCCTCGACGCTCTCCTCCAGCTTCATGTTTCTTGATGGGGTCACGTTGCCCATCCCGGTGGCCTCGATTCAGCCCTACCCAACTCGGAAAAGACCTTGAGTCATGGGTCAAACGGAAGCAAACCTTGCAATGGTTTTGCAACTTGAGGTACTCAAATCGTATCCGGAAAATTTCACCATTTTCCGAGACAGTTTCGCGGAACAAAACCAGCGGGGCATCACACTCTACCATAACCTGAATCAGTGGGTATGGATCCTCAACATTCCAGTTCAGAAGTTCCCCCAATGTCCTCACCAATCCTCTTCACTTGCATCTCTTCATTGAACATATCTGGCAGGTCCAAAATTCGGATCCAGAACGGTATGGAGGATGGAAAATCCAGCCTCACCGTTGGCACCTAGCGGTCAATGGCCATCATCCACCCATCGAAATGATATGGCCGATTATCTAGGACAGCTTAAAGGTCCGCCTGCTCCTGGAATCGGAAATGAAACCTTCCTCTCCCCATCTCAACACCTTGAACCCGACCCTCGCATTTCCATATAGTTGGTAAGAACCCAATGAGCCCTTTAACCCTGTTTTTTTTGTGCTTCGAGGTTTAGGATCCTGCCCACCAAAGTTTTCTCAAACCGCTGAAGGATGTGGGTTTTGTTGACAGGGAGTAGTTGTAGGGGTTTTGCTCTCTTCGCCTCTCTCTCAAGGGCACCAGCTTTCCGAAAAAGACATGTTTGAGTGCACTGGAAGGGCCGAAAAACGCTTACTCTCTTTGCAATGGAGGCGGATCAGAAACTGTGTAGTAGGTAAACTTGATCTTCGTGGGTGGTTAAATACCCAGGCCTGCAGTCTCCACCACCCCTCGAATCCGTTTCGCAGTGAGACAGGGATATGATTGATCACCGAGATTTGTGTAATTCCCCTGATTACGCCTCCCATAACACCGAGATTGCCAGCAAAAGAATTGAGAATCCACTCTCCACGATTTCCTCTGGGGCCGGTAAATCCCCTTTCCTTAATCGAAATTCTATCAATTCCGCCCTTACAGAGGGGATATATGGTGAGATCGGTGCGGATCGTGACATGTATACTTCGAGAAGACCCGGCAGCGCGGCGTGAATCCATCTCGGATTGGTTTTGCGCTGATAGCTTGACTCCAAGCTCACCGAAATTGCCGGCGAAAGTGAGTGACACAGCTTCTGGGATGAGTCGATGATACTCCCAAAACCTCACGAGCAGTGGCCCTTGCCGGGGGGTGGGGAAAGAGTTTGAACATGCCGGAATCCAATTTGAAATTCGACTGTTACATCACCTCGGTGATCGCCTCCGCTCTAAATGAGAAAAACTATCTTATGACTTTCAAATGCTTATAATCACTAATATGAGATAAAATGATCAAAATGTGATGCAAATGTTATGACTTTATAGGTAAAAGAAGGTAAAAACATAAGTCCAATGATGCAAATGTTATCAAATTTGACTGTTTATGTTCGTCAAGTAAAGACAATTTTTTAGCTTAAACTTTACAATATGAATAACTAGAGATTGTCCATGCATTGCGTGGATTTTAAAAAAAATTAAACCGTTAAAAGTTTATAATAACACATTTAATTTAGAATTATAGTTTTTGGTGAATATCAAAAAAAGTAAAAAATAATAACGGTTAAAGTAATATTGGCTTATTATACTAAAAATTGTCATTGTTACGCATTAATTTTAAAATTAACTTACATTAGACTTGGCTATTAAATTGTAGGAATTAATTGTTAAAATTATTAAAAACACTTCATTTTTATTTTCTTTTCAATAAATAAATCAAAAAAGACAAATGTAAAAAAAATAGATAACACATAGCATCCTCACATGATTTGGGTTTAAAAAAACTTTAAAATATTATAGAAGATGATTGATCAAATATTTTAGTTGAGAAATTTTGAAAAAAACCACTTTTGAAGTGTCATTTTACAAAAATACCATATTTTCAAAAAATTTGCAAAAATACCACTTTTTCAAAATTATTTACTCATGATATCATTTATGTTTGGGCTAATTATGTTGTATTAAAGTTTAGTTTTGAGGGTTTAGGGGTTGTTAGGGGTTGAAGTATCTTTTAGTGTTTAAAATTTTAAGATTTAAGTTTTAAAATTTTCAATTAGTGGTATTTCTACAAATTTTAAAAAATGGCACACCAAAAATGGTAATTTTACAATTATCCCTTTTTAGTTAGAATAAAAAAAGTTCAGATTTTTTTTTTTGATTTTGTAGTCTTTGTGATGTTTTGTAGTCTTTTGTTCACGTTACCATGCAGATTTGTTTTATAATTTGCTAGTATATATATAGCCTATATATAATATATTATTAATTAGTATATAGTATCTTAAAGTTAAAATAGTTCGGTCACACGTAATTTTTTTTGTTCTTTTGAGTTAATTCAAGCATTACAAGTAACATTTGATAATTTTTTACGGATTTCGGTACATGTCCATAAACACATTTTATGACAATTTTCTGATGAAGTTTCGTTGATTTTTTTTGAATCTATCTAACATTTTGCAATTTGTCGGATATCCATCGAAGATTCCTAACAAATTTTTTGCCGTTTTTTTAAGTATATATTTTAAATTTTTTTGTATGACATCTTGTCTTTGATTTTTTAAACAGAATTCTTTTTTAATACTGCCTTTGTTTTTTTAATTTTATCTTGTGGATAAAAATGAATAAAAATAGAATTTTTACATATATAATCAAACACTTGTCTTTGATTATAAATATCAGTTTTGACTATTTATGTTCGTTAAGTTAGACAACTTTTAAGGTTAAACTTACAATAAAATAATGACTGATCATTTTTAGTTAGAACAAGCTAAAATTTAAGAAATTTTTTTAATTTCAGTTTTCTTTGTAATGTTTAGTAGTCTTTGTTCACGTTAATTTCATGCAGATTTGTTTTATAATTTGCTATATAGCCTTTTTTTTTTTTTATCGAACGGTTTTAATTCATTGATAGACCGGCTAAACCGGATTGAGTGGTACAAATTGCATAGTTGATTTGGCTAAACCATCAGCAATGTTGTTTCTTGATTTTTTTTTTTTTTTTTTTAATATATCCTATCGGTTGATGCGGTCAGCTTTGATAGGAACGCATCAAATTGCTACAGAGTGGATTTCTCCACGAAATACCACCACACTGCATGATCCAAGTTTGGAATGTTTCCCAACTAATACCAGATAATAGCCGGATCGCGTGTTATGGACTACATGGATGTGATTTTGTTTATAAAAATATTCGAACTCTGGGAGAAGTGTTTTACCACATTCGCAAGTCTTATCTAGACCACAATTCATATGGGCATGACCTTTGAACAAATTCAAAAGCTTATACATAATATATTATTAATTAGTATATAGTATCCTAAAATAATTCGGTGACGATAGATTAATCATATGTAATGACGACAAAAAAAGATAACTGTATAAATTAATTTCAGGACCAAATCACTTTAATTGTTTTTGTTCTTTTGAGTTATTTCATTCACTACAAGAAACGCATGATCATTTTAAACGCATGAGTTATTTCATTGATTTTCTTGAATCTATCGAACATTTTCAATGGGTTGACATTTGTGGGAGATCCATCGAAAATTCTTGACAAATATCGTACCGTTTTAAAAAGATGTATTTTAAATTTCTTGTAGAAAATTTTGTCTTTGATTTTCTTAAACAGAGTTTTTTTTTTTTTTTTGATACTGCCTTTGTTTTTTATTTTATTTTGTGGATAAAAGTGAGTAGAACGAGAATTTTTACATTTATAATTAAACACTTGTCTTTGATTATAAATATCTAATTTGACTATTTATGTTTGTTAAGTTAGACAATTTTTAGGTTAAATTTTACAAGATTGATTATTTTTAGTTAGAATAAAAACACATTTTTTTTCTTTTGGAATTACCAAGAAGTTTTGGACCAAAACCAGTAATTTCTTCAGATCCAAAACCACAACATACAATATTAGTTTCGTCCCAATCGCCATTCGAACTACGGACCTCTATGTTTTGCTTGAAATATTTACCAATTAAGCTATTGGCTATTAGTAAACTTTTTTGTTCTATTGAGTTAATTCATTCATTACAAGTAACAGATGATCATTTTTTACGGATTTCGTACATGTCCATAAACACATTTTTTTAACAATTTTTGTGATGAAGTTTCGTTTATCTTTTTGAATCTATCTAACATTTTCCGGATATCCATCGAAACTGGTTGAATTTGTCGGATATCCATCGAAAATCCTTGACAATTTTTTTCTCTTTTTAAAAAATATATATTTTAATTTTGTAGGAAATCTTGTCTGATTCTTTTAAACAATTTTTTTTAAGTACTGCCTTTGTTTTTTTTTTAATTTTATTTTGTGGATAAAAATAAATAGAAAAAGAATCTTTACATCCACTATATATTAAATGTGAAGCATTTTAAGATCATTTTGATAATGTGGCAAGCTCTCAATTTTTCTCAACCATTTTAATTAATATATTATTAAGAACTACTATCCTACAATGTCATAATCCCTATAACCAAACACCTATATAAAACGAATTTTGGAATATTTTTAAGACTTTCCCTTATAAAACGAAAATACATTAAGTCAAATGTAATCTAATTAAATTATTAAGTTTACACCAATTAGATTCTAACCATAAAACATTTTATAATTAAATTATCATTAAAATATCTTACCAAAACTTCAAAATCTAATTAATTATAATTCACCAGGAAAATAAATATAGCCCACTTAATGATATTTAGGTTTAGGAGAAGAAGTAACGTTTACTTACAAAAGATGTTATCGTATAAAAGTAAACGTTTACTTACAAAGATATAATAAAGATTTTATATTTTGATGAGCCGATTTCCACATACAATAGTCTCATGTAAAGATTTATCTCCCAAGATTTAATATTTTTGTTTTCGTAAACACATAAAACAACCAACAAATAATATGACGTTCATTGGAGTAAACATTATATTTTCTATCTATCTTCACGTACTAATTCTAAATATCTAATAAAAATCATTTGAATTCATATATTATATTGTATTTAGCATGTACCACAAAATCCTCACATGAACTCATGAACGATCTGCACAACATCATCAAATCTGTTCTTACAGTTTTTCTTCTCTTCACGAACTAAAATAACAATTTATTTATAAGACCATGAATTGGTGAATATGTTTTCGGAGATATACGTAATTTTTTCATTTTGGATCCTTGAAATTTTTGATATTAATTAAGTCTATTTTATTAATTAAGTGCTATGTATCACAAATTATGATTTTTTTTTTAACTATAAAAATTAAAAACCCGTTATTTTCAATTATTTTATGGGTCGAACACGTTTGTTTCTAGACAAAAAATCGCAAAATTCAAATTTATAAAACGGATTTTAGATTTTGTAAAATAATTTCCCTAATAACTACAATTCATTTTTTTTAACTAAAATTAATTATATTGATTCTACATGATAGTTATCTTGACCCGCGTATAACGCGGGTATTTACCTAGTATCTAATCAAACACTTGTCTTTAATTATAAATATCAAATTTGACTATATTTACGTTCGTTAGGTTAGACAATTTTTTAGGTTACACTATACAATGGATTAATGATTGATCATTTTTAGTTAGAATAAAAAAAAGTTAAAAAAAAAAGATATAATTTTTTACGGCATACTAATATTTGTTTCAAAACGAGGATGAATTTTGTTTGATAGTTAATATTTTTTTGCAATTATTCCAAAATGAGAATTCAGGAATTTTAACCTTTTTCTGTAAGGAGACTTTCAGTATTCAAAATTAAATTAAATAAAGTTCTTCACTAATAACTCAGTAGCCATGCAAAAAAATTAAATAGGTCAGACTCAAAATGTATTTTCTTGCCCAACCACGCAATATGGCTGATGAAGATATACACGCAAGGATAAGCGCAAGAAGAGAGTATCATGGTACTTCATTTTATTCATGGTACTATAATATTATTGTAACCCAAGTGTATGTAATTTAATCTCTGATTTTTTAATTTTTGGAATGTATGAGCAATCTACTCCTATATATAAATTCATATGTGTAGTTGATTAAAGGAAAACAAAAACCTTCCAAAGAGTACTATACTAGCTAAGTTAGATAAGGATTATAGTCAACCATAATGGGAATGGTCAGTTTCGTGGGAGCTCTGATGGTGACACTGGTGATAATGTCTCACTGCATCTATGGAAGAGAGTTCTATGATGACCAGGAAATCAAAGTACAACAGCTTTTGAAGCAACTCAACAAGCCTGCTCTTAAATCCATTAAGGTACGTTATACAAAATCCATATGCATAAACTCCATGCTTTGAATAGTCGCACACAAAACATTTTGAGATTAGTTTTCGGTTTAATCATTCTTTTTTTTACAGAGTGAAGATGGAGATATAATAGATTGTGTTCTATTAACTAGTCAACCAGCTTTTGACCATCCGCTGCTTAAAAACCATACCATCCAGGTTAGCTTTCATTTTCAGTCTCTCATTTGTTTATTTATGATTGTGTTGAATCGCTACAAAGAAATTATTTTTTTGCGCTAGATGAGACCAAGTTTTATACCAGAAAGTGATTCTACGTACACCAATAAAAAGGAAGAGGCTATAACTCAGGTGTGGCACAAGAATGGAGAGTACTGCCCGGACAACACTATTCCGATAAGAAGAACAAAGAAAGAAGATATCTTACGAGCAGAGTCCATTGAGAGTTTTGGTAAAAAGACTCCACCAGGCATCCGTGAAGTTACAGCCTCAGGTCACCATGAGGTGCACCTTTTATGCATTGACCTTTGTTTAGTTACTCTCTTGTGATTTCGTTTTCACCTTTTATATATTGGACTGGACTTTTTTGATGTATGTGATTCGCTACGTCTAGATAGATATATATTTCTAATCTGTTTCTGTTTCTGTTTCGAAACTAGTAGAAAATATATGAGTATTTGTAAAAGATGATAATTCTAATATGGTTTTCCTTTTCTTGGAACCGGTTCAGTACGCGATAGCGGGTGCGACGGGTGGAAATTTTTTTGGAACAAGAGCCTCGATAAATATATGGAAACCATCTGTAGCTCACAATGATGAATTTAGCTTGGCTCAGACTTGGCTTGTATCTGGAAGTGGCGGTAGTCTTAACACCATTGAAGCTGGATGGCAGGTCTTGTGCTTATTTAGTCGTTCATTCTTGACTACACTTTCCTGATCATACGTAAAGTTCTTAATTGACACTACTTTTGTTTGCCTTAATTTTTAGGTTTATCCACAAATCTATGGTCATAATAATCCGACATTATTTATTTACTGGACGGTAAGTTCCCATTTTCGATCCCAAACATACTAACAAATAAAAATGTAATCATTAATTGAAATATTTTAGAGGAAACACAAATAAATGTTTTGGGTCAAAATCCCTAATCTTCCTCGAAACCACAAATATATTACCACTCTAAATAATCAAATTATGTTTTATTTTTCAAACTAATATTTATTTTCCTACTTTATTTATATGGAAATATATTAGAGGGATGGATACCAAACGACAGGATGCTACAATCTCGCCTGCAGTGGTTTTGTTCAGACGAACAAACAATACAGCGTTGGTGCAGCCTACACTACCTTCTCGCAATACAACGGAGTTCAGTACGCTCTCAACTTACTTATATGGAAGGTAAATAATATTAGGCAGATCACCCTTTCTCAAAAAATAATATTTGGCAGATCTAAAAATTAAAATTTTATAAAAAGAATATAATATAAAACCACATAAATTGTAAAAAGTTTCTTATCGAATAGTAAATTAGTAACAGTCTATACTTAATGAGTCTATCATATCGTAAAATGTTCGATCTGTGTATTTTATACCATGAACCGCAATATGCATATTTTGTTTCCTAAGTTATTTGAAATGTATATTTTGCAATTACCAGGACAGGCCAACAGGAAACTGGTGGCTACGGATCAATGAAGATGTTTATATGGGGTACTGGCCTGGCTCATTGTTCACTTCTCTAGGAAGTGGAGCATCAAGAAATGAATGGGGAGGGGAAGTCTATGTGCGTGACGGTGTACACTCAACCACGGATATGGGAAGCGGACGTTTCGCAGTTGAAGGGTACGCGAAAGCGAGCTACATCAGGAATCTTAAGACGGTTGATGCGACAAATACTCTGAGAGACCCAGTGGGACTTTACTCATATACTACTAATAGAAACTGTTACAGTTATCAGAAAGGAAGTAACGGAACAACTTTTGGGAGTCATTTCTATTTTGGTGGTCCTGGTAAAAACGGTAATTGCCCTTGATCTGATCTGTGTTCGAAGCTTTTGAAAATTTCACATGTCTGTAATATGAAATAAGAACATGTGATAGTCGTGATTTAAGAATAAAATGGTCTTTGATTATTATGTGTGTCCTTGATATTATGTATGTGTAAAAGGTTCCAGATTTCACATGTGTGTGTAATTTAAATAAGAATATGCATGTTTAATAAAATCTTCAGTTTGTAGTTACTAGCTCTTGATCTCCCTGTAATTAAGGCTTTTTCTACATGTTTGTGTTTGACTATGTAAGAACATTTATACCTGCATTTCATGATAAGAAATCGAGAAACTTTCAGTGACTATTTTCCATGGAATATGCTCTGAGATTAGTTGTAAGAAGTGGTACGTTGTGGCTATTTTATAATGAAAAGCTGTCCAATGGAAATAAAGCATAAAAATGTATTAAAAAAATTAATGTAATATAAAATAATATTTTTAAGTAAAAAAAAATATAAAATAATGCAAAATCTAAATTACTAACTCTATAAATTAATAAAAATATTTTAGTCCAAACATTGTTAACTAATAAAGTTACCACTGTATTAAGTAGGAGTGTCAAACGAGTCATTAGCTCATGAGCTGGGTTAGATGGATTTTGACAAACACGAACTATGTTTTTTAGACTCTTTTAATAAATTAGTTAAGTGATCGAGCTTAAATGAGTTGACGAATTATGCAAGTCAGCTTAGATGAGTCGTGATCTAGCTCACGGACAAATATTTTTTTAATAATTTAAAATAATATATTGAAATGTTGTAAATATATTTTAGACTTATCAAATAAAATATATATTTTTCCCTTTTAAATAAAACAAAAAATGATGCCTTTTGATTTAGAATCCAATAACAATATTATTTGGATTCTTTTTAATATTTAATATTTAAAACTAATTTTGGATTTTATAATAGTTTAAATTTTAATTATTTTATTTTTACATTTATTTCGTATTAGCTCGTTTAGATCACGATCTACATGATCTGAGTTCGAGCTTATGTTCTTAAACTCATAATAAATGAATTGAGCCAAGCTGAGCCATGAAATACTCTAACTCATCATGAGATAAGCTGAACCAAGCGAGCTAATTCAGATTGACACCACTAGTACTAAATGACACTTTTTTTGTTCGATAAACAAGTCGTTGTAACTTGTCATCAAACTTAGAGCTACCTTGCACGACATGTATATTGCTCTTTCTCGAAAAAAATAATAATGCACATTGCAGAAGAAGAACAATGAAGGAAATTATATATTTATGTATCGATCAGTTTTGACTTATATGTTTAGGTTTGCGTTTTTCTTATGAGAAATATTAAAAAATACTATTTTTCAAGTCCCACTTTTAAAAATTATTTTTTTATTATATTATTTTATGTTTGGGTTAACTATATATTAGGGTCTAGTTTTAAAAGTTTAGAAATTTTTATGAGTCAAAACATTTTCTAGATTTAAAATTTTAAAGTTTAGACTTTAAAATTCTTAACTAGTGGCATATTTTGCAAATGGACATCTATAGTAGTACTTTTACAAATATACATATCAAAAATAATATTTTTGTATTTGTCCCTTGTCTTATTCACAATAGAATATGTTTGTACATGAATCCTCTTTTTGCGAATTATCTTCTCTCGCTTAAGTTCATTATTCTTGATAACTCTTAAGTCACTGACACCAAGATACTGGAAAGTTATAACCCATGACTTCAAGTTTCTTACTATTTAAAAATATATATATATATATATATATATATCTTGCAATTGCCTTCCTGAGGTTTGTATCTTCGCCAGGAAGGAGATAGACGAAAGAAGTCCTCCATGTCGGAGTTAGGGTTTTTTCTTCCTTTCCGTGATTTAGGGTTTTTGATAGAAATAAATTGTAATTTTCTTTCAATTTGTTAGCATCAAATATCAATAAAATGTGACTTGAGGATGAAGCCAGGCCCTTCTTTAAAATGGGCTGCTCCGATAAATGTGGTTAAATTTTAATTATATATATTTTTGGCCTATTTCCTTAATTTTCCCTTTAATTAATCACGTGCCTTGCACGATATATAGTTGTAGACTTGTAGGCTTGGTCTTACAATTATCAGAATATCTTTAACGCCGATAGGTAGTCTCTAAAAAACAAATATTAATATTTTAATTTTATAGTTATATTTTAGTAATTCAACCACAACCAAAATGATATGCGCACAGAAACTATGAGAACCGTTTCTCAACCAAGAGACGTTTCTGCTTCTCTTTCCTCTTCTTCTTTTGTCGGTTAAAAGCTTACTGGTTAATCATGCTCTCAGAAACAAAAAGAACAACCTAATTAAGCAAACCCTAATTAAAACCGAACCTTAAACCTATATACAGATATATTCATGTTTTGGATTCATGTATCCCTCTCTTTGTGTGATCAACGATGAATAGAGGAGAAGTGTAGAATAAGGTTTGTATTGATTGTATTGACTTGCTTATGAACATTACAAAGACATGTATTTATACACGAGATTATGACGGCTTAACTATTACGGCTAAACCTAAACCATCAACTTAACCTAAAGTCCAAGTAACTTAGATATACATATAGGCCAATACTCTCCCTCAAGTTGGAGCATGGAGATTGACAATGCCTAACTTGAATGATAAGTTTTGAAATGGAACACGACCCAAGGCTTTAGTTAAAATATCTGCGATCTGAGTATCCGTACGTATATGTTGAGTAATGATGAGAGGTTTTTCAAGTTCAACATTATCATGCAAACCTATCAAATAAAACCTAGCAAGCTAACAATCTAACTCATGATTCAATTGTAGCAAGCACAGGGTTCGAACACAAAGAAGACTAGGATTTAGAGTACTAAACCATGGAGTATTTTTATTAAGCTAAAGCATAAGCAAATGTTGGGTTGTCTGAACTGAGCTAGACCAAAATGTAATAACGAGACAAATAAGTAAAGATCGGATTAAAATGCACTGATATAGAAAGTATTGAGCAACGGGTTAACAACTGATAAAGGGGCAGTAAATCATGGCTAACAAAGCTAAGGGTCTCGAGTTGAAGGTTTAGTTTACATGCTTGGAACACGGAATCAAATAAGTCCACTTTCGTGGCACCAATTACTTTGTTGAGTACCTAGATCTAACTAACTTTCGCTACTAGATTTAGGTACTCTCCAAGCATGACCGGTCAAGTCCAATAAGCTCACTTAACACCTCACAAATTACTTTCGTGGTCAATGATTAATAAGCCAAGCAAAAGATCGTTCATGCATTCCCACAAACACATTTCGGGCAAGGGAACGCCCATAAACACGATTCGATAAATGATTCAAGAACCAAGCTTTAAGCTCAACCTAAACTTGAGAACACTTCACAGATGACCTGAGGTGATGTTAACCACTTTCTAAAGTCCCTAAATCTACTAACCTGCAGCTCAATAAGAAGACTACTCGTTCATGGCTATGGAACAAGCCATGACCAAGCTAGGGCGATGCGTGAAACGTAAAGACATAAACGAAAGCGATTTAAGCTCAAAGATTGAAACTTTAAGGAAAAGATTAAAACTTTATATGGATAAGTACTTAGAACATCAAGAGATTAATGCTCTAAAGAGTTATTACAATTAAAAGCGTAAAAGAAAAGCTTATAAAAACATAGCGAGATGAAAACTTAGGTTTTCAGGGGTTAAGAACATATTTATAACCCTGCATAACAGGATCCGGGTTGACCCGAAGCAAACCGGATCACCCAGCAAAAGTCAACAAAATACGATGAGGATCGGTCACTCCTATATCGGGGAAGTGACCGATATCTTGTGCTGTTCCAGTGTTTCATCAAGCCGTCGTGTCACGACATTGCATCCTCGTTAGGCACAGGCTATCGGTCATCTTCATTGGCTGGTATCGATATCAGGGGATATCGACGACTTCAATATCCGGTTCATCTGATATATTACGTCTAATCTGACGGTTGGAAAGTCTTTGATGCTTCATCGTGATAAGGGGATAACCTGGGACATCTGTGCTCTGGTTTGGTGGCACTGACATTCTGATTCTTGACCCAAGTTACGAACTTCAGTATGTTTGATGAGACTCTATCTTTCCGCTGTTCCAGGTTTTTTCTATCGGCGGACCCTGATGAGTGATAACCGATATCTGCTCCTCTGCTTTCTCCTTTAGCTCCAGAACTTTGTATTTGCTCCTGCTCCCATTTCTCAGCACTCCACTAAAATCCTCCAGGCTCTGATAGTCAGATAACTCCATTTTAGCTTAGATACCACCTAAAAAAGGGTAAAAGAAGAGAAATATGTATAAACACTAACCTAGAGCTCTAAGATGCAAATCTAAGCTATACTAAGGCTAAATGAGTCCTAAATGATGCATGAATGGTGCTAAACAAGGAATAAAGGCATGCAAATATGTACATAGATAGTGTAAATATATGAACATATCAAGTAACAATGGTACCATCTTGAACCGCGTCTCGAACTGCATGACAATCTTTTTTTATATGCTTGGTACATTCATGAAACACAGGATTAGCGGCTATATGAATTGCAGCTTTGGTATCACAAAAAAAAACAGGGTAGGAGCAGTTTGAGGAATGCCAAAATCCGTGAGCAATCTTCATAACCACTTGAGCTCACGTAACGCCACTGACATTGAATAATATTCGGCTTCGGCCAAAGAATGAGATACCATATTTTGCTTCTTGGTTTTCCAAGAAATAGGAGAACCACAGAGCATGACCACAAACGTACTAAGAGAACGACACGTTAATGGACAAGCCGCCCAATTCGCATCACAATAAAGTGACGAAGTGAGATCCAAATCAGCTTTGAGAAGAATTCCTTGACCCAAAGTGCCCTTTAAAAACCGTACTACACGAAGAGCAGCCTCCCAATGAGCTTTTTTTGGTGTTTGCATGAATTGGGAAAGAATATGAACCGAATAACATAACTCAGGCCGAGGGTTGAGAAGATATATCAACCGGCAGTAGCAAGTTGATGATTGGACTCAAGCGGTGTCGCATCAGGCTTTGAGCCGAGATTACCAGTATCGGTAACAATATCTAATGCGTACTTGTGTTATGATAAGAAAATTCTTTCTTGGCCTCGACTTACTTCAATACCAAGAAAGTATTTCAATTTGTCCAAGTCCTTCATCAAGAAATAACGACTTAGTTATGATTTAAACTTTTGCACCATATACTCATTAGTACCTCAAATGAGAAGATCATCAAAGTAAATTAAAATGCGAAGATCAATATCTTTACTTGAGTAGGAGAAGAGGGAGTAATATTCATATGACTAAACAAACCCAAACCAAAGTAAAGCATCAGAGAGTTTCTTGAACCAACATCTTAGTGCTTGTTTAGGATCATATAAAGACTTTTAAAGATGACAAACTTTACCAGAATGAGAATGTCGAAAACCCGAGGGAAGTTTCATGTAGACTTCTTCTTCTAGATCACCATGAAGAGATGCATTGTTAACAACCATTTGGTAGACTTTCCAGTTCTTAGCAGCAACCAAACGCAAAAGAGTTCGAACCATAGTCATTTAAACGACCGGTGCAAACGTTTCGTTATAATCCTCATCCTCAACCTGATTATTTCCTTGAACAACAAGACGAGCTTTGTAACGCTCTATGGTTCCATCAGAGTAGTACTTAGTTTTATACACCCATTGACTACCAATGGCTTCTTTATTGGGCGGAAAATCCGTATTATCCCAAGTGTGTGCATCTTCAAGATTAACAACCTCCATTGTCATAACATTATCCCAGACTTTAATTTTCACAGCTTTTTTAAAGTTCTTAGTCTCATTACCAGCGGTGAGAGACGTCAAGAAAGCTCTATGTCTTGGAGAAAATTGAGCATCTGTTATAAAATTGGAAAGAGGATAAAGTGAAGTACCTTGAACCGTTGACGAGGACGACAAATAAGAATGAGGAAGAGCGTGTGATGAGGGGCCTACGATGGCATTATATGTGATATAATCATGTAACAAAACAGATTTGGTCTCTTGATGGTGACCTTTACCAAGAGCTTCTGCAATGTTCCGCAACAACGAATACTAAAAG
Source organism: Arabis hirsuta (assembly GCA_964056655.1). Classification (NCBI taxonomy): domain Eukaryota; kingdom Viridiplantae; phylum Streptophyta; class Magnoliopsida; order Brassicales; family Brassicaceae; genus Arabis; species Arabis hirsuta. The sequence continues at coordinate 1,410,295 of OZ053301.1, forward strand.
GCAAAGCAACACTAGGAACTTCTTCAAGAGTAGAAGAGACAGGTTGAATGGAAGTAGGAGGTACGACTAACTCCTCCTTGCTCCCCCTTACTTCAGGCATAATTAACTTATCTTCAGCGGAATCAACATTAGGCGGAGATGATAGCGATGGAACAACTTTAGTGACAGCAAAAGAAAAAACTTCTTCGTTGAAAACAACATCACATGAAACCAGAAACTCATTGTGCTTAATGTCATAGACTTTCCATCCCTTCTTTCTAAACGGATAATCAACAAAAACACACAAACGACTACATTCACCAAACTTGTCCTTATCTCTAGTCATTCGATGAGTATAACAAGCCGAACCAAATACTTTTAACAACTTATAATTAGGCTTAACACCATGAAGCACTTCATACGGTGGTTTGCCTTTAAAAATTGGTGTAGGAGTTCTATTTATTAAATAGGCAGCCGTTAAAACTGCTTCTCCCCAAAACTTGATTGGCAATGTGCATACCATACCAACACAAGAGGATATGCCTATGTTTTCTTTCAATGTGCCCATTTTGTTGCGGCGTACCAACACAAGAGGTTTGGTGAACGATTCCATGTTCACGAAAGAACGAAGAAATTAAAGGTACATAAACTCCGTGCCATTATCGATACGTACCATTTTAATTGATTTTGAGAATTGCTTTTCCGTATATGCTAAAAACTTGAGCAACACTCTTTTAACTTCCGATTTTACCAACAATAGATAGGTCCAAACGGCTCTAGAAAAGTTGTGACGACCCAACCCGTCAAAATAAAAAAATTTCGACCCGGATCACTATTATCACAAATAGTTATCCTCGACGGTCCAATGATACAGTAATAATGCGGAAACAACTATTAAACAATCAAACACAGAATCATTTAATATCAATAATATCATTTAATAATTCATAATTATTAAATATTACACCATATTCAACCAGTTCAACAATAAATAGACATAGTTCTAGAATCGCTAATAACCTAACAATTCTAACTTATTATTATGAAAATGAGACTCTAGATCACCCCCTCGTCCCGGCCATGATTTCACGATCAAACCTTCTCGTTACCTGCATCACATGGTTATAAGAGATGCGTGAGTATTATCATAAATACTCAGTGAGACGGTCATACCATCTACATGCTATATATATATATATATATATATATCTATAAGCATAACAAATAATACAATACCAGGATGAACAATCAATCACGAAACATCACAAACACGTAAAAACAGTTTGTGTCGATCGACACACCACCTCGGTATCGATCGACACACCCAGCCGACACTCGTGACCATCGGTACACCACCCTGGCGCCAAACGACACTGCCAACACTCGTATCAATCGACACACCCATATGTGTCGATCGACACACCTGCCGAGAAACACGATCACACGAATTTCTGCACATAAAACCTTTAAAACAACACGGAAATCGAACCCAAACAACACACAATCTTATTCTATCACTTTCTATGACTAGACAAGCCTATGGTCATGCACTCACCTCGATTGGAAAGTAAAACAGATGATCAAAGGACACAAGAACACCGAAAACACCAAGAACACGACCGCTACAAAGAACACGACGCACACAACGAACGGCTGCTCCAAATCCAAATCAGAAAAAGGTTTTGGAAACTAGACGGAACAAGCTACACAACGGTATGTAGATTGTCCGTTAATACGCAATGGTTCGACGGGAAACCTCCTCTGAAAACGACTGTTCGGAACAAAAACAGCACCAACCTACCAACTATAAACGAACATAACTCACAAACTAACCGACAGATTGACAAACGGATTTCTCCTACATCAAGAACAAAGACAGGAGAACTTACCCTCCAAATTTCACTCCGATTCGTCGTGACTTTCCCTCCGTTTGTCTCCTCCAAAATGCGATCAACACTGCTTCTCCAACCTCCCAAGAACACTTCTTGAATCACACACAAACTCTCTCAAATCCTCTCAATCTCTCTGAAAACTTCTCAAAGCTCTGATAAAACAATCCTTGCTGACACTTCTCTGTTTTATATAGACAAATCCCAGATTTTCCGCAACCAAAACGCACAAAAACACACTAAACCGAACCATCGGTTTAGTCAGCCGACAGTCGTGTCGATCGACACACCCCCTTGTGTCGATCGACACGAGACCAAATATTCCATAATTTGGTTCGCGATCGTTACAATTCTCTGCCATACTATGGTCAACACAACTGCAATCAGCCCTCCGGCCCAACTCTGCCAGCTCTGCCTCTATCTTAACCCCGTCTTACTAAGGTTGTCACTCTCGTCCAAAACCCTACTAGATTCTCCCGGAAAAAATCTACAATGTAACTTTCACTGATCCAGATCAAGGCCGTCCGATTGATCGCACAACAATTAAACAAGAACATGCACGTCCAACCGTAGACCTCGAATTTGGATCAATTGATCGTGCAACAATCAAACAAGAACATACACGACCAAAGAGGCTACATATGTTTTCCAGGGTCGTCTAAACCGAGGTTCCAAACATGAGTAAAAACCCTAGGTCAAACATTAACACTCCTGACCAAACCCGGTTAGCACCACCTGAGATCATAACCCGATCCCTGAAGCTCATCCAGTCTCGTACATATAATCACACATACATATACTATAGCTCAAAATCATATCTCTATACACCACTCACACTCGCAGGATCGTCACCCTACGAGCTCTCGATGTATAACATACCGGCTCTCGGTACGCTCCAGCCCCTCCCACTCTCAGGACACACAGTTCGTCGAGCTATCGGCTGCAGAGGAAATCACACATCCTCTGGAGAGATCTCCGTCCCTCAAAGTATATGCAGGGGAATCACACATCCCCTGGAGCAGTCACACTGTAACGCGCATCATAAGTACTCGACAACTTAATTACTCCCCGTGGTTCCATCATGATATTCTCTAACCCGGAATATCCCCCATGACCCATCCTCCGGTCATCTGAAACAACCCAAACACCCGGGTGTTTCCTCGAAGTCCCTGGAAAAGACAATCCTAACTCACATAAGACTTCTGCTCCAGACTCCTCCTAGAACATGGACAAGATCTAACTCATATAGAACTTCCATTTCTAGCCCCTCTCCCATGACCTCCCCGTCATCACACACATGACCTACCCGTCATACCATAAGAACCCCCGTCTTATCAACACAGATAATAAGGAAAACCCATCTTATTAAATCTCAACAATGTATATTGTTACAACCCAACACAAATACATATAACACATAGCACCCGCTATTACAAACACTGAAAACCAGAAAGACACTCAAGCCTCCACTTGCTTCTCGAACCACTTCGAGAACTTTGCCTCCATCTTCGCCCCTGGTTCCCAAGTCTCCTCCTCAACACCGTCACAGTCCCACATGACTTTCACCAACGGTATCCTCTTCCGGCACAGCACCTTGACTCTCCGCTCGAGAATCCTCACCGGGCTCACCTCCAACGTCATGTTGGGCTGAAGATCCTCTAGAATTCTAGCCAACACCTCCTCAAACTCATGTAGACACTTCCGCAGCATCGATACATAGAACACCCTATGAAAGGCTCTCATACTCTGAAGTAACTCCAACCGATAAGCTACTGGTCCAACCCGCTCCACAAAGGACCCATAAACCTTGGACTTAGCTTATTCTCGGAAATGGATCTGTTAGGACCCCTCAACATCGCTGCCTTGAGATACACCAGATCTCCCAGCTCAAACTCCAGCTCTTTCCGTCTCTTATCTGCATAACTCTTCTGCCGATCCTGAGCCTCTCTCATGTTCATTCTCAAGACACGGATCTTCTCCGTCATTTCCTGAACAAAATCCGCACCAAGCATGCTCTTCTCCCCCACTTGAGTCCAGCATAATGGTGTCTGACATGGCCTCCCATACAGAGCCTCATATGGAGCTATCCCAATACTCGCCTGGTAACTATTGTTGTACGCAAACTCAACTAGGTTCAAGTGATCCGCCCAATGACCACCATAATCTAGCACACACATCCTCAACAAGTCCTCAAAAATCTGAATCATCCTCTCAGACTGACCGTCCGTCTGAGGATGATACGCTGTGCTCAAATGCAACTTAGTGCCCATCTCCGTCTGAAATGCCCTCCAGAACTCTGAAGTAAACCTCGGATCCCTATCTGACATAATACTCGCTGGCACCCCGTGCAACCTCACTATCTACTGCACATACTTCTTAGCCAAAACCGCCGCTCCACCGGTCTTCTTGATGGCAAGAAAATGTGCTGACTTGGTCAGACGATCCACAATTACCCAAATCGCATCAAATGTCCTTGACACTGGCAACCCTGTCACAAAATTCATGGTAATCATATCCCACTTCTATTCCGGGATAGGCAAACTCTGCAACATACCACTCGGCACCTGATGCTCAGCCTTTACCAACTGACATACGTTGCATGCTGCAACCCAGTTAGCTTCATCTCTCTTTATCCCGACCCAATGATAATACCGCTTCAGATCATGGTACATCTTAGTCGCCCCCGGATGAATCGATAACATGCTCGCATGAGCCTCCCTCAAGATCTCCTGCCTTAGATCCTCATCCTTGAGTACACAAACCCGCCCGTTCACCAGTATTGTCCTATTCGCCGAGACTACATACTCTGAACCTGCAACCCTAGAAGCATCAATCAAAACCGGATCCAACTCCTGAGCTGCTCGATCCTGCTTAACAAATCTGCGTGGTTAGCTGCCTCTAACCCCAACGGCTCATGTGAGATTACACACAATCTCACCGTACTAATCTCGCTCACCAAAGCCTCCATATCACGCTCCTGAGCCGAAGCAACTCTCATCCGACTCAATGCATCTGCAACCAGATTAACCTTACCTGGATGGTACCCAATCTCCAAATTGTAATCCACTACCAACTCCATCCAGCGCCTCTATCTCTGGTTCAACTCCGGCTGAATGAAGAAATACTAAAGGCTCTTATGGTCTGTGAACACCTATACTTTTCCGCCATACAGATAAGACCTCCAAATCTTCAGGGCAAAAATCACCACAGCCAACTCCAAATCATGGGTAGGATAGTTGCACTCGTTCTTCCTCAACTGCCTCGAAGCTTACGCAATAACCTTTTCCTGCTGCATCAGGACATAACCCAGACCAACTCCCGAAGCATCTGTATACACCACGTAAGGCTTATCCGGCTTGGGCAACGCCAACACTGGTGTACTTGTCAACATCTCCTTCAGCTTCCCAAAACTCTCCTCGCAAGCTGAAGACCACATAAAAAGAACATCCTTCCCTGTCAACTTCGTCATCGACTTCGCCATACTCGCAAACCCCTTAACGAACCTCCGATAATAACCTGTCAACCCAAGAAAACTCCGGATCTCGGTGGCATTCCTCGGTCTAGGCCACCCTATGATAGCCTCAATCTTAGCCGGATCCACGAGACTCCCTCTGCAGACACCATATGGCCAAGGAAACACATCTCTCGCTGCCAGAAACTGCATTTACTCAACTTCGCATACAGCTTCTGCTCCCGCAGCTTCCCAGAACTACTCTCAAATGCACCTCGTGCTCCTCAGGACTCCTCGAATACACTAGGATATCATCAATCAAGATGATCACAAACACATCCGGATACTCCTGAAACATCCCGTTCATCAACCGCATGAATGCTGCTGGTGCATTCGTCAACCTGAAAGGCATCACCACGAACTCAAAGTGCTCATATCTTGTCCTGAAAGCAGTCTTCCAAACGTCTGCTTCATCGATAGGAATCTGATGGTAATCCGAAGCCAAATCGATATTGGAGAACCAAGTAGCCCCTCGCAATTGATCCAACAACTCATCAATGCGCAGCAGAAGATACATGTTCTTCACGGTGACTCGATTAAGTTCCCAATAATTGATGCACAACCAGAAACTACCATCCTTCTTCTTTACAAACAACATCGGTGCTTTCCACGGTTAAACACTTGGCCGAATAAAACCCTTGTCCAACAAATCATCCAGCTGCTTTTTCAGCTCTGCCATCTCTGTTGGAGCCATACGGTAAGGTGCCTTAGATATAGGAGTCATCCCGGGTTCTAACTCAATCACAAATGGATCCGACCGCGATGGCGGTAATCCCTGCAATGATTGAAAAACATCCTGGAAATCTCGAACAACTCGAATATCCCCAACTGCAACCTCTCCAACAGACTCAGGCATCTCTATCGTCGCCAGATACGCCTCGCAGCCCTTCTCAATCAACTGCTCGGCCTGTATCGTTGAAATCACAAGACTTTCGGAAGTCGGTCTCACACCCTGAAAAACCAATCTCCCCGCCTCTCGCTCGAACACCGCTCGCCCACGATGGCAATCCAGATGGATCCTATACCAATCCATACCCAGGATAATAACGTACAGCTCCACCGGACTGATGATCAAATCTGCTGGCATCAACTCTCCCGCCACCAGAACATCCACACCACGAGCCCGTCCGAAAGTAACTAACGACTTACCGCCCGCAATCTTAACTACTCCCAGCTGCTCCCCGGAATCACTCTGGATTCCGCTGCCCTCCGCACACTCTGGCATAATGAAGTTATTCGTAGCTCTCGAATCAAACAACACATGGGACTCACACCCGCCCACAACTAAGGTCCCTGCACAATTTTCATGTGCCTGAGAACCCTAATACTCTAGCATAGACTCACAATTTTTTAAGTAGACAAAATTCAAACACCTATGAATTCAAAAGTCAAGTTCGAAAATTACCTGTGATCAGTTTGGTGCTAGATCTACCCGTCTCCACTGACGTGAACACTCGTAGTGCCGCTGCAATCTGAGACAACGGCTGCACTGCCAATGGCTGCACAACTGCCACCGCCAATTGTTGCAGCTTCGGACATTTGGACTTAATATGCCCCGCGTGTGGTAACTACCCGCGTGTCCTGGACCCCGACCTGCGCATCCTGATTCCCGATCCTCTTCGGACAGCTCGCCACATGATGGTCCATGCTTCCACACCCGTAGCAACCCGAACCACCCTGACTGGCCCCTGAAGTGTTCTCCCACTTCCTCTTCTGTCCTTGTGCAGGCTTGCCGCCCCTGCTCGAACCCACCTGCTGCTGAGATCTCCTCAGCTGCTGATGCTGCATCGGTGAACTAACCACCACAACCTGCTTTTCTGAGATCCTCCTCAATCGCAGCAGCCATCTCAACCAGCTCCGCCCTCATGGCGAACCTACTCGCCCTGCAGCGAATCTTCAAATCTGCACGAAATCCCCTCAAGAACCTCTTAACCTGAGTCTCCTCGCCCTTCATGCCTCTACCCGCATGAACCAGCAGTCGACTGAACTCTGCGTTGAACTCTCTCACACATCGGTCTCCCTAAGCCATGTCCAGAAACCTAGACTCCAAACGATCCACCGCCTCCTGCGGGAAATACTTGGCATTAAACTCCGCCAAAAAATCCTCCCAGACCATCACGACCTGTACCCTCCTGGCCTCCACACCTCTCCACCAGAGATGCGCAACCCCCTCCAGATAATGCACCACCAGATCAACTTTGTATCCTTCCGGACACCTAATGGAGCAAAAGTTACGTTCTAATCTCAATCGCCATCCATCAGCCTCCTCAGGCCTGGCATCACCTGAGAAAAACGCAGTACCAATCCACTGCATCTGCTCCATTATCCTCAGATAGGATGGAAGCTCCTCTACTACCCCAGCCAATCCCGGCTGCACCCCAAGCAACCCTGGCTGCACCCCAGCTAACCCCGGTTGCACCCCCAGAGCCTGACCCGGAGCCAGTACCACTCCCGGTAACCTCTCCAGAATCATCTGTAGTAGACCTGCCAGACGATCATCTCGATCTGGGGCAACACCTGCTGCAGCACCCCCACCAGGGCCCACTGCACCGCCAGCTACACCGGGATCCGCACCATCCCCACCAGCCCTCACACTAGTACCCGTAGCTGACACACCCACGGACCCATCCTAAAACGCCTGCGAATCCGCTACTCGCTCTTGCATGGTCTCCTGGGACACCCACGTGGCAGCAGACTCACTCCCAAGTCTTCGCCCACGTCCACGCCCACCACGACTACCTTGGCCTCCACGGCCCCTACGACCTCTGCCTCTAGTACCTCTAGCCATCACTCTGCACTAACCAGCAGAATACTAAGTACTAGAAAAACAGAAAATCACAAAACACATACCATGGAATCTCATTGAAGGCTCGGAAGAGATTATCTAGGACTCCATACCCACATAACAATCAATTGACTAACTTACATAATCAATTAAATATACTCGCCCTAAAACCGCTAGAGCTCTGATACCAAACTGTGACGATCCAACCCGTCAAAATAAAAAAAATTTGACCCGGATCACTATTATCATAAATAGTGATCCTCGACGGTCCAATGATACAGTAATAATGCGGAAACAACTATTAAACAATCAAACACAGAATCATTTAATATCAATAATATCATTTAATAATTCATAATTATTAAATATAACACCATATTCAGCCAGTTCAACAATAAATAGACATAGTTCTAGAATCGCTAAAAATCTAGCAATTCTAACTTATTATCACGAAAACGAGACTCTAGATCATCCCCTCGTCCCAGCTATGATTCCACGATCAAACCTTCTCGTTACCTGCATCACATGGTTATAAGAGATGCGTGAGTATTATCATAAATACTCAGTGAGACGGTCATACCATCTACATGCTATATATATATATATAGGCATAACAAATAATACAACACCATGATGAACAATCAATCACGAAAACAGCACAAACACGTAAAAATAGCCTGTGTCGATCGACACACCACCCCGGTATCGATCGACACACCCTGCCGACACTCGTGACCATCAGCACACCACCCCGGTGCCAAACGACACTGCCGACACTCGTGTCGATCGACACACCCATATGTGTCGATCGACACACCTACCTAGAAACACGATCACACGAATTTCTACACATAAAACCTTTAAAACAACACGGAAATCGAACCCAAACAACACACAATCGTATTCTATCACTTCATATGTTTAGACAATCCTATGGTCACACACTCTCCTCGATTGGAAAGGAAAACGGATGATCAAAGGACACAAGAACACCGAAAACACCAAAAACACGACCGCGACAAAGAACACAACGCACACGACGAACGGCTGCTCCAAATCCAAATCGGAAAAAGGTTCTGGAAACTAGACGGAACAAGCTACACAATGGTATGTAGATTGTCTGCTAATTCGCAACGGTTCGACAGGAAACCTCCTCTGAAAACGACTGTTCGGAACAAAAACAGCACCAACCTACCAACTTCAAACGAACATAACTCACAAACTAACCGACCGATTGACAAACGGATTTCTCCTACATCAAGAACAACGACAGATGAACTTACCCTCCAAATTTCACTCCGATTCGTCTTGACTTCCCCTCCGTTTGTCTCCTCCAAAACACGATCAACACTGCTTTTCCAACCTCCCAATAACACTTCTTGAATCACACACAAACTCTCTCAAATCCTCTCAATCTCTCTGAAAAATTCTCAAAGCTCTGATAAAACAATCCTTGCCGACACTTCTCTGTTTTATATAGACAAATCCCGGATTTTCCGCAACCAAACCGCACAAAAAGGCACTAAACCGAACCATTGGTTTAGTCTGCTAACAGTCGTGTCGATCGACACACCCTCTTGTGTCGATCGACACGAGACCAAATATTTCGTAATTTGGTTCGCGGTCGTTACAAAAGTCATTGACTATCGTTAGAAAGTAAACTGCACTGCAAGAAGAAGGAACACGATATGGACCCCAAACATCTACATGAATAAGCGAAAAACAACTTGTTGTTTTATTTAAACTATCATGGAAAACCTCACGAGTTTTCTTAGCTCTAAAACAAATGTCAAGGACTAGAGCTAACTATTTTAGTTGAACTAGAAACTAAAGATAAATCTGAGCACTGAAGATGATGGATGTCCCAAACACTGATGCCACAAAGCTTGATCTGAACCAGCCGTTGCCCTATGACCCTTTGCCAAGACCGAATCCGTCAAGTAATAGACCCCATCACGCTCTTCACCGGTTCCAATCATGGTCCTCGTAAAACGGTCCTGTAAAATACAAATTGTATCACTGAACAAGGCAAAACAATTTGTTTGCTTTAATAACTTTGCAACCGAAATCAAGGTGCAATTTAAATCTGGCACATATAACACATTCATCAATGAGATCTTATCCGATATTGCAAAAACACCCATGCTTAAAGCAAACGTTCGACTTCCATCACCAAAAGCCACTGAACATGGCGAGATATTCTTGAGATTGGTTAGGAAAGATTTATTGCCTGTGTCATATGATGGCTTGCACCTATATCAAGAATAACATCACCAAAACTAGTCTTACAAGAAAATTTATCGAAATTAGCTTGTCCAGATTTCTCTTGAATCATCATGGAGAGAACTTTCCATTGATCAAGAGTAAACTCTGAAAACGACGACGAAATAGAAGCTGGTTGTGTGAGCAACATTAGCTACACCAAGGCCACCACCTCGACCACTGCTAACAAAACCACAACCATGACCTCCTTAGCCACGACTGTTTACACCACCACCACGACCACCACTATTGGTCCGTTGTTCATAAAACCAATCTGGAAAACCAACTATCTGCCAGCAATAACGTTTTTCATGACTCGATCTCCCACAGTGAGCACAAAACATGTTACGAGGTCGTAAAATTGTATATTCTGCTCGTCCTTGAGTTTCAGATTTTACGACGGAAAGAGATGAATCTCTCTGTTGATCACGACGCGTAGCGGAAAACAATGACTCTTGTTCCCGAAGAGCAACAAAGCCCACAGCTTCATGTTTGATATAGAGGCGGAAGCGAAACAGAGCTTGAGACGGAGGCTCACGCAGCGACTCAAACAAGTTGTGTATGAGTTCTAGATATCGATGAAATCTAGGACGAAAGGTGCGAATACTCTTCGCAGTGCTTGAAAAGCTCTTAATAAATTCAATCTCAAAAGCAATGAATCTTGTACAATGGTTTATGACATGCTTATAAAGCCAAAAAAACTAAACGATAAGTCTAAATCCTACACCTAAGATAAATGTAAATCTTTAAAACGATGCTATTGTCATTATCCTACTAACGAAACAATACTGAAAAATAATAAAGTCTTGGTAACTTGTTGCGCAAGAAAGCCCAACATCGGCCTCGCCACGAAGCCCAAATCATAGTGAAGATGTGCTGCATCAGGTCCCTCCGGGTGGGGAAGGATTCGACCACGAATCGACCTCGTCATTGTCCCCATGGAATGGATAAAGGTGCTTCACGTTGAACACATCCGACGAATTCAAATGCGGTGGGAGACGAACGCGATAAGCATTATTATTGATACGTGCCACCACCTCCACAGGTCCAATCTTACGAGACTTCAGCTTGTTGTACTCACGAGAAGGCAATCTCTCTTTCGTCATAACAACCCAAACCAAATCACCTGGTTGAAACACCAACTCCCGTCGTTTCACGTCAGCTGCAGTCTTGTACTTAGAAGCTGATAACTCCAAATTAGCACGGGCCTGTTTATGCACATCCTTCAAACTGGAAACGAAATCCACCGCCTCCCCGTGTAGTCGGGTCTGTTCAGGCAATGGTGCTAAATCCAGAGGACCATGAGGCACCAAACCATACACAACTTGAAAAGGACTATAACCCAAGCTGCGGTTAGTGGCGTGGTTATGAGCAAATTCGGCCTGAGACAATTTAGAATCCCAACTCTTGATGTTATCACCCACCAAACAGCGCAGAAGGTTTCCCAAAGAGCGATTGATGACCTCGGTTTGACCATCCGATTGAGGGTGGTATGCGGTACTCATGTCCAAGCTTGTCCGGAGGAGCTTCCAAAGAGAACGCCAAAAATGGCGAAGAAAGTGTGTATCACGATCCGAGACAATGGACGTGGGCAAACCATGGAGGCGATAAATCTCCCGAAAGAAAAGAAGAGCCACATTGACAGCATCGGTGGTCTTTTTACATGGAATGAAATGCGCCATTTTCGAAAAGCGATCCACCACAACAAAGATCGAATCAAAACCGGCTTGAGTACGCGGAAGGCCTAAGACAAAGTCCATGGTTGTGTCGGGATGGGTAGAGGGAGATACAAACCCGCGTTTGACGCTCGACCCTTGGCTTGATGACAAACACGACAGCGCTCGACAAACCGTTCCACATCGCGACGCAAAGAGGGCCAAAAGTAAGTGGCTGTCACAAGCTGTAAAGTACGGTCACGCCCCACATGACCTTCATTATGCAGCTCACTTACAATTTTTAGGCGAAGGCTACACGCAGGAATACATAACTGCGATCCTCGAAAGAGAAAGCCGTCATGAAGAGTGAAGTGAGTCGAGATTCCATGGTGAGCTTCGGTGAGCACTCGGCGGAAAAACGGATCAGAGGCATATAAGTCTGCAAAAGACGAGAATCCAGCAATAGACGTATGCATTGTCGTCAACAGAACATGTCGACGGCTAAGGGCATCGGCCACTCGATTGGTTTTCCCCGATTGATGCCGAATGGAGAAGGTGAATTGTTGGAGAAATGCGATCCAATTGGCATGACGAGAAGATACTTTTGCTTGACTATCCAGGTGACGCAAAGCATCATGATCGGTGAACAAAATAAATTCACGATGAATCAAATAGTGGCGCCAATGTTTGATGGCTTGAACCACGGCGTAAAACTCTACATCGTATGTGCTATACTTGCCACGAGCTCCCGTGAGTTTCTCACTATAATACGCCACTGGTTTTCCTTGTTGACTAAGAACCGCACCAATACCAAGCTTAGATGCATCCGAATGTAGCTCAAACGGGACTGCGAAATCCGGGAGAACCAAAATAGGAGCTGTGGTGAGTTTCTCTTTGATAAGAACAAATGCTGCATCAGCCTCCGGTGTCCAAAGAAATTTACCCTCCTTCATACAACTTGTGATTGGTGTCATAATACTGCTAAAATGGCTGACAAACCGACGATAAAACGAGGCAAGCCCATGAAAACTACGCACCTCCGTAATGGTTCGCGGTGGAGGCCAAGAACGCACCGCCTCAATTTTAGATAAATCCATAGATAAACCTTTGTCGGAAACAACATAACCGAGAAATAAGACCTCCGAAACTCCAAATTCACACTTTTGGCGGGCTGCAAATAATTGTTCACGACGCAACACTAAGAGAACCTCTCGAAGATGAGCTTGATGATCGGAAACAGAGGACCTGAAAATGAGGATGTCGTCGAAGTACACAACAACAAACTTGCCAATAAAAGGTCTCAATGCTTGGTTCATTACACACATGAAGGTGTTTGGAGCATTAGACAATCCAAATGGCATAACAAGCCATTCAAACAAGCCTTCATGAGTTTTAAATGTTGTCTTCCACTCATCTCCAGGGCGAATACGTATTTGGTGGTAGCCACTTTTCAAATCAATTTTTGAGAAAATCACAGCCTTACCAATCTGATCCAGGAGGTCGTCAAGGCGTGGAATAGGAAAGCGATAACGGACTGTGATTCGATTGATGGCACGACTATCAATACACATCCTCCATGAGCCATATTTTTTTGGTATTAATAAAGCCGGAACCGCACACGGGCTGAGACTCTCGCGAATGTATCCTTTATGAAGGAGATCTTCAACCTGACGACGAAGCTCGTCATGTTCACCCGGACTCATTCTGTAATGCGGTCTGTTTGGCAGAGCCGAACCTGGAGCAATGTCGATTTGATGTTGGATGTCACGCAAAGGAGGTAATCCAACCGGGAGTTCAACCGGAAAGACATCCTGAAATTCCTTTAGAACCGCAAGGAGAGAAGCATTAACAGTCTTTGAAGGAGTCGTGGTATTGGCCTGGAACAAGGCAAAGGCAAGACCTTCCTTCTGAAATTCTTCCTCGAACGCCGACGAAGAAGAAATCAACGACACAGGACCACTACGCGGTGGTAAAGACAAAGGCACTTGTGGAGGAACAAGAATACTCGGATCCTCGGGTGTTGGTAACAAAATAATTTGATGTGTCTCCCAAATGAAACGATATGTATTCTTAGCTCCGTCATGAATGATTTTCCTGTCAAATTCCCAAGGACGACCAAGGAGAAGGTGACTCACATCCATAGGGGCCACATCGCAGTAAGTACGGTCCTTGTAAATTGGTCCTACCGAAAATGGTACTAAGGCACGATGTGTGATACGTACCGAGATGCCGTCTTGCAACCAAGATAGTGAATAAGGTGTGGGGTGGGGATCCATAGGGAGATCAAGTTTATGCACCGCTGTTGCTGAAATCACATTACGACTACTACCTGAATCGATAATGAAGGTGCAGACTTGACCTCGAATGGTACACGTAGATTTGAAAATGTTGGTGCGAAGCCACACGTCACCACGGCTAGGAGGTACCACACAAGCACGACGCGCTACCAAAACAATATCCGGGTTGACACGATCTGGATAAGCCAAACCGCTTGGACGTGTGATCAAAAGCGCTCCCTTATCACCCTCTGTTAAGTGAAGCTCCGGTTCAATGGTGTGATCCTCATCCCCAACTGAATCATAGATTGGGTCTGGGAAATCTTGTTGTTCGTCGATCACCAAACCTCGTCGAGTTTGATTAGGGCAGGTTGTTTGTCTATGGCCTTGTTCACCACATCCAAAACAACGGAGTGCATTGGGTCGCGAAGAGCGACGCACGGGCTGATCATCCCCTGCTGGAGGTACACGTGAAATAGGAGGCACTAACTCTGTTCCGTCACGTAGTTGTGCTGAAGATTGAGTACTAACTTGGTCATTAGTACGCGGTTTTGATCCGAATTGGTTCCAATTAGTGTTGCGCGATTGCTGTTCAGAGGAGGACGCACGTCGGTGAGCTTCTGCAATTGTGGTTGGATCAAATTGGCTCAACGCGTTCTGCAATTGAGGGCGTAATCCTCCGATGAAACACGATACCAATTGCATATCGCTATCATGGAGCTCATTCCTTGTTAACAGAAGGTAAAACTCCTCTGCATAATCATCGACAGAGCGTGTTCCCTGTTTCAAATTTTGCAGGCGTGTGTACATTGTACGATCATAGTTGTGAGGAAGGAAAGTTTGCCGTAAATGCTTCTTCAGCTTTTCCCAAGAACGAATCGGAGCTTTCCCGGCACGAACCCGAGAAGCTTTGAGTTGCATCCACCAAGACGCTGCATGACCACGAAAACGTGTGGCAACCAATGGCAGACGACGGTTATCAGGGACTTCTTTAAATTCCAGGACTTCTTCTACAGCAACTATCCAATCAACCAACAAATCTCCACGTACACCACCATGGAATTCTGGAATTTCCACTTTAAAACCCATCTCCCATCTATTGGAACGATTGTCACGATGTTCTCGCTCATCATGACGGCGAGGTTGATGTACCAACTCTTGTCCTCGATCATTACGAGCAAAAGGATTAAAATCATCAACTTCCTCTTCTCGATCCGGCTGAGTGTTACGCTGTCCCAACTGTTGAACTAGAGATTCCCCAAACTCTTGAATTGATGAATGGATTGTGTGCTGGATAGTCTCTTGCATTGCCAAAAGAGTATTTCGCAGCTCGGCCCAATCGGATATGGCATCGGCTGTAGCTTTGGTCTTGTCTTTTGGAGGCATGCTGAAAGTACGACAGGAACGCATGAATCTGATACCAACTGATATAGAGGCGGAAGCGAAACAGAGCTTGAGACGGAGGCTCACGCAGCGACTCAAACAAGCTGTGTATGAGTTCTAGATATCGATGAAATCTAGGACGAAAGGTGCGAATACTCTTCGCAGTGCTTGAAAAACTCTTAATAAATTCAATCTCAAAAGCAATGAATCTTGTACAATGATTTATGACATGCTTATAAAGCCAAAAAAAGTAAACGATAAGTCTAAATCCTACACCTAAGATAAATGTAAATCTTTAAAACGATGCTATTGTCATTATCCTACTAACGAAACAATACTGAAAAATAGATAAAGTCTTGGTAACTTGTTGCGCAAGAAAGCCCAACATCGGCCTCGCCACGAACCCCAAATCATAGTGAAGATGTGCTGCATCAATGTTGTTGTTCACGACTCCGAGAAGAATAAAGTCTTAATTCTTCTCGTACGATTTTATAGTAGATTTCACCAAGATCCGAGTAGATTTCACCAAGATCCGGGAGAGGATCCGCAACTATGATAGTTGTACAGAGACTTCCAAATCGCGCATCATCAAGACCCAAAACAAATTGGTGAATCTTGTCTTCTTCTTTCTTTTTTTTTGCTATCTTCTTAGCTGCACCACAGGAACAAACATGAATTGGCCAAAAAACCTGCAATTCTTTCCACAAAGAAGAGAGTCGACCATAGTATTCCAAGACTGTTTTCCCATCTTGCCTACACGAAGCAAGCTGAGCTTTAATTTGATAAAAGCAAACATTATTTCCCATCGAGAATCGCTGCTTCAAATCTAACCAGAGTAGATGAGCATCCGAGATGGTTGATCTGATCTTTGGTTCGATTGAGGCTTGAATCCAACCCACAATCATAGAGTTAACAGTTAACCAATCTTCGAGATTAGGACTGTCGCTGACAGATTGCTTCATCGTACCATTGATGAAGCCATCTTGCATTTTGCTTGAAGAGCATTAAGCATCTCTGAAGACCATTCATTGTAGTTTTCTTCATTCAATTGCATAGACGTAATCACTGCTCCTGAATTATCAGAAGCATACAAAGTGTAAGGCGAAACCGACTTGGTTTCATCACTTTTCACGCTAACCGACGGCAGAGTAGGAGGGGTTCTTCCATCTCCAGACATGATTAACAATAAACGGAACTAAGAACAAGAAACCTTGTAGAACAAGAGAAATTTAGAACAAAATTTAGTGTTTATAAAGATCTTTGCTCTGATACCATATAGAATAAGGTTTGTATTGATTGTATTGACTTGCTTATGAACATTACAAAGACATGTATTTATTCACGAGACTATGACGGCTTAACTATCATGGCTAAACCTAAACCATCAACTTAACCCCAAGTAACTTAGATATACATATAGCCCAATAAGAAGAAAACTCAGATTGGATCCCTATTGATCTCATTAATGAGATACTCTCGAGATTGCCTGTAAAGTCCATCGCTAGGTTTCGTTGCGAATAGAAGCTATGGGAGTCCATATTTAGCCGTCCATAAAGGAAACAGAGACTCTGTTTTTGTGAAAAATAGTGCAAGCTTTATTAAATCAGAGGAATGGCTTTTATATAAGCCTTACAAACGTGCACATAGAAAACTTAGGAGATAAAGACGGAAACAACTAACGAAACAAACTCAAAGAGAGGAGACTGATTCAGCTCCTAATAACAAGCTCAACATGAGCTTGACTTATTCAATTGACTCAACATAATTAAACCCAATAAATCCTCCCCTTAAACTGAAATGCTCACCAGCATCAGTTTAATCTTCTGCTCGACGAACTCCAAGCAATTCTCGAAGCTTCTCGAACTGATCCAACTTGATAGGCTTAGTCATGATATCGGCAACTTGATCATTCGTTCCGCAGAACACCAGCTTCATGACTCCTTCATTTGACAAATCACGCAAATAGTGAAACCTCACATCAATGTGCTTTGTCCTTCTATGCATAACCGGATTTCTTGACAGTTTTATCCTTGAGCTGTTGTCACACATGATATCTGTGCATTCCACACCAATTACTCCCAATTCCTGCAGAATTCCTCTCAACCAAACACAGTGACAAGCTGATGAAGTTGCTGCAACATACTCGGCTTCGGTAGAAGAAAGTGTCACGATGTCTTGTTTTCTTGAGCTCCAACAAATCGCAGACCCATTCAGCAAAAACACATAACCAGATGTTGATTTTCTGTCATTTAAGTCTCGAGCATAATCACTATCCGTGTAACCCAATAGCTTCATACTCGATGCTCTTCCATAGAACACACCAACATCTAGTGTTCCTTTCAAATACCTTAGCACTCTCTTAGCAATAACCATATGTTCTTCCTTAGGATCAGCCATAAAACGCGATAGTAAACATACCACAAACATTAAATCAGGACGTGTTACCGTAAGGTACATGAGACATCCGACGAGTTGCTTGTAGAGTGTTGCATCGGCTCCTTTGGTTCCTTCCTTTGAGACAATTGTTCCTGGAACAATAGGGTTTTTGACAGCATTGCAGTTCCACATATTAAACCTCTCCAGAACCTCTTTAGCATATTTCTTTTGACGGATATGTATTCCATCAATGCTTTGATGAACCTCTATTCCAAGAAAAAACTTCATTTTTCCCATATCTGTCATCTCAAACTCCTTTTGCATCGACGATTTGAACTCCTCACACATAACCTCGTCATTCCCAGTGTAAAGCAGATCATCCACATAGAGACTCACCACCAGAATCCTGTTCTCGACCTTTTTCAGAAACAGAGTGTGATCAAAAACACTTTTCTGGAAGCCTTCTCTTTTGAAATAGCCTTCAATTCGGCTGAACCAGGCTCTCGGTGCTTGTTTTAAACCATAGAGAGCCTTTTTCAGTCGATAGACTTTATCCTCCTCCCCTACTTTGACAAACCCTTCAGGTTGGTCTATGTAAACCTCTTCTTTAAGTTCGCCGTATAGGAAGGCGCTTTTGACGTCTAGTTGATATACACACCAACCTCGTTGAGATGCCACTGCCAAGAGACTTCTAATGGTATCCCAACGAGCAACAGGGGCGAAAACTTCATTGTAATCCACTCCTTCAGTTTGAGAGTATCCCTTTGCAACTAGCCGAGCTTTGCACTTCTCCACTTTTCCCTCTTCATTAAATTTTGTCTTGTACACCCATTTCACACCAATTTTCTTCATTCTTGGTGGTAAATCTACGAGCTCCCAAGTCTGATTTTTCACGATCGATTCAATCTCCACTTCCATAGCTTTTTGCCACTTTTCTTCTTGGGATGCATCATGGCTATGCACTGGATCATCATTGCAGATATAGAGAGCAAAATTGCTTATGTCTTCGTCGTCGTCATCAGCGGACTCTTCTCCTCTTACATAGTCACGCATCCAGCCCGGTTCTCTTCTCGGCCTTTTTGAATTTTCTCCTGCCTCCGGCTGAGTCTGCACCTCTGTTTCACCTGCAACCTCCTCGCTATTTATCTCTGCTATTACTGGTTCTACGATCTCCTCTACTGGTTCTGCGATCTCCTCTACGACTTCCTCCTCGTTAACTTCTTCATCTGTCTCTTCTCCAGCATCAACAACCTCATCATCATCTCCCCAAGTAAGATTATTTTCCTCCGAAACAGCTAAATTCCAGTCTCACTTCGCATCCTCTTCAAAAATAACGTCCCTACTTACAATGATTTTCTTTGTAAGTGGATTGTAGAGACGATATGCCTTAGATTCGTCACTGACTCCAAGTAGGATGCATTTTTGACTGCGATCATCCAGTTTGATTCTCTGCACGGGAACATGAACGTGGGCAATTGATCCGAAGACTCTAAAATAGTCAATCTCTCCTCTGGTACCATATCTTTCACCGACTTTGTGTAGCTTCGGTTTAAAACATGAGCCGTCCATTTTGCTGCGTCCGCCCATAGGTATCTTGGCAACTCTTTCTCTGCTAACAAACATCGAACCATGTTCATGATGGTCCTGTTTCTCCTTTCTGCTACTCCGTTTTGTTGAGGAGTATATGCAGCAGTGAGTTGCCTCTTAATACCTTGATCCTTGCAGAATTTGTTGAAGATGTCCGAGGTAAATTCACCCCCTCTGTCTATTCGCAAACCTCGGACAACAGTCTTGGATTCCTTTTCCACCGAATTCTTGAAAACTTTGAATGTTTCGAATGTCTCAGCTTTGTCAACAAGAAAGTAGATCCACGTTTTGCGAGAAAAATCATCTACAAGAACAAAAAGATACCGCTTTCCACTGCAAGAAGTCGGATTGATTGGCCCACAAAGATCCGCGTGGATCAACTCCAGTTTCTCTGATGCTCTCCATGTGCTTTTCTTTGGGAACTTTCCTCTTTGTTGTTTTCCCACATTGCAAACAGTACATACTTTGACATCATCTTTTATTGTTGGCAATCCTCTCACCATCTCTTTTCTCTGCATGAGCTGAATTGATGCATTGTTCAAATGTCCGTACCTTCAATGCCATAACTCTCCCATATCCTCTTCTTCTACTTTGAGACAGCTCATAAGCTTCGGCTTCTTCAGGGCTTGGATCAGAAACATGCGATTCTTGGTCATTGCAGTCTCCACGATCAGACCACGTTGAGCATGAAAGATCCTGCACATCCCATTCTCAATGATGACTATTAGCTGTTTCTCCTGCAGCTAGCCGATGCTTAACAAGTTACTTGTCAAGTTTGGAACGTAATATACGTCGGTCACCACCTGTAGAATTCCTTCTACCTCCACACGAATATTTCCTTTTCCCAACACATTCAGTTTTGAGCCATTCCCTAGCTTTACAGAGTGCCTATAGCTGTCATCAAACACATCAAACCATGACTTTTCACCAGTCATGTGATTCGAACATCCCGAATCTAAGAACCACACGCCTTGGTCAGCAGTATTGCTCAGGTCTGAGTGTGCCATGAGGAGTAACTCTTCTTCCTCGTCAAATTCCACATAGTTTGCCCGTTTCTCCTGGCTTGTACACTCGAACTGGTAGTGTCCCACTTTTCCACATCGGAAACAGGTGATGGCGGATCGATTCACATATGATCTGCCTCTCCCTCGTCCTCTAGCACTGTTCCCTCCTCTCTGTGGGTTCCACCTTCCTCTCCCACGAGCACTCCTTGGCTCATTTACTGCCTGCAAGACTTGTTCCTCGCTCCTTTTCTCAATCACCTTACGCTCATGAATTTGCAGAGATGCCTGCAACTCATCCACGGGAAGGCTATCAATGTCCTTGGACTCTTCAATGGAGCAAACCACGTAATTGAAGTTCTCGGTGAGGCTGCGGAGAATCTTTTCGACAATCTTGACATCCTCTATGCCTTCTCCGCAATTCCTCATGTCGTTTGCCGTCTCCATTACTCTCCCAAAGTAACTCTTGACTGTTTCTCCAGCTCTCATCTCCAGGGTCTCAAAGGTTCTCCTCAGCCGTTGTAATTGTGCTCTCTTCACTCTTGCACTCCCTTGATGTTTCACTCTCATTGATTCCCACAATTGCTTTGCGGTCTCCTTCTGCGTGATTGTCTTCAATGTGGTTTTGTCAATGGACTGAAACAGGTAATTTTTGGCTTTGAGATCTTTGAGAAATGCCTCATCGAGTGCCTTTTTTGTGTTGGATTAGGAGATTCAATTTTCCTTAATTCTTCAAAGCCTGGATCGATGATACCCCAATATTCCTTGGATCGCAGCAAGTTCTCCATGATTAAACTCCAGTGGTCATAATCCCCATCAAATTTTGGAACAGCAGGTGCAGAGAAGCTTCCCGTGTCTCCCATTCTTTCTCTCCTTTTTTTGTTTCTTCTCACTATTTTTTCTTTGTGTTTTGCTCTGATACCAGATAAAGGAAACAGAGACTCTGTTTTTGTGAAAAATAGTGCAAGCTTTATTAAATCAGAGGAATGGCTTTTATATAAGCCTTACAAACGTGCACATAGAAAACTTAGGAGATAAAGACGGAAACAACTAACGAAACAAACTCAAAGAGAGGAGACTGATTCAGCTCCTAATAACAAGCTCAACATGAGCTTGACTTATTCAATTGACTCAACATAATTAAACCCAATAGTCCACGTCTCTTATTCGCACTCAAACGAGCTAACCATGAGTTGCTCTTCTTCTCGTCGCCTCAGCCTCATAATCCATATGAGAAGTCGTCTCTTGTTGTGAACGCAGATTTCCACATGAAGTTCTCTCAAGACATGTGCCCAGATTTTCGTGCATGCCTTACCTCTGGTTTGATCTATTTTTGTGGAATAGGGATCTCAAAGGAGGAGGGTCGGAATAGAGTGGGTAGGGTAGTGCGTAGGATATATAACCCTAGTACGGGACAGTATAAAACCTTACCTAAACTAAAAAGGTACAGAAAGAACTATACCTTTTTCGGGTTTGATCCGATTGACAAGCAATTCAAGGTATTGTTCGTGGCTTATTCATTTGGTCCTGGTGATTATAGAATTCTGAGATTAGGAACTGCAAAAAATGGGTGGAGAAAAAATGGGTGGAGGTAGGTGAAATGTAGCTTAACACATGATCCTTTGTGTGAAGGGATATGTATCAATGGGGTTTTGTATTACTTAGCTAAAGTTGAAACGTATTATGATGATGATCAAACGTACTATGATGATGATGATCAAACATATTATGATGATAATCACATGTCTTATGTGATAGCTTGCTTTGATGTTAAGTCTCAGAAATTCGAGTTTGTTGATGCCGGATGCTTTTTTGATCCACATACTACTAAATTGATCAACTATAAGGGTAAATTAGGCGGGATTGATTTGACTTATGATGATACTGGTGCCATTGAGTTGTGTGTGTGGGTTCTAGAGGATGCCGGGAGACAAGAATGGTCAAAATACGTCTACACTTTGCCGGAGATTCAAGTCCGTGTCTACAATGTTTTCGTAGTTGGAATGGCGGCTACTGGTGAGATTGTTTTGTCGGAGAAGCATACATCTCTAAACATTTTTATGTTTTCTACTTCAATTCTAAGAAGAACACTCTCCAAAGTGTTGAAATCCGAGGTGTTGGAGAATACCACGAAGCATTTGAGTCTGATTGCAAAGTTTATGCCTTTGTAGACTTTGTAGTGGATTCCAAATTTATAGCATAGCAGTCTAGATGTTGCTCATTTAGTTTATAATTTTTAAAAACATATTTCTATTTAAAATCTGCAAGTTAAAAGATAAAAAAACGTGTTTACATGTTCTATCCACATAAAAATGCTTAAAATGTCTATTCTTACAAATTTGGTTGAATTTTTTTTTTTTTTTAAAGTGTTTTGAAACTTATTTTTTACCGTTTCAAAAAGTGTTTTGAAACTTGTTTTTGTGTATTGTCTTACGCCTCTTATAACGTAGGCAGGACATTTTCACTATATTTTGTTCGGGTTTAAACCAAACAATGATTCCAAGCTAAACCAAACTGATATACATGTGTGTGTGGTTTTAATTTGTTAACTTTTTTCCCTTTACTGAATGATCCAAAACCGAACTGAAACACACGGACATCCTTAATAATTTCACACCATAAAAGATGATAAGGTTTATAAGGACAATGTCTTCAGCGAATGGTTCAAATCCATCAACAAAGATGTTAGAGTGTTTTCCCACATGAAACTATTGTGGACCAATCTGCAAAAACAGAGAGCTGTTTGGCCAAGTTTTTAAAGCACTTTTGTCCACACATTCATGCTGAAGTCACAGAGCAAGAAGAGGTGGTTTCTCGTTTCATCTTGCTGATTGCATAAGCAACGCAAAGCAATGATAGCTATGTTATCAAGCGATGTTACAAAGCAATATTAATGATAGCATTTAAGAGAGTACCTAGGACTTTCCTTTGAACATAACACAACAATAAATTAGCATCCGCAAAACCTTTTTTAAATCGTGAAAAGTTTTTGGCGACAGCTGTTTAGAGATTTTGTGAAACGTTTCACCAAACGACTTATACCGTCTCCAAAAGCTTTTTGGGAAATTGCAACCGGTCTAAATGGGCTAAATTTCTGTCTCCGCGAATGCTTATGAACGAGTTTGTGAAACACCTTAAACGCTAATATCAGTTCTGAACAAATTTGTGAAACACGTTAACCACTTTTTGTAGATTTTCATTTACTGACTGCTACAAATTTTCAACTAACGGCTACATCTTCATACGTTGCTAATTATAGAAACAGAAACCTCTGTACATACATCATTCAAGCTCATTCGAATATATGCATAGACATTTTTTTGTCAGCCAAATGAAGGATACAAACCATTCCCACAAGAATGTCTTCTATAAATTTTCTATAATCCATCGATTATAAGATAGGCTATAATCAATTTGTATAACTAATTGAAAACATTATTTTCTTGGTATTATTAAAATTTTCTACATAGAAATCATGGGGTGGAGAGAAAAGAAGAGAAATTGTTTCCCAATATTATAACGGAAACACCTTTTGAGTATTGTGACTACAAAGGAAAAAATATACCCAAAATGTGCTAGTCTATTTTGGAAAAACATAACATTAAAACTTAACTGTGCTTGCTTCTTCTCCAAGGTACTAATATTGGTATGAGATTGGGGCAAGTTTGGCTGCTTATCTCTATATGATTCTTTCAATAAGTTTTTCCAGAGCCATGTGGTCTTTGCAGAAGCGACAAATGAGTCTAGAGGATGTGGAGGATGTACCAGAAGAACGTTGTATCCATCAGATTGCATACTGGTAATGGTAGAAAAAGGTGGAGCCAGATATACGTCACAGAGGATGAGCATTACATTAGCCGGAGCTGGATTATGCATTTGCCAATTCCATATTTGGTTGGAAAAATGTAAGCGAGACGGCTGTGTTTCAAAAACTAAAGACAGTTGAAAATCTAAATATGATTTTGTTAAAAAGATTACTTGTACTATATAGTTAAAAAGATTTCAGAGATAAGGATAAGAAGATTAACCGGAGTTGATATGGGCGTGATTAAGATCAATTCGAGTGGAAGAGAGAGCTTTCTTGACAGAAGGAGGGATGTGATTCATGTTGCCATAGGCAAATATGGAGATTGGACCATTGTAGTTCAACTTACTCAGCGGGGACTTTATTTTACCAGCGATTTCTTCGGCTTTATAATCCTTTGGTACCGGACAATTATCTATGTCCCAACAAACCCACGCTGGGGCCTCTTCGAATATAGCCTCAGCCACGGTGTTGTTCGTTATCTACTTCATAGATTAAACATAAAAAGAAAATCAATCACAAGTGAATAAAAAACAAGAAGTAATCTTGTAACACAACTGAGTGAAATAACATGATCTTTTTTTCAATAAAATCTTTTGAAATAAGATTCTATTGCAGATATATTAGAATGAACAGAATCATGTAGAGATAACATTACTTCCTGTAACAGTTTCCTGATGTTGAAGCGTTTCTTTTCTTTTTTCGTGTTTTAAGGTTTTTGATTCGCACCCAAAAACACATGTTTTCTTCATTTTATATGGATTGTTCCGGTGACTTGTGGGAGAAGCCAGGCCGTCACGTCCCTTCTTTAAAATGGGCCTGTGGAAAAAGGGTAAATCGATTTCGTGGAATAGTTTCAAAATAAATTAGGAAAATTTCCATAAAAATACTTTAAATTTCCATAAAACTTTTTAATACTTTAAAATTTTGAATGTTTAAATAAATACCCCAACTATTTTTTTTACCAGCTTAAATCTCTAACTCTTGTCCATCTACTCAGTTTACAAAATCGAGTTAACGGAATTCCGTTATTACTCTTTAAAAAAATATACTCCATCTATTTCAAATTGTAAGTTGTTTTAGCTAAAACCACATATATTAAGAAACTAGTTTTCTACTTAAAAATATCATTTAATATATTTAATAAAAATATTTTGACCAATCACACCAAAGACTACAAAATACTAGTGGTCACACAATATTCAATAAAGTTAAAAAGTACCTAGGATTGTCACAACAATTTACATTTTGAAACAAAAAAAACCTCCAAAACAACTTACATTTTGAAACAGAGGGAGTATATAATATTTTAATCAAAAATAAAAATAATTTTAAAAAATCAGAAAAATCCACAAAAATCGATTTTTCAAAACAATAATAATTAAATTTTGTTAACAAATAAAAATAGATTATAGTCTCAGTGTTGAATTTCGAAAACCAAATTAAATTTCTATAACTTATAAAATTATAAACATTTAAAAGCTACAAACAAAAATCTTAGAGAAATTTTTAAAAATGCCACTTTTCAAAAATACCACCTTTTCAAAATCTTTGGAAAAATGTCACTTTTTCAAAAAAAAAATTCATGTTATCATTTATGTTTGGATTAACTATAATGTATTAGGGTTTAATTTTGAGGGTTTAAGGGGTTTTAGGGGTCAAAACATTTTTTATGGTTTATAATTTTAAGATTTAGGCTTTAAAAATTCATAATTAGTGGTACTTTTACAAATGGATACCCCCTAAATGGTATTCTTGCAAATGTACATACCAAAAGTGGCATTTTTGTAATTGCTCCAAAATCTTATGGTTACAAAAATTCAAATATTATATATCTGATACAAATTAATTTGTTTAGAAATGTTGGTCCACAAATATAGTTTAAAAGAAAAACTATGTCTTATATAGTTTAGTATTAGATACAGGAATGATATATATGACATTATTTTATACAAAAAAATTTGGATTTTAAATATAATTTAATTTTTACCTTCAATTTCATATTATTTTTTTGTAAATTAAAGACTTTTTAGCAAATTTAAAATTTTTACCTATTTAGTTTGGTTTTTTGAATTTTCAAAACTGAAAGTATAATTTATTTGTTAACAAAATGTAATTATTATTCTTTAAAAAAATTCAATTTTTTAGCAATTATTTTGATTTTTAGAGTTATTTTTAAAACTGTTATTATTTTTTATTAAAATACCAAAAATATATTATTAAAAAAAATAATTGATGTTACTATTCTGTTAACTCGAATTCGTAAACTAAATAGACGGACAAGAGTTGAAGATTTAAAGTGGTCAAAGAAAATAGTTGGGATATTTATCTATACATTTAAAGAGTTGGGGTATTAAAAAAGTTATCGGAATTTAGTTGGGTTATTTTTATGAAATAGTTTCAAAATAAATTATTGTGATTTTTTTGTTTGCGTGGAGAAAATGTTAATTTACCAAAAATTTAGTCATTTGACAATTTTAATAAAGAGTTTCACTCTAACACTTGTGGATTTTGCTGACGATGACAACTACAGAATAGTAGTTGTGAGCACTGGTGGATTCTCTGCGAGAAACAAAAAAACAGAAAGGATAATTGCAAAAGTGCCACTTTTCGTATGGCACTTTTCGTATGCTACTTTTTAAAAATACCACAATGGGTTGTTCATTCGTAAATATACCACTAATTATGAATTTTTAAAGCATAAATTTTAAATTCTAAATCTTAACCCTAACAAACCCTAAACCTTCAAAACTAAACCCTAATACAACATATAACCCAAACATAAATAATATAATGAATAAATAATTTTGAAAAAGTAGCATTTTTGTAAAGATTTTGTAAATGTGATATTTTGTTTTTATCTAACCAAAGTTTTAAGACTTTGCCAAAGAGTCTAAAGACCCAAGTGTTTCATCTTCCACTCACATTAAAACCAAATTTTGAAAAATGACCAAAGCCCATTTTACCAAATAATTTGTTCCAACATGTAACACAAGCATAAAAAAGTCGAAACTCAAAAGTAAAAATATCACAAACTCTTTCTGAATACTCCAATCTCAACAACTACAACAAACAAATCTATACACATATTACACTTTAGACCCAACCATGTTTGTATTTGCGAAAGAGATCCTCAGTCTGAGCATTTCTAAACGCACTACACGCAATAACATAGACCCAACCATGTTTGTTATTTATGTTTTTTTTTAACTTCAAATTTTAGATGTTGCTCATTTATTTTATAAGTTTTAAGCAGCAGAGCCCCAAGCTCACCTGAAGTTGCCATAGGGTAAGAACGGAGGGAGTCGGCCAAAGGCAATCCGAGGAGATTATGTTTCACCGGCGAAGAATCACACCGGCGAGGAGAGGAAATAGATTTGCGGGTCAGTGAAACGGACCCAACAAAGCTGCTCATCGTCATCTTCACGCTCGACCGACGAAACCTCTGGAGATACATTCTGGTCGGGAAAGAGTAATTATCAACGCTTCAGAATCCGTGCCTGAGAAAACAAATCTCTAGGGTGAACTCACCCACACTCACATGATTATTGGTCAATAATTGTACATAAATCTTTGGAGACCAAATACATAAACCCATAGGATTTTAGCCGTTCAACAAGTTGTTTGTGTTCACCTTTCCAAGCTTGAAGTGTTTGGTCATCATGGCAACGATACAATTTCCTCATCATTGTAATCAATTCTACCATAAAATCTACTGTCAATGTTTCTTGTAGTTTCATGGTAAACATGTCTTTGATAGGGTTGAAGTGGAGACGAACTCCTCTGAATGTGTCGATAATCTTCCATGCGGTTCTCGTCTTTTCAAAAGGCAAGACGAAGTGATTTAAACAGTAATCTTCACGCTCTTTTTCGGTGTATCAACTTGTGTATTTTCGACCCCCAAGGTGGGAGGACTATCAAATAAACACCAAGGAGTATTGAACCCACCCAACTATTCTTGTGTAATCTTCTTTGGAGCTTGTTGTAGAAAGAAGTTAGATAATTACTCAACGTCTAACTAAATTTTGTTTTATAGGATGTTAGATGATGAATTATAAGTGAAGAGCCTAATATAAAACTCAAGTTCCCGTTTAAAATTTAGGCCAATTTTTCAAAACCATTTGACTGAACCGAATTAGATCATTTAAGCATTTGGATGGACGGACAAATCAAATGAGCAAACGAGCATACCTTTATGATTGAAGTTCCAAAGGATAAGAGCAAAACATAAGCTAAAGACATAAAGCTACTTTCGTTCGTGAGCATCTATCCTTGCTTTCTCTTGTCAACAATTATAATATCTTCTTCTCTTTTTTGTGGGTCTAAATGTTAAATTTATACCATTTTCTGAATTTTCATTGTTGCTTACAACTTATTAGAGAGTAATTACATAAGGGAAGAAATTAACTAGAAGGGAAAAGAAATACAACTAATATAAAACTAAAGAAGAGAAGGGGAAGAAGATGACAACGTTGGGAAAGATAGCAGTCGGTCACGGATGCTATGGTCGAGCTTTGCCTGGATGGTTGGGGCCATTGTTGAAACAGAGGTGAAAATGCGAGCATTGCGTTCCCGCCAGATGAATTGAGTTGTTGCTTGAAGAATGAGTTTGATGACAATCCAGGCTTGGGATGATGGTGGATGCCACGGCTGTAGAATCCAAGACGTCGTTGCTAGGAGTGTCATTGGAGGAGCCAGCCATATTCTAGATACATATGGAAACCATATCGCAGCAGAGAAAGGACATTCAAAAAAGAGGTGGTTATAACTTTCCAAACCCGAGTTGCATAAGACACAAAAATCCGGGACATTCAATCCCCAAGCTCTCAATCTATCTCTAGTCGGAAGCCGCTCCTTCATAACAAGCCAAGCAGTAAAAGCCTGTCGTGGCACAGCCTCCTTACTCCAAACCAGACCTTACTCCAAGGGACAAGAAGAGTGTGCACACGCAATTGTTCCCAAGTATGTTTAGAAGTAAATGTTGGTGAGAACGTACCGTTTGGTTTTCCCCATAGGAAGATATCAAAACCCTTTGACTCCTCAAGAGGAGCTATGGTTGTGAGGGTGAGCATGAAAGTCTGCGTTCTCTCAGATGTTGCTCCCGCCATTCTCTAACCGTCATTCCGAGTGGCTTCAATCACTCGAGCATCTCTTCTCACTCTCAACTGTCTCGGATCATTATCTCCAAGTTAATCAATGAGCGGTCCAAAATCAGTCCACG
Organism: Arabis hirsuta; assembly: GCA_964056655.1. Taxonomy (NCBI): domain Eukaryota; kingdom Viridiplantae; phylum Streptophyta; class Magnoliopsida; order Brassicales; family Brassicaceae; genus Arabis; species Arabis hirsuta. The sequence continues at coordinate 1,440,025 of OZ053301.1, forward strand.
AGTCATACCAGAAAGAAGCTTGTTTTCCATCCCTCAGCTCGCAACGAAGGAAGTTACCTAAAACCGGTTTGAGTATAAGGATGTTCCTGATGGTGCGAGAGAAGCATGGTGAGTCTTCAGTGACCCAAAATCTTTCCCTCAGGAAAACATTACCTTTAACCCAAGCAACCCACAAAGATCCAGCACTTGTAAAAAAATTCCAGCTTTAGTTGAAAGACAACAGCGAAGTCCTCTAGAAGCCTTATACCAAGACCCCCTTCCTCCTTAGGCTTACACACATCTTTCCAAGCCACTCGAGCACCAACTGCCAATGTTGTTCTGTTTTTCCATAGAAATGCAGAGCATAAAGAATCAATCTTTTCATAAAAACGCTTAGGGAAAACAAACACAACGCTCCAATTATAACATCTGTGTTAACTTATTAACATTAAGATATCGAATTTTGATTGTATAAAACTATTGTTTTCACATTGGCTCGTTATTTCAACTTTTTTATTTAGATTTAACTGTGTGATTGGGAAAAAAACAAAAATCAAAATATTGAATCAACGGTGTTTTTTATTTTATTTTTGCCAAGAAAACATTGTAATAGGTAGCAAATTCTTGTAACACCTAAATTTTAGTAATGATATTAACACGTTCAGCAAAAAAAAAATGGAAATGAATCGACAACTCCGAAACTACAATGTCGATTCCTGGCTACCAAATTATACGTCTTTAGTTCATTTCAACCCTTAAAATAACATTATTCCAGAGAGTTTCAACAAAAAGAAAAAAAACATTATTCCAGAGATTGTTGTAGTTCGTAACGTGGTCGAAACTACCAGGTAAGTTCCTTGCTAGTATTTAATTTAAGATTAATTGTTGACTATTCTTTTTTTAAGATAAATCTTTTTAGACCACGATTTCAACACTATTCCAATAATACTTTTGGTAGGTAGTTTGCGTAAAAAACCTCATTTAGTTTTTTTTTTTTTTTTTTTTTTCCTATACCCCATCAGCCCTAGTAGAAACGCACTGAAGTGCTACAGAATGAATTTCTTTCCGAAAGATCACCACACTGTCTGACCTCAGTTTGGAGTACCTTCCGACTAATGCCAAGAGGTAGTCAGGTCGCCTACATTTCTGACTACCAGTAAATCAATTTGGTCAATATCCAACTGACAGACTTCCTACAAGATGTTGTTAACAGCGAGGGAAGAAAATCGAACCTCGGATCTAGGAGTTTCACTCTTTCACCTATTCATTAGGGACATAGGTTCGAGTACTCAAACTCTATTTAGTCATGGTTGATCAGCTATGAACATTTTAAATGGCAAAAACAACTCGAATTTTTATAGGTCTCAAATATACTTTTGTGAATTTCGGCCTAGAATTTCCTCAATTATTATATACAAAAAACACTGAAATCAGATCTAAGTATCAATTAAAATTTCATAACTTAATGTAGATTTTTTTTTTGACAACCAAACTATTAAATTAAAATATGTCTCCATAATTGGTAATCTATATATATAATAAGAGAGTTTTCTCTCTATCTAGGGTGTCCACATCACCACACAAAAAAAATAACATTAAAACTAAAATTAATAACTTAATTAACTCACACACTTTTCTAATTTTATCTATCAGTAAATAAAAACAATAATTCACAAAACACATAAAATATATTAAAAAAATTAACATACAAAAAATACAGAAAATATTAGAAGAAATTCGTTTTCTAACTATTTGTGATTAAATCTTTAGAATTTTAAACTATTTGTGATTATAATGTTATTTTTTTGTGTGGTGATGTGGACACTCTAGATGGAGAGAGAACTTACTAATTATATAATAAATATTCACAATAGATGGTTAAACTATATAAAAAAAAGAATTTAGTGCATGGTTTAATGGAAAAAGACGAAATATATGTCTGATATGGTTTGATGGAAAAAAATGAAATATATGTCTGATAAATGAGAATGGGTTTAAACACGAGATTCTAGAAAACAAATTTGACATGCACTATAACACAATCCGAGAAAAAAAGAATTTAGTGCATGGTTTGATGAAAAAAGACGAAATATATGTCTAATAAATGAGAATGAGTTCAAAAACAAGATTCTAGAAAGCAAATTTGACATGCAGTATAACACAATCTGAGAAATCTCTCGAAAACAAGTAGGTATCTCTTAAGAGTTTTTGACGCTTAAGTAATGGCAATATATATATATATGAAGATGAAAAGGAAGAAATAATTTCGTTAAAAATTGATAATCAATCCACCGTTTAATATGTTATACACTTATATGTCACCAAAGAGGATGTTAAAACAAATTAGTTGCAAATAGGTGGACAAGTGCATCTGGGAGTATGGCGAGAAAATGACTATGAAAAATTGTTTAAAGAAAATTTCACTAAAACTCACAAAGATATATGCACAAGGTTAAAGTAAAATATTTTTGATCTCATTCACTATAAGAATAGATCAATGATCAACATAAAAATTTCTCAAAAGATGTTTTCATGGAACTTCAATAGGAAAGAATTGTCTCTTGAATAAAAGATAATGGGATGGTTGTCAATGTCCGTGTCTCTTTCTATTAGGTTTTCGATTAATTTTTATAACCACGTGTCACCTATCGATTCATAGGTTTTTCAAAAAAAAATTATTATCATGAAAAATATTTATCTTCTATATTGTTTGATAAAATAATCTTTTATTTATATAAAAAACTTAAAAATAAAATGGTTATGTTATATTCATATATTGATTTTGTTAAAAATTTAAAATTAGAAACTCGCGCAATGCTCGAGATATAAATCTATTCCAATTAAGAGGAGAGTTGCTTACAACTGAAAATTCAAAAGAATTTCATAACTTAATGTAGATTTGATGTTCCATTATTAAGTTAATTAGGTTTCTTTTTTAAATCTTACATAAGAAAAAAACAATGATGCTGTATTGATTTTGTTTCTTTTTATTAATAAAAATCCTAAACCGAAATCTAACAACTCAATTACGTACAGTTTCAAACTTTCTCAAGTATCTCTATCTATAAATAGTTTGATTTCTCGAGCATCATCTATTTCATAATCCTCCTCATTTCCCGGATCTCACTCCCCAAACCCGCCCCATTTACCCGACCCAAACCGGGTCAACCCGACTAAATGGATAATCCTACGTTCGTAATCCGACCCGAAGAAGCTGAATCCGCCGCGAAACAACTCGGCGTCACCGTCCTCAACCTCCTCTCCTCTTTAGTCAAACCAGCACAATCCTTCGCTCGTCCTCCGATCTCCAAATTCCACGTCGGTGCCGTCGGACTCGGATCCTCCGGTCGGATCTTCTTAGGCGTCAATATCGAATTCCCAAATCTCCCTCTTCACCACTCAATCCACGCCGAACAATTCCTCATCACAAATCTAACTCTCAACGACGAATATAAACTCAAATCCCTCGCCGTCTCCGCCGCACCGTGCGGTCATTGCCGTCAATTCCTCCAAGAAATCCGCCACGCGTCAGAGATTAGAATCCTAATCACCGATCATAACTCATCCGATGGATTCTTACGACTCGGAACCATCTTACCTCACAGATTCGGTCCCGAAGATCTACTCGATAAAGATCTGCCTCTTCTTCTCGAACCTCACGATAATCATCTCAAAATCTCAGATCTAGATCCGATCTCAGATTCCGATTCCGATTTGAAACGTACGGCTTTAGCGGCGGCGAATAGATCGTACTCGCCGTACAGTTTATGTCCGTCGGGAGTTTCGTTGGTGGATTGTGACGGGAAATTGTACAGAGGATGGTATATGGAATCGGCGGCGTATAACCCTAGTTTAGGGCCGGTACAAGCGGCGATTGTTGATTACGTGGCGAATGGAGGAGGAGGAGGTTATGAGAGAATCGTTGGAGCTGTGTTGGTGGAGAAAAAAGATGCGGTGGTGAGGCAAGAACATACGGCGAGGTTGATTTTGCAGACTATATCTCCGAAATGCGAGTTTAACGTCTTCCATTGTCATTGACCTTGAGAAATCAAATTATCAGAACACGAAAGGAAACAAATAAATTATTTAAAATGTGACTTAATTATTGAAAGTGATGCCTCTCAATTATAATACGGATAAAATAAAATAAAAAAATTGGTGATGATGAGTGATGAGTGATGAGTGATGAGTGATGAGTGATGAGTGATGATGACACATGAGAGAAAGTACACTCTTTTTTTTCTTTTTCTTTTCTCTTTGATATTTGTAATGTGAATTTGTAAGAAAAAAATTGTAACGTGAATAATAATGATATAATACGATAATGTACTTTATAAAAAAAATTTGGTTGATAATAATTTTTGTACTTCTCTTTTGAATTGGTTTATTTATCCTATGTAATTCAATCTCACTATCACAATCAGGGATGCATATGTTTATGTGAATCTAACTCAAATCCACCAAAATTTGTTCTGTAAAACCTCAAAACGAATAAACATATTAAGTTGAATCAAACTGGAAACTAGAAGATGTTTTTTATTTCTTTGTTTATTATTATTATTATTATTATTTTTTAGAAAATATTTGTTTCTATGTTTTTTTTTTTTGAGAAAACATATTTGTTTCTTTGTTTGTTTATCTCAAAATAAACGAAAAGAAACCAATCTTTCAAATGAAACAAACAAATTTCTGGTCTTAATTCGATATAATTTAGTGTTAGTTGACACAAAAAAAAATTGGTAGCTAATTAGTAATAGGTGAAACTAAGGATAAGAAAGAGACTAATTAGAATCTCAAAATAACAAAGTATGAAAAAGCAGAGGATATATGATGAGTCCACAAGCAACTCCTACTATGAGTGGTTGGTTAACATTGAATCTAATAATTTTAGAGTAATCAATGTTCAAAGTGGAATATTTTCCATAAAAAGACAATAGTAGTATAATTTTCTTATGACACTACAAGTAAACATTCTAATTTTCACTATCAATTTGGTCTAAAATTGATCAAAAACAGCTATTTCTAACTAGTACTTGACCAAAATCGGTTGGTAAAAAAATTGATTGTAGCAAATAGATTTTGGTCAAAAAATAGTCAAAGTGTTTTGACCAATAAAAATGGTCAAAAATTTTGGTTCTGACCAACAAAGTGGTCGAAAGTTCTTAACCAATCAAAATGGTAAAAAAAATTGATTCTGACCAATGAAGTGATCAGAAGTTTTTGACCAATCAAAATGGTTAAAAATTTGATTCTGACCAATAAGATCGTCGAAATTTTTTTATCAATCAAAATAGTCGGAATTATATATTTTGACCCATTTTAGACCATATATTCCAACCAATTTTTGACCAATATTTAATTTTTAAAAATTATATTCAAAATATTGAAATTCAAATTTAAAATATTTGATTCATAATAATTAAAATAAAATAAAATATTTTTAAATAATTAAAATATATAATATTTCAAAAAAGGTATTTGAAAATATTAAAATTCAATTTAAAATATTTGATTCATAAGAATTTCAAAATATCCACTCAATCAGCGATTAAAATATTTCAAAATTAAACTATTTGTAAGTCCATTTACGTTTTTTACAATGGAGTAAATGTTATTTTATAGAGAAAGTCAAAGTTGCATTCCTCCAATATTGGCGATGTGGGACAAATACAATAGAGGTGTTCTCTTCAATATTTGGTCGATAATGTTGTGACCAATTTCTGTCAAGTATTTTTTCTTCAAAAATTGCTCACGAAATTTAGACCAAATTTTGTTTTAGTCGATAAATGGTAAGAATATTTTGACTATTTACTTACCACTTGTATTAGTCAAAAAAAGTTTGATCATTTTGACAAGTTTAAATTTTTATAATTTTTTGGTCAAAAATTTGTCAACAAACTTTTTACTTTTTGACAATTTATTGGTAAAAAATTAACGTGTTTTCTTGACCAATTTTCAAGTAATCTTTTTGTCGCAAATTTTCTACCATTATTTGAAAAATTTATGAATCCGTTAAAAATTAGTCGAAAAATTTTGACCAGTTTTCAACTCTTATATTTTATCATATTTTTTGACCAATTTATAACAAAAATAAACATTCATCTAAAATTAGTCGAAAATGATCAAAATAGTTTTTCACCACAAAAAAAAATGGTCAAAAATTGATATGTTTCTTGTGATCCCTAGAAACCTCTCCGTAAGTCTTCAACTTGTAAGCAATACGACATAAAAGCTGTCATGTGAAAACTTCTCTCTCAATTCAAAAATTCTAAGAAGATACTAATCAGTTCAATATTAATTGATGTTATAGATATGGCTGTAACATTTTAGTTGATACGAAGAATTCAGTATATGTAAGAAATTTTATTGATGCATGTACACATTGAATTGGTTTGGACAAATTTCCAAGTGCTAACGCAAAGAATATAAGATGTTTCACTTCCATAAGCAATTCATATACTCATATTATGAGTGGTGAATAATGAATAAATAAGAGTCAAGATTGGTTGTAGCTAATACTATTTATAGTTTCTCTTTCCTTTTTAGTAAAACTTTTGGTATGAGGAGGAAAAGTTTTGAGAAAATGGATGTTTGCTTAAATGGATGAGAAACAAGAAAGTGGACATCTTTGTCATGTTCTAAGATTTTGTCTTATATTCACAACTGAAGTACATTGTCAGCCACTTCATTTCTTTTATTTACTTTTTTTCTTTTTACGTTTTAAGTGAAAGACAACGAAAGTGTCTTTTTATGTTACAAAAGGTCGTAACTTGTAGTATAACACATCAACATCCAAACTCGAATCACTTTGTGTTTTTATGACGTGACAAGCACGTAGATAATCAACAAATATGTATTCTTAAAAATCTAGACGCAATTTACTAAAAGAAGTAAAGCCAAAATCGATTAGAATACCGTAACTCAAATGTACAACCAATTCAATAATCAAGATCAATCAGACAATCACTGCAAAACGATCGATTATAATATCCAAAAATAAGAAGTGTTTAGAAATCCACACAATTATCAAGACAAGGAAGATGATCAGGTGGTTTGGATCTATCTCAAAAATTTACCAAAATCATTTTTTATCTACTCACCCAACTGGCAATTTCTCTTTTCTATTAGATTTCATGGCTATTTATCAAAAAAAAAAAATTAATGTTTTTTTTGGTCAACGAACCAAAGACGATCCAGCCCAAAATTAATCTGGTTTGAAAATAATTCAGCCAATAAAAGCATCAAATTAATTATATATTGGATTTTATCAAACTTATTGGGTTAAACACCTATTATCTCGAAAAAAACATGTGAAGAATATATCTTATATTGAAAGTTGAAATGGATTCCAACTAAAATATAAAATGTAACTCTAACTGGATTTGACACTATATGTGTGTTTTTTGTTTGTATTTAGAAACTGTAAATCGATTAATTGAAACAAATCCATGCATGAAAAATAATTTGTTTTCTGTATAAATATTTTACAATTGGTTTAATGAAACAAACAAAAAAATTAACCGAGATAAAATTTGGAACCATAATCAAAAGATATCTATTGGTAGGCGGTTGTGTTCTTTTTTCTTTCGAGGTGATACACACTTTATTTATCGTTTAAAATATTTCGTTTGTACCATTAACACAATAAATAACAAAAATATTAAAAAAAAAACAAAGTAATTTTTGCAAATACGCCTTTTTCGTTAGCATATTAACTTGAGATATTTGGAAAAGTGCCCCACATTGAACATGACTTTGTCCCAATACACTTAAAAGTGTATAATTTTGTCTCATTAGATTTTAATTATATTCAAACTCGTTATTACCTTTTAATTATGATAAAAAAAAAATTTGATCTTTAATTTTTAAATAAATTTTAAAATAAAAATAAAACTAAAGTATTAAAAATCAGAATAAATCACGACAAAAACAAAATATACACTTTGTCATCTCCGCGTAAAACTTCTTCGTGTTCGTCGACTAAATCTCTGTCTCCTCCGTCGAATCCGAAGCTTTGTGTTCTCTGCCTCCATCTTCTTTTTTCCCTCTGTCTCTTCCGTCGAATCCGAACACCGCCAGCTTTGTGTTCTCCGCCTCAATAAGTCCCAGATCCTAGATTTTAAAACCAAATATTCACTTCAATAAGTTCCTAGATTTAAGGAAATTTAAAACCTAACTTAGTAGAATGTACATTCTACGTTCGGTAGATGATAGACAATATGGTAGAATGTATATTCTAGAAACGGTAGATGCTAGACAAAACGGTAGAATGTATATTCTAGAAACGGTAGATGATATTGGAAATGGTGGAAGAAACATTCTGCGTAGACGTAGATGACAGACCATTCAGTAGAACACATTTTCTACTTCTCCGTAGATACTAATAAGCTAGGCAGAACCGATAATCTACGGGTTCGTAGAGCTATTAGCGGTAGAACGTACATTCTGGAAGGCGTAGAAGAAAAATATAATATTTTTTTTTAGATTTTTTGTGAACTTTAAAAATATTTGAATACATAGAAATGCCTATATTTTACGTTCTTGTATTGATAGTATTTTAAAAAATTTAAAAACTGTTTAATTCTATTTATTTTTATTTTAAGGGCAATTTAGGTAAAAATTGACTAAAAATGAGAAAGGTGTATTGGGACAAAGTCATTTTCAAAGTGGGTCAATTTTCCAAATTTCCCTATTAACTTCTGAATTTATGGCTTTTGGTATGTGAACCATAACAAATTATGAAAACGATTCACCTGATCTCACCAATAAATAAATTGCCTTTGGCATCTCGAAAAAAAAAGTATAGATTGAATTAAATTTTTATTGATTCAAAACATTTTTAATGTGCATAAAGGCATGGATTGATTTACAATCTTTTTTTTTTGTCAATTCATTACTTTATAGTTTCCAAATACAAAAAAAAAAAAAAACACAAACACACACATATAATGTCAAATCCAGAGAATTTGTCTACCTTCTTATATCGAATTAGTGAGATCACGTGAATCATTCTCGGATTTTGTTATGGTTAACAGACCAAAAACCATAAATTCATAAGCTGATTTGCTTATGAGAAACGCGTGTTTGCAAAAAATAATTTGTTCTTTTGTAAACATTTTTGTTCTTTATTGGTTTAATGATACAAACAAAAATCAATTTCTGAATTTATGGCATTTGGTTTGTGAACTAGTGAACCATAAAAAATCCGGGAGTTATTTACATGATCTCACCAATTTGCTCTGAGAAGGTAGACCAATTCTCTTTGATACTATATGTACGTTTTTGTATTTGGAAACTGTAAATCAATCAATTGAAAGAAAAAAATGTAAATCAGTGCATGCATTTATGTACATTGACAAATTATTTGAACCCATGATCTAAAGATTTATTGGTTGGCAATTATGTTCTTCTATTTTGGGTGCCAAATGCATTTTATTTATCGGTGAGATCACGTGAATCATTTCTGGATTTCGTTATGGTTTACAAACCAAAAGCCCCAAATTCCGAAGTTGATTTGCTAGCGAGAAACAGTTGTTTGAAAAAGTAATCTGATTTCAGTACTTTTTTTTTTATTGGTTTAATGATATATAAAAAAGTATTTTATTCCAATAAGTAAAGTGCGTGTCACCTCAGGAAAAAAAAAAAAACATAGCCGCCTACAAATAAATCTTTAGATTATATGGGTTCAAATTATTTCTCGATTTAAAAATATTTTATTTGTATAACCAAAAGAAAACATAAATGTTTACAATGCATTGATCTACAGTTTCCAAATACAAAAAAACAACATATAGCGTCAAATCCAGAAAATTGGTCTACCTCGTCAGAGCGAGTTGATGAGATCACTTGAATCATTCCTGAATTTGTTTTAATGGTTAACAAACCAAAATCTGAACTAATATGCTAACGCGAAAACCGCGTTGTTCTTTTGTAAACCTTTTTTTTATATATTGGTTTAATGATACAAATAAAAATCAGCTTCTGAATTTATGACATTAACAATTACACATACGATTACACAACGTACAATTAAACTTGAATATATCATTCTGAACGACTCTCTTTGTACCACGCTAAAAAATCTCATGTAAATTTTACCTCTTTTAATTTGTATTATACGGGATTCAAAATCTATATATGCTGATGTAGAAGCATTAACGGATATAATTCTCTTGTGTCCTAGGTTCGAACCCCTTTTGAGATGGAAAATTATACTTTAAATCGGAATACCGATGAGATTATGAGTTAAAGATTCGGAACTTCCACGGTTAATCTAATAAAAACATCATTTGATTCTTCTTCTCCGTTCCTACCGACGTCTCTCGTATCAATCTCTCCACATTTATCAATTTCCTCACAAGATTAAGGACAGTGATAACTTCATTTTAAACCACCTTCATGCAGTTATCCATGGAATTTATCACCAATTTTTTCATCTTTAAAAATTTCCTTGACTTTCTCCAAATCATCAACTGACTGTGGATACCGGTATGCATCTTATCAAGTTTAGAAATCATTTCGAGAATGTTATCGCCACATCTTATAGATTTCATCGGGAAAACTCCAGTGTCGTAGTAGCAAACCTCGTTGAAACACCTTAAATCTTGTTTAGCTATCTCTAAACAATTTCTAAAAAATTCACATAGTTCTGTGACTTCTCCTCTAGTGATGAAATAATCATTAAGAAAACTAAGAAGCTCTGTATTGTCAAAGAAAGTCGGGATACTCCATGCACAACTTTTTAACATCGTCGCTCATGTGGACGTAATCATTTTTGTTGAGAGAATCTTCTTCCGACAGTGACAGCAGGGCCATGCCACCATTGTCTCTACTACACATCCAAACAGGCGGCGATGATGAGTTATGTAAAAGAAAGAGTACTAGATGAGAGAACAAACAGTTAGTGTGCTTACTACCAACATGAGTTAACAACGGTCTCCTGAATCCTTTAGGCGCTATGGACAGCACGAAACAACAAAATTATAAAGAAGATTGCTAACAACAGAAAAGATGATTGGTGAAACATGTGAAATTTTTCCTAAGACAGAGTATATAAGTCAGAAACGGGTCGGCTAAGGCTTTGTGCTTTAGCTCTAACTAATTGATATGTATAGACTAGAGAGAACAAGTTTTTTAACAACTGATGAATGATATGAATAATGACTTTTTAAGGGAGTGCTTATTGACCCCTATTGTCGTGGATTAACAGTTAGTGTGCTTACCACCAACAGGAGTTAACAACGGTCCCCTATTGCCGTGGATCCTCTGGGCGCTATGGACAGCACGAAACAACACAATTTTCAACAATCGAGTCTTCTCAGAGAAATGACATAAACCTCATTCCCCAACGAAACTCTATCTACAGAGGAGGAGAGTACTAACTTACCAGAACTCGGCTTGACATGTTTATCTGATGCGGCTTGGAGATCTGACACCAAGGAAGCGGAACTTGGATGGATCATCTGCAGACCGAACAACAAATCCTAGCCCAAGGATCAAGAGATTTCAAATCCTCTTATGGCTGAAGCCTTAGGGATTCGAGAGGTCTTGCTTCAAGCGTCGGATCGGGATCTCAAAAACTTGATCGTGGCTTCGGACTCCAAGCAGCTTATCAACCTCATCAATTCACAATCCTCACACTTGGACATCTATGGCATACTACAAGATATATTCAAAATCACTCTAGATCTTAAGATTTCATCTTTCGTGTTTATTTCGAGAGACAAGAACATCATGGCTGATAGTCTTGCAAAATCGGCTTTATTCTATGAACCGGTTAAACCCGATCCTATTGTAACATCAGTTTAATGAATCACCTCAATTTCGACCAAAAAAAGGACGTACTAATTGACCCACTTATCTTTTTGTCTATAGCGAAATATTTTAATAAATAAATGAAAACAAAGGAACTAAAAGTAGGGGTGGGCGTTTCAGTTTTCGGTTTCGGTTTGGTTTCTTCGATTTTTTGATTTATCGGTTTTACAAAATCTCAAATCATATAGAAACCGTTTGTATTCGATTTGGTTACGGTTCGATTTCTTCGGTTTTTTGGTTTTATAAAAATTAAAATTATATATAAACCGTTTGTATTTTGGTTTGGATTGGTTTCTAATTTTTCGGTTTATTTCATTATGTTCGAAAGAAAAGCAATATATATAAAATCAAAATGATCAAAAACTTAAAATAAAATATGAATTAAACAAAAAAAAATTAAAGAACAAAATCCAAAACAAATAAACTTAATCTTATTAAAATTTGTAGGTAGAATGAGGAAACTTGAAACACATTCTTATTATCATCATCAACCACTATTATTCGCCTCTTTAAATTCAAACTACTTGTGATATTCTGAACAACAAAACAAAAAATAAATAACATCAAGAACTAACTATAGAAGGTTAGAAGAAGACGTAGAAAAGAATTTAAAATCAACAAAGAAGCAAACATAGTCTAAACTAGAAAAATTATCAATAAATACCTTATAAAGAATCTATATAATTTAGCTAATTAGTACACCACTATTTAACTAAAGTTTCTTAAAATAATAATAATAATTTAAAATTTCTTCAAAAACCGAAAATCTGAACGGTTTTAAACCGAAATCAAATCAAAACCACAATAAAAAATAGCAACAAAACGGTTTTATAGATAAAATCGAAACCGAACCAAAACACCTAATTACGATTAGCTTTGGTTTGATTTTTTTTGCCCACCCCTAACAAAAAGGGAGGACCAGTCGAACAAGATAAGGTAATAGTAGACTTGGTGAGCAAGTCCAACCATCTTTATCATTGGAGCTATCGAAGACTTGGTGGCCAAGGTCAACCATCTCATTATTACCAATGTTTCATTAAGGAAAACACACAATTGTTTGTATCTTCTGTTTTGTCTTCACCGGAAACACTATCGCATATCTTCTGTTTTATCTTCACCGGAAACAAACACTATGAGGTCTCTGCTTCTAAGCCGACTCTCCAAGCTTTGTCCGAGAAAACCACCTGCGAATGTACTTGTAAGCTTTTGTCTTCTTTTTTGTCTTTAATTGTTTTGTAATTCTTCTTCTTCTAAATGTATATATATGATTATTCCGCAGAGACACCTCGGTGGTGCTCGATTCTTGTCCGAAACACCTCTCTGTCACATTGTCGGCGCTAAACATTGTGGATCTAATTCGAGGGATGGGGAAATTGGTAAACTCGTGATTTACGAGCGTTCTGCTTCTTCTTCTGGTGGGATCAGAACTTTGGAAAAGACGGTGCCAATGGAACTGATGACAGAAAGGGGAACGATAGGAGCATCTCATGGCTGGGTAGCGACTTTGAAAGACGGTGTTGTGTGTCTCCAAGACGATCTCAACCCGAATGCTTCGGATTCAGAACCCAAGCGTATCTCTCTTCCTCGTCTCGAAACTTTGCCTCATTGCCAAACAGAGTTAGTAACCAACGTGGCCATGTCCTCATCTTCTCCCGAGGACGACGAGGACTGCATTCTCGCCGTCAAGTTCCTGGGACCTCAACTTAGCTTATGCAGACCAGCTCAGAAAGATCCTGAGTGGGTTAACATCAGAATCACGGACTCATGCTTCTTCCAATCCCGAGTCATGTACTCAAAGAGAGATAAGATGTTCTCGATGCCGAGTCCCGGAGGCACGCACACAGGATCTTGGGATCTTGAAAAGCACTTAACGAAGAACTTGTTCTATCCATACTATGAAGAGTTTGTGCAGTCGAAGTGGGAGGACTTGATTATGCGTTGCAGGAGTGAACACTTGGTGGAGTCACCCACAGGTCAGACTTATCTGGTGAAGTGGTACAGACAATACCACAGGAGTACTTTGAGGGAAATCTGGGAGCGGTTCTTGGTGTTTGAGGTACACGATAACGGAGCCAATATGGTCACTGATGACATTGGAGATGCCTGTTTTATCCTCTCCTCCAAAGGTGAATCTTTCTATCTCCAGGCTAGTTTGTATGGTCTATCACCAAACTGCATCTATTACGTGGACAGCTATGACTTTGGAAAAGTCAATGTAAGCGACAATGTAATGGCTGGTGAGATTCTCGTTTCATCAGCCCCCTACTTCATTCCACCTCAAGCCTAATGACTTTATTGTAATCCAATGTCTTTACTTAGTCTTATTCGATCAATTACAAACAATGTCCCCTACTAAATTACAAATCCAAAATTTATTGAATCAGAGGTCATGTATGGATTCCTTTATTATATTTACTGTTTTGTTTGTTTTTTAAGGATGTTTGAAGTTGTTGATTGTGCTCTGTATTAGCGCAAAGTTACAGAGCACCTCTAAGTCTACATAACTAAATAATCAGATCAAGTCATGCAGAAAAGACTCAAATTGGGGAAGGTCATATAGAAAAATATGTAGCCTTGTTCCATGTGCATATATTTGAAAACTTTTGAGGATAGAAATTCTAAATATCAGTTTTCTCTGGCTAGAGATTATCTCAAGGGTACATGTTCAGTTGCGAGTCTTGTTACTATTGCGGCAAAGGAATGTTATCAGAGTCGGGATACAATATTACTGGATAGAACGAAAACAATATTATTGAATATATCTTCTTGAACCATAAGATTACTGAATCTTTTTAATAACTCAGAAGTTCAAACCGAAAAGTGTAAGATAGAAGGCTTTGTAATATACATATTTAAGCATGTACATAAATCGGTTTTGAATTGGATCTAGTTCTTATGATTTGGTTCCACCAAATCCAACTCAAAATGTGATTCCCACAAATTGGATGCTAAAATATCATCCTAACGGTGTGCTTGATAGGTACAAAGCACGGCTGGTAGCAAGGGGGTTCAATCAACAGTACAGACTTGATTATTCAGAGACGTTTAGTCCTGTTGTCATGACCACGACAATTAGGCTTGTACTTGAGAAGAAGATTGGTCAGGTTATTTTGTCATTTACTACAGTTTCGAATTAAAAGAAAACCAAAAAGAAATCTTTTATGAGGAGGACATTTATAATTTTAGCTTATAACAAAGGGTAATCAGAGAATTTGATCCGCATGTTGCGGGGAGCTCGAAGATAACATGCAAACTCAATGAAAGAGGAGATCTCAGAAGTGGTGAGGAGAATCCAGGATTGTGATGAGAATATGCCGCATGAATATAGAAACAGTTGGAGGAGAAAATTGTAGGACCAAATGGTTCCAACAAAAACTATCTCAGCTTCTTCTACTGAAGCAGAATATCGAGCTATGGCTGCATTGTCTCGTGAATTGCGATGGCTTAAGACATTGCTTCTGGAGATTGGCATTGATCAAAAAAACCGATATCTATGTACTGTGGTAGCCAGACCGCCTTAGATATTAGTGCTAATCATGTTTTTCATGAAAGAACTAAGCACGTTGAAGTAGACTGTTATACTGTCCGAGATTTGATCATTGATGGCACAATCAAAACAGCTCATGTTTCTACCAAAGATCAACTTGCGGATATTCTTACAAAGGCATTGGGACGAAAGGAGTTCGATTCATTTCTTTTCAAGTTCGGCATTCAATACTTGCACGCTCTAACTTGAGGGGAGGTATTAATGATAACTTGACAGCCAAGTAAATAGGAATTATATATTTGCCTTTTCTTATGTTTCCTTTAGTTAGATAATTCTTTGTGTCAATAGTTATAGACCCTTTGGGTTAATCAATAAACAACTTTCTTCCATCGATATTCATCTCTTGACAAAGACATTCCTCTGCCCCAACTCTGGTTTAATTGGCAAAAACATGTTTGGAAGATGCAAACATTGCCTAAGATTAAGAGCTTCCTTTGGAAAGCTTTAGTTGGGGCTTTACCGGTCAACTTACTATCAGTGCAGCGAGGTTTGAATGTGAATGTCTCTTGCAAAAGATGCGGCAGCCCAGAATCGGTGTTACATGTCTTGCGAGACTGCCCTTTTTCCATCGGAGTATGGAGCCTTACCCTATTATCGGGCCCTTTAGCAAACCATGAAGATTTATTCTCCTTTCTCTGTGTTTTAAGAGAATTGAAATCTGTACCCCAAGATTGTATTACATTACACGCTCTCTATACTTGGATTCTATGGAATGTATGGACTGCGAGAAACGACTTATATTTCACGGATAAGATTTATACGGAAGAAGATGTGGTCTGAAAATCAATCTCGGAAGCGATTTCATGGCAGAAGGCACAATCTACACAGCCTCAATGCCTCACCTCTTCAATAGAAGAACCTCGGATTCATGACTCTAACTCTGGATTCGTTTGTGGACGCAGCCTGGAATGGTGTCTCCTCGAACTGCGGAATGGGCTGGATCCTCACCTCCAATGAGAATTCCTCTGCTTTCACCGCAACAGCCTCTTGTGGTCAAGTCTCTTCAGCTCTTCTGGCAGAGACTAGGGCCTTAATCAATGTTATCGATATGGGATGCTCTAATGTCACAATCAGATCCGATTCGCAAACTCTAATACGTCTTCTCAATTCGACGGATTCTCACATTGAAGTCGCCATGTTATTAGAAGATATTAGAGAGTTAGTTGCCTCTTTTGATGATATTGTTTTTCAATTTGTACCCCGCACAATGAATGTAGCGGCAGATGATTTAGCCAAGCAAGCCCTTTTGGCTCTTGAGCATATTGTACCAGACTTTCTTGTTTAAATGAAAGAACTTTCGTGACCAAACAAAAAAAAAAAAAAATTTCTTTCTACGATTATAATTTGTTAACTCATCTTTCGAACTCGATCATTAGTTTTCGTTGGAACACAACTTAAAATATCTCAGCGAAAATGTGGATGGACTAACACTTGTTTTTGAGCAACAAACAAATTCATTAGAATTTAAGGGTCCAACAAAGTAGCATAAGCAAAGCTCTAGAGAATTTAAGAGTCCAACATATTGGTAGACCGCGATACATATACTCAAAAGAAATAATCGAAAACAATAATGGATATAGAAGAAAACTCCACACTTAATATTTTGTTGTAATTGGTTGGGTTATGATGTGGTGTGGGCATCAGATTTGATGATGATTTTGAAGGTGTTGTCTTATTTTCTTGTTATTAATTTTTCAATCTCTGTGATCTTTTTCTTGTCTGAATTCTTTTGGACTTCTTGTCTAATTATTCTTTGACACAACTGTTTTGACTTTGAAACCAAACCAAGAATCACTCTATATGAGCATAAACTCACTGAGAATAGGTCAAAATTTGTTATTTATTAAGATAAATCCAATACATAATCCTATTTTTTAGAATAAGTGTATGTTATCAAAATAAAATTTATGGAGTATTTGTTTATAACAAAGTTTTTAAACCAAAAAATATATTAAACTTAGGCGTACAATTTAGTAGTTAGATTGGTAAATAAAACTAATTGAATTTATAGATAGAGATAACATATAATTTGCCTAATCATATCTTTCCGGAAATAGTACGCCTTGTTCTTTTTCCATTCGAATTATACAAAATGTTACGATGCAGAAAATGATAATTTGATATTCGTTTGGTTCACTTGAAGCAGCCTCTTTTTTTATCCTCTTGTATGGATTTGTTATCTTCGGTGTCGTCAAATACGCGAATCAAAATGATTCTTACTAATATCCAGGAATTACACAACATAACACTAAAACAAAGGTTTTGTCTATCTGAACTAGAGAAACAAAATGATTCTTACTAATAATTAGCATTAAGGTAGGTTTGAGGTGGAATGAAGTAAGGGGCTCGGTAAGTGGAATAGGTACTTGCCTTATAGTGCTGATACTCCATCTTGATACTGATAATTCCACTTTCGTTATTGTTTATGAAATAGACGTCGTTTGCGCCGAGGTCATACAAGCTCGCCGGGAGGCAGAAAGGTTCAGACTTGGAGAGGACAATGCAGAGATCTCCAATGTCTTCAGTGAAGCAAGCACCACGTGTAGTAACAAAATTGTATCCGATACCTTCAGGCCCCTGATCTAGCTTGAACACCATTATTTGTTTCTCTTCCATCCTCCCTCCACCCTTATAGTTGTTTCTTTTTCTAAACTGTTTAACCATAAACATATCTCCCGTGGCTCGTGACTCCACTAACTGTTCCGACGTAAAACACGAATCTAATTTCCCCCATTCTGACTGCACAAACTCAGCAAGGTTGTAAAAGTACAATTTCTGCAACTTGGGTTTGTCCCTGTGTTTTTCAAGGTCCCAAGATCCTGTGTGCGTGCCTCCAGAACTCGGCATTGAGAACATCTTATCTCTCTTTGAATACATTACTCGGGAGGAGCAGAAACCTGGGTCTGTGATTCTGATGTTAACCCACTCGGGATCTTTCTGAGCAGGTCTACATAAGCTAAGCTGAGATCCCACGAACTTGATGGCCAGAATGCAGTCCTCGTCCTCCGGAGAAGATGTCGACATGGCCACGTTCATTACTAACTGTGTTTGGCAATGAGTCAGAGTTTCGAGGTGAGGCAGGGAGATACGCTTGGGTTCTGAATCCGAAGCATTCGGGTTGAGATCGTCTTGGAGACACACAACACTGTCTTTCAAAGTCGCTACCCAGCCATGAGATGCTCCTATCGTTCCCGTTTCTGTCACCAATTCCATTGGCACCGTCTTTTCCAAAGTTCTGATCCCATAAGAAGATTCAGATTTATCGAAAATCACGAGTTTACCTATGTCCCCATCCCTCGAACTAGATCCACAATGTTCAGCGCGGACGATGTGACAGAGAGGGGTTTCAGACAAGAATCGAGCGCCACCGAGGAGGTGTCTCTGAGGAATAATCATATTTACATCAGAAGAAAGAAAGAAAGAAGAAGAATTACAGAAGATAAAGTTTACAAGTACCAGTGCAGGTGGTTTTCTCAGACAAAGCTTGGAGAGTTGGCTTAGAAGCAGAGACCTCATTGATAGTGTTTCCGGTGAAGACAAAACAGAAGATGCAATAGTGTTTTGCTTATGGCAATAATGGGTCCATCAATAGATAGAGATGGTTGGCCTTGGCCACCAAGTCTTCGATGCCTCCATTAATAAAGATGGTTGGACTTGCTCACCAAGTCTGCTACATTCTTCTTTCCATAACTTCCTTTTCTTGTTACCTTATCTTGTATTCTCTCTAGAGTCTAGACATATCAATTTAGTCAGCGTTAAACCCAAAGCCTTAGCCGGCCCGTTTCTGAATTAGTCCATTCGGGTTAGTGGACCTCTATTTTTAGGCCTCGGCATTCGGTTTAGATTTTTCCAGTCTTCTCAGGTTTTGGGATTTTCGGTTCGAGACAGCTAAGTTTTTTTTTTTTTTTATAATCTGGGTGTCCGGGTTTTTACCATCCAACTAATTCCCTAGGATGAGTGTAGCCATCGAGTAGCCCACTCGTCGGGTTTTCTAATATGCCGAAAGCATGACACCACTTAGACTAGCCAAATGGAGGTGAAAGTGTTCATAGAGAAAATCAAACCTCAGGTTGGAAAGTTTACCTTTTTTTTTCAAGTTTTTTTACCACTAGGCTAACAGTTAAGTTCTTTATAGGTTCGAGTCAAATATGAGTATAGACTCGAAACCTGTATAACTGAATTTTTTCACTTTTAAAGTTTTCGGGCCTTTTTTATCTAGAAATACTCATAAATACCCGAAAAAATATCCAAATATGTATAATCAATTTTCTAACTATTGAATTTTTAAAAGACTATTTGCTATGCTAGTTTACTCTGAACTTCATCTATTGTGAATGTTAAAACATATTTTCTCTACAACTCATCATCATAAAGAACGTGTGAAGCCGATGATGGAGGTATAAAACGAAGATAAGTTCTCCATCGTGTTGAAATTCACCAAGCAGAGAAAAATGGTCGGTTTCGTGGATGATGAAGCTATTCACGATCATGTCAATACGTTTGAGATCACCGGAATACGATCATCATACATATAGTTTACACATTAAAAAAATCAGCAAAATGGCTCAAGAATCAAGCCGAGGAAAAGTCAATATTTGTTTAACCAACTAAATTACACTTGAAATTCAATTCATGTAATAGCATATTTTAATCAAGATTCTAAGATAACATATCCCCAACATATAATTCCAAAAAATAATTTTTTTCCCTAACATCTATAAATTAATAATCCCTATATTTTAATAAATTTTTGCAGTAGAAAAATATAATAATTAACCAAATTTGATAAAATAATCATATTTTTAAAATTTCTATGTAAAATATGGTTTCAATATTAATTAAAAATTAATAATTATAAAATTTAAACATATATTCTAAGACAATTTATTAAAATTTAACTTTCATGATGTTTATTTATTTTTTAAATTGGAATCCCGCATTAGCTAATCTTTAATTTTTTTTATTGCATTCATTGTATTGTCATCTCGATTTGCATCAAAACATTATAAGATTTTGGACGATAAATGTTTTTTACGCGTAACTTTTTTTATGTATTGATATCTGGTCTTCAACTTTTTCATCAATATTAAAATTTTTAGCCTCAATTTCTTTTAAACTCTAAACTTTGAAATATGTATCATTTTCATATGGATAGTCATATAGGCTATTAATATCCATTGTATTACGACAACCAAGATTATTGTGGAGTAAGATAAATATTTATATAAAGAAATTTAACAAAATTTAAATAAAGAAAAGCTTTAGAAGAAGAGAAATTTCAAAAAAATGCTACTTTTCAAATGTCACTTTACAAAAATGCCACTTTTTTTTTTTTTTTTTTTTATGTTATTTGTGTTTGGGTTAACTATGTTCTATTAGAGTTTAGTTTAGAGGGTTTAAGGGGGGGTTTAGGGGTCAAAACATTTTTTAGAGTTTAAAATTTTAAGATATAGGCTTTATAAATCTATAATTAGTGGCATTTTTGCAAATGAACACCCCTAAGTGGCATTCTTGCAAATGTACACACAAAAGTGGCATTTTTGTAATTGCCCCTTAGAAGAATTTGTATGTATTTTAAAGTAAATTTCTGATTTAAAATATTTTTTTTTTCAAAAATGTGGACTAGAAAATCTTTCTATAAATTAATAAATAATTTACTTGTTTAATGGGTTAATTAGCTTAATATCAGTTTAGGCTAAGATAATTAGGTAACTAACATAAGGCTAATCAAATTTAGGTAAATAGCAGTGAGAATTAAAAAGTGGACGGTTTTGCTCTGCAAAAATTTAAAAAGGAAAGTGGGTAAAAAAACAAGGAGGTAGTATATTCACCATGATCGTGTATTCAATAGGGGACATTAATTAGCTTGATTGATGTTTTTTTTTATTCTGGGTAGTTCATCAAGAAATCCAGAATGAGCTCGGTTGAAGATTTTTGTATCTTCATTCAGATTATAGTAGTCAACTATACAGATATATTATAGTAGTCAACTATACTGGTATATATTATATATAGTAGTCAACTATACTGGCATATATTATATATAGTTAACTACGTAAGTCTTATAGTTAACTATCCATGTGTTAAGTATAGTTGACTATTGCTGGGTATTGTATAGATATAGTTAAATACGTAGGTCTTATAGCTAACTATATTTGTGTTGAGTATAGTTGACTATTACTGGGTATTGTGTAGATATAGTTAACTACATAGATCTTATAGCTAACTATCCCTGTGTTAAATGCATGTGAAGAAGCAGGTAATGAAAAAATTGGACCGACGAAGAAACCCTAAACCATTAGAGATCGACGAAGCAGGTAATGAAAAAATTGAATATAAGAAAAGAGGAGAAGAAGAAGATGATGATGATGAGTAGAAGAGAAGAAAAAAAAAGAATAAGAAAAAGATAAAGAAGAAGAAGATGATGATTATTATGATGATGAGATCGATTTAACAACAAGAAGAAGGTATGAAGAAAAAAGAAGATGAAGAAGAAGAAGAAAGACACGTGGGGGAGGAGAAGGAGGAAGATGACGGCAGAGAGAAAATTATAGATTAGAGATTAGGGTTTTAATTTTATTTTAATGTAAAAAGCTTTACAATTAATAAAAGGTAAAACTTAGAGAAAGTAAGTTAATTGGAATAAGGGTAGAATTGTCATGTTATGTTAGATACCTAATTATTAATTTAGGAGTGTTAGATTCTTAATTATTATTACATAGAGTATTATACATGCTAATTACCCTTGTTTAATTAATAACCCTATAAATTAATAATTTTTCATAATACCTACATTATTAAATTATTAGAGGTTGTACTTTACATTTAGAAACTAAACAAATTGTAATAAAATAAAAATTGTAATAAAATAAATACCGTTTTATGATTTCAATGCACGTGTAATTAAAATGATTAAAAGCATCAAATACTTAAGAATTTCAACGTCGAATACGAGTATAAACGTTTACTGTTTTTTTAATTAGTGTGAAAATTGCCAACACATTTTTTTTTTTTTTGATATACCATATCAGCTAATCTGGTTGGTTCCGGTAAGAATGTACCGAAGTGCTACAGAATGGACTTCTCCCGAAGTGTTACAGAGTGGACTTCTCCCGAAGTGCTAGAGTGCACCGAGGGATCACCACAGTACTTGATTCGAGTTTGGATTACCTTCCGACTAATGCTCGAGGTTAGTCAGGCCACCAATTGGGCCAAGGTTCAATTGATAGACTTTCCAGCAAAGTATTGATAACAGCGAGTGGAAAAGATCGAAATTGCCAACATTTAAATTGCAACAGATGGAGTATAGCATGAAAAAGTATGATAAGAATAGCGAGGAGATTTTTCTACCAAAGTGTTTATGGTCTCATGCATTTGACAAGAACATCGACGAATCGCTTGTACATATGTTGTTTCATGTACATTTTCTCAACCTTTTTGCGTCCTTCGATCCCGAATTGCAGCCTTGTATTTTTAGCCTATTAAGACATGTTGTATTTTGATTGGACGAGACATGCGGTTTAATAAGAGAGTTTTTAGGCAATAGAATAACCGTTGTAATGCACAAACACAAATCAACTCTTTCTTTTGTCTTCAATTTCAAGAATAACCAATCTAACGAAAACCAATCGTAACTACATTTCATTTGGGGATGTGTCTGGTTTATTCAACTTTTACCAATAAGTAAAGTGCAAGCATGACTCGGGTTTCTTGGGACAGGCGATGTCCACGTCCTTGAGCCTATCACACACCAAATCGACATTATGTTTGAGTATCTATCTTGTTCTTCTTTGCAAACAATATGTTATCCGCTTTCTCCAGGATCTCGGCAAGTGCAACCAGGTCGTAAACAACTTACGGATCTCGAGACCACTGTAAACAGCACGAGCGTCGTAGTGAGGGAACCAGGTGTGGGAGCAAGATGTTTGCGTTTGGTCGAGTCAGAGATTCGAACACTATCTCTATCCCTTGGTTGCATCCAGCGGTCAGGAATATGTAACTTGTTCAGAAGAATTTGTTGCTCCTTGAAGATTTGTACATTTTAGAATTTTTTTTAAAGGTTTGATTTTGATGTTCTCTTTAGAGACGGGTCTGACATCAATCAGGGTAAACATTTTGATATTTTGTAGAAAATTATAGTAAACCTCATTAAAAATTGTTATTCTTTTCACTGGTAAATTGACGAATAGATTTTTTTTAATATGGAATCTTTATGACACAAAAACAAAATTTAAGGTTTTTTAAAATAACAGATTATACCATAAATTTTGAATGTCTCTGTGAATATTCTTAAATAATATGACTAAGAGATTATCACGGCACATTTAAAGGATTATATTAATATTTATTTTGAATCGTGTATGAAATTTGGTTGGTTTATTTACTATACATAACTTTAACAGAATATCACGGCACAATTAAAGACAATATTAATATTTAATTTCAGGACTTTTGAGATCTAGGTGATTCCCTGCCAGACAACATTATGTCAAATTCCTGATACACGATATAATATAATAATATTGATTGTTCATATTGCAAAACAAAATTAGTTTGTAAAAGTAACACTGTAACGACCGCGAACCAAATTATAGAAATTTTGGTCGAGTCGATCGACACGGTAGGGTGTGTCGATCGACACAGTGTCGGCAGAGGTCAGTATTTAAGTCAGAACTGTCGCCAGAAGATGTTTTATTTCCAGAAAATCAGAAATCGGGTTTTCAGAGAGATTTTTGGGGGTTTTTGTGTTGTTGCTTCAATTTCTCGGTTTTTGGTGGTTGTGTGTCCGTGGTGGATCCGGGATTCAAGTGGGTGGAAGAGTTTTCGATTTTGGGAAGATTCGTTTTTCGCGTTCTTCATGTTCTTCGTCGCGTTCTTCGTGTTCTTGAGCGTTTTGATCCGTTTTTCCTTTCGAATCGAGGAGAGTGCGTGACCGTAGGCTTATCTAGGTAGAAGAATTGATAGGATACGATTATATGGTTGTTTGGATCGATTTCGTGTTGTTTTTGGTGGATTTTCGTGCAGGATTCGTGTTATGGGTTTTCTGGGTTTGGTGTGTCGATCGACACAGGGTGTGTGTCGATCGACCTGAGTAGTGGCAGGGTAGGTGTCGATCGACACCAGCGGGTGTGTCGATCGACACAGATGCCTATTATACGGAACGTGCTGTTTTTCGTTGTTTTCTTGCTGATTGATTGTCATCCTGGTATTGTATCAATTGTTATGCCTATTTATATGTAGCATGTAGACGGAAGGACCGTCTCACTGAGTATTTGTGATAATCCTCACGCATCTCTTTTAACCATGTGATGCATGTAAAGATAAAGTGTAAACGTGGAATCCGGACCGGGAAGAGGAGATGATCTGGTGACTCATATTGCGTGTTTATTATTGTTAGAATTGCTAAGGTGTTAGTGATTCTGAATAGTGTGTTTATTGTTGAATAATGTTGGTCATTTAATAATTATGGGATTATTAAACGATGATCTTGTTTGATTGTTTAAATCGCTTATTGTTCCGCGTTATATTGTTTGGGTTTTATTGGACCGTTGAGGATCACTATTGGTGATAATAGTGATCCGGGTTGAAATTTTTTGAAATTGACGGGTTGGGACGTTACAGTTTAGTATCAGAGCCCTAGGGGTTCTAGGGCGGGTGAAATGATTTAATTGATTATGTGAGTTAGTCAATTGATTGTTGTGTGGGTTTGGAGTCCTAGATCATCTTCTCCGAGCCTTCGATGAGATTTCACGGTATGTATTTTTGTGACCTTCTATGTTTTTCTAGTACTTAGTATTCTGCTGGTTAGTGCAGAAGTGATGGCTAGAGGTGCTAGAGGCAGGGGTCGTAGGGGCCGTGGAGGCCGAGGTGGTCGTGGTGGGTGTGTACGTGAGCAGAGACTTGAGAGTGAGTCTACTGCCACGTGGGTGTCCCAGGAGGCCACGTAGGAGCGGGTAGCTGACTCGCATGTGTTTCAGGAGGGGTCCGTGGGTGTGACGACTACGGATTCCAGTGTGAGGGCTGGTGGGGCCAGTGAGGGTCCCGGTGTAGCTGGCGTTGCGGTGGGCCCTGGTGGGGGTGCTGTCATAGGCATTACCCACGATCGTGATGATCGCTTGGCGAGTTTGCTGCAGATAATTCTGGAGCGGTTACCAGGTGGGGTACCGGCTCTGGGTCAGGCTCTAGGAGATCAGCCGGGAGTGGCTGGTGTGCAGCTGGGAGTGGCTGGGGTGCAGTCGGGTATGGCTGGGATTGTAGATGAGCTTCCATCGTATCTGAGGATCATGGAGCAGATGCAGCGGATTGGCACTATGTTTTTCTCGGGAGGTGCCAAGCCTGAGGTGGCTGATGAGTGGAGGCTGCGATTGGAGCGTAACTTTTGCTCTATTAGGTGTCCAGATGGATACAGAGTTGATCTGGCGGTGCATTATCTGGAGGGTGATGCGCATCTCTGGTGGAGAGGTGTAGAGGCCAGGAGGGTACAGGCCGAGATGGTCTGGGAAGATTTCTTGGCGGAGTTTAACACCAAGTATTTTTCGCAGGAAGCGGTGGATCGTTTGGAGTCTAGGTATCTGGACCTGGCTCAGGGAGATCGTTTATTGAGAGAGTTCGATGTGGAGTTTAGTCGACTTTTGGTTCATGTGGGGAGAGGCATGGAGGGCGAGGATGCCCAGGTTAAGAGGTTCCTGAAAGGACTTCGAACAGATTTGAGGACTCGCTCCAGGGAGAGTAGGTTCGCCACGAGAGCGGAGCTGGTTGAGACAGCTGCTGCGATTGAGGAGGATCTCAGGGAGCAGGTGGTGGTGGTTAGTCCACCGGTGCAGCAGCTGCAGCAGCAAAAGAGATCTCAGCAGCAAGTTAATTCGAGCAGGTGTAGTAAGCCTGCGCAGGGTCAGAAGAGGAAGTAGGATAGCACTTCGAGGGCCAGTCAGGGTGGTTTGGGTTGCTTCGGGTGTGAGAACATGGACCATCGGGTAGCGAGCTGTCCGAAGATGACCAAGACTCGGGATGTGCATGTTGGGGTCCTGGATATGTGGGTGTGTTACCACTGCAGAGAGACGGGACATATTAAGCCTGCAGCAGTTTACGGTGGCAGTAGTGCAGCCATTGGCCGTGCAGCTGTTGTCTCAGACTGCAGTGACACCGCGAGTGTACACGTTGGTGGAGACAAGATATTTTAGCGCCAGACCGATCACATGTACTTTCCAGACTTTACTTTTTAAATTCTTGAAGTTTTCAATTTTTGTCTGTTTGGAAATTGTGAGTCTGTGCTAGAGTGTTTAGGTTCTCAGACACATGGGGTTGTGCAGGGACCTAAGTTATGGGTGGATGTGAGTCCCACGTGTTATTTGATTCGGTAGACACCGGAGTGTGCGGAGGGCAGCGGTATCCGGGAGTGGTTAGGGTTGCGGGAAGCAAGTCGTTAGCTACTTTTGGGCGGGCTCATGGTGTGGAAGTTCTGGTGGCGGGAGAGTTTATGCCAGCAGATATGATCATTAGTCCGGTGGAACTGTACGATGTTATCCTGGGTATGGATTGGTTAGATCGGTACATGGTTCATCTGGATTGTCATCGAGGACAAGTTGTGTTTGAGCGGGAGGCAGGAAGGTTGGTTTATCAGGGTGTGAGACCGACTTTCGGGAGTCTCGTGATTTCTGCGATACAAGCCGAGCAGTTGATTGAGAAGGGTTACGAGGCGTATCTGGCAACGATAGTGATGCCAGATTCTGTTGGAAAGGTTGCAGTTGGGGTCTGATCCATTTATGATAGAGTTGGAACCTGGGACGACTCCGGTATCTAAGGCACCTTACGATATGGCTCAAGCAGAGATGGTAGAGCTGAAGAAGCAGCTGGATGTTTGTTGGGCAAGGGTTTTATTCAGCCTAGTGTTTCACCGTGAGGAGCGCCGGTGTTGTTTGTGAAGAAGAAAGATGGTAGTTTTCGGTTGTGCATCGATTATCGGGGACTTAACCGAGTCACTGTGAAGAACAGGTACCCTATGCCGCGCATTGATGAGTTGTTGGATCAGTTGCGAGGGGCTACTTGGTTCTCCAAGATCGATTTGGCTTTGGGTTACCATCAGATTCCTATCGATAAGGCATATGTTAGAAAGACTGCTTTCAGGATGAGGTATTGGCATTTTGAGTTCGTGGTGATGCCTTTCGGGTTGATGAATGCGCCAGCAGCATTCATGCGGTTGATGAACGGGGTGTTCCAGGAGTATCTGGACGTGTTTGCGATCATCTTTATTTTATGATATCCTGGTGTATTCGAGGAGTCCTGAGAAGCATGAGATGCATCTGAGAGTAGTTCTGGGGAAGTTGTGGGAGCAGAAGCTGTATGCAGTTTCTAGCAGCGAGAGATGAGTTTCCTTGGCCATGAGGTGTCCAGAGATTGAGTTTTTGTTGATCTGGCTAAGATTGAGGCTATCAGAGGGTGGCCTAGACCGAGGAATGCCACCGAGATCTAGAGTTTTCTTGGGTTGGCAGATTATTATCGGAGGTTTGTCCAGGGGTTTGCGAGTATGGCGAAGTCGCTGACAAAATTAACAGGGAAGTATGTCCCTTTTTTGTGGTCTTTAGCTTGCGAGGAGAGTTTCGAGAAGCTGAAGGAGATGTTGATGAGTACATCGGTGTTGGCGTTACCCGAGCCGGGTGAGCTTTACGTGGTGTATACGGATGCTTTGGGAGTTGGTCTGGGTTGTGTTCCAATGCAGCAGGGAAGGGTTATTACGTATGCTTCGAGGCAATTGAGGAAGCATGAGTGCAACTACCCTACCCATGTTTTGGAGTTGGCTGCAGTGATTTTCGCTTTAAAGATTTAGAGATCTTATCTTTATGGCAGAAAGGTGCAGGTATTCACAGACCATAAGACTCTAAAGTATTTCTTCACTTAGCCGGAGCTGAACCACAGACAGAGGCGCTGGATGGAGTTGGTAGCAGATTATGATATGGAGATTAGATACCATCTGGGTAAGGCTAATCTGGTTGCAGATGCGTTGAATCAGATGAGAGTCAACCGGAGCTGAACCACAGACAGAGGCGCTGGATAGAGTTGGTAGCAGATTATTATATGGAGATTAGGTACCATCCGGGTAAGGCTAATCTGGTTGCAGATGCGTTGAGTCAGATGAGAGTTGTTTCGGCTCAGGAGCGTGATTTGGAGGCTCTGGTAAGCGAGCTTGGTACTTTGAGATTGTGTGTGATATCACAGGAGCCATTGGGATTAGAGGCATCTAACCAGACAGATTTGCTGAGTCGGATTCAAGCAGTTCAGGAGTTGGATCCAGTTTTGGTTGATGCTTCCAGGGTTGCGGGTTCAGAGTATGTGGTCTCGGCGAATGGGACGATACTGGTGCACGGGCGGATTTGTGTACCCAGGGATGAGGATCTGAGGCAGGAGATCTTGAGGGAGGCTCATGCGAGCATGGTATCGATTCATCCGGGTGCGACTAAGATGTATCGTAATCTGAAATGGTATTATCACTGGGTCGGGATGAAGAGAGATGTAGCTAACTGGGTTACAGCGTGCAATGTGTGTCAGTTGGTGAAGGCTGAGCATCAGGTTCTGAGTGGTATGTTGCAGAGTTTGCCTATTCCGGAGTGGAAGTGGGATATGATTACCATGGATTTTGTGACAGGGTTGCCAGTGTCACGGACCTTTGATGCGATTTGGGTGATTATGGATCGCCTGACCAAGTCAGCACATTTTCTTGCCATCAAGAAGACCAATAGAGCGGCGGTTTTGGCTAAGAATATGTGCGGGAGATAGTGAGGTTGCACGGGGTGCCAGCGAGTATTGTGTCAGATAGGGATCTGAGGTTTACCTCAGAGTTCTGAAGGGCATTCCAGGCTGAGATGGGCACTAAGGTGCATATGAGCACAGCGTATCATCCTCAGACGGACGGTCAGTCTAAGAGGACGATTCAGACTTTGGAGGACTTGTTGAGGATGTGTGCGCAGGATTATGGTGGTCCTTGGGCAGATCACTTGAACTTGGTTGAGCTTGCGTACAACAATAGTTACCAGGCGAGTATTGGGATGGCTCCATATGAGGCTCTGTATGGGAGGCCATGTCGGATACCATTATGACGGACTCAAGTGGGGGAAAGGAGCATGTTGGTGCGGATTTTGTTCAGAAGACGACAGAGAAGATCCGTGTCTTGAGACTGAACATAAGAGAGGCTCAGGATCAGCAGAAGAGTTATGCCGATAAGAGGAGGAAAGAGCTGGAGTTTGAGCTGGGAGATCTAGTGTATCTGAAGGCAGCGATGTTGAGGGGTCCTAACAAATCCATTTCTGAGAATAAACTAAGTTTGAGGTTTATGGGTCCGTTCAGGGTTGTGGAGCAGATTGGACCGGTAGCTTATCTGTTGGAGTTACCTCGGAGTATGAGAGCCTTTCACAAGGTGTTCCATGTATCGATGCTACGGAAGTGTCTACAGGAGTCTGAGGAGGTGTTGGCTAGGATTCTGGAGGATCTTCATCCCAACATGACGTTGGAGGCGAGACCTGTGAGGAATCTCGAGCGGAGAGTCAAGGTGCTGCGCCGGAAGAGGATATCGTTGGTGAGAGTCGTATGGGACTGTGATGGTGTCGAAGAGGAGACTTGGGAACCAGAAGCAAGGATGAAGGCAAAGTTCTCGAAGTGGTTCGAGAAGCAAGCGGTGGCTTGAGTGTCTTTCTGGTTTCAGTGGCTGTTTAGCATGTTGCTATATGTATTTTTATTGTGTTGTAACGATATACATTGTGGTGATTTAATAAGATGGATTTTCCTTATTATTCTGTGCTTATAAGACGGGGGTTCTTATGGTATGACTGGGAGGTCATGGATTGATGACAGGGAGGTCATGAGTTGGATGACGGGGGAGGTCATGTGAGGAGCTGGGAAATAGAGGTTTTATGTGAGTTAGAACCTGTCTATTTTTTAGGAGGAGTCTGGAACAGAAGTCTTCTATGAGTTAGGACTGTCTTTTCTAGGGACTCCGAGGGAAACAACATGGGTGATTGGGTTGTTTCGGATGACCGGGAGATCGGTCATGGGGTGATATTCTGGGTTAGTGTTACGCTCAAATTTACCCTGAGCTACTCTCTCAAATTAAGAGATCGCAGCAGTACTTAGGGGTCGAATCCACAGAGAATCGAATAACACAATCAATTGGTGAATTCAAATTTTGCTAAGTAAAAATGTATGAATGAAGTAAAAACAGAAAGTAAACAAGTGAATGATGATAAAGTTTCAAGTAATCAATTGGACAAAGAGTTAGGCATTGGGTAATTCGCAGGAATGAATCGAAATTGATTCGTGTCGATCGACACAGGTATCCGTGTCGATCGACACATGGATATATAAACCGTAGGATTTGTTAAGTGCAGTTCTAGAACTCAAACACAAATGTAAAACCAATCAACTTTCGTTGCAGAGATTATCTATGACGAAATCCCTAAATTCCAAATTTCTTTGCAAACTTAGTGAATAAAATCAAGCTTTAAGTTCAGGTTCAATTGTTCACAAAATTCTTAAGCCAAATGTCTTTGCGAATAGATAATTTTGCTCATCTAAGATTATATCAGGTTGTTAACAATACTTTCGTATCTATTAAAGCAACCTAGGATATCCAATTTCAGTTGATCAATCCTAAAATCAGAGTTAAATCAATCTAGATGAAGAACATAAAGATAAATCCTAACAGGGTTTCAATCCTATCAATTTCTCATCAAACCCTAGAATTACCCTAAACCTAACAAGCAAACTACTCAGACATAGATGCAATAAACATTACGTATGAAATAAATTGCATAAAAGAGTTAAGGTTAGAGATACAGAGAGTTGGAATCGATGAAATCTGGAAGTCTGAAATCTCCTAAAACTCTGCAAATCTCCTGTCTCTCAAGTCTCAATTGAAAACAACATATAACCTAAAAGCCTAAGTAAAAACTATATATAATCTGGTAAAAATCGGATTGGGCTCTGTTGTAAACTTTTGGGCTTTTGGGCAAAACCGTAATTTCTTCGAAATTTGAAGTCTTCACGCCAAACAAGTGTGTGTCGATCGACACACAGGACCGTGTCGATCGACACAGCTCGTAAACTTCAACTCCGAGTTGATCACTTCAGCTCTTCTTTCCTCGATGCTCCAAAATGCTCCAAAAGCTTCCAGTAAACTCCAATCGTCCATAAACCTACAAAGACTCTAAAAGACTCGAAAAAATACCAAAAAGACTCTATGAAAAGGACTTATATCATGGTCAAAAACAGGGAAAAACCATGATATATCAACTCCCCTAGACTTAGCTTTTGCTTGCCCTCAAGCAAAACAAAAACTTAGAATGTGAAAGAGGTTTGAAAACGCAGAAACTTACCTTCCCTTGGAATACCGAACCGACCCCTTCAGCTAGTAAGCAACATAATGCAAAACCAACTCAAAATCAGACCACTATGTACTTCTCCATAGACATTCGCAGCCTCCCAAATTTATCCACGACTACTCAACATAACCCGTTAGTTATCATTGCAAGGTCTCGTCCCAGATCAAGATGCCAAAAAGCCTTCTAGACTCATTCCCATACTATATCATGACTAGTGAACCGTACAAACTTAGTACTCTTTCTCTCCCCCAAACTTATTTTATTCTATACATTTTTTTTTTCTTTTGAATGTTGAGACTCAAAAACAGTGCTTTCACTACTGTTGTTCCTTGTGAGGAGACAGGGTCGTGAGATCGCTAGTCCTCTATATCCGTTCTAAGGGACTCAGACTGCTGCTTTTGAGTTATGGGTGATCATTTCTTGAGTACCGACTCACTGGAATTTTATTTCCTCATCTGATACTCAAGAACTATCATATCACCCCATTCATCAGTTTTCTTCTCATTCATTTTTTTTTTATGAACAAGGGAGAGGAGTACCATTAGTTTCAACAGGAATTTCACTTGTCAGGTATGAATGAGGAATCAAGCTCTATGAACATCAATTACCGAGGAGACCGTATAATTAGCTCTAACCTGGCGGATCATGCTGGAAGTACAGATGCCTCTAGTTAACTGGTCAGTCTTAGGATTTTTCATTAGTCTGATTCTGAAATTGATTCTAGAAAAATGGTCACACCACTGAAAAAGACAATCCACTAAACCAAAAGAAAGATCATTGTTTCCAACTGACTATTTTGACTCAATAAAACGTTTTTAGATAGACTCTCAAGAACAAACACAAAGTTAGTAACTACCTCCCCCACACTTAAACAACAATGTCCCCAGTGTTATCAAGCCTGAGATTGGTGAAAGAATCAATAGGAAAATGAACTTGTGAAGGGAAAATGAAACTTTACCACTGTTGGCTCCATGTCGATCGACACACAGGTATGTGTCGATCGACACAGATGCGTCTGAACGTTCATGAGTGTGCAGAGTTGTAGACCAAATGTGACCATGTCGATCGACACGACGAACTGTGTCGATCGACACAGTTTTTCCAGACCGATGCAATATGTCTCATCGTTGAAATCAAGTGCTACTGCCAAATCATTCTGCAAAACACAACTCAAGAAACAAATTAAAAGGAAAACACTGGCAAATCACATTAGTTCTCAAGTTCAGAATCCTAAAGAAACAACTAACAAACTGACTCAAAAGAAAAACAGAAAAATAGACTCAAGTTAGAAAAATAAGAGATAAAAAATGAAACAGAAAAAAGGATAATCGGAAAGGATCTAGTCCTCCTCCTCTGATGATGATCGATGCGCAGGAGAAGGTGGACGAGGACGAACACATCCACAGCGAGGCCATGAAGACATGGTGGTCCAGATGACCTGGAAACTCTGAATCACCCAACTCTGAAACGCGTCCATAGGGTGGTCAGGTAGGGGCGGTAATGGAGGAATCTGAGGTAGAGCACTGGAAGTGCCTGCTCCTGAATTACCAGTTGCATCAGCACCCCGAGTAATCTGCTTGCGCACAGCTCCAACTGGTCGCAGCAACCTCTGGTCTGGCTCGAAAGCCATCTAAGCTGGGTTGTCCGAGATCTTCATCAGCTCGGGAAGCGGTAGCTTCACCATCCGTTGCTCTCCAGGTACTGGGCGGAAGACCCAATGCTCGTCTGGCTTGAGCCAGGTGGCTCTCGTCAGGTAATCGATATCAATAGTACACCATGTCGAATCCACAGTGCAAACGGATGTATCAACTCGACAAAATGTGAAGAAAGGAGTGAGAAGGCTACCAGCTGCGAAGGGTTTGTTGCTCTTCTTCAAAGTAAGTGGCGTGTTCTTCAGAGAGAGCAGATGACGTGCGAAAACAACCCCCATGTTAGGGTGAGGCTCCATCCAGTTCGCGGCTTGAGACTCATCCCAGGCCGTGTCGTCAATATCCATCCGTAGAGCATACGATAACAGGACCAGCTTTTGAAGTCTCATCTTCCTGGGCTCCACCTTGTACAGGATCGTGGTGGAGAAAAGACGAAGCAGCTAGCGAAGGACCGGATGCCTCACATCAGTGTGAGTGGAGGAAGAAGCAGCATACCTCCCAGTCCCAAAGCGCGCTCAGAAGGCCTGTATATATCTGGGATGGACTCTGGAAGCTCATGATAAGCTCGATCCTCGTCAAAACCATACACTCTGCAAAGATCTCAGAGAGTGATCTGGTAGCATACTCCTCTAATCTTGAAACTCAATCTCCACAGCCTCACATCATCAGTGTCTTCATCATTGCTGTCTCTACAACCAAGTCGCACTGAGGCGAAAAACTGATGTACCAAGTCAGGGTACATGTCGTAACTGCGGGTGGCAATGGTCCCCAGTCCTGCATTCTCCAGTAATCGCAATACCTCAGCCTTGATACCCAAACCACTAATTGTCCTTGGATTTGCAGTTCTGGTCGGAGCGAGCTTCACCTTTAACCACTCGTTATACAAAAGCGAGTCATAGTCGTCCCATTCCTCCGTGATCGCCCTGTCAATAACATTGTTGTGAATTAGAATCTTCGGAGGAACATCATCCCACTGCCTTGGGATAGGGATCTTCCTTCCCTCGAGTCGTGGCCATGGAGGAAGAGAAGTAATGGGCGAAGCCATGGGTTGAGAGCTGGATGCAGCTTCTTTGTCTGTTCGTTGACGTTTTAGAGCCTTCTGCAAGTCAAAATCAAACCAAAAGCAACACAAAAAATTCGAAATCAGTAAGTGTTGGGCATTCTGTGCGTCTGTGTCGATCGACACAGTCCAGGTCATGTCGATCGACACGACCAAAATCGAATCCGGAAATCTGCAAATCAAAGCAATCCAAACGCAATAATCAACCACAACACTTCCAAGCAACTTAAATCAATCGCCGACGCATAATGTATTACAATAACAATTGCAAACCAAACCAATTTCGTTTCAAACACCTAAAAGCCAAAATTTCTCAAATTTCTCAATTCCAAATTAAATCCATCTAAATTAACGATATTAAGCAATGCATTCGGTCTAAAATCACTCTAGAAGTGTACAGGAGACAATCTCAATACCTAAATCGAACTAAAACAATCCGAAATTGCAACTTTTTCTCCAAAACGTTGAACTGAAAAAGTGAGTTTAGATGACCATACCTTCGCAGATCGAGTAAAAGGAGTGTAAAATCAGGATGGGGGTGAAAATCCGAGTAGGTTAGAGCCAAAAATCGCTGAATTTGGTGAAAGAATGCAAAAGTTATGGAGGTTCTGTCGATCGATTCGTTTTTTTTTTTTTTTGGAAAAACAGAAGTGAGGAGGAATGTGGTAGATCGGGTTTTTAAAACACTTACCTTCTGTCGTGGGCCATGTCGTCCGTGGTCCGTGTCGTTCGACACACAGGTCATTTTGTTCCAAGACTCTGAATAAAACTAATCGAAAACACCTATACTAAAAATTAAAAGCTTAGCAAAACAAAACGAAAAATCAAATTAATTTACACGTACCAGTGGGTTGCCTCCCACTAAGCACTTGTTTTCAGTCATTAGCTTGACTTTGTCGGAGCTTAGACAGCGGGTGCATCATCTAGAGGCACAATGTGTTCTTCCGGAATCTTGGCTTCTGCCTAATAATGCTTCACCCTTTGCCCGTTAACAGTGAACTCTTTCCCATCCTTGCTAATAAGGACAACAGCTCCATGTGGTCTGACTTCCTTGATGGTGAAAGGACCTGACCAACGAGAACGCAATTTACCAGGAAAAAGCTGTAAACGAGAGTTATAAAGCAATACCTGGTCATTTGGTTCGAATGTCCTGGAGATGATTCGCTTATCGTGATATGCCTTAGTCCGCTCCCTGTATAACTTGGAGCTTTCGTAGGCATGATGTCTGATTTCATCCAGTTCGTTCAGCTATATCAGACGCCTCTCTGCAGCAGGCTTGATGTCGAAGTTGAACAGTTTCACTACCCATGCTGCTCTGTGTTCCAACTCCACTGGAAGATGACACGCTTTCCCATAAAGTAGATGAAATGGAGTAGTTCCCAGAGGCGTTTTGTAAGCTGTCTGATAGGCCCAGAGTGAATCATCCAGTTTGCTAGACCAATCCTTCCTTGTAGAATTGACAGTCTTCTAAAGGATCTCCTTAATCTGTAGTTAGATACCTCGACTTGTCCACTCGTCTGAGGATGATAAGGACTGGCCACGCGATGAGTAACTCCGTACTTCAGCAAAAGTTTGGCGAAAACTTTATTGATAAAGTGTGTGCCACCATCAGTTATGACAACCCTGGGGACTCCAAATCGAGGGAAAATGATGGTCTTAAACAGCATAACAACCACCGCAGCATCATTCCTAGGACTAGCGATCGCCTCTACCCATTTTGAGACATAATCGACAGCAACCTGGATGTACTTGTTCCCATAAGACGACGGGAAAGGACCCATGAAATCAATGCTCCAGCAATCAACAACCTCAACCTCAAGGATGAAGTTTTGTGGCATCTCATTCCTCTTGCTTATCTTGCCCCTCCTCTGATAACTGTCACACTGTGCAACAAAGGCATGAGCATCCTTGAACATGGTGGGCCACCAAAACCCTGCTTATAGAATCTTTGAGACCGTCTTGAACGTGGCGAAATGCCCAGCATACTCGGAACCATGACAATGAAAGAGCACATCGCGAACCTCACTCTCTGCAATGCATCTCCTGTAGATACCATCTGAACAGTGCTTGTAGAGATAAGGCTCATCCCAGTAGTACCGCCTAAGTTCGCGCATGAACTTCTTCTTCTCATACCCCTTAAGATCAGTAGGTACGTCCTCTGCAGCTAGGTAATTGGCGATGTCAGCGTACCAAGGTCGGTTGGAGCCAGAAACAGCACATACGGTATCACGAAATGTCCCACCCGATGTCCAGTAGGTGACATGTCGATCGACACACATGTCCGTGTCGATCGACATATCGGTTTTTGGGTTCTGCCGATTGACAAATGGATTCTGTGTCGATCGACACAGGTCCGTTGTGTCGATCGACACAACATCTGGATCTCCAAAACCGTGTTGATCGAGCTCCTTGCTTGCTTGCAATCCAGTCTCAATAAAGTGCACATTCTCCTCTGGAAAGTAGTCATCGATAGGGACGCTGTCTTCTATGCGAATTCGCGAAAGATGATCCGCGACGTCATTTTCAAACCCTTTCTTATCCTTCACTTCAATGTCAAACTCTTGGAGGAGTAGAATCCATCTTAACAATCGAGGCTTAGCATCCTTCTTTTGAATCAAGTACTTGAGTGCTGAATGGTTAGTGTGCACTATCACTTTTGCTCCAATCAAATAAGGACGGAACTTCTCAAAAGCAAAAACCACAGCGAGCAACTCTTTCTTTGTAGTAGCGTAGTTCCTCTGAGCCTCGTCTAGTGTTCTACTAGCATTGTAAATGGCGTGAAGCTTCTTATCCTTCCTCTGACCCAACACAGCCTCAACTGCATAATCACTAGCATCACACATCACCTTGAAAGGCAAATCCCAGTCTGGAGGTTGCACTATTGGAGCACTCACCAAAGCCTGCTTGATCTGTTCAAAAGCAGATAAATAATCAGTATCAAAAAGAAATTTGACATCCTTACAGAGCAAAGTGGTGAGTGGGCGGGCAATTTTTGAGAAGTCCTTGATAAATCTCCGGTAGAATCCTGCATGTCCTAAGAAACTTCGAATTTCCTTGACTAAAAGTAGGTGGTTGCAGACTTGTCATGACTTCGATCTTGGCTCGATCCACCTCGATTCCATCGGCTGAAACTCTGTGACCGAGTACAATGCCATCTTTCACCATAAAGTGGCATTTCTCCCAGTTGAGAACCAAGTGTTTCTCCACACATCTGGCAAGAACCTTCTCCAAGTTGTCCAGAGAATCCTTGAAAGACAAACCGTAGACTGAGAAGTCATCCATGAAGACCTCCATGTAATCCTCAATCATATCCGTGAAAATCGACATCATACAGCGATGGAAAGTCGCAGGAGCATTACATAGTCCAAATGGCATTCTACGATATGAAAAAGTGCCATATGGACAAGTAAACGTGGTCTTCTCCTGGTCCTCTGGATGGATGGGGATTTGGAAGAACCCAAAATACCCATCGAGAAAGCAGTAGTAGGGATGATTCGCTAGACGCTCCAACATCTGATCAATGAACGGCAAAGGAAAATGATCTTTCCAGGTGGCTGCATTTAGCTTCCGGTAGTCGATGCACATCCGGTGCCCAATCACTGTCCTTGTAGGAATCAGCTCGTTCCTCTCATTCTTCACCACTGTGACTCCTCCTTTTTTGAGTACCACATGAACCGGGCTAATCCAAATCCTGTCTGAAATGGGATAGATGATCCCAGCCTCTAGAAGTTTCAGAATCTCTTTCTTGACAACCTCTTGCAAGTTTGGATTTAGCCTCCTCTGATGCTCAATTGATGACTTACTCTAATCCTCAAGGTGAATCCTATGCATGCACAAGTCTGGAGAGATTCCTGAAATATCATCAAGAGAGTAGCCAAGAGCTTTGCGAAACTTGCGCAACTTGCTTAGCAACATAGTGAGCTCTGCATTGTTCAAAGAAGCATTAACAATGACTGGATATGTGGAATTAGGACCAAGAAAAGCATACCTTAGCCCCGCTGGAAGTGGTTTGAGTTCGATCTTTGGGGCCTTTTGTTCACACCAATTGCTTTTGTTTTCTGGGGACCCATGTTGATCGACACTGTCCTTGTGAGGATCGACATGGGTTTTCACCGAAGATCCACCCAACTCCAAATTACCAACCAACTGCCTCACTTTCTTACCAGCATCCATCATCTTAGCATAACCCATAGCAACCTCATCAAGCTGGCCTTCCACTGTCACAGAGTTTACCAAAGTCCTTTCCAAGGGATCAATGGGATGCATCTCATTGAAGACTTCCTGTGCAATGTCTGTAAGAGTATCAATGTAGAATGTCTGACCGTCGATGGTAGGTCTCTTCATCAGTTTGTCCATTTCAAACCTCATCTTTAAATCGCCTACACTCAGAGTAATACTGCCTCCCTTGCAATCGATCATAGCACCAGCTGTAGCTAAGAACGGTCTACCCAAGATAAGAGGATCTTTGGGCTCCTCGTTGTATTGCAGAACAACGAAATCAGTAGGGATCAAACAGTCTCCAACCTTGATTGGAACATCCTCCAAACCACCCTCTGGAATCCTCACAGATCGGTCGGCTAGGATAAGGGAGATCCTAGCAGGCTGGAAATCTGTCATCTCGAGACCACCAGCTACAGAGTGGGGCATCAGGTTAACACCAGAGCCCAAATCACAAAGAGACCTCGGGAACCTCTCCTTGAAAATCAGACAATCCAACAAAAAA
The DNA here is from genome assembly GCA_964056655.1 of Arabis hirsuta. Classification (NCBI taxonomy): domain Eukaryota; kingdom Viridiplantae; phylum Streptophyta; class Magnoliopsida; order Brassicales; family Brassicaceae; genus Arabis; species Arabis hirsuta. The sequence goes on from OZ053301.1 coordinate 1,479,164, forward strand.
CTTCCCAGATCCGTGAGCTTCTCTGGAACTCTGTTCTGAATTACTGCACTAACCTGCTCTGAAATCATTGCAACTTCCTCCTTAAGACCTAAATTCTTGGTGACCATCCTCTTCACATAACGATGGATCACCGGACTAGTCCGAATAGCATCAATCAAAGGAAGTTCCACAACTAGCTTATCCATCCCAGCTTTGCACCGAGCAACCTCTAGCTCCTATTTGGACTTCTTCTGGTTCCGAGGATAAGGTATCTTAGGCACATATACTCTCTCATGTGCATCAGTTGTAGGTTTCGACAAGGTTGGGTTCATCTGGGATCCGTGTCGATCGACACTGTCCTTGTGTCGGTCGACACAATCTTTCTGTGTCGCCCTCGTGTTGAATGTCGTATCGACCTTACGCGAAGAATCCCCGATTGCGTATTTTGCAGAATCAGACTTTTCGACGTGTGTCGATCGACACACTCCTTCAGTGTCGATCGACACGTGGTCTGAAACGAGTTTCTCATCATCTTTGATCTCCACGAGCTCGTCCAACTCCTCTACGTTGAGTCCCTTCTTCACCACTGGCTCTCTAAGCGTCTTACCACTCCTCGTGGTGATAGCAGCTACACTATGCTTCGGATTTGCATCCGTCCTAGATGGAAGAAATCCCTCTTGCCTCCTCAAATTCTCTGTAGTCTGAGCAAACTGAGTATCCAACTTCTTGACATGGGTATTCAAAGCCTCGAACTTCCCATTTAGATCATTGTACATAGCATTCATCTTTCCATTGAAGCTGACGGTCATCTTCTGTTATCCTTCTAAGAGCTGCTCCAGCATAGATTTCATCTCGCTGCTCTCTGATGACTGAGGAGGAGGTGTCTGATAAGAAGATGAACCGTAGTTCCTGGTGTAATTGCTTTGGAAAGGCTTCTGATATTCGGTTTTTTGAAACTGCAGCTTAGGAGAATAGCTAGGCGAACCTGGAGTTCCAGTGAATATAGTCCTCTGGTTGTTCCCGTTGAAGTTCTTGTTACCCTGCTGACTACCAAACCTTTGACTCTGAAACCCAGTCCCACTAATGTAGTTAACATCCTCTTCATCATGCTCTTCCTCTAAAATAAATATCTCTACCTCCTGAGCAAACTGAACAGTTTTCTTACCCACTAGCAGGTTGTGTACAGAATCCAGCTTAGCCTTAACCTCAGCAATTTGGCTACCATCCATGTTCCCACCAAGCTTCTTTCTCTCGAAGTCTGCGTTCTTGGTAGTATTGCTAGAAGCCAAGTTATCAATGAGAATCAGTGCATCTTCCGGATACTTGGTGTTGAAGTTCCCATTGCTAGCACAATCGAGGGCCATTTGATATCTCCAATCAATACCTCTGAAGAAAATGCCCAACAGCTGAACATCACTGAACCCATGGTGAGGACAATCTCTTTGGTAGGACTTGAATCTCCCCCAGGAAACCTTAAATGCTTCAGTCAGACCCTGCTTGAACGTAGAGATCTTAGTCCTCAGATCCTCGGATCTCTCCTCATCGAAGAAATTGTTGAGGAAAGCATTGTTGTTGTCCTCCCAAGTAGTCAGCGAACCAGGCTCCAACTGCTTCAGCCAGTAGGCTGCTTCTCCACTAAGAGAGTAGGGGAAAAGCTTGCAGAAAAAGTAGTCGCTAGACACTCCATTATCCTTGATGCTAGGTCCTCAAACCTCTCAATATGGTCCATGGGGTGCTCAGAAGAAAGACCATGGAACGGATGTTGAGCCACAAGTGAGAAGTAAGCCGGCTTCAGCTCAAAGTCGTTCCTCGGGAAAGCTGGAGGACGAATTGCTGCCCTGTTGGCATAGAACTCATCAGGCATATTGTATTCTCCCAGAGTATGCCCACGCCCAGTTGGCTCCTTTAAAATCACAACCCCATTCTCATCAATCCTCTGACCCCTGAGCATTGCGTCTGCGACCCTCAGTGTCCTGAAGAAACCCATCTTCACTTCTGATAAGAACCAACGTATTCATACTGGCTGCCTTTCTTGCTGCTCGGTTAACTCGTTCCAATTTTCTAATCTCAAGGTTGAGATCAACTAGTTCTTCGTTCCGGTTGCTTCTGGTAACGCGATGATGCATAAACCTGAAACACACAAAACAAAGAGAAAAGAACTAGTAAGTAAAATAAACAAAAATAAAAACTTAGACAAAATTCTACTATCAAAAATCGATTGGTTAAATCGAGTCCCCGGTAACAGCGCCAAAATTTGATACGCTCAAATTTACCCTGAGCTACTCTCTCAAATTAAGAGATCACAGTAGTACTTAGGGGTCGAATCCACAGAGAATCGAATAACACAATCAATTGGTGAATTCAAACTTTGCTAAGTAAAAATATGAATGAAGTAAAAACAGAAAGTAAACAAGTGAATGATGATAAAGTTTCAAGTAATCGATTGGACAAAGAGTTAGGCATTGGGTAATTCGCAGGAATGAATCGAAATTGATTCGTGTCGATCGACACAGGGATATATAAACCGTAGGATTTGTTAAGTGCAGTTCTAGAACTCAAACACGAATGTAAAACCAATCAACTTTCGTTGCAGAGATTATCTATGACTAAATCCCTAAATTCAAAATTTCTTTGCAAACTTAATGAATAAAATCAAGCTTTAAGTTCAGGTTCAATTGTTCACAAAATTTCTAAGCCAAATGTCTTTGCGAATAGATAATTTTACTCATTTAAGATTATATCAGGTTGTTAACAATACTTTCGCATCTATTAAAGCAACCTAGGATATCCAATTTCAGTTGATCAATCCTAAAATCAGAGTTAAATCAATCTAGATGAAGAACATAAAGATAAATCCTAACAGGGTTTCAATCCTATCAATTTCTCATCAAACCCTAGAATTACCCTAAACCTAACAAGCAAACTACTCAGACATAGATGCAATAAACATTATGTATGAAATAAATTGCATAAAAGAGTTAAGGTTAGAGATACAGAGAGTTGGAATCGATGAAGTCTGGAAGTCTGAAATCTCCTAAAACTCTGCAAATCTCCTCTCTCTCAAGTCTCAATTGAAAACAAGATATAACCTAAAAGCCTAAGTAAAAACTATATATAATCTGGTAAAAATCGGATTGAGCTATGTTGTAAACTTCTGGACTTTTGGGCAAAACCGTAATTTCTTCGAAATTTGAAGTCTTCACGCCAAACAAGTGTGTGTCGATCGACACACAGGACCGTGTCGATCGACACAGCTCGTAAACTTCAACTCCGAGTTGATCAATTTGGCTCTTCTTTCCTCGATGCTCCAAAATACTCCAAAAACTTCCAGTAAGCTCCAATCGTCCATAAACCTACAAAGACTCTAAAAGACTCGAAAAAATACCAAAAAGACTCTATGAAAAGAAATTATATCATGGTCAAAAACAGAGAAAAACCATGATATATCAGTTAGGGAATATCGCGATAGGAACCACGTGAAGTAAATCGGTCGACAGGTGCTTATGATGCGCGTTACAGTGTGACTGCTCCAGGGGATGGTGATTCCCTGCAAATACTTTGAGGGACAGAGATCTCTCTAGAGTATGTGTGATTTCCTCTGCAGCCGATAGCTTGACGGACTGTGTGTCCCGAGAGTGGGAGGGGCTGGACCATACCGAGAGTCGGTATGATATACATCAAGAGCTTGTAGGGTGACGATCTTGCGAGTGTGAGTGGTGTATAGAGATATGATTTTTGAGCAATAGTACATGTAGTGTGATTGTAAGTATGAGATTGGATAAGCTTCAGGAATTGAGAGTGATCTCAAGTGGTGCTGTCCGGGTTTGGTCAGATGGTATAGGGATGTCTAATCTAGGGTTTTTACTTGAGTTGGAACCTTGGTTCAGACGACCCTGGTAAACATATGTAGCCTCATTGATCTAAGTCTCGGTCTACGGTTGGTCGGGCATGTTCTTGTTTGATTGTTGCGCAAACCATCGAACATCCCTGATCCGGATCAGCGAGTGTTGCATTGTTGTTGTTTTCTGAGAGAATCTGGTCGGGTTTCAGGCGAGAGTGTCAATCTTAGTAAGATGGGGTTAGGTGACTGAGATCGGGAGTTGATCTCTGATAGTGCTGACAGTAGAGTGTCGGTTTCGCGTGATTCGAGGCTAATCCGTGTTAGTGGGGGAGAATTGTAACATATGTCTATCTTAGTAAGATGGGGTTAGGTGACTGAGATCGGGAGTTGATCTCTGATAGTGCTGACAGTAGAGTGTCGGTTTTGCGTGATTCGAGGACTAATCCGTGTTAGTGGGGGAGAATTGTAACGACCGCGAATCAAATTATAGAAATTTTGGTCATGTCAATCGACACGGCAGGGTGTGTCGATCGACACAGTGTTGGCAGAGGTCTGTATTTAAGTCAGAATTGTCTCCAGAAGATGTTTTATTTCTAGTAATCAGAAATCGGGTTTTCAGAGAGATTTTTAGGGGTTTTTGTGTTGTTGCTTCGATTTCTCGGTTTTTGGTGGTTGTGTGTCCGTGGTGGATCCGGGATTCGAGTGGGTGGAAGAGTTTTCGATTTCGGGAAGATCCGTTCTTCGCGTTCTTCGTGTTCTTTGTCGCGTTCTTCGTGTTCTTGAGCGTTTCAATCTGGTTTTCCTTCCGAATCGAGGTGAGTGAGTGACCGTAGGCTTATCTAGGTCGAGCAATTGATAGGATACGGTTATATGGTTGTTTGGATCGATTTCGTGTTGTTTTTGGTGGATTTTCGTGCAGGATTCGTGTTCTGGGTTTGGTGTGTCGATCGACACTCGGTCGACATGAGTGTCGGTAGGGTAGGTGTCGATCGACACTAGTGGGTGTGTCAATCGATACAGACGCCTGTTTTACGGAACGTGCTGTTTTCCGTTGTTTTCTTGTTGATTGATTGTCATCCTGGTATTGTATCAATTGTTATGCCTATTTATATATAGCCTGTAAACGGGAGGACCGTCTCACTGAGTATTTGTGATAATGCTCACACATCTCTTTTAACCATGTGATGCAGGTAAAGATAAAGTGTAAACGTGGAATCCGGACCGGGAAGAAGAGATGATCTGGTGACTCGTATTGTGTGTTTATTATTGTTAGAATTGCTAAGGTGTTAGTAATTCTGAACAGTGTGTTTATTGTTGAATAATGTTGGTCATTTGATAATTATAGGATTATTAAATAATGATCTTGTTTGATTGTTTAAATCGCTTATTGTTCTGCATTATATTGTTTGTGTTTTATTGGACCGTTGAAGATCACTATTGGTGATAATAGTGATCCGGGTCAAAAAAATTTGAAATTGACGGGTTGGGGCGTTACAGTGACTAAATAAACCAACCAAGTTTAGAGATACATAATTCAAAATGAATTCTTATTAGGAAGGCCACAAATAATTTTGTGAGATCAAGTTTTTGATACTAACTTCTTAACTTCATCAATGGAGCATTGATTCTCATCATCCTTCTTCAATAAGACATTAACATAATCTTGTCCTTTATACTCATAATCTTGTCTCTTATTAATATATTTGATAGAGCGAACTTGGTTGCACCACTCTACATCATCAGATTTGAACATTATCTTCTTAAAAATTGTTTGGTTTGGATATCTTTAAAATGATATCATCCCTTATATAAAAAAAAGCTAAAAAAAAAAAATCTAAGAAGACAATGATATCCCAAAAAAAATATTGTTTACCTTTGATGGAAAATCCATTTTTAACAAAATCAGTTTGAGAGAGTGAAAATAAGTCGATTAAATAGATATCAAATTTTTTTTAGGCCGTGATCCCTTATATATAGTGAAGCAAGTAGGTTTAATGAGGAAGTGCAAAACATAACATTAGAAGATCAATTGGGTCGAAACGGAACATTATTAGAAAATTGATTTTGAGCCCAATTAATCAAAATGTCAATTGTTCAAGTGCCACGTCACATTATTAGGAAGTGCAAATCACAACATTATTGGGCCAAAATGGAACATTATTAGAAAATTGATTTTGGGCCCAATTAATCAAAAAATCGATTGTTCAAGTGTCATGTCACATTTTTATAAAGTCATGTCACATTTAAATTGTGAGAATGAATTTGGTGAAAACACATAAACTCTTTTCAAAAAATTGCTTTCCAATTAATATATAAGGGATTAACAATAACAAGTCATGGCTTGCGAGACACACAATCACACGACCGGGACAAACTATCTAGCATATACCATTGTAGTTCAACATAGAAACCCCTAGGTTTCGTCGGCGGAACCAAATTCTCCGGCTCCGTCGTCTCGGAACCAAAGAGCTCGATTGATCGCACGTGCCAAATTAACCTCTTGGCTTGCATGTACCCATATGCATTTTCTTGTCTCCCAAGCATTTTTTTTGCCCGCAATGCACAATATCTTGATCAGAGACCGAAGTCTCTCTGTTTTTCCGACGTAAACTTCCGGCAATCGGCTGATTAGTCTTTTGTAATCTTCACTGCCTTTTGCAATTTCAAACTCTGCCCTAAAAGATAACTCGCATGCATTTCACTGTTCTTCGGATTGTTAAAGTCGTTCTAGTCACCCAAACTTCTGGGAATTGTATTTCTTTATATTCATATATTTGCTTGTTATTATATCTACCTAATTTAATTGTGATTTATATCTTTGTAGTAATTAACAATCCAAGTAACTGATTAAATTGGAAGTGAATAAACAATTACTTTGAAACTCCCAAGGATAAAATAAAATACATAAAAGGTCGGAAAGGTTGATTCCATGCCTCTTTACACACACAAAAAAAATCTCGAAATAGAGAAGCGTTACGAGATCTATATTGGTGAATTAGTCAATTGAAATATTCACAAAAATCAAATACAATTAAGTTGAAATGAGAAGTTCGAAATCATAAAACAGAATAAAAAAGCAGAAAACACAGAAATATTGAATCCCAAATCACACCTTGAATCCAAACTAAACAGAAAACATAGTAAACGAATGAAAATTCATATGTTTTAGAAAACCATAATTCACATTAAATTAAGAATTCATATGTTCTAGAAAACCATAATTCACATAAAGTTTATATGTTTTAATATTAATTTTTTATTGTTATTAACATTTACTAGATTAAAAATGATGATATTTTTATTACTAAAACAGTTTATAAGTTTGATTTATTTATGGTATTTTGGTAATTTCCATTATGAAAAAGTTAGTTTTCAAATTTTTCAAAACATGGGTTACTTTTCAAAATGCATAAAATTTTAAGAATATTTTTACAAATTTCCTCTATAATCAAAGGAGCTAAAATCAATATATATATATATATATATATATATATATATATATATATATATTTTTATAAAATAATTGTATATATGTAAAATATAGATGTTTTTTTTTTGTTTCTAAAAAAAAATAGATGTTTTAATATATATTTTCAATTGCAAGAGATGAAGTGTATGACTCCTAAGATTCATTCTAAACTAAATGAGACCTCGAATAAATAAGAAGTTATAAAATACAAATATAATGTTTGTTAATGCTAAAAATGCTAATATAGGTAGGAGAGCATCCTAGACTAGAGCTAATATAATATCGAATAGTTTTTTTATATAATATAATTGGATTTATCCTATGCAGAAATTCAGACTAGTTTTTGAAATTCATAGAATTCTAAATCTTTGACACCTGAGGATGCTAAAAAATTCATAAATTTTTTTGTATATACCATTTTCATTTTGTGGAGAGAGAGGAGTGTATGTGAGATTAATATGTTCACATTTTTTAGTGTATGTGTTTGTATTAGTGTATATATTGTAGTTGATAGCCATCACTTAATATGGTTATATAGCCAATTATTATATCATTTTGATAGTTATTCATGCTAATTTAGCGAATTTTAAGGAAAGTGAAACTACTCGTTAATTTTAAAATAGATAGGAGATCATTTACATTCGAACTTGAAAAATATTTGCCATCTATTGTCACAAATGGTAACAGAAGATTTGCGATTTCCCTAATTCCTCTAAACTTCTCAAATCTTCTAATACCATTTAGGTCCATGTGAACTTTCTTATCTGGAATGTCATATGTACGTATATATACCCATGAAATAAACATATACTACATTAATGTGTCATTGAGTAGTGATGTGTGATGTGATCAGGGGCGGAAGTAGAGAGACATTGGGTGGGGCACTTGCCCACCATGAACTTTTGAAAATTAGTCTAATTCTCTAAAGATTTTTTATGATGCCCCCTTTGATATATTATTTAATAGTGTGTTCTTTAATAATTTTTTAGCTTTGCACCGGATGCAAATAATTTCTAGATCCGTCACTGGATATGATGTTCAAACTCACTTAACAAATATAGAAAAAGATGGAGGATATACAATGATTAATTTATCTTTCAATAAATATAATATTGTAAGAATGCATGAATACTTTCCCAAGAAAGGAGAATGCATGGATAACAAACTCAATGATCATTAGAAGTGTAATCACATGCAAATGATGTTATTACCATATCTTCCTAAACGGTTATTAAACTCTTTTCCCCGGAATTATGAGTCAATAATTTCATTGTTGGTGTCAAGACCGTGATTTTTATTTGGTAATAGAAAATATTTTAATCTTAAAGGTAAAAAACTTATATGTGAAGTTTGATATATAGTTATGAGGATTAATAAAAGAAAGTCAGCATAATAAACAAATGTCTTTCATCAAATAAAACATTTATATATGGATAAGTAGATAGATAACATAAATTTGAGTAAAAAATGTAAGAAAATTGAGTTAAAGTTTTTTTCACGGATGATTTTAAGATCATGTACTAGTTTATAGTCATATATAGAAAATAGAAAATCATAAAGCAAGCTATCGAAATAAATAACATATAAAATTTGGAGAAAAAAATCCATAACTTACAATCACTTAAGTATGTTCTGCAAATAGATATCACATCATAATCATGTTTTTCAATTAACAAGTATAGTAAGGTAAGTTACTATATTTACACTTTATATAGTCCACTGTCACTATAAAATTTGTATATCCCGTCTCCTTATTTTAGTTTGTGTTGTTTGCTAGACTAAAGTAATTTGCAAGAGTACACATTAAACATATCATTCTTAGGTACCACACATTAGTCTTTCGAATATTTACATACATTCATAGTAAAAGAAGAAGATCATATAAATGAATCTTAGAAGAAACATTAACGGTCTGAATGATGACATTAATTTGTGCGGTGCGGATAAAAAAATTGTGTGATACGGTATGGTACAAGTGCAGTTCGTGCGGAAAAATACATTATGCGGAACAAGTGCGGTTTGTATAAAAAAACAAAAATTGATTGGTGAACATAACAAATGCAATGCGGATTTAATATTTGAATAATTTTTTTTAATATTTTGAATGATCAAAATAATTTTTTTAACTAAATAATCTGTTTCAGTAAAATTTGCATTCCTAATTATTTTCAATTTTTTTATTAAAAAAATACAACAAAAACGCACTTAAACACATCTACACACACGAAACCACATGCGTATTACTATTGCGGGGCGAATCACTACTTTATCAAGCAAAGTTGCACCGCAAATGCTAAATATTAGTGACTGGAAACAATTAAGCGGAACCTACAAAACTCTCCAAAAACCGTACCGCAAGTTGGTCTCCAATCAAGTTATCGAGTATCACCATCTTCTCTCTTTATATTTAATTTTTTTTATACATCAAAGAAGCTGCGTAAATACATAGTAATGATTACTTAAATAGATATTGGTTATAGTTCCAAAGATAAAGAGAGCAAAAATTGGCGTGATAGAAAAAGATTGACCATCAAACGTCATTTATTCTTGTGGTGCAGTTTTTTTTCTTTGCCTTGAATAAAAATGAAACCTAGACTTATAGTTCCAAGACAAAAAGACAGAAAAATTATAAGTATATTAAAAAAAATAGCCGTGAAAAATAAAATGGTTTGTATAGAGCTTCACTCTGAAATTGGTTGAAAAACATAAGACTAGGTTTTGTTAATTTTGAAAAAATCATTTTTTCCCCCTAAATTCTTGAAAGGACCAAAAGTAGATTTTTCCAATAAACTACTTGAAAAATTTACATAAAACTCGTTTTCTTAGTTTAAAGAAAATTTCCTTAGTGATCAGTTTTTAGATTTAAAGAAGGCGATTTTTTCCCTAGCCGACCATGAAGGCGATTTTTTCCCTAGGGTTTTGCTACACAGGCTCTCGCTAATCATAGGCTTACCGTTGTTGTTTCTGCAGTTTGTTTCTGCCCTTGATCACGTTTCTTGTGCCCCCTACTGCTGTGTGCAGTCCTGGTAAACAGCTTTTTCCAATAGATCTGGAAGGGTCCGAGACTATTGTTTTTTGTTCGTATACTTCCCTCCTTTACTTGCTACCTAATCAAGTCAAGTCTGGGTGTTTCTTTCTTGAGCAACATGGCACAACGTTTCCAGAGAGAAGGTAAAGGTAAATTCTTACCTAGATCTAGTCACTGGAACAGAGACCCCCCGCCACGACTGCCTACGGTGGACAACTCAGACCCCATCGCAGAGAATAAGTTAACTCTTATCGGGCGTGTGCTAAATCCAGAGATTCAACGCCCTCGGGCAGTAACAAATTTCATGCCCCAACTCTGGGGTCTAAGGGGAAAAGTGGTGGGAAGAGATTTGGGACGGGAAAGATTTACCTTTCGGTTCCAGTCAGAGGATGATCTCGACTAAGTATTAAGAAAGGCTCCCTTTCACTATAAGAGGTGGATGTTGGTGATTCAACGGTGGGAACCAGTTATCTCATATTCCTTCCCCTGCAAGATCCCCTTCTGGATTAGAATACATGACCTACCATTGCACTACTGGAAAGCGGATACCCTAGAAGCCATAGGAAGGAAACTGGGTATGTACCGGGCCCATGACACTTCGGAGGGACGGGTTCTAGTGGATGTAAACGCCCTGAAACCTCTCATTATGAAGAAGATATTTACCTTCCCCACGGGAGAAGAAGTTACTCTGGAATTTGAGTATGAAAAGTTAGAAAAGCATTGTTTCATCTGCTTATCCCTTCTACACGAAGAAAAGGAATGTCTGACAGCTGGAGACACACGTTCAAAGACCCAGAGGCTTCTGGGAATTAGTCAACTAAATACGATGCATCGTCTAGAAGCTGATAAACAAAGACAAGATGACAAGAGATCTGAGAGAAGAGATGATTCCCACCCATCTAACATCCACTCGCTCAAGAGGCAGAGGAGTCACTCACCAAGAGCAAACAGAACACGTCTCTCCCCCTCCCACATTCGGACTTTCTCATCGTTTTTCAGTGATAGGGAGAGGGGGTATAAACACTATAATCGCAGAGGGAGAAACCAACCCTATCACCATAAGGACTCAGAACATAACTCACCTCCTTTGAGGGAGGCCCACTACCCCAGAATGGAGGCAGATCAGTCCAGAACCCACAGACCAATACAACTTCAACAGAGAGTATCTAGAGATACTAATCAGTACCTTTATGACAGGGAGCTCTCATATCATAAATCGTCTCCAAGAACAAATGCTATGTCGAACTGTAATACAAAGGAGAATAGTAGCGCATGTAGAGAGGTGCAAAATGGCCAAATAGCTGGGTCGAGTAATGCCAAGGCAAAACTACCAATTAGGGAAAGACTATCTCTATCACCTAGCGAACCGATTTCGAACCAAAGAAAATCAGCAAAGGCTAGACTTTCCTTTTCCTCGGAACACCAAAACAGAGTGCTGGAACCAGGACTAATTGTTGAAATGAATGGTAAGGAGCGTGAAGATAGAAACTTGAGGATGAACAATCCAGTGCTCCCTTCAACGTCCAATACGGTGACAGAGACCAATTTCTCCTTTGATAGAGCTTACAGGCGAAAGATCCGGGCTACAGCGTCCTCGGAAGCTACCATTCAAGACATTCTGGTACCAGCCTCTCTAAACCCCCCCCCCCTTTGGCCTTTCGGTTGGGGCCACAAGAAAAGGAAACTACGGCTGGAGGAAGAAAGCGAGTAGTAAAGCAGAAAAACCTCCCTAAACTGGCTAACTTTAAACAAGGAAGTGCTAATTCCATGCTGAACCGCAACCCCAGGAGAAAGAGGTCAGGCCGCCTCCCCCTCCCACAAAAGATCATGCCAACTGCAGTGATTGATAATCCAAAACCTTCTCATTATACTTTACCTCATATTGAGGTCCCTTGTATTTCTCCTAGAATTCCTAAGACTTCAAAAACTTCTAAGGTGTCAATACCTTCCTCTTGTAAGGGTTCGGTGGTTTTCCAGAAACCACCCAATGTTAATCAATGATCACAACCAGTTGGAACTGTCAAGGGCTCAGAAACTCCCTTACAGTTCGACGCCTAAGGAAATTGAGATTAAAACTCTTCCCGGACATAATGTTTCTAATGGAGACTAAAAACCAAGATGATTATGTACTACAAGTTTTTAGATGGATGGGTTACAGTAACTCCTTCACAGTCCCTCCTGTGGGACTTAGTGGCGGTTTAGCTTTGTTTTGGAAACAAGATATCAACTTGAGGATTCTATCTTCCTCTCCAAATTACATAGATACGCAGATAAACTATCAGTGTAACACCTTCCATGTTACCTTTGTTTACGGATCCCCTTATAGAGAACAAAAAGCAGAGGTTTGGCGCAAAATCTCTGAGTTAGGGGAGGGAAGAGATACGGCATGGCTACTAACGGGTGACTTTAATGAGATCCTAGATCAAGCTGAAAAACGAGGTGGTCCGCCAAGACCGGAAGTTTATTTTGTACAATTCCGCAACTTTGTGTCACAAAATGGCCTTTGGAATGTTTATCATTCTGGAAATTTCCTCTCTTAGCGCGGTATGCGACATGATCACCTGGTACATGCGAGACTGGACAGGTCCTTATCCAATAATGCGTGGCTTGAGTTATTTCCGTCAGGCAGGTCGAAGTATCTTCGCTTTGAGGGATCGGACCATAGACCGGTTGTGACTTTCTTTGATAATACTAGAGTCAAAAGAAAGGGTCTGTTCCGCTTTGATAATCGACTTCGGGAGAAAGAGGAAATCTTTGCATTGGTGTCGCAAATTTGGGAGAATGCTGGTTCTCATGATGTGGAATACAAAATAAACCGATGTAGAGCAGAGATAATAAAATGGACAAAGGAGCAAAATTATAACAGTGCTAAACTCATTGCAAACACGCAAACCGCACTAGAGGCTGAACTCTTTAGCTCCTCTCCAGATCAAGCTGTATTGGACCATCTCACGGCTACTCTGCATAAAGCCTATAAGGAAGAGGAAACCTTCTGGAAACAACGAAGTCGAATTTTATGGCTTCATAGTGGAGATCGTAACACAGGTTTCTTTCATGCTACTACCCGCGACCGCCGTACGTGTAACAGATTCACTGCGCTTGATGATAAAAATGGGGTAGCTCGTTTCAAAGAAACAGAGATTGCAAATATCATTTCTGAGTATTTTCGGACCATTTTCACATCCCAAGCTTCAGATGATTGTAGAGTGGTTGACAAAGCGCTTGACTCTTTAGTCACCCCGGAATGGAACCTATCGCTTACCAGGATACCTGATGATGAGGAAATCAGAGCAGCGGTTTTCGCGATCCATGCAGGGAAAGTGCCTGGACCGGATGGCTTCTCAGCCGGATTCTTCCAATCGTACTGGTCGGTGCTGGGAACGGATATTACCGACGAGATCAGAAAGTTCTTTGTGACGAATTCATTTCCAAGTAAAATGAACAACACACATGTTCGGCTCATCCCGAAGATTACGACTCCTAAAAGCGTCGCAGATTATAGACCTATTGCGTTGTGCAATGTGTTTTATAAGATCATTGCTAAGATTTTAACCGCTCAACTCCTACCGATACTTCCTCACCTCATCTCGGAAAATCAATCAGCGTTCGTTCCGGGCCGGGCCATCGCGGACAATGTTCTCATAACACATGAGATCCTCCACTATCTCCGGCTTTCGAAAGCATAGGTCAAATGTGCCATAGCGGTAAAAACCGATATGAGCAAAGCGTATGATCGCATTGAATGGACTTTCTTAAAAACAGTACTCAAGAGGTTGGGTTTCCATAGCATATGGATTGGTTGGGTTATGGAATGTGTAACTTCCGTCTCGTATTCGTTCCTCATCAATGGAACTGCTCAGGGCAATGTCTGGCCCTCAAGAGGCCTGAGACAAGGCGACCCACTATCCCCTTATCTCTTCATCCTATGTACCGAAGTGCTTTTGGGTTTATGTCGTAAAGCCCAGTAAAATGGAAGCTTACCAGGGGTTAAAGTGGCACAAAATAGTCCGGCGATTAATCATCTCCTTTTTGCAGATGACACGATGTTTTTCTGCCGCTCTGATGATTCCAGTTGCAGAGTGTTACAAAGGATCTTAGATACCTATGAGAAAGCGTCTGGTCAATCTATAAATCTAGCAAAATCTTCGATCACCTTTGCTTCAAAAACGCCGGGACCAAGAAGGAGGAAAGCGAAACGTCTTTTGAAGATACGTCAAGAGGGAGGTACTGGAAAGTACCTTGGACTACCGGAACACTTCGGGAGACGAAAGCGCGATATATTTGCTGTGATTGTGGACAAAATTAGACAAAAGGCCCATAGTTGGTCTTCACGGTTCCTCTCATCAGCCGGAAAACAAGTGCTGCTTAAGTCGGTTCTCTCGTCAATGCCTTCTTACGCCATGTCTTGTTTTAAATTGCCATTATCCCTGTGCAAGAAAATTCAATCCCTGTTAACTCGGTTTTGGTGGGACAGTAAAGTGGATGTTCGGAAAATGAGCTGGGTTTCCTGGGAAAAGCTATCTCGGCTCAAGGAAGATGGGGGTTTGGGTTTCAGGGACATAGTGGCGTTTAATGAGTCTTTGCTCGCGAAACTCAGTTGGAGAATTCTTAAGGCTCCAACAGCATTGGCATCTCGCATCCTGCTGGGCAAGTATTGTCATCAGTCCTCTTTCCTAGAGGTTAAACTGACCTCTAAGTCATCGCACGGCTGGCGTGGAATCTTAGCGGGTAGGGACCTTTTGAACCGAGGGACAGGCTGGTTAATAGGTTCGGGAACGGGTGTAAATGTATGGAGGGACGCATGGCTCTCCACGAATGCCCCAATGAGACCCTATGGACCCCCCACTCTAGCAAACCAACACCTTACCGTGGCAGATCTCATCCTCCCCGATACCAAACAGTGGAATTGGACTGCAATCAATAGACACATCCCAGCCTATAAAGATTTCATTCGAAATCTGCCTCTTGGAGCTTGTGCGAGGCGAGATAAGCTAGTCTGGCTACCGGAGAAGAAAGGTGAATATACCACGAAATCGGGGTATCGCCTACTATCTCAACATGCTTATGTAGTGGAGGAGAACTGGTTCAATTGGTCCAGGTGTATCTGGAAGGTTAAAACATCACCCAAGATTCAAACCTTCCTGTGGAAGACGATGGTGGGGGCTCTTCCAGTAGGAGCACAACTGGCTACCCGAGGTATGAATATTGCAAGTTGTTGTAAAAGATGTTGTCTTTTAGAGGACATAGACCATGTCCTTTTCCACTGCCCATTTGCCCAGAGAGTATGGGACAAGACACCAATTGCAATGGAAGCACTCAACGCAACTATCACCATTTCCACGTTCCTCTCGGATGCACCAAAATTTACAACTCTCCCACCGACAGGCCTTCATACAGCGGATATGTATGCGTGGATTCTTTGGCTCCTCTGGACAGCCCGAAACCTTCTTGTTTTTCAAGACCGATCTTTCTCAGAGGAAGAGCTAGTGCTTAAAGCAACCCAAGATGCTCGACATTGGCAACTTGCCCAAGGCTCTCTCAAGACAGTACGAAGCCAAGACAATCGGAAACAAGTCCCCACGCTACGACAAGACAAGCCGGGTACACATTGTTTTATTGACGCGGCGTGGAACTCTTTGACTAGTGATGCCGGTTTAGGATGGTGTTTCAGGGGATCTACAGGCGTGCATCTTGGTGATTCGGCTCTATGTATACACAATCTTCCCTCCGCCCTTTCAGCAGAAGCCTCGGCTCTCAAGGCAGCTTTGGAACAAGCAAGGGCAAAGGGATATGATCAGCTTCATATCTACTCGGATTGCCAGATTTTAATAAATCTCCTGCAAAGTGGAGAAGATTATAACGAGCTCTTTGGTATCCTCTTTGATATCCGCTCGATAGCCATTGATTTCTCAATGATTTCTTTCAATTATGTATCACGTAATAACAATGAGGTGGCAGACTCATTAGCTAAGGGAGCTCTGGCTGCCCATGTATACCCTGTTCTTTGAGTTTTAATAAAATCCAACAAACCTTCGACCAAAAAAAAAAAAAAAAAAAATTTCCTTAGTAACAAAAATTTGAGAAGACAAAAAATAGAAATGTTCCATAACTAAATGAGTTGTGACAAAAAAAAAAAAAAAAACGAAGATATTTGAGAAAAGTGAGAGATTGCTTCTTCGGCATAAAAAAATATCCTGAAATTCAAAGATCCCTTCCCTATATTTTTTCCAAAAATTGGTTTAAGAAAATTTACTCTTTGAGAGGATAAAAATTAGAAATTCTAGAAATTATCTAAAACTAAAAGCCAAAAAATATAGGAACAAACTAGATCCACTACTTAGATTTCAGTTTAGTATATTGAGAAATAAATACTCTTATCATAAACTTTTATCAATAATAGTATTAAAAAAAATTACTTTTTAAAAGAGGATAAAAATTAGAAATTTTCTAAAAGCCAAAAATTTAGGTCCACTACAGTCTTTAATATATTGAGTAAAAATTTAAAAATAATAGTAAAAATTTCGTTAAACTCAAACGCGTTGAAAATTTCTTTAAAAAGACTTCTTTCTCTCTTCTTCTTCCTTCGGTCTTCTCTTCTGTACAGAGCAAGTTCTCAGATGATGATGATGGCTGGCACTGATACTGAGAGAGAGGAGGAGCCAGAGTGGATTAAGATCTGCCTGCTTATAAGAGGGAGAGAAGGAATGAGAAAGCAAGAAACGAAAACAGAGAGAAGAAATCAGAAAGCGAGAAACAAAAACAGAAACAGAGAGAAAATATAGCCTTGCCTGCATCTAAAGTGCTCCAGATCTTCCGTGCAGGAATCGAAGCCGTCGTGAGCAAGTGGAAACCGAAGAAGTTCGACCACTTCTCCATCATCGACTCATGGAAACATCTCGCTCCCCTTGGAGTCGAGGCTGTGGTGAAGGAAATCAAAGAGAAAGGGCTTGAGGAAGAAGTCAGAAGAGAAACTGGTGATAAGTTCTTCTTGCTCTATGGAACCAAGAGCAAGAGCACTTACGAGTTGAAGCTTGACAACCATGAGGTGAAAATCAAGGTGGAGAGTCCCATTCCTTCCGACGAGGACGACGAAGACTCTCGAGATGCACGAAATGCAGAAATCACTCTCGACGTGGCCAAGTGCTCTGAGATTGATTTGTATTTCAAGAAGAAGTTTGGACCCGAGGAAGACCCAATGGAAACAGAAAGAGAGAAGATAGTAAGCATAATTGAAAAGTTAGCCGGTAAACGGGGTAAGTCACCAAAGGAGGAAAAGAAACTCAAGGAAGCTCGTTCCAAACTGAAGAAGTTTGACAGAGATGCGGCTAAGGAAGCTAAAGCTGCCGCTGCTGCTGGAGGGACGAAGAAGACCTAAGAAGAAGAAGAAGAAGAAGAACTGGGTAATTGTAAATTAGCCTAAGGTTGTTTCAAGTACTTGTAGGAGTCTAAGTTTGATTTGGTCAAGTAGTTGTTGGAGTGAGTCTTGTCTTGTTTTCCTGATTTGTAGTTTTCCTGATTAAGTTTATGGTCTAGTTTTTCAATCAGTGTTTGATGTTGCATTGTGTTTCAGAACCACATATGTACCTCGGCCATTTAATGAAAGTGTCACTACAAGAAAAGTAGGTTGTTTCTGACGGACAGTATAGTCGGAAATCCGTCGGAAACACCTGTTTCCGATGGATTTCCGACCATACTGTCCGTCGGGTACAGGTGGTCGGAAATGTAAGGTAGGTCAGAATCCGTCGGAAATTTCCGATGGATTTCCGACCAATTAGTGTCGTTCCAATTGTCGTCGGAAAAATCCGACCGGCGATACCGTCGGAAATTTCCGACCGGCGAGTCCGTCGAAAAATTTCCGACCGTCTGGTCCGTCGGAAATTTCCGACAGTAATGTCAGTTGGAAATTTCCGACCGTTTTCCGACGGATTTGCTATTTTTGTAAAAAAATAAAATATTTATTATTTAATCTATTAATAATTTAATTTACGAAATAATTTAAATAAAAAGATAAAAATACATTGAAAATGTAATTTAAAGTATTCAGAAGTATTTTAAACGTAAATTACAAAACAAAACTAAAACCGATGTGAAAATCTAAAAATGAAAATCTGGGAATTTGCTCCTCATGAAAGCCTTCATTGCTTCAAGGCTCTCTTTTGTTGCGGCGTTCTCAAGCTTCAATTCTTCAACTTCTTCGTCTTTCTTCTCAAGTACTTCTTTGAGACCGGCTACTTCGTCATAGAGTACGGGATTGGTCGCGGAAGAAGAACTAGGCCCGAACCTAGTTGCTACATTGCCTAATCCAGCACGACGACCCTTGCGCAATGGGGTTTCCTACGGAAAATGAGATGCGTCAATATGGAAAATTAAGAAAAAAAAACAAAATCGACATATAATTAAAACGTAACAATACCTGGAGGACCATATCGTTGACTTCGTCGACGGACAACTCACACTGGTTCGAAGAAGAAGAACCATCCAAACCTTGAGAGAGAGTCATTTGCGTAAGCCGCTCTTCCTTTCTCTTCTCCACCTTATTGACGATTTCAGCAATGTTCGGATAATCGATCTTCCCGGTTTTTTTGTTCGTGTGTGTCCGTTTCATCAAAGCAACTAAATCTGGAACCACACCGCCAGATTCTTGAATCTACAAACGTTTTCATAAATATTGTTAATGTGAAAGATAACAAAAACTATTTATAGAAATTTCAAATACACTTACCATCTCGTCCTCCCGCGCTAAGAAACTCGTAGCCCCAGAGTTGTGAGTACCTTGCGGATTCTTCTTACGGTTCTCCGAGTTAATCTTTGCAACCTTTTTCGTTGCCGGATCAGCCCAATACGCCTGCAATCCCAACCAAACATCCTCGTTCAAGTTACGCGGTTTCTCACCCCCGTTCTCCCATTTTTCCTTCCACTCGTTCATGTGTCCCGAGTAACTATCCTGGGCCATCTTGTAGAACGCATCCCTAACTTGTCCCGTCAAAGTAGGATGCCAATCATAATCTTGCTACATTATTAATAACAAAAATTATTAGTAACTATAAAATTCATTTCAAGACAAAAAATTTTGTTAATTAAAGACGTACTGTAAAAGTTCGGAACCACAACTCTTTCTCACTTTGAGGCATTGCGTTCCACGTCTTATAAGGATGTTTGAGGAGTGCACGTTCATCTTCAAAAATGATTTTGAGATCTTATTTTTCTTACCGAACCTAAAAACATGAAAACAATGTGTTAGTAAAAAAATCAAAGTTAGTATTAATTTTAACATTCCCTACAAAATTTAAATTTTCTTACCAAGTCGATTGGCCTCGACACATTGGGCGAGCTTAGGAATGTTCTCTCGGCCCAGTTGAGTCAACAACTCTTCGATCGTGAGTTGTTGTTGGTTGGAGCTTTGACTGTCCGGAATATGAGATGGGCTCGGGGGGTTTGGGGCTGGGGGGTTTGTGTTGTCGCTCATCGCACGATTCGGGAGGTTAACAAGTCTACGAAAATCTCTCATCGACCTGCATTTTCATCTACTTCCGGTATTGGTTCCTCTATCCTATCCGCACTAGTACTAGCATAATTCCCCGTTGAACCATCTTCACCATGCAAATACCATATCTTATACCCCGGCATAAATCCATCTCTATAAAGGTGTTGTAATACAAAACACCCAAATTTCTTTTTACAATTCCGACATTTAAAACAAGGGCACGACATTTTACCTTGATCTTCTATGGTTTGCGGTTGGTTTAATGCAAGATTCATAAATTGTTGAACTCCATCGACAAACTCATCCGTAAGTAAACCCGTCTCTGGATCATGAGAAGGTCTATCCATCCACGCTCGAAAATATTGAGGGGGGTTTGAAGGAGCCATTTTTATGTTTTCTTCTTCCAATTTTCGTGAGTGAAAGAGGAGGAGGAAGAAGGTGTGATCTGTTTTTAAAAATAATCTGCGAAATTTCCGACGGATTTCCCACCGAAATTCGGTCGGAAATTCAAATTTTAAAACGGTCAAAAATGGCTCCAATTTTTTCCTACCGATTTCCGACCGAATGAATTTCCCACCGTTTTCCGACCGAATTTTTCGACGGATTTCCTACCGATTTATTTTCCCACGGATTTCCGACCGGTATTGCAACCATATTGCGACGGGAGTTTTTCCGTCGAAAAACGATCGGAAATCCGTCGGATTTCCGTCGGTAATTTCCGACCGATTTTTGTCCGTCGGAAATTCGGTCGGAAATAGGCATATTTTCTTGTAGTGTGTGCTCTTTTCTTGTTTGCATTCGAGCTCTTTTTGATAGAGATTCATTACTGATTGGTCTTATACACCCAGCTTGCTTGCAATGATGTTGTGTGATGAGTTAGCAGAAGAGCAATGAACGAAAACCGTCTTGAGTTTGCTTGTATTTTTCCTGACTTTCTTGGAGAGCTTGTGTTTGATTTTAGCCTGTTAAGACATGTTGTATTTTGATTGGACGAGTAACTGATGCGGTTTAAGAAGAGAGTTTTCAGGCAACAGAGTAACCGTTGTAATGCACAAACACAAATCATCTCTTTCTTTTGTCTTCAATTTCAAGAATAACCAATCGTAACTACATTTCATTTGGGGATGTGTCTGGTTTATTCAACTTTTACCAATAAGTAAAGTGCAAGCATGACTCGGGTTTCTTGGGGCAGGAGATGTCCACGTCCTTGAGCCTATCACACACCAAATCGACATTATGGTTGAGTCTGCAAACAACTTCTTATCCGCTTTCTCCAGGATCTCGGCAAGTGCAACCTGTCAAAGGAACAGATCCAAAACACACAAACCTGAATCCAAAGACTAGTTTTATGTAAAGAACCAAAACACACAAACCTGAATTATAGTGGCTGGGTCAGGAGTTATGTCAAGACTCTGTTTGATGGATTGAACCACCTATCAGAAACAAAAACATACAGTGAGATTACTTGTTACAAAAAAACACCAAGAGAGGATTGATACACAAGTAAGCAATAAACAGACCTTGGTCGGGATCATTCAAAGCACCATGCCTCTGCTAGAGCCATTAGTGGTACATGGTTAACCGGGATATGACTAGTTACACGGTTTAGCTCAATTTTAAAATATTGTGGTGGGGTTATGTTGACACACTTGGTTCTTATTCGAAATATTAGCTTTGTGTTTCATGTGGGCCTGGACTTTTCAGTTTAAGACATCTATAAGACAAACTAAGCCTAATTTTAATTTTATGTTGGTCTAAAATCTGAACTGAATTTTGGCTACTGGTTCAGTTATTCAGTAATCTATCAATTTGGTTTTATAAAATCATAAATGTTGATCTACTTTGATCGTACCTTTTGTCTCAATTTGTTTCCCTCATTTTTTATCAAGGTTGGGTTATGTTTGGTCTGTCCCTTTAGGACTCATTCTCTTTCTCTCTTCTTGGTTCTGTAAGATGACCGGTTTCATTTAGATCTTCCCAACAACCAATGATCATGGTAAAAAGTAAGAACAATTTCGTTCGTAATTGTTTCCTCGAATAGTTACTTATCTATAATGGTTAAAAAAAACATATTTTGCTATCCTAATTAACATTTTTGATCTAATCGATAATTAAAAACTACTTTGACCAAAACAAAACAAAAATATCGAAAATTAAAACTACATTGTCGTTTGTTGATCATGTAAATAAATTCACATGACTAAAGGCACGAGACATAGCTAGTAAAGCATCGATTTTTGACAAATTATAAAACAATAAGTATGAATTATAAATCTACATATTCTAAATATGCATTTGCCCATCCACCCATTAGATGATTAAAATATCATGATCGCATTTGTTTGTTATTGATTTAAGAATCTTTCAAGAAACATATATATGTTTTGTGCGTAAATTAAAGGAAGATCCTATCTGCTTGACTAATCACTAGACACACATGGGAGCAAATCCCACATCATCTGGTTTCCTCAAGCTATATCCGAGACATGCCTTTATATTGTGGTTGGCGGTTCGAAATAGATTATCAATGACGGGATACCGCATGCACCAATGGGAGAGCACCAATCATGCTTGCTCTGTGGAGAATCTAACGAGACTCGCGATTATTTATTCTTTGTCTATCCATTCTCCTACATGGTTTGGACCATGCTCACTTCAACACTTCTCGGCTCAAGGATAAATCTAGATTGGACTTTGACGGCGGATAGCCTCATGCGAAACCGACTCTCCAAGTTACTCTCGCAAAGATGGCATTCCAATCAACTGTTTACTGGATCTGGAAAGAAAGAAATGGAAGACGACACCACCGCTATTCAAACTCACCGCTCTGTCTTGCACATCATTCATAAGGAGGTTCATAACTGCCTTCTCATGCCGACGAGGAATCAATGCGGAACCAGAAGAAGATGAGGGGCCTAATTGCTGGATTGCGATCTCTCGGCTCCCAACTTAGGAAACTATTCTCAGTCCAGCCATCTACGATCTCTCATTGATCTCTCTTTGATCAGCTCTTAAAGCTTCCCACTCTTTTGCTCTGTTATTTGGTGCAATAACTTGTGTTCTGTTTTTGTTAAATCATATAGGTTTCTTTTTATTAAATTTTGTAATCTTTATTTTATTGATAAATAAATTTTAAAAAGCTCTGTTATGTGTTAATTATAGAGTTATGGTCTACTGTTATAGGATCACATTTAATTAGTACAAAACTTATATGTGTTTCTCAACAACAAAAAAACATATATTTCTAAATAATTGATTTTTCAGAATTTTCACACATATTAAATTTTAACTATAAATGCATTATTTTTTGTGCTAAACAATTTTCTATAACTTGTAGCCAATAGTAATTCAATAAAATCAATTAATATATTTTAAAATTTACAATTCATCATAATTACTTAATAAAATCTGCATCTATACTATATAAAAATTGAAATTATAAGCTTTTGAACGCGTCCACATAAGATTTAATTCTAACCAATAGTGTTAAACCACGTCAACATTTATAATTATGTTAATTTTGTTTTTGTTAATAAGAATTTTTCCATTTCCTTAAAAATTTGTTTCTCTATTTATTTACAAACTTTCTATTTTAAAAAAAAAATGTTTTAGTTTTTGAAAACGTCCACATATGATTTTTAACATCAAATTAAATCATTTCACATCAACATCTTAATTATATATCTAAAAAAATGTCATAACTTCTAAAAAAACGTATCTCTCAAAATAAAATAGATATCAATAATATAAAAGTTAAACTAATTAACGAAGGAAAATATATCAACTATAAAGGAAATTAACTTGATATCTAGCCATCTCTTTGGAAAATCAACATAAAAAGCACAACTAACAAAGAAGAAATAATTTTTTTTTTAAATATCAAGAAGAACGTTGACAAAAAAAAAAGTCAAGAACTTCAAAAAGTAAAAGTTTGAGTTTTAAAAGAGCTAAACTAACCCAAAAAAAATTAAAAATTAAAAAGGGAATTAACTTATAAGTCAGAAATTTTCCTATTTCTAAAATATTTGTATAAATAGGTTACATAAGTTTCGAAATCAAACATATTCTTTAAGAGATACATAGAATTTACTAAAAGTCTAAAACAATGGCTGCTTTGGTTTTTTTCCTGCATAATTACTTTTATTCACTTTTGGTTACACGAATTTACAAAAAAAGTTATCAAGGAATTGCTTGCTGGAGTCGTCCAATCAATTCTGGAAGGTATGAAACATCAAAACAGCGGTTTACTTATGGTTTCAAATGGTTACAATTCTATTTACTCATCAACAATATAAAATCTAATCAGCATATAGTTATTATATATATATATATATATATTTTATTTTTTTTATAAACCAGCTATTATTATTATTTTTTAACACAAGTTTTTTCAATCAAAAGGTCGGTGTAGTCTACACGATTTAAAATTTCTTGGTTCATTAAAAACAATACATGCTACATGGAGTAAAAAATATCAAAATTTCAAATCGTCATTCTATGCTTAAATTTAAAACTTCTATAAATTCCATAGCTATGGAGTAAGTGGATTCCCAACATTAAAATTCATCCCAAAGGACAACAAAGTCGGTCAATTTTGAAATTTTTTAAAAATTAGATTTGTAAAAAATTAGTGTCCATCTGTAATTGTTTGCATGCTAATTTTTGCTTTGTGTTCTGTTTTTCTATTGTTGGCCTCCTTCACAACTTAAGCGTATATGAATGTGTTTGATTAATCAAATTGTTATTTCATTTCCAAAGATGATTATCAGACGTATAATCAGATATGTTCAAGTTTGTATGATAAATTTTACATTGTTTTGTCTCCTGTTATGTTTTCCTACTGTTGACTTCCTTCACTAGTAAAAAATATAAAACATCAATCATTTAAAAACAATTTTTTTTCTCGAAAACAACATGTTTTTTCTTTATTACAAATTCTTATCCAAATCTAAACCAAATTTGAACCAGAACTAAACCAATATTGTCAAATTGAACCGCACCAGAGTAAATATTTTTTGTTTATATTTGGAAACAATTTTCTAAAATCCGAGAACTTTG
Source organism: Arabis hirsuta (assembly GCA_964056655.1). Lineage (NCBI taxonomy): Eukaryota > Viridiplantae > Streptophyta > Magnoliopsida > Brassicales > Brassicaceae > Arabis > Arabis hirsuta. The sequence goes on from OZ053301.1 coordinate 1,504,023, forward strand.
AAATTTGAAAAACATGATCGAAATAAACTGGAAAAACTGAATCTAATAATCCTAGTGAATTCAGGTACCCAAGTGACCCAAATCCGATGCGTGAAAAATAAAATAAAAAATTTGGACCTCTTTTCCACAAAATTATTGAAAATTTTGGAAAAAAAAAAACTCTCTCTCTCTTCTCGCTTCCTTATCTTTCACAGAAAGAGAGAGTGGAGATTTCCGGTGTACCAAAAATTACTATTCCGGTGAGGTCGGATTTTGTTTCCGTTTAATCGGATAAACAGTCTTCCGATCTTAATCGGATCTTACTTCCGGCTCAGCCCGGATTTCTTTTGTTTTCCTTCCTCTGTTCGCTTCATGTTTAATCCGATTGTTTATTTGGTCGGTTTTGTTTTTCATCGTGTCCATGATTTTCTTGATCCAATAGAGTAAAGCTTCACCTCCCATCAATTGGGTCCATAGTATTTGGGTTTGAGAATCGTGCGTTTGGGAACTTTCAGAGCAATTCTGGTGGTTTCGGATTCCTGACCAAGTAACTTTGGGGAGGAAAGAGGAATGGATTATGCAGCAGTGGCTTGAGAGGTTGACGGTGGTGCTATTGAAGTCGGAGGAGAAAGAGAACGGTCGATGGTGATTGGCGGCGGATTAAACGATGATCTTCTGGTGTATTTCCTTTTAGCGCCACGTGTGCCCTCATATGCTTAACCTTCAACACGTGTATTTGATGAGTCACTAATCTTTTGTTGTTTTGTAATTGGGCTATTTTATTGGGCCATGTATGCTATTTGTATGTCCTACTTTTCATCTAATGAAAATATCGTCAAAACAAAAAATAATTGCGCGGGTCCAAAGCGTAGACCCCATTCGCCACTTCTTAGAGCCGCCACTGCTTCGACCTTTCAAAATTAGTCCAATTAATCCTGGCACTAAATGGTAACTAATTAATTTAAAGAATTTGAAAAATATGAAGAATAAGAAGAATTTTGTTACTAGTTGATCATTTGAAGAAGTTGAAGAATTTGAAAAAAAAAAAACAAAATTGAAGAATTTGAAAAAAAACAAAAATTGAAGAATTTTTAAAGAATTTGAAGAAAAAAAAAAATACATCTCATACTTTCTCGAAAACATTTATATTTCATAAATCATGTATTTTTTTTTATCAAACTATTAATTTATTTAATTAATTAATTTTTTCAAAAAGTCAGTAGATTTAGCATATTCCGCTGTTACCATTTAAATCCATAAATATTTATGTTTTACATATATTTAGTTATTTTTATATAAACATATATATATACTGATTTTAATTCTTTTTATAGTAAGATATTTATTTTTTAAAATATCATTCAAATTTTTCGTAAATATTTTTTACAAATTGGTTTTTCTGGTTTTTTTAATAATTATTTTGGATCTGGATCCGACCCTGTCCTAATTACCTACTCCATCCATTTTAAAATATAAGATATTTTGGAGGTTTTTTTAAAATGTAAAATGCTTTGACAATACTAATTATTTTTTAGTTTTATTAAATATTTAATGAGCACTAGTATTTTGCAATCTTTTTTGTGATTGGTCAATAATAATTAACTATTTAAGTTTGAAAAAAAAGTAATTATTTTTTTTTAAAATTAATTATTTTTTCAAAATTAATTACCTTTTTAGAAAAATTTAGCAAATTCGGCAAATTCTGCTGTTACCATTTAAGTTTGCAGTAATTCAGCAAATTCTGCACGAAACCAACAGTAATTCAACAAATTCAGCAAATTCTGCTGTTACCATTTAAATTTGATATTATTCAGCAAATTCCGCAAGAAATCAACATTAATTTAGCAAATTCAGAATTTAACAATAATTCAACAAAAATTATTCGTTACCAAAAATTCTCATTCTACCTCATATTTTTCTAAAACTATTATAATAAACTTCGTAAATATATATTATTACAAAATAGATGGTCTTTTTGGGGGGAATCTGATCCATCGATCATTGTTCATCAATGTATAGTTATGCAAAAACATAGTGTTAGGTAAAGCCCATCATTATACAGTACAATTTTTCTTAACCAAGAAAAAAAAAATCTTATATATGTAACATCAAAGCTTAAAACGAATTTAATCGAAAAATATAATATTGAATAAAAGATAAGTCTACATTGAACATTTTTCTCATATTTTTTCTAAAACTATTATTATTAACTTAGTAAATATATATTATTACAAAATAGATTGTCTTTTTTGGGAGAATCTGATGCATCGATCATTTTTTTTTTAAAACCTTGCATCGATCATTGTTCATCAATGTATAGTTCCAAAAACATAGTGTTATGTAAAGCCCATCATTATACAATTTTTCTTAACCAAGAAAAAAAAAAGATCTTATATATGTAACATCAAATCTTAAAACGAATTTAATCGAAAAATATAATATTGAATAAAAGATAAGTCTACAGTTAACATTTTTCTCATTCTCAATTATTAGTAGACATTAAAACACCTTAAATTCTTGCGTTAATCTATATATATAATACTAGCAAAATCTTCTTTCCATCTAGAGCCTCCATATCATCACTAAAATTCACTCTTTATAATTAATGATTTCAAAATAATTAATGTTTGTTTTAATATTGTTTGATTATTTTTGCAATATATGCATGTTCAAGACTAAAGTAAATTTTACATTCTACTTTAATAAATACAAATTCTAAATTATTAATATTATAAAATAAATAAATTGATTAAAACGAAGAAAAAAAACATATAACTAAAAAATCTTATAAGTATTAAGGAATAATAGTTTTACTTAAATTTTAAATGACCAAGAGTGTACAGGAAAATATTAATCACAAAATATTAAAATGAAACGATTATACTTTTATCAATCAAATTATAAAATGTTTTACAACTAAAGCCTCTTTTTCTAACAAATTAAAAATCACATACATACAAAACAATTTTCATTGTGAAAGGGAATTGGTCTAAACAAAAACGTTGTATTGTTATATTATGTGAGAATTTTTCTATGCACACCACATTTTGCAACTGACTGATATAAATTAAAGAGTTACAAAAATAAGGAGATGAATGTACACGATATGATATATTTAAAACTAAATGTATATTAACGAAAAATAATTTGGTACATAAGTGTAAAACTAAGAGAGATGATAGGATCAAGAGAGAAAAGATGCAAGAGAGAAGGAAAAGAGGAAGAATCCGAAACCTTCATCAACTCGACCAAAAAAAGAAATGGAAATTTATGCAAAGATACTACCACAAGGGTGCATTCTTCCAAGAGGATGTTATATTTCAGCGCGATTTCTCTGCTCCAACTGGAGAAGATAGGTTGGAAAAATCGAAACTGCGCAAAATCCTGCAGGTCAATAACTTTGGTCACAGAGGAAGAACTAAATGGACTCACCTTCTAAATGGGGCTACAACAGGTAAAGGTAAACCACTTGTCTTTCTATGATCCTCTACACGAAAAATACAAGAAGAAAATGGCTGCTCCTATTGCAAAACCAAAGGGGAGCAAGATAAACATACATACAAGAATAAATATTCACAAGATATTTAATTAATTTACCACACTAACTATTCCAATAATCAAGAAGCAAAGGTCAAGATGGCATCATATGAGAGATCATGAGGATGTTTGGAATTATCAATGGAAAAAGCAGGATACAGAATGCTAGAATTTCTCATAAAACAACCAAATTTTAACTGAAAGATCACCAAAGGGTTTAGAGCATTAAGAAAAAATCTGCAGGAGTCACGCTTACATTCAAATATAAAAATCTACATGTGGCTCCAATATGTATCCACTTCATAAAATTAGAGACATTATGATGATGCACAATGTATTTTCTAGTCAAGAGAGATAAATACATTCCAGATTCAAAGAAACTACTACGAGAATCTGTAAAAGTTTCCCTTAAACAAACTCGTTTCAAAGAAACTACTACCATAACCTGCAAGAGTCTCCCTTACATTCAAAATAAAATCTACAGAGATTCCAAGATATATCCATTTTACAAAATGAGAGACTTTAGGATGCATTAGAGATTCCAAGATATATCCATTTTACAAAATGAGAGACTTTAGGATGCATTAGAGATAATAACTATTTCAAGTCTATATTTGAGTTTCAAAGAAGCTACTAATGTAATTTGTAAGAGTCTCCTTTACATTCAAAATAAGATCTACACAGACTCCAAGATATATCCATTCATAAAATGAGAGACTTTATGATGCATACAAGCACCAAACAAAGATAATACGTATTTTCTAGTCAAGAGGGATAATTACATTCGAGATGCAAAGAAATTACTACCATAATCAGCAAGAGTCTCCCTTACATTTAAAATAAAATCTACAGAGACAAAAAGTAATTTCTAATCAATAGATATATTACTGACACTGTAATCACAAAAATGTAATGTACCAATACCAAAAGCAAAATCTACTCTTTTATCAATGTATATAGTACCAATAAGTTTCTACAATCACACGGATACTAGATCAAGGATAATAATATTGTCAAGAAAGAATTCTTTTTCTTTTAAATTATAAATGGCTTGTAGATCTGCATTTCTACTTTCTTTACTTTATGTATATCTCACTTAACTTAATATGTGATTTTCACATTCACTAATATCAAAGAAAAGTCAAGAAAAGCGTATACCTGCTCAAATTTTTGCTACACTTAGAATCTCCTTGGTGTCCATTCATGAGAATATGAAGCACACACTTGAGCAAATCAAAATTAGTCTTTATACTTCAAACTGTTACAGAAGTATCCTAACACTGAGAAATTTCTTAAGATTTTGGATGCTTATTCAAGCACCTGATTTGTGGAAATCAAATTTAGTCTTTACTTCACATATATTTCTCCTATTTGTCTAAACTAATTACAAACAAGTTTACAAAATACATACCTATCACAGAAGTATGCTACACTTGAAAATTTCCTCAGAGTCTCTAACCGTTTGAACTCCTTCTGCAGCACGTACCACATACCTGGAAAAAAAAAAAAAAAAAGAATTAATTAGTCTTTAATTACCATATATGCCTTGGGGTAGTGTAAACACCGGTTTTTGATGTGTAGTTTTTGAAGCTGTTGGTCTTTTTCTAAAGACTTCTAAGCCGTGAGGTTAAGTAAGAATCTGTTTTCGATTCAGAATCTTTGTGAATGATATTTGCTTTATGACTTCTTTATTCGTTAGTCGTTGTTACCATCCAACAAATCAAATGATAGTCTTTGTCTAAAGACTTCTAAGCAATGTGGTTAATAATCTGCTTTCGATTCATAATTTTTGTCAAGAATCTTTTTCTTATGACTTCTTTAAGCCGTAGGTCTGTTTACATGCAACTAATCGTTAGTTGTTTTACCATCCAACAAGTCTAAAACGATCTGTTAAGTCTAAAACAAGTCTAGAGACTTCTAAGCCGTGAGGTTAAGTAACAATCTGTTTTTTTCGATCCATAATCTTTGTCAATAATATTTGCATTATGACTTCTTTAAGCCGTTGGTTTCGTTAGTCGTTTTTACCATCTAACTTGGTCGTTTTTACCATCCAACAAATCTTAGACCAATCCATGGTCTTTGTATAAAGGCTTCTAAACCGTGTGGTTAAGAATCTGTTTTTGATTCATAATTTTTGTCAAGAATCCTTGTCTTATGACTTCTTTAAGCCGTCGGTCTGTTTTCCATGCATATAATCGTTAGTTGTTTTTACCGTACAACAAGTCTAAACCGATGCATACTCTTTGTCTAAAGACTTCTAAGCCGTGAGGTTTAAGTAACAATCTGTTTTCAATTCACAATCTTTGTCAATAATATTTGCATTGTGACTTCTTTAAGCCGTTGGTTTTGTACACAACTATTAGTTAGTTGTTTTCACCATCTAACAAGTTGTTGGTCGTTTTTACCATCCAACAACAGTCCAAACCAATCCATAGTCTTCTTCTAAGCCGTGGGTAAAGTAAGGAATTTGTTTCCAATTCGTAGTCTGTGCCTTAAGACTTTCTTATGCCATTGGTCGTTATTCTCCATTCCATCGAAATAATCGGAAACAGATTCGTATTCCCTAAGGAATTTTAAGCCGTTGGTCTTATTTTTCCATCCCCTAACATCCTCTGGTTACTAATGCACTACCAACCAATACATCCTCGGTTCAATTCATTCCTTATGGGTCTAGGCACCAAGCAATGGGACAATGTCCCCAAATAAGAATCTGACAGAAACACCATTAGATTAGTGTCTGCTTGTGATCTTAATTGGGTTTAAAGGGAAAAACAAAAACCAAAAATCACAAAATCCCAAAATAAGAATAGGCAGAACATTAGAAGAATGTCTAGCTAAGCTAATCTCTTGGGTTTGATAAAACCAAGAAAACTTAAAGGCTTTGAAATCTTATTATAAGAGGAATCAAAAACAAAACCAGTTTAAAGGAACAAACAATCCAAAGACATGGTCGATGTCAATTGCTTACATAAACATACAATTTCATAGACGAGAATCCGATTCAATTCTCAAAAAACAAAAACTGCTTTTTGAATTTCAAAAACACCAACAAATCGAAAATTTAAAAGCATAGACACAGAATTTACCTCGGTGATTAGCTTTTCTCGCAGCAAAAGAAACCCTAAAAAAAGATCACCACAATAATCAAAAATCGAACGATTACGAAAATTAGAAACCCTAATCAACGATCGATTACACGCAAATTAGAAATCCTAACAACGAATTCGCGATTTATCGAGATAGAAAAACTTACATATCTTAAGAACGTAACGAAATTTCGTTGTTAAAAATCGTCGATCCAGAGAATTCGTCAAGAATACAACAAAAACAAAAACAAAAAAGAGAAAATTTGGGAGAAATTGAGCTGTGAAAAAAAAAAAATATACATCTGATATGCTTTTATTATTGCGTTTCACAAGAAGCGTTTCTAACGGATATATTTTCAAAACATTATTGGGCCTTTAAGTGGCCCACTATCAGAAATAACCAAAACCGAACCGTTTCTGTATTTTCCACGATGTCTACTTACACGTCGTCGTTTTCGTATCTTTGTAAATTTCCATTATTTTTGGTTCTCTGATTCTCTCAAGTAAACAAAATCGAGACTTTGATTTCGTTTCTTTCTCTAAATAAGAAAGACAACGCAACGAACAAGAAGAAGAAGGTGAATAATGGCGTACGTTAGCATGGGTGAAGCTCACAGGAGAATCACTGAGTACATGAATCGCTTCTGCGACGCCGTTTCGTACCAAGACTCTTCGACACTTTGTCGTCTCCTTTCTTTCTCTTCCAATTCTCCACCTCTTCTCTCACTCGCCGACGCACTCAACGTCTTCCAGGTGCAAGAAATTTCTCTGATTCGATTAAAGTTTACTGTTTTAATCGGACCCATGTTGTAAATTAGCAGCTTTGAAGTATATTTTTGGGAATTAGGTTCAATTTCAATCCAGGGTGCTTAGTATGATCCAAGTGGGTACTTCTGCTTCACCAATGAGTATGAATTTTGAATTTAGGGTTTGAAACAGTAGGAGTGTGTTCTTGCAGTGGAATCATGATTTTTATGTTGGTAAAGTTTGTGGCTTTTAAGGTTCAATTTCAGTTGTAATAGTAAGCATTCTCTGTATATGTTTGACTTTATGAGTATGAATTTTAGATTTAGGCATTGAAATTGTATGTGTAGAGAGATGAAAGGGACTGAATTGTTTGAATTTTTCTTTTTTATTGATTGATACAGGATGCTAGTAGTTTGATAAGACAATCTGATAAATTCTCTGAGTACGGCGAGATTCTGGCTCATTTGTTTCGGTCTCTACAAAGTTACCGGGTTGGGAATCTAGTTGAAGCATATCTCGCGTTCGAGAAGTTTTCCAAGTAAAGTTTTCCTTTTTCCTCTCTGCTCCATTGATGTCTTTTTGTTGTGTTCACAATGTCTGATATTGTTGGATTCTATACGTGCAGTGCTTTTGTTCAGGAATTTCGTAATTGGGAATCTGCTTGGGCATTGGAAGCTCTGTATGTAGTTTGTTATGAAGTTCGAATTCTTGCAGAAAAGGTAGTCTTTTGCTTTTATATCCCTCATCCAAATTCTTAGACTTATTTAGTATCATGGCGCCGATATTTGAGTTCTGAGAGTATGAATTGGTTCTGGATGGATGTGCAGGCTGATAAAGAATTGACCTCTAATGGGAAATCTCCCGAGAAATTAAAAGCGGCTGGATCTCTTCTCATGAAGGTTTTTGGAGTCCTTGCTGTACGTTGCCCTATCTATCTCTCTACCTTCAGGAATTTTGTTTACTTTTGTGTTGAGTTTATTTTTTGGCTTTAGGGGAAAGGTCCAAAACGAGTCGGAGCATTATATGTGACTTGCCAATTGTTCAAGACCTACTTCAAGGTGATTTGCTTTCCGACGACAGTTTCATATTCTTTGATTGGAAATGATTTACATTCACTCATATATTAAAAAGTTGGAATATGATCAACCATTGATTAGAGTAGTAATTATGTGTCCCTGATTCTGTTTTTCAGCTTGGAACAGTCAATCTTTGTCGAAGTGTAATAAGAAGTATCGAAACTGCTCGGATATTTGACTTTGAGGAATTTCCAAGAAGAGACAAGGTCTAGTGCAATTATCTGCTAGCCTATTTAGTTTTTGGCTTCCCGATTTGCTTACATATATCTTATCTTCTTCTTCTTTTTTTCACGAACACCGCAGGTTACATATATGTATTATACTGGACGATTAGAAGTCTTCAACGAAAATTTTCCTGCGGTGAGTCACAAAGAGACTTTCTTTATCCGTCAAATTTCATTTTGTAGGATTTAATCAAAATATTGATAGTGGCTTTAATGTTCTTGCAGGCTGATACAAAACTATCATATGCCTTACAATATTGCAACCCCAACAGAGAACGGAATATAAGGTATGATTGTGGTTTACTCTCTGATAGCCTTACTCTGGCATTGCGTTGCTTAATGAGCTTATCTGGCTTCTGTGAATTAGGATGATATTGAAGTATTTGATACCCGTAAAACTCTCTATAGGAATAATACCAAAAGATGAACTCTTGCGAAATTATAATCTTCATGAGGTAACAACTTTCCTTATGTTCTATAATATTCTCTTCAATCCTACGTTAAACTTTCACATCTATGGGTGTATTATATATCTCTTAATCCAACTTGTCTACGTGTCCAGTACATAAAGATTGTGCAAGCTCTGAAAAAGGGTGATCTCAGGCTTCTCCGACATGCCCTTCAAGAACATGAAGATCGGTATGTCTTTCTATTGACATCTTAATGTACTTATCTTCATAATGTTAAGTCCTTGTGTTAGACTAGTGCATGAGCATTGTAATCAGCATAGGCGGCTTGTGGGAGATTGTAATTGTGTTGATAGCTCAGCAACAACTGGTTAGCTAGAGAGCTAACAGATTAAAAGAAAGTTGGGGAAATTGAGTCGAGAGTAGTGATGCTCTTGTTAGTGGAGTCTCTCTATGATGTGCAGTTCTATTGTGAATTGAATAAAGGAGTTTATCAACAACTTAACACTGACTTAATATTCTTCGATCAGGTTCTTGAGGTCCGGTGTGTATCTTGTCTTAGAAAAGCTAGAGCTCCAAGTCTACCAGAGACTTACGAAGAAAATGTAAGAAGTGTTTATATAACACAAGCTATATGGCCATTGAACATTCTCAGATTACTTTAGTCTCATTACTCTTCTGTCAATGTTTCAGTTATATCATCCAGAAACAGACTGATCCAGCCAGAGCTCACCAGCTGAAGCTTGAAGTAATCGCCAAAACACTTAGATGGCTAGAAATGGACATGGATCTCGACGAGGTTTCTCATTTGTATCAGTTGCTTTCCTCTACGTTTCCAAATTCTGAAATGAATTCTATATACTCACAGTTCTGATAATATTTTTGCAGGTGGAATGTATAATGACGATCCTGATATACAAAAACCTTGTGAAAGGATATTTGGCACACAAGAGCAAAGTAGTAGTTCTAAGCAAGCAAGATCCTTTCCCTAAACTAAACGGGAAGCCGGTTGGCTCATAGATACCTTCGCGTGGAGGCCCTGCGAATTGCGGGATTTTTTGTTGTTGTATCAAGAAACCATGTTAACTAAACCAAAGCTTAATCTCATTTATTTACTTCAGAACTTTTGTTACAGTCTGATAGATTTGATTTGGCATAAAAAATGGTGAAAAAGTAATCAAAGTATTCAGATTCATTTACCGACTTTGAATTTTCTGTAACCTTTTGTTCTTCAACATTTTGTTAGACAATTTGTAACAACTAAAATCAATCAAACGATGATGGAACCTTCAAAGTTGTGAAAGAGTACGGTTCTTCAAACTTGCCATTAATGAAACGAATACGTTCAACCCTTTAAGAACAGAGAGTTGGCAACACAAAACCCAAGAGACTATAATATGAGTAACACAAAAAGAGTTTTCAGATAAAGACTCGGGTCTTTTCAAGCGGCGAGATCAGACGGAAGTGTGTTTTGGATGTTGTAAGGCATCAAAATGTTGAAACCATCAGCAGCAGTTGAAATGATCATCCCTGGAATCTGGTTGTGCCAGTGAAGTTCCTTCAAGTCCTTTTGTCCCTGGTTTCCCGAAAAAAAAAAATGTTTTCAGACAACCGATCGAATAAAGCCGAGCTAAAGACATTAAACTAAATATGTTACCTGATGAACAAAGAGAAGCTGAGGAGGTAAGTCTAGAGGTGTGTTCACTTCTTCCTTGGTCTGGGCTTTGAACTCTGCTTCCTCTTCCTCATCCTTCTCTAAGGATAAATCCCATATCCTGCAGATATAAATGATAACCAAAAACCATTAGACAGTTTTTCGATTTTTATGGGGATTACCGATGTTTTATGTATAAGCTTTGTGGCTTACGTGAGCTGGTTATCGCCAGAAGAGACTGCAAGTGTTGAGGCTTCATGAGCGCTCCACTCAATCGAAGTGATAGGATGCTTATGATATTCAAAATGTGCAACCACAGCATCTCCATCCTGGTTCAAGATTCAAATGCTATTACATCAGAATATTATCAAGACATTGCTGAGGGAAATATAAGCTACAGTCTCTAACATACCTTGATTAGTCTAAGATCACGGATAGAGAATGTCCCGTCATCACTCCCTGATGCCAACATGCAACTAGCCAGTCTTCATGAAAAAGGAAAAATCAAGAATGAGCCATATGAGGGTAACACAAAACCAAAAAGATTTAAGTTAGACATTGAAGAGGCAGAAGAACCTGTTCCATGAGATGACATTCACATCTGCGTTATGTGCCTTAAAAGATAACACAGCCGACTTCCCACGTCGGATATCCCAAATTGCAACATTCCCATCCACAGAACACGACGCAAACACGTTGTCTTCAGCTGGACTCCACTGGAAGAAAGAAAAGAATGTTCAGCCAAAAGGAGACAGTAACAGTACACATATTAAGCTGCATATTTACAGATTTACTTGTAAATCTTCAACGCTTGCAGCGTGTCCAGCAAACGGAATAGGATCAACGGCCCATTTATCAGAAGTAGGCTCCCACAAATGAATCATACCCTTGCAGTCACCTAACCAGTGGCAAAAGAAAAAACACACATTGACCAACTATATTGAAAAGAATGTCATTATTAGTATTGTTAATATTTCAGAGATAGCTATACCTGAAAGAAGTCTTCCTGCAGTCGCAGGACTCCAATCTATAGCGTATCCTTCATCTTTGTGGCCAGCAAAGTTAGCTGCGGGTGCTTGGGTAAGAACTGGTGAAGTTCCATCTTTACCTTCTGTTTCTGACTCCACTAAAGCGTTGAGATGAGAGCTCAAGTCCCACACCTGCCCAAAAACACAAAACCCACTTTATAAGAGACACATATAAACAAACACTCATTTCTTATTGCCAAATGGTATCACTAACATCCGATTTCAAAAATTAAAGACATATTACCTGTACATGGCCAGAATCTGACCAAGAGACACAGACTTGAGGGTTTTGCGGCATTGCACGAATGCGGTTAACACATCCATGGTGAGCAACCCTACGAACCTGTATATAACAAAATTTTGAGATAAGATATCAACCATGAGGACTCTCTTGACTTCAGAGACCAGAGATGGAATTGACATAAAACGAATCAAGAATCACCTGAACGTTTGGAATCTTGGAATCCCCATCATCGCTTTCCTCATCGCTGTCACTGCTCTCATCTTCGCCATCTTCCATATCATCTCCACCATTCACAAGTGTCTTGGGCACTACATCGCGTCTCTTACCAGATACATTGGTGATTTTAAACAACCCAATAGAGTTGAAAGCTGCTTTCTCGGCCTAAAACATTCACAAGCATTTGAACAACTTAAAGCAAGATTCTAGAACACACATAAATTCGAAGATACAAAGGTACAACAACACTTACCTGAGTACCAGCCACCATATAAACTGTGTGAGGAAACTCAGTTCGATTCATACCCAACTTATCACCTAAAATGTCAAAACTGTAAAAAAGCACAGAAACTATCAAATCACCAAAAGCTTGCACTGTAATCATCGGAAATGTTCCCAGAACATATGAAATTCTCTACAATAATCAATAAAGTTTCAGGCTTTTAGCTAATCTCGTCTAAATCACCTCAAACAAGGCCAACCAACATGGAACCCATGAAGGGAATTATAAGCAGAAGGGTCGCATTGAAGTTCTTCACCATCTTCGAGCTTATCGACACCTGGTTGCCAAACCCTAGTTGGCATCGAAGGAATCAAGGAAGAAGACGCATCTTCCTTCTTCTTCTGTTCGATTTTAAACATCCAAATTCACGTTATTAGGGTTCGATTAGACTGGAGAATTACACAGAAATTTACAAACCTTGTTCTTCCTCTTTGCCTTCTTAAGGTTTAGGCTGCGAACCATTTTTCCTCGTTCTGAAATTCGAGACGATGATCAGTTTCAGCAATCGGTTCTTCATTTTAGGGTTTAAGCAATTTATACCGTAAACAAATAAAGCTCTTTTGCGTAAACACCCTCTATTTATTGAATATTAGTTTAAAGCCCACTAACTTTCAAGAAATGAAGAAATAATCCCCAAAGTTTTATCATAATCACTAACCAATCACTTTAGTTTAAACTGTTGTTTAACTATTCGGTAGTAAAACAAAAAAGCAATTGTGTGTACCAACAAAAAAAATCAAGTACACTAGTTTTTCTGTTTCTACTTGGAGAAGAATTTGTCCCAATCGCGAAGCGAAGAATCGACGGAATCATCAGGGAGAAATTTGGGAATCCTCTCGGCGCGAATGAACTGTTTCAAAATCACCTTATCTTCATCGATTTGTTTCTTCTCTTTCCTGTCTTTTGGTTCTATTTTCCTTTTCTCTTCCAAGATCCACTTGAAAAGCTCCCTTTGATCATCTTCTGGAATCGGTTTCCTTGCTAGCTTTACAGGCTCAGGTGCCGCAGTCTGAAACGCCGACTGATCAACTGCATCTGTAAAATCAAACAGCGGGTCTGCTTCAGGGATCGGTTTGGCTTCTTCCTTCTCCGGTATTGCAGTTTCTGGTTTCTTAGTCTTATCAGTTTCTGCAATTTTGATGTTTTCTGCATCTTTCTTCTCGACCTCGGTGTTGACAACACCCCTTTTCGCACCTTTACTGCCCTTTTTACTTACTTTTTTCTCGCCCACTTCCATGTCCATCTCATGTTTTTTCGCAAATATATAAGCTGCAGAAACACAGTGATAAAATTAGCAAACACTGAAGTGGGATATCAAGAATGTTAATATCATATTAAAAAAAACTGCTTATAATGACAGGAAACAAGTATGCTTTTTCGATTCAGATTCAGACCAAGCTTTATAGTTCTACCAGCCACGGACACTTCCAATAGTAAATAAGAAGATAATCAAGATGGTTTCAGTGAGAGTATGCTAAACAAATCCAGAAACAGTTAAAAAGAGTAAGCACAACACAATTTATGTCCATGAGCCAAATAATTTACAAGAACCTATGTGCAATCCTCTATTCAATGTAACTACTTAGCCGAGACACACGCACACAAAGATTAAGAGATAGATCTTTGTAAACACTGCATTTGTATATCTCTCTACATAACAAACAACATCAACAATGTGGCGAATCAAAATCTCTTAAGAGTTACCAGATTCTAGTAATGACATGGCATAACCATCTTTTAGAATCGAAGCAAGCAAAAACGTCTTGAATGGTTAGTTTCTACCGATTGTTAAACGATATGGTCTCGTGTTCTTGATACATTGATAAACAAAGGAAAGAAAATCTCTCAGCTAGGCATTTCATCAAACACATTATGGACGTAAACTAAAAAAAAACCCACAAAGAAAGTAATAAAATTTCCTTGAAATACTAACCTCCAACACCGAAATTGAAAATCATCAAAGCTCGCCAACCGATTTTCGTCACTTTTGGAATGGATTTCGGTGGAGGTATGGATCCAGAGGAAGATGGGTCCATTGATTCCGATGGAAAATTATCGCGACTTGGATCTTCCCTATTACACAGCTTTTCGAGAAAAGAAAAAAAAAATGTAGGTTTCAAACCCTAATTTGATGAAACCCCACGATTCTTCTACTTGTGATTTGATTTTGCATCTTTGCCTTATTCGTCAAGCAATTTTTGATTCTCTGTTTACTTTTTTTTTTTTTTTTTTCTTTTTTGGGGGAAAAAAGGTTCTTCGCTTTGATCTTCCTCTGAGAGACTCTGACTGATTTTGACGGTATGGTTTGCGGTTGGGTCTTGAAAGTCTCTAACTCATCGAGAAAGCCCAAAATAAACAATATTAACTAAACATTGCATTTTTTTTAATCGTATAGTTTTGTGGTCAGTAATTTATGACTGATATGTGTTTATTATGTTTGAATGCTATTTATCAAAAGAAATTGTTTGGTCAAGGGATTTATTTATTAGATTGTTAACATGATTTTGAAATAAATCAAAATTACGATTTATAAAATCGAAATTTAAATGCAATGCTACAAGTTTTGTTATGCTAAAACAAAAAAAAAATGTTTTTTAAAGTTTAAAATGTTAAAACAATAATGTTATAATATTGTTATTAACGATTTTCGCTTCTAAAACGTAACAGCACACACGATTGAGAACATCATCCGAATCCCATAAGCTCAATTCATCTCTAATTTTGTAGCCGTTTTTTGGTTCGGCCTCGGCTTGAGAGACGAAGATTAATTTGGTTCAAGCCTATGTTCAATGCAATGCAAACTAAAACCAAAACACAAAGAGTTGGTTTGATTCAGCTAACTCTAAGTCTGAACAAAAAGTACTTTAATAGTCTTGAGGAACCAAAACCATGTACTCCCCTAAACGATTTGGAAAGGTCCTAAAAGCTATCAATATCTCAAAAGACAAACCAGCCTTACAAAAACCAAGATTCCTCGCTAAACCGACAACTAAACCACAATCGTTTTACCATAGGCGATAGATAGATAGACAATGGTATTTATTCCTTTGCTCTCAACTCTCAAGGCTTGGCGGCACATGTCATAACATGTGACTTGAACTTCTCCAATTCTGTCAGGACTTCCTCTTCTGGTCTGTAGATCAAGTCACTCATCCGCCATATCTGCCAAATAAGAAGAAAGTATAAACAACATTATACGTTGTATCGATAAAATTGCTCATCGAAGTACCAAGAAAGTGTATAGGTTACCTGCAATGTTCCACCTCCTCCAGTAGTTTCACAGTCATCAGAAACACTGACAATAGTCCAAGGGTCCGCCGCATTCCAGTGGAAATCAACAACTTTGTCCCTAAGAAAGTAATTAAGAAAACTTAGAAGCAAGTATCTGAGAAAGCAATCAAGAGATTTAGGAATTAAGTTTTTACAAACCTGTGACCAGCATGCTGGAAGAAGAGCCCAGCGGGACTTTTCGCTGCACGATCAGACTTCTTACTGACCTGATGGATAATTAAACCAACCAAACACGAGTACAATGAATAACTTTCAGTGACGATAGTGAAAAAAGATTAACTTCAGATATATCTACGCACCCTTTCATAATCCCAGATGTTCAAAAGACCATCTTCTGCGGAACTCCCAAAAACAGATGACTTATCAGGAGACCACTGAAATGATTAACAAGATGGTATCAGTGGGTTCAAAGATACTTCCATATCAAAAAGGATAAAAATATAGCGTTTGTTGAAACCTGAACACAAAGAACAGCAGCTTTGTGGCCCTCAAATTTGTAAATAGGCGTACCGACTCCATTTGAGGTAAGGTTCCTACGATCATACAACCGGACAGTGTTGTCTGCAGACCTGAAACATTCAACTATATCTAATGAGTACATGTATCCGTATTCTAAAAGGTTTCTTAATTAGATACTATGTGTGCCTTAATCATCTGTCAATGGCACATGTATATCTCTATGTCCCCATACCCTGTCAGGATCAGATTGTCGTCATGAGGATTCCAATCGACACAATGAAGATCAGCATCGTGCGCCTTTTCAACCTGGTAAACACAAAAACAAGATAAAAGATAATAGAAAGTAAAGCTTCAAAATTTTGATAGGATCAAGAAGATACAGTACCTTCGTGACAGGGCTAGTGCCAGTTCTTGCATCCCATAGTATAAGGCAAGAATCGTCACCAACACTGCAGAATTCTTGTGCACTTCATGACATAAAAAATCACCAGAAGCATCATCAGAAAAGCATGAAAGTTATTCATTTTGCATGAAGAAAATATGAGATCAAAAGAACAAGAATCTGAGAAGTTACCTAGTTGGGCTGAATGCCACATCTTCAACCGTATCGTCATGGCCATGATATATACCTCGCGGGCCTACAGTAGGACTCTCAGTCTTTTCACCACCTTCCCCAGTCTGTTTGATGATAGATCCAGATGATTTGGAATCTGTACCAACCGTTGTGATGTGGTCCTGGATACTCCACAGAACAACTGACTTGTCCTTGCCTGAGAGAAGAACATTTGGATTATAAACTGGCAAACCAGACGATCTGGATGCTACAAATCACAGAAACACAAACCTCCAGAGAGAACAAAGGGTTCAGTTGGGCACATTGCAAGAGCAAATTCAGCATTGTCTTGGTGCCCAGTTAGTATCTGCAAGAAAATGGGTTCAGACGAAGAAACAGTACCACTGTTTTAACAAGATATCAAAGAGATATGCAACTTCTAATGATGTCATTACGACAAACAAAAACAAAATGCAAGCAATGATTGGCAATGAAATTTCTCAGAAGTGGACAATACCAAATCCGGACGGGAATTTGCAGCTCCAAGCACAGCATGACGGTTTGGTTGCGTTTCAACATCCCAAATGAGAACCTGGAATCAATGTATTGTATTCAGATCACTGAAACAGGGAATACGTCTAAAACAAAGAATGCTTTTGACTGCTA
This sequence comes from Arabis hirsuta, assembly GCA_964056655.1. Classification (NCBI taxonomy): domain Eukaryota; kingdom Viridiplantae; phylum Streptophyta; class Magnoliopsida; order Brassicales; family Brassicaceae; genus Arabis; species Arabis hirsuta. The sequence goes on from OZ053301.1 coordinate 1,521,473, forward strand.
AATAAAGTGATATGGAAACAATAGATTTTAGGCCGCTATGATTGTAACAAGAACATAAAAAGAAACACTTACATCAGGACTGTCGGTGTGAGTAGCAACAATCTTACTATTTTGTGGGAGTTCCCTAATTCTGTTGACCTGCAAACGTAAATTGTACATGAAGATACACATCCCAACAGGGTTCTATTGTCATCAAAGTGCCAAATAAGTTATGTAGGCACCAAATCAAACATGTACAAGAATATATCTAAAGTGGGGAGAATTCACACCTCTCCAGGGTGAATGATGGTCTTGTACTTCTTCACAAATGGAGAACGTGCTTCTTCATTAAACTGAAAACACAAGCAAAAGATAGTAAACAAGTGTCAACCACGAATGGTTCACTTTAGTGGGGGGCGTGATAAGGAAGAAAAAGGCTCAAGATTAGTAGCAAAACCACTAATTACCTGAGATATGTGCTCTGCTGCAGCGACCCTTGGCTTAACAACTTCGCAATTCGCTATGACCAAGGTATTGGGCACACTGCCATCAGTCTGGCGACATAACCAAGAAAAAAACAAATGTGATGAGGAATATACAAATATTCTCAGAACATGAGACAACCTTCTCAACAGTTATAGCGACTAAGATACAAGAGAAAGACTTACTTGTTCTGAGAGGTACAGACGCTGGCGATTCTTGTAGGTCGCTTGTTCAAGCTGAGGACCCCATCTGGTCAAATCAAACAACAATGGATCCTCTTAGCACAAGAACAAAAGACTATCATCGAATATGAATACAACTAAACATCAGAAACAACTGAAACTTCCTCAATCTTGAACTACTTGATTAGCTCAGAATAATATGGAACCAACAAAGTATAACACAAACAAAACACCATACCCTTCTTGACCCTTTGTGTTGATTAAAGCTTACAAATGACCCACTATCAAAACAAATTCCAGAGAATCATGTAGAATCCATGAATCAAACATCAGATACATCAACCCTTGAAGACAGAAAGTACATCCAAAGCGCTAAACACCAAACCCTAATTTAAACCCAGAAATTGAAAAACTCTCAGCATTTTCCTAATTCAGAACGCAATTCAAATCCACACATCAGAATGTTGAAAGCTTCTCAAACGAAATCAACGAGATACGAAACCCTAGAACGAACATAAAGAAGAAGAAAAAGCCGAGAAGGACCTGCAAGAGAGTGAAGGCCAGACGAGGTTATGGTTTGCGAGCCAGTCGTAGAGAATGGGAACGAGACCTTTCCACTGAGAGTACTTCTCGTCGACGCTGGGTTGCTGCGTTTTCTTCCCACTTTCCTTCATTTTGCCACCGCTCGGTTGCTGTTGCTGAGACGACGGAGTCTGAGAATCTTCTTTGGTTTTAGGTTTCCGACCTCTCTTCTTCGGCGCTGAAGCTCCGGTTCCTGCTCCTCCGCTCGGAGTCGTGGCTGGAGGAGATGCTCCTGCTGCTGCTTCGTCGCTCTCCATTTTCCGTTCGTTTTTGTCTTTTTACTGATTTTATTCTCTCGCTCTCTCTACTGCTTTACTAGCACTGTTCCCCTTTTATTTTGCTTTTTATTCAGTAAATAAAATAGATACTTTACTGAATAATAAAAAAAAAAAAATTAGTTTGACACTAATTTATTGATAAATTACTAGATTAGCTTTTATTTTTTTATTATTAAAAATTTTTTGATGTTTATTTTATTCTCAAATTCTTCAATAGTAAAAATTTTATTTACAGCACTGCCACTATAAAAAAATTCGACCAAACAGATTTATTTTTAGACAAATTTTTGTTTTTACCACATATGTACTTAATATTGACAATTTATAATTATCTTATCTATTTATTTAACAGATTTTTATTTTTGGCCATATACTTATTTAATTTTAACAGATTTAATAAGCTTTCAATAGATTTATTTTTTTTACCACAAATTTAATTAATTTTGACAGACTTAATTATTCTATCACAGATTTGTTTATATTTATACACAAATTTTCTTGAATTTAACAGACTTAATTAGTTTATCACTAATTTGTTTTTTTTTTGCTATAGAGTTACTTAATTTTGACAGATTTAATTAGTTTTCAAAAAAAAAAATTTCCTTTGGCCACAAATTTACTTAATTTTGACAGACTTAATTATTTTCATCATAAATTTGTACAAATTTGCTTAAATTTGACAAACTTAATTAGTTAGTCACAAATTTGTTTTACTTTGACCACAAAATTAATTTTATTTTAATAGATTTATTAGTATTCGATAGATTTATTTCTTTTTGCCACAGATTTATATGATAAATTTATATATTTTTACCACAAATTTTTTTCTTTTTAACCATAGAATAGGTTAACCTATACAGTTTTGGCTAAACCAAAACGAACTATACCATATTAGCCGAACTATACCGACTTCTTGTTTATGGATCTTCTAAAGCTTTCTGCTTTCCAATGTTCATGAAATGGACTATATTTGGTAAATTCAAGTGTACTAAATATTGGATACTATGTATTTGGCCCCAACCCGTTGTTTCTCCTTCTTGCGGCTGTTGTTATGGCCAATCTGTCGTAGTTAGAATCCACGCGGAGGCGGTTATATCGTGGTGGTGGGATAGTCACATTCCTAAAAACTCAAAAGAGCACCATCTCAAGATTCATGTGACTCATAGGAGAAAATTAGCATCTATTTGTGACTAATAATGTAAAAACTAAGTAACTCATTCCTAACAACTCAAAAGGTATAACATCCCAGACATCAACGCTAACTCTTTTTTCAACCATTTGGAAATTTGACAAGAGTAGTAACTCATACTTTTCTTTTGACATTGTGTTTTCCCCTTTTATGTAGAGTAGTTTCGGGTACTTACTCTTTGTACTTGACAAAGCCATTTAAGAAGAGAGAACATAGAAAACATAAGAATCAAATACTCATTTCCCTATGTAAAATGTAAAAACCAGAGTACCAAAATGGCATTCAAGAACGCTTTGGTACAAGAACAATATTGAGTGAAATCCATCACAAATTGAAGATATTTAAGCAAATGAACCTAAAGCATCTTCATGGTCAATTTCTAAGTTATCCCTTTTGGGAGAACTCTAATCTCATTTGTCCCTATTTAATCTCAATGTCCTGCCTCTTTTATAATAAAACTAAAATCCCATATGACCCTTTTTAATATAATAAAAACCTAAAAATTAAAAGAAAAATAGAAACAAAATCAACCAGTAACACTTATTCTCTCTCCTCTCATCTTCTTCTTCTTTGACGAAATCTCTCTGAATTTTGTCTCTCCTCTTCTTGATCGGTTTGAAGCAATCCGTTTGCAACTTAATATATTGATGTCTTTAAGGTAATTTCTTCTCATAATATATGAGTTAGCTTAAATTTGAGAACAATATCAGTAGATAATAAATGCTTATGTACCAATATTAGGGATCTCAATTTGAAGATTTGACAAGAGAAATTGTAGATAAATGTAGATTTGTTCGATTTATATGCTTATTGGTTAGTAATCTAGTTTTGTTAGTCGAACATTGTCTTACATTGGTAATTTATGGATGAGGATTGCTCAATTCGTAGGTAAAATACGAAAAATTTACGGATTGTGAAAGTGTTTTCGATTTGGTACACTGATACAACTGGGTACAACTATGTTTCTGAGAAATTAAGAAAAAAGTATAACTGGGTACAACTACGTTTCTAGGCAACTAAGAAAAAAAGTACAACTGGTACAACTGGGTACAACTATATTATTTTTGGTCAACTACGAAAAATGATAAATTATATGCTTGTTTTTTTCTTTCTTTTTCAAGTGATAATGAAAAAGAGTGGATCCAAAAATAGTAGTTCCTCAATCAAATTCTTTGATTATGATGGATATTATTCAAGCGAAGGGGATGAACGATGGATTTCAAGAAATCAATTATATTATATGGTGATGAAGATATTTGTTGGTGATGTATCATATTAGGGGTTAGTTGGAAAAATATGCATCAAGACAAAGGTAGATGAGGCTACGACAAAGCTGAAAATTAGTTACCATGCACCATTGCTACGCTCAGAATTGAAGAAAACATATGTGCTTCGGGATGATGAAGATGTTGTGTGTTATTTAATGCAAATGGATAATGAAGGGGCTAGAAGTATTTTGAATGTGGAGGTTACCAATAATGTCGTTTAAGATATGGAGAATGATGAAGATCACGAATTTGAAAATATTTCAAGAAAGGATAAAGTAAAAGAAATTGTTTCAAGTAATAAAGTGATTCGTCCAACTTGTGGAGTGAATGCTAGCGATGGTGTTATAGTGACTACTCATTCTCTAGGAGAACCATCTAAGCAAAATGAAGTGGTGGTAGGGGAATCATCTAAGCCAAAATGAGGTGGTGGAGTATGATGGAAACGATTATAATGTGAATGAGTATGAAACGTTTGAAGATATTTGTGTGGAAAGGGATGAATCTGTAAGTGTTGCATGGGTTGATGGTTTAAATATTACTAAAGGCCAAAAATTTGTCAACAAAGACGCATTGCATACTTTAGTTGAAAAGGCTGGACAAAATTGTTTTGAGTATTATTTAATGAAGTCGGAGCCGACGAGATACGTGGTAAAATGTTCTGAGGCAAAAAATGGTTGCAATTAGTATATACGAGCTGCGAGGAATACTACGTCCGAGTGTTACACTATTAGAACTCACAGGAAGATGCATACATGCTCTCGGACAACTACAACTACAAGTGAAAGAAGAATGAAAGGGACACCAAGGTTAGTTGCTTCTATTATTTCTAAAGATTATCCGAGTAACTTTGACACGCCAAATCCAAAAAATCCAATCGATTTGGTTCAAGGAAGATTGGGTGTTGCGGTCTCATAATCTACTGTATGGAGAGGGAAGAAACAAGCTGCTAGCGCGGTTCGGGGTACTCTAGAAGAAAGTTATAAGCTTATCTATTCTTACATGTTCATGTTACAACAGAAAAATCCTGGTACAATTTCACATGTGGAAGTGGATAAGAAACACAAGTTTAAGTACTTATTCTTTGCGTTGGGAGTTTCTATTGAAGGCTTCCGAGTCATGAGAAAAGTGATAATTGTGGACGGAACCCACATTAGGAATGGACAAGGTGAAGTGCTAATTGTTGCTACAAGCTCAGAATCCTGATCATCATCATTATCCGATTGCTTTTGGTGTAGTTGATGGTGAAAATAATGCAAGTTGGTCTTGGTTTTTCAATAAGTTGAAATCGGTTATACTGGATTCTTCTGTGCTGATGTTTATTTCCGACAGAAACCAAAGCCTCATAAAGGCAATAGGTGAGGTCAGTGGCGGAGCTAGGTGAATAGGAGGGGGGTCAGTTGACCCCTACAACTTTGACAAAATTTCTCTTGCATGCATATATTATCGTTGATACGTAGATGATTTGGTTGAAGGTATATGATGTTGATCCCGTTGCTCTTGGTTCAACCCTTGCTTTTGCACCGTTTTAATATATAATTTCAGTTGTTTATTGATTTGTTAACTTCTGACATGGTTTGCATAGTTTATAAAATAATATTTTTTTGGTTTTGTATAGTTTTTAGAGACTCTTTCTCTATTTCCTATGTAAATGTAAAGTTTTTACGTTCTAGGAATTGCTTCTTAGGATAACATTTAATTATTTTTATTAACAACCCTCAATTAATATAGATAAATACATACATGTGAAAAATATATATATCATACCTTTTTGTTTTCATTAATATTTCAGAAAAAATAAGAACGAAAAAATAATGAGACTACTTATATACTTCATAAAAAACTAGGTACTTAAAAAATACATATATATTTATCCATTGAACATAACTACAATTTTGGTTCCGCCAATGGCTTTTATGATTGACCCCGGTAAAAAGTATTTTTGGCTCCGCCTCTGGGTGAGGTCTACCCGTTGTCTAAACATGGTCATTGTATGTTCCATTTGTCTCAGAATGTGAAATGAAATGTTTTTGGAGTAAACAAAGAAGAGATTGCAAAATCGTTCAGGGCATACTCACGGGCTTATACTAAGGATGAGTTCTTGGAGCTTTATGCTGATTTAGCGTCTAGGTTTCCTGCTGTAGATGTATATCTCAAAAGAAGTTCGAATGTGAGAAAATGGGCAATATGTTATTTTCCAGACGTAAGGTACAATATAGATACCACTAATTGTGCTGAATCTATTAATGGTATTTTTAGAGAAGCAAGGGGTCTCTCACTATTACCAATGATATATGCGATTATCGAGAAATTGGCTAAATAGTTTAACAAATATAGGAAGATTTCTGCAAAAGTACCGAATGGACTGAAACTTGTTCTTTTTGTGGAGAAAGAATTCCACTTAAGCTGTAAGGAAGAAAAACTTTTGGTAGTGCATGAGTTAAACAGTTTCCGACTTGAGTATACTGTGATTGGACGTGATGGGATTAGGTATTTGGTTGCTTTGAGGGACAGAACTTGCAGCTGTAAGCGTTTTGATATAGATAAATATCCATGTGTGCATGCAATAGCTGCTGCTAGAGAAGCAAAGTTGAAAGAAGCACCGGACATCCAATTACAAGACTTATGCTCAAAATATTATTGGATGGAGCTTTGGGTTTTGGCATATCATAGTACTATTTATCCAGTTCCTCATATGTCTGAATGAAATGTTCTTGAGGAGATAAAAGCTTTGTTTGCATTACAGCCGGATTATGAAATAAAAGTAGGAAGACATCAAGAAACAAAGTTCCCATCTGTTGGAGAACATAGAGGAAAGAAGAAGAAGCCGCAAGGTTGGTACGAATGGTTTAACAATAGTGGTGGTGAAACAACTGGTACTAGTGGTTCCCAAACTTGATCGGTGTGTGAAACTTGATGTTGATTATGATTTTTCGAAAATGATTCGTTATTCTATTAGGTACTACTATGTACAACTCGGTACTACTATGTTTTATTGCCTTGTTTTATTTATTTTCCATAATGATGGCGTTTGTTTATGAAACAGATTTGTTATGTTTGGTACTACTATGTACAACTGGGTGCTACTATATACAATTATTTGAAATTATTGTATTTTTGAAAATGAAAAAAACAAAAAAAATAACTAATACCAAAACCAAAACTTATGAAACAACAGAACAATGCAGTTTAAACAATATTGTTACATATATATGCATATCATTTCTAAAGTTTCTCAAATTCATATCATATAAATCTTATCTTTCCATTGTTACTTTGTAGGATTGAATCATAATTTTTTCAAAACATCCAATAGTACTAGTTTCTTAAAAATAAGCATATACAAACATAGATAACATACTTTAATTACATAGTATCACTGGTTCTACTTAAAAACAATGTTTTATATTCGAGAACAACGATTAAACTCTATAATCAAAAAAAGTACAACTATGTACATTTTAGTACAACTGAGTACAACTAAACAACTATATGTAAAATTTCATTTATTATTTTATTCATTATTCTCGTTTAACGGCGCCAGATGGATAAATACATTTTTTATTTAATTTGTTATTCCAGAATGACGGCGCCTTTTTTGTTTTATTCCTTTTCTGCATTTTTTATTTTTAATTTCTTATTTAATTCATTTGTAACTCATAAACTAAGTAGTACCCAGTAGTAACTAGTAGTACCTAAAATTTTAGTTTCAAACATAACCCAGAAACGTAGTAGTATCCAGTTGTACCTAGTAATACCAAACAGAAACAAAGTTCTCAATTACCTAAACGTACCGAACAGAAACTAAACAAGATCCAAATAAACATAAACATCACAAAAGATTCAGTCACATGTTCTACTTCTTATGCTTCTTGTTCTTTTCTTGCGTGAAAGGTTCAGTCACATGTTTTGATGGCATTCGCAGCCTCTTCTTAGAACGTACAACACACTTCTTATAAGTCTTTTTCTTTCCACGACTTTTGAAAGGTCCTTTCATATTACCTATTATATCCATTCCTTGAGCTTTTTCAACTCTTAGTTCTTTTCCGGTTTCTTCTCCTTCTTTGCCTGCTACGGTCTCTTCTCCTCCTTTTTCTGTTCTGGTTTCCTCTCTACCTTTTTCTCCTCCGGTTTCTTCTCTATCTTTTTTTTTCCCGGCTTCTTCTCAATCTTTTTTTCCTCCAGTTTTTTCTCCTTCTTTGCCTGCCACGGTCTCTTCTCCTCCTTTTTCTGTTATGCTTTCCTCTCTACCTTTTTTCCTCCAGTTTCTTCTACATCTTTTTTTCCTCCGGTTTCTTCTCCATCTTTTTCTCTTACGGTTTTTTCTCCTCCTTTTTCTGTTCCGGTTTCTTCTCCATCTTTTTCTCCTCCGATATCTGCTCCATCTCTTCTTGTTCATCTTTCTTCTCCTTGATTTTCTTCATATCTCCACACAGGAAATGGACTGTGAAAATCATAACCATGCTGAGACTCCATATCTTGTGATTTATACACACATCTTTCAACAGCCTTCAATCTCATATCCATGACATTTATACCTGTTTAATGTCCTTAAAGCCATTTTCCATTGCTTTAATCATCCTCTTCTCAAGCTCTTTCAAAACACTCAAATTTCCCTGTTGCTGCTCCATATTTCCAGCTCCACCCAGATTTCCCTGTTGCTGCTCCATATTTCTAGCTCCACTCAGATTTCCCTATTGCTGCTGCTCTATATTTTCAGCTTCACTCAGATTTTTTTCAGAAAATCCTCTAGATGCAAGATCTAACTCATACAGATTTTTCCAAAAAATCTTCTTCTGATCTTCATCAAGCCGCTTGTTCCACTCATCAGGAAATGGATCAACAACATTGTCCTTTTCATTTTTCCTCTAATCAATGGTATTAAACTTTTTCTTTCCTCTAATCACCCTCGCTAAAAATAACAAGACAGCTACATGCAACCGATCTCCATCACATTCATCCTCCATTGAAGATAACATCTTTTCCACATCAGAGACTAATATATTTCTATGCCCAAACACCCTATCCACGAAATCATAATTACCACAATTCTTCTCAGAAAATCCAGCTTCATATTCATGGCAATCAAACCCAGTGATGACAGCGTGTTCTCTCATTGAGTATCGTATTGGAATGTCATTCACCACAAACCAACATACCTTCTCCTTATCTGTAGAAGCAGTTCGTAAAATAAGCATCCACATAGCATGCACCTTGTTCTTCCCGCTATGTACCATGTGCCATATGTACTTGAATTGCTTGTTGTATCTAAACCATTTCTTTTCTGAATCTTCAAGCTTCTGTAGTTGTTCCAGCGTACGTTTACAATATCACATCTTGTTTGAAACTTCAAACTCCGCCCATAATCATTGTAACTAAAGAAAAATTTTGGTGCAACAAGTTCGGTGTCCTCCCCCACATCAGTCTATGTTTCCTACAATACAAACACAATTTGCAAACACAAATTGAGTGCCTATTATTACTCAGTTGTACCTAGTAGTACTTGGTTATACTTATTATCATGTGCCTATTATAACGCAGTTGTACATAGTAGTACTCAGTTGTACCTATTATCATTTGCCTATTGTTACGCAATTGAACCTAGTATTACTCGGCTAAACTAAATCAAGATGAACCTAATTGTACCTCAAGGACCTCTGCTGGTGCAGCACCACGAACACCTTGGATAGGAGACGAAGCTGATTCATCTCTTAGATCCTCCATCTCTAATCTTCTAGTAGTACTTCTAGTAGTTCTTCCTCCTATAGTAGTTCCTCCTCTAGTTTTTCCTCCTCTAGTCCTAACCACAAGAACCTGTAACAACAACCCAAAAACAATACATGTTATTACCAAAACAAAAACCAATTTCAACTCGTGTATTCACTCCTAAAGGGTTAGCTAAAATCAATTTCAACTCTTGTGTTCACTCCTAAAATCAATCAAGGAACGAAGAGTACCCAAAAGGATGTCGCCGGAAGGAGAAGAAACCCAAAAGTCGCCGGAAGGAGAAGAAACCCTAAAGTCGCCGGAAGGAGAAGAAGAGTTAGGAAATTCGCCAGAATCGAGAGAGAAGAAAGAGTCGAATTGACACTGAAGATGTCGCCGGAGTCGAGAGAGAAGAAAGAGCGATGTCGCCGGAATCGCTAGGAGAGAAAAAAAAGAATGGAATCAGGATGAGATTTTGGGATTTTTTAATTTTTAGATTTTTTGTTTTTTTAATAAGATGGATAGATCTATTTTTGACCCATTTAACTTGGCTGGGTCGTAAATATCAAAAACTCAAAAATTAGTTGTCTTTCTCACCTTTTCGATTTAAAGAAAATCAAAAAGAAATTAGTTTTTATAAGGGAGACATATTGGAATAGATTTCATCCGTTTAGGACAAATAAGAAATTGATCGAGAAGAAATGGATCAAATTATCTGATAACCCTTTGTTATAAGCTGAAATTACAAATGCTCTCCTCATAAAAGACTTTCTTTTTTATTTTATTTTTAATTCGAAATTGTAGTAAATGACAAAATAACCTGACCAAATTTGATTTATTTACTGATCCAACCACTAATTATCCACCCAAACAACATCCCCACCCGATTCACTAAAAACTCTGAACTTAAAACAAAAATAAAAATCAATCCCTAATTTTTTTCCTCTTTTTCCACGCTTTATTTTTTCTTCTTCCTCGGTTCTTCTTCTTCGTGCGCCTTCTTCTTCCTTCTTTAGTCTCTACCAAATTCTCTTCCTCACCCAAAGATAACCTAGAAACTTTTTCTCCTCCAATGACTGCTTGCATGGACACTTGCCGAATTGTCAAACCCCAGATTTCTCGCGATTCAAACAAATCTCACGATGATGATAAATCAGGTTTCCGTTACATGAATTACTGTCGAGTTTCTTGACCTCCTCCTCCTTCTTTCAATCAAACGAAAACCCTCCACACAATACGTCCTTTGATTGAAGATTCTGAAATCGATGATGTATGGGCCAAAATCAAAGAAGAAGCTAAATCTGACATCGAGAGAAAACCAATCGTTTCTGGGTATTATCATGCTTTTGGACTTTATGAGATTGTGACAAATTTATGAAATTCCACTTACTACTTATAAAGATTTTATTCTATGGAAACCGTCGAGTTAAATCTCAAACTTGCTCATGATTGGCATTATCCATTTTGAATCGTTCTCTTGCTTTTTCAATTTGATTTCATGTCGTTGTAGAAGGAACACGGCGAGACACCGTAATCAAAATTCCATGTATCTAAAAATGGAACTAGAATTACTGGGTACAACTGAGAACATATGTACAACTAGAACTACTGGATAGAACTGAGAACATATGTACAATTAGAACTATTGGGTACAAGTGAACTAACAAAATCAATGATATATAAATTAAAAAAAAAATTAGTTTTAAAATAAATTAATTCTAACACATGGTGCGGCAAAAAAATATTGTATGTTGTGAAAAAATATAAAAGTAATTTTGGATATTTATTTGAATTCGAAAAGAAAAAAAATCATTTTGAAAATGAGATAATAAATAATTTAACTTTGACTTTGGGGAAAAATAATTTAACTTTTCAACTTTGGAGAAAAATAATTTAAATAAAAAAGAAAACCCCAAACGTGGAACATACCCAATCAAAGTAAGCCATGTAAATAAGACTGCGCCGTTATGTGCCACGTTTTAAGACATGTGCGCCGTTATGTAACAGTTAGTTGTCCCAAGTATTTCAGTGTTATAAATATAACACATAGTTATCCTTTTGATGTTTTACTTATTTATGCAGTTATACCATGTTATGAGAAATAAATTTTCAGTTGTCCGGTTCATTTTTGAAATTTGTAACACATTTCCTATGATTCCATACCATCATATTTGCAAAAATATATTTTTCTCAAGTTTTGCTTCATAAGGTATATGACATTAACAAACTCTTCTTAAAAGTGTAAGGTTGTCCTAAGGTGATTGATGGGAGATTCGATATATGATATTCAAGAAATCGTTTTATATTAGGTACATTGTATTTTAGATAAATAAGATAATTGATCTTATGTTTTGACGATTAATTTGCAAAGTAAAATTAATTAATTAATTATTTTTTAATTTAATTATTTACTTATTATTTTATTTTTTAATTATTTGAGTAGTGAAGTAAAAACTAATATTTATCCATAAATATTAGTTTTCCAGGTCTAGTAAACTACTATTTATTGTTGACAAGATATACTTATTGTCTTCTAAAAAAAATACATTATCACATATTCACTTTTATTAGTTATACTAGTTGTTCCAAGTATTCCTCTTCTCTCAGTATTACCAGTATTACCCAGTTGTTCTTTATTTGCAGATTTTGTGAATTCGATTCTGAAGTCTACGATTCACTACGATCCGATTCAACCACTTTATTCCGTTTTATTACCATTGCAATGTCGTAATCAACCCAGAAAACAAGGATACCAACCTAATATGCATTTCAAAAGAATAATTTCTCAAATCCAATTGAAATCCCAAAATTACCTACCCAACATATATATAACAACGAAAATTGGTTCTACATCACAATCCAACACACCGAAACTTCGATTTTGCTAAAATATTGTCCAACGCTCCAGAATTTTGATTTTGTTCAAGCTTCAAATAGAGCTTCAATGGTGAAACACAAAGGAAGAAGACGATGGAAAAAAAGAGATAGATTTTGATTGGTCTAATTTTTAAATTTTTTTATTAGATTTCTTTTAAGTTTAAAAAAAAATTGATTTTTTATTTTTTTCGTTTTTTTTAAATCTTAATAAATATTAGAATAGATTTTTTTGTCTTTTCCCTCTTCATTAAAGATTATGAGGTTATATGAAAATTTTATGTGGTGTTGTGGTTTAGTATTAAGAGAAAGGGTTTTATAAGATTTTGATCCAGAAAAAATGTTTTGTTTAACTTATTTGTTGATTTTTTTAATATTTAATTCTCTTTTAATTAACAAAAAACAATGTTTTGAAAACCGGACCGGTCACCGACTCGATATCTTTATTGGTTGGCTGGTGGGACCGGTTCAACCGGTCCAACCGGTTCATATTTTTAATTATATATATATATATATTAAAACTAATAAAAGTAGATAATGTATATATATATATATATATTAAAACTAATAAAAGTAGATAATATACTAATTTTAAAAAAATTCCTGTATTTTTTTTCTTATATAACTTCGTCTCTTTACCAAAATAAAATTATAAGAAAATAATATATTATAAAATTTCAAATTATAATAATAAAAGATTAAATATGATTTATCATGTAATAATTATCATTACAACATGTACATAACAAGATTTTAATCTATTTTGTATATAAAACATTGTTTTTTGTTTAAAAAATAGAAAATGAAAATAAATTTAAAAGTAAATTAATAGTGATTATAACTTGTAGTTTAAATTTTTTGACTAAAAAACTCAAAATTTTGATTTAAATTTTGTAAACCGGATTTTGGTATAGAACCGGTTTTGATCGGTTTTGCTGGTTTAACTCAAATCCAGATTTTGAATTAACTCGAACCCGACCAAATAACCGATTCTTGGTTGGACCAATCGGTCCAGTTTTCAAAACACTGACAAAAAAGTATAAAATGGTATTTGTGTATAAAATAAGTTTTGTTGGGTTAACTGTTTTTTTACATGCTTTTGACTAAACATTTTTGAATAGGTGTTAATCTAGTAATACATAGATAAATTAGTGCTAATCTGAATTATTTTCTGTAATAAAAATGAATTCTCCAAAAAAAAAAAAACGGATGACAAAACTAACAGTAGCAATAATTAGATGAAATGTAGAACAAGTGGTTGATTTTGGCATTTGATTTTTCGGAATTCAATAAATTCAGTATAAAAATTACTATTATAAAATTTGGTTCGAGTTTAGATTGATAATTTTTAGTTTAGTTTTGAGCATTTGATTTGGTATTTTTCTCTTATCTCTAATTTGAATCACCATGATATGTTCTGTATCACTATGATTTGTTCCGAATCAGCGAGTTCAGTGTAGTAAGTCGGTATATCTACTGCGTTGCTATCTTTGGAATCAATTGTATTGTTTTGAAGTCTCAAATCTCAAGAGAAACATGAAAAGCAAATATATTATAGTGAGTATGGTTCGCATTTGGTCTTTTTCACTAAGCATTTTTGTTAAACTATAGCTTGTGTGAGAATTTGTGTTTTCTGTTTAAATCTTTTTCTTTGGACAAAGTATTTTATACTACAATACATGGACAAAGGAAAAAGAGAATCATATATATATCATTCATCATCATCAATGAAAATAATCCCCCCCCCCCCCCAAAAAATACCTCACCAAAGTTCAAAGAAACTCAATGTAACCTCAAAACATCACACCTGATAAGAGAAACCAAACTCCTACAATCAACAACACCAAAGCAGAAGAAGACAGATACAAAGAAGAAGCTCTTGAAGCAACAATCTGAATAGGGAAATTGCATTGTCCCTGAGATATGTTCTGTGTTGTAACAGTAGCCAAACCTTGGAAGATACAAGCATTCTCATCTTGGTTCTTCACTTGAAAGTACATGTTAAACGCATACGACGCGTTCCCATTCGCATCGAGGTTATTGCAGGAAGAACCATAACCAAGCCCCGTGCAATCAGAGTAAGTGCAGGCGAAATCTATGTTAGCCGCGAGTTTTGTCAAATCTTTAGCTGCTGGATTAAACATACACCACTTGTTTGGTTGATATGTCACGTTTTGTGCACCAATCAAGAACTTGTTCTGTCCTTGACCTGATAGATCTATAGGAAACTTTGGTTGTCCGTCGAATTTAAATATTCCCCAATGGCGTTCAAAGTCTCCTAGTGCTATATTTTTCGCATCTTCATCGAGTAATCCGAACAAGTATACTTCAATGTAGGTTGGTCTCAATGGAGTACCTTTGTTTGTTCCAAGCCTCGGTAAAAGCCCGTTGTAGAATCTGTAAGCATTGCCTGTGAAAAAACCGTTTTCAAAATCAATAAAAACATTTCATGGATGTGAAATTGGATCGAAAGGGCACTGAAAATGTTGGAAATCTAACTGGTATTTGCATGTTTGTTACCCTCAGTTGCCCAACCGACTTCTCCAACGATTATTGGCATATCTCCATGACCAACAGCTTTCAAAGACGACACCAAAGTGTCGAAATTGGCATCGAAAACGTTTGTGTAATCAATACCATTGTCATGTAACAGATGACCGCCATCAAAGAAGGTGTAATTGAGTGGGAAATCATCATTCTCATAGAGACTTAAGAAAGGGTAAATGTTAATCGTGATGGGCGCGTTGTTCTTGCCAAGAAAATCAACAATCTGAGTCATCTGACCGATGATATCAGGACGGAATCTTCCTACAGATGGCACACGGTTGCTTGCTGGTGAATCGTAGACATCCGCGTTTAAAGGGACTGTTGCTTTGACGCCATTTCCTACTCCGGCTTCATTTAAAGCATTTTGAATGTTTTGAAGTGCAGGGAATGTGAGGTTTATAAATGATCCGTTGTATGATTTAAAAAATGGCTCATTCCCAACAGCTACATACCTGAAACACATCCACAAGAGAGCAAGATTAGCTTCACTGAGACATATAAACACAACTTGTCTGAACATGTTTCACAATCAGACAACAAAGCTGAAATCCCTAAACAACCAATGTTTAGCCATACATATATGAACATTTTGCTTCTGTAATAAATAAACACAACTCAACATGTTGTGCAATTGACAACAATCTCAAGATACATACCATTGGCTTTTTATAACAAAACAATCAAAAGGGTTTATGAGCTTTGAAGAAACAAATACATAGAATGCTTAGAACCAATCTGTAACAACAATCAAATCGACAAAAGAAGAGAGAGGGCATTAGAACTCACGTGATATTGACACCACCATTATAGTTATAACGAGTGACATTCTTACGAACCCAATCCTTAGCTCGATCATAACTTCCCATAACCTTAAGCTGATCATTGGGAATAGCAACCATCACTTCAAGACCAGAACCAGCAAGTGCACTCATGGTTGTCTCATCCGCATCAAAAAGCTTAACCTTGTTAATGTTATTGTCCTTAAGCATCTGAACAACTGTCTTTGGAGGCAGCTTATGTGTAGCCATTGTTCCCCAATTCACTCCCAACCCATTTACCATTATACCCATAGAATCAATCAGGATTACAAATCCAACGAAAAGAGCCAACAAATTCACCATTCCTGAGAAAATAAGCTTTACGAGTCATTAACCCAAAAAACAGAGCATTTGCAAAAATTTAACTTTAACCCCAGAAATTGAATCAAGGAAAGGGCTTTACGAGTGATTAACCCAAATCCAAAAACAGAACGTTTACAAAATCTAACTTAAACCCAGAAATCGAATCATACATATCAATCTCTTAAGCATTATCTGGAAATGCAGTAAATCAAGCACGAAGATACGATTAATCGAAACCTTAGAACAGAGAAAAGAAGAAAAGCTTCAAAACCTGCAAGTGTTGTTGTTGCCAGAGACGACGGCGAGTGAGAATCGTGTCCTTGGTTTTAGGTGGCTTGAAGAGATTGAGAGTTTTGTAAGGACCGTTATTATTATTATTAACCTTGAAGATATGAAAACAGAAGAAACGCGTACAGAGAGAAGACGAAACGCGTACAGAGAGAAGACGAAATCTAAGTTTGTCCGAGTCTTCTTATGCATTAGTTTTGAGTTTAATTGGTGTTGAATGTAATGTTTGAGAACCTTTTTTTTTTCAATAGAACAAGTCAGTTTAGTATCTGCTCTCTGATTTATTACAAGTGGTATCAGAGCTTGTAATCCAACCTGTTACAAGTTCAAGTGTGAGAGAGAGAGAAAACAGAGTGCAAGAGAGAAAGAGCAGAAAATGGGTGATCGTGATTCATTGCTAAGCATTCCGAAATTCGATGGTGATTACGAGCATTGGGCAATGCTCATGGAGAATTTGTTACGATCAAAAGAATGGTGGGATCTCATTGAGACGGGTGTCTCAGAGCCGGAGAGGAACGTGATCTTAACCGGACCGCAACGTACGGAGCTTGCGGAGATGAAGCTGAAGGATCTTAAGGTGAAAAACTATCTCTTTGCTTCGATTGATAAGACGATCTTGAAGACGATTGCGAAGAAGGATAGTTCGAGAGATATTTGGGAGTCCATGAGGACAAAGTACCAAAGAAACACAAGAGTTCAAAGTGCACATTTGCAGCGATTGCGGAGAAACTTTGAAGTGCTCGAAATGAAGAATAGAGACACAATTACGGAGTACTTCTCTAGAGTCATGGTGGTGGATAATGATATGCGGAATCTTGGTGAGGAGATGCCGGATGCCAAGGTGGTTGAAAAGATTCTCCGTACGTTGGTGGAGAAGTTCACGTACGTAGTATGTGCTATCGAAGAAGCAAATGATATCAAGACGTTGACTGTTGATGGCCTACAAAGTTCGTTGCTAGTACATGAGTCAAATTGGTGTTGAGTCCAGAGAGAAGACGAAATCTAAGTTTGTCCGAGTCTTAAGTTGAGTCCGAGCCTTATGCATCAGTTTTGAGTTTAATTGGTGTTGAATAAGTCGTTGCTTAATTATAGGAAGCACGTTAGTCGTAGTTGAGTTGTGGAGTCGGTTTCTATTTTTTTTTCTATTTAAGCAAGTGGAGTATGTAATGTTTGAGAACCTTTTTTTTTTTCCAATAGAACAAGTCAGAAGTATTTCTTTCCTAGTTGTACTGATCGTTTTTTTTTTGTCTAGACAGAATGAAAAAAAAAATCGAAAAGTTTGGTTCGGTTTCATTATGTTTGGTATAAAGTTGCATGCCTAATAATAACTAATAAACAACCTTATTTATTAAAGACATAAACAACTTCAAATAGAAAATAATCAAATGAAAAGATGAATCATAATCTTATATAATATAGTAAGGTTTTTTTAGTTGAAGTTATTAGAGGCTGCCATGTGTCATCTATTTATTTGTTATGTGTCTTTTTAATTTATTTATTAAAGAAAAAATGAAAATTATAAGTCTTTTTCTCTTTCTAATAACTTAGAAAATTAATTTCAACAATTTAGTAGCAAATTCTAATGTTAATTAATTCTAATAAGTTATAATATATATTAGATATTGTCTTTTTTTTTGATACTAACAAAAGAATATGGTTCCAAATTATAAAATTTTAATGGTTTGGAAAATAGATATTTTATTTATTGAACCCAACAATATACTATATTAAAAATCTAAGATTTTAAAGTTTTTCTAAACTTAATAACAAATTAGTGCAATTAAAACTTTTGTGAATTGAGAAAAATTCTTTTTATTTTTATTATTCTTTCCATCATGTAATCATGATGACAAAAAAAAGATTCACTTCACCAATGAATCAATGTGAAAGATAAAAATCACAACAAAAAAATCAAAAGAAAAACAAGAATACAATCAAGCAATAATTTTTTTTTATTTTACGATTCAAAGTTCTAACAAAATAAACATAGAGACGCATTTCAACATTTTTGCTGAGATGATGCAGATCAATAAATTTCTTTACAAACGTGTTTGATGCAAGAAAAAAGACCAAACATATTTTTTAACTTTACTTTACATTTGTATTATCTTACATAATATATGTCTTCTACAAGTTTATGTCAATTCATATACAACTTTTATTAATAAACGATATTTTTACATATAACATTGTATCAAGAATTTGTTACAAATATTTAGTCTTCGAACCTAAATAATTATTTACTATAAACACTAAATGACTTTAATATTAAATTTACAAATAATCAATAAGCTAAAAACTATTATATATTTTATCATGTTAATTTTTAAATCAACGCAAAGCGTGGACAATCCCTAGTATCATATATGTGAAGATACTTGCAAAGTTAACAAAAAGGAAATAACATAGGCAAAGAATGCATCTAATTTGTTCTATTTTTAAGGCCTAATGTTGAAATGTATTAAAATACATATCTCTATAATATTAAAAGAGCCGTACATTTAGGAGAATGTCTAAAATTGATTCCAATATTACTCAAATTGCCATTGCCTTATAACTAAATTGATTAAATTGAAATGAGTAATTTTGAACTAATGCAATGGCAATTTCCGTAATTTTGAGTACAATTTTGGCTATTTTTTAAACTGGATCCGACTGCAAAAGGCGCGGATCCTGCACGATCCGACCCGGTTACGAATTAATTGCATTTTTCGTTTTTATTTTTGTGGCACATTAATGACATTTTCGTTATTTTAGGAAAGTTTTGTAAAATCAGCATTAATTCATAAATATTTTACCAATCAAATTTTTTTAAAAATATTTAATATCCTTTTATATCAAAATATAATCAATTTTAAGAATTAGATCCCCATTCATCTTTGCTTGATGATAGTTTTATATACAAATTAAATAATAAGATAATTTATATGATAAAAAAACATAGATTTTTTTCTGCATATGTTATGATTTGAATTTTTCAAAAAGAGAAAAAATAATGTGCCCTGATTCGAATTAAAATAGAAGTACGTTTAGGAAAATATCCAAAATCGATTCAAATATTACTCAAATTGCCATTGTCTTATAACTAAATTGATTAAATTGAAAAGGATAATTTTGGACATATGCGATGGCAATTTGAGTAATTTTGAGATTAATTTCGGACATTCTCTTAAATGGATCCAACAAAAACCCGCGGATCCTCTCAGACCCGGTTCGTGACCCGCAAATTTCATTAATGACATTTACGTAATTATTGAAAACGCTTAATGGATCGCTTAATTGTATGTTTATTGGTTGGGCTGATTAAAGCCCAAACGGAATTTGATGAGCGGGGAAACGAAAATAATGCATGTTTAAATGTAGGAAATATTTATCAAATCAAAATGTTATTGTTGTTTCCTAAATATAACGTAACAATCTAACAATTAACGTAATTTCCCATAATAACGAAAATTATGCATTAATCCTACAGCTTGCATAGAAAGTCAACGTAAATGATGGAAATATATTTTAATAAATTAAATATAATATATGCACAATATCTTAACGAAAAAGATATTCATTTCTAACCTAAAATATCTCTTGCCTAAATGTGCTTATAAATAAAACTTGATGAAAGTGAAAAGAATAACACTACTCATATTATTTTTGGTCGATAGCCTTTTCTTCTAGGTTTATGCCTTTTGTTTAATGTTTTTTTTTTTGCGTTTACATGTCGCAAGTTATATAATATTTGTTCTAAATTTCGGAATGCTAACTAGATGTGTTTTATCATACAGTGTGCTCGGATTGTCAAAAGTCTTGGAGATTCTACAAATTTAGTGGTACGTAATCTACCAATTTTTTATCCTAATCTCACATATTATTCCTTTTAGTGATGTTTTTCTTAATTCTAGATCAATGACTTCTCTCTATGATAACGACAATGTCCATCCATATACATATGACATTCCGGTGAAGGTAGATAATGATATTTCTTTTTTATTTAAATGATTTTATTTACTTTTATATTATCTTATATCAATTTTGTTTCAGGAAGTCACACTCATATCATCACTTTATGAAAAATAGTCAGATCCAACTAATTATGCAAATGGAAGATTATACAACAAATTATTTTATTGGCGTCTACCCACTGAGATTGTACGTTTTAGAATTATAGATTTGCACATTTTAATTTTACCATTTATTCAAATTTATGTCGACGCTCGAGAATATTATTTTATGATCTTATTTTGATGATCTAATATTATATGATTGCAGCGATCAAGTCTCACTGAATCAGTTAAGCCGAACGAGTGTAATCAAACGAATTCGATCAAGTACCTAAATAAGTGTGAAATCAATGATGATTCAAATACCGCGGCTAAAGAATAAAGGATGACTTACAACGGATAAAGAAGTGTTGCAAACCTATTTTCTTCGTTTCCCTAGAATAAACATGTTTCCGAGTTTATGTTGTCGTATTTTGTATCAACATTTTCCAATATTTTTAATCAATAATAATTATAAGTCTTCTTTTTTATTTTCTAGAATAAAACAAACTTTTTTTTTTTTTTTTGGTCACACTAACACAAAATTTCTATTACCTTTTTTTAAGTAATTGCTTCAAATTTTAAAACATTGAAAAAATTAAAAACATTGCTTAATTTGCAAAAGAAATCCAAATTAAATTTCTAATTCCTAAGAGAAGTCCGTTTTAGCATAATTTCATAACTAATACTAGGATTTAACCCGTGGTACACCACGGGTCTATGTTTTTTTCGAAATTATTATATCTATTTTATTTTAATGTTTGTATTGTTAGAATATCATAGTGGTTACTTTATTTTAACGTTTGTATTGTTTGTATTTTATCTTTGTTTTAATTGGTTTGAACCTATGACTTTAGTATAGACTACGATTCATTTTTGTATATATCAGTTTCTTCTATGAGAATATAAGTGCTATGACGTAGTTCTACAGAATAGCGGATTATTCAGAATATCAAATATATAAAAGACAATGAGATAATTCTTGTTTGATAAGTTAAACGCACATCATAGTAATACAAATATACCAGACCTAAACAAAATACCAACAACTGATAACTTAACATACTTAACAAAAAAGACATTAAACCACATAACAAACTTCATAAACATCAAAATCCTTTCCCATTGCCCAAATAACGACCACTGGATTCCTCTTCGTTTTCTTCATAATTTCTTAATCATCTTCCCCACTTGATAGCTCAATTACTTCTGGGCTCAGCCTTGTAAAAAAAAAAAATAGAATATCAACTTTAAAACTTCACAGACATTAGGACAAAAAGTCATGTTTCTTATACAATATTTTATATTTTAACATTCATCTATTTTATTTAAACAAAGGTAAATTTTTAAAATTCAGCCTGGTTTAAGAAAGGTAAGCATTTGTCTTACCCGTATTTAAATTCTCGAACATCATCCATATCATAATTAATAAGCACCTTACTGCAGTCACCATAGGGATGCACATTGATGTGCCCTGTATATAAGAGAAAAAAATAGATTGAGGTCATTTTATTACACAGAATTGTAATATGATAAAAAGTAAAGAGAAAGACATATAAGTAAAAAGAATAGCCTACGGATTAGGCTTCTCGAGCTTCACTTTTACTGCCCGTGCCTTTTCGATGCTCAGTTTCTTTTCCCCAAAGTTCGCGCTCGCATTATCCTTTTCCATGTTTTCGAAGAAATCTTCAACGTCAATGGAATCAAGACAGAGTTTCTTGGTCGTGGATGAGTGCTCAAAGAGATCGTCCTTCAGCTCCACACCACGCTTAGAAGACGGTGTTGTAGATAGTTCAAAATCCAGGCTTTGTGTCAAGCTTACAGAACCCTATAAGAATATAAAAACATTTGTCAACAAAGCGTTAAGAGAACAATAGGGCACCAAAATCTAAAGAATAAAAACATTAACACACCTCTTCACCTAAGACAATTGAAGAAGGATTAACATTGTTTTCAGACAATTCTAGAGAATGTTCCTCTTTCAAACAACATTGTTTAGACAGAACTTTAGACACTTTATAAGTGTCCAAGCCATCCCACAAGTTGTCCTTCTCAACACTCACAACAAACTGGAAAGTTTTGCCCACCAAGTGTTTAAGTGGCTCAGGATCAGCCTCTGGATCCTCAATCTGGATTATAAAAAACGTTAAGAAATAGAGACATGGCAACCGAGCACAACCACGGATTGAGAAGGAAAAATAATATCTCATCCAAGGATCCACCAAGAGTTTCAGATGCACTTAGCATTACAATCTCAGTCGCCATGCTATCAAATAGCATACACTTGGTTTTAGCTGAACTATCCATGACTTTGACATGCAGCTTGTACCTATTGTTTAATAAGATGTTAGTACAAAGTAAGGAAAATTACACATATCAAGAATAAAAGTAAACATATCCGCGACTAAAATTATGCTCACCTTGCTTGTACATTTGTCACCGTAGTTTTGCAACTATCACACCAAAACTTAGGATTTGGAGACTTCGGTACAATAGCAGGAGTATTCATTTGATAGAGCAAATGAGTGACCTTTTTGTTACACCTTTTGCAACTAAAGTAGTACCACGACCAATCCGTATCAATGGCATAAATTATTCACATGATGGTTGCTTTTCCACACTTGAGACAATGCAATGATAAATAATTAAATTTCGATAAGCTATGATTATATATAGACATCTCATGTTTCCATTTATAATGATTGACTAACCTCAAAGGACTGGAGAAGCTCGGCAATTGTTTTACACGAATACTCTAGGAATAGGTCCTCCGTAGATTACAAGAATTGTCTCTTAGGTTTGCTTTCACGGAAAACAATACTCAGACCGTCATCAGGGAGCCTGTATTACATGTAACAATCCTTGTTCACTTTTAAAAAACTCATCACTAAATAAAACGCTATCAAAAACTTAAAAGCTTACATGTTGATGAAGGCATCAACCTCTGGTAAGGGAGGATTTACATGACATTGAGTAGCATCAAAAGAGTTTGACACACTGATAACATCTGTGGAAAGATAAGGAATCGGTGAGGAGATATAAAATAATAATCCGTAGCTTTGTACACATATGGTGATGCTTTTAAAGAATTTAAATGCTATCAAGATTTACCTTTGTAAGACCTAATTTTATAGAACCTCAGCAAACACACAATTGCACGGACACCAGAATCCTCACACGACTTGACAACATGTTCTGCAAACTTGCCCCATAAAGTACAGGGAAGTCTCACATTACTGTAAAGCCATATGTGTAGAATATTATTAGAATCAAATAATAAGAGAGGCAGCCAAAACTTAAACACAACGAACTTCAAAGTCATTACCTCTCATCCCTTAACTCGAAGTCCACCTTTTTGGTCGTTTTGCCTTGCACCTCAATGTTTTCCAAATCCCCAATATTGACTATTTGACCAAGGACATCTAACAAAAGAGAATAAGGATTAATCAGTCCCACAAGTTAATTACCAATAGAATATAGTTTTAAAAAATGACTCACATATATTAAGAACTAACCTTGGAGAACACTGGAGTTAACACTCACATTCAAAATTGAACTGAAAGGAGCCAAGGACATAAACATTGAATCAGACACATTGTCACTGCGTCTGACCATTGTCCCGTTGATAAAATTAAGTTTGTAAATATGAGATGTTGGTCGGAATTGTCCACTTGATTGGGTGAGACTGAAAGTCTCGATGAACCTCCATTCATTTTGTGCAATTTGGTTAGCATAACGCAGAACCAAATCCTTCTTAACAGATGCATGAATCTTGGCTCCCTGTAAAATAAATATTAGTTTATGTCATTTGAAATAAACTGCTTGAAATAAGAGGTAATATCGAGAAGAATGAAATCTTACTGTTTGATCGGCTAGGATTAACTCCAAAGTTTCACCAGACTTGGCAGTGTACTGGCACCAAGAGTGGAGTACTTTGACTTGAATCTTCCATTGAGTCTTGTAGGGTTTGAGCTCTCGGATCAAAGCACAAGTAGCCATTGGTTTGAAAGAAAAACTTTTTGCAGTTTGTATGCTTGTGGAATGAATTGAGGCGAGGTTTCTAATCGTGAGTAGGGATATGATCTATATATAAGGTATATATCATAGGGTTTTCGTAAGCCAAAATAGAGGCTCGATTCATTGAATCCAATCTTGTTTAGAAAGGATTTGAATTAGAATAAGGAATCGTAATATTCTTAAAAACTGAAAGTATGATAGGTAGATTAAACCTTGTTTCCATAGAATAGGATTATACAATATTTTCGATTTAGGAAGAGAGAAGAAGCTTTTAAGACCCATAATTTAGGAAGACGGATGAATATTTTCAATCATCTTTAAGCTTTTAAGACCCGTGATTTAGGAGGAAGGAAGAATATTTTAGATTTAGGATATGGAAGAAGCTTTTAAGACTCGTATATCATACATTGTTTCATCTTTATTGTCAATTTAATTTGTTTCCAAAGAGTGAAATCGAAGATTGAGTAATTTTCTTGTCGAGCAAGAATCCAAGATTGAGTAATCACGGGTAGTTAGGTTGTTCTGATTGTGTCCGCAAATAAGGTAAGTATAAAATAATAAGTAGCTGTTTGGTTTAATTTCTGTTTGGTTGGGACTAATTCTTAGCTCCTAAACTGTTTTCTTTAAACCATATGCAGATTAAGCTAAATCTCAATATTGAGTGCTTGTTTGGTTTTATTAGTTTTACTTATTTGCCATTAATGAGATCAAAATATACTCTATGTTTCAATGGCAATTGATGTAAAATTAGATGACTGCGTAAGGGTAATTTTTGATTGGCAATATCCTAGATTAGGAGTGTTTGGAAACAAACTTAAAAGGCTGCAAAAATAATAATATAGATTCCCATAAAATCTAGATCATTTTTTATACATAGATATAAGCATTCAAATTGTCAACTAATAAAATTAAAAAATCTAGAGTAATTCAAAGACTATAAAATATATATAATGGATCAGTTATACAAGTAGCTAAAGAATATGAATTAGATTAGTTCATTATGAAAGAGTCCAATAATAATTCGTCCAAGAGTGTAGTATAAAATATATATTTGTTTATTTGTGTGATCTTATAATGATTTTATATGAGTACAGACATTAGTGTAATCTTTTTGTATTTGAGTTGTGTATCTTATAGTTATTGACTTATTCATATTCGAATATGCGAATCTAATATTATAAAGATTTCAACGATCTTTTAGTTATTATAAACGGTGTGAATAATTATTGTTTTACAAAATTATAACTGATTTCCGTATTTGTCTAATTAAAAGATAATCATCATTAATTGTTATTTTTTTCAATGTATTTTACATTCCGAATATACGATCGTATTTTCAACAGTTTACCTTATTTATTCATTCACAATATCTTTGTGAATATTTAGTTAGATACTTTTTTAGGGAAAAAAACTTATATGACTCAGAAATATATTTTTATTACTAGAATGTATCCAAAAATTTGAGGATTATATGAGTTTTTTTAATACCCAAAATAGTCCTTTTGCTTTTGTTAGGAAAAAAAAATTTCAAAAATCCAAAAAAGAAACTGCCACTCCGAATTTACGAAACCAGCGTTGTGACAGACTTGTTTTTATAACCGCAGATTTATTTTAGCGACAAACTTATTTTTGTAAGGACAGATTTACTTCGGCAGACTTATTTGTACGACAGACTTATTTGTATATGTGATGACAGATTTATGTTTCGTACGACATATTTAAAATCTATGGCAGACTTATTGTTTTCTGACAGACTTATTGTATGATGACACCACATATTTAACAACTTGTAACAGACTTTTACGTGACCGGCGTAATTTTTTTTTGTTTTCCCACAAATTTGTTAAGTGCGACTCCACAGACTTATTATATGTACGAAAAATCTGTCAAGTTATAACAGATTTGTTGAAGTAAAATTTGCTTACTAGTGTAACCTATAGTGATAGCAGATTTACTTACGGTTATAACAGATTTATTTTTTGTTTCAATTTTGACAGACTTATTTTACATAATGGCAGATTTGTTTGTTACAAGAATAACTGAGAGAATTATTTTCACAGATTTCCTTTAGTGACAAACTTATATTTTTATGGCAGACTTATTTAAAATTAAAACGATTTTGTATTAAAAAAAGGAATAATTTACGCCTAAATCCACTCCCTTTTATGCCTAGGGTTTCGGCCACCTCCATAACTGTTTTGATCGAGTTTTTTCAACTGTATCATCATCAACATCAGCTCTTAGCCTAATTTTTTTTTTTTGGTTTCCTTTGTTCCTATCTCCTCTGATACCAAGTTGTTACGGATTAAAGACTCAAACTTTGTAAACAACTTCCTTTGATAATAAAAGCAAACACTTTGTCTCTTAACACTCCAAAATCAGTACACAAAAGCAAGAACAAGGGATATTAAGGAGTCCCCAACTCTCCTATCTCTCTCTCACAAAAAGATGCTACACAATGCATAAAAGATAAGGGTTTTAACATCCCCCTTTATATAACCAAACCCTTCACTACCAAACAACAAAACCTTGCAAAACCCTTCTTGGCTTGTCCCTTTACGCTTGTCCCTTTTACTGCTTATTACTGCTTGTTACTGCATGCTTGTTTCTTTTACCTCTTTTGCCGTATTGGTAGAGTATAGGTGGTCTCATCTCCATCGCTCTCTGCATCATCAATGGGTGAAAGTGAGACATCCCTCTGAAACACTCAACACAAGAGATTGAGTTCTTCAACCAATAAGAATGAAACAATGGAGGTACAGAAACAATTAAATTATGAACCCATAGCTACTGAAACTCAATCTATACATGAATATGAGTCTAGAAATCGAGTAACAAATAAAATCAAACTCCAAATTTCTGATTCGAGCCTAAACCGAGACCGAACGATGAACATTGGAGGTAAATGCGATAATGGAAACATCTCTTCAAGCATTACCTCAAATTTCATAAGAACAACAATGAGCAAGACTACAAGATTGTGAGAGAGAGTGTACCATCTCCTTGAATCAAGTAAGAGGATCACAATATCAGAGCAGGTGAAATATACCATCTCCTCAACTCCTTCATCGGCGCAATAGAATTGTTTATCTGGCTCTCTTAATCATTGAAGTTGTCCACTCTCAGAATGCCGTCTCCACATCGATTGAAGGCGGCCGAAACAATGGGTGCCCATAAAACCGGCGACTTCGGTGACGAGAACGGATAATGCGAAGGTAGGTGCGAAGCGAGCAGCGAGAAGGATCGGAGGAAACGGGATTGGAGGAGGGAGATCGGTAGAAGAAGATGAAGATAAAACCCACAAAGACAGTGTTAAAGCGAATCAACGATTTACGTAATTGAACTCAAAACTCAATATCGAATTAATGTTCGTGAGAAACACAAATCCGGATTACACTGGCTCTCGAGATGAGAGAAACCCAGCAAGAAATTACAGAGAAAAAAACAAAGTTGTTACAGAAATTGATAGATGATAAAAGAGAAGTCTGCTCCAACGTTCATCTTTAGGCTGCTCTAACGGAAAGATTCCTTCATCCCTCAGATGACTCCACGTGTCTGCATCTCCTTCTCTTCCTTATTCACTTATTCTGCTCACGTGCAACCTCACGTGATCTTCTTCTTCCCCAATTCTTGTAACAAATCTCCCCCAAATGCGAAACCTTGACCTCAAGGTTGAAATGTCGGAAAGCGCTTCTGGAGATCGAACAAGAATTCCCAAGTGGCATCTTCACGAGGCTCGTTTTTCCATTGAACCAAAACTCGAGTTACTGCCCTGTTATGACGCTTGACCGTCTGTCGCTCCAGAATGAATTCTGGTTCTCTGGCATTAATGACCGGAGCAGTCGACGGTAATTGCGTAGCCGTAGGCACATTCCCAATCATCACTTTAAGTTGAGACACATGAAACACAGGATGGACTTGAGAATTAGCCGGTAAATCGAGGCGATAGGCCACTGCCCCACACTTATCAATAATTTTATAAGGACCAAAAAACCGGGGAGATAACTTCTGATTTGAGCGAACCACCACCGAGTGTTGCCGATAAGGTTGCAGTTTGACATAAACAAAATCACCAATATTGAACTCACGCTCCGAACGGTGTTGATCCGCAAAGTGTTTCATGCGATGTTGAGCTCGCATTAACTGGAATTTGAGAAGCATGATCATATTCTCCCGATCCTGGAGGGATTGAGCCACTGCGGCAACCTTGGACTCTCCTGGTAAATAAGGAAGATGGATGGGGGGAGGGCGTCCGTACACAGCCTCAAATGGTGTGAGCTGCGTAGCTGAGTGAAAGTTGGTATTATACCAGTACTCTGCCAATGAAAGCCACTGACTCCAGACGTGTGGCTGGAGACTACACATACAGCGCAAGTACGTCTCCAAGCAGCGATTAACCACCTCGGTTTGTCCATCACTCTGCAGGTGGTAGGCACTAGACATGTTGAGAGAGACCCCTTGTAACCGGAAGAGTTCTTGCCAGAAGGACCCCGTAAAGATTTTATCACGGTCACTAACAATTGATGCCGGACATCCGTGGAGTTTGTAGACGTTGTCAAAGAATGCACGAGCCACTGTCACCGCGCTGAAAGGATGAGAAAGAGCAATAAAGTGAGCAGCCTTACTCAATCTATCCACCACAACGAGGATGACCTCTTTACCCGAAGACATAGGCAAGGCCTCAATGAAGTCCATAGATAGGTCACTCCAAATGGAATCTGGTATCGGTAAAGGTTGCAGAAGACCAGGAGAGGCAGATGCATCATATTTGCACTGCTGACAAACGTGACAACTCCGGATAAATGTTTGAATATCTTTAAGCATTCCCTTCCAATAAAACAGCCCTTTTACTCGTTGATTAGTGACCTCACGACCAGAATGACCTCCCATACCAGAACCATGTAGCCATTGTAAGATTGTGTCTTTGATGGTGGATACTTGAGGCACCACAATTTTCCCTTTTCTGCGTAATACACCATTATTCCAAGAAAAATGCACTTTAGATGAAGGATCATCTTGTAACTCTAGAATCACCTTCTGTAATTCCAAATCAGCCTTGTAACCATCTTGAATATCCTGTAACAAATCACACTCCACCACAGACAAGGCCATATGCAAGATCTCAGCCCCATCCATACGAGATAAAGCGTCTGCAGCAACATTCTCTTTGCCTTGCCGGTACTGAATCTCGTAATCAAATTCTAACAGTTTAGGAAGCCATTGTTGCTGGATAGGGGTGTTAAGGCGTTGCTCCAAAAGATATTTAAGGCTCTTTTGATCAGTCTTGATGATGAAGTGAGAAGTCAGCAAGTAATGTCGCCATTTCCTAACAGCAAAAATGACAGCAAGCAACTCCTTTTCATAGATAGAGAGGAGCAATTGCGTACCCTTGAGCTGACGGCTGATGTATGCTAAAGGATGACCTTCTTGCATCAGAACAGCTCCAATTCCCTGGCCACTAGCATCTGTTTCAACTACAAAAGGTTTGTCAAAGAAGGGCAGGGCCAAAACAGGGGCGTTGCAGAGGGCTGATTTCAGTTGAACAAAAGCAGTTTGTGCTTCCTCTGACCACTGAAAGGCATCTTTTCTTGTTAATGCGTGAAGAGGATGAGCAATGGTACCAAAGTGGCGGACAAAACGTCTGTAATAACCGGCTAAGCCCAAGAATCCTCGTAACTATTTCAATGTTGTCGGTTGTGGCCATTCGTCCACTGCTTTGATCTTAGCCGGGTCAGTTGCTACCCCATCCGCACTGATAAAGTGACCCAAGTACTCAACCCTAGCCACCAAGAAGTCACACTTGCTTGCCTTAGCATAGAGCTTGTGAGTGCGCATTAAACCAAACACGCATTGGAGATGTTGGAGATGCTCTTCCAAGGTGTGACTGTAAATCAATATGTCATCGAAGAAAATCAATACAAACTTCCTCAGAAAGGGTTTAAAGACAGCATTCATGAGGCTCTGAAATGTGGCCGGAGCATTTGTGAGGCCAAAGGGCATCACTAGATATTCATAATGTCCACTATGAGTTTTAAAAGCAGTCTTATGTATATCAGCATCCTCCATCCTCACTTGGTGATAGCCAGCCCTCAAGTCAATCTTGGAGTATATTTTAGATCCTCCCAATTCATCCAACAAATCTTCAATCAAGGGAATAGGGAACCTGTCTTTCACTGTCAAGCCATTCAGCTCCCTGTAGTCTACACATAATCGCCATGTTCCATCTTTCTTCTTAACCAAGACTACTGGTGATGCATAAGGGCTGGAACTGGGTTGAATAATCCCTCCGGCAAGCATCTCCTCTACGATCTTATCAATTTCATTCTTCTGGTGGATTGCGTAGCGGTAAGAACGTTGGTTTACCGGATTTGCTCCTTCGCGCAATATAATCCTATGGTTGTGGTGTGACCGGAAAGGGGGCAATTTTGTAGGAATGGCAAAAACATCAGAAAACTCATCCAGTAGAGGGTCCACTTCCTTGTGACCAGTAAGCTCCTGTTCCGCCTTCAACGCAAAGATTGCACTTAACTCCACTTCCTCAACTTCACTACATTCCCCTGTTTTATTTTCCTTGGGATCCTCTTCCACTGCCTGGACATAAAGCAGTGACAGTTGAATACCATCATCCATCTTCTTAAGAAATTTTTGTGCCTTAGCTTCTCTTATAGAACCTTGCTTTACGCCATGTAACAAAATCTTTTTGCCCTTGTAGTGAAAGCTCATTTCCAGTTTTTTGTAGTCAGAGACAATAGGTCCAAGTGTCTCAAGCCATTGCACTCCCAAAACAATATCACAACCCTTTAAGGGAATTAACATCACGTCGGTTTCAAAAGAAGTATGTTGAAAGTCCCAACCAAACTTATCAATTTTGCCTTTTATCTCCAAGTTCCTACCATCAGCAACCCTCACCTTAGCAGTACCTGTCGGTTGTATGCTGCATCCGAGCTTAGCCACTACTTCAGGATCAATGAAATTGTGGGTTGAACCGGAGTCTATCAACACAAACAGAGGTCTCTTATTGTGCATACCCTTAATCCGTAGTGTAGTGTAATCTGAGATGCCAGCCACTGCATTCAAAGAGATTTTGGGTAACTCCTTAGTAGCTTCCTCTCGTGACACAACAACAGTCTCCTCTTCATTACTTCCAAACTCATCATCCATTTCGATACTAAAGAGTTGAGTCTTCTAATGTTTCAAGGCATAATGTTCTGGAGTGAACTTCTCGTCACAAAAGTAACATAACCCCTTGGCCCTCCTATCACTCAATTCAGATTGAGAGAGTTTATTAACTGATTTCCCTCCCATTAGATTGCTTCTAGGGTTACTCTCCTTACTCCCTGTCAACTGTACCCTATTAACACTCCTGGAAACAGCAGCACTAACCACTCCTACCTGTTGAGGATGTACTTTTTCATACAACCGACCATACGTCAAACAATCCTTGATAGTCATAGGTTTGAACATACGGATGTGCATTTGTGTATCCAATCGCAAACCAGCTAGATACGCACTCACCAAATATTCCTCGGGCAGATTTAAGCGTACCTTGATTAACTCAAATTGCTCATGATAAGAGACTATACCATTTGTTTCTTGAAGCTGTTTCAATTCGGCTATTGGATCCTCCAACACATCTTCAAATCGTTCTTTCACCATAGCCTTGTAAGTCTCCCAATCCTACAAACATGCTCTTCCCACAGCCAATTGCATCAAGGATTGATGCCAAGTAGAAGCATGTCCTTCAAAATGAACCGTCGCAATCTTCGCCTTCTTATCACTAGGCGTACGATCAATATCAAAAAACTCCTCGGCCTTGAAGATCCACTCCTTCACCTTATCACCATCAAACCGTGGGAAATCAATCTTACCCAACCTTGTCAAACCCCCATATGCAAAGTTATCTGATCTGGCCTCCGACCCCATTTCTGGATATCTGTTTTGTTTCCCCAACGAATCCAACATAATCGGAGATTCCCGACTATGTATCACCTTACTTCCCGATCCTTCTGAAATTCCGGCAAACCGTTGCAACACCTCCGTAATAGTCCTCTCCAAACGACCCGTTTGTTCCGTAAAATTTCTCTCCAACTTTTCATCTTGGTTCGCCACGTTTTCCCTCAACCAACGTTTCTGATCTGCGACAAGATCTTCCAACGCCGTCATGCGAGTACTGATAATCTCCTCCGATTCCTGTACGGTCACCAATTTGTTACCCTGCGTTCTCGTTTCCACCATAATTTCTGACTCCGAGGATCGTCCAAGCTCTGATACCTTTGTTAAAGCGAATCAACGATTTACGTAATTGAACTCAAAACTCAATATCGAATTAATGTTCGTGAGAAACACAAATCCGGATTACACTGGCTCTCGAGATGAGAGAAACCCAGCAAGAAATTACAGAGAAAAAAACAAAGTTGTTACAGAAATTGATAGATGATAAAAGAGAAGTCTGCTCCAACGTTCATCTTTAGGCTGCTCTAACGGAAAGATTCCTTCATCCCTCAGATGACTCCACGTGTCTGCATCTCCTTCTCTTTCTTATTCACTTATTCTGCTCACGTGCAACCTCACGTGATCTTCTTCTTCCCCAATTCTTGTAACAGACAGGTGAACAAAAGGCGAGTTTGGTGACGGGGGATTGTCACCGTGTACGGTGGAAGTAGGGAAATTCGTGGGTTTGTTTTGATGTTTTAATTTTTAGGGAACAAAACTATTAAAATTAGATGTGAGTTATTTTTTTTTTGATTTATTTTTTTAAATAAATATAAATGGTATTTTGGATAATATGATGAAGTTTATAACGTGAGTGGTGTTTTTACTCAAAATCTGAGTTATACTAGTAATCTTTTTTTTTGGTGGGTTAGTCTAGTTATTTTTTATAGTTTTGAGTCATTTTGAGTAATTGTCACTTCTTTTTAACTCAATTATTTCAAAAACGTTTTCCCGCTAACGCATCTTTTAACCTAAAAAGTCTAGGCTGTATATTTACCATATTATTTACCAAAGAAATCAGAGCAAAAATGGCTTTACAACAATCTATCTCTTTTCTCAAAGACGTTAAGCCTTTCAAGGTGACTTGGTTAATTCAAGTTAAGGTCTTACATGTTTGGAAATAATTCCATGTTAAAACTGGTGAATCTATGGAGATTATCTTAGCCGACGAACAAGTAAATGACGATTTAAAAAAAAATTGTTATGTGGTTTATTTATAAATGATTTTCTTACTTTGATCCATTAGGAAGCCATTTGTCAACCGACTTGAGAGGTTGTTTGTTGTTGGTGAGTGGAGACTAATTGAAAACTTCACTCTCAGTCCGGCCTCAGGTCAGTATAGAGCTTGTAGTCATCGTTACAAGATGTCATTGTTGAACTCTACTACTGTTGTGCGATGTGGTGCTCGATCAGGAAGTGTTTTCCTTGAGCCAGCAAATTATGTTGCAATTTTGACCGACTCTCTCAATCCAAACATTTTAGTAGGTTAGTTTTATTTATTTATAGTATTTGACATTGAAAGTTTTAATTAGTTAACTATTCTCTTTATTGAATATTTTCTATGAAATTTTTGCCGATGTTATAGGACAGATTGTGAGTGTTAGAGATTTGGAGAGGTTGGAAGTTAATAACAAGGAAATTTACAAACTTGAGTTTGAAATCCGTAGCAACAAGTACTTATTTTATCTTATTAATTTTTTCTTTTACATTTGTTTAGAAAATTATGTATATTATATTAAATTTGTATTTGGAACTATAGCAATGATAGTCTACCCTGTACGTTGGGGGAAAGTTTGCACAACACGTTTTTGCTGTTTGCGAAGAATCTGAAGATGGGATAGTTATTTGTCTCATACGATTTACGAAGATTAAGCCTTTGAAGCCTTTTCCACCGATTGGCACTCGTTGAAGCCTTTTCCACCGATTGATCGAGCTGAATATTTGACACAAGCTACAAAATCGAGTTAGATTTCATCTCAAAGAAATTTGAAGTCGTTCCAACGGTGCGATTGAAAGTTATGAAAGTTTTAGTGAAGACATGTCCGTCTGGCGAGTAAAAGAATCAGGTGCAGAACAGAGGATCAGATCGACGGGGTTAATTTGGCTTGGTCAACGAAAGTTTGGGATTAAAAAGACAAGTCAACAGAAGTTGGAGATTAAAAAGGTTTATAGGTAGTTCAGGATTTTTTCGGTTAAATCGACATAGTTTAGGGTTTTTTTGACCGTTTTCCCTTAATGTATTCCGAGGTAACTATATTTTCATAATTCTCGATTTAGTTTTTTCAGTTTTGTTTAATCTGAAACTATTAACTTTTGATTCATTCTTTTTTAAGGTGCTCATCAAATCACTAATGCTTTTGATATGTCTCAAGTGATTGTTAATTTGCATTGTCCTGACGTGATTGTATTTAAGAAAAGGTATATAGTTCTCTCTCCCTCGGCGAAAAGGCGAAATCCCTAAATTCCCAAACTCCGGTGCCGGTCCCTGGCCCCCGACGCCGTGAAACCCAATGGCTAAGAAAAAGAAACTCTTCAAACCCCTTCTTCTTCCTCCGCAACCCTCCACCCAAAATCGCCCCTCTCCAAAACCCCCCACTCAAATCCCTAACTCTGAAGCCTCGGTCTCGGCTTTGTTGCAGTCGCCTCCGTCGCTGCTTCGCAGATCGGCAATGGATGTTCTCGCAACGGCACCACATGTTCCTGCCCCTACGGTGACTAGAGATACCCAGACCCCATCAGTAGCGGCAACTCCGTCGGTTGCTCCGGCCACAAATGGTTCCTGGAGTGAAATCGTTCAAGGCTTGAACAGGAAGATGACTAAGAAAGGTGAAGCCTTTCTGCTTGATTTGGGAGAAATATGCGTGAGTATCCCTAATACGGTCATCGACAAGAACCGACATCGATGGGAGGATTTCATTATCGCCCAATTCCATGGTAAAGCACCTTCTCCGGGAGCTCTCCATGCTATTACCAATGGCATATGGAGCAACAACCTGCGAAACATCACTGTCTCAAAGCTATCAGAGAAAGCTTTCCTTATCAAGATACCATGTCCTGCAACCCAAAAGCGAGTCTTCGCCCAAGGAATGTGGCACATTGAGAAGCAATCTATGTTTGTAGCAAAATGGGAACCCGGGCTGCAACCAGAGATTCTGGCTCTCACCTCTGCTCCGGTTTGGGTGGATTTCCGCAACATCCCGCCGCAGTTCTATTCCGAGGAGGGTTTGGAGCATATTGCGGGGCTGGTGGGTGACCATGTCTTCATGAATCCAAACACAATGAACATGACAAACCTTGAGGTGGCTCGGGTCTTCACCATAGTGGATCCTTCTAAGCCACTACCAAATTATGTAAACGTCAAATTCGAATCAGGGCACATCCAAAGAGTGAAGTATCTTTTAAAACTAATCAATGGTTTATTGCTTTTATTGCTTTATTGATTTTATTAGGGTTATGATTTTTATTTTATTTTATTTTAAGATATATACACATTTTAATTTAATTTGTTAGTTGAAAACGTTGGTCCAATTTATAATAATATGGATTGTTTTGATTTATTTATTAATTTATTCTTATATTTTAATTTATATGTGAGTAACCCATATAACTCATTAAGTCAATGAGTTTTATATTCTTAGATTTGGATATGTAAATTCAACTCATATAACATATGGGTCTGAGTCAAACCCCCATTAAATCTCAAACCGATGTGGGTTTGGGTCGGGTCGAGTTACCCATTTTTACACTCATTGGCTAAACCCCTAATTCAAAATTGTTAAGCTGATATTAATATTCCAATACAATACGAAAGCCAAGTTTAGTTTACATCATATACAATGAATGTTCCCGCACATAGTGCGGGTGAGAATCTAGTATCTACTTAATGTGGGATAAGGTTGCTTTTTTTTTTAAAACAAAGAAATGGTATTAAGACAATGCAAAGTTTCAAATAAAACACCAATAGGTGTTAATACATCACGAGAAACAAAGTTTCAGGTTTGAGAATTTTAACATCTTCCACCTTAAGGTGATAAACTACATCCCCATCATGACATCTCAACTTAGTCATCATATGCTCTCATATCTATTAGCGGACTATGCCTCCATGAGAGCATGAATTCTCAAAGCTTAAATCTCAAGCTTCATACTTCGGCAAAACAATGGCACACTTCGTACCACTAGAAGTTATCTAGAGATGGCGATGTCGAAAGACTTGTAAACGCCTTGATAGAAGCCAAATAAAAGATCATACTCTAAACCAGTCTATTAAGTAGTAACAAAAAGCGAAGAATGATCTATTCCGAAAAAGCTCCAAAATATAATCCAACATAACTACGATGCGTAAACCCCCAAACAGATCCCTAGCCAAAAGATACACAGCCCAAAAGAACCATGACCCATAGTCTAGAGATCCACGGCCCAAAATGATACAATCCCAATCGTAGATCGGAACTTCGATGCGAAGCTAGGTCGTGATCGGTGGGGTTTTCGGTAAAACGGATGCGGAAGTGATAAAGGGGAAAGAGAGTGAAATGAAGGATGAATACAATCAAACAAGCGATGAGAGGCTTGAGTGAAGGGTCGGGACTCGATCTACTTAGATATAACGCACCAAGATAGAAAGAGAATTCTCTCGAAGAGAGAATGCTCGGATATTTCAATCCGAAGGTTTTGATCGCAAGTAAAGAAAGAGACTTTGATAATTCTAAAAACTTGGATGATCTTATTATGAAGGGGGTGAGCACATATATATAGCCTAAGGAAGGTTACATGCAACCTTCCTAGGAAATAACAAAAGCTTCATAAATAAGTTTGACTCATAAATGTAATGCATGCAAAAGACTTTGGAAAATGCAACTTTGACTCAAAAATCTTATCAAAAACGTGATGGGCTTGAAATGGGCTTGGGCTTGGTGAAAAAAAAAGGCTCGAGTCCATTGAGAAAAAGCCCACGTAAAAATCAAGAGAAATACTAAGTGAAAGATGTAAGCAACCTTGCTTGCCTCGTTAAAAACCATGTTCGGAAAACCCATTGGGACAAAACCGAACATGGGAAAAAGAGTACAAGACAAGGCGCTTGTCACTTAGACATTCCCTTGATCTTTTTCCTCCTCAGCTTGCATAAGTATCACGATCCGGTTCGCCTCGGCCGATCCTCCGCCTTGTGCCTCCTTGAGCCTTCGTTGAATGGAATGCGTGAGCTCCCTTGCCTTGGCCCTCGTGACCGGTCTTTGCGGTAGCTCCAATGCGTGTGCCTCGTTCCTAACCTTGCGGTTGTCGCCTTGGATCACATCATCCCCTCCCTCTTGAAAAGGATTTGTCCTCAGATATATCTCATCTGCAACAAAAGGGACTAAGTCAGAAACATTGAAGGCGTTAGACACGTTGTACTTACCTTGAAGATCGAGATGGTAGGCGTTGTCGTTGATCTTCTTGGTGATGCGGAAAGGACCGTCGATCCTTGGAATCAATTTGGATTTCCTCTCGTTAGGAAAACGTTCCTTCCTTATGTGAACCCAAACTTGGTCACCCTCCGTAAAGACTAACTTTTTACGACCCTTGTTCGCTTGTTTCTCATAAAGCTTAGTCTTATGCTCGATGCTTTCCCGTGCCTTCTCATGGATTCGCTTGACCACCTCAGCTTTTTTTTTAGCATCGAGACTAACTTTTCACTCAAAGGAAGAGGGGTTAAATCCGTAAACAATTTCAAATGGGGAAAACAAAGTAGCGGAATGCAATGCATGATTATAAGCAAATTCAACATGCGGCAAGCATTCTTCCCATGATTTTAAGTTCTTTTTAACCAATGATCTAAGCAAAGTGGATAAAGTCCTATTTACTACCTAGGTTTGACCATCGGTTTGCGGATGATAAGTTGAAGATAATTGCAATTTTGTGCCTAACTTAGACCATAGCGTTTCCCAAAAATGACGTGCTTAGATCATAAGGAATTTTGTGTCGCGATCCGAAACAATGGTCTTAGGCATGCCGTGCAACCTAACAATTTCTCTAAAGAACAAATCGGCTACATGTAATGCATCATCGGTTTTATGACATGCAACGAAATGAGCCATTTTAGAAAATTGGTCCACAACAACAAAAATAGAATCCTTACCCGTCCTAGTTCTAGGCAATCCAACAACAAAATCCATAGAAATATCAATCCAAGGATGTGTAGGGATAGGAAGAGGGGTATACAAACCGTGGGGTTGAGTCATGGATTTGGATTGTTTACATGTGACGCAACGGGTGCAAATCCGTTCAACGTCGCGTTTCATGCGACCAAAAGAAATGATCTTGGAGAGTTTTGAGCGTTTTAGCGATCCCAAAATGTCCCATCAAGCCGCCACCATGAGCTTCCCTAATCAATAATTCTCGAATAGAACTACTCGGAATACAAAGCTTGTTATCGTGAAACAAATAATCATTATGCCGAAAATAAGAACCTTTAGCATACTTCTCACAAGCTTTATATAGTTCCTTAAAATCAAAGTCGTCATGATAAAGTTCTTTTAGATTTTCAAAACCGATGATGTTGGAACTAAGAGTAGAGATTAAGAACGGCACCAATACCAATACCCGAAGCATCACATTCGATTTCAAAAGTTTTAAGGAAATCGGGTAAAGATAAAAGAGGAGAATTAGTAAGCTTCTCTTTAAGAAGATGGAATGCATCTTCTTGTGCCTTGTCCCATTTGAAGCCAACATCCTTTTTGATGACCTCGGTGAGAGGGGCCGCGATCGTGCTAAAATCCTTCACGAATCTTTAGTAAAACCCGGCGAGTCCATGGCTTCGGACCTCGCATACGTTCTTTGGAACCGGCCAATCGCGTATAGCTTTGACTTTCTCTTAATCCATCTTAACGCCATCTGCACTCACGACAAAACCTAAAAACACAAGGTTATTAGTGCAAAAGGTGCACTTCTTAAGGTTAGCGTAAGCTTTTCCTTTCGGAGTATCTCCAAAACCGCTCCAATATGTTTCACGTGGTCCTCCAAGCTGCGGCTATAAACCAAAATATCGTCAAAATAAACAACCACAAAGACACCGATATAAGCCTTTAAAACATGATTCATCAATCGCATAAAGGTGCTAGGTGCATTCGTAAGACCGAACGGCATTACGAGCCTTTCATATAACCCTTACTTGGTTTTGAACGCGGTTTTCCACTTGTCGCCTTCCTTCATCCGAATTTGATGGTATCCGCTCTTAAGATCAATCTTAGAAAACACGTTACACCCATAAAGTTCATCTAACATATCATCAAGACGAAGGATAGGATGGCGATACTTGACGGTTATATTGTTGATTGCGCGGCAATCCACGAACATTCGCCACGTTCCATCTTTTTTGGGCACGAGTAGGACAGGAACGGCGCACGGACTCATGCTTTCCCGGATATGACCCTTGCTCATTAACTCCTCAACTTGTCTTTGGAGTTCCTTAGTCTCCACTGGATTGGTCCGATATGCGGGTTTGTTGGGTAAAGACAATCCCGGCATGAAATCTATTTGATGCTCGATTCCGTGGATTGGGGGTAGTTCGACGGGATTGTCTTCGGGAAAGACATCCTTATAGTCTTGCAATAAAGAGCTCATCTCACTCGGAATAACCGGTGATAGGTCTGATATACTCATAAGAGACTCTTTAAAGATAAACAAAAGAATCGGTTTATTCAAAGAAAGAGATTTAGTGACATCACCCGGTTTGATCATTAGGTTGGTGGCTTCGGGTTTCGGCTTGTCTTTCTTTTGCTTGAGATGAAGTTGGTCTTGGTGTACCTCTTGAGGAGTCATTGGTATAAGCGTTATCTTTTTGCCGTTGAACTCAAATGAGTGCCGATTAGTGAATCCGTCGTGTATTGATTTGCGGTCGGATTGCCATGGCCGGCCTAAGAGAATGTGACTCGCTTCCATGGGTAGCACATCACACACAACTTTGTACTCATATTTCCCAATTCTTAAAGGAACCGTAACTTGACTCCCAACCTTCATTTCTCCTTTCTCGTTGAGCCATTGGAGTTTGTATGGCCTTGGATGCTTTCGAACTGTAAGTCCCAATTTCTAGACCATCGTGACGCTTGCTACGTTGGTACAACTTCCTCCGTCGATGATGAGACTACAAATTTTATCTTGAACGACTCACCGAGTATGGAAAAGGTTCTCACGTTTCTCTTGGTCGTCGCCTTTGGCTTGTAAACTTAGGGTCTTTTGAATGACAAGTAACTCTCCTTGGGCCGGTGGTTCTTCATACTCGTCGGGAGAATCTTCTTTCTCCTCCTCATCATCCGTAACCACTTCACCATTGTCGAGAAGGATGAATACCCGCTTGTTAATACAATCCTTAGCCATGTGACCGCGACCTTGGCACTTGAAACATCAGATGTATCGAGACTTGTTTGGATCAAAAACTCCCCTGCCCTTAGTATCTTCTTTCGGGTCAAAGACATCGGTTTTCTCCTTGGTATAGTTCGGCTTGACATCCTTAAACTTAGGAACACTCGGAGGCATCGTGGATTTGGTAGAACGACGGTTGATTTGTTGCTCGATAAGGATGGCCTTATGAAGCATCTCCTCGATCTTCTCATAATATTGTAACTCAAGACGGTCTTGGATGTCGCGGTTTAATCCTCCCAAAAACCGTGACATAGTAGCCTCATGATCCTCTTGTATGTTAGCCCGTAACATCAATGTCTCGAGTTCTTGGAAATAGTCCTTGACTTTTCTAGTTCCTTGCGTGAGTCGCCTTAATCATTGATGAAGTTCCCGTTGGTAATGGCTTGGTACGAACCGCTTCCTCATATGTCGCTTAAGTTGATCCCAAAGGACCACGAGATCTTCAATGCATCTACGCCTAGTGGTGACAAGGGTGTCCCACCAACTAAGAGCGTGGTCGCAAAACTCCATGACGACGATCTTCACGCGGCTTCTCTCGGGTACGTTGTGGCATTCAAAGATGAGATCCACCTTTTTCTCCCAATCAAGGTAAATATCGGGATCATTCTTTCCATAAAACTCGGGAATTTTCACCTTGATATTGCCGTAGACGTTCCGGGTTTGGTCTTCCCCATGATCTCTTTGTTCCTGAACCCGTCTAGGCCTTAGTGGAATTTTGGGTGTACTCTCATAATCGGACATGATGAGATCCGGTTGTTGTTCTTCTTCTCTTTGCGGTCTTTTACCATTAGTCCTTTGAACATGTTGAGGAGCGATAACGGCAAGCTTATCGATCAAGAGTTGATCCATTTTTGCCTCAAGCCGTTCCATTACACGATCAAGGAATTGATCCTCACGATTGTTGTTGGTTTCTTCGTCCATGGCTGTGACTA
The DNA here is from genome assembly GCA_964056655.1 of Arabis hirsuta. Classification (NCBI taxonomy): domain Eukaryota; kingdom Viridiplantae; phylum Streptophyta; class Magnoliopsida; order Brassicales; family Brassicaceae; genus Arabis; species Arabis hirsuta. Next base: position 1,563,339 of record OZ053301.1, read on the forward strand.
GATCACACGAAAGAGTATCAAAATTCTTTTAAATATATCGCACACAACACAATAGAACTCGATAGAAATTTTTAAAACATGGTAGCGATAACAATGAAATCGAACGATGGTGATAAGTAAGAGAATTTAAACAAAGATGAATTAGAAAAATTAGCTCTGGATCAAAGCGTGCTCTGATACCACTTGATACGATCCCAATCGTAGATCGGAACTTCGATGCGGAGCTAGGTCGTGATCGGTGGGGTTTTCGGTAAAACGGACGCGGAAGTGATAAAGGGGAAAGAGAGTGAAACGAAGGATGAATACAATCAAACAAGCGATGAGAGGCTTGAGTGAAGGGTCGGGACTCGATCTACTTGGATATAACGCACCAAGATAGAAGGAGAATTCTCTCGAAGAGAGAATGCTCGGATATTTCAATCCGAAGGTTTTGATCGCAAGTAAAGAAAGAGACTTTGATAATTCTAAAAACTTGGATGATCTTATTATGAAGGGGGTGAGCACATATATATAGCCTAAGGAAGGTTACATGCAACCTTCCTAGGAAATAACAAAAGCTTCATAAAGAAGTTTGACTCATAAATGTAATGCATGCAAAAGACTTTGGAAAATGCAACTTTGACTCAAAAATCTTATCAAAAACGTGATGGGCTTGAAATGGGCTTGGGCTTGGTGAAAAAAAGGCTTGAGTCCATTAAGAAAAAGCCCACCTAAAAACCAAGAGAAATACTAAGTGAAAGATGTAAGCAACCTTACTTGCCTCGTTAAAAGCCAAGTTCGGAAAACCCATTGGGACAAAACCGAACATTGGAAAAAGAGTACAAGACAAGGCGCTTGTCACTTAGACATTCCCTTGATCTTTTTCCTCCTCGGCTTGCATAAGTATCAGGATCCGGTTCGCCTCGGCCGATCCTCCGCCTTGTGCCTCCTTGAGCATTCGTTGAATGGAATGCGTGAGCTCCCTTGTCTTGGCCCTCGTGACCGGTCCTTGCGGTAGCTCCAATGTGCGTGCCTCATTCCTAACCTCGCGGTTGTCGCCTTGGATCACATCACAAAATCCATTATCCATAATTCGAATGGATCCGAAACGAGAAGGTGACATTAGCTGCAGCCACACCATTGCTCAGTAGAGTCGGCATCACCACCATCCCGATAAACCTTGAACCCTACGAACTTCGACAAAATCTTGCGAAAAAACCAAATCAAAAGACAAGAATTAAAAAAGAACACCTCGAACTAAATGTTGCTTTATTTATGTTTAGTAATTTGTATAAAGACATTGTTCATTTTCACTTTAAATGATTTACACAAACATTGAAATGGTATAAATAGTACATTTCATCACCTTCATTTATCTTCTTATGTAAAAAAAAATTATGCTCAGTTTCCTCCAATGGAATTCACTCATTTTCTACAGACTTGTTCAATTTTAATCCATTTGATTCGTTCATTTCTCAGATACATTAATTTTTTTTTTCAATTCATGTTTTACATTTTTTTCTGTCGGTTGATCTCTAGGTTTCCGATCGTGTTATGTTCAACATGCATTTTATTTGTTTCGGTTTGAAGACATAATCTTGAATTTTTTTTCCCAAAAATATCAATATTTTATTAAATTTATGTAATTAAGGAGAAGCCACAACATTAGATAGACGTGGGATAAAAGAAAATGTGATCAATCGAAAGGAGTACGCTAGATCACGAATATCAAATAGCACGTCAAACAAATCATTACGCTCATTTGAGAATCCGAGAAGAGGTGTAAGTCTTCATAACTTCTCTCTTTTGTATTGGGAGACATTGCATTTAGTAACTGAAGTATAACCTAGGAATTCATTCGTATGTAACCGAAAGATCCAGCCCATACCGCAATCAAGAGAAATATTATTTTACTCGAAAAAGTATAAAGTGTAATTTCAAGTTAGAGGAAATATAGTTCTAGATTGCGGTATGGGCTGGATCTTTCGGTCACATACGGATGAATTCCTCTTCGGGTTCTTTTTTTTTTCAGGTCTGGGAGGTCACAACGTCCACACAAACAGATGGCCAAACCAAAATAGTGAATCGATGACAGGAAACTTACCTGAGAAACTTTGCTGGCCAGAAACCAAAGACTTGGGCGAGATGGTTACCTTGGGCGGAGTACTGGCCATGAAGATGCTTTAGGTTCATTTGCTTAAATCTCTTCAATTTGTGATGGATTGCACCCAATATTGTTTTTGTACCAAAGCGTTCTTGAATGCCACTTTTGTACTCTGGTTTTTACATTTTACATAGGGAAATGAGTATTTGATTCTTACGTTTTCTATGTTCTCTCTTCTTAAATGGCTTCGTCAAGTACTAAGAGTAAGTACCCGAAACTACTCTACGCAAAGGGGGAAAGCACAATGTCAGAAGAAAAGTATGAGTTACTACTCTTGTCACATTTCCAAATGGTTGAAAAAGGAGTTGGCGTTGATGTCTGGGATGTTATACCTTTTGAGTTGTTAGGAATAAGTTACTTAGTTTTTTCATTATTATTCACAAACAGATGCTAATTTTCTCCTATGAGTCACAAGAATCTTGAGATGGTGCTCTTTTGAGTTTTTAGGAATGTGACTATCCCACCACCACGATATAACCGCCTCCGCCTGGATTCTAACTACGACAGATTGGCCATAACAACAGCCGCAAGAAGGAGAAACAACGGGCTGGGCCTTATTCAAGTGAGCAAGTGCAAACCACACCAAAGTCAACTTCGTGATCCCTTTGATCTCCTTCTAGTACTCTCGAAACTAAGAATTCTACAAAACTGAAACAGTGTGACCATATAAGCACGTCAAAAATCGAAGTTACATAAGAGTTAATTGCTTTCCTAATACAAACGAACAAAAGCACTATAGTAGACATGCACCAAATGCTAAATACCATTTTGGTTAGATGTAAGAATGTTAAACACACTGGATCTTCCTAGAGAAAGAATAGAAAGCTTTAGAAATGACTTGACCTTGTGAGGTTGTACCTCTTAATTTTTTAGGTCGTGCCTTTTTATCACAAGCACTAATCGCAGTCAAGTTTATCAACCATGTAGTCTGTGGTTGTTGTTTGTCACGTTTCTGGGGAAGTATGCCCCCCCCCACTTGATTGAATACTTGACCGTAGTCATCACGAATTAAGGATGTGCCTTTTAGTTCTGAGGAAGTCGTGCTTTTAAACGTGTTTAAGCTTGACTACTACATGAGTACTTGTATATAAGACTTCGTAAAATTAATATGTCAAAGCTCCTTTATTGTAATCCGTGTTCGTAGACATGTTGTGAAGTACACAAGTTAATACAAAAATGCCTTGACGTCTCGTGGATCATTTTTTTTAGATTCGCAACTGTGCCTTAAGAAAAAAGGCTACCTACGTACCCAAGAAGGGATCAAGTCGCTCGTAGTTCATACATTTTTTGATAAATGAAACACACTTAGAAATAGTATGTCTTCAGGTGGAGAGCGTTCCAGCTGTTAGGCTGGACTTTGCCGTTCCTATCTTGTAGCTTGTATGCTCTAGCGCCTCGCACCTCTACTACCTTGTAAGGACCTTCCCAGCCAGGTCCTAGTTTCCCAGCGCCATGTTTCATCGTATTTTGGTACGTACGCCTAAGAACCCAATCTCCTAGCTGGAATGTTCTGGTTCGTACTCTTTTGTTGTAGCTTCTTGCGACATCTTATTCGTAGCACCAGTTCCGAATTCTCGCAGTTTCTCTTTTCTCATCTAGCAAGTCGAGGTCTAGTTTCATTAGCTCTTCGTTGTCTTTGTACGTGAGATGTTACATTCGAATTGCTGTCACGCTGACTTCAGATGGTACCACTGCTTCCATTCCGTACACCAGAGAACGGTGTCTCTCCTGTGGCTGACTTGGTAGTTATCCGATAAGACCACAGTACACTAGGGAGCTCTTCTACCCATTTACTTTTGGCCTTATCAAGACTTTTATTCAACATCTGAATGATAGTCTTGTTCGAAGACTCTGCTTGTCCATTGGATTGAGGATGTCTAGGAGTTGCAAAGCTGAGCTTTATTCCCTAGTCAGCACAAAACTTCTTGAAGTTGTGGCTTGTGAACTGAGGACCATTGTCCGTGACTATTTCCTGAGGAACCCCAAATTTGCATATGACATTCTTCCACAAGAAGTTCCTTACTTGTGCATCTGTAACCTTGTGAAGCGCTTCTGCCTCACCCCACTTGGAGAAGTAATCAGTTACCACCAGTAAGAAGACCTTTTGAGAAGGTGCTTTTGGCAACTTACCCACGATGTCCATACCCCATTTCATGAATGCCAGGGTGAGCTAATGGACTTCAGCTGCTCTGGTGGTAGCTTGGAGACTTGAGCATGTCTTTGACATTTGTCACAATGAAGAGTGAATCGTGACGCGTCATTGGACATCGTGGGCCAATAATAACCAGCTCTCATGACTCGCAATACGAGACTTCTCCTTCCAGAGTGAGATCCACATTCTCCTTCGTGGAGCTCCATGAGGACCCGTCTTGCTTCTTTCGGAGTTACACATCTTAGGTAAGGTCCAGAGAAGGACCTTCGGTACAATTGACTTTCAATGAGGCAGTAACGCGCTGCCTGCTGCTTGATTTTTCTGCATTCAGCCCGGTTACTTGGTAGTATGTCATCCCGTAGATACCTGACAATAGGGGTCATCCAATTGGGCGCGTCTTCTATTGTCGTGACTTCATCACTTGGAAGGTCTCTGTCTGTTGACGACCATTGTAGGACTATCAGAGGAACAGTAATAGGACCTTCAGCTTTTAGAGTGGAAGCCAGATTGGCTAAGGCATCTGCGTGACTATTCTCTTCCCTTGGGATCTGCGAGATGTTACAACTATCAAAAAATTTCAGCAATTTTTTTACTAAATCAAGGTACCGCGTCATTTTCACATCTCGTGCTTGGTAATCTCCTTGAGTTTGGCTGACTATGAGTTGTGAGTCGTTGAACACATCTAGTTCTTTAGATCCCATATCATTGGCCAATGTTAACCCTGCTATGAGGGCTTTATATTCAGCCTCGTTATTCATGGCTCGATAGTTACACCTGACCGCTCTTGATGCTACTCTACCATCCGGAGATGTAAGGACCATGCCAACACTTGCTCCACGTATGTTGCTAGATCCGTCAGCGAACAATTTCCAGGTTAATTTGCGTGGTTCTTCTTGTAGGTTATTTACTTCCTCTTTAACCTCGGGAATTAGGCTTGGTGTGAACTCCGCGACGAAGTCTGCCAATACTTGGGACTTAATTGCTGTAGTGGGTCGATAGATTACGTCGTACTCTCCAAGATCAACAGCCCACTTGGCTAGTCTCCCTGACACTTCTGGTTTGTGTAGGACTGACTTTATTGAAGTTGAACTGACAAGCACTATGGGATGCGCTTGGAAGTAGGGACGTAACTTTCTAGCCGCCGTTATCAATGCCAAAGCAAGCCTCTCCAAGTGAGTGTACCTTGTCTCAGCATCTAAGAGTGATTTGCTTACGTAATAAACTAGACGTTGCCTCTTCTCCTCTTCTCGTACCAACACTGCACTTACTGCATGCTCAGATATAGCCAGATATAGTAGTAGACCTTCCCCATCTTTTGGCTTTGACAAGAGAGGAGGCGACGTCAGGTACTCCTTTAACTTTTTAAGCGCCTGTTCGCACTTGTCGTCCCATACGAAGTCTTTTGGCTTCTTTAAAGCCGTAAAGAACGCATGAGACCTGTCATATAGTCTTGAGATGAATCTGCTGAGTCCAGCCATTCTTCCAGTGAGCTTTTGCACCTCGTTCACGTTTCTTGGCGAGGGAATCACTTGGATTGCCCTAATCTGATATGGGTTAGCCTCTATTCCTCGACGAGTGACTACATAACCCAGAAATTTACCTGAGCTGACTCCGAACGAGCACTTCGTGGGATTGAGTTTCATGTTGTACCTCCGTAGGGTAGCAAACTGATATGTCCCATATTTTACCACTTTTACTATATATTTTACTATATTTTCTACGCACTTTAATAAGCTTTTCAGCCAAAAGATGTAGTTTTCCTCGTATTTGTAGTTTTAGAGTCTTAATAGAGAAATAAAGCAAAACGGAGCAAAAAGGACCAAAAGAGGTGTAAACCAAGCTACAGAAACTTTCATAAGCTAAAGACATCATCAAGACCAAAGAATTCACAAGGTACCACAATCTACCAAGTTGGACAGAACATATACGCCAGAAGTTTAGCAGTAAACGGAGGATCAAATAAACTTTTAATTGGATGAAACTTAGTCAGAAGATAGATCTTTGAGTTAGCTTCACAACGGAGTTTGAATCATATCATTTGGAGTTGTGAACAGAAAGATACGCTCGGTTTACTGAAGACACATCAAACTGTCTCTGAAGTGAAACAAGTGCAAAATCAAGTCAAGCACCGGGCCAGTCCGAGGACCGATGTTACAGACCGTTTCCAGCACTCATGAAGGCCCAAAGAAGACTCCAACACCGGCCTAGAAGCCCGTCCGTTACTTGGCCCAACGTTGGAGCAGTTTTGACGTAAAAGACCCTTTTGTCCTAAACTAAAGCCCTAGAAGATCCTACACCTATATCTACTTGTTTTTAGCCTCTTAAGAAGAATAAGCATCAATAAGCAGCTAGAGGGCACGACTAGGGAGCCCTAGGAAGCCGCCTATCTCTTCTCTAAACACTAAACACGTTTTCATCTTTGTTCTTCATTGGATTTGGATTCTAGGAGGAGATCTCCCTTTGTACTTCGATATAGAGAAGATTTCTTATCTCTTACTCTTTAAATTCAGTTTATCTATGATGATTCGTGCCTATCTTTGTTGCTTCGTTGTTACTTCCATCATGTCTGAGTAAATTACTTGTTAGGTTTTAGGCATTCAAAGATTCCATGTTTATGCATAATTGAATATCGAACTTTGTTAGGGTTTATCTAGTGGATTCTTCACCTCTATTCGATCGTAATGCTGTTTGCTTTTTTGGCCATCTTGCGAACTGATCTTAGGTTGATATACTCTCCAAAAGCTTGTTATATTGCCTGAACTAATATTTGGTGAGTACTGCGTCATAACAATTCGAAATGTTAGTTATGGAGTAGTATGAACAATCGAACTTACACTTAAAGCATGTTTTCACCTTATAATAACCTGCGATAGTTAAGTCTATTAGGGTAGAAAACGTAGATGGTTAGTTACGTCACGACAGTGGGATGACCTTACATTAGTGATTTGAGTTCTAGAACGATCTTTAAAACCCGATATCTTTATGTGTTTCATGAGTCTCTGCGAATTGTCTAATGCCTAACGCTTTTCTCTTATTGATTTATCCTTACTTTTACTTTTTTTGCTTTATAATTGCTATCATAAAACCAAAAAACCTAAATCATATTTTGTCTTAGCTTAATTTGCATCACATAAATTCGTAGCGTATCATCTCTAGTCCCTGTGGATCGACCCCTAAGTACTACTGCGTTTGCCTATGCACTTGCAGCTTTATCTAGGGTTATAAATTTAAAGCTTGAATAACCCACGACATCAAGTTTTTGGCACCGTTGCCGGGGACTAATTTGTTATCTACGAGTTTTTGATAAAGATTAAGTCTAAGATTTGTTTTTCTTTATTTACTTTTGATTTTTATTTTATTTTTATTTTTATTTTTGTGAGTGTTTCAGAGAGTCATCAATGGAACACTACAACCTCTATCCTAGGATAATGGCGAGCTCTTACTACCATGAAACCATTGGGGATTATAACCCAATGCCTCATGAATATCATCAACCGCCATACTTCAACAATACTCGGTGCAATGCTCATATGTACCAACAACAACCTTGGGAGGTTTATGAGCGTGAGGATGTCTATCATTACCATCACTGCGAGTATCCACAGCCACCACAACAACTCCAAGATCACGCTTTTTCAATTACCCTAGACGATAAACTAGAATTGTTTGTGGCTCAACTCAAGGGAGAATTCAAAAATTTCGAATATGAGATCAAGAATTCTTTGTCAGCTCTTGGAGAAAAATTAGAAGCTCTTGTTGCTCCACTTCAAAGCACCGAGGCGCGTTTGGTTCATCTTGGAGAGATGCTTACAAGAGATCTCCAAGAAGACGAAACATGCATCACGGATGTTGAATTGGATAACATGTGCGATCAAGGAGAGGAGCTTAGAACAAGCTTCAACGTTTTGGAGACTAAAGATGACCCTCACAAGCCTTTAAATCTTGGTTCACCATTCCTTGAAACCGATGGAGAATTTGTGGATTCTACAAAACACCAAATCTCTCTCTCCAAACTTGACAAATGAGTGATCTATCCAACCCTACAAGGTAAGGTTTCTTTTTGTATCAATATGTACACTAATGAAACCTTTTATAGAGATCCAGGTGATGCGATTAAGGAGATCCAAGACCTCAAAATTCCAGCCTCTCCAACCATACATAAGGATGTTGTCAAACCGACAAGACCAAAAGGCAAAGAGACGCCAAATATTGAAAATTCGATCTTGGTATCTAAGGAACGTGAAGAAGATGTGGTTCATGTCTAGATGAAACAAAAAAGGTCCTCGAATTTTTTCTCCAACTTCATAATTATGATCCCCACGGATTTGAATGAGAAAGATGAAAAATTCATCGAAGAAAAAGTCACCAATATGGTGAAATTTTTTCACGGTGCGATTATTCTTTATGAAATCCATCAAGATGCTAATAGATGGAGCCTCAAGCCATGCGGTCCAGATTAGAAGCTAAAGGAGTCCCAATTCCTTTAGTGGAGCCATCCTATGCTTAAAAGGAAAAGGAGTCGAGCTAAAAGACTTAAAACAAGCGCTTTATGGGAGGCAACCCATATTTGGTTTTATTTTTTTTTAGAGTCTTTAATTTCAAATTTTAATCATGGTTTTAATTTTTCAAGTTTTATTACTTATTGGTTTTTCTAATCATGAATTTTTAGGTTTTTACAAAAAGTTATAAAAATACAAAAAAATGTTTGTTTTGGAGAAGGAAGAAGAGAAGGAGATAGGACAAGACCCGTTCTGGTTCAGGGAACAAAATAATTACCAGATCAACTCAGAAAGATCTGAAATTTGGTGAGAATATAGTAGACAGTCATACGAAGCTACAGAAAAAATCAGAACGTAATTTGGTATTACGGTCTGAAAGTTATGACCAATTTCCCAAGGCTGAAGAAAAAGGATACGAAGCTGCAAGGAACGAACTTCAAACTTGTTTTCATACTGTTGGAAAGATCTCGTTCTCAAGAGTCCGTAACATCTTTCGGATCTCAATTCCGATGTGTATAGCCGAAGAAAAAGCTTGTTTAAAATCGCATGGATCGCAACACAATACCAGTCAACCACGCCGACCGATATTCGGACCGGTATCGCACCCCGATCGACCCGCGACACGAGTGACCCAGTACCGGTCACGCGTACCGTTCGAAAATCGTGACCGGTATTGGAGCAACAATGCCGCGAGCCTGCCGCAATCTCACCGCAACCCTACCGCGAGGCAGCCCTACCGCAAATCTCACCGCACCTCACCGCACCTCACCGCAAATCTCACTGCAACTCACCGCAAATCCCACCGCATTCGTTCCCCGTAACATCGGACGGTACCAATGACCGATATTCGGTCCGATGTTCGACCCGACCTTCCCCCATGCCACAATATCGAACCACGGTACCGACCGATATTCGGTCCGGTACTCGTGAACCGATACCTCCCGCACCATCTCACACATCCCGCTCCATGCCGCGACTTGACCAGTCTCGATCCTTCCCGCGCCCTGCCTTGTCCCGCGACCCAATCCGCCCACACCTTCCCGAACCATACCGCGACACGACGCGACCCGATACCGGTCGACACCACCGACCGGTACCACGACCGGTATTACCTCGACCCGCGACTCCATATCCACCACCACCGTCTCGTGTCGTGAACCGCCTTGGACCTGAGCCACGTCTCGAACCATCCTTGACCGCGACTAGCCACCCGACACCTTGACCGGTATTGATCACACCGCATCTCCATCAACCACCGCACCATTGGAGTCACGAGCCATGGACCAAGGAACCACCGTTTCGAACCACCGAGCCGACCACCTAACCGTTTGGTCAAAGAGGTTAATTTTTCCTTTTTCACTCTTTTAATTATTTTACAACCATTTTCACACATAATTTTTAAGAATCAATTTATTTTTGCATATTCATGATTATTTAACTATAAATTATTTGATTCATGAATTTTTGCATTAGGATTACAATATTGGTTAGATTTAAATGGTTTTAAACATGATTTTCACATTTTGACATATTCGTTGATTTCACTTAGATTGATAGTTTTTAACAATATGGATTTATTATTTTGATTTCTTTTTGTTTAATATCTATTTTTTCCTACCATTGGACTTAGACTTCAATACATATGTATTGAGGACTTAGCTCCAAGAAGTATTTAACAAGTGATTTCAAGTATTTTTGCAAGCATATGTTGCTCTTAAACAGGACTTGATTTAAGACTTTTTGTTGTGATGCGCACACTTCCAATCGTCTTAAGCATTATCCGCCATTCAAAGGAGATGTGTGAGAAAAGAGAAGTAATTGGAGACACCTAGCCTGGTTATGATTCGTGCGGAATACCGTATGCTCAGAATCTGAGAAGATCTCATACTGCTTGCAACAATCCTAAGATTTTCTCGTTCTCAGCTTACAAACGGACCACGTCGAGCATTTTTATGGGACATTTACCTATCCACAAGAGCAAAAGCCTTCAAACTTCACCACGTGAACTAAAAAGGTATGTTTTATGATAGATTTTCAATTTGGCTCGAGAAATTCTCTACTGTTTTGCAGATGGCTCGATACTACCCTTCCGGCAAGTCGAATCGCCCCATTCAAGGAGCATACGCAAAACCGTACGAGACAAAGTGTTGAAACTTCACCACGAGCTTTAAAGCACCCTATAACTTGGTGAATTTTCAATATGGCTCGAGGAAAACTTCAAGGTTTGAAAGATGGCCCATGAGCTTCTTCCGGTGACCAAAATCACTATACCGTGGGCAAATTTTCAAACGATGAGGAACCAGCCGATGAAACCTTGAGATGAACTGTTTCTAAGGACATAAAGAAGCTTTTAGGAGTGTTCATTCACCCCTGGAGATAGCCGAGTCCAAAGATGCTTCATACCAACCGAAAATGGGACATTTTTCGATCTTCAAGACTTTTTGTCTACAACCGGTAACTTCGTTTTATTCTCTAACTTTTCTAATTTCAATTTTATTTTTATTTTCCAACATTACTCCCTTAATTTGATTTCTTTTACACCGGGATGGTGTAATTTAAGTCTGGGGGGATTGTTGTTTACTAACACATTTGTTCGTGGTTGGTTTTTATGTTCTTAAAAGGAGTTTTTCAAAAATTATTTTTTGAAAACGTTTTATTGAGTCAAAATAGTCAGTTGGAAATGATGACCCTTCTTTTGGTTTAGTGGATTGTCTTTTTCAGATTAGTGACCATTTTTCCAGGATCGATTTCAGAGTCAGACTAATGAAAAATCATAACGCTGACCAGTTAACTAGAGACATTTGTTACTTCCAGCATAATCCACCAAGTTCGAGCTAATTATGCGGTCTCCTTGGTGATTGATGTTCATAGAGTTTGACTCCTCATTCATACATCATAAGTGCAATCTCTGTTGAAAGTAATGGTACTCCTCTCCCTTGTTCAAAAAAAAATATATGATTGGGGTGATATGATAGTTCTTGAGTATAGGATAAGGAAATAAAATTCCAGTGAGTCAGTACTCAAGAGATGATCACCCGGAGCTCAAAAGCCAGCAGTCTGAGTCCCTTAGAACGGATGTAGAGGACGAGCGATCTCACGACCCTGTCTCCTCACAAGGAACAACAGTAGTGAAAGCACTGCTTTTGAGTCTCAGCATTCAAAAAAAAAAGAGAGTAGAAAATCAAATAAGTCTGGGGGAGAGAAAGAGTACCAATTGTTGTATGGTTCACTAGTCATGGTATAGTATGGGAATGAGTCTAGAAGGTTCTTGGCATTGAGATCTGGGACGAGACCCAGCAATGATGACTAGCGGGTTATGTTGAGAAGTCGTGGATGAATTTGGGAAGCTGCGAATGTCTATGGAGAAGTACATGGTGGTCTGAATTTGAGTTGGTTATGCATTATGTGGCTTACTAGTTGAAAGGGTCGGTCCGGTACTCCAAGGGAAGGTAAGTTTCTGCGTTTTCAAACCTCTTTTCTATTCTTGAATTTTGCTTGAGGACAAGCAAGGTTTAATTCTGGGGGAGTTGATATGTCCCATATTTTATCACTTTTACTATATATTTTACTATATTTTCTACGCACTTTAATAAGCTTTTCAGCCAAAAGAGGTAGTTTTCCTCGTATTTGTAGTTTTAGAGTTTTAATAGGGAAATAAAGCAAAACGGAGCAAAAAGGACCAAAATAGGTGTAAACCAAGCTACAAAAACTTACATAAGCCAAAGACATCATCAAGACCAAAGAATTCACAAGGTACCACAATCTACCAAGTTGGACAGAACATATACGCCAGAAGTTTAGCAGTAAACGGAGGATCAAATAAACTTGTAATTGGATGAAACTTAGTCAGAAGATAGATCTTTGAGTTAGCTTCACAACGGAGTTTGAATCATATCATTTGGAGCTGTGAACAGAAAGATACGCTCGGTTTACTGAAGACACATCAAACTGCCTCTGAAGTGAAACAAGTGCAGAATCAAGTCAAGCACCGGGCCAGTCCGAGGACCGATGTTACAGACCGTTTCCAGCACTCATGAAGGCCCAAAGAAGACTCCAACACCGGCCTAGAAGCCCGTCCGTTACTTGGCCCAACGTTGGAGCAGTTTTGACGTAAAAGACCCTTTTGTCCTAAACTAAAGCCCTAGAAGATCCTACACCTATATATACTTTTTTTTAGCCTCTTAAGGAGAATAAGCATCAATAAGCAGCTAGAGGGCATGACTAGGGAGCCCTAGGCAGCCGTCTATCTCTTCTCTAAACACTAAACACGTTTTCATCTTTGTTCTTCATTGGATTTGGATTCTAGGAGGAGATCTCCATTTGTACTTCGATATAGAGAAGATTTCTTATCTCTTACTCTTTAAATTCAGTTTATCTATGATGATTCGTGCCTATCTTTGTTGCTTCGTTGTTACTTCAATCATGCCTGAGTAAATTACTTTTTAGGTTTTAGGCATTCAAAGATTCTATGTTTATGCATAATTGAATATCGAACTTTGTTAGGGTTTATCTAGTGGATTCTTCACCTCTATTCGATCGTAATGCTGTTTGCTTTTTTGGCCATCTTGCAAACTGATCTTAGGTTGATATACTCTCCAAAAGCTTGTTATATTGCCTGAACTAATATTTGGTGAGTACTGCGTCATAACAATTCGAAAGGTTAGTTATGGAGTAGTATGAACAATCGAACTTACACTTAAATCATGTTTTCACCTTATAATAACCTGCGATTGTTGAGTCTATTAGGGTAGAAAACGTAGATGGTTAGTTACGTCATGACAGTGGGATGACCTTACATTAGTGATTTGAGTTCTAGAACGATCTTTAAAACCTGATATCTTTATGTGTTTCATTAGTCTCTGCGAATTGTCTAATGCCTAACGCTTTTCTCTTATTGATTTATCCTTACTTTTACTTTCTTTGCTTTATAATTGCTATCATAAAACCAAAAAACCTAAATCATATTTTGTCTTAGCTTAATTTGCATCACATAAATTCGTAGCGTATCATCTCTAGTCCATGTGGATCGAACCCTAAGTACTACTGCGTTTGCCTGTGCACTTGCAGCTTTATCTAGGGTTATAAATTTAAAGCTTGAATAACCCACGACATCACAAACGCTTGTTGAAGATGTACGATATGATCTTCTGCTACAAGAGACTTCACAAGCATGTCATCTATGTACACCTCCATAGTATGACCGATTTGGTCAGCGAACATCATGTTTACAAGTCTTTGGTAGGTGGAGTCGGCGTTCTTCAAACCAAACGGCATCACTTTGTAGCAGTATATACCTCGTGAGGTCATGAATGATGTTTTTTCCTGGTCATTTGGGTGCATCAAGATCTGATTGTACCCACTGAAGGCGTCCATGAAACTCATCAGTTGGTGGCCTGCTGTCGTGTCCACCAGCTTGTCGATATGAGGTAGTGGAAAAGGATCTTTTGGACATGCCTTATTGAGATCAGTGAAATCAATGCAAACTCTCCACTTCTCATTCTTCTTGCGGACCACCACCACATTGGCCAACCATTCTGGATAATGCACTTCACGTATGAATCCTGCTTCCAGTAAATCTTGGACTTCCTTATTGATGATCAAGTCACGTTCAGGGGCAAATTTTCTTCGTTTCTGTCTCACTGGTTGGTGGTCTGAGTCGACTTGTAGTTTGTGCGTGATGATGTCAGGATCGATCCCAGGCATGTCTGCATGTGACCAAGCAAAACAATCAGCGTTAGATGTGAGGAAGTCAATTAACCTTTTTCGTACGTCTGTAGGCAACTTCGAGCCGACGTTTATCTTCTTGTCGGGATTGTTCTCAGCTAGCGGGACCTCGTCGAGTTGTTCCATCTCCGGCTCTTCACCATGAAGTACCGATGATGGACTCTGTAATTGCTATAACTGATTAGCTTTACTCTTCAAAGTAGTCTGGTAGCATGATCTTGAATTTTCTTGTTCTCCCTTTATCTCCTTTACTCCTCATGGGGTAGGAAACTTGATAACTTGGTGGAGAGTCGATGGTACTGCTCCCATATCATGGATCCAAGGACGTCCCATAATTGCATTATAGGCTGAGGCGCAATCTATTACCAAGAACTTTGTTTGACGATTAACACCTCCTGCGTATACAGGTAGTGTTACCTCTCCAACCGTCTGTTTCACTTTACCACTGAACCCTACTAATGACGTGGACTTTTAAGTCGGTTCTTCTTCCTTTAAACCTAGTCCTTTAAAGGCTTCCATGTAAAGGATGTTCGTTGAACTCCCATTGTCGATTATCGTCCTTTTCATCAAGCAATTAGCTATTGTTAAGGATATGACTAACACGTCGTGATGGGGATCTAGAACATTTCTGCCTTCACCTGTCGTGAAGCTTATTGAACATGTTGGTTTAGCGTCACTTATGACTTTGCTGCCTGCTTTGTGATGTCTAGTAGTTCTCGTGTTCTTCTTAGCTGTTGAGTAAGATACTCCGCTAACTTCTGAACCTCTAGTGATCACGTTGATAGTTCTATCATGCCTAGAAGGCGAAGCAGGAGTAGATTTGGGTGAAGTTTTGTCATCACTTCTCTTGTCGATCCTGCTTCTACTTCGTTCAGACAAAAATTCTCTTAAATGACCTTTCTTGAGCAACTCGTTTACCTCCATTCTTAATGTGATGCAATCTTCTGTTCGATAACCATGGTCATCGTGAAATTCATACCACTTTGACGTGTCACGTTTGTCACTTGTCGTCTTCATTTTTTGAGGCCATCTTACCGTTGCCCCCATCTGCCTCAACGAACCTATCAACTCTCCATGCAAAATTGATAGGTTGCTGATATCCGGCCCTGTTGATGATGAGCGCTTGTCGGCTTCATCCTTGCTGAATGGCCGGTGACTTCCTCTGCTGTCGTTTCTGCTGCTCGTGTTTTCACTACGAGGTTTTTGGTAAGGTTAACCTTCTCTAGGAGGTTTCTCGCATCTTGACACACGTGAGTCAGACTGTGTGGAATGTCGATAACGATAAGTCGGATCTTCTTCCCACTTAATTTGCGCCCAAGCCCTAGAGAGTACGTCCTCCATAGTCCTGCACTGATACTTTGTCAGCTCCTTGTACAGGTCACCATCTGGGAGTAGACCTCGTTTAAAAGCCGATATGGCAATAGATGTGACACAACTCGGGATGGATACTTTTTCTTTGTTGAAATGTCCCACGTAACTGCGCAGCGATTCACCGTCGTTCTGAATCACCTCGTAGAGGTCGTCTGTTGTTATCTCAAGGTTCCTGCTACTTGCAAATTATTCGACAACATGATCAGTTAGTGAAGCAAATGAACCTATTGACCCGTTCGGTAGGTTCGTAAACCAATGGAGCGCAGGTCCTGTGAGACTTGAACCAAATCCTTTACACATGCTTCCCTATACTCTCTTGCAATCGCAGTGGTAAACATTCGTTGTTTGTATTGTGAAATGTGATTGTCAGGATCTGTGGCTCTGTCATACATCATCATTGAGGGAAACGAAAACTCTTAGGCATCTCTACAAGCGCGATATCATTCATGAACGGAGTATCCGCATAGCAGTTAGGTGCGCTCTTTGTTATCGGCGGTGCTACACCAGGAAGTCATTTTATCATCGCTTCCATGTCTTCGAGACGTTTCATAATCAGGTGTGGATCTCCTGTTGAACAGGTTGTTGCTGCTTCACTAGGGTGGAGCAAAGATTGGACGACTTGGGTCTGAACCTCATCTCTAACAGCATCGGCGGCAGATGCACCAACTCCTGGAAGCCACACCGTCCTTGCATCTGCAGCGGGTGTAGTTCCCTTAAGCAATTGCATCGGATCGACAAGTCTCTGAAATCGGTTTCGAGCTTCGAGCTCAGTGTCTCTACTTCCAGCAAGTAGAGATTCGTTTGTAGCTTTCAACGTAGCGTTCTCTGCTTCGAACAACGCTGCTCGTTCTTCAGCCCGCTTCATCTGGGCGACGAGTTCCGCCAGTTGAGCAGCGGGATCTTGAGTGTTGGTACTTCCCGTAATGATCACATTGTCATATCCGGTCGTCATGTCTTACGTATTTAAATCTGTGCTCCTCCCTCTAGCGCCAATTGGCGCCAATACGTCATGTATGTTATGTAAAATGAAGAAATGACTTGTCGGTAGCGAGTAAGGCATCGTCACTACGCTGTCATCAAGTGTATAACGTCGTTATGACGTCGTTACAAGGTTAGTTAGCCTTATTTGATATAAACTAATACATGGCTTTTTTAAGATATACTTGCAGAGATTTCGCGATATCAGGTATTATTAGGTTTTTCATTATCTAGACCTCATAATATGATTCAAATACATCAAGAATCCCGATTATTAAGGAGATAAGCTTGCACGTCAAGTAGAATCCTAATCCTAAGAGGGTTTGATCAAGTCTTATAAATAGAGACGTCTTGGAGAGAAGGCAGCATCAAAAAATACACAGAGAAAACTCAAGAGCTACGTCTTCACAGCATCCCAACGATAGCCACCAGAGATCTAGCCTTGTTTTCCACATCCAATGAAGTTCTTTATAACGCTTTAGACATCTAGACGTTGTAATACTACTCGGCTACAAGCCTACTTTGTTGATTAATAAAGCTATACTTCTCTATGTCATTCCGTAGATCTGTGTACTTACGAACCTAGTTAAATTTTGCCCAAACAGATACTATGTATTTGGTTCATTTCTAAAGCTTTCTATTCTTTCTCTAGGAAGATCCAGTGTGTTTAACATTCTTACATCTAACCAAAATGGTATTTAGCATTTGGTACATGTCTACTATAGTGCTTTTGTTCGTTTGTATTAGGAAAGCAATTAACTCTTATGTAACTTCGATTTTTGACGTGCTTATATGGTCACACTGATTCAGTTTTGTAGAATTCTTAGTTTCGAGAGTACTAGAAGGAGATCAAAGGGATCACGAAGTTGACTTTGGTGTGGTTTGCACTTGCTCACTTGAATAAGGCCCCAACCCATTGTTTCTCCTTCTTGCGGCTGTTGTTATGGCCAATATGTCGTAGTTAGAATCCAGGCGGAGGCGGTTATATCATGGTGGTGGGATAGTCACATTCCTAAAAACTCAAAAGAGCACCATCTCAAGATTCATGTGACTCATAGGAGAAAATTAGCATCTGTTTGTGACTAATAATGTAAAAACTAAGTAACTTATTCCTAACAACTCAAAAGGTATTACATCCCAAACATCAACGCCAACTCCTCTTTCAACCATTTGGAAATTTGACAAGAGTAGTAACTCATACTTTTCTTCTGACATTGTGCTTTCCCCCTTTGCGTAGAGTAGTTTCGGGTACTTACTTGATATACCCTATATTTTACCACTTTTACTATATATTTTACTATGGTTTTTACTTATATTAATAAAGCTTTTGGACCAAAAGAGGTAGTTTTCTCGTATATGTATATTTTAAGGTCTTAACAGGTTTTATCATCAAAAGGATTTAAAATGGAGCAAAAGAAGTGTCATCTATGATGCAGCTACTCATCCAATTCAAAGGAACCAAGCCAAGCCATTTTATCTTGAAGATAATACACATTCTCAAACTGGACAGAACGTATACGCCAGAAGTTCGCTGACGAACGGAGGATTAAATCAATTGTGAATTTAATGAAACTTGGCATGGAGATATCCCTTTGAGTTATATTTCCAACGGAGTTGTAATTTCATCAGTTGGAGCTGTACTTTGGAAGATACACCCGAAACACTGAGGACATGTCAAACTGCCTTCGAAGTGAAGTTAGTGCAGAATGGAGCCAAGCACCGGGCCAGCCCATGGGCCGATATCCAGACCTTTTCCAACCTTCTAGAAGCGTCATAGAAGCTTCTAATACCGGTCACGCAAGCCGTCCATTATTTGGACCAATATTGCCTCAGTTTCGACCAAAAAGATGTTTTTGTCCGAAGAAACCCTAGCCGACTTAAGCCTCCTTAAAACCCTATATATACTTGCTTATAGCCTCTCTAGGAACTCAAGCAGTCGGCCTTAACAGCCTAAATCAATACCTAAACATGTATTTCTTTTTTCTTTTGTTCTTAATGCATATTTGATTCTGGAAGCCTTTAAGGATAGATTGACTTTGCCCTATTACAAAGAGATGAGATCTAACTCCTTACGCTTAGATAGATCAACGAATTATACTGTCTATGTGCTTTACTCTTGCTGCTACGTGTTGCAAAACATGTTAGAGTTATAGCTTTGATTTGATTTCTATGCATTTTCTTAATTCTATGTCTTTACATATTTAATCGTTTAGAGTTTTATTCTAGAATTGATTCTTCATCTTTATTTATACTCAAAGCACGAATTGGCTTAGCTACCCAAGGAGTGATCTTAGGTTGATATACTCTCCAAAATCTTTTTATATCTCCGGACCTAGTATTCGATGAGCTAGGCGTCTTAACAATTCGATAGGTTAGTTAAGGAGTCTAGTGAACAATCAATCTTGAGCATAAAGCATGTTTTCACCTTGTAATAACCTACGATAGTTGAGAGTCTATTAGGGTGCAAAACGTAGATGGTTAGTTACTTCACGATAATAGGATGACCTTACCTTAGTGATATGAGTTCTAGAACAACTAGTATTAAAATCCTAAATCGATTGTTTGTGTTTTGCATATGTTTTGTGAATTGCTTGAATTCCAATCTTAATTGATATCTATCCCTTTACTTATTTTGCTTTGTTATTTGCTTCCATAAAACCCCAAAACCAAATAATATTTTCCCGTAGCTTAATCCGAATCATATATGTTTGTAGCGCATTCATCACTTAGTCCTCAGTGGTTCGACCCCTAAGTACTACAATTGTCTACTGTGCACTTGCAATTCCCTAGGGTTATAAATTTAAAACCTAATTGCATATAAACCCTACATAGAAATTATATGCACATCATTACTCTTAGTACTTGACGAAGCCATTTAAGAAGAGAGAACATAGAAAACGGAAGAATCAAATACTCATTTCCCTATGTAAAATGTAAAACCAGAGTACCAAAATGGCATTCAAGAACGCTTTGGTACAAGAACAATATTGGGTGCAATCCATCACAAATTGAAGAGATTTAAGCAAATCAGAAGAAGATTCCAAGCAATTGAAAAGAAATCGAAGTAATTGAGTAGTAGGGTCTACTTCCTTAAATCATACGGACGATGGCGAAGGCTCATCAGAACAAATTAGCATCAACCGGCATTTTTTCTTTTTTGAGAAAAGTAGGGTTTCGACAAACCCAGAGAATAAGAGTTACGGTGAATTTTTTTTGTTTTTTATGGTGAAGAGAATAGAAAACTCACCTTTAAGAATCGTAAACACAGTTAATAATGGTGGATGATGATGGTGAGAGAGTGATTGACAGCGAGGGAGAAAAGAAAAGAAGAAGTTTATCGAGAGGAGAAGAAATGGATCAAATTCTCACGTAACTCTTTGTTATAAACTGAAATTACAAATGCCCTCCTCAACTTTCTTTTTTTATTTTCTTTTTAATATGAAATTGTAGTAAATGACAAAATAACCTGACCAAACTTGATTTATTTACTGATCCAACCACACTTAAAACAAAAATAAAAATCAATCCCTAATTTTCTTCCTCTTTTTTTCACGCTTTATTTTTTCTTCTTCCTGGGTTCTTCTTCTTCGTGCGCCTTCTTCTTCCTTCTTTAGTCTCTACCAAATTCTCTTCCTCACCCAAAGATAACCTAGAAACTTCTTCTCCTCCAATGACTGCTTGCATCGACACTTGCCGAACTGTCAAACCCCATATTTCTCGCGATTCAAACAAATCTCACGACGATGATGAATCGGGTTTCCGTTACATGAACTAGTATCGAGTTTCTTGACCTCCTCCTCTTTCTTTCAATCAGACGAAAACCCTCCACACAACACGTCCTTTGATTGAAGATTCTGAAATCGATGATGTATGGGCCAAAATCAGAGAAGAAGCTAAATCTGACATCGAGAGAGAACCAATCGTTTCTAGGTATTATCATGCTTTTGGAATTTATGAGATTGCGACAAATTTATGAAATTCCACTTACTACTTATAAAATTTTTATTCCATAGAAACCGTCGAGTTAAATCTCAAACTTGCTCATATTGGCATTATCTATTTTGAATCATTCTCTTGCTTCTTCAATTTGATTTCATGTCGTTGTAGAATGAAAACGGCGAGACATCGTAATCTAGAACATATGTACAACTAGAACTACTGGATACAACTAAGAACATATGTACAATTAGAACTATTGGGTACAACTGAACTAACAAAATCAATGAAAAAATTGTATGTTGTGAAAAAAATAATTAGTTTTAAAATAAATTAATTCTAACACATGGTGCGGCAAAAAAAATTGTATGTTGTGAAAAAATATAAAAGTAATTTTGGATATTTATTTGAATTTGAAAAGAAAAAAAATCAATTTGAAAATAAGATGATAAATAATTTAACTTTGACTTTGGAGAAAAATAATTTAACTTTTCAACTTTGGAGAAAAATAATTTAAATAAAAAAGAAAACCCCAAACTTGGGACAGACCCAATCAAAGTAAGCCACGTAAATAAGACATTTGCGCCGTTATGTGCCACGTTTTAAGATATGTGCGCCGTTATGTAACACATAGTTGTCCCAAGTATTTCAGTGTTACAAATATAACACATAGTTGTCCTTTTGATGTTTTACCTATTTACGTAGTTATACCATGTTATGAAAAATAAATTTTCAGTTGTCCGGTTCATTTTTAAAATTTGTAACACATTTCCTATGATTCCATACCATCATATTTGTAAAAACACATTTTTCTCAAGTTTTGCTTCATAGGGTATATGACATTAACAAACTCTTCTTAAAAGTGTACGGTTGTCCTAAGGTGATTGATGGGAGATTCGATATATGATATTCAAGAAATCGTTTTATATTACGTACATTGTATTTTAGATAAATAAGATAATTGATCTTATGTTTTGACGATTAATTTGCAAAGTAAAATTAATTAATTATTTTTTATTTATTTAATTATTTACTTTTTATTTTATTTTTTAATTATTTGTATAGTAAAATACAACTAATATTCATCCATAAATATTAGTTTTCCGGGTCTAGTAAACTACTATTTATTGTTGACAAGTTATACTTATTGCCTCCTAAAAAAAATACATGATCACATATTCACTTTTATTAGTTACACTAGTTGTTCCAAGAATTTCCCTTCTCTCAGTATTACCAGTATTACCCAGTTGTTCTTTATCTGCAGATTTTGTGAATTCGATTTTGAAATCTACGATCTGATTCAACCACTTTATTTCGTTTATTACCATCGTAATGTCGTAATCAACCCTGAAATAAGGATATCAACCTAATATGCATTTCAAAAGAATAATTTCTCAAATCCAAATAAAATCCCTAAATTACCTACCCAACATATATATAACAACGAAAATTGGTTCTACATCACAGTCTAACACACCGAAACTTCGATTTTGCTAAAATATTGTCCAACGCTCCGGAATTTTGATTTTGTTCAAGCTTCAAATAGAGCTTCAATGGTGAAACCCAAAGGAAGAAGACGATGGAAAAAAAGAGATAGATTTTGATTAGTCTAATTTGTTAATTTTTTTATGTCTTTTTCGTTTTTTTTAAATCCTAATAAATATTAGAATGGGTTTTCTTGTCTTTTCCCTCTTCATTAAAGGTTATGAGGTTATATGAGAATTTTTTTTGGTGTTGTGGTTTAGTATTAAGAGAAAGTGTTTTATAAGAATTTGATCTAGAAGAAATGTTTTTTTTAACTTATTTGTTGATTTTTTTAATATTTAATTCTTTTTTTAATTAACAAAAAACAATGTTTTGAAAACCGGATCGGACACCGGCTCGGCATCGTCATTGGTTGGCTGGTCGGGCCGGTTCAACCGGTCCAACCGGATTTTTAAATATTTATATTTTTAATTATATATATATTAAAACTAATAAAAGTAGATAATGTACTATTTTAAAAAAAAATCCTATATTTTGTTTTTTATATAACTTCATCTCTTTACCAAATAAAATTATAATAAAATAATATATTAGACCATTTCAAATTATAATAATAAAGGATTAAATATGCTTTATCATGTAATAATTATCATTACAACATATACATTACAAGATTTTAATCTATTTTGTATATAAAACATTGTTTTTTTGTTTAAAAAAAAAACAAAATGAAAATAAATTTGAAAGTAAATTAATAGTGATTATAAATTAGAGTTTAAATTTTTTTACTAAAAAACTTAAAATTTTGACTTAAATTTTGTAAACCGAATTCTGGTATAGAACCGGTTCACTGGTTTTGTCGGTTTTTTGCCGATTTTACCGGTTTAACTCAAATCCGGGTTTTGATTCAACTTGGACTCGCCAAATAACCGATTTCTGGTTGGACTCGGCCAAATAACTCAAATCCGGGTTTTCAAAACACTGACAAAAAAGTATAAAATGGTATTTGTGTAATAAAATAAGTTTTGTTGGGTTAACTAACTTTTTACATGCTTTTGACTAAACATTTTTGAATAGGTGTTAGTCTAGTAATATATAGATAAATTAGTGCTAATCTGAATCATTTCTCTAATGAAAATGAATTCACCAAAAAAACAAAAAACGGATGACAAAACTAACAGTAGCAATAATTAGATGAAATGTAGAACAAGTGGTTGATTTTGGCATTTGATTTTTCGGAATTCAATAAATTCAGTATAAAAATTACTATTATAAAATTTGGTTCGAGTTTAGATTGATAATTTTTAGTTTAGTTTTGAGCATTTGATTTGGTTTTTTTCTCTTATCTCTAATTTGAATCACCATGATATGTTCTGTATCACTATGATTTGTTCCGAATCAGCGAGTTCAGTGTAGTAAGTCGGTATATCTACTGCGTTGCTATCTTTGGAATCAATTGTATTGTTTTGAAGTCTCAAATCTCAAGAGAAACATGAAAAGCAAATATATTATAGTGAGTATGGTTCGCATTTGGTCTTTTTCACTAAGCATTTTTGTTAAACTATAGCTTGTGTGAGAATTTGTGTTTTCTGTTTAAATCTTTTTCTTTGGACAAAGTATTTTATACTACAATACATGGACAAAGGAAAAAGAGAATCATATATATATCATTCATCATCATCAATGAAAATAATCCCCCCCCCCCAAAAAAATACCTCACCAAAGTTCAAAGAAACTCAATGTAACCTCAAAACATCACACCTGATAAGAGAAACCAAACTCCTACAATCAACAACACCAAAGCAGAAGAAGACAGATACAAAGAAGAAGCTCTTGAAGCAACAATCTGAATAGGGAAATTGCATTGTCCCTGAGATATGTTCTGTGTTGTAACAGTAGCCAAACCTTGGAAGATACAAGCATTCTCATCTTGGTTCTTCACTTGAAAGTACATGTTAAACGCATACGACGCGTTCCCATTCGCATCGAGGTTATTGCAGGAAGAACCATAACCAAGCCCCGTGCAATCAGAGTAAGTGCAGGCGAAATCTATGTTAGCCGCGAGTTTTGTCAAATCTTTAGCTGCTGGATTAAACATACACCACTTGTTTGGTTGATATGTCACGTTTTGTGCACCAATCAAGAACTTGTTCTGTCCTTGACCTGATAGATCTATAGGAAACTTTGGTTGTCCGTCGAATTTAAATATTCCCCAATGGCGTTCAAAGTCTCCTGGTGCTATACTTTTCGCATCTTCATCGAGTAATCCGAACAAGTATACTTCAATGTAGGTTGGTCTCAATGGAGTACCTTTGTTTGTTCCAAGCCTCGGTAAAAGCCCGTTGTAGAATCTGTAAGCATTGCCTGTGAAAAAACCGTTTTCAAAATCAATTAAAAGATTTCATGAATGTGAAATTGGATCGAAACGGCACTGAAAATGTTGGAAATCTAACCGGTATTTGCATGTTTGTCACCCTCAGTTGGCCAACCGACTTCTCCAACGATTATTGGCATATCTCCATGACCAACAGCTTTCAAAGACGACACCAAAGTGTCGAAATTGGCATCGAAAACGTTTGTGTAATCAATACCATTGTCATCTATCGGTTGAGCGCCATCAAAGAAGGCGTAATTGAGTGGGAAATCATCATTCCCATAGAGACTTAAGAAAGGGTAGATGTTAATCGTGATGGGCGCGTTGTTCTTGCCAAGAAAATCAACAATCTGAGTCATCTGACCGATGATATCAGGACGGAATCTTCCTGCAGATGGCACAGGGTTGCTTGCTGGTGAATCGTAGACATCCGCGTTTAAAGGGACGGTTGCTTTGACGCCATTTCCTACTCCGGCTTCATTTAAAGCATTTTGAATGTTTTGAAGTGCAGGGAATGTGAGGTTTATAAATGATCCGTTGTAGGATTTAAGAAATGGCTCATTCCCAACAGCTACATACCTGAAACACATCCACAAGAGAGCAAGATTAGCTTCACTGAGACATATAAACACAACTTGTCTGAACATGTTTCACAATCAGACAACACAGCTAAAATCCCTAAACAACCAATGTTTAGCCATACATATATGAACATTTTGCTTCTGTAATAAATAAACACAACTCAACATGTTGTGCAATTGACAACAATCTCAAGATACATACCATTGGCTTTTTTATAACAAAACAATCAAAAGGGTTTATGAGCTTTGAACAAACAAATACATAGAATGCTTAGAACCAATCTGTAACAACAATCAAATCGACAAAAGAAGAGAGAGGGCATTAGAACTCACGTGATATTGACACCACCATTGAAGTTATAACGAGTGACATTCTTACGAACCCAATCCTTAGCTCGATCATAACTTCCCATAACCTTAAGCTGATCATTTGGAATAGCAACCATCACTTCAAGACCAGAACCAGCAAGTGCACTCATGGTTGTCTCATCCGCATCAAAAAGCTTAACCTTGTTAATGTTATTGTCCTTAAGCATCTGAACAACTGTCTTTGGAGGCAGCTTATGTGTAGCCATTGTTCCCCAATTCACTCCCAACCCATTTACCATTATACCCATAGAATCAATCAGGATTATAAATCCAACGAAAAGAGCCAACAAATTCACCATTCCTGAGAAAATAAGCTTTACGAGTCATTAACCCAAAAAACAGAGCATTTGCAAAAATTTAACTTTAACCCCAGAAATTGAATCAAGGAAAGGGCTTTACGAGTGATTAACCCAAATCCAAAAACAGAACGTTTACAAAATCTAACTTAAACCCAGAAATCGAATCATACATATCAATCTCTTAAGCATTATCTGGAAATGCAGAAAATCAAGCACGAAGATACGATTAATCGAAAACCTAGAACAGAGAAAAGAAGAAAAGCTTCAAAACCTGCAAGTGTTGTTGTTGCCAGAGACGACGGCGAGTGAGAATCGTGTCCTCGGTTTTAGGTTTCCGACCAATCTTCTTCGGAGACGTGGCTTGAGGAGATTGAGAGTTTTGTAAGGACCGTTATTATTATTAACCTTTTGGGTATGAAAACAGAAGAAACGCGTACAGAGAGAAGACGAAACGCGTTCCTGTGGAGACTGTAGAGGAGGAGATAAAAGGGTCAGAACTTTTTGGTTTCCAAAACGAAAAGAGCGATAAAAGTTGAGATATTTTTTGGTGATTAATATAATATAATAAAATAATTAATAAATAGATATTATGGTGGAGTTATAACGGCTCTTTTCCCAAATGCTCTCGGCTCCACTTATTGTCGACAATAGCTTAGCCCAACAACTTCGAATAGTTCAGTTAGGAACTTCGGATAAGTAGTTTTAGTTCGATTTTGAACATTGGGTTGTTAGAATTATAAATAAAAAAATTACTGAATTGAACCAAAATTGCTAGCTTTTTCTTTCTTCAAATTCGATTTAAAATCGGATAAATGCAATTAAATTTGGTTAACTCAGTTTTTTCGGTTCAAATTTTTAAATATATTATCATAAAATACGTTATAGTTCTGTATAATATGTCGGTTAAAAATTTTTTTGAAGAACTGATCGCAAAACCCATAAATATTTAGATTTGTACTGATCGTTTTTTTGTCTAGACAGAATGAAAAAAAAAAAATCGAAAAGTTTGGTTCGGTTTCATTATGTTTGGTATAAAGTTGCATGCCTAATAATAACTAATAAACAACCTTATTTATTAAAGACATAAACAACTTCAAATAGAAAATAATCAAATGAAAAGATGAATCATAATATCATATATGTGAAGATACTTGCAAAGTTAACAAAAAGGAAATAACATAGGCAAAGAATGCATCTAATTTGTTCTATTCTTAAGGCATAATGTTGAAGTATATAAAAATACATATATCTACTTAATGTGGGATAAGGTTGCTTTATTTTATTTTTTTAACACTGAATGACAATTTTATTAAAACAAAAAAATGGTATTAAGAGAATGCAAAGTTTTAAATAAAACATCAATAGGTGTTAATACATCACGAGGAACAAAGTTTCAGGTTTGAGAATTTTAACATCTTCCACCTTAAGGTGATAAACAACATCACCATCATGACATCTCAACTTAGTCATCATATGCTCTCATGTCTATTAGCGGACTATGTTTCCATGAGAGTATGAATTCTCAAAGCTTAAATCCCAAGCTTCATACTTCGGCAAAACAATGGCACACTTCGTACCACTATAAGTTATCTAGAGATGGCGATGTCGAAAGACTTGTAAACGCCTTGATAGAAGCCAAATAAAAGATCACACTCTAAACCAGTCTATTAAGTAGTAACAAAAAGCGAAGGATGATCTATTCGGAAAAAGCTCCAAAATATAATCCAACATAACTACGATGTGTAAACCCACAAACAAATCCCTCGCCAAAAGATACATAGCCTAAAAGAATCATGACCCATAGTCCAAAGATCCACGGCCCAAAATCCATGATTCGAACGGATCCGAAACGAAAAGGTGACATTAGCCGCAGCCACACCGTTGCTCAATAGAGTCGGCATCACCACCATCCGACAAACCTTGAACCCCACGAACTTCGACAAAACCTTGCAAAAAAAAACCGAATCAAAAAACAAGAACTAAAAGAGAACACTTCGAACTAAAGGTTGCTTTATTTTAGTTTAGTAATTTATATAAAGACATTGATCATTTTCACTTTAAATGATTTACACAAACATTGAAATGGTATCATAGTACATTCATCACCTTCATTTATCTTCTTATGTAAAAAAAAATTATGCTCAGTTTCTTCCAATGGAATTCACTCATTTTCTACAGACTTGTTCAGTTTAAATCCATTTGATTCGTTCATTTCTCAGATACATTGATTTTTTTTTTAATTCACGTTTTACATTTTTTTTTCTATCGGTCGATCTCTAGGTTTCCGATCGTGTTAAGTTCAACATGCATTTTATTTGTTTCGGTTTGAAGACATAATCTTGAAATGTTTTTTTCCCAAAAATATCAATATTTTATTAACTTTATGTAATTAAGGAGAAGCCACAACATTAGATAGACGTGGGATAAAAGAAAATGTGATCAATCGAAAGGAGTACGCTAGATCACGAATATCAAATAACACGCCAAACAAATCATTATGCTCATCTCCACTGTTCAGGAGATTGACGAGCATTTGAGAATCCGAGAAGAGGTGTAAGTCTTCATAACTTCTTTCTTTTGTATTGGGAGGGAAACCTTTATAGCTTCCGCTTTAGCTTCTAGAGTAGAGGAGACACTGCATTTAGTAACTGAAGTATAACCTAGGAATTCATCCGTATGTGACTGAAAGTTCCAGCCCATACCGCAATCAAGAGACATGTTATTTTACTCGAAAAAGTATAAAGTGTAATTTCAAATTAGAGGAAATATAGTTCTAGATTGCGGTATAGGCTGGATATCTTTCGGTCACATACGGATGAATTCCTCTTCTGGTTCTTTTTTTTTTCCAAGTCTGGGAGGTCGCAACGTCCACACAAACAGATAGCCAAACCGAAATAGTGAATCGATGACTGGAAACTTACCTGAGATACTTTGCTGGCCAGAAACCAAAGACTTGGGCGAAATGGTTACCTTGGGCGGAGTACTGGCCATGAAGATGCTTTAGGTTCATTTGCTTAACTCTCTTCAATTTCTGATGGATTGCACCCAATATTGTTCTTGTACCCGTTCTTGAATGCCATTTTGGTACTCTGGTTTTTACATTTTACATAGAGAAATGAGTATTTGATTCTTACGTTTTCTATGTTCTCTCTTCTTAAATGGCTTCGTCAAGTACTAAGAGTAAGTACCCGAAACTACTTTACGCAAAGGGGGAAAGCACAATGTCAGAAGAAAAGTATGAGTTACTACTCTTGTCAAATTTCCAAATGGTTGAAAGAGGAGTTAGCGTTGATGTCTGGGATGTTGTACCTTTTGAGTTGTTAGGAATGAGTTACTTAGTTTTTACATTATTAGTCACAAACAGATGCTAATTTTCTTTTATGAGTCACATGAATCTTGAGATGGTGCTCTTTTGAGTTTTTAGGAATGTGACTATCCCACCACCGCGATATAACCTTCTGGATTCTAACTACGACAGATTGGCCATAACAACAGCCGCAAAAAAAAAGAGAAACAACGGGTTGGGTCCTTATTCAAGTGAGCAAGTGCAAACCACACCAAAGTCAACTTCGTGATCCCTTTGATCTCCTTATAGTACTCTCGAAACTAAGAATTCTACAAAACTGAAACAGTGTGACCATATAAGCACGTCAAAAATCGAAGTTACATAAGAGTTAATTGCTTTCCTTATACAAACGAACAAAAGCACTATAGTAGACATGTACCAAATGCTATATACCATTTTGGTTAGATGTAAGAATGTTAAACACACTGGATCTTCCTAGAGACAGGCCCGTGCTTAATGGGTAAAAAAATAGGCATTCGCTTAGGGCCCCAAAAATATACAAACGTTTTAGGGTCCTATATTTTTGAAATGATGCAGTAGTCTAATGGTTTCAGAGTGTGTACAATTCAGTCACCAATCCAAGGTTTGATTTTCCTTGTTGTCTTTTTTTTTTTTTTTCTCTAAACCAAAAGAGAAATATAGATCTTGACCTAAAAGGAAATCATAATCACAGATTAAAAAGAAATCAATTCTAAATTTTGTTAGTTTATAAATAACTCTTACAATTTACAAAGAAAAGAAATCAAAATCTTAATTATTTTTCAATTCAATCTTGTCGATTTCCTACTGGTTTCTTCTTCCTCCACCTCTCTTTTTCTTCATCGCTCTGACTATTTCTTTTTCGTCTCCTTCACTTATTGGTAATTGCCAATTTACTTTCCTTTTGAACTAATGGTTCTAAAAGAAGCTTTGCTAAAACAATGCAAGAAACTTGTCGAAGTGTTGAACTTTTTGAGAGGAATGGAAAATTGTTATCCAAATTCATGGATCGAAGTGTTGAACTTTTTGAGAGGAATGGAAAATTGTTATCCAAATTCATGGATTGCTTACCTAATATTGCTGACGATTCCAGTTTCAGTTGCTTCTGTTGAAAGAAGCTTTCAAAATTAAAGTTGATCAAGTCTTATCAGCGATCAACTATATCACAAAAAAGACTAGATGGTCTAGCTATTATATCTATAGAAAGAGAACTAGTTAAGAATATAGATTAGGAGAGTTTTGTGAAAGACTTTAGTGAAAAAAGGAAAAAAATTATTGTGTTTTAAGCTTTTTAGATTATCTTTTTTTATATTTTATATTGTTTGAAGAAAAAAAATTATTATAAAGGCCCCTATTTTTTAATTCGCCTAGAGCCCCTATGAATCTACGCACGGCACTGCCTAGAGAAAGAATAGAAAGCTTTAGTAATGAACCAAATACATAGTTTCCGATATTTAGTACACTTGAATTCACCAAATGTATTCCATTTTAAGAAAAGGAGAAAGCTTTAGAGGATTCATAAACAAGAAGTCGGTATAGTTCGGTTAATATGGTATGGTTTGGTTTGGTTTGGTTTAGCAAAAACTGTATAGTTAGGTTAACCTATATAAGTTAGTCTATGGTTAAAAAGAAAAAAAAATTGTGGAAAGAATGCAAATTTATCATATAAATCTATGGCAAAAAGAAATAAATATATCAAATACTAATAAATCTATTAAAATAAAATAAATTTGTAGCCAAAGAAAAAAAATTATGACGAACTAATTAAGTCTGTCAAATTTAAACACATTTGTGTCTAAAAGAAACAAATTTGTGATGGAGATAATTAAGGCTGTCAAAATTAAGTAAATTTGTGGCCAAAGAAAAATAAATCTTTGAAAGCTAATTAAATCTGTCAAAATTAAAGAAATCTATGGTTAAAAAGAAACAAATTAGTGACAAACTAATTAAGTTTGTTAAATTCAAAAAAATTTGTGTAAATATAAATAAATATGTGACAGAATAATTAAATCTATCAAAATTAAGTAAATTTGTGGTCAAAGAAAATAAATCTATTGAAAGCTAATTAAATCTTTCAAAATTAAATAAGTCTATGGCCAAAAAATAAAAATCTGTTAAATAAATCGGGGTGACAGTTATAAATCTGTTAATATTAAGTAAATCTGTGGTCAAAATAAAATAAATTTGTCTAAAAATAAGTCTGTTGGTCGAATTTTTTTGTATTGGCAATCCTGTAAATAAGGATTTGAGGGTAAAATAGGCATCAAAATTTTTTTAGTAATAAAATTAAAATAAGAACTAATCTAGTAATTTATCAATAAATTAGTGTCAAACTAATTTTTTCCCCTTAATATTATGAGAGAAAATAGAAAAGACAAATTACATGGTTTTAGATTGGATTCTTGAGTATTTTAATGAAAATCCGTTAAATCATCTAAAATCATCTAGAAACCCTTATAAAATCAAATCACTTCAAATCTTCACAAATACTATATTGAATACCCCTCCCTCATTTTTCCATAAGAAATTTTAATCATTTTGTTATATTTTGTATATTTGATGTACCAAAAATCTAATTAGAACTTTCATACAATCAAGTTTAGAATATGTTAAGTTTCAAAAAAAAAAAAGTTTAGAATATGTTAGAACAAGTAACCGTTATAAATCCGGAGAAGTATCTATATATAAATACGAAAAGGTATAGTCAAATTTTTTTTTTATACGAAAAGGTATAGTCAATTTTTTTTTATATCATATATCCAAATACTACCTAATTTGTCGTCCAAGTTTTAATTCAAGACGTTGAATAATTGTAAATTTGATTTGACTTCCATATTTAACATCGTATTTATTGCCATATTTTTCCTTATATATTTATGGCCAAATCTTCCTCACGTTCAGACCAAACTATTTATAATTACACGAGTAACTAACAAATTAATATTGCTGAATAATAGTGATAATTAACAAATCTTTTCATTATTATTCTCCTTCTTCATCTTCCAATAAGAGAGACATACAAAAAGAAATGGATATTAATCTTCGTCTAATCACGGTTTTGATTTGTTTATTTCCGAGCTTCACCAAATCATCAAAGGACGACATTAAACTTGTTTTACCAAAATCTCTTAACCTCACCCTCCTCACCGATCCTTCCACCATCACCGCCGCCTCTCACGATTACGGAAACATCACCACCGTGACTCCCAGTGGCGTTCTCTGCCCCTCCTCCACGGCCGAGATATCCCGTCTCATCCGCTACGCTGCAAAAAGAGACGGGATATTCCAGGTGGCGGCTCGGGGCCAAGGCCACTCTTTAGACGGCCAAGCCTCAGTCTCCGGCGGAGTAATCGTCAACATGACGTGTCTTGCTGACGTGGTGGTCTCAAAAGACAAGAAATATGCTGACGTGGGGGCGGGGGCGTTATGGGTGGATTTGATGAAAGAGACAGCCAAGAAAGGCGTTTTGCCGGTTACTTGGACAGATTATTTGCAAATCAGCGTCGGAGGAACGCTGTCAAACGCTGGAATCGGCGGTCAAGTGTTTAGATACGGTCCTCAAATTAGTAACGTCCTTGAGTTGGACGTTATAACTGGTACGCAAACACAATTATTCCTCGGAAACTTTGATTTAATGCATTATAATATTAAAAAGAAGTATTTTTATAGTGTTTTTGGTGTGGCATGTTTAATGTTTTATAGTTCTACTAAACTTTTTGCACCACACGCAATGGAATCTTCGAAACACCAAATGCGTAACGCATCTAAGATATATATATATGGACATAATATATATATATATATATATATATAATATATAGACATAAATATATACATATATAGTCATAAATATTTATATAGAGGCAGAGAGAGAGACTGATTTCTCACAGTTGGTATATGCGTGTTAATTTGGAAGTTTCTCTAATGGACATGCATGATGCATGCAAATGGAATTTTTCCGTCTTCGGAGATTTTGTTGTTTCTTGACTTTTTTGCGAGCATGAAAAACATTTTTTCTGCATTCTGATACCGAAATTATTAGTAGGTTAAAACAAAAAAAAAGATTTAGGAAATGTACATATTATGTAAGGTTTCTAATAGTCGTATGCGTATCCCAATTTACATTAAAAAGGACATTTCCAATAAATAACAATAATAAAAAACTCAATAAAGACATCAGTAAAAACGTAATATGTTTTTATCTGAAAATGTAAGACCACTAAAATGATATTTTTTGCTTGATTATTTAGGAATTTCGTGATATATTATTTCAGGAAAAGGTGACATGTTGACATGCTCGCCACAGCTAAACCGAGAATTGTTCTATGGAGTTTTAGGAGGTCTGGGTCAATTTGGAATTATAACGAGAGCTAGAATTGTTTTGGACCATGCACCTAAAAGGGTACGTATCATTAAATCTAACCATTTATATCTGTCTATCGAATGTATGTATATATAGTATCCAATTTCTTTTTTTTTTTTTTTTTTATCGAAATATAGTATTCAATTTCTATTTGAGTTTTTATTTAGTATATAAAGTATGAAATTCATTATTTATGTCATAGTTTGGTTTTCTAGTGAAATGGATATCATCGCAATATAAAAGATCATTTATGAAATAAATTTAGTTATTACAATAATATACTATGCAAAAATTTACGAAATGTATAGCAATTTTTTCCTAAAGTCTCGCCTACGATAAGAGACGTATGGATCACAAATTATGACAATATCGTAGTAGATGGTAGCCGAAATCTAAAATTAGGTATACTATATAATTAATTTGGTAGGAGTTAGGAATTTAGTCAGAAGCTTTAATTGGCATTAATTCGAACAAAATCTATGTGTTATTAAAAAGAGATATTGTTTATTTTATTATAATTTATGACACTAGCTAGGCTTGTCATAGTCCAATCTTTGCGTGCAAATCTCTTTTTATGTCAATATATAATCCTAGTTTATTATAGTATCAAGATCCTTAATTAGTCAATATTAATACTTAGAAGTTTAGAACATAGTCTTTGAGTATTAATTTTAAGTTTGTTGACTAGTGGAATCTTACAACCGTGGTAAACGCAATAATTGGTCATCATTTAAAAAATAATAAATCATACATATAATATGCCATGACGGTTTTTTTTTTACACTATAATACCATTTCATCAGTATCTAATATATTTAATTTATATGCGAAAAATAATATGGTTTGTAATGTATATGTGTATAAAAACTAAGGGATTTAGAAAAAAAATGAAAACGTGTAGGCGAAATGGTTTCGGATGCTCTATAGTGACTTCAATGCTTTTACAAAGGACCAAGAAAGTTTGATATCAATGGCCAATGATATTGGAGTTGACTATGTAGAAGGTCAGCTATTGATGTCAAACGGCTTCATAGACACCTCTTTTTTCCCACCGTCCGATCAATCTAAAATCGCAAATCTAGTGAAGGACCACGGTATCATCTACGTTCTCGAAGTAGCCAAATATTATGATGAGCGCACACTTCCAATCATTGACCAGGTACTATACATATTCATGTTATACATCAGATCATAACTATGGTTGTTTTGTTACATGTATG
This sequence comes from Arabis hirsuta, assembly GCA_964056655.1. Lineage (NCBI taxonomy): Eukaryota > Viridiplantae > Streptophyta > Magnoliopsida > Brassicales > Brassicaceae > Arabis > Arabis hirsuta. The sequence continues at coordinate 1,598,158 of OZ053301.1, forward strand.
ATGTATATCATCGTTGTCTTGATCATACTATAAGAAAGTAAAATAGTTGTCATTTACAACACATTACAACATTCATCATACAGACATACATAATACCATGCATGTTCATAGATTCATTATAAAGACCAATCAAGTTTTATATATTTTGTAGGTCATTGACAAGTTAACCAAAACCCTAAGTTACATCCCCGGTTACATATATTTGCACGACGTGCCCATTTTCGTCTTCTTGAACCGTGTTCAAACCGAAGAAAATAAACTTAGATCTTTGGGTTTATGGGATGTTCCTCATCCATGGCTTAACCTCTATGTCCCTAAATCTCGAATTGTCGATTTCCATGAAGGTGTTATCAAAAACATTCTTCTTAAACAAACTTCGATTTCTGGAGTTTCTCTCCTATATCCCACAAACCGAGCCAAGTAAGTTTTCTATTCATACTAATCTTCAAAATCAAGTAAGTAAATTTAAATGAAAATGACTTTTTTTTTTTTGGTAGATGGGATAATCGTATGTCTGCGGTGATACCAAATGAAGAAGATGTTTTCTATATAATCGGAATACTACAATCAGCTAACCAACAGGATTTGCCAGAAATCCAAAGCGCTAATGAGAAGATAATTAGGTTTTGCAAAGAATCGGGTATTAAGATTAAGCAGTACCTAATGCATTACACCAAAAAAGAAGATTGGGTTGAACATTATGGATCGAAATGGCATGATATCTCCAAGAGGAAGGATATGTTTGATCCCAAGAAACTTTTGTCTCCAGGACAAGACATCTTTTGATTCACTTAAAAGTATAATAAACTCTTTCATAGGATTTATACATTTTTTTCTCAAACAAAATAAATTTATACATTGTTTCTTGAAAAATGGTAGAGAAAATGGCTAAATTAATCTACTTTTTTTACAATTGTTTATTTAATACCTAAATTTTGCTTTTTAGAAACCGATTTCTTTCTATAAAATAGAAAACTTCACAAACGAATATCAATTTTTTTTGTTTTTGTTTTTTTTTAAGAATTGTATCTGTCAATTCTGTCAAATGATTAAAACACAGTGTGATTGAAAAAAATAAATAAAATCATTCAGTTTTTAACTTAACTAAATCAAATTATGAAAACTTAAATTAATATTAGGGACAATTTGAAAAATACACCAATTAGGTTTGGAAATTTGAAAAATACACCTTGTTTTTTTTTTAAATACCTCTTTTCATAATTGAAAAGACTATGTTATCCATATTTGATTTTAATACTAATTAATTCGTATTAATAATTATTATTAATATTAAATTTCGTTTTATTTGAGATAAAGTTAAGTTATTGATTAAAAATTAGTTAATTGGTATATATAATTATCACTATTTTTATTTATTTTTAGATGATAACAGTAGACGGTAGACGGAGAGAGTGATATGCGGAGGGGGGGGGGGGGGGTAGAGATACGGCGGAGAGGAACTCTTTTTTTTTATTTTTATCGACAATTTTCAATAGAAAACCCAAATGGGTCACGGATGAGAAACCTTAATTTTCAATAAAAAGCCCAAATTAAACTAAACACAATATTAACCTATATGTCAATGAGAAATACACGTATTCAGTATATGCATAAAAAAACTACGTGACATCGAAGAAGAACTCTAGAAGTATCTTCATTAATCTCCAAGCGTTGCCGGCGGAGAGATAGAGCCTCTCTTTGTCATAGTATATTTTTTTATAAAATTATAATTTCTGTTATGTAAAATTATCTATAATTTCAGATAAAAAAATACAATTTTTTTTTGTAAAATATATGATTTCCCTAAAATATAGGCTATATATGAATTTCTCACAACGAATTACTTTCATTTTAAATATATAATTTATTATTTGTTGTGATATTTTATGAATTTCTCACCACGAATTATTTTATATAATATATAATATATAATTTACTTTCATTTTGAATTTCTCAATATGATATTTTCGTAATTTCATATTAAATAAAATATATTTAAAAAAAAAAAGATATTTTTCAAATTTAAAAAACCAAAAGAAGTATTTTTCCAAATCTATATATTATTTTTGCAGCTTTTTAAGTTTGTTTCCAAAGACTCCTAATCTAGTTTTTTAAGTTTGTTTTCAAACACTCCTAATCTAGGATATTTGTCAATCAAAAATTGAAAAGTCACTTTATGGAAACAAATTAAATCGACAATAATGTATGATACACGAGTTTTAAAAGCTTTTTCCATATCCTAAATCTAAAATATTCTTCCTTCCTCCTAAATCACGGGTCTTAAATGCTGATTACCTATTAGATGATCGAAAATATTCATACTTCTTCCTAAATCATGGGTCTTAAAAGCTTCTTCTCTCTTCCTAAATCGAAAAGTCCCTCTATGGAAACAAATTAAATCCACAATAAATTCCTAAATCACGGGTCTTAAAAGCTTATTACCTATTAGATGATCGAAAATGGGAAAGGATTTTGATGTTTATGAAGTTTGTTATGTGGAAACAAATTTCTTCCATATTCTAAATCTAAAATATTCTTCATTCCTCCTAAATCACGGGTCTTAAAAGCTTATTACCTATTAGATGATCAAAAATGTTCATCTTTCTTCCTAAATCATGGATTTAAAAGCTTATTCTCTCTTCCGAAATTGAAAAGTCCCTCTATGGAAACAAATTAAATCGACAATAAACTCCTAAATCACGGGTCTTAAAAGTTTCTTCTCTCTTCCTAAATCGAAAAGTCCTTTTATGGAACCAAATTAAATCGACAATAAACTCCTAAATTACGGGTCTATATTATTATTTTTGCAGCCTTTTAAGTTTGTTTCCAAACACTCCTAATCTAGGATATTGCCAATCAAATTCCAAACACTCCTAATCTAGGATATTTCCCAATCAAAAATCGAAAAATCACTCTATGGAAATAAATTAAATCGACAATAATTTATGATACACGATTCTTAAAAGCTTATTACCTATTAGATGATCGAAAATATTCATCTTTCTTCCTAAATCATGGGTCTTAAAAAAATTTTCTCTCTTCCTAAATCGAAAAATCCCTCTATGGAAACAAATTAAATCTATATATTATTTTTGCAGCTTTTTAAGTTTGTTTCCAAAGACTCCTAATCTAGTTTTTTAAGTTTGTTTTCAAACACTCCTAATCTAGGATATTTGTCAATCAAAAATCGAAAAGTCACTTTATGGAAACAAATTAAATCGACAATAATGTATGATACACGAGTTTTAAAAGCTTTTTCCATATCCTAAATCTAAAATATTCTTCCTTCCTCCTAAATCACGGGTCTTAAATGCTGATTACCTATTAGATGATCGAAAATATTCATCCTTCTTCCTAAATCATGGGTCTTAAAAGCTTCTTCTCTCTTCCTAAATCGAAAAGTCCCTCTATGGAAACAAATTAAATCCACAATAAATTCCTAAATCACGGGTCTTAAAAGCTTATTACCTATTAGATGATCGAAAATGGGAAAGGATTTTGATGTTTATGAAGTTTGTTATGTGGAAACAAATTTCTTCCATATTCTAAATCTAAAATATTCTTCATTCCTCCTAAATCACGGGTCTTAAAAGCTTATTACCTATTAGATGATCAAAAATGTTCATCTTTCTTCCTAAATCATGGATTTAAAAGCTTATTCTCTCTTCCGAAATCGAAAAGTCCCTCTATGGAAACAAATTAAATCGACAATAAACTCCTAAATCACGGGTCTTAAAAGTTTCTTCTCTCTTCCTAAATCGAAAAGTCCTTTTATGGAACCAAATTAAATCGACAATAAACTCCTAAATTACGGGTCTATATTATTATTTTTGCAGCCTTTTAAGTTTGTTTCCAAACACTCCTAATCTAGGATATTGCCAATCAAATTCCAAACACTCCTAATCTAGGATATTTCCCAATCAAAAATCGAAAAATCACTCTATGGAAATAAATTAAATCGACAATAATTTATGATACACGAGTCTTAAAAGCTTATTACCTATTAGATGATCGAAAATATTCATCTTTCTTCTTAAATCATGGGTCTTAAAAAAATTTTCTCTCTTCCTAAATCGAAAAATCCCTCTATGGAAACAAATTAAATCGACAATAAACTCCTAAATCACGGGTCTTAAAAGTTTCTTTTCTCTTCCTAAATCGAAAAGTCTCTCTATGAAAACAAATTAAATCGACAATAAACTCCTAAATCACGAGTCTTAAAAGCTTATTACATATTAGATGATCGAAAATGGGAAAGGATTTTGATGTTTATGAAGTTTGTTATTTGGTTTAATGTCTTTTTTTTTTAAGTCTGTTAAGTTATCAGTTGTTGGTATTTTGTTTGGGCGTGATATATTTGTATTACTATGATGTACGTTTAACTTATCAAACAAGAATTATCCCATTATCTTTTATATATTCGCTATTCTGAATAATCTACTATTTTGTATAACTACGTCATAACATTTATATTCTCATATAAGAAATTGTTGTATATAAAAATGAATCGTAGTCTATACTAAAGTCAGAGATTCAAACCAATTAAAACAAAGATAAAATACAAACAATTACGTTAAAATAAAGTAACCACTGTGATATTCTAACAATACAAAAGTTAAAATAAAATAGATATAAAAATTTCGAAAAAAACATAGACCCGTGGTGTACCACAGGTTAAATCCTAGTTAACTCTTAATATTAACGCTGCTGCACGGGAAGAAATGGTCCTGAATTAGGAGGTTTGAATGGAAATGAAATTGACAGATAAGAAAAAAATGTTCTGTTTTTAGTTACTTAACATTAAATTATTTCATAAAACTACAAAATTTTCTCAACCACAGCTGCGATTATATGTAAATGTGATTAACTCACACCTAAATTACATGAGAGAGGAAAAAAACCGAATCCAAACCGCAGTAAATCGAAGAAACTCTAAACCAGAGGAAAATTATCATACTAAACCGGAATTGTCTAATCATGCTTCAACCACTGCAGCAGCAGCAGCAGCAGCAACAACTAGAGCCGGTGGTTCATCATCTGTGTTCTCAGATGAAACCAAAACTCGGACTGAATCTTCTTCTTCCTCAGATTCAGATTCCTTATCTGCAGCTTCATCGGCAATGAGCTGTTCTTTGAGCTTGTTCATGAGTTCTTCTTGAACCGGTTCGTTCTGTCTCAAGAACTTCTTCAAAGCCTCTTTTCCATGGTAGTTCTTCCCGTTTAGATTGTAGAACGTTCCGTTTTTGGCAATGAACTTGTGCTTTATGCTCAATTCGATTATCTCGGTGACCTTGCAGATTCCTTTCCCAAACTCGAGCTCAAACTGCGCTGTTCTAAACGGCGGTGCGAGTTTGTTCTTCACTATCTTTACAGAAACTTGACTTCCCGTTGTCTGCACAAGCATACAATCTCAGGTATCAAACACAAGCAAATGCAGTTTATAGACGATTCTTAGTCATTCTCAAGATCAGTATTTGTTCGAAACTAAGGAGACATCAGAAAAGTTTTGTAAGATGGATCAGAAAAAGCCGATTTTAGTAAAAGTCAGAGCTTAAAACACAAGCATATGCGGTATATATACAACTCTTAGTCATCCTCAAGATCAGAATTGTTTAAACTAAGGAGGCAACAGAAAAGTTTTGAGTGATCAATTAAGCACATCACAAACATACGATAGATAAAAAAAAAAAAGAAGCCGAATTTAGTGCAGGGAAGAGCTTGAAACACAAGAAAATGCAATTTGTAAACAATTCTTAGTCATCCTAAAGATCAGTATTTGTGGAGGCAACAAAGAAGTTATGATTAGACACACAAACATAAGACAGATCGTAGAAACCAGAATTTAGTAAAGGTAAGAGCTTGAAACTCAAAATCTGTTAGCAGGTTTTTGATATTTTACCTCTTCGCCTTTCTTGACAAATCCAACTCGCCTAATATTCAGACGCATAGAAGCATAAAACTTCAAGGCATTTCCACCACAAGTAACTTCCGTCGGACCCCCGAACCCGAATGTAGACAGTTTTGCTCTCACCTGAAGAAAAGATAAAATTCACATAAGACTTACATTCCGCAAAGCAGGAACTTGATAGAACTGAGTTGTCCATCAGAACTTTTCTACAAATCCCAACTACCAAAGTTCTGTACCTGATTAATAAAGATCAGCAGTGTTTGTGACAACGATAAAGAGTGGCTCAATTTACGCAAAGCTTGGCTCATCAATCTGGCTTGCATAGCCATATGAGCATCACCCATCTCACCTTCAAGTTCTCCTTTAGGTACAAGAGCAGCCACCTGTGAAAACAAAGTCACAAAAAACCGTGAGGAGAGAAATATAGAGCCCAAAGCAAGAGCATCAATCCATTATTCAACCCATTAAAATCACCTTACTTACACTGTCAACAACAATAACATCAACGGAACCACTTCGGATTAAAGTGTCCACAAGACTAAGGGCCTGTTCACCACAATCAGGCTGTGATAGAAGCAGTTTTTCTGTATTTACACCGATTGCCTTAGCAAGTGACGAATCAAGAGCATGCTCAGCATCTACAAAAACACAGGTTCCTGTATGCAAACAACATCTTTTAGAACACTAGTGCCTTCTAAACACCAAATGGCTCAGTAAAGAACATAGCCAAAGAGTTAAAGAAACATGTACTAACCTCCTTGTTTTTGTGCTTCAGCAATAACATGAAGTGCAAGAGTTGTTTTTCCAGAAGCTTCAGGGCCATATATCTCCACAACGCGTCCCTATCGAATATACAACAAGGTGAACAATAAGAAGCTACCCAAAGCTGAGACCAATATTACAGGAAAGATATACATAAACTTCTACATAGACCTCAAGGATATTTGAATCCATTGAATGAACAAATCTAAAATTAACACCACTAAAAGAAATATATATACCTTAGGAAGGCCACCGACTCCTAGTGCTACATCGAGGGCAAAAGATCCAGTAGAGTAAACAGGAACATCTCTAGGAGAAACAGCACGACCGAGCCACATAATCGACCCTTTACCAAACGAACTTGTTATCTGATCAAGTGCTTGCTGAAGAGCAATCTCCTTTTTCGACAAACCTTCCTCAGATGATCCATTACCATCTGACTTGGATTTCTTTTTAGCTTCAAGACGAAAAACAAATTCACAGAGTTAATTGTCAACATACCTTAAACTGTAAGAACCACTATGCTCTTCATAGATGTTCCATCAAAATCGTAAACCCATTTCATAGATACCAAAAGGTTAAAGCTTTAATTAACCTTTAGCAGCAAAACCTCGAAGCTGAAACGATGTGCCAACCACACCTCTACAAAATACCTGTAAAACCCATCTCACAAAGAGACAACATTTGGGACTCAATTTAATCATGCACACAAATAAGCCATGAAAACGACATAGTAAACAGAGCAATACCTAAGTGTGAGAAACAAGATGTATTACCTCTGATGGGAACATAGAGCGTCTCAGTGAAGAAACATTTCGGAGAATCCTCGCCATAGGAAGGTACTTAAAAGCTTATTTCCGCGCTTTTAATAACAAACAAACAAAGGAAACGAGGATGGAAAAATGGAAAATTTGAACTACCCAGAAGACAGAATCATACGAACAAAAGATTTTCAAGAGAAAAACTGGAGAAAAGGAGGAGCTTTTTAGGGTTTTAGGTTTTCGTTTCCCTCCTTTTCGACACAATTTTTTTTTTTTCCTCTTTTTTTTGTTGATCGGTTTTGCTTTTTAGGGGGATTTCGTCTTCTCTGTACTTTCATAGGGAAGCACAAACCGACCAAACCGGGTCATCGGCTGGTTAACGTAAACTTACAAATTAAATTGATCGGTCTAAACCATTATACGGTTACCGACCAATATCCCTATTAGAACATGATTTAATTTAAGTAACTGGATTTTATCTTACAAAATAGGTTATTGCTTGAAAAATATTTCTTAAACCAAATTGATTTTGAAACGGTTACGTACCATGTCGAACCAAAAATTTCACGATAGAAAATACCAAATTGGGTCGAAATTTGACCAAAACGACATAATACTATTTGCTCAAACCAAGTTCATGAGAACACATTACAAATGAAAAATCAGACATGAACCAAACCAAACCAAAACCAAAGAAAATAACCAATTTTTAAAAGCAAAACCACCAACCCAAAACTTGATATATAAATCATATAAACCGGACCATGACTCTGCAATTTAAGAAACACAACCTCGGCTCAACAAAGACCTGACTCTTTCTTCTTCATAACTAAGCGAAAGCTTCTTCTCCGGCGACAAGTAGATTCTTCATTGCTGCTTACACTCCGGCGGCCTCTCACCGGTTTGACCCTCCCCAAGTTGACTTCTTCCAGATTTCTGTTCACAGAGAAAAGAGCTCAAGATTAGCAACAGCCATTGAATTTATCAGCCAGAAAAAGATCAAACGAGAGATTGAGCGATTGTTAAACCTTGTGACCAGCTGATGACTGCAACAAAGACAAAGCGAAACCACCGAAATTGGTTTCAGAAGTCTATATAAGAAACAGAAAATAAACCATTAAACCACAATAACAGTACCTTCTTTTTGCTCTTCTTTCCTTGCTCTGCTTCATCTTCCTCGTCATCATCCTCATCATCATCCTCGTCCTCCTCATCATCGTCTTCCTCGTCATCCTCATCGTCTTCATCGATGTCTTCATCATCGTCATCCATCTCAAGGTCATCTGCCTCTACAGCTTCACCAGTGAACCATGACACAGCATGCGAGATGATTTTGTCCTTAATGGTTGACCTACAGAATAAACAATGGACAGATTAAGATCCTGAACTGAATTAAGCAAAGAGAACTGTATTAAACTAATAAGAGAAAGGTACAGTACAGACCCGATATCATAGTCGTGCTCCATTTGCCCTTGGAGTTCGTCAGCCTGTGCAAGAAAAGATTATCAGATTAATGTTTTAATGCAGTTTTAAGTACTGGATCTGGAGATGGAGATGGACATACCAATTCATCATCAAGGTCTTCTTCATCTTCAGGAACTTGAGGTGGGCTGAAAAAGTTGAAGAAACTTTCACAGTCCTCAGTCTTAGTGATCGGCTTTGTGTTTTTGGATCCCTTCTTTGGCTTCTTTTTTAGGATCTTCTGAGTCAAACATTTTCCAGGATACCACTCAATCTCAGTCCTGAATAAACAGTTGAACAATCAATAAGACTTCATGTCTTAAGAAACAAAAACAGCAAAAACATGATAAAGCAAAAGATTTATACCCAACGGCCTTCTCGAGGATAGGCTCATCTTCATCAATCATGTGATATGTCTTGCTCAAGACAGTGTTCTTGAAGTAAGGGTTCTGATCAAAGAAAAACTCAAGCTTGAACCCTTTTGGTTCCTCAACCCTGGTCCACTTAATATCTTTAAGATACTTGAGAGCACCTTCATCTCGCTCAGTTATCTACAATCATGGAAACAAATACATCAAGGTAAAGATAATCACCTTAACATAAAACAAAAAGAATAAGAGTATCCTAATTACGAACCTCCTCAGCGGTAATTTCATTGTTCTTCAATGCAATAAGCCAGAAATCTGGTACTCCTTTCTCTGCAGGAAAACAATTTTTTCATTACATTTGAAATATATGATTTCACAAACTTCAGTGCAAGTAATCAATAACACACACCTTCAGCAGCTTTATCTTCTCCTTGTTCAGTTTTTACCTCTTCCGGAACACCTTCAACTTCAACCACACCGTTCACAATCTCATATCGCTGGATGTGAATCAACAGCGTTAGGAAAGCAGAAACACATCAATACACATCAATATCAGTTATAATCACGTATGATACGAAAAGAAGATACATCACTATTGGTTATTTGAGGTTTCAATGTGTATCAAGATATTCTAATAATAGGAAGCTAAAGACCATAAAACATGAACACAGTATCAAATTCAAACCTTGGTGTATAAAGGCTGGTATAGCTTTTGATATTTAGCTTCAAGAGCTGCCCTCTCCTCGAAGAACTTTGATTCCATTTCATCATACTGGTTCTGTGATGTAAAGTGAAAACAGGAATCAGATCATTGTACTCCAACAAATCTCATAATAGCTAACTAATTCAAACCAACTCAGAAATCATTTAGCTCAAACTTCACTTGCCTGAATCTCTCTTAGAACCTCGACACGCTTCCTGACTGTTGGACTCAAATTCTCAAGGACATCTGAGTGTTGTCCAGCCAAATTCTGCAACTTGTTCTGCAGCAATACGCAGAAAATCAGAAAAAGCACAAATATTTTACTAAGGAAAGATAACGATCTCAAAGGAAAGGTAATACGAAGAGACAATCCTAAAAATAAAAGAACAAACCAAAAGTCCATCGCTCTAAACTATTTTTGTCAAAACAAACCCTAAAGTACAGAAATTGAAAACCCAAATCTCCAGATATTTAACCCTAAATCGTCTCGTAAGAACTCACCTTAAGAGCATTAACAAGCCCCGCACGATCCTCCTCGTTAAGAGCTACAAAACAAACAGAAAAAGGGAAGCTTTTTTCAATCAATCAAGAAGAAACAACAAAAGGACAAAAAGAATCAGGCTTTGGTTATAGAGAAGGTTTTATACCTGCGGTGAGATCGCTCATGTTCATGGTGTCTTTTTCGTTGCTCATCTTCGTAAGGAGAAGAATCTGGCGGAGGAAGAGGAAGATAAGAAACCTTAAAACCCTAGATTTTGGGGACAGTAGAGAAAACAAATAAGAAAAAGGCCTTATAATGACCTGACCGTAATAACTGGGCACTTTATTACTTTTTTTTAAGAAGAAAAAAAAAAGATTTTTGGTAAACCAATTAATTGAAAAAAGGAAAAGCAAGGCCCAAAACCAAAAGTATAATATGTATTGATTTGAATTATTGAATTAATTATTTTAAATTGATTTGAAAATAGTATTCCCATTTTTTATTAGTCTCTGCTTTAAGATTTCTACGAAAATCTAACTATTTGGGAGTTTGAAATTTATGCACCAGCATAAAACACAATTAGAATCGCTTGAGACACTAGTATGCTGCTTTCTATAGATTCTTAGACGCTCAATTAAGGTATGTTTTTTTTATATATAGAGTTATAGAGCATAAAATGTTACTTTGTGATTAAATATCTTCTTATAAATACTTTTATTGACACTCAAGGAAGAACATTACATGTCAAGTCAAAAATTATCGAGTCTTGGTTCAACTGAGATGAAAAATTTGTTGAGAAAATTTTATTTCCATTTTACATTTTCAAGATTTACTATTTTATCGTGAAAATATGAAAAGATTGGAAAGTTGGTTACATACGAACCTCTTCTGTTGTGTGAGTAGATGAGCCATATTTGTATAGATGGCTTCAAACCCAAAACCATCCTGTGAAAAAGGAATCTCAGTTAAAGCTCACATTTGGCTAGCTACAGTACATGTGAAGAGCACATGATTTATAGATTCACCTTCCAAACCACAAGTTTGACATCTCTCATCTATTATTATTCCGTTGGACCTAATTTTATCTACCACAGGGACAACACCACTTAAGGCATTCCAAATGAAATTCCTAATCTTTGGTGGAGCTTTTATCTTCCAAACCTCATCTTTGATTCCATTTAATGAGGGTAAGGTTGTTACCTCGTGAATAAGTTCATGATGCTTAAGCTTATTTGCCTTCCAATTACCAGACTTGACAAAATAAATCCCATTGCGATTGTATTTTCAAATCCAATAATCATCCAAGTAAGCTACTGGTTTATCCCTAATGATTAAGTTTATGTCCTCCTAATAAAACAAATCTCTCAACAAGTCCATATTCCAACCACCAGTCAAATGAGAGAGCATATCACTAACCCTTAAATCAATATTGACAAAGATATTCTTCATGAGAGGAATCCTAAGTCTATCTTCTCAAATCCAAGGATCGCACCAAACTCTAATTGACTCTCCATTCCCTATAATTTTCTTTAAACCTTGTTGCAAAAGCTTTATACCATGTAAAATACTCTTCCACCCAAAAGACGGCCTAACTCCTTCTACTGCTTGCAAGAAGTCACCCTGATCATGATATCTGCTTTTGAGCAATCTAGAACACAAGCTATCTGGGTTATGTAGTATTCTCCACGCTTGCTTCCCTAGCAGTGCATGATTAAAACATTCAATATCTCTAAAGCCCATTCCACCATTCTGTTTAGAGAGATAAAGTATATCCCAACTAATCCAATGCACTTTTCTCTTACCCTCAGTTGAATGCCACCAGAAATCAGCCATGGCACTAGATAAAGAATTACATGTAGCTTTAGGAAGCTTAAAACATAACATGGCATAGACGGGCATAACCATAGCCACTACTTTCAGCAGAATTTCTTTACCCCCTAAAGATAATGTTCTAGCAAACCAACCTGATAATCTAGATTTCAACCTATCCCTTATGTATTCCAACATATCTATCTTAGAACCACTAAAACATTCAGGAAGTCCAAGATAAGTACCTGTGCCACCTTCTTGAAAGATTCCCAACCTCTGTTGGATCCTTTCTTTAACTCCTATATCCACTTTGTCCCCAAAAGTAATTGCTGACTTCTCCAAATTAATGGTTTGACCCATTGCCTCTTCATATAATCCCATTATCCTCTTGAACTCACCACACTGCTCCTCATCCGCCTTGCAAATGAAAAGGCTATCTGCAAAAAGCAAATGATTGAAAGAGGGACCATTAGCAGAGAAGCTAATTCCATTAAACTTCTTATCCCTTTCTGCCCTATTTAACAAGTGTGTTAACCCTTCCATACAGAACAAAAAGAAAAGGGGACAGATCCTTGTCTGAGATCCCTTTGAGGCACAATAACACCATGAGGTTGGTTATTGATTAAGATTGAGTATGTGACTGAAGTCACACAGAACATCACCATCTCAACCCATTTGAGCTGAAAACCCAAGGCTAAGAGTAAGGCTTTCAAATACTTCCACTCAACTCTGTCAAAAGCTTTAGACATATCGGATTTGATGGCCATGAAACCCTTAGAGACCACTGCATGTGTTCTCAAACCATGAATAACCTCATGAGCTATCAATATATTATCTGAAATCTGTCTCCCATGTATAAAAGCTTATTGGCAAGGAGACACAATATTTTGCAAGAACGGTTTGAGCCTAGCTACCAATATCTTAGATACAGCTTTGTAAACCACAGTCGAAAGACTAATGGGTCTTAAGTCTTTCATCCTAGAGGCATCCACAATCTTAGGGATTAGACAGATGTGAGTATAGTTCCATTCCATAGGAAACGTACCTATCTCAAAAAACTCTTATATTTCTTTAGTTATTTTCTCCCCAACTATCTCCCAATATTCTTGAAAAAAGACTTATGTCATTCCATCAGGACCAGGAGTCTTTGTTGGCTTTATAAAGAATATTGCATCTCTGATCTCCTCCCTAGTCACTCTCCCAAGTAATGCTTCATTCATTTCTCCTGTGACAGAAGGTCTAAAACCCATAAAGAACTGTTCAAAGACTTCTGGATTAGTAGAGGTGAACAAGTTGGTAAAATATTTTGAAGCCACTTCACCTTTTGAAGCCTCTGATCTTTGCCCCACACCATTCTCATTATAGAGAATCTCCAAAGCATTTCTGGTTCTTTCAGCTTTGACAGAAGCATGAAAATATTTGGTATTACCATCCCCTACCTTTAACCACTTATGTCTGCTTTTTTGGCTCCAATGGGTTTTCTTCTTCTTTATAGGCCAAGCAAAGATCATGTTTTAGTCTGTTTATCTACTCAGTAGAAGGACTCACACTAGACTGCTCTATCTCAAGATCCCTTTGAAGATGGTTGATACAGTCCAAAGCATTAGTGTTATTCTTCTGTTTTCACTTACTAAGTTCCTTCCTATATCTCCTGAATCACCCTATTTCACTGCGACTTCCAAGCTCTCTCAATGCACTCCTTAACTTGAGGCTTATGCAGCATTCTTTTGTCAAATTTAAATTGACCCTCGTAGGTCTCCTGAGAAGCCACAAAATTGATGAGAACTGGCCGATGATCAGACCCTCTCATCTCCAAGAACCTCTGATTGATTACTGGAAACATCATGTACCATAACTTATTTCCAAAACACCTATCCAACTTAGACTGTATATACAAACTATGTCTCCACCCACCCCAGGTGAATGCATTGCCATGATTAGGTAGCTCAGTCATTCCACATCCTTTGATCATGTTACCAAAATCCTCAAAAGAATCAGTTGACCTAGCCGGACCCCAGTTTTCTCTCCATTGTGTAGCAAGTCATTGAAATCCCCAAACATAGACCAGCTTCCCTTCCTATTTATCCTTATCTTGGTTATTCTTTCCCATACCTTATGTCTTTCTTTCACAACAGGATCTCCATAAACACAGGTTCCAAAAAAAAACAAAAGAGCCGAACTGAATGTGGCAATCTAACACATTCTTATTCGCATATAAAACCTCCATATTCACACACTTTTTCCAAAATAGAGCTAAACCCCCACTCAATCCCCTAGGTTCCACCGTATATACCTGTTCATAACCTAACCAGACTTGAAGATCAACTAACACATTCCTAATATTCTTAGTTTCCATTAGAAACAAAACCTCAGGGAAATGCTTTTTACGCATCTCCATGAGTCTTGGAATCACTAATTCTTGAGGCCGCTCTAATCCTTGGCAATTCCAACTGATTATGCTCATTGGATGGTGGACAGTCCCTCATTTGGGACCATCTCTTGTTTGCTACTCCTAGCTGTTTGTGACTCATCACCCTCCTTTAGAACTGCACATTGCTTATGTTTATGTGCTTCTTCTTCCTTAGCCCCTACCTCTTCAGTGGCTTTTCTCTTCTCTGTTTTGCCTTTTATGTGACCTTTTTCTTTTCATCTGTAATGGCCAAAGACTCCTCCCCCAACCCTCTTAGCTTTCTGTTACTCATATGAGGTCTTTTTCTAGGTTTCCTCCTTTTATTAGCAATCCCGGAAGAACTGGCCTCATAGAAATCGATTCTATAACCCGTTGGATTACTATTGGGAAAGGGAGTCCTATCACTCTTCTTATTGGCTTCCACTACAACCTGGCTTCTATCCACACTATTGTATCTCAGAATATCATTTCCATTCTTGATAGCACAATGCATCAATTTGTCTTAATCCAGATTCCCATGTGAATCATGTTTGTCTTTATGATTTTGCTCATAATTGAACACTAACCCTTTCTCTTTATCCAGATCCGCTGAGATAAGAGGGACCGGCTCAAGTGATAGCATAGCATGCCCATTAGGTTCTTTCTTCAAAGCCTCTATAGAAGATCTAACTCTGTTTTCCTTGACTACTCTGTCTGTGTGAAGGTCAGATATCATATAGATTCTCATCCCTTCCAACACTTCTGGATGAATCCTAGGCCGTCCAGTAGCTGGATTAACCCCCACTTGCTCTTCAGTCAGGACGCCAAACAAGGGATCATTCTCTTTGAGCACGGTTTCCTTCACACTACTAAAGCCTTCCTTGTTTTGTTTATCACCCATTCCAGCTATAATGTCCTTGTTGAGAAAGATGGGACATTGCTCTTGCTCATGGGTTAATCTCTGACAGGTGTAACATCTCTTCTCCAACCTTTCAAAATCATAACGCACTGTGGTTTGCTCACCCGAAGGCAAGTTCACCACTTTAGCTCTTCTAACAGGATTGGAGACAACCAGGAGCACCTTGACTCTCACATACTCCCTACTCTGTGCCCTTTGCGGATCAAAAGCAACCTCCATAACCTTACCAGCAAAACCCCCAAGGTCAGTATTAGATCTGAGAGTCCTATAGTTCCCCAGGATGTTCCTAAGCTGAACCCAAACAGGGATATTTTGCAAATAACTCGTCGGTATAACCTCCACCCATCTCTCTATCACCAAGGACCATTGGTTGTAAGTATGGACCCCTCTGTTCAAAATATCCTCTAGGTCACCTTCCTCCTTGAAGATGAACTGGAATTTCTCCGGTGACAAAGCCACCCCCCGAACTTTGTCGTAGAGTTGTCATTTCCTCGGCATATCCAGAATAAGGTCTGAAATGTTCTGCTTAGCCGGATTTAGTACCCTTCCTATCAGGCTCAATCGATTTTCCTCCATGGAACAATACTCCGGATCGTTAGGGAGATCATACGGCTCCTCCACTTCGTGTATCTTCATCGCCATCAGTATCCAATCAATACTTGCCGACATCTTCTCTTACTGTGTATCTTCTGACCCAGTGCTCGCAACTCCTTCTTCTGTATATATCCACTCCGAACCACTCAGAAAAGATCTCATTGATCTCCTCTTTCTCGAATACTTTGGTGAATAATTTGTCGTGGCTTTAACGGTCTTTATGTTATGTTCACTTATAACTTAATAATATAATATTGATCTCCATGATTACAGAAGTAATACTTACCGCATTTTTACCACATATAAAATATTTAAGTATTTAGTATTATTTTATTATCTTATAATGTGTACTATTTCGGATGCTTTCAACTTGGAAATTTAGTTGTACAAAATAAAATATAAAAATAACTAATAATCGGAGTTTTTTTATTTGACAATCTACATAAGGACATTCCAAAGATATATCGTAAAACTATATATATCAAGAATTCATTGGTCCCTACCGTTTCTACTTTTTGTAATTTCTAGTGCTTCCAAGCTTTTAGCATGACCAATCTCATGTTTATATACGCAAACTAATCTCAATGATTTTTTTTTATCAACAATGTTGTTGTTAGTGATGAAGAATTAATTTAGAGTTATTCTGTAATAAAACTAATTAAAGAATTACAATAATAATAAACTCAACAGTTGTAGTATTCTATGTTCAAGTATGGTCTACTTATGAGAACATGAACTAAAACTATAAAGTGTTCCATGTGTACATTTTGACGATTCTAACATTATGCTTATACTCAAACCGATCTCAATGATCTTATATCCAAAATGTGTATTGTTTTGATAAAAAAACAATTTCAAGTTGTTTCTATTAAACTATTTTGATAGTTACAAAAAAAAGGAGAAAAACACATGCAATTTTAAAACTATGATTAAGTATGACAAACTAAAATTTCTTTTATATACATTTTGACGGCTTTAACATTGTGCTTATATCCAAATCAAATACATGCGAGGAAAAAAAAAAAAAAAAAACCACAGGCTAAGCGACAGGCGCAGGTTTTCTTCTTCTTTGTCTCTTTTCCCCAACTTCTTCTTGCTTAACCAAAACTCCATCGACTCTCTCTCTTAAATTCCTCACCTACTCACTTCCAATTTCCCATCAAACTACTACTCGATTCGTCTCCTCTTCTCCGCAAAAACCCTAGATTCTCCCGCGTTTTTCCCCCCCTTAATCGCCGCGACTGATTATCGTTCTTACACTCTCCTTCGCGAGGGAATATGTGGAACAGGAGTTAGGGTTTTTCATACAATTTTTCTGTGTTGGATTTTCCATGGAGCCTCGTTTCGGAAGTAAGTTTCGTCTTGGCCGGAAAATTGGGAGCGGCTCATTCGGAGAGATTTATCTTGGTTCGTTAACGATTTTACTGTTTATTTATCAAAAATATTGTGCTTGATATTGGTTGCCTTGAATTGCAAGTGGTTTTTAATGGCTAAGTTGTGATTTCAGGAACTGATGTTCAGACTAACGAAGAAGTCGCTATTAAGCTCGTGAGTATTCCAATCCTTTTGTTGAGATTTGAAGTTAAAAGTCTCAATTTTGGAGAAGTGAATTCGAGACTTGTGTTGTGCAGGAAAATGTGAAGTCTCCGCATCCGCAATTATCCTATGAGTCGAGGATATATAGAGTTCTTCAGGGTGGAAGTATGAAATGTTTCTAAATTTGTAGACTTTCATCGGAATATAGTTGTTTTGTGGTTATCGATTTCTTAGCGTTTAAATGACGAATGCAGCTGGGATTCCAAATATGAAATGGTATGGCGTCGAGGGAGACTACAATGTTTTGGTGATGGATTTGCTTGGTCCAAGCCTTGAAGATCTGTTTAGTTATTGCAACAGGAAATTTACTTTGAAGACAGTTCTCATGTTAGCTGATCAAATGGTAATGCGTGCATTGTTACTGTTAATGCAACTCTCAGTGATGGCTTTTACCAACTTGTTTTACACCTTGTGTCAGATTAATCGTCTTGAGTACATCCATTCTAAGTCGTATCTTCATCGTGATATAAAGCCGGATAATTTTCTCATGGGTTTGGGAAGGCGGGCAAATCAGGTTATCTTTCTTCTTTGTAAACTGTCAGTCAGAATTTTTCGTTAGTCTCAACTTTGATTTTCGGTTCTCACTTTTGTATCTCTTTCTCTAGGTCTACATTATAGACTTCGGCTTAGCTAAGAAATATAGAGACAGCTCAACTCACCGACATATCCCATATAGGTAACAAGTTTTTGGATATCAGAGATTTAGCATTTTCAGTAAATTGGATGTCCGGTTTAGATTTTGTTTTCTGACATTTGCGTATGAATTATTCAGGGAGAATAAAAGTCTAATTGGGACTCCGAGGTATGCCAGCTTGAACACTCACATAGGAATCGGTATACTCCTATTGCTTTTCTATAAACCCTTCTGATAGTTGCGGATCTTATTCTCTCTTTCACGGGATACTTTTTCTTATTTCGATCTTCTGTTTGTCTGTACATTCTACACTTGATAGAGCAAAGTCGGAGGGACGATATAGAATCACTTGGTTATATCCTCATGTACTTCCTCATGGGAAGGTGAGAGTCATTAAGTAACCTTTCCTTGTATTCTGCTTCTTATCTTGCCACCCATCTCTTATCCTACTTTCTTGTAGTCTTCCATGGCAGGGACTGAAAGCTGGGAACAAGAAACAGAAATACGATAAGATTAGTGAGAAGAAGGTTTCTACTACCATCGAAGTAAGTTCTTCTCATATAGTGCACTTTTTGAAGCTCAATGAGTCCATGTACTAAGGAATTGTGATGAGGTAGAGAAAGGTTGATTATAGATTGTACAGTAACTTTGCATCAGTGTATTTTCAGGCATTATGCAGAGGTCATCCAACAGAGTTTGCATCCTACTTTCATTACTGCCGATCACTTAGGTTTGATGATAAGCCAGACTACGCATATTTGAAGAGACTATTCCGCAACCTTTTTATTCGTGAAGGTCATTCATCTTCACTCTCCCTCTTCCTCTCAGGCTATTAAAATTCATCACATTAGCTTTGATTGACACCAACTGAATCCCCACTGTTTTGTGTTTCTTGTTCGGGTTTGCTTGTCTCAGGTTATCAGTTTGATTTTGTGTTTGACTGGACGGTATTCAAGTATCAGCAATCGCAATCTGGAAACCCTCCACCTCGTGCCCATGTACACTTTTGAATACTTTTAATTTTTGATCCCGTTCATGGAACCTATACATACGCGGATGAATAATGTGTTAATATTTGAAGCTTCTTCTGTCAGGATGGTGGTGTTGGAACTAGTTCTGGATTAAACCCTGCGGTTGGCAATGCCGAGAAGCGTCCAGGTATATATATTTTTGGATCCTTACCATTCTTCCTTAAGCAAATGCAGCCACATAGCTTGGTATATTTTATGTAAGGACGTGTTTGTCTCTGCCGTAGATATCCTAAATCAGAGAACAAATCCGGATTTTATCCTGAAGCAGAAGACCAAGAACGAATCTGGAATTGCTAAGGACACGCTGGTAAGTATCCTTTCATGCTTGTCTTTATTCTCGGGTGCCGTTTTTGGAATCAGTACGTTCATTTTTGTCTGTCTATTTCTCAGCTACCGGGATCCTTCCATTTGGGTCGATCAGAAGGATCATCATCAAGACGAGTTGTGGACGCGAGTAGTCGTGAACCGTTTAGCGGCGGGAGTGAAAATGCAAACTTTGAATCAGCTCTCAAAGGCATTGATAGCTTGCGGATCAATAACAGTGGAGGCGATGAGACTGCAGCATCGCCACAATCAAATGGAGACGATAATACTACTAGTCGTGTAGAACCCAAAGCAAAGCTCTCAGACTGATTCATACATGAAGCTTTAAGGCCAAACCGGTATTCGCTTTTGTTACTTGCCTCAACCTTGTAGAGAGTTTGAAGGTTGCCTATGTGATTCTTCTGAAGAAAAGCTTTTATTTAACAGTTAGAGAGATTTGATATAAGAAAGAGTGATAGAGGTTTATTTATACCAAACTTAATATGATTCTTCAAATTTGTCTCCTCCATTGTATAGAGAAGAAACCTTTCGAATTTTAAGATCTTCTCTCTGAGAATCTTATAGCCCGATCAGTTCTATATGTGTTGTTTCATAGAGGGAATTTCCTTTTTTAAATAGAGAAAAATGAAAAATTTGTTGAATGGGAAAAAAAAAGTCGCTAAACAACGCATGAATATGCAAGGATCCATTGCTAGAAGATTCGTCCTCTCCTCCATGATGGTTAGAGCTTTGGCAATCTTAGAAACACTAAAACAAGCTCAGAGACTAATGGTTGGAAGAAAATTTATGTTAGATATAGTCTCAAGAGTTCATTCGAGCTCTATGCACCATTAAGAAAATGTATTGCATTTTACATAACATCATCTACCATGTATCTTTTAGCTCCCTAAATGTATCTTTCTCTTCTATTTCGAAAATGCAAATAATTAGTTAGCGAATCCTTTTGCAAAAAAAAAACTTTTAATCCATTTGGATGATAGTAGTTAACGAGTTTGAATTGATAGAAAAATTATTATTATAGAGTTGTCGGTAGGGAGAGCTTTTTATGTAATTATTTTGGAGTTCATGACTTGTCGGTAAAGAGAGATTTTTAAGGTATTGATTTCGAAACCAACATTATAATGTACCGTCTCAAAACACTTGATTATGTATTCATTTTCAAAAGTTTGGCCTTAAGATTTTGGCATAACCAGATACTAATGTATCAAACAAGCAAAATCATGTAATAAATACATTAAAATGAGTAATCACGTAATATACAAGATTGTAAAGAGAGACTCTTCCATTGCATAACCAAATTATTTTTCCAAATACGTTAATTTTAAGTTTATTCCTCCTAATTTTCTCAAAACGTAATGTAGATTGTTGAGTTAGAACGTTGGACTAAGTATAAATCAACAAACTTTAGACACACCATAACGCAACGAAACCACTTTTCAAAATAAGCCAAGTCATCGAAAATGTAACAAATTTGTGTAACATTCATGCCGTAATTCTTAAGTAAATCAGAAATCGTTTATACAAGATGATAGTGGTATCGAAACTAATAGTCAAATTGATGATACTAACGTTATAATAATCTATGGATGTTTTTAATAATAAAGAAATGAGTAATCACCGTTTGAAAATGTACAAATGAACAAAACGTATAATTAACATTGTAACTTGCCACAAAATTCATTTAGAAAACGTCCAAAATCGTATAATAATCACTCACTCCATAAGAATTCCTCCTCGACTACATCTTTTAGAGCATATATCTATTAATTATTGTTGTTACACAATCACTACAACAAACTAAGAAATTTGAAAACACACACATAATAATGATGTAAAAAAAGATTGAAACTAAATCGAAATAAAAATTATCATCTTATAAGCAAATATTTTTGAGCTAATTAAGTAATTTGTTGCATCTATCTTTGATCCATTTGAAGCTTTTCCTCAAAGAACCTTTAAGCTTACCTTCAACAGTATAAGCTCTGTAACTCACAACTCTCTTCTTCCTTTGTAAATCTGGATCCACAAATCCCCATGAAGACGACGAAGAAGACGATCTTCCTTTCTTCGGATCCGGGTCTTCGGGTATTCGGGTCGGGTAATCTGTGTAGGAAGTACTGTAAGACCTGAAATCTTGCATACCATTACCACCAAATGAATCTGGACCGTTGGATCTTTGGTGTGTGGAGTATTGTTGAATGTCTGATGTTCTTCCATCACCACCGTACGATCTGGATCTGAAGTCTTCCATTTTTTGGACTCAGAGCCAAAGAAGAAGAGGAAGCAGTTTAGTGGGTTTTTGTAATAAAAGTCGATGAATGGTTTTTTGTTTTTGTTTTTGTTTCTTTCTTTTACGAGAAGGAAAGAATCTTTCTGTATGGTTTACATATTTTTATACTGTATTGTTTAAAGAGTACACCTACCAATAATTCCCCTAGAAACATATGTTAGGGAGTTTTTTTTTTTTTTTATAATCAGTTTCTTTGAATTTTAGAATTAAGAATGTATTGTTCTTTATCAAAAAAAGAAGAAGAATGTATTGTTTTTGAATATATTGGTAAGAGAAATGAAATTTATAAAATAATAACGTTTTATTTGTGATTTATTATTGGGATAAATTCAACTATATTGGAGATATGCTTTTTATTGAAAAATTTACTTTGTAATTTTTAAAGTTTTCTATACAAAAAAAATTATTATGGATATTTTTGTGATTACAGATATCTTTAAAAGAGTCCCAAAACAAATAATTCAGTTGATTACATGTCTTTCTTGAACAAAAATCAAACTTACAATTTTTTCAGATGATACTTTATTTTAAAATTTAAGTATGAAGTTTATTACTTTGCTAATTTCAGTTACGTTGTTGAATAGAGACTGCTATGTTAAGAAAATGAATAATTAGAGACTGCCAAGTCAACATGACGGGGTGAGTCAGGTGCAGCTGTCTTCGAGTCGGTGGAGCGTAAAAATTAATTACTTACTGTTTTAAATTCCAACTGAACTTCTCTCTGTTTGACCATTATCGAGATTATATTATCTTATCAACTAACTTATTTTTCATTTTCTTAAACATATTTCAAAGTGTTATCAGATGTTTCCATTGGTCGTAGCGTTCGGCAATCATGGATAATAAGACATTGTTGTATTATAACATGTATACTAACTAACTCTTAGAGAAACTAGTATGCCGAAATTCGTTTTTTATTTGTGCAAGTTATTAAATATCTAGCTTCAAATAAAGTTACTTACTGAAGCTGAAAAAATACTAATATAAATCTTGTCCAAGAATTGTAAGAAACTCGAGACAAGGTTGGTAAATTGGTACCATCTCTTAAAATTCCAATCTATATGAGCCATTCGTATTGAAAGGGTTGTGCCACTGCCACATATATATTTCTTTTTGTTGATTTTTGAACTAATTCAGTACTAGCATTCAATTAGTATCTAAGGCTTTTAATTACTTTTTTTCTAGGTTTGAAGTTTGAACTGCTCTAAGTAACATTGTAAAAATGTGTAAGAAAAACATTTAAAAATGTGCACGACAAACATTTGAGAACCAAAAGGAATTTTGGAATTATGGCGCGTAACACCTTCTAAACATTGCACTTTCTAGTTTAGCAAAAAAAAAAAAACATTGCACTTTCTAAAATTTCTAATTTGACATCTGTTTTTTTTTTTGTAGAAGTTTTCTTCTTAAAATATATCCTTGAGTCTTAGCTCGAACCAACCAAATTATTTCAGGAATAATTTGAACCCAAATGATTAACATGTTACAAAAAGTAATGTGTGTAGTTCAATATTTCTCAAAAAAACATAATTTTAGCTGATGAACCATAATTCATGTATTTTATTTAGAGTAGATGATTATAAACTTGTAAAATAATTAGAACATGGATTTGGTCTGGCTTTTTAGTCATGTCGTCCCATCATATTTAAAACAAAAATGGTTAGACAATAGAAATAAGACAGATATTTTAAAAATAAAAATAAAAATAAAAATAAGACAGATATTATTATATGAACGAAGAGAGTCAATAACGATCAACGAACGTATAGTCGGTAGCTATAGCCTATAGTTTCCGAAGATGGCCAACATTGCACTTTATCTTATACTAAAGTGTTGTCTCCTTAGATATACATACGATTTAAATAAATACTGTTTAAGAAAAATACGATTTAAATGGGCAGTCACTAAAAGGGGACCACCAATCAACTTGATTTGATTTCATACAATCCCCATGCATTTAATCACATTTTTGTAATTTTTTCTTGTTCACAAATTTACAAAAAAAGTATTTACTCGATTTGGCCTGACAGTAAAACCTCAAACTTACTTTTTCTTCACTCGTTTCCAAATAAGCAGACAAAGAAGAGGAAACCATTTATTCTTGTTTGGTAACAATCGTAGTCGAAATTATTACAACATTTTTGATTGAAACTTCTTTATACCATAGAGATATCCTATGACTCCATCTACTTTTTTTTCTTTTTCTTTACGTGGTTAAAGACAAGAAAAATGCAGATCAAAAGTCCAGAGACGCACAAAGAGAATCAGAACTCAAAACGATTCGTTCGTCTCTTTTTTGTCGTTTCAACACTACCAAAATTTTGCTTATACAAACTCTCTATTTTGTTTCTTTCCTTCTTCTTCAATTGACAATTTGGTAAAACACCATTTTTTTCTTTTAGCATCAGAACAGACGCATCAATGGCCCGAGAAAGTCCTTTGAGACGGGGTTTTTTAGGAGATTGATCCTTTGCGGTTCATCAGATCGTGGTAGTAAAGAAGCACACACATTGGTTGTCCGAAAATGCAGAAGACAAACCAGAAGATCATGTTGCCCACCTAGAGATCACATTCCAAAAACAGATTCTTCTTCTAAATTTCGACATTAACTTGAAGATTTCAATTGCTATGATCAGATTTATCTTTATAGATTAGAGAGCATACCGTTGAGCCGTACCGTTCTTGTAGATAGTTTGTGATAAACACCAAAGGCACCTAGTCAAGCACATTGGTTAGATAGAAAATGAGACGAAAGTGACAAAATTCTCCCAGATTTGTTTGTGAAAATCAACTACGAAACTTTTGTGAATTTTTACCTGAAACATAATTCCAATGAAAGCCCATAGCTTGAAGAGACGGCAAGGGACTGCGATGCATAACTGTAAGGAAATTTGTAAACTCGAGATTGTAAGTAAGAACAATGCTTTGAATATTAGTGTTTCTTTCACAAGCGTATTCATGTGTCTAGAGACTAGAGACAAGGCAATGCAGAAGGTATATATACCTCATGAAAGACCGCAGAGACTAAGAAAGCAATGATAACGGCGGGTGCCTGGAAAAAAAACGAGTGGATGGTTAAAGTTATAAAGCAGAGAAAATAATCTCAATCATTGTGAATCACTAATATATATATATCTCACTCACTTTCGGTATCTTGCTGCGAAGGCACGGGAAGTACACGTGTCGAACCATCCATTTATGAACAGGCTGATAAGAAAAACAAGATCTTGATCAGCTCTCTTCTTCTGTTTTGTATAATAACGAAGTCAAAGAAAAAGAAGGAAGAAAGAAAGTGATGTTTTAGGAAGATAACCATACCATATTCCACATTCTCCAATACTGACAAAGGAAAACAGAGTAAATACATGAATTTTGGTTAGTTAAGTGACCTACAACGAGAACATAAAACATCATAAGACAAGATTAATAACAACTCACATCTCCCACACTTTTTGCATTCCACCAATCTTTGTAGAATTCACGATCCCCAAAGCAGAGGAGCTCTGCCAATATGTTTAACCTGAGACGCAAAGAGATTTGTGTTCATTAACTGATATTACAGCTCACAGACTGTGAGTAACTGAAACTATCAATATCTTGATGAGGTAGCCTTTTTCTGTTGTTCATCTTTGGAAATTATGTCGAAAGAGACAGGATTGCAGCATACCAAAGGTGGAAGAAACAGTAGAACATGCAGAGCCACACGTATAAATTTGGAACTGAAAGCTTCAGCACTCTTTCAATAGCGTATAGAAGATCCCCTTTCAAAGGATGCTTTGAGTTCCTAACAATAGGATTTATATACTGCCAGAGAAGTACAAAAGAACATGAAGTCAAGTGATGACAACGCAGAGAAGATGATTTTCACCGAGGAAAAGTAAAAAAGCAAGAAGTTGAAAACGCACTTGCTCAATTATAAATCCCATGAATCCAGTGAATATGACAAGTTTTGCAAATTGACGAGCCACCCAACCCTTCCGGATACATGGCGAACGTGGATAGCTCGGCTAATAAAAAGCAAAGAATGCAAGGTTTAGACAATAAAATTTTGCAAGTGTAAGAATGTTTGATGCTATTAGCAGAAAAAACATCAAATTACCTGATAACACAATGTGGGAGCAACCATGAAATAAGCCAAGCTCTTCAAGCTAACGTAGTAGGAGACTTCAGGAGTGGCCTAAAGTTTATAACAATGTCTGGTTTAAAATAGTAACACAATGCAATTAACTAATATACTGTTTGTTCTTCCTTTACCTTATCGGCAGAATTAGCTAGGGTTCTTATGTCGTAGTTAGTATGAGCATAGGAAACCAACTTTAACCACACAATGCAAGTGAGGAGCATCAACGTGACACCTGATAAGAAGGCGGAATCATCACACCTGTCCATTTTCAAGATCATTGAGTTAGCCAATAAAACTTTAAAAAGTATCACAAGCTGAGGACCAGAAACACGGTAGCATAATTCTCTCACCTTAGGGTGACGTAAACTGGATACAAGACCTCTGTCATGGTGATAATAATATGAAGAATTATGACAACCTTCAGTATCATCAGGAAAAAAATTATAAGTTCTGCAGGATACAAATTCGTCTTTCAGTATAGAATCCAATAATGGCTAGAGAGTGGTTTACTCACAGGTTCGGATATGCATTTCAGAAGTACCAATTTCTCAACGGCAAAAGCAGCCAATGGAAAGATCGAAAGGGAGAGACTGCAAACAGAAGAACTGAATCACTTAACTCGTCATTATACGCATAATAAGAATGTGAATATCCTAACAAAGAAAACATTTACCAACACATGAAAAGCGGCCAATCTCGCAGCGATCTTGAACTAAACCAGAAATCAGTTCTGATCAACCAACCATACTACAGGAATGATAGCAACAACAAATGTAAGGTCTCTTATAAAGTTCTCAGCTCCAGGAACAATAGAAGAAAGAAGTAACTTACCTTCATCAAATTTTCGATGATGAGTCTACTGTTTACAGCAACAAGAACTACTACACAGAGGTTGAATAATCCGGCATGGCTCTGCAATGGAAAAAACAAGAAAAAAACTCAGGTCATCAAGAAAATCGCTCTCTAGGACCATTCAACAGTATCAAGAGCCAAATTTGAAGATTCTTAAGAGTAGAATCTGAGATTTTACCTGTTTAAAGATTGCGTCAGAGCTGAGTGGACTCTCCCTCGCCCTCCGATGAGCAGGAACCGATGGTCGATACGTATACCTTGTACCGGTGTTTCCTCCTCCTCCTCCACCACTGGTTTCCCTAATTTCGGTATCACCGATGTTATCTCCGGCCAAATTCGCTGTTCCCTGAGCTTCATCGACAACGGAATCAATCCGATCCCTCACGTCGCTCGGAGCTCCAACATCATCCGAAGGTAAAGCATCGGTACCGGAAACGGAATCAGAAACAAGTCCGTTAGAATCCGATCCTGATTTCCGTCGACGAAGCCTATCGAGATCCACAAAATCTCCGCCACCGTTCTCCGTGGTGATAGTAACGCCTCCAGAATCCAAAATCGCCATTTTCAAGAGGCGTTTTCAAGGAAAACAGCTACAAAGAGAAATCGAGAAGCATGCAGAAGAAAACGGAGAAAAAGATGCCGTAGAGAAACAGAATCTAAAAGTGGATTCTGAGAAGTTTGTAGAGAAATGGAAATTGTACGACGGATGCTAAGAAATCGGTTTATCGTGTCTTCTTCCTAGAAAGAGAAGCAAAGTTTTCAAAGGAAGAAGAAAAAAGATTCACAAGAGAGAGAAGAGAGGAAGATGACAACAATGGTGACGGAAGATTTTAATTGAAAAGCGGTGAAGATATTTTTTTTTTAATTTCCCTTTTTTTATGTCAACTTATTTTTATTTATTTTTAAATACCAACTTAATTTAATTATTTTGGGTCTTACATAATCTATGGTTAGAATATTCGTCCAGGAAATACCTCGATTTTTTTTAATTTAGTTTTGTTTCTAAATTTCCTGAAAATAATATTCTAATATATGTAATTGTTTAACACTTTAACTTAATAGTAATATTCTAATTTATATTATACGAAAATATAAAAGAGAAAAAAAAACTTTTATTATATTTTTACTTTATTCTCAAATCGGATTTTGATTAGAATTCCAATTTGTTTACATGATTATTTTTTTTTTGGTTTTGTTGGAAATGGTTTTAAACCAACTAATTAGAAACCGATACATTAGCAAAAACAAAAGATTATTTATATTTTGACGTAATAGTTGACATATTTTTTTATAAAAACAGAAACACATTTTAGCAGATCAACGAACTAGCACTACTATGATGATTCAGAAAAATCTTCGTTCCACAGCGATGATAGACAATTCTACTGTACAACACTAACTATGAACAAATCGTCGCATAATACACAAAACTATAATAGACGACTTTACCGTCAATGTTATAAAAACTCAAATAAATTTTATATCTATTAATATGTAGAAACTGCATTATATAAAAATTAAATTCCATATATATTCAGTTTCTAAACCCTTGAGGGTATTCACAATCAAGATTCTGTAGTATCAACAATTAAGTGTACAAATATCCAATCAATATTATATAGTACCTTTTTGTCAACAATTATAATTTACAAATATCTAACCAAATATTATATGCCGACATCAATATTTTTATACACCAATCGCTGCTATATGTGATCGCTTCTCTACCTTTTTTCTTTGCTAAATAGCTTAGTCAATCCTTTGTTATTTAAAATCAAAATTTACTCTCATAATCATATGAAATTTTAATGTTATACTTATACAAAAAGAATTGTATTAAATTTGCAATAAATACTATACAAACTATCATTGGAGCGGGAAGAATGGGTCGAAAGACTGTTACTGTCAGTGAAAACAATGCCATGCATCGGTGCTCAAATCTCTCTCTTTGACTCCACTTTTTATAATTCTAACTATCTTCTTACCAAATTTATTTCGCTAGATGAATATCCTTTCTTTCCATGATTATTTTTTTTGTTCAATAATTAATTATTTTTTAAAAGATAATATTAATTATTGAATTAAATGGTCATGTGTTCTTTACCCTTCTATTTTTAAAGCATATCATCATCATCAACAGCAAAACTGAAAAAGTATATTATTGGCTGTTTAAAAATATTTAGCATTAATGACTAAACCGGTCCAATGTCCTTCAAATCAAATCCGATAGCAGCAACAACTGAACCACAAACCGGTTAACGATGGTTTGGTCCATACTCAAATCAAGCAGAACCAGACCAAACATTACTGTTCCCTAACCATCTCAGAACATTTGGGAAACGGAAACTTGGACTCTTTCTCAGGGGCAAGAACCTAAGAAAACAAACAAAAAAGGTTATTCAGATGATGATAATAATGATCTGACAGATACAGTTTCGCATCGGATTTCGATACCTCTTTAGGGTTATTGGGCCACACCGAGAAATTGTCAGAAGAAACAGTTTCATGATAAGCTGCTACGAAATGTGCAGAGATGGCTTCCAAATTGAGAGATGACATCAACAAGACCTCCATAACCTCCCACAGCAGCTACCTGCAAAGTACACAAGCATTGGATCAAATGGTTAAACATCGAGTTTTCTACACCAAAACGGATAACAAATTCACACACATTTACAGTTACATAACGTTATCTCTCGGATATATGGACTTTTAAAAAAAAAAAAGCAATAAGCAAAAGGATTGCAAACATACTCCTGCTGGATGCAAGGAGATGGAAAATACTGAACTAGGAGCACACTGAATTTGAGAAAGCAAAGCTCCACTTAAGTCGAAACGCCTTAGAAGTGGTTCTGCTCCTACAGTCAAAATCTGCAAGTGGAATACTTGTTCACAGAAAGACAATATCTAAAACAAAATGTTCAACATTTATAAAGGAATCAAAACTATGCGTTGTTGATCTCTGGTTTCCAGTTTAGAAAAGTCAGTAATTTTTTGTTATTTGAATAGACTGATTCAAAGAGGTTGCAGTTGTTCTTTTGATACTGCATAAACCTACTAAGCTTTGGTAAATCTAACAACTACTGCTTCCCAGGTTTTAGGTTACACCTCTTAGGTTACAATCTAATGTAGTTCTGCTTACTTGCTTTTCATCAAACATCACATCCTGTACATGTGCAGGGGATGATATTGTTGATACGCATTCTGATGCAGGAAGATTCCATAAAGCTAAATTTTTACCCTGTCCACAAACCTGTAAAAGGAGAGAAAATCATAGCAATAACAGTAAATGCCCGCTCTTTAAATGTCTTAATAATCCACCAGGACAAAAGGAGTGGTTATTAGAGGCAACAACGCCTTAAAGTAGAAATAGCAGGTTGTGAAATATAATGAGATTATGCTTAATTCTTACCAACCAGCTTTCACTTCCATCGAGGGCCATAGAACTAATGCGAAAGGAAGACCTTTTATCCTGGGAACCAATTACTTTAATGCATTTCCCTGTTTTGCAATCTGGTTGACAAAACAGAAGGAAGCCCATGAGCGTACAAAACTTAGTCTAGACAATTAAAGTATACCACATGAACTGAAACCTAAACTGAACATATTGGAAAGTTTTGTAATCACCAAAATGAATAATTATAGAGTTTTAAGAAGCCATCAACTAAACTGAGGAGCATTGGACTCAAGTACCAACATGAAGACTAAAATGATTCAAAAGTTCTATAACCACAGATAAGCCAAACATGATACTAGAAATTACAGCAGCAAGAAAAATGGACCGAGATATATACCCCAGATTCTTGCAGTTCCATCCTCTGAACCCGTCAATATCTGGTGCAAGAGACTTAATACGATCAGACAAAATTCCAAATGTGGTACTCCTATACGGATATGAAGGTGCACTTCTAATGTTAATGGAAAAACCATTACCTGACTTGCAGAGCTACGAGAAACTACACAATGCAAATAGTCTGAGTGCCCCTTGAAGGTCATTTTGATTTTACCACTCTCCTGAAAATGTCGGATACACATAAATGATTCTAAAAATTTAGATATCTCAAATCTCACATTTATGGTAATACATCGATAAACATTCACCATGATCAAATACATACCACATCCCAACAATATGCACAAGAATCACCAGCAGCCGTAAATACACTTCCTGACTATCATAAACGAAAAATGAGGGAGGACGGAACAGTTAATCTGTAACCAAGCAATGACATATAATTGGACATATCAGGAAGAAAAATGAAAGTAAAAATTTATCAAATGAAGTTATCAGAACAGAAATAAAACTCCAACCTGAGGATCAACAGAAATGGCATTGATCTCGGGCATAGGCGAAAGAGCACCCCAAGGACCTCTATGAGAAAAGGAAAAGACTGATGATTACATTCATTTGCAAATCGGTCCAATAGACTCTCACCAGCATCAATTGTAACCAAACTAATACACAGAACTACTATGGATACCGAAATTTCACATCTTTACACAATCGTTACTCTAGCATTTGCACTAAAAAAAGTGATCAGGTAGATACAAAACAAGACTCACTTGTGTTGTGGATTAGTCAATTCAAGCAATGGCTTCGCATGATTCTCTGCAAATCGTATACAAAAAAAACCACTAAGCTCTCTCAATCTTCAAATTATATATATATATAAAAAAGCATTCTTCATATAATACACACCTTGCAAATGAAGAGTCCCCTCGGATTCAGCAAACTCTTTCCATTTCCATCCTCGAACTCTACCATCATCACCACAACTACAAAGCAAACCAGATCAAAATCGCCAAATTCTCAAAATCAACCTCTGAATTCTGTATTCGAGCGTTGAATTATCAATTAACAATCACAAAAGGAGTGATTCAAATCTACCTGAGGAGCAAAGCATCTTCGTCTTCGCCATAGAACTTGACATCATAAGCAGGCCCGTCGTGTGCCTTAACGAATCCCTCAGGTTCAGCCACCATAACGTCATGACCTTTCGAGTAGCCATAACTCGCCGATTGAGATACGAGCGAGTTCAAGGAATGGAAAGCTAAGGTTCCATCGCTAGACGCGACAACAAATGCGTCCGGATTAGGGTTTCTCGCCGGAGGAGCCCAAGCGGTTCGAAACACGGTACGTGTCTGTATCTCTCGTTCCTTTCGAATTGCTTCTCTATACTCATCTTCGTTCCAATTTGTAGCGTCTCCGTACATTTTCGATCTACTTCTTTCGCCGCCGGCGATAACACCACCAGTGGTTCGGAGAAGAAGATGACGAACGACGGAACGAGTAGGAGAAATCCCTAAACCGGGCGAGTAGTAGTAATTCTATATATTATACTTTTTAGTCCCTGAATTTGTTAGAGGTTTTGTATTTTGTCCACTAGGTTATTTGTTGTACAATAAACCCCTCAAGCCTTGGACGCAGACCCTAGGAACCATGATCCTATAGTGCGTGTAACCACACCTTTACTTTAAGGAATGTGACGTACAGGTTTAGCTGCTCAATGTCTATCTAGAATGTGACAAACATATTAACATCATCGTCGCGTTTCGTTATTGACATTGGAGATACTTCTCAATTTCTCCTTCAGCGTTGTTAACCAATCTTCGAATCCAACCTTGGACTTTACTTTGACAACCTTACAAAACTCATTTGTTATTTTTGGTGATTTAAAATCTATAAGATATTGGAAATGATCATTATTCAGTGAACCGAAGAAATATCATATATATAGGTCGAAAGTATATTTTAGAGTTAGAAATGTTCCCTGTAATCTCTTCATAGATGTATTGGGTTTTTGAAACTTTTATATATGTGTCACAAGAGTGTGTAATCATTCATTCACACAATTAATGGAAATCCTAGATAAGAGGGTATTTGCCTTGATTCGTTTTCCTCCCTCGCTCTAAATCTCTTATAGTTTTCGTTTCTTCTAAGGTTGGGCATAATAACCGGACTCGAATACCCGAACCTATACCCGACCCGAAAACACAAGTTCTGATTGATTATGGGTATTTGTGTTTTATCCTGCTGGGTATGTTAGAGTGCTACCCGTGGATACATGTTTGGGTACAGGTTCCTACCCGAGACCCGGAAAAAAACTCGAATGTTTGCTACTTAATACTTAGATTATAAGACTCTTAATGTTATGGTCTTATGAGTTTCAAATGCATGTTATGGTCATGGGTTCAGATATTTGTTGTCTTTACAAGTTATTTTTTTGTATCTTTGGGTAAAATAACCTGAACCAGAACCTGTACCCGAACCAGTACCCGAATTTTTCTGGGTATTTACAGGTTATTTTTTGTAGCTTTGGGTAAAAGAACCTGAACCCGAACTTGTACCCGAATGTTTTTGGGTATGTACAGGTATAATTAATTGTGACCCGACCGGAACCTGTACCCGTAAGACCCGAACCTGTACCCGATCCGAAACTTCGCAGGTTTCTATATGGGTCTAAAATTTCTAGACCCGACAAAACCTGTACCCGATAGGACTCGATCCGAATCTAACCCGAATACCCATTTGCCCAGACCTAGTTTCTTCATTGATTCTTCTTGTTCGAATTAATAATATGACCGATTTTAAAGGCTTCAACATGTCATGACTTTAATATGTTTTCCCCTCACTCTCAATCTGCTCTTCCATTAAGCAACTCCAGGAATTATAGCATTGATGATCTCCTCCTAGATAAAAAAAGCCAGAATAAGCTCTATAATCTCTTATTTCATTGGCCAACTTGAAATTGAATCTGCACTGGCTGATACAAATTATGAAGGGGATGAAACTTTTACAAATATAATATTGATATTAATGATACTAGATGCTTCAATCTGACCACGTCCATTAATAGTTTACTTAAAGATCATATAGTTTGACAGGCTTCGGACCATGTAATCTTTGGACCAGCCTAGTACATACGTCCTTAATGACGTTAATATAAGATAAAACAAGCATCACAATTTAGTGGAGTTATTAATACCACGTAAAAAGATTACACAATTTGGTGAAGAATGCTTGAAACGTATTAAGGGGGACCGCTTATGTAGTGATTGTATGTAACAAAGAACAAGAGAATGTGGAAGGAGAATCAAATCAAATCAATTTCAAAACAATATAAAAACTTGTGAGAGAGGAGGTTCATAATTCGTTGCCTTTAGTTAGCATCTTCTGGCTTTACTTAATTTACTCCAAAACTTTAGTAATATTCGCTATTATTTCCATTTTTATATCAATTTCTATGGCTTACCTTTCGATTTTACATTCGTCCACTCCTTACAAAGATTACCTTTTATTCCTTTGTTATTTGATTGGAGGATCAATGTATGTTCTAGAGATCTTAGCTCTCACGTAGTTCGAAACAATCCATGTGTAGTTTATTTTATTCAAGTGCTTGTTTATAAAATAACCAATTTAATACTTTCTCAGTATCATTTTTTTTTATCAAATTAGATGATTTTTTCAGTTTTCAATACAAAATTAAATGTGATTTTATTTGATATAACTGTTTATATTCTGCAGATTTATTTATTATTGGTTAAATTGTATTTAATTAGATGTTAAATAATATTTTAATTTAGAAAAATTACAGAATTTAATGATTTCTTAATTTGTATGTCAAATCCTTAAAAATTAACTATTATTATACAGAGGGGGTAGTTCATTTCGTAAGTAAGTGGGATCTCTGATCGTTCACAACTGTGATATCAAATTGTAACACTCCGATTCGATATGTCTTTTGGTTAATACGTATAATATATAAACTTAAAAACAGAAAATGAAGCTCTTAACAAATAAAATTTTGGATATTCACATCATAAAACCATTTTATTAAGGAATGACTAATCCGGTTACAATTTAGTCACTGTTTTCGGTTTTTTAAACAACGAATTTCCGACTCTTTATGGTATTGATTTTATGTTTCTCTTAGAGACGAATATATAGAGTCTCGTTATAGATCACTCAAGAATATTTTCTTTCTAATATTTTTTTTTTGCTAAGTTTTTATTTCTAATCATGTATTATGTATATAGATATAAAATTGGAAAGAGAGAATCTAGTTTCTCAAATTGACAAGAAATAAGGGTTTAATCCGGTGGAATATTTCTGGAAGTTAAACGTAGCTAGTGGAGGATGATGATATATGCTGCATTCATCATCATATCTAGACCCCTAGCAATCCATATATAAACCCTAACCAGACACAATTGTTTCATCTCATCATATCATATAGAAAACAACTTAGATTTAGGGACTACGGCTAATATAACATGAAGAACATACACATGCACGAAGATAAGGAAATTAACCTAAAGGAGGTAAGTAACTACAAGGAAGGCGACAGAAGAGAGTGAGCACACATGCCTTATTCTAGCATGATCATGCTTGAAAGCTCTGCGTGCTCACCCTCTTCTTGTCTCCTCTTGCTCCCTCTCTCTCTCTCTCTATATATATATATATATATGTATTTCAGTATATGTGTATCTACATATATATATCTATGCATCATGCATGGTGCTATGCCCATGCATGAGTTATGAGAAACGTCTATATATGGATAGATTCATATATATCACATATACACATCAATGTTTTGTTTTCATTAATATTTTACGGCTCAAATATATATACACATCAAACTTTATTCGTAACTACTATAAGATAGCAAAACAAAAGTTATGTTGTAAATCGAGTAAATGGCCAAATAGCTGCCGAAAAGCTTCTTTTTGGAAGGAGTCCGATATATATAATATAGTTCATGGCATAAATAATGATTTACAAAGAGTGCTGATTTGATTGATTTATAAGCATAACATCAATACAAAAGCAAGGCTACATATTTTTTGTTGTTGTCAAACTGATGAGATTTGAGTTAGAAAAAGGCAGGTTTCCCGTGAGAAGGAGAAGATCATAAAGCTGGAAGTAATAGAGAGAGACAGATCATGTCACTAATTCACGACGTTTCGTAGGGAAGCAAATTGCGGATCAACTTTGATTTGTTTGTTTGTGTTTGCCAATATACGTGTGTATTACAATAGAATGATGAAACTAAAAAAAAAGAATATCAGACCATCCACATTGCACGTAAAATGTGGATGTCTCTAAATAAAAAAATATTAAAAACACACTTTCTTTTTCTTTTACTCAACTTTATACTTTATCTTTCATCCTTTCATTCAACTTTTATTAATTTTATATTTAAACACACTCCAACTTTCATTCATTCTCTCTCCAACTTTGTCTTCCCATATATCCCAAAAGACATCTTCTCTCCAATAATACCCACTATCTCATCTCTTTACTCAAATTTTATTAATTTCATATTTCAATACACCCTATTATTTCAACCAAAAACACTCTTTTTCTTCTTTTTACTCAATTTTTAATAATTTTATATTCAAAGACACCTACAAAATATAACCAATGCGGATGCTCTCAATAACAATGAATAATCATATATATGATCCATGAACGTTCAAAATTAGACAATATATCTAAAAGGTCTGATTATGTGCCCATAATGAACTTTTTTTATTATCCACTCCAAGGTTACGTTATAATCGAGACTCTCATGTTTAAGTTTACCGAGACGAACAAACAACCATATATGCTTTCCCCATCAATGGTTTGGATTAAATTTCTAACGGGAATCAACATGTTTCAGTCACTGATGGGAACTATTTGTCTCCATAATACCCATAAATATATATATACTTAAAATATCAGTTGATGAAATGATAGTTTAATTGTTAAAAAAAAATGATAGTTTAATTAATATATCTTTTTTAATTATATTGGCTGATGTTAGAAAATAATCTATGTTATGTGCATATAATCGAATTGATCAAATAGTTGAAATGAATTTGATAATTTTTTCGTAGAGAATAATCATAAAATGCGAAACAACTAGTTTTAGACAGTATATTAAAATCGTTTGTTTTTGACGACCAAAAAAAAATCGTGTCTTTTAGTTATACTTGTAACTTGTAAGTTGTAACACGTTCGTAATGTATAGCAAAAATCACTTATTAAAAACGTGAAAACTTGATATACTCTGAATGGTAAAAAAATACTCTCTCCGTTTAATTTAGTTATCATCCTAAGTTTTTTTCACACGAATTAAGAAAACAACTAAATTTTCTGTTTTATCTCTAATTAGTGCACTGTTTTATTTGATATGCGTAATTAATAAGCTAAAAAAGTAACAATAAAAATGTAAAAATTATTCATAAATGTACATTAAAAATACAAAATGACAAGTAATATGAAATAAAAAAAATTAAACCTAGAATAACAATTAATATGAGACAAAAAGAATACCAAAAAGCTTCGAAAAATGTGATATAGTATTCATCACCAGAATATGTTAATAAATTTATTTAGTTATGTCGTCATATGTGTCTTCTCTTCTCGTATATTTAATATTGATTCAAGTTTGCTGTAAATTGTTGTTCTACGATTGGCCAATATAATCATTTTTTTTTTCTTTTTTTTTGGGGATCAAATGACAATATAATCATATCTATATTTGTGTGTGTCTGTATACGAAAATTGCAGGCTTAATTAATGGAGTCAGAGAGTCGACAATGATTAAGTTATACAATTAGTTTAAATATGTCGTTCTCGTAAACGACCAGTTAACTATTACTTTATTTAATACTTAATTGTTTGGGTATATCCTCATTTGTGCTTAGTAGAAATTCACTAAAAATAATGTGAACTGTTAGTCAACTTTTGTATACATATCAGAAAAATATAGCTAACATTTTTACTTAGCCAAATCAAAACCGGATTGATCTTACATTTGCATATATAGTACCATATTTAGACAACAAATGATCAGATCCTGAACAACTATTATTTGCAAGAAATCTTTACCATTAAAACCACATCACAAAACTTCGAAAAACTTACTATGGACTAGTTTAAAGAAAAAAAAACTTACTATAGGTGATTTTAGGGTTAATTTTTTGTTTCATATCGGTAACTAGCTCACCCATAGTAAGTTTAAAAAAAAATTTTAAAAAAATCTTCGAGGACCGTGAGGTATTGTAATGTTTTTTAGAAACTTTTTTTTTGTGTGAATTATTTAAATGAAAATATAAAACGTGCTATGTATAAAAATTAGCATAAAAGCTAAAAAATTCAGTCGTTATATTAGTTTCTGAATTGTTATTTCTCTAAGAAAGAAAGAATATATTTGTTTTTGTATAGTTGCGACCACTTCAAGAGTAATCCAGTAGCTTAGTTATGTTACTTTCATATAAATTTATTATATCTCTTTTGAATGTTCTAAATTTGTATAGAAAATACACGAATAAATCAATAACTATATTCATAATATACAACTGACATGGAAATGAAAATGAAAAATCTCAACCTAAACCCTACGAATATCATATTGATAAGGAGACTTCGGATAATAAAGCTGCATGATAATACTAAATTATTTTTTCAAAAAAAAGAAGAAGATAATAATAAATTACTGAATTGGCCGTCCTGAAAATGTTCGAATTTGAAAAAGTATTAAATGAATAATTAAAACCTTTGAAGGCCATCTCCATCGATTACTTCCTCTGTTTGCCTTCATATTTTTTATAATTTATACAATAAATTATATATTCAGGACTGCAAGATCCGATTCGATGATTACCAGAAAATCCCAAAATTGATCAAACTATCTTTTGTTGGTTCTCAAAGTCAATAGACAGATTAAATATTAATTATCCAAACCTATGAGTCTACCTCGTATTTTTTATTCATTTTTCTAATTTCTTTAAGAAAAGTCTACTCAATATTTCTAGAACCGACTATCCTGAGATACCAATTCTTGATTTAGATCAGAAATATTTATCAGAAGCATACTAGAATCACTTAGCATTATTATTTTATATTTCTAAACTTTAAACTATATATGTTTTTAGAACGAATCACAGTACTATGTAATCAGTCATTCTACATGTGCGAGTGCAACATCATATATAACTATGAAATTCTGTGATATTAAACTATGATCGGTAATAATTGTAGGAATTTATTTTAAAACACTTTGACATCTTTTCTTTTTCAACCAAACTTTGTATAAGGCCCTTTATTTTCTGTTTGTTCACGTTTTTTTTCTTTCACTCAACTAGTTTGGGGAAAAAGTCGATTTATTCCCCAACTATTTGTAATTGATAATTTTATTCCCCAACTATAAAGATTACAAGTTTATTCCTTAACTAATCGTTGACTCTACAAATTGGGGATTAAAAAAAGTAAACGTTAACCAGTAAACAGAAATCATTAAAGTCTTCTTCAAATTTTTCTTGACGATTCAGAACAATTACTTTTTCCCAATTTGAGAAAGAGAAGATGAACCCTAAATCAGAGGGGATACCAATTCTTTTAATTGATTCGATCAAAATCGAGCTCAAAGCTTACCAAAATCGAATTCAAAGCTTCATATCAGTATGAAAACAATGCTTGAATGTTTTTCGTTATGTTCTTCATCGTTTGACTTCCCGATTTTTTCCTTTGATTTCGAGTTTTCCTTTAGCAAATCGCCTACACATTACATAGAAATTAGTTTAGGGTTTATGTTCTACATTTTAGGAAAAACATCGAGCTCAAGGTTATTAAAACAAAACCTGAAAAATTAGATTGATATTAAACTTAACGATTTCTATTTAATGTTTAATTTACTTTTTTTAATCCTTAATTTATATACTCAACGATTAGTTGGGGAATAAAATTGTAACTCTCATAGTTAGGGAATAAATATGTCAATTACATATAGTTGGAGAATAAATCGACCTTTTCCCCAACTAGTTCACAACTTTAAACAAGGCAAAAAACATTCACTCAAAAATACTAATAGGCAAAACTTAAAAATCAAAAGATCTAATGACGCTTGAGACGAAATTAATATTATATGTTGCCATTTTGAATCTAGAAGAGAACATACTGATAATTAAAAAAAAAACATCACTCAAAAATAAAAAAAAACGCAAGCCAAAAAATGTATATATATATAAAGAAATATGTCAATGTCCCAACCAATCAGGCACTAAAACTATACCAGATAGATTTTAGCTAGGCTAATTATCATACATATATTTTTAAATTTGTCTAACACTTGGTCTTAAACTACCCATATATATAAAGATATCATATCAACATAGTCATGATCAGAGACACCCATTTCTGCAACAGCATTTCTCTACCAAATCTCAGAAACAAAACATATCAGTCACCAAAAATTAAAAAAAAAAAAAACTATATTTCAGGATTACTTGTGGCATACATAAGTAAATTGATTAGATGGTGGTAATGTTGACGCCAAAGGGTCGAGATATGAGTAGTGGTGGTGGTCCAAAGGCGGAGGAGGGTGAGTTATTTGTGGCGGTGGCCGTGAAAGGTATGATCGGAGATAAATTAGGTGGCGGAGGAAGCCGCCGTGCCGTACGGTGGGCCATTGATAACCTTTTGCCTAAGGCAGATAGGTTTGTGATGATCCACGTTATTCCCACCATTACTTCTATTCCTACCCCTAGTAAGTCTCGCCTTCAATCAACATATTAAACATTTTTCTTGTTATTTTTTTTTAAAGTGTGAATTATATAAAATAATTATTTAATAAGCCAGAATACAAAAAAAAAAAAAATGTGAATAAATAGCAATTATAGTCTTTCATCAGACAAAATAATGTGAATTCTACATAATCTTATAAGCGATGGATCAACGACAAATTTATGTAAGCCAAAAGATATATAGTTTTGATCGCGGATCGAATAGTAGTTTTGACGATTATTTGAGATTAATGTTTATGAGAATGGCGATTGTTGCAGCCGGAGAGAGGTTGCCGGTGGAGGAAGTGGAGGAGAGATTGGTTGGAATGTATGTGAGAGACGTGAAACAAGAATTTGAAACAGTCTTTGTTCCTTTCTTGAAAATGT
The DNA here is from genome assembly GCA_964056655.1 of Arabis hirsuta. NCBI lineage: Eukaryota > Viridiplantae > Streptophyta > Magnoliopsida > Brassicales > Brassicaceae > Arabis > Arabis hirsuta. The sequence continues at coordinate 1,639,104 of OZ053301.1, forward strand.
GCAAGGGTAGTAGTGCCAAGGTTGGTTAATTTTTATGTTTCAGTTCAGATATATAAATCTAGAAAAGTTTCAGAGTCTCATTGTAAATTGTAAATTCCCTGAATCATATAACCTTCAGTGTCAGGTAGAGACTCTATTGCTAGAGTACGATGATCCTGCAAAGGCACTTCTAAGATTCATATACAAATCAGGAGTTAACAGTTTGGTTATGGGATCATTCACTTCAAACATTTTCACACGGTACGTATATTACATAGCTCGATTTCGTTTACATTTTTATAAATTACCTCGGCTATATATATACGGTTTATTTCGGTTTAGGAGGGCAAAAGGTCCGGGAGTACCATTGACTGTCTTAAGATACGCTCCAGAAACATGTGAAGCATACATTGTGTGTAAAGACAGAATCACTACAAAATCTATGGATCCATTAATCATCGGAGGTATATCTACTTCTTTTCAAACCGCTATATTTTTGTTAGCTTGTAGAAATTTTTCTTTAACCGAGTTTAATCGTCTATTTATCAGAACCGGGCACAAATCCAAATGCAGCCGCGACTGCCCGCGGCTTCTTGAAAGATGGTGCGGCTAGCTTCCACACTATACCGTCTCAAACGTTATTCGATCCTCGAGAATCTATAGGTACATTATTCAAAAATATCATAGGAAATAAATTGATGTGTTATATGCATAGTCACAATTTTCAAATTACAAAAATACAAAAAAAAATTCGCAGTTCTAATTTTTGTGTATATACAAAATGGTATTTGTGTAAACATTTCCACAATTAATGTTTTGTATTTTTTTTATTTGATTGTTTGTTTACAAGAAACCAAAATAGTTTGTGAAAATTAAAATTTTCGGAATAATTTTTGTTATTAACATAAAAACATTACCATTCGTATAAAGTAAAAGCAAGAATAAATAAATTTATAGCTCAAAATTTCCACTTGAACCTTAGAAACAAATGAACAACAAGTAGCTAATTGCATAGTCTTATAACTGTCTTAATTCAAAATATGAATTCAGTATCAAATACGTTGAAAGTTGCAACGAATATACATCTACCGATTAGAGATTCATATGAAACATATCAAAATAATGCATATAACCTATGCTTTTTACAAAAGCCTTAAGATTTTTCTCTTTTTGTTTGGGTGTTATAGAGGCGAGCACGAGAAGGTCAGCATCGGCCAGAGAACTGAGACGAGATGCATTGAGCCTCGCTTATAATCAACCCGAAACGCCTCAAAGTAGTAAGGCTTCTACTGCAACAGTTCCAATGCTTGTAAGGCGGCGTGGAGGATCCGATATTCCACAGCTAAATTACTCAGATTTTGATCAGACTTGTACGGAACCCCAATCCAATCTTGATAACATCGTTAGCGAACAGAGAAGCTCAGATTCGCCGCCAGGAACATCAAGAAAATCCAAGAAGGTTACTTTACTATCATCTTTAGGTGCAATGATGAGACTAGTAAGAAGGAACAAAGAGTTCAAAAAATTTGGTGTTATTTGACAGGTTGAGATTGAAGCAGAGGTTGAGCGTTTGAAGAAGGAGTTACAAAGTACGGTCGTTAAATATAAACAAGCTTGTGAAGAGCTTTATTCTACACAAAACAAGGTACATATATACCACTAGAAATTCCCACGATTGATACATCTTTTCTGTATCTATAATCTGCAAGAATTCTGAAAATCGAACCCTAGATCTGGTGCATAATCATAAATTCTTCACCACTAGACCAAGAGGCTTCCACAACCCGATTAAGTATAATTTTGGAAGGCAAAAATGTGTATATCGGTAACAAAATATAATGGTCTAACCAAATCCACAAATCTCTCAATTTCCAGACCATGTTCACACACGTGTAAATAATTGAACATTTTTTACTGGGACATTTTGAAATGGTGAATCATTTTGGTTGCTTGCTCTCCAAGTAAATTGTTTCTTTTGGGGTTTCTGCTAGGTTCAGGTGCTGGCATCGGAATGTTTGAATGACACTAGAAGAGTGAACAACGCTGTAGAGAAAGAAGAGTTGCAGAGGAAAACCGCAGCGCTCGAGAAAGAGCGCCACCTGAAGGCAATGAAAGAGGTAGAAGCCGCGAAAGCGTTGCTCGCGAGAGAGTTTTGTCAGCGACAAATCGCGGAGGTGAATGCATTAAGGACTTACTTGGAGAAGAAGAAAGTGATCGAGCAGCTTTTAGGAACCGATCAACGGTACAGGAAATACACAATCGAAGATATCGTTGCAGCCACCGAAGGATTCTCGCCGGATAAAGTGATCGGAGAAGGAGGTTACGGAAAAGTTTACCGTTGTAGCCTTGATAGCACTCCGGCAGCTGTAAAGGTTGTCCGGCTAGATACGCCAGAGAAGAAACAGGAGTTCTTGAAAGAGGTAAATAATTGTGTTTAACAAGACGTAGATAAAAAGATGACTGAATTTTTTAAAAGCCATTTTGTTTAACTTTTAGGGTTAGTAATTTATGTTATGGAGGCTAGGGGTTTACGGTTTCTTTTTTAACATTGAAAAATTCTTTGTTTAAAAGAATCAATCTACACTACTTTTTACCAAAACGCATTAACTGAAATTCTTTGTTTTAGAGGCTATGTTTTTACATTTCGAGTAAGGTTTCGTTTTTACGGTTTGAAATTTGCTTTAGTAATTTAGAGTTTAAAATTTTGAAATTTTAGTAATTTATAAAAATTTAGACTAGTTTTAAAATAAATAATTAAAAAGAAAATTCCCTATATTTAATGATGGTTTGATTTGCTCTACAGGTTGAGGTTCTAAGCCAACTCCGGCATCCACACGTGGTTCTTCTCCTCGGAGCTTGTCCGGAGAATGGTTGTTTGGTTTACGAGTATTTGGAAAATGGAAGCCTCGAGGAATATATATTTCACCGGAAAAATAAACCACCTTTGCCTTGGTTTATACGGTTTAGAGTAATTTTCGAGGTAGCTTGCGGGTTAGCCTTCTTACACAGCTCTAAACCGGAGCCAATAGTTCACCGCGACCTAAAACCGGGGAACATTTTGTTAAACCGGAACTACGTGAGCAAAATCGCGGATGTCGGTTTAGCCAAGCTGGTTACGGATGTTGCACCAGATAATGTCACAATGTACCGGCACTCGGTTCTTGCCGGTACATTGCATTATATTGACCCGGAGTACCATCGAACCGGAACAATTAGACCCAAATCGGATCTTTATGCGTTTGGCATAACCATTCTTCAGCTATTAACGGCTCGTCAGCCAAGCGGGCTTGTACACGCGGTCGAAAATGCGGTAAAGAAAGGAACATTAACCGAAATGCTAGACAAATCGGTTACCGATTGGCCTTTAGCCGAAACCGAGGAGTTGGCGCGGATCGGTTTAAAATGTGCTGAATTCCGATGCCGAGATAGACCGGATCTTAAATCGGAGGTTATACCGGTTTTGAAACGGCTTGTAGAGACTGCGAATTCGAAGATAAAGAAAGAAAGAAGTAATTTGCGTGCACCAAGTCATTACTTTTGTCCTATCTTACGAGTGAGTAAAAAGCTTACCTGATTCGGTACATGAATTGATATTAATAACGGGAAATTTAAACCGGTTTTGATTTTGGATATTTTTGTTATATATCAGGAGATAATGGAGGAGCCAGAGATTGCAGCAGATGGATTCACGTACGAGAAGAAGGCGATCTTAGCTTGGCTTGAGAAACACAACATTTCACCAGTGACTCGACAAAAGCTCGACCACTTCAAGCTCACACCGAACCATACACTCCGGTCTGCGATTCGCGATTGGAAATCAAGAGTCCGGTTTTCTAATGCAGTTGTAACTGGTTGACCATTTTTCATTTGTGCATATTTTTACCTCTTTTTTTGGAGCTGCCATTTTTTAGCTATGTATATGCATGTAAATATATATGGTTTGTAAGGTTTTATGTGATGGAGCAAAAAAAAAAAAAAGAGTTATGTGGTTTGGATGTAAGTTTGAAAACCCATAAAAATGGAAAATATATATAGTTTTAGCTATATATGATTTGGTTATGAAATTATGTTTGTTTTCATAACTTTATTCCAACGGATATTAAAATAAATTTTAGCTTAAAAAATCGGTCAGTCAAATCGTTTAAATGATCTTTGACGTGGAAACTCCCTTAGTCCAGTTGTTTGATAAATGGTTCAATAATGTTTATACGCCAGCATGTATGGAATTTGAGTCCCACAAAATACAAATTAGTAGAGACAAATTTTAAATGAGATTTTTAGCGTAGTGCAAGGAGAGTCGTTCGGAATAGTCCCCGCATGTCAAGACAAAATAGTCTGTTGTATAACTGTTTTCATAATTTGTAGTGATTCATAAATTTAGACGATTAAAAAAAATGATACCCCCTCCGTTTCAAAATAGTTGTCATTCTAACCTTAATTTTTTGTTTCATATTACTTGTCATTCTGCAATTTCAATGCACATTTATGACTAATTTTTCTATTTTTATCCTTACCTTTCAGCTTATTAATTACTCATATCAAATAAAACATTATATTAATTATGAGCAAAACATATTTTTAATATGTTTTTTTAATTTGTGTAAAAAACTCCAAAATGACAATTATTTTGAAACTGTATATGGCATAAAATATATATTTTCCAAAAATTATAAGGATAAAAGGACGTTCAATCCCAATTTCGTTTTGAACTATTCAAACTAATAAAAAAATCATTTCTATATCGTTTTTAATTCAGAAATTGACATTGTGGATAATTCATATATATGGATAATTCACAGTGAAACATTTTTTTTTTTTGAACATATCCCAACTTTTTATACTAACATTTTGTAATTAGCTTTTTTTTTAAAACATTGTAAAACCTACATTGCTACATCTCCTAATATATGGCTATATACGATAAATGATTTTTCCAGTTTGTCAAAATTTACATGCAATCCACTAATAGTATTTCACGTGTCACGTTCCTGTTTGTAGAGTTTGTTTATCTTTCTTTTTCCCAAATATAGCAAAAATAGAAAACAAAATTTTCTTGAGATTCTCTGCATTTAGAGAAAAGAAAGGAATTGTTTCTTTTTCCTTGAGGAGAGAAAGAAAAAGATGGAGACTTATGCAACGGATCATGAGGAGGATGTGGTGGTGGTGAAGATGATGTCAGCTCCGACGTCGGAGGCCGAGGAGAATTTTGAAGATGAAGGGTTGGTTTCAAATTCGACATTGGAGAAAGTTGCTGCAGCGAAAAAGTATATCGAGAATCATTACAATAGACGCATGAGACATATCCAACAACGTAAAGAAAGGTAATTTAATTTGGTGGAATTTTCATTGCAATGATCATTTTATATTCCTAAGAGAATAATAAAGTTTGTGTTATTCCAAAATTTCATAAAATTTACGTGTTATCTGAATGGTGTTGGTTTAGAAGTTGTAATGTTTTTTGTAAGATTTTGATCCAAAATTGTATATACATATACAACTTTTTTCTCCAAATGGTTTTTTTTTTTTTTTTCCTTTTTGAGTTGTAGGCGTTGGGTGCTAGAACAAAAGATAGCATCTTTAGATGTATCTGAGAAAGAACAGCTCGAGTTGCTGGAGGATTTGCAGAGGAAAGAGACAGAGTATACTAGATTAATGAGGAACAGGCTCTGCGTTGATGATTTCGATCTTTTGAGTATTATCGGTAGAGGAGCTTTTGGCGAGGTTAGTCTTATTGAGTTTATGTATCAACTTTGAACACTTATTGCAATTAGAGGCCACTTTTACCATTTGTGGGTTTGGTATATTTATTAGGTAAGACTATGCCGTGAGAAAAAAACAGGCAACATTTATGCGATGAAGAAGCTGAAGAAGTCTGAAATGCTTAGTAGGGGGCAAGTGAGTCTTACAATATTATTTTCATTTTTCTCTTTGGTTTACATATATACATACAAATGTGGGCTTTAAGTCTAAGATATACCCTTCTGGTTGATCGTTTTAAATAGGTTGAACATGTTAGAGCCGAGAGGAACTTACTAGCAGAAGTTGCTAGTGACTGTATTGTGAAGCTTTATTACTCCTTCCAAGATCCAGAATATTTGTATCTTATCATGGAGTATTTGTCTGGTGGTGATGTGATGACTTTGCTTATGAGGGAAGAGACTTTGACTGAGACTGTGGCTCGGTTTTACATTGCACAAAGTGTTTTGGCTATTGAGTCGATACATAAACATAATTATGTTCACAGGTTGGTCTAAGTTTTTGAGATGAATGCAACGTTTAATTAGATATATATATTGAAGGTAGATCTTTTTGTAGGGATATAAAACCAGACAATCTTTTGTTGGACAAGAATGGTCATATGAAGTTGTCAGATTTTGGTCTTTGTAAGCCTCTCGATTGTAGAAATATTTCGGCTATGAACGTAAATGAACCTCTGAATGATGAGAATACAAATGAATCAATCGATGGTGATGAGAACCGCTCGATAGGACGCCGTGGAAGGCGTTGGAAGAGCCCATTGGAACAGCTACAACATTGGCAGATAAACAGAAGAAAACTGGTATACAACAAAACTCTGTTTTAAGCCTTTGCTTATATGATAGTAAACAACACTTTGGATTTTTCATTGCTCTTTTGTTGAAACAGGCATATTCTACGGTTGGTACCCCCGATTATATTGCACCTGAAGTGTTGTTGAAGAAGGGATACGGTGTAGAGTGTGACTGGTGGGTCATCGAAAACATTTTTAGATTATTCACCATATAATTGTGCCTTCATGATCAGTTTGTTATCTTGTTTTTGTTGCTTCATAACTTAAGGAGCATCGACTAGTTGATATCGACACATTTCTAATTCCTTTCATCGATTCATATGCATTTCTTTGACTGTAGGTGGTCTTTGGGAGCCATTATGTATGAGATGCTCGTTGGTTATCCTCCATTTTACTCCGACGATCCCGTAACAACATGTAGAAAGGTCTCTTGTTCTTTATAGTTTTTTTTTTTAATGAATGAAGGATACTATTAATGTTGAAATAGTTATAGATGGAGGAAGTGAAACATTTCCAACTTGTTTTGCTTTTCTCTGTTACTGTCAGGATATTCACATCTTTTCTTTCTCTATCTCCGACATTAATTGACATTCGGTGCATTATTTCGATATTTTGGTTGGTTTGATTTTAGATTGTGAGCTGGAGAACTCATTTGGTATTCCCCGAGGACGCAAGGTTGACACCTGAGGCAACGAATCTCATTTGTAGCTTGCTTTGTGATTCTGAACATAGGCTTGGTTCTCATGGAGCCGGAGCCGAGCAAATCAAAGTAAATAAAATAGACAATATTTATTCTTCTCTTGTCTCTTTCTTTGTCTGTTACATCCTTTTTTGACAAAACAAGACACATCTAGGCTCATCCTTGGTTCAAAGATGTGGAATGGGAGAAACTCTATGAGATGGATGCAGCTTTTAAGCCAGTGGTCGATGGAGAACTTGATACCCAAAATTTTATGAAATTCGATGAGGTAAAAATCCGCTAACTCAAGGACTAAAAAGTTCTTACTATACTCATTTTAGTGGTTGCATCACTATTGATATGCTTTTGTATCATCTGCTAATTCTTTCCTTAGGTTGAGTGTCCAAAACCAACGAGAACAGGATCTGGACCGTCATGGAAGGTACCGCAATTCTCAGAAAGTCTTATTAACATTTTTTTGCTTATTCTATGTACTTATCCATCTACCGGGCCTTTGTCTTTGACCCTAGGTGAGCTTAACCCCTCAAAATATCAATTTTGTGGGTTATACATACAGAAACTTTGATGCTGTCCGTGGCTCTCGCCATTCTTTAGGTGCAATGATTGTTTTCTCTTCTTCTCTGTTTTTGGATTTTTGAGCTACCTTTCTCATAGTTTCATGAAAATATGAATGTAGATATCAAAAGAAGCATTTCGCCACCACGCTCATCGACTGATTCTACCCGAAGTAAGTGTTGTTATTAGCTTTTAAATGGTAACTATTACAGAAACCATTATGCTTGGCTTAATTTTTCCATGCCTTTTTTTTTTTATTACAATTAACAGGTGACTCTGCAATTGATTACACAAAACTCTCTATTGGTGATGCTTCACAACAATGATTCAATCCAACTCATCAAATCTTCTGCCTAAGTTTCAAAAAAAAAAATATCTTCTGCTTCAACTTTTTGTTTTCTTGATCAATGAAACATTTTTTTCTTTAATGTACAGCCATAATTGCTTGCAGTTGCAGAGAGAAGATCATAAGAAATCTCTCTGTTTCTCTTATTCTGCAGCTGCGATTTTGCCTCTCTTTCTTTTCCGGCGATTTATCTGCCCAGAATTGGCGTTCCATGTATTTTTCTTGTACGGCCTTTTTCCTTGTGGCAGTTTGTAGCCGTTTTTTTTCCAGCCATTGTTTACTGTGTAGCAACATTCATTGATCTTTTCTTTTCTGTTTTTGTTTATAATTTTCTTTATGGGCTTACTAACAAAAATATCAATTCATTTTAAATCGGAATAGGAATTAAGAGCATCATTAATGGTAACCCCATCAAGTAATTTTTTAAGATTAAATTTAATAAAAAACAATTTGACACCCCCAAAACCCGTTTCATTAAACTTTTCCTACAAAACCTTTTCATGAAGAGTGCATTTAATTAAATAATTTTTTAATCACTTTTACTCTAAGACACTCTTAAAATGTGTGTCCGCTAATGATGCTCTCTTCACTATCACAAGTAATAATTACAATTATTACATTAGAGATTGGTGTGATTCTTCGATAATTGCTAAAAACATAAAGGATTAAGTCACAAATTATCGTTGTGAGGTGGATCAACCCAAACGCTGAGGTAAGGTAAATAAGGCGTTGAAGGGGGACGTGAGTACATGTCATGTCTCCCAAAATCATAAAAATGAGATGTATATATTTTGTTCCTCATCTCCGAGGGGAGACCAGCTTTAGTAAGAGAGCTATAAAAACTTGCAAATACAGTCAACCCCACCGAGGTCTCTCTTCTCTTCCCATACCTTTTCCTTAAGGTTTAGTTTCAACACCAACAGGTTCTTGTTGTTGCGTGTAAAAATAAGAAAGATGTCACCTTCATGCTTTGCCATCAACATTGGCGTACCGAAATCTTCGGGATATGGTTTCACAGGAAGATTATTCCAGGTTGCTTTAGACAGGTCGAAAACCCCCGAGAAATTCTACAATAGAACATGCCATTCGATAAGACACAAATTTGGCATCTGCCATGGTTACTTTGGTTCTCAAAGCAACGGGTGGTCCATTCGGTTTCCCCAGGCCGCCAAGTATTGACCACAATATCTAAGTTGAAAGCTGTAGGGTTGAGTGAGATCACCAAACAACTACTTGATGTAGGAGCGGCCGAGAAGGCTACGGGATTGCCAAGTGAAGATTGTGAAACCTCGGGTAAGTAGATGCGCTCCTGGATGAACGGGTTAAATAAGAATAAAGCCCCCGATACATATTCTAGCATAAGCAACCAACCATCCCTAGAATAAGTGAATATTCTATGGTACTTGAGCTCTGGAAAATTGAACTTATATGTTTGAGACCGTGATGGTTCAGAAAGAATGTACTGTGAATCAGCAGTAGGATAAAAAAGCCAAGGACAAGGCGGTAACATCTGTTGCTGCTTCAAGCCATGTCTTGCATACAACGGAAGCATGAATGTTGTCTTTTAGTCGGAGGCGGAATAGTATCTCCTGCAAGAGCTCTGAGGGAATAGTTAGATCCCACGATCCACAACTTCCTCTAGTGTTTATACTGTATCTGACAAAATAGACGATGAAGAAAGAAGAGATCAGAGTAATCATACAGAATCTCATTCATGTTCGAATGTTGGTATAGTGTTAAAAGTTACAAAATTTAATAAACGAAGTCAGTCGTTCGTGCAACAGCTCCAAAACGTAAGAACACAAGATAAAAAAAAACAATCCTAAGCCCTAATTCAGAGATCATAAACCCTAGAATTTGGATTGATTGAAAGGAAAACTCATGGTGCTTGAACATTGGGTTTCAATGTGAGGTATTCGGGGAACCACGACGTTGATAACAATAAACAATCACACTTCAACTCAATCAATTGAACACAAACTCAATGCAATATACGATCAATTCCACCAAACAAGGATCCGACATTCATAAAACGTGGAATCCCGATTCACCTTGCAAGAACTTCACAAGAGAAGAGCTCTTCGCAGAGGGATGAATCAATGTCTCACAAACCCAGAAAGAAGAAGAAAAGCTAACAAACTTTTACAAAGTATTTCGACAAATCTGAAAATAAGAAGAATTGTTTGTTATAAACATCAATCCAAAGTGACCAAATTTCGACCGTTGAATCTTCATTAAATCTGAACCCTCCATGTGTGGCATTCACTCCCAAAATGACCGTTGCATGTATCAAATCCTTCCCCTCTAAGCAACCATGTCTTCATGGTTGAAAGCAGGAAACCGCGCAAGAAGATCGTAAAGAAATTCCCAAGTAGCTTCAAAAGCATCCTCATTAGTCCATTTGACCAAAACCATCGTTGCAGCACGACCCTGCCGATTGACCATCTTCCTTTCCAGAACACACTCAGGTTCCTTGAGCAAAACATCTTGGACAATAGAGGGCAAGTGAGTAGAAACCCGATGATCACCAACCCGAAGTTTCAACTGAGAGACATGGAACACGGGATGAATCTTGGATGTTGAAGGGAGCTCTAGCTTATACGCCACTTTTCCACAAACATCAATCACCTTATAAGGACCAAAATACTTGGGAGCTAGTTTTTGATTGGACCGAAAGACCACAGAACCTTGACGGTAAGGCTAAAGTTTGACATAAACAAAGTCGCCCACCTGAAAACTTCGTGGAGAACGCCTCCTGTTAGCCGCCTGCTCCATACGATGCTGAGCCCGCAACAAATGAAACTTCAAAATGAAGAGCATATTCTTACGCTCTTCCAAACTGCGAGCCACAACAGCAACTTTGGATTCACCAGAGAGATAAGGAAGATGTTGAGGCGGAGGTTGATCATAGACAGCCTCATATGGGGTCATTTGAGCTGCCGAGTGGAAGCTAGTATTGTACCAATACTCAACCAAAGGTAACCATTTGCTCCAAAGATAAGGCCGATCACTGCACATACAACGCATATAAGTCTCTAAACAGCGATTAACCACCTCCGTTTGACCATCACTTTGTGGATGATAAGCACTGGAATAGTTCAGAGTAACCCCCTGGATAGTAAACAACTCACGCCAAAAGTCACTCAGAAAAATAGAGTCTCGATCACTGACAATAGAATTAGGCAATCCATGAAGCTTGAAAATGTTATCCAAATAAACTTGAGCAACCAAAGCAGCCGTATAAGGGTGACTTAAAGCCAAGAAATGAGCTACCTTAGTCAATCTGTCAACCACCACAAGGATCACAGTTTTGCCAAAAGAAGGAGGAAGATCAGTGATAAAATCCATAGAAACCTCAGACCAGATTACAGAAGGAATGGGAAGAGGTTGGAGAAACCCGGGAGATGCAGCCGTATCATACTTGCATTGCTGACAAACAAAGCAGCTGCGAATGTAGGCTTGAATGTCCTTAGATATACTTTTCCAATAAAACAAGCTCTTAACCCGCTGATGTGTTGCATCTCTCTCAGAATGGCCCCCGACACCAGAACAATGAAGCCATTCCAAAATCGAATTGCGAATAGCAACATCATGTGGCACCACCAGCTTGCTCTTACGTCTCAAAACTCCATGAGACCAAGCAAAAGGCGGTTTAGACCTAGGCTTGGCTTGTAACTGAGTAATAATGTTTGCACGCCCACATCATTAGAATATCCATCCTTAATTTGCTGCATCAAATCACAATCCAAGACAGATAATGTCATATGTAAAATCTCCGAACCCTCCACTCTAGACAGATCATCCGCGACCAAATTCTCTTTACCTTCTTTGTATTGAATTTCATAATCAAACTCCAAGAGTTTAGGAAGCCATTGCTGCTGAATTGGCGTATTTAACCGCTGCTCCAATAAGTATTTAAGGTTGTGTTGATCAGTTTTAATGATAAAATGACCATGAAGCAGATAATGACGCCATTTCTGCACAGCAAAAATCACAGCCAACAATTCCTTTTCATAGATGGAAAGAGTGAGTTGCTTCTCTTGTAAATGACGACTGATATAGGCAAGAGGATGACCATCCTGCATCAACACCGCGCCAATACCATATCCACAAGCATCAGTTTCTACAATAAATTGTTTATCAAACAGGGGAAGAGTAAGGACAAGGGTTGTACACAACGCCTGCTTCAAGGCATTAAAAGCCATTGTAGCAGCAGCAGACCAAAGAAAAGCATTCTTCTTGGTTAACAAAGTCAATGGCCTCGCAATGGAGCCAAAATTCCTCATAAAGCGCTTGTAATAATTAGCCAAACCCAAGAACCCTCTCAACTGCTTCAAATTCATAGGAATAGGTCACTCTTGAACAGCTTGAATCTTGGCAGGATCCGTAGAGACACACTGCTCATCAATAAAATGGCCTAAATACTCCACTTTTGAAGTAGCAAAATCACACTTGCTACGTTTAGCAAACAACTGTTGCTCCCTCATCACCTCAAACACGCCTTTCAAATGAGACACATGAGAATCCGCAGAGTCACTGTATATCAATATATCATCAAAGAAAACCAAAACAAACCGCCGTAAAAACTTTTGAAAAACATCATTCATGAGACCTTGGAAGGTGGCGGGAGCATTAGTCAAGCCAAAGGGCATGACCCGATACTCAAAATGACCACTATGAGTCTTAAAAGCTGTTTTGGGAATATCACCAGGGGCCATACGCACTTGATGATAACCAGCGCGAAGATCAATTTTAGAAAACAGCTTAGAACCTCCCAACTCATCCATCAAATCTTCAATAAGGGGAATGGGAAAACAATCCTTCACTGTTAAATTGTTCAAGCGCCTATAGTCCACACACAACCGCCAACTCCCATCTTTCTTCTTAACTAACACCACTGGAGAAGCAAAAGCACTCGAACTTGGTTGAATTGTGCCGTCCACCAACATCTCTTGAACAATCTTGTCAATTTCATTCTTTTGATGAATAGCATATCTATAGAGCTGCAAATTCACTGGATTAGCACCTTCAATGAGCTGGATCTTATGGTTATGATGTGCGCGGAAAGGTGGTAAGCCTTGAGGCTCTTCAAAAATATCAGCATATTCGGCTAACAACTCCTCAATAGGAGCCGCAATGGTAGTGGATAAAGAGGACAGAGAATTCATATCCACCGCAGTACGCGTTTCCTCCAATTGGTTCTCTTCCACCTGAGTAACACACAACATTGACAATTGCATAGAATCCTCCTTAACCTTGTGCAACTTTTCTGTTTTGATGGCTCGGACAGATTCAGGGTGAATACCATGAATAACCACCTTATGGTGTTCCCACCAAAACTTCATGGTCAACTCCTTAAAATCCCAAGTGATTGGACCCAATGGCTTTAACCATTGAATTCCCAGAACAACATCAACACCAGATAAAGGAATAACCAGAAAATCTGCAAAAAAAGTTGTATTGCGGAAAAGCAATTCCAACTTATCAATTCTGGCCATCACCTTGATATCATTACCATCAGCTACTCTCACCCGAGCATTGTTCCCTAGCAGTAATTTGCAACCCAACCTAGCCGCGACTTGACTGTCCAAAAAGTTATGTGTAGAACCAGAGTCTACCAACATATACAACGCACGCTTCTTGTGAATACCTTTCACCCGCATAGTGTTATAGTCAAAGATTCCTGACATGACATTAGCAGAAATATGAGCAATCTCACCGACCGGCTCTTGATTCTCTTTGTCCACATCAACCTCCACCAATTCCTCCTCAGTCTCCATATCCATATAAAACAATTGACCTCGTTTGTGAACCCTAGCATGAGCTGGTGTAAAAGGTTCATCACAGTGGAAGCACAACCCCTTAGCTCTCCTCTCATTCATCTCTTCAGTAGATAAAAACTTCGTAGAAGGAATAAAAGTATTCTTAGTTTTATCGGGCAACACAGGCTTACTCCACTGCTGCTCTGTGTCCTTCTTGAAAGGCAACAACCCTTTAGAAGTAGGCTTATTCGCAGTCCAAGAATTGGAAGGACTATTCCGAGGATGCGCAACTTCATATAAACGGTCCAACACTAAGCACTGCCTCACTGTTACAGGTTGGAACATGCGGATATGCATCTGCATATCAGTCCTCAAACCAGCCAGATAAGAACTCACCAAGTAAGCCTCAGGTAAGTTGACACGAGTTCTAATGTTCTCAAATTGAGTGTGATATGCCATGATACCCTTAGTCTCCTGTAACTTCTTTAATTCAACAACTGGATCATCCCAAAATTCCTCAAACCGCTCCTGTAACATCATGCTATAAGCAAACCAGCTCCATCTATCCAAATTCACCATACCAGGTTGAAGTAAAGACTGGTGCCACTCCTTCCAAATGAATAGAGACCATCGGAACTTTCATCTCATCAGGCGTATGATCAATCACAAAAAACTGTTCAACCTTAAAGAGCCACTCCTTCAAATCATCACCATTAAATCTAGGAAAATCTAGCCTAGCGAGTCTTGTAATATTCGCATAAGCATTAGATGATCCAGATTTCATACTTGTAACCGGATCAGGAGAAAAACTCTTGGAAACAGGAGTTGAACGCTAGGATGCACGGGTACCTCATTTTGGACCAAGAACCTGTCCCGGGTACGACATGGGTACGGGTACTGCGTCGGTACGCCTGGGAAACGTCCCCGAGACGTATCAAGCTTAACAGGGACGGCAACCGCTGAACGGGGACGGCAACGTTGTGGGATGGGGACGTCTCCGTACGTTTCCTGGTTAATATACGTGTACCCTTACATGTAATTTTGTTTAATCCCTAAATTAACTTATTTTTTCAAAAGAAAAAATGTAAAAAGACTAAAATAAAATGAGAAAGACTTTTTGCATCCCTTTGATCTTTTTTTTTACACCGAGACTCTTTGCCTCCCTCTTCTTAATCTCACTAGTCACTAGATTCGCTAAATACTCACAGACCTGGACTCACGGAGCTTCTTTTCTCCTTACCCTCACTCCTCAGGATTGAGGACTCACGTCTTTCACCCTCACAATCGTCACGTCTCTCTCGATAAGTATCATGTATGTATAAACGACACCAATCATTGATTTTGACTCGATCATATTTCTTTAATTCAACTTTTGTATAGTTTGGTGGAATCAAATTATACGTGGAAACGATCATATGATATGATATTTGTCCAGCTTGATAAAATGAACTCTTTGTTCTTTATTTTTTTTGCTTAGTTTTTTTTTTTTAAATTTATTATATGATTATTTGTGCAGCTTGATAAGATGAATTCTCAAAGTGGAAGCGATCATATTGGTAGTAGCTCTGGTCCTTCTGCATCTACTAATTTATCCAATGAAAGTGAAGATCCTCCATTGTGGAATTATGTGACTAAGCTAGAGAAACAAGGAGCAACAGGAGGAAGTTGGAAGTTTAAATGTAATATTTGTACTGACATTCGTCAAGGCTCGTATTACAGAGTTAAAGCGCATTTACTTGGAATGAAAGGGCATGGAATTACTATTTGCAAGAAAGTAACAAGGATTGAGAAGCTTGAAATGCAAAGATTGGAAGATGAATTTGAGAAGAAGAAAGCGGAGTCTGGACGTAAACAAATTCCTTTGGCATGTGAGAAAGACTCTGCCTTGAAGAAAAGAAAGTCTTGCTTCTCACCTATCGTTGCAGCATTTGGTATTCAAGCTAGAGACCAACTGGATCAAGAAATCGCAAGGATGTTTTATACCGGAGGCTTGCCATTCAATCTTGCAAGAAATCCACATTACCATAGGTCATATCAGTTTGCTGCTGCCACCAAAATTGATGGTTATGTACCTCCTAGTTACAATAAGCTCAGAACAACCTTATTGCAGCAAGAAAAAGACCATGTCGAGAAGTTATTGGTACCGCTGAAAGGGACATGGAAAGAAAAAGGGGTGACGATTGTGAGTGATGGTTGGAGTGATCCTACAAGAAAACCTCTAATCAATTTCATTGCTACTGCTGGAAATGGTCCTGTGTTTCTCAAGGCTGTGAATTGTTTCGGCGAAGTCAAAGATAAATTCTTCATTGCTGATTTGATGAAAGAGGTTATAAATGAAGTGAGTCATCAAAATGTTGTGCAAATAATCACGGATAATGCATCAAACTGTAAGGCGGCTGGAGAGCATATTGAGAGTTTGTTTCCCCACATATATTGGACACCATGCGTTGTTCATACTCTTAATCTTGCGTTGAAGAACATTTGCGCTTCAAAGAATACCGAAGAGAATGCAGTAACCTATGAGGAGTGTAATTGGATAACTGAAGTTCATGGAGATGCGCTCGCTATCAAGCATTTCATCATGAATCATAATATGAGACTATCAATTTTTAGTAAGTTCTCTCCTCTTAGGTTGCTTTCGGTTGCCGACACTCGTTTTGCATCAATCATTGTGATGCTTAAAAGATTGAAACTTATTAAAATGGGTCTTCAAGCCATGGTTATAAGTGAGGAGTGGTCTACATATAGAGAAGATAACATTGGGAAGGCAAACTTTGTTAAAGAGAAGATTGTGGATGATGATTGGTGGGACAAAGTGTCTTACATTCTTGATTTCACAAGACCTATATACGATGTCATTAGATTTTGTGACACCGACAAGCCATGCCTTCACTTGGTATATGAGATGTGGGATTCTATGATTGAGAAGGTAAATGTTGAGATCTACAAGAAGGAGAAACGACAAATGTCTGAATTTAGCCTCTTCTATGAGGTCGTTTATGAAATCTTAGTGGCTCGTTGGACGAAGAATAACACACCTCTACATTGTCTAGCTCATTCTTTAAATCCAAGGTATATGATTTTAAATATATGATTTATTCTTCTTCTTTTTTTGTTTCCTTAACACATACATATAACACGTTTTGTATGCTATAGATTTTATAGTGATGCTTGGCTAAATGAAGATCCCATAAGACATGCTCCACATAGAGATGGTGAAATCTCACGTGAGAGGATGAAATGTTTTCGGAGATTGTTTTCAAATGATGATGATTACAAGAAAGTTATGGAGGAGTATGCATTATTCTCGATGAGAAGTGGTCCTTTTGAGGATTTAACATGCATCTCGGTGATGTCTACTATGGAACCCAAGAGTTGGTGGGCTAACTTTGGTGCCCAAACTCCTCTCCTCCAAACTTTGGCTTTTAAATTGCTTGGACAACCTACTTCATCTTCTTGTGCTGAGCGTAATTGGAGTACTTACTTATTCATTCATTCGCTTAGAAGAAACAGGTTGAATCCAAGTCGTGCTCAAGACTTGGTTTACATCCACAACAATCTACGTCTTTTGTCAAGGAATTCAGATGAATATGAAGCTGAGAAGACCAAGAAGTGGGATGTTGGTGGAGATGAATTTGATTATATGGAGGAAGTTGGATTTTTAGAGTTTGCGAACCTTTCATTAGATGAGTCAGAATTTGAAGATGACTTACTCGTTGATTAGTTTTTTTTTTTTTTGTCAAGATATTAAACTAAGTGTTGTTTTAATGTTAAGACTTATGTGTGATATTTTTATATTTTGTTTTATGGATATTTCTCTTATATAACTATTAAAATACCCATACTGTACCCGTCTCTACAAATTTTAAATTTGTCGTTTCTCGTCCTCGCTCCCGTCCCCGTTTCCCGATCCCGTACCCGTTTCAGTGCAACTTAGGTTGAACGCTGTGGATGACGCATCTCAGAACCCGAAGACAAATTCATCTCCGACTTCATATGAATCGCCTCCAACATCTCCTGTAATTGCTTCTCCATTCGTTCACTATGCTCCGCAAGCTTCGTCGCGATCGTCGCCTCCAAGTTCCCTTTCAATTTCTCCATACGCACCTCAACATCATCTCTGTTGTCACGTTCGGTCGCGCTTGAGCTCGAGTTACCATGCGAGACCTGCCGAGAATCGTTGGAGTTCGGATACCTTTGATAACAATAAACAATCACACCTCAACTCAATCAATTGAACACAAACTCAATGCAATATACGATCAATTCCACCAAACAAGGATCCGACATTCATAAAACGTGGAATCCCGATTCACCTTGCAGAACTTCACAAGAGAAGAGCTCTTCGCAGAGGGATGAATCAATGTCTCACAAACCCAGAAAGAAGAAGAAAAGTTAACAAACTTTTACAAAGTATTTCGATAAATCTAAAAATGAGAAGAATTGTTTGTTATAAACATTAATCCAAAGTGACCAAATCTCGACCGTTGAATCTTCATTAAATCTGAATCCTCCACGTGTGGCATTCACTCCCAAAATGACCGTTGCCTGTACCAAAGTCGGAATTTTGGTCATATCTGTTCGCCGGTGAGAATTCAAAAAGTAGCTTTGAGTTTGATGGCACACCACAGGGTTAGGTTAAACCGGTAGTTGTTAGGTTTTTTTTTTTTTTTTGAGTTAAGATTTAGTATAAGATTTAGTAGAATTTTAAAACTAATAAATGTTTCCAAAAAATGATGTCTACTATGACCAAATATGGACGTTAAATACATCTCTCACTGTCAACCTTCACTTACATGTTGCTTGCTTGGAAACCACGTTTTCTTTGTCTTTAGATTCTTTACAATGGAAACTACCTTTGTTTTCTCTTTAAAATGGAAACTGCCTTTTGTTCTCTTTTCCGCGACCCGTTTGCGAGATCATAAACGCCCTTGAGATCTATCAAGTTAATGAGTTCCTCCGCATCTTAACTAATCCATTGGATGGTAATTCATGCTTTATATGATACAAATGTACCCTCCAAGATTTTGGTTTGTTTGATTTCAATTTTATATGCACTACTTTTATTAGATGCCATGAAGGAGACTAAAGCCAAGTGTAGAGTGAAGAAGACTCTTGACTGGGTCCAAAGTGATAACAAAACTAATCCACTATGTATGCGATAAGAATGTAGCCCTCATTCTAAAGTTAGCCAAGCTGCTATGTATGCGATATGGAAAGAGAGAAATGCTAGGCTTCATAATAAAGTTTCTAGGCTTGCTTCAGCTCTTATATCGGACATACAACTCATTCTTCGGTCCAAGCTTGCTCCTTTCCAAACTCTAATACTTACCTCGTGACTTGGTTTGCATTGTTTCAGTGAGAGCTCTAGTACATATTGATTGTGGATGCAGGTTTAGAGGTCTGAGAATTTGCGTGCTGTAACCCTGAGGGGATAGGTAATGGTTTGTAATTTAAAAAAAAAAAACTAATCCACAATGTGTTCTGCTTTGTTATGTTCTGCTCTTCTCTGTTTTGTTAACATTACTAGTCCAAAAGTAGTTTCAGTTTTGCATATATATATATCTGTTCTGTGTTGCTTTGTTATGTTATGCTCTGTTTTGTTGTCTTCCATTATACTCTGTTATGCTCTGTTCGGATTGTAACCACTAAAGCAAATGTTTCACTTGATCCTGGAAGATTACAAATCAGAGAACGTCACTGAATTTACGAGTTACTGCGAGTTTACACCAAAACTGCTAGAAATATCAAAGGATGGATCTATTTCCTTAAGATTTGCAATTCGACAAGCTTTTTTTTTAGTTTAGCTCTTCCTCTCTGAAGTTGATTTAGAATCCATAATTTGTAGCTATAAAGATCCGGACTTTCGTCTCTCTGCTTCATGTCAAATCCTGCCTTCTTCTCTTCATGTTTGTCTATTAATATTCATATATGCCAAAACAATACCGTCACTCCAAGAACCAAAATAAAGACTGTTGGCTGTACAAAATCAAACACAGCACAACGAATCTTGTACTTACACTTGGATATGTTGTCTTAGAAACATGTACAATGACTCAAAGAAGAGACGAATTGCCACTTAACTCATTAACCCATCTAAAACTTACTTATTTCGACCCATTCCACTTAACTCATTAACCCATTTGTCTTATAAACTCACTAAAATCCAAAAATTTATTTCTAATTGGGTTACAAGATTGGATTGGTTTAGTAATATTACCCATTTTGACACTCTTAACAACGAAGTTAGCTGTTACCTCACTACTACGTCATCAAAAGTTTAAAATAATTTTAAAAAATTTCAAGTTTTTTTCAAGAAAAAGAGTAAAGAAAAAAAAAATAATATTTTATTTGTATATATATATATATATCTTTTTTTATCAACAAAAAAAAAAGTTTTTTTCTCTTAATTTTGTACTATTTTACTTATTTTCATTATCAAAATGTTTTTCATTTCAGAAAAAATATATTTCAAAAACGCTTTAATCAAAAAAATTCAAAATTTACACTTTAATGATTATATATGTAAATGTTATTATTTTTAATTAAATGTTTTTTTTTTTTAAAATAGACTTGCAAAATCCTATTTCATCTCAAACGATAATCAATAAAAGTATCTAATAATTTAACTATTTTGGTCTCTTCAGCCATTATGAATCAATATACAAATCACCTTAATTAGTCAATCTACAAAAGTTAATAATTGTTATGTATACTAGATATTTTACATTTTGCTCTTTTTATTTCTTCTATTTAAAACTTTTTAAAATATTACATTTGTCAGCTATAGAAAAGTAATATACAATTATTATATTTATGGGGCAATTGCAAAAATGTCACTTTTGAGGTGCACATTTACAAGAATGTCATTTAGCAGTGTCTATTTGCAAAAATACTACTATTTATTGATTTTTAAAGCTTAAATCTTAAAATTATAAACTATAAAAAATATTTTGACCCTTAAACCCATTAAACCCATTAAACCCTCAAAACTAAATCCTAATACAACATAGTTAACCCAAATATAAATGATATAATAAAAAATAATTTTGAAAAAGTAGCATTTTTTGCAATTTTTTGAAAATGTGGCATTTTTGAAAAGTGATATTTCTTAAAATTTCTCTATGTATTTAATATTTGAATCTTTTAAATATTTTAATTTTTCTATTTAATATTTAGTATAAAATGATGTGATGCATAAAATTAGAGTTTACAATGGTTTAATTTAGTGTAATACATTTGTCATCTATAAAGGTACACAACTCATTTATACCATTTTTGTATTTGTACTTTTGTTGTTTAGAGATTTGTAAATAATATGCAAACCCCCCTATATATTTAAATGGTATGATGCATAAAAATTAGGGTTTTTAGTGGTTGAACTCGCCGACATCTCCTTGTTACCTGAATAGGTAGGTCGAATTTTTTTGTAGTTGTTTTGTTCTGATTTTTGATTCTCTTCATTCTATTGTGCTTTTGGTATGAATTGAGACGAATATATTCTTAAAAGTTCAAACTTTCAACAGTTTTTTGCTCGTACGGAATTTGAGAGTTTATTATTCAGTCCTAAACGCTTTGATATATTCTTATTCGTCCAACTTTTAACATATGCAGTTTCTCTTCTTCATACGGAACTTTGAGATTGTGAATCACTTTTACGAAGAAGGCGTAGATTCCAAAGTTTTATGTTCTTTATATAGAGATAGGTTTGTTTGCAAGTCTTTGGCTAAAATTTTTGATTTCGATGCAGAGACAATTATGCCGAAGAACAAAGGAAAAGGAGGAAAGAACAAGAAGAGAGGAAAGAACGAAGCTGATGATGAGAAGCGTGAGCTTATCTATAAAGAAGATGGTCAAGAGTATGCACAAGTTCTTCGTATGCTTGGTAATGGTCGATGTCAAGCTATGTGCATTGATGGCGTTGAACGTCTTTGCCATATTCGTGGTAAGATGCATAAGAAGGTTTGGATTGCAGCCGGTGACATCATACTTGTTGGTCTAAGGGATTACCAAGATAACAAAGCTGATGTCATCCTCAAGTACTTGTCTGAGGAGGCAAGGTTTCTCAAGGCGTATGAGGAGCTTCCGGATAATATCCGCCTTAATGAAGGCATCGTTGGTGGTTTTGATGAAGATTGCGATATTGCGGTAGATGATTATGTTGAGTTTGAGGACGAGGATATTGATAGGATCTAAGTTTGTTTGGTTGGCCTAGTTCTAGCTTGTAATATCAAATTTGAGATTACATAATTTGGTTAAAATAAAGAAATTGTTTGTTACTATGGAAGAAATGTCTCCTTAGCTACCAAATAACAATAGTTTTCACTTTGTTCTTTATCTCACTTATAATATTGATGTTGAGATAGTAGTTATAGATGGAGGAAGGTGTTGTGTTACTGTTAGGATCTTTACACCTATATATTCTCTCCGAGGTAAATTGACATTATGTGCATTTATCCCAATGCATATTTTTGCTCGATGGATTTTTAAATTGTGAGCTAGAGAATTCATTTGATATTCACCAAGGACGCAAGGTTGACACATGAGAGAAGAGATCTCATTTGTAACTTGCTTTGTGATTCTGAACATAGGCTTGGAACCGGAGCCGAGCAAATGAAAGATTTGAATATAATAACACACACTTCTCTTTGTGTTACATCTCTTTTTTTTTTTTTTTGACAAGACAAGACATATCTAGGCTTATCCTTGTTGCAAAGATGTGGAATGGGAAAAACTCTGAGATGGATGCAGTTTGGTACTTGATATCCATAATTTTATCGAATTCAATGAATTAAAAATCGGCCATCTCAAGAATTAGAAAGTTTCTATCCTCTTTTTCACTGACCGCATTACTATCAACTTCTGATTCTTTCCCTAGGTAAAGTGTCCAAAACCAACAAGAACATGATCTGGACGGTCATGGAAGGTACCACATTTCCTAGAAAATCTTGTTAAAGTTTTTGTTATTGTGGCTCTTTTTCTCTATTCATCGATTTGATCGAACCTTTTTATTTGCTCGTAGGTGGCCATTACCCCCTCAAAATATCAATTTTGTGGGTTTTACATACATAAACTCGTTTTAAAAAAACCAATTAGAACATTTTAATAATACAGATCAACATTTTGTTTTGTTCACATCATTGAATAAAAGAGAAATACATGAGCCAATTAAAAAGTTTATAAGGTATTTTGCAAATCTTAAAAACACGATCAAATCTAAAGTCATTGAACTTTTTTACTACTTTACCAATCGACTCTTTTTGGTCAAAGCTAAGGGAGGTGAAATTGGGTAGACAGTGGCGAGTGGGATCAACGAGAAGGCTTGTGTGTGGATGTAGCATGGGTTCATTAGTGTAAATACAAAGCATGGATACATGTAAAGCGTTCTTGAGGTCTCCTTATCGACTAATGCTGAGTTGGGTCTCGATTTCAGTAGAGTTAGACAACAATTACACAACTTTTTTTTTTGTCCGAATTCAATATATTAATATTTTAATCTTGGAAAACCCATAGATTTTTGAATCGTAAAGTAGTAAAAGGTTCCTAAATAAAAATTAAGAGCATTTCCATTCATTAGAGATCTCAATAGTTAGGGGAAACACCAAATAGGATCTCAACTCTTACACGCGGACATTAGCTATTATATTCCTTGAATCTATTCCGATTCGGTTGCATCGTCTTTCGGGAGTGGCTTTGACGGTATTAACTTCTTGTGCTTTGTGCTTCTTTGGGCCTACTCTCATCTTCGCCAGTGTTGTTATCGTGAGCTCGATGGTCGTCTTTTCTCATGTCTCGGATACTTTGGCGCACTTCGGCATCCACCTTGTTCTATGGAGTTGGTTGTTGGTCAATTTTGGTTTGTTGTCACAAGGTTCGAGTTTAGGATTCTTCTGTTTGCCCGCCTTTGTCGTTTTCTTAGAATTTGGCTTTAGAATGACTCCTTTTTTATTAAGGCTTCGTTTATGGTTAGTTTTCTAAAAACGTATTCTAAAAATGTGTTCCACCCATGTATTTTACCCAAGTATTTCACCCATGTATTTATCCATGCTTATGGTTAGTAAAATCTTCCAAAAAAGATCTCAAGAGTCTCTCAACAATAAAATAATAATAATTTTAAATTATTTTAGTTTTGTAACTACAATTTATGTGATATAAATAAGTTGAACCAATTGTTAAAAGACACATGGCAATGTGAGTCTTTTATATCTCAGAGACTCTTCTTGTTTTTTTTTCCTTTCTAATTTTATTATTTATTTAATGTGAATCTCTCACTTAGAAACCTTCAACGAATATGCTCTAAAAAACGATTCATTTTTTTTACATTTTTCTATAATATATCTTACGTATAATGTAAAAACTATGTTCAATTAAATATGACATTAAAGCAAATTAAAAAAAAGAAGAATTAAAAGTATGCGGCATAATGCGAATATTTATATACTATATAGTTAAGATTTCAAAGATCTTAAATAAAACACTTGTCATCTCCAGAATTACACAACTCATTATTACAATTCTTATATTCAATATTTCTATATTTTGTTTAGATTTGTAATAATTTGCAAAATCCCCTCTTATATATTTGACTGATGTAATGATTAATTTACCTTATGAGAGTATATTGTCATTATATTTTAAAATAACTTGCAACTTTTGTCAAATAGTATAAAAGTATAAATAGATAGTATGATATTAACTCTTGATCACACTTAAAGTTGAATATAAATATGTTTATCAGAAAATTCATTATAGATAATCATTTTGTAAACAGTATAATCACCAGAGGCCCATAGCTTCTTCGAGCCGGCTCGGCTCGTAGTTTACGAAATTACCCTTACTTTCACCTCGAAGGCAATGTATTCCTCAGGGGATATACGATGGGTAAATCCGTAATTTCAACGGTCCTAGTTTCATCGCCGATCAAAACCAGCAACGAAACGAAGCTCGATCCCGTCCTCTAATGGCCGTTGCACTAACGTTGCTTGATTTTCGATTTTGGAGCTCTTCACTTACTCGTTGACACGAATCTAATCCTTCGAAACCATTGAATTCTGGGAACGAGTTTTGTTCTGTCGGAATTTCGTTTTTCCTTTACCGCGGTTTTTGATTCGAGGTACGGTGTGTTTCGTTTCTTTGAAGTTTGATCCAGATTATAGGGTTTTAATTCTGGTAATTTATTGTTGATTACGCTGCTTTTTGAAGTTGTTTTAGTTCGTTTATTCAAATTCTCATGTTTGATTCAGTTTTTATTTCCTAGGGTTTCTAATTCAGACAGGGAGTATTTTAGTTCGTGAATTCTGGGTTTAGTGTTAGTTGTTTTTGAGGTTTTGTGGTAATGAAGTTAAATTATGGTGAAATTATCAATCTTAAGAGATGATCAGTTCAAATTATCTACTTAAGCTTGGAGAAAAAAACTTGAGCTTATTTTTATAATTACTAGACAATGCAGATCAGTTTTGATGAAGGGGTATAAGGAATTATAGTGATAGGTATTTCACTGGCTAGGCGATTTAGCGGTCTAATTGTGTCTGGTGCTCAACGAACTAAGCGGAAATGAAAATTGGAGGAATATTTCAACGCTTAGGGTCTTAGTAAGGGAAAGAATAGTTCCAGTTAGTAAGGTTAGAAATTTGACTAGTTTGGGGGGTAAGATCTCTATTCTTGCTTAGTAGTACACACACTTACATTTTAGTAGAGCTTTTCATTTCTTTTGGTAAAATTGCTAATTTGGTCTATCAATTTATTCACTCATTGGTTTTAGTACTTAACTTGGGAATGATTAGTTTCAGTATTTAGAATAAGATTTTATTTTCTATTATGGATATGATCATGGTTCTGTCTAAAGTTCGTTGTGAATATATGCTTATGAAGATAAATATATGCAATGACTGCTTGAAGAAACCAAATTAATCTGAAACCACATAAAGGGATTCCTCTGTTTGTATATAGGTTTGGAGTTTTAAAAAAAAAAAAATTCTTTTCGCCTTTTCAAGAGTTGGGCAGTGTCAATCAGATGTTTCTCGCTTATTTTCATGTTTAAGTTCGAAATGAAATGTTTGGGATTTGTTTGTCTTACAAGTAACAGTACAGATGCAATTCTCACGGCAAAGACTTGTGACGTCTACTAATGTATTAATTCCCTATGTCACATTGCAGGTGCATCGTAAAACAATTATATGAGAGCTGGAAATTTGTATTTATGTGCTACAACATTACAGTTTGTCATGCTCTACTGTATATTTAGTGTTTATAATATAACATAAGACTTCCGAGAGCTGAGGGAATGTCAGCACCTGGGAAGTTTGATTATTCTTCTGGTGGGCTTGATAGGCCTCTATACAGATCTAACTTTGCCTCACAGATGGACAGATCTAGTAGCTTTCGCGAGTCCATGGAACATCCTGTCCCATCTCATGCAAACATGTTGAGGAACACGTCACCGTTAGCACAAACCGATGTAACAAATTTCTTTCAGTGTTTGCGTTTTGATCCTAAGGTGGTTGCCGCGGATCACAAGTCTATTCGTCAAGGTGACTTTAAGCGGCATGTGAATATTGCTCTTGGGATACAAGGAGATGAGTCTCCTAGTGGATCATTAAAAGGGAAGTTAATTCCATCTCCTATACCAGAAGAGATCAAAAGGTTAAAGACTGGTCTGCGCGAAAACAATGTGAAGGCCAGGTAGTTTAACTACCACAAGTTAGTTAGTTGTGTTTGATGTGCTCTTTTGGCTCATTTACTGTTTGTGGTCACAGGGAGCGCTTAAAAATTTTCAACGAGGCCTCTTCTGTATTTAACAAGTTTTTCCCAAGTGTACCTACAAGGAAGAGGTCTCGACCAGAAGGGTTTTCTGGTGATCGCTTGATATCAGGACCAGGTCTAGGTAAAATGGGAATCCAAAGTCCGACCCTGGCTAGTGGTTTTGAGCTTGACCATCAAAAGTTGGACGAACGACTTAAGAGCGGTGTTCCAAATAAGCGAACACGTACTTCCATGGTAATTCTTGATTTTGTTTGACATAACATCTTTTAATGTATTACCTGTATAAAGTTGATATCTTTGTTCGTACTTGAACGAATAAAACTTATATGCTAACAATGCATTCTTTTGAAAACTGGAAAAGGTGTATCTTTTAAACAAGTTTTTAGTATAACTAGTAAGTGCGTCATTATTGCGTCAGGAAACCTTAACCTCTTTATTTTGTGGTTCAGATGGATGTTCGAAGCAATTCTATTGTTCGACAGTCAGCTGCTGTAGACAGAGATAAAGAAGTAATGCGGCTGCCAAATCATAATGCAGTTCAGGGTGAAGATCGAACTTCTATTGGTATTGATGGTTGGGAAAAGTCAAAAATGAAGAAAAAGCGCTCCTGTATTAAAACAGACGGTCATCCTAATTTGGCTTCAAATAAAGTGGTTGATGGTTACCGAGACTTAAAACAGGGTATACAACAAAAATCAACGGGAGACTCCCGGTCACGATTGAATGGTGACTCGAACATGTTAAGGTATGACTTGTTGTGTGTACAAGATAGCTTTTTCTGAGGTCAACATAGAAGGTCCAATGTTGATATTCACTATCCTTATTTATTGATTGTCACCATGTTCTTAGAGGTGTTTTTCGAATTACTTTGCGCAACCAAACTTTCTTTTGAAGGCCTCATAATTGCACTATACTCTTTTACTGTCTGCTGTTTGGAGTTTATTAGCAAAAGAATCATAAGCAGAATGTCACTAAATTCAATTGATTGCTCTTTATTTACATGATTTTATCTGACCTTATAGAAGTATGTGCTGGATTGATGACTCTTAACGCTCTAAATAACTTCTGTATGTTGGAGATGCATGAGTGTGAGGTGTGTACTTCCACCACCAATATCTCCCTTTGTTTTATTTCGGCAAATTGCTGGTGATTTTGTTCTGTGAAGACCTTGACTCAGACAATTTCTTTGATCCATCCACTTGACTGAGTTAATCACTTTGTTGCATTTTACTTCTTCTTTATTTTCTCACTCTTGTCGATCAATTGGATTCTGTTGCCTTTGATTGTTATTCTATTGGTTAAAATCTACCCATTTGAATTATTTTTGCAGGCAAGGAGCTGGCAATGGAGCTACTGGGTATGGAAGATCTGATAACCTCTCTCAGCAGGCGAGCTTGGCCGGGCATTCCCCACTGCCAAGGGTTGATTCTGATCATAATTCCTTGTACACTGAGAAGAGAGAACGATCCATTGGCTCAGATAAGGAAAGGGTGAATCTCAGGGCCGTTAACAAGTACGTATTATATTCGCAATCACACATTTTGAATTCTCCTATCAATCACATGCACCCTGGTCATAAGATTTCAATTTACCATATCATTCCTGATCCTTTAGCCACTGTTGTTTCTGATCATCGTTCATTGTACTTATTACTCTGTTGGACTTTTTGAAGGTCAAATATTCACGATGAATTCAATTCTTCAAGTTTGGTTTCAAACACAAAAACAAATGCTTCAGTCCGCGGGCCTAGATCAGGATCCGGGCTACCACCAAAACTGTCTCCAGGTCTCCATAATACTCCATCTCCAAGTGACTGGGAAATCTCTGGCTGTACAAATAAGCCTCCACCATTGTCAGGGGTTACACATCGCAAGCGTATGACATCAAATCAGTCTTCATCACCACCTGTCACTCAATGGGCCAGTCAAAGACCACAAAAGATATCCCGTATAGCAAGAAGGACAAATTTAGTCCCCATTGGTTACAGTCAGGACGAAGTTCCCTACTCTGATAATCTATCAGATGCTGGTTGTACTGAAACTGGGTTTGGATTTCATAAACGGTCACCAGCTGCTTCTCCTCAGTTGAAACTAAAAGGTGATAGCAGTTTCTCCACAGCAGCTTTATCAGAAAGTGAAGAATCTGGCCCTCCTGAGATCAAGTCTAAAGACAAGGGAAAACACTCTGATGAGGTTGATGGGAAAGCTGCACAGAATATTCCTAAAGTGTCTATCTCAAGAAAAAGTAATAAGCTTGCTTCTGGTGAAGAGATTGGGGATGGTGTGAGAAGGCAAGGAAGGACGGGGCGTGGCTTTTCTTCTACGAGGTTTCTCAACCCGATGGGGATAGAGAAGCTTAAGAATGTTGGAACAGCTAAACAGCTTCGAAGTGCAAGACCTAATTTTGACAAGAGTGAAAGGTAGACATTGTTGTTATTTTCTATGTACTCTCTTATTTGATCTCTTGTGTTATCTCATAGATTTCTTCATGAGTTCTGTGTAGTAAGGTGGGTCGTCCACCCACTAGGAAACTATCTGATCGCAAGGCTTACAAACGTCAGAGAGCTACAGCAACAAATGCTTCAGTACTAGATTTTCATGGTAAAACAAGTTCAATTTAATGAGAATTGCTCTTTTGGTTGCATTTTGGTTTGTTTTATGTCTTTATTCATGGATCGGTTATTGTCTTAGTCGGTTCAGATGATGGACATGAGGAGCTATTAGCGGCTGTCAACTCGGCTGTAAATTTTGGTAATATATTTTTCTCTCGTTCACTTTTATGTCGTATACCCAACCCCTGTTTCGGGATTAACTGTATTGTCGTTGATGCAGCTCAGAAGTGTCCCAGCTCTTTCTGGAAGCAAATGGAGCGCTACTTTTGCTTTATATCTGATGATCATATCAATTTCATGAAACGGCAGGTAAGACCTTTTGACTATTCACCCCCGACCTCCTGGAGTAATAGCCTGGTTGGTTTTTTTTGGGGGGCTCAAGTCTAGTCGGTTAGAAATGTGCTACAAGGAAAGTTAGGGGTTGGATTTATTGTTAGATAAGAGTAGCAATAACTTCACTATGCATTGCTCTAACGAACCTACTTATGTAAAGGTCAAGGGAAAGGGAAAAGAGAAACCCCAAGGAAGTAGAATAACGGTGTCAAGCGTCTGTCTTATCATATGTGATTTGATAGATAGCAATTTGCAGTGTTAATGGATTTGATATATAGCAATATTTACGGTGTTAACTTCAGCACATTTTAGCTAGTCAGTAATGTACTGTTTTTTCCCCTTTCTTTCAGGGAGAACTCTCCTCCATGGTTCATACACCCGTTCTGACATCCTCTGGCTTTGATAGCCGTGATTTAAATCCCGAGGAACTTGCAAATAGCAGGGTGGATTCCAAGGCTTCTCCACTTTACCAGAGATTGCTATCAGCTTTGATTTCTGAGGACTCAATGAGTGTAAATGAAGATTTACAAGTTGATGGATTTGGGGCCATGCATGATCTTGACGATGACTCAGAATTCAGTGTTCTGAATAATATGGTGGAGTTCAATGGATTTAGGAACAATGAAAGGCTGGATCTTGATGAATTAGAAGATGATGGGTCTGCATTTCTGTGCAATGGTGTTTATAAGTCAGCTCACCTCTGCAATGGAAAATTTTCAGATCATTCACCTATTGACTTCTCAGACATTCAGTATGATAAATTGGGGATAGATGAAAAGATTTATTTGGAAGCCCAGTCTATTGGAATATCTTTAGAACCAATGGTATACAGTCTAGTATCTTAGTTATTTAGAAACTTGTTACTGCTATGTACTTTTGTCTCTTATTGCTGAAGTTTCTTGCGACTTGATATGTTATTTTTGTGTTTCTTTACAGCCTAGCATCTCAAACGTGGAGGAGGATGGAGGAATTGTTGACGAAATTAAAAAGCTGGAGGAGGCTATCTGCAAGGAGGTATTTTTTCTCATTGAATGCTATATTGATTTATTATGGTTTTCTTGTCTCCCTTGCGAGTTATTAGATACTTCAGTCTTTGTAGAAGGTCAAAACCAATATTTATGTGTCCCATGTTTAATTTCTCCAGAGAAAAACATCATTTGATGGCCTCTGTTTTTTTTTTTTCAGGGTAATAAGAAGAAAGAGATGGTTGATAGGCTACTAAAGCCTGCCATAGAGATGAAAGAACTTCAGGAGAAGTATGAGTTTCCTCTTACTCTGCTTTTTGTGTACGCCTTTGGGGATCTGGATTATTGATCTGACTGTTTTGATCTACATTTTTTCCCTTTACATAGGGAGTTTGATCAGCTTGGTTATGATAAGCTAACCGAAATGGCATATGAAAAAAGCAAGGTAAACTAAATGTCCCAAACTTGGCTTCTATTCGTTGCTTCCCAATTTGCTTATCTGCTTAACTCCAAGGTTCTTTGTTGATAACTCTGTCTTGTTTCTTTTACAGGCAAGTCGGCGTCATCACACCGCTGGTGGAAAGAATTCAAATAACAAGATATCAAAGCTGGCTGCATTGGCTTTTGTTAAAAGGACGCTTGAACGATGCCATCAATTCGAAGAGACAGGCAAAAGCTGCTTCAGCGAGCCTGAATTTAAGGATATGTTCATTGTCGGGTTGGCAACAACCGAAGATACTCTCACAGACAGGGAGTATAATCTGTCGATTTCAAGTACGATCTATTGTCTATATAAATAGCGAAATCTCTTTTTAAGTCCATATTCGTTCTGCTAATTTGTATCTCACTTTATTTCCTCTGACAGCACCCATGGGCACACAGCCAAGCTCTTCTTTGGCATGCATCGGGCAGAACGTGGAGAACTATGCCAATTCTTCTGATGTTCTACCATCTGAAAATGCTTTACTAGAACAAACGACGAGGAAAGAAGATACAGCATGGTCCAATAGGGTCAAGAAGCGAGAGTTGCCGCTTGATGATGTTGGTATTGGGACACAACTCTCAAGTAGTACAAAGGGAAAGAGAAGTGAGAGGGACAGAGATGGGAAAGGGCAGGCTTCATCTAGAAGCGGAGCCAATAAGATCGGCCGGCCTTCCCTGTCCAGTGCCAAGGGTGAAAGAAAACCGAAAGCTAAACTGAAGCAGAAAACAAGTCAGATATCTTCATCTGTTAGGATACCGGAGCAACCCAAAGCACCATTACCCAAACCGATAGAAACAAAGAGCGAGTATAATAACATGGAGGCAGTGGAAGAAACAGAGCCAATTCTCGACTTATCTCAGCTACAAATACCAGATTGCTTGGGAGGTCCAGATGATTTTGATGCGCAACCAGGTGATATTAGTTCATGGTTTAACATGGATGACGAAGAAGATTTCGATATCCAGGAGCTTGGAATACCAATGGATGATCTCTCAGAGCTGAACATAAAGTTATGAGGTTACCTCTCCCTCTCTATCTATCTCTATATATATCTGTATAGTCTTGTTGGTTATACTAGTTAACAACAAAAGAAAAGCATAAAGGTAAAGAAAAGTTTTGCTTCCTTGAACGAATAACCAGTTACCGGGAATGGGTTATTCGGATCTTAGCTCCTGAAATTTAGGTCATACAGATTATTTTCTTCATCATCTTCTTCGTAGGCTTCGTTTTTCCATCCTCTTGTAACGCTAATTTCTCGGGTGAAATTCTCTTTTACTTTCTTGGATCCGGCGGGTAAGGTAGGTTGGTAGTTAACTTCCGGATGATGATGGTGATGTTGTAGTGATATATATATATATACACCATATAATTGGAGGATCTTCTTGTTCTTCTTTGATCTCTAGGTTTTTTTTTTTTTTTTTTTTTGTAGTTCTCATAACCTCAGAACCTACCTCTGTGTACATACATTTTATGTTTCTTAATAAAATTCAGTTTCTCCCTCCATTAACAGGTCACTTTGTATACCCATTAGTCTTTACCATTATAAGATTTGTGGGTGTATATGTTTTCTTTTCTTTTTCTGTTTCTAGTAACCTTTGCTGTTGAATATTTGTAAAGATGAGTTCACGTTTAGAGATGAAAAAACCTTTGATTTTTGGCATGATAAAAAAAAGTCCAATGTGATTCAAATTACGAACTTTTGTATCTCAAGTGCTGTTGGATAAATAAACTTACTTGGTATATTGTCATAGTTAGTACTAGACTTGTTCGATTTGGGTTATAGATTTTTAATTTGATTTGGGTTGATTTCAATATGGATCTAGATCTAAAAATCTAGGATTTGTTTTGTTTTGGTTTTATTTTGTTCTTGATTTTGATAACAATCTGGGTTGGTTTTGTAATTGATTTTAATTTTAATATGGATTAATTTTGTTTTTGATGTTTTTCTGACTGATTTAGGGTTTTGACGTTTTTATAAATTTCTTAAACATTTTATAAGAATATGTATGTCTCTATAAACATTTTATAAAAATTTTGAACAGTTTATGATGTTTTTAAACAGTTTATAAACAGTTTTGTAATGATTTTAAACAGTTTTATAAGGTGAGTTGTATAACATGATCATTCTGTCTATATCTTTAAACAATTTTAAAATATTTTTAAAAGGTTTTATAAAATAATTTTAAATGTTTTATACTGTAAATGAAAACCCTAAACCCTACCCCTAAAACTATATTCTAAATATAAAATAGTTAACTCAATCCCAAAAATTTAAAAGCGTTTATATGTTTGTGTCTTCATTTTTTTTAGAATTTTTTTTTTTTCAAATCCACTGGATCTAATTTCAGATCTATGTTTTTTTTTTAGAATCTTATCTCATATCAATGTTCTTCCTCAACAACAATCATTCTCCAATCTATCTAGAGGAGATCGCGATGGATTTGAAATCGGAGACGAAAAAATAGCCACATCGAGATATGAAATCAGAGACAAAAAGATTTGAGATCGGAAGACAAAATTTGAAAAAAATAGATCTGAAAAATGAAGTTAATTGAGTTAAAAGATAATTTGGGAATATTGAAAAAAAAGTGGTACACTTGCAAAAATGACATGTGAAAAATGATTTATCTCAAAATTTCTCTCCTAAAAAACAAGTAAATAAATTAAAATTTTATCACTAAATGTAATTAATTTTAAAACAAAAACTTATGCATGGTGTCATTGGTATTTGGTGTGAATCATTGAAGAATTTGTTTTTATTAAAAATAAAATTATCCCAAAAACCTGGATTTTCCTTGACCAATCAGAATCTGGAGTGGATTGTAATTTGATTCCAAACAAAAACATCATAACGTTTGGAATGACGTGGCAGTATATATACACATGTGGCGTGCGTAATTAAAAAAAAAAAAAAACAAAAGCCATAACTGATCTCTCTCTCTCTCAAGGAATTTTCCCGCGTCTCTCTCAAGGAGTTTTCTTTGTACTAACAATGGCGGATTCGACGGTGGAAAACTCCGATACACTGAAGCAAAAATTGAAGACGATACTGTCGGAGAGTTTCTACGACCGACAAGGAATAAATCTCAACGAAGAAGACGACGGGAGTTGTAGAGTGTTGAAAGCTATACAAATCTTGATTTCGCTTAGGAAAGTTGAATCCGGTATTGAGGAAAACTCCGTTACACTGAGGAAAGAGTTAAAGAAGATTCTTGCGGAGAGTATTTACAAAATCGATCTAAATGTAACCAACGACGGAGAAAGTTGTCGAGTTCCCAAAGAAAAGATCGATGAAGCAATTGCGATCTTGACTCGCCTGAGGAAAGAAGAAGAATCCGAGCATCATGATCAGTCTGATGTTCATGTTTCCAAAAGACAAAAGAAAGAATCGCCCAAGGTCGTCGTTGTGCCCAACAAGTTTAAATGTCTCTTCACTAATGAGATCTTTATCGACCCAGTAATCATTGCTTCTGGCGAGGTATGATTTTGAACCTGTAATCATTGCTTCTTAAACAAGTTTTCATATTATATCATCCAAAAAGAAACACAGTTTGTGCTTGACATATACCAAATTTTCATAAGATAGATACTGATGATTCTTGATACTTAGGATTCAAGTCACTGAATTTGTGTATTGATTTTGCTCTGTTTTTAGACGTATGAAAGAGCGCCTATCACAGAGTGGCTGAGATATGAAGCAACATGTCCCAAAACCAAAAGAGTCCTCTCTAACCCTACGTTGACACCGAATCATTTGGTGGATAAGTTGATTAGGGAATGGTGTGAAGACAGCAAATATGATCGGGAAGAAAAAGTCACTGAGCTGGAAATTGATGGAATAACGTCATTGCTTCAACGGATTTCCACTCCCTACTCGGTTTTAGATCAGTCAGAAGCTGCAAATGAGCTGCGCCGTCAGACCAAGAATTTCGCCAATGTCCGGGACTTGTTTTCCGATCAATTCCCTGATTTTATCATATGGTTGCTCAACCCGTTTTCTGCTGAGGACGAGGCTGGTTACTCCAACTACGAGCTTCAGGAGAATCTCATCACAGCATTGTACAACATCTCGCAAGTTGAGAAGAATAAAACATTCATTGCTAAAAACCTTCCTGCGATCGAAGTGCTTAGAAAGTCATTATCTCTAGGGACAGTTCATACAAAAAGAAACGCTGCATCGACTCTGTGGTCTCTTTCAGTCATCGAATCAAACAAGGGCATCATCGGGAAGTCAGAAACAGTGGCGGCTTTGATGCATCTAATCAGGGAGGGCGATTTAGTAGCCACCCGAGCGGCCGCATCTACACTTTCTCAACTGTGTGCGGTTATGGAGAACAGGGAAAGGCGAGATTTCATTTTCGAGCTACAAGTTCAGATCCGAGCAAACAAGAGCGTACACGGGTTGGTAGCTATTTTGGAAGCAATATCTAGAGACAGCAATATGGTTGAAGTAATGGGGAATGCACGGCTTATGAATGATATGTTGACAATCTTGAGGAGGCCAAGTAACATGGCGACTACCATAAAGGCTCTAGGGATCCTTTTTAAGATGTGTAAAGGAAACGAAGTTAGACTCAGAGAACTAAAAAGAGAAGAGAATCAAGAGGAGACACTTATGAGGATTACACAGCAAGGACTACCTACATATCCAATTACTGCAGTGCACACAGCAGAAGCGATTTTGAGTTGGCTCAAGAAACTCGGTTGATCCAGATCCTCTAGCAGATCCGGATAGGTTACAGAACTGCAAACACTTGTCTGCACAGAGTATTGAGTGTCTTCTTTTAGTCCTAAAGCAAGTACTTGTCACCAGATGTTTTTGGCTTCTATTAAAAATATAAGAATAGTAATAAACAGAGTGATGCAGAGAAGTTAGTTGATATTGGGACCAGCAAGTCATGTGGTTCTCTCTTGTATTCTTCCTAACTGCACTTTGATCATGAAACGGAACATTTGCAGAGAAGCATTTGCATCTCTTGAAATCGCGATCGAGAGAAGCAAATATGACTTGGCGGCTCTAATCGGCAACGTCGGAATCGCTGGAGTTTTGGTGTCGGAGAAAGAACGATTTGTATCAGAGAAAACCAAAAAATAACCCGAAAAAGTGTGTTGAAATATCAAATAACCCGAGAAAAAAAATCGTTTTTTTGTTTTTTGTTTTTAACTCAAATATGGCTGAAAAACCAAAAAAACCAAAGCAGTTTAATAAAATTACCAACCCAACCATCATTATCCGACCCGGATCCGTGTAAATTGGACAAACCCAACAAATCCACCACCCACGACCTTCTTCTTTCCTCATCCGTTTCAAACAAAACCGTCGATTTCAGAATTTCTCTCTAAAAAAATCGCACAACCCAGCAAAAATAAGGATACGGAACTTGTCGATTTCAATCGCATAATCCATTAGAAAATCATATTTCAATCGCAAAATCGCACATTCCATTACAATCGGAACTTGCAATTAAAAGCCCACAATCGCACTTGCAATATGTCTAAACTTACAATTCTTCTCTACGGTATGTTGTCTTTCTTATCGATTTCGATTAAAAATTACTCCTTATGTCGATTAAAGATTAAAGGACATGTTCTTTCCAAGAACGGAGTATAAAAAGGCCATTAAGATTGAAACGAGGTGTTCTCTATATAACACACAAAAGACGTTAAGAAGGGTGCTTACCAAGAAGGAGCTGAAATGGTTTGAAGAGCATCCTCAGTTCAAGCATTTCATCCACATGCCCGAACTTAGAAACCACAAGTCGATGGGCATATGAATGCTTCTTCTTCGTACTATGTGTACATCAAAAATCCGAGAAGCATGTTCATCCTCTTGAACTATCTATTACCTTTGTTTCTGTTTATGACATTACTTTTGTTTCTGTTTATGACATTACCTTTGTTTCCAAACTATATTTTGTATTCGCAATAGTGGTACTTTTTGGTAAAATTGTGAAAAACTGTTTGTACTACTGGTACTTTTAGGTAAAACTGTGAACGTTTAGTTGTACTACTGATACTTTTAGGTAAAACTGTGAACGTTTAGGTTATCTCGTACAAGTTATGATTTATACTAATATTATCATTAGCCTTACAAGCTTCCTCGGTATCTCTCATTTATCTTCTTCTTTATAATGTTACCATTTATAACAGTGAACGGATGTTTGTACTACTGGTACTTTTAGGTAAAACTGTGAACGTTTAGGTTAGTAACACCCAGTTACACTTAGTTTTACTCAGTTTTTTAGTTGTGCATATTTGTTTAATATTTGCAAAAAAAAAACAAGAATATACATTATCCACACATAAAAGGGTCTAACCCAATCAAAGAATGCCACCTAATTCAGTCATGTGCGCCTTTATTAGGACATGTGCGCCATCATTTAACAGTTAGTACCACCAAGTTACACTTAGTTTTGCCCAGTTTTTGAGTTGTGCATATTTGTTCATGGTTGTACTTTTGGTGATTTAGATAATTTTTAGTTTTACTATACTATGGAAAAGAAATTTTTAGTTTTACAACTTATTTTTGGTAATAGAAACATATTTCTTTAGTAACCATGTCAAAATATTTTGAATATCACAATTCCTGTCAGTATTTGCTTCATAAAGTAACCAACACTATAAAAACATACATAAAAGTGTAATGTGATAAATGGAGGATTGTGAAAATTGTATTCGACAATTCGTTTTAAATTTAGTTATATTTGGAAAATTAAATTGTAGATATATAACAAGTTAAGTCTTTTAAATTATGTCATTCTATATTTTAATTTTTATGATATCAAATAATATTTAAAATATATTAAATAAAAAAATATTTAAAAACTAGTTTAAATTTACTTATATTTGGAAAATTAAATTTTAGATAAATAACAAATTACGTCTTGTAATGTCATTATATATTTTAATTTTTATGATATCAAATAATATTTAATAAAAAGCTATATTTAAATACTAGTTTAAATTTACTTATATTTGGAAAATTAAATTGTAGATAAATAACAAATTAAGTCTTTTAAATTATGTCATTCCATATTTGTGTTCTTTACATAATGTCCACCATAATCAAAATATAGGTTTGTGCTCATTGTCTCCTAAAAAAACAAAAAAAACAACAAAATTAGTCATATCATTTGTACCCATTTCTACCCAGTTGTACCCAGTTGTATTCACTGTTTCCAATAAATCTGTACTATCCAGTTGTACCAAGTTGTACTCAGTTTTACCCAGAACCAATTCTAAGTCTGCAATTCCATTTTTCAATTCTTGCCCGAGATGAACTAATCCTCTACGATTCAACAACTGGAAGTCTACGTTACGTGATATTATCGACCCATCCCATATACTATCGATAACAAATAAGATAATGAATTCGATCCAAGATAATGGGAGAAAATCCCAAATCCAATTGGATATCTTCCAACTTGAAATACTATCCGAATTTAAACCATTAATGCACCCCAATTCATTCATCTAAGGTCTCGATATCTTAAGCTTCTGGATTGAGCTTCAATTGAACAAAGAATATGTGGGTGAGGAGGATAGGCGAAAATGGCGATCGCGAAGAAGAAGAAGAACAATGTTCGATTTTTTTTAATTATTAAATTAAATTTAGAATAGGGCGATTTGGTAATTTACCAGTTCATTAAAATTTATAGGGTTATATGAGAAAAATATCTGGTATTGTGAATAGGTATTGAAAGAAAGGGTTTTATGAGATTAACACCCGAAAACCAAAGGTGGAAATTGGACCTCAGTCATAGTTCTTCTTTGAGTCCAAGTCAGAGACATAACCAATTTGGGCTTCTTCTTTGAGTCCAAGTCAGAGACATAACCAATTTGGGCCATGATGTATCTAGGCCCATATTCGATCGGTGGTTTGATTCCTAAGCAAGAGTTTCTTATTCTTATTTAAAGGCACAAGATATCCACATAAACCCTAAGCAATACTACAGAGACAAGAGTTTAGAAGAAACCTAGAGCAAAGCGGGATAGAGTTTTTTTCATCTTTCTTCGTCCTTGTTGTATCTTCTTATTGATTGTACCTGAGTAAGCGCCGGTTAGAGCATTGTGAGAACCTTTGATCGATAGTGAATTGAGGGGCAAGAGATTTCCTACTCAGAGGTCAATATCGGAAGGGAATTGGGTAAACAAAGTCTCTTGTGTCGATTTACGTTTATGTTTGTGTTTGTATTTCAGATTTCTCCTATCTCGGTTCTAGGAAAATAGGTACCAATCGGGTATTTTAAAATTTATATTCTGGGTACCAAATCGGTTCTAGGATTTGTTTGAAGATCTGAAGTATTTTGGGTTCTAGTTCGGATTTATTATTTTGTACTGAAACATATTCAAAAATATCCGAAAGTACCCAAAATACCTAAAAATACTTGAAAATATCCGAATATATCCGAAATATTAACAAAAATAATTTATAAAAATTCAAATAATACACCTAAATTGATTAATTTTACCCGAACATACCCACAAATATCCGAACTAATCGAATTAATTGAAAAAACAAAGAAAAAACTATAAAATTTATTCAAACCACTTAAACACAACCTAAAACATAAATATCTTTAAGTTAGTTTATACTTTTGGTATTTCGGATACACGTTCTGTACCAGTTCCTTTCTTCTTTTTGGTTCTAGAAAAAGAAGTAATGATCGGGTACTTTAAAAAGGTAGTTTGGGTTTGTTTCAGATAATTTCGGGTATTTTTGCCACCTCAAGACCTAAATACTAGAAAGACAACTCTCAAAGATATGGAGAATTAGCTTACATGGCTCAGGATCTTCTTAGCATTGCTGTCACAACGGCAGTTTCTGAATCATCTTCTAGTATAAAATCTCGGGTTTTGAACAAGTATAGAAGTTGTATTCGTCCGAAAAACTTTTGAGCTTGTAATATAATTTCGATTTTCTCAGCAATCTCAGTGCTAAATATGAAACCATAGTTTCCTTGATATGCAAAATTCTCTAGGGTTCATTGGTGTTTTAAGATTTGGACAATGAGAACAAAATTCAATCGATCTTGGCTTTGTTTTGGCCGTGGGAAATGTTTTCTTTCATTGCGCCCAGCATAGGGCCACCAGTATTCCAACGAGGCATTTGATGTTATATTGCTCTTCAATGTTATAACATTCATTAGAACAATGAAACAAAAGTTCTAATAAATTAAAATACGCCTTATATCACCGAGTGGAATGGACATGTTAAACCGCATTGAAGAGGAGACAATTAAAGCATGAATTACCATCCAATGGATTAGTTAAGATCCGGAGGAACTCATTAACTTGATAGATCTCAAGGGCGTTTATGATCTCGCAAACGGGTCGCGTAAAAGAGAAAACAAAAGGCAATTTCCATTTTAAAGAGAAAACAAAGGCAGTTTCCATTGTAAAGAGTCTAAAGACAAAGAAAACGTGGTTTCCAAGCAAGCAACATGTAAGTGAAGGTTGACAGTCAGAGATTTATTTAACGTCCATATTTGGATAGTAGATATTATTTTTTGGGAACATTTATTAGTTTTAAAATTCTACTAAATCTTAACTCACAAAAAAAAAAAAAAAAAAAAAAAACCTTACAACTACCGGTTTATACAGTATACATTGAACAAGTGAGACAAGTAAAGCCATTCAAAAGCCATTAAACCGCATTGAAGAGGAGACAAGTAAAGCCATTCAAGAGCAAAAACCAGGCGAGGATACCTCCCTATGGAGAGTGACAGAGGAGACATTCTTAAATAAGTTCTCAACAAAGGATACAGGGAACCAAATAAGAATAACTCGGACAAACAAAAAAATGGCACAAGGGCATATGGTTCAAAACATGCTACGCCCAAGTACTCGTTTATTGTTTGGCTTGCGGTTTTGGATCGTTAATCAACAGAGGATCGAATGAAAGAATGGGGACAAGGGCAAAGAAGCTGCTCCGTGACCAAGAGGAGGAAACGAGAAGTCACATTTTTTCTGACGGTGCCTACTCACCCGGTATATGGAAACCTCTTACTCAAAGCTTGTTGGGAAGTCATCAATCGCACGAGAGTGGACCCAAATCACACTTCTTTGGGTTTAATTTGGGTCCAAATCACACAAGTCACATTTAGATGAATCTTGAATAACATTAAATATTAATATTTTTGAATTAAATGATCATTTTAAATATATTCTAGTAATCAATCTTTGCATAAGTTGCTTAGGTGGATACTTTAGATGGTTAATTATAGTAAAATTTATCAATCAATTGAAAATAGGGAAAATTAGCATCTATATTATCTATATTAGTCTATATACATATAATTAGACATCTAACATCTTAAAAATCATAATTTAGTAACTAACATATAATACCAATTTTACCCTTATGCAGTTACTTGTTTTTACCTTCAAACAAAATAAAAGTTAAAAAAATACATTATTTACATAAACCTAGTCTCCTAAAAAAAAAGTCTTCTCCCCTAATCTTGTTCTACTCTCTCGCCATCACCTTCTTCTCCGGCTCTTTCTCATGCTTCTTCTCCTTCTGGGTCTTCTTTTTCTCTGCCTCTATCTCCTTCTCCTCCTCCTATTTCTCCTTCTCCTCCTCTTTCTCCGTCTCCTCCTTTTTCTCCTCCTCCTTCTTCTCCTCCTCTTGCTCCGTCTCCTCCTCCTTCATCTTTTTCTCCTATTTCTCCTTCTTCTCCTATTTCTCAGTCTCCTCCTCCTTTTTCTCCTCCTCTTTCTCCTTCTTCTCCTCTTTCTCCGTCTCCGTCTCCTCCTTCGCCTCCTTCTTCTCCTTCTGATATATAGATGCAGCTGTTGAGAACAAAATCACAAGTAAATTTATATTCAACAGTAAGTAGTGAACTATTATAGTTAATTAAATGTAAACTTGTACAAGTATAGTGAACTATTATATTAAATTAATTCGTATAGTTGTTTACATCGTATTCGATGCAACAACAGCATGGTCAACTATTGTTTGATCTTATAGTTGACTATTCGCATATAAATTAGCGGATAGCTGATTATCCAATAGCTGACTATCCAATAGCTGACTATTCGTACATAAATAGTCAGCATAGATGAGTTGATATCTGACTATTTATACATAAATAGTGAACTATTTTTTTTTTTGTATGAATTTTAAATTTATTCAAACAAAAGAAACCCTTTTTTACAATGATATCTAGTAGTGTTTGAGCATTTAGAAGACATTATTACAGAATTGAAAATGTCTATGACATTGTTCTCGATCCAAACCATACGATGAGACCGTTGCGAAAGCGTTGATCTCCCGTCCGCCTGAGTATGCTGAGTCGGTTTCGGATTTCTTTGTCGATCACTTTTGATAGATGTGTTGTTGATCTCGCCTTTTCCCCATGTTTTCTTCCATTTCTTTCCCTCCATATATGATAGATTGCCGTTTGGAAGGTGTATCTCACAATAAACTTCCGTATAGCATCGTAGTGTTCTCCTTGGATTTCAATCAAAAGAGCCGTCCAGTTTGTTATGAAGTGAGTCCCGAGTAATTGTCTTGTAAGCAGCTCCCAAACTCTCGACGAGTAGGTACAATCGAAGAATAGATGGTTCCGTGATTCCTCCGCGTTATTGCATAGTAGGCAAGTACTAGTACCTGTTCATTGTTTCGTTCGATCTCCGGTTGCTAACCTGTCGAGTGTTGCAAGCCACGCAAAGAACGAGTACTTTGGTGTTGCATGGCTAAACCACACACCGTTGTACCAATCCTTTTTTGTGCTTGCTTGTCGTATTTGTTGCCATGTCTCCTTGTAGCTAATTCCTTTTTGAATTTTCCTTCCGCATTTCTCCAAAGAGCTATGTCGTCTGTTTCATTTCTTCGAGCGATCACCTCAGCGATTACCTCCTCAATCTTGTTCAAGTTTTCTTTTCGATGCCAACGTGTATGATGGTGCGTCATAACTTCTGCAAGTGTCGCATGGTTTTGAATACCCAAGTCTATTGTCCCTCTGTTTCCTGCAACCTGTTTTAGAATTCCAATTGAAGACCAATTGTCATGCCAAAAATAAGTTTTCAGACCATTACCCACTTGCATCTTATGAAACACACGAGCTGCGTCTTTGTATTTTAGTAGCGTCCTCCAAATCCAGGAGCCGGTCGTTGTTTTCTCGTTTGTTGACCATAGGGGACCATTCCGTAGAAGAATCTTTTTAACCCATTTAACCCAAAGAGATTTGCTATTACTAATGATGTTCCAAATCAGCTTATAGCAACTCACCACATTCGCATCTTTTAGTGACTTGAACCCGAGACCTCCCTCTTGTTTTGGTTTGCACAAATCTCTCCATGCTACCTTTGCTTTTTTTGAGTTAAGAGATGGGCCTGACCACAGAAACGCTCCACACAACCCTTCTATCTTTGTCACGCAGTGGCTCGGGAGCCTAAAGGCTTGAATCCAGAAGTTGACAAGCCCCTGTATAACCGAATGTAATAGTTGAAGGCGCCCTGCATACGATAAGTGTCGTGCTGTCCACGAACTTAAACGTCCTCTGATACGGTCTATAAGTGATTCATAATCCGTGGGACTCATTCTTTTGCTTAGTAACGGAAGTCCTAGGTATCGCACTGGAAGGGCTCCAAGTGCAAACAGAAAGGTCTCCCTCATTTCTTCTTTCCTGTTTTCCGAGAGACCCGCAATGAACAATGTTGATTTCTGTGGGCTTATTTGCAGACCTGAGAAGCGTTCGAACTCATGGAAAATATTTATGGTTTCTTCAATCGATCTTTTAGTACCTTCTATGAAGACCATTAGGTTGTCTGCAAAGCATAGATGGGTGATTTGAACATTCTTGCATTTCGGATGATAGCCAATCTTTCTTTCCAACGCTGCCCTGTCGATCATTTGAGACAGAACATTCATGCATATTACAAAAATGTATGGGGAAAGAGGGCAACCTTGTCGTAGACCCCTTTTGCTATTGAAATAACCGGAGAGTTCCCCATTGACCTGAACAGAGAAAGAAGCCGATGTGATGCACAATCGAATCCAGTGAACAAATTTTTCCGGGAAGTTTAGGGCCAATAACGTGTTTAGAGCAAAATCCCATTGTACGGAGTCAAAAGCTTTTGATATGTCTATCTTCATAGCACATCGAGGAGAGACATTTTCTTTGTGGTAATCCTTGACCAATTCGGTTGCAAGAAGGATATTCTCCATTAATAATCTGTTCTGAACAAACGCCGATTGATTTCCATTAATGAATTCCAGCAATAAGACCTTTAGTCTGTTGGCCACGATCTTTGAGATCACTTTGTAAATAACATTGCAGCATGATATAGGCCTATAATCTTTCATCTCCTTCACTTCATCTTTTTTCGGTATTAGCGCTAAGATCGTTGAATTTACTCCTTTTGGTAAGAACCCCTTGACAAAAAAGACTTGATAGCACACACAAAATCATTCCCAATAGTTTCCCAAGAAGTTTTAAAGAACTCGCTGGTGAAACCGTCTGGACCCGGGGACTTGTCGTTCGGCATTGAGAACAATGTATTGCGGATTTCTTCACTTGTAATTTCTTTCATGAGAGCTGCTTTATCCTCTTCTGAGCAAC
This sequence comes from Arabis hirsuta, assembly GCA_964056655.1. NCBI lineage: Eukaryota > Viridiplantae > Streptophyta > Magnoliopsida > Brassicales > Brassicaceae > Arabis > Arabis hirsuta. The sequence continues at coordinate 1,683,719 of OZ053301.1, forward strand.
GGAATGGGAGGAGAGCCTGAAGCTCTTCACGAGACATGCCTACATATGCAGCCGGTTGATGATTAAGAATCGATTCAAAGTAATCACTTGCTTCCTTTTTTATGTCTTCCATCTCGTTTAGAACAACTCCGGAGGATGTTTTGATTTCCCTTATGGCGTTTCGCATGTGTCTCACCTTCAAAGAGTAATAGAAATATGAGTTGTTCTTATCACCAACTTTGAGCCAGTGTAGCTTTGATTTCTGTTTGAGATATCCTTCCTCGAGATGGGATAGATGTTGCCATTCCTCATATCTTTGATTAAAATAGTGAACTATTTTAATCAACATACATAATTTTTTTAACATAGTGAACTATTAATATACATAAATAGTGAACTATTTATGTATCCAAGGCAAGACAATCCATTCACCCAACATCAGAAAAATAATTGTCCCCTTTCGCTTATGAAACAAATAGTTAACTATGTTAGTTAACTATTTCACAATATACAGTGAACAAATATGTGAGTTTTTTACTGCAGCTGCTATTGTAAATACATTTTTAGGGATTTTTTTACTAAAACACATTAATATCATCAGTAAGGATATTTTCGTCACAAATTGATAAGTCAATGCTACACACCTAAATACTAATCACGTGTTGTTAGTTACCTAATTTTGGCTTCAAAAACTAATATACACCTAATTAACCCTTGAAAATATGTTGATTATGTTGACAATCAAAAACCTTTATTCTCTTTAGTTTACATTACTGTGCACAATAAAGCTCCATAGACTATTTCAATTTCTATATCTTTCATACCTTTTGCTAAGCTCATTTGAGCATAAATAAGCTTGCTTTGATTTTGCTTACAAATGTGGCCGCTAATGTTATAAAATCCAAAAGGAAGAAATAATGTTCGTTTCATTTGTATATAGGCAAGTAACAAAGTTTACTCCATGTGTAATTGACTTCACAAGTAGTCACTCAAGGTACCATTGGCTCTGTAACGAGATCATGAGAATTTTGGTCATAATAAGAAATCCCACCATAAGTAAAACCTTTTGGATGGTTTTTTTTTTTTTTATAATAATTATCACTTTGTTGTCTCTTCTTAAAATGATAGAACAAAATTACTGCAAACACTTGTTCATTTGGTGTACGAATCCAACAAAAGTCAAAGTGTTTGTAGTTGAATGTAAAATCTTTAACCATTGATAATCTTGGTTCTGCTGAAGTCACAATTTAACATTTTGTGGTGGATCCACCCAAGCAGTACTGTGAGACAACCTCCAAGGGGGAGAGATGAAGCTTTTGTCACTGTCGAGGTAGTAGTTTGACCCAAGTCGCTCATATATTATGTTCTTCTCCTCAGCCGAGAGTCCAGCTCTTGTAAGAGGGGTAGAGTCACTTGTGAATACTGTCAAGCCACCGAGTTCTCTCTTCTCTTCCCACATTTTGCGTTCAAGATTAAGTTTAAACACTGGCTGGTAGCTTATGCCCGATTTATACATAACAAAAATGTCTCCTTCATGTTCTGTCATCAACATTGGCCTAACGAAATCTGTGCGACAAGGTTTCACTGGAAGAACATTCCAAGTTGCTCTGCACGGGTCGAAAACCCCGAGGTAACCATATTCACTGAGCCAATAGAACATACCATTGGAGAAAACACATTGGTTCCATAGGCGCTTCGGTGACTGGTTCTGAATGAGATGCGGGGTCCATACGGTTTCACCAGGCCGCCAAGTATAAAGGAAAAAGTAGTCGTGGCACCATATTTGTCTGAATGAGATCACCACACAACTACTTGAGGTTGGAGCAGCTGAGAAAGCTAAGTGATAATAGCTTGAGAATTCGGGTGTCCCCCAGGGTACGTTGATGCGCTCTCGGGTAAATGGGTTAAGAAAGAAAACAGATGGGTTACCGTTTCTAACAAGCAACCAACCGTCTCTAGAATAACAGAATCGATGATTCTTTAACTCTGGAAATCTTTGTTGATATGTTTGACACCCTAATGGGTCAAAAAGAATGTAGTCTGAATAAGTACCAGAGCATTCCTCTAGTGGTTGATACAATAGCCAAGGACAAGGCTGTAATTTCCGGACAGAGACAGATGCTTCACACCATGTTTTGCAGACAAGAGAAGCATGTAGGTTATCTTTTAATCCGAGGCGGGACAGTATCTCCTGGAGGAGTTCCGAGGGAATAATTAGATCCCATGATCCCGCAATACACTTCTCCTTCGATCCACGATCTCCTCTAGCGTTTCCAGACCATTACAAGAAGAATTCAGGGATTAGTAAGAGAAATAGTTAGGAAACACAAGAACACAAATCAAACATAAACCTAGCCCTAATTCAAAAGATCATATACAAACCCTAGAATTTCCGATCAAAAGGAGAAGAGTAAAACAAACTCACGGTTGGATCTTTCTTTTTCTTGTGTCGGATGCTAAAGTGCTTGAATAAAGGGCTATACTGTGAGAGATTAACAATGACACCGGAGATTCCATCTCCGCCGTGTATGTTCGCCGGCGAGTTTTCGATTGTTTAGATCTTTTCCCTTATAAATGTTTGCAAAGTAATTTCCTTTTTCTTACGTCTGTCTAATTAATACGTGAGGGTTTATAATTAACTTAGATTAGGGCCTGCGTTTATGCCGATATTGAAACAAAAATATATATTGACAATTGTTTTTATATTTAAAAAATCTAATTTTTGTTGTTACATGGGAAAGGTAAAAAATTTGATGAAGATTATTTTTATAAAAAACTGAATTTATTTTGATATTTGATTTCTAAAAAAGTAATTGCTTTGTTTTCTTTTAATTGTAAGTCTTTCGGATATAAACCAATATCATAAGCATGTAATTCAATTTTTCTACATTTCCGTTGAAATATAAACTTTTTTTTGTTAAAACACTCTAGAATTCCATCTAAAATCATGAAATTTATCTTTTTGTGTTTTCAACTGAGAAACTTTACCAAAACACTTTAAAATCACAACAATTAAACCTTCTAAAATCCATTACTTAAATTATTTTTAAAACAGTAGATTTTAAAATCAAAAATTCAATAACAATTTAAAATCATGTTTGAATAACATACAATATACATTAATACAAATCACTATAAATTATTGATTGAATACATCCCACTTAGAGGTTACAAACTTAAAATTTAATAGATTTTATAGCTAGTTGTGAACGAAAAATTAATTAAAAAGTCAACGTTATAATTTGATTAAAAAAAATAGGGTAAAATTTTGTTCCGGTTGTTCATAGATTTATAAAAAAAATATTATGATTGAATACTCGTTTAATACTAATAAATTTTTCTTTTTGAATTTATAGATTATACCATTAATATTTTAGCAAATCAAAAGGTTTTAAACATTAATATTTGAGGCTAAAGCTTCATAAATGTATGCAACATTTACAACAATTAAATTTTTTCGCAAATTAAGAGGAACTAAACCTGAAAAAGGGAAGCCTTAACCCTAGGAAAAACTTAACCTTCACACACTGAATAAAACTACGGGTGAATTCAGTTCGACAACGGCTATAGAAAAAATTAGTTCGTATGCAACGTTACAAAAGAAAATATATTTTTAATTCGATTTTATTTTTAATAAAAATTACTACAACTATCATGGTATGGTTACTACAACAACATAAGAAAATGTTATGACCGAATACTCTTTTTATACTAATGACTTTTTTTTTTTTGAATTTATAGATATATATATATATATATATATATATATATATATATATATCATTGATATTTTAAGCAAATTAAAATGTTTTGAACATTAATATGTGAAGTTAAACAAGGGAAGCTTATTGAAATAACCTCAAATTTGAGGTCAATTGCAAATGTAACCCCCACTTTCTCTCTTCTCAAAATTTTATCAAATCAACCATAAGATTCAACTTATTTACGGAAATGCCATTATATTTGAATTATTTTTAATTTTTTTTAAAATCAGACATTCAAAACTATTAAATAAACACCCAAATATATCAATTTATTTACGAAAATGCCATTATCATCAATATTTCCAACCACCATGAACAACCAAAATCAAGCTCTAAATGCTTCCCCAACTGATTTTTCGTGGATAACAGTTTCATTTGTGAGCTCATAACTTCTTCCTCACCCATTTCCTCTCCAATTTCATCCAAAAAACTATCTAAATTTGGTTTTCAAAATTCTTTTTCTCATAATCTATCGATTTTCAATGGTTCTTAGATAAACGACGGGTGGGCTTCTTTGTTAGCGGTCATAGTAGAAGTTTCAGGAGCTAAAAACCGTGTTTTCCGATTTGGCAGACTGCACCAGAAGTCTACTAGTCAACGAAAGGTTAGATTTGCAATTGACTATTTTTAAAAATATTCAAAGTATACTGCTCGTGAAGTCTACTTGTTTTCCTCTGATAACAAAAAAAAACCCTCGTAGACTGCACATGAAGTCTACTTGAATATGGGTTATTTTTGCATTTGACCAAAACTTTGACTTTATATAGCAGACTTCTCCAGTAGACTTCTCCAGCAGACTTCAGATATAGTCTACTCCGAGGTTATTTTTGGCATTGACCAGAATGTTGATTTCCTGAGTAGACTGCATCAGAAGTCTGTTATGTACGGACGAGTTAGTTTTGCGTTTGACCAAAATCTCAAACATTGACCAAGAACCGGTAGACTTCTCCTACAGTCTACTACTTATAAAATAAGTCAGTAGACTTCTTAAATAAATCAGTAGACTTCTTAAATCAGTAGTAGACTGCATAAGAAGTCTACCGATAAATGTTTGGCAAACACAAAACTAACTTTTTTTTAGAGTAGACTTCTGGAGAAATCTACTAGAGAAGTCAACATCAGGTCAATTGCAAATGTAACTCGGCATTTTCCATTATGAAGTCTACACATATCAGCAGACTTCTCCTGCAGTCTACTGAAAAAGTCAAACTTAGGTCAATTGCAAAAATAACATTTTTATTTGGTAGACTTCATAGAGAAGTCTACTGAAAATAGTCAAATTCTGGTAAATTCTGGTCAAATGCGAAAGTAACCTAATAGACTGCTGGTGAAGTCTACTAGCGTTTGCCGTAATTGCAAAAATAACCCATTTTGTAGACTTCTCGATGAAGTTCAGACAGTGAGTTCAGAGTCAGAAAAGGAAGATCTGGAGCAGAGGAAGTCGAAGAGACTTACATGGAAGATCTGTGGTGAAGTCAATGATCTCCGGGAGCATAGTGCGTCTAGGGAGAAGATCCATAGAAGCAGTAGAGGAAGAATCTGGTGAAGGATTTGGGGATTGTGATGGAGAGGTCATGATAGGTGATAGATTGAGATCTTAAGTTTTGGTTTCACAAGAGAGGAGAAAGAGAGGAGCCGCGTTGTTTCGCAACCTAAGGTGCACGAGAAGATTCATATACATAAACAAGAGAAGTCTACTATAGAAGTGTACATGAGAAGATTCATGTATTTCGCAGATGTTTACTAGAGAAGTCTACCAGAAAAGTCTACTAGAGAAGTCTACAAGAGAAGCCTACCATAGAAGTGTACACGAGAAGATTCATGTACAAAAACAGATGTATACTAGAGAAGTCTCCAGGAGAAGTCTACCAGAGAAGTCTACTAGAGAAGTCTACAAGAGAAGTCTACTAGAGAAGTGTACACGAGAAGATTCATGTACAGAAACAGAAGTCTACTAGAGAAGTCTACAAGAGAAGTGTACACGAGAAGATTCATGTACGGAAACAGAAGTCTACTAGAGAAATCTCTAGGAGAAGACTACCAGAGAAGTCTACTATAGAAGTCTAATTGAGAAGATTTTAGAGAGAAGTTAATAACATATCAGATTACGTTCGTTAACAGAAGTTTGTACATATCACATCCCGCCATACTAGCTAAAAAATAAGGATGAGTTTTTCTTACATCTACAATATATATGCAAAATATCTACAATATTGAAATTGTGAGGCCCTATATTAGTCATAAGCATCCAAACCCTTATATGGGTTATCGTCTGTCCCACGAAATTCAGTCTCGCGAATATATCAGCCTCAAGCTTTTCCCTAATACGCTTCATCTTTGCATCGGACAATACAGTCGCACTAAATGGATACACTCCACAATCCCAGTTTTCTTGTTTTGTGGTACTTTGGATGCTGGCCACCTTTCATGCTTGAAAGGGGTGAATGGCCACTTGGGTCTATCTTCTACTGCACATGAAGTCCGAAGTAAATAAGGTAGCATAACGGCAATGGGCTCGACCTTCTCTTTGAGTTCCATGAGCGTTGCATGGTGAAGTATAGAGTCCCACATGACAATGTGTCTCTTTGGGAGTGATATCCACAAAGCCACCCAATGATCTTTTTTACATTTAATGGCAAATAGATGTCCTCCACTTCAGTCCCCCACGTCTTCCCTACTCTTGCATAGTCGGGGAGTAGACCTGTACAGTAATCCCACGCCCCACCTGGTAGAAGTTTTCCACTCCCGTAAGGATTGGGAGGGGAAACTTTAAAGTCATTGTACCTCATATTCCATATGTTGCCTAGAGTAGTGTCGAGGATGCAAATTTTTTCACTCCTAAACCACTTTGGATGAGCCTTGTACCGTTTCCTCAGCATATTCAACGCATCATCCATGTGCTACGACAAAACAACCAAAAGAATCAATGTTAAACATCAAGAACATAATAGAAGTCTACAATATAAGTCTACTGCAGAAGTCTACTGGAGGAGTCAACAAGAGAAGTCTACTAGAGGAGTCCAAAGACAAGAGAAGTCTACTCAAGAAGTCTACTAGAGAAGTCTACTGGAGAAGTCTACAAGAGAAGTCTATTGCGGAAGTTTACTGGAGAAGTCTACAAGAGAAGTCTATCTACAAGAGAAGTATATCTACAAGAGAAGTCTATTACGGAAGTCTACTAGAGAAGTCAACAAGAGAAATCTACAAGAGAAGATTCATGGCTTACCATGTCTCTTAGCCATTCTTTCGGCGTTCGTAGAGTCCAAAACCACTCTATAGTAGTGAACAGAATGATCTCTTCGCCATAATCCCTGTTTGGTAAGGAAATGTCAGTAATTGACAAGCTTAAACAACGAGTTAAGTTTTTTTTATACTTACGGCTGTTCCTTCAGCCACTCTTCAAGGCTCCTCGTCTTTTGTTCATCAACGGTAGCAAAAGGATTATATCCTTTTCCTACCTTTGAATTAGCGGCTTTGTTAACAAACGGTGACTTCGTTGCCGGGACCGGCTTCTTCTGCCTATCACTCCTTGCTCGTGTAATAACTGCATTTTTCTTCTCCTCTTGTTTAGCTTTCGCAATCTCAGCATAATTCATAGGTGGTTGTTGAGGAGGCAGAATCATAACGCTCTTCTCCTCACCAGTGACACTCGCAGTCTGACCATTATCCTTAAGTGTTTCCTTGGTTGCCTTCTTCTCTTCTTGTTTAGCTTTCTGAAGCTTAACATAATTCTGTTGTGGTTTTTGAGGAGGTTGTACCTTCGGTTGTGGTTTTTGGGGAGGTTGTATCTTAACACTCGTCTCCTCATCAGTGACACTCGCACTATGACCATTTTGAAATTGTGTTTCCTTGTTAAACATTTTACTCTGCAAGTAGAGTATCAAAGTCGAATCATATACCAAATTTTTTAGTAAAATAGAATATATCATCCAAACAAGAAAGGGAAAAAATGTGAAAATGTCAAAAGGGTTTACAGAATTGAAGGAAAATAGTATTACGCACTAACCCCAATATCAGGGACAGTCTTGTTCTCATCAGCAGCTGGTTCATTCAAGTCCCCCACAAGAAGAGCTGGGGCAAATTGCTTGGATTTGGTTTGCTCTTCCTTTCCAGTCTTTACAACCTCTTCTTTTCCCTCTTTTCCCTCTTTCACAGCCTCCATGCGTTCCTCAATATTGTTGATCTGATCACTAAGGAGTTTGATCTTCTTTTCACAGCGTTTAAAACTAGTATCAACCTTATTTGACAAGTCCTTAAAGTGCTGATCAAAGTATGCCGTTATGATCTGCACCATTGATGGTAGATCCGGCGAGGAACCAGACTCAAATTCTTCTCGACTCCTCTTCTCCGGTAAGCTAACAAGGCTAAGGCTCATGCTTTCATTTTTCACACTAGGCTTCACCCTAGACTTCACACTACCTGTTGCAAATGTCATATGAATAGAAACCTTAACATATGATAGAACATTTAAAACCAATTATAACAATTCTGAACACAACCTACCCTTCTTTCTTTTATCATTCTCGGAAGCCATCACACCCGTCACTGACCAGTGATCACGGGTCCATCTCCAGCCTGATTCATAAAGAGCTGAGATTGTATTGGTTATCTTCTCGTCGTTAACATCATCATCCCATCTTGGGAACATATCTTCGTACTCATCCTTCGTCACACAGCTTAGGACATTCACCTACAAAATAGACTTATAAGACGTAGAGGGATTAACCAGAGAAGTCTACTGGAGAAGTCTACAGGAGAAGAGAAGAGAAGTCTACTAGAGAAGTCTACAAAGAGAAGGAGAAGTCTACTAGAGAAGTCTACAAAGAGAAGGAAAAGTCTACAAAGAGAAGGAGAAGTCTACAAGTAATCAGACCTGTTTGTACATGTTCTCTTTCATGTATCTCTTGCCTCTGGCTCCGCGGAAAGCCAGTAGAGGTGGAGATGGTCTATGTGGATAGGGAGTTCCGTATTGGACTGCATAATCCGGTAGAGCATAGTACACCCATACTTGGAGAACATGTACGAAGCCTTCCAGCGTATACGACCGGTTTGACAAGTCTTTCTCCTTCATTGATGAGGAACTTCAATGTAACCCTACCCCATGGGTAGTTCTGGAAGGCATCTATATCCATCACAAGCCTAGCAAAGTTAATATTGATGGGTGTTGTCTCCTTTTTAGCTTCAATGTAATCGGCGTATATGCATAGATATCCCAACCTGATGCGGTCCAACTGTGTCCACTCTGCACATAAACCACATGCTTCTATTAACTCATTCACAGTTGAACTCCTCTCGACATCAATTCCCAGAAGGCTCCAAAATTGCCGCGTTTCCTCAGTGGCCTCTACAGCTGGGTTATCCAAATTCGGAACATCGCGGTAATTAAGACCGGTAATCTCCTCAAACTCAAGCAATGAAAACACTACAAGAAAACAGTCCATTTGTGACTACTTTTTGTGACTGATTTTATAGTCACTAAATTTGTGACTGGTTTGTGACTGATATGTGACTAATCTGTGACTGCGAAAATCAGAGTTGCAAAATAGTCACATATTTGCGACTACCAAATATAGTCGTAAAGTAGTCGCAAATTAGCGACTACATAGCGACTCATACTGGAGAGATAAGTTTTCGTCACAAATTAGTCACAATTAGCGACTAATTTGTGACCAACTAAATAGTGAATTGTGGTAGTCGCTAATCGGTCACAAATTTGCGACTGATTTGTGACTTTAATTGGGCGTGGCGAGGGCGTCGCAAATTCGTCACAAAAATCATGTCGGCAGTTTTGTCGGGTAGCGTGTCGGCAGGTTTGTCGGGTAGCATGTCGGCAAGATATTTGTGAAGGTGGTAGGTAGCTTAGGTAGTCACAAAGTGGTCACAGAAGAGTGACAAATTTGTGACTCCTTTTTCGGGCGTCACAAAGTAGTGGCAAAATTTTGCCTATATAAGCAACCATCGCCCATTCTCTTCTTCATTCAACGATGAGCTAAAAAAAAAGAAAGGAGAAAAAAACAAAAAAAAAAGGGAAAAGAAAAAAAAAAGAAAAAGAAAAAAAAGAAAGAATAAAAATATGTGGAATTCTTCTAGAGAGTGGATGTATAACCGGATCGATCCGAGCACTAATAATATATCTGACGAATTTTTGGAGGGAGTGGAGCAATTCATGAATTTTGCAACAAGCCAAGACTTAGCCATAAGTAGTGGAGGTAAATTATTCTGTCCTTGTGCGAAATGTAAAATTTCTAAGAGTTTAAAACCGGCTCGAACCGTTTCGGGCCATTTGCATAGTTATGGTTTTATGGAAGGTTATTATGTATGGACCGAACATGGTGAAGATTACGATGTAGTTGGGGTAGGAACTAGCCATTACCAGAATGCTGATTTTAGTAGCGGTAATCAAGAAAGAAATTACGATGGCGGGAATGTTTATGATGGGATTGTTCATGATGCATTCCCCGGTTCTGCGCCATTTAATGATTATGAAGATGGTGGAAATAATGATCATGGTTATGAAGAACCTACCCACGAGGCGAAACAATTTTACGAGATGTTAGATTCTGCAAATACACCACTGTATGATGGTTGTCGGGATGGGCATTCACAACTATCATTAGCAGCGGAGATGATGACCATCAAGGCTGACCATAATTTGGCTGAATCTTGCATGGATTCTTGGGCGGGATTGTTAACAGATTATCTACCTCAGCCTAATCAAGCAACCAGTTCTTACTATGAGACAGAAACATTGATGCGAAAGCTTGGATTGCCGTACCATACATATGATGTATGTGTAGATAATTGTATGCTCTTCTGGAAAGATGACGAGGAGTTGGAGCATTGTAAGTTTTGTGGAAAAGCAAGATATCAGGCGTCTAAGAGGGGGAGGAAAAGAATACCGCTCAGCAAGATGTGGTATCTACCCATCAGTGATAGATTAAAGAGGATGTACCAATCACAGAAGACAGCAGCATCGATGAGATGGCATGCTGAGCACGAGTCAGAAGACGGAGTAATGTGCCATCCATCTGATGCGGCTGAGTGGAAAAATTTCAATATAATGCATCCGAGATTTGCAGAGGAGACACGAAACGTTTATTTGGGATTATGTACTGACGGTTTCAATCCTTTTGGTATGTCAAAAAACCATTCGTTGTGGCCTGTGATCATAACACCCTACAACTTACCTCCGGAGATGGCCATGAAAAGCGAGTATTTGTTTCTTACGGTTTTGAATTCAGGACCTAATCATCCACGAGCAAGTCTTGATGTTTTCCTCCAACCACTGATCGACGAGTTAAAGGACTTATGGAATCATGGAGTTGAGGCGTATGATGTGTCGTTAAATCAAAACTTCAACCTAAAAGCTGTTCTCTTGTGGACTATAAGTGATTTTCCGGCGTATGGTATGTTATCGGGATGGATGACACATGGTAAATTAGCATGTCCAATTTGTATGGGTGATACAAATTCTTTCTACTTGTCGGGTGGTAGGAAGACGTGTTGGTTCGACTGTCATAGAAGATTTTTGCCGGAGAATCATCCGTTACGGAAGAATAAAGTAAACTTTTTGAAGGGAAAGAACGCAGTTCATGACTATCCACCAGCATCATTGACGGGAGAACAAGTATACCAGCGTATAACGAATGTCGGGGCACCGAAAACATCAGAATGCGGTGGAAATGGACATAACAAAAAACCTGGCTATGGAGATTGGCATAATTGGCACAAAGAAAGCATTTTTTGGGAGCTTCCGTACTGGACTGATTTGACTCAACGGCACAACCTTGATGTGATGCATATCGAGAAGAATTTTTTCGATAACATCATGTATACTGTTATGAATGTGAAAGACAGATCAAAAGACACAGTCAAGTCGAGATTGGATATTGCGAGATTTTGTGATCGGAAGGAATTGCATGTCGATGGTCGTGGAAAAGCTCCATTTCCTATTTGGAGATTGACTTCAAAAGCAAAAGATGCCTTACTACAGTGGGTGAAAAATGAAGTTAGATTTCCCGATGGTTATGTTGCAGATTTAGCAAGTTGTGCAGACATCAGTGGTGGGAAGTTCTCGGGAATGAAAAGTCACGACTGCCATGTTTTTATGGAGCGCTTGCTTCCGTTTGTATTTGCGGAGCTTCTCCCGCGTAACGTGCACCAAGCATTATCAGGTACATTTACGTTTGAAATTTAATAAATATGTCCTTGGTTATGTTGGTATTAAATTTAAGTATACATGACTAATTAAAAATTCTTTTGTAGGGATTGGAGCATTTTTCCGTGATCTAAGCACCAGATCATTAGATCAAAACCGCCTCCTAATTTTGAAGGATAACATTGTGATGATTATGTGTAATTTGGAAAAAATATTTCCACCTTCTTTCTTTGATGTGATGGAGCACCTACCTATTCACTTGCCGTATGAAGCAGAGCTTGGCGGTCCTGTACAGTATAGGTGGATGTATCCGTTCGAGAGATTCTTCAAACATTTGAAAGGCATGGCGAAGAACAAAAGATATCCAGCGGGATCAATCGTTCAAGCGTACATGAACGACGAGATATCATTTTTCTCCCAACACTACTTTGCATCAGAAATTTCTACGGCTATCCGAAGAAGGTATTATTAATTGTGGTACCGTTATATATATGTTCGTTATGCTATATACCATGGCATCATATCAATGAAATAAATGATTTGCAGGACAAGTCGGCATGATGAAGGTGAAGTACCCACGTACAATGTGGAGGTACCAGATATATTTACTGAAGTAGGTCGTCCAAGTGGCAAATGTACTGAAGAGTGGTTATCAGAGCAAGATTATAAGTGTGCACATTCATACGTGATGCGTAATTGTGAGTATTTTCGGCCGTTTGAAAGGTAATTATGATTAATGCCTCCTAATTTTATAATAATTTTATATATTTTCATCTTTGACTGATAGTTTTGTATTGGTATCTTAGCATGGTGGAAGCCCAAATTCGAGCTGAAAATCCAGGAATATCTGATGATGAGGTCATAACAAAAAGAGATGCTGAATTTCACATAAAGATCAAGGAATATGTATGTAATCCCGTTACTACGTCATTAATTGTAAAATTTCGCACTATCTGACAAAGAATTACTTTACATTATGCAGGTGGATGCGACAAAAAATTACCAAAATTTCCCAATGTGGGTTCACGATATAGTGGCAGGTCCTGAATGGAAGGTCACGTTGTGGCCTAAGTATTTTACAAGGGGATATTTGTTTCACACGAGTGATTATGGGAAGCACAGAAAAACAATGAATTATGGAGTATGTGCTAGAGGCCAAAATTATTCTGAAGCGTCTGAGGAGGATGATTTCTATGGAACCGTCTTAAAAATTATGGAGTTGCACTATCCCGGAATTGTGAATTTGAAGATCATACTTTTCTATTGTAAATGGTATGACCCTACACTCGGTACAGGGACTCGAAAGAGTGATGTAGGCGTTGTGGACGTGCTCTCAACTGGAAAATATCCTAACTACGAACCATTCATATTAGGTGCGAATTTCATATCCTTTTTAATTATATATCCTACGTACATATGTTTGTACTAATAAAAGATACAAAATTATTTGTGACAGGTTCTCAAGCTGACCAGGTCTGTTTTCTTATATACCCAAAGATAAAACGCCCTCGACACGTTTGGCTATCCATTTTGAAAGTAAATCCACGTAATCGTGTACAAGGAAACTACAACGAGAAAGACCTAATCATTTTACAACAAACGGACGATGAGGCAACGACGTCTACAGTAGAGGAAATCAATGTCGATTGTTTAGTTGATAGAAGGCAACCAATGGAAGACATCGATTTGGAGATTGGAGATTCTGACCCAGAAGATGAGTTTCAGTGTAATTTATCATCTTCGGAGGAGGAAGATGATATTTGAAATATGTTTTTTTCAAATATTTTGTAATATATTTGTTGTACTAGATGATGTTGGATATTATATTAACGTTTTCAATTAGTGTGTTTTTTATTTGTGGGAATTCATACTAGTAAGTGTTTAATCGTTTTCAATTTTTTCAGTTCGACAAATTAAACAATATATACAAACTAATGTAGTAAAAAGACGAATGACTACGATAGCCCAATGGTTAGCAATACATATAAATCTACTTGCCACCTCTTCGGTCACGGGTTCGATTCCACGAGATACCCACCATTTTTTATTTTTCGATCGGACAAATTTTAGAATATATACAGACTAATGTACCAAATAACCGAATGACTACAATAGCCCAATGGTTAGCAATACACGGAAATATGGCTGCCCTGTCACAGGTTCGATTCCACGAGAAATCAACCTTTTTTATTTTTCGATTCTACGATTTTGTGACTCTTTTGTGACTAATTTGTGACACTTTGGGGTTTAGAAAAATGATTCCCAGGACATTTCAATTCGTCACAAATTAGTCACGAAATACTGACTTATTTGTGACTAATTTGTGACACTTTTGGGGTTTAGAAAATGATTCCAATAAAATTTCAGATCGTCAAAAATTAGTCACAAATTACCCACTACTTTGTGACTTATTTGTGACTGATTTGTAAAACTTTAGTGTACTGAAAATTCGTCACAAATTAGTCACAAATTACCCACTACTTTGTGACTTATTTGTGTCTGATTTGTAAAACTTTAGTGTATAGAAAATTCGTCACAAAGTAGTCACAAATTACCCACTACTTTGTGACTACTTTACAACTAATTTGTAACTAATTAGCAACTACTTCTAATTTTTTGCAAAGAAGAACACATTCTAAGTGTCTATAATTTATTTTGGCATTAACCATCTTTGTAAACAATAATATTTATGAAGAATATATTGTATGAGTGAGAAAAACCAAATTCATTTTTTTAAATATTGTTGCATACATATAACTAGTTTATAACATTTGCATCTTTAATCATTTTTCTTGTAAGTTTGTTAATTTTTATAGATTAAGTTGAATTTTAAGTAATGTGATAGATATAACCAATAAAACATTCAAGAAATGTATTTTTTATTGGTTGGAAATGAAAAAGGGTGATATTTGTTTGTTAAAATGTTTATGGTTTAGGGTTTCATTTCCTACTACCCAAAAATGTCACAAAGTAGTCACATATTTGTGACTCTTTTGTGACTCATATGTGACGAATCCGAAGGCGGGCTTATTTTGCGCCCAATCCAAAAATTTTGGATTGATGGATCAGATTTGGGCTTTTAGGCGGGCTATTTTTGGCGCTTAAAATGGGTATTTTGCGACTACTTTGCGACGCATTTGTGACGACCTGATTATATATAATCAGAAAAAAAATCCCCAAATCATTCTAAAGAAAACCCTAGATTTATCGCCCCTCTCTCTCTTTGTCTGTGCGAGACGAAGAATCTCTTCGATTCTCTTCGATTCCTCGCTTGATTCTCCTTGTTCTTCCCTTCAATTCTCTTGTTTCTCCTTGTTCTTTCTCCCTCAGTCGATTACTCTCTTGAACCGACAACAAATCTCTTTTATTCTTCACTTCCCAAACCCTAGATCTTTTCCCTTCTCTGTTTGTCGATTCTTCTCTTTGAATCGAAGGAGAAATCTCGATTCATCTCTCTCTCTCTCTATCGATTCGTTTTTTTCGAAACCCTAGTTGTGATGGCTACTACGAAAACTGGAGGAGGTCGTGGTAAAGGCCCCGGCGGTAGTAAAGGCCCCGGCGGTAGTAAAGGCCCCGGCGGTGGTAAAGGCTCAGTCGGTGGAAGAGGCGTTGGCGGTGGAAGAGGCGTCGGTGGTGGAAGAGGCGGTGGAAGAGGCGCTGGCCTTGGAAGAGGCGCCGGTGGTCCAACAACTCGTGGTGGAAAACCTTCTACCGTTGGCGGTGGAAAGCTTCCTGCTTTCGGCGGTCAAGCGAAGCATCCTTCTCCTGGCGAGTCTAGTAAGGGAACGGCGCAGCCTTCTCGAAAGCTTCCGGTTCAGGGTAAAGGAAAGGGCATCGACGGTGGTGGAGAGACCTCAGGCGGACAACAGAACCGTGACGGCGGAGGTACACCACCAGGTCCAACAAAGTCAACCGCCGGAGGTACACCACCAGGTGCAATAAAGTCAACCGGCGGTCAGGCTTCTTCTAATTCCTCCAACCCGTCTGGTCCTACGACGCCTCTTTCTCAAAAGACAACGACTTCTCAAGTCACTGCCTCTGTTTCTCGAACCAACTTGATTCCAAACCAATACCCTGCTACATCAAACCGAAGTGGATCTCAGAGATGGGCGTTTGCTGCTCCATTGCCTGAACGACCTCGACACCTAAATCTAAACCACCAACCACGCCAGGAGGAAGCTCAGATGGCACAGGAGGAAGATGAAGTAGAAGATACGGATGATGAAGAAGAAGAAGAAGAAGAAGAAGAAGAACAACAACAACAACAACAACAACAACAACAACAAGTAGAAGAAGAAGTCCAGGGTCAACAACTGGGACCCGAGTACGATGCTGTTGATGATCAAGAGGACTACCAGGTGCTTTTGGACAATATGTTTGCTCTTCCAGGACGTCAAAACCTGCCCCTCCTGAGTGAGGTTCCCCTCGAAATCGAAGGCAGACATGTATACTGGTAAGTTAATAAGTTTAGTGTTTTTAAGTTATGGAATTTATTATTGTATGCAGAACTGGATTGTGTTTTGGGAACTGACTGTGAACTGGAACTGAGTGGGAGTGATTGTGAACTGAATTAGATTGTTATTGTGGACTGTATTATATATGTGAACTGGATTGGATTGTTTTATATATGTGAGCTGATTGTGAACTGTCTTATTTAGTAGTATAGATATATTGTTTGAACTAGATTGTTTAAACTAGATTGTATAGCTTTATTGTTTGAACTGGATTGTTTGAACTGTTTTTCATTTCTGTCAACTATAGATTGTGTTTCTGTATTTGGCATGTGTTATTTAACCTCATCATATATTTATTTGCAAGGTTCACTCGGGACAGAGGACTACTCACCCGTGTCATTGCTGGGATTTTTCGCCGGAAGTTCGATGGACCTTTCTACAGCTGGACTGTGACCCCTATAGACAAACAAGAAAGATATTTCAGAACTTTCGCGGTAATGTTTACTACTTTTCCTTTCTTTCACTCTCAATTCTTATACTTAACTAATTTTCCTTTTTTCCACTCTCAATTCTTCTAATTAACTATGTATTTTACTGTGTAGTCTATGTACGATTGGGATATAGGGATCACTCCCCTTGTGAGGGCTCATTTTAGAAGGATTGCTACAAAACGGATGAGAGGGATTGTAAGTCAAGCAAAGCGAAAGGGCGTGAGGCCAGTTTGGATTACTCCTACGCTGTGGAGGCAAATGTGGGTCCACTGGGACACACCAGAGGCTCAGGGCAGAAGCACTACGGCTTCCAACTCCCGCAACTCTGACCGTGGCGGACTTGGAATCTACAAGCACGTTTCAGGCCAATCTTCTTTCTTGACCGTTCAGCAAGACATGGTAATACTTTTATCATTTCTTTATGTCATATAAACTTCATCTACCTAATCTTTCTTATCCATTCTTGCAGGAGGAGGAACTAGGACGTCCTGTCTCTTTTGGTGAAGTGTTTAGGAAGACGCATACAAACGCTGATGGAAGTTTTGTGGATGAAAAAGCTAAGAAGGTTGCTGAGACTTATGAGAGGGCCCTGCAAGAAGTTATGGATCAGACTGGAGATGGACCAGAGGCTACAGACTCCTCCTCTGAGCATTCTACACAGCGGACTCTAAGCATCGCTGAGCGGAATGACATCTTTCTTAAGGTAAATTAATCTTCTCTCATGTTTTATGTCTGTTCTGTATGTGTTATCATCTTTGAGAATCATTGTGAGTACCTTTGGGATCAGTACAATTGTGATTAGATGACTTGTTGGTGGAAAAGATATTGGTTTGTCTTGCATACAATTGTGATTTATGATTCTTTCCAAATTAGGTTTCTGTTAATGATATACTGTCTTGGTTCTCTTGAATGATAATGAATTTAGGTTTATGGTTAATCATTACTTGTTATTGCTTGGATTTCAGTGTAGTTTTGGTATTGCTTGTTAGACCTATTATTGTTCTTTGTTAATGATTCTGTTTTGGTAGTCTTGAATGATACTGTTTTGGTAATCATCGCATGTTATTGCTTCCATTGCAGCTTCTTATTACTGTTGCAGTGACTGTTGCTTGAATTTCAGCTTGATGACTGTTTGATATACTTGTTATGACTGTTGCAGTGTACTGAATTCGATTCCAAGGGGAATCCTTATGGAATGGGCCAACTGTCACAGGTTCAGAAAGGAAAGAGGAAGGTAAGATATGCTGAATCTTCTTCTTCATCCCTGGTAGAGATCCAGGAAGAGCTTAAATCAGCTCGTCAAAAGATTGCTGAGAACGAAGAAGAAAACCAGCGTCGTGATGAGGAGAATCGACGTCGTGACGAGGAAAATAAGCAACGCGATGAGGCTCTAAGGCAAAGTCAAGTGAAGATTGCTGATTTGGAGAAGCTCCTTCTGTTTATGAAGGACAACAATCCCACCTTTGCTGCTTACATGTCTGACGCCTCTGCCTTGGATCCTTCTGCCACAGCCGATCCTTCTCAACCTCCTCCAGCTAAAGACAACACATGAACTGGTTATGTACTCCTCCATCTGTTTAAAGAACTTAACAACTTGTTATGTACTCTCTCTCTATCTTTTGTACCCTCAACTTGATTTCTACTTTTCTTTTGTCAAACTTATGTTATGGTATTATAATCTTTTGTAGTTTTAAGATTTTAAGTTCTTTTCATTTAGATTTCTCAAATGAAAAACACAAATGTATGTTTTATGACCAATTTGCAACTGAATTGTCCAACTAAGTGACCAAAAAAAATAAACGAGTTGCAAATTAGTGTCTACCAAGTGACACTTTAGTGACTAATTTGTGAATAAACATAATATTGAAAGGAGTCACTAATATGTCGCTAATTTACGACTACACAAGGCGTCACAAATTAGTCACAATTTAACTACTTCCATGCTTGTCGCTAATTAGTCGCTATTTTGCCACGACAAAGAGTAGTCACACACTCGTTGCTATTTTGCAACGAAAACATAGCGTATCAACTTAGTCGCTAATTTGCGACAACACAATTATAGTCACAATATGGTCGCTAATTTGTGACCAAATCATTCTCTTTACAAAGTAGTCGCTAAATTGCGACTACTAGTAGATAGTCACAAATCAGTCGCTTTTTTGCTACTACTGTAAAGTTGTCACTAATTAGTCGCTAATTTGCGACTACTTTGTGACTTCTATAATTAGCGACGATGAATTTGCGACTACCCATTTTAGTCACAAAGTAGTCACAAAATGATAATTTGTGACTACTTTGTGACTAAAATGGGTGTCACAAAACACCTGTTTTCTTGTAGTGAAACCTCAACGGCTTGCATCCAATCAGACTCCATATCTCATGGGGTTTCTTGCACTCTATTTGAGCAGTTAATATATAATGAACCATCCTCGATGCCCAGTTAAACTCGAGAGCATGGAACCGTAGCACCACACCCAATGGAGAGAATAAAAGCTCATCCTGCTCATCTCTCATTAAGGAGCCGGCTAGAACATCAAACAATTTTGTATTTCCAGCATAGTAGTGTATGCTTTTATCCGCTTCAGGCTCGTCTCATTGGGAATAAAGCCTTGACGGGAAACTTCTTGCATCCATACCGAATTTAAACCGAATTTCGTACTTTTTGGCGGCGGCAGATCGGCAAAGAAGAGTGAAAAAGGTTAGATTCTTGAATCAGATAGAGAAATAGCGAGTAAGAGATAGTAAAATCAAAAAGAGTTGAGAGAATGGAAAGAAGGCATGAAGTTTAACCGACGGTGATGATGGAGACGAACGGTTGTAGATTCTCTTCTTTGGAGACGAAAGATTGTAATTTTAGGTTGAAAATTTTTTCCATCTAAACCACATTTTTGTGGTTTTATAGGTAGGATAAATGAGTTGGTTAAGTCCGGTTAATTTGGATGCGTAACAAAATTGGTTCAATTTGGTTCTGCTTAACTACACGATTTGATGAATGTTTAAGAAATTCAAATTTTTTAAAATGTTTTTAAAAAATTCAAATTTGCCTCCATATGTTTAGTAGACTTCTAAATACAGATTTAAGTCTACTGGAGAAGTCTACTAGAGCAGTCTACTGGAGAAGTCTACTGAGAAGTCTACTGAAGAAATCCACTAGAGAAGTCTACGAGAAAAGTCTACTGGAGAAGTCTACTGGAGAAGTCTGCTGTATCCAAAATATCGTATAAGAAAATAAAAGCACAAAAACATAGTGAAGACCTTCGATTTGGAAAACCTTTGATTACTAAACATACTGAGAGATTCAAACAAATACACATCCTCTCACAAACCTACTGGGCTTCGATGATGCAAACAAATACATATCCTCTAAATGAAATCTACTTCACATAAATCGATTATTTTCAATGATTATTCGAAACCCTATACCAAAACTTTCAAAACGTATAATATATTCACTAACAAGTTAACACTTTTATGCAAATTTGACATTTTAAATATAAAAATGATAAACCCTAACTTTAACCCTAAGTGTAAAAACATGTTTGCAACCTATGATGTACCTTATTTGGTATCTCTTTGTTTAGTATAGTATGTATTTCATTCATAACCTAATTTGTCTAAGTATGTTTATAGTAGGGTTATCAATCAAATTTTTTTATCAAAATATTTTTTGTTAATTTATAAATTTAAATTTAAAATATAATTATATAGTAGACTGTTGTAGTAGTCTACTAAACCACAAAAGTAGTCTTCATAACCTAATTTGTCTAAGTAGGTTTAAGTATGTTTAATTTTGTGAAATTTTATTTTTCATACTTCACAATTGTTTATAGTAGGGTCATCAATCAAAAAGTTTTATCAAATTTTTTTTTTGTTAATTTATAAATTTAAATTTAAAATATAATTATATAGTAAACCCCCTCCAGTAGACTTCTATATTACTCAGCAGACTTCTCTAGGTTAAAACAGTCATTATGTCTCCGTTTTATTGTTTGGTCATAAAGGATGTAGTTGTAATTTCACTACCCTTTTAGGTTATTTTTCTCAAACATGAAATATGTGGGTTACACTTGTATTTCAAATCAATTTAAGGGTCATTTTTTTGTAACTCTCCCGTTAAACAATCATAAATGTACGCAAAACATTTAAAACAATATTTTTTTTAGCAAATTAAAAGGAGTTAAACTGGGGAAGCATAAACCCTAGATTTATATATATACCATTGATATATTTAGCAAATTAAAGATTCTAAAAAGTAATATGGGAGGCCCAACCCTCGTAAATGTATGCATCCAAAAAATTAGGCCATACAGATTATTTTCTTCATCATCTTAGGCTTCTTTTTTTTCATCCTCTTATAACTTTGATTTCTCGGGTGAAACTCTTTTTACTTTCTTGGATCTGGCGGATAAGATAGGTTGGTAGTTAACTTCCGGATGATGATGGTGATGTTGTAGTGATATATATACATATAAATGTAGGATCTTCTTATTCTTCTTCTTTTTTGTAGTTCTCGTAACCTCAGAACCACATTTTATGTTCCTTAATAAAATTCTGTTTCTCTCTCCATTAACTGGTCACTTTGTATACCCATTAGTCTACCATTATATGATTTGTGTGTGTATATGTTTTTCTGTTTCTAGTAACCTTTGCTGTTGAATGTTTGTAATGTAAAGGTAAAAGATGAGTTCAAGTTTAGAGATGAAAAGAGAAGAGTTTGCGTTGATTTTGGACGTGATAAAAAAAGTCTCGGAGTTTGTGTTTGCTCATGAAGCTATCTTATACTTCTATTTTGTGTTTGTGCAGTATAGGCAAAAGGGGTTATTCAAATATGTATTTAGTGCCCTTTTTCAAAAATTTAAATTAAATATGTATTTAGTATTAATTGATTTCAAATTCTAAGTTAACCATATTGTAGTTTCGGAATTATTAATTAATTGGAACAAAACCAACTACTGTAGTTGATAAAGAGACGGTAAGAATTCAATATAAATTTCATAAAACTTTTTCTTTTACGATTTAAAGACCAAATTTCGTGAATATACTCAAAAATATTTAAAACCCAAAGACCATGCGTCATATCGCTCGTATTTTTTGAAGAATTACAAGGGCTTGATATTAGCTGAAACATACCCTTACCTGAGAGCCAACTCTACTCGAAGCTTCTATTGCCTTGCTTTGAGCGTATGGATTAAAAAGATTCACAGTCACCGTTAAAAGCAGAGCCATCGACTTTTTTCGCAAATGAAAAAACAGAGTTCATATACAAGTCCAAGCCTGATATTGCTTCTCTGATTTGACAATTGATAGTGTCATTTGGGTTGATGAATGTATTTTTTCACTGCTATGGTCTATTATATATGTTGGATAGGATCGGAACCTGGTGAACCATTTGTGCCAAAACCATCGAAAGTTGCAGAAATGGACAAGATCTTGAGATCCATGTAGGTAAATTGGTCATCGCTTCAAGAGTTTTTTGAGAGAAAAAGAGAATAAAAAGGAAGACTGGAAATAGAAAAAACACATGTGAGAATCCAAGGAGACATTCACATAACATGTTGAATATGATACAAATGTTGTGGAAAGGATCTTCTATATCTTCTTCTTCTTTTAAGGAACCAGAATCCGTGAAAGATGAACTATAAGACCAGGTTCAATATGTTTTCTTTTAGTTTAATGTTTCTTCTCCATTGTGTCCATTTCCATGGAGCCACAAAGAGAGATGCTTTTTCGTAGGATATATAAGGGAAGAAATTTCGTAGGACATTTTCATAAATGGAAACAATAGAATTACAAATGAGAAGGGGGGGGGGGGGGGGGGGGGGGATTGTACTTCATCTGAGGGCTTTAGCACAGTTTGTAGAGTTGGGTCCTTGATGTAATAATCCAACTTTAGAATTTATCCTAGTTATGTTGAATTTGACTTGGAAATAGTTTTGTCGTGATATTGAGTATCAATTTTTCTTGGTTGAAAGAAAAATCATTACTTTTTCTTTTTTGATTAACAATTACTTTTTTTTCTTTCACTCTTTCAGCATTCTCAGTGCACGAAACCATATCATCAAATGCTGCCATGAACTCTAAACATGAAGATTGTTAAGAATATAATTAAAATCCTAGAATCAAATAAGCCCTTCAAGACTACACAACATGAGTGTGGGTGGCTTCAAAAGAACACAAGCATTTTTGGATGGTTAATTTTTTCTCTTCTAGCCAACACACAAATTTCTCGGCTTCTCTATCCAATCTGTTGTGGATCCACAAAACAGAGGAAATGAACAATAGACTCTAACTTGCGAATGCCACTAGTTTCATTTCGTAGCTATTTTTGCTTGCTCAATCTGCATGTTGTTTGGACTGGAAATTATCTCTTCAATCTATACACGTTATTCGCCCCTGTACACGTATACTCAACAAGACACTTATAACATTTATTAGAACAAATTACAAATGATATTTGTAACATTCGTTGACTGACATATCTTTACTTGGTATCCTTTTGTCCCCCTTTAGTGTCCTTATTTTCTTCTTTTAGTGTCCTCGTTTTCTTCTTTTATTTATCCATCTGTTAGAATTAGCATAGAGATGGTTAAGCTTTTTGCTAGATCAGACTCTACGTTTTCGATTTTAATTGAAACAATTTACACGTGAATTTAGTGGTCAATCTTTTCAAACTCCATCAAGTAAAAACAATTTGTAAGAATCTATCAAAAATGAATAAGGCAAGATTTTAACTAATCATTTAAAATCTTTGATTGAATAATGGATTTGAAACTCTTTTAATGAGTAGATTGTAAATACAAGAACTAATAACACTAGATTTAAACTCTATTAAAATCCATCATTGAATAATACCCTCTAAATTTTGATTGAATAACATCATTGAATTAATAGTAGATTGTACTAGACCATGCAGAAATCTCATTAAGCTAAAGCATAGACAAAGGGTTTGGTTGTGTAAGCTAAACTAAATAGAGATTGTACTAAAGCGTAAAATGAACAGAGTGAGAAATAGATGTGAATGCAAGGATGATGAAGGCATTGAGCAACATGATAGCAATTGATAGAGGGGCAGTAGATCATGGCTAATAAAGTTAAGGATTTCGAGATGAAAGTTCAGTTTACAAGCATGGGGCACGAAATCAAATCAGTCCACTTTCGTGGCACTAATCGCTTTGTTGAGTACAAGGATCTAACTAACTTTCGCTGCTAGATACAAGTACTCTCCAAGCATAAATGGTCTAGTTCCAATAAGCTCACTTAGCACCTCAACAGCACTTTCATGATTGAGGGTCACTAAACCAAGCAAAAGGTCGTTCAGGCATTCCCACAAACACCTTTCGGATAGGAGAACGCCTATCAACACGATCCAAGAAATAATACAAGGACCGAGCTTTAAACTCAATCTAAGCTTGAGAACACTTCATTTGTGACCCGAAACGATGTTAGCCACTTTCTAAAACTCCTAAATCTACCAACCCGCAGCTCAACAAGGAGACTACTCACTCATGGTTACGGAACAAGCCATGACCGAGCTAGGGTGGTGCGAGTGTGGTAAAATGCAGAAATGAAAGCGATTCACACAAAAATAATGAAACTTTAAGCTAAAGACTAAAACTTTATAAAAAGAAGAACTTAGAACATCAAAGTATCAATGCTCTAAGGATCGATTACAACTAAAACGTAAAAAAAAAAGGTTGAAAACGATAAAGGAAAGAAAAAATAAGACTTAAATTTTTCTCAGGGGCTAAGAACATATCTATAACCCCTCATAATAGTACCCGGGTCAATCCAAAAAGAAAACGGATCACTCCGCTAAAGTCAACAATCGACCCAAAAAAGTCAACAAAATGTTGTAAAGATCAGTCACTCCATATCAGGGAAGTGACCGATATCTGGTGCCTACCCAGTCCATCCAGCCGTCGTGTCGCTACACGGCATCCTCGTTAGGTGCAGGTTATCGGTATTCGTCATCAGTTTGTGCCAATATCAGGGGATATCGATTTCTTCAGCTTATTCTTCAGCCGATATGGCGCGCCTGGTCCAACGGTCGGAGAGTCTTGATGCTCCATCGTAACAAGGGGATAACCTAGGATATCTATGCATTGGTTTGGAGGCATTGACCTCCTGATTCTCGATCCAAGTTACGAACTTCAATAGATTTGTTGAGACTCCATCTTTCCGCTGTTCTAGGTGCTTCCTATCAGTGAACCCTGATGATTGATGACCGATTTCTGCTCCCTGCTTCATCTGTTCACTCCAGAACCTTGCAACCTCCCTTTGCTTCCACTCCTCTGCAACTCACTCCAATCTTCCAGGCTCTGATAAGCCAGATAACTCTCGTTCAACACTAATACCACCTGAAAAATGGTAAAAGAAGAGAAATATGTACAAACACTAACCTAAGACCCTAAGATGCAAACTTAAATTAAACTAGAGCTAAAGGGTTCCTAAATGATGCAAAATGATGCTGAATGAGGGATAATAGAATGCAATTATATATATAGAAAGTGTAATGATATGAATATATCAAGCAACCAATGTCGAAGTACCAAGCTTGACTATCTCTTAAGAGGCTGTGGTATAGGCAACGTTAGCTCTGAGATTTTCATCTTTGCTGCGGACTGTCTGCTGACTTCTTATCAACCAGTTGTCAGCCTCTTTGTAACTGTTTCTATATCTGATGTGGTCTGACTCCACAGATTGTCTTTCTTACAAACTTTTCTTTGTAACCCATACGTGACCATACCATGCAGGTTCCTTCCAACATAGGTTCAGGTTCCATAGAAAGCTGAATCCTTTTTTTTTTTTTGAAGCATCGCTGCCACTTGTGTCCAACTTTTCCACAGTGAAAATATCCTCTGAATTTAGTTCTGTCTAATTTTGTTTTAATCTGCCTAACCTTAGACTTCTCTTGAAACAACAGAGTCTCACACATGGTAGTTATTCCAGACTTAGATTTAACAAAATGAATCGATTTGAGAGTAGATTTACCTAGAGTGTTTGAGAAACCATGATGTCCTGATCTTCTCGAAGCATCATCCCTTGACTGGAGAGTGTTACAAGGCACATTTCTTGGTTCAACAGTCTGTTTGATCTCCACACGCTTAGACTCATCACCCATCATCTTGATTGTTTTGTGTTTATTACACAAACCACCTTTGGTGATCCCGGAATCACCCTTTTCTTTTGCAAAATTAGTGTGCAGAGTCTTAGTCAATCCCCCAATGTCTGACTTAGGATATGACACAGAGTATGTAAGACGGTCTTCTGTTTCACTGTCAAACTCAACACCTTCTTCCTTGTGAGAAGCAAGATTCAGCCTCTCATGAGTTAGTTAAAGCTTGTTCTTACTTCGTTGAGTCCAGCTATTATAGAGGCTGGAATAGTCTTTCTGAGGATCTATGACACTTGCATTTTCTTCCGAGTCTAAGTGATTAGGACTCCCAGAATTTTATGACGAAGTTATGAATGCAATACGATTCATAACTTCATGTCCGACTTCCTTTCCTCTTCCATTAAGACATTCAGACATGAGGTGGCCAACACCCTTGCACCCAATACACTTAGCTAATCTTCGTTTGATAGTCAGACATTCTGTTACATAGTGCCCAATTCCTCCACACTCGCAACATCATCCTTCACTTCTTTTATATTCATTGCTCCGTAACGTTGTTAGATCAATTTTTCTATCAGTATTGCGGATAGGTCCAGTTCGTCTCAGTATCTTCACTAATTGAGGAAGAGACATTCCTCGGTTTGGTGATATGCTCTGATACTCAACACAACATATCAAATGGTTCTCACTATCTCTGTTCTTGAAATATCTCTTTCGGAAGAACTAGCTGACCTATGCGCTATTCCTCCTCTTTTTATAGTAGTAGCAACCAGCAACTCCTATAGCCCTAAAAACAGCTCTCCCTTAATCCGAAAGGGCAACAGAACTGTTCCTGTTGATGTCGGACAACCAGTCCCATCAACCTTTGCTCAACGGTAAGTACATCCATTTGTACTTTCACTTTGTGCACTTGTGTCAGAACGCCTTGTTCATGAACCCAGCTTCTATCGCAAGCTTCCTGTTAGTGCGGTTCTCGACTCGAGGTGCCACCTGGCGCGCCTAGTCATAAGAAGACTTTTCTACTTAGTTTCTGATTAATCCTTCTAGTTTTTGTGTAGCACACGAACACTTCACTGTTTCTTCAGCAGGTACTTGTTGCTTCAGTTGCCTGTTGCTTCAACAGATTATCAATATGAAGCTTACGCAGCAAGGAACACATCTTGCTGTGCAAAAAGCAAAAGCGATTTTACAGTCGTTGAAGATATTCAGACAGATCTGCTAAAAGATCCGGATTGGTTACAGAATTGATTAATGAATATTCTCTAAAAGGCTGAGATGTCTTTACTTGTTAGCTTAGTTTCCCAATTGGTCTGCACAAAATCTTGAGTTTCTTCTTTTAGTTCTAAAGCAATTACTTGTCACTAGATGTTATAATGAAGAAATGTTTTATTTTTGTTGGCCTCTATTAAAAATATAAGAATAGGATGCAGAGAAGTTAGTTGATAAGTATATCCTTAGTAATAAAGTGATCTATATATTACCCAAAACTTATAGTTGATATATAGAAATGATAAAGTTTACAGGTTTGTACATATGCTAGACACCTATAACCCTATAAATCGATTCACTTATCCTTAAAAGTGTGAACATGTATGGTAGATTTTTGTCTCTTTTGGTGGGGCTGGATTTTCACGATCGGAAGTCTTGATGGTGTAGAAACCACATCAATGGCATTTCATGGTGGAATTTCTCTCTATCTGTGTGGAAGTTAACAGAGGGTCAACATTCGAATCTTCTAGAATATCCGAGAACGTCATTCCAATCTTCTCCTCTACTCTGCTTTTTCCCTTTCTCTCCTCTGCTTCTCTTATGGGATATATAAATCCAAAGACGTCATTTTTCCATCATTGGGAAGATGAGAGCGATATCATGGAAAGAGGTGGAAGATTCAGAAGTTTTTGCTTAGTTGAAAAATAACACAGAAAACTTATTTTAAATATATTTTGAGCTGGAGAGAGTATGGCTCTGATGCCAAAATAACATAGCATCTTGTAATTTCGATTTTTTTCAGCAATCTCAGTACTTGAATGAAAACTATAGTCTCCTTGGTATATGCATCAAAGTTCCAATTCTCTCGAGTTCATTGGTGTTTTAAGATTGAAAAATCAGGACAAAACTCTCATCCTTGATTCACTAGTTAGAAAATTCAATTGTCTTTCAAACAACGGTGTACCATTTGTGGCGAGAAAGAAATGAGAGAAGGAATGGACACATATCCATTACAACCACAAAGATGGTCAACAATATCGATAAGGATGTTCGAAATAGGCTAAGCACTCTTCGACGAACAGCGGATCAACGATACCATGAGGGACTCATCTTATGGTATGCGACTCGTATATCCTCGACGTAATGAGTGCATGAATATATGTTGTAATATAAAATGTTCGGATGTTCAAAAACTTTGTAGATTTCATTGTATCACCGTCAGTTTTTGTTTGAATAAATTTAACATTCATATAAAAAAAAAAAAAAAAAAATTCAATTGCTCATGGCTTGTTTGGCGCTGGGAAATGTTTTCTTCCATTCCGACCAGCGTAGGGCCACCATTATTCGAGCGAGACACCATTTGATATTACAATTCTTTAATGTATTGACACATGTATTGAATCTACTGATTAAAACATAACATTGATTAGAACAAATATACAGAATTTTATAAATTAAAATGTGCCTTAATTATCATTCTCTAAAGTTGTAACGACATTTTAAAGAACAAAAACATACATAAACTCCCCCCTTGTAAAGCATAAGAATGGAAGAAAGCTTGCATCGAGAGTTACACACAAAGCAAAGTGGTCTACACATAGAAGTGTTGGATACCACTTTTCCATTCGAGCTTGTTACTGCACCTGGCTCGATAAATGCGTGATCAAAGTCGTCTTCCACAACACAAGAAATAGCCGAACCTGGCTTAATATATGAGAAGTCTCCCACAACGCAGGAAATGTGCAAAACAACCCCACAATCGATGTTGGTATAGAACCATTTTTTTGGATTCACTCTTGTTTCACAAGCCTCACACCAGTACTCGCCATCCACATTCTTGTCACCACAAGACAAGAAGAGAGGATGATCATCGTACCTGTTTTTCATTACCTTTTTCGGTAGAAAAGCACATTCCACGCATAAAATATAGTTCTCACACTCATCACAACTAAAGGCAAACCTCCCCACGTTCCCACATTGACTACAAGGCCCATAGATACGTGAAGAGTAGTATAAAGGATGTGGATGGCTTTCGTGGGCAAGTGAATCAGAAATCAAAGCGCATCGTGCATCTATAGACACATAAGGGCCAGATTCGTACCTAAAGCCAGTGAAGTATTGCTCACAAAACATACACATACCAATGTGAAAGGGCGAATCTGTGCATAGTATGAGTGGTTGGTTGCAGCACACATGACGTTTCTTTCGTGGAAGGTTTGCACATTTTTTGTGGATAATATAATCACATTGCTTGCAACTGTAAAACGGTTCTGAACAAATCTGGAGGACACATGCTTCACAAAGTGTGCTTTCAGGTAGAATCATCCCACCCTTGATTTGCAAGTTATGATCATGGCTGAAATGTTTAATTGTCTTTTCGTCAATCACCTCGAATGGCATAATTACATCTTCTTCGGGTGTTCCTTCTCGTTCGACCATGTCCCATACTCTTTTGTTGGTTGCGCATCTTGAATGAACAGCGAAAGTAGGACATTTGGAGCAAGTATAAGCCCCGTAGAACCCATTCACGTCTTGACGGCAAACTTTGCATTTCCACTCTCCATGTCCAAGGTGACATGTGTAAGAGACGCGGTGATCGTGGCGGTTGATATTTATGACACGGGGTAAACCGATACATTCTTGATGGATCATGAAATTGCACTGAAGACAAAAATAAGGACTTCGGTCACCGTGCGTCCCACAAGCATTGCAAACGAAATCGATGCGTCTTGGAACAAGATGAAGTTGATGTTCATGAGTTGTCAGGCACTCAATAGCAGGCGGTGGTGGGTATTTCATACATGCTCTGCATATGCTAAAATTACAAACACCACAGTGGTGAAGTTGGCGATGTCGTCGATTAAACTTCTTCCGACAAAGAAGGCACTTCTTGTCGGTGTAATCAGGAACTTGACATTTAAGTGACTCGAGAGGGTGTTGGGGGTGGGAAGTGTGGTATGCTTCTGGAAAAAGATCTACACAATCCACATGGATGAAAATTCGCACCCTTGACATCTATAATGCGGAATTGTCCCGTTTACATATGTCTGACACGCTTGGCAGATTTTCCATCCGCTTCTCACGTCAGGTTGACATTGGAGTGGATGCTCGTGTCCGTAGGAATTTGCAGGAAGAACAAGTGGTTCTAGTCTCCTCACACACTCCAAATCCAACTTGAAATCACATATTGAACAACAATAACCGACTTTGAACTTGTTTCCACAGAAACAAGTACATGGTTCTGAATCTAGACTGGTGATCAGTTTGAGGGGATGGTCGGGATGGGAAGAGTGGTTGATTTCTAGCAAGGGCTTGACGCACTCTTTATGGAACACAACATCATCACACCCCAGCTCATTGCAGCGGTACCCTCCGTAAATGTTAAAATTTACACCGGTATGTATGCCGTCCCCTTGAGCATAATCATCAGTAAGTGAGCTGCACACCTTACACCAACCAAATTCAAAGCGAGTAAAAGGTATTAAAGGATGGTTATGAAGTTGTGGTACTTCTACTCTTTTCATGGTGATTTGCTTACTTCCAGAATCCATTGCTCTGGATTTTTCTAAGTAGCTATCTTTTAAAGGATGAAAAAGTAAAGTTTCTGGAGAAACAATTTGTACCACAATCCTTGGCCAAGTAGCTTGTTGGTAGTTGGCTGCCAATAAGTGCATTCACGTCTCTCAAAACCAAACTTATCCATAAACTTGTATACAAATGATCTCTCCAAAATAATGAAAACATACAAAAAATATGGCTTTTTCTTGCATTAAATGAGTAACGGATACAATAGTAAAATTGCAAAGGATTGAAGGGTACATTTTGTGGAGAAATAATTTGAACCATAAATCCTTGGCCAAGTAGCTGGCTAGCTGCACCATCAAAGAGCATCCAAAGTCTTAGAAACCAAAGTTTAACTATTGTATTGTATTTGTATCTATAAACTTGTACGTAATTTAATGGCTACAGAAGATCTCTTGTTCCCATTTGGGACCCAAATAAATCCTTGGCCAACTAGCATTCAAGTCTCTGAAACCAAAGTTCAACTACTTTATTTTCAACTAATTCAAAAAAACAAAAAACATGTTCTTGTTAAGCCTATACTACTCCCATTCAGTTTTATGCTTGGAAAATAACAGATTCTCATACAGAAAAAAAAAAAGACAATATAAATCAAACTGTAGAATCTTCACCATCACTATCTCATCACTTAATTCACCAGAACTAACCCTTGATTAGTTGCTGAACCAAACCGGTAACAACAAGATCATACTTGACATATTTAACATTTCCCTTCCTCTTCTTCCCCCCATTCTCCGCAGATTTCATTGACTGTGCCGCACTTATCAATGCAGCATTCATCATTTCATCTATTTCTTCAGACTGATTATTAGATTCAACATCTTAATTCTCTACACCTTTATCATTAGAAAACAGCTCGGCCTCTGCAACATTGTCCTTTGCATTCATTTGAAATACAATATATCCTAATAAGTCTCCTTGAGCATCGGCAATTTTAAGGCAACGCATCATAAGTGCATCCCCATATGATATTCCTCCTTGTCTCTCAAGGTTAGTTAATAGCTCAGCCAAAAATACTTGGAAATGAAAACAACAGATAAGAGAATGCTTTTCGGTATTATCCTACTCGCTTCATAGGTTTAGTTTCTTACTTGTAACGAGATCTTTGGGGTAAGACTTGGTGTTCTAGATCGACGCCTCCAACCATTTTGATCCATTTTGTTACTTGTAAACGCAACTGCAAACTCGAGAATGCGCTAGAATAAAAGAGAGCTCTTTTCTGAAATATCTTCCTACAAAATATACAAAAGAATAAAATATTTTCAAGGAGCTGGTTAAAAAAGCAGGAACCCTAGCACAAGATACGAATAGAAATATAGTACACAAAACAGAGCAGTTCCAATAAAAATACTCAGTCTTTATTGCTATTCTCCGCAGGGCACAATAGCTGCTTACACCAAATACTTCTATAGAACAGATTCTTAATCCAATTCTACCCATAACATCACACACACCATGATTCGCTCCTGAAAGTGTTCCTAATCTACCCAAGAATGCAACGCAACAAATAGTCACGAAGTCGTAGCACCTGCTACACACAACACGTGCTGCTATAGATAAATTACAAGATACTTCTATAGAACAGATTTAGAAATCCTATTATATCCAGAGTTACGTGACATCACAGACACCGTGATTCACTTCTGATTGT
This sequence comes from Arabis hirsuta, assembly GCA_964056655.1. Lineage (NCBI taxonomy): Eukaryota > Viridiplantae > Streptophyta > Magnoliopsida > Brassicales > Brassicaceae > Arabis > Arabis hirsuta. The sequence goes on from OZ053301.1 coordinate 1,716,122, forward strand.
ATCCCTAATCTACCCAACAGTGCAACGTAACAAACAGTCACGAAACCTCTCCTTTTCTCTCAACACAACATATTCTTGGTCCTCTGTTTCTGAGTACTTTAAAGAGCTATTTTTTGGAGAGCCAACGGCATAAGATCAGCCTCCCTCTCCTTTTATATCTGGTGACTCCCCCTTAATCCCAAAGGGCAAGTCACTGTTCCAAGTCTTCTGGTGGCAGACCAACTTGCACTATTTTCCTAGCAATCAGTCCCATCAGCACTTGATAACCCCACTTGATTTTATTACTTTTGCAATGGGTCAGATATTCCTTGTTTATTGAACCAAGCTTCCATTGTAAGTTTCCCACTTGCAGGGCTCTTGGCTCGAGGTGCCACCTGGCACGCCTAGTCATGACTTTTCTTCTTAGTTTCTGATTATTTCTTCCAGCTTTTGTGTGGCACACGAACACTTCACTTCTCCTGTTGCTTCAGTAGATTCTTTTGCACGGCTCTTGGCTCGAGGTGCCACTTGGCACGCCTAGTCATAACATGATTTTTCTTCTTAGTTTCTGATTATTCCTTCCAGCTTCTATGTGGCACACGAACACTTCACTGCTCTTGTTGCTTCAGCAGATTCTTCTGCACTTACAATCTCCCCTTTTTTACATGAGTATGTCAATCCAAGCATGCTGCACAAAGAAACAAACATACAAACACATATGCAAGCACATCTACAACCAAATCAAAATGAGAGGCAAACTCTTCACATATCAATCACACACAAAGGCAACCAGATTATCAACACCAACACAATAGATTCAGATCAGATCATATCCTAACATCTGTTAGCAAGTTCATATCAATCATTCACAACCTCGTCCTTATTCTTTTTCACTTTAAGGTCCAAATCCTTGCTTGCCATTACATATTCTCCCCCTGCTTGGATGCATACTCATGTAAAAACATAAGTCAATCAACCAAATTATAGATCAAAAGTAGGAAACACGAATAAACCTGACAGCCTCGTTCGAATGGCCGTAACGCGGAGCCTTTGGATCTGGAAAAATCCCATATAAAGACGAAGTCACTTGATTAAACTGAATAATCTCTGGTGCAGCAGAGGTTTGATCACTAGGGTAAAATGGCACTGTCCATTGATAGCTTAAATTTCAGTGGCATCTTGTACTGAGCAGGGCGGTTCACTATAGGCAGCCAATTGTAGTATCAATTCTTGTACATAACTGCCATCGTGCGACTCATCTAAGGGGATATTAGATAATCCCAGTTTTTGATATGACCATTAGTGAGCATAAACACACCAGCCTCAATTGGATCGTCCATGCAGGTAACAGGAAGCTCCTTGTGATAAGACAAATCAGGCAACTAAAACATCTTGTCGATGATACTCGGTCTGAACTCATCCATACTCTGCTGAAATCAGCACCATACACACAATGTTGACCATCATTTCAAAACTCCAAGTCCTCAAGGTTTGCATACACCTCCCAATCTCCTCTTGAACATAAGAATCAACCTTTCTAATCAGCAGAGAGAAAACCAATATACCCAATCAACTCTGGAGCAGTAAGAGTGGATCTGATTTCCAGAGTCAGCACACGCATGTCACTAGAGGTACGAGACGAGATGACTTTGTGTCGAGTAACAGTAGCAAGAGATGCAAAACGAGTGTTATGAGGAGTCATAGCACAATTGTTGAGCTCTAGTACTTCCAGTCACGATCAAGCACAAGAAGGCTATTCTCTTCATCCAGCATATCTAGCCAGAAATTATGTAGTAGCATTAATAGAGTCATCAGGGTGCATGACGAGATTTCAAGGACTGAGAGGCCAGAGGAGTCACTCTAGAGGATAGATCTAAACCCCAATGAGTCTCATGAGCTTGTTACCAGAACCAAATTCATCATGGTCACCATCAACATTGTGAGGAGTCGAGTCAGCAGTACTGGCTCAAACTCGACCTTGACTATTGTAATACACTTTATCCTCTCAGAGCGAGAACCTTCTGATCAATGTCTCCTTTCTTTTGAAAAGCTCAGGCATATGTTTAACCAAATAACTTAGTTATGAGCCCAATTTGCAAATATCAGAACTTAACAAAAACTGGGTAAAGCAAGATCATTAGCAACATGAGGCCCATGCTGTTTAAGGCTGAAAACAAGAGATGGACCAATTGTAGAAACAAAGATCAGACTTAGGCAATACCAGTTAGTGCAGCCTAATATTATCAATGCACAACTCACGTGACTTAACCAAAATAACTTCAGATAATGCTAATCTAGAAGCTAGACACATGCAGCACAAATCCTAAGAAATTAGGACATACAGACTCAAAGACTATTGAATCAAATGACAGTTATAACGTACAATCATGTCTGCAACCACTGAGTTTTAAGAGATACTGAAGACAACATTTAGTGAGCGAAACACAGTGATTTCCCGAGATCAGGACATGAGAGAAAGATTTTAAGATACTTCAACCAAAAATATATATACATATATACAGAATAGAGACACCAACCCTCAAACCTGTCCTAGAGGGTGTGAGACACCACTGATTGATCACCTCACCAGCTCACTGATGTAGCTATTTCTCAAAGAGGAGCTTTCACACTTAGTGATCAACTCAGAATAGTCTTCACATCAGCATAAATGTTCAGAATTTGTCAACAGAGATTCAGGCATAGAAGCTCATTTGACTTGAGCTAATAAACAAACTTTGTTTTGAATTTTTTGTTTTCTTTCCTTTTTTTTCTTTTGGTTTTGTGATTCGTTTTTTTTCTCTTTTCTTTGATTTTCTTTTTCTTTTCTTTTTCTTTCTCATCCTTTTTTTTTGCTTTAGGATGTTTTCTTTGCTAACCCAACACAGAAGAAAATATAAGAGGAGGAAACACAAATCTGAACACGTATGATGAGCAGCTCTTTCTCTGAGCTGACTTGCTAATAAAAGGTTTTGAGGGGTGATTTGTACATTGGATTAAACACACATTCCATCCTAAAACAACTATGTACCACACAACCAACTAGAATAGGTCAAGAATTAGTGCTCATAAGGAGCAAGACGTTTCTGTGACTTATAAACCATTTTTGAAAACAGAGTTTAGATAAACATTTTTGAGGACTGATCATCAGAGCAAACTAATGTGCTTACAACTAGACATCGCTTAGCAAACCCTATAAATAAATGGTGCTTAACACAAATATGCTTAGTTTTCATTTTCGTTTGACAGTTCAACAGACTATATGCAAGAAATATGTAGGAGTGTTAGACAACATAAACCTGTCAGACAGAGTGTGTGTCACCTGTAAGAACTAATCACAACTGCTCTTCTTAGCGGTGTGTTTTGACTCAAAAGTGAATGACATGACATTCCCTTACACCCTTTCTAACAGGTGGATTCGACTGTTCTTGAAGACAAGCCAGAACTTGTGCAATATACACCTGTTATTTGTACTTCTTCTTCGTTTTGTATCACACAAAACCAGACCATTAAACTGATATTTAACGGTAGATAGGTGGTTACCTGTAGTTTTGCATTCTGAGGGAGGAGGAATCAGATTTCTGACACGATTTTAGATAAGTTGGTTTAGCTCCTTGTGACCAGCTAGAGACCAAGACCTTTCTCAGATAGTTTTATTAAACCTGAAGTGTTGACTTTCTCTGTCACTTGTAATCTGACACATGGACCACTTAGAAGATCAAATTCATTATCACTAAGACCATATTCAGGGATCAGACTAGACTGACATTCCTCATGACACACCCAGACGTAGCAGTTGTTCTCAACCTTGGAGCTAGATAACAGAATATTCCCATAAGCGTCAACAACTTTACAGCCCTCTAAACTGAACACAACGCTCAATCCTTCTTTACACCATTGACTCACACTGATCAGATTCGTCTTGAGTCCTTCAATCAGACATACATCAGCGAGATGAAGAGTATTTCTGTTGATTGATGATCATTTTCTTGTAATACATTCAGTCAGACCATCTCCATACATGACACTCCTCCTAATTGAATCAGAGTAATTGCTCAGAATGGTCTTATCACCAGTCACATGTTTGGAACATCCACTATCAAAGTACCACCTTTGTTCATCATCAGTAGAGTCATTGATACATGCCATGTTGACCACTAGATGTTGATCCTTTATTTCAGATGCAGCGTAACGCATCCAACCAATTCTGTCAGAAACAAATGTTTTCCCATAGAGATCCTTTTTGTAATCCACACATAACCATACCTTGTAGGTTCAACCTAACACTTCTTTGAGGTCCAAAGCAACATAAGCTTCTTCTTCCTTTTGAAGCATCGCTGCCATTTGTGTTCTCTTTTCCTATAGTGAAAAAATCCTCTGAACTTGCTAGTATCATCAACACGAGACTTGAGACATGGAGACTCCTGTTTCTTGTTGGCTTTCCTTAGGATTCTGTTATTTAGCTTGTGCACCTCCATCAAGACTTTAGCAGAGACAGTGGAACTTGACACGTGCTTATCTGTCTGAGGAGACAAACTTGGAACTTTAGTGTTGGCGCTCTGTACTTTTTTCACAACATTACATATTGCTTTAGCTGTTTGAGTCTGTTCGAGAGTATCCTGATTCTGTGAAGCTTCTATAGAACAGCGACCTTTCACAAAGATGATCTGTTTCACTTAAAGACTCTCCAAGACTGTTGGACACACCATGATAACCAAGCCCACTACGAATGGATTTGGTTCTTCCCATGGCCAAAATGTTGTCCAGCTGTTGAGATCTGCTATTGAGCATTCTGATCCTTCTGTAGTTCTCACTCAATTCTCTTTGAAGCATGTAAGCTTTCTCCTTTTCTTTGATGTATTGTATATGAAGAGCTTTTATCTGCTTATCTTCCTCTCCTAACAGAGAGTCAAGAAATAGTATGTGAGACGTGTTAGAACTTTCTTCGTCTTGTAGTTGTCAAACTGTAGCCTTAAGTCTGGAATTATCCTGAACAAGTTGTAGCTTTTTGTTGCTTAACTGAACCCAACTGTTATACAGAGTTCGATAAGCCTCCTTGGAATTAGTTTTCCTGGTTTCATCCTTAGAGTCTGTTGAAAAGAGAAAAGGCACTTCATCTAAATCAACCATGAAAGCAACAGAGTTAACCATCTTATCTTCTGCTCTATCTTTCTCTTCCTCTGAGTCAGATTCACTGAAGCTGATGAACGATTTCTTCTTTCTTTTCTATAGATTTGGACAGTCAACCTTAATATGTCCTACTCGCTTGTACTCATAGCACTTCAGTGCTTTCCGTTTGCTTGCTGGATAGTCGACTTATAGTGATCAACTCCTTCACACTCAAAACATTTAATCTCACGCTTGTTCCCATCTCTGTCTTTATTATAATGAAAGTTCCTCTGATTTCATCTATCACTGCTTTGAAACAGACCAGATGAACCTTGGTTTTGATCCTGAGTAACAAGTCTTAAAGCCTTACCAAAGTTTATTGCCATTAGAGACATATCATACTTAAGTTCTTGAAACTTAATGTTCTCATCTTTGACAGCAAATGCAATTCCTTTGGACGTTGTCACCTTGTCTTCATCTACCTCCATTTCTTCTGATTTGAGCATCCCCACAAGTTCTTTATACTTCATAGAGTCTGTTTTATCAGACACTCTCATCACTGCCTTGTGAGCTGCAAATTTCTAAAGCAGACATCTCAGGAGCTTCTTGACCAGTTTCCGATTCTTGTAAGTTTTTCCCAAAACTTCTGTTTCATTTGATATGCTACTGATCTTGGAGATGAACTGAACAATAGTCTCATTTCGATTTATTTTCAGATTTTCAAAACGTGAGGCAAGCTGATCCAGTTTTGTTCTCTTCACACTAGATGTACCTTCATGAGATTTTTGCAGAACATCACAAGCCTATTTTGCAGAAGTGCAATTTTGAATAAGCTTGAACTCATCTTCATCAACACCACCAAAGATATCATTCATGGCACGTGCATTGAATTTGGACAGGTTCTTTTCTTCAACAGTCCAGCTTGACTTTGGTTTGAGAACATTGACCCCTTCCTTTGAGAGTTGAAACGGAGCTTCCCAGCCATCTTCAACTGCAGTCCATGCATCGTCTCATTGACCACGAATAATCTGCATCATGCTGACTTACCAGTAACCATATCTCTTTATATCCAATAGTAGAGTCTTGTTAGCAGTAACTAGCTCTGTAGAAGATTCCATAATGTCGCAAGATCCTCACCTGTTAAGTAATAACAATCCCTTGGTTTGGTGATCTGCTCTGATACCAATTGAAAAAGCAGAAACCCAAGCACAAGATACGAAGAGAAATATAGCCCACAACACAGAGCAGTTCCAATAAAAACACTCAGTCTTTATTGCTATTCCCCGCAGGACACAACAGCTGCTTACACCAAGCAACTGCTGCAACAGGTAGATTACACAAATACTTCTATAGAATAGATTCTTAATCCAATTCTACCTAGAGTTACGTGATATCACACACACCGTGATTCGCTCCTTAACGTGTTTCTAATCTACTCAAGAATGCAACGCAACAAACAGTCACGAAGCCGTATCACCTACTACACACAACACCTGCTGCTATATATAAATTACAAGATACTTCTATAGAACAGATTCAGAAATCATATTCTACCCAGAGTTATGCGACATTACACACACTGTGATTTGCTCTTGATTGTATCCCTAATCTACCCAACACTGCAACGTAACAAACAGTCACGAAGCCTTTCCTTTTCTTTCAACACAACAGATTCTTGGTCCTCTGTTTCTTAGCACTTCAAAGATCTATTTTCGGGAGAGCCCACAGCATAAGATCAGCCTCCCTCTCCTTTTATATCTGGTGACTCCCCCTTAATCCCAAAGGGCAAGTCATTGTTCCAAATCTTCTGGTGGCAGACCAACTTGCAATGTTTTTCGGGCGATCAGTCCCATCAGCACTTGATAACCCCACTTGCGTTTTTGACTTTTGCAATGGGTCAAATATTCCTTGTTTATTGAACCAAGCTTCTATTGGTACTTATTGGATATTGCAAGTTAAAAAACAGAGGAAATGAACAATATAGTGGAACTTGTGAATGCAAATAGTTTCATTTTTATGTTTACTTCTGCTTGCTCAGTCTACATGTTCTTTGGGCAGGAAATGATTTATTCAATTTATACACGTATACTCAACAACATACTTATGATATTTATTAGAACCAATTACAAATGATACAAACAAATTTTATTCATATATTCATCATCGATCTATCTTAATATGTGACTAGTGTCACATGAGGTAGAACAAAAGTATGAATCTACTCCGCCCTTAGAAACTTTTAGAACCGAAGGGAGCTTGCATCGAGATTTACACGTCGAGCAAACTATTCTACAAATAGAAGTATTGGGTACCACTTCTTTATCCCACCTTGTTAATGAACCTACTCGAACTGGCATGATGTACGAGAAGGCTCCCATAACGCAAGAAATATGCAACACAACCCCACAATCATTGCATGTATAGAACCATTTCTTCGGATTCAGTTTTGTTTCACATGCTTCGCACCAATATTCGCCGTCCGCTCTGCTTTCACCATAAGATAGGAAGAGAGGATGGTCGTCGTACCTTTGCCTCATTATCTTTTGCGGTAACATAGCACTCCTCATGTCCAAGCTATAATCACACTCATCACAACTAAACATTCCTATGTCCATTTCTCCGTCAGTGTAGTATAAAAGATGTGGATGGCTTTCGTGCTCAAACGGCTCCGTAATTGAACCGCATCGTACATCTAGAATCTTGTGATTAGCAGACTTGTACACGAAACCAGTGAACTTTCTACGACAAAGGGCACAAATATTTCTTTTGGCTTCAAAATTTGTGTGTAGCTTGAATGGTTGGTTGTGGCAAACATGTCTTTTCTTTTGTGAGAGATTAGCACATCTTTCGTGGAGAATGAAATCACATTCCTCACAACTGTAGAAAGACTCCGCGTATATTTGAAAGACACATGCTTCACAAAGTCTGTTTTCTTCAAGAATCGTACCATCATCCTTGTTGAGTCGTAAATAATGATCATGGCTAAAATGTTTTATCGTACCATCATCAAGCACCTCGAATGGAGCAACTTCCTCTACTTCAGTTGTTCCTTCTAGCTCGATCTTGTCCCATACATCTTTTCTTGTTGCACATCTTGAATGAACAACATAAGTAGAACATTTTGAGCAAGAATAAGCCCCATAGAACCCATCCACCTTTTTACGACAAACTCCACAAGTCCAGTTCCCAAGTCCGAGACGAAAAGTGTAAGAGATGGGATGATCATGACGGTTGATGTTTATGAAGCAGGGTAAATCAATACAATCTCGATGAATCATGAAATTGCATTGAAAACAGAAATAAGGGCTGCGGTTACCTTGCGTCCCACAAGCATTGCAAGTAAAATCGATACATCTTGGGAAAAGGTAAAGTTGATGCTCGTGAGTCTTCAGGCTCATAACGCTAAGTGGTGGTGGGTTTCCCGAACAACCACTACAAATGCTGTAGTTACAAAAATCACAGTGGTGAAGTTCTTGATTAAACTCCATCCCGCAAAGAAGACATTTCTTGTCTGCGTAATCGGGTGTTTCTTCATCCGTAAGAAACTTGAGTGGGTGTGTGGGGTGAGAAGTGTGGGACTCATCTAGAGAGAGCTCAGTACATTCTACATGGAAGAAAAATTCGCATTGGCGACATTCATAATATTGCTCGAGTTTGAAAACTTCCGAGCTACACACTTCGCAGTTTCTAGTACTTGGAGACAAGTCAGCCCCAACTCCATTTGAGAGTACAAGCAGATGCTCATGGGTGTTGGAATTTTCGAGAGTACGAGGTGGGGTTGGTCTCCTTGCACAACCCAAATCCAACTTGAAGTCACATCTGGAACAGAAATAACCGGTTGCAAACCAAGATTGACATAAACTACAAATGGAAGATTGGAATCTTCTGACGAGCTTGAGAGGGTGGTCCGGATGAGAAGAGTGGTTGATTTCTAGTAAAGACTCGGCACATTCTTTGTGAAATATAATGTCACAACCCAATTCATTGCAACGATAGCCTCCATAAATGTAACCATCAGACCAACAGCCTTCACATTGACCAAGAGAAAAGCGAGTGAAAGGTAACAAAGGATGGTTATGAACTAGTAGCTCCACTTTTTCCATGGCGACTCTTTCTCTGCTGCTGTAATTTGAGAATTGGTTTTTGGGATTTTTCAAAGTGTTTATCAAAAGTCTTGATATAACAACTTTTCTTAAAATGTGGGTGATTCACACGACCTTTAGAGACAGCTAAGTCTAACAAGGTTTAATTCATTTTTAATGTAATTCCCAATATGATAATATGCCATATCTTTAGATCCAGATCTTATTGTCCCCTACCAACACTATTTATTGTTAATTTTTTACAAAAAAAATAGACATGAAGTCAACGAAGCATGTTGTGTATTCTCTAGGACAAACAAAAAACTAGGAAAGAAGAAGAACAAATATCCACCTCGTTTAGAGGTTTTGACTTAAGAAGAAGTCTAATGTGTGGAGGTCTCCGCTACAGAAACTTTCAAGAGTCTTCCATATATAAATTGTAAGTGCAGAAGAATCTGCTGAAACAACAGGAACTGAAGCAATAAGAATCTGCTGAAGAAGCAGTGAAGTGTTCATGTGTTACACAGGAGTTGGAAGGAATAATCAGAAACTAAGACGGAAAATCATCTTATGACTTGGCAAGCCAGGTGGCACCTCGGGTCGAGAACCGCACTAACAGGATGCTTACGATAGAAGTTGGGTAAACAAGGAATTCTGATACAAGTACACAAAGTCAAAGTGCAAGTGAGTTTACCTACCGTTGAACAAAAGTTGATGGGACTGTTATCTGACATCAACAGGAACAGTTCTGTTGTCTTTTCGGATTAAGGGAGAATTGTTAATAGGATTATAGGAGTTGATGATTGCTACTACACATCTTGTTGAAGTATACCTTGTTGAAGGTCTCACTGTGAATCTAATAAGTGTGAGTCAGTTATGTTCAGATAAATCAATTGTCACAAGAGTGCACCAGAACCTGCATTGCACAGATTTGCGACAAGAAGATTCAATTTCCTGCAGTGTCTTTTTTATTTTGAGGAACTTGTTCGAGAATTGAATCTGCGCAATAAGAGCTGAAACAAACGATAGAAGAAACATGGATTTGAGAATGCGGCCGATCTGCTCTAGTTTGATATAGTTTGATGAGAATCCAAATTTTGATACAGACAATAATGGTAACGAATCACAAGGCAAAAATGTGAGGGGCAAATATGAGTCGGGATATGTTACCCGTTGCTTCTCTCAAGAATTATATTCAGTCTTTAGCGGCAAGTTTAACGTACTTCTCATCAACCGTGAATCTGGAGCTCGAGTTCACCTGCAAGAAATCAAACAAACAATAGACTTCAATGTGAATATATTTTTCTAAAGGGAGAACAAATTGTTTGTAATTAGGCAGATGAGATCCACTGACCTTTAGCTCTAGCTCTGCCTTGAGCTCGGATTTGTCTCTAGTTATGCCTGAATCCACAAGAGATTCCAAAACGAGCTTCTTCAGTTTCTTCATCTTCAAAGTTTTATCTTCGTTCTGTATCAATACAAATTCATACATATGTAACATTATGTAGTCACATTGCATTGGTACTTATTGGATAATGCAAGCTGCAAGAAAGAAGTTAAATCGAAACCGAAAGTTGATGAGTTGATAGCTACTTACAGATTTCAAAGCCGATGTGATCAATTTCTTCCAATTGATTTTCTTCTCATGGTCCTGCTTCTTTGCTTTCTTTACTTCACCACCTTCTTTTGCTTCTTCGGCTTGAATTATCTCTCCGTTGTTGCCTGTTTCATCCAAAGTCTCTAGCTTTCTCTTTTTCTCAGCATTCGCAACCCCTGAGTCGACAGGTAAATCTTCTTTCTTCTGTTCCAAATCACCATTAGAAGCATTTTCGCTTGCATCCTTCGTATCCACCGTAGATTGTTCTGATTCTTGTTGTTTAGCATGGAAGCCTTTTGCTTTTCCTCGGTGTTTCTTCCCATCGGCATGGGCAAGCAACGTCTGCTGGCTAGTAGCCTTTGTGTTACACAAACTGCAACCAAATAGATAAATACTCAAAAGCATATCCTCATAAATCTAACCACAAGACAACACAAACACACACACACACAAACAACAATACATTTTAAATCACAACTCTACATTGGCTCTATCAATCCAAAGACATATAGATTTACTATACTCCTAAACAATGTAGACTAACCTCGATACATTAAACAGCATTCATGTCTAAAGCTGGAAATTGAAGGAAGGTCGAAAGAAGTGAATACCTACAAAACCATGGATAACGGTTCGATAAGCCGACATGTATATCGAAGTCCGGCTGTTGCTTGTCCTTTGGCTTTGCAGGTGTGCCATTAGATGGCTTTGACTGCCCTTTTGGACCATATTTCTCCTAAATACATTAAAACAAAACAAAACATCTAATACATAACCAAATCCTTATAATCCAACTCAATTTGTTCCATAGAATGCATTAACCATAAGAGATGAACAAAACAGCATGAGAAATGGTAAATCACTTACAGCTTCGGTAATGCACTGGTTGTGTCCTTGAGCACTATCTTTCCCAAACATTTCTCCACAATCGATGCAAGATAACTATTGATTTGGCAAAAAAAAAAAGCAAACACATTTTAACAGAAGAATCATCAACACAGAGATTCAATTTTTAAAAGAAGAAATTTGAAATCGAGACCTTTGTGGCACTGCACATCCTGAAGTGATTCGGGAGCTTTGGTTTCTTCAGATTATCTCCACAGTCCTCGCATTGAAACCAAACCATCGTCTTCCTCTTTCTGATTATCGAAGAGTGAAATTTGGGGGAAGGAGAGAAATCAAATTCTGGGGAATGAAGATCGGAGATGGGTTTAAGACCAGCACAAATTAGGGTTTAAAACATTGATGAAGTGTTAAACAACGCGCTGTTTTGGAATACGAAAACCGACATGGTTTCTTAGTTTCTAACGATGAAACGGCCAGATTTTCTTATAGAGTTCGAGACAGATTTAATTTTGGTCTAACACAAAAAACGAACCAAAGCCGAATTTACCATACCAAACTGAAGAACCTAAAAATTCAAGAGAAATTCAATCAAATTTTACATTTTTAATCAAAATATATTCTGTTCTTCAGAGTACAGAAATATTTACTAATGTTGTAGAATTTTTTTTTTTGTCGAATGTTATAGAAATTTAAAATTAGCTTTATGCTTTTAGTTTGTTTTTTATCCAACCAAACAATTTTTTTTGCCAAATCAAACTCAAAAAATATCGGTTCTAGTTCGGTATATATTTCACACAACTCGCAAGCAAAAAGATTCAAAGCAATTTTGAAGCGAAAAAATGTGGCCACATAAACTAATAAAAGAGACTCAAAATGTATTAAGAAACCATCCTTCAATAAGAGTCATCTGGATAAATTAAACACCAGAAATTCTCAAAAATACCAGATTAATTAAAATTAATTTTAAATTAAAGAAATATGAATAAACTTACCAATTTTAAATTTGTGAAAGAATTAATTTAAATGTGAATAAACTTAATTAATAATAAGAGGCCAGCATTCTCCTGAGATGGACACGTGACTGGCCTCTCTATTCGACACCTGTCCCATCTTTTACGAAACGCAGCGTTTTTGCACAATTTCTTCCCCTTTTTCGCGACTGTCAAGAATCCCTTGTGCCGCAACCTTCAACGAAAACGCATATCTCTCTCCTCTCCTCTCCTCTCAAGATTGCTTCAATCCTCCACCAAATCGGTAACCTCTCTCTCCATCTCTCTTTCTCTGTTATCGGTTTCATCTCTAGCGAGGAAGAGAAAAATCACAAAGTTGTTTTGCAATTTCTTTTTAGGGATTTAGAGAGAAATCTTCTTCACTGTTTCGAGATTCGAAGAACACTTTGCAGCCATGGCGAGCACCAAAGTTCAGAGGATTATGACCCAACCTATTGTAATTTTTTTGATTCGTTTCCTTTTTTTTTTTTTTTGTCTCTAGAGCACTCTCTATTTCGTTTACTAACTCTTACTTTTTGGTTTCTTCGCTTTCTATCTCTGTGGCTTCGTGGGATGGTTTTTTCAGAATCTGATTTTCAGGTTTCTCCAAAGTGTAAGTGTTATCGATTACCAGTCAATTTCGTTCACTTCGATTTGGTTCTGAATGGTATTCCGTTCGTGTGCAGAAAGCTCGGATCCAGATTTGTTCGCCAGACTAATTTGGAGAAGTGCACAAGATTAAGGAATTCAAACCTAACATGGTATGATTTCTAGATCTACTTCAGGCTTTCAATTTGGGTGGTAAAATTTGAAATTTGGTTATATGTTGACTCGTCGTGTGTGATTGAGCACTTTTAGTTGATTACATTAATATCATAGAAGTTTAGTCTTACGAAAATTGGATTCAGTCTTGGTTTTCCATGTGTGAATGATATATTATTCAGTAAGTGGGTAAAATACATGTTGAAAGTAATATTTTATATGTACTTCGAATTCGCATAATGCTTAAGAATCGTACTGTTGTTGGAAGCTGTATTCATTTGATATTGAATTATGTTTTAGCAATGTAGTTGCGATCCGTATGTTTACTTTTACCTGACAATTTACATGTGTATTTCTTTCGATTTTTTATCACAATATCTCCAAAGTTACGACTTAATACGACATGATTCTTTGGTTATGTCTTCTATGTATTGGATTTACTCTTTCTCTCACACCACCATTTCTCTTCGCACTTCTTTCTTCTCGTAGAAGGTTCACCTGAACCTACAAATGTTTTGCAGGAAGTTAGATTTTGATTTTGTGAATTCAAGCAAAGAAGCAAGGAGGTCTACAAGACTGAGACTCCATCCTTTGAGAAAGCCAAAGCCAAACCAGAAGAAGAACTCAGCTAGACTCCATGGTAAAATGCCCAAGAAAGTTGCCACTGCCTTGTTCTTTCTCTTATAAAGTACCCTCTTTGATATGATTGCATATTGTTTCTATAATGCCTTTGTATATTTAGGCTCAGGTTATGCGCATACCCTACAGTTTCGGGTTCCATATAGTCAATGCAATTCATTTGATATTGAATTCTGTTTTACCAATGTAGTTGCGATCCCTGTGTTCACCTTTACCTGACAATTTACATGTGTAGTTCTCTCGATCCCAAAATTACGACTTAATACGACATGATTCTATGGTTATGTTTTGTATGTATTGAACTTTATGATACGTCTTAGCTAGCCTATATGGTTATGGTTTTGACCATTCTTCCGTTTTCTAGGTTTCTTTATGATACGTCTTTTTCTTGCGGTCCACCAGATAGTCATAGTTGATGAGAGGTTGAATGATACTTATTATGTGTGTTTTTTTAATTATCTTTCTGATTACTGTTACAGATTTATACATCCTTGAAAGTGATCCTTAAAATGACAGTTAATTTTTGTAAACTTAATACGCGGAAAATCATATATTCCATAAAGGTAAAAGCTATTAAGCTATATATAAATATGAAAATATTTAATATTATAAAACAAAAAAAACATCCAAAACATCGTATATAGAAAAACTGAGGGAATATTACGCAAGCCGGCAAGTGCCAATAAAAAAAAAAAAAAAAAAACAGATTATAAACGGAGATTGAGGAACTGAGGCACGGCTTCGGCTTGCATCAAATAGATGAAATTATCGGCTAAATTATCGTCCGTCGTCGTATTGGCCTAGGCTATAACAATCATCAAGGCCAACACCAGACAAGCCAAAGCCATCTTCTTCATCTTATTACTCTGATTTCTCAATTAAGGTTGATATGAATGAATGAGAGAAGATTTTGATGTGTATCTTGTATAAACTAGATTGTTGTAAGTTGTTTGTTTATATAGAGAGTATTAGAGCATCTCCAATGGTACACCAAACTTATTTTTTTTGTGTAAAACCCTCTCCAATCTAAGGCTATTTTCAACACCAAAATGGTGTAAACCCATTTTCTACACTAAAATAGTGTAGAAAATAGATTTATACCATTTTTGGTGTTGAATTTTTTATTTATAAAAAGATCCTTTGAATTTCAATCAATTTTAAAATTAATGAAAAACATATACAAATGGTGATGATTAAACCCAAAATCTAATATGTTTGATAATAATTAAACAAAAGCTTAATATATTTTATTATTTTATATGTTACAATGTATTTCTTTTATATAATAAATGTTAAATTTAATTAATTTCATAATTTTTATATTAAAAAAAATAAATGGGGTTGATTTGTAAATTTTAAAGAATTAGAAAATAGAATCTATTAAGAATATTCTATTTTGGTGTAAAAATTGGTGTAAACTATTAGAGCAAAACCTAACACCATTTTGGTGTTATTCCATTTTTGGTGTTATCCCATTGGAGATGCTCTTAGAAACCGGTTTGCCAGCTTAATCAAGAACGTGTTTCTTGATTATATATGTTTGTTTTAACATATTTAATCATTGTCTCAATTATCAAAACGGATTATCAGATCTCATATAATAATTTTTTTAAACACGTGAAATTTTTAACTAATTCTCAGGATCTCCGAATCTCTAACACTCACATTACTTTAATAGGAAAAAACACAGACAGTTGTACTTTAGAAAAAAAATACACATGTAAATATGTAATCCTTCTTTTATATAAAAAAAAATTCAACTGTAATCAATTAATCAAGAACGCATTTCTTGATTATATATATGGAGGTCAAAATGGTCAATTCTTATAGGTCAACTAACCCAACCCTAATTTTCAATCCTAATGAGTTGAATATTTTGATTTTAATGGGTTAATGAATCTAATGGGTTGATGAGTAAAATGGATATGGTTGAAATGAGTTAAAATAAAATGAATAAATGGATTGATATTGGTTGACCCATCAACACTTAGCTAAATTAAAAATATAATTTCATAAATTTTCCGCCAAAAATATAATCTCTCAATTTTCCCGCCAAAGATATGATTTCTCAATTTTCCAGCAAAAAAATACGATTTCACAATTTTTCCTCCTAAAACACAATTACATAAATAATTTCCCGCCAAAAACATGATTCTATATAAAAAAATTTCCCGCCAAAAATACAACTCCGTAAAATATTTTCCCGCCAAAAACGCAATTTCGTTAAAGTTTTCCGCCAAAAATGCAATTGTGCAAAAAAAAATCCTGCCAAAAACGCATACAATAAAAGCTTCCTGGCAGGATTTCGTAAATTGATTTCCCATCAAAAAAGCGATTCAAAATAATTTCACGTCAAAAATGCGATTTCGTTAATTTTTTCCGTCAAAAAGGAAGTTCCGTTTAAAATTCCGCCCAAAGACATGATTTCATATAGTAATTTTCCGCCAAGAAATATGATTTCTAATCTTATTTTTGTCAAATTTCACAATTTATATATAAATATATTTATTAATCAATTTATTAGTTGCTTGGGTCAAAGTCAATCTAATCTATTTAAATTTGATTGATTAATGGGCTGGGTTGATCCATAACTCATTAATACTCAACTCATTAGGGTTATGGGTTGGGTTGGGTTGGATTATCCATTTTGACATCTCTAATTATATATGTTTGTTTTAACATATTTTGATCATTTGCGGTGAAAGGAGGCCTAGCGCCTAGCCGTATACGCTTGAGTATAGGCGGGGCCTAGGAGAATAATTATTTTTAGATATATATAGGTATAAAATGATATATATATATATATATATACACAATATATTGTATATACAATGAATAAAACATGAATATATTTTATATTTAGAAATGAGAAGTCTCAAATATTAAACTTAGTAAGTTAAACATGTAGTTTGTTTTAAATATACATATAAGTATATAACCTTAAAATCTAAATTAAAAGTCTTATAAAAATATACAAATATAAAAGATATGATGTTTACATTTATTTCAAAATGAATTTAACTAATAGACTTAATCCTTAGAGGCTAAAAATAAATATTGATTATGGTAAACAAATTTTGTTTTACAATATAATAAAAAATTGTGATTTAAAAAAAAAAGGTTATATGGCCGCCTAATATCCGCCTAGACCGTGTAATCGTCCGCCTAAACCGCATAAATGCCCGTCTAGACCGCATAAACATCCGTATTTTTAAGAATCGCATAAATCACCGAATAACCTAAATCGATGCGCCCGGCATCCGCGTATCTCTAGGGCGCCGTCTTAGCACCCGCCTAGCACGCGTTTTAGAACACTGATCATTTGTCTCGATCATTGTCTGAATTCAACAAACTTGAAGCGGATCAAAACGAATTATCAAATCTCATATAATAATTTCTGTAAACATATGTGAAATTTTAACTAATTCTCAAGACCTCCGAATTTCTAACACTCACATATATTTAATAGGAAAAAAAACACATGTACTTTAAATTAGCAATCATTTCAAATAATCGAGGAACTAAGTTTTCTAAGTAAAAACTCAAAAATAGTAAAAACGATGAAGAGAATAAGCAATATGACTTTGTATTGATTCAAATTGCGGATCGTTTTCAAAGAGAATTACATCATATATTTATACCAATCTAAGTCGGTTGAATAAACTCTAAAGAAATATGGAAAACCTAATAATTCTAGATTATTTTTCATTATTCATATTGATATTTTCCTTTTTATTTAGAGCCCGTTAGGTCGGTCGAATCATCATGGGTCTAGGCTGACCTCGTATGCTAGATCGAGGCGCCTTTGATGGGCCCTCCAGGTCAATTCGGATCTGGGTCGGGTCTTGGTGACGAGTGCTAAACCCGGTACCATCAATAAGCTCCTCCCTCAATTCGGTGGTCGACGTAGTAAGAGCATCGAATTGTATTTGAAATAACTGATTCGATATGGATCTTGCATCGTCGCAAGTCTTGACACGTGGTCTATTTTAAATCGCTTGTTTCCGCGAGACACCAAAGAGTCATGTTAGTTTATCCCAGCGTGCCATCTAGGGTTTAATCATTACCCTCAATTTTTGTATCCTGGTTATAATTATCGGGTCTTGTAAGACCTTCCATAATAATCTGTTCTAAAAGATCATTACTTTCTCTCTCTTCGTCTATCAAATCGTTCTTTCAATAATCATGCCTTTCGCTCGCGACCTTGTCTCATCATCACATAAAGAACTTAGGACCTCCTTGGACTCTAATTAAAATGTGAATAAATTAAACAGAGAAGGACTCTTTTTCGTAGCCATGAACGAAATTGATGTAGCCATTGGAGTCTTGTCGTGTTTGAAGCAAGAAGACGAGAATATCGATTCTGATGATGCGCACATAGAAAAAAAAACGGAGGAAAGAATCGGATACAGCGAAATTGGTGGTTTCAGATAACTTCAAGTGTTTCTTGACGAACAGGATTATGATCGACTATGTCGTCATTGCTTCTGGTTTGTTTTCAATTTGTTCAAGATTATGAATTTTATCATTTATCATTTGATGATTGTAATAGACTAAGAAAGGTCTTGTTTCTGTTTTGATTTCAGACGTATGAAAGAAGACATATAGTGGTTTGGTTGAACTGTGAAAACGCATGTCACAAAACGAAAGCATACCTCACAGACCTCACAGACCTTACGGTGAGACCAAATGTTTTCGTAAAAGATATGATTGACGACTGGTGTGGACTCAACAACTATGACCGTAGATATAAAGATAAGATCACTGAGCTGGAGAGTGATGAATTAGTGTTATTGCTTAATCGGATTTCAGTTGCTTCCTCCGAGTCAGATCAAATTGAAGCTTCATATGCGGTTCGTCAATGTACTTCGCTCAAAACCCTATGTCTTTCACCAAGTTGATCAACTATTTGTACCAATTCTGTACATTGACGATTATGTTCATCTGGATATGAACCGCATTTGAAGCTTCAATTTGATATGAGTCGGAGGAGGGAATTGAAATCTGATTAAGCAATAACACTAATTCATCACTGTCCACCTCAGTGATCTTCTCTTTATATCTACGGTCATAGTTGTTGAGTCCACACCAGTCGTCAATCATATCTTTTACGAAAACATTTGGTCTCACCGTGAGGTATGCTTTCGTTTTGGGACATGCATTTTCACATTTCAACCAAACCACTATATGTCTTCTTTCAGACGTCTCTAAAATCAAAACAGAAACAAGACCTTTATTAGTCTATTACAGTCATAGAAAGATAAAATTCACTTATACTATTCAGTATTTGTCTATTCACTTTCCCAAAATCGATCATAATCTTGAACAAATTGAGTAGCAGCCCTATTCTTCATTCGATCCAGCCATAGATCGTGTGATTCTATCATCTCCATCTTCGTTTCATTCCATCAACCGCAAATCCACTCGTATCGCGTCTATCACACCATTTCGCATCATTCATCGTACCATTCCTCCGCAACCTCTGATTTCCATACATCAAAACCAGTAGCTAAGTCATGCTAAAGACAAGATTCTTGGGTTAGGATCACATCAAGTGGTATCAGAGCACTTTGGCGTAGCTAAGTGTCTCAATTCTCTCTCGAATTTTCAGTTTTTATGCGATTTTTGCTTGAAGAAAAATCTGATTGTTCATCTTCTTTTGTGACTGTTCATCTTCTTATTTGTGACTTGCTGTATTTTGATCTTCTTCATACCATAGTTGCTTTGATATATTTTTATTTCTTAGTGTTTTTGTTCGATAGGACCCGATGGGTACTATCGAGGAAGAAACAAGCCGTGCGAGTGATATGAAGTTGATGATGGAACAAATACTACAGCAAATGCAGCCTATGATGCAGGAAATGATTGATGCTCTTGTGAACAATAACACCCCTACTACTCCTATTGTTCCACCAGCCCTAAGGCCGCAACCTAGACGAGCAGATGAAGGGGACGATGAGGAAATACTTTTGGTTACACCATCATACTATTCAAGCTCTCATCGTATTAGAAGAAACTATAGGCGTGATGGAGAACCAATGAGACAAAGGGAAGAAAGAGAACCACAAAGGCGTCATCAATTCGATAATATCAAGCTAAAGATGCCTACATTTTTTGGAAAAAATGATCCTGATGCGTATCTCGATTGGAAAAAGAAAATGGACCTCATTTTCGAATGCAAACAACCTCCTGAAGCCAGCAAGGTTAAGATAGCCGTGACGGAGTTTAGTGATTATGCTCTTACTTGGTGGGAACAAACCGTAACAACGAGAAGAAGAGTTGGTGATGAACCGATCGCCACTTGGGACCAACTCAAAAATATTATGAAGAGACGGTTCATGCCAAATCATTATCACCGTGAGCTACATCAACATCTTAGAAGGCTGGACCAAGGTGGAAAGAAAGTGGAGGAATATTTCCAAGAGTTAGAAACTTTAATGCTTAAGGCGGATATTCAAAAGGACCGTGAAGCTACTATGGCAAAATTCATGGGTGGTCTTAATAGGGAGATTCAAGACAAGATGGAGTTGCAAACCTATGTTGAGATGGAGGATTTGCTACACAAAGCAATACTCATTGAGCAACAACTAAGCGGTAAGCCGTCTCGATCAACTTTTGTACCCGACTCGTTTAAATCAAAGGAGACCAAACCAAGCTATCAACGGGATGACAAGCCATCTACTACTGGTCCTAAGGATGATTCTAAGTTTGATCTCAAAGGAAAATCAGTAGCTACTCCAAGCAAAAGCAAAACACACATTCGGTGCTACAAGTGCCAAGGTATGGGTCATTTTGCGAATGAATGTGTTAATAAGAAATTGTTCGTGCTTCTAGATAATGGAGACATACAACCTGAGCGTGAGAGTGAGGATGATGCTCCTACTGATGAAGAAGAGTTTGAAGCATTACCTATACAAGGAGGGTTACTAGTTGCTAGATGAACGCTAAGCCTACAAACCGAAAAAGAAGAAATCGTGCAACGGTAAAATCTGTTCCATATGAGGTGTTTGGTCAAGGAAAAGATATGCAGCCTCATCATAGATGGAGGTAGTTGTACTAATGTTGCTAGTGTTTCTATGGTTGAGAAATTAGGTCTAAAGGTTCGAAAGCATCCAAGACCGTATAAGCTACAATGGCTCAACGAGAGCGGTGAAATGAAAGTTAGTGAACAAGTCACCGTACCAATAAGCATTGGTAAGTACCAAGATGAGATTGTGTGTGATGTATTGCCTATGGGAGGTAGCCATATCCTTTTGGGGAGGCCTTGGCAATCGGATCTTAAGTTGATGCACGATGGTTTCACCAACAAGCATTCTTAAGTGTTTAACAGTAAGAAAATCACCCTTGCGCCTACGGCGCCTCAAGAGATCTATAAGGATCAGTTGCATTTCAAAAATAAAGAGGAAATGGAGAAGGTGCCTACTGAAAATTCCAATCTCATCATCAAATCAAAAGAGGTTAAGAAATCCTATTTCTCGAATAAACTGATTCTCCTTTTTATTTATAAGGAAACTCTAACGAGTTTAGCTAACTTGGAGCCGGTTATTCCGAGTGAGATGCATGATCTTTTGCAGGATTATAATGATGTTTTTCCAGAGGATAGTGCGGAGGGATTGCCACCTATAAGAGGAATCGAACATCAAATCGATTTTGTTCCCAAATCTTCATTACCGAACAAAGCCGCGCGTACCGTACCAACCCGGTCAAAACTAAAGAGTTATAATGGCAAGTGGATGAGCTCATGAGCAAGGGACATATAAGGGAAAGCATGAGTCCATGTGCTGTTCCAGTGTTACTTGTACCAAAGAAAAATGGTACGTGGAGGATGTGTGTCGATTGTCGTGCCATCAACAATATCACTGTAAAGTATCGACATCCTATCCCTCGTTTAGATGATTGCTTGATGAGTTGCATGGTTCCACCATCTTTTCTAAGATTGATTTAAAAAGTGGTAATCATCAAAGAAAGAAGGTGATGAGTGGAAAACCGCATTTAAAACGAAGCATGGTTTATATGAATGGTTAGTCATGCCGTTTGGTTTAACTAATGCACCTAATACTTTTATGCGCTTAATGAATCATGTGCTTATATCATTCATTGGCATATTTGTTGTGGTTTATTTTGATGACATTCTGATAGCAAAAGTCTAGATGAGCATCTTAAGCATATTAGCTCGGTTTTGGAGATTTTACGAAAATAAAGTCTTTATGCTAATCTTAAGAAATGCACCTTTTGTATGAATAACTTCGTGTTCCTAGGCTTTTTTGTGAGTGCAGGTGGCATCAAAGTAGATGAGGAAAAGGTGAAAGCTATAAGAGATTGGCCGACTCCTAAGTCCGTAGGCGATGTTAGATCTTTTCACGGTCTTACGGGATTTTATCGATGTTTTGTGAAAGATTTTAGCACTATAGCCGCACCTCTAACTGAAGTGATCAAGAAGGACGTGGGATTCAAATGGAGTCAAGCTCAAGAAGAAGCATTTCATTCCTTAAAAGAGAAGCTTACTAATGCTCCACTTCTTGTTTTACCCGATTTTACTAAAACTTTTGAAATTGAGTGTGATGCAAGTGGGATTGGTATTGGTGCTGTTTTGATGCAGGATAAAATGCCTATAGCATTCTTTAGTGAGAATCTTGGAGGATCCATACTCAATTACCCGACCTATGACAAAGAATTCTATGCTTTGGTGAGAGCTCTACAAACATGGCAACACTATCTATGGCCGAAAGAATTTGTGATTCACACGGACCATGAGTTTCTCAAGCACATAAAAGGTCAGCATAAGCTCAACAAAAGACATGCTAAATGGATTGAATTTATTGAGACGTTTCCATACGTTATCAAGTACAAAAAGGTAAGGATAATGTCGTAACCGACGCATTATCAAGAAGGTACACTCTTCTCCCTAATCTAAGTACTAAACTAATTGGGTTTGATCATTTAAAGAATTTATATGCTACTGATCGTGATTTTAAAGAACCATACCTAGCTTGTGAGAAATTTGCGATTAATCATTACTTTAGGCAAGACGGGTTTTTATTTTATGAAAATTGTCTTTGTGTGCCTAATGGTTCTTTGAGAATTTTGTTGGTTAAGGAAGCTCATGGAGGTGGACTTATGGGACACTTTGGTGCTGCCAAGACTCTTAAAACCGTTCAAGATAATTTTTATTGGCCGCACATGCGAAGGGATGTGGAACGGGTTTGTGGTCGATGTGTTACATGTAAACAAGCCAAGTCCAAAGTTCAACCCCACGGTTTGTATACTCCTCTTCCTATTCCTATGCATCCTTGGACTGATATTTCTATGGATTTTGTAGTTGGATTACCTAGAACCAAGACGAGTAAGGATTCTATCTTTGTTGTGGTCGATAGGTTTTCGAAAATGGCACATTTTATCGCTTGTCATAAAACTGATGATGCTTTGAATATTGCTAATTTATTCTTTAAGGATGTTGTTAGATTGCATGGCATGCCTAGGACTATTGTATCTAATCGTGACACTAAGTTCCTTAGTCATTTTTGGAAAACGTTATGGTCTAAGTTAGGAACTAAGTTGGCATTTTCTACTACATGTCATCCGCAATCCGATGGTCAAACTGAAGTTGTTAATCGTACATTGTCTACTTTGCTTAGAACTTTGGTTAAAAGTAATTTGAAATCTTGGGAAGAATGCTTGTCTCATGTTGAATTTGCTTATAATGACGCAGTGCATTCCGCTATTAAATATTCACCGTTTGAGATTGTTTATGGTTTTAATCCTTTGTCACCGTTGGATTTAACCCCTCTTCCTTTGAGTGAAAGAGTTAGTCTAGATGGCAAGAAGAATGCTGAGATGGTCAAGAAAATTCAAGAGAAGGTTCGGAAAAATATTAAGCACAAGACCGATCTTTATGCCAAGTATGCGAACAAAAGGAGAAAAGCCATAATGCTTAATGTGGGTGATCAAGTTTGGATACATCTAAGAAAGGAACGTTTCCCTAATGAGAGGAAATCCAAATTGATGCCAAGGATTGATAATCTTTTCCGTATCACCAAGGTAAGTACAACGTATCTAATGCTTTCAATGTTTCTGATCTTGTTCCGTTTATTGCAGATGATGAAACAGATTTGAGGTCAAATCCTTTTCAAGAGGGAGAGGATGATGTGATCCTAGATAGCTCACAAACTGATTTAGGAGCAATGGAGGTTAAAGACGTTTCTAAAGCTTTGGAAATACCGAATGGAGCGGTTACAAGGAGCAAAGCGCAGGTGTTAGCTAAAGCCATGGAGGTTATGCTACGGAAAACTCAAGACGGAGAGCATGGAGCTGCACCAAACTACATCAACTTCATCCAAGCATCCGAAAAAGGTCAAGGTACTCACTAAGTTAGCTAAGTGGAACAGTTAGTACTCTTTTTCCTATGTTTTGGTTTTTCCCATTGGGTTTTTTAAGCATAGGTTTTAATGAGGTTAATTGTTTCACTTCCCCTATGCTATTTAGTATGTATTATTGATCTTTAGAAGACTATATCCAAGAGAATGTTCAAGAATTTCGAAATAAAGAAGAAGCCAAAAATCAGATTTGAATTTGAATAAAAATGCATGTAATTTCAAGTCTTTGTATTTACTTCTTTTTTAATTAAGTTTTTGTGTTTTTTTTAGGAGTTGGAATGTGTGTATTCCCTCCTATATAAGACCCACGAAATTGCTTAATAAAATCATCCATGTTTGGTTGTGATAACCTATTTTCGGATCAAAATGTTTTCTCTACAGTTTGGTGTGAAGCCAACGAATCCCTTTCTTCCTCGGAAGATTCTGACTATTCTTAGAGTGATTCTACTGAGTAGCAGCCCTATTCTTCATTTGATCCAGCCATAGATCGTGTGATTCTATCATCTCCATCTTTGTTTCATTCCATCAACCGCAAATCCACTCGTATCGCGTCTATCACATCATTTTGCATCATTCATCGTACTATTCCGCAACCTCTGATTTCCATACATCAAAACCAGTAGCTAAGTCACGGCAAAGACAAGATTTTTGGGTTAGGATCACATCAGATTACTAAAGAGTAAACTTAACCAAGAGCAGAAATCTCTTGCTTGCTCGTGTCCTCTTTTATCATGCTTCTCTTTTTTTTTTTTTTTTAACCAGAGTTTCCCAAAGGCTTTCTAGGACCAAAAACTAATCTCTGGGGCCGGAAGAAACCATGTTAGAATTCGAACCCCCGTGGCCAATGCTACTCGAACCCAGGGGGGGAACTTTTCTCCCTTTCCCTTACCACTCGACCAAGGCGACTTGGTTCACGCTCTTCCTTTTGCTTTTAACCACTAGAGAAAATGACTGAAACAGCTTACTTAATAAGCTTATCCCATGACAGATTATTTAATAAGATTAGTTTTCTACAATTTGATTTCTATTTTCACGGGAAATATTCGCTTTTCATGTTCGTTTCCGATTAATGTTATGACCAGCGCTTTCCCGCTATTTTTCCATGTTTTTTACTTTTTAGGCTACTTATTAGTTTTGTACAATTGCCCCTAATATCTACAAACTTGACAGACACACCCACATACACAAAATTAAGTGGGATATTCTTGATTGTGAAGGTTTCATATTTCTCTACTCTTGATAAGGATAGTTTAGTGATTGTGCAAATTGAATCCAAAATATGGTCAAACTTATCTGTTTTGCCACTGTACATCAACCTAACAGGCTAAGAGAAAGAAGCTGAGAAATCACTTATGCACAATAAATAACATTGATCGTGGTTTGAAAAGTAAATGCCAATCCAATTTCCAATAGCCATAAGTGGTCTAATTGATTTGTCATTGTCCAATTTCATTTCTGACCACCCTCCTTGGTTGTTATTGTTTCTTTTAGCGTACTATTCATTAATGTCCCTATGCTTATTCAGTGGATGTAGAGCTGATGCCACTGAAGCTGCAATCGTTTTACTTCCTTCAAACATCACAATTTTCACGCTTGACTTTTCGGGATCTGGTCTCTCTGGAGGGGAATATGTGCCATTGGGTTGGAACGAAGTATGTGCTCCTCTGATCATTCTTAAAAAATATTCCTCTTCTTCTTCTCTTAGAGTCCATGGCCTAAAACGTATTGCTGCGTGGAGTAAACAAGTCGTCCAATCCGATTGATATTCTTGTTAGGCTATAGTCCTCCTGTAACTTTTCTATATTTGATACTACTAAAACCCAATATGCCTATACTACTTGATTTGGTCTGACGAAAGATATCCATATGATTTAGAGGTTTTGGTTCTCTAGTTCATGTTATACTGACAAGTGGAAAGATCATGTAAGATTGTAGGTGCCCTTGATTAGGTTCTCGATAATTTGCTCCCACGCTTGCATAGTCACTGGTTGACTAGTCATTAAACTTAATCATTTCTGTAACTACTGTTTTAACATAAAATGGGTGCTTGCAGAAAGATGATCTGAAAGCCATGGTTGAGTATTTGCGCACGAATGGGAATGTCTCCCTAACTGGCTTATCGGGTCGTTCACTCGCATCTCGTCTAACTACTTGTTTCCTTTGATTTCCACTAGTAAATTGAGTTGAGTGATATGCACAAAAAAATAACATTGATCGTTGTTTGAAAAGTAAATGCCATATTATCACTTACGGTTTAAAAGTAAATTTGTTTCATGGACAACTTTTTTCCTTACTACTCTACCTTCACAGATTGTAAGTGCAATAATTTTGGTCTTAGTATATCCCTAAATTAAGAACTAAATACGGAAAACAGTTTAATCATTTATGACTTGACGAGGGGAACATTTACAAAAACTGGAGAAGATAAAGTGGAAAGGATTTAGTGTCTTCTTAATAGATAGCTGCAAATACAACAGATGAGTGTTAAATTCCTTTTAACAAGTGCAATATGCTCCCTATTTCCCAATGCTAGTGAATCAGTTCAGTTCATATTATTCATGTGAAAACGAAATGCAACATTATTCATATTTTAGGCATGTCGATTAAACTGTATCTTGAAATCTTTTCAGTTCTCCATACTAGAGCCAAAAGCTCCATACTGATCAACATTTTCTGTTGAATAGTTAATAGATTAACAAAAGAGTTGTGCTCACAAAAAAAAAAAAGAGTCTTTGCAAATTACAAATGGTTCATCGGAAACAAGACAAATGATCCCTTTTCATTAAACAGATAATAAACTTTCGAAATAATAAACAGTACCTATGGGATCGACAGGTACGAAGAGTAAATCACAAGACTTGGTATCGAGATTGTGTATGACCACGGGATCAATGGCCTCACGACCTTGAATCAATAGCTTATTCTTGTCCAGAATAGCTATCGGCCACAGCACGAACTCGGGTTCGCTCTGAAACCAAGACAAAGTCTTGGTGAGATCTATCGAACACATTTCCTTCCATGTGGCCGAAGAGAAATCGAACCACCATATGACTTGGGTGGAGCAGCTTTTCTGGGATACGCACAAGCGGTTATCGAGGACGCACATGGTGATGTTGCGATGGTCAGGTGCGTGATCAGGAAAGGGAGCTTTAGAGACGACTTGAAAAGTTTCGGTGTGAAGATCGAAAGATAATACCTTGGTTTCTTCACACTCGGCTAACCAATAAAGGGACCCATCGAAATGGACGGGGTTCTGGTAAGCGACAATCCGATAAGGAGAAGCAGGGAGAACATACCTCCAAGCAGCCGCAGCAGCGTTGTTGCTGGTGCTAAAGTCGAAAACTTGGCAAGTGGTAACGTTGTCTAGGCCAAAACCGGATGAATTATATAACCAAACCGCCTTGTATGTGCCTCTGATCTTGTCTTTACCGAATCCAAGCTCAGGAGTTGGGGCGTTGGCAACCATTCTTTTCTTACACAGGTCGACGAGGAAGTGTTGAATGGCGGAAAGAGGAAAACTTTGATGCCATCCAGTGGTGGGGTTGACCAGGACATTGGGTGTGCTAGGTGCGTAGGTATTGTAGAGGCAAACAAGACCGTCACAACTGCCCTGGCAGATTGCGGTGCCTGAAGTAGGGAGCCTAACCGTATAAGCTATTGATGACCCGAACTCAAATCTGTGAGCATCAGCAGTACCAACAGCAAAAGGATAAAAAAGCCGCACGAAAAGAACATCGGGACCTCGAGATTGCATACGGCAGATCAACTGTCCTTGTTTGAAACTTGGGGACTCGATTGTGGATTTCCAAGACTTGGATACAGACTTGAATCTCCCCAGAGGCTTCGCAGCAAGTCTCTCGAGGACCAGCTCTACCACATCGTGAGGTAGAGATGCTGTCGAGCGATGTCTTTTCAACCACATTGTATCTTCTTTTTTACCAAAACAAAACATTGTCTCTGAATTGATCAACCAGGCTTCATCAATTATATATATACACACACAGCAGCAGCAGCATCCGAGTCCAACTACGAATTGGAAAAAAGGAAAACTAACATATCAAATTTCTTTTCATCTCAACAGTTTCCATTCTTCGTAAAAAGGAAATCTATTCCTATTTTTATTATCAACCGATAAACCCACATAACAAGATATTACATCAAATCAAATCATAATAACAATAGGCAAAGGACAGTGAGTAAGTACCTCAGGCTTCCTCTTCCGGGTTCACTAATCTTGAGGAATCCGATTTATATGAGAAAAAAAAAAAAAAAAAAAAAAAAAAAAAAACACTAAAAGCCATCTTTATTCTCCAACTATGAGTGAGTATCGAAGATTTATAGGGCTGGGCACAGGCCAAGCCGAGTACTTGATAATTTTCAAGTACTTGTGACCCGGCTTGGCTTGTTGTTCAAGTAACAGAAATTTTGGCTTGATACTTGACTCAATAATCTTCATACAAATTGCAAAACATTCAAAATTCAAACATCGTAAAATCACAAAACTTTAAAGTTTCAAAATATAAGCATTTAAAAAACAAATTTTTGATTCAATGCTCCAACATCATAGTAGTCTTCTTCTTAATTTCTTTTTTTTCTATAAAATCATTAAACCAACATAACAAATGAAATAATGATCGTAACACATACACATATAAACTCGAGAATGACTTGGTTTGGTTATGCCGTCAAATGTCAAAGACCTTAATCAATGAATATCAAGTAATATAAATGAGTATGAATTATTTTTTTTACGAATATTATTAACGAATATCATATAAACGAGTATCAAGCTGAGAAACGAGCCAAGTAGTAAAAAAAAATTATCGACTTGATACTTGACCCGGACTTGCAAGTAATATAATATGTTGACTTGTTACTTAACTTGACCGAGACAAGTACTTGTTTTTTCAAGTCGAATACGAGACAAGTAGCGAGTACAAGCCGAGTAACGAGTATTTATGCCCACCCCTATCGAAGAAGACGCAACCCTATCACGACTTCTTCATTTCTTCCTCTTTTGGGCTTTGATTTCTCTTTTTTGGGGCTTTGGATCCATTACCTCTTCACTTCCTTTAATCAGTTTAGGTGTACCCCAAATCATAAAATTTGTTTTATATTATTATTATTATGTTGTATCGTTTTGTATCTTTTAATTACATATTATCTTACTAAAGTTAAAAAGATTACTTATGAAAAACATTCATGTTGGAATATATCTAAACTAGGCGCGCATGCAGCAAGTGATTCATTAATATATTATTAACGAATTAAAACATAATATTTTGTTTACCCAATCATTTTTCCAAAAATACATAAATGAAATTGTATAGGATAGTTTATACCATGTATCTTTAATCAAACTCATTTGTTAGAAATATATAGTTTAAATATATTGATATGTATTGATTGGAGACTAATTCTCAACAGAGAAATTTTAAGAAATGCCACTTTTCAAATGCCATCTTTTCAAAAAATTTGCACAAATACCACTTTTTCAAAATTATTTTTTTATTATATCATTTATGTTTAGGTTAATTATGTTGTATTAGGGTTTAGTTTTGAGGATTTAAGGGGTTTTAAGGATCAAAACATTTTTTAGGGTTTATAATTTTAAGATTTAGGTTTTAAAAATCCCTAATTAATTGCATTTTTGCAAATAGACACCCCTAAATGGCATTCTTGCAAATGTATATACTAAAAGTGACATTTTTGTAATTTCTCTTTTTCAAAAAACATAGTTGTTTTATGTTTGTTAAAAATCTCCCCGCAAGTATAAAGATTGGCAGAATTAATAAGGTATACAATATTAGGAATGAAGTTAATACAATAGTATTTTGGTATTATCCCTGCGTATGACATTCAAATTAGTTATTATTCTCCTTAAACATAAGTTAATACAATAGTTATTTTGTATTATCCCCGCATCTATCTCTTTCTTCTATGTTTTACGTTTTGTGTTTGTAATAGTTTCTTCGATGGCCTTGATGGCTTTTACTTCATGCTTTGTAAACAATTTCTTACTTTGTGGAGAGTAATTTGGTTTATAAAATCATGGTTTGACCCAAAAAAAAAAAGATTAATGTATCATATAAATAAGTTTACATCTTCGTCACTCTAGACATTAGCCTACTTTGGAATTGACGAAGATATCTTATACATACTGAGTGACGGAGATGGCTGGAACTGACGAAATTTGGATTTTGGATTTTTGGAATATATACTCAAATCATCTTCAACTGCATTAAAAACCATCACAAGTTCAATCACTCTCTTTGCCATATCATCACATGGCATGAGCCCGGTTGAGTTTGTCTATCGAACTTGTTAACAGAAAACTCAGTTAAGAGATTGAACACAAAATCAAAATTAACGTGGATTAGCAGTGAGCAGTGATGCTCTTGTGAATCGCATGGAAAGTAACCTATAAACCAACAAATCGCAATGAATATTTTTTTCCAAATTCGTCTTTTGAAATTACAAGTTGTTATATTATCACTACGTTATGAGTAGTGCTACAATATTTTCATATGTATAAGATTTTCATATTATTCATATATACATATTATTCATATGTATAATAGTTTAATAAAGATCTCTGAAGTTCTGAATTGACGCCCATTTAAGTGAATTGTTCTTTTAACCGCATTCACGTTCTAATGTATAGCTAAATCCATCTTATCTCTAATCATATCATCTTCTTCTTATCATAGAGTTTTGAACCATAATCTTGTGGTACTCCTTCTCTTAAACTTGCCAGAGTTTACTCATTATTTCGGTTTCACTTATTTTGGAGTTGTCGCAAATGTTTTAGAGTGCTTTAGAATGCCTCAAAAGAATCAAAAATATTCAAATAAAGGAGATAGCTAAGAAAATACAACAAAATAAAACAATCAGTAGAATGCTCTGCAATTAAAAATGTTTCAAAGTGTTCTAAATATAATTTACACAACCAACATATAAATCACACAAAATGGAAACAAAGAGCAACACAGACTAACCAAGAAGCATATCACAGTCATTCTCAAAGGAAAAATGAACAACAATACAATAATCGACCATCATCGTCAATGATTTGTAGTGTGATTTTAAAATCATTGATACATATTCATTACAATCATATAAATATTTTAAAATTACACATGTTCATTACTTATATTCTTCTTTTTATCCATCAATCAAATACAACTCTTCTCCGGTTTACAAAAGACATCACGATCAAAAGAGGCTGTAAATATTGGATCTTTTTCTTTCTATTTTTTTTTTGTTTATTCTTCTTCTTCTTCTTCTAGAATATTTTTAAATCTACACATGTTAGTTTCCCCTCAAACCTCTCATTTTTGGAAAATAAAAGTTTTGAAATATTTATATGTATTAAAAAAATACGAATTGGATATGTTCTTATCTTCACCTCATTTACACGTTGAATAAATCATTACAATAGCCCATATCAATAAACATTAATAAAAAAAAACACAAAAACTCAAAGATTCTAGATAAACATATGAGTTTTTCTTACATCAAAATATAACCAACATGCAAAATCTCACAAAAACTCATGGTTTACATCAAACAAACAAAATTGGTCCAAATTATTTACCATTCTCCCAATATTTCTTGTGGTCGAATAAATGGTTGAGCTACATCCTCTAGGAACGATAGAACTTTTTTAAAATTTCAATTTACACTCATTTAAGTGAAGTGTTATTTTCTACCGCATTCACATTCTAACATATAGAATGAGGTTGTGAATCTCCCCCAATCAAACCCATTTTCCGAGGAGTCGTCACCATCAATGCAAAAATGCATCTCCTCCGCCATGCAGATCGTCATCCTCCCTTGAAGCAGCGCTGGTCCTCTTCTCGGGTCACAGAAAGTGCTCCTGAATAACTGTTTCCTCGCCTCTCCGCCAATCTTCCTCGGATCCGTCCTTCATGGCTCATAGTTCTGCACCGTTAGTTGTCCTTTCAACCCTGTCGCCAACAGTTGGTTTGGATATGACCAAGACTCCGCCTCCTCTCTGGGTGTGGTACTTTCCAGCGCCGCTGGACCTCTCAAAACCATTAGAGCCTCCAGACCCGCTCACTCCTCCGAATCCATCGCCTCCCACTTGGTCAATGATAATTGATTATATCGATCTGTTCAGGTCACCGATAATGGTGTGATGTTGATGTTGGGCTTAGTTGAAGCCCTTTTGGGACTGTTGTTTTCCATCCCGTCAAGGCCAATGGCCTTCGTCACTATTTCTGGACTCTTGTTTCTGTCTCATCACCTGAGCAGTTTCAAGAGTTTTTTCAAAGTCTTCAAAACACCGAAGCCTTCGAACATTGTGTCTATGAAGGTTTTTAGCCTTGGATGATATCTCAGAACTTCAAAAAACTTATTTACTTTTGAGTTAAAGTTTTCTAGATCACATGTTTACTCCAAACACACAAACGGCTCCAAATTTAAATAAGTAGTCGGTTTTCACTACATTGTGTTATTAGAGAGGGATGCCACGTGATAGAGAAAGAGATGTATGTGTGTTCCACTTAAACCAACCTCTACCTCCTCAATTTTTTATTTTGCCAAGTTTTCTTTGTCTCCCACTCTTTTACAATCTGCAATTTGTTGGAAATTTAACAATTTTTTTTTTACTATCTTCAGAAAACTGCAAAAAATAACGTACATTTGTTAGGTATTTCCGAGTCTTGTTGCTGTAGGAGGTATTTTAAACTCTGACATGTAAAAATTCATATCAAATGATTTGCTAAAAACATATGAGCAATGCGTTGAATAAATCATTACAATAGCCAATATCAATAAACATTTATCCCAGAAAAACATAATAACTCAAAAATTCTAGATAAACATATGAGTTTTACTTACATCAAAATATAACTAACATGCAAAATCTAACAAAAATATTTGCGTTTGTATGAATTTTACATCAAACAAACAAAATTGGTCCAAATTATTTACCACTCTCCCAATATTTCTTGTGGCCGAATAAATGGTTAAGCTACATCCTCTAAGAACGCTGCAGATCTATGAGTCAAGACTAAATTTCAATTTACACTCATTTAAGTCAAGTGTTCTTTTCTACCGCATTTACATTCTAACATATAGAATGAGGTTGTGAATCTCTCCCAATCAACGGTATATATAATAGCTAAATCCATGTTATCCTAAAAATATTAACTTTATTTTGTTATCTTTGGAGTAACTTAAACCTATTCTCTAATCACATCATCATCTTCTTCTTCTCTAATAACATGAGATTTAACATAGAGTTTTGAACCATGATCTCGTGCTGCTCGTTCTCTTAAACTCGCCAGATATTACTCACTTCTTTTCGGTGTCACTTATTTTGAAATTGTCGTAAACATTTAAGATTGGTTTAGAGTGTCTCACAAGAATTGAAAACATTCAAGCAAATGAGATAACTGAGAAAATAACACAAAATAAAACAATCAGTAGAATTTCTATTCTTATTTTTCTTCTTCATCTATAAATATTTTCAAATCTACACATCTACTAAGAAAAAAAAGATATCAAACATTTTTGCATATTAAAAAATCAAACATACATATATTGGGCTCTCAAATACCATATTTTTTTGTCTTCGTTTACGTGTTGAATAAATATCGCACATCAACAAACCCTAATCACAAAAAAACACAAAAGCATAAAGTCTCTAAATAAACGTAGTTCTCCCTACATCACATAACAAAAAATAAGTGTGGTATTTGTAAGAATACGCCAAACACACAAACGGCTCCAAGTTAAAATAAACAATCGGTTTTCACTATATTGTTTTATTAGAGAGGGAGGCCTCGTGGTAGAGAAAGAGATGTATGTGTGTTCCATTTAAATCAACCTCTACCTCCTCATTTTTTCTTTTCGAAGCCAAGTTTTGTTTGTCTCCCATTCTTTTACAATCTGCAATTTGTTAGAAATTTAACAAGTTTTTTTTTATTATCTTGAGAAAACCGCAAAAACCTTACAATTTATATATTTAAAAAGAGACCTAAAATCAAATGGTGCTTTAGGTATTGCTGTTAGGTATTTTCGAGTCTTGTTGCTACAGGTGGTGCTTTAAACTCTGACATGTACATATTCATATCAAATGGTTTGTGAGAACATTTCCATCAAGGATCCAGTAAAATAAAAATAAATAGGTAAGGAAACAAAGCGGAAAGATATGACACTACCGTGTTCATTAATATGTTAATAACTAAACTAAAACATAACCTTTTTTAGCTACCCATTTTCAAAGAATACATATTTAAATAAAATAAATCGAACTTCAAATAATACTATATTTTGATTATATAGAATAACCAGTTGTATATAAAAAAATATTTAATGCTACAACTTATTTGTTTATATTTTAAAAATAAACATATAAACTTATTGCATTTTATGAATATTTTAGAAATCATTTGCTTAGAAACATATAATATAAATCTATGGTATTTAGAGATTAACATATTTATAAATTATATTTTTTCAAATATCCTCGTGAACATATAAATTAAAAAAATTAATAAGATATACAATTTTAGAAAAGAAATTAATACCAAGAGATTAATTTGGTATTCTGATTGTTATTCTCTTTAAACATAATAAACATATGTTTGTAATAATTTCGTATAACTTAAGAATTATTATTTTGTATGGTTTTTTAGATATCCATGTGAGCATATAGATTGAAAGAACTAATAAGGTATACAATTTAAGGAATGAAGTTTATACTAAGAGATCATTTTTTGGTATTCCCATGCATGACATTTTAATTGATTCTTAATCTCTGTAACATAAGAACATATGTTTGTAATAATTTCCCATAACTCATGAATTGCTCTACCCTAGAATTGTTATTTTGTATGCCTTTTTCAAATATATTAATAAGGCATACAATTTTAAGAATGAAGTAATACCAAGGGATTATTTTGGTATTCTCCCCGTACATGGCATTCTAATTGATTGTTATTCTTCTTAAACATAAGAACATATGTTTGTAATACTTTTGTATAAATTAATAATTTTTCTACCTAAAATTGTTACTTTGTATAGAAAGTATTGGTCCGTTTGTAATGTTGAAAAAAAGTGAGTCGATTTTGTTTTCAGTGAAAATCTCCATAGTCGGTTGCTGCTGCCTCTGCTCGAATCTCTGTCTTTGGGCCAGCTCAATCTCCGGTAAGGCAACATCACTCGGATTAGGTATCTGAGTTAGTGCAAATTTCACTGGTTCAACCATGTCATTCATCTTTCCAGCCCCACACGGCTTTGCTGATGCTAGATTACATACCACGGTGCGGTTGTACATTCTTTTCTCCGGATTTTTCAGTGCCTCTCTTGCGCCATTCCTCGTCTTGAATAGCACAAAACCGTACCCTTTTGATCTTCCTGTGTCCTTGTCCATGACCACCGAGCACTCCTCTATCTCCCCGTAAGACTCAAAAGCTGCCTTGAGGTACTCCTGCGTTGTGTCCCATCCAGAACCACGCACAAATATATTGCGCTGAGAGATGTCATGTTCCGCCGACTCAAGGATTGTTGACATCAATCGAGAACCCTTCTCGATGGTCTTGTATATGAGGTAAATAAGCTCTTCCTTCGAGTAAGATACCAATAACAGCTTCATGTCTTCCTTGTCATACTCAAAATCGGAATCCGACTCAGTCTCCTTTTTCTTTCCGTTGTTCTCATGGTTTTGCTCCTTGGCTTTCTTTGATTTGCTCTTTTTCTCATCCCCTCCTTCCACTTCCTCGTCATAGAAAGTTTCTAGTTTTCTCTTTTTGTCAGCCTGTGAATAAGTTCCAGTTGCAACACCTGAGGGGACATGCCAATCTACTTTCTTTGGTCCTGAATCATCATTAGAAGCATTTTTAATTGTATCCTTCTTATCCATCGTGGATTGTTCTGTTTCTTGTTGTATAGCATGGAACCCTTTAGCTTTTGCTCGGTGCTTCTTCCCATTGGCATGGGAAAGCAAAGTCTGCTGACAAGGAGCCTTTGTGTTACACAAACTGCAACCAAATTGATAACATTCAACGCAAGTACTCATAAGATCTCACAACAAGAGAACACACACAAACAATACATTTTGAACAAAGTGTCAATTAGTGTTATCAAAATCCAAAGAAAGATCGATTTCATTTGTACTCCTAAACAATGTAGACCAACCATGACTATACTATAGAAAAAGGAACAAAAGGTGAAAGATGTGAGTACCTACAAAACCATGGATATTGCTTTGATAACCCGACAGTTATATCGAAGTCGGGCAGTTGGTACGAGTTGTTATATATTGTTGGTAGTTCAAATTGTTTTTCGTTGCTTA
The DNA here is from genome assembly GCA_964056655.1 of Arabis hirsuta. Lineage (NCBI taxonomy): Eukaryota > Viridiplantae > Streptophyta > Magnoliopsida > Brassicales > Brassicaceae > Arabis > Arabis hirsuta. Next base: position 1,752,820 of record OZ053301.1, read on the forward strand.
GCATCAAGCCCTTTTGCCTTTTCTCGGTGTTTCCATCCACGGACATGGGCAAAAAAATTCTTCTGGCTATTAGTCTTTGCGTTAGATAAGCTGCAACCAAATAGATAATACTCAAAGCATGTCCTCAGAGAACTTCACAACAAGAGAACACACACAAACCCATGAAGGACAGTTGGATAACGCGACATTTATATCGAAATCGACCTCTTCTTTCGAGTTCTCTATTGGGTTTGATGGTGTGCCATTAGATGGCCTCTTTGGACCATATTTCTCCTAAATACAGAAAAAAAATTCAAGACACCGAATAATTCTTCAATCTCTTCAACAAAAAATACATAACTAAACCCTAATAAAAGAACAAAACATGATTAGATGGCTGATTGAAATTGGGAAAAATACTTACAGCTTCGGTCATGCATTGATTATGCCACTGAACACTATCTTGCCCAAAATTGTTTCCACAATCAATGCAAGATAACTGCTTAAACCCACAAAAACGAAGGAGAGATTAAGAGAAGAATCATCAAAAGGGTTTCAATTTTTTTTTTTTTGAATTATACACAGTTTCCCCAAAAGCTTTCTAGGCCCAAGAGACTAATCTGTGTCGCCGGCGATGCCCAAATTTTAATCCCCGGTGGCTTAAGGTTTCAATTTTTACCAGAAGCGAAAGATACCTTTGTGGCACTACACATACTGAAGTGCCTTTTGAGCTTTGGCTTCTTCAGATTCTCTCCACAATCTTCGCATTGAAACCAAACCGTTGTTTCGATGATTATCGACGCGGAAATTTGGGAAATTTTCTAGTAGAATCAATTTCAGATGAGATGATCGGAAATGGGTTTAACACCACCGCCTATAGTTTTGAAACCCTTCCACTTCCAGACTTTTGAATGATTTTTGTCTAACTGCGTGCTGTTTCGAAACACTAAAAAACGACATGGCTTCTTATTTCCTAAGCACTAAACGGCATAAGTTTTGTCTGGGTTGAATTGAAAATTTGGTTCAGACTTGAGAGATTGTTTCCCTTTAACAAATGAGGTAACACTTTGGACACTTTAAGTGGAAAATTGCATCACGATTTATACCAAAACAATATAAAGTATAAACAGAAAAGCAGACGTAAATTTACAAGTAATTATAAATAGCAAAGACCGTTTTATGATCAAAGTGCCTTACTTCCCAAGTAACCCTTGAGGACATCCATGACAGCTCCAAACTCAGCCTTCACTTCAACCGGCGGGTTTGAGAACCGACAAGCCATATCGGGTATGGCTTTCGAGTGGTAATCGATCTTAGACTGGCTGAATTTCAACCCGTGAGCAGTACTCACCACCACGGTCCGATCAGTCGGTGCAATCACCCCTTGGTTCCTCAACTTAAACAGAGCCGTTAGGGCAACACCAGTGTGTGGACAAACAAACATTCCAGTCGAATCCGCCTGAGCCATCGCGTCCATAAGCTCCTCCTCCGTAGCTTCTTCAACAATACCGTCGCAGTTTCTAAGAGCGTATACCGCCCTATCTATCGAAACCGGATCACCAATCTGAATCGCAGAGGCGAAAGTGGCATTTGCCTTCACAGGTTTGAAATCTTTCCAACCTGCCTTATAATGCAAGTAAAGCGGATTCGCATTAGCCGCTTGCGCGCAAACCAGCCTCGGGATCCTATCGACAAGTCCAAGTTCTTGACACATTTTAAAACCCTTGTAAAACGCGTAAATGTTACCAAGATTGCCTCCAGGAACAATCACCCAATCCGGAACTTCCCAATTAAACTGCTGAAGAATCTCAATCGCCGCGGTCTTTTGCCCTTCTAACCTCAAACTATTCAACGAATTCGCCAAATAAATCGGTAACTCCGAAGTAATCTCCTTAATCAGCTTCATACATCCATCAAAATCAGTGTCAATACTCAAAACAAACGCACCGTTCGCAATCGGTTGAACAAGCTGAGCCATTGAGATTTTATTCGCCGGTAAAATCACAATCGAAGGGATCCCAGCGGATGCGCAATAAGCCGATAAAGCAGCGGAAGTATCTCCGGTGGAAGCACAACCAACTCCAACCACCGGTCGATTCATCTTCCTTAAACGATTCACTTGACTAACCAATACAGTCATTCCTAAATCTTTGAAACTTCCGGTATGGCTAATTCCACAATGTTTCACCCATAAATCGTTCATTCCGAGGAATTGTTTCCCGAATCGCTCAGCCCAGAATAGATTCGAGTTACCTTCGAAAGCAGAAACGATGTCGTCGTCGTCGATTTCAGGAAGCACCCATTCTTTCTTCGACCAGACTCCAGATCCGTACGGCCATTTGGTTTTTCCGACGCGCGAATCGAACAATTGACGCCAGTAAGCTCCGTCGTGATTCTTTAATGCCTCGATGTCGTGCTCTACGTCGAGCAAACCGCCGGATTTGCTACGGTAGACGATTTCGTCGAGGGAGTAAGATTCGGTGGAATTAAGCGGCTCGTTGAACGGAACGTATCTGGCGGAGAATGGATTCGCGGTGGTGGAGCGATGGCGATGAGCTTCGTCGCGGATGTTATCTTCTGTGCGGTTAGGCTTGACGGTGGTTTCCGCCGAAGAAGAAGAAGCACCGTTGTTGTTTCCGTCGGCGGTTTTGACGGTGGAGTAGACGATGACATGGCGGTGGCGGAAAGTAGCGGCGGAGCGATGGCGGTGGAGGTTGAAGGAAGAGAGAGAGGAATTGAAGAGAGAGCATGACGTCATTTTTAGAGACTAGAGAGATGGAGAAGTGAGAGGCGGGTAGTGTTTGTGGCGGCACGATAGAGAGGAGAAAGCGCCAAATTTAACTAAACCGGATCTAATTTTGAGAACCGGAGTTCCGGTTTAGATGCGTAGCTGATCCTCACGTGTGGGCACGAATTGTCCGGTTTTGTCATTGCGCGGTAGCATATCGGATATTTGGAAAAAAATGCAGTATTTATTATTTTATTTATTTTTATGGATATCTAATTTTCTGATTTGTTTTGCTTCGAAAAATTTTGGATATCCGGAAAAACGGATATCCAGATTTTTTTAGATATTTGCGGATATCCGAATCTTCGCGGATATCTGTTTTAAACAAAAAAAATTAAAACATCATAATATTTTTTCAAAAAAAAGTTTTGTTAATATTTAAACTAATTAATCAATAAATATATAAAATGGGTCTAATTTTATTCAATAAATTGTTTAAAAATAAAAAGTGAAAAATTAAAACGGTAAAAAATGAAATATATTTTTTTTGTTAAGAAAATATATTTCAAATAAAATTAGTATCTATTTATTTTTACTATAAATATATTCGCCAAATATATTTAAAAGTTAAAAAATATAAATACGTTATAAATCTACCATATTATATGTATGAATAAGTAATATACGGATAAGATTGGATATTCGGATTCTTAAAGTTAGTATTTATTATTTGCTTCGGTTTAGACGGATATTAAATTTTATTATTTGCTTCGCTTTGATTCAAAACGGATATCCAAATTTTTTCGATCGGATCGAATTTAACGGATAATTTGCCCAGTCCTAGTTTGGAGCTTTTCTTTTTTTTTTATTCTTGCTTCATAAAAAAAAGTATGATTTTGTATTATAAATTGCCGACTACATAAAATGGTAATAAATTGAGGAATTTATATAAGACTAGATTTAGGATCAAAATTGTATTATGACTTTTTTATTTTGGTTGTATTATGACATATATACTAGATGGTGGTTGTAAATGTATATTATCATCTTGTGGTTTCGACTTTAGAGAAATTACGGGTTTCGGCCTGAACTTTCTGGTAATTTAAAAAAAAATTTGTATATTATATACCATATGATGGTGGTAAATGTTATATATAGTTGAACTCATATACAATATTGTCATGATAATGATGCATCTTTCTTCTTTTATGCTTACACAGTTATACAAAGAAGAAGAAAAAACCGCGCTCCACTAAAGATTTTTTTTTTTTAACTTTTTCATTGCAATATATTAATTTTTTTAGGTTTTTTGGTTTTTCAGAACTAAACAAAATAGCTTTATCCACATTTTTAAGACGGGTTTGTAAAGAACCCAAACCCACTATGTTTATGGGCCTTACAACACTGACCCACTAGGTTTAGGGTTTCAAAGAAATTTATGAATCATTGAATCAGACATCGATAGGGATTTATCATTTGTTGTCTTCACCTATTGTTGAACTCATTGTTTAGGTTGAATTGATCACTTAGTCTCTGATTTAGGGTTTAATCTATTCATCAAAAGTGTTATAGATTGCTTGATAGAACATAGGTGAACAAATTATCTTTAGCCAAAGAAAACTGATGCTAAGGCAATATCAAACGTGCTCGTTAATACTTGTCTAGAATTTTAAGTTCAAACGACAGTTTAGAATTTTAGGTTACTAGATAAAGTCTCTAATACCACGACAGTGGATTGGTTATACATTCATGTTTGAGTTCTAGACTGTGCTTATTTATTCCTTGAATAATTGTATGATTGATGATCTCTGAATTCCTGCGAATTGTCCTAGACCTAGCGCTTGTTTTAATTGGTTTTTACATCGTTTTTATTTACTATTTTATTTTCATATTGCAAACAATCATCATCTTTCTATCTTACTTAATTTCATTCTTATAAATTCGTAGTATAATATTTGGTCTTCGTGGATTCGATTCCTACATTATTACAACATTTGATGTGCACTTGCAATAGTTATATAGGGTTAAAACTCTATATTATCAGAATCAAATTAACTTTACAATACAAAAGAGCTTGAATATATTTTTGCTATTACACGGTTCATGAACCAGCAACATTTATAACCACCAGAACAATCAAGCTTGAAATGGCTCTACTAAAATGGTGGCATCTACATTGTTGTTTCTCTGTTTTGTTTTTGCTTTAACAAAATCTGAAAGGTAAAAGCAAGCAAAACATGCTAGAGAAGATATAAGAGTAGGATTGTCGTAAAATATTGATTTGCTAATGTTTTGCTCTATCGTATCGTAACCCAACCCATCTAAAAGAATGAGATGTTCTTTAGATGACATATTTTTGTACTAAATGATAGATATTTGTATTAAGTTCTGTGTTCTAAAATACGGTCCAGACACCAGCGTATACGACGTCCAGGCGCTATATAGTGGCTTGTCGTACCGTATTTATGCTATACATATTTTTAAATAAAAAAAATTGTTTATATATAAGATAACTAAATGATCGAATATATATATTTTCCAAATTTGTTTAATAAAACTATGTTTTTGACCTTTTTCCAAAAATATAATTGATATAGTTATATTTTTGGTTACGTAAAACAATCTTTCAACTATATATGTCATTTTACTATTTGAATTAAAACTACTATGTTAATGTTAATTATTTAAAAAAATTTTATAGAATTCATGATAATACTTACCTATTAAAACATAATATATTTGTATATTTATATGTATATATGCAAAAAATATCGCCGTATATACTTCGAATAAACATCCGTATATACGTCTATACGCTATACGGTGGTCCATCGCCCGGCTAGCGTATAACGTATTTTAAAATACTGATTAAATTACACTATTTGTTCTCGATTTAGATGATTATCATGCACCATTGAACACCATGTTATCTTCTTAGTCTTTTAATACTCTAACTGAGTTTCTTAAGGATGAATGGAAAAGTATGATACCTCTTGAGATTTAACATTTATTTGGGTGCAAGGTGCAACGTCAAGAAAAATGGTTATCCGTTATAATCTTTCAAGTTCTTAATCATCAACTTTGGTAAAATATTTTTCCGCGTTCTTTAAAATTAGATATACAAGAATAATCTTTTTCTCTTTAACGTAAAGTTCATATATCAGATAGATCAGAAAAAAGCATATTTGAGAAAGAAAGTCTGCGCGTATGCGCGGGTATTCACCTAGTAGTTTTTGATAATGCAATGTAGATGGAATAAGAACAATGGTTGATTTAGATTAAAAACTAAAATTAAAAAAAAAACACATTATATATATATAATATATAATTATTTAAATATAAAAACACATTGATTTATCGGTTCGGTTCGGTAAACTCAACCAATGGTTTGTAAATATATTTTAGTTTGGTTGGGATCGGTTTGAATTTGGTTGGGTTTGATTTGGTTTACTTAGCCACTTCTTTTTCTTTTGTTGCCTCCAACTCGCTTTATTTGAACCAAACTTGCAACATAATTAAGAATAGTTGGCCAACATCGAGGAGTTGCATCTACTCCAAAATCCACTCGTACGACATAATTATCTTCCCCAACAATGGATCTCATGTCTTTGGATTTGGAATCGCCTTTGTCCTCTCTTCTCTCAAAAGACATGACGACTTTCTTCTCCTCGTCTAGCAAGAAACTTGCAGCATACGAAATTTGAACATGAGGGCACAAATTCAATGTTATGACCTAGCTCCACGAAACCACTTTGGTCTCATCAGTCTTATTATTGTCACCCATATCTCAGTCTTGGACTTCTTTCCGGGCTGTAATAACACCGAAATCTTGTGGAAATGGTGAACCCAATTTCCCTCACGCTTACTTCTTTGTGTGAGAAGGAGAATTGCTTTGGCACTCTTGCTCCATTTTCACCGAACACTCATGATGCTTCGATGGTTCTTGAATGTAATGTTTGTGGAAGCCTTAAGGAGGTTGAATTTGGCATAAATCATTGAGTCCCAAGCTGGTTCTCTCGTTGATGCAAACAGACCCAAATAACAAGAGATTTGTCTTGACACGAGCCAATGGTGTGCGGAATTATATTGAAGCATCAGTTTTGTTGTGTATTTGGAGCATCGGTTTTTGCCTGATTGAAAGAAAAATCATAAGTTTTTCACTTCTAAGCTTAAGTTTTTTTCAGAATTTAATGTTATATAACTCGTCAATGCATACACACATGAATTGATTAAAACATAATTGTAACATTCATTAGAACAATGATACAAAGTCTTTCTAAATAAAAAGCATGTCTTATCATTCTCCCAAGTAATTACGACATTCTAAAGAACAAACGTATACATCAACTCCGGCCTTGGAAAGCTTAAGAATGGAAGGGAGCTTGCATCGAGAGTTACACCCGTAGCAAAGTGGTCTACAAATAGAGGTGTTGGATACCACTTCTTCATTTGGGCTTGTTAGTGAACCAATATTGATACGTGGGACATCTCCCACAACACAAGAAATAACTGAACCTAGCATGATATATGAGAAGTCTCCCACAATGCAGGAAATATGCAAAACGACCCCACAATTATTGCATGCATAGAACCCTTTATTTGGATTCACTCTTGTTTCACATGCCTCACACCAGTACTCGCCATCCACATTCTTGTCACCATAAGACAAGAAGAGAGGATGATCATCGTACCTATTTTTCATTACCTTTTCCGGTAAAAGAGCACACTTGGCGTCCAAATTATACTCACATTCATCACAACTAAAGAAACACCCTCTCACGCTCCCACATCGACTACAGGGCTTAAGCTTACGTGTATAGTATAAAGGATCTGGATGGCTTTCGTGTGCAAGTGAATCTGAAATCGAAGCGCATCGTACATCTATAGTCACATAAGGGCCAGATTCGTACCTGAAACCGGTGAAATATTGATCACAAAGCCAACAAATAGCAATTTCAAAGTGAGAATCTGTACGTAGTGTGAATGGCTTGTTGTTGCGCACATGACGTTTCTTCCGTGGAAGGTTTGCACATTTTTCGTGTAGAACATAATCACATTGCTTGCAACTGTAGAACGGTTCTGAGCAAATCTGGAAAACACATGCCTCACAAAGTGTGCTTTCAGGTAGAATCCGCCCATCATTGTTGATTTGTAAGTTATGATCATGGCTGAAATGTTTAATCGTGTTTTTATCAACCACCTCGAATGGAGGAATTTCCTCTTCTTCGGGTGTTCCTTCTAGTTCGACCATGTCCCATACATCTTCTCTTGTTGCGCATATTGAATGAACAGCAAAACTAGGAGAAATGCGGTGATCATTTCCATATTGACATTTGGAGCAAGTATAAGCCCCGTAGAACCCATCAATATTTTTACGGCAAACTTTGCATTTCCACTCTCCAGGTCCTCCAAGACGACGGGTGTAAGAAATGCGGTGATCATGGCGGTTGATGTTAATGACTCGGGGTAAACCAATACATTCCCAATGAATCATGAAATTGCATAGAAGACAAAAATAAGGGCTTCGGTCACCTAGAGTCCCACAAGCATTGCAAGTGAAATGGATGAGTCTTGGAACAAGATGAAGTTGATGTTGATGGGTCCTCGGGCATTCAACAACAACCGGTGGTGGGTTTTTCATACATGCTCTGCATATGCTGAAATTACAAACATCACAATGGTGAAGTTGGTGATGTTTTTCATCAAATTCCTTCCCACAAAGAAGGCATTTCTTGTCGGCGTAATCAGGGACATGACATCTAAGTGACTTGAGAGGGTGTTGGGGGTGGGAAGTGTGGTATGCTTCTGGACCAACATCTAAACATTTCAGATGGATGAAATACTCGCACTGATAACATGTATAATAACAATATACTCCCAAGCCGTGAATTCGAGTGTCACACCCTTTGCAGATTTTCAATTGTTGGAGACTGTCAGACAGCGAGTCACGTGTGAGTTGGAGTGGATGCTCATGTCCGTAGGAGTTTTCAGGAAGAACAAGGGGGGCCGGTCTCCTCGCACAAGTCAAATCCAAGTTGAAATCACATATTGAACAACAATAACCAACCCTGATGATGCGAAATCCACATAGAGTACAACGAGATAGTTTGGAATCTATGTTGATCAGTTTGAGGGAATGGTTGGGATGGGAAGAGTGGTTGATTTCTGGTACGGGTTTGACGCACTCTTTATGGAAAACAACACTTTCACAGCCGAGTTCATTGCAACGGTAGCCTCCGTAAATGTAAACATTTCTACCGAAGATACTAGCCCCTCGGGAAATGTCAGCGGAGCTGCACAGCTTACACTTACTAAAAGCAAAGCGAGTAAAAGGTATCAAAGGATGCTCGTGAAGTTGTGGAACCTCTACTCTTTCCATTATGATCTGCTTGCTTCTAAAATCCATTGCTCTCCTCTTCAGTTGTAGATTCTTTGTTTTTAGTTTTTTCTGGATTTTTCAAAATGGTTATCTTTTGAAAAGTAAAGTTTGTGGATTAAAGTTTTAATTTTTAAAGGATGGAAAAGGACTCGATAAAGAAAAAAAAGATAGAAAAGGTAAAGATCGGCACAAATAATTGGCATTAGCAATAATGGCATTACAATAGATTATCATTTTTAAAGATATTTTTTTTAAATTAAATGATATTTTCAATTTTTAATGTAAAATTAATTATGTTTTTATAAAGAAGGGTCAAATTAAGAAAATGGCAAGATCCATTTCATTGTTACATAAAAGAGAATATTTTGCCACCGATTCTTCCGCTATAGTCCTCATGCACTCAGCTATGTTTTTTCCTTCTGACACATGCATTAAATGCGTTATTTTAGCAGTAGGCATAACGTAATACTCACAAAGCATTAATTACATCACACTAATGTTTCTTTCATTCTTTTTCCAGCATATTTATGTAGTTTTTATTTTTTATCATTTGTATTTTGCTCACACGCATATCGGTTTTTACAGAAAAATATTCATTTTATATTATTGATAAAAAATATGTATGGTGTAGTAACGAAGTATGCAGATATATACATGTCTATATAGTTAAATAACATGTTATGTGTTTTTATAGTCTGTTAAAATGTTTAATGTATCATATAAATATAAAATTATACCGCTAACTTTTTACATAACGAGGTAATTAAATATGTACACAATAGTAACCATCTATGCGAAAATATACATGTATATATAGTTAAAATAACAAGTTATGTGTTTTTATAGTCTGTTAAAATGTTTAATGTATCTTATAAACATAAAAATATACTTCTAATTTTTTACATAACCGGGTAACTAAATTATAAAACATCATTTGTAAGTAAGTTTTCTATTTATTTAATGCACTAAAATTAAATATATCTCGTTATTCTGAAACATTGACATGCACAATTAACATATAAAGTGAATTTGTAAATTGACAAAATCATTTTTTAGTAAATTACAATACATAACGTGTCAAATTTATATGTAAGAATACCAACCTAAACCTTATTCGCAGATTGTATGGATCATTGAGTCAACTCAGTTCAGCGTCGTGTTGGTTTTGGTGGTGATTCGGAGTGGTGGTGGGTTTGCGTTGTTGGACATGACTCAGATATGTGGTAATTTTGTTTCATATAATAAATTTGTTGGTTTTACTTCACTCGGATCTGATTTTATGTTGATTATCGGAAAAGGAAAAAAAATAAAGAAGAAATAGATGAGAAGAAAATGAAATGATAGATAGAAAAGCCGAGAGGAAGGATAAGATGAAAAAGTATGAAATGATGCTATTAATTTTTGGTATTAATGAGAAAAATATTAAAAATTGCATTTAATGCAAAAAATTTCATCGATTTCAACTTCTTCTTCTATTTACTTCCTCACTTGCACGAAAACAGAAAAAAATGCTCAACTCATTTTTGCAGGTACCCTTTTGCCAAATATCTTAACTCAAACAGTAAATTGTCATTCTCCTACTTAACTTTTCTCTTATTGTTATTCAGGGAATTTACTCTTGTTTTTATTAGCTGAATTATTTTGAAATTGATAATAAAATATATTTTATATTAAAAAAAAGAAAATTAAAAAATTATTAATTTATGTATATAAACTTTAAATATCAACCAACCAATATGATAAAAAAAAATATATATTTCAAGATTCTCCTAACTCCACAGTCTTTTATCTTTGTGGTTGACATGTGGCATATTAATTTTTCCCAATTTTCAAACACCCACCCTTTTGGTAACAATTGATAAAACGATCCACGTTTGCTATCTTCCAGATTTCTCTCTCATCCTCTTCTATACTCCATTCAATTTTTCTACCTACTGCTTTCATTACCATTATAATTTTTTACCTACTGCATTCTTCTACCTAGTGCATTCATTACTAGGCTGGACAAATTATCCATTGAATTCGATCCGATTCGGTATTTGTTTCGATCCAATCCGAAAAATTCAGATATCCGTTTTGAATCAAATCAAAGCTAATAATAAAATTTGATATCCGTCTAAATCGAAGCAAATCACAAATACTAGTTTTAAAAATCCGAATATCCGATCCATATATTATTTATGCATACATATAATATGGTAGATTTATAAAGTATATTTACATTTTTACTTTTAAATATATTTATTGGTAAAAATAGATAGATACTAACTTTGTTTTAAATATATTTTTTAAATAAAAAATATATATTTCATAAATAAAAAATAAATATTTCATTTTTCACCGTTTTAATCTTTCACTTTTTATGTTCAATACAATTTATAGAATAAACTTAGACCCATTTCATATATTTATTGATTAATTAGTTTAAATTTTATATTAAAACTTTTTTTTTTAAATATTATGGTGATTTAATTTTTTTTTTGTTTTTAAAACAGATATCCGCGAAGATCTGGATATCCGCAAATATCCAGAAAAAATCAGGAGATCCGTCATCCCGGATATCTGAAAATTTTTGAAGCAAAACAAATCGGAAAATTGGATATCCGTCAAAAACAAATCGAATAAGAAATACTGCATTTCTTCCGGATATCCGATTCGCGCCCAGACCTATTCATTACCATCATAATTTTTTATTCATGGAATCATTCAATTGTTTATTTTTTTATTTGCTATTTTGGGTTAGAAATCAGTCCCCCCATCATAATTGCAGAATACTTCCTCTATTTTATAAAGAATGTCATAAAAAGTATGTTTTGTATTTTCAAACAAAATATTAAGTAAAAATTCAGTTTTGACCCTACTTTTTGAATGTATTATTTAGAGAAAGAATTTTATTTAGTGTATTAATAAGAAGTAAAATAGAAATTTTAATATTTTTCTTAACTTATGTGAATATAGTTAAAATGATATTATTTCAGAAATAGAGGGAATATCAATTTTAGATTCATGTGTATGAACTTCAAAATTAGATTAGTTATCATAATTTCAGAGGACCGAACTTATAATTAAGTTTAATTCTGGTCTCATTTAGGTACGTATTTTTGTATAATCCCTATTTCTGTCACATTGAATCCTGAAAATAAACGCTAATTTTTCCTTCTATACGTTTCTTAGTAGTGCAAAATACTGAAAATCATAAATCCCTTATTATCTGCTGTGTTTTGTAAAAAAAAATCATCCACTACGTTTTTTCTCAAGTCCTCACTAACAACATTAATTTTGTAATCAAATTCAAATAAATGCCTAGTTTTTTTTTTGGTCGACAAATAAATGCTCAGTTATGAGCTAATCTTCCCTACCTTCTCCCAACGTTCTAACTATCAACATTAATTTCTAATCAAATTCAAATAAATGTATTCCCAAATTTTAAAAATAAATACTTAGCTTTAATAAAATCTTCCTAGTACCTTATCTCAACGTCCTCGCTAACAACATTCATATGTAATCAAATCCAAATAAATGCCTACTTATCAGCAATTTAAAAAAAAAAAAAAATTAACTACAAGTTATCGTCAACTACTTAATTCTATAACTAGGATAGTTTACTATAGTTTTAGTGTTAGTTAATAACCAGTCATAGTGAATATTCGAATTATTATTCGAATTCGATAGCTTTAGTTAAAAATAAATTTTAATTAATGTAAAAATTATTATACGAAATTCGAGATTTGTTTGTCTATATCGAAATGTGTGATTATTTTATATAAAATGAACTGGGGTGATTCTCCGCGTAATACGTTGATGAAATATTTTCTATCCTTAGTATCAAACTAATTAGAAAAAACTTTTTTTCATAGTTAAACATTGGAGTAGTGTCCGAATAAAATGGTAATTCTCTTAGATCTTGATCTTCTATCTCTTAATTTACAAAACGAATTTCTTTTCATGTGTTATATTTTCTGTAGCTCAAGTTCTTCCATTATTTTTAATTTTTATTCTTCTGAAAAAACAAAACAAAAAAAATTAAAATGAGCATGATTTGGAGTATATTTTGAATTTGGATTAAGAAATTGGTGAAACAGCTATTTTCAAGCTTTTTCAAGTGTTGAAGACAACATTCAAAAAGATGAAGTCATTATACATTCTTTATTAAATTCATAAAATAGAGAAAAATAATAAAATAGAAAATAAATAAAAGAAAAGAAAAATTTGGTTCAAAAAATACGTTTACGTGTATTTCTTAAAAATAAATATGAGAATAGAAATATGAATTTGACAAACTTCAGCGCAAACAGGTATATATATAATATATAAATTATGTTAAGAGAAATTTTTGATCAACTAATATTTCTAATTTCTAATGTTTCACCATGTACAAAACACGGATACATACAATAGTTTAGTATCTTTTTGTTAAAGATAATTATGTTTAAATATTTCAAAAAAAATTTAAAAAAAAATTAATCAATATCTCATTATTTTCTTGTTCTTAATATAACAATTACAAATATATATATTTTTTAATCTTTTTTTTTTACTAATTATAATCAAATTGTAGTTAATTTTTTATTTATTATTAATTTATATGGATGAAACATATATAAATGACATTATTTTAAGGAACGTTATGAACATATAAGAAGATTTTTTTCTTACTAATTTAAATTTTTCATAATATTATTGTGTCTTGAAAAACAATTCAATCATAATTATTTTAAATTAGCAAGTGTGTTTATTGTTATTAGTGTAACTTTATAACAAATTGTTAATTAATTAGCAATGTAATAAGGGACAATTGCTCAAATTATGATGTAATAACCGACAATGGCATTCAATAGTTACATTTTGAAATCTTAAATTTTAATATCACAATGGTAATTTGTCGTTTGATTTTTGATTTTTGATTTTTTTGTGGCCAAATGTTTCTTTAAATTTTTTGAAGTTAAATTGATCCGTATTTAAAAAAAAAAATCCATAAATAAATATTTGCAAAAAAATTCATGGCAATCAAAACTTTAAAAGGTAAGAAATATTTAGTCTCTTGCAATGTCATAATTCTTTCTAGCAATGTCATATTTTATTTGGGAGAGTGAATGTGGAGATGACACATAAGCATTTTCTCACAAATTCTTTCTCAAATAATATATAAGGGATCTTGAAAAACAATTTGATCATAATATTTGTTTTTTCCTGAATTTAAACTATTTTATTTTATGATGAAAAAACTTAATTGTGTTGATTAATGATAGGTTAATAATTTTTTTTTAAAATACATAAAAAAAAATATTGTGTGAATATAACTCAATTATTTAAAATTAGCAAGTGCGTTTATTGTTATTAGTGTAACTTTATAACAAATTATTAATTGATTAGCAATGTAATAAGGAACAATTGCTCAAATTCTGATGTAATAACCGACAATGACATTCAATAGTTAAATTTTGAAATCTTAATATTTAATATCACAATGGTAATTTGTCGTTTGAGTTTTTGATTTTTTTGTGACCAAATGTTTCTTTAAATTTTTTGTGAAGTTAAATTAATCCGTATTTTTTTTTAAATCCATAAATAAATATTTGGAAAAAAAATTTCATGGCAATCAAAACTTTAAAAAGTAAGAAATATTTAGTCTCTTGCCATATCATAATTATTTCTAGCCATGTCATATTTTATTTGAGAAATTGATCCGTATTTTTAAAAAATAACTCCATAAATAAATATTTGCAAAAAAAATTTCATGGCAATCAAAACTTTAAAAGGTAAGAAATATTTAGTCTCTTGCCATGTCATAATTATTTCTAGCCATATCATATTTTATTTGAGAAAATGAATGTGGAGATGACAAACAAGTATTTTCTCACAAATCACTTTTCAAATAATATATAAGGGATTTCATCAAATGATAGACAAAATATTTGAATCAAACCATCAAATAAAAATTCACCAATCCAAATTCGAATCGAATTATATAATGTCTAAATTGATATAACAATTTATATACTAAATTACTCGAACCAAACTCAAATTATTCAAAATTAAACTGAACTAATTGAAATTATTAGTTTGCTGTTTAGATCTATTATAAATTTTTAGTTGCTCACTCATATTATTATTAAAAGCAAAAAAAAAAACTTTGATAATATTAATAATAACAAATTAAAAAAATCCAAATAAAACATAATTTTTTATTTTCTTTTTTTTTAAGGTGGAAATTATTATAATAGCATTATTGTAAATATTGTTTTTATTAACAAAAGAAAATTAAAATAAACATCAAGAATTTGTTAGTAATAAAATTAAAATAAAAGTCAATCTAATAATAAAACAATGAATTAGTGTCAAACTAACTTTTAACCTGATTTTTATTTCTGAAATTTTTCAAAGTTGGTGGCCCTCCAAAAGTAAAATTTGCAGATTAAAGTTTTAATTTTGAAAGGATGGAAAAGGTAAAGATCGTGAAGGTAGCTAACTGCAAATAAGTGAGCATCCAAAGTCTCCGAAACAATTTGAACCACAAATCTTTGGGACCAATCTGCACAGCTTACACTTATTACTCTTACTAATATAACAAATCTTATACTTTGTATATTTTAAAATAAAAAATGTTTTAACTAAAATCAACGAATATTAAAAAACTATTTTTTTAAGTTATAATTTAATATATATGATAAAAATAATTTAACCAATCATAAAAGAAACTGCAAAATACTAATGGTCAAACAGTATTCAATAAAGCTAAAAAATACATAAGATTGCCAAAACAAATTTCAGGTGTGAGGATTACAAGGTCAAGTCCATCGATTAGGCACCTATTGTTTGCGGATGATAGTTTGTTTTTTTGCAAGGCAAATACGGATGAATGTCAGGCTATTCTGAATATCTTACGGCAATATGAACGGGTATCGGGACAACAAATCAATTTCACAAAATCATCGATCCAATTTGGACACACAGTGGAGGGTTCCATGAGGACTGACTTGCAACAATTATTAGGAAGATCAACTATAGGAGGAATGGGATCTTACCTGGGAATACCAGAGAGTCTCGGAGGGGCCAAAACCAAAGTTTTCAGCTTTGTCCAGGAAAAGTTACATGCTAGAGTAAACGGATGGACGCAAAGGTTTTTATCGAAGGGCGGAAGGAAGTGCTCATCAAGTCGATAGCATCAGCACTTCCTACATATGTTATGTCATGCTTTCGATTACCAAAGACCACCACTAAAAAGCTCACAAGTGCGGTAGCACAATTTTGGTGGAGTTCTAATGGAACTCAAAAAGGGATGCATTGGATGATAAGAAACTGTGTCAGGGCAAATCGGAGGGGTGGTGGGGTTGGGCTTTATAACTATTGACCACTTCAATACGGCGTTGTTGGCAAAACAACTATGGAGATTGATGGACAACCCTGAATCACTTTTTGCAAGAGTGTTTAAAGGCAGATATTACCATAATTCAGATCCAATGGAACCAATCAGCTCCTACTCCTCCTCATATGGCTGGAGCAGTATAATTTCAGCAAGGCTTCTGGTAAGAAAAAGACTCATTAAACTGGTTGGAATAGGGAACTCTATTTCTGTATGGAATGATCCATGGATACCAGCTCAATGCCCGAGACCGCCAATTTGCAAAGGCACAAATAATTATCCATCTTTGAAGGTTAGCCATTTGGTTGATTCGGTCACCCGAACATGTAATATGGATCTACTACAGGCAATAATAGTACAATAAGATGTAGCTATCATTAGTGGCATACACTTTAGTACTAATAACCGACCTGACTCGGTGGGCTGACATTTCACGAAATCAGGAAGATATTCTGCCAAATCGGGATATTATACATAACAGAAAATTAAGTACAATGGTCTTGAGTCGGTTCCTTATGGGCCGAATATATAGCCATTGCTGGCAAATACTTGGAATCTGAAGTGCCCTCGAAAATTAAAGCATTTCATTTGGCAGATACTAACAAGATGTGTCTCGGTTTCATCAAATTTATGCCACCGAGGGATTTATCGTGACATAAAATGTGCATAGTGTGGAGAAGTGGAGACAATTAATTACGTACTTTTGAATGTCCTCCAGCTTTACAAGTTTGGGCCCTCTCGAAGTTTTCGTCGCCCCCGGGAATTTTTAACTGGAGTTCTGTCTTCTTTAATATCGATTATCTTTTTTGGAGATTACCGATGGATGTTAAGGATAAAACCTTTCCTTGGATAATTTGGTATATTTGGAAAGCTAGGAATGACAAGATTTATAATAATATGGAGATTATCCACGGGACACCCTAAAATTAGCAGAACAAGAGACTATAATATACTCCCTCCGTTCCACGAAGAGTGATGTTTTGGTTTTTGCACACAAATTAAGAAACAGTTAGTTGTAAGGTATTAATGCATTACTTTTTAATATTAAATATTTTTCAATACCTATTAACCAATAGTAATTCATAATTTAAATATTTTTAATTAATGTTTCTTGAAGTTTGCAGAAAGTATCATTTAATAATCTAAAACATCAATCTTTATGAAACAAAAAAAAAACTCAAAACATCAATCTTCATGGAACGGAGGGAGTAGGAATCGGCCCAGTTGACCACAAGCGGGACAAACCAAAATATATCTGAGCCTCGGATCACCAACCCTGACAATCCAGGTTACATGTGTCACATTGGTGGGTTATGGAAAGACGAAGATGTTCATACATGATTAGGATGGCATTGTGAGCGCCTAAACGGAGAAACGATACTGATGGCAGCAAGAAATCTCCCAAGAAGCCTCTCCCCTCACATGCCGAACTAGAAGCGTTCATCTGGGCCATGCATTGTTTGCTAGCAAACCAGATAATGGAAGTAACCTTTGTAACTGACAGCAGTGAACTAGTGAAGATGGTGTCGTTACCTCAAGATTGGCTGGTTTTCAACACGCACCTCGACGAATTCACAAGGAGCAAAAAACTTTTTTAAAGATTCAGCATTGCTCACACATTAAGATCAAACAACACCAAAGCGGACATGCTTGCTACACGAAGCTATTTATGTAAACTCTGGTTTTCCGATTTGTGATACTGAATCGTTTTAAGTTTATGTAGCTGTTGACAAAAAAAAGTTGTCAAAACAACTTCTATTTTGAAATTAAAAAAAACCTACAAAACAACTTATATTTTGGAACGGAGAGAATATATAAATTAAGAAGACATAAATTAAAATATAAAAATATCTATTATTTTTAATTTTTTGTTATATTAACAAAAATTTTATTAATATATTTATAACAAAAATTTTATTATTATATTTATAACAATATTATCCAAATAATTTGATAATGATGTAGTCTATTATGCATATTTAATCACACTTTGTTAACAAACAAAAATCACACTTACAAATATTTATACATTTTATTATTGAGAAACATATATAGTTTTTCTTTTGTTATGTTCGAAAAATTCATATAAATTTAAAATTTATCTGATTTATCTTATGCTCTATAATTTACACAGATAATAAAGATAAATTTTACACTTAAAAACTATTGAAAATCTAAAATCATGCGTATGTTTTAATCAATTTTATAAATAAAATATTAAAACTAATAGCATTAACATATGTTTGATCAAAAATATTCAATTTTATTATATTTATACACAATATATATCATTTTGTATGTTAATAGATATACAAATCATATGATATGTTATACTTCCATTGAACAGTGTTTTATGTTTTATGATAGCAATTATGAAAAATGGTAGATATCATAAGAAATTGAGAACAAAATGGCAGATTTAATTTTAAAAAAATCTATTATTTTAACCATCGTCTACATGATACTTATCCTTTTAACAACTTAGCAACTTCTTTTTCTTACAAGTGTTCTTGGTATATATATATATATATATTTCTTTTAAACTTTGGCTTGGTTTTTTTCAAGAAACTATAAACAAAATGGCACTGATATGTAGAGCAGATTATTCTTGGATTCATTTCTTGTTACTCACGTTTGGAGAAACATACGTCTCAAAATCTGTGTTCCTTCGAACGCTCCACTCTCTATGCTACCTTATCCTTTTAATAACACAGACTCTTGCTCCATTTCGTCGAAGACATCTTTTGTCGATTCTGTGACTTGTAAAAATGGATATGAGCCACTCTTAACTTTGAAAGGCTTGCACCAACTTCACATCTTGTTGTTCTTTGTTTACCGTGTTTTATATTCTCTATAGTCTAATAACCACGATGCTTTCATAGTAGACTCAAGGTACTATAAATGATAAATAAAGTCTTGATCAAAACGGTATTGGATTGCTTCATTTTGTGTTGGATTTGTTGCATATTCTTTTATTTTATTTTTTTTTATTTTGGTCACGAAAGAAAAGCTATATAAGATTTATATACGCTTTAATCAACTATAATACACTTTTATATATTTAAATTTTATTATTGACCTTGGTAAAATTTATTTCTAGTTCTGCTTCTGTTGGCAGATTTGTTGCAGATTCTTTGATGGAAAAATGAGACAAGAGACATTATCTCATTATTATGAGTTTTCTATTGGTAATTCTGTTCATCAGACTCTTTTTGACCAACACTTTTTGCAGAGAAAATCCATCTGGCCGACAAATTTTGATTGTAAAGCCGGACACGCAGGAACTATCCCTGCTTGGGTCTAAAAAGAAAATGGTGGTGCAGATTCAAACATACCTCAGACAACGGTTTTTTAAGGATGCATGGCGAATATTGAACAACGCACTTTGATTTGCAAACCTTTCTACTATTCACTAAACACACCGGTACCTGTGATTAATTTGGTATATTTGAAACAAGGATGAAGTGGTATATATTGATCCTAGACTAACGATCTAACATAGAGAATGAGATATCAAAAGAGATACATATCAAACATGGATCATTCAAGTCATGTAAAAATCACACCGGTACCTCCCCCTCCAAAACAAAAAACCTATACATCGAGTAAGAGAGAAGAGACCGAGGTTCATTAGGGGTTAAACAGATGGTATGTTTGAGAAGGAGAAGCCTTTATATCCTTTGTAAGCGTAATATGCAATCCGTGTATAGTAAAACCCCGGGATAAACAGAAGACACCCCAGGACAATGAAGAAAATCCCTGTTTCACCACCAAGAATCAGACAACAACAAGAAAAAGAGAGTGAGTCTTCGGTAATCATCAGTCCGAACAAATTTTCTTGAAATAGGAAAAACAAAGGATGTGACTTTGTTTTACGTTCTACAACCTACTTGGTGTATACTTCTCCAGTGTTTTCGTTTAAGGAAAGAGAAGTGAGAAAGAACCCAAGAAGACGTTACACAGAAACGATCATTTATTGATCTGACAATGAGAAACAAGTGACTGTTTCTTACATCTATTTTACTATTACTACGAATCTGATGCAGATGCTTTGTTTAACATAGCACTAACGAGATATGTAAAATGCATCAATGAGAAGTGTCAGGAAAGCAGAGAAGATCAGTATATAAACACATTTCTTAATTGGAAACAATCAAGATGAGATCAGAGGAATACATCTAATGATTTGGACTAAAGTCAGACAAAAGAAGCTTAGGATCACCATACATAAGTTCTCTCTAAAGCAAACTAACCAGTGGACATTTCACTAGAAAAAAAGATCAAAACCAAGTCCAACTACGGGCCACAATGGAAATCAAATCAGTTAATCATGGAAACCATGATACAGTTACCTCAAAATTTCTCAAAATATTCCCTAAATCTCTCAGATAATCACGTATTTACTCAATCTAAGCTACTTTTGATTAGCAAAAACTTCTGGAAACCAGCTAAATGACGAACATAGTGAATCGTGTGAGCAGAAATTAGTAACTAAATCTAATCATTGAATCCTGATACAGTTTCCTCAAATTTTCTCAAGATATACCCTAATTCTCCCAAACTAGGTTTCTTCAGGAAACGAACAAGCCTATACACTAATCAAAAACACACAAGCAAGAAGCAGGACTAACAAATCACCCCGATTATCACGTATTTTCTCAACCTAAGCTACTTTTTTTATGAGCAAAAACTTCTGGAAACAAGCTAATAACGAACATAGTGAATCGAGCTAGAAACAATCGTACCATGGCCTCGATCACCTCCAACTCGATTATACGCCATGAAGAAACCGGAGACGATTCCTAGGGTTCCGAACACGAGAAGAGCCACCGCGAGTGAGATCTCTTTCACCGGCGGTCGATTACTGACGGTGTACGAAGTCCCAATCATTAGATCCTCGTCAGATATCGAGAACGCGTGGTCGACGTAAGCCATTGAAATAGACTCCAAATCAAGTTCACCGGAAAAACAATCGGAATCACAACGACGACGATTTGATGGTTTTTTGTCGCGTGAAAAAAGCTGAAGATCGATCCAAAGCTCGAAGACGAAATCAATTTGCTTCCTTTAGGAGTTAATGCGGAAGATGACGGAAGAAGTTAGATAAGTTTAATTAAAGCAACCAAAAGTCTTGCCGGGTTTTCTATCTAGAGAAGAACTACGTGTCGTTTGATACCAGTTCTTGAAACGGCAGAACGTATGAAGTAAGAAATTTACAGAATATTACAAAATAGCCTTATTGCGTATTAAAATTAAACAATAGTCTAGATACTTTCAAATTAACAAAATTGTCAATTTCCAAATTTCAAACTCCAGATATTAAATGATAATCTATACATAAATTCTAAATCTTAAAATGAAACGTAATAATATTTTTTTTTATTTTGAAAGACTTTACTTCTGTTTCTTATTTACATAATGTATGTTTTAGCTCAATTTCTAGTTGTTTTAAATTTGGGAAAATCATGAAATTACTATGAATTTTATATCAGATTTAAATGAAAACAAGGTCAAATATAGTTTAGAAAGGGTTTTTTTTGCACATTTTAATATCTGTTGTGGAAAAATCGAAAAAATAAATAAAAATAAATAATTAATTCCAAAAATATTTAAAATAATAGTAGAAATTGATATACATCTACCGAACAGGATAGTTGTATCCTAGTTTCAAACAATTCCAATTCTAAGGTCTAAATGGTGACCACTTAAAAAAAAATGAAAATGAAAAATGAATTTTTTCCATTCTTTAAAAGTTATACTATTTATAAAGAGTTTTTGATATTTATAATTCCTCTTCGTCTCTCTTTATTTTTCATCCTGCAGAGGATTTATAAAACAAATATATTTCCTATCATATTTGAGAAGAACAAGAAGAACAAAATTTTCTACAATTCTTTCTTATTTTTAAAATTTTTGTTCCTTCTCAAATTTGATAGAGAATATATATGTTCATATGCACTCACAAACGTTGCATATGACCAAGTTAGATTCCAAATTTATCATACTGGTAAAAGATTCTAAAAATAGCATAAACTTGTTTCTTTTGGATTTGATATATATATCTGATATTCATTTTGAATGAATTGAATAAAAAGCGAACGACATAAATCATCATATCAAACGTTGTAAAAAAGTACATCAATATGTTAAGACTCAATTTTATTATAAGAGATCTAACCGACGAGCTAAACAATAAATAAACTGTGAAAAAGAGAATGGTAAATAACAACATTCGAACTGACACACAATGTAAATGAAAACAACATACAATACTCAAATTGGCACACCATATAAAGGCAAACAATATACGAAACTCAAACTCAAACTCAAACAAAAAATGGTTGGCTTAGAGCCAATCGAAATTCATAATAAAGGAGACGAACCAAAAAAGAAATCATGCTTCTCCTTGTGGTAATTGTAGGACCTAGGTATCAAAGGCACTTAAAATCATGTGATTAACTCCTTGTCCGAACTCAGTTAAACAACCACTGCTCTACTTCTAGGAGCAATTAAGTATAACCACAATCTTAGAAATTCTGTTTTGATAAAATCATCAAATACTTGTTTATTTTTCCCTCGAATTCCGACAGAGTGGATTCGAAATCCATTGTCGCATAGTTCATCATACACTTGTTGTCCAATACGCGATATCTCCATGTCCGCGATAACTCCTAAACAAGCTCTTCTACTATGAAACCCCATACCATCTAAGAACATATTTATTGCTTATTGGATTCCAAATCCCACCAGACATATGTATCGTCGTGATTCATGACCTAAAATGTACACATCAGAACAGCAAACCAAATGATATACCAAATTTTTGGGAAGGAGGAGATCAGAAGAAGAATTTCAAGGTGAAAATGTAATTTCATTAACTTATATTCATTAATAACCGAACATGTTTTTGCTTCTCTTTTTTGTTCTCTTTTTCCCAAATCGAAACCACGGACAATCTCTACTCTTTTTCTACTTTCGAAACTACGAACTTTCCAGAAGAACAATATATTACAAATTGATGACAAGCTATGATTTTGATTTTCTCTCTTGAAGAACATGATTGATTAAACCATGGTATTTTGGTCCATAATACAACACATTACATAACACATATTCTAACCAAACAACTACTATGGTTATATACCATTTATTAATTTTTTGATGGTTATATTTGCTAATTTACCTAGTATCCCATGTGAAAAAAAAAAAATCGAAATTAAAAAAATGAATATCAATTCCAAAAATATCAATTGGAATAACATCTACCGGATAGTTGTATCCTAGTTCCCAAACACGCCCAATCTGAAACTCAGTTCTAATTACAAATCTCGAGAGAGAAATATCCATGAGCTATTCGAAAGATCCGACAAAAAATGGCTCCAAGATCCGATTCACAAACCCTAGCAACCGGCTCCGGCATATTGGACGGTTCAGATCAATCCTCAATCGATCCAATCTTCCACCTTCTCCGAATCCTCCCATTCTCTTTTCTCCGGCCACCGCGTCTCCGTCTCAAAATCCCATCGTTCACGCTTCCTTCTCCGATGACTGTATACGCACTGATTCTCCTCACGTACTTCCTCGTAGTATCCGGTTTCGTCTACGACGTGATAGTCGAGCCTCCAGGTATCGGATCGACTCAGGATCCGATTACCGGAACTGTACGACCCGTAGTGTTTATGTCGGGTCGGGTCAACGGTCAATACATAATTGAAGGTCTTTCCTCTGGTTTTATGTTCGTTGTTGGTGGGATTGGGATCGTAATGCTTGATTTGGCTCTTGATAAGAACAGAGCAAAGAGTGTCAAAGCTTCTTATGCTACTGCTGGAATCTCATCTATTGTGATTGCTTATGTTATGAGTATGCTCTTTATCCGAATTAAGATCCCTGGTTATCTCCACTAGGCTTTTAGATCGATCACTTGAAAAGTTGTGTTCTTTTAGTGTCTATTGAGACCTGTTAGAACTTGGTTCTGGATCTGTAGATTGAGTTTCTTCTTTGAATACATTTATAAAATTTGAAGCATTTCTCTTTGGTTTCATATCAAATTCTTAGTAACTGTTTCAAATGATTTCGTTTTGCCTCATTGTACATTTTTCTCTGTATGAATTTTATAAAAGCACTAAGAGAAGAGTGGGATCTTTCAAGTTTCAAGTGGCTTTGTTTGCCTTGTTTCCATCTTTAGACAGACATAACTTTTCCAAGTGGAATTGGGAAGTGAATATATATCATCCTTTGGCTATGATTTGGGTGTGTGAACACAAGTCTTAAATCTCAGAGAATAATGTGAAGCCTTGTTTTTTAGTCTTAAATCTCTGTCAAAGTTTGCTAGTGTCTTAAGAATCAGGAAGACGAGAAGGGTACCAATAGTGTCAAATCAATGAGGCTAACAGTTTTTGTACAACTAAAGAGATATACAAGACACTCACAGATAGGGCTGGGCACAGATATCCGTTACCCGTCGTTTACCCGTTACTCGGCTCGTACTTGTTTCGAAAAATAGGGTACCCGTAACGTTCGAGTCGGGTAAAGGGTACTATAATTTTGATACCCGCAGATAAGGATCGGGTAGAGAGTATCATTTTTTTTTTCACTACCCGTCTCGTTACCCGTCTTCGTACTCAATTTGCTATCCTATTCGTAAATACTAGCATTTTATATCACTAATATTTGATAAACTTAATTATAAAATAAATTATATAATATATAGTATAGTATAAATACTCACAAGTTTTAAGTTTTGAAGTTTATAATATTATATTTTATGAACTATATGTTGTCTATTAAGAGATTTTTTTCATTTTTCTAAATAACTCTTTCATTTATTTGGTATATAAGTTGCTTAACTTTAATTATAGATAAACTATATTACAATTAAACGGATAAGGGTAAAGAGTCGGGTACCCGGCGGGTCAACGAATTTTTGCCGGGTACCCGTTGTATAGGGTACTCGCTTTTTACGGATCGGGTAAGGGTATTGTTTATCAAATACCCGGTAAGATCGGATCGGATAACAAATAGTCCAAATATTCAGGGTATCCGTCTTATGCCCAACCCTACTCACAGAGACATTGTATCATTTGGTGAAACGTTGTAATCCTTTTTAAACTACTTCTCTGCGTTGTCATAACTTAACTTCATCTTCTTTTGTACTTCTCTGGCAGTACATAAACCCAATTGTTAGGCCAACTCCAATGCATCTTTTGAAAGAGGGATCTTCTATACGCTATTGAAAGAGTGTTGAAGCTTTCAGTTCCAAATTTATACGTGTGCCTCTGTATTTGATAAAATAACTAGAAAAGGCCCATTAAAATACATAAATGGGCCTGAAAGTGAAAGTTATCAACGACGCCGTATTAAGTTGTTCTTCTTCTTCGTCTACTATTGTATGCGACAGATGTCTTCTCAAAACTCGAAGTTATCTCTCAGACTAAGTAGCCGTTAAGTACATACGGTAACTTTTTGAATTAGTTTTTTCTCAACTGTTCTCTATAAATATATATCAATGTGTTTGAGTGCTTCCAATTCTGTAGCCAAGAAAAGAAAAAACTACAAATTAGATTTTCGTTTAATGTCTCTCTCTCTCTCTCTTCTAACCTATTCCTTTATGTATTCTTCAATCCAACAAAGATTTATTGTTGAAGTAAGTTTTAAAAATCGAATCTTTTTCAAGTGTCTTTGTTTCTGTGATTTTGCTCTCGCTTTGTATGAGTAATTCCATTGTCATTATTTCAATTACAGATGTTGTTAGAAGTCTTAATCCGACAAATGTGGAAGCTTTAGACGCAGCTTGTAACAACAACCCAACAAAGAAACGAGAGGTCGATGTCTGTAGAAGCTTTTGCTCCACGTCATGTAAACTGAAATCGGGTAAGTTTTTATTTTGAAATCGTATTTTCTTTTGCTTGAAATCACTCTTTCTGATTTGTTTAAGATGTAGCAATTAATAAAAATGAGATTTTTTGTGTGGAAATTTTATTCTCTGTATTTTTTTTTTTTGCTTTGTAGATGTGACTTCAACATCACAAAGTCAATTACACTCGTGAACAAGTTTTTAATTTTAATGTAAGTTTCGTAAGTCTTTTTTCAGGTTAAAAACGTTACTCTAAGTTTCAATCATTTTGAGAATTTTTTCACGGACTATAACCAATTTGAAAAGTAAAATTTTTGTTTTCACATAATATTTTTTTTTTTGGAATTTAATTAAAAAAAAATTGAGTGTTAAATTCATATAATTGTGAAAACCATTCGAATTTGGTATTTTGTCTTTGACCGATGTGTTTGATCGTTAGCGGTGCCAAATTTGTTTTGTCAACACAAGTGAATTTAGTGTTGAATTTTTTTGATAATTGCTTGTTTTCACTTTCAAATTATTTTTAAAATTTCAATGAAAAAAATTTGAGTGTTAAAGTTATTTAATTGTGAAAAACTATTGGAACGTGGTATCTTGTCTTTCACCCATGTCTTTGATCGTTAGCGGTACCAAATTTGTTTTGTCAACACAACATAAAATAAACTTAGCACTCAATCTTTTTGATAATTACTTATTTTCACTTTAATTTCTTAAAAATAATTTGAGTGTTTAAGTTGTGTAATTGTGAAAACCATTCGAATTTGGAATTCTGTCTTTGATTGTTAGCGGTGTCAAATTCGTTTTGTTAACACAGCACAATATAATTTAACACTCAAATTTTTGTTTTTGTTTTTTGTTTTCACTAATATTTTCAAGTCATTTGACAACAATTTTTTTGTTTTATCGAATATTTTTAGTTTATAAATCTTTTTTTTTTGTAATTGTTGGAAATGTAATTAGTTTAATTTGTTTTCGAAATATGATGTAAATTTAGCATTTGGTACCTTATTTTTTCTTCCACTAGTTATGTATTGTTTTAAATTGTCTAAAAGTCAAGAATGCCAAACTTTCTAGCTGTTAACATCTACATGGTACAGAAGAATGAATCGTAAAACTAAAAGATGATATTCTCTCCGAGATTTACTTACAAAAACCATCTTCAGATTATGTAACTTAGATTTATATGATTTTGTTGTGACCGAAAAAACATTTATATGATTTTGTTATTAATGGGCCTCATAAATTTTGCAAAAACCCATTAAACCTTTTGGTAGTGTTGAAAGAGAAGAACGAATCCTTTTGAGTTCTGATTCTCTCTGTGTGACTCTGCTTTTTCTTGTCTTTTAACCCCATAAAGAGAGAAAAAAGTAGATTGAGATATTGGATTTAGTTATGGTATAAAGAAATTTGTTTCCATCAAAACTGTTGTAATAATTTATAGTTACTACCAGACACTGAGAACAAAAATAAATTGTTTCACTTTCTTCTTTTTTTCTATTTTTTGGAAACGACGGAAAAAAAAGTACTAGTTTTAAATTTTACTGTTACACCAAATCGAGTAAAAAACTTTTTGTAGATTTTCTGAACAAGAAAAAGGACAAAATGTGATTAAAAACGCATGGGGATTGTATGAAATCAAATAAAGTTCATTAATTTATTTTGATTTGTAGAGTATTTACTAAAATCGTATGAGGCATCTCCGAAAACCATAGCTACCAACTATACGTTATTGACTCTCTTCGTTCCGTCAGAGTATAATAATTTTTTGTCTTCTCTCTATTGTCGACAATTTTTGTTTTTAATATGATCGGAAGACATGACCAAAACGCCATACTAAATTCATGCTTTCCTGGCCAATCCGGCGAACCATTTATTTGGTTATCCTGTTGCGAATATATCGTCACGAATCGAACCTTCTTTTGCTAATGTTGAAAGAATCAGGAAGATAAGGGGATATATGTTTTGAAAGGAGATACTTTATTCATGAACAAAACTTGGTATGCATAAAAACATGGATCTGTGCAAGCATATGTAAATATGTAATGAAAAAAAAAAAAAGAATTCTAGATTGTGACGAACATACTGAGATACTCTGTGTACAAAAATTGATACTTAAATAAAAATGAATAAGAAAACTGGATTGTTTTGAGCATGATGCTACAGCTGTGCATGAACTTGTAGGAATGTGGAACCTCTGTGTTTATCTGCTGAAATAAGTTCTGGGAGAAAAGAGACGACGGGGAGAGAACATTCCAGAATACCTAGGGGAAGCAAGACTGTCGATGGAACGGTACTCAGGCATGATGAACCCTTCACTCTCCTCCCTATTCCAGCTTCTTGATCCACCATTGAACGTCCCATACTTAACCAATTTACCGAATCCCCACGACTTCTTCTTGCTCGGACTCTTTGGTGAGCCACCATTCATCTTCTGAGTCAGATACTCTCTCACCACTTGCAAACTCTGTTCCATCACCTCGATGGGCGGGGAAACGAGCGGGTTTCCTTCAACGTTCAGCTTCCTCAACCGTCTCATACAGCCAATTGACTCAGGCAAGGCAGTGATCTTATTGTAGCTAACATCTAGCTCGATGAGATTCATGAGGAGGCCAATGGAAGATGGAAGTGCGGAAAGATACTGGAAATTCTGACTGACATTGAGGATCTCAAGGTTGATGAGATTCTCGAGATCTTCCGGGAGAATCATTAGGCAGTTGAGACGAGCGTCGAGGACACGAAGAGAGGTAAGGTGAGTAATGGAGACTGGGAGGCTAATTAGCTTGTTGGAATTGACAGAAAGCTTCCTTAGATTGGTGAGTTCAAATCCAATAGAATCTGGTAGTCTGATGAGTTTGTTGAAGTTTGCATTCAGTTCTTCCAAAGACCTGAAAAATGAAAACCAAAACAAAAATGGGAATCATGTTTGGTTGGGGTGTTGTGAGAGATTTTGTGAAAGTTATGGAGTGAAACCTGCAATGTTGGATAGATTTAGGGAGGGAAACAAGAAAGTTGCCGGAAACATTGAGAGTCTTGAGCTTTGAGAGACAACCAATGGAGTTTGGAAGAGCTTTGATCTGATTTGAATGAACATCTAATGCTATCAAATTGAGTAGTCTCGCTGTAAGTGATTCTGGTATGGTCTGTATCATACACAAATTAAACCCAAAATATCAAGAAAAAATGTAGTAATTGCAAGATGCTTGTAATCTGTATTGATCATCCAAAAGAAATGAAGTAAAATTTTCCCAATAATTATCCAAATAGACAAATTAATATTAGTTTATGCACAAAAACATGACTATGATATGTATTGTGCAAGTACTACATGACTATTATATGCTTTGAATCATGAGTCTCACGTATAAATATATGTGTGTGTTTAGATATGAACCTGGAGATGATTGTTGGAGATATCAAGCTTGCAAATTTGAGCTAAATTGAGTGAAGGATTAGGGAGAGACTCTAATGCCATTCCACTCAAATTCACAACCTCTAACCTCTCTTCATCATTATTGAAGGACGGTGATTTAGGAGACGATGATGGTGACAATGGAGATGATGGTGATGATGGCGATGATAATGGTGATTTTCTCCTTTGATGTTTATTATGTTGATCCATCATCATCATCGTCATCACTTGTTCCTTGATCGGTCCTTGTAGTTGTTGTTGATACGTCTCCTCGCATATCATCTTTATATATATATATATGTATGTGTGTATATATGTGTTTATGTATATGCTTGAAGAAGAAGAAGAAGAAGAAGAAATAGAGAATGGTCAAATGATACAAGAAAGAGAATTAAAGCTTATATGGTAACAAATGTGTGAATGTGGGTACGGAGAGACTATAGAGGACGATGTACGGAGGAGAAGTTTTGGGCTATTGGAGGAATTAAAAAGGAAGTAGATCAACTGAAAATATTAAAGCCATAAATAAAATTCTCTAGATTAATTAGGCAATTAAATAACGATTCTCTAACGATAAAGCCTTTTTATTTTTATTGAGTGGTCAAGGTTTTCTCACCACCTGATTAAAAAAAAAAGTCAAACATTCCGCAAATCACTCCTATCTTTCCGTTAGTAAACTTTAAATTTTTTATTATTTTGTTGGCATCTTTTGACCACATCAAAAGGAATATTCAATATTACTAGGAGAAACCAAAAAACACATTGAGATTGTGTAAAAATCCGTACATTCCCATTAAAATGTACTTGACAGAGTAAGCAGTTATGTTAAGGTAACCAGAGCTAGCAACTAAGTAATTGTAGTTAACAGTCGTTAATATCTACCATATATTTATATTCTAAAATATCATCAAAAATCAATCTTTCAAAATGAATATCGATTAAAATCAAATCCAAAAAAACGAATGGATGCCATATCCCAAATGTTTTAAATTTGGAACCTAAGTTGGTGACATGAAACGATTTGTGAGTGAATGTGGATGACGAATATAAGTGAAAAACTGAACCAATACAAAATTACAAATATATATATACATTTCTCTGTTCATTTTTTTTGGCCTACAGGAGAATAAGATTTACTAGCAATCTCAGTCAACTTTCACAAAAATTCATAACTTTTGAAGCAACGAGATTTCACTTTGTTGTTTGGTTTAGGTGAAACTCATTTTCGAAAATAATACATGAATTGTTTTGAGGGTTTTTTTTTTTTGGCAACATATAACCCTCCACGAATCCGTCGAAAAGAACACCTTCACACCAAATATCGCCACGTAACGCGCCACGTGTCCTCGAATCTACAAGTGCGTGTTACAAGTAAATCTTACGAGTAAATGAGAGAGAGAGAGAGATGGAGGCAACGAAAGAGAGAATAGAGAAAGAACATAACAAGAAGAGAGACGACGAATCTGTTGTCGTCGCCAATGAAGTGGGAAAGGCCGACGAGACGGTGAGAGCTATCGTTCGCGAATCTATAGTTGAAGGCAGAGACGGTGACGGAGACGGCGGAGGAAACGGTGGTGCTCACAAACCGGAGGACATTCTTGCTTTCTCAAGAACCGTACGGAAGATCGATTCGTCGCTTGAGTAGTTTACGTATCATGTTTTTTTGCTTCGAAAATGTTTCTTTTTTTATTTCATATATATCAATCGAGTGGCGAAACAAATAAATCGTAAATTATCTTCAACCATTTGAGTTTACCAGACACAAAAACATTGTCTGAAAATTCCGGGAAGAAAAAAAAAAGAAGAGTCTAAAATTTTCAAAAAAAAAAATTCCGGAAGAAAAGAAAAGAAAAACTATTTTTTCTCTTTCTAATGAAAAGCCCATTGGGCTTTATATTTTGACGTTTAGGCCCAACCACTTCTTCAAGAACACTCCAGAACTTCTTCTCTTATTAATATCTTTAGCTTCTCTGTTACTCTCCTCCGGAAAAGAAGAATAAGAAGAAAGATGTCGATAATTCCGATCAACAATCGCCGGAATTTATCTTCCGGCGGTGAAATCTGGGAACCGTTTGAATTCATGAACACTTTACTTGACTTCTCATCACCATCTCTTTTCCTTTCTCACAATTTTCCTTCACTTTCCCAAGAAATTTTCCCATCCTCTTACTCGTCAAGAGTTGAGACGCAGCTTAATTGGACGGAGACACCGACGGCTCACGTTTTCAAGGCGTATATTCCGGGAACGACTCAGGAAGAATCGATCGTGTTCGTAGACGATGAAGGATTTCTCCAGATCTGTACGGGAGACAACAAATTCATGAGCAGATTCAAGCTTCCCGAGAACGCTTTGACTGATCAGGTCACGGCGTGGATGGAGGATGGATTTCTCGTCGTGTTCGTCGCGAAAGATTCTTCTTCTTCTTCTTCGCCGCCGGAGAATCGTAACGTGAGAGTCGTAGAAATTACCGGCGACGATGAGTGATTTAAAGTGTTTTCCTTTGACTTAAAAGTCTGTGTATTAAATGAACAAATGAATTGTGCAACCGTCTCGTATGTTATTATTATTGTTATAAAAATAAAATTATATTTCGTGTAATTAAAATCCTTTCTTCTTCCACAAAGTTCATTCAGAAGAGTTGAAAAGGATGTTATTACAGAATGATCTAGCTATGGCTAATATGGTTAATAAAATGGCCAAAGAGTGCCATCTCTGCCATTTCTAGAGGGTGCGATTTGGTTCAGTGGAGCATATATAATTACCTAAGATATCTATGATACCTGATGGGTCTATGCAACGGAACGAGCAAATGTAACAATGTGGTCGAGATGTAAAAACATTGGGAACAACTTTGACCTCGTAACGTGATGATACGGCCATATTCCCTGGTCTCCAAAATGTGAAATCCCCAATCACGCAATTGATATGAAGAGTGGAGCTGCAATCTTCACATGTATAAAATCTAGTATTTGGGTCGACTTTTTTCTCGCATGCCTCGCACCAGTATTGCCCACTCGCCTTTTCTCCAAAGCAGACAGAGAGAAAATGTGTGTCGTATTTGTGTTTTACCTTGTTAGGCAAAGTGGCGCAGTGAAATCCCAAAGCGAAGTCACATCCACGATCAACGCAATTCAACACGGATGGTGCAATCTCGTTACAAACACCACAAACCTTAGCTTCTGAGGAAGTAAGGAACAAGGAATGTTGCGGATGACTTTCATGGCTAAACGGCTCCCGAATTTTACAACATCGTACATCTATCTTGACATCGCAAGATTCGCCACATACGTACTTGAAGCCACAGCAGAGCCGTTTACACACAGTACAACGGAATAAGTTATTACCATGCTCATCATTTGGAGTAGTATTTGGTCGTAGAGTAAGTGTATGCTTGTGTAGCTCATGCCTTAACTTCCGGGGGAGTTTAGCGCAGGTCTCGTGAAGAACAAAAGCACAAGTCGAACATTTGTAATATGCATACATGTAGACCGGTAGAGCGCAAGCACTGCATTGGATAGTTTCAAGGCAAACAATACCACCTTCGTTCAGTTTGAGAGTATGTTCATGACTGAAATGCTTAATTTCATTCTTATGTACCACTTCGAATGGCTCTTCCATAACTTCTTCTTCTTCGGGTTTCCCCTCAAGTTCTATTCCATCCCACACATCATCTCTTGTTGCACATCTCAAATGGATGACATAAGCAGGGCAACTGGAGCAGCGGTATCCTCCATACCTCCAATCTACCTCAAGACGACAAACTCCACAAGTAAATTCCCCAGGGCCAATAAAGTAACTTCGAGAAATCCGGTGCTTGTGGCGTGTGAGGTGGATCACATGCGGTAAGAAAACGCAGTCTCTATGGATCATGAAATTGCATTGATGACACACGTAAGGAGCTCCACGGACGTCTTCACCACAAGCACAAGGAAAGGAGACACTTTTGGCCAAGAGGTGAAGCCTATGCTCATGGGCTCTCGGGTAGTCAATGCTTGGAATCTCGTGCTTCCTCGCACAAGCCGTGTCTAAACTAAAGTTACAAGTGGAACAATGATAAACTAAAAGCCGAAGGGTTTCTCCACACAAGGAACAACTTCCATCACTATAATCAGGTGGTCCGCACCAACAGAACTTGAGAGGGTGTGAATGAGAAGGGTGGTTGATCTCTGAGGGCGACTCGGCGCATTCCTTGTGGACATAGAAATAGCACTCAGGGCAATAGTACCCTTGTGCGTCATTCTTAGTTTCAGAGCAACCAGAGCAAATAAATGGAAACACTGAAGGTTGTAAGACATGATGGTGAATAGGCAGTTTCTGTAGTTTAGAAACTTCATGACTTGGCTTAAAGATCCGCCATATGTTAGCCATATCAAATGTGGAAAACCGCTAGTATTTCACAAGGAGAATGTGAAGAAATTGGCCAGAAACTGCTAGTGTTTGATACCAATCACACTAGGGACGATTACGACCATGGCGCACGTTTGATGTCAATAAATGAGGCTATCCGACAAAAGTTATTTAATTTCACCAGCTACTAGCTAAAGTGTAATTAATCTTTCATTTCAAACTATCAATAATTGAGGCTATCCGACAAAAGTTATATAATTTCACCGACACGTGTACCTAACATTGTAAAAGGCATATACTAGATGTTAGCTAACGAGTGGTGGATCCTCCTAAAGTGTAATTAATCTTTCACTACAGGATATCTCAGGCTACGTCATATTTTTTTAAATTTTTCAGGTTTTTATTTGTAGTTGAATATATTTAAAGAGTGCATATCATAAGAATGAACTCTCTCAAACGCTTTCACTATTTTTTTGTGTTTGTTATGCCTCATCAGTTAGTTTGAGTCTTGAGGGCTTAAGTTTTCTCTGATTTCATCATGTTCGTTCCAATGAACAAAATAATACAATGCCACAACTCCACTACCTATATTTACATACAATTGAAGATATTTGGTCATTAAAGAAATTAGTTAGTTTTACTTTCTATAATTTTGAGTTTGTTATATGAATCATTTTTTTAAATATGTACGCAGTGTATATATTCAAATGCAGAATGTATAATATTTGAAAATTAATAAAAATTTATGAAAAATAAGAAATATATACAAAATCAAAAATATCGAGATTCTAACACTCTAATCATTCAGAGAAGAGGGATTTGCTTACGAAAGAGGGTTGTATTTGTGTCAGCAATGGTAGAGAAGTCACTGAAAAGGCGGGGCCTGAAGTTTTTGCAATAGATTTCGGAAAATCTAAACTAGAAACTAATAAGAATCCATGTATGTAACACGTAAAACCATTTTTTAAATTGTTACTATTTCTTTGTAATTGAATAATTGAAAATTCTAGATTGCGTATCTCTCTATTACAATCCAGAGATTTATGTTGGGGATTGGATGCATGATACTTTGGTTTCCATGATTATTTGACATTTTCTTCCTTTTGAGTAGAGCATCACTGTGATACTCTGTTCTTTGGGTCACATAATTGAATAGTCCAAGCTTTTTTTTTGACGTAAGAGAGAGACTTCTTTTGTTTGATATGATCTTTGTTTAACTTTTGAAGGCAAACACCTGAAATAAGTTTAATTATTCGCCATTATGTAAATCAAATTCTCACTTCTAACTTAGTCTTTTAATGGTGTGAAGAATCTTGATGGAAAGATAGGTAATTAAGGGAGAATCTTCTCTCCATTTATAGTTTAGCGGTGTTTTCATACGTCATGTAACTTTTATGGATACCTTCGTATCTTATAGAAACAGAATGGTAGTGTTCAAATAGAATCAAAGTAAGAGCATTATGTACTTGTTTGGATCAAGCATGTTGATTAGATACTGCCAAAAATAATCAAATTATCAACTCAATAATCGCAACCGCAGCTCTGATGTCACCGTGATCTCGTTATGGTTTGCTTCTCGTACCTTCTGGAAATTCACTCTTTTGAACATTTTGAGATTTCATTTTTTCAATAACTAGTGCTTAAGAGCTAATTTTCTCTTCATAAAATCATTTCAATGTAATCCTGAGAAGTCAATGAGTTTCTTTGTGGTTTATTGTGGGAAATTAAATAGTATAAAATTTCTATTAACTCACCAGAAATTGAACCGATGGAATCCCACATGCGTTCATTAGTTATCGTAGTATAATTTGTCACCTACTCCTCATTTACGTTAAAATCTTTGAATAATAAAATCAAGAAATTGGAGTAGTGAAGGAGCTAAATCATTGTAATAAGAAGCTTACTCCATTTATGATGTTCTTCTTTCTGGCTTCTCAGTGTCCCAGCTAAATCCTTTGAGTTTCCTCTACTCTACCCAAAAATCATTTTCTTTGTTTTTCTGTAAATGAACTCTCTCGTCAAACTCTTTCACAAGTTTTTGTTGTGCTGCATCATTAATTAGCTTTAGAAGCTTAAGCTTTCTCTAATTTTCATGTTCTTCAAATGAAGCAAAGAATACAAATAGAGTGCGAATAAAGCTCTGTGCTAAATCCCTAAAAATAGTTCTCAATCAATTGGGAAAAAACTTGATTAAGTAAAACATAAGGTATGATGAGAGTCATGAGACACTCCAAGTGACAGAAGCTTCATGCCTGTTTTACCATGTTCTTCATAAACAGGTTCATTATGCTTAATTCTTCCACGTTGGATATTGGCCTTATGTTTAATTAGAAAGATCTTAGTTTTAGTACTTAAATCAGTCAGAAACTTAGAATATAGTAAAAGAAAGCCTTCATTGATTAGGCTTAGGAAATTATTACAAAGACCATTTTAAACATAAAAGCTTAGTATTGTTCCATAACTTCCACTCTAAAACTTTAACAGAATCTTCGGGTTCTTCTGTGTAACCTCAACATTGGCATCTAAAAGTGAACTTATAGAGCTCCCCAGTCTCGTAGAAGCCTCTGGTCTAAGTGTCAAATTCCTGAAAAATAGAATGCCTTTAAAAACTTATAATCCTTCATAGATACATATAATCCTTCATTGATTAAGCTTAGGAAATTATTACAAAGACAATCTTGAACACAAAGCTTAGTACTACAAACTTATTACTCCATAACTTCCAATCTAAAACATTTACTAGATCTTCGGTTTCTTCAGTGTAAGCGCAACACTGGTCAAGTAAAAGTGAATTTATAGAGCTCCAGTCTCATGCAAAAGCCTTTGGTCGAAATGCCAAACTCCTGCAAAGACAGAATAATATAAAGCTGAGAAAAACTTTAAGTCTTAGAACTCAAATCTCAATATAGTGTTCTGTTTCGTACCGTGGCCTTTCCCAACCATCCTTAGCTGAGTGATAAAGTCTGAGATCTTCTTGATTGCTTCAATCTAGGAAAAAATTCAGAATTATTCGAATCATGATTTAGTACACTTAAACAAAATAGAACATGCTTGTGACCAAAGAAAAAATGAAAATACAAAACAGAGCAAGCAAGCAACTGTCGAGGACTGCCATCTTGAAGCGTAGGAGAAGTTGAATGTTTTTGATTTTCTGATATATGAAGAAGGTTAACAATATTCAGTCCACCACAGTGGTTATGGAGTATTTTATCTCTCTCTTTATCTCCATAACATCAAAAGTCAATAACTAATCAAGTTTAAGCAAACGTAACAACACAAATCAGCAGTCTTTATGTATGCAAATGTATCGGAACAAAGAAAAAAGAGTTCAACTAACTGATCACCTTCTCTATTTTTACGGGTTTGAGGATTTTGATAACGCAGCGGTCGTTTGTATTGACCTTTTTTTTGCCTATCGGAAATATTTTGTTCTGATACTTTTGTATACGTAAAGACTGCTTCTTCCCTTGCATACATCTTTTTGTTCTGATACATCTTCAAGTCTCTCTCGAAACGGAAGAGGGGATTTGCGAAGATAATTCCTTGAATTGTATTGCCCTGTAATGTTTGAGATTAAAAGGAGGCTTCAGTTTGCAAAGTGTATATACGAAGGTTGTGATAGACATACCTCTGAATCAATTATGAGTAGGTGAAAATCCATGAGGATGTTGCCTAATTTAAAGC
Organism: Arabis hirsuta; assembly: GCA_964056655.1. NCBI lineage: Eukaryota > Viridiplantae > Streptophyta > Magnoliopsida > Brassicales > Brassicaceae > Arabis > Arabis hirsuta. The sequence goes on from OZ053301.1 coordinate 1,790,563, forward strand.
ACCTTGTTTCCCAGAAGTGGATTAGACGACATAGGATTTCTTCATTACAGAAATCACATCATTTGTGGCGATGATGTTGAAAATTTTCAGAGAGACTGCAACGGAAAGAGATTTGGAGGCCATTTTGAGAATTTGTTGCTTCTGTGTGTAGGTTTGGAAAATGTTGGGTTATACGCTTGGTTTATATAAGGTGGAAAGTATAAGGGTTTGGAGGAGTAGGTAGTGGCCATTGAGGATATGGAATTGCAATGAATGAGAGGAGAATAAAGATGAGGAAGTGGTGGAGTCGTAACGGTGTTCGGATTTAAGAAGGTTTGGAAGAAGAAACATGAGAGACAACGTTTCAGTTTTTAGGGTTAATAAGAGATAAGTAATATTCGTGAGGAAGAAGATATACGCTATTAGGTTTTGGGCTTTGTGTTGGTTTTAATTGTAGGTATTTGGGCTTTATTGAACGGGCCTGCAGATTTTGCAGAAAGTGTAGTGTAAATGATTTGCTGCATATGGACATTTTTTAATCGCTGAAAACCTAGCTGACGTGGCTGGCCTCAGAGGTCTCAAACTGTTCCTTTTAGTTAGTAGGATTTTTCAAGCTATAACATAGAGTAGCATACCATAAGGGCCATGCCCATAATATTCAAAGTCTTGAAATAATACTTCAAAAAAGAGTTTTATGGTATATTCGAAAACGATATTCATTTTTTGTTTAATTTTAATGTTAATAATTAATCTTACCATTTATGAATATTTTTTTATGGCAAGTTTATAAATATTCTAATGAATTTGACAATTGGGATTAGAGTAAATCAGAATAAATTATTTGAAATTAATTATGTTTGCTAATTGATGCAGCGTATAAACAAGATTCTAGGACAAATCTTTTCTTGGCAGCGAGACCTGATGCAGCTAGATATTTGGAATATTTTCAAATATTATTATTATCTATATAATTATTTATATTTATATTTTAATGAATATCATTATAATATTTTGGAATATTTCCAAATATCATTATTATCTATTTAATTATTTATATTTATATTGTAATGAATATCTTTTATAATATTTTGGCAAAATGATCCAAAAATATTTTTCTTTTAATATATATATATATATATATATAGAGGATATAATATTTGTTCATTCGCAATTTTTTTTGTAAGTATCAAATTATGAGAACAATAGAAGAACAAAAGAAAATGATAGAGAAGAATATTGAGAAGTGGAAACAATAATACCTTAGTTTGTTTTTTGAAACTTTCTTTTTGTGCCATCGATGAATCTGAAAAAAGAAAGTGGAAGGATCAGTCAAGAGGATTTTTAATAATTGTTTGTTGTTTAACTTTATTTGAAAACAATGTGCTCCTGGATTCGACTTAGTTCGATCTTCTTCTTCCAGCCAGATCTGGAGAAATTTTACCACAATCTTTTCTTCTCTTGGTTAATTTCATCCTATCACACTCAATATGAAAGTATGGAACCACAAAAGGCAATTTGGGAAGCGCTCCAAGGGCTTCGTCTTGGGTCTGAACGATGGGATCTTCATAAAGATGTCCAGTCCAAGTTCGAGCAGGAGCATCAGCTTTGTCTTGTAGCTAAGTTGTTGAATTTACAGCATCATAACCCGGTTGGCTTAAAGAAGGTGTTGCAGGGAGCTTGGGAATCTAAGGGATGTGTTGATGCGAAGCTTAATGATGATGGCTCGGTAAATTTCTATTTTGCAAAAGAATATCAATTGATGTCGATTCTTGAAGGAGCTCCATATGAATACCGAGGTTGGATGGTAGCTATAGATCGGTGGAGACACATAAGTTCTCCGAGTTTTCTTCAGCGTATTCCATTTTGGATTAAGATCGAGCAACTACTTGAAGACTATCGCAGAGAACATATTATCCGGAGCATTGGGGCTAAGATGGGGCATGTAGACGAAGTCCGCATTATTGAGCCAAATCATCGTCTCAGTAAGCAAGCTGAGATTTGGGTAAGAGTAACTATGCCTATTGATAGTGAAATTTCTCTACTTCGGAAGGTTCAGCTCATGGCATTAGGAGAACTGGTTGAGTTGGAGTTTAAGCATAAGAAGCTTCAAAATTTCTACACTACTTGTGGTAGTATGAGGCATAGTTATGATGTCTGCCCTAAGGCTTCAATTCTTTCAGTTACTGCTGGTGCTTTAATGGAGATTTGTAATGCTCTATTCATAACGTCCCAAGAAAGGCAAGTTGCTATTGACGGTCTTAATGCATGACAAGATCTTGGAGATAGTTGCGGTACTTTGCAGTCTATACCGCCAATGTTAGCACCAATCTCTGACTATTTATTGGAGCATGGTCTTGGGCAGTCAACATCTTCTGAAGGTGTAGTAGTTGTTAAAGGGGATACAACAATTGATGGTTCTGATCAAAGGAAGAAGAGAAAGTTAGATGACAGTGATGCACTGCCAACATATTCAAAGCGACAATCTGTCAAGTCAATGATGCACATTCAAGTTCTTGAGGTTACTTCTGGCCAGATTGAAAGTGGCGACCCCAATTCTAATGAAGGTTTGGTGGTTTTCCTTAAACCACCCACTCAACCATGAGGCTCATGCATCTGAATTGTCAAGGTTTGGGGAACGACTTGACAATTCAGTATCTTAAGGATGTTAGGAAGACTTCTCTACCTGACATCATGTTCCTCATCGAAACTAAAAACGGTTATAATGTTATTGATAAGTTATGTAAGGATCTTAACTATGTCCATTCTTTTGTTTTGCCAGCTGATGGGCTTTCGGGTGGTTTGGCTATTTTTTGGAATGCACATATCCAGCTAAGCCTTGTTTCTACGCTTTCCTTGTATCAGAATGATATGTATATTAATGATGGTGATAAGTCTTTTTGTTTGTCTTATATTTATGGTAATCCTATAGCATATAATCGTAACAGGCAATCGAAGGATATGATTGATCAAGTAGATATGGGTCGTTACCGTGGAATGCCTCGGTTAGTGTTAGGGGATTTTAATGATATCAAATTTCAATATGAGAAAGAGGGTGGTGTACACAGGTCAGAAAGCACATTCTTCCCTTTTCAAAATTTACTGTCTCAATGTGGTTTACATGATGCTAAAGCTATATGAGGCTCATTTACTTGGGTTGGTAAACGGTATTCACATACTGTCAGAACAAGGATAGATAGAGTTGTAGCTACTAGTGATTGGTTGGATCTCTATCCAACTGCTTTGGTACAAATTCTTCCATGGGCTTGTTCGGATCATAGAGCTTTATTATTACATACTGAAACTGAGTCATGGAAATAGAAGAAATTGTTTAAATATGATCGTCGATGGCGGTTGAGGTTGAGCCTGAATTTAATCAACAAATTCAACATCTTTGGGATACAAAGTGCAAAAGTATTCCTAGTTATCACTTTAGTAAGGCATTGGATACATATAGAAAGGGCATTGCACTGTGGTGCTCTCAAAATGTTACCAATACTCAAAAACGAATTAAGGAGCTTAAACAAGCATTACAAGAGGCTTATGAGCGCTCAGTAATTGATTATCATATAATTGGGGAGCTTAAATCTGCTTTGTTGTATGCATACAGGTTAGAGGAGGAGTTTTGGAGAGCTAAAAGTAGAGTTCTTTGGTTGAAAGTGGGTGATAAGAATACAAAAATTTTCATGCAAAAACCAGACAAAGGCGAGCTCATAATTGTATTATATCACTATCAAATGCTTCTGGTCAGTCTATTTTTACACAGGAGGAAATCAATAAGCTTGTTGTTGATTATTTCAAGGATATATTCACTACTCATAGAACTCTGGTTTCTGCAGATTTTCTTCAACAAATTCAACCCATAGTAACAGGTGAAATGAATCAATCTTTAATACGTCCTGTTAAATCATAAATGAAACTGAGGTTTTTCAAGCTCTTCATATGATGGATGCAGATAAAGTTCCTGGCCCTGATGGTCTTACTGTTGGATTTTACAAAGATAATTGGAATACCATAAAGGAATCGGTGGTCAGTTTTATTCAACATTTCTTAGTAACTATGGAATTAGAACCGCGGATAAATCATACACATATCTGCTTAATTTCTAAGGTTGAGAATCCTTTTGAAGTTAAGGAATATAGACCAATAAGTTTAGCCAATGTTGCCTATAAGTTATTGTCAAAAGTGTTAGCGGAAAGGCTCAAGCCCATTCTACACTCTTTAATTTCTGAGAATCAATATGCATTTATCCCAGGTAGATCTATTACTGATAATGTGCTTATTGCTCAGGAGATGTTGCATTCATTACATACTAGAAAACTTAAGGCTCTTTATATGGCTTTAAAGTTGGATATTAGTAAGGCTTTTGATAAAGTTGAATGGTCTTTTATTGATGAGATGATACATATGATGGGTTTCTCTGATATTTGGTGTAAGTGGATTATGAAATGTATTACATTTGTTACCTATGCAGTCTTGGTTAACGGCTCCCCAACTCAGACCATCATTCCTACAAGGGGTATAAGGCAAGGTGACCCTCTTTCACCCTATATTTATATTATGTGTACGGAGGCTCTATCTTTCTTTTTGAGTTAAGCTAATGAAAGAGGCCATCTTTCGGGTTACCAAGTTTGTAAGAATGGTCCTACTATTACTCATCTCCTTTTTGCAGATGATTCATTACTGTTTTGTCAAGCTAATGAGGAGGAATGTAATCACCTTTGGACCTGCTACAGAAGTATAAGGAAGCTTAAGGTCAGGAAGTCAATTTTAGTAAGTCGGCTGTTATTTTTTCAAAAGGAATTTGCCCTACTCTTAAGCAATATATATTGCAGACTACTAGGATTTGTAAAGTTGGGGGTTTTTGTAAATATTTAGGGCTGCCCGAATTTGTTGATAGAAATAAAATGGATACATTTTCATATCTTGTTCAACGAATGGTTCAGAAGGTAGAGAACTGGTATTCAAAACTGTTATATCCTGCTGGTAAAGAAATCCTGATAAAGGCAGTTCTTACCGCTTTGCCCACTTACTGTATGTCGTGTTTTTTGCTTCCAAAAAATTAATAGAGCGATTAACTGCCGTTATCAGAAGGTTTTTTTGGTCTGCTCACCAGGATAAAATCAAAACAAGCTGGATCTCTTGGAATACGATTACGCAACCAAAGCATCTTGGAGGTCTAGGTATCTATGATGTTCGTGATTTTAATGTTGCACTCCTGACAAAACAGAGTTTGAGATTAATTCAGCACCCGAATTCCTTATTAGCCAAGGTTTACAAGGCAAAGTACTATCGAAAACCAACTTTGCTGGAGGCCAAACAAAAAAGGTCCTCAAGTTATGCTTGGAAAAGCATACTTCAAGGCAATAGGTTGTTAAAGAAATGAATTAAATGGAACATTGGCAATGGGAAGATTTTGCATATCTGGAGAGACAACTGGATTCCTACAACACCAGCCACAATGCCTAATCCATTGTCTGCCACTGTTGATTCAGAACTTAAGGTGAATCATCTTTTTCTTAATGGGACAACTACTTGGGATATTGATAAATTGACATCCTTCATCCTATGGACATCCCTTTAATTCAGACTCTAAGACCTTCTTTAACTGGTGTCCAAGATAGAGCCTCATGGATTCATACGTTTAATGGCTCCTATACGGTGAAGTCAGGTTATAATTTACTAAGAGCAGAACAAGGTCAGTCTTCTAGCACGCCAACCTCTTTATTCAAGTCACTATGGCAGTTTCAATTGCCTCCTAAAATTAAACATTTTTGGTGGCGGGTTTTGCATAATGCTATTTCTGTAGCTTCTAAGCTTAAGTAGCGAAGAATCCTTAATGATAGTATTTGTTCTATCTGTGGGGAGAAGGATGAAACTATTAATCATCTTCTTTTCCAATGTAGAGTTAGCAGAGAGATATGGGACCATGCGCCAATTGGAAGGACTATTGCAGAAGATATGCATGCTAATGGTGTAACAGATAAATATGCTGCTTTTTTGAAAGCCAATCAAGACTCCCGTGATCAAGTTTCTTTGTCTCACTACTTGGGATGGCGTATTTGGAAACAAATAAATGAGGTAATCTTCAATCATAGGAGAGTACCTATTCCTCTGATAATTACTAAAGTAGTGCAGGATCATAAATTGTGGTTAGAAGCTATGGAATTAGAACAGAACATTGATTCTCGTATAAGAGGACCAACTCAAGCTAGGGGAGAGTCTGAAGTAATACCAAAACTTTGAATCAAGTTTTTCAGAGATATCAACAAAGTTGTTGTCTTGTGGATGCATCTTGGATCTCACAATCTTCAAATATTGGTATTGGCTGGAGTTTATATAATAGTAATCATCAACAGGTGCTTAATGGATCAGGATCCTTACCTCCTGCACAGTCATAAGAAATTGCGGAAGTGGAAGCTTTGAGAATGGCTGTTGTGGAATTGCATAAGTTAGGCTTAAGAAATGTTACTTTTTGTGGGGATCTGCATAAGATTTATAGTTTACTTCAACACATAGATTTGGATATGCAATCCGACAATGTTAAGTATCTTCCTTTTAATGTCCAACTTCAGGATATTATTAGGATAACCAAGCTTTGTAATTTCACCTTTCTTTGGATTTCTAGACAAGCAAATGATCAGCTTGATCATTTAACTAAGCAATCGCGAATTAATTCTCAAAGTTACACTGTAAAACGGCCAATGTAACATTTGGTGATGAAATGAAACATTTGACGACAAAAAAAAAAAAAATCAATGTGCTCCTATAAAACGCACATGTTTAAGACTCTCTCTCACTAGTTAGTTTGATATGTATAGGAATTTTGATGATTTTGGTTCAATTGGTTTCATGGTCATCTTGGGCTCCTTGTATTGGGCTTCTAATAGGATAGGTAATATAAAATTCACTGGGCTTTGACCGATAAACATTATGGTCTGGCTGGCATGATAGAGAAGCCTCTTCTTCAATTGGAGGTAGTATTTAATGTCTTAGACGGATCTTAAACTAAAGATTCTTTCTTTATTAAATTTGTGATCGAGTCCGACCCGGATCCGAATCTGTATATTTGACCCAACGCCAGCTCAAGGCCGACTTCGATTCTTTCTATTTCGTATCTCCGTCAACATATTTTCTGTTGTTTACCGGAAACATCTAAAGACGTTCGACAAAATTCGAACACGACACTAAAGAGATATATATATATCTTCCGACGATTTTTAATTTGTATGATTTTGTTGTCGGTGAAGCAATCCGAAGCGGAACTGGAATTGGATTTCGTCAGGTTTCCTTTGATCAATCAAGGAGCAATTATGGAATTGGGGTTTTCTCGTTAGTGAAGGATGATCCAGAGAAGACTGGATTGATCCGACAATCATGTGGTTCTCCTTCTTAAGACCTAGAGATCGATTCTCCTTAGGCGAGCTCAGGTTTGAATTTTTTTTTTTTTTGTTTGATCGGGTTGATTTTGATGTTTGTTTTTTTGTTTTTCATGGGTTTTTGTTCATCATACACAGTGCCGTTTGCTATTGATCTCTGTTTCGTTTAGTTTCAATTGTGACTGAGATTATCTTTGGTGTGTGCAAGTCTTTTGCGATATTGTGATTTCTTGTCTAAAAATTGTGTCTTTTAAGGGTGGTTGAGAGGTTTTGATTCGTAATCTCTTCTCGTTGGAATTAGAATTGGTAGTTTGTAGTTAGTTCCTAGGGTTTCAGGGAAGTTGAATGTTTGGTTTGAATGGTGCCATTGAAGAACACTTAACTAAGTTCATATTCCTCAGTTTTAATCAGGGGTCAGTTTTATAGAAACTTGCAGCCAATCGGGTGGAATCAATGTGAAAATCTTGACCATAGGGTTCAGTTTTATGACATTATTTGTTTGTTGATTCTGCTAAGTGATGAAACGTAAGTGTTGAAACTTTGGGTTCTTTAGGTATCTGACTGAACAGCTGAGGAAAATTCAGATAGTGAACGACACCAATAAGGTAAGTGCCATAAGTCTTTTTGCATTTTAGCAACTTTCTTGGCATTATTGTTTTGTTTTTGTAAGACTTTGATCTTTTTTACCCGGTGCCATTTTGAAGGATCTTGTTGTCGAGGCACTGAGATCAATCGCGGAGATATTAACTTATGGCGATCAGCATGACCCCTTATTTTTTGAGTGAGTCTTTGTGCCAATGATATAATCAGTCAACTCCCTTAGTTTCCATTTGGCATATGTTCATATTTGCGGTTTGTTGCAGATTTTTTATGGAGAAACAAATCATGGGAGAGTTTGTACGTATTTTGAGGGTTAGCAAGACGGTTACTGTTTCTGTTCAGTTGTTGCAAACCATGAGTATTATGATCCAAAATCTTAAAAGTGAACAAGCCATCTGTGAGTTCATGAGATGCAGTATATTTTTCTATGAGAATTCCTCATGATTATAGTCTATTTATGATTTTCTTTTGAAACTCCTTGCAGACTACTTGTTCAGTAACGAATATATAAATTATTTGATAACATATACATTTGACTTCCAACACGAAGAGCTTCTATCTTACTACATATCCTTCTTAAGGTACATTTTCTGTTGTTATCGGCTTTAGGAAGTACTCATTGACTGTGTCTGAAAACTCTTATGTTTGCTCTATGTAGAGCTGTTAGTGGGAAACTAAACAAGCATACAATATCGTTGCTTTTGAAGACTGAGAACGTGAGTATTCTTTAAGTTGCATGTTCCTTTTACTTTTGTAAGTCCTTTATGGATTTTTTTCTGCCATATTTTAATTTTGCATTTCTGCGTCTAGGATGTAGTAGTTTCTTTTCCCCTTTATGTCGAAGGCATACAATTTGCATTTCATGAAGAGAACATGATACGCACTGCAGTTCGTGCCCTGACTCTTAATGTATATCATGGTAAGTAATTTATAAAAGTTCTTTTGGTGTGTCATTTGTAGGATGAAAAAAATCAGAGGATTTAGGAACGTTTCTGATGCCTTCAGTTTTTTTTTTGCAGTTGGCGATGAATCTGTGAATGATTTTGTAGTTAGTCCACCGCACACAGAGTACTTTTCAAAATTAGTTTCATTTTTTCAAAAGCAATGCATGGATCTAAGCGCAATGGTGTTGAACACTCTCAAGTAAGATTTCAGTGCATTTTCATTTCCCAGCGTACTATTTGTAAAAGTGATCATTACTTATCACAAACCCCTTTTCATCTATTTAATTGTTTTGTTTGTGTGTGATCTGGGTAAAGTTATGTTTTTCTAAAAGATTTTTGTTTTATCCTTGCTTAAGGAGCCCATCCCTAGACTCGGGTGGAAAACTGTTTGCTGCCGTTGATGGGATCGAGGACACCTTGTACTATTTTAGTGATGTTATCTCTGCTGGCATACCAGATATCGGGAGGCTGATAACAGATCACATTCTGCAGCATCTAACTCTCCCACTTCTTCTCCCGTCTTTATGCTCCGAGGCTGTAAATGTACAAAATAACACCTTTTCCTCTTAATTTCGTTTTCAGGGTTGATTTATTATTTCCTTTGTGCTATTTATAGCCTTGCTAGTTTTTACTATTTGCAAGAGTACCATTTCTAATTTCCAGTAAGTGGTTATTTCAGGGTATATCAGTCGATCCTGTCACTTCTCTCTATCTGCTTTGTTGCATCCTGCGGATAGTGAAAATCAAAGATTTGGCAAATATGACTGCTGCTACCCTTTTCTGCCCTGTAAAAGCTTTCATTTCAAATTCACTAGTGAAACCTAAAAGTAGCTTGGCTCCTAAACACCTAACGTGTGGAAATGGGCATCCAGACAATGGTGTTACTGAGGAGGCAGATCGGCAGTGCCCAAGCACTGTAGTCTCTGGTGAGGATGGAAATTCCCACGCTTGCAGTGAAGATACTACTAGAACTATCTTCAACAATTCACATATTACTTTTAGGTAACATGTTTTCCATTAAAAGCTGGAGTGAAGTTGAGATAGTTGCTTTTTACAATGCTGTCTGAGCATTTCCTTTTTTCTATTAAGCTGATGTCTTTTTTTTTTTTTCTGTAATTAGGGAGGCATTACTTCAGTATATTTCTGAGGGAGATGATGTGCAAGCTCAGGGTTCCTTGTTTGTGCTTGCCACTTTGTTGCAGACGAAAGGTATTGGCAGTGGTGTTGTGCAGGTTCTGTTCGCTTTTCTTTTTTCTGGTTTTGGTGTCTTACGTTCTCTTTTTGGTAGAACTTGAAGAGTCAATGCTAGATGCTTTTGGCATTCTTCCTCAGCGTAAGCAGCACAAAAAACTTCTGCTGGTGAGTTTCTGTCATTATCATGATCTTGTGCGTTTTATCTTTTCTAGCACATTGCCAGGGCAAATCACATCTGCAGGGATCCTGTTAATAATACCTTTTACTGGATGATCTACCGTAGAATTGACATAAAAAATAGGCTTTACTTCTTTGACAGCCTTTTTTTTTCTTTTTCAAAATTTAATTGGTACTTATCGCTGACAGCAATCATTGGTTGGGGAGGACTCTGGTGAAGAACAACTGTTTTCACCGCAGAATGGTTCTATGAGAGATGGCTTAAGTAGCGAACTTGATTGGTATCTAAAGAGTTTGGAGGTACTTCATTGGATCTCTTAAACTTTTTCAACATATTCTCCCCCTCCATCGTTTTGGTGTTGTGTTATACTGTAATTGACTTATTCGCTCATGTACCTTTAACAGGAGCAGTTCGGAGTATGCTGTTCATTGCCTGGGCCTGCAATGTGCCCCCGTGTACATAGACATCAGGTAAATTATGAATGTTTATGAACCTATGTTATTAGCCTAGCTTCTTCCGAAATTCCACCTGCTAAAGCTAGTATCTTCTTCATCACAGTGAAAAAATTCGTCTTGATTTAGTAATAACAAATGTGGTGTAGGTGGTGGATGCATTGGTCAGTCTTCTCTGCCGAGAAAACATGTCTGCAGAAACATTATGGGATGGAGGTTGGCTCTTACGCCAATTGCTTCCTTATAGCGAGGCAGAATTTAACCGTAAACATCTGAAGATGCTGAATGTATGTTGCGCTGAAGAACTTTCTTTTTGTTTGGTTTGACACTGTTTCTCTCTCCCCTCTCCTCACTATTGACCAGTTTCCTACTGATCGTAGGTTTCGTATGAGAAGTGCACAAGTGCACTTATCTGGGAGATTAAAGGTATCTGGCCTGATCTACTCATAACAGTACTGCTTGATGAGTGGAAGAAGTGCAAAAGAGGCAAGTAAAGAAGAATAATGTTGGATATGTTGGATTTTGATTGTAAGAATATATCAACGAATCTAATACCAAATCTCTTCTGACAGTGATCGAAGCTCCATGCCCTCAGAAAGAGCCTAAATCTGTTCTTCTCCAGCTGGATAGATCCTCTTCTAATGGTAGAATTTTTGTTTCACATTTTGCGCGGCTAGCACATAATAAATGTGAATGATATAGACATTCCCTTGTTTATGCTGTTTATGCAAACCATTAACAACTGATTCTTGTACAGATAACGCTGTTAGCGAATCATCATTCACAGCAGGTGAAAGATTGTGCGAGGTGGTGAAGGTTCGTCTGTTTCTGTCCCCTTTTATATATCTAGGGAAGATTCTTATCAGCGCTTATTATTGATGTATGTGCTACAGACATCTGATAATCGAGCCTTTACTCAGGTTTTTGTGCTTCTTCATCAACTCCAAATCTTCTCGCTCGGTAGACCCTTGCCAGAGCAGCCACCAATTCATTCTCCTGCCGACAGATCTGGAACGTCTCGTGCCACAATTGCTGGTCTGAATGTTTCAGTCCCCAAACCTGGCACCGAATTGAAACTAGGTTAGCACATGATGCTCTTATGTTTGCCGTAGTACAACATCTACCAAATGTGCACCATATCCATGATCAACTCTCATGTCTTTATTATAATATCAGCATGATTGATTTGTCTATCCGTAGTTAATCTTATCTTTGAAATTTCCCGGTGCAGTTGATGCTGTCTCCTGCAGGATTGCCTTTGAAAGAGGCAAGGAGCGTACTTTCTCGTTTCTAGCATTATCATCTGGTGTGTCTGGGTGGATTGTCCTTGCTGAAGAATCACCTTCAAAGCCAGATCACGGAATCGTCCGCGTCACGGCACCTTTAGCTGGCTGCAACGTACGTACTCACCTTGATTGTCCTCTTCTTAACGAAAATGCTTGTAAAGATCACACACAAGGACAGATAATCATGATATTGGCGTAGAGATATGATCTATCTTATGTTTGTTTTTCAGCCCCGAATAGATGAAAAGCACCCAAGATGGCTACACTTAAGAATCCGACCATCTACTTTACCGTTCTTGGATCCAACAAAGCGAGGTGTCTATGAGAAGCTCAAGGCCAAAGGTTTAGTAGATGGGAGATGGACATTAGCATTCAGGGACGATGAATCTTGTTACTCTGCTTACTCGATGGTTGTACAGGAGATTGATCTACAATGCAGCGAGGTAGAAAGAAGGTTAACGCCATTGTTTGACCTTGAAAGAAACCATCAGGATCAATCAAACCTTACTTCTGATGCCTTCTCTTCATCAACTTCGTCTTCTTCGGGTTGATACATTTTGTATTGCATTAAATAAGAAGTTTGGCATTGATCCTGGATCCTTGAATATATATGAAACTCCAGGCACTTTAGATGCACGCTTAGAGCAGCTTCCATGATTCTTTCAACGTACCCAGTTTTCAGGTGCCTCGTTTCGCAAGTTTCATGCCCATTCATTAAGCAGCTCTATAGCTCCTCCCTTTCAGAGTTCTTTTTCTGTCTCTGCATTTTTGTTTATTTGTTTGGTTTATTAATTTTTTTTTTTTCTAATGTCTTAACGTAACATCATTGTATATTTGAAAGACAATCCATATCTAAAAAAGGTTTTACATTTGTGTTTTGATGTTATAATGGTCCAACATGGATACATAGCCTTCGCCATGATACTATGAGACTTGTGTATTATGTAACGACATGAGAGAGCAAATACTATATGGTAAAAAAGAAAAAAGAAACAAGAAAATAAGTGAAGACCATTGTTTGTGTCTGTTCTATTCGACACACTAACATTAGTTAGTACCATTTGCAACAAGAATTTCTTTAAGTAGTATGGATGCATGCTTCTCTGAGTTTATAAACCTCTTACCTTCAAGCCCCACAACAAGTGCCAGATGAGTACTATCATTGGGAAGCATTCCTCTCTGAACCATCATACCAATCAACTCGCATGCTTTCTCGATTTCCCCTATACCGCAATATCCGTGGATGAGAGTATTATACAAAATCACATCTGGTTTTAACCCGGCATCGAGCAACTTATTAAATAAAACAATAGCTTCGTTCATTCTCTGCGCTCTACAATAGCCATGTAGCAACGCACTGCACGTTACAACATCGGGTTTCACTCTAAGGTCAGCCATATAGAACCACAAAAGAAACGCTTCCTGAAAATCCCCCTTCTTCGAGAATCCACCAATCACATCAGTGAATGCTAATGCACTAGGAACAAATCCCCGTCGGATTAGCTCATTGATAACACCATTTGCTTCATCGACGTATCCTCTAACAACCATGCTATGTATCAAGATATTGTAGGTTGCAACATCTGGAGAGATACCTGCAGATCTCATTCCATCCATAAGCTCAAAAACTTTATTTAGCTGATATGTCTTCCCATACCCATGCATTAGATTGTTATATGTTACGACATCGGGCACCAAACCCTCGCTTTTCATATTCCGAAATAAAGATTCTGCATCACCTACATATCCAAACTTGCTGCAAGCACCAATAAGCAGTGTATATGTTGTTAAGGATGGCGGGTTTCCGCTTTTCAACAACGCTCCAAAATATTGGAAAGCTTTATCTATGTTTCCTAATTTACTATACCCACCGATCATGGTAGTATAACAGACACAGTCAGGAAGAAGCCCTAACTCAAAGATCTCCTGAAATACAGTAGAAGCTTTTAGCATGTCTCCCGTGGAACATATATTTGACAGAAAGCTACTGTACACAAAAATGTTTGGTCTAAGACGAAAAGAATGAATGAGGTTAATGGCTTCCTCTGGTTTCCCTACCTTACAGAACCCATCAATAACAGAACTGACGGATACAGAATCCTGAGAGACACCAAAGAGTTTGAGATTAGACAATATCGAACTCGCTTCTTTTAACAAGCCTGCCTTACATAGTCTATGAATGAAAACTGTAAACGCCACAATATCGGGCCTAATTCCATACTGTTTCATCCCCGTAAGCAATTCCCAACCTTTGTCAAAACAACCATCAGAGCAGTATCTACTAATGAATAGGGTAAGCACAGCAGCATTTAGATGCCTCCCTCGACTAATCATGTGTTCAACAAATTCCCAAGCTAACTCCAACCCGTGAATTCGTAGAATTTCCTTAAGCAACGAAATACAAACCCCTCGTGAAGGAAAGATGCCAAACTGATCCATTTTGTAAGTTAGTTTCAAGGCCATGTCTACTTTTCTCTCTTTAATGCAGCAATCAATCAGGATGGAAAGCACGGTCTCTAAAACCTGACGATCAATACGAGTTTCGAAAATCTCATTCATAACTAAACACAAAGATCTCTCTTCTCCACCGTATTTCTTCACGAGATGGAAAAGCATATCTACAGCTCTATAATTCATGTTTCCAGATACCAAAATATGAATCATTTGGCTAATAGACCTACTCGAATGCTCAGCACCAATCCACAACTCTGACCATCTAAAGAAGTAAAGAGCAATAGATGCATCCGAAGTCTCTTTAAACAAATCATCCAAAATTCTGATAACTTTGTCTTGATCAAGCTCAATACTAAACCCACTCTCAAATCTATGTATCCAATTGTGCTTCACAAGCACATCTCTAATAGTTTCAACACAATCATTTGAGACTTTCACATTCTTAAGAATGATATCAACATCTTCACCAAAAGGCAATCTGGAACAAATACCTGAATTTGAAACATAATTTCTTGATCCAAAATTACCAGAATCACTCTGAAATCTGGAGTAATCAGACAAAGAAGGAAGAAACAAGGTCCTTAACCTGAAATATCCAAAAGCCTTAGTTCTTGTAAGAAAATAATTCAACCCAGAAGACTTGAGGCTAAGAAGTGAGCTTGAAACCCACATAAACAAGAACTGTGTTCAGAAGTAATAATCTGAAGACGAAAAGGAAAAGAAAAAAAAAGTGTCAATTTTTGTAAAAATTGGTCAGTGATTAAATAAACCCAAGTCGTCACTAAACGAAACCTATTGCTTAGAGTTTCAGAAGCAGCACACAAGATACTTTGAACCATGAATCATGTCCGAATACTTTCCACACACAAAAACAAAAACCTTCAAAAGTTAGGATGATGAAACAGTAGATAAGCTAAACTTACATGTGTGTTCTTGTCTGTAAATGCCACAAAGAGACGCATTTAATGGCTTGTCTCCGGAGAAACAATGGTAACGAAGAAAAGAAAGAGAGATTGGTAGAGACGAAGGTCTGGTGTGGTTTCGGTTTTCTCTTCCAGAAATCAAACCGGATTTTTTTAATCCATTCTTATTGGTAAGGATGGGTAAAATATTAAAACCCAAACCGAAACGCTTAAATCTAAATCAAACCAAATCTTCTTACAAATCGATTGGTTTCACTAACTGCAAACCGAAATATTAAAACCGTATATGAACGGGACTGTTTTATTAAGAGCAATCTCGAATGCATTTTTTACTCTATAATTCCACACTCTATAATGGAATTACTCCACAGTGGAATAAATATATTTAAAATATTTTTTTTGAATAAAAAATAGAATAATATATTAGAGTAAAATCCAATTCTACTGTAGACTTCTATTTATTATTATTCATTAATAATATATTTTATTTATAAAATATACAAATTAACCCTATTATTTTTTTGTTTTATAAATCAGAGTTATAAAATTATACTTTGTTATATTAACTTACCGCTATATACATATTAACTTTAAAATATACATTTTATGAATAATTTAATTCATATTATTAACTTGAACATACATACACATTTTTAACAAAAAAATTTATACAGCATATTCAAAGATAATATAATTATGTGTTGTAATTTTTTGTGAATTGATAAATTCGTAAATCTTTGATTAAAAATTTATCAAACAAACCGAAAATTATCAACAAAATAATTTTTTATCTCTTAAAATAAAATCATTTGAAATTTAAAAAATCATTTTATAAATAAAAAATTCAACTCTAAAATAGAATAAAAAAATAATATTACTCTATATTTGGAGAAAAAAATGGGTTTACACTATTTTATATTTAAAAATAGAGTGGAGTTGGAGAAGATTTTACTCCAAAATAAAGTTTAAAGTGATATATGGAGTGAGGTTAGAGATGCCCTAATAACTGATCAACCTTGAATAAACCAAAATTTATCAATTTTAAGTATATACACATCATATTTAACATTAAATTAACCATAATATAAAAATTAAAGTATTAATTTACCTTCTTTTTTTACTTAAAACGAACATAATTCATAGTTCAAACCGAAAAGTAAATTGGAACAAATTGAAATTGTATCCAACCAAACCAAATTATTAAATAGTTATTTGGTTCCAAACTAAAAAAAAAAAACGAAAAACCAAAACAACAATATACTGTAAACCGGATTATGCATAGCATAATAATCTCCCTGTCCTTAATACAAAACCCTAATTTTGTTTGACAAACCCTGATTAACATTAGGCCCATGCTTGGTCCAATAATTTTAAATGGGCCTCATCTAAAAGCCCAATAATGAAAACCCTAATTCGCGAGTCAGGCATATCTTGCTTCTCCTCTTAAGACAAACCCTAGAAATCCCCTCTCTTTGCGCCTCTTCTGTATCTCCTCCCTTCGTTTCTCGCGTTTTAGCTCAACCGGAGAAAATGGTAAAACCTTCGTCGCTCTTCTGATCTTACAGAGAGATCCCTTCGATTTCTTCGCCATTTTTGTTCATCGATTTGTGCTTTGTTCCGTGTAGGTTTTCAAGAGATACGTCGAGATTGGACGAGTGGCTCTCGTCAACTTCGGAAAAGACTATGGGAAGCTCGTCGTCATCGTCGATGTCGTCGACCAAAACAGGGTAAGTCTTGATTTTTTGTTGGACCCATTAGCTATTTGTAGAGAAAGTATTGATTTTTCTTTAGTAAAGAAGTTTCATTTGAAGTTTGTGGATCTGATAAAGCTTTTGTCATCTTTGTTTGAGTTGTATCATTAGTCATTTGCTTCTGAAGATTCAATTTGCAGCTGCATTGCTCCTCAATTTTGTCTGCAAGTTTTAAGCTTTCATTGTATCTGATTGCCTTATTATTCTCGTACTTTGCTTGAATCAGTGATTGTCTGATGTGGTGTCTAAAAGAGGAGTTGCCTTTGTTGTTTGAGTAGTATCCTGCGACCTTTTTCACTATTAAGATGTATTCAGAAGCTTCATTTCTAAGAAATCTGTTTGTTCATAAGTATATGTTAGAGCAATCGTGTGTCTTTAGTGTTTAATTGTTTTTTCATTGTTCTGTCTCTGTTTACTTTTAGGCTCTTGTGGATGCACCTGACATGGAGAGAATCCAGATGAATTTCAAGAGGCTGTCTCTTACCGACATTGTTATTGAAATCAACAGAGTTCCCAAGAAGAAGAATCTGATTGAAGCAATGGAGAAAGCTGGTGAGTTCTGTTTTACTACATACATACTTATGTCTGCATTTGAAGTATCATCTCTGGTCATTTTTAACCTGTAAAAGTTTGTAGATGTGAAGGGCAAGTGGGAGAAGAGTTCATGGGGTAGGAAGCTGATAGTGCAGAAGAGAAGAGCTGCCCTCAATGACTTCGACAGGTTCAAGATCATGTTGGCCAAAATCAAGGTTAGTATTGATCGTTCCTTGAGTTCATGCTTTCTTTACTGCAATTACTCGTTCCTTAATTATTGATCATTCCTATTGTGCCATGTTTGTATTCGAAAGATATATAGATGCTAGGTCGATTTATGAGTGATATCTAATGATATGTCAGACCTCAGAACCAGTTATATGTTTCTAATACTTCAGTCATAGTCATTTACGCATCGTAGTCCCTCAATTGAATGTTTATTTCTTGTGTTGTTTGCAGAGGGCGGGTGTGGTAAGGCAAGAGCTTGCGAAGCTCAAGAAAGAGAGCACTGCTTGATGTTGTTCCAAGTTATTATCCTACGACTTGTTCATCTTCAGATTTATGAGTATCTGATTAATGATTTTGGTATCTTTGTTACAAGTTTGGAGAATTTTGCAAATGTTAGTTCAGAAATTGAAACCTTTTTGCTGTTTAAGAGAAGACAATTATTGCCCTCTTTTAAATTTGTTATCTGAATTATATACCCAAACTGAGCTATATTTACTACAAAGTATCAGTTATTCTGAAATAAAATTTGTGAATCATTATATTGAAGAAAATAAAAATTAGTGGCAACAAGAAATAACAATCTTAGGTGTCAAATCTCAAATTATCAGTCGTTTTGTTTCAAGTTACTCTTACAATCAATATTCCCAAACTTTCATCTTCTTGCTCCCCTTTGGTTTTGCAATAGTAGCATCCATGCCTGCCATTTTCTTCTTGTATATTTTGCGTAGAGGATTAATGAAAGTCCACCGGTTATCTTTACCTGTTGTATCCTCATTGAGAAGGTGAGTCCATTTAGTTCTTCCACTGTGACCAAACTTCTTGACCTGCAGGATTTTGCGCAGTTTCGATTTGTCTAACTTATCTTCTCCAGTTGGAGCAGAGAAATCGCGCTGAAATATATCATCCTCTTGGAAGAAAGCACCCTTGTGGTAGTACCTTTGCATAAATTTCCATTTCTTTTTCGGTTGAGTTGATGATAAAGGTTTCGGATTAGGATTCTTCCCCTCTTCCTCTGTCATGTTCTTCAACTTGTCTATATCTTCCTTCCCTCTCAACATAACTTCCTTGGCATCTTTTTCTCTCTTGATCCTAGCAGTCTCTCTTATGTTCCAAGCTTCATACTCCTCAGCTTGATCAACTACTATTTGCTTTGTCTCTGTTTTTCTCATCTCAAGTTTTCTCTTTGCTGATTCCTCAAGAGCTTCTTCTTTAGCCTCGACCTGCTTGCGCTCTGTTACCGTATCTCTCTCAGATCTCCGTACAAAAAAAGGCTTGGACATGGTAATACCGACAATCTCGTATTCTGAATCAGTCTCGTACTCCTCCTCCTCCTCCTCCTCTTCATCTTGTATCTCTTCTTCTTCTTCCTCTACAGGAAGCAGATCAGCCTCTTCTCGAGTTCTTTTAAGATTCTTTTCTCTAATTCTTCTTCTTCTTTCTTCCAAGGCATCCTCATCTTCTCTTTCGTCTCTAGTTTCTTGATTCCTCGATTCTTCTTTTTCTTCTTCTGCGGATATAATCTCAGGCTTCTGTATAACTCGCTGATGATCGGATCTAACTTGTTCACGGTTTTCACTTCTGGTCTGAGCTATACGGCGTAGCCTTGGATCATCCTTCCTAACAAACCCTAAATCATCATGCTTCTGGAAAGCTCTATCCAAAACATCAGCATCTTTATCTTCTTCGCCTTCCTCTGCCCACTCGGGAGCTTTTCCAGGCCAATATCTTCTCACTTTAGTCAGTCCAATGCCACCCCGTAGCTTTTCCCTTGTAGCAATCGCAGCATAACTCACTCCCACTGTGACCGACATCTTTTCACTTGCGATTTGTATAATCAAACTCCAAAAGATATTGCAATTGCGATTCTGCAGAGCTTTGCGAAAGAAACCCTAACAAGTCGAAGACGGTGGAGATCTTGAAACCGGGACGTTAACTCGCTTCTTTCGTATTGATTATGATTATGAAGGAATATACAACAACAACTATTTATACACAACAGAACAAAACATAGATATTTCCTTTTTCTCTAACAAATAGGTTTAGGGCTTTTCCGTGTCATTGCCAAAACAATAGGAAACTTGTATTACACGTCACCGTAACAATTGAGTAAAAAAGCAAAGAATATTTTGCTCTTTTTTTTTATGGTTACTTAAGTTCTGCTTATTTTGTGATGATTTATCAAAACCTACGACCACTGGGTTGAACATCCCAATCGATACGCAAGAATCATACAAGAGAATTGATCAAATACTCGTAGAGCAAGAACGTATTTACTTCTTTCACAAGTAATCTTAACACAAACAAAATGAAAGTCCCTTTCGAAACAAAAAAATAAAAAATATCACATATTCAACGAATATGATTACAAAAAATTGATATGCAAGGGTGGTAAATGTGCCTATAAAGCTGTTGACAAAACAAAAAAAAATTGATATGCAAGAATCATTCAAGAGAAAGAAAAATTAAAAAAATTGATCAAATATTCGTCGAACTAGATTACAAAAAATTGATCAAATATTCATCGAGAAACCAGCTTTGCGTGAGTTGCAAAAGAATCTCACATATAATGGTCAATGGTCATCCCAACCACGAAAACATTGTTTGATTCTCTGGCAAAGTGTAGCCGCCTTTCGACCATTCATGTTCATAAATTTGGAATCTACTACATAGTCTACAAAGGCATAAACTTTGCAATCAGTCTCAAACGCTTCGTGGTATTCTCCAACACCTCGGATTTCAACACTTTGGAGAGTGTTCATCTCAGGATTGAAGTACAAAACATAAAATGGTTTAGATGTATACTTCTCCGACAAAACAATCTCACCAGTAGCCGTCATTCCAACGACGAAAACATTGTAGACACGGACTTGACTATTCGGCAAAGTGTAGACATATTTAGACCATTCTTGTCTCTCAACATCCTCTAGAACCCACACACACAACTCAATGGCATCACTATCATCATACGTCAAAGCAATCCCACCTAATTTACCCTTATAGTTGATCAATTTAGTAGTATATGGATCACAAAAACATTCGGTATCAACAAACTCGAATTTGTGAGACCTAACATCAAAGCAAACTAACACATAGTACATTCGATACGTTTTATCATTATTTTTAACCACTTCAGCTAAGTAATACAAAACCCCATTAATGCATATCCCTTCACACAAAGGCTCATGTGTTAAGCAACATGTGATCGGCGTCCACTCTCTTTTTCCAGTTCCTAATTTCAGAATTCTTTGATCATCATATGGATAAGCCATGAACAATACCATGAATTGCTTGTCAATCGGATCAAACCCTAAAAAGCTAAAGTTTGTTCTATACCTTTCAAATTTAGGTAAGGTCACATACTGTTCCGTGCTAGGGTTATATATCCTACGCATTGTATCACCACCCTCCTTTGAGTCCTTCATTCCAGAGAAATAGATCAAACCAGAGGTAAGGCCACGAAATTCCGGGCACATGTCATGAGAGAACTTCTTGTGGAAATCAGGTTTTACTACAAGAGACGACTTCTCATATGGATTATCAGGCTGAGGCGACGAGAAGAAGAAGAACTCACCATTGGCTTGTTCGAGTGCGAATAAGAGACGTGGACGGCTAAGTATGGACTCCCATTGCTTCGACACGCAACGAAACCTCGCGATTGACTTTCCAGGCAATCTCGAGAGTATCTCGTTAATGAGATCAACCATCCAATCTGAATTTTGTTCTCGTCTATTCATCCTCGCTGATCATCCAAAGATATATATATATATATATATATATATATATATATATGAATATAAATTATTGTGCAAAGTATATATAGAGGTTCAAGGCTAGGGTTTAATTAGGGTTGCTTAGGTTTTTTGTGATGCCTTGCATCAAAATCCTTCTCGAGTACGTCTATTTTGTGATGTTTTAATGAATGGGTCTAATCGGAGTAAGGGCCGTGCTGGGCTTGGCTTCACCCACGAGTCACCGGAACATGACACTAATAAAATGAAAAAATAAACATGTGGCGGTGCGAATAAGTACATTTATTTTTATCAAAACCCCTAACACACGGAAACAAAGAAAACCCTAAATCGTTCGACATCGAGGACTCAGGTATGTACTCCATCATGTACTGTTTTGGTTTGGGAAGGTGAACTTTTTGTTTCTCTGCGTAATGTATGTTCGTTCAATAGAATAAGATACGACTGAATCTTATATTTTATAGAAGATTCTTTCTTTTTATATATTCACTTGGGGTTGATTTTCTTTTTATGTTTAAAGTCTTGATTAACACGAACGTAGGAGATGATGAAAAACACCGTGGCAGAGGCTAGATTCGTGGAGGCTGCGACGTGGGTTTGTTGGGACATAGAGAATTGTCCGGTTCCCAAAGGTTGTAAAGCTGAGGAGATTGCTGTTAAAATAAGCTTGGCTCTCAGTAAGTTGAATTACCGTGGTCCAATCTCCATATCTGCCTATGGCAACATGAATCACATCCCTCCTTCTGTCAAGAAAGCTCTCTCTTCCACTCGAATTGATCTTAATCACGACCATGTCAACTCCAGTTAATCTTCTTCTTATCCTTATCTCTGAAATTTGTAAGTAGACTACAAGTAAAGACATTCATGTTCAGATCTAACTGTTTATGTTTTCAAACAGGAAAGTACTGGTCACGTATTTTACATGAAATATTGTGTTGGCCAGATGATAATCCAGCTCCGGCTAATATAATGCTCATCTCCCGTGACCAACTTCTCTCTCCTAATCTAACCGATCTGCAATCGAAAGGATACAACGTTCTTCTGGCACATCCTCCACGTTCTCCAGACTCATTGGTCGCTTCTGCAAAGACAACATGGCTCTGGAAAAGCTTACTGAAAGAATCATAGATAAGCAGCCAAACTTGCCCTAATTCTTCTCCCAATTTGGTACCTTGGAGAAGAAGCAAGCACAAGCATATTTTTAATATTTCAAGTTGCGATTTCCTAATTTGTCCCCATGTTATGTTTTTTTCCAAAATAGACAAGCACATGTTGGGAATATTATTTCCTTTGTAGCTAAAAATTTCTCTTATTTTCTCTCCACCACATGATTTCTATGTAGACATTTTAATGATACCAAGAAAAAATGTTTTTAATTAGATATTGAAAGACATTTGGCCTATCTTATAATATGTTATTTATATGTACGAATGGTTTGTATCCTTGGCCGACTATTGTACCATGGTGTACATGTACTTTTAGATCTATCTCATCTCATTCAAACACCATGGTGTACTTATGTTTTGAATGTAAACACAAAACTAGCAATATAGATGTAGGAAAAATGACATTTTGCTTATTTAACCAAAGTTTTGAGACTTTCTCAAAGATCCCATATACCCAAGTGTCCTATTTTTCATCGACTAATCGTCTTCCTCCTCTTTTTTGTTGTTGTTGTTGTTGTTGTTGAAAATACTGTAAATATCAATAGATGATAGCGGTTTACAAGTACATACAAAAGAGAGCTTAACAAGCCAAGAGGCACATCCTGCCAAAAAAAAAGAAAAAAAAAGGGAGGAGCCTTGAAGTGAAATCAACAGATAAGAGCTACTAAGCATGATATATCCAGAGCTGCATTAGGGAAGAAAAGCTCTTTTTCTTTTTCCTGTGAGCCAGAATTGTGTCACGAATTGAGCGGTCGATGATCCGGAATATAGATTCAGGAGTCATTGAAATTCCGTTGTGAAGCCGTTGGTACCTTTCGGTTATCCTTTTAGATCAACGAATCCTTCTATATATCCTAGCTTAAGCTACGCCAATATAATTTTGTAGGAATGAACATTTTAATTTCGGACTTTTCGATTCAATTATTGGGGGTTTTATTTTTATTAACAACATATATATTCAAATTAAAAGAAAACGATTGGATTGGTTCCACGAACGAAAATAGACTTATGTCTTTAGCACATGTTTTGTTCTTATCCTTTGAAACTTTACACACTCCAATTATAAGACGAAAGACCAAAAACAAGCTGTTTAGTTGTTGAACATCTGAATAAGCTCTACTTACTTGTCATAATCTTGGGTTTTGTATGATATTTGCTTGTCACACAGAGTTGAATTTATGAGAAAAACTGCAGAACTAGACCAGAAATCAAGGTTAACTTCCATTTTCAATGCCTTTTACATCTTGTATTCTGCTACAAGACTGCAACACATCTAAGTTTCTTTCCTGGTAATACAGGGAGTTCCAGAAAACAATGGAGCGGTCTAGCGAAGTAAAGGAGAAGAATCCCAGCAACAACCAAGTTGAACCAATTCCTAATAGTGTTGCTACGATTCAGCCTCTAGAGGTTTCATGTCTTCACATTTAATGCCTCATATTCTATTTGTGTGTGCTTGATAGTGTTCACAGAACGCTTCTTTGATATTGTACATTTATTTTCAGCAAGGGAATGGTGATGAAGTCTCTAGTGTTGACATTGAAGTGGATGCTCTTAACTTCCAGAAAACAATAGATTCCAGTACTGGTGGATCGGCAAGTGAGTAGCCAGTTAGAGTTTACTATCTTGGCATGAATTTTGATTGTTTATTAAGACACAGTGGACTCTGAATGTTCTTTGAAACAGCAAATTTCAAACTCTTTAAGGATGGGAAAGCTGCTGATTCACAATTGACCAATGATATGCTCTTTGACATAAGTTCTGAAAAGAAAATAGAGATAGAGCATAACGAGGAAAAGTATCTAAAAAAGGA
Organism: Arabis hirsuta; assembly: GCA_964056655.1. NCBI lineage: Eukaryota > Viridiplantae > Streptophyta > Magnoliopsida > Brassicales > Brassicaceae > Arabis > Arabis hirsuta. The sequence goes on from OZ053301.1 coordinate 1,815,187, forward strand.
GCTGACACAGGATCTGAAAGATTCGAAGAAGCAGTCAGATGCTCTTGAGAATAAACTTAAGAAAATTGAGGAAGACAAGGATGATATGGAGAAGGAGAGAGCGAGGCTTGGAAGAAACTTCTGGAGGTTGAGAAAGAGAAGGATGATGTCCACAATGAGCTGACAAAGAATCGACATGAATCTAATAAGCTTCTTAAGGAACTTCAGGAGCTTCGTGGAGAGAATCAAAGACTGGAGAAATCCAATGAGCAGACAGAGGAACAAGTGCAGAGGGATGTGCAAGAGATGGATCAGAAACTCCAGGAGCTTCAGAAACAGAAGGATGATGTTCACAATGAGCTAACATAGAATTGACAGGAATCTAATAAGCTTCAGAAGGAACAAGAGGAGCTTCGTGAAGAGAATCAAAGACTGGAGAAATCCAACAAGCAGAGTGTTATTTGTGAGCAAAAATTGCTGAGAGATGTGCAAGACAAGAATCAGGAACTCAAAGAGCTTCGAGAACAGAATAATAAACTGATGCTATCCAACAAGCAGAAAGAAATACAATTTCAGACAGATATGCAAAAGAAGAATCAACAACTAATGAGATCACACGAGAATACAAATCAACAACTAATGAGATCACACGAGAATACAAATGTTCTTGAGAAGGAGATTGGGAAGGCTAAGCAAAAGACGAATGATAAGGAGAAAGAAAGAGTGAGGCTTGAGAAGAAACTCCAGGAGATTGAGAAAGAGAAAGATCAGCAACTGATGAGATTACAGGAGAATACATATGTTCTTGAGAAGGAGGATGAAAAAGAGAGGCTTGAGATGGAGATTGAGAACATTACGCAAGCAAAGATGCTTAGTGATGATCAAGTGCTTCTTTTGACTCCAAGCAACAATATCCTTGCAAATTCTCCATTACAAAGGATGGTTAAGGCTATTCGATATCCGTGGATGATCACATCGATGATCTTCTTCTTCTTCTAACATAAGGATAGTTAGCTATAAGATCTACATAGTTAACTATATCTACACAATACCCAGTAATAGTCAACACAATACCCAGTAACAGTCAACTATACTTAACACAGGGATAGTTAGCTATAACATATTTAACTATATATATACAATACCCAGCAATAGTTAACTATATTTAACATATGGATAGTTAGCTATAAGACTTACGTAGTTAACTATATTTTTAAATAAAAGAAATGTGTTATCAACGCAGGAAAACCTCACCTGCATTAACACTTAACACTTAGATCTAATGAACTACATATAATATATATCAGTATAGTCGACTACTATAATCCAATATAGTTGACTACTATGTATATATATACTATAATATATACCAGATCTAATGAGTCTTGTATATACCAGTAAAATTGACTACTATATAGTATATAATATATATATATATATATATCAGTATAGTTGACTACTATAATATATATGTATAGTTGACTACTATAATGCATACCACATCTCTAGTGGTTTTTAGGGATTTTAAATGATCGACAATAAATATTTGATATGATTTTTTTTACCATTTTTCTTGTCAAATTTCGCAGGGACAAATTAGTCCAGTTTTTCCTTCTCTCCCCTAGATACCTAAATTTTAAAATGCACATAGTAGTTATCTAATTATCTACCCCAAAACTAATATTAAACTAATTAACCCTTATTTTTTTTTGGTCAATAATATAGTTTTTATTAATAATATGAATTTCAGAAATTTAGTTTTTCATTTAATAATTTGATATATATAAATGTGTCAAATCAAAATGTATAATAATTTAATACATTAGAGTTAAAAAAAACATGTTAAATTTAGTTTTGCTGGATATCTTAAGTAGAATTTAGAATAAAAATAAATCATTTAATATTTTAAAACATTAAAATATATAATAATAAGTTTTATAAATGAAACATAGATTAAAAAAGAATTGTTGCTTTCGAATTAAAAAATGTTTTTATTATTTTCAAATTGTTTTGCGTTAAAAAAATATTTCAAAAGAATAATTATATTTGTTGTTATAAACTTGGAATTTTTTTTTACAAACATATCAAAATCTCTTCTAAAAATTTGGTAAATCTTTATTATTATTTTCAAAAAGAATATATATTCTATAAAATGTTCTATAATTTTATTATTATAATATAATATATTGATTAAAAACTCTTTTGATTTATTTATGGTAGTAATTACAAATTTAGTTGTAGAATATTTTATTATTGATTCAAAATTGTCATGTCACAATTTTTACAAACCATGTCACAATTGTTTTGGTGAGAGTGATTGTAGAGATGACACATAAGCATCTTCTCACAATTCACTCTCCAATTAATATATAAGAGACCTTTTCCCTTATTAATGTATTTGAAGAGGTATTTGATAGAGCGGATTTGGTTACACCACTCTACATCATCATATTTGAACATTGTCTTTTTAGAAATTCTTTGGGTTGGATATCCCTGAAATGATATCCTTTATATATTAAAAAGAAACCAAAACTACAAAAAAAAAAAAAAATTTAATAGAAGACAATGATATCCTGAAAAAAATCTTTAGAGGCCGTGAAAATCAGTCGATTGAATTGATATCAAAAAAATTTTGGCCGTGATGTATCCCTTATATAGTAAAGATTATTTGCTAGGTTTTATTGTGCTTATGAAATTGGGCTAATAATTGATTTTGGCCAATTTTTTTGCTTGAGTTTGGGCTAAATTTTGTGTTGAGTTTGGACTAAATTTTGTATTGAGTTTGAGCTAAATAAATTAGAGAAAATGGACTAAATTAGAAAATGTCATGTCATATTTTTGACAATGTCATGTCACATTAAAAGTTGGAAAATGATTTTGGTGAAGACACATAAGCTCTTTTCAAAAAATCACTCTCCAATTAATATATAAGGGATAGTGTTAACATGTTTATAACCGTTATAAGTTTTTATAACATAGGACAAAGACGCTACCATCATGTTGAGTTTGTTAAAAGCTCTCACTTCCGTGCCATGGATCTTGATGGGTGGATTCATTCCTCTTCTATGTGGATCGATCGGCCCATGGTGGATACGCATTCTTGTTACTTCTATCGTCGTCTTGTTGGAGAAGGTACTTCTCGCCATAATTTGGAGCTACTCGTATGACGTACCTAAGAGTCAAGCATTAGCCATTGTTGGTTTAGGCGTGCTTGGGATTGGAATTGCTGCGGGACTTCCTCATGGTCTCAAGCGAATAGTCGGCTAAGAGTTTTTCTTCTGTTTTGTTTCGTTCACTTTGGATGAACATATAAATCCCTTTTACGTTGAATTTGCTTGAATATTTTAGGAGAGTGTTATATAAGTTGGAATATTCTGTAATATTTTGAGTGATTGTTATAACAAAGCTTCCTTGAAAAGAGGCAAGAAGGTACTACTAACCGCAGCTAAACTAGTGAAATCTAAAAGTACTCTTGCGAAATTCTCAAGTTTTTCAAAGTATTTAGCTATTTACCTCAAAGATCATTTGGAAGAAAAGGACAATAATATCTGTGGATACCACAAGGATGTCAATTTTAAGCTCTAATATTATATCACTAGACAAAATTAACGAATTGTAGGATTTGAGGAGAAGCTTAAACACCAAGGCACAATAGTACATAGAAGCAAAAGAGAAAGCAGAAGCAGAACAAAGAAACAGAGGATTTTCAGACGATTTGTTCGAGTTATATGAAAAATCAAAATGGTTATTACTCAAGAATGACATGTGACACGAAAGGATTATCATCCGAGAAAATAGAAGTATAGAACAGAGGTCCAACCTTAAATTTTCTCATAAGAAACTGCTTTTAATGAACATCATCTTTATCTCTTACAAATTAATGGCTGATTTGAACTGAATTTGTACAGAGATTGAATTATAGTTTCATTGTTTGTTTGGATAATAATTTAGTATTTCACCAATTTTATGGGTAAAAGTTCTAGAATTTAAAATGCTATTTATAGAGGCCAGTGAACTTGAGAGATAGAGCTTCACAAAGATAAATTATTCATCTGTTGTGGACAAGTTCAAAATTCTATACATATAACAATGTGAATTAAATAATTGCAAATAAGATGATGTTCCCAATATTTATTTAAACCCAATTTAAAATGATATCGAATAAGATGACAAGATGATCACATTTAAAGATAAATGCTGCTTAATGAACAAAAAAAAAGATTTTATAAATCACTATTTGCATGAAAGTTCCATATGAAATCTCTCACCAAGGAGTAACTATTAAGTATTAACAATGGTGAAACTAGCTGTGATTGTATGACGTGATGAAAAAGAAGTTCATTCTGTATGTTAATCTGAGCAGCCAACAAAAATAATTTTACAAATGTATTATTATTAAATGAGACTACATATATAGTGCTCACCAAGAAAGTTTTGTAGACCTGATTGATTGTGATTTTTTCGCTGTCTATATATATCGTTTTTCTTTAACAAGCTTTTTAGCTGTAAGTATCTAAAGTTGTAGTAGGATTATGCTCATTTCTAATCATACTCATGATAACAACATTTCTGATCAAATTTGAAAATAATCCGATTGCAAGAAAACTCATGATATAATGGGCCTTTATCTTAAGATATATAATGGTCTTTTATATATAATGGGCCTTAGAGATATATCAGAAAAGCCCATCTGTCTATATACAAACAAATACTCCGACACATCTCCGCGACGGAAAAAATTCTCTCTCTCTCTCTCTCTCTCTCTCTCTCTCTAATGGACTCTCTGGTCGCAAGCTACGCTTCGTCCGACGAAGAAGACGAAGAAACTCTCACCGTCAAATCCTCACAATCTTCTTCTTCGTCTCTATTCTCTGTTATTCCTCAACCTAAAGAATCCAAATCTTCTCCTTTTCTCTCCTCTCTTCCTCCTCCTAAATCCTCCTCGATCTCTCGCCAACAACAAAACCCTAATCCGCCGTCAATTCCGTCGGCGAACAAACGTGTCGTTCAGATCAGGCTTCCTGTCAACCCTATACCAAGCAATCTTGATGATAAAGAAGACGATGAAGAAGAAGAGAAAGCGAGGAAGAAGCGTAAACAAATGGAATCTTCCACACCACAAGATTCGTCTGTGAAATCCTTCTTATCTGCTATGCCTGCACCTAAGAGCTCGCAAGCACTCGGTGCTCTTCCTTCGTTAGGATCAGGATCAGGTCGAAGATCGAATCTTGAAACTGAAACACCTGCAATTACCCAAACTGTTGAATCAGGTAGTGATCAAAACCAGAGCTATGAATCGTTTAGTAGCCATAGTAGTGAAAGGGAACAAATTGGTGGAGTAGAGAGCTATTATGGTGGATATGAAACAAACCCTAGTGGTAGTAGTAGCTATGGAGGTAATACTTGGAACGGTGGTGGGTTTGAGGGAACTACTACGGGATTGTCCGAGGCGATGATAGCAATGGATAGTGGTGCGAGGAGAGGAAGGAGAGGGAGGAAGGAAATGCCAACTGAGATAGTTGAGGTTAAGCAAGATGAGCTTATGAAGAATAGACCAAGAGTTGATCAGGTTAAAGCTACTGGAATCGCCTTTGGACCTGCGTATCAGGTTTGTTCAGCTTTTTGACTCTTTATTCTTCCTTGAGATTGTTTTGGTCCAAGAACTTGGGAGTTGTCTCTAGTTTGTTACTGCTCTGATTTCTGTCCATAGAATATGAATTTGCAAGTCATCTTCGATAATGAGTTGATTTTTGCTGCTAGAATTTGGGAGTTGTCTCTAGGTCTGTTATTGCTCTAAGTTGGTGAATCAAAAGCCTTTTGTTTTCTTCCAATATAGAGTGATGGATATTTGAGAAAGCTCGAAAGTTAACAGTTAAAAGCAAATAGAATATGAATTGTAAGCCATATCCGTTAATTAGTATCTCCGGAATTCTAAACTCTACTCTTCCTTGAGTGTTGTTTGGTCTGGTTCTGTAAATTTAAGAGATTGTGAATTTAACCGTTGACAGTAAATAGAGTAGGAGTTGTGAATTTATCTCCTGTTTGTGGCTGCTCTTGTCAAGTTTGTTCTGTATTTCTGCAGAACTTCTTTGTGGGGATAGCTACTTGACATCATACCAAACTTGAATTCTTTGTATTGCCTTTTAAATGTTATCTTGTTTGGATATGTATTGCAGCCTGCGACTTCATCGAAGGTCCAAGTGTCAAAGCTTCACAAGAGGAAGCATCAGATCACTTCGTTATTCATGGACATGAAACACAAGGAGAGCGAGTTGGCAGAGAGACGTTCAAGAGGAATGCTCACAAAAGCCGAGACACAAGCTAAATATGGATGGTGATTTGCTCTTGTTTCTCCGAAACTGTAATATTGCCAACATATTTTCTGTAACTCACACAAAATTTGGTTCTTTTCTTTTTCTTTTACTATCCTCCAAGTTCAAAGCTTTGAATGTAATACTCATTTTCTGATAATGATATACTCTCATCAGCAGAATGCTTTGATAGACCCACAAGCTGTTTATAGGCTTTGAAAATGATTCTCATATTTAACTCAGAACCTGTCCCTGAAAACAGAAGATATATTCACAACTCCTGTTTTGGGAGCTAACAAGGACCTGAATCTAATAAATCTCTTGAATAGCATCTCAATATTCTAAGTTTCCCAAATGGAACAAAACTCAATGGCGTTCAACAAAAATTTCTGATTACCTTCTCTACTTTCTAAGGTCTCTGATCCAAAAGCATATGCATTTAACGTGGCTAAGCTTGTGTGTCTATGACGTTTTTCCTTTGTTATGAGATCTACTTCGGCCCTTGGGTACTAGCTTTCGCCTTTTGACGTCTGAACGAGGTCTAAGCTGCAGAGAGAACCAATTATTCAGTTTCAGATCGTTGATGATAATCTAGAAGGTAGAAAATATCAAACAGAAAGTTATGGTCGGGGAAGATCAAACAAGCAATGAGAAATATAACGAACCATCTCGATATACTTGAGTTGTTTAAGGATCTCACTTGTCTCCAGTTCCTGAAGAAATGAACATAAGATGTATTGTATTATTAACTTAGGTGAATTTGTTTGGAGTTTGTCGAAATCTGTCTTAAGAGGCCAAATGACATGTTCACGGAGAAAGATGAAACTAGACTATACGGGAATTTTCACTGCTTCTACCGAGTACTAGCCACTCATGGATACTAACTTTTCATCCTCAAATGAATTCTTCGGGAGGAAAAGAAGATAATTGTAAAGAGAGTTTCTGACCTGAGGGACAGCACAGTCAGCACGCGATGGATCCCAAGAGACGCAGCAGAAGCATTCCCAGTCTTTGGTCTGTACCTCTGAACGAGGAGCCCTGTGCATATCCAGTCAAATTAAGCATATTGAGTAACTTATTTTACACCAATGGTTAAAGTTATAGATATGAGACAAGGACGAAGATAGTGTGGTAGGAAGCTCGATGAAAAGGCGATAGCTAGCAAGAGACATTCAAGACAAGAGCATGAGCCAAGAAATAGCACGTGCTAAATTATTAATGTTACCTACGCCACTTTCCGCATATGTCTCCATTATTATTTTCCTCTCTGCATTGGAGCCAATTCACTGGAGAATGTGGTTTCTTACCATTCTTGGCCTTCTTCAGATCCTGAAAATAAAGAAGAATTACAACTCTCTGAAATCCAATTAACTCTATGGCAAGATAAAACATATGTTTATCCACTAAACTAAGAGCTTACATGCATATATTCTGACTGATCAATTTCCAAGGGTTCACCAACAAAAGAAGTACCACTGCATTGAGATCAAAATATTTTTTGTAAGTCAACAAAATATCAAGTAAAGGCCACTCATTTTGGTGAAAGGAACAACACTGATTTTACCAGTAAACATCTTTGATATCACAATAGAACTCAGAAACACTGTTGATTGTTGAAGTGCATACCTCATGGTTGGACCCGACCAGTCTGGAACATCCGCTTGAAACTCTTTTCCTACTCGAATTCCTATTACAAAAGGTCCTCTAACTCTCAATTTCCGTTTGCGTGAAATTCTCGCCCTAATCTTTGTCTCCATTTTCAAACAGGATGGACAGAGCCAGTCATCAATCTCTGCAACTTCTTTCATTCGAATACCGCAGCAGCTTGGATGATATGCTTCTTCACATCTATCACAAATTAGCATCTTTTCGATAGTAACTGGCTTATCACAATGTTTGCACGGTCTGAAGGGGCTGCTACTACCGTCTGTATCTGTCTCAGACACCCCATTATCAGAGGAATTGCAATCTGTAGCTTCATCTTCTCGAGTTTTACTGGGACCTGAAGCAATTTCAGAACTGGAACTCAATGACGAGCAGCTGTCATTTGTTCCATCAGAAGAACATGCCACTTCAGTAACTTGGGTATCATCTGTAAGTTCTAGAGCACTGCTCTCTTGTTCAACATGGGAAACACTATTTGCGTACTTCCCAGGCACTGAAAGAGCATGAGAACTGACAACAGGAAGTTGATCACCATTTTTCTTGGTTTCTCTTGGGTCATGTCCAGTAAAATTACCTCTGGATTTCGCTTTGAGCTTCTTCCGGGTATACACTAGAAAGCCATTAATTCGAAGACCAATATCTTTCACTCTCTGCTTCCTCCGGCTATACATAAGCAAGGCATTAGATTTATCACCATTTATCTTGGTTTCCCCAATATGACCCTCAGTAAAACTGCCATTAGATTTCACTAACTGCTTGCTTTGGCTGTTAAAAGAGTGATCACCACAATTCTTAATTTTCCCAGGGCTAAGTCCAGTAAAAGCACCATCAGCTATAACTATCTGCATCTGCTCTCTTTGTTCATATGCAGAAGAGTCAGCTTGATCATCGCTTATCTTGGTTCCTCCGGAGACCTGTTCGCTAGAACTACAGCTATTAGATTTTACTCTATCTTTCTTTCTCCTATACACAAGACAATTATCAAATCGATTGTCTCTTCTCTTGGTTTCCCCACAGTCATGCTCAGAGACAAAAGAATTATCAAGCCCATCACCCATTATAGTAGTTTCCCCAGTAAAATCACAGCTGGATTTCCCTCTCCTTTTCTTTCGACTATAGACAAGACAGTTGTCGAAGCGATTTTTCCTTTTTGTGCTTTCTCCCGAGTCATGTACTAGGACAACAGAGGCATCAACTGAATCATCCCGTGTCTTGTTTTTTTGTGGGTTATTCTCTGCAGTTTCCCCAGGTTTCACGCTCCTCTTCTTTCGACTATAGACAAGAGAAGTCATGGCCTTTTCCGATCCCTTACGCATTACACATTGCTCTGGACAACTTACTTGAAGTTTTGGATGTGTTGCTTCACCAAGATTAATTGCATCAGGGACTGGAACAGCTTCAAGAAAGCTTACTTGAGACTGTTTGGGAATTTTGTGGATCATCTGATAAGTTTCAGCAAGCGACACCCAATCATATGCAGCATATGGGTCTTGATACTCGGATACATTCAGTAGACTAGTTTCAGCAGAAGCGCCAAACGAACTTTCCACCAACATGTTTGTCTGAGAAACCCAAAATGTATCTGAAAGCACATCACTCTCTAAGTACCGATGAATCTGTTGGTCAACTTCTTCATGTAGTCTATGTTAGAGTTCATGTCCTTCGGATCTCCTAATTGTCAGAGAAAGCCAATTCCATGATTAACATAACTTAATCCTCAAAAAGTTACTAGTCAAGGATGTTGTTGGACGCTATTCAAATCCAAACCCAGTGTCCAAGAGTAGAAAATCACAAAGATTCAGATCTAACTCGACTCAAATCTGGAAACCCATGAACCTTTTAACCACTACCACATGGATTGATTCAAGCTAAAGCTTATCTATAACCTCTTAAACCCAGATACACATAAAACGATTATGCCCCAGTAATCAAATTTCTCTTCTAGCTAAAGACTCCAGTTTCAATCTTAAGCAATCTGAGTAAAATTTTCAATCTTTCAGCCAATTATGACACTGACAAATTCACAACAAACCCATAATTTGTTCTTTCTGAAACCCTAGAAAACAATCAACAATCGGAGACAAAACACCAAAAATTGGATTCCAGTAATGCACACAAACGTTCATATAGCTCACATATCTCACTCAAATCAATGTACAAAACAACAACAATACAATGAGAAACGATACACAAACAGATTCGTGCAAGAAGAACACAGGAACAATCGATTTTTTTTACCAGATTACTACGAAGAAACAAGACCAACGCTTTTTGGGCTTCTCCGAGTTGTGGTGTTCTTCTACACTTTGTCACACTCTTCCACTTATGCAACCTCTCTCTCTCTCCAAACTCTCTGTTTCTCTCTCTATCTCTCTCTGTTTCTCTCTCTCTCTCTATCTCTCTTTCTGGCAAAAACAAGTATTCTTTGATTTTTCCTGTGGGTTTTGTGCATATATAGCTTCAGAATCTGATTTATAATTTAACCGCTCATGTTTTTTTTTCTTTGTGTATAAAGGGTCTCACTTTTTAATTTCTTGCATTCTAATCCCTGAATCTAAACTATAATTAGTAAGAAAAAATTCACAGATTTTCAATGGAGATGCACAAAATTTATGTTAAACAGTTTTAGTAAGTACAAAGCTACATGTGTCCTTGGGATTGTTAGTTCCAAGAGGATTAAAACAATACAAAACTACATTTGATTCTGCAACATAACAATGTTTACATATTCTCCAAGAACTCATAATTTCTCTGATATATATGGTAACATACAACAACTAGTGAGTCCTCTTGGAGTAAAACAAGAAGACTTGCCTAAGTTTTTCTTGGTTCTATAATCAGTACCATGAGTGCTTCAGGTCCAAACAAAGCTTCTCTGTTACTACTTTGAAGTCGTCGTCCTCCTATTGTCTCTTTGTCTTCTAAGCTCGTCAAGGGTCTGAACTCGACAATAACAAAGATGTGACAATTTAGAAGTTGTGAAAAGAATGTGCCTAATGGTCAGGCATTGCAGAAGTGATGAGAGCAGTACTATATCATGATTATAACTTCTGTTTTTTGGTTTACACCTAAGAGTTAAACTAGATGTGCTATAAATGAAATTGGTACAACGTCTTTTTAATCTGCGGGTGAAAGAAGAAAGGAGACTTGCCTGCTGAGTGAAGCACTCTTCGTTCGTGTAATCTTGAAGTTGATAAGACTAACCATTGCTCTCCATGACTGCTAATAGGCCTGGAATTCCAGAGAGTGCCGTAGAACCATTATGTTGTATCACTCTCTCTGTCAGGTATCAAATACAAAGTATCAGTAGTTTTGTTATGTTCTAACTTGGTCCTGAATGCTGAAGATGGCTTGATTAGCCAGTATTCTGGAGTCGAGCACTATATTATTCAAACGGGTAATCTATCATTCCATCATAACAGATAAACCACAAACCATTACCGTAGAAGCATCATAAGAACACAATCTCAACTAATCTCCTAATCTTTAAACATTATACTACCTTATTATCTACTTCACTTCGGGGATCATCCATGACATTAAGTGGTAACATTGTCTAGGAATTGTCGAGGCATATATTTTTCTCACTCGAATTTCAACCACAATAACACTATTGATCCACACATGAGTTAATCTCTTTGATGTCACTATAAAATCAGACACAAAGTTGGAGGAGAAAAAAAGGAAGCCAACCTGCTGCGTGGTTCCGGTCAGAGTCTCCTCGAGGAGCAAGAGAAATTTAATAATCTTGAGGCCTATTTTGGTCTTGACCAATTGATTGGCCACACGCTGCACCGTGGAACCACGATTAGCAATCATGGTGCAGTGGGTGAACAAGCATTTGGAGGAGACCAAATCAGCAAATTAGCAAGTCATCGTAGTAGCTGGAAAACGAGAATCATCCTCAAGACAATCAGAATTCACAGCACAGTTGTACTGCTTTCAACTAATCTCCAAATCTGAAAACATTAATACTACCTTACTATCAATTTCACTTTGAGGATCATCCTCGACAATATGTGGTATTATCGTCAAGGATTTTTCGAGGCAATACACCTTTCTACTTTTGAATGACATTCTTGCACCATTTGCTGACCTGAAAACGGAATTTAAGCATATGATACAATAGAGATAACAAAGAACCAATACCGACAAATCAAAGTTTATTAGCTATTTGAATGAGGATGTTATATTGACATTATAATCCAACACATTCTAACATCTGATGATGGATTCCTATAGTAATTGCAAACAAATGCTTTTCTCACATAACACATTCTACTTTCTCTAGTTCAAGACCCAACTCGACGAAGCTTCTGATACATTATGCCAGCATTTAAAACATTGTAGATAAAGCAATCAGATATGTTTGAAAAGCTGCAGAAGAGATTAGAAAACAGGAACCAATTTACAATTTTCCACAGACAGTCTTTTCCTTTTCTACCGGTGTTTCTCCTTTCGGATCTCCCTAACAACTTATTACAGGTGTGTTTCTGTTTCTTCTCACGCAAAAGACCATCCTTTGCAAATATTTCATGAGAAAAAAGAGGATATCATAAGATGTGATAATAGCCACTAAACCCATCCTCCACAATCAATGGTGATGCAAACAAAAAACAATGAATAGGAATCTTGATACAGTCAGAAACTTCTACATAAACAAACACACAGTCATGCTACTCTATGTGAAATCATGGACAATCTAAAAAATGACTTCTTCTCAAATTCCGTTCTCAAAGCAGATAAATAATTTATTTTCCTATTCCGTTCTCGAGGCAGATCACAATATCTTCTTCCCATAAACAAATAAAATATATCCAGTGACTTAGCATAACATATTTGCACTCAGACTAACAATGAATTTCTCATGCTTCAGAGAATTAGATGAGGCTGTATGGTCTATTGGCTTTCCTTGTAAAAATATTTACATACAAAACAAAATAGATTAGCAACTGACCTCGAGAGTTTCTGCAGTTAAGTAAAGTTTTTGAACATTTCTTATGCCACTAAAGAGATTCCACACATTTCCAAGAACGACAAAAACATCATTCTCATCATCTTCATTATGTGGCGCTCTTATTCACTTCACTTGCCACCAAAAGGTTGAGTTGAGCCTCAACTAAATTTGTCAAGTTAACTTTTGGATAGTCCTCTGCAGCAAAATCAGAATACTCGAGGTAAAGCAGATTTGGAGTAGACTTGCACTTGACACGGTTTCATCAGGCTCTAGCCACTCACCAATAGCAATGACCAATTCCTCAAGCACAGGTAAAGAAGGAAGAATCCTCTCAAGCATACCACAACCAAAGAGTCTCCGAGTTAATAGCGAGAGTTTTAAGCATCGAAAAGAAAGTGACTTCACCTCCTCGACGCCACTTCAAAACACCATATTTACTTCTTAATTTCATCTTGACCAGTGTCCTACCGACAAATATCGACACCACGCTGCAGGACATTACATATCCAACTGTCCACACGATCTGTATCAATACCAGTTTTACACTTGATGGGGGAGAATCACCCTGCAAAGCCAATGCTTTATCCACAAAATCCATGAAGCTCTTGGGGATGAAGAAAGAACAGAGTCATCAATGTGAAGCTTAGGGATAAGTGTCCACAAATCGAGCCACCTCTTTGAGAGAACCGATATCAAAGCAGCTTCCTTTGTGGTAAGAAAGGACAAGATATGAGACAAATAAGCTCGTCATGTAAACTACCGAACAAATCCATAGTCTCTGCAAGAAAAACCAATTCGAGAATCAACTCTTACCAAACAGTATAGAAACTGATTCAAGCATGAAATTAAGAGCGAGGAGATGCATATACAGGAAACCCATATTGGAAAGCTAATAAATTTTGAAACTTTGAGCAAAATCAAGCTCAAACGGACGGAGGATACAATCAGTACAAGTACACAAGTTTTGAGTTCACTTCGAAATCAAAGATCCAAATTGAGGGAAGATTCTACAGGAAAAAGACTGGAAAATCGCAAGATATTGCAAATGCATCATCAGAAGGAAACGAAGCCTTCAGTGAGAAATTGCAAAACTACTACGGCTGGTTTTGTTTCCCTGGCTTGGTTTGGTTTGGACCGGTTTTCAAAGCAAATAGCCAAATTACAGTTTGATTTTGGTTCGGTTTGAAAAAACCCAAATTATGAGGAGGTAGGTAGAGAGGCCCAGTAGAGAGAGAGAAGGCCCAGGAGAGACCATCGATGATATGAAGTAGCCCAATATCGTTGAGGAATGAATCAGTTTCGTTGTATCGCTTTCAAAATCCCTAACCAGATCGAAACAGGAAGAGGAACTACTTTCGTGTGTCTCTTCTTGATGCTTTGGGATGTTTCGCCTGATCCAGACTATTGAGTGCAACTCACCAAAGGCAAATTGTAGACAATGCTTGAACACAAGGTACTTCTCTCACTCTACCATCAACAATCCATTGTAATTTATCCTCTCTTTCTGTCAAAACCCACATTACATTACATAATGTTGTATTTTCTTAAACAAAGAAAAATATTGGGCTCCAAAAGAAAGTTTTCGAAAGTTAAAACCAAAGGAATTGTCATAATAATAAATATAAAAAAAATCAAGGTATATTTGGAAAATGATTTTCAAAATAGACAAGTTATCTCAAAAGAAAAATTACTGATAGTTTTTTTTCTAAATTTTCTTATAAACAAATGGAAATAATAAGAAAAAAGACAAATGGAAATCTATAATAAAAAGACACGAAAAACCCTAATATTTACACATAAAAACCTTCGAACACCACCTCTAAAACTCCTCCAAAGAAATTAACGTCTTGTGTTGTTTGAGCTTACCGGTAGTATCGACTCTGATCTACTAATTTTAGGTTGCGATTTTTGATTGATTCGCAGTTCCTTTTGTGTCATTAATCCATGTTTAAGAACAAGGGTTTAGCTGAACAAGATCTAAGTAAACTTGATGTAAGTTTACTACATCCTTTGTCTCCTGAGGTCATCTCTCGCCAAGCAACCATAAACATAGGTAATTTCTCGTAACATGTCTATATAATCCGACCGTGCAATGGAAGCTAAAGAGATAACTTGTTGTTGTATCATGTATGTCTGATCAGGAACCATTGGTCATGTCGCACACGGCAAGTCAACTATTGTCAAAGCTATTTCTGGTGTGCAGGTAATGATTGGCTATATTCAGTTTGTGTATTTTATGAACTTGTTTTTTTTTTTTACTAGATTAGGGTTTAATTTTATTCGATTCGAACGTGCGTGCAGACTGTTCGTTTTAAGAATGAATTGGAGCGTAACATTACCATTAAACTTGGATATGCAAATGCAAAGATTTACAAATGTGAAGATGACAAGTGCCCTAGACCAATGTGCTACAAGTGAGTTCTAGTTCTTGTTTGCTTGCCTTCTTTTGATATACATATATCCTTGAAGCAAACATATATCTGTTGATGTCTAGGTCTTACGGGAGTGGAAAAGAAGACAAACCGGATTGTGATGTCCCTGGATTTGAGAAATGCAAGATGAAACTACTGAGGCATGTCTCTTTTGTCGATTGTCCGGTACGTATAATGAGTTTTTACACTTCTCTAACCAATATTGGCTATGTCACAATGAGGTGTTTTTGTTTTGAATTCATTAGGGACATGATATTCTCATGGCGACTATGCTTAATGGAGCAGCAATCATGGATGGTGCTCTACTCATAATCGCTGCGAATGAGACTTGTCCGCAACCACAAACAGCTGAACATCTTGCTTCTGTCGATATAATGCACCTTAAGCATATCATTATCCTTCAGAACAAGGTCGATCTCATTCAAAAAAGCGCCGCAGTGAAACAACACGAGGACATTCAGAAATTCATAATGGTTTGCTTATTTTCCCATCTCTCTGTTTTTTGTTGCTTCATAAATCAGTTGGTTAATTAAGCCACCTACTTGTAGAACACAAATGCTGAAGGTGCTCCTATAGTTCCTATCTCTGCCCAACTGAAATACAACATCGATGCTCTGTGCCAGTACATTGTTAAGAAAATTCCAGTTCCTAATAGGACTTTGTGTCACCTCCAAAGATGATAGTGATTCGTTCTTTCGATGTCAATAAACCTGGCTGTGCGGTTGATGATGTTAAAGGTGGAGTGGCTGGTGGTAGTATCCTCCGGGTATCGATTCTCGATCTCTTTACATTGGACTTGCTTGAAGTTATATACATTAGTCCCTATACTTGAGTAGCTTGGATTGAAACAAAAATTTAGTATATTTGTCATAACTTTGTTTGTACGGTATGGTCCAATTTTGATGTTTGTTTTTCTTTGCAGGGTGTTTTGAAATTAAACCACTTTATCGAGATCCGACCTGGTATTGTTGGCAAAGATGAGCATGGAAACCATAAATGTACTCCAATTTACTCGCGTATCACTTCGTTGTTTGCGGAACAGAACGAGCTTCAGTTTGCTGTCCCGGGAGGTCTGATCGGGGTCGGGACAACGATGGATCCTACGCTAACGCGTGCTGATAGGTTGGTTGGTCAAGTCCTTGGTGAAATGGGTTCTCTCCCTGAGGTTTATGCTGAGCTTGAAGTGAGTTTCCAGCTTCTGACGCGTCTCATTGGAGTTAAGACAAAGGAAACAGAGAGGCAAATGAAAGTGTCAAAGCTAAGCAAAGGAGAGATACTAATGTTGAACATTGGTTCGACGTCGACAGGAGCTAAGGTTATTGGATTAAATAAAGATATGATTAAAGTGCAATTGACGGTTCCTGTTTGCACCACCATAGGAGAAAAGGTGGCTCTAAGCCGCCGTGTCGAAAGGCATTGGCGTTTGATCGGTTGTGGTCAGATTGAGGCTGGAACCACCATTCTCGTGCCCCCTCCTAGTCTCTGATTATTTGTATCACATTATTAACAATTTGCATCCAGGTTTGCTAGAGAAGTAACTTTCAGGTGTGTTGATGCTATTCGTTTGAATTCTAATTAAACTTGATAAATTGCATCATAACTTATTTTGTTAAGATTGCTCTGTTAGAAAATGCTTGTCACCAATAAGCCTGGTTGGTACAAAAAGCAGAAGCCAATTTACAGCACTTACATCATTAATTAACGAACCTAAAATTTGAAAAAAGAAGAAAAAATATCATAAACATCTCGTGTCCGCGAAGGCTCGAACTCACTCACTATTCCGATTCCATTTTTCAGCAACCAAGACTCTTCATTATCTCCTTTAACTTCTCAATCACAGCCGTTGGATCAGCCCGCGAATTCGCCAGATGCATTTCATGATACTCCAAACCTTTCCACTTAGCTATAAGCTTAAAATGAGGTCTCTTAAAATCGACGCTCACAATCTCAAATATCGTTGTGTTTGGTGTTGCAGACACAATGTGAGTCAGTCCTGCTCCGTGAGCTCCTATGATCACTGACGCGTCTTGGACGGCCCGGACTTGATCTTTCATCGGCATGTGCGCAGACAATTTCACAATGTTAATCCCACATTTCGTCACACTGGTGGAGCCAGATGCGACCCAATGGCGCAACGACTCAAACACTTCTTCCTCATTGATTAGCCGAGACTGGACTTTAATATCCCAATGATGAAAGAATGGCGTGGCGGAAACAAACCGGTTTGCTGAAATTCTTTGCATATCTGATCCCGGAAAACAAAGCTCTAGCTGCGTCTGCAAAAACGTTAATGTTCATTTTCATTCATCAATGGAGTTAAACTTAAATCAAACCATACAACACAGGCAAAATCCAAATCCAATAACAAGGGTAAGTCTAAAGATAGTGGACTCGAATTTCTTGCTTATATATGGAGGAAGCGTAGCGTACCGTGCAATGTCCATCGATGAAAACGTGTGGTCGATTAGGCAACTCTAGACCAATCTGTCACGGCATGGAAGAGGTTTGAATACTCGAATCGAGTGACAAGCAAAGTTGGTTCCTCCACCCACTGAGGCCAAGCAAAATCAAATCAAACATCAATCCACAAGACATTACATATGTTTCAAGAATCACAACCTAATAAAAACAGTGAAAGAGCTCAAATCAAGAACAATAGAAGAAGCAGAGAAAGTAGAGAGATCGTTTATTTATTCGTTGGATCATTGACAAAATTTTAGCTGAATTCATGTTACATTTTACACGTGGAAAGATCTTTGGAATTATTATGACAGAATTAAACAAATGATATTTAAAGGCTTATTAGTAGGAGAAGAAGATGGTCAATTTAATTATTATAGAAAAAGCTGATTATAGGGTAATTTAAATTAAATGTTCAATTTAATACTTATCCTCTATATTTAGGTTGAGGGACAAATAATACAGAATTAACAAAGAACAAGAGAAATTAATTAATTAGCATTTAGCTGGCTTCTTCTTCTTCTTTTTCAATCATCTTCATCTTTTCTCTCGTCACGCAACAGACAAATTTCATATTTTCTTCTTCCTTAAATCTTCATCTTCATCGTCTGTCTTCTCTCTCGTCAAAGGTAAAAGGATGAGAAAATGGAGGTTTTGTGCTAAACCTCTCACGTAATCTCTCTCTCTCTCTCAGTAGTTTCATGAAGAATCTCTGTGATTTTGCGAATAGTTGACACTGTTTATGGTTTTGTTATAGTTTTCCTAGTGATCTCATAGGAGCTGTGTGATCGATTCTCTGGAGAGTTCTTCAACTTGTCGGAGATTTATTTATCTAGTCCAGGGAATTGATAGAGAAGCAAAAAAGAAGATTAAGCTTCTATGTCTCTGTCGGAGATTGAGACAGCTATGCCGGAATCGTCGGATTGTCGTTTCGCCAATCTCAGGGGAGTTCGGTGGCGTGTGAATCTCGGAGTTCTTCCATCTTGGTCTTCTTCAGTCGATGAATTTCGCAGAGCAACCGCCGATTGTCGTCGCAGGTAACCTTAATCTATTGCCCAAAATCTCTGTTTCTTAAGCCATATCCAACAAGGGTTTAGATTTTTGGTCTTAAAATGAAAGCTAATTGAGGAGAATGATGATTGTTAACGAATCATGGTTCTATATATTATAATGTATATTGTGCAATGTTTGTCATGTAGATATGCAATTCTCAGGAGAAGACTTTTGATGGATCCACATGTACTCAAAGATGATAGAAATTCCCCTAATCTTTTCATCGACAACCCCTTGTCGCAAAATCCGAGTAAGCTTCTCTTTGATTACATACAGCATCTAGTTTCATCGTACAAGCTCATCTGCAAAGCATATACATTGTCTTTAGAGTTTGTCTACCAAGGCATTGTTTTAGTATTCAGATATGCCGGTCTAGCTAGCTAAGTAGAGGTCTTAAGTATTATTGTTCACATGAAGAAGGGAAAATTTTCAGATGCTATGTGTGGTAAAGCTTCTTTGTCTAGGTTGAAGGGCAGTACTGAGACTATATTTTCAATTATTTACTTCTGTAAATGTGAGATGATTGTATAGATTAAATCATGTTTAAATCATTTCTACGCAGATAGCACATGGGGTCAATTCTTTCGTAACGCTGAGTTAGAAAAAACACTTGACCAAGACTTATCGAGGTTATATCCAGAACATTGGTGTTATTTTCAAGCGCCTGGATGCCAAGGCATGCTAAGACGCATTCTATTGTTGTGGTGCCTAAAGCATCCCGAGTATGGGTATAGACAAGGTACATGTTTCACGCCTTCCTTTGTTGTTACCTGTGAGCTGTGAGCTGCAGTTTCTTGGACTGTGTCATCCTTTTTGCTTCTTGCTTAGTCGACTTCGGAAGTGAAGGAAAACACAAAGAAGAAATTATACACTAGAGCAAATCTATCTGATTAGTAAAATGACTATAGAAATGGGATTTGCTAAAATATGCTAATTATTGTAACATATACTTCCTGCGAAGAGTTCAATTGCTTATGTATCATCTGGTTGTTTGCATTTTTCTTTGCAGGAATGCATGAGCTTTTGGCCCCGCTCCTTTATGTACTTCATGTTGATATCCTGCGTCTTTCTGAAGTGTGTAAAAGCTATGAAGATTATTTTAATGACAGATTTGATAGTTTATCTTTTGAAGAAAGAGATATCACTTACTTTGATTTCAATAAATTTCTGGACTCCATGGAAGATGAGACTGGTTCCCTGGAATATTCAAAGAAAACAAAAAATCTAGATGATCTTGATCCTGAAGTCCAGTCCATAGTGATGTTGTGTGATTCTTATGGTGCAGAAAGTGAACTTGGAATTGTCTTGTCTGAAAAATTCATGGAACATGATGCTTATTGTATGTTTGATGCTCTAATGAGTGGGAATCATGGTTGTGTCGCCATAGCTGGATTTTTTGGTTACACTCCAGCCAGCGGATCCCACACCGGGTTACCTCCAGTTCTTGAAGCATGTACTGCATTTTATCGTCTGTTGGCTGTCGTTGATTCATCTCTGTACAACCACCTAGTTGAACTTGGAGTTGAACCCCAATACTTTGGCCTTCGTTGGTTGAGGGTATTGTTTGGAAGAGAATTTTCTCTTCAGGATCTCTTGCTAGCGTGGGACGAGATATTTTCAGCGGATAATAGTGTAAGAACGGATAGGAATAATGACGATATCAGAAACCACAGCTTCAGGATCTTTGATTGTCCTCGGGGAACCTTAATCGCGGGAATGGCTGTTTCAATGATGTTATATATAAGATCTTCCTTGCTTTCTACTGAAAATGCAACATGCTGTCTACAGAGACTATTAAATTTCCCAGAGAACATTGACCTGAACAAGATAATACAGATGGCCAAGTCGTTACAAGCTTTGGTTTTGGAGGCTAATATGCGATCAGCTTTGTCACTTAATGGGGTTTTCAACCAGAGGAGTTATATACCTGCAAGAACTAAAAGGTTTCCATCTGGCTCCACTTCCCCTAAATCTCCTTTGATTATCGCATCTGAAAGCTATTGGGAGGAGAAATGGAGAGAACACAAAGCCGAAGAAGAAGAAAGGAAAATTGGCTTGGAGAAACAGAGTCCACCTACACAGAAGAAAAAGAGGTGGTTGAAGGTTACAAAACTTTTCCGAGCAGTGACTGATCTATCATATTATAGGACAGGGAAAACGGGAGCAAACTCATCGCCAGTGACACGAAGTTTTCTTGAAGATTTGTCTCAGCAGCGCAGTCCCGATCTAGAGGAACCTAACGCGAGCAATAATTTGATAGATGTTGATTGTCCCGTGACTGTGAACAAGGAAGATGACGCTCCTCAAGAAACTGAGGAAGGCATTATGGATTTCCTTTCTGCAGATGAAGAGAGTTTATTAAGTGGAGATGCATCCAGTGAGGAGAACTCATCCATCTCCTCAGAGCCAACCAGTATTGTCAGAGATTCAAACTACCTTGAAAACGATTCAGATAGCAGTACTGGGTCAAATCTGTTTCCTGATGAAAACGATAAAAGCGTAGATTCACATAGTGAAGAGAACTCATCTGTCTCCTCAGAACCAACCAGTCCTGCCAGAGATTCAAATTACATGGGAAATGATTCAGATAGGAGTGCTGATTCAAATTCGTTTCCTGATGAAAACGATAAAGGTCAACAAACAAGCGAGGTTTCACATCTTTCTAATGAAGACGATTCCACAGATAAATCTGTGGGAATTACTAAGGAGCACAAGTTTTTACCGGGAATACTCCAGTGGTTTTGGAACTTTGGACGCAACTTATCCAGTGAGGAGACTTCTGATGCCACAGAAACCGATGGTGTTGAAAGTAACAAGAACCAAATGGGTTGCTATTCTGAGTCCCATCCTCAAGCTTTATCTTCTGGCAGCAATGGAGACTCAGATCAGAATCTGGTGAGGACTCTGAAGAACCTTGGCCAGTCCATGCTCGAACACATTCAGGTAACTTCTCAGTTCACATATCGATCACGTGTTTCAGCAGTAATCATTTTCGAAAGATAAATGGTACGACAGTAAAATGGGTATTTAACTGGCAAAAGTAATTCACATAAGGTTTTGAAGATGCCAGAAACAAGTATATGATTATTGTAACAAAGATACTTCACCATTTCCATGACAACTCTTTCCCACACTACAAGCTCAAATGTTCTGATGATGTTAGCCCTTTTATTATTTCAGGCAATCGAGCTGGTTTTCCAACAAGAACTTGATCCAGTTCAGGCAGGATTTATAGGGAACTTAGCTAAAACCAGTTTGATCGAAAAGGGACAAGTCAAAGCTACAACAGCACTTAAGGAGCTTCGGAAAATCAGTAATTTTTTGTCGGAGACGTGAGGTGTGGATTAGTCAGCTCTGTATATACATTTTTAGATGTATATATTAGTTTAGAGTAAATAATAAAGAGGAAAGTTTCTCCTTTCAATCGAACTGTGGTTTGGTTAGTTCTCTAAATGGTTAGAGGAGAGTTTCTGTTTCACCGACTTGGGTTTGCCTTGGTATTATCATTGACTGATCCTGAGTTTGTATATACAAATAAAACCAAACTGACAGTTTCGGAAACTTGGTGAAGAATAAAATAATGGTTTTGCATCATATGAGAAATTTTGAGTTTGTAAATGTATGTACATGCAGGGAGTTCTCTGAAGCAAGTTGTAAAAATGTCTGCTTCATCATGGATTCAATCTCTAAAGGTGTTTGCTATACACGTAGCTAGATCCTAGTCACATAATAAGCTAAACAATTAGTGGAAACTTCATGGAAATTGAGCCCTGTGGTAAATATTTCTGTACATTGTTTCACATATAGAAGCCTAGATTAGAAGCAAACACTTGTTCAAGTTCTTGTGTAGAAAAAGATTTTCGACTATGCAGGACAAGGTACCTCTCGATATTCTAATCTATGTTGTGGTTGTGGTTGTGGAAGCCAGGAGATAGTGAAGTTATGAACAATCATCTGAATCTCCTTCACTATTCCCCACCATTGGTTCCCTGCTTCAGGACCAACCACGTTCTCATTCTCGTTTACATTAGCTCGGTTCTCTGCTTCACCTTGTCCTTCTGCACATCATATAAAGAGGATTATGTTATCATATAGCAACGGCTTCTGAATAAGATATTATATATGACACCATCAAAACCTTGAGAGATGGATACGAGACTAAGACCCGACTTGATTATGCATGCCAGGAACATCATTGTCATTTAGTGGCCTTGCGGCTGCTGGTGGATCATTATTGGCTCTAACAACATTCCTTTGAGGCTGCGGTGGTGCTGCGGCTCTACGCATGACTCTTGAAAGCCAACGGACAAATGGACGAAGAGCTCCAGTTTGGTATCTGTCAAATTGATCTTGAGATCATTTACTTTGGATTTTAATATATTCAACATACATCTGTTGCCACACCAAGTTCCAAAATATATTCATCCGATTTTCTATATACTTACAGGTAAATCATTGTCGCGAAAAACACCAGAACAGCAAGCCTTTGTCTTGATCCATCTTGGTTAAACAAGTAGACAACAGCAGCGAGCTTGAGTATCAGGAACAAGTCGAGCTGAAAAGCGATCTCAAATCTCCATTCAACAACTTGCCTTTGATGAGCAGGTTGTTGTTGCTGCTGTTGTTGTTGTCCGTCTTGTCCTTGGCCTTCTCCCCTAGTCACCACCTCATTACTTGACCCAGAGCTAAATGAAAAAAATCATTACGCTAATAAAATTACAACCACTAACATTGTTCTTCATTCAACCCGCCAAAGAACTACACATAAGAGAGACTTTGATAAAGTGGAGAATTTTCGAACTCTCGTCTCAATGCTCAACCAAAACCCTATCCAAGTCTAACATGCCCAACTCATTAAGCCTAACTTCCTTTTAACCTGTTAGCTCCATATGTACCAAAGTCATAGGCTAATTATTATGATCTCACTAGACTAACACAAGAATTATTTTCCAAAATCTTATTTTCCTATAAACATTTGAGTATTGAGCAGACTCATACGAAACCAAATTACTCGTAGATTGACTAATCCGAAATCAAATTACCCGCATCCATAACCAAAACGACTAACTTGTTGTACATCAACAAGACATTGAGCTAAATTTTATGCCTTTCATACATAGACAACAAAACCAATTAACTTCCTTTAGCTACGATTCAATGGAAACAATGACCAATGGATAAAAAGGTCGCACTTGAAGAAAGCAGAAGCATTTTGGGAGCTACAAAAGCTATCAGAAGTGATTTTACATACGTGGGAATATTGTATGTAAGAGGGATAAGATTGTTAGACGTAAGACCAGCGACATGTCCTGCAAATGTATGGACAGGAACCGCATAAATGCCAGCTCCACGATTCATCATATGTTCCTCATACTGCACTGGATTCAATCCATGTGGATAACTTCCAAACCCAGAAGAACCTTGAGCCTGAGAACAAAAAGCACATTCGAAAACAAAATCAGGAAAGTTAAAACGCTTATACCGGTCTGAAAATAGAATTCCCAATTCGAAAACCCTAATCTGCCATAGATCACTGAAAGGGTAAGACTTTATGAGAAACCCTTCATTACCCATTCAAATCAGTGACGGAAAAAGGAAGAATAACATCAAGAGAAGTTGGAAGAATTTGAAAACCAAAACAGTGAGTTTTCTTCTAAACACGGAGACAAATCAATCAAAACAACGAAATCAAAAACACCCCTTTCATTAAACCGATTTTTGTTTTACCAGTCCAACCAGACATCCGAACTCAAACCCTTCTTCTTCTTCTTCTTCCGGTTTTGGTTTTGATATATGTATCGGGTTTGAAATTTTGAAATTAGGATTTGAAGAAAAATCAATTTAGGTTTTGATTTGTAATAGAATTTTGGTTTCAATTGGCGATGTATGGAGAATAATACATATATCAAAATTGATGAACAAAATAATCGTTCTTTTTTACTTTTGTTTTTTTTGTGGACCTTTTGATTTTGAGAATTTAGGTCGATGGAGACTCGTGGGTCGCGAGAAAGTTTGGATTTTTAGGGTTTGAAGATTCAAAAATTCTGTAACATTTTTTTGTTTGTATTGTTGTTTATTATTCGTCTTTAACAGTCGAGAAAGTTTGGATTATTCGTCTTTATCAAAATTATTTGTTTATTTATTGACACAAAAGGGATGACACAAGTGTCTTTGTCTCTCTTGTGTATTCCACTAGCTCGACTGAGTTTTTTTTTAATGGTTGTGATTATAAGAAACTGATTTGTTACGACAAAATTAGAGAGGGTATAATTCTTGTAGACAGATTTGGTTTCACATTCTTAATTATCGTCCTTGAGATTAGGCATTTATGTATGTTTTCATTCTAAGATTTTCTTCGTTGTTATGTACAGTTCGCCAATTAGTTATTTTTCTTTCTCTGTACTAGGATTTCGAAAGTGTTTGCGGTTTTGATATGAATTGGGAATAGATGTGTACGGTCTGAAATTAGGTTTTGTCCGTTTTGTGTGTGTTTTGATTTGCTTCTTGTGGATTTTGCAGAAATGGCTCCTAAGACCGGGGGAGAAATGTCGAAGGAAAAGACTTCAACGGGATCCACTTCAAAGACTTCTAGTAGATATGCTCTGAGCGATTCAAGTAATGGGTCAGAATTAGAATCTGGAAATGATCATACGCCATCACAGGAGATGGGTCAGAATCAGAAACTGAAAGAGAACGCACTAGATGAGGCACAAACTTATTCCAAGAATACCTTATTGAACCAACTCATAGTCTTCTGGTGGTTCGTCTGTGTAACGAGTCATCATACCTTCCCCTATATCAAGTTCAGTTTCTCTAACCTCTCTTATCACTTGCACACTTCTCTGAGATTGATCAACATCTTCGACGACCTCCACGTGCAAAAGATTTCTACGACCATCTCCATTCACTTGCATTAGGTAATTAAAAACCTCATCATCATTAGACACATCAGATGGTAACATAACATTTTGAATCATCGGAAATAAACTGAGTTTCAGCTGTGTTGTAACTGAATCTATCTTCATCTTCTTGCCAATTCCTTCAACCAACGCCGAGTAAGTCACCTCCTCTGCTCCGATCCGTATCGCTAAGGTGTGAATTCGATCTCCTCCTGAGTTCCATCTTATAAAATCATTTTCCCTTGAATAAGATCATCCATAATCAAAACATATGATTGTGCAATTCATTCTCCCCTACAAGATAATAAGAACATAAAAAATATCGTTTATACACTTTCAGTACTATCAGTTACACAGTCATACTTAGTTATACCTAGTAGTACCAAACAGAGAGTTGTCCCAAAACACATTACACAGTCATACTTAGTTATACTCAGTAGTACCAAACAGAGAGTTGTCCCAAAACACATTACACAGTCATACTTAGTTATACCCAGTAGTACCAAACAAAGAGTTTTCCCTAAACTCATTACACAGTCATACGTAGTTATACCTAGTAGTCTCAAACAGAGAATTGTCCCAAAACACATTACACAGTCATACTGAGTTATACCTAGTAGTAAAAAACAGAGAGTTGTCCCAAAACACCATACAAAACACATTACACAGTCATATTTAACGATGTGTTATAAGGTTATAAGGAAATCGAAATCACTCTATTTTTGTTGGATCCAACGAATTGTTGTGGAACAATGACGATAATGAGAGCTTATGTTTCTATCAAGATAGAGATGAAGACACCGGCTTTTGACGAAGATCAAAAAGAGGTCCGATAATCTCTTCTCCTCTTCACTCTGTTTTTTTTTCAGAGCAGGGATGGGTCGCATAGAGGAGAGAGGGAGGAGAGATCGAGGAGAGAGATGGGTTGGGAGAGAGAACGTGTCATCCTATCATAGGATAGATTTTTTTAGTAGGTAATTATTAAATTGGGTAGTTGATATATTAATTAGGTTTTTATATATAAATAATAATATATTTAAGAGAGGTAAAGAAGATAAAATGATAAGTGAAAGGTTGTAAGAATTACGAGGGGTGTTATGAAATGTTTTTAGGTAATTGGGGTGTTTTAAGTTACAACATTTCTGAAACTTTAGATCATTAAATGGATTTTTAACAATCCGCATCAACTTCCAAGAGAAGAACGCCATGTCATCATACCCACGTGGCATAGATTTTGTAAAGTTTAAATTATTTCTCAATAACCCCCCCCCTGATATTTTCTTGCTTAGAGACGGATTTGCTATTTGATCTTCGCATATCCTAATTTGCTATTTTTTACTTGAAAGCATTTTATAGTATTTGATTTCAAGAGAGAGAGAGAGTGCTTCACCATCAGCCAACATGGCTTATTGAAATAATCTTTTTTAAAATCATTTGGAGAAAGAATCAAGCTTTGCATAAACATTGGAGAAAGGATCAAGCTTTGCAGAAGAAGAGGATGGTATTGAGTTTTTGTCTATCAGAAAGTGTTGATCAAGAGCTTTTGTCACTAATGGTGCTTTACAACTTTCTTCCGTTGATTGCATTCACAAGCTTCTTCGCGTGCTTTGTTGTTCTTGTTCATGCTCAAGCTCAAGACCAATCAGGTACATAAAAGTCATGAAAATGTATAAATATGCCTGCAATTTTAAGGCTTTTAATCTCTTGCAAATGTTTATGTTATAGGTTTCGTCAGTATAGATTGCGGTATACCGGACGATTCAAGCTATAACGATGGAACAACAGATTTAAAGTACGTTTCAGATGCTGCTTTTGTCGAATCAGGGACAATTCATAACATAGATCCTAAGTTTCAGACAAGTTCTCTTGAGAAGCAGTTCCAAAACGTTAGGAGCTTCCCTCAAGGCAAGAGAAACTGTTACAATGTCCAGCCTCCTCAGGGAAAAGGCTTTATGTATTTGATCAGAACCCGTTTCATGTATGGTAATTATGATAGTTTAGGGAAAGCACCGGACTTCGATCTTTATCTTGGGGTCAATCTCTGGGATTCTGTTATTATAGATAATGCAACTACGATAGTTACCAAAGAGATCATTCATACTCTTCGTTCAGACCATGTTCAGGTGTGTCTTGTTGATAAAGACAGAGGAACTCCATTCCTATCTGTGTTAGAACTCAGGCTCCTGAAGAGTGATGCATACGAGACTCCTTATGATTCAATGATGCTGTATCAAAGATGGGATCTTGGGGCTCTCGGAGATCTTCCTATCAGGTTAGTACGAGTTCTGTTATATAAATCTCATATATATATATATATATACCATCTCTTGGTCGCTTCTGTTCTAAGTTACATTTTCTCAGGTACAAAGACGATATTTATGACCGTGTATGGATGCCTGTAAAGTTCTCAAATTTTAGAGCTTTCAGTACAAACCTCACGATAGATTCGAATATTACCAGTGTATTCCAGCCTCCTCGTGTCATCATGAACACTGCTTCGACATCTTTGAACTCAAGCTTAGACATGAGCATCTTTTGGAAACCAGTAACCCCTTCGTGGAAGTTCTATGTGTACATGTATTTTGCTGAAGTTCAAGAGATACCAAGCAACGAGACGAGAGAATTTTCGGTGATTTGGAATGATAAAATCATGTATGATAACTTTAGCCCTCGATTCTTGTTTACAGACACACTTTACACTCAGATTCCTGTCACTGGACCAAAACACGACTTTCGTTTCATACGAACTGCTAAATCTACACTCCCACCAATCATTAATGCTATGGAGATGTATCGTGTCAACGAGTTTCTTCAGTCACCTACTGATCAACTAGACGGTATGGTTTCATTTTTTGAAACAGAACTTGGCTTGGCTTGTCTTTTCATATATCCATGTTTTATTTGTATTCTAGTTGATGCGATTATAAGAATCAAGTCCAAGTATGGAGTGAAGAAGAACTGGCTTGGAGACCCTTGTGCTCCAGTAAACTACCCTTGGAAGGATATTAATTGCAGCTATGTCGATGATGAATCTCCGAAAATCATTTCCATGTAAGCTTTTCTTCAAGTGCATATACATATGTTTTTGCCCTCTCTCTCTCTCTCTCATGTTCTCACAAGAGTTGTTTGACTTGCAGGAATTTATCCTTAAGTGGCTTGACTGGCGAAATTGATCCAGCCTTCTCCAACCTTACATCGATACAGAAACTGTCTGTATTTTTCTTTTCGATTTGATCTGGAAACTTTAGTACACAGAGTTGTGAAATCTTTAAGTGATGCAACCAAATTTTTATTTCAGGGACTTATCAAACAACAGCTTAACAGGAAAAGTACCCGATTTCCTCGGAAATCTACGTAACTTAACGCAGTTGTAAGTCATACTAATTGGAATTATAGATTGCATAAACGATGACAGGCATTACTTGGAGAATTGGTATTATTTGATCTCACGTACATGTCTGCAGAAACTTGGAAGGAAACAAGTTAACGGGTGCTCTTCCGGTGAAACTACTAGAGAGATCAAGAAGTGGATCGCTTTCGCTAAGGTTGGTTCGTGGTTATCTTTGGTTTCTATCTAAGTTTTTGCCCTATTAGGTTCATGTTTTCATAATGTCTCTGCATTTTAATTGTAAGACTTGGCGGGAATCCGGACCTCTGCGTTTCTGCTTCATGTCAAATTCCGGATATGAAGACAAAGAAGGGTGTTTACACCATTGCATTAGTAGCATCTGTCGTGGGAGTGCTTGGTCTTGTAATTGCAATAGCTTTGTTCTTGCTGTTCAAGAAGAGACAGCGAAGTGGTAAAAACATCCAGAAACTATCCTCAATTGCTTCTTCTTCAATTTCTATGATTACTTGTAAATAGCTTCTCATTATATCTATATAGGTCGCTCTAATAGTGTTAGGTCTGGCCCACTGGACACAACAAAACGATACTACAAATACTCAGAAGTCGTGAAAGTTACAAACAACTTTGAGAGAGTTCTTGGAAAAGGAGGTTTTGGAAAAGTATACCATGGTGTCTTAAATGACGACCAAGTCGCTGTCAAGATTCTGTCTGAATCATCAGCTCAAGGTTACAAAGAGTTCAAAGCAGAGGTCAGTTTCTTATTTACTTTTATAGGTTTAGTTTTTATAAGATGAGTTATAGAGTAATTGGGAATATGCATCCACTTGTTTATCATCAGGTTGAACTTCTCCTGAGAGTTCATCACAAGAACCTGACTGCTCTTATTGGATACTGCAACGAAGGCAAGAAGATGGCACTTATCTACGAGTTTATGGCTAATGGAACCTTAGGAGATTATTTGTCAGGTCAGTTTCTCTTCTACTCTGTTTTGGTCACTGGTCTTTTGCTGCGATAACGAGAAGAAAAACTAAACTCACCTTTTGGTTTTCTTTCCTAATCAAGGGAAGAAATCTTATGTCTTGAGCTGGGAGGAGAGGTTGCAAATATCATTAGATTCGGCACAAGGTTTGTGATAAAATGATTTTCGCAAAAACAATAAGGAATGAGAAAATGAAATCTTGTGTTCGTCTAAAACTTAGGGCTTGAGTATCTTCACAATGGCTGCAAGCCTCCCATTGTACAGAGAGATGTGAAGCCGGCTAATATTCTAATCAACGAGAAGCTACAAGCCAAGATTGCTGACTTTGGGTTATCTAGAAGTGTGGCACTGGACGGTAATAACCAGGAATCAACCGCTGTTGCTGGAACTATCGGTTATCTGGACCCCGAGTAAGTAAAAATCTTCTTCTATTATGTTCTGGTATTAGCTGTTACGGTTTCTAAAGGCATTGTTCTACAAAATGAAGGTACCACTCGACGCAAAAACTAAGCGAGAAGAGTGATGTTTATAGCTTCGGTGTGGTTCTT
Organism: Arabis hirsuta; assembly: GCA_964056655.1. Lineage (NCBI taxonomy): Eukaryota > Viridiplantae > Streptophyta > Magnoliopsida > Brassicales > Brassicaceae > Arabis > Arabis hirsuta. Next base: position 1,845,819 of record OZ053301.1, read on the forward strand.
TTAGAGGTTGTCACAGGCCAACGGGTGATTGCACGCTCAACAACAGCAGCAGAGAACATACACATAACCGACCGGGTTGAGTTGCTTCTGTCGAGAGGAGATATCAAACGCATTGTGGATGCAAAGCTAGGAGAGAGGTTCGATGCTGGTTCGGCTTGGAAGATCACTGAAGTAGCAATGGCTTGTGCGTCTTCTAGCTCTAAGCATAGACCAACGATGAGCCAGGTAGTGGCTGAGCTGAAGGAGAGTGTAAGCAGAGCAAGAGCTGGTGGTGGTTATTCTGGCGCTAGTAGTAGTTTTACGGAGCCGGCGATGACGACTTCTGACTCGGGAATGTTTCCTCAGGCGAGGTAAGATGATTGTTAAGAATGCATAGCATTTAAGAAGAACAAGGTTGAGTTGTGTTTGTTTTGTAAGAACATTAGAGTATACAAGGAAGATTGATTTTTTTACTTTGAATTATCTTGCAGTAGATTGTTTGTGGATACATGTTAAATTATTCTCTTAATCATTTAATCAATCAAAGGATTGATGTGATATTGAAGAAGACACATTTTCTTCTTCTTCCTGACTTAATGAACATTTTTTATGGATTTTTTAACACCCGCGTAAGGTATCCAATAGACGAGCGCCATACACGTGGCATAATAACTGGTTTGGTAAATTTTTGGATCATCTTTCAAAAGATCTCATTAATGGACCTGATTTCGTTTTAACCATCCGATTATCTGTACAAGCTAGGGAGCCCTAACGCTGAGTGATAAACTCGTGATTTCTTTATGTTAATTTGAAACTTTCATTGTCAACTAGTCATGATGAGAACTACTAATAATTGTTTGGTTTTAAACAATTAGCCCACTTGAAAATTTTGTCAACTGACAAAAGACCACCTACAAGTCGTTGCTATGGTATTAAGAGATCGAAGTTCTTCGCATATCCCAATTTGCTATTTTTGACATGAAAGCATTTTATAGTATTTGATTTCAAGAGATACTGGTTAACCATCAGCCGACATGGTTATTGAATAATACCTTTCAAATGGATACATTCATCGAAAATGAACATTTCCACCTAATCGGGCTTTACTTCCAAGATAGACATACAAATGCACCATAATATCAAAAAAGCTAGGTGAAAAAAATATTTCAAACATGCATACAGTTTCCACAATTTCAGTTTCCATTATTGTAATTTGCTCCAATCAACAATTAGCAAGTCATAAATGGTTGAAGAATGTGCATAGGCATAAAATTGTTATCATAAGACCTTTAGGTAGTAAATCTCTAACTGGGAGCAGCTATTGTATCAAGACTTGACAATCGTGTGATTTGAGGCCAATTACCTTACATTCGTCTAATGATATGAAGCTTGATATATTAGAACAGATTTTCGAAGTGAAACAGTATCTTACAAAAGATTTGTTTTCTCTTCCTTGGACAAATACCAAGGTGTTGCGGGCATGTATGTTCTTTTTCTTTTATCTTTAGGGTGCAAATCCTTCCTAATACCATGAACTAGAGATCTTTACGAGTTTTTAGATCATCTTTTGGTTTTTCACAATGCAACAATGTAGAGACAATGCTTTCAGCCACATTTCTCTCCTCATACATCACATTTAAATTATGTCTTACTGGAAGTTCCTAACCACTCGAAGCTTTTAGATCATCCTTTGATAAAATGATATATTTAGCTTAGGCGCTTAACTAAATTTGGCTTTGCAACTTAAGTGAATTTGGCTAAATATTGTAGAAATATGTAATTTTAACTTTCCTCTTATTTATTTTTTCCTTGGAAAATAAAACGCTATTATATACTCCCAAATCCGGGATACCATTTTGCATAACAGTTACGAAAGCCGAGCTATTATAATGTGTTATTAGTACGCACATTTGTTATAGTGATTGTTTAATTGGTAACAACTCAATCTTTGATATTCTGTTTTTAAAGGAAACGATAGTGAATTGCTTGAGGGCCGGTTTTGATCCCTCACTTGAGTGATCAAATCTTGTATCTTGTACTTTTACTTTGCGTTTATGGTTTCTTGCAACTCAGGATCATTCGAAAAACATAAAACCTATAAGCGCCTTTGAAGAAATACTTGGATTCTGATCTTACAACAATTCTATTTTTCTAATATACTACAGTAAAGTGCCTATTTCTCATATAGCAGTTTTTTAAATGTTCAGTACAATAAAAAGACCTTACCCATAAAGTCAGAGTCGTACTAACGTTTATGGATGCCCGAAGCAATAAAATGAATTTCATTTTGGGTGATTTACTAGAATGACCTTAATAAATGGGTTTTTGATAATTTTAGTCCTAAATTTTCATAATTACTAAAACGACCTTGACAAATTTTTAAAACCTGTTTTGCCCTTATTTCTTTTGATAAAAAAACATATTTACGAAACTGCAATTAATGAGTTTCCCGCCAAAAGCGAATAAGTCTACCGCTCACGTGGTACACTTAATTTACTGTTGTGGTAGACTTAATTTACTGTTGTGGTAGACTTAATTTACTGTTGTGGTAGACTTAATTATCTGTTGTGGTAGACTTATTAATCTGTGGTGGTAGACTTAATTATCTGTTGTGGTGGTAGACTTAGGCTTCGAATGGTGACAACGGTTTGGGCGGTGCGGGACAAGCGGTTTAAGAGGTGCGGTGTGGTTTGAGTGCGGTACGGAAAATAGCGGTTTAAGAGGTGCGGTGCGGTTCAAGTGCGGTTCGGGATAATGTTTGAATGGTAAAAAAACAACATGCAGTACAAAAGTAAAGTTTTGAATGGTGAAAAGTGCAAACAGCGGTTTGGGATACATATATTACTATATTATAGTTTAATATTTATCTATGAAAAATGATTTTTTTTAATTTAATAACCATACACACAAATATTATTTAAATGTAAAAATTTGTACTTTAAAATTTTTAAAAACTATTTTGTTGGAAAAATAAATTAAACTGTTTAATTCAAAAAATTTAAGTACAATACAATGCCAAAAAATAAAATTATTTAAAACTATTGATTTTGCCAATACATATTTGCGATATTGTCTCTTATTTGCGTCATATATTCTCCATCTGCTATTTCTGATGCTTCCATTTCAGCTGAAACAGGTTCTCCATTTGTGTTATTTCTTCCTGTCTCTGTCATTACTTCTGCAAAATCTGCATCTGAGAAATTTGAAATTTTGATAAAATTGTGTAATCTCATTGTTGCCATTACCACTCTCTTTTGTACGTTAACGTTGTATCTTGGAAAATCAGATAGAATCCTCCATTTTTTTTCCACATTACAAACGTCCTCTCTATGACAGAACGTAAAGAAGCATGCCATTTATTAAACAATTCTTCTTTATTCCTCGGAGGAGGACCATAGTTAAATTGTGACATATGATACCTCACCACCCTGTTACGTGATGATCTATATGGTGCCAAAAATCCTTGTCTGCTTGGATAACCAGAATCAACGAGGTAATACTTGTCTAACGGAGGCATAGGAAACTCAGAATCACTTTGTCTTGCCATTGCTAGCACAGATGTGTCGTGACACGATCCCGGTGCTCCATTCCAAATATAAGTGAATAACATATTCAAATCACATATTGCCATGATGTTCAAGGATGCATTGTCATGTCGATTCCAATACATACCTTGTAATGCAGGTTTCACTTTAACGCATACATGAGTTCCATCCATAGCTCCTACAAATCCACTAAAAATGGATAATATCTTCGACCTACTATTAGTCTTTTAGGAATTCGGTGTAGTTCTTGCGTCGTCGGAGTTTTAATATAATCACATGCAAGTAATTCTGTCGCCGTTAGAACTTCATTAAATTTTCGCTTCACAGTCTCTTGATTTCGTCCAAATCTCAATCTCACATCTCTTTGAACTTCATTGTGTCCACATATCCGTAGAAACATAGCAACACTTTCTTCAATGCTTATATTTGATGTCGGTTGGAGACCGTAGTTTGTTTGTAGAAGGTTACACAATGTTGTGAAAGCTGGAAGTGACATTTGTAATAGTTGAAGACAAGCGGCATCATCTTGTTGTAGTCGACACCAAATATTTCTCCATCCCAAACCTCCATCTGTTTGAACCGGTGCTCTTTGAAAATATCGATCATAGTAAGACAAAGTTGGTTGGATTATTAACTCCTCAAACTGGTCATTTTCCAAACCATACAATTCAATTCTCTCTTCGTAACTTAGATTGTTGAGGCCTTGTGCTCGCAACTGGCATATACGAAAAGCCTGAAAAGTATAAACACAGGAAAAATTATACATTAGGTAAACAAAATTTTGCCATTATAAAATTATACAAAACACGTAAAAAGTTAAAACATCTTACAAACCATACAATCAAAAGACATCAAATATTGAGTAACTTAAATGAAATTTATAAAACATGGAATTGACAAGCTAATCCTCGTTTTCAATATCACTTTGATTACTTTCATTTATACTTGCACTCTGTCCTTGCGAGGTTCTCCATATACTGAATAAACCTCCAGGTCTATGTGTCTGTGAATTTTGTCCAGATTCAAAATAATTTGTGAAACCGAAATTGGGTGGTGATGATCGTTGAACGTTAGGTGAAGTGCCTACTGTTGCACCTTCTGAACCTTCTTCTCGAGTATTTTCTATATTTTCTACTTGTCCTCCAAGGGTAAATCCATATTGAACATTTGGTGGAGTCATTTCTGATGAGCCTCCTTGTTGAAAATTTGATGCATGCCTCCCTGGATGAAAGTTTAATTGTGAACCCCCATATTGAAAGTTTGGGGAAAGACCCCAATGTGGATCAGTTGATGGTGAGCTCCATTGTTGTGCATTTGGTGGTGTGTTCCATTGATGTACATTTGGTCGTGTTCCCCACTGTTGTGCATTCGGTGGCGTTCCCCACTGTTGTGCATTCGGTGGCGTTCCCCACTGTTGTGCATTTGGGGGTGTTCCCCAGTTTTGTGCATTTGGTGGCGTTCCCCGTTGTTGTGCATTTGGTGGCATTCCCCACTGTTGTGCATTAGGTGGCGTTCCCCATTTTTGCGCATTTGGTGGCGTTCTCCATTTTTGCGCATTTGGTGGCGTTCCCCACTGTTGTGCATTTGGTGGTGTTCCCCACTGTTGTAAATTAGGACCCCATAAGCCAGATGAATTGTTATCCACCGAAGACGGACTACTAGATGATACACCTCCTGAATGTTGACTCCCAAGAGATTGGTTAGAGCCCAAATGTTTTGGCACATCTTGGTTGTTCCGTGAAATGCCGGTCATAGCTTCTAGCAGTTGTAACTTATCCTCATCAGTGCTCCTAGCAATATCAATGAAATATTTTCTCCAAAACACTAGCTCTTTAAGTGTGTTAATGCATGCCCAATAGAATCTAGTGTACTTTGGAAGCTCCAACTCAAGAAATATTGCTTCTGCCTTTTTAAACTCATCGTAATCATCTTGGTCAAAAGAACCTGGGCAAAGTTGTTGCAAACTTTGTCGTTGAAACTCTCTATAGCCAGTGATGGTGTCTTGTATGGTTGTTTCAAACGATTGTTTTCTTCGAGTTCTTTTCGATCCACTTCCAGTACTGGTCCCCGAGATCCTTTCATATCTTTGCGTACTAACCCCACGTCTCCCACTGCAGCTTGAATTACTTATACGCCTACCACGTTGTTCACCTCTTCCAACAAAATTTCGAGTGGTCTCACGGGTGAATTCATTGGATAGGTGTGTATCATCATCAAGGTTAACACGGTACATTTCTTCATGTTGATGTGTATCATCATTCCTATTTTGAGGCATGTCATCACCATCAGCATCTGAGAAACCATGAAGGCCATCATCTGCCCGTCTCTCAGTTAATATCTCATCTCTTCTTTGTCGTGATGATTGTTGAGGTTGCGAATAAACATCGTGTAACACAAGACAACGTTGCATCAAATCTCAATTTTTTGGCGGTTCTCGATTAAACGATCTTGTAACTTTGCATCCCTAATAAAATATATATGGGTTATATGTTATATATATTAGTTTGTCTATGTTTTTAATTTAGTTATTATAATGAGAATGGTTATGAATTATTACCGACTCATGAGCTTCCCACCACTCATCAGGTGCATCAATCGAGGATGTTTCAGGATCGACCCTGATACTAGTAGACTTCATCAAGAACTTCCACCTCTTGTATGCTTTTTTGAATTCATCAAGTTTGTGTTTGAAATCCATAGTTTACATTCATGTTATACGCAAGATTGAATTTTTCAACCATATACTCTCTACCAAGAGTCTGAGGATCCTTCAGAGTGTAATTGTTCATAGCAATTGCATGATCATACAACTCAAATAATGTTCTTTCTTACTCGGCATTCCAATAAAATCTTGATGTGCTCTACAAATTTTAACATTTCATAGAATTAATTTTATATTCGGCTATAAATATAACTATTATCAAATTTTGTATAGAATACTAATAAATAAATTTACTTTTCTTGTTATTTCATTTGGAACTCTTTGCACTAAAGGATGTGTGCTCTATAAATATAAAAAATTTAGAAATTTAATATTGTTTTCGGTTATAAAATATACACTAATATAAACTTTTTTGTAAGAAACGAAATAAAAGTTTACTCTTGTTGTTGCTTCACTGGGAACATTCGAGGCTCTTTGTCCGGAAGAATTTGTGTTCGATCGATGTCTATACATATCTGCATTTTATGAACACAAATTCAACGAAAATCCATGATTTGGTAAGTAAAATAAATATAACAAAAATAATAATACCGATTAGATAAAATAAACAAAATTGCCAATTTTGGTTGGGTCAACACATTTGGTTGATAAAAAAATATGTAACAATTTAACATAAACAAACTAATATATGTTATACAACTTAACCTTAAACAAAATTAACTATCAACAAATATATAAATTTATTATCTTATGATCATTAAAAATATTGTTTTATATATTCTTTTACTTAACTAATATTTATAACAAAATGCATTTCTTGTTGTATCAAATAAAAAATTAAATCCAAAAATATAAAATAACTCTTAGCTATAAAACATATCAAAATTTACTATAATTGTTTAAAATATATATATTCATTATAACCAATTGTTAAGAGACTATTCATATTTTTACGTAATTGTATCATAAAACTAATACACAATCTATATAGTAACATATATAACTCGGCCAAATTTTTAACATCATTGTCAAAATATTTGATTTTAAATTAAAATAATCATTTTCAAATTAGTCCAGATTTACTAAAATAATTGTTTTATTAAAATTAACATAATTATAAATTTCTCCATAACTTGTTTTATTTTTCTTCTTTAATATAAAAAAATGGAGTTTAACACATCAAATTTTCACAAAAATAAGAATAATTTTGCAAAACACACACATTGAATTTAAAAAGAAAATTACCTGATTTTATTGAAAGAAAATCTTCAAATCATGATCTTGTGTTCTGAAAAAAAATAATGATGATATGTTGTAAACACGTATATAATGCTCTTGTGTTTTTTTTTTCCTCTGCACAATGCTCTTGTGTTTTGTTGTGTGTGTGCACTATGAGATTGTGTTAAAAAATATTATTTTTATCTTTCTCTCCTCAAACCACTCTAACCACACATATTTTTACTCTTTTGCGGTCCACTGCGTTTGTCCCGCACATGGTATGTTTTTTTTGTCTTTATTCAATTAATGCAACCTCTATTATTGTGTCATAATACTATTCCATTTTTGTTGAATGGTGACAAAATTGGAGTCCGCACGTTAGACCGCACAGACCACTCCAAACATTCAATACCTTAATAATCTGTAGTGGTAGACTTATTGATCTGTTGTGGTAGACTTAATAATCTGTAGTGGTGGTAGACTTATAATCTGTAGTGGTGGTAGACTTATTAATCTGTGGTGGTAGACTTAATTATCTGTTGTGGTAGACTTACTAATCTGTGGTGGTAGACTTATAATCTGTAGTGGTGGTACATTTAATTATCTGTGGTGGTAGACTTAATTTACTGTTGTGGTAGACTTAATTATCTGTTGTGGTAGACTTATTACTCTGTGGTGGTAGACTTAATTATTTGTTGTGGTAGACTTAATTATCTGTTGTGGTGGTAGACTTAATAATTTGTAGTGGTAGACTTAATAATACGTCATGGTAGACTTATTGATCTGATGTGGTAGACTTAATAATCTGTAGTGGTGGTAGACTTATAATCTATAGTGGTAGACTTAATTATCTGTTGTGATAGACTTACTAATCTGGTGGTGGTAGACTTAATTATCTGTTGTGGTGGTAGACTTAATTATCTGTGGTGGTAGACTTAATTTACTGTTGTGGTAGACTTAATTATCTGTTGTGGTAGACTTATTAATCCGTAGTGATAGACTTATTAATCTGTAGTGGTGGTAGACTTAATAATCCGTCGTGGTAGACTTATTGATATGTTGTGGTAGACTTGATAGCAAGAGTAATAATGTAGTAGTGGTAAACTTATTTGTAGTAGTGGTAGACTTATTCACAAAGGGTAAAATCATAATTTACCCTTCATCTTCTTCAACCCAAAAGCTGTCAAACCCTAACAATGGCGGTCAACTTATATTTAGCTCGTTTTTACTGTATTTTAACTTGTTTTCAACTGGATTTAGCCTAAAACTAGTAGATCTAACATCATATATCTCTTATCTAACCAAAAATCAAAAGATTTCAAGTTTTTTTTTTCTAACCAAAAATCAAAAATCGGATTTTTAATCCAATTTTATCTAAATCCGGTGGCACACCTCCGCCAAGCGCGTCTCCGGTGCTTCTATAGCCTCCGCGGTCGCGTTTGTGTTTTTGAGTTTTTTTTTTTTAGTCAAAAATGGCAATGACATTTTCATAATAACAAAACATAACCCTGGTTTTTATGTCTTATAAATCGTTTCTTAATATTTTGAGACTTGTGAAGGTCATTCTAATAATTAGGTCATTTATCAAATTCGTTCTAGTAATTATCTCTTTCATTTTATTTAAAAATAACTATACTAATAAATATTCTTGCCATATAAATTAAAAAAAAAACAAATAAAGAATTAAACTAGCAAACAAACTATTAGTTATATTAAAAAGGAAAATTTAACAAAATTGTTAAAAACTTTCAAAATCAGTTAGATTCATAACTAATTTTTTTATGGATAAATAGTTTAAATCACTCAATTTCATGTAATTTACTCGAAAAAATACCCAAATTACTCAATTTTTTATGTAAAAAACTAATTATATGTTTAACTTTCTTTAATTTTTTTAATAATTCAGAATTCTTTCTTTATTTGTTAGTTACTTAACCATTAGAGGTCTACATTTTTCATCATGTATGTTTTGTTTATTCTAATTAAAATCTTAAACATTTAAGAGAAATTTTGAAAAATGCCACTTTTGAAGTGGTACTTTTCAAAAATGCCACATTTTCAAAATCCTTATAAAAATGTCATTTCTTCAAAATTATTTATTTATTATATTATTAATGTTTGAGTTAACTATGTTGTATGAGGGTTTAGTTTTGAGGGTTTAGGAGTATTCAGGGGTCAAAACATTTTAGGTTTTAGAATTTTAAGATTGAGGCTTCAACAATCCACAATTAATAGCATTTTTTGAAAAAAACTAACCCATAGTGATATTTTTGCAAATGAAAAACCCAAAAATGACATGTAATTGTCTCAACATTTAACCTATGCTTGTATAATTCTATTGTTTAAGTGTAACTAAATAAAACCAATAAAAATATGCCCTTATGTTTTTCTAAAATGGACAAACCAATGTTTTTTTTTCTATATGGAGGCACGGCTCTGAATAAAGTACTTGGAGTTTCTTTATGTTATCCATAAACTCAGTTTGAAGCTTTCAATGTCAACTTATCATGAGAACCACTAATTCCTTGGTTTAGGCAACATTTCGTAATATAATATATTATAAGAAAAACAATATAGACATCTAAAATAAGAAATTCCACGTTTATTAAAATTCAGTATATGATATAACTGAAACAAAAGTTCATTTGATCAATTATATGTTGACGTAAAAAAAATATAATGGTATTCAAAAGTTTTATGAGTTTTGCAACATTTAAATAACATGGTTTAAACGATCCAAAATAAATTAGATATCCATATAAAAAATAACGTGGTACAAAAAATGTATATTCCGTAACAATAAAATGAGAAAAAATTGTCCTTAACGTGTTTTAACGAATTTATTCATTAGATAAAGATAGAGTTGGGACGGATCCAAATATCCTGGAATTTCAAGGTATCCGGATCCGTGATAAATTTATCCAAATTTTAGATATCCGACCAAAAACTAGGATATATGGCGGTAATGGTTTTGTGATGTTGGACGGCGTTACTCTTTCTTCCTTGAAATCTTCAAATTAGTGAAATTTGTCTGCAAAATTATGACAATTCAGTTTTTATGCCGCTATGTTACACTGTGTTTGAAAGATGAATCTGGACAGATTGGTTTCATGCATGTCCTTTTCTTAAGGAATCCTTTCTCCAACTTCAAAATTGACAAAATTACTTTGTAGATTCGGTTGGATCATTTTCGTTATCGAAGGTGTTTGTGTCATGCTCCGTCATATTTGGAAGTTTGGGATATCAATTATGATGATGTGGATACATGAAGATGAAAGAAATCAACATCATCTCAACGAGTTACAAAGGTTGGCATCATAAAAATATATATATATTTTTTTTTCAAAATCGGGATCAATTCAGAAGAAAACCAAAGTTAAATTTTTGTAAAACGACTTTGATACGGAATGATTAGTATCACATGGTCGAATGGTCGGAGCTATTATCGAAAACATTGGATTTTCTAATGCGAAGTACAATTTGGAGTGCTTCTAAAAAGAAGATGGTCCCGCATAACTTTCACATAAAAATTTTGATTACTCAGAACAAAGTTAAGAGATTTAATAATTTGTTAGCGAGTAAAACTCGAAATATATTGTTAAATTCATTTGTTAGTTTATACCATCTTTAGAAGATAGCGTATGTTTCAGCTTATGTAATAATTTGGTTTTGAAATCTTTTGTTATAACTTTGTGACTTTTGCATATCAATAAAGTTGTTTAGTAGGAAAAAATATTTGTAACTATATTTTGAATTTTTTATAGTGTTGAATCCGAACCGGCGAAGAAGAATTTCGTTTTTTATGAGTCAATCAAGTAGGGAGTTCACTATTTTATAAGAAGAATCTCAACTTTTTATAGTAGATTGTGCACTCCAATGTATTAAATTATTATACATTTTATTTGACACGTTCACGTATATAAAATAATAAAATTATGTATTAACAAAATGGTAAACCTAAATTTCCAAAAATTCATATTGTGAACAAAAACTATATTGTTGACAAAAACATTAACAACAAAAATATCTATAATAATTTTTATAATAAAAATCAAAACAAATACATATTTTACATCTTCAAATTGATTCCTGCCTTGATTCTCGCTTTGTGGGTTCTAAATTTTTTAAAAACATAACATAACTAGAAAAATAAAGCTTATAGGTCGTGTTTAAGAAAAAAAATATAAAACGTAAGAAATTGATTTTAGACTATTTTCTCAACATGATCAAAATATGTAATAATCTAATGATTTGTATTGGTGTCATTATTCTATACTTACTCGGATTCAAACATATTAGTGGCTAAGCACCTTCTCTTAGAAAAACAAATTATCTAAAACCAAAAACATATTATTGATAAAAAAACAGATGAAACTTCAACATAAATTTTATATTCACATATTAAAGATGATAGACTAAAATAACTAAATTTAAAATTATTTCTTCAATTATATATGATGTTCTATTCATATACTAGATTTAGGATATGCATATACGTAAATTTATAATTTAATATTTTACAATATGTTAAAAAGAAAGATATGAAAGAAATTGCATAATTAGATTAAAACATAAAAACTAGGGTTCAAAGTTTTGTAAGAGATATAGAATCAGAGAACGTCAACATTTACCGCCACATGATAATAAATCCTTTTTTTTTGTAGTAGATAGTTACACATTGCATATAAATACAATGGTATTAAGTTTTTATTTAAATTATTGCATATAAAACCATAACTAGAAACATGGAATAGTTGCAAAAATAACACTTTTCAAAAATGTCATTTTTTCAAAATCTTTGCAAAAATATCATTTGTAACGTCCGTGAACCAAAAATTTGGAATTTTGGGAGGTGCGTCGATCGACGAAAAGAGTGTGCGTCGATCGACGCAAACTGGAATTGAACCGACAGATTCGGTTTTTGATTATTCAGTTTGTGGTCGGTTATGGGAACCCTGAGGTTTAATTAAGGATTTTTAAGCTCTTAAATTTTGAAATTCTAAATCCTAAAAAATGTTTTGACCCCTGACAAACCCTAAACTAAATCCTAATATAATATAGTTAACCCAAACATAAATGATATATTAAATAAATAATTTTGAAAAAGTGACATTTTTTAAAAGATTTTGAAAAATAGTATTTTTGAAAAGTGGCATCCTAAAAGTGGCATTTCTCAAAATATATCTAGAAAATTAGGACTTTGTGTCTTGTTTTTCTAAATATAAATTGTAAGAAATTAATTTTGGACTACTTTCTCAACATGATAAAGATTTGTAATTGTTGTGAAATAAATACTAATATAACCCAATTAGTTGATGTGGTATTGATGGAAAGGAATAAAAATAAATGGTATTTTTATTTAAAAAATTACAAGAAAATGGTAATTTTTGACAATTTTCTCATACATATACACAATAGATAATATTGTAATAAATATACTAATAAAAATCATATTAATCTGCTATATCTATAAAGTAACATTTTCTCACTTCTCCTTAAACTAACTCATCATCCACATCACAATTTCTTATTTAATATTTTTTATAATTTCAAATTTAATACACATACTAATTAATAATTCTACATTTGATTTTAACATAATGAAAAGAATTTGAAAAGTCACAATGTTACTGAAAATAATAACATGTTTAATAAATTTGGTTATACTTATCTATTTCGCATTTCATATATCTTTAATTTGGTTAAGTTGTATTGGAAATTTATATATATATATATATATATATATCAAATAAATCCTAATGGTTAAACAAATAAGTTGATCTAAAACTAAATTCATCTCGAAAGAATATAAGTTGTTAAGTCTTACATTTAGTAAAAAAAAATTAACGTATACTTAAAACAATAATTGCAATTATACATAGCAAAAATGAAAAAAAAAAAAGAGGAATAAACAATTTTTTTTAAATAACATATTAAATGTATTTACACTAGAATTTAATAATTTTAAAATTGACAGATTTTGTAATTCTGTTTTTAACAAAAAGAAAGTTTTAAATATAAAGGAGAATAAATAAAGTATATAAATGTAATTGTATCGTCAAAATATTAATAAAAAGAGTTTGAGAAAAATACAAGATGAAATTTCAAAGTAAGTGTATGACAAACAAAAAAAATACATTTTTAACTTTACAGATACTTTGTATTTAATTTGAAAAATTAAGTTTTTTGTTTACCTAATAATTTCATGTTATAATGCGTGATAAAAAAATCATTGTAAAAGAATATATTAAAAGAAAATAATAAAAAAAATTAAAATATATAAATAAATTTAAGTTTACATAAAAATGTGATGTATTTACAATTGTATTAGAATATTATAATTAAAAATAAACAGATTAACTTTTAAATAATAGAATATCAATATGCTAAAGTGTCATAATTTAACCAAAATATGTATATAAAAAACAATTTCAAAAACATATATTAAGTAACCATATTAATTACAAGATTCTAATATATATATTAAAAAAACCTAAAAATATCTCATTGATTCTAAAATATTATATTTAGTTGATCTTAAATGTGTAAACATTTATTATTTGGTTTATAATCAATGAGAATATACAGAAACTTCCACAATGACATATAGTTTTAATTGAAATATTTTGATTAGTTAATGTAAATGAAGTATTCTCTAAAACCTTCTTTGAATCGATACCTATGATTTTTTGTAAATGTCTCACCAATTAGTATATATGGGATTGCACATAAACATAATATTATTATGTTCTTTAATTCATTTTTGTAATATAATGAAAATTTATAATGATATTATATTTTTCTGAAATAGATTACAATATTTTGATATATGTCAAAATCTAATTGAATTTCTTTTTACAGCTATCGAAACACGTACCGCAATTATATTAATTACAAATACAAACATTGTAAAAAAAAAATATCGAGTCAAGAATTTAAAAAATAAATCTTTTAAATCCATATATTTTATGGCTGGTATATGTTTTTAACAACGGCTAGTGGCGATTAACAAAATAAAAACCGGCTGCAATAATTTTAAAATTATTAAGTTATGATATTAATTGATACTACTTGTTAGACTATATTAAGTGTAGTCCATATATATATATACATCAGTTATAACGGCGAGTTTGAATTGGATAGGAAATGAACAATCAGAGTCCACCAATGTCCACTGGAGATTTCAACATCGGTGATGAGATAGCCGTTACCCTACCAGAATCGCCGCCGAATCCTCCTAGTCGTCTTTGGGGTGAATAGTTTTCGATTCTCTTTCTTTCTTTTCCAATTTAAAGATTATTGTAAATTAATCGTTTCTTCAAGAATGTTCATGTGCTGGTTGTTTCTCATGGTCTAGGTCGATATAATAGATTTCATTTTCATTTTCCATGCACCTGACTTTGGTAGTCACAAGTATCTCTTATCTCTAAGCATTTTAACCACAATTTATTTGTTAAGTGTAAACCTTGACTTCAACCAAGAGTCAATATCTCACTTAGTAAAAAATTTAAACAAAGTCTAGAGATCGCTATTTCGAGTGGGACGAGACCATATAACATGCTCTGTATCTAGGCCTAAGGGAATGTATGAGTCTAGATCCAAAACTTTCTAGTTATTTAAAAAAAACCTTAACTTAAATTGTATTAATATGCATGTATTTTTTTTTAAATGAATTCTTAATCTTTAGCATCTTAAGCAAAATTCATTGACAGATGTGATATGTTCACAGAGACATTGAGAGATGAACACCACCAGTATTTACCTCTATCTCATGCCATAAGTCATGGAGACTTGCAAGGTGTGATAAATTACCTAGACCAGAATCCAGAAGCCTTGAGTGAATGGATAGACAACACCGAGACACCATTGCTTAAAGCTTGTAACTCTGGACAACTAGAGATCGTCAAAGAACTATTAAGAAGAATGACAACCTTCGAACAGTTGTCGACCCCGAGGGTAAAACAGACTCATTCCCGCCTTACACCACTTATAGTTGTTGCAGCCACCGGGAATTTGGAGATCGCCAAGGTCTTGGTTGCAAAGTGCCCCAAGCTCACTGAGATTCCTAGTAGTTGTGGGGTATTTATACCCGTCTTAAAGGCATCTCTTGATGGCCACAAAGAGATGATAAGTTTTCTTTATCACCGAACGCCTAGTTCCATATTACTCGCTAATGAAGGACAATTCGGTTCCCGTATCCTTTCAAATGTTATACAGTATGGATTTCTCGGTAAATTTAATTTTACACCCTCCTCCATATTCTTATAATTGATGTTTTAAGGGTTTTTTTTTTTGTTCTAATCAAACTTCATGCAAATGGATTTTGAATTCGGATGGTGACACATGGACAAGTTTTGGGAGATTTTATTGTGTTTTTATTCGTGATTAGATATTGCTTTGGAGATTTTTGAAGCGTGCCCAGGCTTGATACTCAGTTCAGGCATAGATGAACGTCAAGGTATTCCACTAAACCATTTGGCTCAAAACGCTGAATTGTTTAGGAGCAGCTGTGATCTTCCATGGTGGAGCCAAATGATCTACTCGTGTAAGTTGTAACTACTCTCTCTTTCTCACATCAACATTGATCTATAGTTAATTAACATGAAGGGCGTTACAATTTACGAATCATGTTATCTCATTATATATAGGTATAGAAGTAGGTCCGCCAAATGATCAGGAGGCTTCAATTTCAAGCCAATATAGAAGTACGCTCATAAATTTACTCTTTTTTTTTTTTTTGTCAATTACTCTCTACAATTTAGTCATAACATTTGATAAGGGTTTGTGACTGTTTCTGTATACCTCTGTGGTAGGGCTACTCTGGATGGTACTTCAACTTCTTCCGAAATGGTTTGGTAGGTCGTTGTACTTAAAAAAAAAAAAAATCGGATGAACATATACATGTGATTATTTCCCACATTATTTTGATTACGTGGCGGCCTTTATAAGCCAAGAAATCTTTCCTATTTATATAAAGGACATTTGGTTTTGTTTTAGTATTAAAATACTTACCAAGCGGACATATCTAATTATAACTATCCAAACATTGGAGGTCACTTTTGTTTAGGTCTTGCTCTCTCATTTTTTTCAACTTTTTTTAAATAATTAAAAACCTATAATAATTACTTCTACTATTCTAGTACCCAAACACTCTTTATGATATAATCTCTATAACCAAACATAATTAATTTCATCAAATTTAAATCCAAACATGTTAATTACAATATTAATTTTCGAATAAGTTTAAATCCGAAATTGTTAATTAATCTCACCTTTTTAAAATAATTAAAATCCTATAATGATGTTCTTATTTCATTAACTCCTACTATCCTATAATCCAAACACCTCCTCCTCCCACAATCTCTATAGCCAAACATACTTATTTTAATTTATTTCAATATCAAATACTTACCTAATTTGGTTACTCTTATACAAATTACCAAACATCATTATAAAAAAAAATTTAAAATCTTTTTATTTTTGCAACAGCTTTATTATATTCACTCAGTATTTTTTTCAAGTTAGTTCATATAACATTTACAATTCAATTCTAAATATGATTTACACCTAATTTTTTTCACAATATGATAATTACATTATCTATGTAGTAAAATTTATTTATATATTTACATATAAATTACTTATACACCTTAATTTACATTAATTTCTCAACCATTGTTTAAGTAGTAATTATATTTCTCTCCCAAAATCATATGTTCGTAAAAAAAATTAAATTATAACATCATCTATATAATTCTATGTAATGCAAATATTATTCTACTTCTTATAATTTTTAGTTTTGAACAATAATTTTCCATAAATTTACTTTTAAACTTTTATTAATCATTAGTAACATCATCATCTAAGTGAACATAATAGTAACATTAGTTATTAAAAAAAGATAACATTATGCTAAAAGATTACAATAATACCAACCAATATTTGCGGGAATATATGCGAATATTAGTGATTTTATAAAATATTCGTTTTACATTAGTTTTTTATTTCAAAAATTTAATAAATTTAAAATATCAAAAGTTAATAATAATATTGAACCACTATTTGCGGAAATAAGTATGGAAATATTAGTTATTCAAAAATCTGAGCATGTACTTTAACTCTATAGACAAGATTTGCATTGATTTGGTCAAATAATTGAAATCAAAATCCTCTTAATACACGAGAATTAATATATTCCTTAAATATAATTGAATGTTTTTTAATTAAATGCATATGTTTGTATTCCATTTGGTTTACCCTAATTAACAAATTGCTATATCATTTCCTATGAAAAGCAAATTAAAACAAAAAAATGTTGGATGTAGTTTCAAATGAAATAAGCAAATTTTTTTAGATATGTGTATGTGATTAGAGATTTGTAAGTATTTGGAGAACAATATCGCAAACGGGTTGTTGGAAAGCAACACATACTATATGAACTAAAGCTTTAACTCTGATTGTATATTGCGCATGTTTCTTTTAGATACAAGGATGGTAACAAATTCGTTGATTTTAATTTCTTGGATATGGAAAAATGAGAAAATATAATGCAATTGTAGCTTTTGGATTTGTTATTTGTCTTAAAATAGATCTTCAACATATTTAATAAGAAATATGATATATAACTAATATATAAATTATATATCAATAACTAATCTACTTGACGAATTTATTGAGCTGCTATTAGTCGTTCATACCGATAAAAAAGTTAAAACTTAAAAAAAATACAATTAATATGTACAATATTTTCAAATAATTTTAAAATTATATTAGCGGTTACAATTAACCCCGTGCACACGGATACGAACCTAGTTCTTAATTGAAGTTTTATGTCTGTTTTAATTTCTAAAGTTTTTGTACGTCTTTCAAATTTGTTGCTTGCAAACTTGAGTTCTGATTCAAGGTCGGCGCTTGCTTATTCTATAATTAGTCGGATAATTTGTGTTTATTTTTCAAAAATCAAATTATATAAATGAAGAAATATGTGGTATTTAAGATAAGAGAATATCCAACAAAGGTTAGGGAAGACAACAATTGACAATCGATGAAGTTGTCCATATAGCTTGCGCGCTCATCCCACTGGCTCACCTTTAAAAAAATATATATATAGAGAGAGAGAGAGAGACTTTTGTTGTGGCAAATAAACCATTCCACTTAAAAATCTTTTTGTTAATTCAACACCCTTCATTCATAATGATCAACACATCCATAAATATATTAAAAAAAAACTAATAAGTTTTCGGGATCAGCAGGCGCTAATACATAGTATATAACATGTGAATATTTTTGTTTCTTTGACGCAGGAATTAAGCGCATAAATGAAATGAAAGAGTCACACATCAAAGCTCACAGTTTTCTAAAGCTAGTGTGTGACTATATATCTCCCAAGGTCAAGGATGGACGTTGGATGGTTGCTGCCGG
This sequence comes from Arabis hirsuta, assembly GCA_964056655.1. NCBI lineage: Eukaryota > Viridiplantae > Streptophyta > Magnoliopsida > Brassicales > Brassicaceae > Arabis > Arabis hirsuta. The sequence goes on from OZ053301.1 coordinate 1,864,644, forward strand.
TAGATCACTAATATACGCGACGATGAAGGGTAACAGGGAATTTGTGGTCGAGATGATCAAATCCAACCCTCATCTTCTACGGGACTTTCAGGCTGATTACAAAAATATCTTTCAATTGGCTGTTCAAGGCCGGAACTCGAAGATCTTCAACCTAATCTATGGGATGGGTGATAGAAAGAAAATATTGCTTAGTGAGCAAGACAATGTTAACAACTCGGTTCTTCACGTTGCTGGAGCTCTGTCCTCTTCTGACGAACTCTCTAAGGTTTCTGGTGCTGCTCTCAAGATGCAAAGAGAAATTCAATGGTACAAGGTATGTTTTTTTTACTTCTTTCTAAACTTTAAATTCAGCATTCCCCGGGACGTTATGGTTTACCATAAAGTGATCAGCGACCAATGACCATCAGCCAAATCATGTTTGTTCTTGGTCGATGGTTTAGCGACACATTTTGGTGACAACAACAGGTTTTTTTGGCGACCAAATTATGTTTGTTTCGTAGTTGTTTGTTCATCAACACATTTCAACGACCTACACGGTAATTAAAAATATTAAAACACTAAAGTTTTCAACGCTTGAAATGTTTGATCGCTAGTTGCCAAAACATGTTGCCGAATCTGTCGTTGAACCGGTAACATCGAGACGAACAAATTTTGGCGTTGTTGTTGATCGTTGGCAGCTTCAAAACAAACAACAAAACTGTTAGAATGTTATTATTAGTTGTGCTGTATACATTGAAATTGAGAAATTTTATGGATATGACTCATTTACCATTTGGTTTTGAATTGGAAACCCATGATTTCTAAAAAAAGTTATCTAGTTGTAGTCGTGAGTCGCTCTCATTGAGAACAGCACAACAAATTATGAATATGATCATAGTGTGGAAATGAAATATTATAAAAATTAAATGAACAAAAAAAATTGTTTCACTTTCACGACTTATGATTATTATCATCATCAAGATTATGTCATAAGACATAACTTTCTTTAGTGTTGTAAATGTGATTTAGGAAGTGGAGAGCCTAATTCCAGTAGTAACAACAACAGTATACAATCTTGAAGGAAAGAAGCCACGTGAGGTATTCGAAAAAGCTCATGAGCCACTCCGGAAAGAAGCAGAGGAATGGATGAAATACACTGCTTCTGCTTGTAGCTTCGTCGCAGCTCTCATTGCAACGGTTACATTCCAAGCCATATTCACTGTCCCTGGAGGTACAGACGACTCATCTGGGGACCCTCTCCATCTGACAGACTCTCGTTTCATGATCTTCACAATCGCCGACACGCTATCCTTCTTCGCGTCTTGTACTTCCGTCCTAATATTTCTCACTATCCTAACCTCAAGATACTCCTTTGATGACTTCCTCGTCTCACTACCCAAAAAGATGATTTTGGGTCTCTCCATTATGTTCTTCTCCATAGCAGCCATGCTTGTGGCTTTCTCAACTGCGCTTTTCACGATGCTACGCAAGACGCCATTGCTTGTGATTCCGGTATTGCCACTAGCTTGCCTACCCGCCACGCTGTTTGTGTTGCTCCAGTATCCTCTTCTCAAGGAGATGATTTCGTCTACATATGGAAACAACCTCTTCAAACGTGACACCAAACCTTGGTTCTAATTTTGAGTTTTGATCAAATTGTTTGTTCTGATATTTCATGATACAAACCCTACTATTGTGAAATGTGTGTACGTAGCTAGCTTAAAGCTAAAACTACTACGTACTATCTATCTCTTTGTGTGTGGTTTACGATCTGCTTCGCTTGTTAAGCCACGTTTTTTTCTTTGTATTTTGGCAAGACTATCGATATCATTCTATCACCATCGTTCTGAAACTTTTGATAATTTTCAACTTTTAGCGTCAGTTATCCAATAGAAGAACGACATGTCACCATGCACGTGGCATGATACCTGATTTGGTAAATTTTTGGATTATTTCTTAATAACCCCTCATCTTTCTAAAGATCTCACTAATTGACCTAAACTTATTAGTTTTCGTATTAATCACCCAATTATCTGAAGAAGCTATCGCCGAGTGAAAAAGCTCGTGAATCAGTTCGGAAATCGATTCCCTTACCAATGAAAATCCGATTACACTGTTTGGAACTTCGTCTCCGATCAATGAAATGCTATTTCGATGGTTGCGGTAAATGTGATCTTTTCTTTCTTAGAGAGGGATTTCGTGAAGTCTGTATCATAAAAAAGATTGAATTTCTCAGGACAAGAATCTTTGTCCTTTTTGATGTCTTCACTTCTTACTGCTTCTTCTTTTGCATTTCTTGTCTTCTATGAGATGATGTTTAAAAGTTTAAATTATGTCACTATGTTCTCCAGTCATTTGATCCATGTTGAAACATAGAAAGAAGATTGATTTTTATAACTTTGTTTATGTCACTTGCAGTTTCTTTATGTTTAGTTTGAAACTTTCATTGTCAACTAATCATGAGAACTACTAATAATTGTTAGGTTTTAAACAATTATCCAACTTGAAATATTTGTCAACTTACAAAAGACCACCACAAGTCGTTGCTACGGTATTAACAGATAGAAATTGACTTGAAAGCATTTTATAGTATTTGAATTTAAGAGATAGTGCTTCACCATCAGCCAACATGGCTATAGAATACTCTTTGGAATGAAAAGTATTGGAGAAAGAAACAAGATTTACATAAGCATTGCGGAAGAGGATGGTATTACATTTTCTATGAGAAAGCGCTGATCAAGAGCTTTTGTCACTAATGGAGCGTTACAACATTCTTCTACGGATTGCATTCGCAAGCTTCTTTGCTCTTCTTGTCCGTGCTCAAGACCAATCAGGTACACAAAGTCTTGCAAAAGTATATATATGGCTTGTTTTTAAGGCTTTTAATCTCTATATGTGTGTTTATATTACAGGTTTTGTCAGTATAGATTGTGGCATACCGGACGATTCAAGCTATAACGACGAAACAACAGACATAAAGTACATTTCAGATGCTGCTTTTGTCGAGTCGGGGACAATTCTTAGCATAGATCCTAAGTTTCAGACAAGTTCTCTTGAGAAGCAGTTCGAAAACGTTAGGAGCTTCCCTCAAGGCAAGAGAAACTGTTACGATGTGCAGCCTCCGAGAGGAAAGGGATTCAAGTATTTGATCAGAACCCGTTTCATGTACGGTAACTATGATAATTTAGGGAAAGCGCCCGAGTTCGATCTTTATCTTGGTGTCAATCTATGGGATTCGGTTACTATAGATAATGCAACTACGATAGTTACCAAAGAGATCATCCACACTCTTCGTTCGGACCATGTTCATGTGTGTCTTGTTGATACAGACAAAGGAACTCCATTCCTGTCTGCGTTAGAACTCAGGCTCTTGAAGAGTGATACATATGAGACTCCTTATGATTCAATGATGCTGTTTAAAAGATGGGATCTTGGGGGAATCGGTAATCTTCCTGTCAGGTGAAAATGAATACTTTTTTCGTATATCTTTGTGATGAGTTGTGTTTTTTTTTTGTCTTTCTTCTTAAAAGTTGGTAAATAATTTAGGTACAAAGATGACGTTTTCGATCGGATATGGATACCTCTGAGGTTTCCAAAGTATACAATCTTCAATGCGTCGCTCACAATAGATTCAAATACCAACAACGGATTCCAACCCGCTCGCTTTGTTATGAACACTGCAACTTCACCTGAGGATAAAAGCCAAGACTTAATCCTTTATTGGGAACCACTGAATGCTACTTGGAAGTACTATGTGTATATGCATTTTGCAGAAGTTGTGGAACTGCCAAGTAATGAGACAAGAGAATTCACTGTGCTTCTAAACGAAAAGTCAATCAACATGTCCGTGTTTAGCCCGCGCTACTTGTATACAGACACGCTTTTCGTTCAGAACCCCGTGAGCGGACCAAGACTTGAGTTTCGTCTTAAACGTACTGCTAAATCTACGCTTCCACCCATCATTAACGCCATTGAAACATATCGTGTCAATGAATTTCTTCAGTCACCTACTGACCAACAAGATGGTATGACTTCATATTCTAAAACAAAATTTCACTGTTTTCATAACTAACTTTATACTTATCCATTTTTCGTTTGAAATGTAGTTCATTCAATTATGATAATCAAATCCAACTATGGAGTGAAGAAGAACTGGCTTGGAGATCCTTGTGCTCCAGGTAGATATCCTTGGAAGGATATCAACTGCAGTTATGTTGGTATCGAGCCTCCGAGAATCGTTTCTGTGTAAGCATTTCAACAAATGTTTGTTTGTGTTTTCGCTCTCTCTCATCTCACAAGAGTTGTGTGATCTGCAGGAATTTATCTTTAAGTGGCTTGACAGGCGAGATTAATCCAGCCTTCTCCAACCTTACTTCGATACAGAAACTGTTTGTATTTTTTCGATTAGAATATGGAATCTTTAGTACACAGAGTTGTGAAATCTGTACTGACACAACCAAAGTTTCATTTCAGAGACTTATCAAACAACAGTTTAATAGGAAAAGTACCTGATTTCCTCGGAAATCTACATAACTTAACGGAGTTGTAAGTCATACTAATTGGAATTATAGATTGCATTACTTGGAGAATTGGTATTGATCTCACGTAAATGTCTGCAGAAACTTGGAAGGAAACAAGTTAACGGGTGCTCTTCCGGCGAAACTACTAGAGAGATCAAGGAGTGGATCGCTTTTGCTGAGGTTGATTCATTGTTATCTTTGGTTTCAACTTTCAATCTAAGTTTTGGCCTATTAGGTTCATCTTTTCATAATGTCTCTGCATTTTAATTGTAAGGTATGACGGAAACCGGGACCTCTGCGTGTCTGCTTCATGTCAAAATCCTGTTTTGAAGACAAAGAAGAGTGTGTATGTTATTCCAGTAGTAGCATCTGTCGCAGGAGTGCTTGGTCTTTTACTAGCCATAACTTTGTTCTTGCTGTACAAGAAGAGACATCAAAGTGGTAAAGACATCAATAAACGATCCCAAATTGTTTGTTCTTTAATTTATAAGATTACTTGTAAGAAAAATTCTCGTTATATCTTTACAGGCGGTTCTCCTAGTGTTAGTACTGGGCCATTGGACACAACAAAACGATACTACAAATACTCAGAAGTTGTGAAAGTTACAAACAACTTTGAGAGAATTCTTGGACAAGGAGGTTTTGGAAGAGTATACCACGGTGTCTTAAAGGACGACCAAGTTGCTGTCAAGATTCTATCTGAATCATCAACTCAAGGTTATAAAGAGTTCAGAGCAGAGGTCAGTTTCTTGCATTTTAAAGGTTTAGTGTTTATAAAGTGAGTTATAGAGTGATTGGGAATATGCATCCAATTGTTTATCATCAGGTCGAGCTTCTCCTAAGAGTTCATCACAAGAACCTAACTGCTCTTATCGGATACTGCAACGAAGGCAAGAAGATGGCGCTTATCTACGAATTTATGGCTAATGGAACCTTAGGAGATTATTTGTCAGGTCAGTCTCTCTTCTAGTTAGTTTTGGTCACTGGCATTTTAGCTGATATAGCGAGAAGAAAAACTAAACTCACCTTTTGGTTTCTTTCCGAATCCAGGGAAGAAATCTTATGTCTTGAGCTGGGAGGAGAGGTTACAAATATCATTGGATTCAGCACAAGGTTTGTGATAAAATGATCTCGAAAAACACATACCACAATAAGAAATGAGAAAATCAAATGAAACTATTCTGGTGTTTGTTTGAAACTTAGGGCTTGAGTATCTTCACAATGGCTGCAAGCCTCCCATTGTACAGAGAGATGTGAAGCCGGCTAATATTCTAATCAACGAGAAGCTACAAGCCAAGATTGCTGACTTTGGGTTATCTAGAAGTGTGGCACTGGAGGGCAATAACCAGGATACAACTGCTGTTGCTGGAACTATCGGTTATCTGGACCCCGAGTAAGTAAAAAGATTCTTCTATTTTGTTTTGGTATTAGCTGTTACGGTTTCTGAGGCATTGTTTTACAAAATGAAGGTACCAATCGACGCAAAAACTAAGCGAGAAGAGTGATGTTTACAGCTTCGGCGTTGTTCTTTTAGAGGTTGTCACAGGCCAACCGGTGATTACACGTTCAAGAACAACAGCAGAGAACATACACATAACTGACCGGGTCGAGTCACTTCTGTCCACAGGAGATATCAAAGGCATTGTGGATCCAAAGTTAGGAGACAGGTTTGATACTGGTTCGGCTTGGAAGATCATTGAAGTAGCAATGGCTTCTGCGTCTTCTAGCTCTAAGCATAGACCGACAATGAGTCAGGTAGTGGCTGAGCTGAAGGAGAGTGTAAGCAGAGCAAGAGCTGCTGGTGGTTATTCTGGAGCTAGTAGTAGTTTTACTACAGAGCCCGCGATGTCGGCTTCTGACTCGGGAATGTTTCCTCAGGCGAGGTAAAGATGATTTGAGTTTTTAATTTACAGAAACTGGAAATTTCTGTGTGGTGTGTAGTGAAGAACAAGGTTGTTTTGTGTTTGGTTTGTAAGATAATTGAAGTGTACAAGAAGTTTCATGTTTTTGTCATTTTCTCTGTTTTGATTAATTTGACAAATAAAGAGAACTCTTACATGAAGTTCGGTTTTCTATCCGATCAACGGTTTTTTAAATAACCGACAATTGCACACAACCAAGACCGAAATCAGAAAGAAGACAAAACTCACAAACCGGACCGATGTGATTATTTAGTGAATCTGAATCATATCCAGTGGCCCATATCGACTACATCATGGGAAGGAGACTTGAGTTGCTTGTATAAATGAAAATTACAAATATCAAAACTGGGCCTTTGTAATCGTAAGCCCAATTTTATTAATTGGTTAATAGAATAAGAAAAGCCCATTTTAGGCAAGTACATATAAAAGGAAAGGAATACCTTGCAGAACACTTGAACGAGAGAAGAACAATTTCATAAGACCGACCTTTAGAGGCTATCGATGAGAACTCGCCGGCGAACATACCCGTCGGAATCTGAACCTCCAGTTTCAGTGAAACTCATTGTTCAAGCGTCCGTCACAAAAAAACGAAAGCTCCAATCGTGAGTTTCTTGTGTTTTAGGGTTTTATGTTCGTTTGTGTTCTTACCCTGAATTCTTCTTCTTGTTGTAATTGTTACAGAACGTGGGATCTTATTATTCCTTCAGATCTCTTGCAAGATATACTTTCCCGCCTCGGATTAAAAGACAACATTAGTGCTTCCGTTGTAAGCAAGACATGGCTCGAAGCAGCTGTTTCTATCAGAAAGTTAACGCCTCTTCCTTGGCTTTTCTATCCACTAGAACAACTCTCTCCTACTGGTTCACTCTACATTTTTATCGACCCACTACGGTGTCAAACATATCAAGATAGGTTTCCAGAGTTAAAGAACCATAGAATCTTATATTCTAGGGATGGATGGTTGCTTGTTAGAGACTATTATTACCCATCCGGGTTCTTTCTTAACCCGTTTACCCGAGATCGCATCAACTTACCCTCAGGGTTAGGCCACTACATAGCTTTCTCGGTCGCTCCTACATCAAGTAGTTGTGTGGTGATCTCACTCGAACAACTATGTTACAAATCAAGTATAGTGATTGATACTTGGCGTCCTAGTGAAACCGTATGGACCACGCATTGCTTTGAGAACCAGTTACCAGAGTGCAAATGGACACTATGTGTTTTCTCCAATGGTATGTTCTACTGGCTAAGTGCCTACGGTTACCTTGGGGTTTTCGATCCGTCTAGAGAAACATGGAATATTCTTCCGGTGAAACCCTGTCCCGCAGATTTCGCTAGGCCAGTTTTGATGACGGAACATGAAGGAGACATCTATGTTATGTATACATCAAACAGAAGCGACCAACCGGTGTTTAAACTAAACCTTGAACGCAAAATATGGGAAGAGAAGAGCGATTTTGGTGGCTTGACAGTGTTTTCAAGTTACCCTTCCTCTCTTACAAGAGCTGGTCTCTCGGCGGAAGAGAGGGACAAGATATATGAGCGACTTAGCTTGCACTACTCCTTCTCCAATGACAAAAGCTTCTTTCGTCCTCCTTGTAAGACATTTTTGTCTCGCAGCATCGCTTGGGTGGATCCACCTCACAACGTTAATTTTTTACTTCATCAGAATTAGCTCTTAAGTCTCACACAACAAAAAATGGTTATTATTGTTATAGATGGTTTGGTTGAAAACATGATAATAGGTTCTTGCTATAGGTTCCCGTGGACACATGATAATCTGCCACGAACACTTTTATAAGCACAGAGCAAAAGTTAATGGTTTTTTTACTCGGTAAGATGATTGTTGAGAATGCCTCCGAGTTTTCACGGAAACTGGAAATTTCTGTATGGTGTGTAGTGTAATTTATGAAGAAGAAGAAGAAGGTTGTTTTGTCTTTTGTTTGTAAGATAATTGAAGTGTACAAGAAGTTTCATGTTTACAGGTTTTTTTGTCATTTTCTCTGTTTTGATCAATCAGACGAAAAGTTGGAAAATACTTAATTTGATGAATATGTTGTAGCTTTTTCATGTAAAAGAGATACTCAATGTTAATTACAAGAACTTTGGGTTTTCAATCTTATTAAAACAGTTATTTTTCCGAATTTTTAATCAGAAACTAAGACATAAATTCGCAAACATTACCGATGAATTTATTTAGCACATCATATCCTTAGTCCCACATCGACTACATCATTGGAAGGAGACTTGAATTGCTTAATATAAACATGAGAGGTAACGTTTGGGTCAATTTATCACATATTTTTAAATTATTTATTTTTCAAAATAAAATAAAATTTACGAATCCATTAGAAAACCACTTATAGATAAATCTATCAAATATTTATCTATTTTAGTTTTCTATTTTAAAATCTGAGTTTTAATTAGATTATATCACCCTCGGGATCGAGTCCACTCCCTTATATTGTAGGGATTAGGCTAATGGACTTGACAATTGTGGCCTAATGTTGACAAATATCTTATTATGTAAAGGAAATGCGCACGATGAGAACGTGACACATAAGCAAAATTGTAACTCACTAAATCGTGACATGTGTCAACTATTAGTCATATGATGATATGTGTTAACACTTAAAACTAATTAAAAAATACAAAAAATAAAACTGGAAAATAAATAAAATAATTTTTAAGTAACTAACCATAACCAAACAGGAAAAAAAAAATTCTTATTTTTTAAATTAATTATGAAAAAAGAAAAATTTCTAATAGCCTCCACTAGCTAGATTAAAAAAATCTAATAGTTTAAACTAATTATAAAAATAATAGAGAAAAAATAGAAAGAGTATAAACCATAAAAAAATAGAGAAAAAAAATCAAGTAAGAAAAATATTATCAACGAAAGTTTGACATGTAAACAAAATTATAACTCACCAGATCGTGATATGTGTTCAATATTGATCAGATGATGACATGTGTTAAAATTTAAAATAAATTAGAAAAAAAAATAGAAGTAAAAATAGAAAATGAATAAAATAATTGTCAAGCATTATATATAGAGACTATAAACAATACAAAAAAACAAAAAACAAAAAAGTAAAGAGGAAATAGAAATTTTAATAAGAAAAAAAATATAAATGGAAATCTCAATGTTAAAGTTTATACAAACATACCAAAGAAAAACAAATCTACAAACATATTTATTTTGTAAACATAGTTATAAATATTACAAAGAAAATAAAAATCTTTTAACTAACTACTTTTCAATGTTAAAAAAAAAATTATATAAAATGAAAATTTATACATGTTATAAAATAATAATAATAAATTTACTGTTAAAATTCAAAAATGTAAGATTTGACGAGTATATATAGAGCTCTATGAAAAATAAACCGATGACATCAATAACATTTATCAATCATAGATTTATATATAATGCTTGATAAAATTATTTATAAAATATTTTATAGGTTTTTATGAGATTATCCACATAAATTTATTGCTATATGATTTAACTCTGTGATATTTTTAATTGTTATAAGATTTTATCTTATAGTTAATATCAATTCATAATAGGTAAGAATATTCTTTTGTTATTAAGAATATGATTTGAATTCCATTTATATATATATATATATATATATATTTTTTTTTTTGTCTGCATCATATAAATTAAGACATGAGAATTAAGTTATGGATTAAACTTTAATGGTTTAAGTCTCATGTTTAAATATTAGAAATATTTTTATAATTTAACTAATTCAAAACTTAAATTTTGAGATTAAAATTTTCAATGTGTTTACCCGCGTATTAACGCGGATCATAATCTAGTTATTATATAAAGATTGATGCGTGTAATTAACACGACTCGTGACACGTCTTAAAAGAATTTTCAATTAGATTTTGTGACATGTCAAACAAATATTTTTTAGATAAAAACTTATATATTTGTATTTTAAATGGAAGATCAAGGAAGTAGCAATGGCTTGTGCATCTCAAAGTTCTGCTACTTCAGTTCAAGAACTGAGTCACAATGCCAACGATGAGTCAAGTGGTGACTTAGCTAAAGAAGAGTGTAAACAGAGCAAGAGATGGTGGTGGTTGTGTCGATGGATTTTGACTCGGGAATGGTTCCTCAGCCTAGGTAGATGATTGTTTGTCCGAACTGGCAAGTGACGTTTGAGATTGCTTTTTTTTTTTTTTTTTTTTTTTTTGTTATTGAGATTGAACTGTACAAGTATGAAATCTCATTTTAAAGGTACTTTTTGATTCAATGTGAGAAGAGGAAAAAAAGGTTTATTTTGGGTTCTCTTTGTTATACCACACGAAAGTGTATTGAGAAACTCATAAAATACAAAATAAATTAACGAAACTGCCCTTTTAAATTCCAACGTTACAAAAAGAGGATCAAAATCTAATATTGATCCTCCCTTAGTGAAATCAAGAAATTCGCATCCGATTCAAGTGGCGTTGATGGGGACCGAAGAGGAAGTGTATTACAGGAAGATCTTGGGATGTTATTATTCCCTCAGAGCTCCTTCAAGACAACATTCGAGCTTCTGCTGTATGCAAGACATGGCTCGAAGTAGCTGTTTCCGTCAGGAAGTTACAATCTCGTCCTTGGCTTTCTTATACACGAAAAGGATCACAAATAGGAGACTACGTGCTTTGTGACCCATCAAGTTCTCAAACATATAAGTTCAATTCTCCAGAGTTTAACAAGTTCCATAGATTCTCTTGTGCTAAAACAAGTATCCAACGAATTATTCTTTCTTAACCCGTTTAACCTGGACCACATCTACTTACCTGAGTTGCCACTCAATTTCTTAGGCCGTTGCTTAGCTTTCTCAGCTGCTCCTACGTCAAGTACTAGTGGTTTGGTGTTCTGTATAGACCTCGGGTCAGATATTGCGATCAATACTTGGCGGCCTGGAGAAACCGTATGGACCACACATCGCTTTGAGAACCAGTCCCTACCTTGCAAATATGACTGATGGGATTGGTGTGTCTTCTCGAATGGTATGTTCTATTGTCTCTGTATCTGCGGCTACCTTGGGGTTTTCGACCCGCCTAGAGCAACCTGGAATACTCTTCCAGTGAAACCTTGTCCCGCCTATGGTCAGGTAGATCGCAGTAGGCGAGTGTTGTTCACGGAGCATGAAGGAGACATCTTTGTTATGTTTGTAAGCCCCAACAAGAACCCGTCGGTGTTTAAACTAAACCTTAACAGAAATGTATGGGAAGAGACGAGAGAACTTGGTGGGTTGACAGTATTCGCAAGTCATCATGTCTCTCTTACAAGAGCTGGTCTCCCCTCTGAGATGAGGAACAGAATATATACGTCGCAGATTGATTATTGCTGGCGACATTACATATACTACGACTCTCTTGGTGATGAGAAAAGCTCACGTCCCCCTTCAACGCCTGTGTTGCCTTGCCGCATTGTTTGGGTTGATCCGCCTCACAACGTTAATTTGTGACTTTATCCTTTAGTTTTTGTCTGATGGAAATCTTTATTTGTGCCTTTTAAAAGGTTTCATTAGATGAATTTGTTGAAGCAGTTGCAAGTCTTATTTCCGTTGTTGTACTCTTCTGAAAACATGAACTGGATCAAGTTTTAATTAATCCAATGCCTTGTCTTTAAGTTTCATAAGATACAAACGCTATTGCTTCTTTACAATTTATATGTTTGAGAATTGGACTTTACGTTATATGTTAGTACATGTTTAAGGGGAAATTATATGGACTGTAGTGCGTGTGTCTGCAGAAACTTGAAAGGAAACAAGTTAACTAACAGGGACCCTCCTGCCTTCTCGAGAGATTCAAGGATGGATCGCTTTCTCTAAGGTTGGCTCTTGATAAGCTTTTTGATTTCACCGCAGATTTGTTGCTACGTCTACATGATTTAAAGCTTTTCTACTTGAGTTTTGGCATATGGGTTTCTCATAATGTTGTGCATCTTAACAATAAGAGTTGGCAAGAAACTCATACCTTTCCATTTTAATCCAAAGATTGTTTTTAATTCCATTAGGAGCATGTGTCACAGGGTTGTTTGTTCTCTTGCTTGCATTAACTTTGCTCAGGCAGTAAAAGATTTGTTCTCTTGCTCGCATTATCTTTGCTCTGGCAGTAAAAGAATTGTTTGTTCTCTTGCTCGCATTAGCTTTGCTCTGGCAGTAAAAGAAGAAACAAAGAAGTGGATTAACATGAAAAACGGTCCAAAATGCTGTCACGAAGGAGACCACATTGCACATATCTACGAGTATATCGGTAATGGGACTTTGGGAGATCTTGACAGTCGGCTCTCTTGACCCTGAGTAAAGTTTCTCTCTTCGACCGCTTAAATTCAACTGCTTTCTTTGTCTATTCATTTGTCTCTATGGTTATGTTTTGGTATCCGTTGTTAGGTTTCTGATACATTGTTAGGTTTTGAAATGAAGGCACTACTCCATGCGGCAATTCAGCCAGAAGAGCAATGTTTACAGCTTTGGGGTGGTTCTTCTGGTGGTAATCACAGGCCAACCGGTAATTTCATATTCAAGCACAGAAGAGAACAGACACATAAGCGATCGAGTCAGCTTGATGCTGTCCAAAGGGGATATCAGAGACATTGTGGACCAGAGGCTAGGAGAGAGGTTCAACGCTGACTTGGCCTGGAAGATCACTGAAGTAGCATTGGCTTGTGCGTCTCAGACTTCAGAGACAAGACTGACAATGAGTCAGGTGGTGTATGAACTAAAGGAGAGTCTCTGCAGAGCAAGAACCAGTGGTGATTCCAGTGAAGTTACTCTCAGAGATCCAACAAAGATGATGGTATCGATGATTCGGGACCCGGGAGTGGTTCCTCAGCCGAGGTAGATGTTTCTTGATTCCATCTGAGTTTTCCAACAACTGGAAAATTCTTTGTGCTGTGAAACAAAATGAAGTGTGATAAAGAGCAAGAAGGTTGTATTTGATTTCCTAGACGCCAAGTTAAGGTGAGATTCTTTATCCATTTTCTTTTGCATTCTGATAGACAGTTCTTCAGTTTGATTCTTGAGCTACATATATATCATTCTTTACTTGACAAAAAATTATGATTCGATTGAATCTCTTTATCTGTTCGATAAACACATAACCTGTGAGCCTGAAAGTGTCTTTGTAAGGTCATAAGACTAAAAATGCTTTGGATCTGGACAACATTAAAAACTTATAGAAATAGAAGCAAAAGGTCATGAAGACAGTGCAGAAGGTACGTTCATGTTCGTTTGCTAGTTTGTAGAAAAGAGATATGTATGATCGGTTGATGTAAGAAGAAAACGCATCAACTTACGGAAAATAGATGAAGAACAAAGGATAGTGGCTGATTCATCATATTGCATATGGATATAGTGATCATAACTGATGTTTCTAATATTACATGGTACAAGACTAAGTTGCTCTAAAGTTGATGTAGAGATTCTTCCGTTTGTCTTCTACAATTCTGATTTCTAGGTGATGTTATAGTTCTCTGCATCTCCTTGAAGCTTGTCTCCTAGGTCTTGTCGGTTGTTTCTGCAAAATCAAGTCGATGCTAATGTTTATGTTATCTTGCGAGGAAAGTTCTTCATGCCTATGGGAACCAAATTGCTCATGTTATCCAGAAGTCATTGAATTTTTCATGGGTTCTGTAGCGAAAACTAATCGGAACAACAATTCTTTAACCTTTGAGTCTTTCACCATTAGTTACTTGAAATGGTAATAGAACTTGCTTAGTCGTTGATGTGATATTTAGGAGAAGAAATTTTTCATGAGCCTAATTAATGACTTGGTCTTGCTGATTAATCTTGGTGATTTAAATATCAGACAACATGGATGTAGAATAGTCTCAAACAAGAAAGACTTTAATGCTTAACTTGTCAATATAGGTTATATCTGCTCTAAGCTTGTACATAAGAGGCTTTTTTAAAATCTGAAAAATAATGGCTCTCTTCAACTTTCTTCTGTTGGTTACAATCGCAAGCTTTGTGGTTTTTGTTCAAGCTCAAGACCAATCAGGTACTTAATTAATGGTCTTGTTTTGTGTTGACTCTTCAGATATTATGATTGTGAGGCTAAATCTTTGTATGTATGTGTGACTGTGTGTTTCTTTAACAGGATTTTTCAGTATCGATTGTGGTCTACCGGATGGTTCAAGATACAGTGATGAAATTACTGACATAAATTACATTTCAGATGCTGAATTTGTCGAATCCGGGACAAGCCATAGCATAGATACTGAGTTTCAAACAAGTTCTCTTGAGAAGCAGTTCCAAAACGTTAGGAGCTTCCCCGAAGGCAAGAGAAACTGTTACGATGTGCAGCCTCCGCGTGGAAAAGGCTTCAAGTATTTGATCAGAACCCGTTTCATGTACGGGAACTACGATAATCTAGGGAAAGCGCCCGAGTTCGATCTTTATCTTGGTGTCAATCTCTGGGATTCTGTTACTATAGATAATGTAACTTCGTTAGTAACCAAAGAGATCATCCACACTCTTGGTTCAGACCATGTTCATGTGTGTCTTGTGAATAAAGGCAGAGGAACTCCATTTATGTCTGTCTTAGAGCTCAGGCTTCTAAAGAATGACATGTATGAGACTCCTCATGACATCCTTATGCTAGTTGCAAGACGCGATGTGGGCTCAATCAGCAATACTTTTGTCAGGTTAAATTATCTTTGAGCTATGCTCTTGTTTCACCGATTTAAAAACTTTAGCTAATAATAATTTTCTTATGATTTAGGTACAAAGATGATGCTTATGACCGCTTATGGACACCGCGGCAACTTGAGAATTTCACTATCTTGAACACGTCGCTCACAATAGATGAGACTAGCAACAATATTTTTCAACCACCATTTATTGTCATGAGAACGGCGAATGCACCAAAAAGAACCATCCAGTATATCAATTTGCTGATTGAACCAAAAGATCCTAAGGCGAAGTTTTATATATTCATGCACTATGCTGAAATTGTTGAGCTGCAGAGAAATGAGACCAGAGAGTTCAATGTAACGGTGAATGGTGAGCCAATAGGACCCACTGCGTTTAGTCCTCGCTTCTTGCTTACAGATACAATTTCCACCAAGAACCCCGCGAGCGGATCAAGAATCGAGATTTCTATTAGACCAACTAATAGATCGACCCTTCAACCGATCATCAATGCCATTGAGGCCTATCAAGTCAATGAGTCTCTTCAATCACCTACACATCAATTAGATGGTAACGAATATTTTTCTCTCCTTTTTCCGGTAACAAATGAATAATATACCTAGACAAGGAAGATTAATTTGTTTTCATGTGTCTCAGTGGATGCCATTAGGAAGATTAAGGCCATGTACAGAGTGAAGAAGAACTGGCAAGGAGATCCATGTGTTCCATTAGATTATTCTTGGGAAGGTCTTAACTGTGAGAATCCTCCGAGAATCGTTTCATTGTGAGAGTCTTGCTTAAAACTCATAGATGTTCTCTTCTTTTAGTGTTTGTACATGTTTCTAAGACAACATTGGTGAGTTGCAGGAACTTATCTTTCAGCGGGTTGTCTGGTCTGATTGATCCAGCCTTCTGCAACCTCACATCAATTCAGAAATTGTCAGTATTTATTTGTTTGATGCTATGAACACTGAAAGAGTGTACAAAGTTTTGTGAACTCAAATCGACAGAACCAATCTTTGTTGCAGAGATTTATCAAACAACAGTTTAAAAGGAAATGTACTCGATTGCTTCACCTATTTACTGAGTTTAACTGAGTTGTACGTAATGCCAACTAGACCATACATTTCAACTAAACTCATCAGTGTATAAAGCAAGTGATATTCATATGGCTTCTCTGTGTATCTCTGCAGAAACTTGGAAGGAAACCAGTTAACGGGCTTGGTTCCACCGAAGCTACTGGAGAGGTCAAATAAAGGATCACTCAAGTTAAGGTATGCACTAAGATAAAGCTTTTACACACTGAACCAATTCTCGCACACGTTCTTGAAGAAAGATACTTGCATATGTATAGATGGCTTACCGGATACTTGCTTTCGCGCTAACGTTTTGTACTGTTGTGATGACAAGCGTGGGCGGAAATCCGGGTCTTTTTCTGTCTTCTTCATGTCAAGAGACGAAGAAGAATAAAGGATGCATTGCTCTGCTAGTAGCATCCATTGCAGGTGTGCTCATCCTTTGAACATCTCAACAAACTCCCAAAAGTAAGAGAAGACATGGAGATCCTTTACAAAATAAATTAAGATCCACTATCTTGGTTTTATTTACATATTGCTGATAGTTTTGTTTTCTTTGTATCCAAGTGAAAGCTACAAGATTTGTGTGGTTTGTTTGCTTTTGTACAGACCTTAAATGTTTTAGCATATAAATATTATATATACTCAGATGAAACAAAGAAACAAAGGCAGGATTTGACATGAAGCAGAGAGACAAAGTCCGGATTTCTACCAAGTCTTTATAGCTAAACATTATCGAACCTTCACATAGGAAGAGATAAACTGAAACAAAAGCTCTGAATTAGGGCTTAGGATTGTTTTTTTTTGTTTTAATACCGAGAAAGTGTTATCTTCTCTTCTTATGTTTTGAAGCTGTTGCACGAACAAATGACTTCACTTATTAAAGTTTATAGCTTTAACACTATACCAACATCCATGAGATGCTGAATTTCTCTTAATTCGTCTCTCTTCATCGTCTCTAATTGAAAGATGCAGTATAAACGCTAGAGGAAATGATGGAGCGAAGATGAATTGTATTAAAGGATTGTGGGATCTAAATATCCCCTCAGAGCTCCTCCAGGAGATACTGATAAATGAGAATCATGATTGTATCTCTAACATGCAAGACATGGCTTGAAGCAGCACTTGCTGTCAGAAAGTTACAGCCTCGTCCTTGGGCTTTTTATCAACAAGACGGAGGAGACTACATTCTTGCTGACCCATCACGGTTTCAAACATATAAGCTTCATTTTCCAGACTTGGAGAGCCATGGATTCTCTTATACTAGTACTAGGGATGGTTGGTTGCTTATGCTAACCAATGTACCAGGGGATTTATTCTTATTTACCCGGGAGCGCATCTACTTACCCAAGGTTCCACACTATTTATGTGGCAATAGCGTAGCCTTCTCGGCGGCTCCTACATCAAGTAGTTGTTTGGTGATCTCACTCAACTATGAAGCTATCAACTTCCATATTGTGTTCGATACTTGGCGGCCTGGGGAAGCCGTATGGACCACCTATCGCTTTAATAACCATTTAGGTTCCCAATGGGAAAAATGTCTCTTCTCGAATGGTCTGTTCTATTGTCTCAATTCTTCTGGCTACCTCGGGGTTTTCGACCCGCCTAGAGCAACCTGGAATAATCCTTTGGTGAAACCATTTCCTGTAGGTTTCGGTTGGCCAATGTTGATGACAGAGCATGAAGGAAACATCTTTGTTATTCTTACACGCGACAACAAGAATCCGTCGGTGTTTAAACTAAACCTTGATAGAAATGTATGGGAAGAGACTAGAGAACTTGGTGGGTTGACAGTATTCGCAAGTCGATATGTCTCTCTTACAAGAGCTGGTCTCTCCTCGGAGATGAGGAATAGAATATATACATCAAATTACGGGGGACATGACATGTACTACTCCCTTGGTGATGAGAAAAGCTCACTTCCCCCTTCAACACCTGTTTTGCCTTACAAGATTATTTGGGTTGATCCACCTCACAACGTTAATTTGTGACTTGATTCTTTCTGTTTTTTTTTTTCTGATGGAGAACCTTTTTTGTGTCTTTAAAGGTTGCATTATTTTCAAAAGAGTTTTCTCAACAAAAGAAACATGGATGGCGATACGATCTCAACAGCCGGAGGTGCATTGGTTTCGAAGCGTATGGTTTAAGTTTGCAACTCCAAAGTATGCTTTTCTCGTGTGGTTGGCAAATCAAAACAGGTTGAGTACGGGGGACAGATTTAAACGATGGGGAGGAGGCCAGCAATCGGAATGCATATTGTGCAACAACAACGAAGAATCAAGAGACCATTTATTCTTTGAATGTAGGTACTCCTCGGAGATTTGGAAGAACATAGCTCAGCCTATCATGGGGAGGTATTTCTCAACAAGTTGGAGTGATGTCATCGGGTTCATTTCTAACCCAAACCTTTCGAAGATTATACTCTTTCTACTAAGATATGCTTTTCACTCAACGGTTTATCACGTCTGGAAGGAGAGGAATTCCAGGAGACATGGTTCACAGGCTATTCCGACCACTACAATCATCAAACTCATCGACAAAAACGTTCGAAACCGGGTTACATCGATTCGTTCGTTAGGAAACAAGAAATACGAGGACGGTCTAGTAAAATGGTTCGGAACTAGGAATGTGTAATAATTAACTTAAAGTTGAAAAACGCAAGGTGAAAACCTTTGTAAAAACACTTTTTGGATTTGAATCAATTTAACATTATATTCAAAAAAAAATGGTTGCATTAGATGAATTCTTTTTTTCTTTGTGGTTTATGATATAATTTGGTTATAACACTTTCTGTGTGTATTAAAAGTAAATTCACTACGCTTTCTGTGTGTATTTCTACAGAAACTTGGAAGTAAATCAGATTAATTAAGGTTTTCACTAAGCTAAAGCTTTTGGACAGTAAGAAAGGTTTTGGACATATTTCAGACTGAGCCTATTCTCTTGCACATGTTCTTGAAAAAAGATTCTTGCATATGTATAATTTGCTTACCAGATTCTTGCTTTTGCCCTAACGTTTCTAATTTATGATGACAAGCGTGAGCGAAAATCCGGGTCTTTTTCTACGTTCTTCATGTCAAGAGACGAAAAAGAATAAAGGATTCGTTGCTTTGCTGGTAGCATCATCCATTCTAGGTCCTTTAAATTGTCTTGGATCTGTTGTGGTATGTAAAGAAAAAGAAAACAGAGAGAGCTAACATTTTAACAAACTCTCAAGATTAAGGGAAGGTATGGAGATTCCATGCGATAAATCAAAGATCCAGAATCTTGATTTTATTTAAATGTTGCTTAATAGTTTTGATTTTCTTGTATTCAAGTGAAGGTACAACTAATAAGAGTATTTTTTAAATTTATGAGAGATTGATGGCTCTCTTCAGCTTTTGTTCTGTTGGTTCTATATACATAAAAGCTACATTCCTTCAAATACAAATTCCTAAATAGAGAATTTTATAACAAAGAAAAAAACCAAAAATAGAGTAGAACATAATAAAGCAGAGCACAAGAAATCAGAGAAGAGCAAACACATTTTAAAGCAGAACTCACATATTGAATTAGTTTTGTTATCACTTTGGATAGAGTCAAGACTCCTTGTCACTTCTTCTTTACTCTACACTTGGCTTTAATCTTCGCCAAGGCATCTACAAAAGTGCACATAGAAAGGAAATCTCGTAGGAACCTTTGTATCATTAACTTGATAGATCTCAAAGAAAAAGTCACCAATCTGGCCAACTGGTTGGTTAAAAGAGAAAGCAAGGGCAGTTTCCAGTGTAAAGAGTCTAAAGACTGTATCGTGTAATGGTTTCCAAGCAACGGGAAAGTGAAGGCCGTAGTCATTGTGAATAGTGGGGTGGGTGTTCGGTTATTTAATTTGGTTTGGTTCGGTTCGGGTTTTTCGGTTTTTGGTCTTTTCGATTTCCAAAAAATAGATCTCATTTCGAGATCAAATTAGATAATTTTAGTTAATATTGTAAATGTTTAGTGTATCTTAATATATTTTGTATATATTTAATTTAAAATATTAGTTTTTAATATAAATTTTGGTTAGTTTGGTAAATTCGGTTCGGTTTGATATCGGGTAATTTGGTTTTGAAATTTCTATTCCATTTGGATTGTTTTATAATTTGGTTCGGGTTCATAAATTTCGATTCGGATTGGGGAATTTCGGTTCGGTTCGGTAATTTTGCTCATCCCTAAAACTGAAAACCTTGATCGACTGGGAGAGATGTTTAGTGATCTCACTCATCCTCAAGAAATTGCTTAGATTTCTCAGCCGCTCCTACATCAAGTAGTTGTTTGGTGATTTCACTCAAGTATACAGATTACGGCTTGATTAATATTTGGCGGCCTGGGGAAACCTTATGGACCACCCATCGCTTTAAGAACCATCTTGAGAACACGTTCCCCCTTCAACGCATTATTTTCCTTACCGCAGCGTCTGGGTTGATCCACCTCACAACGTTAATTTGTGACTTTCTTGTTTATGTTTTGTCTCATGGAGAACTTTATTTGTGCCTTTTCATTAGATGAATTCTTTTTTTTTTCTTTGTGGTTTGTAATCTTTATAGCTACAAATTATATGGTGTTCTAAATCATCTTCACATAGGAAGAGCTAAACTGAAACAATAAAGCTTGTCGAATTGCAAATCTTAAGGAAATATATCCATCCTTTTGATTTCGGCTTCTGTGTGTATTTCTGCTTCTGCAGAAACAAACTCGTAAATTCAATGATGTCCTCTGCTTTGTAATCTTCCCGGATCAAGTGAAATATTTTCACTAGTTGACATGACTTACAATCCGAACAGGGTAAAGCACAACAGAGAGAATGGAACACAGCAAAACAGAGCATAACATAACAGAGCAAAACAGAACAGATATATGAGCAAAACTGAAACGACTCTTGTATCAGTAATGTTATCACTTTGTACAACACTACAAAACAGAGAAGAGCAGAACGTAACAAAGCAGAACACATAATCTTTGGATACAGTGAAGAACACATAATTCGAAATTCTAGGGTTTCTCTGAATTAGGGCTTAGGTTTGTTTTCTTTTAATTCAGAGTATCTTGTTGCAGGAACGAATGACTTCAAGTATGTAGCTTTTAACACTGTACCAACATCAATGAGATGCTGTATAATTTCTCTTAATTAATTGGTCTTTCTTTATCGTCTAATTGTCAGATCCAGTATAGGAAATCGTGGATCGAAGGTGAAGTGTATTGCACGATCATGGGATCTAAATATTCCCACAGAGCTCCTGCAGGAGATACTGTCCCGCCTTGGATTCAAAGACAACATACGAGCTTCTCTGGTCTGCAAAACATGGTGTGAAGCAGCTGATTCTGTCAGGAAGTTACAGCTTCGTCCTTGGCTTTTTTTATGCACAGAAAGGATCAGAAGATGGAGGAGACTACATTCTTTCTGACTCATCACGGTCTCAAAAATGTAAGCTCAATTTTCCCGACCTGAAGAAGTTCCGTAGCTCTCATTCAAGGGATGGTTGGTTGCTTGTGTTAAAATGTGACCGTCGGCATTATTCTTACTTAACCCGTTAACCCGAGCGCGCATCTACTTACCCAAGTTGCCAGACAATTTCTCAGGCCAACACGTAGCTTTCTCAGTCCCACCTACATCAAGTAGTTGTTCGGTGGTCTCACTCGATTATATAACTTTATTCTCATATATTTTGATCAATACTTGGCGGCCTGGGGAAACCGTATGGACTACCTGTCGCTTTGAGAACCAATGGACAACCTATCGCTTTGAGAACCAGTTAGGTTTGAACAAATGTGTCTTCTCGAATGGTCTGTTCTATTGTCTCTGCGGATTTCTCGGGGTTTTTGACCCGTCTAAAGCAACCTGGAGTAATCTTCCAATGAAACCCTATCCGGGTGGTTTTGATAGTCCAATGTTGATGACAGAGCATGAAGGAGACATCTTTGTTATTTCTACACGCGACAAGAAGAACCCGTTGGTGTTTAAACTAAACCTTAACGGAAAGGTATGGGAAGAGACGAGAGACCTCAGTGGATTGACAGTATTCGCAAGTTTCAGTGTCTCTTTTACAAGAGCTGGTCTCCCCTCGGAGACGAGGAACAGAATATATACATGGCAGATTGATGATTATGGGAGACATGACAGGTACTACTCCCTTGGTGATGAGAAAAGCTCACGTCCTTCAATGCCCGTCGGATATGTGGGTACCTTGGCGTATACTACTGCCTTGGTGATGTTATGGTTCCTTGAAGCTTGTCTCCTTGGTAGTCTCAGTTTTGTCTGCTAGATTTAAGTCCACGCTAATGTTTTCGTTATCTTGTGAGGAATGTTCTTCACGCCTTTGGGAAATGGGAACCAATTACCTTATGTTATCCACAAAGTCATTGAAATAGTCATTGCTTACTTGAACTGGTATACAAATGCTTAGTCGTTGAAGTAATATTAAGAACAAGAATCAATCAAAATATATAATGACTTGGTCTTGGTGATTAATCTATGATCTAATTTAAATACCAGACAATATGTAGAATAGTCTCAAACAAGAAATAGTTTAATGCTTAACTTGTCATAAACCTTTTGTAGTAGCTCGAAAATTCGGCTTTACCAATACATTTGCAAAAAGATCATATTTACAACTGCTTCAGGTTCAGTCATCAAACCTGTTTCTCCACACCTGTATACGCAATGCATTTTTCCGTCAGGCACAAAATTCATCGGTATTTCAGCTATATAATCATGTTCAACGATTTCTTTATGATAGACCCAATGTTTTCTTACCTACTCCTCGCGAGCTCGAAAACGTATCACTCTTCATCGTCTCCGTGTTTAAGTAAGTAAATCGGATCCGGAAACTGCGCTAGCTTCACTTCCAGCATCTCATTCCTCGGGATGTTCAGCTCTACATCTTGCGTAGATGAGGAATCACCATCTATCATTTCAATAGCAAGCAAACAAAATGTGTCATTATAGATATACAGTAAACAAGACGAGAAACATATTGTTCGGAATATCGAACATACAAAATTCAAATCTCCATTACATTATACTATCGTTCATGTAGATAACAATTCTAGCAGACTTTTCACAAGCGAAACGTATCACCTCTTAAATCTCAGAAACTCAAGAAGCAATTACCTCCCATGGAGGAAGAAGAATTGTGAGACCTATCATCTAGATTACACGATCATCTCCAGAAAGTAAGGCAAATTCACGGATTCATGTACAATTTCAGAGCAATTACCTGGAGAAATGAAGAAAGAGGAACAAGGCCAGCCATAAGGAGAAGAAAGAGAGTGAGATTCTTCCTCCGTCAACGGATTCGTCACTTTATCGACCAGATTCGCGATTTTCTCAGCCGTGTTCTTATGCGGAGGAACCCAGAAGGAAGAGCCAGGGGAGAAAGGAAGCCAATCTGGAGTCGAGTTATGAACAATGATTCTACGAACAAATTCGTTTAGCTTCTTGAGAATCGCTGCTTCGGCTTCTGCCTTTGAAGATGCGTATGAATCGAGATCGATCTCGATGAGCTGAGGTTTTGACGAAAAGCGACGGCGGTTGAAACAGACGAAGTTTGACGGCGCAGTGGCAATCGCCGGTTCGTTGAAACGACGGAGGAAGAATCTTCCGGAGGGAATTAGGGTTTTCGATAGCAATCGGGACATTTTTAGAGAGAGAAAGTGTGGAGAGGAGAGAGCGAGAAGAGGAGTTTTTTTTTTTTTTTTTTTTTAACATTTATCGACGATGGCTGAGTAAGGAAAGGCGGTTTCACGCGTGTGTGAACAACTGAAACGGGTACAAAACAGGATCCGAATTCTTGAGCCGACCCGAATATAATTTTTTTTTTTTTTAAAGTCCACTAGCGATTCGATATTTTTGGATTTGGGAACTTTAAACAAAAGCATAATTGAACTTGTTTTGCAAATTTGAACCCAATAGCTTTAGTATTAATTAAAATTTCTTTATCCATGGAGTGTTGATTTGGGATTTTTAACTTTTGTTACTTGTGCATTTCCAAGGTATGTAGTAGTTACTTAGAGTTAGTGATGGTGTCGGGTTTACCACACACTTAAAAGACCATGTTTGGATTCGAACCGACTTGGCATATTATTAGAATAGGCGCATAATCTAGGTTCATGGAGACAAGTTTGACCCAAAAAACGAGGTTGGCCCAAGCTCACGTCGTTTAGCTGACCTATTCGCTTTCAGGAAAAAAAGAAAAAGATCAGCATAACAAATGGAAAATCGATTAGAATTAAGAGATTTTTCATATTTTATTATTCGATCGACTTGAACTTATATAATTTATTGTTTGAAAAAGATCGGCAATTCATTAATACAAATAACTTATCACAAACTCTCATCATCGCTTAGCAATTAACTTAACTTATCAATAACTTATGATGAAACTATTTTGGTTGATTGATTTTGTTAATTTAAATTTTGGTTGTGTCCTTGATCTTTGATAAGATCGGCAATTCATTAATACAAATAACTTATCACAAACTCTCATCATCGCTTAGCAATTAACTTAACTTATCAATAACTTATGATGAAACTATTTTGGTTGATTGATTTTGTTAATTTAAATTTTGGTTGTGTCCTTGATCCTTGATAAGAACCAAAAGCTTCTTTATGAAATCAAAGAGGATTACAAACAAATCTAATCATGTTCTCCTCTAAACATGATCAGCCATAGCCATCGATACACTGAATATTGACCTCTCTCAAATTCAGGATAAGTCTCTCTAACAAACAGAAAGTCTTATTTATAAGTATATGCCTCTTTACAAAAGACTCAAGTAGACTCAACTCTCCAATCTTAAGCTGCCACGTCAGCCTCCTCTGCTTTCTTCACTCTTCTCTTCATGCTATAGTGTCTATCACTCCTCAATGTTGATATAGGGAATTTCAGGATATCCATAATCTGACCTCAAATTCAATTTTGGTTGTGTTCTATTGGTTTTTTAGTGAAGTTGAGAGAGAGGATTAGTGATGTAACATAGACGAGTGAAAATGGGCTTGACATGGGCCGATTCATCGGATCCAGTGCTCTTAAAGTAGAAGTCAGAAATAGTCTTCAAGGTAGATGCAATTTGCAGGATTCGCTGACCCAATCCCCTATTATTGCTGTCATATTTTCCAAAATGTACGTATATGGAACTATGCTCCTGTGTGTGTATATATATATATATATGTATGTAGATGCACGTGAATATGGAGATTGTGACTCTATATGTCATAACGTGTTGCTTATATAGTGCATGTGCAATATGGTGTTTATAGTTGTAAGTCAAATCATACGACATGTCGACATTAATTAGATATGGTTTAGCTATAATACCGATCATGCGATGGCAATCGTTCTAAGTTGTAAGTTATATAAATCACGAATCGAAAAATGATTTGAACTACCAAAAATTGTACTTGAGTCTTGAACATTATTTCAAGGATCTTGATTTTTATTTTATTTAAATGTCATTAGTTATGATTTGAGCGATTCAGATTGAAAAATACTGTTTTTGAACTTTGATGTGGTTAATTACAACGGTTAGAGCAGTAATTCAAATCTTAAATGTTGAATTTATGGCATGTAACCTTTAAATATTTTGGATGATAAATAATGTGGTTAAAATGAGGGATTCATGTAGCCACCGATGGTCGAGAATGTTAGAAGGGCCTTCTTTGGTGTTCGTTTAGAAATGGATGCAAGATTTAAGAGCTGGTCATGGACAGTGGAGGGCATGCGCAGTTAAGACATGATCAAAGGTAAAATTTGGATCGATGGCTAACGATTTGGTGGTAACTTGGACTCATCGTCGAGGACCTCAATGGATTGAAGGAGTGGGACACAAAATTCAAACTGCCTTTAAACAACTAAAAAACTTATATGAGATAGCTTGAAAGTGTGGTTAGTGACAGGGATTGCATGCATATGTTGCTACCGGAAGCCATTCTTGGCTCAAGGAAGTTTTCACTAGTGAAAGAACAATATTTAATCGTCGTGTACACGACGCTAAAGCGCTGTTTTCTTGTAGTGTGTAGTGTTCTGTATTTTTGTTTTTGTTTTCTTTACTTTTGGCTTTTGCCTCCCATGCATGTGTTGGTCTTTGTTATCTATGCTTGTATACAGAGGGCTGATAACATTATATGTTAGATAATCCAAAAAATCTGAATATTCATAATTATTCAAAGCAAAACAATAGTGATTACCGATCTAAAATAAAAGTAAACAAATACTAATTTTAAATAAGTCGGATATCCACTTCGATCCATCGATCCATATATGGTATAAATGTTGATGGTCCTAATAATTTCTAGTGAAACCTCTAGAAAAAAAAATATAGCCTTTAGTATTGTGAGGAGTATACGAAATAATAATGATAAACAATTACACGATATGATATATATTTACGTAAGGGTGAGTTTTTGATTTTATGATGATCAAAAGTGATCACTTACATCGGTGTGTGGTTTACCCACGCAACCCCAAAGTATTGGTTCTTTACTTGGCTTGTGCTGCTCGATCGACTATCTACGGGTGATAGAACAAAAATCTGGGTTGGTCATCAGAATTGTGTACTATGTAATAGTGCGGAGGAATCATGAACTTATGTCTTTTTCTTGTGTAGATTTTCATCGCAAGTTTGGCATGTACTTGTGCGGAAGTTGCCAGACAATCACTACACCACTAGTTGCGACGAGCTAGTCTCCTTGTTTCATAATGGAAGCTTCAGTCATATCATAATGTTTCTCATCAGATATACTTTCCAAGCTTCGCTCTATCACTTGTAGAGAAAGCAAAACAATCGACGCCATGGAGAGTAGTCTCTATCTTCGGCTCAACTGGCTAGAGTCATTGACAAAACAGTTCGGAATCGTTTGAGCTCAATTCGAATGATGGAAGACTAATCCTGTGATGACGGTCTCATGGAATGATTCGCGACGAGATCACAATAGATCGGTGGAGTTTTCAATTATTTTGGAATTGTTTTTTCCATCCCTTTTAAGTTGAAACACACATTTTATTTCTTTTAAAACAAGTTACAGTTATTGTAAAAACATTTTTTTATTTAAATATAATTTAACATTCATTTCAAAAAAAAAAATTGGTCAATTAAGTATATATTTTCCGAAAGAGTAGGGAAGTTTTTCATAAGTGAAACACGTTGCTTCAGAATTACATTTGAGAATTATGCTTTGTCTTTTAGATATCTTCACGTTTAAGGGAGATCATCTTTTCTTTCACATGATTTTATCTAATCTTCTTTCAACTAGGCAAGCTATGAGACTTTTTTTTTCTTTCTCAAAAAGTGTTTATAAACTAATATCAACAAATCTAAATCTAGTTGTAAGAACTAAACAATATGCTATGTACTTTAAACGAAGAAGAAACAGAAAAAGAGAAAAAAAAAACTAAATAATCTTGTCTCTGAGCAAATCGAACTCATCTAGAAGTTTAGAGAAAACGGAGCATTCATCAAACTCTGTGATGTGTGAGGTTTAGAACTTTTTGGTTATTAATTTTTTTTTTTTTTTTTTTGAATTTTGATATAGCAATTTCATATATTTTGATGAATTTTGTTTTTTTAGTATTTAACATAATTTTTATTATGTTAAGCTTAAAGCTCTACGTTTATAATTCGTAGCTGTATATAAATGGCGAAAGAAAAACTGAAACTTTAAAAACTTTAATAATGTGAAATTGATGTAAGGAGTCACGAAAAGTAAATTGAGACGATTTGGCACATAACAGATTTGTCTTTTTCAAACCGAAAGATAAACAAAGTCCCTTTCACAAAGAGGAAACAGAGTTTTTTTTTTTGTTAAAATTAATTAGAGGCTCCCTAAGAAAGAAAAAAATAAAAGTAAAAAGTAAAAACAAAATAGAAAACATGTTATGAACATTTAGTTAAATTCTAATAATATCTTTTTTTAGTAATATAATATCTTTTTCCTAATACTTATTTATGAGCTCTGGTCATTTGTTTCACACATCTCCTTAGTTTTTTTTTTTTTTAAATTTGATAATCTCCTTAGGTTAGAGATCATGATATATCATTTTCTCAACAAAAATTTCATAGTAAACATAATACGCAAAATTGATTTAAGATTTCACTAATCCAAACTATTCCTAAATCCTAATGTAGTAATTAAGCTACTTTCACTGAAAAATATTGTTAAGCTACTATTTTACGTATCCTATATATAATTTTGGATTTCTGTTCAAAAATCCCCTAGCTCTATATATATACATATAAATTATACATTTACCTTTCTCTCATTACAAGAAAAATAAAGGAGAGATTGTAGCATCGCTATTTTACTAATGTGAAGGTGGATCTCATGCATGGTGTGGTTACGTACGTCGACAGTAAAGAAGTAAAAATATTTATCCAAAGAAAAATAAGTAAATACAATAATAGAAATGAATAAATGAAGAATATTTTATTAGCATAATCTACATATTGGACTACAAAATAAAGAATATAGCGATGAAGATTTTATAATAAAGAGACTAACTAATTGACCAAAAGTTTACCCATTTTAATCTTGGTCTTGCTTGTACCAAGTCTTGCCATTTGAAAAGAACGTGGGATACAACTGCTTTCGTGGCAACGAAGTTTATGCAAACTTACTTACAAACGTCACTTTACTAACCTATGTAAAATTAATTAATTTAAATTAATGTTACTTGCTTCCAAAATATATGTGTAGCTATTAAAGAAATGAGATTACATTGCCTACAAAAAGAAAAAAGAAATGAGATTACATAAAAACAAATCAGAGTTGGATAAATCAGAACATGTGTAAGTTTTTTATTCTATTATTGTTATATGAAATATTTGTATAAAATATTTATGAATCTGACTATTCTATTTGATTTACTGGTTTATACAAATTAGGGTAATTATGTTTTCTTCTGCATGTGCAATAGTTTGAATTTTGAAATATGGGTTAGTAATTAGGCTATCAAACTCAATATTTTATATAAAACTCATATAAGTTTATGAGCCAAGTTTTCATATAATAGAATAACATATTATTGTTTATCATAGTTTTCATGTTTTGAGAAATTTATTTCCGATTTTCAAAATCCAAAGTATGTTATATTTGAAAAAAAATCTATGTTTTTTAATAATAAGATCAAGCTTAAATAAGTGTATTGTAAGAGATTCAAAATAAATAAATTGAGATGGAATGAAAAAAAAGAAGTAAAAGAAAAAATTAAAAAAAAAAAAGAAGAAGAAAAGAATGCAAGTGTGTGTTTGAGAGAGAGGAGGACAATACACATTAATACACATTACACCAAAAATATTCTAGCCACCACAAATAATGGTTACTTAACTAATTATAATTTTTTTGTTTGTTATTGGGCATAATTTCCCTTTACTAATCTTTGTTCAAAGAAAAAAAAAATGACTGGACACATGATGTGTTTTGATTAAAAGACATTTTTGTGGGAACAATCCTCACATGTGATCACAGATGTTAACTTTAACCAGCCATATACATCCAATTCCTAAATATACAACAACTATTCCAGTTTCTTATTATGATTATATATATACACACAATCAACACAATCCATTTTCTTATCGATATTTATAATTACAATACTATGACGTTGATATGATAATTAAATATTTATTGTCCATGACAGTTGATTAGAATGAGACATATAGATAATCATATTACAGCACTATATATAGCGACTATTACAAAGTATTTTCGAATTTTCCAGTTTTTTTATCCACAAACTGATACACTTGGTAGTCTATTTATTTGGACAAAATATACATATATGCATACACACACACACACACATATATATATATATATATATATATATATATAGGTTTTCTAGGTTTTCAAAGATGTGGAAGATTTTAGCTTTTCATCTGGAATTACGTAACTTAATTTAGGCGATGAATGTTTTTAATCAATCAATTTTGTCCTCCTACTTTAACAATTTTTTTTTTTATGTCTTCCTTCATAAATATGATTCAAATGACCTCATGCAAATATCAAAATCTGTAGAGAGGCCGGTTTTTGCAAGTGATATTAGATGTTTTACGCGATTAGCATTTTGACTTTGAGATGGTGTACAAACATATGAAAAATAGTAGAAAAATGGATGTCTTGTTTATTCTCGTATATATGTTGTCATTTGTAAGCATTTTGTGTGCTTTATTGGTTAGCTGTGGCCTGTGGATATATATATATATATATATATATATATATATATATATATATAGTATATCTTCTTAATTTGATCAATAAAGGAAGCACTTATGTTTTTCATTGGTTAGATGCAGCTCCATTTGTTTGACGATGGCGGATCTAGAAAAATATTTTACTGGGGGCAACATATTTTTTAAACTATATAATATTATACCTTTTACTTCACACGTTAGAAAATATATTATACTAACATTATTATGAATGAATGAATATACAAGTATTTTGTTAATGTAATAACATTTTTGTCCTCTAAAATTTAAAATCAAACATATATGATAGTCATTTGAAAAAAAAATTAGAGAATTATACTAGTTGTAAGTTAATCAATTAAATATATCTTTTTTTAATAAAAGCGTCAATTAAATAAGCGAATTGGAGGACCGAGAAGAATAAAAACAAAAATTAGTGGTAAATAGAATAAATATTTATTAACTGATAAATTTTTTTTTATTAAAGTAATGTACTAATGTTAGGGATGGGAAAAAATGTCAAATCACGGGAGTCTCATGGGGGCACGAAGCAAATTGAACCTGAGTACGGGGGCAATAGTGAAAGAACGTAATCAGAATTGCTATAATATTCTCATAATTTGGTGCCATAGACAAATTTTTATAAAATTAATTGGGGGCAGCTGCCCCCCTCTTGTTTAACGTAGCTCAGTTTTTAAACAAGAAGGGAAAAAATCGATAGAATTAAATAAAATTATTAAAAGTTGTTGTCGGAATTCTTAAAAGTGATTAAGAGATATTGTGTATATAATTAGAACCAAGACACATTGTTTATGCTTTTCTTGATCATGGACCACTTTTTCTGATATATATTAAAATGGAAATCATTTCTCCTTAGCAATAAACTGAATCCCGAAACAAAGAATCATCGTCTCTCCTAAAAAGGTATTTTCTCAGCAAATGAGCTATAATTTTCTCACCAACTCTATTTTCTATAATTGGAGTAAAATGGGTATTCATGAAGCCTAACAATAAAATATTTAATATATAACACTATACAGAACTTTTTTTTTGTTAAAGCCATTATATAGAGCTTTAATATATATATAGATATATGCATATGTGTGTGTGTGTGTGTGTGTCAAATGTAGACAAGGACATCTTTCTTGAGAGAGTAAACAAAATATCAGTACATGTATATTATTTTTGTATAATTGTATGTATTAAAGTTTGTTGAGGTTTCGGAGAAAAGCAAAAAGACTAATCCAGAAATTCTTATAATACTAAAAGAAATATTTTTGTTTTTTGACAAAGGATATCATTAGGTTAGGTAGGATCGATCGTGTAGGCATCACTTTCTTAATATTGTATCCACATGTTATTATTAAAGTTTACGTATAAAAAGAACACATCAATTACTTGTATTTTTTAGAGTTATTCTATTCAAATAGCATTGATAATTTATTTTTAAAAATATGACAATAAACACATATATTTTAGGCCGCACAAAAATACGAACCATTCATATCTAGTATAGTTGTATGATAGTGTAAGACTTCTTTTTTTTTCTGAAAAAAGAAGTGTAAGACTTTTTTGGGATCACATTTGAAGAGTCCGATGAAAAAAAATTTCTATATAAACAAATTTATTTGATTTCATTTTTTACATAAAATGAAATAAAATTTGTTGTATTTTTATCCACGTACAAGAAGTTTTCTTTTATATATATATATATATATAAACCAATAAGTATGCCACATATGTACGTCGTAAGTTTCTCCTATATATCCATGGTAAAGAAAATTTAGTCACGCCTTTTAACACTACTTTCAAATGGAGATAATTTTTATGTTTGGTAGAAAAATGGACATAATTTGCTTTCTAAATCAAGCTTATTTCAATTTAGTTTGGTTTCATATTTGTTCCTCTAAAGTGAAGTAACAAACTAGAGCTTTGCGTGTCTTCTACATTTTTTTTTTACTAGATTTATACCCATCCATTGCATAGAATTTTAATTTTGAACTACTAACAATATAAATAACTGATTATAAATATATTTGTTTTATTTTTAATATTGTTTACAGCTACATAATAACAAAAATCAGTTGTAAACTTCACATAAAAATAAACGACTTTGGTGATAATTTCACGACCATTTATCTTCAAGAGAGTTCTTACATTCAGAAACTTAGAAATTCATTCTAAATTTGTAATGGTGACCTTCAGATATAATATTTGGATCTTAAAGTTATTTTATGATTACCAATCAAATCTATCATATTTTTGTATAGTCTATATTATTTAAATTGTTGTGTTTTCTATACAATTAACATTCAATTTTTTTTAAAAAAATCAGGTTTTGTATCTTTCAATTTAATTTTGTCATTGTTCATCTAAGTGTTCATAACTAAATTCATATTTCTCCAATTCAAAATTATATATAATTTTTTTTTCAACATCCAAAATTATATTATTGTTATTACTTTCATTAGTAAATTATTTGAGTTATTAATTTCTATCAAGTTCATTATAATTTTATCTCATTCTTCATATATTAATATTTATGATGTTAAATTGTAAGTTTTATTTATTTTACTTAACTTCTTGTGTTTTATATTATGAAAATTTAGAGTTATACATTAAAACTACAATTAATATGAATAATTATAAAATAAATGAATATCTAGTGTGGCCACGATTCACAAGAGCTAGCTGCAATGATACTGGAACCGGACAACTGGCCACGATTCAAATCCGAGTTAGAAGAATTCAAGATACTTCGAGCGTGGTTCCCTTACTTTACTCTTCAGTATTGCCCCAGGGAACGGAATGGAACTGCGGACTTACTAGCCCGCACCGCTCGAGCTCGAAACTTAGTCTTTTCTCATGTTAGCACGTCCACCCCACATTGGTTCCCAGACACGGCTGTGTCTGGTTGAAACTGGAGTATCGTGTTTTGTGACAAAAAAAATGAATATCTAGAATATGACCCGCGCATTTTTGTTTTCAATTTTATTAAATTTAATGACAAATTTTTGATTTACTTAATAGTTTAATATTTATATTTGACAAAACAATCATTTATTTTTAGATACAAATACAAATTTGATTTAATTTGATATGTTTAATTAAAGCTGGAAAAAGATCAATAACAATATCTATTTTTATATTTTAATTTTATATTTTAATTTTTTTAATATTTTTTTGTATTGTATTTTTTAATTTCGTTTTTCTACAAAAAAAAACCATTTGTGTGGTGATTAATAAAAACAACAAATAGAAGAATTTTAAAATTTATTGAATCAATAAGTTTAATTTAGATGTAATTACTTTTTTTTAACGATATGAAAAATTTAAAATGATGATGTGGACATGTTAAAAGAAGAAAAATCTTTTTTATTATATAATAGATTACGCCATTTGGTTTCTTTGTTATATCACTTCTCTTTTTCAAATATATAAACTTCTACCTTCTACTTTTCATCTTGTGGGTAACAATTGGTAGCTTTAATTTGTGTGCTGGTCTCGGGGAACCACATGCTCTTTTACTAACCGAACATACTGTTGAAACGGAATGTTCATAAAAAAAGCCTAAATCAAATGGTTTGGATTTGAAATAAAACCATTTGAGGAATAAAAAAAATTTCTAATGATGATGTAGATCTTCAAATATCATTCTTGTCGGGTTGAATTCATGATTTTTAGAAAATATTATGAGAGAATCGACCTCTAAATGATTAATTACATAATATATTTATAAATTGTAGTTCATCACATTGGTGTTTCTGTTCGTTTTCTCATTGTTTAGTCTATCAATATCGAAATTTTCTTTCCAAAAAGTCAAACTTATGTTTGGGAGTCTTTCGTTTTTTAGAAACACCAAATTATACTCGATTTGATTTTAGATTATTCAAATTGTGATTTGTAAAATTACATTCAAGTATGTTGTTATTACAATATTTCAGATGTTTTAATGATTTAAAGATATTTTAGAGTGATTTCCTAATTAAGTTAAATAAAAAACGGATTTTAGTGAATTTATGTGATCATTTATTTAGGAATGTCAACGCAACATATCAATTTTTTTTTCTTTAAAAATTCACCTATATATAAACACTAAACATCTTAAATTTAATCAAATCTTCCATTTTTATATTCCCAATGGCAGATTGATAAGCCTCTCTCTAGCTGTATTATTTATTGTAAGTTTTAAGATTTCATCATGCTTTTTGAATGAAGACACGTTTATGATTGAAAATAAATAATTTTCTTTGGTAATCAAACACCATAATTGAGTTACGTAACATCGGCCCTCTAATTATGAATTTAGTATTTAACTTTTCACCTGTAAGGCTGTCAATTAACAATATTTTTGGACTCTCTCTCTCAACTTTTTTTTCTTTGTTTTTCTCTCAACAATCTTTCAATTTAAGTTTATTTAGGCTATCATTGTTAGGGATTGCCAATGGGCAATGGCATACGTTTACCTAAATGATTTACAAAAAAGTTTAAATATTATGATTGATTTTTTTTTTCAATTTAGGTTTATGTATATCCTATTTGAAAAGAATTTTGAATCATTTGATTTTGACATAGTTTTATTTTTGAAAATTTAAACTAGTGGTGCTATGTTTGGAGCAAAAACTTAAAAATGTATTATTATTTTACAAATTTTCTTAAAACATAGTTACATTTACGATTTTTTTTGTTGCTTAGATAAAATGGAAAAAGTTGAAAAATAATGCACCATCAGTTACATGAGATGATTAAATGTGATGAATCATCAATTTCCGAAAGAAATCAAAGTGTTTCGACATAAAAAAAATTGCACAGATAAATAATTAACTATTCACTGCATCATTATTATATATATATATATATACGTTCTCATTTTATTTTCTAGAACTGTACAAAGAAAAAATTTGGCAGTTACACAACATTGATTTCTGTATCTACTTCTGAGGGTATTATCGTAATTTCAGTCGAACTGACAGCAAATCTGGCGCGCGAATGGTTCCTCTCCTTCCTCTCACCTTCAGACAAATCGGACATTTATGTAAATCCACACCACCAAAATTGGATTTTAGTTATCAATCCACACTTTTCCCCAACATATAGTATTTTTTTTGGTTTACATTTACCATTACAGAAAATATGACAATCAAATTAACGAATATATATACGTATAAGAATCTCCACCATATTCGGTTCGTTGTCTCCTTGACATTTAAAAATATGTATAATAGCACTTAAAAAAAAGAAGAAGAAGGTAACAAATATAATCAAATTGTTGACCCAAAAAAATAATAATCAAATTTTAGTTCAACATTTGCAAAAATATAAAATTCGAGTTGCGAAACTTAATACAATAAATAAATTTGTGCATATAAATCTAACAAAATAGCGGAGATCATATATAAAATGCGTATTATAACAAAAAAAATAACGTGTTAAATATAAATGTTGTTTTTTTTTCTCAAAAATAATATATAAATACTATGTCACTGAACAAAACTATAAAATACATAAAACAAATGGGCACATTTATACCGACTTTAAAATATTTTGTAATAAAAATCTGGAAATAGTACTTCTTTTTACAAAATTTTTGGATCAAAATATAAATCATTTATTACATATTCTAAAAAAAATTAAAACCCTAACGACCTTTTCTGCTCCATTTCTACACACACACACACTCTCTCTCACTCCATTCATCACTAAATCACTGTAATTTTTTATTTTTTTTAACTTACCTTTCGTTTTCCTTTTTTTTTTTCTTCTCTCTTTTTGATTCTTTTCGCTAGATCTCTGTTCTACAAAGAAACCCAGAATCTAAAAAGTTTCTCTTTAATCACTCGATTAGAAGATCTGTATCATCTTCTTCTGATGGGTTTTCTGCAAATGTGATTTATGTAGTGACTAAATTTCCAATCTTTGGGTTCATTCACGTTTCGGGTTTGATTTCAATCGTAAAATCTCACCGTCTCGTATAAAAAAAAGGGATACTTGTTTTTTTTTCGTCTTGATTCGTCTCGTGAAGCGAATGTAAGTTCGTACCCATTATTGGCTTTTTGGATTTTACTCTATTGAAGCTACAGTTTTTGAAAGGACTTTTTTTTTTGGGGTTTATTGAGTTTTGATTCCTTGCTTGAGTTTTGGATATTTGAGATTTTGATAATTTAGTTTTGGCTAAAAATGTAGGTTTAAGATTCTTTTATCTTTTTTCTCTTCTTTGTTTGTCTCATTAATTGAAGAGCAATAGTTGTTATACTGTACTTACTTTTTCTAGCTGTTTATATAAATGGCATCAAATGGTGCTCAACTTTCTTTACTTGTTTAATGTGTTCAGGCAAATTTCTTTGGAGTGAGTACCAGAAACTAGATGTTCTTTGTCTTCAAGGCTTGGTGTTGTGATTCAGGTTTCAAGTTCTTTTCTTGGTGTTGGTTGGATATGGTTTATGGTCTTTATGTGTTTGGTTCTTGGGAAATTCAAGCGAAACAGCGAGAAAGATGAATCTCTTCCTTGTTGTTAATTTCTTCTTCTATTTTTTTTTTGGTTTTAGTTACAAGTTTCGTTGGATTTTCATTTTTAATGTTCTTGACCTGTCTGTAAGTACTTGGCCTTGGAGATGATTCTTTTGTCTATATATAGTAGCTTGATTATGCGGTGTGTGTTTTGTTAGAATTTTTCAGTTTAATGTTCTTGACCTGTGACCTGTAAGTGCTTGGCCTAGGAGATGATTCTTTTGTTTCTATCTAGTAGATTGGTTATGTGTTGTGTGTGTGTGTGTTCTGTGAGAAATTTTCAGTTTTAATGTTCTTGACCTGTAAGTACTTGGCCTTGGAGATGATTCTTTTGTCTCTATATAGTAGGTTGATTATGTGTTGTGTGTGTGTGTGTGTTTTGTGAGAAAGATTGGTCCTTTTAGATCGAAGCCATGTACGTAGCTCACTGAGAAGAGTGTATGAAATTAGATTATAATGTTATTGGTCCTGAGTATGCTAATGCATTAATTTGGTTTTGATGCTGCAGTTGAATCTACAGAAAAACTGAAAGTTGGAGCTTCATTAGTGTCAAGGAATATGGATATCAAGCTGAGATTTTTTGTCGTTTCCGCGCTTCTTATTACGGCAAAAGCAGATGTTTACATTGTGACTATGGAAGGAGAACCAATCATAAGTTACAAAGGTGGAGAAAATGGTTTTGAAGCAACTGCTGTTGAATCTGATTCTGATGAGAAGATTGATACATCAAGGTACTTAGATAGTGTCTTTTTTTCAATTGCAATAGTACCTAAAGAAGTGTTTATACATTGCTTGGTAGTAGATCAACAATCTGTTACTTTCGCAGTGAATTGGTGACATCGTATGCTCGTCACTTAGAGAGGAAGCACGATTTGATTCTTGGGCTGCTCTTTGAGGAAGGATCATACAAAAAGCTTTACAGCTATAAACACCTTATAAATGGATTTGCAGTTCATGGTTCTCCTGAGCAGGTAAAAAGTCGATTTGAGATCATTTCTACTAATTTCTTTATTTGTGTTCCCTTACGCTAATCCACTATATTTGGTAGGCAGAAACACTACGTCGCACCCCCGGTGTGAAATCTGTTGACAAAGATTGGAAAGTGAGGAGACTCACAACACATACACCAGAGTTTCTGGGACTTCCAACTGATGTTTGGCCGACAGGTGGTGGTTTTGACAGAGCAGGAGAAGATATTGTTATCGGGTTTGTTGACTCGGGGATTTATCCTCATCACCCGAGTTTTGCCTCTCACCACAGATTACCTTATGGCCCTCTTCCTCATTACAAAGGGAAATGTGAAGAAGATCCTCATACCAAGAAGAGCTTCTGCAACAGGAAGATCGTTGGAGCCCAACATTTTGCTGAAGCTGCTAAAGCGGCTGGAGCTTTTAACCCAGATATTGACTATGCATCGCCAATGGATGGCGATGGGCACGGAAGGTTTGTCTTTGTCCTTATGATAGATATAATATTGTCCTCAGGGCCTAGGAGGTGATATAAGACTCTTGTATTATGCCTGTATTTCACTGTACTAAGCAAATCTGATTATTTTTTCCTTCTCATTGAACTGCTGAATTTGCAGTCATACAGCAGCTATAGCAGCTGGGAATAACGGTATTCCATTGAGAATGCATGGTTATGAATTCGGAAAAGCAAGTGGGATGGCTCCTCGTGCAAGGTAAGTAGAGATAGTGCAAAATGGCAGTTGTAATCTATGTTTGGTTTCTTCTCCTTCATAAAGCTAAAAGGCTAATTTCTTTCAGGATTGCTGTTTACAAGGCTCTTTACCGGCTTTTTGGAGGCTTTGTTGCTGATGTAGTTGCTGCGATTGATCAGGTATGAGTTAGAACTTAGAAAAGACTATACGGTATCACAGAAAATATCTGAGCTTAGTGAAACGATTTTCCCCTGCTGCGTATGCTTTATTCATTCAGCAAACGAGTCAAGTAAACTACTAATTTCCATGGATAATATCTTACTTGATATTAATTAGAGATCTTCATGAGCAGGCTGTTCATGATGGAGTTGATATCCTAAGCCTCTCAGTTGGTCCAAACAGTCCTCCAACAACTACCAAGACAACATTCTTGAATCCGTTCGATGCTACACTTCTTGGGGCCGTAAAAGCTGGTGTTTTTGTTGCTCAAGCTGCTGGAAATGGAGGGCCATTTCCCAAAACTTTGGTTTCATATAGCCCCTGGATTACTACTGTGGCTGCTGCCATTGATGATCGCAGATACAAAAATCATCTTACCCTTGGAAGTGGAAAAATGCTTGCTGGAATTGGATTATCCCGTAAGTTTTGCTCCCTTGCTCCCTTCTATTCTAAACATGTTTACTAAAAGAATGTTAGTACTTATTTTGATGAATTATTATGTATTTTTGCAGCATCAACTCGCCCTGGTCGGTTGTACACATTGGTTTCCGCAAATGATGTTCTGCTTGATTCTTCGGTTTCGAAATATAATCCATCTGATTGCCAGAGGCCAGAAGTCTTGAACAAGAAATTGGTTGAAGGAAAGATTCTTCTCTGTGGATATTCTTTTAACTTCGTTGTTGGTACAGCTTCCATCAAGAAAGTTGTTGAAACCGCAAAGCATCTCGGAGCTGCTGGTTTTGTTCTTGTTGTTGAAAATGTTTCTCCGGGAACAAAATTCGATCCCGTCCCTTCTGCCATTCCAGGAATTCTGATTACGGATGTGTCTAAGTCAATGGTAATGGGAGTTTTTATGCTTTCACTTGCTGTCAGTCTTGATTTCTCAATCTGAAAATGCCTTTCTGTATCTTTAGGATTTGATCGATTACTATAACATCAGTACATCAAGGGATTGGACAGGACGAGTAAAAAGCTTTAACGCCGAGGGAAGCATCGGAGATGGTTTAGCACCCGTTCTTCACAAATCAGCACCTCAAGTTGCATTGTTCTCAGCTCGAGGACCCAATACCAAAGATTTCAGCTTTCAAGATGCTGATCTTCTTAAACCAGATATTCTTGCACCCGGTTATCTAATATGGGCTGCTTGGTCTCCAAATGGAACAGACGAGCCCAATTATGTTGGTAAGCATTGAAAGTATTGAAGCTAACATGTGGAGATTTTTTTTTGAACAGAACTGAAGTTTCTTTCTTTGTGTCTTGAGCAGGCGAAGGTTTTGCGCTGATATCGGGAACCAGCATGGCTGCACCACACATAGCCGGGATAGCTGCACTTGTGAAGCAGAAGCATCCTCAATGGAGCCCAGCTGCTATCAAATCTGCTTTGATGACAACCTCAACAGTCATAGATAGAGCAGGAAGGCTTCTTCAGGCGCAGCAATATTCAGACACAGAATCTGTAACGCTTGTTAAAGCCACTCCTTTCGATTACGGAAGTGGTCATGTCAATCCACGCGCTGCTCTAGATCCTGGTCTCATCTTTGATGCAGGTATTATTACTCTTTTTTCTTTAATGATGTAAAAATAACTGTCTTCTTTACGTGATTTTTAATCAATATTCTCTTATAGGTTACGAGGACTATCTAGGATTCTTGTGCACAACCCCAGGGATCGATGCTCACGAAATAAGAAACTATACAAACACGCCCTGCAACTATGACATGAAACATCCTTCAAACTTCAACGCACCATCTATCGCCATTTCTCACCTTGTGGGGACCCAAACCGTAACAAGGAGAGTGACGAATGTGGCGGAGATAGAAGAAACATACACAATAACAGCTAGGATGCAGCCATCTATTGCCATTGAAGTGAACCCACCA
Source organism: Arabis hirsuta (assembly GCA_964056655.1). Lineage (NCBI taxonomy): Eukaryota > Viridiplantae > Streptophyta > Magnoliopsida > Brassicales > Brassicaceae > Arabis > Arabis hirsuta. The sequence goes on from OZ053301.1 coordinate 1,905,254, forward strand.
GCAATGACTCTCAGACCAGGCGCCTCTAGAAGCTTCTCGGTCACTGTGACTGTAAGATCGGTTTCTGGAGTATACAGCTTTGGAGAGGTGAAGTTGAAAGGAAGTCGAGGGCATAAGGTGAGAATTCCGGTGGTGGCTCTGGGACATCGGCGATGAAGAAATTGTGTTGTGTTGTAATATTTTTTTTTTTGTAATATGCAGTAATAAGAAGGTAGTTCTAGAGAATTCTGTCTGAAAAAAAAGGAAAATGCTTGCTTAATAGCAGTTTGTATAATTAGTTTTTGATATAAAACTCCAATTTTTTTGGAGTTTCAGTGAGATATGATCAAATACTCAGATTTAAACTGTATAAACCTGTCTTTTTTATTTCGTTTCAATTTGGGCAAAAGAGTTCCACCAAAAAGAGAGTAACAAAAACCACTCTGAAAATTTCTATAAATCACAAAGAGATGTAGTGAAAACAGATGAGCTTAAAATGTCCCAACGTCCCCAACCAAATGAAAAAAATCCCAAACACTTCCTAAGCTTCTCAAGATGACAACGATTTTATCCGCTCTTTGATGGACTTTGTAACGACTTACATCTTCTAGGGATTCCATGATAGTTCCTCGAGTTTTTAATTTGATTCACGGGTGGGGATTAGAATGTAATGGGACGTTGGTCAAAGAATCCGAGTCAAAAGAATACCTCCTTTGCATTGCAATTTCATCAATCAATCAAAATCGCTCGTGAGCCCTATGCAATGCTTGTGTAGTTTGAGAAGAGGCCGAGCAGTTTATCAAGAGTATCTGCGTGGAATTTCCTTCCAAAGAGATAGCAAGGTCTTTTGATTCCGTTCCACATGCAATGTGTGTATGTTACTTCACCCTGTGTTTGCAGACATTAAAAGAAAAGGAGAATTATAATCTCGGTAAAGTAAAAAAAAGGTAAATTTACAACTGATTACAAGTGGAGATGAATTGGTTTTAAAGCGTGTACCGTTCCCTCACTTGTTACGCGTGAAACTGCGTCAATGGACTGCAAGTGGATCAAAAGGTATACCAATTAATTATCTCAATGGAAGCAAGCAAGGGAATAGTTAAGGAAGATTTTTAAGAGATCATAAAAGTTTGGTAATAATACCGTGAGATTCTTTAGTAACTCGAGTGTAATATCTTCGGCCATATATGTTCTTGGATGCCACTTTGCCTCAGACCAGTCAACATATGTCACAGTCCAGTTAGCAATGCCACCAGGATCAAGCATCTGAGATATTTATCACGCGAATGTATATTATGGATAAAGAAAGTACACAAAAATGAAACACTTTCTTTTTAGTTAAAGAGTCAGAACAGATTCTCACATAGAAGAATGTTGGGAGGTAGTGTTCATCCGCGATGCAGTTCTTGTTGCTCTCTACACCTGGCTGAGGAAAAAACAAAGGCTTCATGTTAATCTGTGGTTATTACCATATAATCTAAGATGGTAACGCCTCCATCAAATCAAGAAAATAAGGTATGATATATCTATTTTGTGGATTTATGTCATACTCACCCCACAGTAGTCCCGGAATTTAGAGTAGTAAAGACTGTCTGCCATAGTTACTACAGCATGCTGACGCTTAATGGAGAACCACTGCATGGATTTAGAATGGATAATGACTAAGCGATGAAAACTTGTTGAAATACTCTCTCATGCCGATTCTTGTAGCCTCACTTAATCAAAATGCATCCCAACAACGACAAATGGAATCCACATCTTAAAATAGATTTTACCTGTGCACCCTTTCGAAAATCTTCCTTTGGAATTTCTGGCAACATGTGATCCATGTGCCTGCCGATTCCATGTGGACCAGGATCGTCAAAGCTGAAGAGCAAGAGAAATCATATATTAGTATAGAGAAGTCGGGAAGAAATCTGGCAACACCGCAACATGTGCAACTATAATTCTGAAATATCATCAAACTGAACAAATAACTTTACCAGTCAACATAGCTGACATTGCTGTACATCATATAGTTGTATATGTATTCAAAACTTCGAAGTGGCACACAACTGCAAAACCAGAAACACTCAAGTTGGATAGGGCAAGCTCAGAATAATCAGTGAGAAGAGAAATAAAGTTTCTCGGAGATAAGTATATTACCTATCAGAGAGTAAAACAAATTGCTGATTTTCAGGATCTTTAAGAGCATTGGTCAACAAACGTCTCTCGGCGTCAATCATTGATATCCTACCCCAGACCACCTTCAGAAAACAAATATGATTCTTTTACCACAGAGCCATGAAGACTATTACAGAAGCAACCAACTAAATGTAGCCATTCCAGACCTATAGTGTTTCTTTTCATGACCATAGAGAGAGATGACATGATATCTACAATTATAGACATTAGTCACAGGAAAAGAGACAGACCTCATCGCTTCGAATTTCACGGTTAAGAAAGTAACGACTGGTGTGAACCGGCGTATCCTTTGATGCATGGATATAAACAGAGAATTTCCCTTCATGACCCTGTGAGGAGGGATAATATCACAAAACCATTAGTGAAAGAAATAATTTGACGAAAGAATCAAATAATCGCAAAGACCCTAAACATATTGCAAGTGTTCATAAGGCACATCTAAGTCCTCTGCCGCCTGAATATGTTAAACAATTTTCCAGACAGTCTAAAATTTCGAAGAATTGTCAAACAGCATAAAAAGTCAACATAAACTTAAAAACAGTTTTTTGTACTTCCTATCGTCAGTATTTTCTTTAGAAACCTCTGACACGATTGATGCGGGGAAAAGAAGTTGGCAAGAGATGAAGTCTACCTGGAAAAAGAGGTCCCATAGCTTTTCAAAAGGCAATGTCCCCGGAGTTAAGAACATAAATGCAATCTTAGAAGTCTTTTTTAAAACACGAGGGGAGCTCAGTATTTCCCTAATCACTACACGAGCTGCAATCTCGCCATCAGAATATTCCCTCGGCGTGGGTGGAAGCCAATCAGTAAGTCCCTTGCATCCTTTAGATGAAAACATATAACAAGCAGCTCTGCTGCGATGAGGGAACATGTAAGCACCAATTACAAACATTGTTATCAGCGAAACCACTGCGATGATCCATACTGGTTTCCTTGTTGGTGCACGGTGGCGAGCCCCAGGCAAAGGCTGCGTATAGTTTGTTCTGCCTAGACGCCACCCCTTAAATGCCTTCATCTCATAAAAACCTTTATTGCATACTGCAACACCTCAACCTCTCTAGTATTCTCTTACCCACTGCCAAATCTAGAAGAACAAATTTCTTCAGGTAAAATGAGTGAATCCCACTTGGCAGCTAAAACCAGTCGAAACCTAAAAGATACATGTAAGTTAAACATCAGAAATCCATACAGACCAGAACATAAGGAAGCCATAGAGAAACGAAGATGAGCATAAGAAACAACTCTGAATGCTAAACCAGATCAGAATTTAAAGTTAATCCATGTGGGTCAACATAAGACACAAAAAGAATGCAATACAAATGAATCACATGATAAGTGTGAATGAAACTCAAATCGACAAATCTAGATTCTTGAAGAATCTCAGAGAAAGAGAGAAAAAAAAAAAACACAATATCACCTTTTCTCTAATAAGTTTCCTTTCCACAGATATCAAAACCAACAAGCAAACTTATATAACCATAACAGGTGAATATTCCAATAGAAAGATGGAAGAATCAAACATCCACAACAGGAGAATAAATTGACAATGTCAAAGAGTTTCAGATTAGTATAAACAACGAAGTCCAAACCAAGAAAAGTCAAACCATCATCGTCACACACAGTTCCTAATATCCGATTCAATATACACACAAGAAACAACCACGCGCATTGCTTCAGGGGCAAAACATCAATCTCAGTCAACAATTTCCACAAAATGCTTCTCAAATCCCAATCCCAGGTAATATCAGAAGAGAAGACGATCAAAAACGAAATCGAAATCTTCAATTAGAATTTCCAAATCCAGAAAACCAAATCGGATCCCTTCTAAAACTAATAAATCGTCGTCCTCACCAAATCCAGAATCGACAAAATCAAACAGTAACGCAGCAGCTAATTCACGCATAAACAAACACACACAGAATCAAAAATCTCACCTGGAAATGGAACCGGATCCCAAAGACCTCGAGATTTTCCCGTCTTCGCGAGCTTATTTGTTCCAACCCAAAGATCTAAGTAACTACAAGAGAGAAAATCCCAACTCTCAGCGAGAGCTACGCACTAACAAATCTCACAGAGTTTGCGTATCGGTATCTTTCTATGTACGAATTCAAACGTTTCCTTCTGGAAATTTTCAATTTCTTCCACCAAAAAAGTTTACGATTTCGTTTCTTCTGATCTCTCTTTCTCTCTCGCTCTTTATAAAATGAAATTTTGTCTGTACAGAGAAGAAGGAGAGGAAGAAGACGAAGACGAAGAAGAAGAAGACGACGAAGAAGAAGTCTCTTCGGTTCAAAAACTGGAGAAAAAAAATTTCGAGGTAGAGAGACATTAATGTGATTTTTGTTTTATTCCATTATTATTAAATCAATAGCAACGTGTAATTTTATAATTGGCTACATGTAATTGTATTATACTCAATACGCGCAATGAGAGCGCGTGTTTTTGTAAATTACACGGTTTATAAGATGCAATTTTTACACCAGTAAAATTCATGCATCGACATTTCGGTTTAATTATATAACCTTTTCTTTTAAATGAATTTTTTTTTTTATTTCGGTCATATAAAAATTGATTTAATGGTATTAAAAAAGTTCATATCTCTTGAACTTAAAAATCAAATTTAGTTCGAATTTACGTTGATAAGTTTGACGTTCAACTCGATTTGGTTTGATTTGGTCTGGTCTGGTCTGGTTTGATTCGGTGCTAATTCCAATCATTGATTAATAGATTGGTCAATTTGGTGGTGGTCCGTCAAAAGTAGGGATGTTAAATAGGGTTTCTCAGCCCAGCCCAGCCATATCATTTGAAAACCCAGCCCTAAGTAAGCCCTAACCCTATATTAGCCCTATCATATTTCAAACAAAGGGTTTAAGCCCTGGGCCTATATAAGCCCTGTTTGATAATAAACAAAGTGCTTAAAAGTTAAATTTATTGAATTTGTTAATAAAAATTTATATTTAAATTTGCAATGTGTTTTTTTAAAAACAAAACAATATATAAAATTAGAAACAAAATATAAAAATCGACAATGTATTTTATATAATGTTTGTTTTTAAAATAAAACATTATATAAAATTTGTCCGGTTTTGGCGGGACAAAAATAATATAACAATGTTAGAGAAAAATGTAATTTTACGGTATTTGGTAGAAAACGCGATTTTGCGGTTTTTACAAAAAAAAACACAAATTTGTGGGTTTTGCGAGAAGATATGATTTTAGCGGGAAAATGCAGTTGGCGGTTTTGGAAAAAAACGTGATTTTGCGTTTTTGGTTGGAAAAAACAATTTTGACGGTTTTGGCGGAACATGCGACTTTTTTGGTTTTAGCGGTAGAACATAATTTTGCGGTCTGGGCGAGAAAACGCTGTTTTGTGTTTTTGGTCGGAAAACATGATTATGCGTTTTTGGCAGGAAAACATGATTTCGGGGTTGTAAACAGAAAAAGTGATTTTGGCGGAAAAACGCGGTTTTACGTTTTTGGCGGGAAAACATGATTATGCATTTTTGGCGGGAAAACATAATTTCGGGGTTGTAAACGGAAAAAGTGAATTTGACGGAAAACGCGATTTTGCGTTTTTGGCGGGAAAACATGATTTCGGGGTTGTAAACAGAAAAAGTGAATTTGGCGGGAAAACGCGGTTTTACGTTTTTGGCGGAAAAACATGATTATGCATTTTTGGCGGGAAAACATAATTTCGGGGTTGTAAACGAAAAAAGTGAATTTGACGAAAACGCGATTTTGCGTTTTTGGCGGGAAAACACGATTTCGCATTTTTGGTGGGAAATCATGATTTCGGGGTTGTAAACAAAAAAGGTGAATTTGGAGTTTTGGCGAAAAAACATGATTTTGCATTTTGGATGGGAAAAAGTGAACTCGGGGTTTTGGCGAAAAACGTGATCTTGTGTTTTTGGCGGGAAAACATGATTTTGGGAGTTTAGACGAAAAAGTGAATTTTGCATTTTTGGAGGAAAAACAATTTTGCGGTTTTGGCGGAAAACGTGATTTTGTCTTTTTTATGAAAAAATATAATTGTGTTTTTGATTGAAAACTTAGCCCTTGGTAAGCCCTAAAAATCTTAGGGCTAATTAACATTGGCCCTATTTAGGCCCTGATATATTATATAGGGCTTAGGGCTCAAAAATTTTACTAGGGTCAGGGCCAGCCCTACATGGTTGAGCCCATTTTAACATCCCTAGTCAAAAGGAAGGCGCGTAAGATTGTTTTGTCTTAAACAAATTCTAACATTGTATTCTACAATTTTGCAAAAGTGTTTTTTTCTTTTCTTTTCTTTTCTCTAAAATATACAAAGTTCAACTAGAATTTGTAAAATTATTATCCTCTGTTTCAAAATATAAGTTATTTTGGTTAAAATTACGAATATTAAGAAACTACTTTTCTTCTCAAAATTATCAACTTATATATATATAATAAAAATAATTTAACCAATAAGAAAACAACTGCAAAATACTATTGGTCACACAATAGTCAATAAAATTAAAAAGTACATAAGATTATCAAAACAACTTATATTTTGAAACATAAAAAAACTTCCAAAACAACTTATATTTTGAAACGGAGGGAATATGGCTGACAAAATATCATTATATCATTAGCGAATACTGTATATTAGAGAAAAAATATAGCCATGCCAAAATTGACTATTGCATTACATTCATTATATACATAATATGATTGACCAGTATGTAATATGAATATTGAAATAATGGAATAGTTGAATCATAATATGATTGACCAGTATGTAATATGAATATTGAAATAATGGAATAGTTGAATGATCAATTAGCGAAATATTTTTATTTTAAGTAATGTTTCGTAGAATAATTATAAAATACTAAAATTAGTTTAAATAGATTAACAACGTTTCAGATTTTTAGTTATGTATTTAGCATTTAGTTTGATCCGCCAATAAAAATATACATTTTGATGTTATAGACTCTTCATCTCTAGATAGGCATTTCATTTTAGTTTAAAAATGTAGTCGCTAAAAAATAATATCTTTGACACATCTATAAAATGTTTACATTTTAAATATGTCAGACACGAAAATTTGATAATATTTTGAATTATGAACAAAAGACCGAATCATTTTTATAACATAAATACTGGAATGACCTTTTATACGTGTTTTTAACAGGATCTTCTAAATTACATTAGATTAATAAACTAAATGTGAAGTATGAATATCCAGTTATTTGATTCAACATGTTACTTATTTGCTAACTAGTATAAAAAAAAGAGAATGATATTCTAAAAAAAAAGAGAGATTATTTGTATTCATCGTCCAGAGTCCAGACATCAAAATACATTCTTGCAATGCATGTGGGCATAGAATTGATTTAAGTCGCACCAATTTTTTTCTTTCTGTTTCTTACTCATAAACGTAAAAACTTTTATTTTAATATTTCAATCAGATTCCAAATCCAAAGCATATCCAGCTAAGTAATAATATTATATAATATGTTGTGGGTTGTTTACAGGCTCAACTTTTTTGATCCTATTTTCTCAGACAAGTGGACATTGACCTCTAACTAAGTTAATTCAAGTTGTGAATTGAACAAAATCGTTTTTAGTCTAATGTTTTATTTAATGATTCAAGTTTGAAAACCAAGCTATTGGAGTTCGTAAATTCAGATACTGTAGATGTTTTTAAAGATCATTGTCATAATTCTGTGTATTACTTAGCAAAAAATAAAAACAATACTGTGTATTATAAATTAGATCATCCATATAAGATGATCGTCGTAAAAATTTATTTTATACAATTAATGTAATCGTATTGATAATATTATTTTTCATAAAACTATATAAGATAGATAATATGATCGTCGTAGAAATTTATTTTATACAATTAATATAAGCGTATTGAAGTTATTATTTTTCATAAAACTATATAAGATATTCCTTCTTTTTCAAAATATAAATTGTTTTAGTTAAAAGTGTAAATATTAAGAAACTATTTTTTTTTTTCTAAAAAGTATCATCTTATATATATAATAAAAATAAAAATAATAACCAATAAAAAAACAACTGCAAAATATTATTGGTTACACAATAGTCAATAAAGTTAAAAAGTACTAAGAATTATCAAAACAATTTATATTTTGAAATATAAAAAAACCTCCAAAACAATTTATATTTTGAAACGGAGGAAGTAGATAATATGATCTTCGTAGGAATTTGTTTTATACAATTAATGTAAGCGTATTGATGTTACTTTTTTCATAAAACTATTTGATAGAGGAAATTTTTCTCAATAAAAAAAACTATATGATAGAAGAAAAAAGGTACTTATATTATCAACTTATTATAATATGCTCTAAAATTCCATATATTCAATTAAATTTTTTTTTTTTGCGCGACATAACTTAAAGCAAGAAAGAAGTAAAGATTAAGATCGTGCTACCCATTTACACTAGGCCTGAATGCAGATCGGATATCCGAAAAAAATACAATATTTGTGATTTGATTTATTTTTTACGGATATCTAATTTTACGATTTGTTTTGCTTCGAAAAATTTCGGATACCCGGAATGACGGATATCCAGATTTTTTTTAGAATATTTGCGGATATCCATATCTTCGTGGATATTTGTTATAAACAAAAAAAAAATTAAAACACCATAATAATATTTTTTAAAATTTTTTTTAATATAAGTTTTAAACTAATTAATCAATAAATATATGAAACATATCTAATTTTATTCGATAAATTATTTAAAAAATGAAAAGTGAAAGATGAAAACGGTGAAAAATGAAATATATATCTTTTATTTGAGAAATATATTTCAAATAAAATTAGTATCTATTTATTTTTAATATAAATAGATTCGCCAAATCTATACTATTAAAAGTTGAAGCTATTAGCTCCTAAAGTCGTCCACCTAGGATTTAATTCAACCTATATTAGCATGCCACGTCAAATATTTAGGATTATGTTAATTTTGTTTTGTTGTTGATAATAATTGAAAAATAAGACATGATTTCCTTATATCATTAGCTCATAATTCCAAGTAATTTCCAAATTTTTGTGGATTTAATTTCCTATTTCAACTTTAGATTAGAAAATTTTCTTAATTTAAAAGTCTTAAATATTTAAAAAAACGTTATTATTTCAAGTTTACGAAAAATTTAGGAAAAGTATAGATATTCTGTTATAAAGTCAAGATTAATATCACATTCTAATCAATTATTATCCCAATAGAATATGATATTACATTCATTCTCAATTAACTACAAAAAAGATTAGGAAAAATTCCCAACGATAATATAATTACAATAGAGATTAGAAAATTTTACAAGAAACTGAAAAAGATGGAATGTAATAAAGATGAAGCTAGAAGGGCAATTGATATTGCAGAGAATAACTTTTATAGTGATATAGAATGATTACGTTGGAGCGAAAAAAATCGTTAACAAGACTAAAAATTAGTATCCTAAGCTTGATGGTTCAAACAATTATTGATAATGATCAATGTTTATATCTCTGCATCAAAGAACGAAAAAGGAGAAGCTAATTGGTATGGAGTTCTCGGTGTTGATCCTTTAACTGATGATGAAACAATGAAAAAAAATACAAAAATTTAACTCTTTTACTCCATTCGCACAAGAACAAGTGTAAAAGCGTAGAAGATGCGTTTAAGTTGGTTTTAGAGTATTATAAAAAAAAAATGGTTGAATTTAGAATTATGGTGTTTGTTGTCTGATAAGGCTAAGACAATGTGCTTATGATCATAAGGGAAAATTGAAGACAGGGATGCAGAAACCACCAAACGCTCATTAACCAGCTTCTACTAATGGGAATCGAAATTCAAAAGACGGTGTTGATCTGAGTGCTAGGCTAGAAGTAATAAGCCTACGCCCCCACCATCTTCGTTTTCCAATGGACTCCATCTCTTATCTCTGCTCCTTCTCTGACGTCCGTTTCCGTTGAGGTAAGTAATCTCATGATTTATAATTAACTGATTTGTGCTTAATAAAGTCATGACAAATTTACGGTGCTTTACTTATGCTTCAATATTCAATATAGCATATTGATTCATGGTGTATACTATAGATCTAAGGTAGATTAACTTTTGCTTGGTCTGTTTTTGCATGTTTATAATATGTTGATTTTTGCTTCATTAATTAGTCTCTTCTCATGCTTTACGAGCCATGTTTTTTTTTATATGGTATTGTTCTATCTTATGGTATATCGACACAAGTTTATTGTTTTATTACATGTATCAAGTAAAGTATTTGTTTCACCGCGCGATGATTTATTTGCTTCGTTTGATGGATTTTGCGATTAATAGGGTCACATGTACTTCTAATTATTTGAGGCGAGGTTTGTCTAAGCATGTGATGTTATTTACATGATCTTCAAGTTCCTTAATTAGTTAGCCATCAAATTATTCATCAAATCTTTCTTCATGCTATATTTTGTTCTTTAAACCAATAACATATCCTTAGATCGCAGGAAAATGAGACCTTAGATACAAGGTTTTACTCAAGAGATGTATGAAATTTAATAGAATACATAATATATAGATATCCTTTTTTCTATGATACTCAATTTTTTTTGTACTGAAATTGATTTGTGTACTAAAGCAAGATCCGCATAAAGAAGCATATGCAAGTTCATTCAAAGAAAGCATGGATGCTTGAATGAGAGGAATATAAACCTTTTTGACTTTGGTTTCTGAATATATGCAATTTTAAAGTTCGTGTTGTTTTTTTTTTCTTTGGATTTTACAAGGAGCAAATCCATTTTTCTCCCACCACAGTCTATCTCAGAAACTACATTTTAAGGAAGTCATTTTGGAACAACATTGTGTTATGTCTATTTAGATTTTGTTTTAAACGATTTTTTCTACTACTAAGTATGAATGGTAGTTAACTATACTTTTGTGTAGCTATTTGAACATGGAAATTGAAGGTACATGTTTGTACAAAAATGAGAACTTTGGAAAAAATTCTCTTGAAAGACGATGATTTTGCAAGCTTGAAAGAAGAAGATTCTTAACTGTCATCAACTTTTTACAAGTATAAAAAAAAATTGGTGATGAAGAGGAACTGAGAGAGCGTTTGGATAAACATTTAGCCCATGATTATTTAAAAACAAAATGCTGAATTTCCAGCAAATTGCAGATTGTAAAAGAGTGGAAAACTGCTCAAGATGAGCTGCCAAAGAGAAGTGTCTCGTGCTTTCAAACTACAATGGGAATATGCTAGGGAACGGTACTGTAACGCCCCGACCGCCGTCGAGCTATCGCTGTGTAGGGGAATCCTCATCCCCTCGAGAGAAATTCTCATCTCTCAATAACATACAGGGGAAATCCTCATCCCCTCAGGAGAAATCCTCATCTCCCAATGGGCCCCATGCCCACTCTCGGTCCATGGGCCCACTCCTGTCCGACGGTCGGTGCGTTAGTCCGGGAAGCTCGAAAGACTTGTTTACTAACCCTGCAAATCACCACGTGATCTTTTCACTTGTTTTGTCCTCACTCACACGGTACTGGAAATGACTTCCCAGTAGGTCACCCATCCTTAAATTGCTCCAGCCCAAGCACGCTTAACTCTGGAGTTCTATCTGGATGTGTGACGGAAAAGATAAGTGCACTTTGGTGATATAGGTAGCCAAATCAATTCTCTTAACCCTCTCCGCATGCACCACATATTTCAGAAACCGGGATGTTACAGGTACAGTCTCTTTTACTGATGCCGCTTAGAGAAAGAAAGTGCACAAGGGAACTTAGGATGGTTTTTCAAGAATGAAGCTTAGAACATTAATGAGGAATATGTCGACTCCATATCAAATGTTCTATCAGTCTTCGCAGCTGAATCATGGGTTGTGATCAATGCACTACAGAAGGCTTGAGAAAAAAGTTTTGAGACCTTACACGTATGCTCCGATTCTCAGGTTTTGTTTAACCTCCTTCGAAACAAGAAATCACATACGGAGATACATAACCTTCTTTTCGAGACTAGTATGTAAGCTACCCATTTTAGGAAACTTTTGTTTCTTTTTGTTTCATGAAAATCCAATATGTTGACGTATTCGTTATCTAAAATAGCGTTTTCAGCTTTTGGTTGTCATCTTCTTAACCAACAAAAAAAAAGAGTAGGTGACAAACAAAACTTGGCAATAAAAAGAAAAATTGAGGTTGGTTTTAGTGAAACACATACATCTCTTTCTCTATCACGAGGTCTCTCTAATAAACTATTTTTAAAACTGTTATATTTAATGAGGTTTTCAAGTCTATTTGGTTGCATTTTGGTAAAATCATTACTTTTTCAACATTTTCTCTCATTGATTTTGATTGATGTATTTTGTCATCGATGCTAACTTAGCAGCAACATCATTTTGTGACAGGTTGTATGGTGTCTGTAAATAGAATCATATGGCTACAATAATTGGAAGATTAGTACTACCTCTTTCTTATACTACCTAGCAGTGAAAATTCAGTTTTATATGACCACAATCATGAGAGGTGAACCCTTACGTAAAAATGTCATTTTTAGTGTGTACATTTGTAAAAATACCATTTTGGGCTGTCCATTTGCAAAAATACCACTAATTATGAATTTTAAAATATTAAATCTTCCGACCAAAAAAACAAAAAAGATTAAATCTTAAAATTCTAAACCCTAAAAATGTTTTTACTCCTGTACCATCAAAACTAAACTCTAATACAACATAATTAACATAAACACAAATAATATAATGAATATATAGTTTTTAAAAAGTGGCATTTTTGCAAATATTTTAAAAATGTGGTATTTTTTTAAAATGGCACTTGAAAAGTGGCATTTTTTAAAATTTCTTTTAATTTTTATGGTAAATTAATTAATTAATTATCTACGATTGTTTCACTTTTTACCATAACACTTTGTATTCGTAAATGTTTACGTCTACCTAATTTAAAAATGAGCAAGTCTAAATATATATATTAAACGCGTATATTGGTAACACAAACCCACGCGTAGCATGGATACAAAATCAACCAATAGTGTTATGTCATGTCAATATTTAGAATTAAATTAATTTTTCTTTTGTTGTTAATAGAAAACTTCTAATTCTTTTAAAGAATTTAGTATAAGTTAATTTTTTTGTTTTTTTTTTGTAATTAGAAAATTTCTATTTGTCTAAATCTTGATTTGTTCTATTATTAGTATCACCAAAAAAAAAATGTGTCATAGCAACTTACAAAAATAAGAAAATAGATGTCATAACACTTTTTTAGAAAAACACAAGGCAATTCTAGAAAGGAAATTAAGTGTATATTTGCTAAAAAGAAAACTCAATTGTATATTTACATATCAAATCATCTTAACAAAATTATAAAAATTGTTAATTTTCCATTCTCCAACTATGTGTTGCATTATATAGTGAGTTGGAGTACAATATGCATAATTTATAATGTTATTGTATTGATTAGGTTTTTTTAAAACAAAATTTAGGTTTATTAAACTAATGTCTATGTTCTTTTGCAATAATTATTTTTCACGTATATCTTTGTGTTCTTTTTCTGTTTTGATTCTTTTATTTTGTAGTTACTGTTATTTGGTAGTTTATATTTAAAGCACAAAGATACATTTTTGAAAAATCATTTTTTCTGCAAAGATTTATTATTAATTAAATAAATATAATTTTATATTTATTATTATTATTATTCAATATATAAAATTTATATTCATACGTTTATGTGGAAGTATATCATTAATTATTGGAATAAAAACTACATATGTTTCTCGTGTGTGTAATGTAATGCTATATATATGTAAGAAACTTTTCATATGATTTTCTTATAGATGTGTATGATTTTCTATGCAGAGAGTAGCTACAAATAAATTACATAATAACATAGAAGAGCTTCCAAATGCCAACATAATCTCAGCAGAGAGGTAATTCAAACATATAGATTTTATATACGCTTACAAGTCAATTTTACATGTTTATATGATTTGTTTTTATTTATAGACATAATCAACTTATAATATAGCTATTTTTAAGTTATAATGAATATATTTAATCAAATATTTGTGTCCTTAACTTTAATCAAATATTTGTTTTAACTTTTGTTTTTTTTTCTTTAACTGTATTTCTCAATTCATATGGTTGAAATCTACCATATGCTATACCGACTTAATGGATTATTGCCCAAGAAAAAAAAAATTATGAAAGGTCATTCGGATTTCGGGAAGAAAATAGAAAGAGAATCTTATAATTAAAAAGCAATCGAACCATGTGCTCGACACGTTTTGTGTGTGGTTGGACCGTAATTAGCCATGTATATGAACCACTAACAACCATCAACAATTTTTCAAGTTTAAATGTGCTTAAAGAATTTTGGACATATGGTGGAAGTTGAAAATTCTCAACAAAAAAATTCCTCGGTGAGAAAGTAAAATTCAAATATCATCAGTCTGGAATGAAACTCTACAAGTTTAAAGTAATTAAATTGAGTTATTCTAACATTTTTTAATTTCTTAGATCGATTGAATAAATATGTTTGAAATATTTTTTTTTAACAATTTTGTTTTCGAAAAACTACAAAACAAGTTAATTGTGAAAGAGTTATATAATTATCAATTGATTTTAAATTTATATGTTTATATGTAACAAACAAACTAAAAAAAAATACAAATTTTTTAAAAATTTAGAACATTTGCCAATTAAATTTTTAAAACTTAATTTAACAATGTAAAAATTTTAACAAAAGAAAATGAATGTGATAAACATCGTAGGAATTGTAACTAAATAATTTGTGGTATTCTTGATTCTCATATACAAATGTTCTACTATGAATTACAAATGAGATATGTCCTAGGCTTTAATTATCTCATAAGCCTAATGCAACACTGATTTAGACCAAAGCGAGTCCGAAAATCTTTTGATGAGAACATTGTCACTCTTGGTTGTTTGGTTACCATCTGTAGACGATGTTAAACATAAAATGAGCGCATGTATTATTTTTAAAGAAGTAGAGATATGTGATTATATCTCTTTCCAAGACTTGGTATCCGATTTTTTAAGCTTCTAGATACCATAGAATCAAAGTTGCAAGGTCACGTCCATCGTCAATAATTATTTCAAATTTTAAAACTGGATATAGAGTCATAAGCATTTTTACAGAATCACCTCCCAAATAATATATATAGGGGATTCTTTACACATGCAAGAAATTTCTAATACATATTATTTTTTATGGTAAATTCATTTTTTTTATTTTCTACAGTTGTTTCACTTTCTACCATTATACTTTTGCAAAAGTATATGTCGATGCCACGCTACGCGTGGATATAAAATCTAGTATGTTTAAAAGTAAAAAAATTGAATACAAAGGCTGTTGCGAATGCCGTAGCGGAGACCACTTGGATTCGCAACCTTCTTCTTTAGATGCATTGTCCTCTAAGTAAAGCTACATTGGTCTTTTGTGACAACATCAGTACAGTTTACCTCTCCGCTAATCCAGTTCAACACCAGCGAACCAAGCACATTGAGATAGACATTCACTTCGTCCGTGAAAAAGTCTCCATGGGTCATGTTCGGGTCTTACACATCCCCTCTGCCCTGCAGCAGCATTTTCACCAAAAGTCTACCATCTACAGATAATCGTAATTAAATTGTGTAGATATTTTCGATAAATTAGGAAAACGTATATTTGAGAATCTCTGATTAAGGGAAAATCCCTGATATTGTGTAACTTCTTGTAATATATATTGAGATGAATGCAATGAGAACAATTCACGGGAAACACTTTTTAACAACGTCTTTTTGTGTGTGTGCGCAACACGACAATATCAATTTACATAGTTATTTGTTCTCGTATAGACAAACCCCACGAATATTTGAATAAAAATCATGATATTATCAAAAAAATAATGTTGTGTTACATACTTACATTACATTACATATAAGTTATAACACAATGTTTTTACCATTTATCCTTGTCTCTTGATACAAAAAAAAAAATCATTAATCAAGAAGTCAAACACATATACTCCGTATCAAAATATGAACGACCCATATCATGAAGTAAAGTCAACGGCCCATACACACACCATTATATGTAACGTCTTACGCACACATAACCGTACTATAATTTAATTTCTTGCTCCAAGAACCAAGTACATTGATCCCACCTCTTTAGTGTGTTGCTCTCATGTTTATAGATTCCATCGTATATTCGAATTCTTTAAAGTTTTGTAACGAAGATTCTAAAATATTTGAACCGTTCATCTTTAGAAATTTTTATCCAATGATTTATCTGAGATATAGCTAATAAAAGTGCCAAATAAAATGAAATAAAGTATTCCCTTAGTACTTTATAGTAAAGTAGTATATATCATCTTTTATAATTAAAATAGAGAAAAACATTAGACCAATAAGTTGCTTATAGATATGGCAGAAGATGAGAACATATACTGGATTATTGAAATAAATAACATGATATATATTTTTAATAAGAGGATAGCTTGTCATTTGTTTGTATTACTATTGAGCAATAGATAACGATCTATTTATAAACAGTAGATACCATTAATCATATTTATCAATATTACACACGACTGAAACAATTGAAAATCAATCGTAAACTCAAAAACAAAGAATCTAAATTATTTTGAACTATTCACAACTTTGAAATATTATTATTTTTTGCATGATCGGATATTAGCCAAGTTCTTATTCCAGTAATAATTTTTGAAGAATTGAAGTTATGTGAAGACTTGTACTATTCTTTGCACAAGGTCTTTTTCTTAGCTATTCATTTTGTATCTCCACCCATCTATCATGATAACGTGCTCTGATTCTAGTGAAGAAGTTGCTTTGGATGCATGTATGGTTATGGCTTTTTATTAATTTATGATTGTCTGCACATTTCAGTCTTAGAGACGAGCAATTTTTGTTTTTGGAAACAGACATCAACAACTAGGTTGCCTGCAAGATCAAGACCATAGCTGAGCATTGCATTTCAAGATATCGACGCTTTATGTTGAGCAGTGGAAAGCTCATAGAAGCGGTGAGATGGTTTCATCAGCATAATGTTGGGATATCAATGCAAGTCTCACATTGGAAGTTTAGACAAGAATTGTCCAATATATAAGAAATGTTCAACTCTACTTAGTATGAGGTCTTTTGGGAAAAAGCCCAAAAACAAATCCGTGCGAGCTTTGCATCTGGGCCCAAAGCGGACAATGTCATACTAATAGAGGAGTTGGACATAGGCTTGAAAAGCCCCACAATTGGTATTAGAGCCTAGGTTAAGAAAAAGAGGACTTGAAGGAGTGGGTGTGGGCTGCAAGTTCGTTGTGAGAGGAGAGCCTCAAGGTGACCTCGCTATTAAAGGGTGTCGGTGCCTTGTGTTGAAAGTCTTCCTAACTAAGCGAAAGGTTAGGCGGCGGGTTCCGTTGGTGGTTACTGCAGTACAGGATGGGTGCCAAGTTTCGCTAGAGGTGGGAGGACACAAGTGTCTATGTGGTCCTTGGTTTGAGGGAAGGATTGTTAGGATATCAATCCAAGTCCCACGTAAAAAATTTAGACAAGAATTATCTAATATATAAGAGATGTCCAACTCTACTTAGTATGAGACTTTTTGGGAAGGAGTCCAAAAACAAATCCGTGTGGGCTTTGCATCTGAGCCCCAAACGGACAATATCATATTAATGGAGGAGTTGGACATGAGTTTGAAAAGCTCCACACATAAAGCATCATATTATCAACTATTTCTTCGGAGACAATGAGAGATTTTTGTTTTGTGCCAGTTTTTAGCCTTGTCCGAATGTTATAGCAAAGTTCAACCAAAGTTTTTAAATAAATAAACTTCACTACAATCAAATTCCATGTCGGAAAGACAATCAACCCGAACTCAACCAAATTAAGATAGATAAACTTTGTATTAACGAGAAACTAAACCAAAGTAAGATAGAAGATAAACTTTGTATTGACGAGGAACTAAACCATAGATACATACAGTTTATTTTAATTGAAGAGAAGCCTTCAGTTTTCCTCAAGGTTTTGCATATAGCAACAAGGTAGCAGACACACGCCTTCAAGGCAGCGAATCCAACTTGATGGTATGTCAGTGGAAATTGTCCCCAATTGGTTGCGGCAATGTTCGGAACTCGATGACATAAACCAACTCCAAGCACCGACTAGAGTGTTAAGATTTAATTTAATTGTCGACAAAGTTCTTTCTCCATTTAGAGTGTCTAAGCAAACAATTGTTTTTTACATCAAAGACTTTTGAAATTAAAAATGTTTATTTAATTTATATATATATTTTTAACTTTGATGCATAGTAAATCAAAATTAATAAACATTGATAAGTTAATGTCATAATATATATATATATATATATATATATATATATATATATATATGAACTTGATAGAAATTAAAAAAATTAATAGTGTATTAATAATAGTAATTACAAAAATATAATTTTTTAGTTGTGAAAATTTGATTTAATGGTAAACAATTACATGAATAGTGATAAAAATAGATGATGGACATTTTAAATTAATGTATATATGGTTACCAACATTTTAATTTTCTTTTTTTGCATTTTCAAACTCTAATTAACCTAGCTCGCTTCATCCATGGACCAAACACATGTTTACGGTTGAGCTTCTGGTTAATACTGCTGATGCTAGTTCCTTTAGTTTCCTTTAGTCCAGTTAGCAATGCCACCAAGATCAAGCATCTGGATCAGCTAAATAGATTTTACCTGTGCACCAATCTTCCTTTGCAATTTCTGGCAACGTGTGGATCAGCTAAATAGGTTTTAGTTTGGACTATTAGAATTTTCATTTTTCATTATTTGGCTTTGTCTATTGTGTGATTATTACCTAGACAGTTTTGTGCTTTGAAATCGGAATGATGAGGTTTGAGAAAATCAAAGTTTACACAACTTCGTAACATTCTTGGAACAAATAAAAAAATTATACAACTTCGTAACATTCTTGAGAAAAATCAGTGATTACTTGCCATGTTTCAACTAATTAAATATGAGTTTACGTACATTAACTAAGCCGACGAGTTATTGTTGGTCGTTTTCTTGGAAGAAGAAGAAGAGGAAGAATGGCTCTGTTTCTGCGAAGAATTCTGACTCGACGAAGATGATGACTCAGTGAAGAAGACAACAGCTTCATCGGTATCTACTAAAGCTTGAATCGATCTTGGAAACGGCGGCGGATTGACTTCCAAAACCCCTTCAAGAATCTGAACAACTTGACTCATCGCCGGTCTATGACTCTCCTCGTCTTGAATGCACCAACACGCCACTTTACAAGCTCTCGTGAGCTCCTCGATATCCACGCCCTCGCCCTCTAGTCTCGGGTCTAGTAGCGAGCGGATGTCTCCGTCTTTGGTGAGTACAGTCGCGGCCCAACTAGGAAAGAATCTGACTTTACCATTCTCTGATTGTTCCGTGTTTCTTCTACCAGAAACAAACTCGAACAGCATCATCCCGTAGCTGTAAACATCGGCTTTCGCTGTTATAGCCACTCCCGAGATCCATTCTGGTGCAAGATAGCCTCTTGTGCCTCTCATTGTAGTCAAAACCCTGCTAAAATCTCGACCCACGAGCTTGGCTAAACCGAAATCAGCAACTTTGGGACAGAATTGTGAATCTAACAAGATGTTTTCGGGTTTAATATCGCAGTGAATGATACAGTCTCTGCATTCATCGTGTAGATAAGCCAACCCTCTAGCCGTCCCTAACGCAATCTGGTACCGCAATTTCCACCCAAGGCCAATCTTTTCTTCATTTTGATTGATGAAGAGATGAGAATCCAAAGAACCGTTAGGCATGTAATCATATACCAGCAGTTTCTTGTTTCCTTCAGAGCAGAACCCGCGAAGCCTCACTAGATTTACGTGTTGGATCGTTCCTATCGTGACTACTTCTGTCCTAAACTGTTTCTCCCCTTGACTAATACCTTCAAGCCTCTTCACCGCAATGTCACTAGAATCTGGTAAAGCCCCTTTAAACACAGAACCGAAACCTCCTCCTCCTAACTTGTCTGAGAAATTCTTAGTCGCATTCTGTAATTCTCGATAGCTAAACGCAGCCAATGTACCATCACTCTTCTCACCTCCCATTCTCTTTCTCCTCCGGTACCTTAAGATCACGATAATCGCCAACAGAACAAGCGCTATTACTCCTAACGAGCCTAGAACTGCGCCAAATATCATCATCTTGTTACTCTTACCTGAAGAACCACCACTAGGCATGTCGGAAGCTGCAAGTCTCACATAAAGCCTATTCCCCTCGCTGTTATCATCATCGAGCTGCTTAAGATTCAACACATCTTTACTCCAACTCGAGCACTGGTTTGAGCTTTCATCATGTGCATAAGCATTGCAAGAACAATTCCCTTGGCAAGCCGATGCGCAATTACTAAGACTCGTTGCCACCACTACCTCTGGTTTGTCAGGTAATTTCATGTTGGAAAGAGGCAGAAACCGGTTAATGTCGCCACGAGCGCATTGTAACTCGGTCTTTCTTACGCAACCTACAGAGTAATCCTGCAAGTCCCAATCTTTCTGCGACGCGGGCCTAAACCCTCGAGGACATTGACAAAAAGGTTGAGACTTGTCACTACAAATCCCAAATGAGCCACAATAAGCATAAACCTCACATTGTTGTCGAGGCTGAGACCAGAACAAGTTCCATTCATTGTTGTTCTCTAACCAAGTAAACTGCTTTATCTGTCCAGACAAGTCCATGACGAACCGTGACACATTCAAGTGATTGTAAATCGAGTAAGTGAAGTATGACTCAGTGGCATTAGAGAAGAAACTGAAGTTGTAAATGTAATTGAGTTTCATCTCAGGAACCGAATCAAAAAGCTGACTTTGAGGGTTCCAAGGACCACTAGACCAGTACTGAGTCGAATCGTTCCATAAGATTTTGTAAGCAGTGGACTCATCTAGCTCGAGAGAGAACAAACCTGGTGATGGGTCTTCTTGGTTCTTCCAAGAAATGAGCTTTTGACTCTTCTTAGTTCGTTTATCAAACCGGATCTTAACTCCGGGAAGCCACGTGTGCGCTGGATGATCAAAGCTTTGCCATAGCACGGTGGCTGATGAGCCGGAGCCACCGGTTCTGAGAACAAGATTACCGTCGTCGGACAAAACCGCTTCAAGGGGAGAAACAGAGGAAGTGGAATTGAGACCGGTGGACCAAATCGGAGTTTGGTTTTTACCGTCGAGTAGGATTAAGTTACCGTCAGAGATTTTGAGAAGTGATGTGTTCTTGTCGGTGACTGGTTTGTCTCGATTAGCTACCCAGACGATTGTTTGTATAGAGAGTTGATTGTACCACATACCTATGTAGAAGTTTGAAGAAGGACCTGGTTTGAAGAAACCAAGTTTGAAAATTCCGCCGGAGGAGACGATTGTTTTGTCGCCGGAGAGAGTGAAATTGTCGGAGATTGTGTCGGCGCCGGAGGAGACATGGATGCAGAGAGAGATGAGGAAGAAGATGGTGAAGAAGGACGAAACCATTGGAGAAGCTAGAGAGAGAGAGATCATATGATTTGTGAAGAAAAGAGTCTCTCTGTGTCTTTTTTTTTTAAAGGTACAAGAAATCTTTATAAGTCTATGGTCGTGTTCCGTGAGGTTTGGTTTGTGTCGATGGCGAATTGGAAAAGTCATTTAACTTTAGAGAAAAGATTTGGAAAAATGAAAAATACAGAGAGAAGAGAAAAAGCCAAAAAGGAGATGAGTGGTTGGCCTTTTTAGTGGAGAAAAGTCAAACTAGTTGCATAAATATGGTGGGACCTACTATCAATTTTCTCTTGACCTCGTCAATAATCGAAATATTAATCGTCTTACTTGAATATTATTGTAGGCTTTATGGTATTAGGGTAAATCGTGAATTAATCAATGATCATTTGAGACTCTGGACCTACTATCATATACTCCCTCCGTTCCGTATTATTTGTTGTTTTAACATAATTCACGCTTAATTACAAAAAAAATTAACTACAATCATCTTTTAATTAAAGCTATTACTATTAACTACTCCTAGTTAGAATACGGAAAGACTCTCGTGCAGTTTTGGATGCTACTTTTTCGTGACTTTTTCATATTAGAGCAAAATCTTTTATGTTCAATTGAAGTCAAAAATTTCAAAATTTTCAATATGGAGCCAAAATAGAATCATTGTAGAAAAAAAAATTATACTTATATAAACAGAAAACAAAAATGGTTTCTAAATGTTCTTCATGGCTTCTAAATACTTAAAACGATTCAATCGCTGCAACACAAGGAGTGCCCAAAAACCATAGAAGATCTTGTTCATGCGGTAGAGAAGTCTTTTGACCAATACTCCACAAAAAAGGTAAACAACATTTTTTTAACTCTTCAATCATGCATGCAAGAGATCATGAAAGTTGGAGGATCAAACAAATACAAGATACCTCATATGAACAAATCAGTTTTGGAAAGTGATGATCGTCTTCCTAGACAATTAAACTGTGACGTTACGGTGGTCCAAAATGCGATGAGGATATTAGGTTCATTGGACTAGTGGAGTTGATTTGAACTTTTGTATTGTTATGTTTTTCCATCATTGTTTTTATTGTCATTTGGATTGTTTACATTTTATATGGGTTTCATTTTATTATTATGGTACTATTGATTTTTATTTTATTTTCAGCTTTAAACTTTGTTAACTGATTTGACTGATTCATGGCATGTGATTATTTACTAAGGCATATGATCTTGGTACGTAAATTTATATAAGTGCTAGATGCTCTTGATTATATTTAATTTGATCTGTTTTTTAGTTTATTAAATTTACATAAATTACTTATATGTATTTAAAATAAAATTACTTATATGTATTTTAAATAAAACTGAAAATATAAATTTGTCACAAGATTTTATTTATTGATTTAAACTTAATTTGTTTTTATAATTTTATTATCTTCTTCTCCTTACATTTAGAACTTCTGCTAACCCATTAGAGATAGAAATCAAGAAATCTTCATGAAAAAGAAAAAAGACATATTAAACCTTAAAAAATTTAGGAAAATACATCTTCAGCATCTCCTTTACAAATTCTTCATTTTCATTGCTGGGATGAAGCTCTTCTTCTTTTTCTTCAGATGGTAACTTGTTTAAATCCAATTTTCGATTGAAATCTGCTCGTGTTTCGTAGATCCTTCACACATCTCTTGAATAGCTTTTTTCTTCCTCCACTTTCTTTTTTTGATCCATTTTAGTTTTGTAGAAAAATTTGGTTTGATAAGAAACTCAGATCACAAATTTACGTTGCTTTTATATAGTGACATTATGGACGAGCTTTTTTGGAAAGATAATAATGCAGTAAATATAGTTTTGTACGTTGGTGGACTTCATAAAAGAAAATAGTCACTTTTTGGAAAAAGAATCGTTGGAAAAAGTTTTATCCAGATTCCAATACTACTTTATTAACTTTACATAAAAAGTGTCAAAAACAACAAATAAAATGAAACAAAATTGAATCTCTAAAACAACAAACAATACGGAACGGAGGGAGTACTTTTTTGTTTGTTCAATCTTAAAGGAGACTAACTAATTTCATAACAATGATCATCTAACCTTTTTAATTAGGCTGCATGGTATTCCGTATTCATTTAATTTCTCTTTTATTTTTTTATTTAGTTATGTATAAACGTATTATTTGAATTACAATTGTCCATTAACTTACATCTACTATTTCTACATGGTTATATATACACATATTCATATATACTAAATTATACATACAATTTTTTCAACCGTTCTCAAATTTCGATCATCGTAAGCTTCTATGACTTTAAAGACTTTACATATGACAAAATTTTCCATTAATACAACCAAACCCCAATTCTGTGACAAGATCAAGCAGTTTGGTGAAATCAGTGACGTTGATCTTTGTTGTCTTTCTATTTATCAGTTCTCCTAAGCAATAATTTTGAACCTTTTTTTTTACGTGTGCAGATTATTATTTGCTTTGGTTTTGTCGAGTTTAAATTTGCTAGCTCGCTCCAAAATATGTTTGCACATAACAATTTGTTCATCCGTGGAATCCAAAACCTTCGTCTAAGAGAAAAACAAACAATCGAGTAAAAGAAGGAACGTCGCTTAATTAGCCTTTATCTTCTTGTTTAACTATCCATAAATGTTTTATTTGGATTACAGTTGTCCCTTAATTTGTATAAACTACCCCTATATGGCTATATATACACATATCTTTGTATATAAAATTACACAAAGAATTAAAGCAATTTTTAAAACCATTCCCAATTTTCTCCCATTCGTAAGCTTCCATGACTTCAAAAACTTTACATGTGGCAAATCTCCCCATGAATACAACTAAGCCCCAATTTTGTGCCATGTTCAAGCAGTTTGGTGAAATCAATGACGTTCAAGTCCAACAAAGTAGCGAGGTTTGATCTTTGTTGTCTTTCTATTTATTAGTTCTCCTAAGGAACAATTTTGAATTTTTGAATTTTTTTTTAACGTCTGCAGATGATTATTTGCTTTGGCTTTGTCGAGTTTAAATTTGCTAGCTCACTCCAAAATATACTTGCACATAAAAATTTATTCATCCTTGGAAACCGTAACATTCGTCTAAGAGAAAAGCAAACAATCTAATAAAAGAAGGAAAGTTCGTTTAATTATCATTTTATCTTCCTGTTTAGCTATCCATCTGTAGAGGAAACATAAAAGAACATGTACAAAGAAAACTATAATGGATCCAGAAGAAGCTAAAAATAAAAACGTGAAAAGAAAATATATATTCATAGAAAATATTTCTTTCTAAGACATTCGTTACAACGGTCACCCAAAATCAGATATAAAAATGACAAATTCGACGGAGATGACAGATGGCACGACTTAACAAACCACATATACTAAGCTATAGGGGAACGATGGGGAAGGAACCAACATGAGCCAAAGTTTATGGGAAGATAAAATTGAAATTACATAATTTAATTGAATTTGTAAGAAACTAAGATTCTATAGAGTTCTAGTGTTATTCAATTATGTATTCTATGAAAAAATTAAATTTGGAGTGTTATTGAAATGCGTATGTGTAGCCATTCTTTTTAATTCTGTAAAGTTGATTGATTTCCAAATTCCATTAAATGTTAGTGCTATTCAATTTTACAATGTTCTTTATGATATTTTATGAAAAAGTTAGTAATTCGATTTTAAATTTACACAATTAGAAAGAATGGCTACACATACGCATTTCAATAACACTCCAAATTTAAATTATTATCATATGGAGAAGAAAGTGTATTGGGACATATTGAAGTTCAATTAGGGTAATTTGGCAAATTTTTCATTCATTTAAGTCTCCTTTAAATTGAAAATAAGTAAAAAATGTATTTGAAAAAACACAACACAATATGGTCGGTCGGTCTTATAATACGTATGGAAAGAGAAACATGAGAGAAAAGAAAAGAAAAATACAGTGGGCCTCGTCCCTTCCTCTTTAATAACAGCAGGGTCGTCTTCTTCGTTTCATCACCACTTTCTCAACATTTACTCGAGAAAAACAAAAAACACTCTTGTTCGATTTTTCAATGGCCACTCTGTTAGCTCTTCCAGCGATGGACCAGAACATCCACGACGTCTCCGAAGCTCTTCTGGTGCACACGATCAATTTATCCGTGGTAGGTTGGATGAGATTCACTATGACGCAATCGTTCTCCGTTGCCAGAAACTGGATCCGAAAGACATTGCTCGTCCAAACAGCGATCAAGCAAATCTCGTGGTGTAAAATTTTTTTGGTTGAGTTTTGTGATATAAACAAGTTGAAATGAAAAAAAAAAAAGAGTCGCGCTCTAATAGGTTTTGGTATTTTTTTTTGTAGGTTGGAGTTGCGTTTGGAGGAATCTACGTAGTGGCAATTTGCATTGGCGCCATCGGATTGGTCATCCATTTGGGTCCGTTTGATCAAGTCGGAGGTAGTAGATTCGAAGCCTTCTTTTCAAACCCCCGCATCACTTCCATGGGTTTTCTCCAGCTCCTCCGAGTAAAAGAAGGAAAGTTCGCTTATTTATCCTTTTATCTTCCTTTTTAGCTATCCATAAACATTTTATTTGGATTATAGTTGTCCCTTAATTTGTATCTACTAATCCTATATGGATATATATACACATACCCATGTATATAAAATTACACATAGAATTAAAGCAATTTTCATTCCGAATGTTTTCCCGTTCGTAAGTTTCCATGGCTTCAAAGACTTTACATGTGGCAAATCTCCCCATGAATACAACTAATCCCCAACTCCATGACATGTTGAAGCAGTTCGATGAAATCAATGACGTTCAAGTCCAACAAAGCAGCGAGGTTTGATCTTTGTTATTTTTCTATTTAGCAATTCTCCTGAACAACAATTCTGAATTTTTGATTTTTTTTTAACATATGCAGGTGATGATTTGCTTTAGTTTTGTCGAGTTTAAATTTTATAGCTTGCTCCAAAATATGTTTGCACATAACGATTAGTTCATCCTTGGAAACCGTGACATTCGTCTAAGAGAAAATCAAACATTCGAGTAAAAGAAAGAAAATTTTGCTTAACTACCCTTTTATCTTCCTATTTAGCTATCAAAAAAAATATTTTATTTACATTACATCTATCTTTTAATCTACTATCCCTATATGGCTATATATACGCATACCTTTGTATATAAAAATACACATTGAATTAAAGCAATTTCTTAAAACCATTTCCAATTTTTTTACATTCGTAAGATTCCATGACTTCAAAGACTTTACATGTGGAAAATCTTCCCATGAATACAACCAAGCCCCAACTATATGACATGTTCAAGTAGTTTGGTGAAATCAGTGACGTTCAAGTCGAACAAAGCAGCGAGGTTTAATCTTTGTTGTCTTTCTATTTATCATTTCTCCTAAACAACAATTTTGAATTTTTGATTTTTTTTTACGTGTGCAGCTGATATTTGCTTTGGTCTTGTCGAGTTTAAATTTGCTAACTCACTCTAAAATGTGCTTGCATATAATGATTTATTCATCCTTGGAAACCGTAACCTTCGTCTAAGAGAAAAACAAACAATCTAGTAAAAGATAGAAAATTCGCTTGATTAACATTTTATCTCCCTTTTTATCTATCCAAAAAATGTTTTCTTTGAATTATAGCTATTTTTAATATATATATGGCTATATATATGCATACCCTTGTATATAAAATTACACATAGATATAAAGCAATTTTATAAAATAATTCCCAATTTTCTCTCATTCGTAAGTTTCCATGACTTCAAAGAATTTACATGTGGCAAATCTCCCCATGAATACAACCAAATCTCCTCTATGACATGTTCAAGCAGTTTGGTAAAATCAATGACATTCAAGTCCAACAAAGCAGCGAGGTTTGATTTTGTTATCTTTCTATTAATCAATTTTCTTAAGCAACAATTTTGAATTTTTTATTTTTTTTTGTTTACGTGTGCAGATGATTATTTGTTTTGGCTTTTACGAGTTTAAATTTGTTCGTTCACTCAAAATGTGCTTGTACATAACGGTTTGTTCATCTTTGGAAACTGTAACCTTTGTCTAAGAAAAAAGCAAACAATCGAGTAAAAGAAGAAAAATTCGCTTAATTACCCTTTTATCTTTCTATTTAGCTATTCATAAATGTTTTATTTGAATTACAACTTTCTTTTAGTATGTATCTACTACCTCTATATGATTATATATATACATACCCATATATATATAATTACACATAGAATTAAAGCAAAAAATTTCAACCATTCCTAATTTTCTCATATCGTAAGTTTGCATGACTTCAAAGACTTTGCATGTGGCACATTGATGTGCATAAAACTTCAATGTGAGGGTTTGTATGCAAGTAGGTTTTAAATTTATAACCCTAAAAAACTGCAAGTGCACAGTGAAGACAATTGTAGTACTTAGGGGTCGATCCACTGAGGACTAAGTGATAATGCTCTACAAATCTATATGATTCGAATTAAGCTAATGGAACATATTATTTGGTTTTTGGGATTTTTAATGGAAGCAAATAACAAAGTAATAAAAGTAAAGGGATATATATCAATTAAGATTAGAATTCAAGCCAATTCACAAAACATATGCAAAACACAAGCAATCTATTTAGGATTTTAATACTAGTTGTTCTAGAAATCATATCACTAAGGTAAGACCATCCCACTATCGTGATGTAACTAACCTTTTACGTTTTTCACCCTAATAGATTTAACTATCGCAGGTTATTACAAGGTGAAAACATGTTTTATGCTCAAGATTGATTGTTTACTAGACTCCTTAACTAACCTATCGAATTGTTAAGATGTCTAGCTCATCGAATACTAGGTCCGGAGGTATAACAAGCTTTTGGAGAGTATATCAACCTAAGATCAGTCCATGGGTAGCTAAGCCAGTTCGTGCTTTGAGTATAAATAAAGATGAAGAATCAATTCTAGAATAAAACTCTAAACGATTAAGTATGTAAAGACATAGAATTAAGAAAGTGCATATAAATCAAATCAAAGCTAATACTCTAACATGTTTTGCAACACATAGTAGCAAGAGTAAAGCACATAGACATAGTATAAATCGTTGATCTATCTAAGCGTAAAGAGTTAGATCTCATCTCTTCGCAATAGGGCAAAGTCAATCTATCCTTAAAGGCTTCTAAAATCAAATATGCATTAAGAACAAGAGAAAAACGAAATACATGTTTAAGTATTGATTTAGGATATTATGGCCGGCTTCTTGAGTTCCTAGAGAGGCTAAAAGCAAGTATATGGGGGGTTTAAGGAGGCTTAAGTTGGCTAGGTCTTCTTCGGGCAAAAACGTCTTTTTAGTCGAAACTGAGGCAATACCGGTCACAATATCGGTCGGCTTGCGTGACCGGTATTAGATGCTTCTATGGTTCTTCTAAAAGGTCGGCAAAGGTCCGGATCATCGGCCCATGGGCGGCCCGGTGCTTGACTCCATTCTGCACTCACTTTACTTCGAAGGCAGATTGACATGTCCTCAGTGTTTCAGGTGTATCTTCTAAAGTACAGCTCCAATTGATGAAATTCTAACTCTATTGTAAATCTAACTCAAAGGGATATCTCCATACCAAGTTTCATTAAATTACCAGTTTATTTGATCCTCCGTTCATCAGCGAACTTCTGGCATATACGTTCTGTCCAGTTTGAGAATGTGCATTATCTTCAAGATAAAATGACTTGGCTTGGTTCCTTTGACTTGGATGAGTAGCTGCATCATAGATAACACTACTTTTGCTCCATTTTACATTTTTTTTATGATAAAACCTGTTAAGACCTTAAAATCTATATATATGAGAAAACTACCTCTTTTGGTCGAAAAACTTTATTAATATATGTAAAAACCATAGTAAAATAGATAGTAAAAATGGTAAAATATAAGGTATATCACACATTTCTACATGAGTACAACCAAGCTCCAACTCCGTGATATGTTCAAGCAATTCGGTGAAATCAATGATGCTCAAGTACATCAAAACAGCAAGGTTTGATCTTTGTTGTCTTTCTACTTATCAATTCTCTTAGGCAACAATTTTGAATTTTTGATTTTTTTTTTAACATGTGTAAATGAAGATTTGATTTGGCTTTGTCGAGTTTAGATTTGCTAACTCACTCCAAAATGTGCTTGCACATAACGATTTATTTATCCTTGGAAATTGTAACATTTGTTTAAGAGAAAAATAAACAATCGAGTAAAAGAAGGAAAATTCGCTTAATTACCCTTATATCTTCATAGTTAGTTATCCATAAATGTTTTATTTGAATTACAGCTGTTTTTTTAATATGTACCTACTACCCCTATATGGTCATATATACACAAGCTGTTTTTTAATATGTACCTACTACCCCTATATGGTCATATATACACATACCCATGTACATATAGAATTAAAGCAATTTTTTTTCAACCATTCCCAATTTTCTCCCATCGTAAGATTGCAAGACTTCAAATACTTTACATGTAGCACATCTCCCCATGATTACAACTAAACCTCAACTCTGTGACATTTTCAAGTAATTCAGTGATATCAATAACGCTTAAATCCAACAAAACAGCGAGGTTTGATCTTTGTTGTCTTTCTATTTATCAATTCTCCTACGCAACAATTATGATTTTTTGATTTTTTTTTAACATGTAGAGATGAAGATTTGCTTTGTCTTTGTCGAGTTTAAATTTGCTAACTCTCTCCAAAATGTGTTTGCGCATAACGATTTGTTTATCCTTGGAAACTGTTACTTTCGTTTAAGAGAAAAACAAACAATCGAGTAAAACAAGGAAAATTCGCTTAATTTCCATTTTATCTTCTTATTTAGCTATCCATTAATTTTCATTTTATCTTCTTATTTAGCTATCCATGAACGTTTTATGTATCATTTTATCAAAAGAATAAATTATGGTGGCTTGTTCCCAATTATGTTTCCCTAGTTAATAATTTCGTTTTTGTGTGTTGATATTGTTGCTCATTGGTACATTCGGATAACAAATAAGGGCTAGGTTTTTAACTACAATTAAAAGACAGAGCACTCGTAGTGCAGTGGTCTACATACCACTCTCCTAGCACCCATGTAAGGGGTTCGACCCCTCCTCCCTCTGGGAGCAAAATAGGTTAGTGGGACCGGCCTGTGGCCCACATATGACGACAAAAAAAAAACTACAATTACAAACAATTGTTTTTAACCAATACAAGATTATTGTCTAGGGGTGAGTAAAAAATTCGAAACTTATCTCAGCACAATATAAAATATCAGAGATGTTCCTCTCCGGTGGTCGGCGCCTCTCGCCGCCGGAAAATATTTTTCGAGTAAGGAGTCGCTGTGTGGGGGTTGGCAGCTAGTTTTCTGGCCTAGCGTAGCCCATGATGGTCTTAGAGGAGTCGTGTGGTGTTTAGGCGGCTCCGTCGTTCTTGTATGTGGTCGTAAATCCATGCTTTGACTCTGTTTACGGTGGTTCAGGAAGGATCTTGTGGGGCGGAAAGGGCTCGACTGTATCTTACCGTCATGCGTTTGTGGACTTTAAGGTCAGGTCAACATCGCCAGATCTGCTAGATCTATTGTTACTCTCTTCCTCACGGTTGGCGGGATCTCGTTGTCGTTCACTCGGTTTGCTTCCATCGATGGAGTCTTATGGGCGGTGGACATGTATAGGTTCTAGGTGGGGCCCCTCGCCCCTCTCTCATGGTATTGGGTGTCGCTGCCTTACTCTTTCGACAGTGTGGCCTCCTTGTTATGGTGTTTTGAGCTCCAGTGCAATTGTGGTGTTCATAACTTTCTTGGCGAGGCGTTTACTTAGTTCTCTCTCCAGTGGTTCATGGTGTTGCTCATTTGGCGCTGTCGATGTGTGTTTTTATTCAGGTTTCTTTCAACGGATTCATGGAGCGGTTCAAGGTTTCGGTTGGGGATGGCTACGTTAAAAGCTATAGTGGATATTGAGGTGGTGGTTCTGTTTAGGGGACTTTTGCACTACCGTGAGAGATGGTTCTTGTAGCTTTTGCAAGCTCGGAAATGGTACTTAGATGCGGCTTCTCTGGCTGCCCAAAGAGACTCCCATGCCGCTAGTCGTGGAGAGGTCGATTGGAACGGTTCCGTTTTTTGTTTGTTCTCGGAAAAGCTGTAGGCACTACCAAGTGAGGTTTTGAGGTTGGCTTCAAGCAGTGGTTGCTCGTGGCAACAACGATGAGGACTCGAGTTCTAAGTAGTTGTGGCAATAACGCAAATGTCTGGACTTACGTGTTCAAAATCAGTGTTTCTTCATTGGAGTTCTCTTCAATATGTTTTTAGAGTCTGCCTAACTGATTCAACTGTAAATTGTTACTTATTTTTGTTGTATTTTTGCTTTTGTAGATTTTAGTATTTCTGCTTTCTAAGTTGTCTTTGTAACTTATGTCAAAATTTGAAAATCGGTAATACAATCTTAACATG
Organism: Arabis hirsuta; assembly: GCA_964056655.1. Classification (NCBI taxonomy): domain Eukaryota; kingdom Viridiplantae; phylum Streptophyta; class Magnoliopsida; order Brassicales; family Brassicaceae; genus Arabis; species Arabis hirsuta. The sequence continues at coordinate 1,937,375 of OZ053301.1, forward strand.
TTTACAAAAATAAATAAAAAATCCCGAAACCAAACCAAACCAAACCCGAGTCAAAATTACCCGAATGGAACCGAATCCAATTTTCTAAAATATCCGAATGGGTACTAAACTTTTAAAACCGAAAAACCGAACCTGAAACCATTAGTAATTTCTACAACCATTAGTAATGGATAGACATAAATACAACCATTAGTAATTTATGTAAAATACACATTTCAATTTAATTATTTTTAACGATTTAATCTAATTATTTTATTTAGATAATATTAATTGTTTAATTCGATTATATAGTAAATTTTGATTGGCTAAGAGGGGTGAATAAGAAAACCCAATAATTTTTTTATAAATTAACAGTAATGCTAATACTGTGTATAGATATTTTTGCATAATGTGAAAATGTACTGATTTCAGAATATTATCTTGTTTAACAATCTTATGACTCCCATTTGAAATTACAATACTAGTTGAGAAGTAAGCCAAAAGACACAGTATATTGGACAAGTTGATGAGCGACAAGAGCTTCTTGTACTGTATTTTAGAGTTGTTTGGCCCATATAAAGGCCCAGTTGTTTCACCGTAAAAGTGACTTTATAACCCATTAGAGAGCGATGAATAAGTTTTGTGTGTGTTTGTATATTATTGGCAAAGTTGAAACCCTAAACTAATCATCTCTAGCTAGATCTCCTTTCTCTCCATCGTCCAATAGATTGCAGTTTCGGTATGGAAAAAGGTCGGTCGATTGGATTTAACCACCTTGTCAATTACTACTCTTTAATGTTTTTATCCGATGTTTGTTTGCCTTGGGAAAGAAGATTAAAGACCTAACTCCGATTCGGTTCTGTTTTGTTTTAGGTCGTGAGAGATCCGCGGTGGTGCCTTACAAGACGGTGGTATGGGGGGACATAGACACCTGTCCGGTTCCCGATGGTTTAGACCCTCGTTGTGTCCGTCCGATGATAGAATCTTCTTTGATGAAGAATTCTCCTGATTTTGCTTTTGGCCTTGATGAACAAGTCATCATCTTTGCTATCGGCAACCTAAGACGCGTCCCACCTCTCCAGAGCATAGCCATCTCTTCCTCTGGAATCTTCATGAGACACGCCCACTTCGGTTAATCTTCTTAACTCTTTCTACCTTCAACATGATCTTCTCTATTTCTTCGCTGAAAAATAATTAGGAGAATACACTGTTCTGCCAGCATATCGCCCTGTCTCTCCTCTCCTCTGCTAAGCATTTTGAAAGTATCATCACTCACTCTCTTTTGGTTTGGTTTGTATGCAGTTGTCTGGATGTAGTTGCTTGCCTCTTGATAAGTTTGAAATCTACAACGAGTTTCTCGAAGACAAAAAGAAAGTGACTCTCTACCAGTTTCTCATGGAAGAAGAAACAGAGTGACAAGGAACAAGTACCAAAGTTGAATGTTTGCTGTTAGTACAGACTTTTCCTATTATTAATGTTTTTTTTTTTTTAGTGCAAATGCTAGAGTAACGAGAGTGTAAAAGTGTGAAATTTCGGTATCCAGAGTACTTTTGTGTATTGGTTTGGTTACAATTGTGTATTGGTTTGGTTACAGTTGATGCTACTGACTAGTGAAAGTCTATTGAACTGATGTTCAAACGAGAATATATATATATCATCATTCTTTTTCTTTTCTCACAGAGGTCCTTAGGGTGCTCTTTCGCCTATGCCCGAGATCAATGCCATTTCTGTTGATCCTCATGTTGGAATTATATTTCTGTTTGTTTGCTTCACTTGATGTAGTGTTCTTAAATACAATCACAAGGATAAGAAGAAGAGAAGAAGAAGAGGAAGAAACGAAAAACCTTTTCTCTTTGTGGAAACGACATGTGTTTTTGTTGGCACATCCGGAAGATCCAGCTTCTCAGATTCTTCGGACTCCACTGTAGGGCATCTCATCGACAAAAAGCATACCTGACTTTCTAGGTTGTCAAATTCTGCTAATACGTCTTGTTCAATCTTCATCCTCTGCTGATAGTTTCTCTCACAATATAGCATTCAGCTCCTGAATTCCAAAAATGTTATAGAATCAAACACAAAAAGCTTGACTAAAAAATATTATAGAAATTTTCAAAGCTAGAAAAAGCTCAGGACAAAAGCGGTAGTAGGAAGATAATACGTTAACGAATACATTCCAAAGCAGTACATAAATGATACGAAGCACCAAGTTTTTGACTCACATCTTGATACACTTTAGCATCAGCAGTATAGTCCACACATTGAGCAAATATTTCTTAATCCTTCATATAACACAAAAGTATCTCTCCCCATTAATCATCATCATTGTTCCTTTTAAATTAACCTCAACGCAAACCTAGCTCATTCACGTAGTAAGATCAGCTTTTATTGGCTTCCCCAATCCTCTAGCAATCACCATCAAAATATGACCTTGGACAAATAGAAAATTATCATTACTATCCCAAAAATATAATATTGACAAAAAAGCCTTTAAACTATTAATATTTGTGACCTGACCCCTTAATCCAACGATCCAAGTTCCATCAAATAAAGAGTATCGTCGTCTCTAAACCACAGAATCTCGCTCGTCCTGGTTTTGTTAAACCGCGAAAATCGCCGAAGAAGAAGAAACTGATCAGATCTCCGGTCTTCGCCGTCGCCGGTAATGGACGATTAAGTCGTATCATTCAACCGTTCGTGCGAGAGTGAGATTGGCATTCATATTCGGCGATTTTAGAGAAGCCCTAGACGGACTCGCCGCCGCCAGCACCACCACCATCGACGACTCTGTCACTGGTTCGTTTGCTTCGATCTTCCTCTTTGATAAATTCGTTTCAAAACAATGCGTGTTTTGCTTAATCAATGGTTTAAGGTTTTAGGTTACCTGAATGATGATTGCCTTTGTTTGATTGCTATGCTCAGATTTCAATCTCAATCTAGTTTCTAGGATTTGAATCCAAAACCATTTTGTTTAGCTTTTCAAGTTAAATGGGTTTGGAATTACATTCAATATCAATGCTCCATTTTGTGTATTCATTGATTGTGATTTTGGTTGGGGTTTGAACTTTATCTGCAGAAACTTGGTGTCTTTTATTTGTGAATTTGCTTCAAAACGAAAGCAAAGCAAAGCATACTACTTGCACTTGCTTGGAGCTAATTGTCATTGTTTATGACTATACATAAGACATGGGTTCACGAGAAAAAATGTTATTTGATCTTAATGAAGTTCCTACAGAAGATGATCTTGTAAATACTTCTACAGCCAATGACAGAGAAGAAGGCGAATTGACTGAGTCTGATGCTTGTGCCAAGGATAATTCTGACTACAACGGTAGATTGTCGCGAGAGCAGGGGATGACAGAAAATGGGGTCTCTTCTGCTGATTTTAGAGGTATAACTGCGATAGGATCGGATAGTGAATCAAACCCTGATCTTCAAATGAGAAAGGCTAGTGCGAAAGATGATGTACAAGAACAAGGTTTGGCGGCAAAGCAGAGAGAGGTTAAAGGAGTTGAAGCAAGTTATGCAATTAAGTGTGCTAATACCACTGTGAAACGAAAGATGGATCCACGTAAAGAGGCAATGTTGGGAAAGAAACGCAGTAGGCAGACCATGTTTCTTAATCTGGAAGATGTTAAGCAAGCAAGTTCTGTTAAGACTTCAACACCTAGGAGACAGAACTCTGCACAACCTGTCCTTTCGGACTCCCGTGCTGTAAATCCACCTGCTGAACATGGAGGAGAAATTCAAAGCCGCGGCTTATATAAAGATCAAAAGTCAATCGATTTTCCTTCTAATGGCGGTATACATCCAGAATCCTCTGAACAGAAGTCCGAAAGTAATGGCGAATCATATTCGGGTGTTCTTGGTAAGCCTAGGAGGCAGAACGGGGATGGAGGACCTTCTGCTGATGGGATGGGAACATCTGTGTCAAGGCAGGCTTCTTGGAAGCAGCCTACAAATTCACGGCAGCCCAAGAGCGGTCATTCATCTAGTAGAAAAGTATCTTACAGCCAAAGTACTTTCAAGAAGCCAGCCACAACTAGAACGCAATATCAGGATACATCAGTGGAGCGTCTTATACGAGAGGTGACCAATGAAAAGTTCTGGCGTCATCCTGGTATGTTAAATATTACACTTCTTCTACCTATGAAACATGTTCTTGAATATCCTTCTTTTCCCAGAAGTAATTGAATCTTGATTTAAGGTAGAAACTTTTATTCAAGTTTCTGGTCGATGGAAATTATTCATCAGGTTGGCACTTTGGTTGAAACTATATTGGGGTAGAAATCTCCCAGCTGAGAAGTGAATATTGAATAACTAAATGGCATCTCAATGAAAAGTGAATATTGAATAATAGTTTGCTTTTCGTGCATGTTTTCCCTCTTTCTTTAGTCTTTATAGTGGAAATGTTTAGTTTGCATGGAAGATGATGGCTTATATCTCCCCAAGCATGATTTTGTTTTACCTTATTAGCTCATTGTGTATTCTTTCGCCCATTTATTTTGATATATATGTTGCATAATTCTCTTGTCTATTAGAGGATACCGAACTCCGATGTGTACCTGAGCGGTTTGAATCTATGGAAGAGTATGTCAGAGTTTTTGAACCGTTACTTTTTGAGGAATGCCGGGCACAACTTTATAGTACATGGGAAGAACAGGCTGAGACAAATGCATATGTGAAAGTTCGAATAAAATCCATCGAAAGAAGAGAGAGAGGTAACTGGCCCTAGACCTTGTTCACTTGTTTGAGAAGAGATGAGACACTTTTTTCATTATTAAACCATTTATTGTACTTTGTCTCTTCTCCTTATTTGAGAAGGTATTCATATAATTTGCTCAGAGTGTATATAGGAAAATGATTGTGCCCTTGATTCACTATCTTATAACATACGCAGTTTAGCAAGTCTTTTACTTGTTCATTATGTTCTCTAGTAGGCTGGTCGCTCTCTTTGGATTGACAACCGTATCAATACTCTTTTATGTCTGGCCCTCTGGGAGTCACTGCTACATGACTGCTAGCCTTTGTTTATGTGTTTAGGATGGTATGACGTTATACTCCTGTCTTTAAACGGCAGTAAATGGGCTTTCAAGGAGGGAGATGTTGCAGTTCTTTCAATTCCTGTGCCTGAATCAGGTGTGTTTGGAGATCGTTGATGTCTGATAATTTCTATCTTGCTTATGCTTCTCTGAATTTTGTATAATTTTTTCATTCTTTATGCTAAGAAGAAGAGCACGAGGATGCTGGACGTGTAACTGGTACAGTTAGGAGACATATACCAATTGATACCCGTGATCCTCTTGGAGCTACTCTTCATTTCTATGTTGGAGATTCTGGTGGCACTAGCAGGTAGGCTCATCTGTTGGATGTTCATTCTCTATCTATTAATACTGTATCTGAGTTTCTATCCATTCTTCCGTTTGTTCATGAACAAGCTGATATTGGATGCAATTTTTCCCAGTCTCTAATCTCTTCTCCATGTATATGCATGAAAATTTTATTCGACAGCAAGATTGATGACAATCATATTTTACGAAAGCTTAAACCTAAGGATATCTGGCATCTTACAGTGCTTGGTTCACTTGCAACTACACAGAGGGAATATGTTGCACTGCATGCGTTTTCTCAACTTAACCCACAGGTTGGTTTTTCTTTATTCTCAAATAGATCTCCTGTAGATGCTTTAAAATATGCTCACGTTGGTGAAACTTAAATTTTTTTTAGATGCAAAATGCCATTCTCAATCCCAGTCCGGAGCAGTTTCCTAGTTACGAAGTTCAAACCCCTGCAATGCCTGATTGTTTCACTACTAGCTTTGTTGGCCATTTACATAGGAGCTTTAATGCTCCGCAGCTGGCTTCAATCCACTGGGCTGCCATGCATACTGCAGCGGGGACTAGTAGTGGGGTGAAGAAGCAAGAACCATGGCCATTCACTCTGGTTCAGGGCCCTCCAGGAACAGGCAAGACACATACAGTTTGGGGAATGTTGAATGTCATCCATTTGGTTCAGTATCAACAATATTACACTTCGTTGCTGAAGAAACTAGCACCTGAGAGCTATATACAAGCTAATGAGTGCAGTTCGGATAATGTTTTGTCAGGATCTATTGATGAAGTCCTACAAAAGATGGACCAGAACCTGTTTCGCACCTTGCCCAAACTCTGTGCTAAACCAAGGATGCTCGTTTGTGCTCCTTCAAATGCTGCAACAGATGAACTTCTTTCGCGTGTTCTCGATCGTGGCTTCATTGATGGGGAGATGAGAGTATATCGCCCTGATGTTGCTCGGGTTGGTGTTGATTCTCAAACGCGAGCTGCTCAAGCAGTTTCTGTGGAGCGAAGAAGTGATCAGCTATTAGCTATATCTCGTGATGAGATTCTACAACACATGCATAACCTCAGACTTCAAGAAACACAGATTTCTCGAGATATAGCTGGACTGAAAAGGGAACTTAATGCTGCAGCCTTTGCTACTCGTTCTCAGGGATCTGTTGGAGTTGACCCTGAAGTCCTTATATCTAGAGACCAGAAAAGAGATGCATTGTTACAGCACCTTTCTGCTGTGGTTGAAGCCAGAGATAAAGTCCTTGTTGAAATGTCTCGCCTTCTTATTGTGGAGGAAAAGTTTCGTGCTGGTAACAATTTTAATCTCGAAGAAGCTCGAGCGAGTCTTGAGGCAAGTTTTGCAAATGAGGCTGAAATTGTTTTTACCACTGTATCAAGCAGTGGTCGTAAATTGTTTTCTCGTCTTACCCATGGCTTTGATATGGTTGTCATTGACGAGGCTGCCCAAGCTAGTGAAATTGGAATTCTTCCTCCCCTGGCCCTTGGTGCTGCGCGGTGTGTACTTGTCGGTGATCCGCAGCAGCTTCCTGCAACAGTGATTAGCAAAGCAGCTGGGACCCTTTTATACAGTAGAAGTCTCTTTGAAAGGTTTCAGCTAGCAGGTTGTCCGACTTTGTTGTTAACTGTTCAATATAGAATGCATCCTCAAATTCGAGATTTTCCATCAAGGTACTTCTACCAAGGACGCCTTATAGACAGTGAAAGTATATCGAGTGCTCCCGATGAGATTTACTATAAAGATCCTGTCCTTAGACCTTACCTCTTCTTCAATATCAGCCATGGACGGGAGTCTCATGGAGGTGGGTCTGTATCTTACGAGAATGTTGATGAAGCTCGATACTGTGTTGGGGTGTACATGCATCTTCAGAAAACTCTGAAGTCGTTGAATGCGGGTAAAGTCTCAGTTGGGGTGATAACGCCGTACAAACTGCAGCTGAAATGCCTGAAACACGAGTTTGGCAACGCTTTGGGCCAAGATGAACTGAAAGAGTTGTATATTAATACTGTAGACGCGTTTCAGGGTCAAGAACGTGATATCATAATCATGTCATGTGTGCGTGCTTCTGGTCACGGGGTTGGCTTTGTTTCAGATATCCGACGTATGAATGTCGCTCTTACCCGTGCAAGAAGAGCTTTGTGGGTATGGTCTCGACACTAGTTTAAATTTGATTAGATAAATATGTTTTGTATTTCTTTAAAGGATGTCTTGGCACTCGTTTTTTCTTGAATAGGTGATGGGAAATGCTTCTGCGCTGATGAAGTCTGAGGATTGGGCAGCATTGATCACTGACGCCAGAGCCAGGAACTGTTTTATGGAAATGGACTCTCTTCCCGAGGATTTCCCACTTCCGAAGGTACCTGACTATAATCCCAAGGCGCCTAATGCAAGAGGTTTCAGATCCGGTGGAGCAAGAATTAGATCTTTTGATAGGCAAACTGAATCCAGTTCAGGGACAACAACGTCAGAAGACAACGAGAACACATCGACATTTGCAAGAAATGATCATTTTCGAAGGGACAAAACACTGGATGATTTTGAGGTTAGACATAGGGATGCCTGGCAGCACGGAAATCAGAGGAAGCAAAATTTTGGACGGGATTTGGCTAGACGAGACAGAGAAGAAGGGGAGCACGAAAGCACGGCGGACTGACATGATATGACTTTATGGTCCGTTACAGGCGATGTCGAAGACCGGAGATCTGATCAGTTGGCTCTTTATCTTCTTTGGCGATTTCGCGGCTTGACAAGACCAGGAGGAGCAAGAATCACCAGGTAGAAACAGAAGGCCCGGGACTGGTGTGGCTCTATCAAGCTAAAGAAATGAGCCTAAGCTCACAAGTCTGATCGAATCATCTAAAACCAAAGTATTCTAACCTAGCAAAAGCAGAACCAAAATGTACTTAACAATGGTGGAATACGCATGGTTATTAAACTAATACTCAACACTAGAAATGAGCATTTGCAGGAGATGATGAAGACAATGTGCTCTGAACGTGATGGTAAGCTGTTTGCAATGGATGACCGATACTGTATTGATAATGGAGTGATGATCGCTTACACGGGTCTACTCGCCTTTGTTAACGGTATTGAAACGCCGATTCAAGAATCCACTTTTACGCAGCGGTTTCGTACAGATGAGGTCCATGCGGTTTTTGGCGAGAGAATGAAGAGTTAGTGCTTGGGGACAAGAACGTTGCTGCTAATTTGATTGTCACTCGATCAAGTTTTTGATAAGTTTATATGTTTTCTTCAGATTTGAATAAGTTTTAGATTGGTTTACCACTTTCGAATTTGAAGGTAAGTGGGCAAGTCTATATATTATTTTTGCAGCCTTTTAAGTTTGTTTCCAAAAACTCCTAATCTAGTTTTTTAAGTTTGTTTCCAAACACTCCTAATCTAGGATATTTGTCAATCAAAAATCGAAAAGTCACTTTATGGAAACAAATTAAATCGATAATAATGTATAATACACGAGTCTTAAAAGTTTTTTCCATATTCTAAATCTAAAATATTCTTCCTTCCTCCTAAATTACAGGTCTTAAAAGCTGATTACTTATTAGATGATCGAAAATATTCATCCTTCTTCCTAAATCATGGGTCTTAAAAGCTTCTTCTCTCTTCCTAAATCGAAAAGTCACTCTATGGAAACAAATTAAATCGACAATAAACTCCTAAATCACGGGTCTTAATAGCTTATTACCTATTAGATGATCGAAAATATGAAAAGATTTTGATGTTTATGAAATTTGTTATGTGGAAACAAACTTCTTCCATATTCTGAATCTAAAATATTCTTCATTCCTCCTAAATCACGGGTCTTAAAAGCTTATTACCTATTAGATGATCGAAAATATTCATCTTTCTTCCTAAATCATAGATTTAAAAGCTTCTTCTCTCTTCCTAAATCGAAAAGTTCCTCTATGGAAACAAATTAAATCGACAATAAACTCTTAAATCACAGGTCTTAAAAGCTTCTTCTCTCTTCCTAAATCGAAAAGTCCTTCTATGGAAACAAATTAAATCGACAATAAACTCCTAAATCACGGGTCTATATTATTATTTTTGCAGCCTTTTAAGTTTGTTTCCAAACTAATCTAGGATATTGCCAATCAAATTCCAAACACTCCTAATCTAGGATATTTCCCAATCAAAAATCGAAAAGTCACTCTATGGAAACAAATTAAATCGACAATAATTTATGATACACGAATCTTAAAAGCTTATTACCTATTAGATGATCGAAAATATTCATCTTTCTTCCTAAATCATGGGTCTTAAAAGCTTATTCTCTCTTCCTAAATCGAAAAATCCCTCTATAGAAACAAATTAAATCGACAATAAACTCCTAAATCACGGGTCTTAAAAGCTTATTACCTATTAGATGATCGAAAATAGGAAAAGATTTTGATGTTTATGAAGTTTGTTATGTGGTTTAATGTCATTTTTTTAAAGTCTGTTAAGTTATCATTTGTTGGTATTTTGTTTGGGTGTAGTATATTTGTATTACTATGATGTGCTTTTAACTTATCAAACAAGAATTATCCCATTGTCTTTTATATATTCGCTATTCTTAATAATCCGCTATTCTGTAGAACTATGTCATAGTATTTATATTCTCATATAAGAAACTGATGTATACAAAAATAAATCGTAGTCTATACTTAAGTCATAGATTCAAACCAATTAAAACAAAAATAAAATACAAACAATACAAACATTAAAATAAAATAACCACTATGATATTCTAACATTACAAACGTTAAAATAAAATAAATATAAAAATTTCGAAAAAAACATAGACCCGTGGTGTACCACGAGTTAAATCCTAGTTTCTTTGTAAAAGTTCAATTCATTTGTGTTGCATTTCAATATTTGCATGCTTTTTGTGTTCTTGATTTAAAATAAATTTTATACGTTTCAAATCGATAGTGTTGGAGAGATAATTACATTACAAAACAACCGTAGAAAACACAGCAATAGTCAAAAAGAACCATTTGTATAACGTATGGAATGATTCAATGACATGATATTTTTATGAAAATTATTAAATTATATTGAAACAAAAAAGTTAATTAAATTACCTTAGACATGAATACTGTTTTGTGTTCCTTGATCTAAGAAAACTAAAATAGGTTATGGAGTATGGTTTTAAATCAGTCCAATTTAATTTAGATTAATTTCGTACGTATATTGTTTAAATTCATTTGTCGACCCATTTTTTTTTTTTCATTTCTGAAAAAGAATTAGCAAAAACAAGTAAACAACAATATGAACAAAATAAAAATAAAAATAAATACCGATTTTTTTAAAGATGAGCATAACCATCAAATAGTATGTTCATCGAATTTTTTAACAGATTAAAAATATAAAAATATTTTGATTAGGGAACAAAAAATCCTTAGATAATTTGACGTTTTAAGTAAAACAAAATTGTGAAAAGAATCATTTTGACAATACTTCCCAAAAATAAATATCACTCATCCACGACCATTTAGTTGATACTTTACATCCTTCTATTATACGAAGTTTCTATTTATCACTTTAATCGAATGATATAAACACATTGGTGGACAAATAGAAAATTATCATTATCATATTTCTTAGGTAACCCAAAAATATAATATTGACAAAAACCCTAAAACTAATAATATTTTTAAAAAGGTGACCAAAACTTGATGTCTCTCTTCTATAAATAAGCTTCAAGGGGGTTCACTAAAAGAATCCATTCCATACACCGTTAGATTCTGTAACCTGGTCTCTTAATCCAACGGTCCAAGTTTCCTTCAGATATAGAGTCTCATCGTCCTCTAAACCACACCAGATTCACGCTCCTCCTAGTTTTGTCAAACTGATCAGATCTCCGTTCTTCGCCGAAGAAGAAGATAAAGTTACAACTGATCAGATCTCCGTTCTTCGCCGAAGAAGAAGATAAAGTTACAACTGATCAGATCTCCGTTCTTCGCCGTCGCCGGTAACGGACGATAAATTCGTATAACTGAACCCTAATTTCGTGCTCGAAACAGTAGAATCTCTGCCGGAGATTGACATTCATATCCGGCGATTCTAGAGAAGCCCTAGACGGAGTCGCCGCCGCCACCACCACCAGCATCGACGACTCTGTCACTGGTTCGTTTGCTTCGATCTTCCTCTTTGATAAATTCGTTTCAAAACAATGCGTGTTTTGCTTAATCAATGGTTTAAGGTTTTAGGTTACCTGAGTGATGATTGCCTTTGTTTGATTGCTATGCTCAGATTTCAATCTCAATCTAGTTTCTAGGATTTGAATCCAAAAGCATTTTGTTTTAGCTTTTCAAGTTAAATGGGTTTGGAATTACATTCAATATCAATGCTCCATATTTGTGTATTCATTGATTGTGATTTTGGTTGGGGTTTGAACTTTTTCTGCAGAAACTTGGTGTCTTTTATTTGTGAATTTGCTTCAAAAAGAAAGAAAGCAAAGCATACTACTTGCACTTGCTTGGAGCTAATTGTCATTGTTTATGACTATACATAAGACATGGGTTCACGAGAAAAAATGTTATTTGATCTTAATGAAGTTCCTACAGAAGATGATCTTGTAAATACTTCTACAGCCAATGACAGAGAAGAAGGGGAATTGACTGAGTCTGATGCTTGTGCCAAGGATAATTCTGACTACAACGGTAGATTGTCGCGAGAGCAGGGGATGACAGAAAATGGGGTCTCTTCTGCTGATTTTAGAGGTATAAGTACTGCGATAGGATCAGATAGTGAATCAAACCCTGATCTTCAAATGAGAAAGGCTAGTGCGAAAGATGATGTACAAGAACAAGGTTTGGCGGCGAAGCAGAGAGAGGTTAAAGGAGTTGAAGCAAGTTATGCAATTAAGTGTGCTAATACCACTGTGAAACGAAAGATGGATCCACGTAAAGAGGCAATGTTGGGAAAGAAACGCAGTAGGCAGACCATGTTTCTTAATCTGGAAGATGTTAAGCAAGCAAGTTCTGTTAAGACTTCAACACCTAGGAGACAGAACTCTGCACAACCTGTCCTTTCGGACTCCCGTGCTGTAAATCCACCTGCTGAACATGGAGGAGAAATTCAAAGCCGCGGCTTATATAAAGATCAAAAGTCAATCGATTTTCCTTCTAATGGCGGTATACATCCAGAATCCTCTGAACAGAAGTCCGAAAGTAATGGTGAATCATATTCGGGTGTTCTTGGTAAGCCTAGGAGGCAGAACGGGGATGGAGGACCTTCTGCTGATGGGATGGGAACATCTGTGTCAAGGCAGGCTTCTTGGAAGCAGCCTACAAATTCACGGCAGCCCAAGAGCGGTCATTCATCTAGTAGAAAAGTATCTTACAGCCAAAGTACTTTCAAGAAGCCAGCCACAACTAGAACGCAATATCAGGATACATCAGTGGAGCGTCTTATACGAGAGGTGACCAGCGAAAAATTCTGGCGTCATCCTGGTATGTTAAATATTACATTTCTTCTTCCTATGATACATGTTCTTGACTATTTCATTGTTTTCCCAGAAGTAATTGAATCTTGATTTAAGATAGAAACTTTTATTCGAGTAAAAATTTACTGCTTCTGAAGCCAGCTCCCTATGTCTCTTGAAAACTTACGACTCTTGAGAATCATAAAAGTCAAATACGTGGAAGCTGCTACGAATTTTATTGTGCTGTAAAAGTAGATGAAAGAATTCTAGTTTATTTGTGATCAACTTGCTCTCTTTTTATTTCTTGCTTCCCTCTAGTGAGAAAGATCTCAGATTATAGATTTTGATAGAAATTTAATTATTTTGTGGCAGATACGTCCATATCTATATCCACCATTGTTATCGTTGCTTTCCTATTAATGCACTGAACATAAGGTCTAGCTTTACGGACAGACCTGGTTCCTGGTCGATGGAAATTATTCATCAGGCTGGCACTTTGGTTGAAACTATGTTGGGGTAGAAATCTCCCCAGCTGAGAAGATGCATTTTTAAAAGCTAAATGGTATCTCAATGAAAATTGAATATTGAATATAGTTTGCTTTTCATTCATGTTTTCTGTCTTTGTTTAGTCTTTATTGTGGAAATGTTTAGTATGCATGAAAGATGATGGCTGATTGTGTATTCTTTCGCCCATTTAGTTTGATTTATATGTTGTATAACTTTTCTTGTCTATTAGAGGATACCGAGCTCCGATGTGTACCTGAGCGGTTTGAATCTATGGAAGAGTATGCCAGAGTTTTTGAACCCTTACTTTTTGAGGAATGCCGGGCACAACTTTACAGTACATGGGAAGAGCTGGCTGAGGCAAATGCATATGTGAAAGTTCAAATCAAATCCATTGAAAGAAGAGAGAGAGGTAACTGGCCCGATACCTTGTTCACATGTGTAAGCATGCTTCAAGGGCACTATTTTTTTCATTATTAAACCATTGATTGTGCTTTATCTCTTCTCCTTGTTTGAGAAGGTATTCATGTAATTTGCTCAAAGTTTATATAGGAAAATGATTGTGCCCTTGATTCACTATCTTATAACATACGCAGTTTAGCAAGTATTTTACTTGTTCATTATGTTCTCTAGTAGGCTGGTCTCTCTCTGTGGATTGACAACCGTATCAATACTCTTTTATGTCTGGCCCTCTGGGAGTCACTGCCAAGTTTCTGCTAAGCTATGTGACTTCTAGCCTTTGTTTATGTATATAGGATGGTATGACGTTATACTCCTCTCTTTAAACGGCTGTAAATGGGCTTTCAAAGAGGGAGATGTTGCAGTTCTTTCAACTCCTGTTCCTGAATCAGGTGTGTTTGAAGATCGTTGATGTCTGATTATTTCTATCTTGCTTATGCTTCTCTGAATTTTGTATATTCATTTTCATTCTTTATGCTAAGAAGAAGAGTACGAGGATGTTGGACGTGTAGCTGGTACAGTTAGGAGACATATACCAATTGATACCCGTGATCCTCTTGGAGCTACTCTTCATTTCTATGTTGGAGATTCTGGTGGCACTGGCAGGTAGGCTCATCTGTTGTATGTTCATTTGTTATCTATTGAACAATCTGAAAGTGGATGCAAATATTTTGCAGTCTCTAATCTCTTCTCCGTGTATTTGCATAAATTTATTCTTACAGCAAGATTGATGATAATCATATTTTACGGAAGCTTAAACCTAAGGATATCTGGCATCTAACAGTGCTTGGTTCACTTGCAACCACACAGAGAGAATATGTTGCACTGCATGCGTTCTCTCAACTTAACCCACAGGTTGGTTTTTCTTTATTTCAAATAGATCCCCTGTAGATGCTTTGAAATATGTTCACGTTGGTGAAACTTAAATATTTGTTAGATGCAAAATGCCATTCTCAATCCCAGTCCGGAGCAGTTTCCTAGTTACGAGGTGCAAACCCCTGCAATGCCTGGTTGTTTCACTACTAGCTTTGTTGACCATTTACGTAGGAGCTTTAATGCTCCGCAGCTGGCTGCAATCAACTGGGCTGCCATGCATACTGAAGCTGGGACTAGTAGTGGGGTGAAGAAGCAAGAACCATGGCCATTCACTCTGGTTCAGGGCCCTCCAGGAACAGGCAAGACACATACAGTTTGGGGAATGTTGAATGTCATCCATTTGGTTCAGTATCAACAATATTACACTTCGTTGCTGAAGAAACTAGCACCTGAGAGCTATATACAAGCTAATGAGTGCAGTTCGGATAATGTTTTGTCAGGATCTATTGATGAAGTCCTACAAAAGATGGACCAGAACCTGTTTCGCACCTTGCCCAAACTCTGTGCTAAACCAAGGATGCTCGTTTGTGCTCCTTCAAATGCTGCAACAGATGAACTTCTTTCGCGTGTCCTCGATCGTGGTTTCATTGATGGGGAGATGAGGGTATATCGCCCTGATGTTGCTCGGGTTGGTGTTGATTCTCAAACGCGAGCTGCTCAAGCAGTTTCTGTGGAGCGAAGAAGTGATCAGCTATTAGCTATATCTCGTGATGAGATTGTACGACACATGCAGAACCTCAGACTTCAAGAAACACAGATTTCTCGAGATATAGCCGGACTTAAAAGGGAACTTAATGCTGCAGCCTTTGCTACACGTTCTCAGGGATCTGTTGGAGTTGACCCTGAAGTCCTTATATCTAGAGACCAGAAAAGAGATGCATTGTTACAGCACCTTTCTGCTGTGGTTGAAGCCAGAGATAAAGTCCTTGTTGAAATGTCTCGCCTTCTTATTGTGGAGGGAAAGTTTCGTTCTGGTAACAATTTTAACCTTGAAGAAGCTCGAGCGAGTCTCGAGGCAAGTTTTGCAAATGAGGCTGAAATTGTTTTTACTACTGTATCAAGCAGTGGTCGTAAATTGTTTTCTCGTCTTACCCATGGCTTTGATATGGTTGTCATTGACGAGGCCGCCCAAGCTAGTGAAATTGGAGTTCTTCCTCCCCTGGCCCTTGGTGCTGCGCGGTGTGTACTTGTCGGTGATCCTCAGCAGCTTCCTGCAACAGTGATTAGCAAAGCAGCTGGGACCCTTTTATACAGTAGAAGTCTCTTTGAAAGGTTTCAGCTAGCAGGTTGTCCGACTTTGTTGTTAACTGTTCAATATAGAATGCATCCTCAAATCCGAGATTTTCCATCAAGGTACTTCTACCAAGGACGCCTTATAGACAGTGAAAGTATATCGAGTGCTCCCGATGAGATTTACTATAAAGATCCTGTCCTTAGACCTTACCTCTTCTTCAATATCAGCCATGGACGGGAGTCTCATGGAGGTGGGTCTGTATCTTACGAGAATGTTGATGAAGCTCGATACTGTGTTGGGGTGTACATGCATCTTCAGAAAACTCTGAAGTCGTTGAATGCAGGTAAAGTCTCAGTTGGGGTGATAACGCCGTACAAACTGCAGCTGAAATGCCTGAAACACGAGTTTGGCAACGCTTTGGGCCAAGATGAACTGAAAGAGTTGTATATTAATACTGTAGACGCGTTTCAGGGTCAAGAACGTGATATCATAATCATGTCATGTGTGCGTGCTTCTGGTCACGGGGTTGGCTTTGTTTCAGATATCCGACGTATGAATGTCGCTCTTACCCGTGCAAGAAGAGCTTTGTGGGTATGGTCTCGACACTAGTTTAAATTTGATTAGATAAATATGTTTTGTATTTCTTTAAAGGATGTCTTGGCACTCGTTTTTTCTTGAATAGGTGATGGGAAATGCTTCTGCGCTGATGAAGTCTGAGGATTGGGCAGCATTGATCACTGACGCCAGAGCCAGGAACTGTTTTATGGAAATGGACTCTCTTCCCGAGGATTTCCCACTTCCGAAGGTACCTGACTATAATCCCAAGGCGCCTAATGCAAGAGGTTTCAGATCCGGTGGAGCAAGAATTAGATCTTTTGATAGGCAAACTGAATCCAGTTCAGGGACAACAACGTCAGAAGACAACGAGAACACATCGACATTTGCAAGAAATGATCATTTTCGAAGGGACAAAACACTGGATGATTTTGAGGTTAGACATAGGGATGCCTGGCAGCACGGAAATCAGAGGAAGCAAAATTTTGGACGGGATTTGGCTAGACGAGACAGAGAAGAAGGGGAGCACGAAAGCACGGCGGACTGACATGATATGACTTTATGGTCCGTTACAGGCGATGTCGAAGACCGGAGATCTGATCAGTTGGCTCTTTATCTTAAAATCATTTAAATATATTAAGAACGCAAAATAAATTAGGCAACACTACAAATTAAATATCGTAAGAAAAGATATAAAACATGTTTAGCGAGGGTGGCAAAAAAAATCAAATTGTATAGTGGGCAAGAAAATTGATTGAATTGGAGTTGTAATGATAAGGAAGCTTCTTTCGTATTTCGATAAGGAGTTGTACTTATATTTGTTCTAACCATTTCATATATTTTCAGATTTTTGTTTCTAATAGTTTTCTTTTTTGTTAAGGATTTAACGCCTATATCCTGTCCCAAACTACTTATTGATTCACATGTATTAGTCACATAAACCAATTGAAACAACGAACACGACAAATGTTTAGCCTAAGTTCACCGAAGTTACGTCTCAGTCAGGGGTGGAGACTCTCCTCCACAACTGCATCCACTATGAAGATCGGAAAACATCTTTGATGTGGTTTACACAAGAAGATCATTCATTCTCTCTATTCTCCGGTTCAACAATCCGAGAGTACAAGGAAAAAAACTTGGAAGAAGGAATAGTATAAACTTAGAAAACAAAAGGAAAATTTTTCCATAACTTTGTGAATTAATACACACAAATTGATCTAAGATGTGTTTCAACTGTTTGTTGTGTTTGATTTTTAAGACTCTAACATCAAAGTTCAAACTTGTCTTGCCATATATTATCTGCATTTTCAAGAAGAAGATTAACAAAAACAGAGAAATACTTAAGGGTTTTGGCGTACATAGAAGACTCACAAGGATCACTATGCAATACCTTTATGAAATTACACACTTGCTAAATCTATAGCCTTTGCTAGAAACAATATGTTCTAGACGGCATTAGTTGAAGACGAAAGGTTATGTGAATAGATGAATGCATCGAAAGTTAAAGCTATTCAATCACAATCTCTTTCAAGCAGCCCCCACATGGTGGTGATGGTGGTGGTGGTGGTGGTGATGATGCATGTGGCTACAATACTCCTTTGCATAACTCCTGCAACAGCTTTTACCAATGTGACGCTTCTCTCTTTCCTTACATTTAGATCCACAAGCCTCTGGAATCTTCACTTTGCAACAAATCTCTACCTTCTTCACTTGCAAGTCAGATAACACAAGATCAGTAGGACTTGTGCAGCACTTTTGGCTAGAGACTTTCACTATCTCTCCATCGTTGCCACAACAGCTTGACTCAGACTGGTCACTCTTTACAATGACCAAACTAGAAGACCCTTCTTGTTTCAAACCAGTTCCACAACAAAGAGATTTGCAATCATCACCACCATCTTCAATTTCCAATCCTGAAACCACCGAGCTAACAGACTTCTCATGACAGATTTGTATCACTTCCTCCTTGTTTCCGCAGCATTTTGAGGAGTGATCCGGACTGTCTGTCTCTTCCTCAGAAGCCAGAGTTATCTCGCCGGTTTGTGTTTCTTCACTACAGCAACTAGCCTTGCAGTGTCCTTCAATCTTTATCTCGAGATCAGATTGCTCTACACACTTTATCTCATGGCAGCTCTGTTTCACTGTCTCCTTATTCTCGCAACATCCCGAGTTAGTCACAATTGTAGCTTCAACAGATTGTCTTTCACCCTCGCAGCAATCTCCTTCATCTTCAATTTCCTCATGACATATTTGTGTCACTTCCTCCTTGTGTCCGCAGCATCCAACAGAGCAATCTTGACTTTCTGTCTCTTCTTCAGAAGCTAGAGTTATTTCGCCGGTTTGTTTTTCATCATTACAGCAATCAGACTTGCAGTGTCCTTCACTCTTTATCTCAATATCAGATTGCTCTCTTACTCCAGGTTCCATGTCCAGACCTGTCTTCTCATGATAAGATAGATCTTCACTAGAAAGCAACAAACTTGTTTCCTTAGCCTTTTCTTTATCGCCACAACAGCTTGATTTGCTGGTTTCACCAACCTTAATCTGCAACCCTTTCTCCAAATCAGTTAACTCCTCGCCAAGTATCTGCATCGCTACATGATCCTCTGCTTGATGCTTCTTCTCACAACAGCTCTTTGCCTTTGTTATCTTCACCTTCTCATTCAGGTCATTGTGGACATGAGTAGACTTCTTACATGAGCTCAATGAAACCATTTCTCTCTCTGGTTTCTTACTTTTCTCACCGCAACAGCTATCTCTAACAAGCTTTACACTGTCTCGCTGCTTATCGTCGCAACAATCAGAATGAGAATGATCAGAACTGGTTTTACCACTTGGTTTCATCATCATCACGTTCTCTTGATTGCTCTTATCACCACAACATCCTGAATTGCATTGACCATTATTACCGCTCTTCGATAACAAACCCGCTTCTAAGTCAACTCCTTCATCATCATCGCCTTCGAGTTTCTTACCGTATAACATAGATGTAGAAGTAGCCCTGTAACACTTTTTGTTCTTTGTTTTGTCCTTCTCTCGCAGCAACAACATACTATTGAGAATCACAAGCAAACAAGTCCCTACATCAGCGAGTACAGCAGCCCAAATCAAAGGATGACCAGCAAACGCCAAAGCCAGTATTCCAACTTTCAAAATGATTGATATAAACACGTTTTGAACAACTTTGCGTTGTGCTCTTCTCGCTAGCTTTATCGCTTGCGGTATCCTTCTGATATCATTGGACATTAGAATGATATTACCCGTCTGCGTTGCAAGCGCAGAGCCAGAAATCCCCATGGAGATACCGATATCAGCTGTAGCTAAAGCCGGTGCATCATTCACACCGTCTCCTACCATTGCGGTTGGTCCTTGTTTCTTAAACTCTTGTATGATTTTTGATTTATCTTCTGGAAGTAGTTCTCCATGTACAACATCCAGAACATTCCCTAGCTGTTTTCATACAAAACATTCCAAGGTTTTAAAGAGAGTAATGAATTTCTCTTTAAAAGAAATTCTTGGTTTTGTAGTCTCACCTGTTCTTGAGCATCCATCGCCGAGTCTTGATTATCTCCCGTTAGCATTGCGGTTTTGATTCCAAGAGATTTCAGTTCTTTCATTGCTTGAGCTACACCGGATCTACAAGCATCAGAAAGATTGAAAACTCCAGCTAGTCTTTCACCTACATAGACATATCCAACGGTCTTTCCGCCTTTCGTATCAACCTCAATCTCTGGAACTGTCAGTAAGAAACAGAATCAGACTCAACAAAACCTCAAAACATTTGAGTTTATATATCCAAAGCTTGAAACTTTACCTGTTAAACAACCAGCTCGAGAAGCAATCCTTTTGTTCCCGATATAAACATCGTTCCCATCGATCTTTCCATAGATTCCTTCACCAGGAAAGTTCTGGTAATTCTCAACCTCTTCAGGCCAAGGCTCAACAGAAACCGATTTCGCGTACTCCACGAGTGTTGCAGCCATTGGATGACTTGATTTGCTTTCAATACTTGATACCCTGAAACATTGTATACCATAAATTCTCAGTCATAAGTTATGTTTTTGGTCAGAACACAAGTTTGTTTATTTTACCAGTAAAGCAAGCTGCGTAGGCTTATCTCTTTAGAGAGTGACTTGAAATCTATGACAATGAACTCTCCTCTTGTAATAGTCCCGGTTTTGTCAAAAGCAATGATCATGATCTTTGAGAGAGTGTCAAGATAATCAGCACTCTTGATCAGAAGCCCTGAAGTCGCTGCTTTAGTAAGTGCACAGAAAGTAGCAACTGGTGTAGAGAGGATAAGCCCACAGGGACATGCACTGACCAACACAACGAGTGCTAAGTGAAACCAATGCTTGAGGTTGTGAACTTTCATTATAGCCGGGACAATCGCAAAGCAAGCCGATATTATGATGATTGCTGAAACAAACAAGAAACAGAAAGGTCTTAAACTTACGCGGTTCAAGAACAAAAGAAAAAGTTTTGGTTAATGGTTTTGATTACCTGGAGTATAGTACTGAGAACATTTGTCTATAAGTCTTTGAGATTTGGTTTTACTGCTTTGAGCTTCTTCTACGAGCTTAGCCATCTTCGCAACCATGCAATCACTAGCTAAAGCGGTTGTTTTCACACTTATGTAACCTGCAAAAACAGAGTGGATAATGATCAAAAGAGTGAAAGATACAAAGAAAAGGTGAAATCTTGAAGATGGCTACATACCATTTAGATTGATGGTTCCAGCCCAAACCGTAGAATCTCTCAGTTTAGGCACAGGAAATGCTTCGCCCGTTAAGGTTTTCTCGTCTACTTCGCAGTTTCCATCCACCACAATTCCATCAATCGGTATGGTTTCGCCGGCTTTAACTGCTACCATTGTGTTGATCTTAACCTCATCTACTTCAACTTCTTCTCCAGTCTCTGCTATTATTGCCTTTTGTGGAGCTAAGCTCATCAGAGACTGCATTACCGAGCTCGCCTGAGATTTTAATTGCCATAATCATTCAAATTAATGACCATTTACAACTTCAACTTCAGAATATTATTTATAAGTAAGAAATATCACAATTTGTTTGATTAACACAATAGATGATCATTATAATTTAGTTAACAAACCTTGTAGCTAGCTCTTGTTTCGAGCCATTCAGCTATGGTGAATAAGAACACAACTGCTGCAGCCTCCATGTAATCTTGCATTGCAAGTGTTGCAGTCACTATATGATGAAATTGGATAGTCATTTGTTAGTTATAAAACTTCAAAACATTTATCACCTGAAATTTTTTTTTTTTAATTTAGATTTACATTAACTTATATGAAATCCCCCAACTAAAATTAGCTTCACAAATCAATGGCTAAGTCAACTTTAATCACCCGACCAATCCCCCACGATGGGCTAAGTCAACTTCAATATCACTATCAGTTTCAAGTTCTGAATTAATTTCTTCACTTTTGATGATCTTTCTTCTTCAATTACGATGTTTTGCTCTTTTTCATTTTCTTTTCACGAGTTAAAACTTGAAACTGCTTTTTTCCATTTCGAATTGTAGAAGATAAGCCAATCAAAACCACTTAACCTTTTTCTTCCACGGCACGTAACTATAATTTTTTTTTTTTAAAGGTTTTTGGCCATTCGTACAAAATAAACCAAAATATTTAGTGGTCTCAAAGATCAAACAACTCTAGAAGATCGATCATGAAATGAACACTTCTCTAGCTAGTCCCCTCGATTGTTTTAATACAATTTGTATTTTACGTTGTGTATATAAAACTATTTTTCTTATACTATACGTTTTTCAAGTATGAAATTATTTTAATTTACTTTATAAACTATAAAGTATAAATTTACGTTACTTTAAAATCTAAATATGCTTTATAATCTTTTTCATCAAAATGTTTTCTAATTTTAAAATGTGAATTTTTCTTTAGAAGTTGATGGGTTGAACTAGAAGAAAATAATGTGTACACTACATAAACGAACAATCGAGACTTAGCCTTATTTGAAACCTATAAATGGTAAAGATTCTCTATGTAGGGTTCAAATAAGGTTCAAGTCTTCCTATCTATGGAGAATACCACTGTTTAAATCTCTGACCATTATAAACTGTTACCCCAAAAAAAAGTAGTTATCTAAAATCGAAGTCTTCACGCCCAAGAGAAAATTTCTCCAAGCTTTAGTTTTGTTCTCTTCATAAATGATTCGTACAATTTCTGAATCGTCAGATAAATTCGGATTAAATAATAACATCTTGCAAACATTACATTGAAAATGTTTCGGTTGCTACAAAAAACATATCAAAACCAGTACTAGTAATAACTAGTAATGAACAAAAATGTATATTTTTGTAAAGAGAAAAGAAAAAGCCGTATCTTTTTTCTCCATATTTTGAATACACCTTTAAATTTTTGCATTATCTTCCACACCAACTTTCCGAGTATTATCACATGTTAACTTTACCTATATCCAAAGACCATTTCGATTGTTTCTATAGCCTATGACTCAAATTTACTCTACTTACGACAAAAATATAAATCGTTTTATTGTTTTCTATAACTTATAATTCAAATTCACTCTAGACAACAAAAATATAAAATTGTTATACACGTATTAATTTTTCTAATAGTGGAGTTCTATAAACAGAAATTGGGCATATAATATATGTTTTGATAATTCCCATATGAATTAACTTTTAAAATATTACGAAAAAAAATAAAGGAAAACTTTTCTAAAAGGTTTCGTGAAGTGTTAGGTTTGCAGGAAAGCACTATATATAAGCTTTTTTAAAGTACCATAAAAGGGCTAAATGCAGAATACAATTAAGACTCACAAGTTTTAAGAAAATTAAGACTCCTAATTTTTATTTTTTTTAATTAACCATTAAACTAACAAATCCCTATATGTTTTTCTCCTACAACAAATCATTATATTTTACACGTCTAATACATTGTCTAAGAAAATGTCAAGTAAAAAAAAAATACTATAAAAAATAGCGAAGAAGGTGAAAAAGTTGTATTACCGGTTATAATGATTAGAATGTTGATGTCGACCCTAAGCCTTTTTGCAGAAGCAAATGCTTTTGAAAGAATCGGATAAATACCGGCGGCGACGGCTGCGACCGCGAGCCAATGGAGAGGCGGATAAACGAATTTTAAGAAGGATGTGAGGAGGAGAACGCCGGAAACCACCGCGAAAGGGCTTGGCCATTTGTTCTTGAAGTTGGTTTCTCCGGTTACTTTCACGTTTGCTTCTAACCTAGCTTGGTTCAATGCCTTAACTGCACCACAAAAATTGTTTAGAATAAAGTTATTAAACAACAAATATATAAGAAATACAATACTAAATATTAATACTTTTCGTGATGGACAAAAATATTATTTTAAGTAGTATGGAATATGTTTTCTGTCAAATAAAAATTATAAAATATATAGTTACGTAACGAGTATGATCCACTACAAATAAAATATTGTTAAGATTTGGTAAATATCTCGACAATCTTTTTTTGTAACCTTTCTTCTGTGTATATTTTGGGAAATTAAATCTATATATGATGTCAATTAGATTTGATAAACTGTTTACACACGTGACATAAGGTATGGCGGTATGCATGCGTCAATTATAATATGCAAAATTTAGGTTTTCTACATACAAAAGTTGGTTCACACACAAAAAATGTATAAAAGCCGAAAATTTTCAATTTGTTTGTGTTTTTATAAAAGTAGACGAACGAAATTCACAAGTTTTTGGTTAGATCAACTGTTTAAAAAAAAAAATTGTTTTTTTAGTAACGGTTTATTCTTTTTTGCTTTTGGGAAAAGAAAACTATTCCTTTTTTTTTAACCTTTTGACTATTGGATAAAAACACAAGCATTAACTCAGTTAAGCGAACTTATATATGTGAAAGCAAAGCAATTAAAAAAAAATGAACCTAAGGCTTCGAATGACAATATCAAAAATGCATATAGGTTTGTTTAGTGAAATATTGAGGGATAATAAAAATAACTGGAAAAAACGTATACATAAAAAAAAAATCTCGATTAAAGAAAAGAGTTTCTTGAGGAGAACCCCAAAGAATAGGTTTTTAGTTTCACATTAAGAATTGGTAAAACACTAAAACTTATCAAAAAAAAAAACCGAATATCCCTGATTTTTAGGATAACTATTTTTCCTTAAAATCGTGAATAGTAGTAACAAACTAGTTCCAAGAAGAAATATTTTTGAAAGGCATATTAATTTTTAGTGTAAATGAATTTCAATTGAAGTGACTTGTTGGATCACATAAAGTAATTACTATAGTGAACAAAAAAGTGGCGGTTGCGTATCAAACCACGACGCGAAACCACTAATCAGTGATATTTTTTCTAGTAAAATAAAGTAATTATTTAATGCTTTTTAATTATTTTTAATATAAGAGAAAAATAAAGTGATTGTTTATTATTGTTATTATGCTTTACCAATTTGGAACGGAGAGATTACGAGACTGTCGTGAACGACGATCACAGTTCTCGACGGAACGATGACGGAATATTCCTTTACGCCGTCAAGAGATTTGAGAATATTCTCAATCAGAGGAACCTCCGATGTACAACAGATTCCAAGAACATCGAAGTAACTCTTCTGCAACTTCTTCTTTGTCTTTTTCTCTTCTTCTTTCTTCTGTAACGCCATTTTCTGTATTAAGTTGTAAAACGAAATCAATACAACAAATCAATCGCAAGAAGAGATTATTTATGGGTTTAAAGCTACTTTTTCGACTTTCTTTAGGGAAAAGAAAACTTTTTTTGCGGGGATGCATGTAACGTGTTCGATGAAATGTGTATTAGAAGATTGAATTTGTCATTATTGTGGAGTAGCTCAAGAGATTACCAAAAAGGAGAAAACTTTCGATATGGGTTTTGTGTTTTCTCATTAACACTGTTTAACTTTTTGGAAGAAAAACAAAATGAAACTCGAGATCAAGCCGAAAAATCTTCATTTTTCTCATAGATTCAATTACGAGGAGGAAGACGAATCAGATTTTGCCTAATTTTTGGCTTCTATACGCAAATATAATCACACACTTATGTATGCATGTATACGCAAAGAAGTGAATTTGTAAGGCGTTTTGTATACATCACTTGTCATGAAATCTGTGTGAACTAAGAATAGAAAGAATACCGGAGAAGAGAGAAAGGTAGAAGCAAAGGGAAGAGGCCGAGAAGAACGTCCGGACCGGACCGGTTTGGTTCGGTTCAATCAGATTTGGTATTACCAGAAAGGTGAAGTGAGAGAGGTTTTCGAAAGTAGAGAGGAAGATTGAGGTGAAGAGATCTAGAAATGGGACTTGTTTATATAGGCATATAAGTAAGAATGTTAGATGAAAGATGATTGGTTGGTTTCCTTTAACAATTGTTCACACTATTTGATTATATTTTTGTTTGTATAAATAATTACTATATTTTATCATGAATTCTTTTTTTGGTCAACATTTTATAATGAATTCTATAGTTGTTTTTAGGGTAATTTGAAAGTTTATATTTTGTTTTGCAAAATCACCATCAAAATATATAAAAAAATACCACAAAATTGTGGTATTTTAAGTTTTTTTTTCTTTACCATGTAAATTTCGTAGCCTCTTTTTTTAGTT
Organism: Arabis hirsuta; assembly: GCA_964056655.1. Lineage (NCBI taxonomy): Eukaryota > Viridiplantae > Streptophyta > Magnoliopsida > Brassicales > Brassicaceae > Arabis > Arabis hirsuta. The sequence continues at coordinate 1,963,375 of OZ053301.1, forward strand.
ATTTGTTATCAGTTCCTATATTGCTTCCTGATTTTCAGGCCAGTTCTTATGTTGAAGATGTCAAATCCTTTTGTTTTCATTAATTTCCAAGTATTGAAAATAATAAGTTTATTTTAAAATCGATTTCATCAACATCATATAAGTAGAGAGAATTATTCTCCATAATCGATTATAGACTAGTCTAACTCTTCAACAGATATTGATGATTCATTTTACAGTGTATATACGGAACTTCAGAGAATTTGAATCGGTAGTATTTGAAGCTATCTACGTCAAAGTATAAACAAGATCAGTTTTATTGTGCACATGACTTTGTTTTGGAAAATTCGAAATAAATTAGTCTTGATACCAAGTATCATCAAGGGAAATGGTCGATTTTAGAGCTTGATCAAAAGAACTACATATTTTCAGTTATAGAAAGTAGATAAAATGGTTATAAAAGAAAATAATTGAGATTAGAAAACATTACAAGTTTGAAAATAGGGTGAGAGTAAACTGGTCTGATACGTCACGAGTTTAGACTCATTATTATAGCATATATAAGATCACTTCCATCAAATGGTTATAAAGTATTAGAGAAGTTTTCAAAATAATAACTAAATATTATAGGAGTTCTTAAAAGAGGAGAGAATGTATCTAAAATATTTTATTTGAGAATCTCTCTTTCCTCTTTTGAGAACTCTTCCTTATATTTTATTTATATTTTGTTTTATATAATTTTTTTAGAACTCCTATAAAAATCTTAGATAGAAATGCTCTAAGAATTGGAATTCTTTATATTATTATAATTCTTGATAGTAAGTTTCTTCTTTTAAAAAATAAAATTGGACGAAAAAGTTGATCAAGGAGGGGATTTAATCTCGTGAGTGAGAAACGCGAAATCAAAGTTACTAAAAAATTAGTGGAAAACTTCAAAAGTGGAATGTCACAAAATGGAATCCATGTGTGATTCCTCATCTCATTGCTTTCTTTATTTTGTTTTTGGTACAAAATTTCTTAGTTCATTATTCTAAAATTCTACCTGACTACACATTCTTTTTATGCAACGCACCAATTGTCGTCTACTTTCCTAGCTTATCTTCAAAGTACCTATAGCTTTTATAATTTCATAATAACCTTTTTCTATGGTTACACAATATACAACTTATGCTTGGGGATTAGAAGGCGTATATATACAGATTAAAGCGCAACAAATTAAATTAAGTAAATGACACAAAGTTATAGAACATGCAACCTATGAGAATGCATGATAGAGCGGTCTAGAACAAATCAGGGATTGAGTTATTCTATGAGTGGTGTTAGTATCTTTTTAATTAACCGAAAAAGTGTTTTAACGTCTATAAATTTTTTAGGTCAAGAACCAGTATATGGTTTAGCTCAATTTTTGAGAGACTCACATATTATTATATTAATATTTATATAATATTGTATTTTGAGATACTCTATAAAAGACCATGGATGGAGATGAGTATGACTCTTTTTTTCAATGTTAGTGCTCGAACTCAGAACTTTATAAACTTTTTCTTTAATATTGTGAGTTCATACGACAGTTGAAATACTGATGTATAGATAAGTAACTTGTCTTTTTTTTTTCTCAACTTTATTTCGTTTAATGGAACATTAAAAAGCGACCTAAAATATGCATCATTTTATGTCCAACCAATTTATGTTAGATATCGTTTAATCCTTTAATTTATGGAAAAAAAAATTATATGTAGAAAAATTAAAATAGTTTTTATATATATCGTAAAAATCATTTTTGTTGGTAGTTATTTTTTCTTTCTATAACCCATTATCCGAAAACTCCTCGGTTGAATGTGACAGAGTTAGAACAATTCAAGAGGAATAGATGATGTAACTCAGTAAAAATTGATTTGTAATACCGAACAAATGATTACCAAATACTTAATTACAAAAAAAAATCGTGGTGGTCTGCACAAATAAAAATTACGAATTTCTCATAATATCACACTAAAAATTGTATAAAAATACAACAATGGAGTCCATAGACCGAGAATCATAGAGGAAAGCTACATTGTTAGGTAGTATTGAGAAAAAGCATCTGATAAATATATATACGAGCCATATTTATAGGTAGTATTGACAAAAAAGCATATGATAAGTCTACTAGTGTCACTACTCCAATCAATTCATTAAATACCAAATTCCCGAGAGTGGTTTTCTTGCCAATCTACGAAATCATGTTTACGCGTAAATATGCTGTTTTTTTAAAAAGAAGTAGAATTCAATTTATATATACTTCAGTCTTCACCAACAAATATCGACTAGAATAGTGACATTACTATTTAGATATAATGACTATTATGCCGAGATTAAATGACTGGTCTGCTTATTTAGATGATCTTCTTCCGTTACTTTTCATATTGCGAGAAAAGATGGCTTCATGATATATATATATACCAATTAGGTTTCGTAATTGAAAAAACTATTTTATCCATATTTGATTTTAATACTAATTAATTCGTATTAATAATTATTATTAATATTAATTTTCGTTTTATTTGAGATAAAGTTAAGTTATTGATTAAAAATTAGTTAATTGGTATATATAATTATTACTAATATTTTTTTATTTTTTAGATAATAACAGTTTGTTGATTTTAAATTTTAAATTTTAAATTTACTATTAGATATAAAGAAGACAAATTACTTTTTATACATGATATTTATCTTTTATTTTCTTTTTGTCGATAATTTTCAATAGAAAACTCAAATGGGCTACGGGTGAGAAGCCTTAATTTTTAATAGAAAGCTCAAATTGGGTCCAAATTAAACTAAACATAACATTAACCTATATGTCAATGAGAAGGAGAATTCTAGAAGTGTCTTCCTTAATCTCCAAGCTTTGCCGGCGGAGAGATAGAACCTCTTTTTATCATAGTATATTTTTTTATAAAATTATAATTTCTGTTATGTAAAATTATCTATAATTTCAGATAAAAAACTACAAATTTTTTTTGTAAAAGATATGATTTTCCTAAAATATAGGCTATATATTAATTTCTCACAACGAGTTACTTCCATTTTAAATATATAATTTATTATTTGTTGTGCAGGTTGTTTAGAATATTTTCGTAATTTCAAGTGTATTTTTCAAAAAAAAATAAAAAGAGAGTATTTTTCAAATTTAAAAGGCCAAAAGAGGTATTTTTTCAAATTTACATATATATATATATATGTAACCACAAATCATTGTTATGTAAGTAAAGTTTTGAGAGGCAGTACCACTAACAAGTTGAACTTTCTTATTTTATTGAATTAGATTCATATCCATGCATTGCATGATTTAAATTTAAACGGCTAACAGTACAAATAATTATATAAAAATATTTTTATTTTAGCTTTAAACGATAAATTCGTATACATAAATTTCATCAAACAATATACAACATAAACATTGTTGAGAATATTTTTTTTTTCATTGAAAAGTAATGAATCGTGTACTGACACGTAGTAACAAAAGTTAGTTGTGAACCTTACGAAAAAAGAAACGATTTTTGTGACAATCTCATGACCCTTTATTTTGGAGAGAGTTCTTATACTAAAAAAATTGGAAATTCATTCTGAAGTTTGAATTAGTCAATTTCCAAATATAATATTTTCTATTATATCTTAAAAAATTATTTTATGAATATGTATCTTAGTATATTTATTTAAATTATTTTATTTTCTATACAATAACACTCATTTTTGTAAAAACAATTTTAAGTGAGATTGTGCAGCTTTCTATCAAATTATTTCCATTGTTCATATAAGTATTCATAATTAAATCCATATTTCTCCAATTCAAAATTATATTATTGTAACTACTTTTATTAGTACATTATTTGAGTTATCAAATTCTATCAAGTTCATTATAATTTATCTTATTTTTCATATATTAATATTAATGATGTTATTCTTCATATTTTACTTAATTTATTGTGTTTTATATTATATGAATTGAAAATTATGCATTAAAACTAAAATTAATATATTTAAATAAGAGAAATTTTGAGAAATACCACTTTTAAAGTATCATTTTTCAAAAATGCAACATTTTCAAAATCTTTGCAAAAATGCTACTTTTTCAAAATTATTTATTCATTATGTTATTTATGTTTGAGTTAACTATGTTGTATTAGGGTTTAGTTTTATAGGATTTAAGGTTTGTTAGAGGTCAAAACATTTTTTAGTATTTAGAATTTTAAGATTTAGGCTTTAAAAATTCATAATTAGTGGCATTTTTGTAAATGGACAACTCATTGTGACATTTTTGCAATTGTCAGTTAAATAAATATATGAAATAGTTTTTAATAAAAAATGTTTGATTTGCTGATGTAGACACTCTTAAAAGAGATAAAACTTCTTAATTATATAATAGATTCGTATATTTATGGTAATATCGTAATATTAGGATGACTTTCAAATACGTTAGACATGGATATTCATATTGTTTGAGTTGCATGTACTATTTTTTTTTATTCGATGGTTGGTTCGCTATTTTCAAATATTACAAAATTATTTGACTCTATAAATCATCACAAAGTTTACTATAGTATATCTTATTTTTTATTCTATGCACTAAAGATTGTTCCTAAACATGATATTTTATCCTAAAACAAGTAGCAAGTTAACTATATAATACTATAATTTAAGAGTTTATTTTAATAACAAATCTTAAATGTATTGTGTAAAATGTTTTACAGATATATTTTGTTTGTTGAAGTTTATGATCTTTTACTGCCTGTAAACATTATGAATTTGAGAAAAAAAGTTTATCCGATTTTTTTTTAACACTTTGTTTTATTAAAATTGAGTTATATCACTGAAGAAGTTTAATACTAGATGAAATACAAAGAGAAACTAATGGTCTTTTCCGCCCCGGAAAATAAGTGATCGTTGACGACACATTAGCGATATCAAGATGATCTTGTTTCGAATCAAAAGTAGACAATTAGGTGTTCCTAAATTCACAATAGCAGCCGGACTTCCAAAATCTATTACGATAACATGATAACAATTATCTTAATTTAGATAAATCTATTTCTTTGATTGTCTTTGTCAATTTTGTTTCTAGTTAGTTTCACTGAAGCCGCCGTTGAACAAGTTTAAACTGCAAAACTCAAATCAAATAGATACCCAAAATTGACTAGAAATTAAACATAAATCTTTTACGAGGGAAAAAACTCAACTTAAACCCAATCAAAAGAATCACAATAACTCATAAAAATCAGACAGCGAATAACATCACATCGACCAAAAACTCCAGAACATCCTTTAGACATCATGTCAAACATACAAACTACTTGTTTATAACTTTCTCTCTCACAATGTTAGTAAAACACACCAGAGACATCGGAGAAAAGAATAAACTCAAATCACTTTTTTTCTCTCTCTTTGCTCTGACGGCTGGATAAATTATTTTTATCCGATTAGGGATCATATTATCTTTCGATGCAAGGAGTTTGTTTTAAATGTAAGAGGTCAATCCTCGTACTTTTTGAAAGCAATGATTATGGGTGAAAAAATTGGAAAAAATTGTGAGTCCCATTGACCTAAGTCAAACGCAAGAATATTAAATAGCCCTATATGGTCACAGTTAAGGCCCATAACGTTTAACACATGATGGTAACTGGTAAGGTAACCGGTAAGGGCCTAATGGAGCACTTCTCCACCATTAGATTTAGAGGGATCTTACGGCCAATATTTATTCCCAAGTTGCAAAAAGCCAAAAAGACATCCGCATTATGTTTTTTTTTTTCAATAAACAGTAGGAAGTTCGGTTCTTCGGCCTATTATCAATTCGATTTTGTCCGAATTGATAATTAAACTCAGATACAAAAGAACTGACAACTTTGTATTATCATTAAGCTACCACTTCTATTGGTTCACTCTATGTTGTTTCACAAAAGAATTTGCATGATCTCATTCCATTTATTTTTGTTGGTTCAATCTTGCATTTAGACTAACCGATTGTATTTTTTTTTTTGTGCAACCAACCAACCGATTGTAGAAAACTATATATATACAATCAATTGTAGAAAATCATATATATGAATAATGAATCTACTCCATGTTCACAATCATCGTCATTCTCTACAACATTTTTACACATGTGTCTAATAAAGCAATTGAACTATATAACTTATAATTTGGAAAAAAAAAATATACAACTTACGATATATAACAAAAAAATGTTGTTGTTGCATTATACAATTAAATTGTTGTTGTTGCATTATACTATATGATAGATTGTCATATAGTTGGAATTCTTTATAGGTTCTCTAAGTCTAACCAATCACTTATTGGAGCGTTTATACTTTTTTGTTTATAAAGATTGGAGCGTTTATACTTTTCATATTATAAGATGTACGTTCATTCCAAAATAGTTCCAAATCCACCAATAACTATGTTTGTACCGAGTGCATTTTATCATTTAGAGTTTTGTTGTTAGAGATAATTAATTGTTTACGAACGGTACGATAGCATATAGTTTTTGCTACATAATACCTTATATCATAATCTTATTCCTCTGTAAACTGGATATATACTTCCTAGTTCCTACGATCTTTTTTTTTACTTTTCAAATTTTGTTTATATACATTTCTTTAAAACCCAAAGAGAGTAAAATAATTCAAATAACACATATCCACTATCTTCTCAAAAGATTTTGAAGTGGTGGAAGAATTTCCCAAAGTGTAAGAAATTATTAGTAAGATATCAAATAAAAATCATTTAAATATATTAAGAAAGCAAAATAAATTAGGCAACACTATAAATTAATGTAAGAAAAGATATAAAACATGTTTAGTGGGGGTAACAGCAAAAAAACAAATTGTATAGTGGGCAACAAGTTTTATTGAATTGGAATTGTAATGATAAGGAAACTTCTTTCGTATTTCGAGAAGGGGTTGTACTTATATTCGTTCGACCACCTGATACACTAAAATAATAGTTCCCGAAACTTGGGAACTTTTTCTCAATATAGTAAGTTAGTAACTTACCCTTTTCTGATTTTTTTTTTCTAGAAAATATTTCATATTCAAACTTCAATCACTAACCCATTTCATATCTCTTTAGATTTTTTTGTTTCTAATAGATTTCTTTTCATAATTCTCTTATTCATGATTTTTTATGCAGTATAGTTTAGCGAATGTATGTGATAGAAATGAACCTAAGTTTTGATTTAAGATTAATTTCAGTTATAACAAACAAATAATTCTTTGTATTTAACATCATACCTAAAAAAAATAAAAAAAAAGTCTTTCTAGAATTGATTTTAGTAGTGAGAATTTTGCTGTGAGAACTCTTTCGTAGTTGATTTTACTAGAATTGTTAAATCTAATAAGCATCTAACCAATGCGTTTCTATTTTCAAAGCCAGGTGTGGCTGACATCTCTTGATCGATCTAAACTTTTTCTTGTATAGATTAATAACCGAATCTGAAGTAAAATATAGTTGGATATGTTATCGTGATGATGCATTAGAATAAACATAAATATGATTTAAAATATTACCACTGGTAATGGATACGTAGTAATATATATTGATATATAATATTTTATGAGAAAAGTTGATAAAGTGGTTATGAAAGTGCAATGCATGCAACTAGATTACCAATGAGGTGGTCAAGCTTAATTGCATACTTAATTCGTTAAACACTATCCTAATTCCTAATCATACCTTTATTCAAGAAAAGAATATCGTTTTAGGATCGAGGATGTAAGATATTCCCACCTTTGAGTTATATGATAAAATTGATGCAAAATAGTAAACTAATACGCCTTAATTTGTGAGATTCAGTGATGAATGATGGTCAATCAGTTACATAAAAAATCTGAAAAATATCGACTGGATACATCTAAAATTCTATCAAAATGTTTTATATCTGTGTCTATTAAAAAATTTAGAATCAATTATTTTGGTCATTTAGTTTTTATTTTTTCCCCATAATTCACATACTTTGGAACTTGAACACATTTCTACGTTGATAACATTTGTGAAGTAGTTAATCATTTCTACCGCGAAAACACAATTTTTTTTGCTTTTGAATTGAATGAAAAATTCTTATTCAAATCAAAAATCTTTTGTACAATAAATGTTTCTAAAAACAATTGTGACCAAAACAGAGCTTAAAACTTTTGAAAAATAGAGAGCATATCTTCATCGTATGATCCGTTTTGCGAGAAGATAGCCATATCTCCATAGCCTCCGAGTATGTGTGGTCTCCTTTGCTACGAATTGGATTAATTCGATTCCTCATGTTCTTATCAATCTGTTTGACCAAGGAGCTTGTTGTCGAAGCGGCTTCACCATGTCTTCGACCATTCTGTCTTTATTTTATTTTTTGTTTTTCAACATCTGAACCACAAATTGTCTCCAATTCTCATAGAAAAATGGCGTTTTCTATCATTCTATGGCAATAGTGTAAGAATTGGTTTCTCGTCTAGTACTATTACTTTGGTACTTAAGCATGGCCAGATTCTCTATTCCAAGCAAAGTCTTTCAAAATCTCCTGTCTCACTTGGAACAATATGTTTACCCACAAATTACAAGCAACATAGATAATCAGACCAGTCACATCAAATTCTTAGCACCAACATGTTCAAACATATATATAACTGTAACATTGTTTGGAGTGATATATATATAAAATATAAAGATTCGGAATAAGTGCATAATATTGCCTCTGGATTTAAAAATGGAGACAAAGGCAAGAGTCAAGAGACAAGTGTCTTATCATGATATGTACACAGTGAAAAACACGATGAGGTTGGTTATATAGTGGACATACGATCAACAACCAACATCAGAATTTGTATCTAATGAGTGGTGATTCAACTTTATACATATCACTATGAAACTAAATGGTTTAGTGATGACTCTATTCTTCAATGGTTAAGTGGATCCGATGAGCTTAAACCCATGTTCATATGTTTCCTCGTCAGGATTAAAATCTTTCCCGAGTAACCTCGAACTTAGAGGACTAGATTTCTGACTCTTTTAGAGAAGTTTGGCTCGACAGTGGACCACGAGCTACTTGGTTAATTCATTCTTTATAAAACTTATAGATTAGGAGGCTTTACAATTGGAGAATCATTCTCTAAAAATCTCACTAATTTTCTTACTAACCTTCATTAATATTCTTCACGTTCAAAGATTTATAAAAAAAAATCTTCAAAATGTAATGTATATATGGAAAGGTTGAAATTGTCATTAGTCTAAACCTAGTGTATCTCATGTATCTCTATATATATTGTACATTCTCTTGTAATAAAATCACTTGAGCCTCTAATCGACATGGTATCATAGCCACGATACCTAATTCTTTAAAAAAAATTTCGTTTTTTATTTTCCTTTGGCCGTCATCTTTCATTCTTCAAAAACAGAGTCTTCTTCCTCCCTTTCATAGACTATGTCTCAAGCACCGGCCGCTAATACCGAGACTATAATATTCTCTGATGCACAAACACTCTTGAATGTTAATATGAGCAATGTAACAAAGCTCACTGCCTCCAATTTTATCATGTGGCGCCGACAAGTCCCCGCACTCCTTGAAGGATATGATCTTGCTGGCTACGTTGACGGATCCGTCACGGTGCCACCTGCTACCCTAACCGCAACCACTGGTTCCTCTGTCAATCCAGCGTACACGCTATGGAAACGTCAAGACCGCTTGATATACAGTGGTCTTCTTGGAGCCATCTCTGTCTCGCTTCAGCCCCTTCTCTCGACGACAACAACCTCTGCTCAGATATGGGAGACTCTTTCTTCCACATATGCAAATCCCAGCCACGGTCACCTAAGGCAGTTGAAAGAACAACTCAACCAATGGAAGAAAGGTACAAAGTCTATTAACGAGTATTTTCAAGGATTCACAACTCGGTTTGATCAACTAGCTCTATTGGGAAAAGCTCTTGATCATGAGGATCAAATCGACTTCATATTAGACGGACTTCCGGAGGATTACAAAACTGTCATCGATCAGATCGCAGCCCGAGATTCGCCACCTTCTCTTCCTAAGGTCCATGAGAAACTATTGAATCACGAGGTGAAACTTCAGCCAGTTGTACTATCCTCTCCATCAATTCCTGTCTCAGCCAACGCCGTCACTCACCGCAACTATGGTAACAACAACCGTTCTGGCTAAGATAACAACAACCGCTCTGGTTATCAAGGACCGAATCGCAACTCTCCAAACTGGCAGCAACAAAAACCTAACCAGAGACAAGATATTGCATCTCCACGAGGATATCTGGGGCGTTGTCAAATATGTGGTATTCACGGACATAGTGCCCGACGATGCTCACAATTTCAACCTTTCCATATATACATTCAAGGAGTGCGTGGACTTGTCGGCAGCCTTCAATACTTGGCCTTCACCAGACCTGATATTGCGTATGCAGTTAATCGATTGTCGCAGTTTATGCATCGCCCCACCGATGAACACTGGCAAGCAGTCAAACGTCTTCTCCGCTACTTGGTTGGCACAATTTCACATGGTATCTACTTACGGTCGAATTCTCCACTCTCACTCCATGCATTCTCTGATGCAGATTGGGCGAGAGACACAAATGATTTTGTGTCAACAAATGCGTACGTCCTTTATCTTGGCACCACACCTATCTCATGGTCTTCAAAGAAACAAAAGGGTGTGGCTCGTTCATCTACTGAAGCAGAATATCGAGCCGTCGCGAATACAATATCTGAACTCAGATGGGTATGTTCACTTCTGTCTGAATTAGCCATTGACGTACCGTTTCCGCCAGTAATTTATTGTGACAATGTTGGAGCCACTTATCTGTGCGCAAACCCAGTATTTCATTCACGTATGAAACATATCGCACTTGATTACCATTTCGTGCGAGATCACATCCAATCAGGCGCTCTCCGAGTTGTTCATGTTTCAACAAAAGATCAACTCGCCGATGCTCTTACCAAGCCACTGCCTCGCTCATGCTTTGTGGAACTCAATGGCAAGATCGGTGTCACTCAAGTGCCTCCGTCTTGAGGGAGCATGTAATGTATATATGGAAAAGTTGAAATTGTCATTAGTTTAAACCTAAAATATCTCATGTATCTCTATATATATTCTAAACTTAGAATATCTCATGTATCTCTATATATATTGTACATTCTCTTGTAATAAAATCACTTGAGCCTCTGATCGACACAAAATACATTTAGATTCCTCTTTAACAACAATAATAACTTATAAGGAAAGGTACCAAAACTTCAACAAAAATGAAATAGCTCAATCAAATATTAGGATCCAAAATTTTCATATCGTTGGAAACACAACCTAAAACCAAATAAGTTTCTGAAACTCTGTCGTAATCTACGCATACTTTAAAGCTAACCAAATGGCATTAAAGTAGAAACCGTATGATTTTAACGATAGTAAAGGTAGAGATTGAGTTTTAATAGTAGGTGTAGTTTAGTGATTGAGTTATATAAATGTGTGTGTAGCCACCAAAAAGAGATCAAAACAATTCGAGTACTTAAGATTCATCGCAATAAAGTCCATTGGGCCATATATTATAAAATCTAAAACGTGAGCCCAATAAAAGTAACAAATTGGGGGATTGAATTATTCTGAAACCTAATGGCGTTTTGGAGAATACGTGAATAGTCAGGGACAGAAAGAGAAATCTCAGGTATCGAGGCACTTGATGATATCTTTTAGAATGTGTGGGTCCTGATCCTGCCTTTTACTTTACAGGCCGGTCCTTTCTTTTTGTTGCTTTTCCTAAATTCTTCCTACGTATTTTCCCACTGCAGATGATATCGAAGTTACGAAAATGCCCATTGCTTTGTAATATTTATTCATTACAAAATGCCCATATGCGGATTTGTTATAAAGTATTTTATAATTTTTGAAAAAATTAAATTAAAAAAAATTAAAAATAAATAAATTATCCATAAAAATAAACAAAATAAAACTAAAAATATTAATATAAAATAATTTAAAAATTACTTTTTATCTTGGTTTTTTTTATTTGATGTCTAAATAATTCTTAAATTATCATGTAATTAGTTTTTTTCTATTCATATATGAAATAATTTAGTTTTTATTACTTCACTATTCTATTTTTATAATAAAAATTTGAATTCATTCTTTTATTTAAATTTTTCAGTATAAATATTTTATAGATGCGAAAAGAAAAAAAAAACTAAAAAGTACAAGACCACTAATAAAAAAATTTCATCGTTATTAAGTTGTTTTGACTCTTTTATTATATTATTTTTTTAATTTAAATTTGTCAAATTTTTCCAAATAATTAGTTTTCTATTTCTAATTGAATTAGGTTGTTTTTATATATCTACTTATATATCTATTTTTCTAAAAATTTGACGAGTTACTCATATTTTTTTGTTACAAACTAAAATTATAATTTTAATAAGATTTCTTTCACATAATTAGTTTCCAAATTTTACAAGAAACGAATGATGCACAAAGTTTTAGCTTACAATTTGCAGGAAGCAAATGAAAATACTACAATTTGATCGTCGTAATCTATCCCACCTATCGAATAAAAGGATAATTGATGTTATTTTCTAATGAAAAATTGAAATAAAATTTATCGAAGAGATTATCGAAATTTAAAATTGTTTAGTGAAAAGATTAAGAGAGCACAAACGCTTATTTTATAAAGACAAAATATGATAATCTATGATGATTTGAGTATGCAAACCTAAATTTATTTGAACTAAAAAGTTTTTACATATGTATTATTAATATTGAAGAACAATCTTGATATATATTGATTTTTATAATCTACTTGATAAACACAATATATAAGTTTATAAGGAAATAAGATTTGCATGATCTATATGGCAAAATTTAGTTGAATTTTTTTTAACACGTGTCAAAATCTAATCGATCGACTGACTAATACATATTACGATCTTGATACATATTACGATCTTGTTAATTATCACGTTTGACATATCAAGTTTTATTTTATTATTTGAATTATGGAAATCCTCCTTCATTTTACACAAAACCAAATCCACTTGTAATTAAAATGTTGTCCTCCTTGGTGGGTCTACTGATCCTTGAAATTTTATACCGTGTAATTTAATTACTATGAATGTTTAATATACAATGTAATATGATTCGTCTTTTCCAAATCCGAAAAATTAACTTTGTTTCAGTTCAAAAGTTTTCTCAATTATTAGTTTTTTTTTGTAATTTACCAATAAAAATACTTCCAAAAATTTACACATAGATTTAATTAAGAAATTGAGGTCTGAAAATAAATGAAAGTGAACATCAAATAATGCCATGAAATAAAGTGGAAAACTAAACTTATTTAGTACCAAGAAAAAGACAAGAAAAACTTGAGAGTGGCAAAATCGAAAATAAACATGAAAGGCGAGGTTGAAAGAACAAAATAGCAAGTCGAATTCCGTGTCATCGTCTCTTCGTAGCCAATATTATTCGTAGCTTTAGCTTCTCCCACCTCCATTCTCCATTTACTTTTTCTTCTTCTCTTTATTCATTACTATAAAATTATTTTCTTGTATTTTGTTGTTGTTGTTATTATTGTTGTTGCCTCTTGCGCCTGTCTTCCTCTCAATTCTTGACTTCACTCTCACACTCTCTCTCTCTCTCTAAATCCGACAGTAATTTTGACCGTTGCTTTCTCCAACGTCTCTTCTCCACAGTAATCCTCACGCTCCTCTTTTGACCATAACTTAACCCTATTAGGTTTTCTTCCCTGTTTTGTCTTCTCTCTGTTTCTCTCTCCTAAAACCTCTTTTCCTGGGTTTTCTTCGTTACCTTTTATAACAACATCTCACAGATCAAATCCAAGATTTTTCCCCTATTTCTAATCTGGGTTTTGTCGATTTTGAGTAAAAATCCCACCCTTTTTGAAGAAAACAAGCAAAAAATCTGTACATGGGTTTTAGATTTTCCACTCATTCTTGCAAAAGGGTTTAAGAGTTGTAAATTAAGTAAAGAATATTCTTCTTGAGACATTGAGAAAAAAATAATGTCTTTATTTCGTTGAGGTTTTGGATTTGAAGCTTTAGAGAGAAGATGGGATGTTCTCATTCCAAGTTAGATGATGAAGAAGCAGTTCAGATCTGTAAAGACAGGAAACGTTTCATCAAACAAGCAATAGAACATAGAACTAAGTTTGCTTCTGGTCACATTGCTTATATTCATTCACTTAGAAAAGTCTCTGATGCTCTTCATGACTTTATCCAAGGAGACAACTACAAGGAGCCTCCTCCTCATGAGTTTCTTGTTCCTAGTCATGATGACTCTTTTGTGACTCCGGTTAAGAGAAGACCACCGAGTAACCGCCGCCGTAGTAGCAGCAGGAGCAGGAGCGGTAGTGGCGGTGAGTTCATAACGATTTCGCCTTCTTCGATGCCTCCACATCCTTCGAAAATGATTCAAGATAAGCCAAGATCGAAGGTTAGAGCTAATTACTTGATGGCTAATAGAAGTAGACCGGTTAGAGTCGAACAGAGATCCCCTGAAACGTTTCGTGTTGAGTCGTTTTCGCCACCAAGTCAGCATCAATATGGAGAAGGAGATGGTTTCTTTGGAATGAATATGAATATGAATACTACTGCTTCGTCTTCTTCTTCGTTTTGGAATCCATTGAGCTCTCCTGAGCAGAGATTAAGTAGTCATAACATTCCGCCTCCTTCACCGCAGAATTCGCAGTGGGATTTCTTCTGGAATCCGTTTTCGTCGTTGGATTATTACGGATATAGTTATGATAGGGGAAGTGTTGATAATAAGAGTGGTATGGATGATGAGATTAAAGGTTTGAGACGTGTTAGAGAGGAAGAAGGGATTCCAGACTTGGAAGAAGATGTTGAACTTGAACCTAATGTACCTGAGCCTGTGCGGTTTCAGAATCATAATCCGAAATCAACGGAAGAAAATAGAGGTAAAGTTGATAAGAGTTGTTGCAAGGAGGAAGTTAAAGTTGAAGATGTTGATGAGAATGATGATGATGATGATGATGATGATGAAGATGAGGAGGATGAGGATGAGGATGATGATGGGGAGTTTACGGATAGCGGATGTGAAACTGAGAACGAGGGAGATGAGAAATGCGTTGGTACCAAAGAACAACGAAGTGTTGAGGTACCTCCTAAAGTAGAACCTACAGGGAATGTTGTTGGAGTTGGGAAGGTTCAAGAGACGAAAAATGTTGTTGAAGTTCCGAAAAGAGAAACGCCGGGTTTCACGGTTTATGTGAACCGAAGACCAACGAGTATGGCAGAGGTAATCAAAGATCTTGAAGATCAGTTCACAACTATTTGTGAAGCGGCTAAGGAAGTCTCGGGGCTATTGGAAGCTAGTAGAGCTCAATACACATCATCCTCTAATGAACATAGTGGTAAGTTCATGGAAATGTTGCAATTTTTCTCTGTTTGTGACTGACTTATGAATGCAACCCCTTTTTCTGAATGTTAGCTTCTTTGTGTGTTTGCAGCCATGAAAATGTTGAATCCAGTAGCTTTGTTCCGCTCGGGGTCATCAAGATCGTCATCTTCAAGATTCTTGGTCACATCTTCTGGTGGTTCGAAGGAGAACGGATCTGAAAGTAGAAGCGATGTTTCAGATGAATCTTGCATGATTTCAGGTAGCCACCAAACAACATTGGACAGACTTTTCGCATGGGAGAAGAAACTATACGATGAAGTTAAGGTAACTAACAAGAGATCTAAGCAAGTAGAGACTATCGAAAACTTGGTTCTTATCTCTGTTGGTTATAAATTGAACAGCCTTTCTTGTGTTGTAACAGTCTGGAGAACGTGTTCGAAGAGCATATGAGAAGAAATTGATGCAGCTGAGGAATCAAGACGTTAAAGGAGATGATCCATTTTCGGTTGATAAAACAAGGGCTACGATCAGAGATCTAGACACACAGATTAAGGTCTCTATACACTCGATTGAATCTATCTCCAAAAGGATCGAGACTCTTCGCGACCAAGAACTGTTGCCTCAGCTTCTCGAGCTGGTCCAAGGGTAACACCAACAACTTCTTGTTCTTCTTCTTATTCCTCTTTAACCCTCTCAAGACTAACAAATGGTACTCATTTATCATAACAGATTAACAAGGATGTGGCAAGTGATGGCAGAGAGTCATCAGATACAGAAACGAACACTAGATGAAGCCAAACTGTTACTTGCAGGAACTCCGGTTTCAAAGCGTCACAAGAAAAGACAACCTTCAATAATGCCAGAGACTATCAACTCTCAAAGATTAGCTCAATCTGCATTGAATCTTGAAGCTCAGCTTCGAAACTGGAGAGCCTGTTTCGACTTGTGGATCACATCTCAAAGATCGTACATGAAAGCATTATCCGGTTGGCTACTCAGATGTTTCAGATGTGACCCTGACCCAGAGAAAGTTAGATTATCCTCATGTCCTCACCCGATATACCGCGTCTGCATCGAATGGTCAAGATTACTTAACAGCTTGAATGAGAAACCAGTTTTGGACAAACTCGAGTTCTTTGCCTCAGGGATGGGTTCAATCTATGCAAGACAGGTTAGGGAAGATCCGAACTGGAGCGGAAGCGGGTCAAGAAGATATTCGGGGTCAGAAAGCATGGACCTTGTGGTGGCTGACAAGGTAGAAGAAGATGTTGTAATGACTGCCGAGAAACTTGCAGAGGTTGCAGTGAAGGTTCTCTGCCATGGAATGTCTGTTGCAGTGAGCTCGCTCGCCGAGTTTGCTATCAACTCGGCTGATGAACACTCGAAGCTTGTTAACCAGCCAGAGGACGATGCCTCGTCGGGGCAGCTTCCAGATGTAAATTCCAATTCCTAATTGTTCTTTAATTGATTTGGTGTTTAGACAGTTTAGATTTAGGTAGGTTTTTGGAATCATCTTTTGCTATCAGAAGATGGATGGGATTTGTATTATTAGCAAGACAAATAGAGTTTAGTTGAGTTGATTTTGAGTAGGTACCAACAAGTCTTCCAATTTTGGGTGATTTTGAGTATGTACCAAGAGTCTTCTAATTTTGGATTCTCGGTATTTTATCTGGTTCCCTAGAAGTGGCAATGTCTTAAACCAAATAAATTATATGAAAACCAATAGTCATTTCAGAACGAGAATTCATTATAATGTGACTAACTAAGAAAGAGCTCAAGAAAAAAACAGAGATTATTGCTTTCTCTTATTCTCTTAGTTGGTACTACACTAATAAAGTATTAAAACCAAATACCAAAATGATCTTAAAAAAATATAAAACCAAAAATTATTAAAACCAAAATTCCGGTCATTGGAAATGACAAAGATGAAATCTTGACCGTCAAAAACCAAAAATGATCTAACGGCAATCCATCTTTCTTCCTTGTTCTCTGATTCTCTCTCTTTCTCACAAAGGTTTCACGAAGAAGAAATCCAATCACCCGAATCCGAATCGAGAAGATGAGATTTTCGACAGCGAACAGATTTGTTCTGATGAAAGGTATTCCTGAAACTGCTTCTCCCGTTTGTTGCTTGGTACGAGCTTTCTCTGGTGGTAGCTATGGTTACAGAGAGAAGATTAGAGATGGGTCTCCATGATATTAAGTTAGACGATGCAATTGGGTTGTTCAGTGAGATGGTAAAGTCTCGTCCTTTATCTTCCATTGTTGATTTCAGTAAGCTGTTGAGTGCTATTGCGAAGATGAAGAAGTTTGATGTTGTCAGAAGATGCAAATTTTGGGGATTTCACATAATCTCTATACTTACAGTATTTTCATAAATTGTTTTTGTCGTCGTTCTCAACTCTCTCATGCTTTAGCTATTCTTGGCAAGATGATGAAACTCGGCTATGAGCCCAGCATTGTCACGCTTTCTTCGCTTCTCAATGGATACTGTCATGGTCACAGGATTTCAGAGGCTGTAGCTTTGGTTGATCAGATGGTGGAAATGGGATATAAGCCTAATACCGTCACATTCAACACTCTAATCCATGGACTTTTTCTCAACAACAAAGCTTCAGAAGCCGTTGGTCTAGTTGGTCGAATGGTCGTGAAAGGCTGTCAACCAGATCTGGTTACTTACGGTGTTGTCATAAATGGAATATGTAAGAGAGGTGATATTGATTTGGCTTTAAATCTGCTCAAGAAGATGGATGAAGGGGAAATAAAAGCTGGTGTTGCAATCTACAACACGGTCATTGATGGTCTTTGCAAATACAGAAACGTGGATGATGCACTAGAACTATTCAACCAAATGGAGAACAAAGGAATCAGACCTGATGTTATCAGCTACAACTCCCTCATAAGTTGCCTTTGTAATTACGGAAGATGGAGTGACGCCTCTTGTTTACTGAGTGATATGCTTGAGAAGAAAATAACTCCCGATGTGGTTACTTTCAATGCATTGATCGATGCATTTGCGAAAGAAGGAAAGCTTTTGGAGGCTGAAAGTTTGTACAATGAGATGATCCAAAGGTCTATAGATCCTAATACCATCACTTACAGGTCATTGATCAATGGGTTTTGCATGCACGATCGCCTAGATGAGGCCAAAGATATGTTTGCTTTGATGGTTAGCAAGGACTGTCTCCCAGATGTTGTGACATATAGTACTCTTATAAATGGATTTTGCAAGTCTAAGAGAGTTGAGGATGGCATGAAACTCTTTCATGAGATGTCTCAAAGAGGATTGGTTGGGGATACAATCACTTACACCACTCTAATCCAAGGGTTTTTTCAAGCTGGAGATTGTGAGAATGCCCAAAAAGTTTTCAAATAAATGGTTTCTGATGGTGTGCCTCCCAATATTATGACATACACCATTTTGTTGGATGGTCTTTGCAATAACGGGAAGCTAGAGAAAGCATTGGTGATATTCCAAGATATGCAAAACAGTGAAATGGAACTCGATATTTTCACTTATAATACTATGATTGATGGGATGTGTAAGGCTGGGAAGGTTGAAGATGGGTGGGATTTATTTCGTAGCCTCAACCTTAAAGGAGTGAAGCCTGATGTTGTAATACACAATACAATGATCTCAGGGTTATGTAGGAAAGGTTTAATGGAAGAAGCGAACGACTTGTTTAGAAAAATGAAAGAAGATGGGCGTCTCCCAGATAGCGGTACCTATAATATATTGATTAGGGCACATCTTCGAGATTGTGACAAAGCTGAATCAGCAGAACTCATCAAAGAAATGAGGAGATGCGGGTTCTGTGGAGATGCTTCAACAATAAGCATGGTCTTTAGTAGGTTGAAGGATGGGAGATTGGACAAAAGCTTTCTCGATATGCTTTAAGAAACGCTTGTAATCATCCCTGACCCCGAGATAAAAATTGCGAGGTGAATCAACTTTTTTTGTTGCTATTCTAGTGGCAACTCTTTTGGCATAAAATTTTATGTTGCTGTTTTGTCTGAATTTCATGAAAACGACGATTTTATTATTGTCCAGGTAGGTTACAGACAAGGGCTGATCCAAGCACTTGAAGAAGGTTTCAGATTTTAAAAGATGTTTAGGTTTTATCCTTTGTCCTGCAGATTAAGTTGGAGTAGAGATGGAAGAGAGGATCGTTTCTACTTGAAAAGAGAGACTCTGCAGTCAATAGGCAAACCAAGAGTAGTGATGGGACCTGAATCACTAAATGACTCAAAGGGCACCAAAAATCTATAAGTGTGATTGTTAACTAAAGTTATTTTACAAAACTTGAATGATTTGTTAGACAACTTTCTAGTAACGTTCGGTTCAAATAAATAACTTGGTTCTGAATTTGTTTGATTCTTATAATTGATATTATCAAAAATGATAAATTATTTTGTTATTGGTACATAGAAATCTAAAATGAAACTAGTATTTAAATTAAGGTTCTACCAAAAATGACAGTGTTTGTATTTGATAAAAGAACCGGATATATTAAAACCGATAATAACCGATTCTAAATCCAAGACTACCATTGAACCGGTTCTAAGAATATTGTTCATGCTTGTTGAATTAAGCCTGAATTGGTTCAAGGATTGGGGATTTATTTCATTCGACGAGGGTTCCAAAGGTTTGGTTTTTGGTTTTGCAGATTTTGGAGTTTGTTTGAGAAGATGAGATTTGCTCATTGGAGTTTTCTGGGGAAAGGTAATCTTGGAACTGCTTCTCCTTCGTTTTCCATTTGCGTTGTCCGTTGGTGGGTACGAGCTTTTTCTGGTGCTGGTTTTGATAACAGAGAGAAGATTAGAAATGGGTTTCTACAAGATGATGCAATTGATATGTCCGGTGAAATGGTCGAGTCTCGTCCTTTACCTACCATTGCTGAGTTCAGTAAATTGGTGAGTGCTAGTTATGGTTACAGAGAGAAGCTTATAAATGGGTTTCTACATGATATTAATTTGGATGATGCTATTGATATGTTCAGTGAGATGGTCAAGTCTCGTCCTCTCCCTTGCATTCTTGATTTCAGTAAATTGTTAACTGCTATTGTCAAGATGAAGAAGTATGATGTTGTGATATCTCTTGGCGAGCAGATGCAGATGTTGGGAATTTCACATAATCTCTATACTTACAGTATTTTGATCAACTGTTTCTGCCGCCGCTTTCAGCTCTCTCTTGCTTTAGCTGTTCTTGGCAAGATGATGAAACTTGGCTTTGATCCCGATATAGTCACACTTAACTCATTGTTGAATGGTTTATGTCACGGGAATAGGATTTCTGAGGCTGTAGCTCTGGTTGATCAAATGGTGGAATTGGGATATAAACCTGATACCGTCACATTTACCACTCTAATCCATGGACTTTTTCTCAACAGCAAAGCTTCAGAAGCGGTAGCTTTAGTTGATAGAACGGTTGCGAAAGGTTGTCAACCGGATCTTTTTACTTATGGTGTGGTAGTAAACGGAGTGTGTAAGAGAGGTGATATTGATTTAGCTTTATATCTGCTCAAGAAGATGATGAAGGGCAAATAAAGGCGAATGTTGTGGTCTATAACACTGTCATTGATGGTCTTTGCAAATACAGAAACGTGGATGATGCACTTGAGCTATGCAATGAAATGGAGTCCAAAGGAATTAGACCAAATGTTTTTACCTACAACTCCCTCATAAGTTGTTTTTGTAGTTACGGAAGATGGAGTGACACCGCTCGATTACTTAGCGATATGATTGAGAGGAACATCGACCCTGATGTTGTTACTTTCAATGCATTGATCGATGCATTTGCGAAAGAAGGAAAGCTTTTGGAGGCTGAAAGTTTGTACGAGGAGATGATCCAAATGTCTATATATCCTGATATTTTCACTTACAATTCACTAATCAATGGATTTTGCAAGTCTAAGAGAGTAGAGGATGGCATGAAACTCTTTCGTGAGATGTCTCAAAGAGGATTGGTTGGGGATACAATCACTTACAACACTCTAAACCAAGGCTTTTTTCAAGCTGGAGATTGTGAGAATGCCCAAAAAGTTTTCAAACAGATGGTTTCTGCTGGTGTGCCTCCTGGTATTATGACATACAACATTTTGTTGGATGGTTTTTGTAAAAACGGGAAGCTAGAGAAAGCATTGGTGGTATTCCGGGATTTGCAAAACAGTGAAATGGAACTCGATATTGTCACATATAATTTTATCATTGAAGGGATGTGTAAGGCTGGGAAGGTTGAAGATGGGGGGGATTTATTTTGTAGCCTCAGCCTTAAAGGAGTGAAACCTAATGTTGTCACCTACACAACGATGATCTCAGGATTATGTAGGAAAGGTCTGAAAGAGGAAGCGGATGCCTTGTTCAGAAAAATGAAAGAAGACGGGCCTCTCCCTAACAGTGGTACCTATAATACGCTGATTAGGGCACATCTTCGAGATTGTGACAAAGCTGCATCAGCAGAACTCATCAAAGAAATGAAGAGTTGCGGGTTCTGTGGAGATGCTTCGACAATAAGCATGGTCTTTAATATGTTAAAGGGTGGGAGATTGGACAAAAGCTTTCTCCATATGCTTTCTTGAAACACTTGTAATCATCTTCACTTGAAAGCATCTGTGAGGACTTTTTATATTTTGCTTTTCTTGTGATTACTTGTCGATGCAGTTTACGTTTTCATGTTGAACTAGCAGGTACCCGCGGACAGAACAATAATATGTAGTATTAAACCATTACATTCAACACAATATCCATTAATTATTTTAGTTAAGGAACACCTAATAGAATGACAGTTCCTACTCCTTTGGAGGTACCAGCTAAATGAGTAATCTTCATATATTGTATATGTAACATTTCGGGAAATATAATTGAATAATCCAATCAAATATTATTTTGAAGAATATTACTGAACATTATTAATAAATGAATATAAATTATCCAGATGATAATATATATATAATTGTATAATTTTTGATAACTCTTTTTTTCATTGCTATAAACATGATGAAAAACATACCGGATAATTTCTGGAATTGGGACTATTTTGTCGAAACAAAACATCTCCCATTCCGAAGAATTAAGTTTCTCGAGACGTTTTATCTTCTTCTTGATCACTTTATACTTCATATCAAGCTAACTCTTTTTTTAATATCTTACCGTTAACGTTATTCTCTTGTAGATACTTTTACATTCTTCTCATCCTAATCGCAATTTTGTTATATCTCTCTGGTGTGTCAAAATAGTTATGCAAATCCACAGATTATAACAAACATGTAGACATTAATTAGATAACTTAACCAAAACATTTAATGAATTGATAACACACCAAACGTTAAAAACTTGAAAATATTATACCATAAACATTGAAGGGAGAGAGTTATATAGAAAAGTACCGACATATACTTGACTTGGTGACGATCATCGTATTTTGTTCATCAGTATGAGTACAAAAAATACTTGAACCAATTTATATGGGTAATTTGCTGTTACATCTAACACAGTGAAGAAGGGTGGAAATAACTTAAGGATCCAAAAGTACATAGAGTTTTATAAATTAAAAGACAACATTCATGAATGAGACATTTTAGAGATTCATACCAAACATTTTTTAACATGAGAGTATGGTCGATGTTGTTAAGCCAGTCGTAGTTTCACTTATACACTTTTGATGGATTTCACTTATCCTGAATTTATGTTTAATTTGTTCACCAGGAATAAACAAATATTTGAAAAAGGAAAGACAGAACGAAAACAAATATTTGTGCCATCCATGAAGATGTAAACAACTCTCTAAATGATATTGTTAACCAAAATGCTTTTCAATTGCAGAGAGTTTGAAGAATAGCAATGGGCAATGCTTGTCTCTGTTTGACCAAACACCAAGACACATAATAAAACATATATATATATATATATATATATGTTTTATTTAAAATATTAGTATTTGAACTATTCGTTAATTTTACAAATTAAAGATCTCATCATTAATAAATCTTTTTCCATTAAGGTGTACAATTTATTATACAGAAACTAAACAATGTGGAACACAAAACGTGAAACACACAAACATAAAGAAAAGTGCATTAGACATATACATAAAGAAACTAAGATATCTTATGCATTCAAACGAAGGGTTTGACTCAAAAACTTTGCAACGTCTCCTTATTGCATCTTCAACTGCAACTAAAACCATCCCGAGTTCAATTAGTCTCTTTGCCGCATCCTCTGCTTCCTTCTCTTCCTTGAGCCTCGAAGATAAGAAACAAAAGAAATTGAAATCCGAACAAAAAATTACCTCATATATCTTCAACGTCAAATACAACTTTACAAAAACATGAAGGAAAAAAACGTATTATTTTGAGGAAGTAGACGCAATCTCCCCTATTTCGATTTTTAACTAAAAGTTTATTGTTTAGAGGGTAATTATTCAGAGTTTTCTGCGCTATTTCAAAAGCATTGATTCTCCCATTTGATATATCATTTAGAAGAAACGATTAACCATGTCCTCTTTACGCCCCGGGCAATGTCACAAATCCCACACAACAACTCGGCATTCTCGTCTGATAATCTTTGGAACAATTTTGATTTCCTTCTCTCCAGAGTACCTAACCATATCGAGCTTGAGGAGTATGTGAGATGTTACCCCTGGATAATCTGGTACCTCTGGAAAATACGTAACGATAAGGTATTTACGAACCTGGATCGGTCACCTCCTGATATCTTTGACCTGGCCAGAAAGGAGGCAGCGGCATGGTTCTTAGCAAATGAGAATGCAGCAGCTGAGGTAAGTGGAGCACGGATACATACTACCCCGGTCCGGCCACGGGCCACCTTCATATGTTTTATCGATGGATCTTGGAGGGAGGGTGACCATACGAGTGGGCTTGGCTAGATACGTCAACTGCAAGATGGGGAGATTGACCTTCTAGGACTACGAGGAGTAGACAGGGGAATCTCCCCCCTACACACAGAGCTGCATAGCTTATTGTGGGCCCTTCAGAGTTTGCGCCGAAAAAGAAGGTATTGTGCTACTTTCGCCACGGATTCCTAGGAGTTGGTTGCAATGGTGTTGGAACCGGACAAATGGCCGCGTTTCAGAATCGAGTTGGAGGAATACAAATCACTCCGAGCGTGGTTCCCTGCCTTTACTTTACAATATTGCCTCAGGGAACGAAATGAGAAGGCTGACTTATTGGCCTTGACCGCTCGACATCGAAACTTAGTTTTCTCTTATGTTAGCACTTCTACTCCTCATTGGTTTCCAGATACGATTTTATTTGGTTAATCAAGGAGTAAAGTGTTCTGTGACAAAAAAAAAAAAAAAAAAAATATATATATATATATATATATATATATAGCATTTAGAAAGTTGCATGTTTTTTTTTTATTTTTTGAATTAATGTTAAATTTATTCAAAAACCTCTTTTTACAGTGAAAATTACAAATTTTGACAATATTTTACATATTCCCGAAATTTATTCCAAGATGCATCTTGTTTTGACTTCATTCCCTTGTTTCGAACCATCGAATAAGAGCTTCCGCGTATCGTTTGTCTCCCGTTCGTCGTAGCGAGGTTAGCCGATTGCGTATTATTTTTTCCAATAATTTCCCCAATCTTGTAGCTGGTATCGGGTCCTCCCCATGCCTTCTTGTGTTTCTCTCGCGCCACAAGTAGTATAAGACCGTTTGAAATGTATAGCGGATGATGAATGTGTCAAGCCGATTAAAGTTGCATGTTGACAAAAAAAAAAGATATATCCTTGAGATACTAACACCAATAATCTTTGCTTTTTGTACATAATCTAAATAGCCAAAGAATTCACGCAACGATTGATATCTATTACATTGTTTTGTTTCAAATAAGATAATTTAGACATGATGAGCTAAATCACAAACTCTGTTTTTAATCTTGTTTCTCCTGTTCTCCGTTTTCTAAATTTGACCAAATTCTTCTCCATCATATACATTAATACATGACTATAGATTTTTCATCATCTTCCTTAATTCTCATTAGACATATTCTTTTCTCTCTATCTTTATACACCAAACACTCTGCTTGGATATATACTTTTCTCTATCTTCATGCACCAAACACTATATATATGCTTTCTTGATTTCATCATCAACCACAACGTTCTTCTCTGCACTGATCCCCATAGTAACTTAATTTATTAACAATATGTAATTTATATATGTGACTCACTGATGAGGCGAAGGTGTTCCAAGGCAGCGGCAAACTTTCTCCGAAGCTCCTCATCCCACACCACTCGCCTTTTCTTGGAAGTTGAAGCACAATCACAATAATTATATTCCTCAATTCTTCCACATTTAATACAAACACACAAAAATGTTTAAATAATATGGAAAATATCACAATAAAGAACTCAAGTAATGGTCAACATTTGTATTTATTGTTGCGTTTTGAGCACACATCAAAATTTGCTAATATATTTTTCGTATTCTAAAAAATCTAAAGATAGACGATTAAAAAAAAAACAAAAAGATGTATCTAATTATATACCAAACGATTTAACCTATTAAGATTTACCAAAACCAAACCCCCATGAAAACATATGATGGAAGGCGTAAGCTTTTACTCGACGCGAAGGTTTCCACCATAGCCTCTAGAGTTTGAGAGCACAAAAGTGTGCCTTTCGTTTCGGGTAGTTTGAATGATGAATTTTAGTTTGTTGCTTTTAAATCCGAAAGCTTAACGTCCACATCTTTGCTTCATATCAAGAACAAAATCATGAGATATTAGTCAAACTTCTAAAAGTATTTTCCTATCATTTAATCAAAGAAAGTTGACCCAAGTGAGCCTTTGGTATATTACAAAGCATTTGTTCTCATATTTGTCATTAAAGAAGACGTGGGCCAAAATTAGATATTAGGTTTTTTTGTTTCAAAATATCTTGACAATCTAATATAATATAGTAAGGTTTTTTCAAACCAAAGTTATGAGAGGCTGCCATGTGTCACCCACTCTTTTGATATGTGTTTTTTAAATTTATTTATTTAAAAGAAAAATAAAAATTTATATCTATTTTTCTCTTTCTAATAACTTTGACAATCAATTCCAACAATTTAATAGCTAATTCTAATGTTAATTAATTCCAATAAGTTGTAATATATATTAGCCATTGTTTTTTTGGTACCCATAAAAAATATGATTTCAAATTAAATGTGTTATTGTAAAATTTTAAACGGTTTGGAAAATATATATTTTATTTATTGAACCAAACAATATACTATATCAACAAAATTTAATAGCACATAAAAAAAAAATTTGTGCAATTATTAAATTAAAACCCAACAATATACTACACCAAAAAAAACTTAATAACACATAAAAAAAATAATTAGTGCAATTAAAAAAATTTCTACTAGAGAAAATATTAACCAAGAACTTTTGAAAGAAAAATCTACTCCACCACAAATTGTGAATCCATAAAAACTCTTTTTATTTTTATTATTCCTTCCACACTGTAATCACGACGAGAAAAACATAATACAATTCACCAATGAGTCGATGTGAAAGACAAAAATTACATCAAAACGATCAAAAGAGAGACAAAAATATAATCAAGCAATAATTATTCTCTTTTTACGATTGAAAGTTCTAATGAAATAAACATAGAGATAAGTTCCAACATCTCTATTGAGATGATGCATATGTTTAAGTAAAAGCGCCAAGAATAATACAACTTGTCGGATCAATAAATTTCTTTTTACGAACGTGTTTGATGCAAGAAAAAAGAAGACCAAACATATTTCTTAACTTTACTTTACATTTTTATTAACTTACATAATAAATATCTCCTACAAGTTTATGTCAATTCATATACAAATTTTTATTAATGAACAATCTCTTTCTTTTACATATAACATTGTATCAATAATTTGGTACAAATGTTTAGTTTTCGAACCTAGATAATTATTTAGTATAAACATCAAATTTTGTAATATTAAATTTATAAATAATCAATAAGTTAAAATATTACTGCATATTTTACAATTTTAATTTTTAAACCCACGCATTGCGTGGGCAATCTCTAGTTTTATATATTTTTTACTTTATTGAATATTGTGCGACCAATAAAACTATGCAGTCTCATTATAATTGGTGAAATTATTTTTATCTTATATATTAAATGATTCTTTTAGAAAGAAAAATAATTTTTAAATTTATGCGCTTTTAGCCAAAACATCTTATATTTTTAAACGGAGGGAGAATAATATGAATCTTTCGCATCGAAAGTCATCCAACCGTCCCAAAAAATTCATATGACACTCTTCTTCTTATTCTTTGAAGATAAAAACATATAAAGGTAAACAAACAATTATAATTTATATATAGAGATTTGTATTTTAAATTGTAGAAAAAAAGAGCCGCAGAGTCATGGTGCATGAAATCACTTGTAGCAACATCATTGTGCAAATAATCGAATAGGATGCAATGTTGTCGAGTTAAATCAAAGTGTTAATTCATTTTGGTCTTTAGTGAAAAATTTGGTTAATTTTGGATAGTTTGATTAACTTTAGTTGGTCAGAATTATTTCAGTTAGATTAACCAACAAAAATAAAATGAGATGCATAATTAGATTTTGGAGGTTCTTAAAAAATAAGTTTGATTAACTGTTCCATTTGACCCCAATTTTTTTTTTGGAGGTTCTTAAAAATGAGATGCATAATTTCGTGACCCAAATTGTTAGATTAAAGTATGAAAAAAAAATTATAGAAAATATAAAAAGTGGTCGAAGTCCCCATGAAGTGGAAAGAAAAAAAAAACATAAACATACCTTGTTGCATACTAACAATTCTTTGTCAACACCAACATTGTCTTACACCAAGGCTACAAACTTTTTCACCTTACAGATCGTAGCTATTAAACTTTTTTAAGAATTTTGCTTAGAAAGATTTTTGTCCCCTTTAAGCTCCGAGGATGGATTGCTTCCTGAAACCATTTATTTTCCTGCATAGATCAAATGCTCCAAGACACCGAATACACAAAATATCATATGGATGCAATGGCTTAAGAGTAAATGACCCGTTAGATAAAATCATTAAAAGTAAAAATCTTATTTTTCGACTAAGGCGAAACTTATATGCATACTTAAAATTCACCCTCCAGCACCAAAGAATCCAATAGATCCAACATACATTATTTGTCAAGACTCTGTAAAAAAAATGTTTATTAAACCTCTATATAAACACTAATCAAAATCTTATCAATTATAAGCACCTATGCTTATATAGAAAATTTAAGACTGTTTTATAGTCTGCAACTTGTAAGAATAATTTGAAAGACAAAGAGTCAACGCACATTGTACCAAATTGCTTAATCAAAAGCCTTGTTGCCTCTACTGCCGGAAGCCTACAAACAGCTGCCGTTGGATGCAAAAGACAAACATATTTTGGGTGAGAGGACAACTGGAGAGCCTGTTTCGACTTCTGGATCACATCTCAAAGATCCTACATGAAAGCATTATCCGGTTGGCTACTGAGATGTTTCAGATGTGACCCTGACCCAGAGAAAGTTGGATTACCCTCAAGTCCTCACCCGATATACTCCGTCTACATCGAATGGTCAAGATTACTTAACAGCTTGAATGAGAAACCAGTTTTGGACAAACTCGAGTTCTTTGCCTCAGGGATGGGTTCAATCTATGCAAGACAGGTTAGGGAAGATCCGAACTGGAGCGGAAGCGGGTCAAGAAGATATTCGGGGTCAGAAAGCATGGACCTTGTGGTGGCTGACAAGGTAGAAGAAGATGTTGTAATGACTGCTGAGAAACTTGCAGAGGTTGCAGTGAAGGTTCTCTGCCATGGAATGTCTGTTGCAGTGAGCCCGCTCGCCGAGTTTGCTATCAACTCGGCTGATGAACACTCGAAGCTTGTTAACCAGCCAGAGGACGATGCCTCGTCGGGGCAGCTTCCAGATGTAAATTCCAATTCCTAATTGTTCTTTAATTGATTTGGTGTTTAGACAGTTTAGATTTAGGTTGGTTTTTGGAATCATCTTTTGCTATCAGTAGATGGATGGGATTTGTATTATTAGCAAGACAAATTGAGTTTAGTACAGTTGATTTTGAGTAGGTACCAACAAGTCTTCCAATTTTGGGTTCTGGTATACCGGATCTCGGTATTTTATCTGGTTCCCTAGAAGTGGCAACCTGCTTCGATGTCTTAAACCAAATAAATTATATGAAAACCAATAGTCATTTCAGAACGAGAATTCATTATAATGTGACTAAGAGCTCAAGAAAAAAACAGAGATTATTGCTTCTTATTCTCTTAGTCTAGGAAGAAGTGTTTGCTTCCAGGTTACCGGTCCATTTAATAAGAGTCATCTTCATCCTCATACTCCGGTTCATCAGAACTAGCTCCTCCCATCACGGATAAGTATATGATGACTGCCAGGAACTGAGCAGCTAGAAAGAATCTTGCTCTACTCTTGAATTTTTTCTCCTCTGCGGTCTTTTCCGTCTTTGGTTTGCTCTTTGGCTTCGAACCTGAACAAACAGATAAGATTCATTTGTTTCACAGGCTTAAACAAATCCAATTTTCACACATATATGACACACACACACAGCATAATAAGAAATTTGAAGAGTACATATATGATATGGAAGTTGTAAGGTTTGGATGTGTCTTACCCTTTCTTGGGAAAGAGGAAGGGAATGATTGAAGTGGCGGCGAAGACGATGAAGAAGAGTCTACGAGGAACTCTGACTTAAGTCTCTCAGCATATCTGACAAGATTATCATGTTCCAGAAGTTTGCCCCGAAGCACTGATGTTTCCTGATCATGCACCGTAACGAAAACTAATTAATCTTAATTGTTTTAAGGAAGCCTAGATTCTACCTGATGTACCAATAAGCGAAAGTAAATTGGTTGAATTTTGTTAAGCTGCTTACTGGTAATGCTTGGATTGTAAAAAGAATGTGCGAGAGAAAGAACGCATCCAAACTCGATGGCCTGCGGGAAGAGAATAAGAGAAACATCCTCAGTCTTTTATAAAAGGCTTAAGAGAAAGGATACCAAAATCTCAATGCCAGTCTCGTCAATGTGATTGCAGTACCTGTCTTCAAAGAGAAACTTCTGCTCGCCTAACCTCGCCGACAAAGCTTCATATGCCTCACTTGCCCTCTTGTACATCTGTTCATTTAAGAGTTGAAATGTTTTCAAATATAGACCACATATGTTCTTTATCAACAAGAAAACTTATTTTCATACAAACAGCAAAATTCCACAAGAAAGCTACCTGCTTTTCTCTTTGCTCTGCGTTTTCTTTGGTGATTCCTAGATGGTTCCTGGCCATGTATGTCTGCTTGTAAAACAAGACCTTGCCGATCACCCAAGGAAGATCCGAGTAGTAGATTTTCGGTGCAGATATTCCCTCGGTACCAACCCATAGCTCATAAGTAAGCGCTTCTTCCAGCCAAGAAACAATAAGAGCCTTCAACGATAAGTAATCCGGAAGAGACTGGAGCTGAGAGTCCAGATTGACAATCCCGTCTTTCTTCAGTTTATCAATTACCCCTCCATCTTCATTGTTGTATGCAACATATGTACCAGATTCAAAGTAGGGTAGTTCATCTACATAAATAAACATACAAATGATAACATATCTAAAGCACAAATCTGTATATACTACAAAGGATACCGAAATCTCAAATCGCATACCCGTACACATAATTTCTGGAGATGAACTCAATAGCTGAATCAAGCTACTAATTACTCTTGAATTAAGTATAACATTCTCAAAACGAATCCTTCATACCTCAAAACAGCAATTAATATCGCATAAAACCCTAATTAACCGAAGAGCTTAATGGTGCGAATTCGAATCCAGAACTAGAGGATTCGAACCTCGATTCAAGCTATTATAGCATTACACTTGGAACACAGATCACAAATTCTAACACTCAAGCATCCAGAAACAAGAGAGAGAGAGAGAGAAAAAGAACCTGAATCAGGGAAGGTCGAATTGAAGGCAAGTTCAAAAGGAAGCTGGGCTAGTTTGAGATATATGTAAACAGGAAGGCAATTAGGGCAAGCAGTAGGGAGATAGAAGGAAGGCTTCCTCGTGACCAGAGTGAAATTCGGTGTCTCTTCCATTATCGTCCGGTGGTGAATGCTTCAGAGTTTTGATCGTCAATCGGAGAGACTTGGAGAGAAGAGAAGATCCAGTCGGGTCTAGATACGGGTTCGGAGTAGTCGGTCGGGTTTTAAACTAGGGTTTATTAATCCACCATCCACTTTGGGCTTTATATGGCCCATGGACTTTCCCAATAAGGCCATAACTAGTCATGTTTTTTTCGGCTCTAAACAACTTATTCCAACTAAAAAGAAAATGAGACAGAATTCGAATATGGGTTCAATACACAAAATTTACTATCTGAAACATATTTAAAGTTTTTCTTAACATACACATACCATCTTTTGTTTCTTTGTGATTTGAGAAAATATTTAGGGTTCAATATTTCTTAATGAACTTAAAAGTTTTTTTTGTTTTTTAAGTTTTTGCATTTAGAGTCAACGACAATAACTATGTTATTTTTGGCTTTTTTTTTTATGGATAGTTCGAGTAAACCAAACCCATTGCGTATCCACTTTTTACACATTGGAATGTAATATGCCTATCCAAACGGGTAATTGTAATTTTTCGTTTCCGAAAATTTTGAGAAATTCGGATGGGAATGAGCTAGAATGGGTAACATGTTATGAACATGCCTAACTTAGGGAGTGTTTTTTTGTTTTTAGTTTTTTGTTATAGTCTTGAAGTGTGTTTTTATTTTAAAACCGTAATTCGACGTTACTTGTGCTTTAAATGGTGCTTTGTACACACTTGAACAGACGGAGGATAGAAGAAAAAAATACGAAATATGTTGGATCTGTTATTTGTTTGCTCCGTTACATAAGGGTAAGATATATTGGCTAAAGTAGACATGTTTTTTTAATGGATACTAATAGACTTTGTGTGAAACTTAGAAAAAGAACAATAAGCATGATCGGACAAACCAACAAAGATAAACCTTATTATCACTTCCACTAAATAAGCTGCTTACAAGGAAACAAACTAAACCACGAGAAATACATTTTAATTGAGTGCTATAAAATTATGATAAACGCATAGGAGTCAATATATTATATAAACATTACTTTACGACGGAAAAATAGAAAATAACATAACCGGTTTGTGATATGGCTTCTATTGTCTTTAAAGATACTTACACCGTGGTACCGGCCGAACCAACTTGGACCGGCCGGTTTCCATTAGCCGAATGGGATCAAGTTGGTACAATAACTCACGTTCCAACCGTTTACTTCTATGACAAGCCATCTGAATCATTCCAAGGCAATGTAGTCGAAACCCTTAAAAACTCATTGAGCCGTGCGCTTGTACATTTCTACCCTATGGCCGGACGTCTCAGGTGGCTACCACGGGGCCGGTTTGAGCTCAATTGTAACACCGCTGGAGTGACGTTTATCGAAGCAGAATCTGAGGCCGTGCTTACGGATTTCAACGACTACTCTCCGACGCCGGAATTCGAGAAACTTATGCCGCAAGTAAACTATAAAAACCCTATCGAAACGATTCCTCTCGTTTTAGCACAGCTCACAACATTCAAATGTGGAGGATTAAGCCTTGGCGTCAACATTTCGCATGCGGTTGTCGATGGCCAAAGCGCGCTTCACTTCTTGTCCGAATGGGGAAGAATCGCACGCGGCGAGCCAATAGAAATCGTCCCGTTTCTCGACCGGAAAATACTCTGGGCTGGTAAACCGCTTCCGCCATTTGCCTCGCCCCCGCGGTTCGACCACAAAGAATTTGAACAGCCGCCGTTATTGATCGGAGAAACGGACAATGTAGAAGAAAGAAAGAAGAAAACGACCGTGGTGATGCTAAAACTGAGCAAATCTCAGCTAGAGAAGCTTAAAAGCAGAGTGAACACGAGCAAATATGCTGATCCAGAGAGAGGGTTTACACGGTACGAGACGGTCACAGGTCACGTGTGGAGGTGCGCGTGTAAAGCACGTGGTCACTCGCCGGAGCAACCCACGGCTCTAGGAATCTGTGTAGATATTCGTAATCGGATGCAGCCACCTCTGCCACCTGGCTACTTCGGCAATGCCACTCTTGATGTGGTCGCAGCAAGCACGTCAGGTACGTTTTGTCTAATTTTTTTAACTCGTTTGTATTCTTTTTCAGTTGGGTATATTTGAGATTTTTAATGAGATTTATGCGTCGTGCAATAAATACATTTTTGACTAGTACATCTCCTTTTCATAATTAAGTATTTAAAAATTATTATTAAAAGATTATAGTAGGAATTGATATATAGATGGAAGATCTCCTGGTTGCTTCTCACCCACGTAAAGTCAGACAAATCATATATTTTCCTTTTATTGGTTTAAGGTAGGATACGTAAGTATTCAAGGATCCTACAATGCAAATTTTATATAGCGATAATTTTGTTATGCATATAGGTGAAATGATATCGAATGAGTTGGGTTTCGCGGCGGAAAAAATCAGTAAAGCCATAAAGAATGTGACAAACGAGTACGTGTTGATTGGGATAGAGTATCTAAAGAACCAAGATGATCTGAAGAAGTTTCAAGATCTACATGCGTTGGGAAGCACGGAAGGTCCATTCTATGGAAACCCTAATCTTGGATTGGTGAGCTGGTTAACTCTGCCCATGTACGGCCTTGATTTTGGATGGGGCAAGGAGGTTTACATGGGACCTGGCACGCATGACTTCGACGGCGACTCACTGCTATTGACGGATCAAAATGAAGATGGCTCGGTGATTCTTGCCACGTGTCTACAGGTGGCTCACATGGAGGCCTTCAAGAAACACTTTTATGAAGATATCTAGGGTTATATATACACACACGTATTCATATATTTATGCATTTTCATTTTCATTTTCATTTGAATAAGGATTCAATTCGAGTAGGGATTCTACTACTGCTGTTGTGGTTCTTGAATTGTAAAAATAAATTTACACATGTATTTTATATATACATATAAACTTTATATTTCTGTGCTTACTAATACAAAAAGTGGTATATAGTTTAGAGAGGAGCTTGTCCATAACAACATTTGGTACACATATTCATATATCTATCCATTTTCATCTATATAAGGATTCGAGTAGGGATTCTACTACTGTATTTGTTCTGGTTCTTGAATTGTAAAAATAAATTTACACATAAATCACTTTATGTTGCTTGACAATATATCTCGTAACACGTAATATCTTGCCAATTATCAAATCTATAACAATAGTCAAATCAAACGTATGCCAACATAGTCGACATAAACATAATCGATATAAACATAATCGATAGACGATGTTCAAGGATAATAAAAACAAGATGATAGTAGCCATTCTAAAAAAAATAATACAGAAAACACTACAAGAAAAACGTCGAAATTCCGACGGATCTGATTTCCGTCGGAAATTTCCGACAGAATACTTACGGAAATACGATAAAAATGATTCTGTCGGAAACCCGTCGGTTTATTGCGACGGATTTCCGACGGATTTCAGCTGTCGTCATTTTCCGACGACTTTCCGACGGAATACCGACGGTTTCCGATGTCGGCAAGTTTGAGTGGTTATAAATTATTAAGCGGTGCCCGATGGGATTGGTGGGGTGTTTTGTCAGAGGTTTTGACGGAAATCTGACGGAAATTCGTTCTATAAGTTTCGGCATTTCCTCGTAAGTAGATATTAACACATTTGTTAGCGATGAGTTCATATTTTCGGTCTTGGATGGACGACCCAATGATGGATATTGGCTCGAACTTATTAACGTCCGCATACGCCGAAGGTATATGCGAGTTCATGAATTTACCCAGAAATCAAGATGCAGCCAAAAAAGGTCAGGATATCAAATGTCCATGTTCTAATTGTTGTAATAGAATTAGTGTTGCGGTTCATACTGTTTGGAACCACTTATATAGATATGGATTTAGGCCGGGATATAAGGTTTGGTTTTTACATGGAGAAAGCAATTTTGAATATGGTAGTACTAGTAGTAATGCACCTTATTTTCCGGATAGCGTAGGAGAACGTACAACGGAAGTAGATGTTGGGGTAAGTACGGTTGCGATGGTTAACGATGCGTTTAGAGAGAATTTGCAGTCGGGTGGTTATGAGGGTGATAGGGTTGAAGAACCTAATTTAGAATCTCGAAGGTTTTTTGATATGTTAGACGCATCAAAGCAACCACTATACAGTGGTTGTAGGGAAGGTCATTCATCGTTATCTTCTGCTAGTAGAATTATGAACATCAAGACTGATTACAATTTGTCCGAAGAATGTGTTGATGCATTCGCCGAATTTGTAAAAGATGTTTTGCCAGAGGATAATCTTAGTCCAGCATCATACTACGAGGTCCAGAAACTTGTTGCCGGTCTTGGTTTGCCCTACCAGATAATAGATGTGTGCATCGACAACTGTATGCTATACTGGAGAGAAGATGAGAACGGAAACAAATGTAAATTTTTCCGTAAACGACGGTTCCAGGACGAAGGTGGCAGAGCGAAGATTCCATTCAAACGGATGTGGTATTTACCATTGACAGAGAGGTTGAAGAGGCTGTATCAATCAGAACGCACAGCTAAGGGTATGAGATGGCATGCAGAGCATAGTCAAGATGGAGATATTACGCATCCTTCTGACGCAGAAGCGTGTAAACACTTTCAATCCGTATATCCTGATTTTGCATATGAACGACGAAATGTATACCTCGGCTTATCCACTGATGGTTTCAACCCATTTGGAAAGCACGGAAGAAAATATTCATTGTGGCCGGTCATCGTAACACCTTATAATTTGCCTCCTTCTATGTGCATGCGGCGAGAGTTCCTGTTTCTCTCAATTCTAGTT
Source organism: Arabis hirsuta (assembly GCA_964056655.1). Taxonomy (NCBI): domain Eukaryota; kingdom Viridiplantae; phylum Streptophyta; class Magnoliopsida; order Brassicales; family Brassicaceae; genus Arabis; species Arabis hirsuta. The sequence goes on from OZ053301.1 coordinate 1,999,636, forward strand.
CCCGGGCCAGATCATCCAAGACGGTCACTCAATATATTCCTCCAACCATTGATCTATGAGTTGCAGATGTTGTGGGAGCATGGTGTTGAGGCATTTGATGTTTCAATCCAGTAGAATTTCAACATGCGTGCGGTTCTTATGTGAACCATAAGCGATTTTCCGGCATACGGTATGTTATCTGGATGGACAACGCATGGAAGATTGGCATGTCCTTATTGTCAAGACAATACTTCAGCATTCCAATTGCAGCACGGAAGGAAGACTTCATGGTTTGATTGCCATAGGTGTTTTTTACCAGCAAATCATCCATATCGTCGGTCTAGAAGAGAACTCCTGATTGTGGGGGTAATGGCCATCACCCCGTCGACGGTTGTGGGGAATATCACAATTGGCACAAGAAAAGTATATTCTGGGATTTGCCTTATTGGAAAGACCATCTATTGCGGCATAATCTAGATGTCATGCATGTTGAAAAGAATTTCTTTGACAACATCATGAACACCATTTTAAATGTACCAGGAAAGACAAAAGACAACTGGAAATCTAGATTAGACTTGCCATTGATTTGTTCAAGGGCATCTCTACATGTTTTGCCTAATGGTAGATTGCCTATGCCTGCGTACCGGTTAGACGCAGGTAAGAAAGAAATTTTTTTTGAATGGATAAAAAAAAGTGTTAAATTTCCTGACGGCTACGCATCTAATCTGCGTAATTGCGTGGATTCAACGGAAGGGAAGTTTATTGGAATGAAGAGTCATGATTGTCATGTTGTGATGCAGCGTCTTCTTCCATTTGCATTTGCTTATCTTCTTCCAAAAGACATCCATCAAGCCATTGGAGGTATATTTCGTACTCCCGTGAGTTTTTTACTAATATAATGTTACTATATATGTACTAACTTGTTTCTTTTTCGTTTGTAGGAGTTGGGGCTTTCTTTCGAGATTTATGTTCACGGACACTAACAGTGGACGGGATCCGTAATTTAGAGGCCAACATCCCGGTACTCCTTTGTAATCTTGAAAAGATATTTCCACCGTCATTTTTTGATGTTATGGAACATCTTCCTATTCACCTCCCACGAGAAGCAGCATTAGGAGGCCCTGTTCAATACCGATGGATGTATCCGTTCGAGCGTTACATGTTTCACCTGAAGAAAAAGATAAAAAATTTGAGCAAGGTTGAGGGATCTATTGTTGCACAAAGTCTAAATGAAGAAGTATCATACTTTGCCGAGTATTACTTTCCTTCGGATGTTCGGACTAAGGGGAGACGGCCGGCGCGACATGATGATAGAGGTGAGAAAGCAGTGTATCCCGTGGTCGTACCTGAGTTGTTTGCCCAAGTTGGTCGCGTTAGTGGAAAAGGGAAGACTCGCATACTATCAACACAAGAGGTCACACATTTGCATACATATATCCTAAGAAATTGTGACGAACTTCTGGAGTATGAGAGGTACACCATTTGAGGTACTAAATTTGTGGCATTATTTGTCTTCGGGTAATAACAATTGTTATGTTACAGGATTTACATGTCCCTTAGTACAAACTTACCATGCTGATAAGACAGATTCCGAACTTGCTGTCTTAAAAGATGAAGAATTCCCGGAGTGGTTGAAATTTTATGTAAGTTTAATATAATTCCTTACGCTTACTTTTTTAGGTTTTCACTTTCATATGTTACTGATTTCTTTCGGTAATTGTTTTTAGGTTTCCGAAGGTTTAGAAAGTGGTCAAAACCTCCCGACCTGGTTAGTGGAGTTTGCTCATGGTTCACGCAGCACCGCGACTTCATATCCCAGATTTTGCACGAGGGGATATTCGTTCAGGATTCGTGAGGAAGGACGTCAAAGGCCAACTTCGGACTATGGTATTTCGACACAATCAGGTGATACCATGTACTATGGCATTTTAAAAGAAATCTTGGAAGTCCACTATCTAGGAATGTTGGACTTGAGGTGCATTGTGTTTATGTGCGATTGGTATGATCCATCCAATGGTCGTGGGGTTCGAATTGACACTCTTGGTGTTATTTCGATAAATTCAAGCCGGAAACTACAGCATTATGATCCATTTATCCTTGCGTCTCAAGCAAACCAGGTATCAATACAATAATAGGTTTTCCTACATCCGCATACGTCAGGTTTTGTTATGAATGTATATTAACAATATCCACTATCTTCATTAATAGGTGTGCTACATAAAATATCCAAGAATTTCCTCAATGAGAGATCCTTGGATCACTGTAACTCCAATTAATCCGAGAGGGAAAATATATGGAGTTCCAGAACATGATTCTCTACAAGTATCGAGAAGTATGCAAATGTCACATGTTGAGGAGATGGATAACATTGACCTTGTCATTGATGTAACACATATCGGCGATGATCTAGTTCATTCGGACGATGAGGAAACACGTGAAGAATTTGACGACGATTCAGACTCCATCCCTAGTGAAGGCTCATCCGGAGAGTCAGATTAATAATTTATGAATAAATGTTTGTTTATCAATGTTGTACTCTAACATCTATGCGTTCCTTCTAATATAATGTACTTCATGGTAGACGAATATTTGCAATATTTTAATAATAATTAACAAATCCAATTGTGGAAGACAATCTTAGAATTTTAATTAATGGAGGCTCGGTTTTGCATATAATACTAGTTAATACTAGTTGGATGTGACAACTTGTTTTAATGGTTCATATATTATTTAAAATTATCTACGGCCCAGATCGATTCGACAAAACAACTTATGTGGACTACAAAGTTTTGTAAAAGATATCCATTATTTGTGGCCATGGTTTTTGTTACGTTTAACATGTAACTTCTACTATAAATACATAGCACGGAAGTGTATATCTTCTACACCAACCCAAAGCAAATAATGTCTTATAGCCCTCCAAATGAAGACTATAAATCTAAAATTGTGGCAAACCCCCTACAAATATCGAAATACTCGTGGGAAACCGAAACTCAATGCGACGAATTCACGCAAGTGGGTAACTTACTCGTGGGAATTTGATAAGTGCTCATCAAGCCATATTGAAGATTCTTCAGCAACAATAGCGCCGGACAGCCATACTATCAACACAAGAGGTCACACATTTGCATACATATATCCTAAGAAATTGTGACGAACTTCTGGAGTATGAGAGGTACACCATTTGAGGTACTAAATTTGTGGCATTATTTGTCTTCGGGTAATAACAATTGTTATGTTACAGGATTTACATGTCCCTTAGTACAAACTTACCATGCTGATAAGACAGATTCCGAACTTGCTGTCTTAAAAGATGAAGAATTCCCGGAGTGGTTGAAATTTTATGTAAGTTTAATATAATTCCTTACGCTTACTTTTTTAGGTTTTCACTTTCATATGTTACTGATTTCTTTCGGTAATTGTTTTTAGGTTTCCGAAGGTTTAGAAAGTGGTCAAAACCTCCCGACCTGGTTAGTGGAGTTTGCTCATGGTTCACGCAGCACCGCGACTTCATATCCCAGATTTTGCACGAGGGGATATTCGTTCAGGATTCGTGAGGAAGGACGTCAAAGGCCAACTTCGGACTATGGTATTTCGACACAATCAGGTGATACCATGTACTATGGCATTTTAAAAGAAATCTTGGAAGTCCACTATCTAGGAATGTTGGACTTGAGGTGCATTGTGTTTATGTGCGATTGGTATGATCCATCCAATGGTCGTGGGGTTCGAATTGACACTCTTGGTGTTATTTCGATAAATTCAAGCCGGAAACTACAGCATTATGATCCATTTATCCTTGCGTCTCAAGCAAACCAGGTATCAATACAATAATAGGTTTTCCTACATCCGCATACGTCAGGTTTTGTTATGAATGTATATTAACAATATCCACTATCTTCATTAATAGGTGTGCTACATAAAATATCCAAGAATTTCCTCAATGAGAGATCCTTGGATCACTGTAACTCCAATTAATCCGAGAGGGAAAATATATGGAGTTCCAGAACATGATTCTCTACAAGTATCGAGAAGTATGCAAATGTCACATGTTGAGGAGATGGATAACATTGACCTTGTCATTGATGTAACACATATCGGCGATGATCTAGTTCATTCGGACGATGAGGAAACACGTGAAGAATTTGACGACGATTCAGACTCCATCCCTAGTGAAGGCTCATCCGGAGAGTCAGATTAATAATTTATGAATAAATGTTTGTTTATCAATGTTGTACTCTAACATCTATGCGTTCCTTCTAATATAATGTACTTCATGGTAGACGAATATTTGCAATATTTTAATAATAATTAACAAATCCAATTGTGGAAGACAATCTTAGAATTTTAATTAATGGAGGCTCGGTTTTGCATATAATACTAGTTAATACTAGTTGGATGTGACAACTTGTTTTAATGGTTCATATATTATTTAAAATTATCTACGGCCCAGATCGATTCGACAAAACAACTTATGTGGACTACAAAGTTTTGTAAAAGATATCCATTATTTGTGGCCATGGTTTTTGTTACGTTTAACATGTAACTTCTACTATAAATACATAGCACGGAAGTGTATATCTTCTACACCAACCCAAAGCAAATAATGTCTTATAGCCCTCCAAATGAAGACTATAAATCTAAAATTGTGGCAAACCCCCTACAAATATCGAAATACTCGTGGGAAACCGAAACTCAATGCGACGAATTCACGCAAGTGGGTAACTTACTCGTGGGAATTTGATAAGTGCTCATCAAGCCATATTGAAGATTCTTCAGCAACAATAGCGCCGGACAGCCATACTATCAACACAAGAGGTCACACATTTGCATACATATATCCTAAGAAATTGTGACGAACTTCTGGAGTATGAGAGGTACACCATTTGAGGTACTAAATTTGTGGCATTATTTGTCTTCGGGTAATAACAATTGTTATGTTACAGGATTTACATGTCCCTTAGTACAAACTTACCATGCTGATAAGACAGATTCCGAACTTGCTGTCTTAAAAGATGAAGAATTCCCGGAGTGGTTGAAATTTTATGTAAGTTTAATATAATTCCTTACGCTTACTTTTTTAGGTTTTCACTTTCATATGTTACTGATTTCTTTCGGTAATTGTTTTTAGGTTTCCGAAGGTTTAGAAAGTGGTCAAAACCTCCCGACCTGGTTAGTGGAGTTTGCTCATGGTTCACGCAGCACCGCGACTTCATATCCCAGATTTTGCACGAGGGGATATTCGTTCAGGATTCGTGAGGAAGGACGTCAAAGGCCAACTTCGGACTATGGTATTTCGACACAATCAGGTGATACCATGTACTATGGCATTTTAAAAGAAATCTTGGAAGTCCACTATCTAGGAATGTTGGACTTGAGGTGCATTGTGTTTATGTGCGATTGGTATGATCCATCCAATGGTCGTGGGGTTCGAATTGACACTCTTGGTGTTATTTCGATAAATTCAAGCCGGAAACTACAGCATTATGATCCATTTATCCTTGCGTCTCAAGCAAACCAGGTATCAATACAATAATAGGTTTTCCTACATCCGCATACGTCAGGTTTTGTTATGAATGTATATTAACAATATCCACTATCTTCATTAATAGGTGTGCTACATAAAATATCCAAGAATTTCCTCAATGAGAGATCCTTGGATCACTGTAACTCCAATTAATCCGAGAGGGAAAATATATGGAGTTCCAGAACATGATTCTCTACAAGTATCGAGAAGTATGCAAATGTCACATGTTGAGGAGATGGATAACATTGACCTTGTCATTGATGTAACACATATCGGCGATGATCTAGTTCATTCGGACGATGAGGAAACACGTGAAGAATTTGACGACGATTCAGACTCCATCCCTAGTGAAGGCTCATCCGGAGAGTCAGATTAATAATTTATGAATAAATGTTTGTTTATCAATGTTGTACTCTAACATCTATGCGTTCCTTCTAATATAATGTACTTCATGGTAGACGAATATTTGCAATATTTTAATAATAATTAACAAATCCAATTGTGGAAGACAATCTTAGAATTTTAATTAACGGAGGCTCGGTTTTGCATATAATACTAGTTAATACTAGTTGGATGTGACAACTTGTTTTAATGGTTCATATATTATTTAAAATTATCTACGGCCCAGATCGATTCGACAAAACAACTTATGTGGACTACAAAGTTTTGTAAAAGATATCCATTATTTGTGGCCATGGTTTTTGTTACGTTTAACATGTAACTTCTACTATAAATACATAGCACGGAAGTGTATATCTTCTACACCAACCCAAAGCAAATAATGTCTTATAGCCCTCCAAATGAAGACTATAAATCTAAAATTGTGGCAAACCCCCTACAAATATCGAAATACTCGTGGGAAACCGAAACTCAATGCGACGAATTCACGCAAGTGGGTAACTTACTCGTGGGAATTTGATAAGTGCTCATCAAGCCATATTGAAGATTCTTCAGCAACAATAGCGCCGGACAGCCAGTTCTTGCCGACCAACCAACACATTCCAAAATACTCGTGGGAAACCGAAACTCAATGCGACGAATTCACTCAAGAGATACCTACATACTCGTGGGAAGCTGATTCGAGCTTTAAACCCAATGTTTTGAGTCCCAAATATGATAAGCAGGCACAATGTCCTGACCAGAAGCGTGTTCTCGAGGACGTACAACCATCTCAATTGATTGAGGTCACAGATACTTACGGTGAAAGTACTTCAAAAGAATGTAAGGATCACTACTATGACAGACAGATTTTCCGACGGTAACGCGTTTTTAAATTCAAACAATTTCCGCAGAATATAAAAAAAAAAAAACAAATCCGTCGGAAATCCGTCGGTATTTACCGACGGATTTCCGACGGAAGTTAAAATATCTTTTAATACAAAACACACAAAATTAGAAAATTTTTAATTACAATCCGTCGGAAATCCGTCAGAAATACCGACGGATTTCCGACGGAAACCCTAATTTCTGCCGCCTGAACTTCGATATCATCGAAAACCGCGAAAAATCCGTCGGTATTCCGTCAGAAATACCGACGGAAATCCTAATTTCTGCCGAATGAACTTCGATATCATCGAAAACCTCGAAAAATCCGTCGGTATTCCGTCGCCGGTCCGTCGGTTCTGTCATGAATATAATCAGATCTTCTTCTTCACCAAATCGAACAGAAACATCTTCTCTCTACACCATAAATCGCGACCGGTCCTTTCTCCCTCCGGCGACCCTCCCTCCGGCGACGTCTCCCTCCGGCGACCCTCCCTCCGGCGACCCTTCCTCCGCCGACCCTCCCTCCGGCTTTCTCCTTCCGGCGTCACCAATCCTTCTCCTCCATTCTTCTCAAATTTTTGGCATGTAAGTTTTTTTTTTCATTACTATAAAGATTTAATTTGAATTTTATGATGTAGATTAGTAAAAATTATTGTTTAGATTAGTAATAATATTTTTCGAATAGATAAGTAATTGATTTAGAGTAGATTAGATTGGATTAGGATTATTGGTGTGATTTATTGGGGAATTTTTAAGAATTTAGGAATTTAAAAATTTAGTAATTTTAGAAGTATTGAATTTAGAGAATCACAAATTTTTTTAATTTTAGGAATTTTGTTATTTAGTGACTTTTCGGGTTTATGAAATTATTTTTCATTTTAATAAGTATTTGTGGTTATAAATTTACATAATTGTTGATATGTAAAAATAATAAATTGTTCATATGAATATTTTCCATATAAAGATTTATAATATGAATAAATTATTTTTGGGGTTATAAAATTATTTTCCAGATAATAGATATATAATATGAATAAATTATAAAATTCGAAATTGTTGATATGTAAAAATCATAAATTGTTGATCTGTAAAAATTATAAATTTTTGATATAAATGTTTGCCATATAAAGATTTATAATATGAATAAATTATGATCGTTTTATAAAATTATTTTCCATATACAAATTTATAATTTGAATAAATGGTTGATATGTAAAAATTTTGGCAATCTTAGGGACTATAGGCGATTTCATAACTCTAGTGGAGCCGGTAATTCCACTAGGGGAGGTGGGAGTGGGAGTCAGTCGCAAATCCCCGAGACTAGCGGTTTTGATATCCCACACACGTCTCCTATGGATACAGCGCCCTCAACTCCCACGGCCATGACCATTGAGGAGTTTGTTTCGCAACCCGGACGGGATAGGTTGCCTCGTCTAGATCCTGACTTGCCACCCAACACGACCTGGTAAGTTTTATTTAAAAATGTATTTGATTATATTAACTTAATAAAATATATAACTAAATATTGTTTAGGTTTCAATTTTCGCAAAACGGGATTACGAGTTCTATCAACACAATGATCAATTGCTTGATAAAAGAACCGTATCCCACATACAATTCGATGCCAGAGGCAGACCGTGAAATATGGTTTCGGCAATTTGCGGTATGAATTTTTTTTTTCTAAATTAAGAATGTTGATTTTAATTTAAAATTAAAATTGTCAATACTAATTTGCTTATGTGTTTTTTTTTTCAGCAAGATTTTACTTGGGACCCGCAGCTGACTGGTCAGGTCCGACGGTAATTCTACAAAAAAGCCGGTCGAAAGTACTCGTTGAAGATGAACGAGTGGAAGGACTTGTGGTTCAAAGAAGAAAAGGTGCCCCGGTTTTTTAAAGATAAGCCAACATTATGGGCTGGCCTACTTGCCCATTGGGAACGGGAGGAAACTCAATCGGCCTCAGGAAAAAACTCCACTAACCGGAAGAGCGACCGGAAGGGGAAGGGACCGGCGACCCATAACCTCGGAGCGACGAGCAAAGCGACACGTGCTGAAAAAATGGTAATCATTTAAATTTTTCAAACAAATTTTTTATAACCCCTTTCATAATTCCTTTCGTATCTATGCCAACAGTTTCAGAAGACCGGTGTGCGTCCGTCGCATCTTGATTTGATCAAAGATGTGCACACCAACAGAAGGACTAATGAACTTCAAGATGCAGTTGCTCGTGAAATCGTGGAAAACGTGGAGAGGCTCGGTGAGGAGTACCTCCAATCCCAACCGATCGTCGAAGGAACTCCGCCGGCCACCGAAGTTCCACTCGAGAAGATCAACGAGTTCACTTATGAGGTTAGTAACAGTTGCAAATGTAAAAAAATTTAAAATAATTTTTAATACGAATAACTTATAACATTGATTAAGTATATATTTTTTTTTAGGTTACGCCTAAGCACAAAGGTCGTGTCTTTGGCCTCCCGGAAGAGAGTTCCTCTCCATCGGTTAATTCATACCGCTATCACGCAGATAGTAGTTTGAGGGCACAAAACGCCGACCTTCTCGAGTGCATAACCGCGATGGAGGCCCAACGCGCAAAAGATGCAGAAAGAATTCGGGCAATGGAAGAAAAGATGAACGCGTTCTTCCGTAACCAGTCCCAGTAGACTTTTGTTTATGTAATAATTAAACGTTTAAATTACTTTGATAAATATTTAAATGTTTAAATTAATTTTAAAAATATTTAAATTTAATTTTTTTTTAATTTAATATATTTATTTAGGAATTACTATATTTTTTTAATTTAAATTTTTTTTAAAAAAATTTAATTAATCCGTCGGAAATCCGTCGGTATTAGTCGCCGTCGGAAATCCGTCGGTTTTCTGGGCCGTCGGAATTCCGTCGGTGTGCGGTCCGTCGGAATTTCGTCGGTGTGATGGCCGTCGGAATTCCGTTGGAATTTCGTCGGGCAAATGAATTCCGACGGAATCCGGTTATTCAGTATTCCGTCGAAAATCCGTCGGAATTTTCGACGAATTTCCGACGGATCGGAAATTCCGACGACATAGATCCGACGTACAAGAACCGTCGGAAATCCGTCGGAATAACACCGTTTCCGACTGTTTTGGCCGTCGGAAATCAGACCATTTTCTTGTAGTGAAAGATGAGAGCAACACGTCTGTTCCAACGTGATATATGTCATACATATATGACTAAAGACATTTCTACTTGTACTTGTAAAAATATAAACAAGTCTTGGCACTGATATATGTCGCCAGATAATGTCGCGATTACAAGCTCTAGATTTAATACTATTCAAAATTTAAATAAAGCTTTAAATTAGAGATTGAAGACTAGGACAAGCTGTTGGAAAAAAAAAACAAATTCATTATCCAGATTAACCCTGATTAACTTTGATTAGTACTGGTTAAGAAGTAAGCCATGCTAGTGTATCATGTACGCCAGGTAAAAAGTGCTAATAACTTTCTATTACTTGACAATACACCGTCTACTTATTAAGTCTTTTGCATAAAATCCAAAACATATTCGTGTAAGTCTTTTCCATAAAACTGTTGGACCTTAATTAAGCCCATTCTAAACCCAAACAATAATTAGAATTAACCTAACTTAAAACAACAAACCTAAATCGACACTCACTTATTCTCTTTTCTTCACTTCTTCTTTCTCTCAAGAAACGGCGCCGACGATAGTTCTTCTCCTCCTCCAGTGCCGTTATTGTTTGTATCCGCTGCTTCAAGTGCCGTTATCATTATCGTAAGCATTCTTTAACGCTTCTCTTCCGAGTTCTCAATGATATGATTTGAGTTCAAATATTTCATAGAAAAGGATATCTTTTTTTCGAATCTGTTTCTTCTTACGTATTTGAGGTTTCGATATAGTTTTATGTCTTATGTTTTGTTGTTGTGTATCACCATCAATTTCTTTTACGAGAAAGATTTATTTTAACCTCATAGAAGTATATTGTTGTAAATTATGTCTCAGGTGGAATTTTTGCGTTATTGTCAACAGAATCCAGTCACTGACAGTGACATCACTCCTAATTATGCTGAAGATTTGTATGCTGGATTTGAGGTTTATTTGGCTACGAAAAACGGTCCAAATAGCCGCAGTGCACCACACCCAACCACTTCCACGCCTAATACTGAAGGCTCGGCCTTAGTGCCTCAGATGACTATTGAAGATCTTTTCTTGGCTCTTGGACGCTCAACCCTTACCACTCTTGATCCCGAAAGAAAGGGAAAGTCTACTTGGTAAGTTTTTGTTAAGAATCATTTCTTTATTAAGTTATGGTTTGGGTAAATAACATGTACAATTTTTATTAAGAGATAATGCAATAACTGTTTCATATACTTTTTGTTTCGTTTTATTGTTATAGGTTAAAGTACGATAAAGGTGTAATTAACGCTGCCATTTTGAAGATGCTGAGATCTGATCTTCCAGGAGCAAATCCATCTTATAATCATCTCCCGAAAGATGTGCAAACACGATGGTTCTGAGCGTTTGCGGTAAATATTTACTTTTATAAATTATGTATTTTAGTTTACTGATTTAGTATTTTTATAAATTATGTATTTATTCATGGTTACATTTATTTTGAAGCAACAATTTAATTGGGAACCGAGCATCACAGAAACCGTAAGGGCTGCATTTTAAAAGAAAGTGAGAAAATCGTTCTCAAGCAACTTGTGCGGATGGAAGGAAAAATGGAGGCTGAAAAAGGATCCTCAGTTGTCCAGGTCATAAACAAAATGGAAAAATTACATCAAGATGTGGCAAGACGAGAAAGTAGAAGCCACGGCAGAGAAAATTTCTAAAAACCGAAAAAGTGAGCGGGATGGTCATGGTATTGCAGTACACAACACCGGTTCGAAAACCTACAAACGACGCAAAGACGAATTGGTAAGTATTTACGTTTTGTTAAATATTAAGGTCTTCTAGCATTCTTAACTTTCTCGTTTGTGTTTTGTATTAGACGGCTGAAAACGGTGGGGAAGAGCCTCATATGTTGCTACTGATTGAGGATATACATCGAAGTAGAAAAAATGGTGAGATTTTTGATAAAAGAATAAAACGTGTTGTGGATAAATGCAAAGAAAAGATTGATCAACAACTATCTCAAGGTGGATCAAGCTAATCAAATCAACTTACCCCATTTGAGATCAATGCCGTAGTTCAAATGGTAAGTTAATTTTTGTGCCCAACTTTGTTTATGTTTTTGAAACGTATTATACTTTCAATAATATGTTCCTTGATAGTATTATGTTACTCTTGTTTAGATATTTTTGTTATATACGTTTGTTAGTATTTGATTTGTATTGGATAATTAGTGATTTTTCCTCTTTTATTTGATCTGTTTAAGACATCAAATTAGCTCATGTATTTGATCTGTTTAAGACATCAAACGTATTACTCTTGTATGTGATTTGTTTAAGACATAAAAAAACGTGCATGGTATGTTGTATCTGATCATTAAATCGATGATAAATAGCACTTAGTACATGGTTTACTTGTATTGGTTTTCACTTGTTTGATTTTTTTTTTAAAATAGATTGGGATACTTTATATTGTCAAACATGAAATGATTCAAACTGAATTTGGTATTCATGATTTTGATTTTATTTCATGACTTATTTTTCAGGAAACACATGTGGTTAAAAGTCGTCGTTTAGGGTTTGGTACACTTTTTGACCCGGGTAAGGAAGTAAATTCTTCAGCTACTTTCTCATTAAACTCGGAACTAGAAGAGCAATTGAAGACGGCCACCGAGAATATTGCGACCTTAAAGAAAGATAAGGCAGAGAAAGATACGACAATCAAATATTTGGAAGAGTTGGCCAAGAAAGTGGTAGACAAGTTTCCGGAGTTTCACTCTCCACCGGATGAAGATGAAACTGAAGAGTAGATCAATGTTATTTTCGTTTTGCATTTCATGCTTAATTTCAAATTTGTGTTTTATGTAAAGACCTTTGTTTTATGTTTTAAACAATTTAAATTTTTCAAATTTCAGAACTTTAAATATTTTATTTTTAATATTTAAATTTGAATTACATTTTAATAAATTGTTTAAAATGAACTGGAATGTGGTAGGAAATCTGTCGATAAACTTTGGTCGAAAATTTGTCGGGATACTATGGTCGAAAATTGATTGGGACGAACTGGTTGGGATTTGGTCAAAATTGGGTCGATAATTTCCTGACCATTTTCCGACGTTTTTTTCGACCACCCTTCTGACCATTAAAGTGGTTAGGAATTTCCGACCAAACTCCGACCACATAAATTTTCCGACCACGCTTTTCCGACGACATTTGGTTGGTCGGAAATTGATATAATGCGTTTTTGGCGCATTCTAACCTTTGTTTTGTTGGTTTTTATCGAGTCTTTCATTCTATTTTGAGTCAGTCTAGGTCTAAAAGCAGCTGGAATTGAGGATTGAAATTTACAATGAGATTTGGTGAAAAAGGAGGAAAATTGGATCTTTTTGGATATTCTGAAGAAAAGGAGCACCCGCTCCAGAAAAGGAGCACCCGCTCCAGAAAAGGGAGCACCTGCTCCCAGAAGATCCACTTAAGGAAATTTTCATTAAACCTAATTTCGCCAACTAGGATTTCCATATTTTGATCCCAGCTGCCCCCAGACCTATATTTAAGGATTTTTCGAGATTCTTTTGAGGGGAGAGCCGCATATTCACGTTTCGAACAACAAAAAGAGAAAAAACACAAGTGAGAGAGAGATTTGATACTTGTTTTTAGAGTTGTAAGCTTGAGGATTGCCTTCCACGTTATTTTTGTTGAAGTTTTTCTAAACCCTTACTCTTTTCTATTTCGCTTCAATGAAGTTTCTATTCTCTCTTGCTGCTGTTGTTTGCTTGAATATGTGCGAGTAATCTCCTTTGTTAAGTTGATGGTTGATGGGGTTAGAAAATCATAACTAAGCATAGATAGGTTTTGAAACATCACTTGATATCTCCATCTATAGTCGATCGTAATGCCTAGACTAGATTGATCACCTAGCCTTTGATTTTAGGTTGAATTTACTCATCAAAAGTGTTGTAAATTGCTGGACTTGACTTAGATGGGCAAGTTTTCTTTAGCCAACGACAGTTGAAGTTAAAGCAACTCGTGAACAAATCGATCCTATACTTTTAATGCTCATCATTCTTTGTAACCTCAAACGACAGTTTATGGTGTTAGATTGATTGTTGAAGTAATTGATGCCACGACAGTGGGTCCTCTAGAATCTATGGTTGAGTTCTAGATTGGTTCTAAATTAATAACCTGAATAATTGCTTGGTTCTTGATGATCTAATCCCTGAGATATATCCTTTGATCTAACACCTTTTCATTAATTGTTTACACCGAATTTACATTTGTTTGCTTTGCTAAATAGTGACACTTAAAAAACTTTGAATTGCTTAGCTGAATTTGTATCCCATAAGATTAGAGTGTATTGCTGGTCCCTTGAACGAACCTATACTATTCTACATCGATTAGTGAATCTAGGTTTCATCTTTACAAACCGGTAAAAGGACTTTCATCAGAAATTCATCAGAAACATGTGTTTCCGACCATATTCCGACTGAAATGGTCGTCAGAAACTGGCTTATTTTTGTAGTGATAGTAATAACATGTCATGACCTAACAATACATAATAACTTGCAATATCGTCTACGACAAGCTAAACGTTGAAATAACTTATCGTGACTTGATGGTAATTTTTCATGGATTGTCATTTTGTTTTCCATTATCGCTTCAATATCCTCTTAATTTGGATGAAGCTAAAGATTCCTAGCGGCAGGAACGTTGAATCGGGCAAGAAGGGCTCAGCTTTTTGAACTCTTTTCAAAGAAAAGTGTTTTCCCAATGAGTTTTCCCGGCAGCAAAAGTATACTGGAGCTTGGGCGTGTCTTCTGGGCACGGGGGAAGGAAGCGACGAACTGTTGGAAAAAAATAAAGTCATTATTAGGGTTTACTCCGACTAACTTTGATTAGTCTTGGTTAGGAAGTAAGACATGGCGGTATATCGTCTATGCCAAATAAAAGGTGGTAATAAATTTCCATCACTTGACACTACATCATCTACGTCACGTAAAATGTGGTAATAGCTTGCCACTATTTGACGGTATAACATCTACGTGAAGTAAGATATAGTAATAACTTGCAATTACCTGATGATACATTACTTGATGAGCTACATATGTATGACATCTCTACCATGTAATTATTATCGTTATGACGTTTTTTTGAGGTCGATTGTCAGTTTGATATCAATTTTTTTTTTTTGAGTTTTATTTAAGTCTTTTAGTTATCTAAATACTAATCTAAATAGGGTTAATCTAATGTATAGGAAAAAACATATAACTAAAATACTAAACAAAAGCCCTAGATCCAATGGCCCATTTTGCCACATGAAGTGCTTTTGGTTAGTATTTTAGAGCGTCATTAATGGTAAATTTTAGTGGGTATCATGGACTTAAAAGAAATTCAAATTAATTAAACAATTAGTTATGGGCTTGTAAATGGGGAGAAACGTGTCTTTTCCGTGGCAAACTTTCTTTGATTTTGCAAACTTTTTTGTTTTGTTTTTGTCACAGATTTTGCAAACATTTTTTAAAAAAGTAATTTGATTTTCTTTTATTTTGCAAACAAGTAAAAATAAAGGACAAATGTAAAAATATCACTTTACAAAAATATCACAATGAGTTGTCTATTTATAAAAATACCACAATGAGTTGTAGATTTTTAAAGCTTAAAACTTAAAATTCTAAACCTTAGAAAATATTTTGACCCCTAACAAACCCTAAATCCTCAAAACTAAACCCTAATACAATATAGTTAATTCAAACATAAATGATATAACGAAAAAATAATTTTGAAAAAGTGGCTTTCTGCAAAGATTTTGAAAATGTGGAATTTTTGAAAAATGGCACTTCAAAAATAGCATTTCTAAATTTTTTTCTAAAATTAAGTAATTTGACTTTTTTCATTTTGTAAACATTTAAAAATAAAAAATAAAAAAAATTATTTTATATTATTTTTTAGAACCTACTCGAGTCTCACCATTGGACACAAAAATATTAGCAGAAACTAAGTGAGTCTCAAACACTAAATTAATATTAAAAAATGAGTTAAGAACTCTTAATGGTATCACCACTAAGAATGCTTTTAGAGCATGTTTATTGGTGATACCATGTGGGTATCACAGGATTAATTTAGTATTAAGTTTAATAATTTTTAATCTTTGAGACTCATTAAAGATATTATAATTTTTTTATGTTTAATTGTGATACTCAATGTGGTTCTAAAGAATAAAAAAAATAATTTAATTTTTATAAAATATAAAATAAAAGAAAATCAAATTAGTAAATTTTTTTATAAAAACTTGAATTTATTATGTTTAATAAATTTTTAAACGTATACCTGTAGCCGAACCTGTACCCAAATTTTTTAGGAATAATTAATTGTGATCCGATCCAAATATGTACCCGAAAAACTCAAACCTGACCTGATCCAAAACCTTATAGGTACTTATATGGATATAAAATTTCTATACCCGAGAGAATCTGTACCCGATAGAACCCGACTCGGATCCAACCCGAATACCCGTATGTCTAGGCCTATCCTAAACTTTCATTTTTATTAATGATATTTACTATTTAGAAAAAAAAATCTCCAGGGCTAATACAAGATCGCCATGTGTCTCTATGAAACCGTCTCATCGGTGTCATTGTAGTGAAACGTATCATGCAATTTGTATCATTAAATCATTATTTAATTAATTTTTATTCCATTATTTTTATGATACCCACGGGGTATCACCTATAAACATGATCTTAGTTATTATTTTTTTTTTTTTATACACCCAAATTTCCCATCTAAATAACTCAAATCTGAATTAATATATATTATTAGACTTAAATGAATTTTTGTATAAATCCATATCCAAATAAATCTGATTTTCTTTTTGGTTGGGTTGGATTAACCAAATTAGTCATTCTTTTGGACTATCTATACAAAAAAAATTCGTATGAGCCGTTTACAAAATAGGCAAAATATAAGATTCATGCATTTTTCCGGATCATACTATTATTGAAAAAACGAAAACACCATTACTGAGTATTAATCTGGATCCCTAAGCTGGTTATAGAGGATATGCGTATTTTGTCTCCGATTGTAAAATTGTTGAACAGATGAAAGAACCTTTATTTGGTCTTCGCGTTTAAGTTGTTTTAAAATATTTCTCTAATGCCATTTTATAATATGTCACATGACTTTTGGTTGAAAAACTAAATGTATTTTTCTTTTAATATTGTAGAGATTAATCTTATTTTCTGGAAAAAAAAAATCAAGGAAATGATATTCATCTGGCGAAATAATTTTGATAAGAAGCTAGTTAAAAAATAAACTTAACTTTTGTTGCCTTAGAGTTAGTGATGTTAAAATGCATGGCATTGTTTTCGCTGACAGTGACATCTCTCGACCCATTTATTTATCTGGCACCGTCTAGATACACCAATGCATGGCAATTCATCACTAACTCTTGTTGTCTTTTACTGATGTTATAGTTTGTTACAACTCCTTTTGTATAAGTATAACACAAAAATTTTACATGATTATGAGTGAAAATTTTGATTTTGTTCAAGAAAGGATTGTTTTTAGTAATTGTGAAAGCCCATTAGCCAAGTGGTAAAGGTTTAATTATGAAGAATAATGAAACGATCGACCTGGTGATTTTATTGAGATCATTTGGATGGATATTGTTGTTATCCCCCTGCGTAGTATATGGTTTCCAAATTTGCATCCACATTTCGAAGATTAAGAGGAATTTATCATTATTCCCTATTTACAGGAGCAAACACACGGTTACAATTTACAAACTACATAAACGTAATTAGTGTTATAACGAATTAGAATTTAGAAACGTCACAAAAACTAAAGAAGGGAATCACCAATTTCCCATACCAAAAATAAAAAATATGGCAGCAAAAAAAAGAATAAAAAAACGTGAAGTTGGTGGTGAAAGTTACAACTCCAAGCAATCTACATATTCAGAGTGTCGGTGGACAGACTACAATATAAAGACCCAAAGGGTGCATCAAATAAGCCTAGCAATCTAGCCATGGATCTTATTCTTCTTCTTCTTCTCTCTGCTCTCTCTCTTTTCTCCATTATCTTCTTCTTTGCCAAGTCGCTGCTTCTTATTCCCGATAACAATAAACGTATGGCTCCAATGGCTCCCGGGGCATGGCCGTTGGTCGGACATCTACCATTCTTTGAAAATGCAAAGCCAACCCACGTTACGTTTGGGGACATGGCCGAGGTACTTGGACCGGTGTTCATGACGAAGCTCGGGTCATACAACGTGCTGATCATAAGCAGCCAAGAGGTGGCCAAAGAGTGCTTCACCGTCCACGACAAGGTCATAGACCGAGTAGACCTCACTGCCTCGAAGATATTGGGTTATAATGGCTCGTTCATAACGTTTACTCCTTATGGTCCTTACTGGCAAGAGTTGCGTAAGATAGCAGCATCAGAGCTTTTTTCATCCACAACGATTGATAAGCTCAAGGATACTAGAGAAAGAGAGGTTGACGTTACGTTCAAAGATTTCTACGTGAGGTGGGAGGAAGAGGGTAGAGCTAAACAAGGAGTCTTGGTGGACATGAAGCGTGAGTTTCAAGATTTAGTTGCTAATATCTCGTTGATGATGATCGTGGGGAAGAGATATTTCGGGGCAAGTCCTAACTGCGAAGCGGGAGAAGCGAGAAGATGCGGGAAGCTAATTCAAGAGTTTTTCGATTACTTTGGGCTCTACATGTTATCCGATGTGATACCATCTCTTGGTTGGTCGGAATGGAAGATCAAGAGGGGTATGAAGAGAACAGCTAAAGAATTGGATCAAGTTGTCGAAGCTTGGGTTGAAGAACACAAGAAGAGTAGGAGAGATCACAATGCGAGCTTTGAAAAGGACTATTTGGATCTACTCATTGAAATCTTTAAAAAACGCGAGGTTTCGGACCGGAGTCATGATGCCCATACTACCATCAAGGCCCTATGCCTTGTAAGACCACTTATAACAAATAAACTAGCATGATGTTTTTGATTTTGTTTTTTTACCTAATATATAGTAAAATGTTCCGGGCCTAGAACATGTAGGATTAACTAACTTGTATGACAGAACATGGTATTTGCAGGGAGCGAACCGGTCATTGTAATATTGGTTTGGGCTGTTTCACTGCTCGTCAACAACCCACATGTGTTAAGGAAAGCTCAAGAGGAGCTTGACCGAAAAATCGGAAGGGACAAAGTTGTCGAAGAATCCGACCTTAAAGAATTGGTTTATCTCCATGCCATTGTCAAGGAAACATTCCGTTTATATCCACCACTCCCTCTCGTAGCTTATCGGTATGTGATGGAAGATTTCAACATTGCCAACGGAAACTTTCATGTTCCCACAGGTAACATATGCACCAATATTCCTAGATATATATATACTATAGTAATGTTCAGATGTTTATATTCATGAGATGCATAGTCATGTTTCATATTGTATTAAATAGGGACACAAATGCTCGTAAATGAGTGGAAGATTCAGAGGGATCCAAATCTTTGGTCCGACCCCGAACTGTTCGACCCGGAAAGGTTCTTAACATCTCAAAAAGAAGAGAATTTTATTGGCAGGAGCGATTACAAGTTGTTTCCATTCGGATTAGGACGACGCTCGTGCCCTGCGATCCCTTTAGGTATGAGGATGGTTCACTATATTCTGGCTAGGTTCTTGCACAGTTTCGACTTGGCAACACCATTAAGCCAAGACGTGGACATGACCGAGAGCAATGGGTTTGTCAATCTCAAAGCCACTCCTCTTCAAATCTTGATCAATCCTAGGCTGCAACAATCTCTCTACCACGTGGATCGTAGCGTCTTATTCTCAGACAAGGATTGATAATTAGTGTTGCATTTTCTTTAAAAAAAGTCTGTGGCTGGAATTAGCAAATAAGGATTTCCTAAATATTTTGAAAGAAAAAATGTAACAGCTAGTCGTGTCGTACAATACAAATATTCCAGTCTATTATGCCGCAATTAAAAGTTTGTTCTCTTTTCAGTTTCTAGCTATATAGCTCTTAGTAAACATTATTTATAACAGAATGATCCTAGTGCAAAGATGCATGAATATGAATCAAGAGGCCTAAAATACCTAAAACCTTAAAGAATACCTTTACCAAAAAGAAATTTTTTGATGGAGCAGATGAAATAATAATCTACAAAGCCAAACATACATAAGATTACGGCAAGTTTTTCCTCTTTCATTCTTGGTCGGAGTGAGTCTTACTACAACGATAAAAAAAAATTATAGACCTATCTATACTGCAGTAGCCAAAACATTGTTGTGAAATATGTTGTTGTCTTTCTTGGCTCCGAGAATCAAACCCAAAAGCTTGTAGTTTTACCATTTCCATGTGAACACTGCTTTCCGGAGCCAAGAAAAAGCAGTTTGAGATCCTTTTCAGCCTATTTTCAGCCTATCGGCAGAACCATCTGTTATTTCATTTTTAATTTGAAAAAGAATCCAGAGGTTTGATAGGCCATTTTTTTTCAATTTTAAGAATATGGAATAGTAAAACAACTGAAAATATAAAAAGTTAGCAAAAGATCAATTCTAAATATATATAACTGAAAAAAAATCTTCAGATCAATTAAAGTTTCCAAACATAACTAAGTAGAACCAATTTGAACAATCTCAATCGATTTCAACTAAAATAAAAATTTGCATAAATTCAAACATAAACGAAGAAACTCAAAACCAGTTAAACTTGATATAAGCATGTACATTAGTTAGAGATTTTGATGGGGTTCTCAACAATTTTATAATATTAAAAAACAATAAAGTTTGTTTAAAACTCATTAATTGTTTTTAAAAATTTGTGTGTTCCATTGGTAACAATCTCAAAGGAGTTGTCAAGAATAAATAAATTATAATTTTATAATTATTTTTATAAAATTTGAAAACATACAATATTATGCATTCGTAACCTTCCAGATGTATACTATAAGGAGCAAATTCTTTTCAAACAAGGATCGAAGAATCTTACCAAGATATCGAGTTTCCCAAATTGGGTTTTCACAAACTCATCAAGAGATGTGATACTATCAAGATCACACATGAAACGACCCGATCCAAAAATTTAAAATTTTTCCTTCAGATTATTATCATCACAGATAATAATCCTCAATTGGGCCAATACCAGCAACGCGGAACAATTAAACATAAACCATAAACATCAATCAATAAATCCCATACTTTATTAATTCCCTAAACTGTTCAATTCAATCAAATTCCAGAATAAATCAAATGACAACAAGTTCAGAATTCACTAGCACCCTAGCAATTCTAACAATCCAACCATACAAGCGAGACCCTAGATCATTTTTTCTTCCTGGCCATGATTCCACGATCACATTTTCTCTTTACCTACAACACATGGCAAAAAGAGTTGCGTGAGTATTATCATAAATACTCAGCGACGCGGTCATTCCGTCTACTGGCTATTTATACACAAGCATAAACAATAGATACAATACCAGGATGAGCATACACAAGCATTCACGAACAATCAAACACGAACCAATCCAGGAACTCTGTGTCGATCGACACAACCTCTAGGTGTCGATCGACATACAGCCCCGTGTCGATCGATACGACGTCGCAGAACCCAGAAACGAGCCTATCCTCTCATGGCTCGAATCCGTCGCGATTCATCGAGTCTCATGCACAATTTCATTCACAAAACACACGAAATCCAACAAGCAATCGCATTCTATCCATTCCTTACACTTATGTAAGCCTACGGTCACGCACTCATCTCGATTTCAGATTGAAAAGGATGAAAAACGACGAAAAACACGAAGAACAGCCTCTGATTCGTCCTTCCCAGAACCGAAATCCATCCAGCAACGATCTCCTTTGCATTCGCAAGCCTCAAACGATCAATCTTCTCTCAGAAATCACCAGAACTTCTCCAAATCTCTCTGATTCTGATAACCTCCTAATTCTCTCTGATAATATGGCAAAAAAAAAAGAAACACGCGTCTGTTCCAGCCTCTATATACGAACCCTAGGTTCCCTAAACCTATCCGCCAAACCGGGTAATTGGAACCAAACCGATCGGTCCAATTTTACCCCGTGTCGATCGACACACACCACTCGTGTCGATCGACACACCTCCAACTATCTGACTTCTCACAAGTCAAAATACCTGTGTCGATCGACACAACAACCAAATTCCACTTTTTGGTTCACGGGTATTACAACACACATCAAGCTGATGAAAGACGAGGCTTTGATCAGAAACTCCAGTCTCTTTCTTCAGTGTCTCAACAGCTTCAAGTCCTCTGTTCTCATCTCTAGAGGTCAAAACAACACTAATCCCATTGCTCACTAATTGTCTGCATATCTCAAATCCAATTCCTCTGTTTGCTCCAGTAACTACGACAAATCTACAAAACCAAGAACCAAAATATCACTAAGATTTTACATATGAAAAATCAAGAACTAAGAGAAGATTGATACATACTTTGGTGTTTCCTCTGCCATTTTCGAACCTATGTTTCTTTTGGGTTTCATACACAAAAATAAAAACTGAACATTTCCTCTACGTATACAAAAAAAGGTAAATGCAAACACCAATCAAACAACGAAATGTGAGAGCCAATGAAGGCCATGTAGCTCAGAAATTGATGTTCTTGACTATTCTAGAAGGAAGATATAAAATGAGTGGCCTAAAACAAAATTCGTAACCTTCCAAATGATCATTACTTTCGGGTAATTTGGAATTTAGCATTCGTAACCTTCCAGATGATCCAAAGAAAAAGCACACACAAACATATTCACAAACACAGAGATTATAGAGTATGTACATTTATGTACACATCCAAATTGTTCTACCAATCACCAAAATATCATCGGAATTGTTCTAATGAACAAAACAGTTCAGTATTGTCTTCTCTTATCAAGAAAAAAATGGATGATCTGCCACAAAATCTATCTTTTTAGGAGGCTCCCTACGATAAGCACTGCACGTTTGCATGGTACGAACAGCAGTTGCGGCCGCAGCTTCAGCACCTTCTTCATCGATTTCAACACAAGCTTTATGGTATAATGAAATCAATTGCTTTCCCCAATTGACCCAAAACACTTGTAGCAGAA
The DNA here is from genome assembly GCA_964056655.1 of Arabis hirsuta. Lineage (NCBI taxonomy): Eukaryota > Viridiplantae > Streptophyta > Magnoliopsida > Brassicales > Brassicaceae > Arabis > Arabis hirsuta. The sequence continues at coordinate 2,022,626 of OZ053301.1, forward strand.
AAGCCGAATTCAATCTTAAACTTTGGAATTCTGAATTCCCCAACCCCTACTTTGTAACTCGGAATGTGACTATCCAAGAATCCAGGAGTAGATGACATTTTATCCACAAGAGTATCCAGTCCATCTTTCTTGTCGGGTGGATAGAAATACATTGAGAATTCACACTTTGTATCATCAAGGCCTTGTCGGCAAGGGAGCCTAAGAACCTTGAAATCGTCATACGCTCTTACGTATTGGTTCTTATAGCTAGTCATGAATGGCACATTCACTATTTTGCCATTGATAAGGTGAAATTTTCTGTCTCTTGTATCACACTTATCAAATGGCATTTTCCATGCTCCCTTGAAGTACAAGGCATTTCCGTAAATCTTATCGATTCTGTTTGTAATGCATCCACGAGGAAGAAGATTCTTCATGAGACCATTGGTATGGTGTTCAACCCAAGCATTCAGCTCCAAACGCATCTTCAGCCTTAAAAAGAAATCCAAAAAGCTATATCATCAATTTCAGTTTTGCCACAATTCAAATAAAATTTTCCTAGATTTGGAAAAGGATGGGAAAAAACCCAATCCAAACTCTAACCAAATTCCTAATGGTATATAAACTTGTATAAAATTCCAAATTCCTAGTTTTAAAACCAAACCAAACTAGCCAAAATTTATTAAGATATCTTTTATAAAATCTATAGAAAATTTATTTTAAAAATCTACAATATGAAATAATTTATCGATTACTTTTACTTCTGTTACAATTCCAAATTGACGCCAAAAAAAAAAAAAAATCCTAATTGTGGTTTTGAAGCAATATGACACGAACTATTATGTTCAATTTGATTGAACTAGTCATCTCTTCTTCTTATAGAAATCAAGAGGGATTTAAAGTTAAAAAGGTTACGTACCTACCTTTGATCGGAAATCTACTTGAGCGTAAAAAACCTTAAAGTAATTCACAAGGAGGTCCTCGAATTCCGGATCAATCGGAAGGGATTTATCGATCCAGATGCCATTCGCCGCCGTGATTATTGGGGCGTCTCTTGATGTATTGTTAGAGAAAACAACGGAGGAGATTTGTTGGCAGACGGCTTTGAGCTCATCGATATAAGAATATTTCTGGAAGGTGATGATTTCAACAGTGTCTAAGTTACCTCCGGGACCAGCTGCGAACATTGTGATCACTAATTTTATTGAAGCCGGAGACAGGCCTTGTGCCAAAGTTTTTTTTTTGAAACTTTAGGGTTTTCTTTTATAATAAAATTGACAGAAATTAGAGCTTTTTTTTTACAATTTTACAAAAATTTAGGACTTTTTTATAAATTTTTTTTCACTAGAATTGTGAAGCCCATGGGCTGGGCCCTGTGCAAAAGCACTCTTTGCACAACCCATGAGCCGGACCTGGCCGGAGAGATGACAAGGTTAGAGTTCTTTGCTTCTTAACCTAACAAACTCCTAACTAACCATAACCATATCTTAACAGACCCCCCCCTCAAGCTGAAATCGACTTAGTTTTAGGAAGAAAGAGGCTTGAAACAGAGAGACGACCAAGTAGAGAATGGAAAGGACCCAGATGTAGAGCCCTGGTCAATAAATCAGCTAGTTGATTGCCGGAAGTAACATGAAGCACGGTGAGAAATCCCTTCTTGAGCTGATCCCGATTAATATGGCAGTCAACCTCAACATGTTTGGTCCTTTCATAAAAACAAGGTTATTAGCAATGTGTATGGCTGCTTTGTTGTCACAGAAGAGCTTAGCTTTTGTTTCCACAATGATGCCAAAGTCATTAAGCATCTGACTTAACCAAAGAAGCTCTTTGGTACATAAAGCCATACTTCTATACTCTGAGTGTCCTGTTTCTTAGACTTTCATGTGACTAAGAAGAGCCAAGAAAAACACACATACCATAAACTGATCGTCTAGTATCTGGACAAGAAGCCCAGTCCGCATCAACAAATCCATTCAAACAAATGGCAGTAGAGGTAGAGTAAAACAATCCTTGACCAGGATTGGTCTTAAGATACTTCAAGATGTGCAATGAGTTTGAAAATGAATGTCCATAGGACAAGAAAGAAACTGGCTCAAGCGGTGCACAACAAAAGTAATATCAGGCCTTGTGATGTACAAGTAGAGAAAATGACCAATCAATTCCCTATAAGGTGTAGCATCAGCAAGAGGAGACCCTTTATTCTTACTAAGAGGAATCTTAGGATCCAGGGGAACAGATTTGGGTTTACAACCAAGTAAGCCTGAATCAGAGAGTAAGTCCAAGCAATATTTTCTCTCACAAACAGAGATTCCTTCAGGATTTCAAGCAATTTCAAGACTTAAGAAGAAGCGAGCTGGACCATGTCATCAACATAGATCAATAGGGCAATGAATGAAGTACCTCAGACTTTGATAAAGAGAGTGTTGTCAGCAGATGATTGAAGGAAACCATCATCAATAAGAGCCTGAGACAAACACTTGTACCATTGCCTAGAAGCTTGTTTAAGTCCATAGATGGATTTATGTAGCTTTCAAACCAGATTAGGAGGAAGAGGATAATCTGAATTAGGAGTGTAATCCAAGGAAAGACTCATATAGATCTCTTCATCCAAGTCACTATGTAAAAATACATTAGTTATATCCATTTGAGTTAAACTCCACTCCTGTTTGGTGGCCAAACCAAGCATAAGTTTCACACTGGCTAATTTAGCAACAGGTGAAAATGTATCAAAATAATCAACACCTTCCTGCTGAGTAAATCCTTGAGCAACTAAATGTGCTTTGTACCTTCCAACAGACCCATCAACAAGATATTTGATGGTATAAACCCACTTACACCCCACAACATTCTTACCAAGGGGTAAGGAGACAATGCTCCAAGTCTTCGTGTCCTCCATAGCCCCATGTTCCAAATTCATAGCTGGAGTCCATATTAGAGAGATAATGGCTTGTTTAAAACTTTTGGGCTCTGTCTCAACAGAAATGGAGAAGACAAAAGACTGATATGGAAGATTGAGATCATTATAGGTCAAGACGGAAGATAATGGATAAAGAGTAGTGATAGGTTTAGTGGAAGAAGCAGAAGAAGAAGCTTGAGTAAAGGAACAGTGAAAGTCAGACAAGTAACCTGGAGGTTTAGCAGATCGTTTAGGCCTGACATTAGGTAGTGACAGTGTTGGAGCCACAGAAGGAATAATCTCCAGATTTGTGATACTAGAGGGTGAAATATGAATAACACTAGATGGAGATGCAGATGCAAATGATGAATCAGATGATGAAGGAGAACCTGATGCATGAGATGCAGGAGAACTAACTATGGGTGGAATGGTAACTAATGCAGGACAATGCTCATGATCAATAGCAGCAGGAGTATACAAAGGCAGTATAGTATGACTAATCATATCTAGAGAGACAGGGAAAATAACATCAAAGAGAAAAGGAAAGATTGTCTCGTGAAATACAACATTTCTAGATACAGAGACAAGATTTGTATCTAAATGCAGAACTTTATATCTTTTGTACCCTGATGAATAACCAAGAAAGACACATTTATCAGCTCTAGGACTGAATTTATGCCTATCTTTTTGTAATGTAGATACGTAACATAAACATCCAAAAGATCTAAGAAAATTATATTTAGGTTTTCTCTTAGTAAGAAGCTCATGAGGAGTGACATTATCAAGTAAAGGAGATGGAAGATGATTAATCAAGAAAACCGCAGTGAGAATGCAATCACTGCAATATTGCAAAGGAACATTAGACTGAAACAAGAGTGTCCTAGCTACATTTAACAGATGTTGATGCTTCCTTTCTACGACAGATTTCTGTTGAGGTGTTTATGCACAAGAAAATTGATGTATCATGCCATGATGTTTAACCAACTCAGTAAAAGCAAGTTCAGATGTATTGTCAGTTCTAATTCCTTTAATGGTAAAACCATACTAAGTGTGTACATACTTTATAAAAGATTGGAAATGAACTGAAACTTTACTTTTATTCCTTAACATGAAAACCCAAGTTACACGAGTATGGTTATCAACCAATGTAAGAAAATTTCTATGTTCTTCAACAGACTCAAGAGAAAATGGACCCCAAACATCTAAATGAACTAACTCAAAAGGAGATTTAGATCTATGATTGTGAGACTCAAAAGATAACCGTTTTTGTTTTGCTAAAGGACAAACAGATGAAGGTACTTCAACTATACTAGACTTAGACACAGGTATTGTACCAGTAAGAAGCTTTAACTTGTCAGAGGATGGGTGTCCAAGGCGTTGATGCTAGAGATGTCCATCCACCATCAAGGATCTCGAGAAATGCGATGCATGAGATGATGAATCAAGTTGTAAGATGTATAATTTGTGTAGGAGAATGCCTCTACCAATCATTAAGTCCTGAATAGACGCCTGAAGATAACAAAAATCATGAAAGAAATTAGCAGAATACTGATTGTGCTGAAGTAAACTACTGACATATATGAGGTTAAATTTGAAAGATGGGACATGTAAAACATTATGCAATGAAGGGTAGATGATAGTGTCACTGTGCCACAATTATTGATGCCTACTCTAGTATCATTAGGCATAGAGACTGTAACCCCTGTAACTGGAACAATATCACTAAAAAATGTCAAGTCTGAACAAACGTGACTATTAGCTCCAGTGTCAATAATCCAACTTCCATGAGGAAGTGTTGTATGAAGAGAAGAAAGACATTGATGTTGAAAAGTAAGAGCATTGTTTTCAAAGTGAATGGAAGATGAAGGAAAAGAAGAAGGAAATGACATGTTACCAGCAGTAGAATAAATAGCCATAACACCATGATCTGTGATAGATGACCAAAAAGTTGAATGAACCGAAGGCTCTGGAGTAACCCTGACTTGAGTTGTCAAGTGTTGAATAAGCAATTGAATTTGATCATTGTTTAGCTTGCTAACATCAAAATTCACAGTGGATGATACTAGAGGAGGAACAGGAGGAGGGATATTGCCAACAACAACATTCGCCACCGCATGTGACTGAGATCTAGTTATAGAAACAGACGATCCTCTAGGTTGAAATGACTGAGGAGCCTGATGTGGTTGAAATCCAGAATTAGAACTTTTGTAACTAGGAATGTAGCCTGGTGGATACCCATGTAACTTGAAACATTTCTGGACTACATAACCAAGCTAACCACAGTGAGTACATAAAGGACATGTAGACTTAGGCCTGAAGCGGTTTTGATTATGAATAGCAGCATTATCAAAAGGAACAAAATATGATGACTGATCAATAGGAGAGGCCTGTGAAGAAGTCTACAAAACCACAAAATCATTCTTATGAGGTGGCTTAATGTGTCTTTGTCGCTCATCTTGAGTCACCATGTTGAATACATGTTCAATAGAAGGAATTGGTTTAAGCATCAAGATGTGACAACAAGTAGACTCATATGACTCATTAAGTCCCCTTAAAAACTTTGCAACCCGACTCCTTTGTTGCATCTTCTCCCATGCATTACACTCACACTTTCCACAAGTGCATAAAGGCAATTACACATAATATCTATATTCCTTCCATAGAGTGACCAATTCAGTGTAATAAGCACTAACATCAAGAGCTCCGTGTTGAATATTGCTCAATCTTTGTTCAATTTCATAGATACGCGAAGCATCATCTTGCTTGAAACGAGACATCAAATTCTTCCAGATTCCTTCAGCTGTTGATATGAACAAAAGACTTTGACCAATTTTGTTTGAAACCGAATTCATTATCCAGGTTGCAACCATATCGTTACATCGAGACGAAGATCCGTAATCCCTATTACTATAAAGAGATTTAGGAATTGTACCATCAACGAAACCGAGTTTGTTTCGTACATTAAGCGCTATACGCATAGATCTTCTCCAAGAATGGAAATCGGGTCCAGTAGTGAGACGATCAGAAACAAGAATCAATCCAGCATGATCGGAGCTGTGTAAGAAATAGGGATTATTGTAATGATCCGTCGAGTTGCGATTGACATCGACGTTTGAAGCTGGACCAGTCGGAATCAAATCAGTTGAATTCGCCATTGATGAGTGACGACGAGATGAATCCGATCAATTTAACCGGTCAAATCGAGAAGAATCCCAAGAAAAACTGAAATTAAAAAGAAATGCGAGAAGAAGATTTATGATGAAGATGACGATGATTTGGTGGAGCGATACTGAAATTGAGCTAAAATTGAAGCTCGAAATCAGGAGAAAATATGATGATGATGAAAAATTAAGAGTGAATCGAAGAAATTTGTGAATAATGATGGAGATTGATGATGAAGAAAGCTCGATTTCTACTGAATTTTCTCAGGAAAATTGAATGAGAAAGAGAGAGAAAGTATTTGCTCTGATGCCATAACAACTTTTATGTAAAAGTTTATTTTCTCATTAATGAAACAAATGTGCTCTACACAAATATATATACACATGTGAATTAGAAGTAATTAAACTTAACCATAACCATATCTTTATACTTCTGTTTCGATTACTTTCCCCGCAAGGAACAGACCGTTGTCGCTTTGTTTCTTCATACCTTCTCCCAAATCAGTCTCCGTGGGAGAAAGACTAATTGCCATGTGCTAAAGTTTTAAGAAACTCAATTTGCTATTATTTATTTAAGAATTAAATATTTAAATAAATAACTAAAATAGATGAAAATTATTAAAATAATGCGTTTCTCCGCATTGGGGACGTTCTTAGGGTTTTCCTTCATCGGGTTTTATAACAGAGGAAAACAATTTTAAATTTTATCCAAAAAATATTATATATGAACGTGTTGGGAGAAAAAAAATTGTTAAAGATCCTAAACTAATTTACTCTTTATGATATATATAGATTCTACATAAATCTTAGTTGTTGCTTACACACAAGTATTCTGGCTTATAGCTTTTCTCCATGCATCACGATGCGACTGAAGATGAGATGCATATCATGCTCATCTGCCCTTTTGCAGCTCAAGTTTGGGACCAGATATGCTCATCTGCCTTTTTGCAGCTCAAGTTTGGGACCTTGTTCCGGCTCTGTTTAAACCGACCTTCGACCACTACCAACATAAACCAACTGCTATGCTCTGCTCAACGCCAAGTATGCCTTCACTGCTCCTCTTTATCCCTGGATTTTGTGGCATCTTTCGAAAGCTAGGAACCTTCTCATCTTTGAGAATAGACGACTCACGACAGAAGAGATTGTCTTAAAGGCAATCATAGATGCAAGGAGCTGGCAGGAAGCACAAGATGGCTGTCCTAAGCCTAATCCTAAGCATGAGACACGGGGAGTTGCTCTTTTTTTTTTTGTCGATTCCTCATGGAACTCTTCCTCTCTTAACTGTGATATTGGCTGGTGTTGTAAAGACTTCTCAATGAGGATTCTTCTTCATGGCTCTGCTTCCCGTAGACGAGTACATTCGGCACTGGTTGTAGAGGCTATCGCCATTAAAAGTGTCCTAATTGCAGTTACCAACGCAGGTATCCAAACACTCAGGTGTCTCTCGGATTCTCGCACTCTTGTCATGTTGCTATATTCGAATGATGTAATCAATGATATAGGTTTCGAATCTATCTCTTTCGCTTTTGTTCCTCATTTGGAAAATGTCATTGTCAACGCTTTAGCTAAGTCCGGTATGAACTCTTCTTTCGAGCATGTAACGTAAGTTCTAATTATAAAAAGAAAAGTCGGTTTGATAAAAAGAGAAGCTTTTCTCCATGCGAGGAAATGTTTTTGAACAAAATCGCCATAGAATGTTTAGAGTTGTTGATAAGTAGTGGCTAGCGTTTATTTTTTCTAACAGTTTATTCAGATAATAATGCCTCAGATTCAATCTGAGAAAAAATAATCTTTACCAATATCTATCAAATTTTATTGATCAGAAATTCACAATAGAACTCAAAACAACGAAAAGAATCATAATGCCAATATCTATAAAATTTTATTGATCATAGAACTCAAAACAACCAAAAGAATCATAATGATATGTCCGTTATGATAACTGGCGAAGATTATTAACATAAACTAGAACAAGACGAGTTTGTAAACAATAAAGTGTAATAAATAAAAAATAAGAGGAAAAATTTGTATATATTTGAAGGTAAATTTCATACTTTAGTTAATATTTTTTTTTTACAAAAAAACATGAACGAAAAAGATCTCTCTAAATTAATCAATGATTGTGGAAGTCCACCTATCCCAGTGGTTTAACCAAGGGTTAATTAATGCTTCTACATCCAGAGGTCTAAAGTTTGAATACCAGATGATGTGATTTATTAACAAATATGCAGATTAATGGAGACAAACTTACATGAGATCTCTATCGTTGGGCAATTAGAACCGTTCGCCATGATTCCATGCAATAAAGGTAGAATGTATCTATCATGAGCATGGAGCAGAAAATACCATCTGTCGTGGATCTAATAGGGCCAGAGTGAATTGTCTGTGGTAGAATCATCTTTATAACAATTTTCATAATTTACAATAAACAATAATAAATCCAAACGTTTAAAAAAAAGTTTAATCAATGATTAATTAATCACTCAGTAAAGTGATTTTAGCTAATTTCAACCTTGAACTAAAAACCCAAAACCATTCACTACACCTAGTTTGACTTTTGTTCCATTTCACCAAACCAGACCCCCGTGTAAACTTGATCTAATCAGGAATACTACCTACCCTAAGAAGATTGAGAAGGATCCAAAATCTGACAAACAAATAAAACGGTTCCGATATTCTCTTCTCTATTCAAAAAAAGAAATGGATGATCAACAACAAAATCTATCTTCTTTGGGGGCTCCCAATCAAGAGAACAACCACAAATTTCATCAGCAGTTGCGGCAGCAGCTTCAACACCTTTTTCATCGATTTCGACACAAGCTTTATGGTACAACGAAATCAACTCCAGTCCCAATTGATCCAAAAAACTTGTAACAGAAAACCCGAATTCGATCTTAAACTTTGGAATTATGAATTTCTCAACCTGTTTTTTGTAGCTCGGAATGTGACTATCCAAGAATCCAGGAGTAGATGACATTTTGTCCACAAGAGTATCCAATCCATCTTTCTTGTCGGGTAGATAGAAATACAATGAGAATTTGCGCTTGGTATCATCACGGCTTCGTCAGTATGGGAGCCTAAGGACCTTGAAACCATCTTAAGCTCTTACAGATTGGTCTTTATGCATATGAAACATAACCATGGGGAAGGAGATCCTTGATAAGACCATTGGTATGGCGTTCAACACAAGTATTCACCTCCAAACGTATTTCTTCAGACTTCAAAAACCAAAAAACTATATCATTGATTTCAGTTCTGCATAAATTTGAAAATAATTTGAAGATACCAAACATGAACCAATCTACAGTATCAACTTTCAAATTGACTCGTTGTGTATGTTCCTAGATTCTAAAAAATTAGAATTCTAAAGCAATACGAAAGACGAACATTCTTCAATGGAAACATCGATTGCACTACTCTTCAATAGAAATCAAGGATCATGCATGATAGAAGAACTAATTTTCCCAAAGCCCTAATTTCTAGAAACTCTAATTTCTAAAAACCCTAAATTTTTCGAAACCCTAGTTTCTGATGAAAAGAATGATTGAAGTTAATTTTTTTTACCTTTGTTCGAAAATCTACCGGAGATTAAATAGCTTTGAAGAAATTCTCGAAAGGATCCTTAAACTTGGGATCAATCTGAAGTGATTTCTCGATCTAGAGACCATTTGCTGCTGTGATCTTTGGACTACCGTTAGGGCTATGGTCGCCGAAGAAGACGACGGAGGAGATTTCACTGAAAATAGCGGCGTGCATGGTGATCTCAAGTAAGAGAGGATTTCACCGGCGACTAATTCACCTCTAGGACCAGCGGCGTACATGGTGATCGCGAGTTTATTAACACCTGTGAGAAGACGACGTTAGAGTGTTCGGAAAATAAGATGTGACTGGAGAGGACTATGGCGACGTCGTTTTGGTTCTTCATAGCTTCTCTCACGTCCATGTTTGATCTTGTGTGTGTGAGAGAGAGAGGTTAGGCTTCTCAAGAGTTGATGAGGTTTTTATACTCAAAAGTTTTTAATTTTATTGCTAAGAAATTTCAGTTTATTAATTTTTCTTAAATCGTTGAAAAAAATACAAAAATATTAGCGACGCCTCTAAGTGCAGAAGAATCTGCCAAAGCAAGAGGAGCAGTGTTTCTGTAATCTATCTGTTGCAACAACTGTGTCGTGTATCGACTGTTGTGCCCTGCAGGGAATAGTAATAAAGACTGAGTGTTTTTATTAGAAACTATCTGTCTCTTATTCATATATTTGGTCAAGTTTCTTGTGCAAAGGTTCTTGATTTTTCATTTGGTATCAGAGCGGATCACCAAACCAAGGGTGTGTCATCCCTTAATAGGTGAAGATCCTGTGGCATCATGGAATCATTTACAAAGCAAGTTAGTTCAAACAAGACTCTGTTACTTGATACGAACAGGTGTGAGTACTGGAAGGTCGGAATGATGCAACTCATTCGTGGTCAAGGAGAAGATGTATGGACGGCTGTTGAAGATAGTTGGGAAGCACCTTTAATCTCACAGAGGAAGAATTTAAAGTGCGTAAGCCAAAGTCAAGTTGGACAATTGAAGAGAATAATCTGTGAAAGTTCAATGCTCATGCCATGAACACTATCTTTGATAGTATTGATGAAGTGAATTCAAGCTTGTTCATAACTGCACATCTGCAAAACAAATCTCGAATGTGTTGCATAAGTCACATGAAGGCACATCTAGTGTGAAAAGAACAAGACTGGCTTGTTTCATGGTTTGAAAATCTGAAGATGGATCCGAATGATACGATTATGCAGTTCAGCTCCAAGATTAGTAGCATAGCAAATGAAGCAGAAGTTATGGGAAAAACTTACAAAAATCAGAAGCTTGTCATGAAGCTCTTGAGATGTCTACCTAAGAAATTCGCAGCTCACAAAGCTGTGATGAAAGTTTCTGGTAACACAGACTCCATGAGATATGAGGAACTTGTAGGAATACTCAAATCTGAGGAAATGGAAGTTGATGATGATAAAGGAACAACATCCAAAGGGATCGCTTTTAGTGCTGAAGATGAGATCAATAAGTTCCAAGAGTTGAAAGATGACATGTCTCTAATGGCAAGAAACTTGGGAAAAGCTTTGAGACGTGTCACTCAGGATCAGAATCAAAAGTCTTCAAGTTTGTCTCGGGGCAGCGACAGGGGAAATCAGAGAAACTATCACCCTAGTGAAGACAAAGATGGGAACAAGAAAGAAGTCAAGTGCTTTAAGTGTGGTGAAATCGGTCACATTCGACCGGAATGTCCTGTCACTAAGGGGAAGAATATGAAATGCTACAAGTGCAAGGGAGTAGGACACACAAAGGTGGAGTGTCCAAATTTGCAGAGAAAAAAGGAAAAGTCCTTCATCAGCTTCAGCGAACCTGACTCAGAAGAAGAGATAGACTGGACAGAGGATGAGATGTTCAACTTTGTTGCTTTTATAGCAGACTCTCAAGAACCACCTATTCTGTATGAAAAAGACTCTGAAGAAGAAACTGTGGCAATTGATCCTGAGGAAGCTTATCGTGTTCTATACGAAAGCTGGGTTCAGCTGGGACATGATAATCTGGAGATTGCTCGGGATATCTCTCATCTCAAGGAAAAAATCAAACAAAAAGAAGAAAGGAAACAAGAAAGAAGAAGGTTGAGAGAAAGAAGCAAATGTTGAATACTTCAAAGTCGAATATCCTGAATTCAAAAGTGAAGTTGAGGAAGAAAGAGTTCACTATCTTCAAGGTCTGATTAGGGAACAACGTAGGGAACATGAGGTGATGAAAATGGAAGATGCTGAACTTGATAAGCAGATAAGGTTCCTCAACAATGGATCTCAACAACTTGATAACATTCTGGCCATGAGAAGAACCGAATCTATTCGTTGGGGTCTTGGATATCAGATTGTATCTAGTTGTGATAGAGAATCTCAGGTAAAAAAAAATTGTCTTTGTCAAAAGCAGTGGTTCCACAGAAGCTCCTCAGAATCAAGATGGTTATGTGCATCTTCCAACACCTAGACATGTTTGCAATGACTCAGGGACTGGTCATAACTCAAGTGTTAAAACTCCAAGGGTTACTCGTCAGATAGAAATACACACTCCCTCAGGGTCCACTTCGTCTGCAAAGAGATTGAAAGGTATACAGAAACAAAAAAAAGAGCTCCAAGGAAAGTAAGTATGAACGAGCAACAAAAATTTTTTGGTCCTAAGTCACATGGTGAATATTCTCACAGATTCAGAGGGTGCTTCCATTGTGGGAAGATAGGCCACAAATGACAGCAATGCTACAAAAGGAAGAAGAAACTTCTGATGCTCTAGAACTCAAACAAGTGTTGGGTTGAACCCACAAGGTACGGTTGTGTGTGGTTTACCAAGAAGGATCTCTGTGATAAGAAGGCTGCTCTTGATGAAGTTGACACTGTGAATGATTCTGTATCTAAAAGGAAGGATCAACATTTAGTGGCCAACATGGCATGGATCACTGATCTTGGGATGATGAAGAAAGATGGTACTTTGACAGTGGCTGCTCTAAACACATGACTGGTGATAAAACCCTTTTGAGCAACTACTCTGATTCAGTCAGAGGGAGAGTCATGTATGGAGATGGACAATCTGGACACATTACTGGAAAATGATCTAGTATCAATAGTCATACTCCACATCTTGCTGAAGTATACCTTGTTGAAGGTCTCACTGTGAATCTGATCAGTGTAAGTCAATTTTGTTCAGATGGATTGAATGTTGTGTTTGATATGAGTGGTTGTCATGCTATTAACTCTGAAGGAAACACTGTTCTTTCTGGGTCCAAGGTAAAGATGTCAACATGGGCTACGGCCCGCGGGCTAGGCTCAAATAAGACTGCAACAGGGCGGGTTTGGACACACATTTTGGAACCCGTAACCCGTAACGGACCAACCCGTATGGGTTGATAATTTTTTTGGTCCGTAATGGGTTGGCCTATTTGGACGCGGGCTAACCCATTTTGCCGTCTAAATTTTTAGTTTTGACTAAATGACTTTAAGTTTAGTGTTTTTATGTGTTCTTCTTGTTAATGATTTGAGTTTTTGTTACAAAATTTAATAAAAAATTTAATCATGAATACATATTTGGTTTCAATCTATATTTATTTAAAATATGAATAAAGCAAGTTAGTCAAACGGAAAAATCCATTAATACAGCATTTCTATCGACCAATATTTTTACGTTTATATTATAAATACAAAACATATAACTTATATCACTAACCAAATTTAAACAACATATTCTTTTCCATTTATTAATCGCAAACAGAACAAAAAAATATCATCAAGTTATATTAATTATACAACGTATATAATTGATGTGAATGTGAGCCTAACCATAAAAGTGAAACATAAAAATTTACGTATATACTAAGCCAAAAATATATATACAATACAAATTGATATGGTACTATGACAAATCATTGAAAATCATGTTTGATTTGTTATAATTATTTGTTGCCTTCTTGGATATTAGTTTAAACTTTTATTTTGAATTTCAAGCAGAGATTGAGGTATTTGAGTTTTAATTTTGAGTTAAAGACTATGACTCAGTTTGGATTTTTAAAATTTGATATTTTGATGTGCTATGGATGTTTCTAATTTGACCTGGATTGAAAAAAAGACCTTAGACGAGAGTTTCTTTTTGATTCACATAAGCTTTGTATACTAGATATTTGAAGTATAAAACTCATTTCTTTTAGTCTTGGTTAATGTATTCGCGTTTGACATGTGTACACAACAAAGCCTTAGACGAGAGCTTGCTTCTAATACACATTAGTTTTGTTTCATGCATGTCTTGTTTTTCAATGTTACACTTTTTTGTACGTTATAGCAAGACTATCCTAACCCGTTGGCTGGCCCGTTAGCCCGTTTGTCCAAGTAATATGGGCCTGAACATATATTTCAAACCCGCAACCCGCGACAGGCCAACCCGTATGGGTTGAAAAATAATTGTGTCCGTTATGGGTTGAGCTACTTGGATGCGGGCTGGCCCGTCTGACATCTATAGTCCAAGATTGAGAACAACTGCTACGTCTGGGAATTTTCTAAGGGATGTTAGTCTGATAAGATGACTGAACATGATATGTGTAATTAGGAATCTGAGTATCCAGATGCTTCTTGTGTCAAACTTGTACATAGATTCAGCGCAACTGATGAGGATGATTTTTGGTCCTTAGCTTTTCACAAGGAACTTAACTATCTCACTGAGAACAACGTCTCCAAGCTGAACACTTATTCCCTTAGATCATAGTTTAACAGGTAGCAAGTGAACTATCATTAAATGTCTATTTGATGGTATTGTTTTAGGTGGTGCAGGTCCATAAAAGAAAATAAAGTACTTGTTAGAGAGCTTACAAGAACAAATTTCTAGTGAGCCACAACTCTGTGCTCATGTAGAAAAGGAAGCAGTGGATTATCAAAATCCTCCTTATTCAGTTGGGTATGGAACCAAAGTGTGAAATGTGCATTCATAAAACACAGACTCTAGGTGACTGGGGTATGACTTCTGATATGTCTTACCTGCTTATTTGCTTGTGTCTTGCATGGTGCTTGTTGAACTGTCAAGCCAAAATGAGAACTGATCATATTTGTACTAAGCACCATATGATTCTAGAGTTTGCTAGGCGATGTCTAGTTGAGATCACACTGATTTGCTTAGATGATCAATCCGCAAAAAGGTTTATTAAAACTCTGTTTTCAAAAATGCTGGCTAGGTCAAACTCGTCTTGCTCGTTGTGAGCACTAAGTCTTGACCTGTTCTAGTTGGTTGTGTGGTACATAGTTATTTTAGGATGGCAGGTGTGTTTACTTCAATGTACAAATCACCCCTCATAACCTCTCATCAGCAAGTCTGCTCAGAGAAATAGCTGCTCATCATACATGTTCAGATTTGTGGTTCCTCCTCTTATCTTTTCTTCTCTGTTGGGTTAGCAAAGAAAACATCCTAAATCAAAAAAAAAAAGATGAGAAAGAAAAAAAAAGAAAAAAAAATCAAAGAAAAGAAAAAGAAAAGGAATCACAAAACCAAAAGGAAAAAAGAAAGAAAACAAAAATTCAAAACAAAGTTTTTTATAGCTAAAGTCAAATGAGCTTGGAAGGGGTTTTTGTTCTATGCCTGAATCTGTCTAGACAAATTCTGAACATGTATGCTGATGTGAAGACTATTCTGAGTTGAACACTGAGTGTGAAAACTCCTTTGTGAGAAACAGCTACCTTAGTGGGCTGGTGAGTTGATCACTTTCAACAAGACTACCGCTTGCTATTCTGATTTCAATTTGTGGTGGCACATGCCTTATTGGATAGGTTTGAGAGTTGGTGTCTCTATTTTGCTCGTATATATGCATATATCTCGGTTAAAAAGTTTCTTCACACTTTGACTCTTATGTTCTGATCTCGAGTATTCACTGTGTTTCTTTTTCGAAACATTATCCTTTACGACTCTTTTGTCATTATGGTTGCCCAATTGTTCATGATTGAATAGTTGTTGTGTGCTTCTGGTTGTTCATATAATGATTTTGATCATAACTGTCATAAGTCGAGTAGTGTCTTATGTCAGCTGTGATACTGGCCTAGGGTTGTGTTTGTTAGACCGTGGTGTTCTTGGGTTTACTATCCAATGTTCATAAGTATGGTCATCACTGTGTTGTTTTTTTTTGGCAGGGTTCGGGTTTGTCGGTTTCTGCAAGGAAAATATGAGCCAAATATTACTAATGTGCTGGGGTTATCCAGAATTTTGGTAAGGTGTGTTTTGTGCAGGTTACGGCCCAGAAACATGTGTGTCACTTTGCTGGGCTTTGGCCCATCGATGACGGTTCGAAAAAGGAAGGTCCTCGATTGACGGTTTGCTCTCGCCAAAAACGAGAATTTTAGAGGGAAAACTGCTCACGTCTCATGCCATCAAATCAAGAGTAACTGTTCTTTTTCCCACTTACGAACCCTAGTTTCTCTCCCTTGCAGTTTCTCTATCTTTCCTTTTCTCATTTTTGCTCTCTTCTTCACTGTTTCCTGAAAAATCAACATGTCTAAGTCACCGGGAAAGGTTGCTAACACCGCTGAAGATCCATCTCCGGCCAAATTAAAGAGGCATGTTGCTTCTGAGAAATTCGGTGGGTCAAGAGCCAAGAAATAGAAATGTACTATAATTGTCAAGGCTAAGCCAAAGCTAGTTCTGATATCTTAGTGCCTTCGAACCAGAGGTCTGAACCCTCTCTTGAATCCGACAACGGTCTCAGCACCTCTATCTGTCGATGACGACAATGAAGATTCTATCTTTGGGAACATAGATTATGTGACTCGTCAGGGGTCAGATCTGCCTACTGGTACTGTTGCTGGTGCCTCAGGATCTTCAAATGGTCGACATGCATTCCATTTGGAGGAAATTGTGGATGATCCTGAGGATGTAGGACTGGCCTTCATGAAGAGATATTAAGAAAACTGTCGGATTGTCTCTACTCGTGACCAGAAATATCCGGAACTCAAAAAGTGTGCTTTGGATCCTTATGACAATAGGTTTGCGTCTCCTTTTGTAGCCAACAAACACAAGGTCATCTCTATATGAACTTCAATGAGATGCAAGTTCTACCTCTAGGAGCCGACACCAATCAGACTACTGAGAAATTCATTCAGGTTGTAGGTCTGATTCCTACAGTCACTAAAGTTAATATCTTTTGTCTTGAAGTGGTCAAGGAGTTGTATGCCAATCTAGATGATCTAGAACTACAAGAAGAGGGTCAAAACTGAGTGTATGTCAGAGGTGCGATGTTCGAGTTTACTCCCAGCATCATCAACAAGATGCTTCAACTCTCTGATGTGCCTTATAATTCGGATTCCCAGTTGTACCTAATGAAGATCCGTCTGAGGATGTTGTCTCCCTGCTCACTGATGGTCACATAAAAAAATGGGATGATCTATCAACCTCTCGGATGAGCAAGACTATGGCTCTGCTGTACAAAGTTTGTTGTTACAACTAGCTGCCGTCAGCCAACAGATCATCTTTGAACAAGGATCGTGCCATTCTGGTCTCCATAGTGGTCAACAAGACGCTTTTCAACTTTGGCAAACTGGTATATGATCATATCATGTCCGGTGTGAATCTGCAACCACCTTACAAACTGGTCTTTCCAAATCTGATTGATTAGGTCCTTGCGTTTTAACACATTGTGCATATGTTTGCTGGGGATCGTACATCTGCTGCTCACGAACTCATCCGTCTGGACTCAAAGGCTTCGTCTCAGTATGAGATTAATCTGGATCTGGCTGCTCCTTGTCTGACGTCTAATCTCAAAGAAGCATCCTCTTTGATCAACAACATTATGACCAGGCTGTCAGGTTTTGTATCTTCAATCTGTTTCCTGTTTTTCATGATCTATGCATTCATTTATTAGTGTTTTTACATGAGTGTGCATCCAAGAAGGGGGAGAATATGGAACCACGGTTATCAAGGAACTCAGAGTGAAGGCAACTGATGCAAAAGACGAGGAGGCTCAGGGCGATGAAGAAGAGGAAAATGGATTTTCCTTTTAAATGATCTAATATGCTATGTTTTTATTTATCTATTTATTTATTTTGCTGGTACCTTGAATACTGGTATTTTGTTTCCGTTTCGGTTGTTGCAAACACCTCTAAATGAGGCTGTTAGGATGATGAACTTAAGCTTTTGGGTTTGTATGATTATGTTTTGAACCTCTTGCTATCTAGTTCAGTTTATGTTTATCAGGTTGCTTATTCTCTTATCTGGTTTGAGATTGCGATGTGGTTTCATGATTGTTGGTGTGAGGATTAGTCTGCCGAATGTACTTGTGTGTATGTTCGTTTGCTCCTTGTGCAGGTTGCTTTGATTATCATACTCAAGTAAAAAGGGGGAGATTGTAAGTGCAGAAGAATTTGCTGAAGCAACAGGAGCACTGAAGTGTTTGTGTGCCACACAGAAGCTAGAAGGAATAATCAACAACTAAGAAAAAAAGTCATATTATGACTAGGCATGCCAGGTGGCACCTCGAGCCAAGAACCGCACTAACAAAAAACTTATGATGGAAGCTTGGTTCAGGAAACAAGGCGTTCTGACACAAGTGCACAAAGTCAAAGTGCAAGTGGGTTTAGTTTCCATTGAGCAGAGGTTGATGGGACTGGGTGTCTTAACATTAACATAAACAGTTCTGTTGTCTTTTCGGATTAAGGAAGAGATGTTTTTTAGGGCTATAGGAGTTGATGGTTGCTAGTACTATAAAAGGAGGAGGAATAGCGCATAAATCAGCTAGTTCTTCCGAAATAGATCTTTGAAGAACTCAGAGACAAAGAGAGCCATTGATCTGTTGTGTTGAGTTAAAAAGATAGGTTTCGTAACTGTTGTTGCATGACATTGGGTAGATTAGGAACATGTTCAGGAGCAAATCACGGTGTGTGTGATGTCGCGTAACTCTGGGTAGAATAGATTGTAGGATCTGTTCTAGAGAAGTGTTTGTGTAATCTATTTGTTGCAGGAGATGTGTCGTGTATACTCTGTTTTTATTGAAAACTATCTGTTGTGCCCTGCAGGGAATAGCAATAAATACTGTGTTTTTATTGAAAACTATCTGTCTCTTATTCATGTCTCTTATCAAGTTTTTTGTGCAAAGGTTCCTGTTTTTTCAACACCGACCACTGAAAATTTACAAAAGAGCGTTCGTAAAAAGTTGGAAAAGAAAACTTGACAAATAGTTTACAAAAATTGGGCCCATTTTTTTTTTCAAACGCAAACGACCTCTTTATTTCCTTTTGTTGTACATATATATGGAAATTAATTAATTAGGTCCAATAACACTAAAAAGTTTATCATTATTCCCTTTATTTGTGATGGATCTTAGTTAGAGTATTTACTTGTGTATTCCTTTGTTTGATTTTATTTGATGTTTCAAATTTTTTTTACTATTGTTATGTTTTTATGCAAAACTACTGTGTTTTTGTTGTTTTTTTAGTATTTGAATTCTGCATATATTTTTTTACTGATTGAAACGCAATAAAAGAATTGTAATCTGTATTGCAGATCTCCATATGTCTAAGATTAAGTCAAATCTCCATATTGATACTTCGGTATAAAATTTGTTGTTTCTACATTTTTTTTGAATCTTTAATGTTTTGAGTATTTAATCATTTTCCACTTTTTATTTTGGTAGAACTAGTCTTTTAGAATTTATAAACTTTTGACCTCTCCGTTGACTCATGGGTATAATTTTGTTTCGCAAGCTCGGCCTTTTGTGATAATTTTTGTTTATATGCTTTTGAATTATGCACTTTACCAAAATTTTGACATAAAGATTCCCATAAAATAATGTTTACCACAAAAAAAAAAGTTTAATTGAAGAATAAAAGTCATCATTTATTGAATTTAACAAAAAATAAATTGGGAATAAATTTCAAAAAGCAAAGTGGGAATGACTCTATACCATTGCAAGTAAAGCAATGCTATAAGGAAAAGTAATGACTCCGGCAAAAGCAGCCTTGGCCACAACCATATTGGTCGCCTCAGTGCTATGGACATTGTCCCAGAACACGTACTGTCTTCGAACCTTACAAACCGGTTTATACGCCGCACATAGTTCTTGCCCTGGGTCTACCGTACAGCAACTCTTGTTTGTTACCGTAAACCCTACAAAATATGTAATTTGTATGATTACATTTATAAGAACAGAATTAAAACATAGCATTTTTGTTATATATATAATTACTTACCTAAGGCAGCAGACGCAACAGGATTTTGGCCGGTGAAGAGATCAACGAAGGTGAACTTAGCATCTGTATATTTTAGATTGAACTTAATGACGAGAGCTTTGAGATTCTTGTTGAAAGGTTCAACCGCCTTGTTCACCTCAGTGGCGCAGCCTTTACCGCCTCCATGAGAGGCGATCATCCGCGGCGTGCACCCGAGCATGCTGACCCCAAACACCGCCACCTTCCTTGCTCCTAGGTGATACAATGACTATACAAAAAAGGTATCATCAAAGACATAGACTTCGTTTCTAACGCAAATTTTTACATATGCGTACTACAGTAAGAAAAAAGTATCACATTACTAAAGAAGTAATGTGAAAATATTAGAAATATTATTCATATTCCAATCAAGTTATATCATTCCTTTATTAATTACTTAAGAAAAAAACTTTGGTATATATAGTGTAACTATTCTTACCTTCAAGTAAGAGTGATAACGTCGAATAAGGAAATCAGCATATTCATCATAAGTAAATTTGCCATTGGTGATGTACGGAGCTGGCATGAAATAATTGTTGAGATAATCATTGCTTCCAATATGAATTGTGTATAGGCATTTCTTTAGCTTCTCCGGTGGCACATTTGCCGCCTTAATCATCGTCCAGTGATTCTTTATTTGTCTTTCAAAACTGATTCTATCACCCTACATCATCAAAATAGGATATCATAATCCATAAGTAATTAATTTAAATATTTTGATGGACGTGGAATTAAATAAATTAGTCGTTTTTACGTTCTTGATAAAAAAAGGGTTTATTAGCTTAATACTGATTTTGGGTTGCATAATTAGGTAATTAAGTTATTCATAATGAAATTTAGGTCTGTTGCAGAGAGAAGAAAATATTGGACAAAAATACCCCTACAAAATTGGGAAAAGAAATCTGTAAAAACCAGTTAAAATATTTATCATTAATCGGTAAAAATCACTAAAAAAATTTTAAATTTTTTTTGAAAATATTTCTTCGAAGAAGCGAATCCCTAACAGCCGCAAACCTTTTCATCTGCACAAAAAATTTCTTGGTATGTATAGTTGACTATACTCGGTTTTTTTATGTTGTTATAGTTAGCTACAATTATAATCAGGAATAGTGAACTATTTCTTTCAGATCTAAAAAAAACAATGGTTGTTAGGATGTTGGGTAAATAGATTGATTTGGAGACGTTAGTTAGCTAGCTATTCAAATAATAATATAGTTTATAATGCAAATTGTAGTTAGTACTCAAATAATAATATAGTTCACTATATAAACATTACAATAATCAATTTATTGGTATATTTTTTGTCTATTTTTATCAATATAGTTAGCTATTATCTCATCTATGGTTATTAAAATAGTTCACTATTCAAACATTAGTTAGCTATAATATAGTGAAATATAGTTTACTATGCAAATGTTAGTTAACTAGCTATTCAAATAATAATATATGCAAACGTTAGTTAGCTATTTAATTAGTAATATAGTTGACTATATAAAAAACTTTTTGTAATAGTTAATTTTAGTTAACTATGTTTAAAACGTAATTACCTATTATATTTTGCATAATGAAATAGTAATAGCTCGTTATTATTATAAATATGGTTAACTATTTCTAATATGTGAAGGAAGAGAAAAATAAGATGAGAAGAAGAAGCAGACTAAAAAATGATTAAAAGGAAGAAAAATATGTGAAGAAGAATGATATGATGATTAAAAAGAGAAAAAAGATGTGGAAAAGAAAGATTTTGGATGGAAGAAGAAGAAAGAGGAGGATGCGAACGAAGATAAAGAGGAGAAGGAAGAGAAGAAGAAGCATAATAAAAAAGATTAAAGGAAGAAAAAAGATGTGAAAAAGAAACATGTAAAGAAGAAAAAAAGATGTGAGCGAATGAAGAAAGAAGAAGAGTCGGCCGTGATTTCTGAAGAAGAAGATGGGTGCTCGAAAATTAGGGTAAAAGGAAATTCACTTTTGACTTTGTTTTGTTTTTTAATTTTTTTTATGTAAAAGTAAAAAGAGAAAAACCAAAAACATGGATAAATAAAAAAGATAATTCTTGGATTCTAACTATACTAATTGTTAGACACCTGATATGTCTTAGATCATGTTAAATATTTAATTATAGATACCAAACATAATATACATAATTATTTTTCAAAAAAAATGAAGAAAATAAATAAAGTCAAATGATTAGTTCCCGGAAAAATAAATAATAGATTATTAGTTTTAAATAAGATTCCTTGTGAATCATGTGGCCTAATTCATATGTAGAGCGTACGCTTTGTTTATTATTATTCAGAGCCTGAAAAGTTAAGTATGTTTGATCAAGAAAAAAATGACTAAAATAGTAATACGTTTACTTATCCATACATATAGGTCAATCGAGGAAAAATAATTAAAATATATATATTTACATTAGTCTATATATCTTGCTCTTAAGTTAATTTGTCCCGTTCTTACCAAATGTTGGCTAGTTTCTTCGAGTAGTCCGCCGCCACCAGAAGCGTAGTTTAATCCGGTGTGAGCTTGTTCCGGCGACGCTCCCGTGAACGGTGGAATATAATCACTGAATCCCATTAGTTCAGCTGAAAAAATAATCAATAAAATTCATAGTACACATGGGAACATATAATAAGAAAACGTTATGTTACTATTTTTTTTTTAAAAAGACATTAATTTATGGTAGTTTATATTAAAAAAAAAAACCCATATTGGCAAAGAAATAAACAAAGTAAAAAACTAACCAATAAAGTCGGGAATATTACGACCATCGCTGAACCGGCCAGTAGGACCTCTAGCGAATCCAATACCGTAAGGTGAATAGTTAACTTTGGCCAAGGTGTTCAAGTCATTGTTGTTACCATTGTCAAAGACTGAATCTCCGAAAACGAAATAGCAAGGCACTTGATGTCCACGAGCCACCTCGGTCATTGCAAACGCCGTGGCCGCAAAAACACACAACAATGCTTTGAACATTCCCTCGGCCATTTTGTGAAATCAATTATCAGAAATCTGAAAATGGCAATGTTGATGTTGATGAAGAAAAGAGAAGAGTCTATATATATATAGATATATGTAAAAGAGAATACATAGAGAGACAGACATGACAAGAAAAATTAAAATTATATGGCAAGGCCGGCTATTCGGCAGAAGAGATAATGAGAAGATCAAGAGATGTTAATTATTAGATTTTTTTCATTAAAGATCTTTAGTAGTGAACGTGTGTCCTTATTTTTTTGTGTAGGAAAAATCTTTGAGAATCAACTTGTACGTGAGTTATAATGTGAAAATACGTGCGGAAAATGTTTGGGAATCAACTTAACAAGAAAAAACCTTGTGGTTTTGTTGGAAAATGTTTTAATAGTCGTTTTCGTATTTGAATATGGGGTAATTATTGTGATAACTTCAACAATGAGCTGTAGTTTCTTAATTTTTTTTTTATTTTTAAACTCCAAACACATCGTGTATCCCATAAACCTGGGATTTGGTTACATTGTCTTTTCTACATGCAAAAAAAAAAAAAAAAAAAACTTATATGGACTTTGCGTGTGCAAAAAATTAAATATATATTACCTGATGTGATTAGCATGTAGCAACAAACCAACGACCACGAACATTTGTTTTGCTAAAAGTATATGTAATAACTACAAACACTTGACAATGGTTTAGAAGAGGAGGCAAATGGAAATTCTTTATTAATGTAAATTTAACAAAACAGCCTTGCAGTTACAACAAATTACTCTGAGATTAAATTATCACATCAAACCAGTAAAAACAAAAGCAATAGTAAACTTGGCTAGGAGGCTAATATGGAGCCTGTTCTAAAGGAGGGGTTATGAAATCATAGTTAAAACCATTAATTTGAAAGCTTAGGTGGGTTGATGGACTTATAAGTTGCTGGTTCATAAGTGTGGATTGGTCAGACAAGAAGCCTATTGTCACAGGAGGAAGGTGGTAAGAGTGTTTAATTTGCAACGTAGCTGCATGCCAAATTTTAGATGACTAAGCATATTGAAAGAGGATGTGATCAAAAGGAAGAGCACAATCACAGCTTGTGTCGTTGGTTATCTCTAACAGAGTTTTTTTTTTTTTTTTAAATACCTCTAACGGAGTTCATGTTATTAATAAATAAAAGCACTTCGCTTTTAACTCCATTTTTTTTTTCTGCAGCTCATGTTTTAGTAGTCAAAAACATCTCTATGGAGGAAAAGCAATTAGTTGCTGGTGGAGTCAGCCTCTCCTCAATCTGAAATTCCTTTCGTTACTGTTGAGACTCACTCCTATAATAACTAGAAAAACATCTCCTTGGCAGCAAAACAGCAATTTGTATATCATGTTGCATTCGTAATATGCGTAATATGGCCATTAATAGCACATAAAGATAACTCAGTTTTGGTAACTATTATAAAAGATGTTTTGGTGACTGAGCTAATATATAATAGCATTTTTAAAACGCTAAACCTAAAAATGAATAAGCGGGAAGCTAAATTTGCCTTGGCGAACCTAAAATGACAAGAGTTGGCAACATTTAAGTTAAAAATTTTATTTTGCGCCTAAGTGTAAAAGAATAAGATAAAAGTGGATAAGAAACTCCAAAGTAAGCTCGATATCTTCATCCACGTTTATCTATTTAGACAAGTTTATGTTTATCTTCTCTGGGACTTAATTTGATTGCAACTTCCTCACATATAGCTGAAAGATAGATAGAGGAGCAAGATATAGTGTGTTTGTCTCTGAGCTTTTAATCTGGTAATTATTGGGATTTTGTATTCAGTGAATCAAACTGGTTCCGTTTGTTTGAACAATCTCTTACTGTTTGTTTGGTCGAGTAGATATCTTGGTATTGATTCACTTTTAGCAAGAGTAGTGTCTAGTTAGAGTTTCTTTATTAGACTATCACCTTGTTCTGTGTCTTCAGATTGACCAACTAGATAGAGGGAGCTATCCAACGGGATGCGGATCGTCCTCTGAGTCCTTCTGTTTGACGGGAATCCTCCTTTGAAGTGGACTGATCGCAGATCCGAAACTGCACAAACCTCTCTCAGTAAAAAATTATAATTCTTAGAATACACATCCGATTGGCAAACTGTTTTCTCCTATATCAAGATCAGAGAGTGGAGAATTTGACTTGAAAGTTTCGCTCCGATCCGATCTGTTTTTACTAGCCGTTCTTCTAAAACCGGACAACTGCCTCCAAAGCCTCAATCACGCATTTTCTTAGCCTTAAAGAACAAGAAAACTCAAGGATCTCTTTCTCTTCTCTCTTCTCTCTGAAACTCAGTTTTTCTCTCCAAAAAACGAGACTCAAATACGGTCCCCTGACTTATATAGGCGAACCTTAGGGTTCCCTTAAACCAGACCGCAAAACGACGCTCAAAAACTTAACCAACCGTTTCAATTCGTAACCTGTGTCGATCACCGCACACACCCTGCGTCGATCAACGCACTACCAAAAAATTCTAATTTTGGTTTGCAGACGTTACACCCTGTCTTGATGTCTAAACCACTGCCACTGTTGGGAATGTCCTGAAATCATTTGTACTTTACTCTAGTTAAAGTTGTATTGTCGAGGTTTGACAATCGTATAATATTAGGTGGTTATAATGTTTTGATAGAGACCGCTTATAATCTATGGGCTTGGAATCCAATGCTAATATTATATGATCCTATAGGGTCACACACCTAAGCAAATTGGATCAAAGTACAATAGAGTCTAATAAGATTAGACCAAGTTTAACATTGGATTTATGGTTTCATTTTATCTATGTGATACATAAAATAAACAATTAATATATGTATAATTGTATATATAAATATATATATATATATATATATATATATATATTCATCATACACGTGATGATGGGTTATGGGAGTTCAATTTAGAATTGGAAAGGCTCATTCGATATTAACGTGGGCTAATCCTAATTGGATTAGGGTTAGACAAATGCTATATATATATATATATATATATATATATATGTCTCGTGGCTTTGTGGAGGTTAACAGAGAAAAAAAAAACATAATTATTAACATTAGGGTTTTTTTCAATTACTCAATCAAGAAGCCGAGACAGAGAGAACCGTGAGGAAGAAATTGGTTTCTTCTCACGCAAGTAAATCCGATAATCAACTTGATAGTCAAGTGTTTTAAGATTAGATCTCTACGGTACTAGCATCCTGTCTCGATCCAGTTTGTGTGCGTGTGGATACCGGTAGAGGCACAACACTTGGAGTGCTAAACAATCTCGAATCGTTTTGGTTCATCTTTCCGCTGCAGAATATCCAGGTATATTCAAACTCTATAGTTTAGATCTAATTTAATATTTGCATGAATTATGGTGAATTGAATTAATATTGATAATTTATAAACAGTTATAAATTGCTATGAATTGTAGGTATCAGAGCCTACGTACATAATATTGATATTGATCTAGTATAATATATGATATTACTGATTTGTTTGAGCATGTTAAATTGGTTTAGGCTAATATATGATAGAACTGATTCGCTTGAGCATGTTTAAGTTTATGAAATTTATATTAATTATGTTAAGCAAGTTCGATGACTTGTTATTGATGTATCGTATATTAAGAACATAGATATGTTAGTTTGATATCGATATCGATGCCTGCTGAGTGTTCGTATTATCCTAATTTGATTGGGAGTTACTTCGAATTACTGAATTCTAGCTTATTTAAATCATGTTGTTTATTTAGTATTAGCACTAATTAAAAGATATATATATATATATATATATATATATATATATATATATATATGTGATTTATATTAGAATTCAGATTTATTTGAATATGCATAAATTTATTAAATTAAAGCATGTTCACGTTAATATTCGATTCGCTTAGATCTGTTTAGGGTTTATGATTTTACAATGCATGTTTGTTGAAACTGGGCATAAATTATTGAGTACTTAACTATATGATTTGGTTATAGATGCTTTGTTAAAATTTTCAAGCACGTTATGTTACGTCTTGGTAATATCAGTATGTTCGTTTAAATACTATAATTTGATTATAGTTGTTTAACGTATCTCATAGAATTGACTAAGAGAAATATTAGTGGTATGATTTGATCGACATCTAATAAAACATAAATCCAGTGCTTTGATCTTTTGTTAGGCATAATAGTATATTTATCTCTGTTCGTTTAATTGTCATGATTTGATTGTGATGATTGCATGATAATATAAGAACGATAGCGTGACTTTTTCCTTACAGAAGGAAAAGTTAAACCTTTTAATTATTTTATGATTATTGGCAAAAAACCTAAAACGATTAGGAAATTTGTTACAGTTTCAATTGTTGAAATTCGATACATATTTGCCTTGCGATAATTAGAACTGGTTTGATCCTAATTTAATTAGGATCGATTCAATTAGGATAAGTTCAATTATTTAGTAATATTTTCTAAATTAGTTATTTATCGTTAAATCATCTTAATTTGATTAAGGATAATTTAATTTCTTAAATAAATCATTATTTAATTAAAACATATAGTTGATATGTTAATGTTTTATTATTTTATATTAGGTATAAGACTTGAATGATTGTGTGGCGGGTCTGCCAAATCAGCGGTCCACAATTATTTGAGATTGCGACAGATGGTAACGGTTACCATATGATTTGAGAATGGTTTACTTGACTAAGCTATCAAAACGGTTTTGGGCTTAGAGACATAGGGTTGGATAAGACATAAGATGTCATCCACGACCAAGAATTATATTGGATATAATTACCAAGGGTGTTGCTTACCTAAATAGCTGGATATTCGGGGGTTGAGCCAAAGCTCACTTGAATTCTACTGAAATATGGATCTTGGACACTATATTCATATTGAGGAAATTTTGTCTTGAGTATAGTATGAGTTTCTTAATTGTTGAGGATACTCGAAATTCATGAACATCATATTAACTTCTACTTTTCTTTCTTGACAGTTATGTCAAACCCTCAAAGTTCCTATTCATCACGATTTGTTCTTGAGAAGGACAAATCAAACCTCCTTAATCACTTGGAAGATCTAGAAGAGAAGAAAACATTTGAGGTTTCTTCTAGGGGTATTTATGTTATAGAAGTAAATGTTACTAATTCTGGTTCTACTCCTTGGGTATTGGATGCCGGCTGTGGAGCTCACATTTGTGTTAATGTGCACGGTCTGAAAAACAGTAGAACGTTAGAGGAAGGACAAGTGGACCTACGAGTGGCTAATGGAGCAAAAGTTGCTGCATTAGCAGTGGGATCATATCCATTGTCTTTACCTTCAGGCATGGTTTTAGAACTAAAGAATTGCTACTATGTCCCTGCTATAAACAAGAATATCATCTCCATTCCGTGTTTGGACATTGAAGGGTTTCAATTTTCGATAAAGAACAAGTGTTGTTCATTTGATCATGATGATATATTTTATGGTAGTGCTCCATTAGAGAATGGACTTTATGTTCTTAACCAAATCATGCCCGTCTATGACATTCATACCAAGAGATTTAAGTCTAACGACTTTAAGTCTAATGACTCAAATCAAACTCTTCTCTGGCATTGTCGTTTGGGCCATATAAACGAGAAACGCATTGAGAAGCTTCATAAAGATGGACTTTTGAGCTATTTTGATTATGAATCATATGAGACATGTGAATCTTGTTTGTTGGGAAAAATGACTAAAGCTCCATTTACTGGACACAGTGAAAGGGCTAGCGACTTGTTGGGCCTTATACATACGGATGTATGTGGGCCAATGAGCTTAAATGCTAGAGGAAACTACCAGTACTTCATTACGTTTATTGATGACTATAGTAGATATGGTTATGTTTACCTGATGAAACATAAATCTGAATCCTTTGAAATGTTCAAGGAATTCCAGAATGAAGTACAAAACCAGCTTGGCAAAACAATTAAAGCTATTCGATCAGATCGTGGAGGAGAATATTTGAGCCAAGTTTTTAGTGATCATCTCAGAGAGTGTGGAATTGTTTCACAACTCACTCCTCCAGGAACACCACAATGGAATGGTGTGTCTGAAAGGAGAAATCGAACTTTATTAGATATGGTTCGATCAATGATGAGTCACACAGATCTTCCATTATCCTTTTGGGGATATGCTCTAGAAACTGCTGCGTTTACGCTCAACCGGATCCCATCAAAGTCAGTAGAGAAGACACCATATGAGATATGGACTGGAAAAGTTCCGAATTTGTCTTTTCTGAAAATTTGGGGATGTAGAGCTTATGTTAAACGTATGTTTACAGATAAGCTTGGACCCAAATCTGATAAATGCTACTTCGTAGGTTATCCTAAAGAAACCAAAGGTTACTACTTTTACTACCCCACCGAAAACAAAGTGTTTGTTGCTCGGAATGGTGCGTTTCTAGAAAGAGAATTTCTTTCAAAAGGTACTAGTGGGAGTAAAGTACAACTAGAAGAAGTTCGAGAGACACAGGAGATTGCTCCAACTTCTCAGGAAGAGCATCAGCTAGATTTATGAAGAGTCGTAGAATCTACACCTGTGGAACCTAAGATACGTAGGTCCGAAAGGACTTGTCACGAACCTGATAGATATGGGGTTTGGGTGACAAATCATCATGATATATTGATTATAGAAAATGATGAACCTACGTCTCATGAAGAAGCAATGATGGGCCCTGACTCCGATAAATGGTTAAAGGCCGAAGAATCCGAAATGGAATCCATGTCAAAAAACCAAGTATGGACTTTGGTAGATTTACCTGATGGTGTTAAAGCCATTGAGTGTAAATGGGTTTTCAAGAAGAAAATTGACATGGATGGTAATATTCAGATATACAAAGCTAGATTGGTGGCTAAAGGTTACAAACAAATTCATGGTATAGACTATGATGAAACCTATTCTCCAGTCGCAATGCTTAAGTCCATTCGGATTCTCCTAGCAACTGCTGCTTATTATGATTATGAGATATGGCAGATGGATGTGAAAACAGCTTTCCTTAATGGAAATCTCGAAGAGGATGTGTACATAATACAACCTGAGGGTTTCACAGATCCTAAAAATGCTGGAAAAGTATGCAAGCTTCATCGTTCCATTTATGGCTTGAAGCAAGCATCTCGGAGTTGGAATCTTCGTTTCAATGAAGCAATCAAAGAGTTTGATTTTGTCAGAAATGAAGAAGAACCATGCGTTTACAAGAAGAGTAGTGGGAGCGCGACTGCATTTCTGGTATTGTATGTAGATGAAATACTGCTCATTGGAAATGATATTCCTTTGCTTCAGTCTGTTAAGACTTGGCTAAGTAGTTGTTTTTCAATGAAAGACATGGGAGAAGCTGCTTACATTCTTGGAATAAGAATCTATAGGGATAGATTAAATAAGCTTATTGGACTATGTCAAGACACTTATATAGATAAGGTTTTGCATAGGTTCAATATGCATGATTCTAAGAAAGGCTTTCTACCAATGTCGCATGGCATAACTCTTAGCAAGACTCAGTGTCCTTTGACACCTGATGAGCGGGAGCGCATGAGTAAGATTCCATATGCTTCTGCTATAGGATCTATCATGTATGCTATGTTGTGCACTCGCCCAGATGTTGCATGTGCTTTGAGCATGACGAGCAGATACCAGTCTGATCCAGGTGAAAGTCACTGGATGGTAGTCAAAATATCCTTAAGTATTTGAGAAGAACAAAGGATAAATTCTTGGTTTATGGAGGAAGTGAGGAACTTGTTGTGAGTGGTTACACAGAAGCCAGCTTTCAGACAGACAAAGATGATTTTCGATCACAGTCTGGATTTGTCTTTTGCCTTAATGGAGGAGCAGTGAGCTGGAAGAGCTCCAAGCAGAGCACTGTGGCAGACTCAACAACAGAGGCTGAGTATATAGCTGCTTCTGAAGCAGCTAAGGAAGCTGTTTGGATAAGGAAGTTCATTACCGAGCTTGGTGTGATTCCTAGTATTTCTGGCCCTCTGGATCTTTATTATGATAACAATGGTGCCATTGCACAGGCAAAGGAACCTAGATCCCACCAGAAATCCAAACACATACAAAGGCGATATCACCCCATTCGAGAGATTATTGAGAGATGAGATGTGAAGATTAGCAGAATTCCTACAGATGCAAATGTTGCTGATCCTTTTACTAAACCTCTTCCGCAGCCTAAGCATGCGAGTCATACTGCTGCAATTGGCATTAGATTTATTAAGATGTGATCTTAATTCTAGTGGGAGGTTTTCTTTATGATATGATGTTCATGTAAAGATACATTTGATTTTATTTTCAAATTAATGAAATTTGTTTCAGTATTATTTTATTATTGGATAATTAAATAATAGTCCCAAAGTAATTTATATCATTCTTATAGGTCATCAAGTACGTGACTTGATCATGAAACCCTATGAGTGATATAAATGACATAAGTTATTGACGTCCCTAGTCAAGATTATTAAAATGGGACATTAATAACCATAAATGGCTAGCATGTGATGTGACTGATGACTAAGTTTCGTGAAGTCATTAATATGTGGTATTAAAGTCAATCACATAGATATGTGTTGGAAAACACAATATCGGACTGACCTGCTATGAGAATTCTACAAGATTGTTATATGAATGTCATAAGAGTTTCTCATAACAACTACAGAGTATAGTTCTTTGACCTGAGTTCGTCATGATTTCTTTCACGTGGATTGGTTCACTTTGACTCTGTCAAACGTCAGCCATAAAAGGTGATTATAAAGACATTGATCGGGTGGGTTATGAATTGTTTAAGGAACAGGGATGGAACACGATGGGATTTGTCCCTCCTATATAACGGGAGATAAATATCTCAGGGTCTATCGAAGATTTGATACTGAGAAATGCGTGGCCGCGCTCAAACGAGGTGAATGTCAGTCGTTTGTTTGATCAATATAAATCAGAGTTCGATAAAAGTGATCTAGCATGATAAGGATGACAGTTTCTTGCCTTATGCTGAGATCGAGATATAGAGACAAAGGGATTAACAGAATAGATGATTCCTGTACAAGTGGGAGATTGTTGGGAATGTCCTGAAATCATTTGTACTTTACTCTAGTTAAAGTTGTATTGTCGAGGTTTGACAATCGTATAATATTAGGTGGTTATAATGTTTTGCTAGATACCGCTTATAATCTATGGGCTTGGAATCCATTGCTAATATTATATGATCCTATAGGGTCACACACCTAAGCAAATTGGATCAAAGTACAATAGAGTCTAATAAGATTAGACCAAGTTTAACATTGGATTTATGGTTTCATTTTATCTATGTGATACATAAAATAAACAATTAATATATGTATAATTGTATATATATATATTCATCATACACGTGATGATGGGTTATGGGAGTTCAATTTAGAATTGGAAAGGCCCATTCCATATTAACGTGGGCTAATCCTAATTGGATTAGGGTTAGACAAATACTACGTATATATATATATATGTGTCTCGTGGCTTTGTGGAGGTTAAAAGAGAAAAAAAAACATAATTATTAACATTAGG
Organism: Arabis hirsuta; assembly: GCA_964056655.1. Classification (NCBI taxonomy): domain Eukaryota; kingdom Viridiplantae; phylum Streptophyta; class Magnoliopsida; order Brassicales; family Brassicaceae; genus Arabis; species Arabis hirsuta. The sequence goes on from OZ053301.1 coordinate 2,054,917, forward strand.
GTTTTTTTCAATTACTCAATCAAGAAGCCGAGACAGAGAGAACCGTGAGGAAGAAATTGGTTTCTTCTCACGCAAGTAAATCCGATAATCAACTTAGTAGTCAAGTGTTTTGAGATTAGATCTCTACGGTACTAGCATCCCGTCTCGATCCAGTTTGTGTGCGTGTGGATACCGGTAGAGGCACAACACTTGGAGTGCTAAACAACCTCGAATCGTTTTGGTTCATCTTTCCGCTGCAGAATATCCAGGTATATTCAAACTCTATAGTTTAGATCTAATTTAATATTTACACGAATCCTGGTGAATTGAATTAATATTGATAATTTATAAATAGTTATAAATTGCTATAAACAGTTTAAGCCTTAGGACCTCTATTTATGCTTCTCGATTCAAGAAATGGATCCTTGCAACGTAATGTTCTATTTGCTCTTTATGACCTTGCTGATAATTAGGTATGTTGTATGTTACCTTTTGTGTACGTTCTAATCAGGATGCATACAAAATAAAACCCACTTGTATCTTGTATTTTTTAACCATTCAGTTGGTTTAATTAGGACGCTTCTCTTGTAGGTTTAAACTTATATGTGCATGCTTTTATCTTGTATTCAGTTAACTATTCAGTTTAGATGTCTTTTGATAGGGTTGGAGCATCTACTCAGTCTTCTTGGTTCTAGAAACACTCAGCAGCAACTTGATGGTGCTGTATCGATGTACATATTAGAAAATAAATCTATGTCACTAAGCATTGAGAGCCCAACCGACACCAACCTCAACCGTATTGTCTCTCAGGTATAAACCACAAACAACCCTTGACACTTATCTTCTTCTTGTTGTTGTTTTGTTCTCAACTCTTCTAATGTTTACAACTCTGGTTTGTTACCACTTCTTCATTGACTGCTTCTCTAAGGTTCTAACAATTTGTGTTGGTTTTAATGATAAAGAAATGCTAATAGTCTGTTGATTGCAGGATTAGAAGTGCAGGCTTAGAAATACAAGTATAAACGGAGGAAGAAGTTTGTTTCAGTTTGTCTTTTTATCTCATAAATCCTTGTGATTAGCATTCTTGTTGTGTAAGAGTAGTACTTGTGTTTTTATTTGATTTGTTTTGGTTAGAAGTTTGTAAGACTAGTTACATGTTTTTATGGATTTTTTGTGAAATAAAAATAATACATTTTAGGATATATTGTTGGCCAAATTTAATTTATATAAAAATATACAAAATGGGTAAAATTTAATTCGAAAAATAACATTGACAAAATGCTACAACATAATATATCACACCAATAATATATCACACCAAAATGCTAGAATCCAAAAGCAAAAAGGAAAAAAACTAAATTTCAAAACAAAGTTTTTTATAGCTAAAGTCAAATGAGCTTGGAAGGGATTTTTCTTCTATGCCTGAATCTCTGTAGACAAATTCTGAACATGTATGCTGATGTGAAGACTATTCTGAGTTGAACAGTGAGTGTGAAAGCTCCTTTGAGAAACATCTACCTTAATGGGCTGGTGAGTTGATCACAAGACTACCGCTTGCTATTCTGATTTCAATTTGTGGTGGCACATGCCTTCTTGGATAGGTTTGAGGGATTGGTGTCTCTATTTTGCTCGTATATATGCATATATCTCGGTTAAAAAATTTCGTCACATCTTGACTCTTATGTTCTGATCTCGAGTATTCACTGTGTTTCTTTTTCGAAACATTATCCTTTACGACTCTTTTGTCATTATGGTTGCCCAATTGTTTATGATTGAATAGTTGTTGTGTGCTTCTGGTTGTTCATATAATGATTTTGATCATAAGTGTCATAAGTCGAGTGGTGTCTTATATCAGCTGTGATACTGGCCTAGGGTTGTGTCTGTTGGACCGTGGTGTTCTTGGGTTTACTATCCCATGTTCATAAGTCTGGTCATCACTGTGTTGTTTTTTTCCGGCACGGTTCTAGTTTGTCGGTTTCTGCCAGGAAAATATGAGCCAAATGTTACTAATGTGCTGGGCTTATCCAGAATTTTGGTAAGGTGTGTTTTGTACAGGTTACGGCCCAGAAACATGTGTGTCACTTTGCTGGGCTTTGGCCCATCGATGACGGTTCGAAAAAGGAAGGTCCTCGATTGACGGTTTGCTCTCGCCAAAAACGAGAATTTTAGGGGGAAAACTGCTCACGCCTCATGCCATCAAATCAAGAGTAACTGTTCTCTTTCCCACTTACGAACCCTAGTTTCTCTCCCTTGCAGTTTCTCTATCTTTCCTTTTCTCGTTTTTGCTCTCTTCTTCACTGTTTCCTGAAAAATCAACATGTCTAAGTCACCGGGAGAGGTTGCTAACACCGCTGAAGATCCATCTCCGGCCAAAACAAAGAGGCATGTTGCTTCTGAGAAATGCGGTGGGTCAAGAGCCAAGAAATAGAAATGTACTATAATTGTCAAGGCTAAACCAAAGCTAGTTCTGATGTCTTAGCGCCTTCGAACTATAGGTCAGAACCCTCTCTTGAATCCGACAACGGTCTCAGCGCCTCTATCTGTCGATGATGACAATAAAGACTCTATCTCTGGGAACATAGATTATGTGACTCGTCAGGGGTCAGATCTGCCTACTGGTACTGTTGCTGGTGCCTCAGGATCTTCAAATGGTCGACATGCATTCCATTTGGAGGAAATTGTGGATGATCCTGAGGATGTAGGACTGGCCTTCATGAAGAGATATTAAGAAAACCGTCGGATTGTCTTTACTCGTGACCAGAAATATCCGGAACTCAAAAAGTGTGCTTTGGATCCTTATGACAATAGGTTTGCGTCTCTTTTTGCAGCCAACAAACACAAGGTCATCTCTATCAGGAACTTCAATGAGATGCAAGTTCTACCTCTGGGAGCCAACACCAATCAGACTACTGAGAAATTCATTCAGGCTGTAGGTCTGATTCCTACAGTCACTGAAGTTGATACCTTCTGTCTTGAAGTGGTCAAGGAGTTGTATGCCAATCTAGATGATCTGGAACTCAGAGAAGAGGGTCAAAATTGTGTGTATGTCAGAGGTGCGATGTTCGAGTTCACTCCCAGCATCATCAACAGGATGCTTCAACTCTCTGATGTGCCTTATGATTCGGATTCCCCAGTTGTACCTAATGAAGATCCATCTGAGGATGTTGTCTCCCTGTTCACTGATGGTCACATAAAAAATGGGAGGATCTATCAACCTCTCGAATGAGCAAGACAATGGCTCTGCTGTACAAAGTTTGTTGTTACAACTAGATGCCGTCAGCCAACAGATCATCTTTGAACAAGGATCGTGCCATTCTGGTCTCCATATTCGTCAACAAGACGCTTTTCAACTTTGGCAAACTGGTCTGTGATCATATCATGTCCAGTGTGAATCTGCAACCACCTTACAAACTGGTCTTTCCAAATATAATTGATTAGGTCCTTGCGTTTTAACGCATTATGCATATGTTTGCTGGGGATCGCACATCTGCTCCTCACGAACTCATCCGTCTGGACTCAAAGGCTTCGTCTCAGTATGAGATTCTTCTGGACACGGCTGCTCCTTGTCTGACGTCTGTTCTCAAAGAAGCATCCTCTCTGATGAACAACATTATGACCAGGGTGTCAGGTTCTGTATCCTCAGTCTGTTTCTTGTTTTTCATGATCTATGCATTTATTTATTAGTGTTTTTACATAAGTGTGCATCCAAGAAGGGGGAGAATATGGAACCACGGTTATCAAGGAACTCAGAGTGAAGGCAGCTGATGCAAAAGACGAGGAGGCTCAGGGTGATGAAGAAGAGGAAAATGGATCTTCCTCTTAAATGATCTAATATTCTATGTTTTTATCTATCTATTTATTTATTTTGCTGGTACCTTGAATACTGGTATTTTGTTTCTGTTTCGGTTGTTGCAAACACCTCTAAATGAGGTTGTTAGGATGATGAACTTAAGCTTTTGGGTTTGTATGATTATGTTTTGAACCTCTTGCTATCTAGTTCATTTTTTGTTTATCAGGTTGCTTATTCTCTTATCTGGTTTGAGATTGCGATGTGGTTTCATGATTGTTGGTGTGAGGATTGGTCTGCAGAATGTACTTGTGTGTATGTTCGTTTGCTCCTTGTGCAGGTTGCTTGGATTGTCATACTCAAGTAAACAGGGGGAGATTGTAAGTGCAGAAGAATTTGCTAAAGCAACAGGAGCAGTGAAGTGTTCGTGTGCCACACAGAAGCTAGAAGGAATAATCAGCAACTAAGAAGAAAAGTCATTTTATGACTAAGCATGCCACGTGGCACCTCGAGCCAAGAACCGCACTAACAAAAAACTTATGATGGAAGCTTGGTTCAGGAAACAAGGCATTCTGACACAAGTGCACAAAGTCAAAGTGCATGTGGGTTTAGTTTCCATTGAGCAGAGGTTGATGGGACTGGGTGTCTGACATTAACATGAACAGTTCTTTTGTCTTTTCGGATTAAGGAAGAGATGTTTTTAGGGCTATAGGAGTTGATGGTTGCTAGTACTATAAAAGGAGGAGGAATAGCACATAAATCAGCTAGTTCTTCCGAAATAGATATTTGAAGAACTCAGAGACAAAGAGAGCCATTGATCTGTTGTGTTGAGTGAAAAAGATAGGTTTCGTAACTGTTGTTGCGTGACATTGGGTAGATTAGGAACATGTTCAGGAGCAAATCACGGTGTGTGTGATGTCGCTTAACTCTGGGTAGAATAGATTGTAGGATCTGTTCTAGAGAAGTGTTTACCACAAAAAAAAAAGTTTAATTGAAGAATAAAAGTCATCATTTATTGAATTTAACAAAAAATAAATTGGGAATAAATTTCAAAAAGCAAAGTGGGAATGACTCTATACCATTGCAAGTAAAGCAATGCTATAAGGAAAAGTAATGACTCCGGCAAAAGCAGCCTTGGCCACAACCATATTGGTCGCCTCAGTGCTATGGACATTGTCCCAGAACACGTACTGTCTTCGAACCTTACAAACCGGTTTATACGCCGCACATAGTTCTTGCCCTGGGTCTACCGTACAGCAACTCTTGTTTGTTACCGTAAACCCTACAAAATATGTAATTTGTATGATTACATTTATAAGAACAGAATTAAAACATAGCATTTTTGTTATATATATAATTACTTACCTAAGGCAGCAGACGCAACAGGATTTTGGCCGGTGAAGAGATCAACGAAGGTGAACTTAGCATCTGTATATTTTAGATTGAACTTAATGACGAGAGCTTTGAGATTCTTGTTGAAAGGTTCAACCGCCTTGTTCACCTCAGTGGCGCAGCCTTTACCGCCTCCATGAGAGGCGATCATCCGCGGCGTGCACCCGAGCATGCTGACCCCAAACACCGCCACCTTCCTTGCTCCTAGGTGATACAATGACTATACAAAAAAGGTATCATCAAAGACATAGACTTCGTTTCTAACGCAAATTTTTACATATGCGTACTACAGTAAGAAAAAAGTATCACATTACTAAAGAAGTAATGTGAAAATATTAGAAATATTATTCATATTCCAATCAAGTTATATCATTCCTTTATTAATTACTTAAGAAAAAAACTTTGGTATATATAGTGTAACTATTCTTACCTTCAAGTAAGAGTGATAACGTCGAATAAGGAAATCAGCATATTCATCATAAGTAAATTTGCCATTGGTGATGTACGGAGCTGGCATGAAATAATTGTTGAGATAATCATTGCTTCCAATATGAATTGTGTATAGGCATTTCTTTAGCTTCTCCGGTGGCACATTTGCCGCCTTAATCATCGTCCAGTGATTCTTTATTTGTCTTTCAAAACTGATTCTATCACCCTACATCATCAAAAAAGGATATCATAATCCATAAGTAATTAATTTAAATATTTTGATGGACGTGGAATTAAATAAATTAGTCGTTTTTACGTTCTTGATAAAAAAAAGGGGTTTATTAGCTTAATACTGATTTTGGGTTGCATAATTAGTAATTAAGTTATTCATAATGAAATTTAGGTCTGTTGGAGAGAGAAGAAAATATTGGACGAAAATACCCCTACGAAATTGGGAAAAAAAATCTGTAAAAACCAGTCAAAATATTTATCATTAATCGGTAAAAATCACTAAAAAAACTTTAAATTTTTTTTGAAAATATTTCTTCGAAGAAGCGAATCCCTAACAGCCGCAAACCTTTTCATCTGCACAAAAAATTTCTTGGTATGTATAGTTGACTATACTCGGTTTTTTTATGTTGTTATAGTTAGCTACAATTATAACCAGGAATAGTGAACTATTTCTTTCATATCTAAAAAAAACAATGGTTGTTAGGATGTTAGGTAAATAGATTGATTTGGAGACGTTAGTTAGCTAGCTATTCAAATAATAATATAGTTTATAATGCAAATTGTAGTTAGTACTCAAATAATAATATAGTTCACTATATAAACATTACAATAATCAATTTATTGGTATATTTTTGGTCTATTTTTATCAATATAGTTAGCTATTATCTCATCTATGGTTATTAAAATAGTTCACTATGCAAACATTAGTTAGCTATAATATAGTGAAATATAGTTTACTATGCAAATGTTAGTTAACTAGCTATTCAAATAATAATATATGCAAACGCTAGTTAGCTATTCAATTAGTAATATAGTTGACTATATAAAAAACTTTTTGTAATAGTTATTTTTAGTTAACTATGTTTAAAACGTAATTACCTATTATATTTTGCATAATGAAATAGTAATAGCTCGTTATTATTATAAATATGGTTAACTATTTCTAATATGTGAAGGAAGAGAAAAAGAAGATGAGAAGAAGAAGCAGACTAAAAAATGATTAAAAGGAAGAAAAATATGTGAAGAAGAAGGATATGATGATTAAAAAGAGAAAAAAGAGGTGGAAAAGAAGGATTTTGGATGGAAGAAGAAGAAAGAGGAGGATGCGAACGAAGATAAAGAGGAGAAGGAAGAGAAGAAGAGGCATAATAAAAAAGATTATAGGAAGAAAAAAGATGTGAAAAAGAAACATGTAAAGAAGAAAAAAGATGTGAGCGAATGAAGAAAGAAGAAGAGTCGGCCGTGATTTCTGAAGAGGAAGATGAGTGCTCGAAAATTAGGGTAAAAGGAAATTCACTTTTGACTTTGTTTTGTTTTTTAATTTTTTTTATGTAAAAGTAAAAAGAGAAAAACCAAAAACATGGATAAATAAAAAAGATAATTCTTGGATTCTAACTATACTAATTGTTAGACACCTGATTTGTCTTAGATCATGTTAAATATTTAATTATAGATACCAAACATAATATACATAATTATTTTTCAAAAAAAATGAAGAAAATAAATAAAGTCTAATGATTAGTTCCCGGAAAAAATAAATAATAGATTATTAGTTTTAAATAAGATTCCTTGTGAATCATGTGGCCTAATTCATATGTAGAGCGTACGCTTTGTTTATTATTATTCAGAGCCTGAAAAGTTAAGTATGTTTGATCAAGAAAAAAATGACTAAAATAGTAATACGTTTACTTATCCATACATATAGGTCAATCGAGGAAAAATAATTAAAATATATATATATTTACATTAGTCTATATATCTTGCTCTTAAGTTAATTTGTCCCGTTCTTACCAAATGTTGGCTAGTTTCTTCGAGTAGTCCGCCGCCACCAGAAGCGTAGTTTAATCCGGTGTGAGCTTGTTCCGGCGACGCTCCCATGAACGGTGGAATATAATCACTGAATCCCATTAGTTCAGCTGAAAAAATAATCAATAAAATTCATAGTACACATGGGAACATATAATAAGAAAACGTTATGTTACTATTTTTTTTTAAAAAAGACATTAATTTATGGTAGTTTTATATTAAAAAAAAACCCATATTGGCAAAGAAATAAACAAAGTAAAAAACTAACCAATAAAGTCGGGAATATTACGACCATCGCTGAACCGGCCAGTAGGACCTCTAGCGAATCCAATACCGTAAGGTGAATAGTTAACTTTGGCCAAGGTGTTCAAGTCATTGTTGTTACCATTGTCAAAGACTGAATCTCCGAAAACGAAATAGCAAGGCACTTGATGTCCACGAGCCACCTCGGTCATTGCAAACGCCGTGGCCGCAAAAACACACAACAATGCTTTGAACATTCCCTCGGCCATTTTGTGAAATCAATTATCAGAAATCTGAAAATGGCAATGTTGATGTTGATGAAGAAAAGAGAAGAGTCTATATATATATATATGTAAAAGAGAATACATAGAGAGACAGACATGACAAGAAAAATTAAAATTATATGGCAAGGCCGGCTATTCGGCAGAAGAGATAATGAGAAGATCAAGAGATGTTAATTATTAGATTTTTTTCATTAAAGATCTTTAGTAGTGAACGTGAGTCCTTTCTTTTTTGTGTAGGAAAAATCTTTGAGAATCAACTTGTACGTGAGTTATAATGTGAAAATACGTGCGGAAAATGTTTGGGAATCAACTTAACAAGAAAAAACCTTGTGGTTTTGTTGGAAAATGTTTTAATAGTCGTTTTCGTATTTGAATATGGGGTAATTATTGTGATAACGTCAACAATGAGCTGTAGTTTCTTAATTTTTTTATTTAATTTTTAAACTCCAAACACATCGTGTATCCCATAAACCTGGGATTTGGTTACATTGTCTTTTCTACATGCAAAAAAAAAAAAAAAAACTTATATGGACTTTGCGTGTGCAAAAGATTAAATATATATTAGCTGATGTGATTAGCATGTAGCAACAAACCAACGACCACGAACATTTGTTTTGCTAAAAGTATATGTAATAACTACAAACACTTGACAATGGTTTAGAAGAGGAGGCAAATGGAAATTCTTTATTAATGTAAATTTAACAAAACAGCCTTGCAGTTACAACAAATTACTCTGAGATTAAATTATCACATCAAACCAGTAAAAACAAAAGCAATAGTAAACTTGGCTAGGAGGCTAATATGGAGCCTGTTCTAAAGGAGGGGTTATGAAATCATAGTTAAAACCATTAATTTGAAAGCTTAGGGGGGTTGATGGACTTATAAGTTGCTGGTTCATAAGTGTGGATTGGTCAGACAAGAAGCCTATTGTCACAGGAGGAAGGTGGTAAGACTGTTTAATTTTAGATGACTAAATTTTAGATGACTAAGCACATTGAAAGAGGATGTGATCAAAAGGAAGAGCACAATCACAGCTTGTGTCGTTGGTTATCTCTAACAGAGTTTTTTTTCTTTTTAAAAAAAAATACCTCTAACGGAGTTCATGTTATTAGTAAATAAAAGCACCTCGCTTTTAACTCCATTTTTTTTTTTGCAGCTCATGTTTTAGTAGTCAAAAACATCTCCATGGAGGAAAAGCAATTTGTTGTTGGTGGAGTCAGCCTCTCCTAAATCTGAAATTCCTTTCGTTACTGTTGAGACTCACTCCTATTATAACTAGAAAAACATCTCCTCGGCAGCAAAACAACAATTTGTATATCATGTTGCATTCGTAATATGGCCATTAATAGCACATAAAATAGCTCAGTTTTCGTACCTATTCTAATAGCATTTTTAAAACGCTAAACCTAAAAATGAATAAGCGGGGGAAGCTAAATTTGCCTTGGCGAACCTAAAATGACAAGAGGTGGCAACATTTTAAGTTAAAAATTTTATTTTGCGCCTAAGTGTAAAAGAATAAGATAAAAGTGGATAAGAAACTCCAAAGTAAGCTCGATATCTTCATCCACGTTTATCTATTTAGACAAGTTTATGTTTATCTTCTCTGGGACTTAATTTGATTGCAACTTCCTCACATATAGCTGAAAGATAGATAGAGGAGCAAGATATAGTGTGTTTGTCTCTGAGCTTTTAATCTGGTAATTATTGGGATTTTGTATTCAGTGAATCAAACTGGTTCCGTTTGTTTGAACAATCTCTTACTGTTTGTTTGGTCGAGTAGATATCTTGGTATTGATTCACTTTTAGCAAGAGTAGTGTCTAGTTAGAGTTTCTTTATTAGACTATCACCTTGTTCTGTGTCTTCAGATTGACCAACTAGATAGAGGGAGCTATCCAACGGGATGCGGATCGTCCTCTGAGTCCTTCTGTTTGACGGGAATCCTCCTTTGAAGTGGACTGATCGCAGATCCGAAACTGCACAAACCTCTCTCAGTAAAAAATTATAATTCTTAGAATACACATCCGATTGGCAAACTGTTTACTCCTATATCAAGATCAGAGAGTGGAGAATTTAACTTGAAAGTTTCGCTCCGATCCGATCTGTTTTTACTAGCCGTTCTTCTAAAACCAGACAACTGCCTCCAAAGCCTCAATCACGCATTTTCTTAGCCTTAAAGAACAAGAAAACTCAAGGATCTCTTTCTCTTCTCTCTGAAACTCTGAAACTCAGTTTTTCTCTCCAAAAAACGCGACTCAAATACGGTCCCCTGACTTATATAGGCGAACCTTAGGGTTCCCTTAAACCAGACCGCAAAACGACGCTCAAAAACTTAACCAACCGTTTCAATTCGTAACCTGTGTCGATCACCGCACACACCCTGCGTCGATCAACGCACTACCAAAAAATTCTAATTTTGGTTTGCAGACGTTACACCCTGTCTTGATGTCTAAACCACTGCCACTGTTGGGAATGTCCTGAAATCATTTGTACTTTACTCTAGTTAAAGTTGTATTGTCGAGGTTTGACAATCGTATAATATTAGGTGGTTATAATGTTTTGCTAGAGACCGCTTATAATCTATGGGCTTGGAATCCATTGCTAATATTATATGATCCTATAGGGTCACACACCTAAGCAAATTGGATCAAAGTACAATAGAGTCTAATAAGATTAGACCAAGTTTAACATTGGATTTATGGTTTCATTTTATCTATGTGATACATAAAATAAACAATTAATATATGTATAATTATATATATATATATATATATATATATATATATATATTCATCATACACGTGATGATGGGTTATGGGAGTTCAATTTAGAATTGGAAAGGCTCATTCCATATTAACGTGGGCTAATCCTAATTGGATTAGGGTTAGACAAATACTATATATATATATGTCTCGTGGCTTTGTGGAGGTTAAAAGAGAAAAAAAAAACATAATTATTAACATTAGGGTTTTTTTCAATTACTCAATCAAGAAGCCGAGACAGAGAGAACCGTGAGGAAGAAATTGGTTTCTTCTCACGCAAGTAAATCCGATAATCAACTTGATAGTCAAGTGTTTTGAGATTAGATCTCTACGGTACTAGCATCCCGTCTCGATCCAGTTTGTGTGCGTGTGGATACCAGTAGAGGCACAACACTTGGAGTGCTAAACAATCTCGAATCGTTTTGGTTCATCTTTCTGCTGCAGAATATCCAGATATATTCAAACTCTATAGTTTAGATCTAATTTAATATTTGCACAAATTCTGGTGAATTGAATTAATATTGATAATTTATAAACAGTTATAAATTGCTATGAATTGTAGGTATCAGAGCCTACGTACATAATATTGATATTGATCTAGTATAATATATGATATTACTGATTTGTTTGAGCATGTTAAATTGGTTTAGGCTAATATATGATAGAACTGATTGGCTTGAGCATGTTTTAGTTTATGAAATTTATATTAATTATGTTAAGCAAGTTCGATGACTTGTTATTGATGTATCGTATATTAAGAAGATAGATATGTTAGTTTGATATCGATATCGATTGCTGCTGAGTGTTCGTATTATCCTAATTTGATTGGGAGTTACTTCGAATTACTGAATTCTAGTTTATTTAAATCACGTTGTTTATTTAGTATTAGCACTAATTAAAAGATATATATATGTGATTTATATTAGAATTCAGATTTATTTGAATATGCATAAATTTATTAAATTAAAGCATGTTCACGTTAATATTCGATTCGCTTAGATCTGTTTAGGGTTTATGATTTTACAATGCATGTTTGTTGAAACTGGGCATAAATTATTGAGTACTTAACTATATAATTTGGTTATAGATGCTTTGTTAAAATTTTCAAGCACGTTATGTTACGTCTTGGTAATATCAGTATGTTCGTTTAAATACTATAATTTGATTATAGTTGTTTAACGTATCTCATAGAATTGACTAAGAGAAATATTAGTGGTATGATTTGATCGACATCTAATAAAACATAAATCCAGTGCTTTGATCTTTTGTTAGGCATAATAGTATATTTATCTCTGTTCGTTTAATTGTCATGATTTGATTGTGATGATTGCATGATAATATAAGAACGATAGCGTGACTTTTTCCTTACAAAGGAAAAGTCAAACCTTTTAATTATTTTATGATTATTGGCAAAAAACCTAAAACGATTAGGAAATTTGTTACAGTTTCAATTGTTGAAATTCGATACATATTTGTCTTGCGATAATTAAAACTGGTTTGATCCTAATTTGATTAGGATTGGTTCAATTAGGATAAGTTCAATTATTTAGTAATATTTTCTAAATTAGTTATTTATCGTTAAATCATCTTAATTTGATTAAGGATAATTTAATTTCTTAAATAAATCATTATTTAATTAAAACATATAGTTGATATGTTAATGTTTTATTATTTTATATTAGGTATAAGATTTTATTAAAACATAAATTAAATAATTCCTCAAATAATATCAAGTATTTTTGATGTCTGTTAAAACTTGAATGATTGTGTGGCGGGTCTGCCAAAGCAGCGGTCCACAATTATTTGAGATTGCGACAGATGGTAACGGTTACCATATGATTTGAGAATGGTTTACTTGACTAAGCTATCAAAACGGTTTTGGGCTTAGAGACATAGGGTTGGATAAGACATAAGATGTCATCCACGACCAAGAATTATATTGGATATAATTAGCAAGGGTGTTGCTTACCTAAATAGCTGGATATTCGGGGGTTGAGCCAAAGCTCACTTGAATTCTAGTGAAATATGGATATTGGACACTATATTCATATTGAGGAAATTTTGTCTTGAGTATAGTATGAGTTTCTTAATTGTTGAGGATACTCGAAATTCATGAACATCATATTAACTTCTGCTTTTCTTTCCTGACAGTTATGTCAAACCCTCAAAGTTCCTATTCATCACGATTTGTTCTTGAGAAGGACAAATCAAACCTCCTTAATCACTTGGAAGATCTAGAAGAGAAGAAAACATTTGAGGTTTCTTCTAGGGGTATTTACTAATTCTGGTTCTACTCCTTGGGTATTGGATACCGGCTGTGGAGCTCACATTTGTGTTAATGTGCACGGTCTGAAAAACAGTAGAACGTTGGAGGAAGGACAAGTGGACCTACGCGTGGCTAATGGAGCAAAAGTTGCTGCATTAGCTGTGGGAACATATCCATTGTCTTTACCTTCAGATATGGTTTTAGAACTAAAGAATTGCTACTATGTCCCTGCTATAAACAAGAATATCATCTCCATTACGTGTTTGGACATTGAAGGGTTTCAATTTTCGATAAAGGACAAGTGTTGTTCATTTGATCGTGATGATATGTTTTATGGTAGTGCTCCATTAGAGAATGGACTTTATGTTCTTAACCAAATCATGCCCGTCTATGACATTCGTACCAAGAGATTTAAGTCTAACGACTTTAAGTCTAATGACTCAAATCAAACTCTTCTCTGGCATTGTCGTTTGGGCCATATAAACGAGAAACGCATTCAGAAACTTCATAAAGATGGACTTTTGAGCTCTTTTGATTATGTATCATATGAGACATGTGAATCTTGTTTGTTGGAAAAAATGACTAAAGCTCCATTTACTGGACACAGTGAAAGGGCTAGCGACTTGTTAGGCCTTATACATACGGATGTATGTAGACCAATGAGCTTAAATGCTAGAGGGAACTACCAGTACTTTATTACGTTTATTGATGACTATAGTAGATATGGTTATGTTTACCTGATGAAACATAAATCTGAATCCTTTGAAAAGTTCAAGGAATTCCAGAATGAAGTACAAAACCAGCTTGACAAAACAATTAAAGCTCTTCGATCAGATCGTGGAGGAGAATATTTGAGCCAAGTTTTTAGTGATCATCTCAGAGAGTGTGGAATTGTTTCACAACTCACTCCTCCAGGAACACCACAATGGAATGGTGTGTCTGAAAGGAGAAATCGAACTTTATTAGATATGGTTCGATCAATGATGAGTCACACAGATCTTCCATTATCCTTTTGGGATATGCTCTAGAAACTGCTGTGTTTACGCTCAACCGGATCCCATCAAAGTCAGTAGAGAAGACACCATATGAGATATGGACTGGAAAAGTTCCGAATTTGTCTTTTCTGAAAATTTGGGGATGTAGAGCTTATGTTAAACGTATGTTTACAGATAAGCTTGGACCCAAATCTGATAAATGCTACTTCGTAGGTTATCCTAAAGAAACCAAAGGTTACTACTTTTACTACCCCACCGAAAACAAAGTGTTTGTTGCTCGGAATGGTGCGTTTCTAGAAAGAGAATTTCTTTCAAAAGGTACTAGTGGGAGTAAAGTACAACTAGAAGAAGTTCGAGAGACACAGGAGATTGCTCCAACTTCTCAGGAAGAGCATCAGCTAGATTTATGAAGAGTCGTAGAATCTACACCTGTGGAACCTAAGATACGTAGGTCCGAAAGGACTTGTCACGAACCTGATAGATATGGGGTTTGGGTGACAAATCATCATGATATATTGATTATAGAAAATGATGAACCTACGTCTCATGAAGAAGCAATGATGGGCCCTGACTCCGATAAATGGTTAAAGGCCGAAGAATCCGAAATGGAATCCATGTCAAAAAACCAAGTATGGACTTTGGTAGATTTACCTGATGGTGTTAAAGCCATTGAGTGTAAATGGGTTTTCAAGAAGAAAATTGACATGGATGGTAATATTCAGATATACAAAGCTAGATTGGTGGCTAAAGGTTACAAACAAATTCATGGTATAGACTATGATGAAACCTATTCTCCAGTCGCAATGCTTAAGTCCATTCGGATTCTCCTAGCAACTGCTGCTTATTATGATTATGAGATATGGCAGATGGATGTGAAAACAGCTTTCCTTAATGGAAATCTCGAAGAGGATGTGTACATAATACAACCTGAGGGTTTCACAGATCCTAAAAATGCTGGAAAAGTATGGAAGCTTCATCGTTCCATTTATGGCTTGAAGCAAGCATCTCGGAGTTGGAATCTTTGTTTCAATGAAGCAATCAAAGAGTTTGATTTTGTCAGAAATGAAGAAGAACCATGCGTTTACAAAAAGAGTAGTGGGAGCGCGACTGCATTTCTGGTATTGTATGTAGATGAAATACTGCTCATTGGAAATGATATTCCTTTGCTTCAGTCTGTTAAGATTTGGCTAAGTAGTTGTTTTTCAATGAAAGACATGGGAGAAGCCGCTTACATTCTTGGAATAAGAATCTATAGGGATAGATTAAATAAGCTTATTGGACTATGTCAAGACACTTATATAGATAAGGTTTTGCATAGGTTCAATATGCATGATTCTAAGAAAGGCTTTCTACCAATGTCGCATGGCATAACTCTTAGCAAGACTCAGTGTCCTTTGACACCTGATGAGCGGGAGCGCATGAGTAAGATTCCATATGCTTCTGCTATAGGATATATCATGTATGCTATGTTGTGCACTCGCCCAGATGTTGCGTGTGCTTTGAGCATGACGAGCAGATACCAGTCTGATCCAGGTGAAAGTCACTGGATGGTAGTCAAAAATATCCTTAAGTATTTGAGAAGAACAAAGGATAAATTCTTGGTTTATGGAGGAAGTGAGGAACTTGTTGTGAGTGGTTACACAGATGCCAGCTTTCAGACAGACAAAGATGATTTTCGATCACAGTCTGGATTTGTCTTTTGCCTTAATGGAGGAGCAGTGAGCTAGAAGAGCTCCAAGTAGAGCACTGTGGCAGACTCAACAACAGAGGCTAAGTATATAGCTGCTTCTGAAGCAGCTAAGGAAGCTGTTTGTATCAGGAAGTTCATTACCGAGCTTGGTGTGATTCCTAGTATTTCTGGCCCTCTGGATCTTTATTGTGATAACAATGGTGCCATTGCACAGGCAAAGGAACCTAGATCCCACCAGAAATCCAAACACATACAAAGGCGATATCACCTCATTCGAGAGATTATTGAGAGAGGAGATGTGAAGATTAGCAGAATTCCTACAGATGCAAATGTTGCTGATCCTTTTACTAAACCTCTTCCGCAGCCTAAGCATGAGAGTCATACTGCTGCAATTGGCATTAGATTTATTAAGATGTGATCTTAATTCTAGTGGGAGGTTTTCTTTATGATATGATGTTCATGTAAAGATACATTTGATTTTATTTTCAAATTAATGAAATTTGTTTCAGTATTATTTTATTATTGGATAATTAAATAATAGTCCCAAAGTAATTTATATCATTCTTATAGGTCATCAAGTACGTGACTTGATCATGAAACCCTATGAGTGAAATAAATGACATAAGTTATTGAGGTCCCTAGTCAAGATTATTAAAATGGGACATTAATAACCATAAATGGCTAGCATGTGATGTGACTGATGACTAAGTTTCGTGAAGTCATTAATATGTGGTATTAAAGTCAATCACATAGATATATGTTGGAGAACACAATATCGGACTGACCCGCTATGAGAATTCTACAAGATTGTTATATGAATGTCATAAGAGTTTCTCATAACAACTACAGAGTATAGTTCTTTGACCTGAGTTCGTCATGATTTCTTACACGTGGATTGGTTCACTTTGACTCTGTCAAACGTCAGCCGTAAAAGGTGATTATAAAGACATTGATCGGGTGGGTTATGAATTGTTTAAGGAACAGGGATGGAACAAGATGGGATTTGTCCCTCCTATATAACGGGAGATAAATATCTCTGGGCCTATCGAAGATTTGATACTGAGAAATGCGTGGCCGCGCTCAAACGAGGTCAATGTCAGTCGTTTGTTTGATCAATATGAATCAGAGTTCGATAAAAGTGATCTAGAATGATAAGGATAACAGTTTCTTGCCTTATGCTGAGATCGAGATATAGAGACAAAGGGATTAACGGAATAGATGATTCCAGTACAAGTGGGAGATTGTTGGGAATGTCCTGAAATCATTTGTACTTTACTCTAGTTAAATTTGTATTGTCGAGATTTTACAATTGTATAATATTAGGTGGTTATAATGTTTTGCTAGAGACCGCTTATAATCTATGGGCTTGGAATCCATTGCTAATATTATATGATCCTATAGGGTCACACACCTAAGGAAATTGGATCAAAGTACAATAGAGTCTAATAAGATTAGACCAAGTTTAACATTGGATTTATGGTTTCATTTTATCTATGTGATACATAAAATAAACAGTTAATATATGTATAATTGTATATATATATATATTCATCATACACGTGATGATGGGTTATGGGAGTTCAATTTAGAATTGGAAAGGCCCATTCCATATTAACGTGGACTAATCCTAATTGGATTAGGGTTAGACAAATACTACGTATATATATATGTCTCGTGGCTTTGTGGAGGTTAAAAGAGAAAAAAAAAACATAATTATTAACATTAGGATTTTTTTTCAATTATTCAATCAAGAAGCCGAGACTGAGAGAACCGTGAGGAAGAAATTGGTTTCTTCTCACGCAAGTAAATCCGATAATCAACTTGATAGTCAAGTGTTTTGAGATTAGATCTCTACGGTACTAGCATCCCGTCTCGATCCAGTTTGTATGCGTGTGGATACCGGTAGAGGCACAACACTTGGAGTGCTAAACAACCTTGATCGTTTTGGTTCATCTTTCCGCTGCAAAATATCCAGATATATTCAAACTCTATAGTTTATAACTAATTTAATATTTGCACGAATCCTGGTGAATTGAATTAATATTAATAATTTATAAATAGTTGTAAATTGCTATAAACAGTTTAAGCCTTAGGACCTCTATTTATGCTTCTCGATTCAAGAAATGGATCCTTGCAACGTAATGTTCTATTTGCTCTTTATGACCTTGCTGATAATTAGGTATGTTGTATGCTACCTTTTGTGTACGTTCTAATCAGGATGCATACAAAATAAAACCCACTTGTATCTTGTATTTTTTAACCATTCAGTTGGTTTAATTAGGACGCTTCTCTTATAGGTTTAAACTTACATGTGCATGCTTTTATCTTGTATTCAGTTTAGATGTCTTTTGATAGGGTTGGAGCATCTACTCAGTCTTCTTGGTTCTAGAAACACTCAGCAGCAACTTGATGGTGCTGTATCGATGTACATATTAGAAAATAAATCTATGTCACTAAGCATTGAGAGCCCAACCGACACCAACCTCAACCGTATTGTCTCTCAGGTATAAACCACAAACAACCCTTGACACTTATCTTCTTCTTGTTGTTGTTTTGTTCTCAACTCTTCTAATGTTTACAACTCTGGTTTGTTACCACTTCTTCATTGACTGCTTCTCTAAGGTTCTAACAATTTGTGTTGGTTTTAATGATAAAGAAATGCTAATAGTCTGTTGATTGCAGGATTAGAAGTGCAGGATTAGAAATACAAGTATAAACGGAGGAAGAAGTTTGTTTCAGTTTGTCTTTTTATCTCATAAATCCTTGTGATTAGCATTCTTGTTGTGTAAGAGTAGTACTTGTGTTTTTATTTGATTTGTTTTGGTTAGAAGTTTGTAAGAATAGTTACATGTTTTTATGGATTTTTTGTGAAATAAAAATAATACATTTTAGGATATATTGTTGGCCAAATTTAATTTATATAAAAATATACAAAATGGGTAAAATTTAATTCGAAAAATAACATTGACAAAATGCTACAACATAATATATCACACCAAAATGCTAGAAACCAAAAGGAAAAAGGAAAAAAACTAAATTTCAAAACAAAGTTTTTTATAGCTAAAGTCAAATGAGCTTGGAAGGGATTTTTTTTCTATGCCTGAATCTCTCTAGACAAATTCTGAACATGTATGCTGATGTGAACACTATTCTGAGTTGAACAGTGAGTGTGAAAGCTCCTTTGTGAGAAACATCTACCTTAATGGGCTGGTGAGTTGATCACTTTCAACAAGACTACCGCTTGCTATTCTGATTTCAATTTGTGGTGGCACATGCCTTCTTGGATAGGTTTGAGGGATTGGTGTCTCTATTTTGCTCGTATATATGCATATATCTCGGTTAAAAAGTTTCGTCACATCTTGACTCTTATGTTCTGATCTCGAGTATTCATCAACAGGATGCTTCAACTCTCTGATGTGCCTTATGATTCGGATTCCCCAGTTGTACCTAATGAAGATCCATCTGAGGATGTTGTCTCCCTGCTCACTGATGGTCACATAAAAAAATGGGAGGATCTATGAACCTCTCGGATGAGTAAGACTATGGCTCTACTGTACAAAGTTTGTTGTTACAACTAGATGCCGTCAGCCAACGGATCATCTTTGAACAAGGATCGTGCCATTCTGGTCTCCATATTGGTCAACAAGACGCTTTTCAACTTTGGCAAACTAGTCTATGATCATATCATGTCCGGTGCGAATCTACAACCACCTTACAAACTGGTCTTTCCAAATATGATTGATTAGGTCCTTGCGTTTTAACGCATTGTGCATATGTTTGCTGGGGATCGCACATGTGCTCCTCATGAACTCATCCGTCTGGACTCAAAGGCTTCGTCTCAGTATGATATTCTTCTGGACCCGGCTGCTCCTTGTCTGACGTCTGTTCTCAAAGAAGCATCCTCTCTGATGAACATCATTATGACCAGGGTGTCAGGTTCTGTATCCTCAGTCTGTTTCCTGTTTTTCGTGATCTATGCATTTATTTATTAGTGTTTTTACATAAGTGTGCATCCAAGAATGGGGAGAATATGGAACCACGGTTATCAAGGAACTCAGAGTGAAGGCAACTGATGCAAAAGACGAGGAGGCTCAGGGCGATGAAGAAGAGGAAAATGGATCTTCCTCTTAAATGATATAATATTCTATGTTTTTATTTATCTATTTATTTATTTTGCTGGTACCTTGAATATTGGTATTTTGTTTCTGTTTCGGTTGTTGCAAACACCTCTAAATGAGGCTGTTAGGATGATGAACTTAAGCTTTTGGGTTTGTATGATTATGTTTTGAACCTCTTGATATCTAGTTCAGTTTCTGTTTATCAAGTTGCTTATTCTCTTATCTGGTTTGAGATTGAGATGTGGTTTCATGATTGTTGGTCTGAGGATTGGTCTGCAGAATGTACTTGTGTGTATGTTCGTTTGCTCCTTGTGCAGGTTGCTTTGATTATCATACTCAAGTAAAAAAGGGGAGATTGTAAGTGCAGAAGAATTTGTTGAAGCAACAGGAGCACTGAAGTATTCGTGTGCAACACATAAGCTAGAAGGAATAATCAGCAACTAAGAAGAAAAGTCATTTTATGAGTAGGCATGCCAGGTGGCACCTCGAGCCAAGAACCGCACTAACAAAAAACTTATGATGGAAGCTCGGTTCAGGAAACAAGGCGTTCTAACATAAGTGCACAAAGTCAAAGTGCAAGTGGGTTTAGTTTCCATTGAGCAGAGGTTGATGGGACTGGGTGTATTAACATTAACATGAACAGTTCTTTGGTCTTTTTGGATTAAGGAAGAGATGTTTTTTAGGGCTATAGGAGTTGATGGTTGCTAGTACTATAAAAGGAGGAGGAATAGCGCATAAGTCAGCTAGTTCTTCCGAAATAGATCTTTGTAGAACTCAGAGACAAAGAGAGCCATTGATCTGTTGTGTTGAGTGAAAAAGATAGGTTTCGTAACTGTTGTTGCGTGACATTGGGTAGATTAGGAACATGTTCAGGAGCGAATCACGGTGTGTGTGATATCGCGTAACTCTGGGTAGAATAGGTTGTAGGATCTGTTCTATAGAAGTGTTTGTGTAATCTATCTGTTGCAAGAGATGTGTCGTGTATCGGTTGTTGTGCCCTACGGAGAATAACAATAAAGACTGAGTGTTTTTATTGGAAACTACCTGTCTCTTATCAAGTTTTTTGTGCAAAGGCTCCTGTATTTTCAACATCGACCACTGAAAATTTACAAAAGAGCATTCATAAAAAGTTGGAAAAGAAAACGTGACAAATAGTTTACAAAAATTGCGCCCATTTTTTTTTTCAAACGCAAACTAATTAGGTCCTTTTGTTGTACATATATATGAAAATTAATTAATTAGGTCCAATAACACTAAAAAGTTTATCATTATTCCCTTTATTTGTGATGGATCTTAGGTAGAGTATTTACTTGTGTACTCCTTTGTTTGAATTTATTTGATGTTTCAATTTTTTTTTACTATTGTTATGTGTTTATGCAAAACTATTGTGTTTTTGTTGTTTTTTTAGTATTTGAATTCTGCATATATTTTTTTACTGATTAAAATGCAATAAAAGAATTGTCTTCAGTATTGCAGATCTCCATATGTCTGCAATATTTCTACTTAAAATATTGTTTCGGTATAAAATTTGTTAATATTGCAGATCTTCAGGAGTCAAATCTCCATATTGATACTTCGGTATAAAATTTGTTGTTTCTACATTTTTTTTTGAATCTTTAATGTTTTGAGTATTTAATCATTTTCCACTTTTTATTTTGGTAGAACTAGTCTTTTAGAATTTATAAACTTTTGACCTCTCCGTTGACTCATGGGTATAATTTTGTTTCGCAAGCTCGGTCTTTTGTGATAATTTTTGTTTATATGCTTTTGAATTATGCACTTTACCAAAATCTTGACATAAAGATTCCCATAAAATAATGTTTACCACAAAAAAAAAAAGTTTAATTGAAGAATAAAAGTCATCATTTATTGAATTTAACAAAAAATAAATTGGGAATAAATTTCAAAAAGCAAAGTGGGAATGACTCTATACCATTGCAAGTAAAGCAATGCTATAAGGAAAAGTAATGACTCCGGCAAAAGCAGCCTTGGCCACAACCATATTGGTCGCCTCAGTGCTATGGACATTGTCCCAGAACACGTACTGTCTTCGAACCTTACAAACCGGTTTATACGCCGCACATAGTTCTTGCCCTGGTTCTACCGTACAACAACTCTTGTTTGTTACCGTAAACCCTACAAAATATGTAATTTGTATGATTACATTTATAAGAACAGAATTAAAACATAGCATTTTTGTTATATATATAATTACTTACCTAAGGCAGCAGACGCAACAGGATTTTGGCCGGTGAAGAGATCAACGAAGGTGAACTTAGCATCTGTATATTTTAGATTGAACTTAATGACGAGAGCTTTGAGATTCTTGTTGAAAGGTTCAACCGCCTTGTTCACCTCAGTGGCGCAGCCTTTACCGCCTCCATGAGAGGCGATCATCCGCGGCGTGCACCCGAGCATGCTGACCCCAAACACCGCCACCTTCCTTGCTCCTAGGTGATACAATGACTATACAAAAAAATGTATCATCAAAGACAT
The DNA here is from genome assembly GCA_964056655.1 of Arabis hirsuta. Lineage (NCBI taxonomy): Eukaryota > Viridiplantae > Streptophyta > Magnoliopsida > Brassicales > Brassicaceae > Arabis > Arabis hirsuta. The sequence continues at coordinate 2,077,393 of OZ053301.1, forward strand.
AGACTTCGTTTCTAACGCAAATTTTTACATATGCGTACTACAGTAAGAAAAAAGTATCACATTACTAAAGAAGTAATGTGAAAATATTAGAAATATTATTCATATTCCAATCAAGTTATATCATTCCTTTATTAATTACTTAAGAAAAAAACTTTGGTATATATAGTGTAACTATTCTTACCTTCAAGTAAGAGTGATAACGTCGAATAAGGAAATCAGCATATTCATCATAAGTAAATTTGCCATTGGTGATGTACGGAGCTGGCATGAAATAATTGTTGAGATAATCATTGCTTCCAATATGAATTGTGTATAGGCATTTCTTTAGCTTCTCCGGTGGCACATTTGCCGCCTTAATCATCGTCCAGTGATTCTTTATTTGTCTTTCAAAACTGATTCTATCACCCTACATCATCAAAAAAGGATATCATAATCCATAAGTAATTAATTTAAATATTTTGATGGACGTGGAATTAAATAAATTAGTCGTTTTTACGTTCTTGATAAAAAAAAGAGGTTAATTAGCTTAATACTGATTTTGGGTTGCATAATTAGGTAATTAAGTTATTCATAATGAAATTTAGGTTTGTTGTTGCAGAGAGAAAAAAATATTGGACGAAAATACCCCTACGAAATTGGGAAAAGAAATCTGTAAAAACCAGTCAAAATATTTATCATTAATCGGTAAAAATCACTAAAAAAACTTTTAATTTTTTTTGATAATATTTCTTCGAAGATGCGAATCCCTAACAGCCGCAAACCTTTTCATCTGCACAAAAAATTCCTTGATATGTATAGTTGACTATACTCAGTTTTTTTATGTTGTTATAGTTAACTACAATTATAACCAGGAATAGTGAACTATTTCTTTCAGATCTCAAAAAGAACAATGGTTGTTAGTATGTTGGATAAATAGATTGATTTGGAGACGTTAGTTAGCTAGCTATTCAAATAATAATATAGTTTATAATGCAAATTATAGTTAGTACTCAAATAATAATATAGTTCACTATATAAACATTACAATAATCAATTATTGGTATATTTTTGGTCTAATTTTATCAATATAGTTAGCTATTATCTCATCTATGGTTATTAAAATAGTTCACTATGCAAACATTAGTTAGCTATAATATAGTGAAATATAGTTTACTATGCAAATGTTAGTTAACTAGCTATTCAAATAATATATGCATACGTTAGTTAGCTATTTAATTAGTAATATAGTTGACTATATAAAAAACTTGTTGTAATAGTTATTTTTAGTTAACAATGTTTAAAATTTAATTACTTATTATATTTTGCATAATGAAATAGTAATAGCTCGTTATTATTATAAATATGGTTAACTATTTCTAATATGTGAAGGAAGAGAAAAAGAAGATGAGAAGAAGAAGCAGACTAAAAATGATTAAAAGGAAGAAAAATATGTGAAGAAGAAGGATATGATGATTAAAAAGATAAAAAAGATGTGGAAAAGAAGGATTCTGGATGGAAGAAGAAGAAAGAGGAGGATACGAACGAAGATAAAAAGGAGAAGGAAGAGATGAAGAAGCATAATAAAAAAGATTAAAGGAAGAAAAAAGATGTGAAGAAGAAACATGTAAAGAAGAAAAAAGATGTGAGCGAATGAAGAAAGAAGAAGAGTCGGCCGTGATTTCTGAAGAGGAAGATGGGTGCTCGAAAATTAGGGTAAAAGGAAATCCACTTTTGACTTTGTTTTGTTTTTTAATTTTTTTTTATGTAAAAGTAAAAAGAGAAAAACCAAAAACATGGGTAAATAAAAAATATAATTCTTGGATTCTAACTATACTAATTGTTAGACACCTGATATGTCTTAGATCATGTTAAATATTTAATTATAGCTACCAAACATAATATACATAATTATTTCTCAAAAAAAATGAAGAAAATAAATAAAGTCAAATGATTAGTTCCCGGAAAAAATAAATAATAGATTATTAGTTTTAAATAAGATTCCTTGTGAATCATGTGGCCTAACTCATATCTAGAGCGTACGCTTTGTTTATTATTATTCAGAGCCTGAAAAGTTAAGTATGTTTGATCAAGAAAAAAATGACTAAAATAGTAATACGTTTACTTATCCATACATATAGGTCAATCGAGGAAAAATAATTAAAATATATAAATTTACATTAGTCTATATATCTTGCTCTTAAGTTAATTTGTCCCGTTCTTACCAAATGTTGGCTAGTTTCTTCGAGTAGTCCGCCGCCACCAGAAGCGTAGTTTAATCCGGTGTGAGCTTGTTCCGGCGACGCTCCCGTGAACGGTGGAATATAATCACTGAATCCCATTAGTTCAGCTGAAAAAATAATCAATAAAATTCATAGTACACATGGGAACATATAATAAGAAAACGTTATGTTACTATTTTTTTTTTTAAAAGACATTAATTTATGGTAGTTTATATTAAAAAAAAAAACCCATATTGGCAAAGAAATAAACAAAGTAAAAAACTAACCAATAAAGTCGGGAATATTACGACCATCGCTGAACCGGCCAGTAGGACCTCTAGCGAATCCAATACCGTAAGGTGAATAGTTAACTTTGGCCAAGGTGTTCAAGTCATTGTTGTTACCATTGTCAAAGACTGAATCTCCGAAAACGAAATAGCAAGGCACTTGATGTCCACGAGCCACCTCGGTCATTGCAAACGCCGTGGCCGCAAAAACACACAACAATGCTTTGAACATTCCCTCGGCCATTTTGTGAAATCAATTATCAGAAATCTGAAAATGGCAATGTTGATGTTGATGAAGAAAAGAGAAGAGTCTATATATATATAGATATATGTAAAAGAGAATACATAGAGAGACAGACATGACAAGAAAAATTAAAATTATATGGCAAGGCCGGCTATTCGGCAGAAGAGATAATGAGAAGATCAAGAGATGTTAATTATTAGATTTTTTTCATTAAAGATCTTTAGTAGTGAACGTGTGTCCTTATTTTTTTGTGTAGGAAAAATCTTTGAGAATCAACTTGTACGTGAGTTATAATGTGAAAATACGTGCGGAAAATGTTTGGGAATCAACTTAACAAGAAAAAACCTTGTGGTTTTGTTGGAAAATGTTTTAATAGTCGTTTTCGTATTTGAATATGGGGTAATTATTGTGATAACTTCAACAATGAGCTGTAGTTTCTTAATTTTTTTTTTATTTTTAAACTCCAAACACATCGTGTATCCCATAAACCTGGGATTTGGTTACATTGTCTTTTCTACATGCAAAAAAAAAAAAAAAAAAACTTATATGGACTTTGCGTGTGCAAAAAATTAAATATATATTACCTGATGTGATTAGCATGTAGCAACAAACCAACGACCACGAACATTTGTTTTGCTAAAAGTATATGTAATAACTACAAACACTTGACAATGGTTTAGAAGAGGAGGCAAATGGAAATTCTTTATTAATGTAAATTTAACAAAACAGCCTTGCAGTTACAACAAATTACTCTGAGATTAAATTATCACATCAAACCAGTAAAAACAAAAGCAATAGTAAACTTGGCTAGGAGGCTAATATGGAGCCTGTTCTAAAGGAGGGGTTATGAAATCATAGTTAAAACCATTAATTTGAAAGCTTAGGTGGGTTGATGGACTTATAAGTTGCTGGTTCATAAGTGTGGATTGGTCAGACAAGAAGCCTATTGTCACAGGAGGAAGGTGGTAAGAGTGTTTAATTTGCAACGTAGCTGCATGCCAAATTTTAGATGACTAAGCATATTGAAAGAGGATGTGATCAAAAGGAAGAGCACAATCACAGCTTGTGTCGTTGGTTATCTCTAACAGAGTTTTTTTTTTTTTTTTAAATACCTCTAACGGAGTTCATGTTATTAATAAATAAAAGCACCTCGCTTTTAACTCCATTTTTTTTTTCTGCAGCTCATGTTTTAGTAGTCAAAAACATCTCTATGGAGGAAAAGCAATTAGTTGCTGGTGGAGTCAGCCTCTCCTCAATCTGAAATTCCTTTCGTTACTGTTGAGACTCACTCCTATAATAACTAGAAAAACATCTCCTTGGCAGCAAAACAGCAATTTGTATATCATGTTGCATTCGTAATATGCGTAATATGGCCATTAATAGCACATAAAGATAACTCAGTTTTGGTAACTATTATAAAAGATGTTTTGGTGGACTGAGCTAATATATAATAGCATTTTTAAAACGCTAAACCTAAAAATTAATAAGCGGGAAGCTAAATTTGCCTTGGCGAACCTAAAATGACAAGAGTTGGCAACATTTTAGGTTAAAAATTTCATTTTGCGCCTAAGTGTAAAAGAATAAGATAAAAGTGGATAAGAAACTCCAAAGTAAGCTCGATATCTTCATCATCCACGTTTATCTATTTAGACAAGTTTATGTTTGTCTTCTCTGGGACTTAATTTGATTGCAACTTCCTCACATATAGCTGAAAGATAGATAGAGGAGCAAGATATAGTGTGTTTGTCTCTGAGCTTTTAATCTGGTAATTATTGGGATTTTGTATTCAGTGAATCAAACTGGTTCCGTTTGTTTGAACAATCTCTTACTGTTTGTTTGGTCGAGTAGATATCTTGGTATTGATTCACTTTCAGCAAGAGTAGTGTCTAGTTAGAGTTTCTTTATTAGATTATCACGTTGTTCTGTCTTCAGATTGACCAATTGGTATTCAAATGCAGTCAACCTTAATGCTAACCGAATGGTTGTTTGATCACTTTGTCGATTTGTCCAGTTCATGAATCTTGTTGTCGATAACACGATAACACCGTGGAGGTGAACGGTAACGAGAAAATAGACATTGATAGAGTACTCTTTCTAACATACCTTTGTCTACTTTTCTTTGTACTCACGAGTATCACATCTCAACAACAAGACGTCTGTAAAAACTTTTCTTTGCCGAACCACCCAAAATGAACCACTATAGGAAAAAAAGGCCAACATAAGCGCAATAGAAGAATAGTATTATTCTATATTCCAAATCTCCATATATCTAAGATTAATGGATCGTTTATTAAAAAAAAAAAATTGACACCTCGTTAAATCGTTTGTTGTCTCTTTATCGTTTTTGAATTTTTTTGTTTTTAACGTTTAAATTTATTATTATTCAACTACAAATTATGAGAACTGTTACATCGACGATTTTATAACGGACAAATCTTCAGCCTTGATCCACGCCAAACGATTATTTCTTGCCCTATGCTGAAGATCTCTGGTAAACTTGTCTCTATTAATTTGCATTAATATTAATAAATCGCATGTTCTGGGGTTCGAACCTCAAATCTCCTGATGTATAATCATTAATGAATTTTTAACCAAACCATTGGACCAAAAGGGTTTCCACACATTTTTGAATCTTTAATTTTAAAATTTTTGATCGTTTTCACATTTATTTTGGTAGAACTAGTCTTTTAGAATGTATAAGCTTTTGTCCATCTCCGTAAATTTTGTTTCGCTAGCTCGGCAAAGTTTAGCTTTTTGTTGCTGAGTGTTTTTTTTTTTTAAATGCTTTTGAAATATGAACTTTAGCAAAATATTGGCATAAATATTCCAATAAACTAATGTTTACCACAAAAAAAAGCTGATTCAAGAATAAAGTCATCACATATAAAAGTTTCAAAACATAAAATGTGAATATGTGTCGTATTGTCTCTATAACATTCCAAGTAAACCAATGCTATAAGGAAAAGCAATGACTCCGGCAAACGCAGCCTTCGCCACAACCATATTGGCTGCCTCAGTGCTGTGGACATTATCCCAATACACGTACCGTCTTCGAAACGCACAAACTTGTTTATTTGCCGCACATAGTTCTTCTCCTTGTTCTACTGTACAGCAACTCTTATCCGTTACCAAAAACCCTACAAAAAATATGTAATTTGTATGATTAGATTTATAAGAACAAAATAAAAAATAGCATTTTTGTTAGATGTAAATATAATTACTTACCTAAGGCAGCGTACGCAACAGGATTTTGGGTGGAGAACATATCAACGAAGGTGAACTTAGCATCGGTGATGAAGTTTGTATTGAAATCATTGACGAGGGCTCTGAGGTTGTTGTTGAAGGGTTCAACCGCCTTGTTCACCTCAGCGGCGCAGCCTTCACCGCCTCCATGGGAGGCAATCATCCGGGGCGTGCACCCAAGCTTACTGACCCCAAACACCGCAACCTTCCTTGCTCCTAGGATATACAATGACTATACAAAAAGGTATATTTAAAGATATAATATTTTTTGCCAGCGCAAATCTCTATATATGTGTTAGAGAACTAAAGAAGTAATGTGAAAGTATTAGAAATGTTATGTTATTCATACTCCAATCAAGTTATGTTGCTCTATTTTAAAAGTCTATAATTCCTTTATTAGTTACTTAAGAAAAAAACTTTGGCATATATAGTCTTACCTTCAAATAAGAGCGATAACGTCGAACGAGAGAATCAGCATATTGATCATGAGTAAAATTGCTATTGGTATCGTACGGAGCTGGCATGAAATAATTGTTGAGATAATCATTGCTTCCAATATGAATTGTATATAAACATTTATTCAGCTTTTCCGGTGACACATTCGCCGTCGTAATCATCGTCCGGTGATTCTCTATTTGTCTTTCAAAACTGATTCTATCACCCTACATCATAAAAAAAAAGAGTATCATAATCCAGAAGTAATTACTTTAAATATTTTAATGGACGCAATATTAAATAAACGAGTCAACTTTACGTTCCTGATTAAAAGAACAGAAGGAAATCAATTCAAGTCAAATGATTCTATAGAGAAAACAAAACTAAATTATTATCTTTAGTCACCTAAAACATTTGTATAATATTTCCAATAAGATTCCTTGTGAATCATGTTGCCTAATACCTATGTAGAGCCTACGCTTTATTTATTTATTTATTTCAAGCCTAGTTAAAGAATTAAGGCTTCTTTCAAATGATCAATCACATGATTAGTATGAGATTTTATGATTGATTAGGGAACTAATCGACGTAGATTTCTTTGAAATGTTCCATGTCTCATATTCCCTATTCACTGTATAATTCAAATAAACAAAACATTATAGCTAATAAATGAGAAAAGTGATCAGAGCACGTATTTTGAATCAATTAAAAAATACTACAATAGTTGTACGTTTATTTATCCATATAGGATAATCGAGGAAAAGTAATGAAAATATATATACATTAGTCTATGTATCTTGCTCTTAAGTTAATTTGTTCCGTTCTTACCAAATGTTGGCTAGTTTCTTCGAGAATTCCACCGCCACCAGAAGCATAGTTTAGTCCGGTGTGAGCTTGTTCCGGTGATGCTCCCGTGAACGGTGGAATCACTGAATCCCATTAGTTCAGCTGAAAAAGATAAATCATTAAAATTTATATTACACATGAGAACATATAATAAGATAACGTTATGTTACTATTTGTTTTACAAAAGACATTACTTTTTGGTAGTTTACATTAAAAAAAAAGAAATATTGACAAAGAAATAAACAAAGCCCACTAACCGATAAAGTCGGGAATATTGCGACCATCGCTGAACCGGCCAGTTGGACCTCTAGTGAATCCAATACCGTAAGGTGAATAGTTAACTTTGGCCAAGGTATTCAAGCCATTGTTGTTACCATTGTCGAAGACTGAGTCTCCGAAAACGAAATAGCAAGGCACTTGATGTCCACGAGCCACCTTGGCCATTGCAAACGCCGAAGCCGCAAAAAGATACAACAATGCTTTGAACATTCCCTCGGCCATTTTCTGAAATCAATTATCAGAAATATGAAAATGGCAATGTTGATGTTAATGAAGAAAAGAGAAGAGTCTATATATAAGAGAATACATAGAGACAGACATGACATACAGAATTAAAATTATATTGCAAGGCCGGCTATTCGGCAGAAGAGATAATGAGTAGATAAAGGGATGTTAATTATTTGATTTTTTTCTTTAAAGATCTTTAAAAGTCAACTTGTACGTGAGTTTTACTGTTAAAATACTTGCGGGAAATGTTTGGGAATCATCTTAAGAAGGAAAAACCTTGTGGTGTTAAAATGTTTTAATAGTCGTTTTCGTATTTCAATATGATACCCATATTTGGTGTCGTGAATAAAAAGATCACATCGTAACAGAAAAAAAATAGTAGTTAATTTGCAAAGTCGACGCGTTTGTAATGTTGATTATGGGTTAATTATTGTGATAACTACAACAATGAGCTGTAGTTTGTTAATTTTTTATTTATATATTTAAACTCCAAACACATCAAGAATCCCATAATACTAGGGATTTCGTTACATTGTCTTTTTTGCATGCAAAAAAAATAAAGATAAAAAACTATATGGAGTTTGTGTGTGCAAAAGAATAAAATTTATAACAACTGCTGTGATTAGCATGAAGCAACAAACCAACGACCATAAACAGCTTTTAGTGAAAGTATACTATTACACAACCACAAACACTTGATAATGCATTTAGAGGTTAAGGCAAATGGATATTCTTTATTATTGCACAATTTAAAGAAACAGCGTTTTAGTTAAAAAAAAAAAATTACACTGAAGATGAAACTATCACAACAAACCAGTAAAAACAAAAAGTTATAGTAAACTGGGCTAGGAGGGTGCTATGGACCCTGTTCTAAAGGAGGGAAGGGGTTATGAAATCATAGCTAAAACAATTTACTCGAAAGCTTAGGGGTTGATGATGGACTTAGTTACTGGTCACTATAAGAAAACAGCGTTTTAGGGTCGGCATAATTCGACGCTAAAACGACGCTAAAACGACTTAGCATCGTTTTAGCGTCGAATTACATTTCGACGCTAAACCGTCGACGCTAAATCATTTTCGACGCTAATTCGACGCTATTTTAGCGTCGGAAAATAATTTGACGCTAAAATACCGCTACAATGCGACGCTAATTCGACGTTAATTAGCGTCGAATTAGCGTCTAACAATGTCGATGCAAAGGGATGACGCTAATTCGACGCTAATTAGCATCGAATTAGCGTCGAGACCTTTCCTGGATTCACCGCTAATACGATGCTAATTAGCGTCGAATTAGCGTCGAATCCTTTCGTGTAGACGACGCTAATTAGCGTCGAATTAGCGTCGTCCGTGACATTTTTTTTTAAAAAAAATAAAAAATTATAAATATATTAAAAATTAATAATATTACAAAAATTAAATTATCCGATACAAAAAATTAAAACGCTAATCTACTGACGTTGTTGGGTCCGTCTCGAATCATCTCTTCGGATTCCTGCTCGAACTGCGATGGACCGTCAGGTGCAAGAGGCGGTGAGCAAACTGCAACCCTTGCAAGGCAGTTGCTAATGTCGGATGATCCTCTGCAATGATGTTAAAAAGACTGGTCAATGCTCCGAGTCTAGTCTCTATGTGCGTCTCTAGCTGCGAAATCCTAGTGTTAGCAGCATCCAACTGTCTCGTCAATTCCGGCTAAGACGGACCCGGAGTGTAGGAATATCGAGCAGACGTAGAAGCTGCTGGGACATCGTTGATGGATCCAACACCCATCGTTCGTCCTTTCTTTTTCAGCGCAATCTATAAAATAAAAATGTTAGACAATAAAATTATGATAAAAATAAGTTTCATTATATTATAAAAACAAAAAAATTACCTCTTCGTAAAGTCTATCGAAATCTTTGACACCCATCGTCGACTGGACAGACTCATCTAGCGCTGCCAGTCGTGCGTTGTACGCGTTGAACGTTTGTTCCGCTTAAGCGGTAACAAACATCCCATCCTTCCTCCGATGAGTTTTCTCCATCACTTTGTGCATCGGAGGAAGATCTCCGCCATTAGCCTGTTAAACAAAAACAAACATAGATAAACATGAAATATATAATAAATAAATATTTCATATTCAAATAATCAAATAAATTTATTTAATTTAAATATTACCATATTGATGCGGATTGTGGCGTATGATGATTGACCCGCAAAATGCTTTGAAGGTCCATCTCCTTCAGCCACCGGCGTAAGACGGGCTGCAGAACACTTCCCCGATCTAACTACTGAATGGGGATTCTCCCAAAACCGCACTAGTCCCGACCAAACATCGGGATCCATCCCTATCGGCTTCGACACATCGCCTTTCTCGCGCCACGCTTTCTTCAAGTTACCGACATAACCATTGAGGCGCTTTAGCGCCTTCTTCTCGAACTCCGCTCGCACTTGGAAAATACGAAATTCCTCCCAATGCCATCCTTACTACAAAAATACGAATAATGTTATGATCAATATATTTAAAATTAAATACTTTAATAAATAAAAATAAATAATATAAAATTTCTTACCGCCCATGACTCGAACCAAATATCCCGAACCTGCTGCGGTGTCTGGCTCCAATTAGGATGCGGCATAGTGAAATAGGCTGCCATTAGCCTGTTAAACAAAAACAAACATAGATAAACATGAAATATATAATAAATAAATATTTCATATACAAATAATCAAATAAATTTATTTAATATAAATATTACCATATTGAGGCGGATTGTGGCGTATGATGATTGACCCGCACAATGCTTTGAAGGTCCATCTCCTTCAGCCCTGGCGTAAGACGGGCTGCAGAACACTTCCCCGATCTAACTACTGAATGGAGATCCTCCCAAAACCGCACTAGTCCCGACCAAACATCGGAATCCATCCCTATCGGCTTCGCCACATCGCCTTTCTCACGCCACACTTTCTTCAAGTTACCGACGTAACCGTTGAGGCGCTTTAGCGCCTTCTTCTCGAACTCCGCTCGCACTTGGAAAATACGAAATTCCTCCCAGTGTCATCCTTGCTACAAAAATACAAATAATGTTATGATCAATATATTTAAAATTAAATACTTTAATAAATAAAAATAAATAATATAAAATTTCTTATCGCCCAGGACTCGAACCAAATATCCCAAACCTGTTGCGGTGTCTGGCTCCAATTGCGATGCGGCATAGTGAAATAGGCTGCGATGGCCTTGGTGACTGAACGCGAAACCTTGTTATCGTTAAACCTGTAAAACAAAATATTAAAATGTTAGTAATTTAATTATAAATTGTAATAAAATTAATTGCCCAAAACACATTTAATTAGTAATATTGAAAAAAAATTTATCATACCAAAATGCACCAGGAGGTCTCATCGGATGGAGAACCCTAACCCGTGTCTCACGTCCAGGTTGGCAGAGAAGCTCACAAATCCGCATCATAAGAGGCGCGTTTGGCGGTGGAGGCTCAGTGTGGTCATCGGTATGATCTAGCGCGTCTTCTTCTGGCTCTGGTTGTGGTTGTGGCTGAGGCTGTGGCGGAGCTCGTGTCGGTACTCGTGTCGTAGCTCGGAGACGATAGTTCGCAGCCTGCGAACCTGACCCTGATCCTGATCCGGATGCGCGACGACTAGCGGATCCGGGAACCGTGACATCTTCGCCAAATAGATGTCTGTATGAAGGAGGTGGTCGATCCGCCTACATGAAAAACAAATTTATTAAATTAAAATATGTAAAATATAAATTTTAGAACAATCCATAAATTCATAAATTTTATATATGATATATGAATACAAACACATAAATCCATAAATTTAACATTTAGAAAATAATTATATATTTTCCAAAAATTTTTTTGTAAATTCGTTTTTTTATTTTAAATAATTATTTTAAATTCAAAAAAATTTCATAAAATATAAATTCATAATTTTTTTTTTTGCCAAATTTATAAATTAATAACTTATCAAATCTAAATTCAAATCTATAACTTATCAAATCTAAATTCAATTCCATTTCCTAAAATCTATTTCCTACAAAATTCCAACAATCTATTTCCTACAAAATTCCTAAATTCTATTTCCTACAAAATTCCTACAATCTATTTCATACAAATTTGTTCATAGCAAATTTTCTAAATTCTATTTCATATGAAATTTCATAAAATCTATTTCCTAAAATCTATTTCATATCAAATTTCATTTCCAATATATATAACAAATTACTAATATATATAAAACAAATTATGAAAATAAAAAAAAATTACCATAATTTGTTCGGTTGGTTTCGTCGGTGGTGGAGAGAGAGAGATAACCGGCGGTGGAGAGATAACCGATGGTTTCGTGAGAGAGAGAGAGAGGAGATTGGGGCGGAGAGAGAGCTTGGGAAGGCGGCGAACACGATGAGAGAGAGATAACCGGCGGCGGCTACGAACTCGTCGGCGGTGGAGAGAGAGCTTAGGTCGTTGCAGAGAGCGGCGGTGTATAGTGAAAACGGAAGTGAGGAAGTGAGGAAGAAGAGATCTGTTCCGCAAAATTATATTCGCTATACGACGCTAATTCGACGTTATTTCGACGCTATTAGCGTCGAATTAGCGTCGACTGCATTAAAAAATTTCAGTTAAATCTTTTCGGTTCCCACGCAAAGTAAATGTTTACCACGTATTTGTCAGAAAATGTTTGATTTAGCGTCGAATTAGCATCAGTCGATAATCAAATTATAACGTCGATTTTGCGTCGAATTACAGAAAAATGATGCGGTTTACATTCTATACCCTAAACCCCAAACATAAAAATTTGATTAGTTAGCGTCAAATTAGCATCAGAAGCATAAGAAAACGACGCTAATTCGACGCTAATAGCGTCGAATTAGCGTCAATGTCATAGATTTTGATGCTAATTCGACCCTATATCGACGCTAAAGGCAAATCTCTTTGTTTTCGATTTATGGTAATGAAACCAGCACCGATACGAAATTAAGCTATTACATTTCAATCTATGCTATAACCGAAGAAGTTTAAACTTTGAAATTTTTTGTACTTACCTATTAGGTTCAAACAAGGTTATGAATGTTATGAACTTAAATGTAAAACTATATAGTTTTTTGAAATCTTTATATATTACATGTAATTGTTTTTAATTATGAATGCATACTCATTCATTCGCAATTAAGATTCAATATAGATAACATTTATGCTTCACTCTAAATCGTCGATGATAAACCTTTTATTCAATAGCCTAATTTAGGGTTTATGGTTTAGGATTAGCGTCGAATTAGCGTCGTTATCAGCGTAAACTTCGAATTCGACGCTAATTAGACGCAATTTAGCGTCGAATTAGCGTCGACTCTTTCATTTCGGTTGTATTCGACCCTAATTCGACGCTAAATTGCGTCAAATTAGCGTCGACCGTTAATAATTTTTTTTTTAAAATTATTTTAAATCTTAACTATTATAAAAATAAAAAAATTCGAAAATAAAAAAATATGCAAATTTAAGTTATCCGGCATACAAATAATAAAATTGTTCTACAAATGAAATAAAAACACTTATTAATATATATATATTATGCTTCACTCCGAATCGTCATTTGAGTTCTCGTCATCCTCATCGGTATTTTCTTCACTCTCGTTTGCGAACTCGTCTTCGGGGTTTTCAGCATCGGTAGCCTCCGAAAGAATTTCAGCTCCTCGATTTTGCGGATCTATAAGAATGATGTTGTCTATCTCTTGTTCTGGAGTTGTTAGATCCACGGCAGTTTCATATTGCATAGGAGCGTCGTCGGATTCAACTATCATTCCTCTGGGAGCTATTTTAAGTACAGATAACCATGAAATCCCTGTTTTTCTAACACGTGGATATGGTATGAAACAAACTTGATCCGCTTGTGATACAAGGACAAATGGATCGTACTTTTCATAAGAACGAGATCCGTTAACATCGATGACACCAAACTTTCCTACTCGAATCCCTCGCCCGACAACTGGATCAAACCACTCGCATTTGAAAAGGGTGCACTTTAAGTTAACCAAACCAGGGAATTGCACTTCAACAATGTCTTGTATAATGCCATAAAAATCCGTGTCCCCCACTCGAACTACCACACCATAGTTCGCAGTTGCTGTATTTTTTCCACATTCAAACGTATGAAACACATAACCTCGTGTAAAATACATTGGAGATGACGTAACTTTCCCCAATGGACCTTGGATCAACTCTCTAAACCATACAGGGTATGACGTGTCTCCATAATCAACCTGGCAAATATATATACACATTGTAAATATAATATACACAAATTGTATATATAGGTTTTTATGGAAACTAGATATATATAATTTTTTTTTTAACTTACCTGAGTTTTCAACCATTTAGCAAAGTATAGATCTTTACGTTTTTCAATCTCATCGGTGGATGCATTTGGGAAAGCCTCGACAACTTGGCGAATGAATTCACTAAGAGAAAATATAGTTATAACAAATGTTTTCAAAGCATATATAAGTATGAAGATAACCCTTTTGACCTCAATCCATAGTTGGTAATTATAATATGTACCTCAAAAATGGGCTAATTTCATCGCATTGTAAGAGAATATATGTGTGTGCACAATTGTATTCTTCGTATGAGAACCAGTCTTCTTCTCTTGTGGTTCCGGCATGCCTACCAACTGCACAAAATATATCTGGGACATCAAAAACTGGATACGCTTGCGCGATGCCACCATCGTCGTACCTACGTGGAGCTCTTTTTTGTGTCCGGACAGTTGGAAAAAAGTAATATGAGCTGAAATGAGAGGTTTCTTCAGTTAAACTTCCCGCAACAATTGATCCCTCAACCCTAGCTAGGTTTTTTGCCTTTCCTTTTAAGTGTTTCATGAATCTCTCGAAAGGATACATCCAACAAAATTGAATGGGCCCTCCTAAATTGGCTTCGTGAGGAAGATGGACAGGAAGATGCTCCATAACATCAAAGAAAGATGGAGGGAATATCTTCTCTAAGTTGCACAACAATATTGCGATGTTATTGTTTAGTTGTTGAATTCCATCCTCAGTCAGAGTTCGCACACACAGATCTCGAAAAAATGCTCCAACACCTAAAACCAAAGTCCGATATCAACAAAAAAGAAATATAATTTTTCACACATCATTTGTTTAGATATTTATATATCATCATAGAAATTATATCTGCAAGTGATTCATGCACGTTCGTTAGCAAAAGCTCTGGAAAGGCGAAAGGCAATAATCTCTGCATAAACACATGACAATAATGACTCTTCATGCCAGAAATTTTTTTTCCTTGCTCTACAAACTTAGAGAGTTTTGACACGTATCCATCTGGGAACTTTACTTCGGTGGAAACCCAGTTGAAGAATGTTGATTTGCCTTCGCTTGATAATCTAAAGATAGGCACTGGAGCTCTCCCATCTCCCGTGAGATGTAACTCAACTCTAGAGCATATAAGAGGTAAATCCAATCTAGACTTCACGTTGTCTTTAGACCTGCCTGAAACGTTTAAGATGGTGTGCATGATGTTATCGAAAAAGTTTTTCTCAATGTGCATGACATCAAGATTGTGGCGCAATAGATGATCCTTCCAGTACGGTAGATCCCAGAAAATGCTCATCTTATACCAATTATGTTCGACAAGGTATCCATCTGGGAGATTGGTCGGGATATTAAGCCAGTTACCACCACGTTTTGCTGTGTCCTGAGCTCCCCAATAATCAAGTTGACCTTCAATTTGCTCTCCTGAAAGATATGGAGGTGGGGGGATACGTACACGTTTGCCCTTTGTGAATAGTCTCCTGTTCCCCCGGTACGGATGGTTCATAGGGAGAAACCTGCGGTGACAATCAAACCAACAAGATTTTCTACCATTTTTAAGTTGGAAGGCATCTGTTTCATTTTGGCAATACGGACATGATAACCGACCATGTGTTATCCAACCAGATAACATTCCGTACGCTGGAAAATCGCTTATCGTCCACATAAGCACAGCTCGCATGGTAAAATTCTTTTTCCTATAGTAATTAAAAGTCCGAACCCCATGAGACCACAACAAGTTCAACTCGTGAATCAGCGGCTGTAAAAACACATCAATAGATCTTCTTGGATGCTTCGGACCCGGGATTAAAATACTCAAAAACAGAAATTATCTCTACATGCACATATCAGGCGGAAGGTTATAAGGTATCAATATAACCGGCCACAAAGAATATTGCCTGCTAGACATACCAAACGGACTAAAACCATCTGTACATAGGCCAAGATAAACATTGCGCTTCTCTTTAGCAAAATTAGAGTGTACCGATTTGAAGTGTTTCCAAGCTTTTGCATCAGAAGGATGATGAACTTCTCTTTCAATAGTTGAATGTTCTGCATGCCACCTCATTGATGCAGCTGTTCGTTCCGAATGGTATAACCTTTGTAGCCTATCTGTTATGGGCAGGTACCACATTCGCTGGTACGACACTTTACTTCTACCAGCTCCTTGGGGCTTAAATCTTGGTTTGTGACAAAATCGACATTCCTGTAGATCTTCATCATCTTTCCAAAATATCATGCAATTGTCAATGCAAACATCTATCATCGGCGAAGACAATCCTAAACTAGAGACTAGTTTTTGTATGTCATAGTATGACTCAGCAGCTTGATTACCCTCTGGCAAATATTCTTTTAGAAGAGCTGCCCAATCATCCATGCAACTCTCACATTGATTATGATCAGACTTTATTGTCATCATCCTAGATGCCAATGATAATTTAGACAGACCTTCCCTACAACCTTCATAGATTGGTTGGTTTGCAGAATCAAGCATATCATAGAATTTGTTTGCATCTACATTGGGTTCTTCAGCAACATCAGGAGTAGACATAACTCCAGGAAATGCATCGGTTACCATTTCTTCGAACCTATTATGCTCTAACCCGATATCATGATCATTTTCTATAACAAATTGATGTTGATCATATTGCTCATTCGAATAACCCTGATCCATAGGTTGGTAACTAGTACTACCCGAAGTTTCATCTTCATATCCCTCACCATGATAAAACCAAACATAATACTCAGGTGTAAACCCTCTATTAAATAAATGCGTACCAACTGTATCAATTGTCTGCGGCCTCGAATTTTTGCACTTCCGACACGGGCACACCATGAAACCGGTCCGTTGAATTGTAGGCACGCTACTCGCTTGAGCCATGAAACTTTCAAGGCCGTTGAGAAACTCTTCTGAAGCCCTCCATTTTCATCTTTACGAATACATCGCCCATTTTTTTTTAATTTTTTTTTTATTTGTTGATGGTTTCTTCGTCTGAGGAAGGAAGGGTATATATAGGAGATTGTAGCAGCGATTTAGCGTCGATTTTGCGTCGAATAATTAGCATCGAATTAGCATCAAATGAAGTTGTGTCGAATTAGCATCGACTTAGCGTCGTTTTTGCGATTAACAAAACCGTCGCTAAATAGGTAGGTGAAAGCGTTTTTAATGTGGCACCTACCTACCAAATTCGATGCAATATTCGACGCTAATTCGATGGTATATGTGCGACGCTTAATCGACGCTATTTTAGCGTTGATTTAGCGTCGAAAAGAGACTTCAGACGGAATTTCGACGCTAAATCGATGCTATATAACGTCGACTTAGCGTCGAATTCATTCGTCCCTATATAGCATCGAAATAGCGTCGAAAGTTGCAGGCGACACAATGACGACGCAAATTCGGGTTTTCTTGTAGTGTGGTGCACCAGTGAACTCTTTCTTTCCAAACTGCATAAGTGAAGATTTGTGCGAAAAGATGATAGGCTCACGTAAGGTTTTGGTAGTCTACTGGTTTAGCATTTGGAGTTGGTTCCACTCTGTCCCTACTTCAATCCCCTTTAAGAAGAGGAATATATTTCCAAAAGAAATCTATACTATAATAAGAGGTCAGCACTCTCCATAGAGTGACACATGACATTCTATTTTTTAGACACCTGTCCCCAAACAAAATAAAAAAAACACAGCCGCGTAGTCTCCTCCAATTCCTTCTCTGCCTCTTTTCATCTTCACCGTTTCAAGTACTTTGGCTTGAATAAACTATCAACTGCATTAAAATCGAAAAACATATGATTGGACCATTCAATCTCTCTCTCTACCACCATATACTAATTCATAGCAAAGAACCGTTCACTTAGGGATCCCAAAATTGAGAGAGAAAAAGAGAGAAAACGGCGACAATAGCAAATTTGATGCTCATATTTCCCAGCCAGCTTTTGAAAAATTTCTGCTTTGGCTTCTCCATCCTCTCTCAGGGATTTTACTGATCAGGTATTCCTCTCTGTCTTTCTCAAGGTTCATTTTGTTGGGATAGATTCGTTTTCTATACAAGACAAGGGAATATCAAGTAAAAAAGAAAATCAAGGAAAAGAAAGAAAAGAGAAAGACAAGCAAAAGGAAAACAAGCGGCAAAGGAAATTGGAGTAAAGGGAAATCATGAAGAAAAAGCAAACATTAGGAAATAGCAATTTACTATATTGTTTAGAATCCTAACTCTATAAATAGAAAAAGCAAACATTAGGAAATAGGCTTAAGGTTTTATGTATCAAAAACAAAGAGAAAGAAAGAGAGAATTAATAATAAAAAGAGAGGTTTAAGAAAAATATATTTTCTTAAGAGAAAATCCCAACACATTTATGGGGTATTTTACACATAGATATCCTTTACATTATATTTGTTGTAGATAATACATACGTTGTTTTCTCCCCCTTTGTTTTCGTTTCTTAGGTTCGATAAGTTTGGTTAAATTGAGTCACAACTTCTGCGTTTTGGTTCTTTTCGTATGATTTTTGAATTATGTCCGATATAGGTTTCCTCTAAGCGTTTCTTTGATCGGTTTTTATATATATTAATTATAATTCATCGACTGATGTATATATATATTTTGGATAGATCGGAGGATGACGATGCTGGGGTTATTATTGGGGACAAGCTTATTCGCTTGCTATTCTCTCCCTTATATATATATATATATATATATATAAAAATCGATGAATGTGGCAAGCCTACTGGTTTCCACACCAAGAAAGGTATGATCTAGACGCATTTCAATCCAAAGTTTTTGTTAATATTGCATCTCTTGTTTAAAATGTCACTGAAACTGTAACAATTTGTTTGAAGTTGCAATTGAGAGACAATGCATTTCCATCAACACTTATTTAGTAGTAGTTGATAATTGAATGTTGTTGTTCTTGGTGTTGAATGCCCAGTTGTTTGAATAAATTACATCTGCAACCTTAGGAGAGAAATTGTTACCAGCTAAGTTTCAGGAATTTACATATCTTATGACACCAGATTCTTTAGGTCTAAATCTAAGAACGTTAACTCGATTTTGATCATCATAGTATTGTTCATGAATAATAATACAATATTTCATTCGTTTCTGGAATTAAATTCACAACTTCAACTCAATTTTGGCAAAAAGTCATCGTCATAGTATTTGCATTTATTTCAACACTTCATTTGATATTTTTCACACATGGTTTAGCAGGATATGTTTTGCAACCACATAAATTGCCAAATTATGTAGACCTTGATCTGACTGGCATTAAGGTTTCTCATTTAACCCTAAAACTCTCTTGTTCATTTTTTTTTCTTTGGTTCCTCTCCTATAAATAGCATCGTGCATCCAAATTTAACATGAAAACCAAGCATTAGCGATTCCCTTGAGCAATCCCTTTAAACAAGTCTTACTTTTGGAAGCTAATTAGATTTTATTATTCTCATGAACCTTGTTTGTTTGTTATAAGCTTTGTGTTAGGAACCTTAAACGAAATGCTTACTTAATGCATTAAGAAATTTTCAGTAAAACCAGTCGTCAAGTTTTTTTTTTTTTTTGGGGTTAAAAAACCGATCTTCAAGTTCCAAGTAAACCTCCTCCTCTCTCTCTCTCTCATTATATTATCCTAATTGGTTTTATATTTCATCGATTTCATATTCAACAAATGCATAATCATATTTCAAAAAGTAAAAACTTATTAATATACTATCAATATTTTGTGTGTTAATAGGAAAGGATACATATAAATCCTAGATTTGATATTATCAAGAGATATAGAAATATCATAGAGAATAGGAAATAGCAAAGTGTATAAATACCTTCAATGTATAATCAATAAAATGAAGCCAATACAAAATATTTCATGTGTATTGTTGTTACAAATCGACGTGGTTGACGTTGATGGCGTTTACTTTTGGTGCTTTCCTAATTCCTTTTCAGGTGATTTTTTGTAAATCAACGCTTATAGAATATTCCATTGTTGTAGGCTTCTCAGGTTACTACATGTACAAAAGGCACGAGAAGCTACGGCTCACACATATACGCTGCAATATCTGTAAGATAACAAATGAAACACTAATGCATGTATTCATCGAAAGAAACTTTTTTTGAAACTTGAAAATCAGATTGGAGATTCTGCTTACATTAAACTTTTTGGATTCACAAATTACAATCATCATCTGAGTTGAGAGAATATCTACTCTCTTTTTTTGTGCAACCATTGATTCTCATTACTTAAACCATTACATTATATGGATAGAATAGAGTTATCAAAACTCCTTGATAAGAACAGCAAAGCATGAAAATAGTAAACATTAAGGAAGATAAATCTTCGAGGTAGAGCGACTACGGATCCAAACACATTGGATGCGTCGACAAAATATTCACGGCAAAGCCGAAAATTTGAGAGATAGTCACCCTAGCTTGTGACGTTAAAAGATAATCTACACCTCGAATACTCATCAAGACGAGTCCCGTTGCATTTTCAGCTCCCGTGGAGACTACTACACAAGATGACAATACAGTTAAAAATTGACAATTTGTTCTCGGTTCTAAAACCACAGAAAATTCTCCTCGCAAAGAGAAGGATGATAAGAACAATCTCTCCCATAAGAAGGAAGTTGATCTCTCCGTAACGACGGAGGAAGATAGAAGACAATACAACTTCGACGATATATCGTTGAATAGAGCATATGTATTGCTTAAAGGGCATTTCCACAAGGGATTACCAAGAACATCATCGGGAGAGTTCCCGGAAGAAGGCACATCGAAACCAAAGCTTGGACAAGTCACATGGACGGTAAAACTTAGAGGAGACGGCCATAGGAGAAACTTGATCTTCTATATCTCACCGGAGCCAGGGATTTTATCGATGAGACTGATTTCAAAGCATGCAGTAAAGGAACTTGCAGATGAAAGGCACGCGGAAGGGATTTGAAGCACGACGAATTTGGAATAAAAAATGGTAAAAGGAAAGTCGTTTCTCCACGGTCGATGTGGAGAAAAAAGATTTTAACGAGCTTGGCAAGGATATGCCCAAATCGGCAAGAGCGGTAGTATAACTTTGCAGGCGTGAATCGAGAACGATTAAACAAGAGAGAGAGGCGGCGGTCCGGTGAGACAGACGGATCTGGTGGCTCCACCAGTACTAGATCCCGCGGCTCCAGCGAATGAGATTGTTGCGGCTACGCCGAAGGGATCATCACCAGAAGGTGAGAGAGTGAAAAGATCAAATTTGACGGAAGCGGCAAGTCTGAAACTGAGAAATGGAGAGGGCACATCAGTGCACTGGCACACACATCATGATGGAGCACACCCAAAAGCTTTCGATCTAAAGGAGGTTGAAGAAAAGGTCTCGCCGTCCAAAACGGCGGAAGAGATTCTTCGGGTTGAGCGTGGCTGGACCCGAGAAGTAGCTCACCGTCTTTAGGATGAAGGCTGTGTTGGGAATGTCCTGAAATCATTTGTACTTTACTCTTATTAAAGTTGAAATGTCGAGGTTAGACAATCGTATCATATTAGGTGGTTATAATGTTTTGCTAGAAACCACTTATAACTTATGGGTCTGAAAAGCATTTTTAATATCATACGATCCTAAAGCGTCACACACCTAAACAAACTGGATTATTATGGAATTGGGCCTAATTAGATTAGACCAATTAATATTAGGTTTTACATATATATTTGATATATATATAGATATTGGAAAAAGGAAATAACCATTAAAATGGTAATTCCTTCACGTACACACATATTTCTTATGTGATAAGGAATTACTTGATACATAAGTAATTGAGTCTTAATTGCCTTTATGTGATAATGGAAATAATCAATCCTTATAAGAAGGAGAGACATGTGACGTGAATATGAGGAGAGAATAAGACAAGAAACAATTCTCTTTGTCTAACAAAAGAAAACCTAAGAAAAGTTCTTGTGAAGAATGTTTGTGATCGGATCTCAACGGCGCTAATACCCCGTATCGAATCCAATTTGTGTGAGTGTGGATACCAGAAGAGGCACGACACTTGGAGTGCTAAACAACCTCGAATCGATTTGCTTTATCTTTCCGCTGCCGGATATCCAGGTATATTCGAAACCATGGAATCTAGATCTAATTTAGTATTTACACGAATCCTGAAAATTGAATTCTAAATTGATATTTATAAATAGTTATAAATTGCCTACGAATTCCAATAGGCTGGTCAAAGGAGAACGCCGGTGGTAGAGACTCATCTCGTCTTGGGGAAGCTTCGTCGCGCAGCTGCACTTACCTTGATTTTTGGGCCTAAGAGAGAAATATCTAGAGAATATCTACTTGATCCATATAATTTATATCCAAATATGTGTCTGTCTTTGTAAAAAGATTGGTAAGTTTTTCGACTAAACCACGAGGTTGTGAATGAAAGTGGCTATCTTTAAAGTTAATAAGAACTTTGCACAGTCTCTATATCCTTTTGTCGATTAGTTATTTCAGTTTGGACGGGAAAGTGCATTGAGTAAACTAAATGCCGACGTGTGTGTATTTTGCTTGTTTTATCATTTGGTCTCTATTGATCAAATTCTAAAACCAAGAGTCTAAATAATGTGACAGGTTCAAAGATATATTTCACCGTCAAGCATAGGATAAAGTCTTCTGTTATTAAAATTTTGAATACAAAATTTTGTGATTGCGTCGATTATAATTATACAATACTTTTGGGATAAAGTCTTCCTTCCAATGTTGGTATTATTTCCAACACAATCCTTTACCATTTCCTTCACAATACGTTATTTATGGTCCTTAAATATTTGAGTTTTATGGTTCAAACTCAAGGCAAAATGATACATGTATGAGAAGTTATATATAGAATTCTGTGAAATAGGAAGCTTGTATATGTGTGAGTTATTCATCACCATCTAATTTATGCGTGTTTTAAAGGTTTGGGGAATTCTCAATAATCAATATGTAGAAAAGGTACACGGCATGATGAGCATCGTTCTTTCCTCACTTGAGTAAGTGTGTCTCTGTCTATAATTTTTTTAGCTATTTAATCTCATAAACATAGCGTTTATTTCTATAGTTTATACTTCTTTACTTATTAACCTCTTAGGTGGATTCAAAATTTAGATACAAATGTGCGATGTAAACACAAAACATTTTTTTAACGGAAACTCAAAATTGTGTTTAAAGGAGCGTTCACACATGTTAAAGTGTAATAAAAATATTTTTTTTTTTGATAAACGAACTTTGTTGTATTATCAAATACAACACATACAGCATTAACAACAATGGTTTAATACAAAAATGAGCTTTAACAACGTTAAAATCATTTAACAAGGGATAGATATTTTCATTCGTCACGAATAATTACAAATATATTACAGAACGAATTATATGGTGGAGAAGGAGAGTCAACAAACGATTTTCCAAAAACTAAAACAGAAAAGGAAGCGTGAACGTGAATGGGCGGCTACTGTCTAATAAGAACATTTTCATTGGTTGAAAATCATTGCTACGTGTCCCTCTATAGAGAGTGCTAGCCCTCTATTATATTATAGATGTTACAATCCATATTTTTGCAATAGTAATAGATAAAAGGCTGATTTTAGATCCATAGAAATTAGGGTCTAGGTCCAAATTTCGAGGTTATTTTAAAAAATATATATATAGTCATGCAAACATACAAATTAAGTAACTAACGAAAGTGAGGTAGCCCCTCCCCCCCCCTCCCCTAACTCATTTCTTTTACACCTATCATTTTAGATTATTTTAATCTCTTAAAATACACAAATTTAATTTCCTTTCACCATTAAAGAAAATGTGAATAATTTTTTAGTATTATCTCGATAACATTCCGATGCTATAAGGAAAAGCATTGACTCCGGCAAATGCAGCCTTGGCCACAACCATATTGGTCGCCTCAGTGCTGTGGACATTGTCCCAGTACACGTACCGTCTTCGAAACGTACAAACCGGTTTATTCGCCGCACATAGTTCTTGTCCTGGTTCTACCGTACAACAACTCTTGTTTGTTACCATAAACCCTACAAAAATATGTAATTTGTATGATTAGATTTATAAGAACAAAATCCAAAAAAAATAGCATTTCTAAAATATAAATTTATTGCAATAATACTACTAGGACAAAACAAATTATATAATTTCTCAAATCATTATAAATTTGTATGTTGTAAACATGTTATTGAAATTTATGTCTAGTCTATATCTATGTCAAATTACAAATAAAATGTTGTATTATTTTCCACCCTAACCAAAAAGAAGAATAATTTGACCATTAACATGTATTTTTAATTAATTCGGTACAATGAATTAATTACCTCTTGCGTCACAAAATGATAGTGAGTTAGATATCTATAATTACTTACCTAAGGCAGCATACGCTAGAGGAGTTTGCCCGGAAAACATATCGACGAAGGTGAACTTAGCATCTGCGAAGTTTGTATTGAACTCATTGACGAGAACTCTTAGGATCTTGTTGAAAGGTTCAACCGCTTTGTTCACCTCAGCAGCGCAGCCTTGACCGCCTCCATGGGAGGCGATCATCCGTGGCGTGCACCCGAGCTTACTGACCCCAAACACCGCCACTTTTCTTGCTCCTAGGACATACAATGACTATACAAAAAATGTATGTATAAAGATATAGTCTTTGTTTCCAACGAATCTTTATATATGGGTACTACATTAAAACGAACTAAAGAAGTATTGTGAATATATTAGAAAATGTTTTTTTTTTTTTTTAAAAAGAAGAAAATGTTATTCACATTCCAATCAAGTTATACTGATCTATTTTAAAGGTCTATGATTCCTTGCTTATTTACTTAAGAAAAAAAACTTAGGCATATATTGTCTTTACCTTCAAATGAGAGCGATAACGTCGAATGAGGGAATCAGCATATTGATCATGAGTAAACTTGCGATTGGTAATGTACGGAGCTGGCATGAAATAATTGTTGAGATAATCATTGCTTCCAATATTAATTGTGTATAAACATTTCTTCAGCTTATCCGGTGATACGTTCGCCGACATAATCATCGTCCTGTGATTCTTTATTTGTCTTTTAAAACTGATCCTATCACCCTACATTATTAGAAAATATATCATAATCCATAAGTAATTAATTTAAATATTTTAATGGACATGATATTAAATAAATGAGTCATTTTTACGTTCCTGATAAATAAGAAGAAGAAACAAATCAATTCAAGTCAAATGATTAGATCCCTGAAAAAAAACTAATTAACTATTTTTTTAAGTCACCCAAAACATTTGTAAAATATTTTATATAAGATTTGTTGAGCATCCTTATCTATATGCTTTTGATGGATATCACACAATAAACAATTATTAAATATAGATAAAAAAACGAGAGAGAAGAGATGAGACTCTCTTTAGTCTCTCTATACTGAACCGTTTCACATATTTTTTAGAGACTTTTTGACAATTGCTTCATATAATTGGTTAAAAATGTTATTAATAATTTAAAATTTAAACAAATAATTAATTTATTTTAAAACTATTAAATAAGTGACTTATAAGTGTTTTAGGGATAAGGATGCTCTGCCTATGTGTAGAGCCTACGCTTTGTTTATTTATTTACGAGCCTAAAGAATTAAGGCTTCTTTAAGGTGATCGATCCCATGATTAGTTATGTATGCATGGAAAGAAAACTAGGTCGATTATTTATATTCATTCATCTAAAAGATCTGTATGATACTTTAAATATTATTCCTTATGTTTCATATTCCGTATCTACATTATAGGCTAGTAATGACTGATGAGAGAAATGATCACCGCACGTATTTTGAATCAATCAAACAATTACTAAAATTGTAGTGCGTTTAAGAAATATACTTAACCATATAGGATTGATGAAAATGAATTAATCGAGGAAAAATAATGAAAATATATATCTGGCTTTTAAGTTAATTTGTCCCATTTCTTACCAAATGTTGGCTAGTTTCTTCGAGAATTCCGCCGCCACCAGAAGCGTAGTTTATTCCGGTGTGTGCTTGTTCCGGCGATGCTCCGGTGAACGGTGGAATGTAATCTCGGAATCTCATTAGTTCAGCTGCAAAACACAATATTAGTTATGAATGATACAGACAAGAAATCATAAACAAGCTTTAATTTTTGTATTTCTCTGAAAAACTGATTATTGAATACATTACTCATATTAAAACAAAATTTATCTACTAATGTAGTTTCTTACTTAGCAGTTATATGACCTACTTGTATAACATTATTATTTTCTAATGTTTCCGTTTTTTTTCCTACATATTATTATTTCATTATTCTATTATTCATTGAACACATCAGCTAAAAAAAAACATTCTTTGACAAGAAAAAATAAACATTCTAAGCTACTATTTTTGTTTTTATGACATTACATTTTAGTAATTTATATTTCCAATTTCATCGAAACATATTGGCAAAGAATAAACCAAGTCAAAAATGTTAAAATTCATGAGATTTCAACTCAAAACCAATTGGTCCATGAATCTTAACAAAAGACTCACCAATAAAGTCGGGAATATTACGACCATCGCTGAACCGGCCAGTAGGACCTCTAGCAAATCCAATACCGTAAGGTGAATAGTTAACTTTGGCCGAGGTGTTCAAGTCATTGTTGTTACCATTGTCGAAGACTGAGTCTCCGAAAACAAAATAGCAAGGCACTCGCTGTCCACGAGCCACCTCGGCCATAGCAAACGCCGTGGCCGCAAAAATAGAAAACAATGTTTTGAACATACCCTCGGCCATTTTCTGAAATCAATTAATTATCAGAAATTAGAAAATGGCAATTTTTAAGAAAAGAGAAAAATTTATATATAAGAGAATAGTAGAGACAGACAGGATTAAAATTCTATTTCAAGGCTATTCAACAGAAGAGGTAATGAGTAAATCAAGGGATGTTAATTATTTAATTTGTTCTTAAAGAATGTTAATAGTCAACTTGTAAGTGAGTCGTTTTTTTTTTTTTGGGGAAAAATCTCCCAGAGTCAACTTGTACGTGAGTTGTAATGTGAAAATACAAATCATCTTAACTAGAAAAAACCTTGTGGTGTTGTTGGAAAATGTTTTAATAGTCGTTTTCGTATTTGAGTATGATATTTGGTGTTGTGAATAAAAAGATCACATCGAACAGGAAAAAATAGTAGTTTGCAAAGTCGACGAAATGGCCATGTTGGTTATGGGATAATTATTGTGATGACTTCAACAATGAGCTGTAGTTTGTTAGTTTTTTTATTTTTATATATAATCTCAAAACACATCGAGAATCCCACAATATTTGGGATTTGGTTACATTGTCTTTGCTACATGCAAAAAAATAACTAATAGTTACTAACCGTTGGCTAGTTTGTTCACGAAGTCCACGTCCATCCATCCAGAGCCGGCTCTGATATTTTTAGACCCTAAAGCCTATACATAATAAATGCATATATGAGTTCATGTATATAATGACTTCTCTTAAGGTGAACGACGGGATTTTATGGATTTCATTCCGTCATTCGCCGAAGCTCGACCAGGACAAACGCGCACCCGGACTTACGTACTATATATGCCTAAGGTGGAAGTGGTGTCGGCCCTGAGAACAAGCAAAAGAAGCTTTGGTTTAGGACCCAAATTTTATTTATATTTTTTTTTGTCATCATTTTATTTATAATTTTTAGAAATCAAATATGTTTTGTAAAAGTGCACATATATAGTCTAGTGGTTAAGGCCGATATTTCTATTCCCATATTATTATTATTTTTTTTTGTTATTCTCCATGATTAGGCATAGCAATGAAAAAACATTTTTTATTTCTAATTTTCTTTTTTCGTTTTACTTGTCATGCGCTTTGCGTGAGTATAGAAATTAATTCAGTTGTTTTGTATTTTTGTAATTAAGAGGCTATAAATGAAAAACTTTGATAATAAATTATAGTTTATAGTTTTACAATACTTTTGAAACCTTACACGTGTATTGTTTATCCTTATTTACCTTTTCACAACCCTAGTGTCTCCTCTATTATTTTATCTGCAGTTTTCTCAAAGCACTGAACTTTTGAGCACCTTCCGCCTGTTCAGAGCCGGCCCTCGGTAATCGTGGAGATCAAGTTACGGTTTGAGCAAAGATGGAGCAACAAGAAGAAGAGAAGGGAAGACAATCTTCACCGACACAGGTTTCAAACTCAATTTTGTCTTTACCTATCGACCTAACCTCAGAGATACTCTTAAAGCTCTCTGCAAAATCTATTGCGAAATCTCGTTTCGTATCGAAGCTCTGGTCATCAATCACCACAGATTCACATTTCATCAAGTCGTTTGCAACTAGGTCCTTACTGCTAAAGCCAAGTATTCTACTCATCTTGAAAAAAACAGACAAGTTGTTTGTCTTGACGTTTCGGCAACACCATCAGAATTCCAAGTCATATTCTTATGAGCCTTTGGATAGTTATCAGATAGAATGCCCTAAATCCTTTCGCTTCTCATTCACGGAATCTGTCCATGGCTTTCTCTGCTTTACTAAATCAGCAACACCTACAGTTTGGAACCCTACCGTGAGACAGTTTTTAACTTTGCCTAAACCAGAAAAGAGCTGGAAAAATATAACAGTGTTTTTAGGATATGATCCAATCGAGGGTAAACACAAAGTTGTGTGCATGCCTTGTGATAAATTTAGCGACGAGTGTCGGGTTTTAACGTTGGGATCAGCTAAATTATCATGGAGAAAGATCAAAACAAACTATAACCAACTTCCTTTTGCTGGAAATGATGCGCCATGCATCGATGGGGTTGTGTATTATAAAGCATGTATTGATCATATGAATCGTCGTGTTATAATGAGTTTTGATGTCAAGTCTTTCAAGTTCCAGCCAATAAGATTACCATGGGAGATACCATGGGATACTAGGTCCCAGTTGCTGTTACCTTATGAAGGAAGATTATCATTTGTTCATGAAGAGCATGGGGAAAATGGTTATGGTATTAAGTTGTGGGTTTTGGAAAAGACACGAAAGTGGTCGGATAAATCTTTTCTAGTACGTTTCAAGCACTGTTATACGGGTTTGAAAACAAAACTAAGTGGTGTCACTGATGCTGGTGAGTTTATTTATTTACCATCCACGATTCTTGAATCGTTTTGTGTTTTGTACTTTCATCCAGAGAGAAACAGCTTTAGAAAGGTCATGTTTCAAGGTATTCCAGATGACGACTACAGGATCAGTAATCGACTTGGAGGCCGTCGTTTTCATGCGATCCAAAGTTTCCCAAATCACATCGAGAATCTCTCGTCTCTTTGAAACACTTGAAACCATTTCTTTTTGATTCATTTTACTTAGAGTGAAGCTTAATGATTTTTATATCCTTTTGTTTGTAATCCGCTGTCTTTTCTCACTATTTTATCATTCATTCATTTCATTATATCGCATCGCTTACATTACCAAGTTCTTTGTGACTTAAAAGAAACCATTACAAAACATGAATACAAGCATGCCTTCTTTCATTGAATCAAAAGAATCATTCAATGAAGTAAACTGTTCACTAAAAGTAATTGAGGCCTTTGGATTGCGGCTAATTTTGGCTCCTTTTCTCGATATCAAGGACTTTGTGCCTTGCTTAATTAGTGCAAGGCAAACCTGCTTATAGGCAAGTCACATTACCATTCACAAATTTAACGAGTCACACTCTCAAATTTACATTATTATGTCACTCAAATCGTGAGACCTAAACACATTCTTGTTGCAAAAAGAAAAATCAAATAATCACATTGTTGTCACGCTCAATTCATTATTGCAGCTTCATTTTGGCTTTGAGAGCCTTGGAGGATTCTGACGGATCGAAGATCTGACCAATGAACGAAATGATTCCAGTTTTGTCTTCTCTAATCAAGAAAAGGAATGGATGATTAGCCACAAAATCTTTCCTCTTTGGAAGCTCCATATCAAAATAGCAGCCACAAGATTCATCAGCAGTGGCAGTGGCAGCCGCAGCTTCGACGCCTGATTCATCGATTTTAATATAAGCTTTATGTTACAATGATGACAATGAATGCAGTCCTAATTGATACAAAACCTTTGAAACCAAAAAGCCGAATTCGATCTTAAAGTTTAGGATTCTAAAGGGCCAAACTTCAACTTTGTAACTAGGAATGTGAATATCCAAAATTCCAGGAGTTGATGCCATTTTCTCCACAAGATTATACAATCCATCTTTCTTGTCCGATAAATAGAAATACATTGCGAATTCTCGGTTGGTATCATCACTACCTCGCAGGTAAGGGAGCCTAAGGACCTTGAAACCATCATAAGTACTTACATACTGATCCTCATGGCTGCTCATGAATGGCACAGAGACTACTGATGAGCCATCGAGAAGGTAAACGTCTTTGTCGCATGTGTCGTCTTCATCAAATGGGGTTTTCCAAGTTCCTTTGAAGTACAATCCATTAGCATAAACCATGTCAGTTTAGTTTGTAACAGAACCGGGAGGAAGAAGATTCTTAATTAGATCGTTTGTTCGATCTTGAACCCATGAATTCACCTCCACACGTACTTCTTCCGCCTTAAAAAAAAAAAAAGCAATTCATTCATCATCAATTTGATTTTTCCGAAAAATCAAACTACTTTCTTAGTTTCAACTTGATGGTTTCTTGCAAGAAAATCAATTCAAGAAACAGAGGATTGGTGGGGGGGAAATACCTTTGATCGGAAGTCTACGCGATCGAAAGCACCTTTGAAGAAATTCTCAAAGAGATCCTAGACCTTGGGATCAATCGAGAGTGATTGCTCGATACATACGCCATTGACCGACGAGATCTCTGGTCCACCTTTCGCGCTACCTCTAGCGTAGACAACTAAAACGATCTCGCTGAAGACGGCATTGAGTTCATTGGTTGATGAAGACTTTGTTGGAACTAAAATTTAACAAGTGATTTTCGTCATTTTTCTGGTGGCTTTTCCGGTAAGGTCATTGACCGGAATTACCGGATTATGAGTTCATTGGAAATCTTGCAGTTTGGACTACAACTTGGAATGCTCATAAGTTAAAATTGAAGTATTAGTGAATGAGAAATGTGAGGTCAAAGTGTGGTGTGTGTGCATTTAAAGTTAACACACTTATTAAAGTCTCACATTGCTAAGAGAGAAAAGAGTTGAGTGGTATATATATTAACCTCTCTTATCATGTTTACAAATGAGTAGCATGGTGCATGATGCATGATGCATGATGCATGATGCGTGTGAAAAATAGGAACCACACACGCGCCGCCGCCGCCCGGCACTGCTCTGCTCGGCTCGGCTTGGGCTTGGGCTTGGGTTCCAATTGAAACACAGAAATTCAACCTCCCACAAAGTAAGTCTCGAGTGTATTCATCGATATCTTCTTCATTAGACTATGATTTTTTAGTGTTGCAAAATCGTTTTACCCACCGTTTTATCATGGGATTCGTAATCGTATCAAACCGTCACACTACAGGCGATTTTCTGAATTAAGGAAAGAGAGCAATCTCGACTCCGTGTTCGTTTTAAGATCGAGATTTCTTCTTCTTCTTAATTCATGTTCGTATTTCATTTGGATTTCTCAATTCGGTTTTTGCGGTTCCTACAGACTTCAAGAAGCAGAGGATCTCGTCCACGACTGAAGAATCACCAGGACCATAAGCTACCAAAGTGAGTGCGGAATTTATTGACGCTGGAGAGAAGACGATGTTAGAGTGTTTGGCCTCAGAAGAGAAGACGTGTCTCGAAAGGATCATCGCGACGTGGTTTTGGTTCTTCATTGCTTCTCTCAAATCCATTTTTGATTTGCAAAGAGAGAAAAGACTTAGAGAAATGAGACTTGTCAAGGAATTGATGTGCTTTTATCGTCAACGTCTCAACGATTTAATTAAGAAATCTTTTAAATCATAATCATCTATGATTAAATCTTAATCATGGTTAAATCAGTCCATTGATCATGCATCTCCGAAGAAATCAAATGTATGGAAAAAATCAGAGATTAGAAATGTTTTCTGTTTGTTAAGATGATTTATGTTTTGATTTGGATTTGGATTTGGATTTGTCTAATTGTCTCCTTGTTGCGTTGTTTTGTTTTTATAGTTTTAGTGAGCGATCACATATAGGTTTTTACTGTACACATTTGAATTTAGAAAATATTTGGGATTCTTTTGTGAATAATAAAAGTATATTTCTTTTGGTATGAAACTTTGACGAAAATTTCTCTGGCAAAAAATAAACCGTCAAGTAGAGAAATGTTTATGAACCGGACCAAACACGTTTAATTAAGTCGGTCCAACCAAATGTGAAGACATTTTTGGTCCGGAAAGTGTCTACGATTCATATAAATTATTATTTGATTTTGTTTCAATTGATTAAATATTAAATCATGAAATATGTATTAGTATAGACTTTAACTTTATTATTCAAAGGTTGACCGGTTCAACTCGATGACAATCTGGTAACACTGAGTTAAAATTAAAAGTAATGCATTTAAGAAAACGTATAAGGATCGCAAATTAAAGATTGCAAAAACTCAAACTAAAATCCATTATAATAAATAAAAATGACCCAGACTTAACCGAATCTACATAGGATTCAAATCGAAAAGAAAAAAATTCTGGTTAACCCAAAAACCACGTAAACTCTAACCAGAACCTGATCTACACCCAAAACTTCTAAATTCTTAGCAAACCATACTCAAAACCCGGTTACAACCTGACTTAAGAAGATTTAGAAGGATCAAAGATTTCACCAACAAACAAAACGGTTCCGGTTTGGTTTTCTCTAATCAAGAAAAGAAATGGATGATCGGCCACAAAATCTATCCTCTTCACAATACTAGCCGAGCCAAAACCAACCGTTACAGTAACAGCAGCAGCTTCATCACCTTCTTCATCAATCTCGACATATGCTTTATGGTACAAAGTTGCTTGATCCAATCCCAATCTATAGAAAGCATTCGAAGCCGAAAACCCGAATTCGATCTTAAACTTTGGAATTCTGAATTCACCAACTTCTACATTGTATCCTTGAATGTGGCTATCCAAGAAACCAGGTGTTGATGCCATTTTCTCCACAAGATTATCCTTTCTTATCAGGGAGATAAAAATTCATAGAGAAACTACGATTGATATCGTTGCGTTGTCGAAACGGGAGCGTAAGGACCTTGAAACCATCATAAGCCATTATGAATTGGTTTTTATAGCTTCTCATGAAAGGAACAGAGACTGAGGTTCCATTGAGAAGGTGAAAGTCTTTGTCCATTGTGCAAGACTTTGGGAATTTATCCCTCCAAGCTCCTTTGAAGTACAATGTGTTTCCATAGATCAAATTGGTATCGGGTTTAACAGATTGCGGCGGAAGAAGATCCTTGATGAGACCACTTGTGTGATGTTCAGCCCATGAATTCACCTCCAGACGCACTTGTTCAGCCTTCAAAAAAACCACAAAGTCATCACCAAAAACCAAAATCTTTGTCAGTAACTTTCTCCCTTGAAAAAAAACATTTACTTAGACTACTTTCAATTTTGTCAAAAATAGAACTAAATTAGAGTTTAGAAACAATTCAAGATACAAAACAGAGTAGTTTTCAATTCAACTTGTTATGTGTATGTCTTCTAGTCGGTACAACGATGAATATTAGAATGATACAAAAGCGAAAATTACAGACACTTGAGCTTAATAGAATTTTCACAAAATAACGTCAAATAAACTGATTTGATAATGTTTTGTTTCTTTTAGTTATAAGTTTAACACGTCCAAAACTCCAAAATATATAACAAAATCACCTTTTTTTTTTAAACGCAAACACCTAAAATCTTTTTTGAATTGTTAAACATAGTATATGGTATAATTATGTTTTCAGAATATAAACTTATAACTTTTTGCGTAATTTAGGAAAGATTTGGGTTTATAACACACATATATATATATATGAATTTAATTAATTACCTTTGATCTGAAATCTACAGGAGAGAACTGAGCTTTGAAGAAATTCAAGAAGAGATTCTTGAAAGATGGATCAATCGGGAATGATTGCTCGATCCAAACGCCATTCGCAACTTTAATGGTTGGTCCGCCAAAAGTGCTACCATCCGCAAACACAAAGGAAGCCATAACGCTGAAAACAGCGTTTAGCTCGTCGATGGAAGAAGATTTAAGAAAGGAGAGGACTACAGTGGCGAGTAGGTCACCACCGGGACCAGAGATCATCATAGTGAGCGCGGCGTTGATTGACGCCGGCGAGAAAACGCCGTTAGAGTGTTTGGCAACTGTAGAGAAGACATGCCACGAAAGGATCATTGCGGCATCGTTTTGTTTCTTCATAGCTTCTTGCACGTTCATGGCTGAGTTTGACATGTTACAAAAACGATAGAGAAAGAGAAATATGTGATTTGTGATGATGATGATGATGATAAGTAATGGTGTTTTTTTTTTTGGATAAAGTAATGGTTGTGTTGTATATAGTAAAGGATTCAACTTCACAATGACGCAGTTATTGTTTATTTTTTCAAAAAATAAAACTTCACAATGACGCTACTGTTTAAAATAAAACAAAAAGCTACGTCAAAATGATGCTACTGATCATTATAAAAATTGACGCAACGTCAACATGACGCTACTGTTGATAAGAACAAAGCAAACGCTATTTTTCCGTAATAATATAAAAGGTTGATTTTTAAGGGTAATTAATGAATATCACTTATGGGGAAGAAAATTAGGTGAGTAACAAGTCCAAAAATATATTTAAATAAATAATAGAGAAAATTAAAAATATAACAAAATTATCCATCTAATAATAATTAAAGTAAAAATAAAAATAAAAAATCTCTAAAATCTTCATTTGATCGCATCTCATAAATAATTGATCATCCAGAAAACACAAATCCGTTTTTTGTAAAAAAAAAAATTGGATCAGAAAAAATCAAATATGTTACAACAATTTACTATTTAACATAGTTAACTATTTTTGTCAAAACATAATTAGCTATATTCACAAAATAGTTACCAAATTTAAAACATAGTTAACTATTATCAGAGTATAATTGAATACATGAAAATGTTGTTTTAATAGTCACTTATTAAAACAGCATAGTTAACTACGTTTGGAAACATAGTCAACTATGTTCTGAACATATTTACCTATTATACTTTGTATAACAAAAAAAATAGCATACATAGTTAACTATTATTAGAATTATAGTTACATATTATAATAAGAAATCATTGTTACCTATTATATAGATTTTCGAATATAGTCAATTATGCAAATTTTCAACGGTGACTTAGTATAAACAAGACAGGCAACAATGGTGAAGAGTTTAATGGAGAAGAAGAATCACCATCTTCATGGATGATTGGAAATTTTGATCTATGGGGAAGAAAGAAATTTCGATCAATGATGTGAACGTGAGGGAGGAAGAAGAAAGAGAAGAAGGAGAAGAAGAAGAAGAGGAAGAGTAATGATGTGACCGTAGAAGAGGAAGAGCGGAACGTGAGAAGAAGAACGTGAATAGAGAGAGGGAACAAGATGTGAACGGTGGATTTTGATTTTAATAGATTAAGGTTATAGATTTTTATTTTTAGTTTATTTTTTCTTAAAGTACAAAATCAAAACTTTTTATAAATAGAAAATGACTAAAATTGAAATTCTATGTAAATTAATTGTTAGATACCTAAATATATTTTAGCCAATGTTAAATAATCAATTCTAAGTAAAACCTAATATACATGCTAATTTCTCAATTTTTAACTCTTCTTATATTATCCACATCATAAAATCTATTTCAAGTTTCATTTAATTTCACATATTTATAATTATTGTAACTTAAAATTATGTTCTCAAACTACAAGACTTTGACAAAAAAAAAAAACTAACAAAACAAAAATTTATTATATTTTTTTATTACTAATAAAGATATAATTTTTAACCAAAATATATTTTAAAGTGTTCCAATTAAGAGTTTAAAATATTTAATTTTAGAGTATATTTTTTATTTTATTTGATATAGTCAATGTCTTTCATAAATTAAATTTCATTTAAAAACTATAATTTAAAGGAATATCTTAAGCACAATATGAAAAAAAATTATTTTCCTTATTACAAGATAGTCACCTAATTATAAAATTAAATCATATACTAAACGTAATTTAAAATATTGAAATAAACTATTCATATTTATATGTTTTGTTAAATGTAAAGTATTTTTGTTTCCTTGTAAATGAAGAGAAATTTGTTTTTTTTTTTTGTTCAACCAAATATTTTAATTTTAAATGTTATCCATTACAATTCTAAGCCCCTGTTTGGCAAGATAGTCAGCTTGAACATTATCCAACCTAAGGATAAATTAAACTGAACCAAATCAAAAGATGTAGAGCAAATCAAGATACCCGATAAAATTCTATGGATTGACGTGATCGATGGTCCTTCTTTGATCGCAAGAATCAGTGTCTGTGAGTCGGACTTGAAGATCACCTTCGGGAATTGGAACACAGCCGCCTGAAGAACTGCCCGTCGCAGGGCTAAGGCTTCAACAACCAGAGAAGATGGAACATTCGGCGCCGAGGCAAAATGTTCCGAGATGGAATCAAAAAGAGTCATGAAGGTTCATCCCAATCCTGCAGTATTCGAAGTGGCAAGCCACGCCGCATCAGTGAAGCAGGTAATAAATCCTTCCTTATCAGAGATCGAATTTTTTTATGGATCGATTGCGTCAGAGCAATCGACGATGTAGGAGATGCTTGAGCTTGCATCCATTCGCGAGCATCCCGGATGCCTTTGAGGATGGTTTCCATCACCGTGAAGTTCCTATTGCTAAAAACTCTTTGAATCTGGATATCCACAAAGCCCAACAGATCCAAGGGGCTAAAATGCGTTTATCGAGTCTAAACGGAGGCAAGGAGAACAGACTTCTGACTCGTGCCAATCCAGAGGGGACACCAGTGATCTGAGTCGATTCAAACGCCTCTGTGCTTGCCCCCTACCAAACCCTGAGCATAAGGACATAGGAACAGCAGGTGGAGGATCGATTCCAGCCTGTCACATCTGCAGCATCGTGGATTAGAGGTTATGTTTCTCACAATCAGTTGTTCTCCGAATGGAAGGGCTCCATGGAAAGCTTTCCACAAAAAGAGCTTGCCCTTTGGTGCATTTTGAATTTGCCAGACTTGGCCGTTCCAATTCACATCTCGTAAAGGGTAAGGTTCAATTCAGGTTTCATTAGCTTCAGAAGCTACCAAATACCCAGACTTTGTAGTATACTCTCCAGATGGATTTGTTAGCCATACTCTTTTATCTATTGCTCCCAATAGGCTAGGTTTTAAAGAGAGTATCATCTCTTTATAGTGTGGGAGGATTTGCCCTATTTGGTCCTCATTCCAATTAGCTGAGTTTGAGCATATCAAGTCAGTGCCTTTAAAATATTGTAGGGACTACGGACACGGTCCCAACAGTTGCATTCTTTTAGATGGAGCTAGCCAAGCATCAGTCCACAAGTTTATGGATGTACTGTCACCAATTGTCCATCCCAGCTGGTTTAGGAGGAGATATCTCCCTATGATCAGGCTCCTCCATCCATGAGACGCCGTTGTGGGAACAGAGCATGTTAAGAGAGATTCATTGCAGCAATATTTACAGAGAAGGATTCTAGAAAGAAGATTATTTGGAGATGTCAACATTCTCTAGCTAAGTTTTGCAAATAAGGCATCATTGTAGTTATTAAGATTCCTAGGCCTCCCATGCCTTTAGGTTTGGCCAACTTCTCCCAAGCAACCTAACTGATTTTCTGCTTTTCAGGTGAAGAATCCTACCAGAAGCGGGTTAGAGCTGATTGTATCCTTTTACATAGGGATTGAGGGAGCTTGAAGCATGTCATTGTATACGTTGGCATAGAGGCCAATACATTTTTAAGCATCACCAGCTTTCCAGATCTTGACAATAGTTTGGTTGACTAGCTAGCAGCCTTCTGCTTTAACTTATCAACTATGGAAGTAACCAGATCTTTCTTTCTCCTTCTAAAATGTTTAGGTAAGCCTAGATACTGCCCCACTCCTCCTTCATTGCTGATTTGTAGAATATGCTTCATCTTAGACTTTAGATTTGGTGGAGCCTGTTTAGAGAAGGAACTAGAGAATTTCTGGTACTTGATTAGCTGACCATATATTTCTTCATATGTGGACATGATTCTCTTTAGCTCTTTGTAGCTTTTGTTATTGGCTTTGCAGAAGAACATCGTATCATCTGCAAAAGAGATTATTGATCATGGGGCAACCTTTGGCTACTTTAATACCAAGGAGTTTTCCTTTTTCCTGAGCTCTAAGGCAAAATCCTGAGAGCACTTCGCCGCACATAATAAAGAGGTAAGGTGAGATAGGATCTGGTCTTATTCCTCTTTCTGGTTTTACAAAACCTTTAGGAGATCCGTTAACTAAGAAGGAAAAAGATATTGTTGAAATGCATTGCATGATCCAATGTACCCAAGTAGTATGAAAACCTAGTTTTAGTAGAACGCTCTGTATAAATTGTCATTCCAGCCTATCATAAGCCTTGCTCATGTATGTTTTCACAGCCATAGAACACTTCTCCTTAGCTTTTGAGGATTTTAGAAAATGTAGTACTTCATGTGTAATCAAAACATTATCAGAGATAGCGCTTTTAGGAACAAATGCAGGCTGATTTTCTGAAATGATCCCATCTAGGATAGGTTGCATTCTTCTTGAGAGAAGTTTTGAGATTACCTTATAATAGACATTACACAAGGCTATTGGTCTGTAGTCAGCAACTTTCTTTGGTCCAATGATCTTTGGTATCAATCTTATATGTGTCTCATTGATTTTACTTGGCCTGCAACCAGATTGGAAGAACTCCTTCACTTCAGCTATAATATCTCATCCCACCACCTCCCAGTTTGTCTGGAAAAAGCTTGCTGAAAAACCATCAGGACCTGGTGCTTTATCTGGATGGATACAGAAGAGGGCTTCCTTTATCTCCAATGTAGAAGGATCTTGAATTAGAGATTGGTTAACTTCATCAGAGAAAACAGGTTTTATGGCCGCCTCTATCACCTCCTTTGTCCTGCTTGGATTTGCATCTTTTGAGGTGAACAAATTTTGGAAGTAGCTTGTTATAACCTGAGTTATTTTATCTTCCACAAAAACATCTTGTCCTGAATCATTTTCTAAGACAGCAAACTTATTCATAGGAAAACTCTGTCTAGTTGAGGCATGGAAGCAGCTGGTATTTCTATCCCCCAACTTTAGCCATATCTGTCTAATTCGCTGCTTCCAGAAGTTTTCTTCAGCTAAGTAAGCCACCTTCAATTTTTCTCTAACCCTTTGTATCATGTCATTGTTTAATACAGTATCCACCATGGCAGCTTCAAAGTCTTTGATGAGTAATAAAGTTTTACCCTATGTAGAATAACCTAGGTTGCAAGTACACAACCAATCAATTGTAGTACTTAGGGATTAAATCCACATAGGATTAGAAACACTCAATAGCAATGTGAATTAAAAACTACGCTAAGTCAAGGAAGTGGTTTTGAAAGATATCAAACAGTGTTCAAATTCGTTTTTAAACAATAATAAAGACAAGTTGGGCTTTCGGGGATTCTAAGGGTTCATGGAGCAATTTATTCAGGTGTTTATGTAAGTAAATCTAGCAAGCGGGATTCCTAACTCAAATTCACTTAATGATATAGTCAACAGACTTTCGCAAAGATGACTAATATATCTATCAACCTAGTACTCAACTCTCACAAAGTAACAAGATGGATTGACATGCATAAAAGGCATTAAGATTCGATATGTTAACCTAACTTTTAACACGACTCTCACAATGATAAATTTCAAGTTCGTCTACACTAGTTCCAATCAATCAATCACAATTCCCTACATAACTCTCGTAATGATATTGGTTCAAGTTCTTAAGATTGATCTAGATTCAATTACAAGTTGGTTAAACTAGCAAATGAGTATGAGATGCAAGTGTAGATAAAGACTCTACTAAACTCCCTAGTATGAACAAATCCTATTTATCGATCCATGAATAACTCCTCTAGAAAAATCCCTTAAACCCAACAAAGGAACTAGACATGGTGAAGTAAATCAAAGCAAAAGCAGTAGATGAACTCATAATATTAAGAACAGTAGTAAAGAGGTTCAAGAAAATTTTCCAAGGGTTACAAAGAGGTGAGAATCCTTCTCCCAAAAGCAAAGAAATTAAAAGAGTTAAAGAGATAAATACTTTTAGAACTTGTCAAGAACTAAGAGCTTTGAAGTGAAGATGGTGGTGAACGTGATGCCCTCCTCTAGAGGCTGATGAGTCTCTTTTTCTAAGCTTAGAAGTCAGCTAGGATTTTTCCCAAAAAATTTAGGAGATAATCTCCAAAAAAAGGAAAAATACCCAATCTCTTCGGATGAGGTGATCGATCGATCGCCTCCTGCGTTCGATCGATTACCGTGTTAATGTGTCTGTCCATTAAAAACAGTGATTTCGTGATCGGTCGATCACCTATGGCATTCGTTCGATTGCAAGTGAATATCCTGGATTGCCTTTAGCTTGATCTTTACTCAAACAGATTTCCTTAAATCAAAGATATCTCAAGTTCTAACCTCGGATTAAGGCAAACGAATATCCGTTTTGATGCTGAGATCCTCCTCTATCTCGTGGTGAAATATGAGCTTGATCCAACGGTGGAAAGATTTTCATCTGCAGTGAAATATCTGATAGGCAGGATTTGTCCTTCCTTGAAAAGGCTTGATTTCACTCTTTTTTTTTCCAAAATGCTCCAAAAGCCTGTAATGACTTCAAAACCCATAAAAATGCTAAAAGTAGCATGTTAAGTCCAAAAAGCATTCATTTCTTTATTAAATATATATAAATAATAATAGAAAAATAGGTAAAATATCGTATATATCAGTCTTGCTTCAGGTTTTCAATAATAACTTGACTTTTTTTTTGTTGTAGTTTGTTCCACTAGACAATGGCATGTCTACATTGGTTAATCCTCTGTCTTACTGTAAGCTTTCTCCCTTCAGGCCAAGTTTTAGCAATTAATTCCTTGACTTCTTCATTATCTTTTAGTCTCCTATCATATCTGAATAAGCCCTTTTCTTTTCTTTCTATTAGGGTCAAATAAGTTATAAGGGATCTATGATCTGAAGTTTCAAACCTCAAGTATTCACATCTGCCATATGGGAATAATTCGACCCAGGCACTGTTAGCTACAACTCTATCCAGTCTACACTTCACAGTAAAGTCACAACGTGTACCTCTCCAAGAAAGTGGGCAGCCTGAATGCTGGAGATCGTAGAGATCACCTTCAGGAAAGAAGGTTCTGAAGTCCCCAAAAGAGCCTTCAGATATAGCCAGCCCTCCTTCTTTCTCAGCATTCTCCACAATATCATTGAAATCACCTGAGAGGAACCAAGGTGCATCTCTGAGAACAGCCAAACTAATAAGGCGATCCCACATCTATTTTCTTAAAGCTTTATCAGAATTTTCATATACAAAAGTTGAGTAGAAGATTTCCCTTCATAGGTAATCTGAGCATCAAAATAGTTGTTAGTTTGTTACATGATGAGATAATCTCTAAATTTATATCTTACTTCCATAGCAACAGTAGCCCTCCCCCTCCATGTCCTTGAAGGGAGACAATGGAATGGTTATAATAACCTAGGTCTTTAACTTTGTTCAGGTCAAAGTTGTTGGGGTTTTTGGTCTCAGATAAAAACAATATATCAGGAGCTGCACGGTGCCTTATCTCTTGGAGACGGCGAACTGTCTCAGGGTTCCCTTACCCTTGACAATTCTAACATACAATCTTTAAGGATGAGGAGAAAACGAATACTGAAAATCCGTATTCAGTTTCTCCTTTGGTAACTGCTTAGGCCTACTCCTTGATGAGTTATAAATGGTTTTGGAATATTAACTTTCATATTCCCACTAGGTCATGGCCTGCCATTACTCTTGGTCAGTTCCTTATGCATCTCCTTTGCTTCAGAAGGCTTATTAACTTCTGGTCCTGCTTCTACAGCTACACCTTCATGTTTCAGATGTTTTACCAACAGCTTCTCAACTCTTTTGATGAACATATGTATCAACTTATATTGAATTCTAATACTCATTCAACATACACTTCAAATCTCCCCCTTATTGTCTGAGTTTTAGAATTCAAGCACTTTATTGATGAACTTCAAACTCTCCCTTGATCGTATCCTCACCTTTATGTTCATCAATCTTCATATTCTCCCCTTGCTTGAATGCTAGAACTTAGTAACAAGTTATTCTTCTAGGGTTTCTACGAAATTTGTTGACTCATTAACTTATCCAAATCGAACCATTCCCTTGAAATTCAGTTGTACTCCTCTAGTTATCCTCTTATTGATACGATCTCAATCGATGTATCGGAACTTCGATGCAGAACTAAGTCTTAATTGGTGGAAACGCAAAAAGGAATGGATGCGGAATGGATTTGGTGATGTGATCGAAGGTGATGATGATAAAATCACACAACCTATGGACTGATTGAGTGAAGGTTAGACTGTCTTCTTCCTCGGATACTCACTGTGAGAAAACAGGTTCTCTAGAATCGCTTCTAAGAGAAAGGGTTGTCGGATTCCACCAATGGTAGTGAACACAAGTAGAAAAGAGAGAGATTGATTTTTACTTAATACTTGGTTGGTTTTATTATGAGAAGGGCGAGCTCCTTATATAGGCCAAGAGAAGTGTACATGCACACATTCTTGGAAATAACACAACAATAAATTCGGTTTGACTAATAAATGAGAATGCATGCAAAAGACTTGGGAAATTGGAATTTGACTTCAAAACTTGATAAGAATTTCGTA
Source organism: Arabis hirsuta (assembly GCA_964056655.1). Taxonomy (NCBI): domain Eukaryota; kingdom Viridiplantae; phylum Streptophyta; class Magnoliopsida; order Brassicales; family Brassicaceae; genus Arabis; species Arabis hirsuta. Next base: position 2,120,300 of record OZ053301.1, read on the forward strand.
TGGGCTTGGGATTTTGGTCTTGGACTTCAAATCTTAAATTGTTGAAAAGCCTATGGTAAAATCAAGGAAAATTACTAAGTGAAAAAAAAAAAGTAACCTAGCTTGCCTCGTTAAAAAACCATGTTCGAAAAACCCATTGGGACAAAACCGAACATGGAAAAAAGAGTACAAGCTAAGCACATGGTTGACAAGAGTAGTGAGATTCCTCGTATTCATATGCTCAAGACGGTGATGCCACAGAATCATATCATCAGTTTCACTGAAGCATTTAGCTGTTTCTTGCTCCCACATGTAGAAGTTGTTGCCTGATCGTACCTTTTTCAGGACTGTTTTCCCATTGTTATCAACCGCCTTGCAATCAGTGCTTGTGAAAATCACCGTCAATCCTTCGTCATACGGTTGGCTCACATTGATGAGATTCGCTTTGATTCCATCCACCGATAGACATTCATCAGTTGATGTAAACCAGTGTCACATGTTATTCCCTTTCCTTGAATGACACCGTGATCTCCATCTCAAACCGTAACCATTCCTTTCTTTATCTTCATAAAACTTTCCAGGTTGCTCATGGTTCCCGTCATGTGTCGTGAACTTCCACTATCAAAGTACCATGGACATGTATCCTCTTGTTCTTCTGAGACAACAGCCATATTACACCAAAATTCGAGTCCTGAAGCACTGTCTAAAGTACTTCCCGTAGTAGTAGACCTCAGGTCAGCTTTCTTCACCCAAATCTGATTACGGGATCTATTTTATGTAAATTTTCCCTCATATCTGAGCCTTTTTATCCTTTCCCAGTACTTGTAACAGAAGACCTGTATATGTCCATGTCTTCCACAAAAGTAACATCCAGTTTTCTGTGCTGTAGTAACTCCAGTTCTGCATGTTGTAGCAAGTGCAGTTCTGCAAATAGTTGGTGAAGGCACACCAGCAGACACGAGTTTGATGTCTTTGGTCTGTGAACCATTTCTTTATGTGTATTCCAGACCTCTGTGGATGTTCTCAGTCCTTTCGTAAGACAAAATCTTGTCCAATTGTTTGGTACCGACGAACATATGAATTTTCTTGTACTGAAGATCCAATTGTGCCTGAAGTTGTGTAGATACTTCTTTTTGAGCGTGCAATTCCTTCTCCAACTTATCTGTTTTGGTGGCCAGATTAAGTTTCTCCTTTATCAGCGACACACTCTTTTAACTCAGTTCTTTTTCAATATGTAGTTCAATCTGTATTGATTCAACCACTGCTTCAAGACGCCGTTTCTCCTTAACCAGTGCGAGGTTCTCTTGTCCAAGCCTGATAAGTGTCTCTTGTACCTCCTTGTAACTCTCACCAAGATCATCTTTGTGTTCTTTTTGTGTTCTTCATCATATTCAGATTTAGATACTTCTTCTCCTTCAACAAATTCAACGATGCCTATGAGCACGACAAAGTTTCTCAAATCCTCATCTTCTTTACTCTCTTGTTTTGTCTTCAACATCATCTTAGAACACGTGATTAATACCTTGTAGCTCTCGACACTCTCCACATGATCTCACCTGTATTTAATACGAACATATGCCCGCTCTGATACCAATTGTTAGTGCGAGAACTGCTGCTATAGAGAGTACTACATGTACTAGTACAGGAAACGAACATAATACACACGGGGTTCTTTTCTCCAAAATGTTTTACTAGATCAAACGATAGGTACACTTACGAGTTCCACTTATCAACTTCAATCATAGCCTCACGTGTTCACAAATCACACATGATCTTGTGAACATATCAATACTCTTTAGCCCCTTTGATCAAGATCTCTTTTCTAGACAATCTTAAATCCCCTTTGCTAAGAAATATGCTCTCTCAGTGTGTTAACTGTCCTACTAGGCTAACACACCCTAATTATACACAATAGGAAAAAGTGGCTAACCCTAGCCTTCATCTCCAAGTCTTGATGATCTCAAATCTTCAAGAATATTCTCCTTTTCCTTATTCTTAGCCAAGAGATAAGGAAGGATCTTCAATGCTCTCCAAGGCACTTCTCCAACTCAGCTCCATGTCTAGGCTTGTCTTTGACACTTGAGCAGCTTGGTCCAGCCCATCTCTTCAAGCTCACGTAGCTTTAAGCTCAATGGAGTCTGTTTGTATTACTTCCTGTAGTAACTTCGCAACTGGTATAGGACACTGCTTCAACAGCTACACCTTCATGTTTTAGATGTTTTACCAACAGCTTCTCAACTCCTTTGATGAACATATGTATCAAATTATATTGAATTCTAATACTCATTCAACATACATTTTCACATTGCCTTACGAGCACCACTCTCATCTGGGTCAGCACAGTTAGCATACTGAACCATTACTTCTCTAACCTCACATGTTGCAGTCTACATAACCTCTGGGGACAAGGGACAAGGGGTGGAGTTTGAAAAACATCTCGCTCCAGAGGAGGTCTCCTGGCTCTTGAAGAGTCAGATTGTTCCTGTGATGATAGTAGTGCCCTAGGGAGCTCTCTTCTCCTCTTATCAATCCATACGAGTTTCTGGTATGTCTTATCTCTCCAATAGGGTTCATGGTTTTGAGAATCCCTTAAATTAGTTGAGCTATGGGCCCTTGAGCTATATGACCTTGTCACACTAGGATTGTGTAAGTATCTACAAGTTCGTTCCTTATGATATTGTCTATCAAAGCTCTCTCTTCTTCTATTGTAGGTGGAGACAGTAGGTTTAGGGGACTCCTTAGAGATTCTGGGGGAAGGTCTAAGGGTGTAGTTTCCTTGTCTCTTCCCCTCATAATCTCTTACTGCATCATGAGTATGAGCCGTATGGTTTTTCTGTAGTGCTTCAGGTTTAGGTTTGGAGCCATCCTCCACTGCTTCAGGACAGTCGTTAGAATCATGGTCTAGCCTGTAGCACACTAGATAGTGTTTCTCTAACTTCTCATAGACTAGCTCAGCCAAGATTTCATCTCCATTATAGAACTTTAAAGTTAAAGCTATTATAAGGGGTTTTAGTCCATTGATTTCAACATGCATCCTAGCTGAGGCTATAGTGACTTCTGAAGACACAAAGTGTCCTATGTTTGAGGCTAAACTAAGGAGCATAGCCTTAGACCACAGGTGGCTCGGGACCCCTTGGACTTGGATCCAAAAGAGGATTTGAGATGAAAAGGAGCTAGCCATTGTGGGCTCCCATTTTTGTAAGATAATCATCCAATGAGCAAAGTGATAAGTTATATTGTCCAATACCATTTGGAGGTCCTGTTTTGAAGCAAACTAATACTGGAACCTTCCTTGTCCCATATATGTTCTTATGAGTCGAGTAGAGACCTTCCAATGGTTGGCTAAGAATAGCAGTAGAGCCCACATCTTTTGTATCCTTGGGTTGGTCATCTTTTCCACTAGCATTAGATCATGGTTATGGATGAGTTCTAAGGGGTCAATTTGAGGAATACTAACTCTAGCGGCTCTAGGAGGCTCCTCACCTCGGTCTAGACCTTTCCCTTTCTCTGTAGCTGAGAGTCTTATGTTCATGGTGGGAAAGTGGTTTAAGGAGATCCTTTTAGTGGATTAGTCTAAGTTGTATAGTTTCTTAGGGTACACCTTGAAGGGAATGAAATAAAGCTAACAAAAGCCTTATAAGATAAGTAGAGATACTAGAATCAAGATGCAGGAGAGCTTTAGAAAATGGGGAGCTTGTAGTCGGAGCAAGATTTCGGTCAAGATTCTCAGTTTTAATTCAGTTTGAGGAGGATAAGATGGTATGTGAAAAGCGAAATTTGAAAAACTTCCAAAAGCAGGAAAAACCACCAAATAACTTACTGATGACTCAATAATCCTCAGGGTAATAACCATTCTCGAGTCGTGGGTCTGAGAGAAAAAAGCACCTTACCTATAAACCCTTGCAGTTGTTGATTTGTTTTTTACTCTCCTAATGATTTTTACAAGATCAATCGAGAATTTTGTTGGGCTTAACAAGACATCGAGCCAAAGTGGAATTCACGGGCCCAGAACTGATGAGCGGAGCCACTAAAGAAGATATTTGATACGTTATAAAACTATTTAACAATTGGAGAATGTAAGGATAGTGTAAAATATGCATATATATATATATATATATATATATATATATATATATATTAGATATATAGAAATGATATATATTTTGTCAACCTAATGATCTTAGGATTCATCCACTCATGCTTTAGAACATATACAAGATCATACACGCATAAGTATAGATATGCTTGTAAAGCATAGATGTAAATACGACCGGTATTTAGATGACGGACATCATGTCTGGTTCATTAACTCTTTGTGGCAGCGATGAGTTTTAGTGCAGCCACGGCGATACTTGTTAATAGGGGTAAGGTGCTTATGTTGGGAGCCCGGTGGATAGTATCATGAGAAGGATTAGGACCGTGGCACGGGTTGAGGACATTGTAATCTATGTACTCTTTACTGTTAGTGTATTGCTGACTAATTTAAGAAGCTCTTGGGACATGTAGAGAACGAAGCGTAAGACAGAGGCACTAAGACAGACAGAGCTGAAGAAGAGCTGGAACAGAGCTGAAGCAGAGCTAAAACAGAGCTAAAGCAGATGTTGAAGCAGTGGTTGATGTAGTTATTAACATAATTGGTTGCGGGTCTTGATGCTCATAGGCTTGAAGGGCCACATGACTTGCAGAGTCATTAGGATCTAGGACATGAGTATTTATACTTAGAGGCGTAGACAAAAACACTGGCGCGCCTAGGGTTTTATTAAGAGAGGCACACATGTGTGTGTGGCGTCGTCCACCAGAGGAGAATACAAGATCAAGATCTGCCTGTTGGTGTTTCTGAGGGATCATGACGATCCTCAAGTTAGAATCCATTGTATAGAAAAGAGTGGTAGTCAGAACGGTTGTGTTTGATTATGCATTTGCAATTGCGTATTGCTTTCTTGTTCAGGACATGGTCCCGAGGATTAGGAAACGAACCCTAGTTAACAAATATTTCATGTTAATTTATTTTATGCTCGTACATACTCATTACACTAAAAACGTATAGATCTAGCCAGGAAACCACACTTTCAATTGGTATCAGAAAGGGACTCGATAGAGATTCGTTCTTATTTTCAGGTATGATCCTGGATTCGGTGTTGGTGGTTGAGAATGAAGAGCTAAGTATGAGATTAGGGTTCATCATGTTTGTGCTTATAACAAAGAAGATTGAAGTTTATGGTCCTACTCGTTGTTTTTTTTTGGGCTTGAAAAAGCTGTGATAGAAGTTGTGACCAGCCACATTACGGGCTACTTTTATAATGGACCAGAACGAACCAGAAGCTGGTATTGACACCGTTGCGAAGACAACAAAGCTAGCTTTCTACAAGTGAAAACGGATCTCAATTTTGACATGGGATTAAATAGTTATGGTTGTTTCTTAGTACGAAAATCTGCAAGCTGAAACCTGCAAATCAGTGCATGAGAAGCCAACTTCAAGGACATATTCTCGAGGACTCAGATAGATTCAAACCATGATCAAGGTGTCTACGGAAAGATCTCACTACAAGGAAGAGATAGAAACATACTACTTGCTAAACAAAGGTAAACTCTCTCTGTAAAGTGTGGTGACATTTGGCCGATAATCATCCGAATCTGGAAAATTTCAGAAAATAGTTTTGATGGAACATCTTCAAGGGAGCGTTTGGAGGGCCAAATGGAATCTGATTAAACTAATTTTTGGGGATACGGTGTATGGCATACTGAACTTTATAATCACCAGTGGACATCGTAAGTTAATGGTTGGTTTGTGATTTATTGATATAATGCGTTTTTGGCGCATTCTAACCCTTGATTTGTAAGCTTTTATCGAGTCTTTTACTCTCTATCGAGTCATTTTAGGTACAAAAGTGGCTGGAAGCAATGAATGGGGCTTGCAATCGAATTCGGCAAGAAAGGAATGAAGTTGGGCTTCTTTTTGCACATTCTGGAAGAGGGAGCACCTGAAGCCCAGAGAGCACCTGCACTGGAGTAGGTGCTCCCCAGCGGACAGATTATGGAAACTTCATTTAACCTATTTTCTAAAGCCCTAGATTTTTAACCCAGCCGCCAAGGCCTATAAAAAGGACCATCACGCAGCCCAAAGACGGAAGCTAGCACTCGCGACACACACACACAGCCACAAAGATCGTGAGTGAAGCCGCGACGAGGGAGAGAGAGAGAGAGAGAGACGTATTGCGCCATACTCATCACGAAAACAGCAGCAGCAGTGATACTTCTTATCGAGAGAGAGAGAGAGAGAGATAAACACTTGTTGAGAGAGAGATATTCATTTGGTGGAGAAAGCTTGTAAGCTTGGATTGTTCTCCACGTTTCTATCGAAGTTTTCTAAACCCTTCTCTTATTTATTTTGATTTTAATGATGTTTATCATGTTGTTTGCTGCTGTTCTTTGTTTATCCATGAGCGAGTAGTCATCTAGTTAGGTTGAGGGATTTTCGATGGGAATTGATGTCATGAATTAAGCATAGATAGGATTTTACATAATCATTCGATAGTCTCCACCTATAATCGATCGTATTGCCTAGGTTAGCTTGATCACCTAGCCTTTGATTTTAGGTTTAATTTACTTATCAAAAGTTTGTAAATTGCTGGAATTGATTTAGATGGGCGATTTGATCCGTAGCCAACGAAAGTTGAAGTTAAGGCAAATCGTGAACATATTAACCCTAATCGCTAAAGCTTGATAATCTTTATTAACCTCAACGACAGTTAGGGTGTTAGATGGATTTATTAAAGTTGTAGTTGCCACGAAAGTGGATCTGCTTATATTTATGGTTGAGTTCTAGACTTGCTCGTAATCGCATACTTGAATAATTGCTTGATTCTTGATTGTTCGATTCCCTGAGAATATTCCTTGACCTAACGCTTTCCCATAATTGTTTACACCGAATTTACTTTTGTTTTACTTTAATTATCGTGACACATTTAAACCAACTTGACTCGCTTAGCTGAAACTAGTAACCAATAGAAATAGAGCGTATTGCTGGTCCCTTTAACGAACCTCACTATTCTGCATTCGAATAGGTGAATCTAGGTTTTAATCTTTAAAAACCGATAGAAAGGACTTTCATCATATTGGCGCCGTTGTCGGGGACCAACTCGATATCTCTATTTCTCGTTCACAATTTTAGACTAAGCACTAATCTCATTCTTTTGTTCACGTGTGTTTCAGGTGTATGACCTCAAGGAGAACAAGGAGAAATCTTCAAACTCCCCTTGTCACTTTGACTAACCCTGAGCTTGCGAGACTAGAACGAGAAAACAGACGAAGAAGGCCTAATCACGCTAACATGAGCGATCAAGGCGACAACGACATTACAGTTGAATTGCAGAGGTTGCAAGAGCAGATGGCTCAAATACAACAAATGCACGCGCGTGAACTGCAGCAACAACGCGCGCGTGAACTGCAGCAACAACGCGCGCGTGAGCAACAATGAACCATTGGGGATATGGATAATCCCCACGCGTACTACCGAAACCGAGCTGCAATTGTTCCTCCAGCTGTTGAAAGGAACGACTATGAGATCAAACCGCAGATGATATCGCTGGTTAAGCAGCACTTGTTCCATGGTTTGCCCGCTGAAATTCCGATGGACCACATAGAGAACTTCGAGGAGATTTGCTCCACGACGAGCTCTAATGGGATGAACCCGGATTTCGTGACGTGCAAGCTTTTCCCATTCTCGCTCGCGGATAAGGCTTCGCGTTGGCTTAAGTCCCTGCCTGCTGGATCTATAACGACTTGGGCGCAATGCAGAGCCGCATTTTTGGACCATTTCTATACTAAGTCTAAAACCGCGAGCTTGAGAAACAAAATCTCCTCCTTCCAACAACATTCCGGAGAGTCCTTCTGTGAGGCTTGGGAAAGGTTTAAGGAGTATAAGAGAGAGTGCCCACACCATGGGTTCACTGATGAAAACCTGCTGGGGATTTTCTACGATGGTGTGGACTGGGACTATAGGAACGCGCTGAATGCTGCTAGCAACGGTGATTTCATGACCAAAACCAAAGAGGGTGCGTATGAGCTAATAGAGAACTTGGCTGCAAGTTCAAGTAACAAATCCCAGGAGTATGACAGGTCAACAAAATCCAATGGAACGGATTCTGCTAAGATCGATGACCTTGCGGCCAAGATCAATTTGTTGCTTAAGGCGAACCAAAGGATGGTTCATTTTGCTGATGAGAATGGCGAGCAACTAGCTGAAGAGATGGTTGAGGATGGAGACAATGATCATCAGGAGGTCAGTTATGTTAACGGGCAGGGTTTTGTGCGAAACCGAGGGTTCAACCAGAACTACAGGAATCATCCGAATTTCTCCTACCGGAGCACGAATGTTGAAAACCCCCAGGACCAAATTTATCCACAACAAACCAATCCCCAAACCACTAAACCTCAAGATCAAAATTTCCAGAAATCATTCCCCCAAAACTTCCAAGGCAAATCATTTGTCCCTTTTCAAGGTCAGAAACCACAGTTTTTGAACTTTCAGGCTTCTACAAGCTCTGGGAACGGTTCTCAGGATGAGTTGAAAGGTATGGTGCAGCAGATATTGACTAACCAGCAGAAGTTTGCCACTGAGATCAACACGAAGGTCGATGGTATGTACTTGGATCTGAATGGTCGGCTCGAAGCAGTTTGTAACCACGTTAAGAAACTCGACACTCAGGTCGCCCAAACAGCTGATGCAATCAAACGGCCACAAGGAGTGTTGCCTGGTAAACCAGACACAAACCCAAGGGAATTTGTGAATGCTATTGAACTGCGAAGTGGGAGAACTTTGCCTGGCGTTGTGAGGGCAGAAGCTGAAAACTGCCCAGAGGGAGCGCCTGCTCCTGTTCACCTGCTCCCGAAACAGAGATTGATGAAGAGGTTGCTGGACCTTCTTCTAGAGTGGTGCGCCCGAATGATATTGTTGATAAGGTACGGGCTCGTGTCTACAAACCCCCTGTCCCTTACCCAGTACCCCCAAGGAAATCACAGAAGGATTTGGAGGAGGCTAAATGTAAGGAAATGTTAGAGGATTTAACAGTTAAGTTGACACTGGCAGATGCGATTCAGATGATGCCATCCGTGAAAAAGTATGTGAAGGGTTTGGTCACTGGAAGGATTCCTTCAGAACAGAGCGCCATGATTGTAAGTAAGAATTGTAGTGCTGTGCTACAAAACAAATCCATTAAAAAGCTAGAGGACCCAGGTAAGTTTGTGCTTTCGGTTGATATTGGTCCTGTGCGGTTCTCATGTTCTTTGTGTGATTTAGGCTCCAGCGTAAACCTCATGCCATATTCAGTTGCGCGGAAGCTTGGGTACACGAAGTTTAAATCAACACGTATTTCATTAGTGTTTGCTGACAGATCTGTTAAGTTGCCTGTAGAAATTTTGGTAGATTTGCAGGTCAGAATTGGAAACACTTTCATTCCAGCAGATTTTGTGGTGTTGGAATTGGATGATGAACCGAAGGATCCTCTGATTTTGGGACGTCCTTTCTTGCGCACAGCTGGTGCGATTATTGATGTAAAGAATGGAACAATTGGTCTCCACCTGGGAGACATAATTATGGAATTTGAAATGGATCGGATGCTGAAGAAACCGACCATTGACGGGCAGACATTTGCCATTGAAGATGATCTTGAAATCTCAGATAGAGAGATTGAAGAGATTCTTGCTGACGATCCGTTGAACGTAGTTCTGACCAAGGTGGAGGATGAACACGGAGACTTGAGTGAGGATACCATCAGACTCGCCAGATTGCTGAATTCAAGCCAGATGGAGAGATCAACAGAATTCCTGAGTCTAGAAACAGAAAGAGAAAGAGGAGCACCCGCTTCCTCTACTAGGAGCTCTGTTGACAATCCTTGGAGCGAGCTGAAAGCTCCAAAACTTGAGCTCAAACCTTTACCAACCGGGCTAAGGTACGCGTTTCTAGGGCCTAACTCCACTTACCCTGTTATCATTAATGCCGATTTGAATAATGTGGAAGCCGCCTTACTTTTATGCGAACTCCGGAAGTATAGGAAAGCTTTAGGTTATTCACTAGATGATATCCCTGGAATTTCACCTGATTTATGCATGCATAGGATACACTTAGAGGATGAATCGAAAACCTCTGTAGAGCACCAACGTAGGTTGAATCCGAATCTGAAAGATGTGGTTAAGAAAGAAATCATGAAATTACTAGAAGCTGATGTTATTTATGCAATTTCTGATAGCAAATGGGTCAGCCCTGTGCATGTAGTTCCTAAGAAAGGTGGAATCACTGTGATCGCAAATGATAAGAACGAATTGATACCTACTAGAACTGTCACGGGACATAGAATGTGCATTGATTACAGAAAGTTAAATGCAGCGACTAGGAAGGATCATTTTCCCTTGCCATTTATTGATCAAATGCTCGAGAGATTAGCTAACCACCCTTACTATTGCTTTTTAGTCGGTTATTCAGGTTTCTTTCAGATTCCTATCCACCCAGATGATCAGGAAAAGACAACCTTCACGTGTCCTTATGGCACCTTTGCGTATCGTAGGATGCCATTCGGGTTATGCAATGCCCCCGCGACTTTTCAAAGGTGCATGATGTCTATCTTTACTGATCTTATTGAGGATATTATGGAAGTTTTCATGGATGACTTCTCCGTCTATGGGAGCTCTTTCTCTGTGTGTCTGTCTAATCTGTGTAGGGTGTTGGAGCGCTGTGAAGATAAACACCTAGTGCTGAATTGGGAAAAGTGCCATTTCATGGTCAAAGATGGTATAGTTCTGGGTCATCGCATATCAGAGAAAGGGATTGAGGTTGACCGAGCAAAGGTTGAGGTTATGATGAGTTTGCAACCGCCGGATTCTGTGAGAGGAATTAGGAGTTTCCTTGGTCACGCAGGGTTTTACCGCCGGTTCATCAAGGATTTTTCTAAGATAGCACGACCGCTCACCTAACTCTTGTGTAAGGAAACCAAGTTTAATTTTGATGAAGCTTGCCTTGATGCCTTTCACACTATCAAGGGAGCATTGGTGAGTGCTCCGATCGTTCAGCCCCCAGATTGGGATCTACCGTTTGAGGTTATGACGGATGCTAGTGACTACGCCGTAGGGGCTGTTTTGGGGCAAAGGAAGGACAAGAGGCTACACGTGATATACTATGCCAGTCGAACTTTGGATGAAGCTCAGTGCAGATATGCGACGACCGAGAAAGAGCTACTAGCTGTGGTGTTTGCCTTTGAAAAATTCAGATCATATCTTGTGGGTTCGAAAGTCATTGTCCATACTGACCATGCAGCTCTGAAGTACTTGCTCACCAAGAAGGATGCGAAACCTAGGCTTTTGCGTTGGATTCTATTGTTACAGGAGTTTGACCTTCAGATTGTTGATAAAAAGGGGATTGAGAATGGAGTAGCAGATCACTTATCTAGGCTGAAAATTGATGAGGCAGTGCCGCTTGATGATGCGTTACCAGAAGAGCATGTGTATGCTATTGGGATATGTATACAGGAGCACCCAGTTCAATCCGGAGCACCTGATCTACCAGAGAGAGCACCTGCTCCATAAGCTTTTTGTGAGGCTGTCTCCAAGGACGTTCCACCTAGTTTTCCGTGGTTTGGTGAGATTGCGAATTACCTGGCTGCTGATCGAGAGCCTGCCAACTTCGTGGGTGACAAGAAGAGAAAATTCTTGCGAAACATAAGGAGGTACTTCTGGGACGAACCATACTTGTACAAACAATGCTCTGACGGTCTTTTCCAGAGATGTGTTCCTGAGGAAGAAATTCCAGGAATTTTGTTCCACTGCCATAGTTCAAGCTACGTTGGGCACTTCGCGACCTTTAAGACAGTTTCCAAAGTGTTACAAGCTGGGTATTGGTTGCCCACAATGTTCCGTGATGCACACGCGTTTATTGCGAGGTGCGATCCAGAGGCAAGGAAACATCTCGCGACGGAATGAGATGCCTCAGCACTTCATCCCGGAAGTTGAAGTGTTCGATGTGTGGGGGATTGACTTTATGGGACCATTTCCTTCATCCTACGGTAACAAGTATATCCTAGTGGCCGTCGACTATGTGTCTAAGTGGATTGAAGCCATTGCCTCTCCAACAAACGACGCAGCTGTGGTCCTAAAGATGTTTAAGACAATCATATTTCCACGTTTTGGTGTTCCGCGGGTGGTGATTAGTGATGGAGGGACCCATTTCATCAATAGGGTTTTTGAGAACCTTTTGAGAAAGAATGGCGTGAAGCATAAGGTTGCTACGCCATACCACCCACAAACCAGTGGCCAAGTCGAGGTCAGCAACCGGCAGATAAAGGAAATTCTGCAAAAGACCGTAGGCACCGCAAGGAAAGATTGGGCAGCTAAGTTGGACGATGCAGTGTGGGCATACCGAACTGCATACAAAACGCCTTTGGGGACAACGCCTTTTCATTTGGTTTATGGCAAGTCTTGCCACCTCCCAGTTGAACTTGAGCATAAAGCAGCATGGGCAGTAAGGTTGATGAACTACGATATTAAGCCCGCTTTAGAGAGGCGAACCATGCAACTCAATGAGTTAGAAGAGATCAGGCATCTGGCCTACGAGAGCTCGAAATTGTACAAGGAACGAACCAAGATGTACCACGACAAGAGAATTCTCAACCGAAACTTCCAACCCAATGACATGGTACTTCTCTTTAACTCTCGCCTTAAACTCTTTCCTGGAAAATTACGATCTAGGTGGTCCGGTCCTTTCCTCATCCGAGAAGTTCGACCATATGGAGCTTTGGTGTTGCTGGACGCCAAAGGCAAAGAGTTTGTGGTCAATGGACAGCGCTGCAAACCGTACCTAGCCGATGCCAACCCGACCGAAGGTGGAGTTATCACCTTAGGCGACGCGCCCAAAGCCTAAAAGGCTACTCGAGTCAAGCTGACTTTAACCAAGCGCTTGGTGGGAGGCAACCCACCGGTATGTTACCTAACCTTTTTCAATTTTGATTTATTTTTCTACTAACTTTATTTTCAATCTTGGAGTTTTCAAAAAAAAAAAAAAAAATTTGTTGTGGAATATAAGAGGCAGATTGAACGATCTAGACCATACAACGATCGATCCGGATGACCCAGTCGAAAATTCAAAACACCGATCAAGGTCTGGATCGCCTGTCTAGTCGATCTAACCAGAGAGCACCCGCCAACCAGATGGAGCACCTGTTCTTCCAGAACATAACGTTTGGCTGCTGGGCCAATCTAATATTTAGGCCCATCACAAGGTAAGTCAAATAGAATGGGGCTTGTGGGCCCGAGAAATAAGAGGATATTTTCCAATTTCAAAAAGGAAATAACAGTTATTTTGGAACCCCAAAAACCCTAATTTCTCGCGCCCATAACTCCTTTCTTCTCCTTCTCCTTTTCGCGTATTCCTCCATTAAAACTCTCAAGGTTTTTGCTCAAAACCCAACTTCTTCAATTCTCAACCAATCTGGGCGATTTTAAGCTTGATTTCACTCGAAATTTTACCCTCATTCCGAATCTACCAACCGTTCCTCAAGACAAACAAGGTAACCACTCGAAACCCCAGTTTTTTGTACTCGCCGTTTTTGAAGCAAAGGGGTAAAAATCGGCCATTGATTTTGTTGATTCATGGCTTTGCGATTGTTGAGGATATCATATGCTTGCTTTAGGATTGAATTTGAGCGTGTAGTGTTGTGTTTTGACTTGAAATTTCGTTTGAATAAACCCTAATTTTTGGAGAAATATCGAATAAATGTATGAATGGAGTTGTTATTGGTTCATCGATTCGTTCATTACTCACCCTGGACTGTTTGGAGTTGTCGAATTCATCTATAAACCCGAGCTTCATATAATCTCAAAATTTTACAACAACAGGGGATATGAAATTTTCGTTGTTTGTGTTGTATATAGCGATATGGATTTATGCTAGTATTGTTGCTTGTTTGTGGTTGTCATTGCAGGATGACAGGCCCAAAAACATCGATTGGAAACCCGTCGCGAGCCTCAAAGGGGAAGGGAATAATGGCTTCCTCTTCTTCCTCCGGTTACCCTTGGCCTCGTGACGAAGGCAAACGTTTCGCACCAAACGACCTTAGCCTTCCTCCCCTTTCCGACGATGATTGGGACCAAACTGACGCATACTACTACAACAATTGGCTGGATATTTCCATTGAGCCAACTCGCTTCCTTTGCGGAACAACCCTCAAGAATTTGGGGCTCTTTAATGACGTTAGCTGCATTCTCCATGCTACCCAACTCCACGACATGGCCACACAACCGGATGCACTCTATCCTGACCTAGTAAGGCAATGCCTTGCCTCGGCCAAGCTCACCTACGCCAACCCGCGTAAACCAACCGCCTCGGAGGGAATGCTTTCTTTCTTTGTTGGAGGAAAGAAGCGTTCCATCACGATTACGGAGCTTTGCGAGGTATATGGTTTTGATCCTACGGTGGAAGCTGTTGCCCTCCCCACTAGACTATCATGTGCCAACGCTTTCTGGAATTTCATTGCCGTTGGAGACTACTTCTCCCGATCGGAGGCCCAATCCTCCATCCGGAACCCCGCCTTGCGAATAGGCGCAAAAGCGATCAGCACCATCTTGTTCGCTAAGGACGACGCCACCAAAGTGCGAGGGGATGAGCTTATGCTGCTCTACACTGCGGTTAGGGACACAATTGACAACGAAGAAGGGCTGAGTTGTGATGATAATCTTGCCGTCAACATGGGTGCATTGCTCGCCGAGGTGATTGCGGATAAACGGCTAAAGGTGGCCAAGGGGAAAGCGGCAGCACACACCGAGAGAATGGGCAGCCTGTTGACTTGGCTTTTCCTACATTTGAGAGTGGATGTTGGCGCCTACACTTGCAATGAGACCAAGGAGTTCATGAATACCGAGTTCCTCATTCATTGTGATATCTTGCAAGATGCCACCACCTACCGGTTCACGTCAAGAAGCAAGTCTACCCTGCTCTGCAAGTTGCCACAACCGTCTCTGACCGAGCTGGAAGTCGCTACCAATGTCGGTTTCATACCCGGAACCGAATATCTATGCTCTGCCACTGGTGCACAGGCAGAGAAAGCACCGGCAACAAGAGCGCCTAAACCCAGGAGGAGCACCTCCTCTACCAGGCCTGCGCCTGCTCCCGCTCCTGCCCACGATACCCCGCTAAGCCAGGAAGAGGCTGAGGACTTGGCAGCTGATACGGAACGTACCCAGCGGTTCCAGGCACACTTTCGAAGGCCCTATGAGAGCGAGCTGCGACTTGATGATATTTCAGACACACCTGATGATGCCGAGTATAGACGTTGGATGGTTGCATCAACCAAGAAGAACAACGGGTTGCTCCGGAGGATCCTTCACATGATCCAGAAGGGCTGCAGCAGTTCTGCTGCCACCGAGACGGCCCCATCCACCGCACCTGCTCAGCCTGCTGCTCGACCTTCTACATCGGCCCGTCCGTCCACTCGTTCCGCCAAGCGCAAGAAGCCGGTCGCCAGTGAGGACATGGACGATACCACAAGCGATTAGACATCGCACCCTTCTATCATATCTCTCGCATTCCATGAACACTTTTATTTTTATGCATTTTTTCTTTTATTTCTTTTCCATTTTCTCTCTCTTTTCTTATTTTCACACCGGGACGGTGTGAAGTAAGTCTGGGGGGAGTTGCTACTAATATCGTTTATTTTGGATGTTTTCTATTTTCTTATGTCTTGTTCGAGTCTATTTTTCATTTGTTTTATTGAGTCAAGACTTTGTAGGGAATTAGGACCTTATCTTATGATGATATTTGAACCTTTTATGTTTAATCTTTTCTCTAGTGACCATTTCTTCAGAATATGGATACAAGGAACAGCTGGAACACTTCGACATACCATCTTCCAGGTTTCATATTGACCAAAATATTCCTCGCTATTGGCACTAGATTAGGGAAACGAATCATATTCAGGATTCCTTATTCTTTTTATCACTCTTGTTGTTCCTGAATAGCTAGCTCATTTTTAGTTAGTACCCTCCTTAACCCTAGCCTCTTTTCAAGCCCCTTGCATTCTTGTTACTTCATTGTCATATGTGCAGCATATGCGCAAAAGGGTTGGAGAGAATTGGGTCAACACTGCATCTAAATCACTCTTTCTGAAGAACGAGAGCACCTGAAGCCCAGAAAGGAGCACCCGCTCTCCGTACTGAGAGCACCCATGCCACCTGCTCCTATTTTCAGAAGATGGTTTATATGAGTGGAACAATAATCCACGAGGAGGAGTGACGATGATGAGCTCCACTTGGGTATGTACAACAACTCTGATATTTTCGCGTTTTGAGAAGCACACACATCGGTAATCGAAAACCCTCTTCATCATCATCTTAAACCAAAAAAAAAAAAAAAAAAAAAACAGTAAACCGATGATGAAGAGTGGTGAATTTGTAAGTTAGAATGTGTCTCTCTGCACGGCAAGTATACCCAAGGTGGACGATGGCAACATGATTCGGTTGGAAGATTTGGAGAAGAAAGAGTGGTTTAGAAAATGTGGATATCAACGTACCCGTTCTCTCTTGCAATTTTGTGCAATATCCTGCATCCTCTACGAAACATCGGGTAACCCTTAAACACTTTAAACATTTTTAACTCCACCTTTAAATGGCCAAATTCCCTTAGCATCGTCTACCCTAAATGGTGTCTTTAGCGAGACCCTCACGCAACTTTAATGCGTTGAGTTTGTGTTTGGGAAATGGAACTTGGTTGAGAAATGTGATTGAGGATGTTTTGGTAAAGCTTTGTCATTCGTAATTTGGCTTATGTGGTCTGCAGATTGAGGGTTTTAAACTCGGTTCACTGAGGATAAAAGAGTTCCCGCGTTTTCAAACCTTTCTCCTTTACTTGATCTTGAATTTGTTTGAGGACAAACAAAGATCTAAGTCTGGGGGAATTGATATAATGCGTTTTTGGCGCATTCTAACCCTTGATTTGTAAGCTTTTATCGAGTCTTTTACTCTCTATCGAGTCATTTTAGGTACAAAAGTGGCTGGAAGCAATGAATGGGGCTTGCAATCGAATTCGGCAAGAAAGGAATGAAGTTGGGCTTCTTTTTGCACATTCTGGAAGAGGGAGCACCTGAAGCCCAGAGAGCACCTGCACTGGAGTAGGTGCTCCCCAGCGGACAGATTATGGAAACTTCATTTAACCTATTTTCTAAAGCCCTAGATTTTTAACCCAGCCGCCAAGGCCTATAAAAAGGACCATCACGCAGCCCAAAGACGGAAGCTAGCACTCGCGACACACACACACAGCCACAAAGATCGTGAGTGAAGCCGCGACGAGGGAGAGAGAGAGAGAGAGAGACGTATTGCGCCATACTCATCACGAAAACAGCAGCAGCAGTGATACTTCTTATCGAGAGAGAGAGAGAGAGAGATAAACACTTGTTGAGAGAGAGATATTCATTTGGTGGAGAAAGCTTGTAAGCTTGGATTGTTCTCCACGTTTCTATCGAAGTTTTCTAAACCCTTCTCTTATTTATTTTGATTTTAATGATGTTTATCATGTTGTTTGCTGCTGTTCTTTGTTTATCCATGAGCGAGTAGTCATCTAGTTAGGTTGAGGGATTTTCGATGGGAATTGATGTCATGAATTAAGCATAGATAGGATTTTACATAATCATTCGATAGTCTCCACCTATAATCGATCGTATTGCCTAGGTTAGCTTGATCACCTAGCCTTTGATTTTAGGTTTAATTTACTTATCAAAAGTTTGTAAATTGCTGGAATTGATTTAGATGGGCGATTTGATCCGTAGCCAACGAAAGTTGAAGTTAAGGCAAATCGTGAACATATTAACCCTAATCGCTAAAGCTTGATAATCTTTATTAACCTCAACGACAGTTAGGGTGTTAGATGGATTTATTAAAGTTGTAGTTGCCACGAAAGTGGATCTGCTTATATTTATGGTTGAGTTCTAGACTTGCTCGTAATCGCATACTTGAATAATTGCTTGATTCTTGATTGTTCGATTCCCTAAGAATATTCCCTGACCTAACGCTTTCCCATAATTGTTTACACCGAATTTACTTTTGTTTTACTTTAATTATCGTGACACATTTAAACCAACTTGACTCGCTTAGCTGAAACTAGTAACCAATAGAAATAGAGCGTATTGCTGGTCCCTTTAACGAACCTCACTATTCTGCATTCGAATAGGTGAATCTAGGTTTTAATCTTTAAAAACCGATAGAAAGGACCTTCATCATTTATTGATGTCATTCTAAGACTGAGTTAAGTGAAGCATAACGTGAGGCATGATGTACTACAGGGGCTGTCAATGATCAACATAAGATTTTTAACTTAGTTGTGCACTCAAGCAGGGGGGAGATGAGTATTGTTATTGTTGTTTTTCTTCTAGATTTTCTGCCACATCAAGGAGAAATTGTCATGTGCGTATGGCATGTCATATCTAGTTCCTATTGGCGACAACGGTTTCTCATTGATGTTGGGACAGCTGCTTCTAGCTATGTTCACTAAATCAGCTTGTTGTGGAAGCAATGTGTTTGGGGGAGCAAGAAGCTAAAAGTGCTTGAGTATCAAGCCAAGTTAAAAAAGGGGGAGAATGAAGATGTTATATGTTAGTTTAGTGCTGATACAGCAGAAGATTTGAGTGAAAGAGAGTCTAAAGACTATCAAAGTATCTTGTTGTGTGTTGAGCCATTTGAGGTATTCGTTAAGTGCATGAGCTCTAAACCTCAGTCATCAAGGGGGAGATTGTTAGTGTATTGCTGACTGATTTAAGAAGTTCTTGAGACATGTAGAGAACAAAGTGTAAAACAGAGGCACTAAGACAGACATAGCTAAAACAGAGCTTAAGCAGATGTTAATGCAGTGGTTGATGCAGTTATTAACATGATTGGCTGCGGGCCATGATGCTCATGGGCTTGAAGGGCCACGTGACTTAGAGAGTCATTAGGGTCTAGGGACATGAGTATTTATACCTAGAGGCGTAGACAACAACACTGACGCGCCTAGGGTTTTATTGAGAGAGGCACACGTGTGTGTGGCGTCATCCACCAGAGGAGATCACAAGATCAAGATCTGTCTGTTGGTGTTTCTGAGGGATTATGACGATCCTCAGGTTAGAATCCATTGTATAGAAAAGAGCAGTAGTCAAAACGGTTGTGTTTGATTATGCATTTGCAATTGTGTATTACTTTCTTATTCTATAGTGGATTTATTTCCAGATGTGGTCCCGGGGATTAGAAAACGAACCCTAGTTAACAAAACTTTATGCTTGTATATGCTCGTTACACTCAAAAACATATAAATTGAGCCATGAAATCGCACTTTCATTAACGACCCTGTACTGGTTCTGAGATCACGGTATCACAGATCACTAGCAAGCATACCATCCATGCCTTCATTTTTTAGAAACTTATCGGGGTATGATTGTTGGTCTTTCTTCTTGTTGTTTTTGTTTGTTGTGAAAATGGGGGAAGTGTAGAATATATATTTAGACTAATTAGTTGGTTAGAACATGCGCTTGTTTTAGCTATATTAAGGATCTTCAAAATTAGGTTTTGTGAGTTTTTCTTTCTTTGTATATTTTTCATTTTAAAATTTGAAAGATGATGAACGTTTTCTGTTTGATTGATATATATTGTTACAACCAAATTGACTTCTCTTTAATCATTATTATTATTTTAATTTTTTTACTTATCTTGAATCATTATACTAAAGCCAACACTTAATCGAGGAAAAATCTATCCTACATTGCATATTTCTTCCCCATAAAAATACTTCATTAAAAAATTAAATATGTTCTTTCTCATTTCTTTGCCAAAAAAATAGAGTAATATCAATTCTTCAAAAATCACAATTGGATTTTTTTTTTTTTTGGGTCACGAACACACTTCTGCAATTAGCTTAGTAAATACATTGGATGTATCTACTAACTACACTGAGTAGAAGTGCAATCGCAATTGGTTTTTGTATGCTGTGTTTCATGGTTCTACACTTTCTCTCTAATGAAGAAAATATGTTTTTTAGAAAGGAGTAATTACGTTTAGGATGGTTACTGCTGACTGAAAATATCAATGTTTAAATGCATCGGTGAGAACTATATCACTTTACCTATGTTATGAATTCGGGTAAAACTTGGACTCCTCTTCTCACTCGAATTCGAATATCGAACTACATTCCTTTGCAAACCTCTACGTACGGTTCAAATGGATTTATTGACCGAACAAATTAAAATTATGTTAATTTGCTTTCCACTAAAACAGAGAATGATCAATCTCACAAAATTTTATCATTTATTGAGTATACATACATTTTTACTTGTTAAATATCTACCAAAAAAAAGAAAGAGATTCGTTAATTTTCATGTAATTTATGTACAAGCTAGCCTCTATTGCTTCACAAGCTGGGGGATGCTGTATGGCCTAGTTAGGATTCCATCAAACACGCCTTTAGCCACCATCATATTGGTAGCTTCGGAGCTGTGAATGTCATCCCAAAAGACATATTCAGTCCGGTTTGCGCAAACCGGGTGGTTCGGGATGCAAAGTTCTTCCCCTGGGGATACTTCGCAACAACCCTTGTCTCGAACCGTAAATCCTATGACATTATGAGAACAAAGTAAGTTCAATTGTTTTTTTACGAGTTCAAAAAGTTCAAGCAATTATTGTTGGATTTTCATGTCAAATATGAAAAGTATATACAAAAATGTTTATTATGAATAGAAAATTGCTAGAGAAATAAAATAATTTAATCACATAATAGAAATATTGTATATTTGTTCTTATTGTATCTAAAACCTTAATTTATTTTTATTAAGTCAATCTATTTCTCCTATAATTCTCACAACATTCAAACTATATAGATTTATATGAGCACAATGAAATTATAAGTCTTCGTTAAAATGTTTTTTTGTCTACATATATAGAAAAACTCGATTTTGATAGAAATCCAACCATCTAAACTAACAAAATGTAGATATGTTTTCTACTAGTATATGTGTGTGTGTGTGTGATAATTCATGAGTTGAGTATAATTTTACCTAGAATCTTATAAGCTAAGGGATCTCCACCGGAAAAAAGATCGACGAAAGTGAACTTAGCACCTTTGACCTTCTTATTGAAATCCGTGACAAGGTCATTGATATTCTTGTTGAAAATTGCCACTGCATCATTCACTTCGAGCGCACAACCTTTACCGTTACCATGGGACGCTACCATCTTTGGTGTGCATCCGATTTGACAGACTCCAAAAAGTATCACCTTCCTTGCTCCTAGACGGTATAAATTCTACAAACAAAAAAAATAAAATAAAAATATAAAACTACATGTATAAGAAATTGGTGTTACGTAGCAGAAGTATTAAGTTAACATTGATGATCAGTTGATGCTAGAAATACTACAAAAATTTAATAAAAATGCAGGGTTATTTGTTTAATCTAAAGAATCTCTGAATACAACCAACTCTCTTAGACTTGTAGAGAGATCTTTGTAAGACTATCAAAAGCGAATAAAAGAAGAGAGAAAGCTATTTTTAATCAATCAATCAAAGACTAAATAACACCAAACTTATTATTATTATTTTTTTTTAATATACCCTATCGGCTGATCGGGTTGGCTCTGGTAAGAACACACCGAAGTGCTACAGAGTGGACTTCTCCCCGAGGTGATGGAGTGCACCAAGGGGCCACCACACTGCATGACCCGAGTTTGGATTGTCTTCTGACTAATATCCGGGGTAGTCAGATTTCCTGCATTTTTAACTATCAGATAAACCAATTGGATCAAGACCCAATTGACAGACTTTCCAGCAAGATGTTGATAACATCAAGTGGGGAGGATCGAACTTGGGTTGATGAGATTTTCACCCTCTCACCCAACCCCTCCCAACCACTAGCCCAACACCAAACCTAATTGAAATATGATAACTACCAAAGTAATTCAAAAAAATGCAAGCAATGAATAATTATTATTTTAAATCTACGCTCCATCAAAATTATAACTAAAGTGTTCCATTTTACCTTCAAATGAGCACGGTAGAGAGTGATGAGAGAATATGCATATGGTCCAGGTTTAAAGCGACGGTTGTTGGACGAGTTTGTCCAGAAGTAGTTGTTGATATAATCGTTGCTTCCGATGTTTATTGCATAGAGACATTGTTCCAGTTTTTTTTTTGGCACCTTCGCTCTCTTTATCGCCTTCTTGTGATTTTGTATTTGTGTTTTTAGACTGATTCTATCACCCTATATGTTGCCACAGATAAATAAATGTTTATTTAGCTGAAAGTTATACCAAAGAAGTAAGTTTGAGTTGTTTTCATCTAGTAATTATACTTATTATACTTATATGCTAACAAAATAAAGAATTGTGTAATGATTATAGCAGTTTTTATTTAGAAAAAAAATCATTTTTGGGTTGATTTCATTTTCATCTAGTATTTAACTAAGCAAAAAGTTCGGTAGAAATTATAAAACAAAAATAAAAAAAAATGATTGTAATTGTTTTTAATTTGATGCATTTGGACAATATTGTCCTTCTTTGACTCTTTTAATTTTAGACATTTGATTGTTTTCCATTTATTTTTTTATGTAAACGTCAAATTTTTTTTTTAAATTACCAGAAAGTTATAATTTCGTCCTAAATGTCATTCAAACCAGCATATAAACATCTAATTTATTAAATAGAGTTTTAGGATTTCGAATTTAGTTTTGTTAGGATGATATGTGCTAAATTCGACATTCACATATAACAGAGAAATTGCACCAAAAAAAAACATGAAAATCGGAATAGTGAAATAATCCACTTTCTTATTATCATTTACTCTCTCTTTGGGCCTAATTGTCTACATTTGAAATGATTTTGTTCCTCTGTATATCGTTTGTTATGTAATGCCTTAGAAATGTTAAAAACAAAAACAGTAGCGTACTGTTCACATCATCTTTTTCATGAAATGAAAGAATTGAGTTAAATAATTTTAGTTCTTACTTACCAAATGTTGGCTAGTTTCTTCACGAAGTCCACCTCCACCGGAAGCATAGTTAAGTCCGGTGTGTGCTTGTAGCGGTGGTGCTTCGGCAAATGGCGGAATGAAATCCTTAAAACCTAATTTTTCACCTGAAGAGAAAAACATTATATACATAAATCATATATTTACTAAATCATAATATATATATATATCACGCACAAATCATAATCAAGGATAGCAATGAAACAATTTTTTTTATTCTAATATATTTGTTATTTCAAATATATTAGAAATCTCTATTAAATAAATTGACTTACCGCTTACGCAAGGAATTAATCGGAAAAGGATTTATAGACTAACCGATAATATCTGGGATAGTTCGGCCATTGGTAAACCGGCCGGTCGGGCCTTTGGGAAAGTCAATACCATAAGGTGGAAAGTTAACTTTTGCTTTGGAATTTAAGTTATTATTGTTGCCACTATCGAAAGTTGAGTCTCCGAAGATGAAGAAGCACGGCACTTCTTGGCCGTGAACCACCGTAGCCGCTGCAAATACGGTGGCAAGAACAACCAAAAATGCTTTAGACAATATTTCTTCAACCATTTTAAGAAAAAGGATCAAATTATATTAAAAAATTTTGAAAAAGAGGGAGTATTTATTGAAGGAAGTTTTTTTTTTTTTTAATATAGCTTATATAAGAGAGGCCGGGAAATTAAGTTTAAATTTGAAATTGATTCTATGAAGACTATGGAAAGGCTATTTAAAAGGAAGGGGTAATGAGTAAATCAAGGGAAATTACGATTTTTTTTTTTTTGGAGGGGAAGAATCTTTAATTTTAGTCAACTTGATAAATGGAGATATGGAATTATGCTACTAACATGTGTTTTTTAATTTGTAGAAATATTGTGCTTAAGTTATCCAGATCAAAGGATACATTGTTTTGATTCATCTCACATAAATTATGTTTTAATACTTAAGTTCAAATTTTATTGCCATTTTAAAGGATCATTACAACTTTGGTTTGAAAATCACATTATAAATGTGAAAGTAACTTTTTAAAAACTTTGAAAAAAAACATCTTTTGTAAAACAATACTAGAAAATCATTTATCTCGCATCAAACCTGAATTGTGATCTAATAACATTCACTGTACTCAAGGTCAGTCTTAAAAATTTATGGGCCACAAACAAAAAAAAAAATTTGGACCGGTAATTATTAATATTTTGAAAAAGAAAAAAAATAAACCAAATGTTTAAAGGGCTAATTGAACCTTCTACCTCTTCTTCATTCCATGTAGTCCATGAATCAATTGAACTAAAATAACTTTATGCATATTTATAGAATAATAATATATATAAACAAAACATCAAAAAGTTTGAGCCGCAAGCACGAACTTGGCCTACTTGCCCTCAGAGCCGGTCCTAACTATACTTACCAGGATCCTATGATATATGATATCGTCCAAATTATAAATATTTGTTCTTTTCTTTTTAATCAAAAAGATTTTCATTAAGTGAAAGAATTTTTTTTTTTTTTTGAAGAATACAAGTATGGAGTTAACCAATTACAAAGATGGATACAAGTTCAATATACCAACGTCTAGTGAAGGAGAATTTGTGTTCCCGAAAAGATTGCGCCGACATTTTTATTTTTTGACGGTTTTTTTTTTTTTTTTTTTTTTTTAAACGTTTTTCTATTGAAAGCAAAAAGTGCAAATGACGCCTTTCTCTTCACCATCCATAACTGTTGTTATACCATTTTATAGATATGAAATAGTAATATATGTACCTTTTAAATGGTGAAACTGAAAACACATGCTACACATTCATACGATATACTATTTGACAGTAGAAAAAATCAAAAAACTACTAAACAGGCTAAATAAATTATATCGCTATAAAATAAGCATAACGCATGAAATGAAATGAACAAATGGACATACACAATAATTTCAAATGTGTATTTAAAAGACACATTAGAACTACCATAATTATTTGGATCTCCAAAACGAACCTATATAAATAATCATTTCCACACAAAAAAAAAAAAAGAAAGAATGTGAAAACGGAATATGCTTTACAAATGAATGGCTTAAAATATCGTTTGTGAGTCTTTTTTACTTTTTTATAAGACGTAAATATGCTTTACAAATGAATGGCTTAAAATATATATATATATGATCTCTAACGTATTAGAATCGTGATGCTTATGTTTTGGTCATCTTTGAAAATAATTTTAGAATCTCTTACAAAAACATGAGAAAGGCTAAATTTTATTTTTATTCATTAACATATTATATACATAGAATAGAAAGCTGCTAATCAAGATCCATACAAAGGGATATACAAACTCTTTAATACAAATGTCATTTTGACTTTATTCATACTATAAAATTATATAGAGCTATACCATAACTCATAACAATATATATGTATATATGTATACAAATTAAGTAGAACAAGACGCAGTACACTTGTTACAGTCATATGAACATCCTCCACTCCTGCTTGTGCTTTTGTAACCCTCCTTTTCAACGTTAGATGATTTGAAGCAATTCTCTGGACATGTTAGCTTCTTACCGCTACAAGCTCCTTCCGTGGAGCATGTGTGTGTCCCATTCATCATATCTCCATGATTGAATCCCCCGGGTGTCCCATGGAACCCGGGAAGTTTATGGAACATTTCGCCGAATCCCTCCCAGAGTTGACGACCTGCTTGAGATCCTGAGACGAAGATGAGTAGGAGAAAAAAAGGTAAAAGGATCGATTTTGTAGTCATTTTGTTGTGTGTATCTGTGGATTTATTTGTTGTGTTTGAGATTGAAGAGGAAGGTTCGGTTTGTACGTATATATAATACCATCTGACTACATATTTGACCAGTGGTTTTTTTAAAGGCTATTTGAAGGAAGGGCTATGAGTAAATTATGGCAGACTACAATTGTTGAGGAAACTCTCTAATTTTAGGTTTCAGGGAGCTTGATAATTGGTCGGCTCATAGTTTATGCAGTTAAGATTTTTTTTTTATAGATAATTATTAAAACAATTTTAGAAAGTTTCATAATTACTCAAACAACCTTAGGAGAAAAGGGATTTCCCCAAAAGTTGATAAAAAACGTTTAGACATTCCTTTTTTTTAATAACGAAAATGCCATTGACTTTTCAAAATGAAAATATATTAAAATAATAAAAATAAACAAAATTTTAATAAAAAACTAAATTTTAATTAAAAATTAATTAAAAAAAATTATTAACAAAACAAATTAATCATAAAATGCGTTTGTGATTGACTTTTACGACTAACGTTTGTCACTTGCGTTTGCGACTAGCATTTGTGACATGCGTTTGTGACATGTATTTGTAGCATGCATTAGCATGCATTTGCGATTGACAATTGGCGTTTGTGAATGACGTTTACGATTGATTATAGCGATAAGCATTTGTGACTGGGATTGTAACTAGTGTTTGCAATCGTCGTTTGCAACTGACATTTGTGATATGTGTTTGCGATTGGCGTTTGCGTTTGAAATCATGGTAGACTTGTTTTCTAAATGACAGTAGACTTGTATATCGAACGACGTTTGCGACTGACGTTTGCATTAGAAATTCGTTGTATTAAATACAAGTCGACATATAAGTCTACCATCATTGTATGTAAACATAGAAGTCTACCATTATTGTATATAAGTATACAAATCTACCATCATTGTATGTATAAATACAAGTTTACCATCATTGTATGTAAACATACAAGTCTACTATCATTGTATGTAGACAGTCATATCTACTTTATTAATCTACCACAATAACAACTAATAAATCTACCAACTAAAGGTTGTTTTAGTAAACTTGAAAGATTGAATAACACTACCGCTTCAATAATAAGTCTACTACTCATTATAAATCTACCACCATAAGTCTACGATCCGAACAATGCGTAAGTCTTCCAACCATGAATTTAAATCTACCACGAATATTTATTCTACCGTCAAACAAAATAACTCTACCACTCAATTATAAATCTACCGAGATAAATCTACCATTCGACTACTAAATCTATCACTCTAAAAAGAATCTGTCATCGTTGACAATAACTCTACCATGCAAAATTTAAGCCTACCACTTAAAAACATCTCTACCACCAAATAAAAATAAGTTTATACAATAAGTCTGCCATTCAAATATTAAGTCTACCGTTTATCAACAAAGTCTACAGACTTGAAATAAGTCTACCAACCCCATAATAAAATCTACCGATCATAAAATAAATCTACCACCACAAGAATGGTAGACTTATTCTTTTTAGGCGGGAAACTTTTTTCTTACCTGTCCCGTCTCATTAATGATAGTTTCGTAAATACGTTTTTTGTTTTCAAAGCAAATAAGGGCAAAATAGATAGAGAAATTTGTTTGAGTAATTATCAAAGATAAGCATCACTTTAGTCAAATTCAAACTTTTCAAGATTGTTTGATTAAACTTCCTTTTTTTTGAATTTCTTGCAAACATGCTCATCATTGAAAACTTATGTAATTATGGAATTGTTTAGTTACCAAGGATTAAATTGATAATTTTGAAGCCTGAGAGATGTTAATTGATAGTAGATTATTAGAAAAAATTTTAGGTTCACAAATCTCTCTTATTCACCCCTTCTTACTTATCCAATCAAAATTTATCATGTAATCTAATTAAACAATTAGTATTATCTAAATAAAATAATTAAATTAAATTATTAAAAATAATCAAATTAAAATGTGTATTTTACATAAATTACTAATAGTTGTATACATATCTACTTTTTATGCTCTTATATTAGGGTTTATACTCTCATATTAGGGTTTATTACCCTTTCAAATCTACTAAATTATTCAAATCAAGTGTTTTAAATCATTCAATATTTTACGTTCGTCTGTGAGGGTTTAGACTGACATCTTAGGGTTTGTTATTTCTTTAAATCACTAAATTAGTCAAATAGAGTGTTTTAAATCATACAATATTGTATGTTCGTTTGTGTAACGACCGCGAACCAATTTATGTGGATTTTGGTCGTGCGTCGATCGACGCTAGGTAAATTGAACCAGATTGATTCGATTTTAATTATCCGGTTTGGCGAGTAGGTTTATAGAACCTTAGGGTTGAATGTAAAAGGCAGAATCAGACGGGTTGGCCGAGTTTTTCAGCAGAAATCAGAGAGGTTTTTGGGTGTTTGGGAGATTTCTGTTGGTTCTTGATCCTTTGGAGGCTGGGATTCGTGATTGTGACACTACAAGAAAACAATGAGATTTCCGACGGAATTTCCGACGGACGTCATATCCGTCGGAAATTTCCGACGGATTTCCGACGGATTTCCGAATTTTACATTCCGTCGGAAATCCGTCGGAAATTTCCGACGGATTTCCGACGGATTTCGAAATCCGTATACGGTATACGGTATACGGTATCCGGTTACAGTATACGGTATACGGTATCCGTATACGGATTTCGAAATCCGTCGGAAATCCGTCGGAAATTTCCGACGGATTTCCGACGGAATGTAAAATTCGGAAATCCGTCGGAAATCCGTCGGAAATTTCCGTATACGGTATACGGTATACGGTATCCGGTTACGGTATACGGTATATGGTATCCGTATACGGATTTCCGAAATCCGTCGGAAATCCGTCGGAATATCTTTTTTTTTGAATTGTGAAGATACAATTCCCGCCCATGTTTGGCGGTATAAAATTAGGGTAAATCCGTCGGAAATCCGTCGGAAATACCGACGGATTTCCGACGGATTTACCCTAATTTTATACCCAAACCACATTTTCTTATAAGAAGAAGAAGAAGAAGAAAGGAGAAGAAGAAAGAAGAAGAAGAAAGAAGAAGATGAAGAAGAAGAAGAAGAAAGAAGAAGAAGAAGAAGAAAGAAGAAGATGAAGAAGAAGAAAGAAGAAGAAGAAGAAGAAAGAAGAAGATGAAGAAGAAGAAAGAAGAAGAAGAAGAAGAAAGAAGAAGAAGATGAAGAAGAAGAAGAAAGAGAAAGAAGAAGAAGAAGAAAGAAGAAGGAGAAAGAAGAAGAAGATGAAGAAGAAGAAGAAAGAAGAAGGAGAAAGAAGAAGAAGATGAAGAAGAAGACGCCACCGGTGACGCCGCCGGTGACGCCGGCGGTGACATCGCCGGAGACTTTTTTTTTTAAAAAAAAATTCAAAATCCGTCGGAAATCCGTCGGTAAACACGCCGTCGGAAATCCGTCGGTATTTCCGACGGATTTCCGACGGAATTCCGACGGATACCGTATACCGTATACGGATTTCGAAATCCGTCGGAAATCCGTCGGAAATACCGACGGATTTCCGACGGAATTTGTTTTTCCGACGAGATAGAAACGACGGATCAAATCCGTCGGAATTCCCTCGGAAAAGGCCCTATTCCGACGGAATTCCGACGGATTTGACCGTCGGAAATCTCATTGTTTTCTTGTAGTGTGAGGATCCTGGAGGTGTGAGGGCTGTGTTCTGCGTTTTGGGAGTGGGGATTTCTGGATTTGGTGACGGTGTTCTTCGTGTTCTTCATGTTCTTCGTGATTTCCTCATCCTTTTTATTCCAGAATCAAGGTGGGTGCGTGACCGTAGGTATATCTGGGTAAAGGATTGGTAGGATGCGAATTTTGTGTTGTTTTTGTGTGGATTTCGTGTTGATTGCGTGCAGGGATCGATGAATTATGATCTAGGATCGATCCATGAGAGGATAGGTTAGATCCTGGCATCTGTGATGTTGCGTCAATCGACACACGAGACAGTGCATCAATCGACACCGGGGTTGCGTGTCGATCGACACACTGGCTGCTGCATCGATCGACACCTAGAGGTTGTGTCGATCGACGCAGGACAAGGTATCGATCAATACATGGTGGTTGTGTCGATCGACGCATGTCTTTTCGAGGCAGACTTGTGTGTTTGTTCGTGCTTTGCGTGTTTTGTGTTCACCTTGGTATTTTTATCGATTATTATGCATGTGTGTATAACCTGTAGACGGGATAACCGTCTCACTTCTCACTGAGTATTTATGATAATACTCACGCATCTCTTTTGCCATGTGATGCAGGTAAAAATAAAGTGTGATCGTGGAATCATGGCCGGGAAGAGGAGATGATCTAGGGTCTCGGTTGCGTGGTCATTGTGTTAGAATTGCTAGGGTGTTAGTAATTATGGAACTTGTTATTGATGTTGGTTGATTTGGAGTTTATTGGTTATTGTTATTGGAATTGGTTAGAGTTTTAGTAAAGTATGAGATTTGCTAAATGTTGTATTGATTTAACTGTTGAATTGTCTTCCGCATTGCTTGTGTTGATCCGTTGAGGATTAATATTTGTGATAATAATAATCTGAAGGGAAATTTTTTTTAAAATTTACGGGTTGGGTTGTTTAAGTTTGTGAGTGTTTAGGCTCCCATACTAGGGTTTAGTATCCTTTCAAATCTATAAGTTTAGTTAAATCGAATGCTTGAAATCATATAATATTTTACGTTTGTTTGTGAGGGTTTATGCTCACATATTAATTTTTAATATTCCTTAGTTAGATCTTCTTAAAATACACTACAAAGAAATGGATATTCTCTAAATGGAATTTCACTGAGCTAAATGGGATTCACTTTCACATACCCAACAACATCCTCACTTAGATCTTCACTTGGACCTAAGAATATGTATATCTAATATATATTTTGCTTATTTTTGTTTATGCAACAAGAGTTTCATCCTCTCTAGGATCTCCCACAGGTCATTTGGTCTTTAGAACTTGGCTCATAAGATATTAAGTGTCATACAATATTCACTACAAAAAAAAAAATGTTTAGCATCGTTTTTTTTTTTGTCACATATGTTATCGATATTAATTTGAGTCACATAATTACAAGTGATGTTACTTTTAAAGGCTTAAATCAGTTATAGAAAATGATGTAAATATTAATCGATTTGCATCATTTAATTAGGAAATGATTTAAAAAAAATCTCAATTTCCATCAGTTTTAAAAACCGACAGTAAATATGTAATTTGTATCACTTTTATTAATGATACAAACTTTGGATCAATTATTGAAATGATAAAACATCAAATTTAGAAGTTCTGTAATTAAACTAATTTTCATATCAATTACAAATGATATTATATTGTATCAATTATACAAACTGACCCAATAAAACATATAAGTGATTTAATTCCAAAAAGAATATATATCACTTATAATTCCAAAACATATAAGGAATGGTTTGCTTGCTCTTTTGAAATCTTTCCCTCTGCTTATTTTGCTTCTTGGATTGTTTAATTCCTGGTTTGTTTGTTATATGTGTTTTTGTCTTTCTTTTTGTTCCTATCAGTTTGATAATGTTGTTGTTGTTGAACTCCTGGTTCGGTTCTTTATAAGTTTGTTGATTTCCACAACTTGTTAGTATTCTACCTACTATGATAAAGCTAGGATTGAAATGCGTTCGTGCCAAAAATATAGGCTACGATAAATATTTCAAAATTCTGTAAAATTTATTAATCAATTAAATACATAAACGAATAACAAAAAAATTATTTTGAAAGAATTATATAATTTCTATTATCGTACATGCTTTAAAAGGATAAATGGATTTATGAATGATACCAAAATTATATGTTTGGTAAAGTATTGATATTGGGCCAAAAAGTAGCGAAAAAGTAAAAGTATATTTTTGGTAAAGTATTGAACTCTTGTTAAACCCTAAAAACCAGTCCTATTTGTTCTCCTCCTGTTCCTCCTCCGATACTCAACGCACACACAAACCACATGCAGCACACACTGCAACGCATACCCACAGATTCAAACTCTAAGCGGCATGATTGGATGTTCATTTCTGCTCATCACCAGAACAGCCGTAGCGACAGATACGAAAGCCAGATTCCAAACGATATCGAGAACCACCACAGGCTTCGAATATGCCCAATCGCTCTGCCTTTCCTCGAGCTGCTCCGCCGCAGCTTCCCTCACAACCATAGACGGCTCCCTCATCGCTCGGCCGCTACTAGCACGACTCAGAAACCTCGCTGCTTCTCTTAATCCCTGTCTCCTCACGGATCTTCGTTCTCCGTTGATCGTTTGTCCGTTCCCGGAACCTCCTCCTCCTCCGCTATTGCTTCCCTCATTATCATCTACGCTCAAAAGCAACGGTGCCGGATCGATAGCGTCGGAGGAAAGATGGCGAGACAATGATGACGCCGGTAGCGATGAAGAATTCCCCGTAGTCTCCGTTGGCATTGCTTCTCTCCCGCGTTTTTCCCCCCAAAAATAATCCTAAATCGTCAAAAATCGCGTAGAGTTACGCCATAAAAAGGTAAGAATTCGATCTCAGAAAACGAAATTGGAATTGCTAGGGTTTCGATCTTGTACAGAGAGAGAGAGCTAGGAGAGAGATGATGATGATGATTGATGATTAAAGAAAAATTACATTGGATTAACATTGGTGGAAAGCAAAATCAACATTGGATTAAGAAGCATATTCTGTATCTTGGAGAAAGCAGAGCCGAAATGGTGGAGTAAGCTATTGCGTGGAGGGAAACCGCTTCACTATGTTAAAGTTGATTGGGACAAATGGGTAGATGAGGACGAAGATACCGCCGCTGGTTAGAACCATCTTGACCATATGTCTATGCAACTATGCTCTCTGCAGTTTAACAAATATGTAGGCATCGACTTTGGTCTTGTTTTTTTCTTGTATAGCTCCAGGAGATATGGATATGGAGAATGGGAGGAATGGGCGGAATGGGTGGAATGCATTTCTCGGTATGCTTTTAAGCTTACGGTGTTAATTATCTTCTACTTCGTTTACGTATCTGTTGAGAAAGGCTTAGGGTGCAACTGGATTTGCATTTTCTGGTTTAAATCAATACATTATTCGCATACCACAAAAAAGCTACCATTTACATGGAATAAAAAATAAATTTTATTCCATTGCATCCCGTGACTTAAGTGGAATTGTAGAGGAAAAAAGTTAAAAAAACATTCAGGAAAGAAAAAAATCATAAATAGATGGGATACAAATATATATAATTCTTTTTTAAAATTTATATATATATTGTTACGATTTACTATTGATTGGAAGTGGTCAAACTTTATATTTTCTACTAATATTTTGTTATGTTATATACAATTTTCGTTTCTATATATGTTATGCTATACAATTTTAAAAAGATCTCGTTTTTTTTATTTTCTTAATAAAATATATGTTATTTTATATACAATTTTCGTTTTTATATCATAATATTTAACTTTAATCATATTTATTTTGCATTCCATTATATCCCCTTTTAAATACCACCATTCATCTTATATAAATATTTGTCTGCAATTATTCATTTTTTTCATCTTATTTATCTAACTGCCATTATTACATTCACTTCTATTTCAGTTTTTTTTAATTCATCTTATTCCAAACATTCCGAAATTTGACTACCATTTAGACCCTTAATGTTTCTTGCTTCTTGTAGAACTTTGGTGGAATGGGCGGTATGGGAGGAATGGGTGGTATGGGTGGAATGGGTGGCATGGGAGGTCTCGAAGGGCTTGGAGGTATGGGTGGCATGGGAGGTCTCGAAGGTCTCGGTGGAATGGGCGGGCTTGGTGGTATGGGTGGTATGGATGATTTTGAGGATAGAGATGATGAAGGTAAGATCTTTTTTCAAAACCTTTTCTAGGTTACAGGGTTACAGAATCAATACCAGAATTTGTTTGGAGTTGTGAAACAATTAGTTGGTGCTGCTGAGTCGTGAATCAATTGCTTCTGTGTTATACTTGTGACTGGTTGTTGAATAGTATCTAAGTTTCTTTTATTCTACAGACAACTTCAATGGTGCCGAATTTAGGAGCACTGCTATCAATTTTGGCTACTCAGCCCAATTTTACTACCATGTTATCGAACTTGGTTGGGCAACCAAATAATCAGGTATTTGTTATATAAATATCAAAGAATAAAAGTGGAAGAAATTAGCTGACTAATTGATTGTTAAATAATATAGGCAATGGAAGAAATCACGATGAGAATGTAGTCACTTCTGGTCCTTGAGTTTGGAATATCTATTTAGCTTAAGTCATTAGGAACTTAAGTTTGAAACATCTGGTTAGGTTAAGTCTTTAATTCTGAATTTTCATTTAGTAAGGATGTTCTCTTTTTCAACTACATTGATCTTCTTTATGTTAAATTCAAACTACTATTTCTATTTTATATATTCTAGTGTTTCCAGTTATATTATGATGATTCATTACATTATTCAAATATGAAAGCTATAAATAAAGTAATTAGCTCATTTTGACAAGTGATTTAATTTCGAAAATTAAGTGATGCAAGCATATGCCTACAGCGTCATTTATAAGAAGCGAGACTAATAAATTGATATCATTTTTCAACAAATGATGCATAAGTTAAAATCAGTTTGGATCAACTGATACAAATCAGGATATCGGTTAAAATAAATGATAGCAGATCTCACATTGTTTGTGTTATACGATACTAAAACTAACATCACTTCTAGGATTGATGTTGTTTAATTACCATCACTTAAAGAGTACCATGTAAATTATATGTCATTTATTTGAAACGAGATAAAATATTATATCAGTTATATTAACCGACACAAGGGGGCATCACTTATATTAACTGATGGTAATACTTGCATCAGTTGCTATAACCGACGTATTAATTTGCATCACCACTTTTCACATCACATACACAAGTGATGATAACACATTTGTATCATTCAATAAGTGATTTAATTAAAAAAAAACCGATGCTAAACACCTTTTTGTAGTGATTTTTACGATTCTAAGTCTCTCTTTTTCTACTTTTCCAAAAATACTCTAGATCTCTTTTTCTATCAAAGAAATTCCAGTACTTTTTGGGCTCATAGTTTCATTTAATTCTATCATATTCGAGAATGTCTATTAAATGCTTAATGTTTGTTTTGAGTTTAATAAAAATATATATATAGTTTTGTGTTTTTCGAAGATTTTTCTCAGTAATATGTTTGGATTTTTCACATATAAGCTTTGTCTACCAGCTTTAAACATAGTTTTAAGTTGATTCGGTTGGGAAGCGATACTTTGAACCTTGTCCGCATGTTGAGAAATCAGTTTGTAACAGATTGGTTTCTTTACGATATCATGAGCACTCACACCTTCGCAGTTTTTCCCAAAGATGGTTTCATTAACCTGCTTTATGCCGAAAAGTTTCATTTTTATGTTTACTAGCTTTTTAGTAGCTCTTTTTTATTTTATTTTATTTTATTTTTTTGGTACATAAACTTTCTTTTTACATTAAGGAATAGATTTAACATTTCATAAAAGAAACGAAATTTTTTGAAGGATTTGGTATATATCCTAAATTGAACGTAGTTTGTTTAGATAGATTTTGGACCATGAAATTTATGCAGAGCTCAGGTTTCCATAAAATGCCATTTCGAGGTGGATTCGGCTGTTCTAAAGCAATACACATTTATGAATACTGACAAAATTATAGCTAAAACAAATAGGTATGTATAATGAGAGTATTTAAGTCCAGCATAAAAGGGTTTTAAATATTGTGGAATCTCCCTTGACATAATGGTTAAAAAGTTTAAAAATTTTACATTGAGAGTTCTGGGTTCGAATTCCAAGAGATCTTCAGCGTGGAACAAGGTAGAATCGTCTGGTGTGGATCAAGATGGAAGACTTGTGTGTTGTTGAATCGTCGATGTAACAATTCTCATAATTTGTAATCGAATAATAATAAAATTTCAACGTTAAAAAAAAAGGGCTTTATAGAAGATGTACATAGCATATTTATTTTCACATACGTAATTAGGTGAGAAGAAATTGGAATTATTGAGAATACGTAATAACTCTATCTCTACCCACTAATGGCTACTCACATATTGAGAATACGTAATAACTCTATCTCTACCCGCTAAGGCCTACTCACATATTATAAACTCTAAATATGTAATTAAACTTAAATTTTTAGTCCTAACAAAGCTATTTACTCCATATGACTGATTATAAACAGAGCCGACCCTGAGCCAAATCTAATGAGATTTTCATTTTTATAAATCTATCTAAAAAACTCAAATTTCAGGACCCGCTCTGACTAATATTATATAATTTTTTTTGTTTTTTTTTTGCTTTGGGCCAACGTAATGGTTTAAAGTATTTTCTTTTTAGACAAACAAAATTGTATTAATCTTAAAAAACGTGATTTTAGCACGAAGAAATAAAGGACTCATGGTATCAAAGAATCTTAACTCAATGCATAATTGAAATACAACACATGATACAATAAAATAGGAGGTTACAAATCGTAAATAATAACCATTAGCTCATTCAGAAAGGTTAAGTCTTTCACAAGGCAAGCAAAAAAAAAAAAATTACCTCGTTGATATTTTTAAGGTTGAGAGTTTAAAGACGTTTTCCATTAATTAGATAATGTTGATGGAATGGCTATCTCCAAAACGGAAAAAAATGAACTTTCATAAAAAAAAAAAAAATCGATGGGGTTGATCTCTACGTGAAAAAAAGAATTCAATGTAAACAATCTCTCGTAGATATTTTCAGAGCAATCCCACTACAAACCCAACATCTCTAAGATTATAGTTTATTGAAATTTTATCCAGAATAATCTACTTTTTAACAAAAAATAACAAAGAGAATCTCTTTAATTTTTTATTGTCCAAGTAATCTATTTTACATTTTTTTTTCATAATACCAAAAAAAATCTTATTAACTAATTAATATTAAAAATATATTTAATTTTAAAGAAAAACATTTTAAGTAAAAAAAATAGAAACCAAATTTAAAAACCATTATCAACAAAACACTTTACAAATCTATCAATGTCTTCGCAGAATATGATATTTTTTTTGGAATAATTACCTAGAATAACCTACTTTTTGAAAAGAATAACTAGGATAACTTCTTTAAA
Organism: Arabis hirsuta; assembly: GCA_964056655.1. Taxonomy (NCBI): domain Eukaryota; kingdom Viridiplantae; phylum Streptophyta; class Magnoliopsida; order Brassicales; family Brassicaceae; genus Arabis; species Arabis hirsuta. The sequence continues at coordinate 2,157,195 of OZ053301.1, forward strand.
TTTGTATTGTCCAAATAACCTAATTTATGTTTATTTGTTTTCATAATACCAAAAATATCCTTATTAACTAATTAATATTAAAAATAGTTTTAATTTAAAGAAAAATGTTTCAACTAAAAAATAGAAACCAAATTTAAAAACCATTATCAAGAAAATACAAAACACTTTACAAGTCTATCAAAATTTTCGCACAATATGATTTTTATTTTATTTAAAGTCTATATTTTTTGGCACAGTCTGCCAATTCCTCGTTATAGTCTGCCAATGCCTCAGCAGAGTCTACTAATGTTTCGGTAGCGTTTGCGTTTTTCTAGATATTGGCAGAGTCAGCTAATTTTTTGGCAAAGTCTACCAATGTTTCGGCAGAGTATATCAATATCTCAGTAGAATCTACCAATATTTTGGCAGAGTCAGTCAATATCTCGGCACAGTCTGCCAATCTTTCGGCAGAGTATGCTAATTTCTCGACAGATTCTGCGTATTTCTACATATTGGCAGGCTCTGCGAGTATCTTTGTAGAGTCTACCAATGTTTCAACAAAGTCTACCAATGTTTCAGCAGAGTCTGTGTAACGACCGCGAACCAAGATTTGTGAATTTTGGTCGTGCGTCGATCGACGCAAGGTTTTAAGTGTCGGTTTGCGACCCGGTTTAGGGTGAAACCCTAGGGTTTCCCTATAAATAGGGGTTGGCCGCGTTTTTGGGGCTTGAGAGTTTCCATAAAGTTTCTAGAAAAGTTCCAGAGAATTTCCAGAGAGATTTGGGAGAATGGATTCGTTCGTGAGGCTCTGGGATTATTTTTGGTGCTCGTTGTTCGTGAGTTGGGTGTAGATCTCGGATCTTGGGGAGTGTTCTTCGTGTTCCTCATCCTCTTTTCATCTTTTTCCTTCCAGATCCAAAGTGAGTGTGTGACCATGGCTTACCTGGGTAAAGAGATTGATGGGATGCGTTTGCTTGCTGTTATTGGGTGTATTTCGTGTTTTTTGAGTGGATTTGTGTAGGAAATCGACTGTGATGAGATCTGGAGTCGAACCATGTGAGGATTGGTTCGAGTCTTGGATCTGTGTCGGTGCGTCGATCGACGCAAGTGCTATGCGTCGATCGACACATGTGCATCGATCGACATCGGGGTGGTGTGTCGATCGACACACGTGCAGTTTGTGCGATTCTTGTTTGATTGCTCGTGCTTGTCTCGTTGAATGTTCACTCTGGTATTTTATCATTTTCTTATGCATGTGTGTATAGCCTAGTAGATGGGATGACCGTCTCACTGAGTATTTGTGGTAATACTCACGCATCTCGTATAATCATATGATGTAGGTAAAGAGCAGGTGACATCATGGAATCGTGGCCGGAAAGAGGAGATGATCTAGAGTCTCGTGTCTCCCCAAAAAAAATCTTATTCTACGAAGACATTGACAGACTTGTGAAGTTTTTTTAGTTTTGTTGATAATGGTTTTTAAAATTGATTTTTATTTTCTTACTTAAAATATTTTCTTTCAAATTAAATCTATTTTTTAATATTGATTAGTTAATAAGGATATTTTTATTATAAAACAAATAAACGTAAAGTAGTAGGTTATGTGAAAATTAAAAAATTAAAAAGATTATCCTAGTTATTCTTTTTAAAGATTAAGTTATTCTAGGTAAATTTTTCAACATCATATCTATCTATATAATAAAAATATAAGTGAAGAAAGTGTAAAAAACAAATTATGTCCAAAACCATTAAGAAGTAAAATTAAGCCATTTACAAATGAACTCAATGATATTGGCAAAAATAAAACACATGAAAAAGATAAAGTAGAAATTTATCAAATAAAATAATTTTTTAAAATCTACTATGATATTAATTATATAATTTTTATGTAATTAATAACTAATTTTCTAAAAGTATTTAATCAAAATATTTTGAAATAGTTAACATGAATTTGGAATTATTTCATACTTAAGATTTAATCTATCATAAGAAATGGTTTAAAGAAAAAATACCATACTGTATTTTATTGAAAAATTAGCATGTATATTAGTCTTTGTACTTATAATTAAACATCTAACACAATATAAATCATAATTTAGTTACAAACATTTAGCCTACTGATGAAAGAGCTTTTGTCGGTTTCAAATATTAAAACCTAGATTCACTAGTCCGATGTAGAATAGTTTAGGTTCGTTAAGTGACCAGCAATACACTCTAATCCTATGGATTACAAGTTCAGCTAAGCGATCAAAAAAGGTTTCAATGTCACGATAATATCAAAGCAAAACAAAAGTAAAATTCGGTTGTAAAACAATAAATGGAAAGGCGTTAGGTCAAGGGATATATATCAGGGATTAGGATATCAAAACCAAGCAATTATTCAGGTTATCAAGTTATGAACCAATCTAGAACTCAACCATAAATTCAAGAGGACCCACTGTCGTGGCATCAACTACTTCAACAAACAATCTAACACCCTAAACTGTCATTTGAGGTTACAAAGAATGATGAGCATTAAACGAATAGGATCAATTTCTTCACGAGTTGCTTTAACTTCAACTGTCGTTGGCTAAAGACAACTCGCCCATCTAAGCCAATTACAGCAATTCACAACAATTTTGATAAGTGAATTCAACCTAAAATCAGATACTAGGTGATCAAATTAGTCTAGGCAATATGATCGACATTAGACGGAGATATCAAGTGATGTTTCAAACCTATCTATGCTTAGTTATGATTCTCTAACCCCATCGAACCCTCGACCTAACTAGTGGATTACTCGCACATATTCAAGCAAACAACAGCAGCAAAAGAGAATAGAAACTTCATTGAATCAAAGTAAAAAGATTAGGGTTTAAGAAGACTTCAACAAGAAAACGTGAAAGGCAAAATCTCCAAGCTTACAAACTCTCAAACAAGTATCGAATCTCTCTCTTTCTCTCTCGTTGATCTCTCTTGTGTTTGCTGATGTGTGTTGTCTATGTGATCCCCTCAAAAGCTCCAGAGAAAAACCTATTTAAAGGCCCACGACGGCTGGCCCAAAGATAGGGTTTTTAGAATTAGGTTTAATGAAATTTCCATAAGTGGATCTGCTGGGAGCAGGTGCTCCCTCTTTTAGGACGGGTGCTCCCTTCCTCCAGAATATTCCAAAAAGATCCATATTTCATCCTTTTTCGCCAAATCCAATCCGCAAGCTCCAATCCTTGTTTCCAGCCACTTTTATATCTAGAATGACTCGATAGAAAGTGAAAGACTCGATAAAAACCTACAAAACAAGGGTTAGAATGCGCCAAATACGCATTATATCAATTCCCCCAGACTTAGATCTTTGTTTGTGTCCTCAAACAAATTCGAGACCAAGTGAAAGAGAAAGGTTTGAAAACGCGGGAACTCTTTCATCCTTAGTGAACCGAGTTTAAAACCTTCAATCTGCAGACCACATAATCCAAATTACGAATAACAAAGCTTCACCAAAACATCTTCAACACATTTCTCAACCAAGTTCCATTTCCTAAACACAAACTCAACACATTAAAGTTGCGTGAGGGTCTCGCTAAAGGCACTATTTAGGGTAGATGACGCTAAGGGTTAAGGCCATTTAGAGGTGGAGCTAAAAGTGTTTAAAGTGTTTAAGGGTTACCCGATGTTTCGTAGTGGATGCAGGAAATTGCACAAAATTGCAAGAGAGAATGGGTACGTTGATATCCACATTCTCTAAACCACTCTTTCTTCTCCAAATTTTCCAACCAATTCATGTTACCATCGTCCACCTTGGGTACACTCGCTGTGCAAAGAGACATATTCTAATTTACAAATTTTACCACCCTTCATCATCGGTTTACCTTTTTTTTTTTTTTGCAACGCGAATAATGATGATGAAGAGGGTTTTTCTTACAAGTGAATGTCTCCCAAGCACGAAAATATTAAAATTGTTGTACATTCCCAAGTGGAGCTCATCAATATCGTCCCTCCTTCGTGGATTTTTGTTCCACCTTGTTGTAAAACCATCTTCTGAAAATAGGAGCAGGTGCTCCTTCTGGGAATCAGCGCTCTCGTTCTTCAGAAAGATTGATTTAAAGGCAATGACGACCCAATTCTCTCCGGCTCTTTTGCGCATATGCTGCACATATCACAATGAAGTAACAAGAAGGCAAGAGGCTTGAAAAGAGGTTAAGGTTAAGGAGGGTACTAACTAAAAATGAGTTAGCTATTCAGGAACAACAAGAGTGATAAAAAGGAATAAGAAGTCCTGAATATGATTCGTTTCTCTAATCTAGTGCCAATAGCGAGAAGAATTTTTGGTCAATATGAAACCGAAAAATAGTGTGTCGAAGTGTTCTAACTGTTCCTTGTACCCATGCTCTGAATAAATGGTCACTAGAGAGAAAGTTAAACATAGATAGTTCAAAAATCATCATAAGATAAAGTCCTAATTCCCTACAAAGTCTTGACTCAATAAAATAAACGAAAAGAAAGACTCAAAATAAGCATAAGAAAATAGAAAAACATCCAAAATAAACGATATTAGTAGCAACTCCCCCTAGACTTACTTCACACCGTCTCGGTGTGAGAATAAGAAAAGAGAGAGTGAAAAGAAATAAAATCATAAGAAAAAGCATAAAATAAAATTGTTCATGGAAATACTTACCTCTGGGTGGGCATAAATCCGAATTTTGAATTTTTACCCTGGAGAGCAGGTGCTCCTTCTGTGAATTGGATCGATGTGCAGATCGATCTGAGGTTGACCGCTGGAATGGCGTTTGATCTCATCATCATGGATCGATCGATCTAGCTGAAAGGATCGATCGATCTGCCTTGTATATTCCACAAACATTTTTTTTTTTTAGAAAATCCTGAAAACTTACATTGAAATTCAAAGTTAGTAATAAAAAAAATTAAATTGAAAGAGTTAGAAAACGTACCGGTGGGTTGCCTCCCACTAAGCGATTGTTTAAAGTCTTTAGCTTGACTTGATTAGCCATTTAGGCTTTTGGTGCATCGCCTAAGGGGATGAATTCTCCTTCGGCTTCGTTTGTCTCAACAAGGTACAACTTAAGCCTCTGATCGTTGACCACAAACTCATTGCCTTTGGCGTCCAGCAACACCACAGCTCCATATGAACGGACCTCCTTAACGGTAAAGGGTCTAGACCACATTGATCTAACCGCATAAACATGTTCATTTGGAAGTGTGTCATCAAGAGGTACCTCATCATCAATTTTCATGCGAGATAGATGATCAGCAACTCCGTTCTCAGTCCCTTTCCTGTCAACAATTTGTAGATCAAACTCTTGAAGCAGAAGAATCCATCTCAAAAGCCTCGGTTTCGCATCCTTCTTGGTGAGCAAATACTTCAAAGCTGTATGGTTGGTATGAACAATGACCTTTGAACCGACAAGGTACGACCTGAATTTATCAAAAGCAAAGACAACAGCCAGGAGTTCCTTCTCAGTCGTAGCATACTTACATTGAGTCTCATCCAAAGTTCGGCTAGCATAGTAGATCACATAAAGCTTTTTTCCTTCCTTTGCCCCAAAACTGCTCCCACAGCGTAATCACTAGCACCCGTCATAACCTCAAATGGTAGATCCCAATCTGGCGGTTGAACAATGGGTGCACTCGCCAATGCTCCTTTTATCGTGTGAAACGCCTCAAGGCAAGCTCCATCAAACGCAAACTTGGTCTCCTTACACAAGAGCTGAGTGAGCGGTCTCGCTATCTTTGAAAAATCCTTGATGAAACGTCTGTAGAAGCCCGCATGACCAAGGAAACTTCGTATCCCTCTGACTGAATCCGGCGGTTGCAAACTTATCATCACCTCAACCTTTGCCCGGTCAACCTCAATACCCTTTTCTGAAATTCGATGACCCAGAACTATTCCATCCCTAACCATGAAATGACACTTCTCCCAGTTTAATACAAGATGTTTCTCCTCACAGCGTTGTAACACCCTGCATAGATTAGACAGACACACAGAAAAAGAGCTCCCATAGACGGAGAAGTCATCCATGAAAACCTCCATAATATCTTCAATCAAATCAGTAAAGATAGACATCATGCACCTTTGAAAAGTAGAGGGGGCGTTGCATAGCCCGAATGGCATCCTGCGGTATGCAAATGTGTCATAGGGACATGTGAAGGTTGTCTTCTCCTGATCATCCGGGTGAATGGGAATCTGAAAGAAACTTGAATAACCGTCTAAAAAGCAGTAGTAAGGGTGGTTAGCTAGTCTTTCGAGCATTTGATCAATGAATGGTAAAGGAAAATGATTCTTCCTAGTTGCTGCATTTAACTTTCTATAATCTATGCACATCCTGTGTCCTGTGACAGTCCTAGTGGGTATCAATTCGTTCCTATCATTGGCGATCACAGTGATTCCACCTTTCTTAGACACTACATGCACATGATTTACCCAATTACTATAAGATATTGCATAAATAACTCCAGCCTCTAGTAATTTCATGATCTCTTTCTTAACAACATCTTTCAAATTCGGGTTCAACCTCCTTTGATGCTCTATAGAAGTTCTAGATTCATCCTCTAAATGTATCCTATGCATGCATAAATCAGATGAAATTCCAGGGATGTCATCTAGCGAATAACCTAAAGCCTTCCTATACTTCCTAAGCTCGCATAAAAGTAAGGCGGATTCCACATTATTCAGATCAGCATTAATAATAACAGGATATGTAGAGTTGGGACCGAGAAACGCGTACCTTAGCTCAGCTGGTAAGGTTTTAAGCTCAAGTTTTTGAGCTTTCAGCTCGCTCCAAGGGTCGTTAGCAGAGTTCCCAAGGAGCAGGTGCTCCGTTTTCTCCCTCTGTTTCAAGTCTCAAAAAGTCTGTTGACTTTTCCATTTGGCCACAATCCAACATCCTTGCGAACCCAACAGTATCTTCACTCAAATACCCATGTTCGCTTTCAGCCTTTGTCAACGCAACATCCAAGGGATTATCAGCAATAATCTCTCCCTCTGAGATTTCGAAGTTATCCTCAATGGCAAAGGTCTGCCCATCAATGGTCGGTTTCTTCAACATCCGATCCATCTCGAACTCCATAATAATGTCTCCTAGGTGGAGACCAATGGTTCCGTTCTTCACATCGATAATCGCACCAGCTGTGCGCAAGAAAGGACGTCCCAAAATCAAGGGATCCTTCGGTTCATCATCCAACTCCAACACCACAAAATCCGCTAGATGAAGGTGTTCCCAATCCTGACCTGCAAATCTTCCAAAATTCCTACAGGCAACTTAATAGATCTGTCAGCAAACACCAATGAAATCCGTGTTGGTTTAAATTTTGTGTACCCAAGCTTTCTCGCAACCGAATAGGGCATGAGGTTCACGATGGATCCTAAATCACACAAAGAATAAGCAAATCGCACAGGACCAATATCAACAGAAAGCACGAACTTACCTGGATCCTCTTGCTTTTTAATGACCTTGTTTTGTAGCACAGCGCTACAATTCTTTCTTACAATCATGGCGCTCTGCTCTGAAGGAATCCGTCCAGTAACCAAGCCCTTAACGTACTTTTTCATGGACGGCATCATCTAAATCGCATCTGCCAATGTCAGTTTAACCGTCAAATCTTGTAACATTTCCTTACATTTCGCCTCCTCCAAATCCTTCTGTGACTTCCTTGGAGGTATTGGGTAAGGGACAGGGGGCCTGTAAACACGAGAACGAACCTTATCAATAATCTCATTTGGCTTTAATACCTTAGAAGTTGATCCAGAAATATTTTCATCCTCTACTATTTCCGGAGCAGGTGCTCCCTCTGTTGGAGCAGGTGCTCCTTCTGGTGGAGCAAGTGCTCCTTCTGGGCAGTTTGCAGTTTCTGTCCTTACGACTGCTGGTAAAACTCTTCCACTTCTCAGTTCAATGGCATTTACAAACTCTCTAGGGTTTGTATCCGGCTTACCAGGCAGCACTCCTTGTGGCCTTTTGATTGCATCGGCCGTCTGAGCAACCTGAGTGTCGAGTTTCTTCACATGGTTGCAAACCGCCTCGAGCCGACCATTAAGGTCCGAATACATAGCATCAACCTTAGTGTTGATCTCAGTATCACACTTTTGTTGATTAGCCATCAGCTGCTGCATCATACCTTTCAACTCATCCTGAGAATTACTCCCGGAGCTCGCAGGAGCTTGAAAGTTAGAGAATTGCGTTTTCTGACCTTGAAAAGGGAGGAACGTCTTTCCTTGGAAATTCTGAGGGTAGGTCTTTTGGAAAGTCTTATCCTGAGGCTTCTGGTTCTGGGGGCCGGTTTGGAATGTCTATGGAGAAGTACATGGTGGTCTGAATCTGGATTGGTTTTGCATTATGTGGATTACTAGTTGAAAGGGTCGGTTCACTACTCCAAGAGAAGGTAAGTTTCTGCGTTTTCAAACCTCTTTCACATTCTTAGTATATGTTTTGCTTGAGGGCAAGCAAATGCTAAGTCTGGGGGAGTTGATACATCATGGTTTTTACCTGTTTTCGACCATGATATAAGTCCTTTTCATAGGGTCTTTTTGAGGTTTTTCGAGTCTTTTACAGTCTTTGCAAGATTAAGGACGATTGAAGCTTAATGGAAGCTTTTGGATCATTTTGGAGCATCGAGGAAAGAAGAGCTAAAGTGATCAAGTCAAAGTCAATTTTACATGTTTGTGTCGATCGACACGGGCTTATGTGTCGATCGACATGATCGTGTCTGACGAAAAGATTGAAGAAATTTCTCTTAGGCTCAAAAAGCCCAGAAGTTTACACCAAGGCCCAATCCGATTTTTAGACAATATAAATAGTTTTTCCTTAGGTTTTCATGTTGATATCTTGGAATTTATATTAAGACTTGGAGGAGGAGAGATTTGAGGGAGCTTCAGACTTTCAGAGATTTCGAAACCCTTTTGTATCTCTAACTCTATCTTTTTAATGCATTTTATTTCATTCATGATGTTTGTTTCAATCACCATGTCTGAGTAGTTTGCTTGTTAGGTTTTGGGAAGTTCTAGGATTTGATGAGAAATTGATAGGATTAAAACCCTATTAAGATTTATCTTTATGTTCTTCATCTAGATTGATTTAACTCTGATTTTAGGATTGATCAACTGAAATTGGATATCCTAGGTTGCTTTAATAGATGCGAAAGTATTATTAACAACCTGATATAATCTTAGATGAGCAAAATTATCTATTCACAAAGAAATTTGGCTTAGTAATTTTGTGAACAATTGAACCTGAATTTAATGATTGATTTTATTCACTAAGTTTGCAAAGAAATTTGGAATTTAGGGATTTAGTCATAGATAATCTATGCAAAGAAAGTTGATTGGTTTTATATTCGTGTTTGAGTTCTAGAACCGTGCTTAATAAAATCCTAACATTTTTATCTCTGTGTCGATCGAAACGATCGATTTTGATTCATTCCTGTGAACAACCCAATGCCTAACTCTTTTGTCTCATTGAATTTTAAGAACTTTAATCATTCACTTGTTTACTTTCTGTTTTTATTGCACTAATACATATTTACTTAGCATAATTTGAATTTATAATCGATTGTGTGAATTGATTCCCTGTGGATTCGATCCCTAAGTACTACATCGATCTCTTAATTTGAGAGAGTAGCTCAGGGTAAATTTGAGCATATCAAATTTTGGCGCCGTTGCCGGGGAATCAAAATCACCATTCGATTTTTTATTTTAGAGTTTTGGCTAAGTTTTTGTTTTATTTTATTTTATTTTGTTTTGATACTTGTTATTTTCTCTTTGTCTTGTGTGTTTCAGGTTTATGTCTAATCGCATTACCAGGAGAAACCGGAACGAAGAGCTTGCTGATCTTAACCTTGAGATTGGAAAGTTGGAACGAGCCAACCGAGCAGCAAGAAAGGCAACCACAATGAATCCGTTGATTCTTATCAGAGGTGATGATGGGTTTTTTCAGGATTCTGTGGGTCGCAGACGCAATGCTCAGGGTCAGAGGATAGATGAGAACGGGGTTGTTGTTTTAGAGGAGCTAGCTGGGCGTGGGCCTACTCTGGGAGAGTACAACTGACCCGATGAGTTCTATGCCAACAGGGCAGCAATCCGACCTCCAGCCTTCCCGAGGAACGACTTTGAGTTGAAGCCTGCCTTCTTCTCACTTGTTTCTCAGCATCCATTCCATGGTCTTTCCTCTGAGCACCCCATGGATCATCTTGAGGGTTCGAGGATTTGGCATCCAGCATCAAGGCCAATGGAGTCTCTAGTGATTACCTCTACTGCAAGCTTTTCCCCTACTCTCTTAGTGGAGAAGCTGCTTACTGGCTGAAGCAGCTGGAGCCAGGCTCGCTGACTACTTGGGAGGACACCAAGAATGCTTTCCTCAACAACTTCTTCGATGAGGCGAGATCAGAGGATCTAAGGACTAAGATCTCTACTTTCAAGTAGGGACCGACTGAGGCATTTAAGGCTTCCTGGGGAAGATTCAAGTCATACCAGAGGGATTGTCCTCACCACGGGTTTAGTGATGTCCAGCTGTTGGGCATTTTCTTCAGAGGTATTGATTGGAGGTATCAGATGGCCCTAGACTTTGCTAGCAATGGGAACTTTAACACCAGATATCCGGAGGATGCTCTGATTCTAATTGACAACTTGGCTTCTAACAATAGCACCAAGAATGCAGACTTTAAGAGGAAGAAGCTTGGTGGGAACATGGATGGAAGCCAAATTGCTGAGGTGAAAGCTAAGTTAGACTCTGTGCATAACCTTCTAGTCGGGAAGAAGTCAGTTCAGTTTGCTGCAGAGATAGAGACTTTCGAGCCAGAGGAAAAAGATGTCAACTACATCAATGGAGCTGGTTATCAGGGTCAGAGGTTTGGGAATCAACAAGGGTATCAAAAGAATGATTTTCAGAAGCCGTTTTAGAGCAACTACACTAGGAACTACGGTTCTTCTTCTTATCAGACACCGCCTGCTTAGTCATCAGAGAACAGCGAGATGAAATCTATGCTGGAGCAGCTCTTAGATAGACAACAGAAGATGACAGTAAGCTTCAACGGGAAGATGGATGCCATATACCAGGACTTGAATGGGAAGTTCAAAGCTTTGAACAACCATGTCAAAAAGCTGGATGTTCAAATTGCTCAAACCGCAGAAGCAATCAAGAGGCAAGAAGGCTTTCTTCCAAGCAAGACTGATACCAACCCGAGACTACATGTCAATGCTATCACTTTCCAGAGTGAAGAGGAGGTTGAAAGAGACGAGATTGGAGCTACAAACCCCATGTCGATCGACACGGTAGGAGTGTGTCGATCGACACGGTAGGAGTGTGTCGATCGACACGGTAGGAGTGTGTCGATCGACACAGGTCGAAAATCTCAACTCAAAAAGTTATGCAATCGATGATTTCTCGCATAAGGTCGACACATCTTCGACACTGAAAACTCATGTCGATCGACATGGGTCCCAGACGAGTCCAACCACTTCAAAACCTTCAGTCAAAGCAGAGGAAAGGGTCTACAAGCCCAAGATCCCATATCCACGAGCTGTTAGCGTCAAAATACCAGAGGAGAAAGGGGGACATGCTCAACCACAACTGAGGGAGTTGCAAACGATACCGAATCCAGGGATGTTCGTTGTTCCTTGTACGATCAAAGGTATGAAATTCAAGAACTCTCTTTGTGACACTGGAGCTAATGTGAATGTCATGTCTGAGTCTGTTGCAAGGAAGCTGGGGATTAAGGATCTGCAACCTTTGAAGATGTCTATCGCGATGGCTGACTTTTCTTCAACATCTTCGAAAGGATTCATTCCTGACTTGATGCTTCAAGTAGGAGATTGTCTGGTTCCGGTGGATTTTTAGATTTTGGAGACGAAGAATGACAGGGAGAGACCATTGATTTTTGGGTCATCATTCCTTGCCACTGTGGGTGCAATTGTGGATTTTCCCAATCAGAGAATCTCCTTCTCCAAGATCAACGCGAATGTCTTCTACCCCTCAATTCGGTTTAAGGAGAACTCTTGCATGACCGTTACAAATGGAGGAGAGCCGAGTTCAGACCTGGGCGATATGAAGAAAGTCCCATGTGCTCCACCTTTGACTCCACCCTCTTTGAGCTCTAATGGAGACTTGACTGTCTGTAAGGGAAAGCGTAAAAAGATTTCCAAACCTTTCTCCAGGTTCAGAATCGTCATACCCTTAGATTTAAAGGAGAAAGGAGAGGTCGTTATCCAAAAGATGGTGGGAAACACCATGAAGCTCTTTCCTGAAGTTGTTCTCTTCACCGATCCACCATAGTCCTGAGTCCTGACACAGTCAGGATAATGACTGAAAACAAGCGCTTAGTGGGAGGCAACCCACTAGTAAGTCTACTTATTTTCCTTTTTATTTTTCCCTTTGTTTACTAACCTTTGGTTTTGATTCTAAGTGTTTAAAAAAAAAAAAAGACGAGACGAGGAAAAACAACAGTGTGTCGATCGACACACCTACTCGTGTCGATCGACACACCCCGCAACAGATAAGTTCTCGTCCTTTTCAATTTAATTTTTCTTTTTCTTTTATGTTCTTTCACCAACTCTAGGCTTGATAACACTGGGAACAGTGTTGTTTATGTCTGGGGGAGGTAGTTACTAACTTTGTGTTCGTTTTTTAGAGTCAGTCAAAAAGGTTTTATTGAGTCAAAATAGTCAGTTGGAAACAATGACCCCTCTTTTGGTTTAAGTGGATCGTCTCTTTCAGTTGTGTGACCATTCTTCTAGCATTGATTTCAGAGTCAGACTAATGGGAAACCATAAGGCTGACCAGTTAACTGGAGACATCTGTTACTTCCAGCATAATCCGCCCCGGGTTCGAGCTAATTATGCGGTCTCCTCGGTGATTGGTGTTCGTAGAGCTTGACTCCTCATTCATACCTGACAAGTGCATTCTCTGTTGAAAGTAATGGTACTCCTCTCCCTTCATTCAAAAAAAAAACAAAAAACAAAAAAAAAACAAAAAAAAAATGATGATTTGGGGTGAAATGATAGTTCTTGAGTATAAGATGAGGAAATGAAATTTCAGTGAGTCAGTACTCAAGAGATGATCACCTGGAGCTCAAAAGCAGCAGTCTGAGTCCCTTAGAACGGATGTAGAGGACGAGCGATCTCACGACCCTGTCTCTTCACAAGGAACAATAGTAGTGAAAGCACTGTTTTTGAGTTTCTGAATCGAATAAGTCTGGGGGACAGAAAGATTACCAAAGGTTGTATGGTTCACTTGTCATAGTATAGTATGGGAATGAGTCTATAAGGTTCTTGGCATCGAGATCTGGGACGAGACCCAGCAATGAGGACTAGCGGGTTATGTTGATAAGTCGTGGATGAATTTGGGAGGCTGCGAATGTCTATGGAGAAGTACATGGTGGTCTGAATCTGGATTGGTTTTGCATTATGTGGATTACTAGTTGAAAGGGTCGGTTCACTACTCCAAGAGAAGGTAAGTTTCTGCGTTTTCAAACCTCTTTCACATTCTTAGTATATGTTTTGCTTGAGGGCAAGCAAATGCTAAGTCTGGGGGAGTTGATACATCATGGTTTTTACCTGTTTTCGACCATGATATAAGTCCTTTTCATAGTGTCTTTTTTAGGTTTTTCGAGTCTTTTAGAGTCTTTGCAGGATTAAGGACGATTGAAGCTTAATGGAAGTTTTTGGAGCATTTTGGAGCATCGAGGAAAGAAGAGCTAAAGTGATCAAGTCAAAGTCGATTTTACATGTTTGTGTCGATCGACACGGGTCTGTGTGTCGATCGACATGATCGTGTCTGAGAGAAGATTGAAGAAATTCCTCTTAGGCCCAAAAAGCCCAGAAATTTACACCAAGGCCCAATCCGATTTTTAGACAATATAAATAGTTTTTCCTTAGGTTTTCATGTTGATATCTTGGAATTTATATTGAGACTTGGAGGAGGAGAGATTTGGGAGAGATTCAGACTTTCAGAGATTTTGAAACCCTTTTGTATCTCTAACTCTATCTTTTTAATGCATTTTATTTCATTTATGATGTTTGTTTCAATCACCATGTCTGAATAGTTTGCTTGTTAGGTTTTGGGAAGTTCTAGGGTTTGATGAGAAATTGATAGGATTAAAACCCTGTTAAGATTTATCTTTATGTTCTTCATCTAGATTGATTTAACTCTGATTTTAGGATTGATCAACTGAAATTGGATATCCTAGGTTGCTTTAATAGATGCGAAAGTATTATTAACAACCTGATATAATCTTAGATGAGCAAAATTATCTATTCGCAAAGAAATTTGGCTTAGTAATTTTGTGAACAATTAAACCTGAATTTAATGCTTGATTTTATTCACTAAGTTTGCAAAGAAATTTGGAATTTAGGGATTTAGTCATAGATAATCTCTACGACGAAAGTTGATTGGTTTTATATTCGTGTTTGAGTTCTAGAACCGTGCTTAATAAAATCCTAACATTTTTATCTCTGTGTCAATCGATCTGTGTCGATCGACACGATCGATTTTGATTCATTCCTGTGAACAACCCAATGCCTAACTCTTTTGTCTCATTGAATTTTAAGAACTTTAATCATTCACTTGTTTACTTGCTGTTTTTATTGCACTAATACATATTTACTTAGCATAATTTGAATACATAATCGATTGTGTGAATTGATTCCCTGTGGATTCGATCCCTAAGTACTACATCGATCTCTTAATTTGAGAGAGTAGCTCAGGGTAAATTTGAGCATATCAGTTGTCAACATTCGTGCTTCGATAGGAGAAATTTGGGTGATTCCTGTAATTATGGTTGAACCCGCGGTTTCGCACAAACTCTTGACCATTCACATAGATAACCTCTTGTTGATCACTGTCTCCTTCCTCAATCATCTCCTCAGCGAGTGTTTCACCATTCTCATCTGCAAAGTGAACCATCCTTTGGTTTGCTTTGAGCAACAAGTTGATCTTGGCTGTAAGATCATCGATCTTTGTGGAATCCGTTCCATTGGATTTCATAGTCCTGTCATACTCCTGGGACTTGTTGCTTGAACTTACAGCCAAGTTCTCAATCAGCTTATATGCACCCTCTCTGGTCCTAGTCATAAAATCGCCATCGCTAGCAGCATTCAGCGCATTCCTATAGTCCCAGTCGACACCATAGTAGAAGATACTAAACAGATTCTCATCAGTGAAACCATGGTGTGGGCATTTCCTTTTATACTCTTTAAACCGTTCCCATGCCTCACAGAAGGACTCTCCTGAATATTGTTGGAACGAGGAGATTTTGTTCCTCAAACTCGCGGTTTTAGTCTTCGTATAGAAGTGATCCAGAAATGCAGCTCTGCATTGTGCCCAAGTCGTAATGGAGCCAGCAGGTAGAGATTTAAGCCAACGCGAAGCCTTATCCGCGAGTGAGAAGGGAAATAGCTTGCACTTTAGGAAATTCGGGTTCATCCCATTAGAACTCGTCGTGGAGCAGATCTCCTCGAAGTTTTCTATATGGTCCATCGGAATTTCAGCAGGCAGCCCATGGAACAAATGCTGCTTAACCAGCGATATCATCTGTGGTTTGATCTCATAATCATTCCGTTCAACAGCAGGGGGAACTATAACAGTTCGGTTCCGATAGAAAACGTGGGGATTGTCCATATCCCCTATTATACGTTGTTGTTCACGCGCGTGTTGTCGCTGCTGTTCGCGCATATGCTGCTGTTGCATTTGAGTCATCTGCTCTTGCAGCCTTTGCAGCTCAGCTGCCATATTGTTGTCGCCTTGTTCGCCCATATCAGCGGGATTAGGCCTTTGTCGTCTGTTTTCTCGTTCTAGTCTCGCAAGCTCAAGGTTACTCAAAGTGACGAGTGGAGTTTGAAGATTTCTCCTTGTTGTCTTTGAGTTCATACACCTGAAACACACGCAAGAGAAACAAAAGAACGAGATTAGTGCTTAGTCTAAAATCGTAAACAAAAATTAGAGGTATCGAGTTGGTCTCCGTCGCAACGGCACCAATTTGATGAAAGAGCTTTTGTTGGTTTCAAATATTAAAACCTAGATTCACTAATCCGATGTAGAATAGTTTAGGTTCGTTAAGGGACCAGCAATACACTCTAATCCAATGGATTACAAGTTCAGCTAAGCGATCAAAAGAGGTTTCAATGTCACGATAATATCAAAGCAAAGCAAAACAAAAGTAAAAATCGGTTGTAAAACAACAAATGGAAAGGCGTTAGGTCAAGGGATATATCTCAGGGATTAGGATATCAAAACCAAGCAATTATTCAGGTTATCAAGTTATGAACCAATCTAGAACTTAACCATAAATTCAAGAGGACCCACTGTCGTGGCATCAACTACTTCAACAAACAATCTAACACCCTAAACTGTCGTTTGAGGTTACAAAGAATGATGAGCATTAAACGAATAGGATCAATTTCTTCACGAGTTGCTTTAACTTCAACTGTCGTTGGCTAAAGACAACTCGCCCATCTAAGCCAATTCCAGCAATTCACAACACTTTTGATAAGTGAATTCAACCTAAAATCAGATACTAGGTGATCAAATTAGTCTAGGCAATATGATCGACATTAGATGGAGATATCAAGTGATGTTTCAAACCTATCTATGCTTAGTTATGATTCTCTAACCCCATCGAACCCTCGACCTAACTAGTGGATTACTCGCACATATTCAAGCAAACAACAGCAGCAAAAGAGAATAGAAACTTCATTGAATCAAAGTAAAAAGATTAGGGTTTAAGAAGACTTCAACAAGGAAACGTGAAAGGCAAAATCTCCAAGCTTACAAACTCTCAAACAAGTATCGAATCTCTCTCTTTCTCTCTCGTTGATCTCTCTTGTGTTTGCTGATGTGTGTTGTCTGCGTGATCCCCTCAAAAGATCCAGAGAAAAACCTATTTAAAGGCCCACGGCGGCTGACCCAAAGATAGAGTTTTTAGAATTAGGTTTAATGAAATTTCCATAAGTGGATCTGCTGGGAGCAGGTGCTCCCTCTTCTAGGACGGGTGCTCCCTTCCTCTAGAATATTCCAAAAAGATCTATATTTCATCCTTTTTCGCCAAATCCAATCCGCAAGCTCCACTCCTTATTTTCAGCCACTTTTATATCTAGAATGACTCGATAGAGAGTGAAAGACTCGATAAAAACCTACAAAACAAAGGTTAGAATGCGCCAAAAACGCATTATATCACCTACATAAAGTTCTGATTTTACCCTTATACAATTGCACACTTTTTACTTTTAAAAACTTTTTACTTTGAAAAAATAAAAATTAACACTCAAAATTTTACCCTTAATCTCTAAACCTATTATACTCTTCCTTTCACCTCTTTCTCCTCCGTCGTACACATCTCGTTTTCTTTTCCTTCTTCTCCTTCTTTTAATCATTTTTAAATCATTTTAATCATTTATCAATTTGCAGTCTCGTTCTACTTCTTCATCTCATCTTCTTATTCTTCTCCTCCTTCTTTATATTTAATCTTCTTCTTTTAAAAGTCCTTACCGAATTCGCAACAATCTCTTTTTCTTCACACTTTTTTTTTCTCCGAAGATGAAAGATTCTAATTTATCTAATTGATTGTTTCGTTTTGGTTGCGAGCTAATCAATAAGAAGGCGAATGGTACGATAATAGCTAACTATATTAATTAACGATATCGATAAACATATACAAAAAAAAATACAATTGAATTGATAATTGTAATGTTTATATAGTGAACTATATTATTATTTGAATAGTTAACTGACATTTACATAATGAACTATATTATTATTTGAATAGCTAGCTAACAAACGTTATATAGTGAACTATTTTGTCATCGTTTACATAGTGAACTATATTATTATTTGAATAGCTAACTAACAAACGTTACATAGTGAACTATTCGTATTTTGATCACTATAGATGAGATAATAGCTAACTATATTGATTAACAATATTGATAAATATAGACCAAAATATATTTAAATGAATTGATTATTGAAATTTTTATATAGCGAACTATATTATTATTTGAATAGCTAACTACATTTCTATAGTAGATTATATTATTATTTGAAATAAATAGTTCACTATTTAATTATAATTTTAGCTAACTATAACAACATAAAAAATCTGAATTTAGTTAACTATACATACTGAATCTTGCTTTCAAGATACGCCGCCAACCATGAAAAAATTACGGTTGTTAGGGGTTCTCTCTTTCAAGAAAATCTTTGGAAATATTTTTTTTCTTAAGTTTTTTTACCACTTTCCTTAATAACTTTCATAAGGGCAATTTAGTCCTATTTTTAACCTTCTATGCTACTTTCCAAAAAAATTTATTAACAATATGTTAAATTACTAATTTTCTCTCTCAAAAGTAATATTCAGTTAATTAACCCTATTTTATTTAAACATGGTCAATGTTTTAAAAATGATTTATTTTATTTTATTCTATATACATATATTTCTATATCATTTATGAGTGCTATAATAACTTGTGTACTTTTGGAAAAGAAATTAAAATTCATATTACCTACATAATTTAATAGTACGTCTTAATTGAAATTCTCAAATAGGGATAATTGCAAAAATATTACTTTTGATATCTTTATTTTTTTTAAATGCCACTATAGATTGTCTATTTGCAAAAATCCCACTAATTACAGATTTTTAAACCCTAAAAAAAAGTTTTGACTCCAAAAAAGCTTTAAACCCTAAAAACTCAAAACTAAATCCTAATAATATAGTTAACCCAAACCCAAATGATATATTGAAATAAATGATTTTTAAAATTGACATTTAAAAAAAAATTGAAATAATGGTATTTTTAAAAGGTGGCATTTCTCATATATCAAAGAATATCGTTTTTAATTTTCGGAAATAAACATTCTTTGCCACTAAAAAACATTGGGAAATAAATAATTTTATGATCTGACCGTTGGCAAAAATAAAAGGGAAATTTATATGATCCGCCTAAATTAGTTTTGAATTTAATTCGGCATGTGTAAAATTTATGGCTATGTAGCTCAAATCTGTAGCTTGTTGTTCTTAATCATAGGTCTATGTAGTCAGACTCTTTGAAATAATAAATTAGTTTTTGTTATATTGACAAAAAAAAAAAAGAGATCTTGTTACCTGTTCTTGATCAAAACACAGAATTGATAAACAGCCACCAAATCGGGAATAAAGTTGAGATTTTTCTGGAAAATAAGCAAAACCGAATTTCACTTTACCTCCATTTATGACTAGTTTTCTCATTTAATTTTGTAAATTTTGAAGCTTTTTGATATATAATCAAGATTTGTACAGTTGGTGGATTTTTGTAGGTTTAGTGATTAAGTTTTTCATCATTCCCTCCAACCTCTTCTCTCTTTTTCTCTCTCTCCAAGACTTAAATTGTTTCTCCCTCTAATTAAAGCTTCAGTTTTTACCTTTTTATCTCTGCATTGTTCATCTTTTCTCTTCACTCATTACACGAATTTACTAAAAATTTGTGAATTTGCAATTGTTTTCTCCTTCAGTTTGGATCTAGTACTTCTCTAACCAAGTAGCATCTTTTAAAAGGTGATTTTTGTTGGTAGATTTTCTCATTTTTCGAAAATTTTGCTTTTTAGTTTCAGATTACGGTTATATGTACATCTGTGTCATCAATGTTTGATCTTTTTTCTTGGATTTGAGATCATTGATCCTCTGTTGCTTCTTTTGTTCGTTCTTCGGTTTTCTCATTTGCTCTTATAAATGTTAAAGAACAGTAATAATGTGTGTTGAGGACTTGATCGGTATGATATAATGACATTAGCTCTTTCAATGTAATATCACTTGTAGGTTAGTGTTCATTACGGTTTGTGACATAGCGGAAAGAGATAGGAGCTGATTAGTATGGCAGTTTCCATGAGAGATTTAGATCCAGCTTTTCAAGGAGCTGGACAGAAAGCGTATCCTTTATTTTACGAAATTTTAGTTTATTCTTGTATTGATCTTGACCTCTAGCTTCAGTCAAGCTTAATGTCCTTGACAATGATTTAGTGGGATTGAGATATGGCGTATCGAAAGCTTCCGCCCTGTACTTGCTCCTAAATCTTCTCATGGGAAGTTTTTCACTGGAGATTCTTACATAGTATTAAAGGTATATCATCATACCTACTTTTGTTTCCATTGCGCTTACACGGTTTTCTCTGCATCGAGTATTACTCCGTACTGTTTCTATGGCCAGACAACCGCGCTAAAAACTGGTGCCTTGCGCCATGATATACACTACTGGCTTGGTAAAGATACTTCTCAGGTAAAAACTCTGTTTTTATGTTTTTCTTACGTTTTACTTTTGAAGGAAGATTGAAAGCTAAAATGATACTAATAAAGAGTGGATTAAATGAGTTTCTAATGCTTAGGACGAAGCGGGAACTGCAGCTGTTAAGACAGTTGAATTAGACGCTGCTCTTGGAGGTCGCGCAGTTCAGTATCGAGAAATTCAAGGCAATGAAACCGAGAAATTCTTGTCGTATTTTAAACCATGTATCATACCTCAAGAAGGTGGAGTTGCATCAGGATTTAATCATGTTGAAACTGAAGAACATACGACCCGTTTGTTCGCTTGCAGAGGAAAACATGTTGTCCATGTGACAGAGGCAAGAAAATTCATTTTGGCTAGGAAGTTTCTATTCTGTTAATCTGCTGCATCTCACTTTGGTGGTCGATTACAGGTTCCGGTTGCTAGGACTTCTTTAAACCACAACGACATTTTTATTCTCGACACAAAGTTCAAGATTTTCCAATTTAATGGCTCAAATGCTATAATCCAAGAGAGAGCAAAGGCATTAGAAGTTGTGCAGTACATCAAAGATACTTACCATGATGGGAAATGTGAAGTTGCTACTGTTGGTTAGTTAGACATAGGCCTAATGGTCCGGCGATATATATAATACTGTTTCTTTGCGTAATTGTGTATGTTTCTTGCAGAGGATGGAAGGCTTATGGCTGATGCTGAAAGTGGAGAATTTTGGGGTTTCTTTGGTGGATTCGCTCCGCTTCCTCGAAAAACTGTTAGTGATGAGGAGAAGACTAACCATTCCGATAACACCAAACTATTTTGGTAACATTTCTTTGTCTTATATACTTTTGGATATGAGTATTATTTGAAACCATACTCAAGAATTAAAACTTACCACTCACTTTTATATATTTGGTTTTGTGTCTTTCAAGTGTTGAGAAGGGACAGACAAATCAAGTTAAAGGTGATCCATTGAAACAGGAGATGCTCGATACGTATCACTGTTACATTCTTGATTGCGGATTTGAAGTATTTGTTTGGATGGGAAGAAATACTTCTCTTGATAACAGAAAAAGTGCAAGTAGAGCTGCAGAAGTAAGTTCCCTAATTTAAACAACGAGTTTTTGTCTTGATGTTGCTGATATTGTTAGTACCATGCAGGAAATGATTCGTTTATCCAAAAGGTCCAAGTCGCAGATTATCCGCGTAATAGAAGGGTTTGAAACTGTACCATTCCGATCAAAGTTTGAATCTTGGACTCAAGAAACTAATTCAACTGTGTCAGACAATGGTAGAGGCAGAGTTGCTGGTCAGTAAAAATTTGATATAATTGTAATAACAATTCATGACTTCATGTGACTTGAGTGCCTGTTTGTTTGTAATTTGCAGCACTTTTGCAACGACGAGTAAATGTGAGTGGCCTACTTAAAGCTTCTCCTCCTAAAGAAGAGCCACAAGCTCACATCGATTGCAGAGGAAATCTTCAGGTACTACTAAATTCTCTACTATATCCCAATCCTTTGAGATGATTATTTGCAGTTTGATTGTATTATGTTTCCATTGGACTAACCATATATTCTAAGGATGAAAAATGCGTCTCTTGTATATCGTATAATGACTGCATTTCCGAAATAGGTTTGGCGGGTGGACGGTCAGGAGAAGATTCTTCTTGAAGTTGCTGATCAGTCAAAATTCTACAGTGGAGACTGTTACATATTCCATTATTCTTATCCCGGGGAATACAAAGAGGAGGTGCTAATAGGGACGTGGTGCGGGGCGCAAAGCGTGGAGGTAAAGTAAAAAAGCTCTGTTTTGCTGTAGTATAGCTTTTAAGGTTTATCAATATTCAATAGTACAAAGAATGTGTGATTGATTTTCAAAATTGAAAACATTTTTATAAAAGTTTCTAAATGGTGTTTGTGGTTATTATATAGGAAGAAAGATCTTCTGCTGTCTACATGGCAATCAAAATGGTCGAAGCAATGAAATTTGTGCCGGCTCAAGTAAAATTATCTTTGTGAACCATTTATATTATATATGTTTTTATGGCTTAGTATGTACCTAAACTTTTATGTTTTTTTCTTATCGTTAGGCTCGCATATATGAAGGAAAAGAACCTATTCAATTCTTTGTGATAATGCAAAGCTTTATTGTTTTCAAGGTAGTTGAATCTTATTGTTATGATTTGAAGTTTTTACTTTCATAGCCTATTATCTTTATTTATGAATATATGCTGATATGTTCAATTTTTTTTGCAGGGTGGTCTTAGCAATGGATACAAGAAACACATAGCAAAGAAAGAAGTTCAAGATGATACGTACAACGAGAATGGTTTGGCTCTGTTTCGGATTCAAGGGTTTGGTCCAGAGAATATGCAAGCAATACAAGTTGACCCGGTATGTCATATTTCTTGTTCATTCTACTTTATGAACCTCTAGAGAATCACCAAGAAACTTGTCGAGATCAATTTTTATTTTGTTAAAAATCAGTCTAAAGCCCTGAAAATGTTATATGTAACTCCAACAAACTTTGAATCACACGGCTTGAATCATCGGTTACTAGCTCAACTTTGATATCGAATTGATTTTACTAGCTCAAAGTTCAATGAATTATCATTTTTGCTGATTCATTTAATAGGTTGCTTCATCCTTGAACTCCTCATACTGGTATATACTACATAACGGATCATCGGTGTTCACTTGGTCTGGGAATCTAGCAGCCTCATTTGACCAGGACCTAATAGAAAGGCAGCTAGATGTTATCAAGGTGAGTTACATTATGTCTTCTTGGTATCTGAAGCAGTAGATCTATTTATGTGTCTGTTATTTTGTTTCCAGCCAAATCTACAAACAAGAGCACAAAGGGAAGGTTCAGAATCTGAACAGTTTTGGGAGCTTTTAGGAGGAAAATCAGACTATCCGAGCCAAAAGCCTACAAGAGAACCCGAGAATGACCCTCATTTGTTCGCTTGCACTTTCACGAAAGGTTCATTCGATCAAATTCATCATCTTTCTTCTGTTTTAATCCTAACTCTGTTTCTTTCTCCATGTTTTCTTCTTCTTCTGTTTACCAATTTTGGAAATGGAAATCATACCAGGAAATCTGAAGGTAATGTATATATATCTTCACTCACTTGTGTAACAGTTTATGGAAAGTGCAACTGAAAAATGAAATTTGTTCTGTAATGTAACCGCAGGTGACGGAGATATATAACTTCACACAAGATGATTTGATGACTGAAGATATATTTGTCATTGACTGCCACTCAGAGATTTTTGTGTGGGTTGGTCAAGAAGTTCAACCTTATAACAAGTTGCAAGGTTTATTCATTGGAGAGGTAAGCATTTTACTTTAGATTATACCGCTTCTTTGCATCTATCTTTTACTGGATTCTCACATTAGGTTGATGTTTTTCTTGCGCGTAGAAATTTATCGAACAAGACTTTCTCTTGAAAAACTTGTCCAATGAGGCACCGATATATGTTATCATGGAAGGTCATGAGCCGCTTTTCTTCACTCGGTTCTTCGCTTCGTGGGATTCATCGAAAGCTTATGTAAGGCCTTACTAACATTATCCGGTTTTCGACCAAGATATTGCTCAATATGAAGATGTTTCTTTCGATAAACTTGATTTCCACCGTAAAAGGAAACTCCTGACAAAGGATGTTGTTGTAGATGCATGGAAACTCGTTTGAAAGGAAACTCAAAATTGTCAAAAATGGGAGCACTCCAGTTGTAAATGTAAGATTCTATTGTCAGCTTCATATTCAAGAATGCTCAAGATTGATTTTCATTGTTCTGTTTTTGTGTTTAGAAGCCGAGACGAAGATCCCCGGCTTCATATGGAGGACGTACAAGTGTTCCTGACAAGTCGCAGCAACGTTCAAGAAGCATGTCTTTTAGTCCAGAAAGAGTCCGTGTCAGAGGCCGATCTCCAGCGTTTAATGCGTTGGCTGCTGCTTTCGAAAACCCGAATGCTAGACATCTCTCAACTCCTCCCTCACTTATGAGAAAAACTTACCCGAGATCTCTTACTCCTGATGCCGCTAAGTTGGCTCCTAAGTCTTCAGCTATAGCTTTACGCAGCGCTATTTTTGAACAACTAAAGCCGCAGCCACGAGAACCTTTAATTCCCAGTTCAATCAAAGGTAATGAATGCTAGGTAACATTAATACTGTATCAAATCATCTGAATATTTTGTTGTTTTTCGTCTACTTAACACATTTTCACTTAGTAAACTCAATTAATTTTCGTCTAAGTAACATTTTAATTGAGTAATCGTTTTGATCATTTCTCGTCTTGGTGCAAAGGTCTCTATTTTCCTCTGACAGTATTGAGCTTTTTGACTATCTGCAGTAGGAGAAGTGAGCCGAAAGAAATCCAAGTCAACAACTCTAAAATCCAACACAAAGGAAAATGTAATAGAGAAGCAAAACTCAATGAACATCCAAATAGCATCTTTGACGATTCATGAAGATGCTAAAGAAGGAGTCGAGGACGAGGAAAGCTTCCCGATATATCCTTACGAACGCCTCAAGATAACTTCGATGGACCCCATTGCTGACATTGATGTAACAAGAAGAGAGGTAAGCACATTCTATAAATACAACAATAGAAATGTTCTTGAAAGAATGAAGCATTTATCTAAAATTTTTTTTTTTTTTTTGGTATGAATGTTAAGAGCATTTATCTAAAATTGTTATTTGAACGCAGACTTACCTTTCATCAAAAGAGTTCAAGGAGAAATTTGGGATGTCGAAGGAAGCTTTCTACGAATTGCCTAAATGGAAACAGAACAAGTTCAAAATGGCTTCTCAACTCTTCTGAGTTTCTTTATCAAAGCTTTGAGATTCTTTATCAAAGCTTTCCTTCTTATAGATGCTAGAGAAACCGGATAAGCTCGGTACAAGAATCGCTAACCGTGCCATACAAAACTACCTCTTATCTCAGTCTAGTCCACAGGTGGAGTAATTTATCGAGTTTATATTATTGATATAGAGAGAAGAAAATTAGGAAGGAGAGCATCAGTGCATTTTGAAACTGCTTTTGGCTCTATACAAATGTTTTTCCATATGGCTTGTTAAAACCAAAACCAGAGTCATCTTTCTTTTGTTCTGTTATTTTTCTTCCTTCTGATTTTGATTTAGATTTGTATGGAATGTTTTGTTCTTCTGGTATCAGGCTTTTGTCTTTCAGTCATTGAATTTGTTTCTTCTAATTTTTATGCCATATTTTAATTCCTTACAAACAAATTGTTTCTTCACCTGTTCTTCTATCAAATATCCCATGATTAATATCCCATAACCTCATCAACAATAGATCCTTTATAGAACAATGTAAATAAGACTTGCAAGTAATTCAATTGTTTATTCAATCAAATCTTTAGGAAGACAACAATGTAAATAAGAAGCCATACTGAACTTGCAATGGTAAATAGTTAGGAAACAATATTCTCTTAGCACAATCTCAAAATCATGAGGAAGACTATTTATTATTGCAAGTCCGGTATAGCTTTGGACAAGCAGAAGCGGAAAAGCAGAGATGATACTGATTCTCAGGACTAGTCATGACAATACCTTTGTTTTTTGCTATGGATATCTTTTGTTTTCTAGAAAGTTTGATTATTTTTGTTAAGGGAATTCAACGAATACTTAAGTTCATCTTCTCTCGGTCAGTGTAAGTTGAAAGTTGTAACTTGAACTTTGTTATAATTACGAATTACGGCAATAAAGAAAACCTAGAGTGGATACTTCCAACATGTTTCTTGATCTTCTCAAGTTTATAGATGAAGCAGAACCATAAATGCCTTAGAATTCAAGCCATAAAAAAATATCATCGTATGATAGAGTAGCCCTACCGTCCAAAAACTCTGCTTTCTCCTTCTCTAGGAGAATTTAGAGATCTGAGCACTTGTTCTTAAATTCCTTCAACTCTTCTTTTATTTCTTGTATCCGTGTCTCAAAGAAGACTTGTTGCTTCTCCATTAATATTGGTGAAGGCTCTTATAACTCTCTTCGTTTGTACCGAAAGCTTATACGATGTATAATCATATTCCATTATCATATCTGACTCGTAGATGAAAAATCAAGAACCTAGCACAAGATACGAACAGAAATATAGTGCACAACATAGAGAAGTTCCAATAAAAATGCTAAGTTTTTATTGCTATTCCCCGCAAGGCACAACAGCTGCTTACACCAAGCAACTGTTGTAGCAGGTAAATTACACAAATACTTTTATAGAACAGATTCTCAATCCAATTCTACCCAAAGTTACGCGACATTTCATACATATGATTCGCTCCTGAACGTGTTTCTAATCTACCCAAGAATGCAACGCAACAAACAGTCACGAAGCCGTAGCACCTGCTGCTACAGATAAATTACAAGATATTTCTATAGAACAGATTCAGAAATCCTATTCTACCCAGAGTTACGCGACATCACACACATCATGATTCGCTCCTGAATGTATCCCTAATCTACCTAACACTGCAACGTAACAAACAGTCACGAAGCCTCTCATTTTCTCTCAACGCAACAGATTCTTGGTCCTCTGTTTCTGCGTACTTCAAAGAGCTATTTTTGGGAGACCCAATGGCATAAGATTAGCATCCCTCTCCTTTTATATCTGGTGACTCTCCCTTAATCCCAAAGGGCAAATCACTATTCCAAGTCTTCTGGTGGCAGACCAACTTGCATTGTTTCTCTGGCAATCAGTCTCATCAGCACTTGATAACCCCACTTGCTTTTTTTACTTTTGCAATGGGTCAGATATTCTTTGTTTATTGAACCGAGCTTCCATTGTAAGTTTCCCACTTGCACGACTCTTGGCTCGAGATGCCACCTGGCACGCCTAGTCATGACTTTTACTTCTCAACTTTTGACTTATCCTTCAGCTTCTGAGTAACACACGAACACTTCACAGCTCCTGTTTCTTCAGGAGATTCTTCTGCACTTACAGCAGTTAACAAAAGAAAACTACGTAAACAGAAAAATAACAGAGTGAAAACAGAGTAAAAAACAGCAAAGAACTCTTGAAACCGAGAAACATAATTTAGTGTTTACTACTGCTTGTTTAACGAAAGAAATTTGTTAACGTGATCACATAAATTTGGGTGGGTGATTGATCTACAGCCCTATGCGAAGTTTGGATAAAAGCTATATTAACATTTAAAAAACGCAGAAATGTTATGAGAAATGTATATAACCAATATGCCAAAACTGAAGTGGAAAATGCATCAAAGAAGTGGTTTATACCATTTCGATGTAGCAACAGAAACTGAAATGTGTTTTAAAAGCTTATAAAAACAAAACCAACCTTATAGTTTCTACATGAACACGCACGGAATCCATGTGATTATCCATTAAATACGTACTAACATAAGTTAGTACAGTAAGTAAAAAGTTCTACGAAAAAAAAAAAAAAGGTTGTAAAGTAAGTTAGCAAACAAACCACAATTGTTTATTAAATCAAATCTTTAGAAGGCATAAATAAAAGGACAAAACATAAAGGATGAAGTCACAATTTAACGTTGTTGCAAGGTGGATCCACCCAAGCGAAGCGGTTAGCAAAATAGACAATTCCACTCTGATGCGGTGTATATATTCTGTTCTTCTCCTTCGCGGAGGACCAGTTCTTGTAAGAGAGACAAAGTGACCAGCAAATATTGTCAATCCACCAAGTTCTCTCATCTCTTCCCATACATTGCGTTTAAGGTTTAGTTTCAACAACTTTGGGTTGTAGTTGAGGTATGTATACACAAAGATATCTCCTTCATGCTCCGTCATCAACACTGGCCTAACGAAATCTCCAGGAGAGGGTTTCACTGGAAGAACATTCCAGGTTTTTCTAGAGGGATAAAATACACCAATGCAACCGTAGTAACTGAGACAATAGAACATACCATTCGAGTAGACACATTTGTTCCAGATATGATCCTCGGTTAACTGTTTCTCAAAGCGATGTGTGGTCCATACGGTTTCACCAGGCCGCCAAGTAGTGATCACAATATATGATTCCAAATCTTTATAGCTGAGTGAAAACACCAAACAACTACTTGATGTAGGAGCGGCTGAGAAAGCTGCGAAATAGCTTGGCGGCCCCTCGGGTAAGTAGATGCGCTCCTGGGTAAACGGGTTAAGTAACAACGAAACGGAAGGGTAATATTCTTTCATCACAAGCAACCAACCACCCCTTGAATAATAGAATCTATGGAACTTCTTCAACTCTGGAAAATTGAGCTTATATGTTTGAGACCGTGATGGGTCATAAAGAAGGTAGTCTCCTCCGTCTTCTGACCCTTCTTGTTGATAAAAAAGCCAGGGACGAGGCTGTAGCTTCCTGACAGAAACAGCTGCTTCAAACCATGTCTTGCAGACAAGCGAAGCATGTACATTGTCTTTAAATTCAAGGCGAGACAGTATATCATGGAGAAGATCTGAGGGAATATTAACATCCCACAATCTAATACTGCACCTGAAAGTCACAAGAAGAAGAAGAAGAATTCGATAAAGAGAAATTAGTATGGAACTCCACGTTTCTCATTGATGTTCGAATATTATGTATACTGAAAGCTACTACAAACCTTTAATCAGTGAAATTTGTTGGTTCGTGTAATAGTTCAAGAAACGTGAGAACACAAACCTAGCCCTAATTCACAGATCATAAACCCTAAAATTTTGATTGAGAGAAGAAAAAAGAATGGAAAACTCACGATTGGAGCTTTCTTTTTCTCGTGGCGGACGCTGAATTGCTCGAACAGTCGGCTACACTATGAGAGATTAACAATGACGCCGGAGATTCCGCCGTGTATGTTCGCCGGCGAGACCTCGTTGATACCTTTAAAGGTACTCTTTTCAGATCTTTTTGTTTAAATTGTTTGCAAAGTAATTTCCTTTTAGTATCCTTGTCATAACTACTATGGGTGGAATAATGAATATTTCGTTATGCCTTTATATAACTAACATTGTCGGGCTTTCGATTACAAAAGCCCAGTTTCAAAATTTAATTCATCTACAAAACTTTAACCAATTGAGCTAATAAATTCCTAAAATCGTGGACTTGAAATAACTAATAGTACGATATGTTGCCTAAGGCAATTGGCTTTTCTCCGAGGGATCTGGTATGGACTGGAATTTACAAACTAGCATTACCTTTTGCTTCTCTTTCATGATCCGATTAAACATTATGTAAAGTCTTTTTCACTTTTTGCCTTTCAGAAGCCAATTATAGGGTCATTTAGTTAAGTGTTTATTTTCCACGGGAAGTAGCAAAAAGAACTTTGAAATAATAATAATCTAACAAAACTTAACTCTAATTCAATTAAAGATCATAATTTTGAAATGTAAACTCTTCAACCTAACAATCTATAATAATAATAATAATAATAACAATTCTTGGGTGTGTGAGGTAGTTCTGATGAAGTCGAAAATTATCGTTGTGAGGTGTATCCACCAGAACGATGCCGTGAGACCAGCTCTTGTAAGAGAAGTAGATCAGTAAGTAACAAATACTGTCAAGCCACCAAGTTCTCTATTCTCTTCCCATATTTTGGGTTCAGGGTCTAAAATTTGGACAAAAATCTATTACGAGCTAACTCACATAGATTGTTTAGTGGATAGGTTGCAAAAAAGCACAATTTTTTTTTTTTGCCAAAGGCAAAAAAGCACAGTAACTTTCAATAAAATAAACCAACATATTATTTTGATAAAATGTGAATGTATTTACCGAAAGATAGAAGTTTGTTTAAAAGAGCTCGGCGTAGCTACGGGATTTTATTACCTACAAAAAAAAGGCATAGACGAAACAATTGTTGGATGAAACATTGTAGGAAATTGTAGGAACATGCTCGAGGATTATGCAATGTGATATAAATAAAGAATCATGTGTAACCGTTTCTTTAATAAAATTGGTTTTAAAAAAAAAGCATGAAACGTGATATATAAAGGAATTAATCAAATATAGAAATGAAGGTAAAGAAGAAAAAGAAATGAGGTGAGGGAAAATATGGGACGAAACGTTATGAGCAACAACAAACAAACCTTAGAAAAGAGGTTTCCAAAGAACATGCACGCACGGAAGCCATATGATTTTCCCGTTAAACTCCGTACTAACAAGTTTTAATGTCTTAGAATCAGATTGAAACACTTATGCTTTAAGTCGGCATTGGATTAATAGAAACTTGTTCAATTCATAGAAAGCCGAGCTACAATGTATATGCAACTAATTGATCCTAGGTCCGGAATCTCTTAATTATTTAAAAAAAAAATGCAACTAATTGATCAATCATATAAGCCACCCAAGTTTTTATAATCATATATTTCGAAAGCATAAATTGTTGGAAAAGTTGCCCAATACTCTTTTGTGAGAATAAGATGGGAATTAGACAACTAGTATATCAAGGCAAACTATCTTATTATTAGAAAGGATTTGATACAATGAGAGTTTACAAGTGAACACTCTTATGTGGTGTCTTCTTTTGGTTGTGTTATAAATGACACCAAGCACTTCTATTTATACTAGTGATGGCTACTCCTAGCTTATTCTAGAATCATCTCTAAGTCTTATCCTAAGGTAACTTATCATGATAATTCTAGAGAAATCTCTAATTCTCCATACTTATCTCCATAATTCTAGAATCTTCTTTATCATTCTAGAATCTTCTCCATAATTCTAGAATTGTCTTCATTCTTCTCATGATTTGTATGGGCTAAGGGAGGGAATATCCAACAAATCTCCCCCTTTCCGACTTAGCCCGAAGTTGTCTCGATCCCGATGCCTTGACAACAATCTTCAAACTTTTTGATTGGTAGCACCTTGGTCAAAATGTCTGACCAGTTTTTGTCTGTGTGTACCTTGTCGAGATGTAGGAGTTTCTCTTCCAGAACTTCTCGAATCCAGTGATGACGTATATCGATGTGCTTTGAGCGGGAGTGCAAAGTTGAATTCTTTGCTAAGTGAATAGCACTCTGGTTATCACATAGCATGATATACTTATCTTGCTTTACTCCAAGCTCAAGCAAGTTCTTCATCCATAACATCTCCTTGCAAGCTTCAGTGGCTGCGATATATTCTGCTTCAGTAGTGGACAAAGCAACACACTTCTGTAGCTTTGACTGCCAGGAAACAACTCCCCCTACAAAGGTAATAACATATCCTGATGTTGATTTCCTGGAATCTTTGTCACCGGCCCAATCTGCATCAGTATAACCCTTTAACTCAAGCTTCTCATTACCGAAGCACAATCATCATTTAGTTGTGCCTCGTAGATAACGGAGTATCCACTTAACTGCCTTCCAATGCTCTTTTCCTGGATTGGCTAGATAGCAACTCACAACTCCAACTGCAGAGGCAATATCAGGTCTTGTACACACCATGGCGTACATAAGGCTCCCAACTGCTGATGCATATGGGGTACTCTTCATTTCTTCCATTTCTTTCTCACTTTTTGGACTTTGCTTCATGTTTAGCTTCAAATGTCCAGCAAGTGGAGTGCTCACAGGCTTCGCCTTGTCCATGTTGAATCTCTCCAACACCTTTTCAACATATCGTTCTTGGGATAACCATAATAGCTTCTTCGATCTGTCACGAGTAATCTTCATCCCAAGAATCTGTTTTGCTAGCCCCAAATCTTTCATTGCAAAACACTTGCTCAAATCTTTCTTTAGAGCAGCTATCTTGATGCGGTCATGGCCCATAATCAGCATATCATCAACATAAAGTAGAAGTATTAGAAAGTCGCCGCCAGCGTACCTCTTCATGAAGACACAATGGTCATTCTTCATTTTCTTGAAGTTATGATCCATCATAAAGGATTCAAACTTCTTGTACCATTTTCTTGGAGCTTGTTTGAGGCCATAAAGGCTTTTCTTTAGTCGACACACCATGTTTTCTTTGCTTGGGACCTTAAATCCTTCAGGTTGATCCATGTAGATTTCCTCCTCGAGGTCACCATGGAGGAATGCTGTCTTGACATCAAGTTGTTCAATCTCCAGATCTAAAACCGCTGCTAGACCGAGAACAACTCGGATAGACGACATTTTTACCACTGGAGAAAATATCTCTTCAAAGTCTATGCCTTTCTTCTGGTTGAATCCTTTCACGACCAACCGAGCTTTGTATCTAGGTTTTGAGCTTCTATCTTTGGACTTAATCCGGTACACCCATTTGTTCTTAAGTGCTCTTTTTCCTTTTGGTAATTCTACCAACTCATATGTGTGATTCTCATGCAAGGATTCCATTTCTTCTTGCATAGCTTTTACCCACTCATCCTTATGAGTGTCGACTATGGCTTCTTCATAGCTTTGAGGCTCCCCCTCATCCGTAAGGGTCACATACTCATCAAGAGTATATCGTGTTGATGGTATTCTACCTCTGGTTGACCGTCTTATTTCAAGCTCCTCTTCTATGGTTTCGTCACCATTTTCATCTGAAGTAGTAGTACCTTCTTCAGGATCAACATCATCATCTTCGATTGCTTCTCTAGTGTCAGCATGTGATTTTTCAGAATCTATATTTCTTCTAACCCTTAGCTTTGGTTTCTCCGATCTTTTAATGTCTTCGATAGTCTGATCCTCGAAGAACACAACGTCTCTGCTTCTGATGACCTTTCTATTTATTGGATCCCAAAGCCGATAGCCAAACTCATATTTTGGTGAGCCAAGATAGATGCACTCCTTAGTCTTGGAGTCTAGCTTCGCTCGTTCATCCTTAGGAATATGAACAAACGCCCTACATCCAAACACTTTCAAATGGTTGTAAGAAATCTTCTTTCCTGACCAAACTTCCTCTGGGACATCACCATTCAGTGAAAATGATGGTGTAAGGTTGATAATGTC
Organism: Arabis hirsuta; assembly: GCA_964056655.1. Classification (NCBI taxonomy): domain Eukaryota; kingdom Viridiplantae; phylum Streptophyta; class Magnoliopsida; order Brassicales; family Brassicaceae; genus Arabis; species Arabis hirsuta. The sequence continues at coordinate 2,190,222 of OZ053301.1, forward strand.
AACCACGGTCATTATTTCTTCTCCCCAGAAGGACTTAGGTAGTTTTGCATGAGAGAGCATACATCGAACTCTTTCTCCGATTGTTCGGTTCATTCTCTCAAAAATTCCATTTAATTGTGGTGTCTTAGGTGGAGTCTTCTCCATCCTGATTCCATGAGTTTTGCAGAATGCTTCAAAGGGACTTCGGTACTCACCACCATTATCTGATCGGACACACTTGAGTTTTCGACCCGTATCTCGTTCTACTCGAGCTACAAACTCCTTGAAAGCATCAAGAACTTGATCTTTCGATTTTAACAGGTGTACCCATACTTTCCTTGAGTGGTCGTCGATAAAGGTGACAAAATATGATGCACCACCCATGGATTTCTCAGACATTGAGCATACATCAGTATGTACGAGGTCAAGGATGTGTTTCCTTCTCATAGGTGTAGAAGATCTTTGGAAAGCGACTATATGTTGTTTTCCAGCTAAGCAATCAGAACATGGTTCGAGATACACACCTCTCATATCTGGGAGGAATTTCTTTCGAGCGAGGATATTTAGACCCTTCTCGCTTATATGGCCGAGCGTCCGATGCCATAACTCCATGTCAGCATTCGCGACGTTTACCTCCTCCTTGCAAAGCTTAGCTTGTGTCACGTATAGCGATCTTTCTTTCTTTCCTCGGGCCATGACCAAGTTTCCTTTGGTTAGCTTTCACTTGCCTTCACCAAAGTGATTTTCTAAACCAACATCATCGAGCTTTCCAGTTGATATTAGATTTAGACGCATGTCATGGACATGCCTTACATCCTTGAGAATGATCTTACATCCTGTGTTTGATGTAAGAATGATGTCCCTCTTTCCAACAATCTTGCTTCTTCCTTGATTTCCCATTTGGACATTACCAAAATCACCACTTTGGTATGTTGCAAAGAAGTCTCCATGAGGGGTGACGTGAAAAGAAGCACCAGAATCGATAATCCATAAAGTGTCATCAGAGGCAATGTTTAGAGGATTATATTCTCCAATAAGATATATATCTTCATCCTTATCTGCCATAACTGTGATGGTCTTGTCGTCATGCCTCTTCGTGAGATTAAACCGATCTGGTTTAATATTTACCCATATGTTGATATTTCTTGAAAAATCGATACTCTGGCTTTCTATGACCTGCTTTGACACAATAGTAGCATGTCACTCTAGGACGTGACTAGGAGCGTCTTTGAGATTGATCTCGACATTTGTTGTGTCCACGTGTTTCGTCTCTACCCCGTCTATCGATGACGTTCGCCTCCGCTTGAGTGCTCAAACCTCGTTCCTTCCTTCTAATTTCTTCGTTTAGCAAGTTATCACTGACGGTATCCATGGTAAGCTTTACATCTGGTGCCGAGTTACTGAGAGTGACAACTAGTGTGTCCCAACTCTCTAGCAACGAGTTAAGGAGTAGAAGGGCTTGCAGCTCATCTTCAATCTTCATGTCAACCTTGGTTAACTGATTTATGAGTCCCTTGAAATTGTTCAAGTACTCCATCATGCTTTGGCCATCCTTATACTCCAACTTTACTAACCGTCGAGCAAGAAGAGCCTTGTTTCGAGGCGTTTTCTTTTGAATCATAGACTCAAGTTTTGTCCATAATTCAAAAGCATTTGTATAGGTAGCAACATGTTCCAAAAGAGATCAATTGATGTACTTACTAATTATAGCGACCGCTTTTCGATTTAGAACCTCCCATGCCTTATCATCATTTCCTTCCGGTTTGGTCTTCTTGATGATGGGCTCATGCAAATCCTTGCAATAAAGGTGATCTTCCATCATTGGTTTCCAATACGAGTAGTAGTCCGTCGTGAGTTTGAACATGTCACCTTCAATGGTAACGGTAGCCTCCATCTTGATCCGCACAAGATATCGATGTTATAAATAGACCTCGCTCTGATACCACTTGTTAGGGAAGTTGCCCAAGACTCTTTTGTGAGAATAAGATGGGAATTAGACAACTAGTATATCAAGGCAAACTATCTTATTATTAAAAAGGATTTGATACAAGGAGAGTTTACAAGTGAACACTCTTATGTGGTGTCTTCTTTTGGTTGTGTTACAAATGACACCAAACACTTCTATTTATACTAGTGATGGCTTAACTCCTAGCTTATTTTAGAATCATGACTAAGTCTTATCCTAAGGTAACTTATCATGATAATTCTAGAGAAATCTCTAATTCTCCATACTTATCTCCATAATTCTAGAATCTTCTTTATCAATTTAGAATCTTCTCCATAATTCTAGAATTGTCTTCATTCTTCTCATGATTTGTATGGGCTAATGGAGGGAATATTCAACTTAAATAAAAAAAATTTCATATATAAGACAAGACAAAAAGGATGAAGTCACAAGTTAACGTTGTTGTGAGGTGGATCAACCCAAGCAGTGAAGTTAGGTATATATATGAACTTGAAGAGCTAATTTTCTCATCACCGAGGAAGTGATACATGCCATACCACCCACAATCATCAGGATACGATGTACATATCCTACTCTTCTCCTTCTCTGAGAAACCAGCTCTTGCAAAAGAGCCAGGGTAACTTGTAAATATTGCCAAGCCACCAAGTTCTCTCTTCTCTTCCCATAACTTGCGTTTAAATTTAGTTTAAACACCGCCAAGTTTCTATTGTGACGTATAAACACAACAAAGATGTCTCCTTCGTGCTCCATCATGGACATTCGTCATAGGAAAGGTACATCATAAGAGGCGGGACAAGGTTCTACTGAAAGAATATTCCAGCTTGCTCTAGGCGGGTCGAAAACCCCAAGGTAACCACATGCACTGAGACAATAAGGCATACCATTGGAGAAAATACATTGGTTCCATCTGCGCTCGGGTAACTGGTTATCAAAGCAATGGGTGGTCCATACGGTTTCACCAGGCCGTCAAGTAACAATCACTAGACTTGAGTTGGAATTTTCTTGGGTGAGTGAGATCACCAAACAACAACTTGACGTAGGAGCAGCTGAAAAAGCTAAGTAATGGCTTAAGTAATAGCTTGAGACTTGGGGTAAGTTGATGCGCTCCCGGGTAAACGGGTTAAGTAAGAATAATACCCCAGAAATATGTTTATACACAAGCAACCAACCATCTCTAAAGTAACAGAATGAATGTTCCTCTAATTCTGGAAATTTAAATTTATATATTTGAGCCCCTAATGGGTCAGCAAGAATGTAGTGTGAACCAGTAGGATAAAAAAGCCAAGGACAAGGTTGTAACTTCCGGACAGGAACAGCTACTTCACACCATGTCTTGCATACAACAAAAGCTCGTATGTTGTCTTTTAATCCGAGGCGGGACAATATCAAGTGGAAGAGCTCTGAGGGAATAATTAGATCCCACGTTCCTGTAACACATTTCATCTTTGATCCTTGATTACTTCTAACGATTGAAGTGCTTCTGACAATTACAAAACAAATTCCAAATTAGTAAGAGAAGTTACAAATGGAGTCAAACGTTTCTCATCGATGTTCGAATGTTGACTATAGCGAAATGTGTGAATTTATTCGTTGGAGCAACCGTTAGAAAACGTAAGAATACAAATGAACATAAACCCTAGAATATTTTATCAAAAGGAGAAGAGGAAAGAGGAAAAAGAACTCACGATCGGATCTTTCTTTTTCTTGTGGCAGACGTTGGAAGTGCCAGAGATTCTGCCGTGTATGTTCGCCGGCGAGTCCTCATTGATAGCTTCAAAGATGTTTGAGATCTTTTCGTTCAGATGTTTGCAAATGTAAAATCCTTTTTTTCTTGGGATCAAAGACCTTTGCAATGTTTTGTGATGCCAAGTTTTGTTGTCGTTCTTTAAACAGAAGCTCATTTAGTAACTTGCAGCTCAGAGTCAAAGAGGCAAGAGAGAAAGTGGAACTTCTTCAAGTACAGGTCCTTACTAACCCTTCACAATCTTTGTTTGAGGAGGAAAGAGAAGTTAGGGCTGCATGTTTATTCTGGGATGGAGTGGAGGAATCTTTTTATAGAACGAAATCAATGATTAGGTGGTTAGATGAGGGGGATACCAATACTCGGTTCTTCCATAAATCAATCAATGCGAATCTCTCATCTAACGTTGTTTATTTCTTGAGGACAATGAGCAACATCAAAGTAACGAACTCGGCTCAGTTGAAGTTAATGGTGGAGCAATATTATTTCAATCTCCTTGGATGTCCTAATCAAGCAGTGGTACACTACTCTGTCACTCATATCCAGAGTCTTCATCCGTTTAGGTGTGGTCTAGAGCTGGCTGCTAAGCTTTCTCAAATACCATCTTCAGAACAGATAAGGGCAGCAGTATTTTCATTACCCAAGAATAAAGCTCCAGGCCCAGACGGTTTTACTGTTGAATTCTTCCCTAAGTCTTGGGAGCTGGTAGGGGAAGAAGTTATTAAAGCGGTCCAAGACTTTTTCACCTCTTCTAAGATGCTTAGACAGGCAAATGCTACCTCAATATCTCTAAATCCTAAGAAGTTGGGGGCGGACCGTCTTGTAGACTTCAGACCTGTTTCGTGTTGTTCAACGGTTTACAAGATTATATCAAGGCTTCTGTCTACAAAGCTTAAGCTCTTTCTACAAGATGTAGTTCAAAACAATCAAGTGGGATTCATCAAAGGCCGACTGCTATGCGAAAATGTTCTTTTGGCGTCAGAGCTGGTAAGGGATTTTCATCATTCTGGTCCAACAACTCGAGGTTGCCTTCAGGTTGATTTGACTAAGGCATATGATAGTATTGATTGGAGGTTTCTTCTCAATATCTTGGAAGCATTTGATTTGCCCTTACCGTTTATAGCTTAAATCAAAGAGTGTATAACTACAACTTATTTCTCTATTAACTTTAATGGAGAGCTTGTAGGTTTCTTTCCAGGCATGAAAGGATTGAGATAAGGCGATCCTATCTCGTCTGCTCTGTTAAATATTGCAATGGGCATTCTGTCCAAAGATTTGGATAAAGCGGTACTTCAGAACAAATTTTGGCCACATCCTCTTTGTCAAGAGCCTTTGGTAACACATCTCTCCTTTGATGATGATGTGTTGTTGTTCTTTGATGGGAAGGCGGATTCTTTAGAAGGAATAATGACAATGCTGAAGGATTTTCACACGGCATCCGGACTGTCAGTTAACCTCCAGAAATCATACTTGTTCATTGATGGTGGTAACTTGCAATTCACTGCAGATTTGGCTTCTAGGTTTGGGTTTACTCCAGGTGCTCTTCAAGTGCGTTATTTGGGGTTACCAATACTGCCACATAAACTCAAATCGTCTGACTATCAGCCACTATTAGATCAGATAAGAAAACGCATCTCATCTTGGGTAGTACGTCACTTGTCTTTTGCTGGCCGTTTACAACTAATCAGATCAGTTTTGGGCGGTGTGGTCAACTTTTGGGTAGCCGTTTTCCCACTGCCTAAGAGTTGCTTGAAAGAGGTTAAGAGGCTATGTAGTACATTCTTATGGTTTGGCGCTCCAAACTCTTTGAGAGGAGCTAAAGTTTCTTGGGAATCAGTTTGTACACCAAAGAAGGAAGGCAGGCTTGGTCTACGAAGACTAGTGACTTGGAACAAGGTCTTTGGATTAAAGCTCATTTGGCTACTCTTCACTAAGAGTGGCTCCCTATGGGTTTCTTGGATTCATAAGAGACTACTACGGGGTAGGTCCTTTTGGGATATCAGGTCTGACTCAGATGGTAGCTGGATTTGGAAGAAACTTCTTAAGCTAAGAAGCTTGGCAAGACCATATATGTGTTGTGTTATTGGATCTGGTAGTAAGGTAAGTTTTTGGAATGATGATTGGACGGAGTTGGGGCCATTTATTGATTTAACTGGTTTAAATGGTCCCCGAGTAATAGGCATCTCGCGGTTAGCAACTGTTTCTCAAGCAATGGGTATTGAAGGTTGGTTATTGCCTAGAGGAAGACACCCTATTATGGTCCTGTTAAGGAATGCGTTGCCCCAAGGTATGACTCTTGATTCGTCCTCTACTGATGCTTTCAAATGGCGGAACTCTAGGCATGGAATTCCAACTAATTTTTGTGCCTCAAAGACATGGTTGACATTGAATCCTTCTAGACAAACGGTCTCCTGGTACAGGTTTGTTTGGTTCAAGCAAAGCATTCCGAAACAGTTTTTCATTTTATGGATTGTCATCCGTGATAGGTTAACCACAAGGGATAAGCTGAGAAGGTGGGGAATTCAGGTACCAGATGCATGTCTCCTCTACAATTCAGCCCCGGAAACGCGTAGTCATCTTTTTTTTCATTGCAGTTTTGCGAATCATGTTTGGAATGACTTCTTTTCCCATGCACGGTTAAATCACCATCCTCTATTGACTCGATTATAGGTTGGGTGAGGAATGCATCTTCTAACCCCAAGCTAAATGTCATTTGCAAGTTAGTGCTACAAACTGCTGTTTATGAACTATGGAGAGAGAGAAATATCATATTGCATGTTTCTGTATCTAAGTCTATAGATCGAGTAATCAAGGATATTCAAACAATCATGAGAAGTAAGCTTGTTGGGCTAGATAAAAAAAGCACGGGCCGCTCCATCAAGTCAACAACTTCCGGGTCTGATCTTTCCTACCTTTCACTTTGGTTTGGCTATATCAACTTCCTGAATCATCCTGCTCCATGAAGTCTGGGGCTTGAAGTCTGGACAGGTTCTTCATTAAAATTTTTTGTATGTTTGTATAATCACACGTCTTTCTCTCATATTGTAATATATTCTTGTTGTAGCTCCAAAATGTTTTTCTCTCGGGAAGTGACAAAAAAAAAATACTATTTAAAAAAAAAAAAAGAAGTTATGAACATACGAAAAAAAAAAAGACCTTTGCAAAGTAATTTTCTTTTTATATTGGTTGAATAAAGACTTGACTAAATCTTTTCCTTTCCCTTTTTTGTTTAGAATATATAAAGCTGTAAATGGTCACATAACTTTTACTGAATTTGAAAAGGAAAAAAAAACCCTTTAATTTAGCTGAGTTGGTGGAATTTTTTGAGCAATTGGCTGAATACACATCATTTACAAATTTGGTGAAAAATGGTGAGATTTTAAGAATTTGATAATTTACCGAAAATAATAGATCAAATTCAATTCAATTCAATTAAATCTGTTTAAATTTAATGATATATTATTAGTGGCATTTTTTTAAGATTTTAAAAAGTGGTTTTTTTTTAAAGTGACATTTTAAAAATGGTATATCTCAAAATTTCTCAAAAAATAATATATATATATATATATATATATATATATATATATATTAAAATAACGGAAAATTATGAAGATAATTCAAAAAAATAATTAAAATTATAAAAATAGACCATACATTTTATAACTAAAATAATAGACTAAAGTTTACATAATTACTCTTTTTTACATGATTTAAAGAGGATTCCAAATCCTTCTATGCGAGTTAAAGAATTTCAAATCTCAAAAAGAGAAAATGAGTCTCTTGAAGTTGGTTTGTTATTAAGAAGAAAAATATCAAAAGCAAACAAGTGGTTAATGTTGTGGAAACGGGTGAATATACGAGAGCAGTTGAGTTTAAATTGAAAAAAAAAAAAAAATACGAAACATCCAAGAAGAAGAAGATTAAACATATGAAAGTGCATAATGGGTATTCTAAAATTCAAAATCACCATAAAGAAATCATACCTAAATTATTGGTAAGACTAAAACTAAGGACACAACAAAATAGTTTATTCAAATAGTTTATACAAAGTGTTTTTGAACTGGTGATATGTGAATCTTTGATTACTTTTTTTTTGGGAAATCTCAAAGCATTTTGTAGAGGATTATATTCCGAATTAGTCTAAGATAGTCATGATTCATCACCCGAGTAGAAACGGTTCATTGAAAACTATTTGCTATGTGAGAGAGATTTAGTCAATCTTCAAACGTAGACACTGGAAAGTGGCATGAGAGTACATAAATATTAGGTGTATATTTTAAATTTTGTGTAAGATTTGGTTTATTTCTTTAATTTTAAAATATTATATTTATTCTATTAATTTCTTATAAGATTTGGTGTATTTTTTTTAAGAAAAGTTTACCTATAATAACCTATTTTTTCAAAAAAATAACCTACTTTAAGTTTTTTTTTCATAACAAAAATATCCTTATTAATTAATTAATATTAGAAATAAATTTAATTTAAAAAAAATTCAAAAAACCAATATCAACAAAATACAAAACACTTTAAAAGACTTTCAATGTCTTCGCAAATTATGATTTTTTTTTTTTTGTAAAATCTTCATTTTTAATACCTCGTTATAGTCTACCAATGTCTCGACCGAGTCTGATTTTTTTGGCAGTATCTGCCAAAATCGCGGCAAAGTTTACATTTTTCTAGATACTGGCAGACTCTGCTAATATCTCGACAGAGTCTACCAATATCTCGATAGAATCTATCAATATATTGGCAAAATCTACCAATATTTTAGCAGAATCTGTCAATGTTTCGATAGAGTCTGCGTATTTCTAGATATTGGCAGCTTCTGCCAATACATCAGTAGAGTCTACAAATGTTTCGGCACAGTCTGCCAATATCTCAGTAGAGTCTGCCAATATCTTGGTAGAGACTGCCAATGTTTTGGCAGAGTCTGCCAATATCTCGGCAGAGTCTACCAATGTTTCAGCAGAGTCTGCGTTTTTTAATAGACGCTTTAAAATTTTTCTAGATTGTTGGTAGACTTATATCTCAGTCTGCTAGTCTACCAGTATCTCGACAAAGTCTAGCAATGTCTTGGTAGAGTATGCCAATATTTCGGTAGAATCTGCGAAGGACAATTTTGGTATTATAAAAAAAAATCTAAAATAAATTATTTCAGTAATAAAAAAATAGTAAAATTATTCAAACTATTTAAAAAAATAAGTTATTCTAGCAAATCACCTTTTTTTTAATTCTACAAATATATTTTTATAGAGAAAATAAATGAAGGCTTTTAGGAATAAAGTTTTAAAGTTGGTGCACGTGGATACATTTGTGGAACTGCATCCAAATTAAGAATACAAACAATGCACTTATTCAATCCACATGCTCTTCCCCAATCCAAACCCATATCTTTGCGTCCCCTTTTTCCTAATTTTATTTAATCAAATATTAGTATACTATTAAGTAATAAAATTATTAAAAGAAGCAGCAAATTATAACATGCCATTTATACTATCACAACCTTTGTACAAATTTTCTGACAGCTTTGTACAATTTCTCATCATCTAAACCGACAAGATAGTTTCAGTATATCTTATTATATCGGTCATATATTGAATGTGCAAATTTTCACGAGATGATATTTTATTATATAATTTGTATGCTTGTTTAGGGGAATGTACGGAGAGAGTTACATTTATGATATCAACTCTGAACATATCCATTAAAAAAATTGTCATGATTAGGCCCGTCATTTCGGTTTAAGGCACAAGACACATTAGCTTTTTAGGCCACTTAAATATATTACATTTTGAGAGGCCACATATTCAAAGTCAGCTTCATGTTAGAGTTGATTTTTTGTTTTGCCCTTACAATTACAATGTGCACTAATAGGGTTAAATTCCCTTGCATGCCTTTTCTTTAGATTTAAAACAGATTAGATCATTGGTTGCGTCATTTATAAAACAAGAGGTTCGATATGGACATTACTATTCTCCTGTGATCGGATTACTAGTTAGTAGTTACCAATGTGTAGGTTAATTGAAGTTACCAGAGGCACTAGTACAAGGCAGTTAGGGATTCACGGATGGGCAACAGTTGTTGAGGTAGAGCAAGGAAACTTGTGAATGCACTGAAGACCATTTGGAAAATATTTGCCTTGTTTGTTATGTGATGAACCTGAAAAAGCTCGTGATCACCTATTTTTTGCTTGTCCCTGCATTTTTTTTTTAATTACCAAGAGGTTCGGAACCGAAACCCGTAATCCCTCACGTCCAAAACCACAGCATGTAATATTGGTTTTTTCCTAAGTGCCACTCGAACCAGCGACCTCTAGGCTTTGTTAGAGATTTGTACCAGTTCAGCTATTGACTCTTGGTTTGTCCCTACATTTTTATAGTATGGCTTGACATTAATGGCAATCTCCTCAAGATTCTGGCAAACCTCGACTGGTCCGGCACTCTAGCATGCATTACGAATCACGAGTATGACGCATACTACTACGGTTAACTTTCCGATTTACCATGTTTGGAATGAGCGCGACTTGAGAAGGCACACCATCACACTTGTCACCTAAAAAGTCATTTCATTATAGAGAGGTAATTCAGAATACAATCAGCTCGATACGTTACAATGACTCTCCTCAACTTGCATCCTTGCTCCAACGATGGTTTTAAGCACCAAGACTCGGCTAAATCACCGCATCGACACGTCTTAATTTTTTGTTTTGTTTTTTATTCTTTCAGCTTAAATCAAAATTTTCACTTCTTTTTGTTTATGTTTGTACATAAAAGTATTGTTTTGTTGATCAATAAATTAACATTTGAGCAGACAAAATATATAGTAGAAATTATTATTTTGGCGTAAAATGGTATCTATCAACAAAAACGGTTACAAACCTTATAGTAACATTAGTAATATAAACTAACTTTAATTTGCTTTGTTGTCTTTTAAATTGCAAGGAAACGAAAATATGTGGATCTAGTGAAACCAATAATTCCAAAGTCATCACAAGTGCAGCAAAAGAAAATGATCAAAAGGAAAGTAATTGATAAGGAGGGTAAAGTAGAGGTAAAGGACAGAGCGAGAACAAATGGGTAAAATCAAGGACACACAAACACATGCACACATGTATACACAAACTCATACAATATACAACTATACAATTATGTGTGGATGTGTCTAAGAGAGAGAGCGAGACATGTGAAGGCATTAATAGGAGGTGGGGTTTGAATGTTGATGTCTTCATATTCTTGCAATGGAGCCACATGGTAAAGAGGGAACTCAAGCCCCCTCTCTTTTAGGGTAGGTATGATTCATACAAAATTAGAGCACCTCCATGTGACTCCATGTGTTTTTTTCTTCGTTCACCACATTATTCACTTTCGTCTTCCTCTCTCTATAATCAATCTTGCTCAATTAACTTCCAAGATGCTATACTGAAAGTTGTTGGTGTTAATTTGAACTAATGGCATGTATTTTATTACATTTGTTAGCTCCTCATTTTGATTACCATTCTTTAACTGATTTCAAACGTTCAGAAAGGTACTGTATAAAAATATCACACATAATATATTGAAATTTGGTTACTAGACATCTCCAACCCAACTCTATTTCTTTTTTTATAATAGAACAAAAAATAACATTTTTCTATTTTTTTCCCAATCCATCTCTATTTTAATTTCTAAAAATAGATTTATAAATAGAGATTGCTATTTTTTTTTTAATATTTGAAGGAAAAAATAGAAAATTTTTTTGTCTTATTCAAAATTACTTTAAAATAGAGAAATACTTTGGAGAGAAGATGGAGAAATGCTATATTTTACTCTATTTTAAAGTAAAATATAAGAAAATACATTGGAGATGGTCGCAAAGCTTTTTCTGTTAAAAATTTGGAATCTGTCATGTAAAATATGTATAGTGAGTTAGCGACTAAAGAGACAAAAAAAAAATGTACTTGATTCATTCCATGATTTATTTCAGAATTTCAAGAAATTTTTGTTATAAAGAAAAAAAATCATAAATTATATAAGAATTTCACTTACATTATTTTTTTTTACCCTTTTCACATACTAGTATAATTCCCACACATAAATTCATTCATTTTTAGACAAAGAAATCATTTCATAAAGTGTGATATTGTCAAATATCACATGAGCTGTACCTATAGCATTACTCGTTTCACACACATCATCAAATCGGGTTTTTGCTATATATAAGCATTCCCTTTGTAGACTTTCGACGAAGCATACAAACAAAGTCTCATATGGAGAAGATACGAGTCTTTTCCATATGAATAAGAGAAAACGAGTCTTTTCTCTCCAACCAAACAGGAGCCCTAAGGCGGTCTTCGTGAGAAGATACGCGAGTCACTTGGTTCCAGCTCTCAAGAAGAACAAGATGAACAAACCCTCTTTAAAAACCAACCACCAAAGTTTCGAACAAACCGTGAAACATGAAGTAGACATGGCTTTGACTTTGTCTGCTCAAGAATTCGCTTGGAGTCATTTCTTGCAAGACAAGCTATTATCTTCCCGTCATGAAGATCCTAGTTTTTCTTCCAAGATTATAGAAAGATCTAGCTACAAACAAGACCGCGAAGAAGAAGAAGAAGCAGAGATCAAGAAGAGATTGAAGGAACTGCAAAAGCTTTTGCCAGGTGGAGAAGAGATGAATATGGAGGAGATGTTGAGTGAGATTGGAAGCTACATTGTATGTCTTGAGTTGCAGATGATTGTTCTAAAATCTCTTCTTCAAGATAACACTTCTTGAATTTTATTATATAATCAATTGTTTCACCTGCGTTTTCCTTGATTAAAAAAAAAAAAAAAGAATTTTAGCTGTTTTTACCTTAATTCTCAAGAAAAGGAACTTGTATTATAGAGGGATAACATAAATTATTTTAAAATTTCACATATGTTTCGTTAAAGCTTAACTTTTCTTTTTTCTTTAATTTGTTTCTCAAGAAAACCATATGGCTATTTTAATCGATTATTTATAACGTTAATGGAGTCTTATTTCTTCGTTTGAATATAATAATGAATTAATAATCTAAAAACTCTCAATTTGAAAATTTTTGGAAGCTCTTTATGGTATATATCTAGTGCCCAACTATATAATGTAATTATGTGAATAGAGTGTGAAAGTGTGGTCAATAAGAACTTATATCTTTACTTGTTCATGTTTACACATTGATTTGAAGTTGTTGTTGGTTGTGAGATGCATCCAAAAACAGCATGTGTTAACCAAATCCTTTCTTTTGTCTTCTTTCTTTTCCCTTTAAGAAAGTTCATTATTTTATTTTGGCTAATATTTCATATAACTCTTTTTTTTTTTTTTTTAACCTTATTTCATATAACTCTCATCATCATAATTGACACAGTGGATGAGCTTGTCTAGAATGTTTGTACTCTTTGATGAATTTGTTTCTTTTGTTCTCATTTTAAAAAGTTGTAAAAAATCAACATCCCTGTTAAATCTTATTGCACCAACACAAGTTAAATAAAAGCTAATAATAACTTTTCAATGAATACAACTGATTTCTTATCGAGGCTTTGAAAAAAAAATGTGAAATAAAAGTCAAGAGGAATAATGACATAAAAGAGTCAGTTCCTATCAAATAACAAAAGTGATAGTGTAGGGTCAAAATCTCTAAAAATTGGTTAAGGGTGGAAAAATGTTAACGGATTTTCCACGGAAATCTCTTAACAATTTTTCGCGAAATACTTAACAGGTAATCCGCGGAAAAATCTCATCTTCTGGTTTGATCCGACCCGCGGCTAAACCATAAATTTAACCCGCGAGATGGTGACAACGAGCAGTGGACCGAGCCACGGAAATGGGCCGCAACATCCAGCAGTGGGCCGAGCCGTGAAGAGAAGCCTGCAACATGTAGCCGACTCCGCGGAGAGAGAATCCCGCGGAATAAGGAAGGCATCTTTATCTCCTCGACATAAGCCCTAGACGCGGAGTGAAGCTATATATATGTTTGTTAACCCTCATGAAAAGGGATCCGCAGTTTTTGACAGAAACACTTGTAACATTAATTCGTAGAAACATCAATAAAAAAATTATCTTCTTATTATTTGTATTCCGTGATTCGTAACATAAAAATTTTTGTTCCTCAATCCTAAGACAAATTATATTGTTCGAGTTCTGACTCCCACAACTAGTGTTATGATTTGAAGTCATCATCCATATCTTTGCACGTGTCTTAAAGTCTTTCTTTTCTTATCCCAAATCTCTCTACAATCTCAATCTAGACATCTTCATACTAAGACTAAAATAATGTTACTTTAGAACGAAATCAAATAGTATTAGATTGAAGAAGAAATTTATCAAACAAACATGAGATAAGCTCACATGAGGCAAATTAAAAAAAAGGTGTAGCCAAAGTGCCAAAACACCAAGGCAAAAGCCTTGTTTCTTCAAAGGCAAATTTTGCAAAGCTCGAGTAGGAGTTTAGGAACAATGACTAACAATAAAAGAGTTTTTTGGAAGAGTTATGGCAATACACAAAGTTCTCTTCCCTCTATTGTAATGACCTTAAAAAGAGAGATTTGTGAAGACAAAAAAAAAGAAAAGAGGAGTCATGATGGGGTTGGTATTTTTAGGTAATCTTTGTCTTGTGCAAACTGCTACTACACAGTGTAGTGATGTCCTGCTGTATCAATGTCCAAGCCCTTTAGCTTTGCGACTGATTCCACATGTCCCTTCAATGTGTGAAGCTCCCTAAGCCTGTCACAACATAAGATCAAAGCATTCACCAATCAAAATCAATCAAATTGCATTTTCGGTTGAGATTGATTAATCAAAGTACTCACCTAGCTATCTCGGCCCTTCTCTTGGCTTGCTCGGCGATCTCAGACAGCTCTCTGTAACTTCCTTTCTCTGGGAAGATGTTAACGTCTTCTTTTGGCTGCAGACCGTGCAATGTCCTCTGAGCAAGTGCCCATTGAGCTTCTCTTTCTCCAATACCGTAATCTTTCTTGGTCGTGAAAGCGGTCTGTTAAAGTAACAGCAGAAGCAATTAGCATAATGTATCAGGCTGTAAAAAAGAGGTCTCTATAATGGTAGATAGAGAAGAGTTAGTTGTGTGTACCCTGTTGTCAAACAAGCTGACCCAAGCCTTTCCACTCAAGATGTATCGAATGGCAAACTTCAAAGGGTCTTGTGGGAAGTATGTTACAAGACTGTAAATCCATATCACACCGGCCCATCCCCAACCGATACCCTTCACCTTTGCAAATGTCCAGTTGGCATACACTGCAATCAAAGTTGCAATCTGCATTTGGGAGGAAGAGTGAATGAATTTCAACGGATATCTTTCCTTCAAAGTATACCTAACAGACTTCCTGAAAATATGTGTATGTTATGTTCTTACCAGTTGTGCAGCGACGAATGCAAACATCAGAAGCGCCCCAGGACGTTCAAAGAACGACCAACTCCTTGACCTCGTGACGAAGATAAGCGCTTGACTGATGATACTAACTTGTAGGTACACAGCACCCATTAGTTCATCGTTATTGTCCCTGATTGACCTCACACCAAACTTGTCCTGCAAATCAAAGGTGAAATCATTTTTAAAGAGTCTGAGCAGAAGGCCAGGCAATATATATATACATTATCCCTGCAGCACCTTTATCCCCCAAAAAAAAAAAACTGATGATGATTACCGAGAAAAAGTCGGTCTTGTGAGCAGCCCAGAAGAAAATAACACTCATAACGGCTTGGTAGCCTCCCAGCACAATTCCGGTGGCAAAAATTTCTCTGAGCTTCCAGCTATCAGGTGTGGGAGATGGCTTCACTCTGTCCTTTGAGATTGTCATGATAGTACCTAAAAGATAGTAACACATAATACCATAAGATATAGCACATAAAGTGTTAGGAGACTATATAAAAATCATTTGCTCACCGTCATTAAGGATTGCAATAATCAGAACCATGAACGCTGAGAAGTCAAATTCCCATATCAAAGCAATAAGCATGAAACCAAACTGCAAAAGTTACAACGCAATATGATCAATACACACAAAAAAAAGAAGAGAAATCATGCTAAACAAGTGATACATATCTATATATGGTGTCTACTTACCACAATACGGATTGTGATTGAGACTGCATAAATCTGCCACAAGCAGGAAAAAAAGTTTATTAGTTTCTGGTGCATACAAACACAAGTAGTGGGCATAATATAAGAAGAAAATTAAAAAAATACACACGGTATAGTTCTTCATTCTCTGGAAGATAGCTCTGCTAGTGAGCACTGCACTGATGATAACACTCAATCCAGGTTCGGTGAGAACAATATCTGAAGCACCACGAGCAGCATCTGTAGCATCGGCCACAGCAATACCAATGTCAGCTTTCTTCAAAGCAGGAGCATCATTGACACCATCACCAGTCATTCCAACAATGTGCTTCCTCTCTTGCAGCTTTTTCACAATTTCATATTTGTGCTCTGCAATAAGAAACATAAGAAGCTTGGATCGATATAACAAATAATTTCTAATAATAAACATATGATGAGGTTTAAGATTGAAAGCAAGTTATAACCTGGAAAGACGCCAGCAAACCCATCAGCCTTCTCGATCAACTCCTCAACAGGAATGGATGCAATGTTCGCGTCTTTGTCATTACCGAGAAGAGCCGAAGATGGATACATATTGGTTCCCATTCCGAGCCTGCGACCGGTTTCCTTACCAATAGCAAGTTGATCACCTGGCAACGTAGTTAGAGAGCAAGTTAGGAGGAAACATCTATATAGCCATGGATTTCATGAAAAAGAAAATGATGAATAAGTATAGTTACCGGTGATCATCTTGACATTTACACCAAGATTCAAAGCCCTACGAATGGTTTCGGCACTGTCATGTCTTGGAGGGTCGAAAAGAGGCAACAAGCCAACAAATTCCCATGGTCCACCTGGGCTTTCTTTTGTTTTCTCGGGAACCACCTTAAAGGAATAAGAACATTTATTTCCATGCAAAAAAAGACAAAGAAGTCTGAAAATATAAGACCACTAGTAAATAAGTACCTGACGCGCAACTGCCAATGACCTAAGACCGCGCTCCGCGTACTTGTCAATACAAGAGAGTACCTTCTTCCTAAGGTCAGGCCTGGCATTGGCAAGGTCAAGGATCTGTGTCGGAAACCGAATTAGTAAACCGAATAAAGGGAAAAACTAACATCTGCAGGGGAAAGTGGAAGACTCATCATCACCTGCTCAGGAGCACCTTTGCTGACTCTGTGCCAGTTACCATCAGAGTCGATGTATGTCAAAGCAGTTCTCTTGTCCACAGGGTTGAATGGAAGGAAGTGAACCTCCCTGATTCCAGCCCGGGCCTACGAAAATCCAAGTGAAACATAAGAACTTGTTTTTTCAAATGTTCACTAAACTGCAAATGTAATTCAAACCGAGAAGAGTTATACCTCCTTTGGATCAGCAAGCATTCCAACCATGGCTGCATCAATAGCGTCCTGGTTCTCAACCCTAGAAGCCATTGCTGCAAACAATAGGACTTGATCTTTCTCCACGCCTTTGCAGAAAACCTCAACCAAGTTCTTATCCACACTCAATTTATTGAGGGTTAGTGTCCCGGTTTTGTCACTGCACAGGACATCCATTCCTGCCATTTCTTCTATGGCAGTCATACGTTTGGTGATGGCACCTTGCTGAGACAACCTGTGAGACCCGATAGCCATAGTCACGGACAAGACCGTTGGCATAGCAATGGGGATACCACCGATCAAGAGGACCAAGAGATTGTCAATTCCATCTCTGTACTTCCTTCTTTGAATAGGGTACATGACGATTATTTCAATCACAATACCAATAGCGATTGAACAGATACAGAAGTTTCCAATGGATGTAAGAACTTTCTGGAAGTGTCCAACTTGGTTAGTGCTGTCCACAAGGTGAGCAGCTTTACCAAAGAAGGTGTGAACTCCTGTAGCTATAACAACCGCTTCGATTTCTCCTTGTTTACAAGTTGAACCAGAGAAAACTTCTTGACCTGGGTGCTTGGTCACAGGAAGGGACTCTCCAGTTAGAGCAGACTGATCAACCTTTAAAGGATCACCTTCAAGAAGACGGGCATCGGCTGGGATGATGTCTCCAAGTTTAATGCTAACAATATCACCTGGGACAAGAATAGCAGCTTCTTGTTCACTCCATTTTCCATCCCTAAGCACCTGAAACATCACCACAAGAAAACAAACAAACAGGTTAAGCTCTAGAGAAGTTTCGAAACGCCCTGTCCGATAACGTTCTGCAACACGGTACCTTGGTTTTAGGAGCAAGACCAGCCATGAGGGCAGCTGCAGCGTTTCCGGCATTGTTTTCTTCGATGAAACTGATTGTGGAGTTGATAACAAGCAGACAGATGATACCCACAAAATCTTGCCAATCCGGAGGTCTATTATCACCATTGGCCAAAGCAATGGCCATGATAGCCGCAGCTTCCATGACCCATGAAAGCGGATTCCACATGAACCCCAGAAACTTCAGAATTTTGCTTTCCTGTTTTATTTCAATGAAAGATCAAACCTCGTGAGTTCCCAGAGCAGTTCACAACAAAAATTTACAAAACCAAAGCATCTTTCTAAATATCAAACTCAAACCTTCTTCTCTTCGAGCTTGTTGGGGCCAAATATCTGAATCCTGTCCTCTCCTTCCTGCGTCGTCAATCCTTCCCTTGTACATTTCAGCTGCTGGAAAACTTCCTCAATGGGAATTTTTTCCTGAGAATCAAACCAAATATCGATCAGAAACCCATTGAAGAACAAAAGGATAAAAAAGATAAGAACTTTTCAATATCATACAAAACTCGAAACGATTCAGTGACTCGGAAGAGTGGCGTTGACTAGAGCAGTGACAATGAAAGGTAAAAAAAAGAAAAAGGAATCTGCAGTGGAGAAGAAAGGGACCACCACTACGACTACAACAATGCACGTGTTAGTGACGTGTAACACACGCGCTACGTGATTTCTTCCATGAAAGGTGGCTACTTTCCGGCGTGAAAAGCCAAGGTCCGGTTAAGGGTATTTCGGTCATAAATCCATCAAGAACAAAATTTTCAGAAAACAAAAAAAAAATGGATCTTTCACGATATTTACAAGTCGCGTCAGTATGAAAGATGTTTTGCTAAAAGACAAACAAATTTCAAAAAAGAAATAAAAAACGTACTACGGAAAGGTACATCAAATTCTAACACCCGTAACAAAAAAAAAAGGTCCTTTAAATAATTAAAACTCTTTGTAATTTTATGGGTAGAATATTATCAAGAAACTGCTTTAACAGCAAAAACGTTATCTTTTTAGATTTCTAAAAAGAAAAAGAAGACTAATTCACAAGCAAAATCAAACCTTTTTTATTAATAGGTGAAAAAGACTGTTATTGAGACGTAGCTTAGCTCCACCACTTTAAAAAAAAAAAAGACTATTTTTCTTTATCTTTTTAATTTTATTTTATCGTTTCACATGTGTAGATCTACTTTTTTCTTATGAACAGTAAACACTAATCGGAACTGTTTTTGGCTAATACCTAAAAAGCTATAAAGACTTTTGTTATTTTACCCCTAATTTTAGACTCTGATTTTTGCAGAGTCTTATCTATAAAGTTGGAATCTTTTCTTATTAAATTCCTCGAAAATCGTCGTTTCTTCAAGGAAGAAGAAAATCTTGACTCGGGTTTTGAATCGGTTCCATGAAATCAATTACACTCACCCGTAAGTTAAGGAAGAGAAAAATCTGAGATTTTTTGGGATTCAGTATCCGATCATCGGCAAAAAACAACAACACAAGAATCATCGGAAGAAGATTTATAAACGAAACCAACAACAATCATGCAAAACAGGGGAAACGAAACAGATCTAAAAACTCATTCAAGCAAATCGTCGAACACTTGGTGGGCATGATAAACACAAACACCAAAACACAGTGATCGAAATCGATTATTAAGCGAGAAGAAGAAGATTTAGAATACCAGATCAACAGTCTCGTTCTTGATATCCTCGAGACCTGACATCTTCTTCACAACAAGAAGAAATCAAAACGGCGTCTCTCTCTATCGTTTCACCACTCTGAATCAGAGAGAGAGAGAGAGAGAGAGAGAGAGAGAGAGAGAGAAGTGGGTGAAGCGAGCTTCTGTTGCAAATGAGAAACGCTTCTCCATTTTTATACACGACATTAAAACGACGAGCTTCTTCACCGTTTTGGTTTTATTTGGGACCTTTACCAGACTCTTATTATTTTTTTATTTCCACCGTTGATTATGATTTGGTGTTCATCAATGGTTCTTGATTTTTTAATTTTTCTTTAATTATTGGGTCCCTTCTTCACTTGGAAAACGTATTTTGACTTTGGTTTAGAGATTAGGATCAGATTATTATTATAGTGTAATTTTCTGATTAAAAATTGGAAAATTTAGAAAATTTGTTTACTTTTGATTTTGAAATCTAACGAGAAGGTATATAAATTAATTCTCCTAAAAAGAGAAAATTTGAAAATGAAAGTCATCAAATTTAAGACAAATCTCTAAAATTAACACTAATTAAGGATGATATGCCAAATTTAACACCAAAAAGTTTAATTTTTTGGATTTCATTTTTTTTTCCTAGATATACACATGCATATCAGAACAATTAATTGACAACATTACAATGTATAGATTTCGAAATACATATTGGGTTTTTGTCTTCTGACAAAAAGGAAATATATATTGAGTGTTAGGTGTAGGCATTTGGGTATCTAATCGGATATCGGATTTTCGAATATATGAATATAATATCCATTCGGGTTATTAGAAATTTTTGGTTGGATTTGGGTTGGTTATTTTCGGGTTCGGATCGGTTTCGATTATCCCAAATATTCAAAAGTTACTCAACATATTTAAAAATTATCCAAAAATATTCATAACTACCTGATTTTTTTTATTATTTAGTTCGATTTTGTTATCTTTAACTCAAGTTATTTGAAAATTAATAACAATTGTAAAAAAATTATATATAACTAAATTAGTTATTTTTACCCAAATATAGTCATGATACCCCAAATTGACCTAAAAACAAAACAGAATTGTCTAAGCTATATAAACATATCCGACCTTATATTTAAATATCTTTAGGTTAATTTATGTTTTGGATAATTCGGATACCCGTTCGGTTTTTGGTTCGGCTCGGAGTCGGATTCGGGTTTTCGGTTTTAGATATTTAGAATCCATTTAGGTATTTTAGAAAATCGGATTCGGTACGGTTTGGGTAATTTTGAGTCGGGTTCAGATCGTTTTTTGGTTTCGGATATTTTGCCCACCCCTATTGAATGTTATCACAAGAAAAACTATCTAAGTTATATTTCTCTTTCTGATTAATATTTTAGTTTTGTATCCTCTTTAGATTCTCACCATGCCTTAATAGTTGATTATGGAAAAGATAGGGATGTTGATCTCGGCAAGTACTGGCAAAGTCATAATTGTTTCTTCTTTCTTGCTTAGTTTAATTTGGACACTGATTCTTGATTCTTATCTCAGGTAATGACACAAGCGAATTTAGAACTTACATATGCTTATATCAATGAAGAATTTTCTTTCGTGGTAAAGACAAATGATGCAATTGTTTGATATGTTGTTCTAAAGGTTTAGAGCTTCTTAGGTTGAGTTAAAGTAAAATTCGGATTTGGTGGCTTTGGAGTTACTTGAATTGATGTGATGGATAAAAAAGTGTAGTCTCATTCACATTAATTTCTATTATGAAAATATGACCTTTGTATTTCTGTGTTGGCTCTAAATTTTGAACAAATTTGATTAGTGTAGTCTCCATGCAATGTTATTCTCACATTGTTGTTTTAGTGGTGTTTTATTTCAGGGATTTAACAAACCATGGAACCCAAAAATAAAGATAATTCTTCATTGGTACTAGCAGCTTTAAGTCCTATAACTAAATTCAGAGCGAAAAAATTGTGATCTTCCAGGTTATGTTGTAAGTTAATATCCCTCTTTAAGCTAAATATTATTATAATGCCCCGACCGCCGTCGAATTATCGGTATGCCGGGGAAATTCTCATCCCCTCGAGAGAAATCTTCATCTCTCAATAACATACAGGGGAAATTCTCATCCCCTCAGGAGAAATCCTCATCTCCTAATGGGCCCCACGCACACTCTCGGCCCATGGGCCCACTCCTGTCCGACGGTCGGTACGTTAGTCCGGGAGGCTCGAAAGATTTGTTTACTGACCCTGCAAATCACCACGTGATCTTTCCCCGTGTTTTGTCCTCACTCACACGGTACTGGAAATTACTTCCCAGTAGGTCATCCATCCTTAAATTGCTCCAACCCAAGCATGCTTAACTCTGAAGTTCTCTCTGGATGTGTGACGGAAAAGATAAGTGCACTTTGGTGATATAGGTAGTCAAATCAATTCTCTTAACCCTCTCCACATGCACCACATATTTCAGAAACCGGGATGTTACAATTATTACTTTATCTTTGTCCTTATTTCTCATCATCGTATCATGTTTTTGCATATCAGTAGACTAAATTAAAATGTGATGTGTCTGATCTCTTGACACTTTGCTTTTCTTTTCTCATGTAGGATATAAAAGGTCTTATATATGTTGAACTCTTCAAAGAAAATTCCCCCAAAGTTGTGGACAAAATTCTATATCTATGGTTAGTATGAGATTTCTTTTCCTTGCTTTTAGGTTCCTTTATTTCATAAGTTTTCTTGCTTACATCAATGATACAGTCGTTTGGTTCATAAGTTTTCTTGCTTACATCAATGATAATCATTCCTGGCTTACATCAAAATTCTAGATCTATGGTTAGTATGAGATTTCCTTTCTTTTCTTTTAGGTTTGTTTGGTTTAGTGAGAGCCACAAGCTTGTCACTGTTAAAAACCTCATCAATGATGGTTTCCAGAACTCGTACAAGCTTATTCTCAAGTATAATAGACCATACTTACTTTTAAAAATAAATTTAGCTACTTTGTTTGAGAATTTATCTGAGGTTTTTTTCTTCTTATCCATCTTTGATTCTTATCTACTGAGTTGTGAAAACATGAAATAAGAAGCGCTTTGATGAATCTGACTCTAGAGTTGATTAGGATTAAGTAATTCTATGCATCATTTGTTGTGTTACTCTTCCAATATAATGATTATACTCCATTGATGAATAAGGGATTTTTGTTTCTTACTCAGCAGCAATGGAGCACAACTCAATGAGTACACACAATTGGAGTAAATTTGCAGCCTGGTCTAGAAGATATCTTTCCAGATTTTGTGTCATACTGTCTTAATTTGCAGCAAAAACCAAAACAAGTCTTCAACAATGAAGAACCATTTTGAGTTTTACCGCAAGAACCAGAACAGTTGTGTATTGATGGAGAGCAAAATGGTTGTGGGATTGTGCATGAAGAAGAAGTAGAGTTCAATTCTGGATCACATAAGTAAAAACATGCATTCAAATGATGATTATTCATGAAAGTGGTAACCTTTAGAATTGAATTGGTGATAGTCGATAAGAGAAATTTGTTTTTCTTGTCCTTTATTCATAGATTTGTTTCTCTTTGTCCTTTATTCATAATTTGTGAAAGATTGTGTTTTTATTTTTGGATTAGTATTTGTAAGACTTCTTATGTAATTTATGGATTTTCTACGAAATAAAAAATACGTACACCCACACACGTTGTCTCAATTATAAACGTTGTACAATTTCATTAAAAATGTGTACACCCACACACTAAAAGCATCTCCAACCATCACACTAAATTTGGCGTGGAAATCACAGCAAATTTAGTGTTTTGGTGTCAAAAAAAGTTTTTCATCTCCAACCATAACATTAAATTTTACACTAAAATAATATTTTATTATTATTATATTATTAGATTTAAGTTTTTCTTTATTTTTAGTAATTGATAAATATTAATTATTCTGATAACTGATTAATTAGAAGTTGAATATAATCTTACAATTGATAAATGAAAAAATGAAAAAAATAAATTACATCGAATTAATTCTCAGAATCAGTATATTTGGATCACAAATGTTCAATTAACGCATTTTGAAGTTTGATATGAACTTTCCGATTTTTTATTTGTTTGTGTCGAGCTAAAAATTATTGAAATCGAACATCAATATATAATTTTTAGTTAATAAACCATAATTTAATCATTATACTAAATTAAAAATACGATTAAAATAATATTTTAAAGTTTAGTGTCGTGAACAGTGTCACATTATATTTGATGTAACACTGTTCACGACACACTAAATTTAGTGTTTTAGTGTCAATTTTAGTGTCCCATTGGAGTTGAAATCATACTAAATATAGTGTTTTTGTGTATGGTTGGAGTTGACCTAAGGATATATATTCAGAATTTTACTTAATAAGTAAATTAAATTGGTACAAAAATGTACACCATATAATAATTTTAAAAATCTTAATTAATACAAAAAAAATTAACTTCATAACTAACAAAAAAACATACTTTTCATATTAAAAAAAGAATTAAAACCCGCGCATAGCGCGGATACTCATCTAGTAATATTAAAAACTGAATAATAATTCAAATTGGGGTTTAGTTCATACAGAGTAGTGCAAAGCTAATCTTAACTGGTTTTTTTAATATAAGCTACATTTTTAAAGAAAACAGAAATTATAAAAATTATGTTCCCAGTCGCATATGTAATAATTATTGAATCTAGAAGAAATTTGGAAGAGTTAGTCTAATAATACAAAACGTATCTTTTTCACATTTGTTTCAATGATTTAACTCGATGATAGTATAACAATACCATCAGTAATATCTTTTTTCTAATAAATATTATATAGTATAGTATATACAGAGAGATTCAATTAGGGGACAGAAAAAAAAAACTTAGATGACGTCGGTCTAATTGTATAGTATTGAACATCTATGATTAATTATTAATTTAATTGACTAAATGTGAATGGTAATCCTAAATTCGTAATCTCATAACTATGGCTTTAAAGGATGGTCATGAAGCAATGGCTCTTACAAGGTGCCTCATATGGCAAGGTCAGCAATTGCTGGAACGATTCACATGTTGTGAATACTATTTTATTTTTAATTTAAACGAAAATTGTTTCTACGTTTATTTATTTAATTTCCTTTTTCATCAATATCGCTAACGAGGAGGTATTGACTTTTGATCATGCTGGGTCCCCCAATAATACACCTCCCCTACGTAATTTTATTTCTAATTTTTACCCAATTTTTTTTTTGTCATCAAATTTTGTTTATTTCTATGTTCTTCCTAAAATTTTTATTACTGATGGTATTGTTATACTATCATCGACTAATGTCACTAATCCGATTGAATGCATGTTATTAGCAAAAACTAACAGTTTTGATTCCTAAAAAGATAAGCAAAAGTTATTATGCCACTGCAGCACCGCCAAATCTATTATATAAACAGTAAACATGAACCTAATTGTAATAGTTTAGCCCTAAATCATCATGTTTGTCTTTTTATTTTTTAACATAAATCATCAATTTTGTCTCCTCTTAATGAGTTATGATTAATTGGGATTTGGTACGATTTGTGAATTTTTAAGAGTATTCGTATGCATATAATCTATGCATGGGAGTTAAATCATTTTGTGATCTATAACATTTTTAAAAAAGATTGAAATGGTTTTAAAAAAATAGAAATGAAACATTAATTTACGGTAGAACTAATTTTAGAAACAAGAACTGTATTTGTTTTTACAAAAAGGCATAAATAGAGTTTTTAGAGAAAAAAGGATTTCATGAACTAGTAAAAGAGATTACATATTGTACAAGAACCAGAGCATTCATAGTGCAGTAGTATGTGTAACACTCTCCTAGCACCAAGGTATGGGGTTCGAACCCTACTACTCTTCCTGTGTGAGGATTGGGCTAGTGAGCCGACCCGTTGTGGTCCATATCGCCAACAAAAAAAATAAAATAAAACATATTGTATAAGAATGGAGTTAACCACTGAGAAGGATGAATACAACTTGAATAAAAAAGAGAATTAGGAGGTCTCCTTTGAGCTAATTTATGTCCTGGTTCGTTTATATTCCATCTTCTCGTAAAATATTTCACCTTTTAAACTATTAATGAGATTTAAATAAGGGTATTTGCATTGGTTAACCATGAACTATAGTGAAATTAGGTAACTAACCAAAACCTTTGCAAAACAACCTATGGTTTTTGAAAGGAATCCCAAAGCTTTTAGTCATTTTCCTAATTTATATTTAAATTGTGGTTATCTAGCCAATTTACCCTTTAAACAATCACCGATAATCTATTTTGAAAAAGGTTGACCACTGCATCAAAATTACATTTAAGAAACCATACTTGTGATCTTTTCCAAAGAGTCACAAATTAAAGTTTATTAGATTGGGGGCATTGCATGCGCTATATTCTCTGGAATAACGTGTTTTATTTGTTGGATCTAGCCAATTTTTGACATATGCATATGTGGACTCGACATCTCTAACCAGGTTTAAAATTTGTTTCATGAAGATCAAATTGTTTTGCGATCTCCAAATTCTCCACAATATCTTGAATTTTGAAACTCAATTATGTTTATTATAATTATGTTTTTTATAGCCATGAATTTTTAATGATTATTTGGCTCATAAAACAAAAATGCTAACACAATTTAAAAAACCAAAAAAGAAAAACACTAACACAATTTTTCTTAAGCAGTTAGAACTGACAAAAAAAAGTTTCAACTAAAGCAATTCAATTTAATTTGGCTCTAAATGGTAACATAATTCTACAAATTCTTCAGATTCAGCAAATTCTGCAAATTCTGCAGTTACCATTTAAGTTTAGGTCTAAATGGTAACCGCAGAATTTTTGCAGAATTACTATTGAATTGCTGAATTTGCAGAATTACTGTTGATTTTTTTGTAGAATTTACTGAATAATATCAAACTTAAATGGTAACCGCAGAATTTTTGCAGAATTACTGTTGAATTGCTGAATTTGCAGAATTACTGTTGATTTTTTGTAGAATTTGCTGAATAATATCAAACTTAAATGGTAATAGCAGAATTTGCTGAATTTTTTTTAAAAAGTAATTAATTTTGAAAAAGTAATTAGTTTTAAAAAAAGTAATTAATTTTTTTTTTCAAACTTAAATGGTTAATTATTATTAACCAATCACAAAAAAGATTGCAAAATACTAGTGTTCATTAAATATTTAATAAAGTTAAAAAATATCTAATATTATCAAACCATCTTATATTTTGAAAAACCCTCCAAAACATTTTATATTTGAAATATATATCTTGTAATTAGGACTGTGTCGGATCCATATCCAAAAATAATAATTAAAAAAAACAGAAAAACCAATTTGTAAAAATTATTTACAAAAATTTTGAATGATATTTTAAAAAACAAATATCTTACTATAAAAGGAATTAAAAAATCACAAACATTTTGCAATTGCCACTTAAACATTTTGCAATTGCCTCTTAAATAAATTAATAGATTGATAAAACAAATTTACATAATTTATGATATAATATTTTGCTATTGATTGAATTATTTTTTAGTAAACCTAATTTTTAAAATATTACAATATTATTTTAGAATTGTCAAGCAAATTTAGTAAGATTTAATCACACTACATATATATCTAGAAGACAATTGCAAAAATACCACTTTTAATTACATTTGCAAAAATATCACTATGGATTGTTCATTTGTAAAAATGTCACTAATTATAATTTTTAGAGTCTAAATCTTAAAATTTTAAACCTTTTGTGTGTAAATGGTAATCGCATAATTTCTGATGAATTGCAGAATTTTCTGAATTTCTGCTGAATTGTAGAATTTGCTGAATTGGAGAATTTGCTGAATTGGAGAATTTGCTGAATAATATGTCAACTTAAATGGTAACTGCCGAATTTGCAGAATTTGCTGAATCTGGAGAATTTGGAGAATTGGAGTTACCATTTAGTGCCTTAACATATTATTCAGCAAATTCTGCAATTCAGCAAATTCTACAATTCAACAAATTCTGTATTTCAGCAGAAATTCAGCAAATTCTGCAATTCAGCAGAAACTATGTGGTTACCATTTACACCCATAAAGTTTAGAATTTTAAGATTTAGACTATAAAAATTTATAATTAGTGACATTTTTGCAAATGGACAACATATACTGGTATTTTTGCAAATATAACTAAAAATGGTATTTTTGCAATTGTCCCCTAAATATATATGTAGTGTGATTAAATCTTACTAAATTTGCTTAATAATTCTAAAATAATATTATAATATTTTAAAAATTAGGTTTATTAAAAAATAATTCAATTTTAATAAGTTACTAAAAATATTCTAAAATAAGTTTGTTTTATCAATTTATTAATTTATTTAAGGGGCAACTGCAAAA
The DNA here is from genome assembly GCA_964056655.1 of Arabis hirsuta. Taxonomy (NCBI): domain Eukaryota; kingdom Viridiplantae; phylum Streptophyta; class Magnoliopsida; order Brassicales; family Brassicaceae; genus Arabis; species Arabis hirsuta. The sequence goes on from OZ053301.1 coordinate 2,218,278, forward strand.
TGCTATTTTTTGTTGTGTACATTTGCAAGAATGTCACTTAGGGGTGTTTATTTGAAAAAATAGCATTAATTATAGATTTTTAAAGCATAAATCTTAAAATTATATCCCCTAAAAAATGTTTTGACTCCTAAAATACTAAAACCCTCGAAACTAAACTCTAATGCAACATAGTTAACCCAAACATAAATGATATAATGAAATTTGTTTTTCTTTAAATGACATTTTTTACAAATTGGTTTTTCTGTTTTTTTTTAATTATTATTTTTAGATCTGGATCCGATCTAGCTCTAATTACTACTCTATCCATTTCAAAATATAAGATGTTTTGGAGGGTTTTTGAAAATGTAAGATGCTTTGATAATACTAGATACTTTTTAACTTTATTAAATATTTAATGAGCATTATTATTTTACAATATTTAGTGATTGGTCAATAATAATTAACCATTTAAGTTTGAAAAAATAATTATTTTTTTAAAATTAATTACTTTTTTAAAATTAGTTATTTTTTTAGAAAAATTTAGCAAATTCAGCAAATTCTGCTGTTACCATTTAAGTTTGATATTATTCAGCAAATTTTGCAAGAAATTAACACAAATTCTGCAATTCAACAGTAATTCAGCAAAAATTCTTTTGTTACTATTTAAGTTTGATATTATTTAGCAAATTTTACAAGAAATCAACAGTAATTCAGCAAATTCTGCAATTCAACAGTAATTTAGCAAAAATTCTGCGGTTACGATTTATACGCTTTGTCTCTCTGGATAGATAACACTCAATTATAACCAAACAGTCCTGGAGAAAGAATTCGAATAGAAACTCGTGTATAATCGATAATTATATATACTCGATTCGATATAATAATTTCGTTATTACTTAAAATATTAATATCACCATCATACGTACATATCCGGAATCCAAGTGCTTTTAACTTGCCCAAAAGCCATTGGCACGTTGGTCATTATCGAATCATGAGCAATAACAAAATTATAATTGTTCAAAAAAAATAATAACAACAAAATTATAACTTGCTAACACATTTGTTGATCTTTAATACATCTGTATTTCCCGATAAATTTGTCAATAAGATACCGTGGCCGTTGAGATTGCAGCCACGCTTATTATCTTTACATTTGATATACATGTGAAACAACACGATTATATTTTTGTTTTTCTTTTTTCGCTAAAACTATATTTTTACTAATGGTATGTTGAAACTCATTTTTTACGAAATAGTTTTACACCATTTTTTTGTGAGTTTTCCAGTGGAAATATTTAATGGAATGCACAAAGTTTGGATACGATGGAATCGTGGTCGTGAGCACTATAATGTAGTGTATCTACTTGTCAAAATCGGAATAGATTTGAATGAAAAAAGTCTAAAATGGGTGATTTGAGAACTGATGAAGTTTTAAAATTTGGTTAAATGTAAAAACTAGCAAAAATCCACATAGAATATTAGAGATGAAATATTTCTTATATATAACGAGGAAAACTCATAACCAGGCCCAAAACTTTGTATGCATTTTGTTGTATTAGAGAAAGAAGATATCCTCTTGGCTTTGGATTTTAAGATTTAACAAATAGCATAAAAAGAATTAAATTATATATGGAGTTGACTAAATTAACAAAATATCTCTTTTAATTGTTTTTTTTTTTTGTAACGTTGAAAGAAAATAAAGAGTGATTGATTTTTTGACATAAGAAAATCAATAAACACGTTAATTGAGAGTAAATTAGAATATAGCTCACGCGATGCGCGAACTTTTCTTTTATAATTTTGCTAAATTCAATGACGAAAATAATTTTAATTAATCTAGTATTTTTATATTTACAATTAAGAAAACAAATAATATTTCATAGATATAAAATAATATTTCATTTGAATTGAAATATGAAGTGATAACTCAATCATTTCAATATCGATAGTTTTTATTTGAAAATAAATATGTTTGTTTGAGACTTTGTTATCTATATATATATATAGTTTTGTAGTTTTGTAGTTAAGCATTCACAATTTTATTAATCAAAATTTTTTCCTATACTTCCTTCAGATTGATCAATATATTTGAATAAAATAAGTTATCTTCAATCGGATAGCTTTAATAATTAACATTATTTAATACTTTTTTTTATTCTCTCTTGTCGTGTATCTGCATCTTCACTAATTTGCTCTTATATTTATATTCATTTTGCATATTTTTCAACTTTTGAAATTAAAATATGTAACCACTTATTTTATCATAAAGTCATAATGTTTTATTACTCTTAAGTGAAGTAAAATATAAATAAAATAGATTTCTTATTGTAATTTTTTATTTACAACAATAAAGTACTCAAAATATTCTTGTATATACTAATTTTAATCATTTATTTATTTATTTTTGTTTTTATTTAATTCACATTTTAAATAGTTATAAATAACAATAAATATACATAGACATGAATTAATTGAAATTTTAAAATAAAACTTATTGTAAAAAAACTTTTTGCTTAGGTATATATTCTAAATAGAAAGAGAACTTTCTAATTGTATAATAGATTCTCATAACCCTTTATAGACACGTTGAAGCTTTGCTCTTTCATTGAGACATCACGTAAAAAAATCAACAATCTTTTTTTTTTTTTCTCTTTTGGATTTGTATTTTGAGAGTATTCACAGAAGTCTGGTTGGATAGATTATGTTTTCTGGTGTTGGAAAATAGAAACAACCGCAACTGTATCCTGAAAATCTTACCGCTATAAATCCGTTACACTACAGGACGTTTACCAATTTAAAGAAAGACATCTGACATCTCGCCTCTGCAATTCCTTCTCATCTTTCTGATTTGATATTGTAATTTTGATTTATGTACTAAATTAGTTTTTCTTTTTTTATCTTTTTTTTTTGTTTTAAAGTATGAAAGGTAGATAATACCATATTTATATGTGTTTTTAGTTATATTACAAAAAGGTTAATGTTAGAAACAACTTTTTATCGTTATAAATGAAAGTTATGAAACCATTATCTTTTAACTGAGATTTTTATTTTATATGTATTCAATAAAATATGGTTATTAGACTTAAAACAAACTGATTATTTAATTTAAGAAAATAACATCTTTTATAAATTTTACTCGATTTAATTCGAATACAAATAAATTAGGTAATTTAAATGAGATCATTATGTGTAAAATATTTTTAACTAGTGGTGTTTTAAGCTCAATTTATTAATTTAGTCATGTTATATTTTGATAGCGTCTATTATCACATTATATTACAAAATTTAAAATAGAGCCGAATATTTAATATTAGTAAAAGTGTAAATAAAACATATCTGCATGATTACTGTAATGTTATTTAGTGGTCAATTCCTAACAAAAGACCAATGATACACTAAAAATATGGAAAATTACTTTATATTAGATAAAGAAATTCATGGCTTCTATAATTCGGTTGAATTAAAATTAACTTTAACAAAACAATAACAATAATTAGCAAAGAAAATACTAAGACTATAAAATGAGAAACAAATAAATCATTTCAAATATGGAAATAGATGGATGATTTTATAATGAATGAAATAGAATATATCGTTAATTGCAATATTATTCTACTTTACACAATGAGTTAAAATCTTGACACCTGGATAACACAAATTAAACAAATTCATTTTCATGATCTTGATCCTTTTTATAAACACTTGATTAAACTAATTCGCTTTTATTGACAATATGAAAATAAAAATATATAGTTGATACAAGTTCATTTGGTCCATTAGTCTTGAAACAACCATACTCTTTTTTTTTACACCCAAATAAACAATAAATACGAGACCCTAGATCATCTCCTCTTCCTGGCTGTAACACCCGTGAACCAAAAAGTGGAATTTTGGTGGGTGTGTCGATCGACACAGAGGTGTATGTCGATCGACACGGGTTGAAATTGGACCGACAGGTTCGGTTCTTGATCGCGCGGTTTGGCCATCGGTTTAGGGAAACCCTAGGGCACGGATATTTAAGGGGTCAGTCGCGTTTTTCTCTGGGGTTGGCCGAATTTCAGAGAGAAAACCAGAGAATTGGGAGGATTGTCAGAAATCAAGGGTTGGGTGATTTCTGGGAATTGTTCTTGGGGGATTTGATCGTGAGTGGAGATAGAATGAGAAGAAGGTTGTTGCTGTGCTGATTTCGGGTCTGTGAAGACGGAATCAGAGGTTGTTCTTGGTGTTCTTCGCTCGTTCTTCGCGTTCTTCATCCTTTTCAATCCTAATCAAGGTGAGTGCATGACCGTAGGCTCGTATAAGTATAGGGGGCCAATGGAATACGATTGCTTGGTGGTTTCGTGTGTTTTGTGTGTGGACTTGTGCAGGAGACTCGACAAATCGCATCAGATTCGAGTCGTGTGAGGATTGACTCGATTCTGGGTTCTGCGACGTCGTGTCGATCGACACTGAGGTGGTGTGTCGATCGGCACGGGGCCTGTGTTCATCGACACCTAGTGGTTGTGTCGATCGACACAGTGGATCCTGTCGATCGACACGGGGTCACTGATCATCGACACCTAGTGGTTGTGTCGATCGAAACAGTGAGTCCTGTCGATCGACACGGTGTATTCTGGACTGGTTTTGTTGCTTGGTCGTGTATGCTTGTTCTGTGATCATCCTGGTATTGTGTTGGTTGTTTATACTTGTATTTAAATAGCCTGTAGACGGGATGACCGCATCGCTGAGTATTTGTGATAATACTCACGCAACTCTTTTTGCCATGTGTTGCAGGTAAAGAGAAATTGTGATCTAGAATCGTGGCGAGGAAGAAAAGATGAGTTAGGGTCTCACTTGGATTGTCATTCTATGGAATTGTTAGGTTGTTAGTCATTAGATATTGTTTATTGATATTGGTTGATTGGTTGAACTGGTTTGCTATTTAATAAAGTATGGAGTTGTTAAACTGGGAAATGTTGTTGATGTTTATTGTTCCGCGTTGCTTGGTTGTTGACCCATTGAGGATTATTGTCTGTGATGATAATAATCTGGAGGGAAAAATTTTGAATTTTTTTGGGTCGGGTCGTTTCAGTTTGGTATCAGAGCCCTAGCGGTTCTAGGGCGAGTGCAATTGATTGATTAGGAAGTTAATTGAGTGATTGTTGTGTGGGTATGGAGTCTTAGATCATCTCTTCCGAGCCATCAATGAGATTCCACGGTAAGTGTTGTATGATTTCTGTTTTTGTTCTAGTACTTAGTAATCTGCTGTGAGTGCAGAATTATGGCTAGAGGTGCTAGAGACAGAGGTCGTGGGGGCCGTGGAGGTCGTGCTGGTCGTGGGTGTGGGCGAGGGCTCGATAGTGAGTCGGTAGCCGCGAGTGTGGCCCAGGAGACCACGCAGGAGCAGGTGGCAGACTCTCAGGCGTTTTAGGAGGGGTCCGTGGGTCTGGCTTCTACGAGTGTCAGTGTGAGGGCTGATGGGGCTAGTGTGGGTCCCGATGTAGTTGCGGTTGCGGCAGGCCCAGGTGGGGGTGCTCCCGCAGGTGTGGCTCAGGACCGAGATGATCGCCTGGCGGTTTTGCTGCAGTTGATCCTAGGGCAGTTACCAGGTGGGGTACTGGCTCCGGGTCAGGCTCCGGGAGTGGATGGTGTTCAGCCAGTAGTGGCGGATGGTCAGCCGGGTGTGGCTGAGGTACAGCCGGTTGTGGCGGTTGCGGAGGAACTTCCATCCTACCTTAGGATGATGGAGCAGATGCAGCGGATTGGCACCTGGTTTTTCTCTGGTGGTGCCAAGCCAGAGGAGGCCGATGAGTGGCAGCGGAGATTGGAGCGTAACTTTTGCTTGATCAGGTGTCCAGAGGGATACAGAGTAGACCTAGCAGTGCACTATTTGGATGCTGATGCGCATCTCTGGTGGAGAGGCGTTGAGACTAGGCGGGTGCAGGCCGAGATGGTCTGCGAGGATTTCTTGGCTGAGTTTAATGCCAAGTATTTCCCGCAGGAGGCGGTGGACAGGATGGAGTCGAAGTTCCTGAACCTGACTCAGGGGGATCGGACCGTGAGGGAGTTTGATCTGGAGTTCAGCCGACTCCTGGTACATGCTGGTAGGAGCATGGAGGGCGAGCAGGCCCAGGTGAGGAGATTCCTCGAGGGACTTCGTACCGAACTGAGGACTCGCTGCAGGGCGAGTAAGTTCGCCACGAGAGCAGAGCTGGTGGAGACTGCGGCTGCGATTGAGGAGGACCTCAAGGAGCAGGTTGTGGTGGTTAGTCCACCGGTGCAGCAGCAGCAGCAACCGAGGAGATCTCAGCAGCAGACGGGATCGAGCAGGGGCGGCAAGCCTGCGCAGGGTCAGAAGAGGAAGTGGGAGAGCACTTCTGGGGCCAGTCAGAGAGGACAAAGTGGTCCGGGATGCTTTGGGTGTGGAAGTATGGATCATAAGGTGGCCAGTTGCCCGAAGAGGACTAAGATTCGGGGCGCCCAGGTGTGGTACCACTGCAGGGAGCCAGGGCATATCAAGCCCAAGTGTCCGAAGCTGCAGCAGATGGCGGTGGCAGCAGTGTAGCCGTTGGCGGTCCAGCCGTTGGCCCAGATCGCAGCGACGCCGCGGGTATTTACTTCGGCTGAGGCGGGCGGCTCTAGCGCCAGACCGATCACAGGTATTGTTCCGACTTGACTTTTTTTCTTTTAAATTCTTATGGATTGAATTTTAGTCGGTTTGAAATTGTGAGTCTGCGTTAGAGTGTCGGGTCTTAAATCATATGAGATTTGTGCAGGGACCTTAGTTGTGGGCGGGTGTGAGTCCCACGTGTTATTTGATTCGGGAGCTACGAATAGCTTCATCACTCTGGAGTGTGCGGAGGGCAGCGGAATCTGGAGCGATTCCAGAGAGCAGTCGGGAGTAGTTAAGGTTGCTGAAGGCAAGACGTTGGCTACTTTCGGGCGGGCTAGAGGTGTGGACGTTCTGGTGGTAGGAGAGTTGATGCCAGCAGACCTGGTTATTAGTCCGGTGGAGTTGTACGATGTCATCCTGGGTATGGATTGGTTGGATCGGTATAAGGTCCATTTGGATTGTCATCGAGGACGTGTAGTGTTTGAGCGGGAGGCTGGGAGGTTGGTGTTTCAGGGGGTGAGACCGACTTTCGGAAGTTTTATGATTTCAGCGATACAGGCCAAGCAGTTGATTGGGAAAGGCTGTGAGGCGTATCTGGCGACGATAGTGACGCCAGAGGCTGTTGGAGAGGTTGCAGTTGGGGATATCCAGGTCGTTCGGGATTTTCAGGATGTGTTCCAATCGTTGTTGGGTTTTCCACCGTCGCGGTCGGATCCATTTACAATTGAGTTGGAACCCGGAACAGCTCCGATATCCAAGGCACCTTACCGTATGGCTCCAGCAGAGATGGCAGAGCTGAAGAAGCAGCTGGATGATCTGTTGGGGAAGGGTTTCATCCGGCCTAGTGTTTCACCGTGGGGAGCACCGGTGTTGTTTGTGAAGAAGAAGGATGGGAGTTTTCGGTTGTGTATCGACTATCGGGGGCTTAACTGAGTCACTGTGAAGAACAGGTATCCTCTGCCGCGCATTGATGAGTTGTTGGATCAGTTGCAAGGGGCTACTTGGTTCTCCAAGATAGACTTGGCGTCGGGTTACCATCAGATTCCAATCGATGAGGCGGACGTCAGGAAGACGGCCTTTCGGACGAGGTACGGGCATTATGAGTTTGTGGTGATGCCGTTTGGTTTGACGAATGCACCAGCAGCGTTCATGCGGTTGATGAACGGGGTATTCCAAGAGTATCTGGATGTGTTTGTGATCATCTTCATTGATGATATTCTGGTATATTCGAGGAGTCCAGAGGAGCACGAGGTGCATCTGAGGTTGGTTCTGGAGAAGCTGCGGAAGCAGAAGCTGTACGCGAAGCTGAGTAAGTGCAGTTTCTGGCAGCGAGAGATGAGCTTTTTTGGCCACGTTGTGTCTGTAGAGGGAGTGTCTGTGGATCCGGCTAAGATAGAGGCTATCAGAGGTTGGCCTAGACCGAGGAATGCCACCGAGATCAGGAGTTTTCTTGGGTTGGCAGGTTATTACCGGAGGTTCGTCAAGGGATTCGCGAGTATGGCGCAGTCGATGACGAAGCTAACAGGGAAGGATGTCCCTTTTGTTTGGTCTTCAGCTTGTGAGGAGAGTTTCGGGAAGCTGAAGGAGATGCTGACCAGTACACCTGTTTTGGCGTTACCCGAGCCGGGTGAGCCTTATGTGGTGTATACAGATGCTTCGGGAGTTGGTCTGGGTTGTGTGCTGATGCAGCAGGGGAAGGTTATTGCGTATGCTTCGAGGCAGTTGAGGAAGCACGAGTGCAATTACCCTACCCATGACTTGGAGTTGGTTGTAGTTATCTTTGCACTTAAGATCTGGAGGTCTTATCTGTATGGCGGAAAGGTGCAGATATCCACAGACCACAAGAGTCTGAAGTATTTTTTCACTCAGCCGGAGCTGAACCAGAGACAGAAGCGCTGGATGGAGTTAGTTGCAGACTATGACCTGGAGATTAGGTACCATCCGGGTAAGGCTAATATGGTTGCAGATGCGTTGAGTCGGAAGAGGGCAGCTTCAGATCAGAAGCGAGATATGGAGGCTCTGGTGAGCGAGATCAGCACATTGAGGTTGTGTGTGATCTCACAGGAGCCGTTGGGGTTGGAGGCAGCTAACCAGGCAGATCTGTTGAGCAGGATTCGGGTTGCACAGGAGAAAGACCAGGGTTTGATTGACGCTTCTCAGGCGGCCGGTTCAGAGTATGTAGTCTTAGCGAGTGGGATGATACTGGTGAACGGGCGGGTTTGTGTACCCAAGGATGAAGATCTGAGACAAGAGATCCTGAGGGAGGCTCATTCAAGTATGTTATCGATTCATCCGGGAGCGACCAAGATGTATCGGGACTTAAAACGGTATTATCACTGGGTCGGGATGAAGAGGGATGTAGCTACCTGGGTTGCAACGTGCAACGTGTGTCAGCTGGTGAAGGCTGAGCATCAGGTCCCGAGCGTGTTATTGCAGAGTTTACCTATTTTGGAGTGGAAAGGGGATATAATCACGATGGATTTCGTGACAGGACTGCCAGTTTCGCGGACATATGATGCGATGGGTTATTGTGGATCATCTGACCAAGTCAGCACAATTTTTGGCCATCAAGAAGACCAATGGAGCGGTGGTGTTGGCTAGGAAGTACGTGCGTGAGATAGTGAGGCTGCACGGGGTGCCAGCAAGTATTGTGTCAGACAGGGATCCAAGGTTTACTTCAGAGTTCTGGAGAGCTTTTCAGTCTGAGATGGGCACTAAGGTGCATATGAGTACCGCGTATCATCCTCAGACGGATGGGCAGTCTGAGAGGACGATTCAGACATTGGAGGATTTGTTGAGGATGTGTGTACTGGATTATGGTGGTCATTGGGCGGATCATCTGAACCTGGTAGAGTTTGCGTATAACAACAGCTATCAGGCGAGTATTGGGATGGCTCCATATGAGGCTCTGTATGGGAGGCCGTGTAGGACACCATTATGCTGGACTCAAGTGGGAGAGGGGAGCATGTTTGGTGCAGACTTTGTTCAGGAGACGACGGAGAAGATCCGTGTCTTGAGGCTGAACATGAGAGAGGCTCAGGATCGGCAGAAGAGTTACGCCGATAGGAGACAGAAGGAGCTGGAGTTTGAGCTGGGAGATATGGTGTATCTCAAGGCAGCTATGTTGAGGGGTCCTGACAGATCCATTTCAGAGAATAAGCTGAGTCCGAGGTTTATGGGTCCGTTCAGAGTGATGGAGCGGGTCGGACCGGTAGCTTATAGATTGGAGTTACCTTAGAGTATGAAGGCTTTTCACAAGGTCTTCCATGTTTCGATGCTATGGAAGTGTCTGCATGAGTCTGAGGAGGTGTTGGCGAGGATTCCGGAGGATCTTCAGCCCAACATGACGTTGGCGGCGAGGCCTGTGAGAATTCTCGAGAGGAGAGTCAAGGTGCTGCGTCAGAAGAGTATACCGTTGGTGAGAGTCGTGTGGGACTGTGATGGTATTGAGGAGGAGACTTGGGAACCAGAGGCATTGATAAAGACGAAGTTCTCGAAGTGGTTCGAGAAGCAAGTGGTGGCTTGAGCTCTTTTTCTGGTTTTCAGAGTCTATATTAGCATGTTGCTATGTTGTGAAATTGTATTTTGTTGTGTTGTAACGATGTATACATTTTGGAGATTTAATAAGATGAGTTGCCTTATTAAATATGCGTTAAGACATGTATTTTATGAGATTGACGGGTGCGTCATGTATTGGTATGACTGGTGATGTCATGGATTTGGGATGACTGGTAGGTCATGTGGAGGTCTAGCGATAGAGTTCTATGTGAGTTAGAGCTTGTCTATCGGCTAGGGAGACTAGAAATGGAAGTTTTATGTGAGTTAGGGCTGTTCATGTTCTAGAAGGATTATCTGGGGATAAGGTTCTATGTGAGTTAGGACTTGTGATTCCCCAGATGGCGCTGGGAAATAGGGGTTTTATGTGAGTTAGAACCTGCCTATTTCCTAGTGGGAGTCTGGAATAGAAGTCTTATGCGAGTTAGGACTGTCTTTCCAGGGACTCTGTGAAACACCCTGATGATTGGGGTGTTTCGGATGATCATAAGAGGTAATTTCAGTCGACAGGTGCCTAAGATGCATGTTACAGAGTGATTGCCCCAGGGGATCGTGGGTCTCCTGGGTATACTTGAGTGGACAGTGATGTTCTCTCCGGGGAAAAGTGGTTCCCTTGCATATACTTTGAGGGGCCGAAGCCTCTCCAGGGGATGTGTGATTCCTCTGCAGCCGATAGCTTGATGGACTGTGTGTCCTGAGAGTGGGAGGGGCTGGAGCATACCGAGAGCTGGATGGGCGGCGGTCCTGAAGGTGGGGTGGTATGATATACATCGAGAGCTCAAAGGGTGACGATCCTGAGAGCGGGGTGTTGTATATAGATATGAGTACGAGCAATAGTATCTGTAATGTGGTTGTAAGCATGAGACTGGATGAACTTCGGGGATCGGGAGTGGATCTCAGGTGGTGCTGACCGGGTGGGGTCAGGATTGCAGCCGTGGTGAGACGGTGCAATGGGGCTAGTATGAGCCTGGTAGAGCTCGGGGATCAGGTGTGATCTCGAGTGGTGTTGACCGAGGGTTAAGAAAGTGGATTGGATGTCGAATCTAAGGTTTTGCTAACGTTTGGAACCAGGGTCGGACAACCCTGGTAATATATGTAGCGCCGTTGGTCGTATATGTTCTTGTTTGATTGTTGTGCGATCATTTGGTCCAATTCGGGATCAACGGTTGGTCGTGCATGTTCTTTTTTTATTGTTGGGCGGTCAATCGGGCAGCCCTGATCGGGACCAGGGGACGTTGCATCGTGGATATTCCGGGGAAATCTGGTCGGGTTTTAGACGAAAGTGCGAACTTTAGTGAGACGGGGTTATGTGGTTCGAGTGTGATCTCGAAAGGTCAGCCGGGTTCAGGTCCGGTATTTGTGACCATAGTGCGACGGTGTCGCAGGATTCGAGGTCGAATCCGTGTTAGTGGGGGAGAATTGTAACACCCGTGAACCAAAAAGTGGAATTTTGGTGGGTGTGTTGATCGACACAGAGGTGTATGTCGATCGACACGGATTGAAATTGGACCGACAGGTTCGATTCTTGATCGCGCGGTTTGGCGATCGGTTTAGGGAAACCCTAGGGCACGGGTATTTAAGGGGTCAGTCGCGTTTTTCTCTGGGGTTGGCCGAATTTCAGAGAGAAAACCAGAGAATTGGGAGGATTGTCAGGAATCAAGGGTTGGGTGATTTCTGGGAATTGTTCTTGAGGGATTTGATCGTGAGTGGAGATAGAACGAGAAGGAGGTTGTTGCTGTGCTGATTTTGGGTCTGTGAGGATGGAATCAGTGGCTGTTCTTCGCTCGTTCTTCGCGTTCTTCATCCTTTTCAATCCTAATCAAGGTGAGTGCATGACCGTAGGCTCGTATAAGTATAGGGGGGCCAATGGAATACGATTGCTTGGTGGTTTCGTGTGTTTTGTGTGTGGACTTGTGCAGGAGACTCGACAAATCGCATCAGATTCGAGTCGTGTGAGGATTGACTCGATTCTGGGTTCTGCGACGTCGTGTCGATCGACACTGAGGTGGTGTGTCGATCGGCACGGGGCCTGTGTTCATCGACACCTAGTGGTTGTGTCGATCGACACAGTGGATCCTGTCGATCGACACGGGGTCACTGATCATCGACACCTAGTGGTTGTGTCGATCGACACAGTGAGTCCTGTCGATCGACACGGTGTATTCTGGACTGGTTTTGTTGCTTGGTCGTGTATGCTTGTTCTGTGATCATCCTGGTATTGTGTTGGTTGTTTATACTTGCATTTAAATAGCCTGAAGACGGGATGACCGCGTCGCTGAGTATTTGTGATAATACTCACGCAACTCTTTTTGCCATGTGTTGCAGGTAAAGAGAAATTGTGATCGTGGAATCGTGGCGAGGAAGAAGAGATGATTTAGGGTCTCACTTGGATTGTCATTCTATGGAATTGTTAGGTTGTTAGTCATTAGATATTGTTTATTGATATTGGTTGATTGGTTGAACTGGTTTGCTATTTAATAAAGTATGGAGTTGTTAAACTGGGAAATGTTGTTGATGTTTATTGTTCCGCGTTGCTTGGTTGTTGACCCATTGAGGATTATTATCTGTGATGATAATAATCTGGAGGGAAAAATTTTGAATTTTTTTGGGTCGGGTCGTTTCACTGGCCATGATTCCACGATTACAATTTCTCTTTACCTGCACCACATGGTTATAAGAGATGCGTGAGTATTATCACAAATACTCAGTAAGACGGTCATCCCATCTAACGACTATACACACAAGCATAAAGGGATACCATAACACCAAACGATCTATCAACTAATTATAACACGATAGAAATTAACATGAAAAGTAAAGTTTTGAACTGCGTCGATCGACACACCAACCCGTGCTAACACATGCGTCGATCGACACACACCCTTGTGTCGATCGACGCATGTCGCAGAATCAAAGAACACGAACCTAAACTCATACGGTTCTTTTCTACGACAAACGCACTGATTCTTTTGCACAAATATCACATCAAGACACGAGTGAACACACAAACAAGCAGTTTTCAACCATCAAATCATTCCAATTTACAATCAAACGATAAGAAATAAATTTTGAATCACTAGTCGTAATGGCTTGTAAGGACCACCAAAATTATTGTAATTTATTTCTTATCTTGTGTCCAACTATTAGGTTATCCCAAAACTAAAAAGAATTCATATGACTAGATATCATATGTCGAAACTAATAATATTGTATGTAAAATATAAGACATATATCTTAAGCTGCTATTTACATTTTTTTTTTAACCATAACGACCATGTCATTAAGTATTCAAACAAACATAAAACAAAATCATTGAAACTAATACAATACCTATATATATTATGTTTCAATAGCATCTAAAATTCAAGAGAAGAAATTCAATATAAGCTATTTCAGTAATATATAATATAATTTTTTTTAAATTAAATTGAATCAATGTAAATTATGTTTTAAAATCTAAATAACTAATTCATCATATTTTTAACCAAGCAAACACACATAGACATAATCTGCTTTTTTCATTATCATATATATAATGAGTTATATAAACCAAACAATGTTTTCTATTAGCTTGTTATTTGAATCTTATTTATTATTTGTTCAGAAAAATTACAACTTTTTAATTAATTATTGGACCATTACAATTACATTTAAATTTTGCACATGCTTTAAGTTTTCTTCCATAAGTCATCATACAATGACGAGCACATTCTTGACAAAACCCGATTATGTTTTTAGCCCCGTTCTTATCAAGAAATTTATCTCGTGGAAGTTGATCATATATCTGAAAATCAATTGGATGGTTCGTTGCTGGACTTGAAGAACTTGTTCTCCAATCACCATTAGAATTTGTCATAATACTCGATGCATCTAAAAATTTATAAAGGAAATATATATATATTAAATTATTAAATAAATAAACACTACACAATATTCTACCTATTACCATAATAAAAATAAAAATAAACTTACATGAGGAAACAAGAATTAGAAGAGTTATGACCAAAACAATTTTCTCCATTTTTCTAATGCAAAAAGTTCACTTCTTTGAGAAAAAAAAAATATAAAATATTTTTAGAATTGCATAGACTTTTTTTATATGTTTGTTGTTTTAAAGTATGAAAGGTAGATAATACCATATTTATATGTGTTTTTAGTTATGTAACAAAAGGGTTAATATTATAATCAACGTTTTATCATTATAAATGAAAGTTATGAAACCATTATCTTTTAGCTGAGGTTTTTATTTTATATGTATTCAATAAAATATGGTTATTAGACTTAAAACAAACTGATTATTTAATTTAAGAAAATAACATCTTTTATAAATTTTACCCGATTTAATTCGAATACAAATAAATTAGGTAATTTAAATGAGATCATTATGTGTAAAATATTTTTATCTAGCGGTGTTGTAAGCTCAATTTATTAATTTATTCATGTTATATTTTGATAGCGTCTATTATCACATTATATTACAAAATTTAAAATATAGCCGAATATTTAATATTAGTAAAGGTGTAAATAAAACATATGTGCATGATTACTATAATGTTATTTAGTGGTCAATTCCTAACCAAAGATCAATGATACACTAAAAATATGAAAAATTACTTTATATTAAATAAAGAAATTCATGGCTTCTATAATTCGGTTGAATTAAAATTAACTTTAACAAAACAATAACAATAAATAGCAAAGAAAACACTAAGACTATAAAATGAGAAACAAATAAATCATATTCAAATATGAAAATAGATGGATGATTTTATAGTGAATGAAATAGAATATATCGTTAATTGCAATATTATTCTAGTTTACACAATCAGTTACAATCTTGACACCTGGATAACACAAATTAAACAAATTCATTTTCATGATCTATCCCTTTTATAAACACTTGATTAAACTAATTCGCTTTTATTGACAATATGAAAATAAAAATATATAGTTGATACAAGTTCATTTGGTCCATTAGTCTTGAAACAACCATACTCTTTTTTTTCTTACACCCAAATAAACAATAAATACGAGACCCTAGATCATCTCCTTTTCCCGGCCATGATTCCAAGATTACAATTTCTTTTTACCTGCACCACATGGTTATAAGAGATGCGTGAATATTATCACAAATACTCAGTGAGACGGTCATCCCATCTAACGACTATACACACAGGCATAAAGGGATACCATAACACCAAACGATCTATCAACTAATTATAACAAGATAGAAATTAACATGAAAAGTAAGGTTTTGAACAGCGTCGATCGACACACCAACCCGTGCTAACACATGCGTCGATCGACATACACCCTTGTGTCGATCGACGCATGTCGCAGAATCGAAGAACACGAACCTAAACTCATACGGTTCTCTTCTATGACAAACGCACTGATTCTTTTGCACAAATATCACATCAAGACATGAGTGAACACACAAACAAGCAGTTATCAACCATCAAATCATTCCAATTTACAATCAAACGATAAGAAATAAATTTTGAATCACTAGTCGTAATGGCTTGTAAGGACCACCAAAATTATGGTAATTTATTTCTTATCTTGTGTCCAACTATTAGGTTATCCCAAAACTAAAAAGAATTCATATGACTAGATATCATATGTCGAAACTAATAATGTTGTATGTAAAATATAAGACATATATCTTAAGCTGCTATTTACATTTTTTTTTAACTATAACGACTATGTCATTAAGTATTCAAACAAACATAAAAAAAAATCATTGAAAGTAATACAATACCTATATATATTATGTTTCAATAGCATCTAAAATTCAAGAGAATAAATTCAATATAAGCTATTTCAGTAATATATGATATAATTTTTTTAAAATTAAATTGAATCAATGTAAATTATGTTTTAAAATCTAAATAACTAATTCATCATATTTTGGTACATATATCCATTTATCTACGCTTATAATTTGATTTTTTTAATCAAGCAAACACACATAGACATAATCTGGTTTTTTCATTATCATATATATGGTGAGTTATGTAAACCAAACAATATTTTCTATTAACTTGTTATTTTAATCTTATTTATTATATTTTTAGAAAAATTACAACTTCTTAATTAATTATTGGACCATTACAATTACATTTAAATTTTGCACATGCAACAAGTTTTCTTCCATAAGTCATCATACAATGACGAGCACATTCTTGACAAAATCCGATTATGTTTTTAGCCCCGTTCTTATCAAGAAGTTTAGCTCGTGGAAGTTGGTCATATATCTGAAAATCAATTAGAGGGTTCGCTGCTGGACTGTAAGAACTTGTTCTCCAATTACCATTAGAATTTGTCATAATACTCGATGCACCTAAAAATTTATAAAGGAAATATATATATTTAATTATTAAATAACTAAACACTACACAATATTCTACCTATTACCATAATAAAAATAAAAATAAACTTACATGAGGAAACAAGAATTAGAAGAGTTATGACCAAAACAATTTTCTCCATTTTTTAATGCAAAAAGGTCACTTCTTTGAGAAAAAAAAAATATAAATATTTTTAGAATTGCATAGACTTTTTTTTATCTGTTTTTTGTTTTAAAGTATGAAAGGTAGATATTACCATATTTATATGTGTTTTTAGTTATGTTACAAAAGGGTTAATATTATAATCAACGTTTTATCGTTATAAATGAAAGTTATGAAACCATTATCTTTTAGCTGAGGTTTTTATTTTATATGTATTCAATAAAGTATGGTTATTATACTTAAAACAAACTGATTATTTAATTTAAAAAAATAACATCTCTTATAAATATTACCCGATTTAATTCGAATACAAATAAATTAGATAATTTAAATGAGATCATTATGTGTAAAATATTTTTATCTAGCGGTTTTGTAAGCTCAATTTATTAATTTAGTCATGTTATATTTTGATAGCGTCTATTATCACCTTATATTACTTTTTTTTTTTTGTCACAACACACTTACTCGCTGATTACCCAAACACAGTCGTGTCTGGAAACCAATGTGTAGTAGACGTGCTAACATAAGAAAAAACAAGATTACGAAGTCGAGCGGTCCGGGCCAATAAATCGGCTTTCTCATTTCGTTTCTTGGGGCAATACTGCAAAGTAAAGTCAGGGAACCACGCTCGAAGTGCTTTGTATTCCTCCAATTCAGTTCTGAATCTAGGCCATTTTTCCGGTTCCATCACCATTGTCCCTAACTCCTGGGAATCCATGACAAACAAGGCACAAAACCTTCTTTACCGGAAATCACATTATATTACAAAATTTAAAATATAGCCGAATATTTAATATTAGTAAAGGTGTAAATAAAACATATGTGCATTATTACTGTGATGTTATTTAGTGGTCAATTCCTAACCAAAGATCAATTATACACTAAAAATATGGAAAATTACTTTATATTAAATATTGAAATTCATGGCTTCTATAATTCGGTTGAATTAAAATTAACTTTAACAAAACAATAACAATAAATAGCAAAGAAAACACTAAGACTATAAAATGAGAAACAAATAAATCATTTCAAATATGGAAATAGATGGATGATTTTAAAGTGAATGAAATAGATTATATCGTTAATTGCAATATTATTCTACTTTACACAATGAGTTTTAATCTTAACACCTGGATAACACAAATTAAACAAATTCATTTTCATGATCTTGATCCCTTTTATAAATATTTGATTAAACTAATTCGCTTTCATTGGCAAAATGAAAATAAAAATATATAGTTGATACAAGTTCATTTGGTCCATTAGTCTTGAAACAACCATACTCTTTTTTTTTTACACCCAAATAAACAATCAGCGGAAATTATTCATTTAAACAATAAACACGAGGCCCTAGATCATCTCCTCTTCCCAACCATGATTCCACGATCACAATTTTTCTTTACCTGCACCACATGGTTAAAAGAGATGCGTAAATATTATCACAAATACTCAGTGAGACGCTTAGCCTATCTAACAACTATACACACAGACATAAAGGGATACCATAAAACCAAACGATCAATCAACTAATTATAACACGATAAAAATCAACATGAAAAGTCAAGTTTTGAACTGCGTCGATCGACACACCAACCCGTGCCGACATATGCGTCGATTGACACACACCCCTGTGTTGATCGATGCATGTCGCAGAATCGAAGAACACGAACCTAAACTCTTACGGTTCTCTTCTACGACAAATGCACTGATTCTTTCGCACAAATATCACATCAAGACACGAGTGAACACACAAAAAAGCATTTTCAACCATCAAATCATTCCAATTCACAATCAAACGATAAGAAATAAATTTTGAATCACTAGTCGTAATGACTTGTAAGAATCACCAAAATTATGGTAATTTATTTCTTATTTTGTGTCCAACTATTAGGTTATCCCAAAACTAGAAAGAATTCATATGACTCGATATCATGTATCGAAACTAATAATGTTGTATGTAAGATATAAGATATATATCTTAAGCTGCTATTTACATTTTTTTTTTAACCATAACAACCATGTCATTAAGTATTCAAACAAACATAAAACAAAATCATTGAAACTTATACATACCTATATATATATATATTATGTTTCAATAGCATCTTAAATTCAAGAGAAGAAATTCAATATAAGCTATTTCAATAATATATGATATAATTTTTTAAAAATTAAATTGTATCAATGTAAATTATGTTTTAAAATCTAAATAACTAATTCATCATATTTTGTTACATACGTCCATTTATCTACGCTTATAATTTGATTTTTTTTAATCAAGCAAACACACATAGACATAATCTGATTTTTTCATTATCATATATATGGTGAGTTATATAAACCAAACAATGTTTTCTATTAACTTGTTATTTTAATTTTATTTATTATATTTTTAGAAAAATTACAACTTCTTAATTAATTATTGGACCATTACAATTACATTTAAATTTTGCACATGCAACAAGTTTTCTTCCATAAGTCATCATACAATGACGAGCACATTCTTGACAAAATCCGATTATGTTTTTAGCCCCGTTCGTATCAAGAAGTTTATCTCGTGGAAGTTGATCATATCTGAAAATCAATTGGAGGGCCTGCTGCTGAATTAGAAGAACTTGTTCTCCAATCACCATTAGAATTTGTCATAATACTCAATGCACCTAAAAATTTATAAAAAAAAAATATTTATATATATTAAATTATTAAATAACTAAACACTACACAATATTCTACCTATTACCATAATAAAAATTAAATACTTACATGAGGAAACAAAAATTAGAAAAGTTATGATCAAAAAAATTTTCTCCATTTATCTAATGCAAAAAGTTCAATTCTTTGAGAAAAAATATATATAAAATATTTTTAGAATTGCATAGACTTTTTTTTATCTTTTTTTTGTTTTAAAGTATGAAAGGTAGATAATACCATATTTATATGTGTTTTTAGTTATGTTACAAAAAGGTTAATGTTATAAATGAAAGTTATGAAACCATTATCTTTTAGCTGAGGTTTTTATTTTATATGTATTCAAAGTATGGTTATTAGACTTAAAACAAACTGATTATTTAATTTAAGAAAATAACATCTCTTATAAATTTTACATAATTAATACATAAAGTTCAAAATATGCCAATCAATCGATATCCGAATATGTAATAACAATTTTTTTTGTTTTTTGAAATCACAATCTTTTGAACTAGCTAGATATAGGCAGTTTGTAGTAGATAACTATATCTTAGAATGTCATTTTTAATAGGACAAATATTGTCATATCATTTGATACATAAATGCATTTACTAATTAAAGTCTAAAGATGTCATTTGTTTTCGAACTTTGTTTACAAAGATGTCGCTTTTGGTGGACGTTTAAAATGTTGATGTTGCCTTGTTAATGATGGTCCATTTGAGTTTAGAGTTTATCTATAAAAAAAAAAAAAAAAAAAATCTTAACAACGATTTCAATCATGTTCAGTTTGTATACGTAATAAATTGTTTAATATTCAAAATTTCCATCCATCATACATTTTAATCCGAAATTTACAAAAAAAATTTTATCAACAAAAATCACTAAATTTTACATATCATGGACATTCATGATTTGCTAGTTATAAAAAATATAAATATACATAAAAACATCTTTGTAAATTATTTTTTAGTAATAAAAGGTTCTTAGTTTTTTTTACATTATGTTCTTAGTTTTTGTTTTGGTGACATATTTTTAATTTCTTAATGAATACTACAAATTTGTTTGATAGTAACTTTGTGGTAGATATTTTTGATTAACGTCTTACTTTTGGGGTTATAGTTTATGATATTTATCTCAGTAACTTAGTTTACCGTTAGAGAATCAGTAACGACCGTTACAATTAATACAAAACAAGCGTCAATTGTCAAACTAGGGTTCTAGATTTAAATGCTTCATAGAGTTTTAGAGTGGGGACTTTCACTTTTGAAATCTAACGGACCGTTATTACGAAAAAGAAGAATCCGATTTTTACTAAAATTACTAAGTTTTTAAGGATCTGTCATTTACGTAGGTGACAGACAGATATATCCAATTAAACCTTGCCACGTGTAAGGTCTACTACTTGCAAAATCACAGACGTGAAAAAAGAAGAAAGCTATGTGGTGGATCCGTGGTACTACTACAGCCTTCTTTGATTAAAATAAAATAAAAAATTTAAATCCTCCACTGAATCTCGTGATGTGTGAACCCACTCCAGCCACTTTTATTTTTATTTATTGTAATCAAATTTCGCCAAAAAAATGAAGTAATTATTGGTGGTGTAACGTTATTAACTAAGTATGCATGTAATAAAACTCTGATTCACCCATAAAAAAAAAAAAAAACTCTGAAGTAGATTTTATATTACGATCACTTCCTAGTACAACCAAAAACATCTCAATAGATATGGTTTACTGTTTACAAGAAAATTAATATTTTGCCTTTTTATTTTGAGTAGAAAATGTCGATTCGAACTTTCGTTGACTTTATGTACAATATTAATTTTTTATGGGAGAATCAAATAAAAAAGACAATAAATCCACTTTTACCGTTTATGTACCTACATTTTTTTTTTAACTTTGCATTATTTTGTCATTTCTTTTTTAGGGCGAATCTTTTATTGATTCTAAAGATAACGACAAATTAAGAAATAAAATTCAAAGACAATTAATTCGTATTATCGTATATATGTGTGTGTGTGTGTGTGTAAAGGTTGGCCAAGGAGAGAGAGATGGGGCAAAATAGAACTAAGTCTAAATTGAAGATGGGTCATTGAGAAGAAAGACATATAATTTGATATAAAATATAAGAAAAATCTAAGCTGTTTTGTCCCATCTTTTGGCTTCATGAAAGAGACCATATAACATATGATATGTGTAATGTGTACCTTATTTTTTGTTTGTTCTGCACATGTATATGTAACATACACAATATATATACACATATATAGAGAATATTTAATTGTAGTACAACAAGAGTCCAATGATAGGATGACATGTGCACCTATATGTGTACATCAGCATATATAAATAATTAAAAGCAAAAGTATTTCAGTAGGATTATTTTCTTACAAGTCATATTGGAAAAATAATAGCAAGATATTATAAAGTCCAAGTTCATTGGATTGAAAATAACGATTCCGTATTCTAAGTAAACATAACAATCATATAATACCAAATTTGTGAATTCCACCGTTCTCCAACACTATTTGTTCGAAATGAAAATTTTGTATTTTTTTCCCATTGATCCTAGCTAAAATCAGCATCAATTTTTTATCAGTTTTTTTTCCAACTATACTACTAATTAACGTGCATACTAACGAGTTTATGATACTAATACAAACCTTAAATTACAAAATTTGATATTAACGTGCATACTAACGAGTTTATGATACGATGATGTTAATAATATGTTAGCTGGTAACATATTATTTGGTGAAATAGTAAAACATTTCCTAATACAAGGTAGATTACACGTCAGTTGTTGAATAAAAAAAAAGATTACATGTCAAAATTTTGATCAAACACGTGATCGAATTGTATTACTTTCTTTCCTTCTATATTTCGTTATTTATTTCCAAATCAACGAGTAGAACATGTCCATTAGTAGTCTCTCTTAAAATTTTCTCATCTATAAAAATTAAATAAAATATTAAATAATGATATTTAATTGTAAGAGTTTCTTAATAAAATTGAAAGAATTTCTTATTTGAGATACTTAGAAAAAGTCTTTCACAATTAAAAACTACTTTTATTATTTTATTGTTATTTTTATAGAGGAGCGACTCTTATGAGATACTTTCCATTGGAGATAGTCTAAAAACATCTCCATTAATAAGTATCTCAATGAGATGCTCTTAAATATTTTTTTACTAATTTAATATTGTTCTTTTTAATATAATTTTGTTATACTATTAAAATTAATGTTAGAAAAAAAAACTGAGCTTATAAAATTATGACAAATGTGATAAGAGTTTTTCATGGAGATCTTATTAGAAAAACTCTTATCAAAGGTATCTCAACTTTTTCTACCTTTTTCATATTTTTAATATTAGTTTAATATGGGTATTAAGATATCTTATTGAAAATGCTCTAAGATGTCTGAAACTTTTAGATAAAAATGAAAAGAAATTAAATAAAAAATTAATCTCTCAAAAAAAACCAAGAGAGTAACAACAATAAAATTTTAAGAGGAGAAAAGGTAAACATCCGCAGACTTTGTGCTACATTCCAATTAATCTTTCTACTCGTTCATAAAAAGTAAAAGTTGATTAGCGTAGAATTGATTAACCCAAAACTACTTTGGTTTGTATTACTCCTTAAACCAAAATAAAACAAACAGAAACCAAAAAAAAAAATAATTCAAATTCAAACTGAGACAACAGAAACACCCTTATTTGATATACGGGCTCACAGGCATGAACCTTCTAATCACTCAATTTTTGTGTTTTTTTTTTGTTGGAAAATTGTATACGTAAATAGTTGCATAAATAATATGAATATAAATTCTATATTATAGTAATGACTAAAACAACTTGAAGTTCATATAAAATTTGTCAATAGTATATATATATATGACTATTTGTTATATATGATCTACATATAGTAAGATATTTATACCTGATAACAGTTATAAAAAGTAAAAACGATACATTAGAATTTGCATTTACTAGAAATGTTGGTAACTACTAACTACCATACCCTTTGGTTAGCCAAAAAAAAAAAAACTACCATACCCTTTGTGTACTTTTGTCAGCTGAGCCATACATTATATGGGCCCATTAGACCCTATTTCTAATCCTTAATGAGAAGTGTACTTTAACAATAATATATATATTCATTTTTTCTTGGGGGTTTGTAATATTATACCAATGTATGCACACTTTGCAATCTTTTTTATTCACAACTGCGACTATTTTATAACTAGTTGACAAAATTCAATTAAAAATAAATGAAAACATGTTATTTTTCTAAAAGAAGCAATACCGGTTAAAAATAATAATCTCAAATCGTAAAAATATTACTTTTTTTTTATATTTGAGAATATTTATTTTAAGTGGTATTATAAAAAAATTGCTTGATGGTATTTTGAAAAATGGTCCATAAGAAATGGTATGTGATAATATTTCTCTTAAAACCGGCATTATTAATTAGAAAAATTATTTAATAATTTTAATATATGTCAATTTATAATCTATGACAATAATTATGTCTAACTAGCTGAAAATATAAAAAATTGTACAAATTTGAATTAAAATATAACTTTATGTTCTTTATATAGAAAATATATAGGTCAATTAAATTGGAAAATAAAAAATCGAATAGCTTTGAAATTTATATTATATTAGGTAAAAGTAAAACAAATTTGAAGTTTGAACCGAACTACAACTCAGCTACCTTAAATTATACCTGCCGTATGCAAAATGTTAGAAAATTGTAATGATATACTAACACATAAACGATAGAGGGACTTGCTCTAAGAATAAATCAAAATATTCAAAAATTGAATAAAAGCGGCGAATATTCTTCATTGAAATTGATATATAAGTTATAGTTTATTCAGGTAAATTTTTCCAAAGATAAACATGTGATCATGTGGTATTCAATATTCATGCATAAGGAAATAGCTAGGGGACCTAACATCCTTTAATTGTATGTGTAATTTATATACATGTGTATGTGTATATATTTAGCCATATAAGGGCAGTAGACACACATTAAGGGACATCTATATTTCAAATACAGATAGGCACCACTAAACCTAATTTTATTCTTTTTATAATATATATTCTTCTTTTATGTATATATATTAGTAATTCAATTGTGGTTTGATGCATGTGTATTCTTAGGTGGCCACTGGCCATGCTTGTGCAGCTGCTTATGTACCCACCACTTTCTCGCATCTCATTATACTCAAAATATAATTTGCCCATGTTTGTTAAAAACTAAGTCTTATTTATTTTTTTTGGGGGTCCAATTATCTATGAATGTAAATGAAAATATACACACGAAGAATTAAATATACATTACGATGGATTATTTAAGCTATATATTGATGTATCTAAGGGTTTTGTGTTTATTTTCACGTTAATTAGATATTCCTTTACTCACAGACTACCATATTATTATTATTATTCTCATTATTATTTTCCTTTTCCCTGTCAAATTATTTTCAAGTTCTTTTCTAAACCATAAATTTTATTAAAAGACCGATTATAATGTTATTAATGTGCCAGAAAAGCAACATGGTTTTTTAAAAGAAATTATACGATGTGTAAAGTTTAAGATACAAAATTTTCAGATAGGAGATAACCGAGTCTTCGGCTTCGATCGCAACTCACAAGTCATTGCAATTGTCTAAACTAGCCAAGACCACCTATGTTTTCCCGACCACGACTACCATATCCACCCGTCACTATTATTTTAAGTTTGAAACTTACATTCTATTCTATCTAACGTATGTATATAAAAATACCTTCTGCTGAAAAGAAATGTTCAGTCCAAAAACACTCTGATGCTATGGAACATAAAAAATCGAATGTCAATAAAATAAGAATTTTGATTTAAAAGCTCATGAAAATGACAATGATAGGAATAAAATAAAATAAAATTTTCTGTCAACCTCATCATGAACTCTTTAGACGTGTGCCTTGGCACAAACATTTGTGAAAGTGTTAAGTGTTAATAATAAAAACCATTAAAATGTGGTATATTTTATTTTTAGTATTGCTGAGTAATGAAACGGTTGTTGCCAACTTTATATCTTTCGGTGACATTCTAGGACGGTATAGACTACTTCCATTTATATTTTTGTTTGTTTTTATTATGTAAACAAATTTCTTTGAAATTTTCCTTTCCTGATTTGTTTATCTAGCGTATTACTCTATCTGGCTAACGGGTTATGTTAATTAAAATTTAAAAACGTATAACTGGAATTGATTAGGGGACATAATGTTTATGGAGACTAAAGATTTGTACAAAATAATATCAATTTCCAAAACCAGTTTTTAGACAGAAAAGATGATATAAATTTTTTAGTAAAGTAATTATCAAAATCAATGACTTTGAATTTCTTTGATGCTTGAAACAAATTTTTGAGATTGGAATAGACTGAAGTGACTCGGCTATAAGAAAGTTTATTACTTTAGTTCGTAGCCTCATAGTATGTTGGAGCTTCAAAGAAAATTATGTGTCAATGGACCCAAAAGGAAGAAAACAATGTTAGCAAAAGCAAATGGAATAATATGTTTATTTATCTTATAAGAAATTATGGGCTCTAATAAAAAAGGAGAAATATATATATATGCTATATGGAGCATCTTGAGAACTTTGATTTTGTGTTGGATTCTTTGATTGTAACCAAAGATGTACACTTTTGTGCCCACTTCTCACTTTCGGAACTTTTTCTGAATTATTGGTGAGTTTCTTGTTTTTATTTTACATAAAAATATTATTTTATGTTTTTCTTTCTTGATCATGATGAAAATTTCTCTCACAAATCGCATATATTCCTTCAAAGGTTTATGTGAAGGAATAATCATAACATTATTTTGTCCATTTGCTCCAACTTTCAGTGGACTAGCTTTCTTCTTATCCTTTGTTTCTGCAATGATCAATTGCTTTTTTCTCCCATCCCATAATTTGAAATTAAAAAAACTTCCAATCTTTATTAATCATTCATGGAATAATAACTAGTTTGAAACTGAAGTCTGTTTACTTGTTATTTTGAATTATAGGTACATAAGAATGTTTTTGTTGAGTTTGGCACCTTTTATTCCACACCATTAACCTGCAACCATGCGTAATTAGTTCAACTGGAAACTATATATTTTTTTTTATATATAAATGGTTTGTCACCTTTTTAGCAATCTAATCATATTAAAATTCAAAAACATAATTTTGTTTGAGAACTTTAAAAAATATTTTAGAGCCATTAAAAAAGGATCAAACTATGCAGACTAAGCTCAATCCATTTCATCACAGAATGATATGAACTTTGAAAAATATTTAAGAGCCATTAAAAACGGATTACACAGATATAGCGGATTTTGTTCATGGACTGCCGAAAGAGCAAGTAAACTACTTGTTTTAATTCGTTTTCAAAAAATATATATATATATATATATATTTATTTTAAAAGGCAATTGCAAAAATGAAAAAATGCTATTTTTGGTGTACATTTACAAGAATGCCACTTAAAAGTATCCATTTGCAAAAATCCCACTAATTATGTGTTTTTAAACCCTAAATCTTAAAATTATAAACCCTAAAAAATGTTTTGATCCCTAAAACCTCTAAAACCTTCAAAACTAAACTAAACTACAACATAGTTAACTCAAACATAAATGATATAATGATTTTTTTTTTAAAAAGTGGCATTTTTGCAAAAATTTTGAAAATGTGACATTTTTTAAAATTTCTCTTATTTTAATTAGGAAAAAAAATATACATACAAATATTTTATTTTTGTCACAAATAAAAAGAAAACATGTGGTAACTTAGATACATACAAAAAAAAAAAATCAATAAAAATAACTAAATAGAAACTTGAACCAGGTGTTCAAGTAGTCTGAAAACTCAACACAACTGCAGATTAATTAACGTATATGGACCGTTCTCAATACGTTTCTTGGTGTATACGATTTACAATTCTCCTCCTATTTATATTCAACAATACCTTTGATAGATTCTAATTCTTTCATCATTAATAAAGAATATGGTCACAAATGTGTACGAGTTTGTTAAATGTTATTGGGTCAGTAAAGCCCATTAAAAATTAAAGCTTACATATAAGGCTACGCTTGTTTCCTTGATGCACAAGAAATAAATCTTTTTTCTTCCCCCTACCAAGATAAATTATCTTCTTATTTCTTATGAGAAATACATTGCAGTCTGATAATATTTCAGGATAAAACCCTAATCTCTACCTAATTCCATGAACTTATCTGAATAAAAACAGAAGCATAGTAATGACTTCTTCTTTTTCTGAAGTCACTTCAAAAAAGGCAACAGCAAGTACTCTGCATAAAAGAGCTGATGACAAAAAAATGGAGAAATTATCAGTAAAAATGGGTGCTTTGATGAGAGAAGAAGAAAAATGGTGGTAAAGATTTGGTTTATAGCCAATCTAACCTTCCAAATGAACATATAACATGAAGTTATTTCGGTTTTGCTACTCAGATCAACAGACTTTGCTCGAGTCCACAAGGTTGTTGCGAGTATAACATGACCCACAACCTTAAAATCAAACAGAAACCGAACAAAACATGAAAACCTTTTATCACTCAAACAATGAATTAGCGCGGTTTTGATGGGTAGAGAGAGATTGTTACCGAGATGACTTTGCTCCATATGAAAGGAGACGTGGCTCCAACCAGAATCGCGACAGCGTAAGCCATTTGAAGTAGTGAAACACATGCCCAAAACACCTGAGTTTTGCAAGAGAAAGAAATTTTCTTCTTTTTCTGTAAACTTAATTCAGAAACAGAGCCAAACAAATCCTTTAGTTTCGATATTTTACCCGTTTCTGACCAAGAGTTACAGAGAATGATCGGATTCCGAAAATCTTATCCCCTTCGATATCTGGTATATCCTGCACCAAATCAATACAGAAAACTTCTCATCCATAAGAGTGATTTACTTGAGTATACATAGAGTTAACTTTTTCCATCTTTGTTTACCTTAAACAATGCGATGACGACAGAGAAAAAGCTCATAAACGCAGTGGCGAAAATAAGAGGCCTCGTGAACAAGACTGGCCTTCCAAACACATGGGTCTGCAACAAAGTTTCACAGCTTTTGGTAACAAAAAAAGTGATACTGATGGATAGCTTTTCAATACATAAGGAAAATGGTCAAGTACCTGGATGTGGAGATAAAAGGCGATTTGGACAATAATAGCTCGGACAGCGAGGATACACATTGCTGCAACCAATGCAAATCTTTTCCACCTTAAAAGTGGCAACTGTTTGTAGTAGAAAAAAGTTACTAAAAAGCTCATTGACCCGAACAAGAAACCGATATTCGATATAAGCCAAATATTAGTGGGGAAGAACTTACTTACATTGATAGAATATGCAGTTCCTAGCATGAAACTCACAAAAAGAGCCCAAAACAACGGCCACGAACCAACAATCCACCCGAGCCAGAAACTCTAAGGTGTTTTTAACAAGTTACATTACTTGCGTATATGTAGACATCTAAAAGTTAGAAGTTTGTGAAAATGGCATCATACCATGACAGAGAATGAAACTACAATCGCAATGCCGGTTTGAACAGTATATTCCCCTGAAGCTAATGGAAGATATGGCTTGTTAACCTGCAAAAACCCCATTGAGAGTATGATCTATGCACTAGAGACAATTGGTCTCATCAGTCAACCAAATGCATGAAGTACACACAAGTGTTACCTTATCTATTTCGACATCATACAACTGATTTAGCCCGACTATGTATATGTTCATCATGAGGGCTGCAACAACAGCCTGACCAACAAAACCCAATAGTTCAAATAGAGAAACGAAAAAATGTATATACTCGATCAATCATACGTACGTGTTTATATTCATTACCTCCAAGATGCCGGTGAAAAGTAATGGAGATATATCAGAAATCTTCTCTACTGCTAAGAAAGATACAGACAAAATGCTAAGTACCTGAAAAGCAAACACAATCACAGAGCTAATATTATCTTCTTGTACTCGGAAAGATTTCGGATAAAACATTTCTTAAGAGAAACTTAACTGTGCCGATAACGGTATGAGGCCTTGAAAACCTATAAAACGCATCTACAGAGTCTTTAAAAGAGTTCCGTTTGCTCTTCGGATCGAAAGCCTCGGGCTGACCCGTAGTGGCATTTACCCGAAATCTCGATTTATGTTTCCGATACAACGAAAATGAAGATTCTTGACCATCAAGCCTAACAAGATTGTTCCTAAACTTGGGTTTTACAAGGACTTTACTCGAATTACAACGCAGAACCCTGATTTCTGCAAATTGAGTACAGTGTGCAAAGAGCTAAACAACAACAGATGCTTCAATAATAAGAATCTCAGATCAACAACAACAACTTAACAAATTCCAACATACATTTGGTCTCTTAAACACAAAAGTAGAAAATGTGAATCAGATACAAGCAATCAGAAGCAGATTATCTAAACCCTATACACACCTGATAAAGATTGGAGCTTTAGATTCTGCTTCTTCCAACAAAATCCACCTACTGATAAAATTGCATGCATGAGAAACAAATTTCAAATTAATCCCCTAAAATTAAGCTTCGATCTATTTAACAATTCAATAAAAAAAAATTTGTAACTTTTTCATTTTATATTGGGAAAAAAGCGAACTTTTTCTATGGAAACTCAATCACACAAAAAACAGAACATAGAAAAGGAAATAGATCTAGAAGAGATTCGAAGGAGTTTGTTTACCAGCGGAAACAAGAGAAGAACTAGAAAGCAGAGACTCCATGAAAGCTCGGAAGAGTAAAATCAAAAATCAAAGACAAAGTACTGATTTTTTGTTTTCAGCATGAGAAGTGTGGAATCGCGTAGAGTCGGTCGAGTATTGATTAAATTGGTGTCATTGTCACTGTTGCGTGTTTTCATAAACTCTTTAATTTGATTAGATTGACAAAATTTAATTTTTAACTTTTTCTGGGAAAGTTTTAGAAGTAGTTAGAGATTTTAGAATTGAGAAGGTATCTACAAATCTAGTAATCTACACAGATTAAGCAAAAAAAAAAAGTGTGGTGCAGATTTGCCACTTGTTTTCAAAAGTTAATGAAAATATCTGACTTGTGACAAAATATCACGTGTTTGTCGTTTAGCATTTTTATATCACAAACAAAAATATGGGGCTTGATTTTGAATACAGTAAAACATATGGGTCAAAATTAAAATATATGTTTCTTTCTATCATTTTCATTTTTTGGTTTGGGGGTTCTTGTGGGAAAATATGGTGTAATGCACAGCCAAATCTTTATCTAAAATTTTTAAAAAAATTCTCAAAAAAATTATATAAAATAAAATATGAATAAGAATTAAAAAAAAGGAGAAAAAAGTTCTCAAATGAAATACTTTATACATCCTCTCTCCTCTTTTAAGAATCTTTCTAATATTTAACTATTATTTTAAGAATTTTTTTAATATTTTAGAACTTTTTGATGGAGATGGTTTAACATTCATACTTTTTTTTCCTCTAGTTTTTTTTTGTATGGTTCAATGGTGCTGTGATGTGATGTTGTGTAAACTGACCACACCAATCAGTCAAACAATTTATACACTCAAATCAGCCAGTTATGCAGTTTAAGAGGTTTAATTTACCATTTTATTTCAAGATAAGTGTTTTCTTAAATAATTCTTTCTTTCTTTTTATGCAAGTAAACATGTTATTGCCATTTCTTATTTTAATATATGGTCAAATTCTTTTCAAAGCATAAGTATTTGTTGTCCTGGGAGATTTAGATGTTTTAGGCATGTGAATGAAAAAAAATAAATTTCATAGTAAATGTAACGCTCCGACTGTCCTGCCAATGAGTCCATCCCTGTCCAACGGTCAGTGCGTAGTCCGAGAGGTGCGAAAGTCTTGTTTACTGACCTAAAAATCACCAAGTAGTCTTTTTCGTGTTTTGACTTCAATCACACGGTACTGGAAATAACTTCCCACTAAGTCACCCATTCTTAAATTGCTCCAACTTAAGCATGCTTAACTCTAGAGTTCTCTCATGATGTGTGTGCCGGAAAAGATAAGTGCACTTTGGTGATATAGGTAGCCAAATCAATTCTTTTAAGCCTCTCCACATGCACCACATATTTCCTGAAATCAGGGTATTACAGTAAATGTCCGATTCAGTTTAAGATTGATCACTCCTGATTTGTACATTCACGTCTTCACAACTGCTTGCAAGAGTGCTTTAGGCTAACAAAACAACAAGCTCTCGACTTTGGAACATTAGATAATTTCGCAGAATTTTTGTAGCGTGTTTATTTTTTCTTGACATGAATGATTCTTTGTCGTCATCATGGTTCAATGGCGCCGTGATTTTGTGTAAACCGACCACACCAATTGGTCTGAGACAGCTAATCGGCCGGTTATGTACACTAGATGGTCCGGTCCAATCAGTCGCTTTCTATTACTTAACCGGCGTCTTTCTGATGGTCCAATTATCGTCATTTCGCATCACCTATACAATTCGGTTAGTTTGAATTCGAATTTGATTTGGGATCAACCGGTTTAGGGCTCAAATCTAATTTCTTGGTTTATACGGGTTTAAACGAAACGTTCGTAAGCGTAACTCATCTCCTTCTAAAAGGCCAAATCTTTGTTTCGATAGGGACGAGTTTTTACGGCCATTCAAATCCTAACTTGAACCCAAATCTTTCTTCTTCTTCTTCCTTGTTCAGTCCTCAGTATTGAGGATAACGTCTCTCCAATGGATGGTGCACTCTTCCCTCACAAACCTCCATACCCAATTCAATCCAAGAGACCTTCACAAACTCAATCCTCTAATCATCATCAATCTGTCAAATTCAGTTCCGCTACACTTCACTTACCTCCTCCTTCTCCTCCTTCGTTTCCTCTCGATTCGCTTCTCCACCATCTCGTTCACCTCTCTTCCTCGAATCGACATGCTAACTCCGCCGCCGCTCGGTTCCCTTCTCTCGAGGTCTCGACGGAATCGACTCATAAATGGCGACACGAAGTGACATCGGTGAAACCCGTATCGAGTTCGGTTCTGGGTTTCGATATTGGAAGCGAAGAAAGGAAATTTGGAGATGGGTCTTTGAAATTACTGTGTAAGAAGGAAGTTGTGCTGCTTAGTTCCATTTTGGAACAGCCTTTACCTAGATTGAGTAGTTTCTTCGATTCCGTGAGATCTGAATTGCTTAGAACCGATTTGTTTAGTTTGGTCAAGGGTTTGGATGATTCTGGAAACTGGGAAAGAGCGGTTTTGTTGTTTGAATGGTTAGTTTTGGCTTCGAATTCAGGAGCTTTGAAGCTAGATCATCAGGTTATCGAGATCTTAGTTAGAATCTTAGGTAGAGAATCTCAGTACTTTGTTGCAGCTAAGCTGCTCGATAAAATTCCTCTACAAGATTATCTGCTGGATGTTCGTGCTTATACGACTATCTTACATGCTTATTCACGGACTGGGAAGTATGAAAAGGCAATCAGTTTGTTTGAGAGGATGAAAGAGATGGGACCTTCACCTACTTTGGTGACTTACAATGTGATTCTCGATGTTTTCGGGAAAATGGGTCGATCTTGGAGCAAAATTCTAGTGGTTTTAGACGAAATGAGGAGCAAAGGGTTGCAGTTTGATGAATTTACTTGTAGCACTGTGTTATCTGCTTGTGCAAGAGAAGGTTTGATAAGACAAGCGAAGGAGTTTTTCGCTGAACTTAAGTCAAACGGCTATGAACCTGGAACCGTAACTTACAATGCTTTGTTGCAAGTTTATGGTAAAGCAGGAGTTTACACAGAAGCATTAAAGATTTTGAAAGAGATGGAGGAAAACAAGTGCCCAGCAGATTCTGTGACTTATAACGAGCTTGTTGCTGCGTATGTTAGAGCTGGTTTTAGCAAGGAAGCTGCTGGTGTCATTGAGATGATGACACAAAAGGGTGTAATGCCGAACGCAATCACTTACACTACAGTAATAGATGCATATGGAAAGTCGGGAAAGGAGGAAGAGGCTTTGAAGCTGTTTTACAGTATGAAGAGAGCCGGTTGTGTTCCGAATACTTGCACCTATAATGCAGTGCTTAGTATGTTGGGGAAAAAGTCGAGAACAAATGATATGATTAAGATGTTATGTGATATGAAGTCTAATGGATGTTCCCCAAATCGGGTCACGTGGAACACAATGCTTGCTCTTTGTGGGAATAAAGGTATGGATAAGTATGTGAACCGGGTGTTTCGTGAAATGAAGAGCTGCGGTTTTGAACCTGATAGGGATACATTCAACACGTTGATTAGTGCTTATGGGCGATGTGGTTCAGAGGTTGATGCATCGAAAATGTTTGGTGAGATGACAAGGGCGGGTTTCAACGCTTGTGTTACGACTTACAACGCGTTACTTAATGCCTTGGCTAGACAAGGGGATTGGAGATCGGGGGAGAAAGTGATTTCCGACATGAAAAGTAAAGGATTCAAACCAACCGAAACATCTTACTCCTTGATGCTTCAATGTTATGCTAAGGGAGGGAACGTTCTAGGGATAGAGAGAATCGAGAAGGAGATAAACGAGGGCCAGATATTCCCGAGCTGGATGCTTTTGAGAACTTTGCTTCTCGCAAACTTCAAATGCCGAGCACTACCGGGAATGGAGAGAGCATTGGCATTGTTTAAAAAGCACGGATACAAACCCGACATGGTGATTTTCAACTCGATGCTCTCCATTTTCACAAGGAACAACATGTATGATCAAGCACACGAAATTCTCCAGTCTATCCGCGAGCACGAGCTAAACCCTGATCTCGTAACCTACAACAGCCTCATGGACATGTACGTTAGAAGAGGAGAGTGTTGGAAAGCCGAAGAAATCCTCAAGGGTCTAGAAAAATCACAGTTAAGACCCGACCTCGTCTCTTACAACACGGTGATCAAAGGTTTCTGCAGAAAAGGGTTGATGCAAGAAGCGGTTAGGATGCTGTCTGAGATGACAGAACGCGGAATCAGACCGTGCATTTTCACTTACAACACCTTTGTTTCGGGTTACACAGCGATGGGAATGTTTGAAGAGATTGAGGATGTGATCGAGTGTATGGCGAAGAATGAGTGCAAACCAAATGAGTTGACTTATAAAATGGTTGTTGATGGTTATTGCAGAGCAGGGAAGTATACTGAAGCCATGGATTATGTCTACAAGATTAAGACCGTTGATGCTTGCTTTGATGAGCAGTCTATCCAACGATTAGCTCAACGAGTACGTGAGAATTTAGAATCCTAAATCGATTATATGTTTGTTTTTGTAGATTTTGGTGCTTTTGTATTGAAAATTTACATTTCATTCACTTTTAAAAAATTCAATATATGTAAACCATTGAAACCAATAAAGTTCACAACTTTACGTCAAATTATAATCTCTGTGTAGCTTGTAATTATGAAGGCTCTAAAACAATGTTAGGAACTCCAACGTCACATCAAAACACTAAATATAGTGTAGAATGTTTTTTAATGGAATGGCAAAATTCGCATTAAATCACCAAATTTAATGTTTTGTGAAAAGTGTTACACTAAATATAGTGCGACAGTGTTCACAATACTAAACATTAAAATATATATATATATATATATTTTTTTTTTCATCTAATAACATATTTAATTCAATATTATTAATTAGTCAATACTGGTAACTAATATAATTTTGTTTAATTATCCTTTAGTTAATTTTTTTACTTTTTTTAATATTAATAATATAAATAAAGACTGATACACAAATTATTAAAATTAAAAATACATATTAAAATTTAAATAAAGACTGAAAACATAAAATTACAAAATTAAAACCTAAGAAACATAAAAACTAAACGCAACAAGATAATTTTTTTAAGATATAATATAAATTTTAACATTATTCTAATATCCAGGAAATTCATTTCGCTAAGATAACGATAATACGGAGTAAAATATTGTTGATTATTTGGTGAAATTTGATCTTCATCTTGAGATTGTTTTCCTTGAATATTTTATCTGTGAATTTGTTCTTTTTGAGTTTGATCTCCTTTATAATTAGATGCTCGATATTGAGATCCATTATATTCGCTTTAAGAACCTTCACCATGTTCTTCATATTGGGTTGTTGGTGCTCTTCTTCTCAAAATTATTGCTCTTTTATTTTCATTTGCCGACAAAATTCAACGATTAGATCTTTGCTGATAAAATTCAACGGTTAGATTTTTGCCGACAAAATTCAACGATTAGATCTTTGCCGACAAAATTCAACGGGTAGAAAAGAAGCAAGAAGCATGTAGAAAAGATGTCGAATGTGCTTTTGGAGTATTACAGTCAAGATTTGCAATTGTGGCTGGACCAGCACGTTTTTGGAGTAAGAACGTGTTACATGATATAATGATTTCTTGCATCATAATGCATAATATGATCATAGAGGATGAACGTGATGTCGATGCTACAATTGAAGAACAAGAGGAAATTCCACCTGTATAAGTTGAAATGGCGGGTGATAATGATGCTCGCTTTTAAGAATTTTTGGCCCTATACAAAAAAATTAAGGATCGAGAAGTTTATATTGAACTTCGAAATGCATTGATCGAACACTTATGGTCCGAATATACTAATTCTAAGAATTAGTACAATGTAATATATTTCTATTTATTTTTTATTATCAGTTGTAATTTTATATTTAAGTTATAATTAATGAATTATGTATAATTAATATTTTTTATAATTATTAAAAAATATTAAATTTAATAATATAATAATAGAGAATATTTTTTTTAGTGTAAAATTTGGTGTTGTGATTGGAGATGAAAAATAAAGTCCAGCACTAAAACACCAAATTTGGTGTGATTTCAACACCAAATTTAGTGTCAAGGTTGGAATTGGCCTTAGAAATAATATAATCCACACTGAAACCAAAACCCACATCTACTTTTTGTGACCAAACAAATCCAAACCAACATGTAAAATGAGGTGGGCAAAATATCCGGAACCAAAAAATCAAATCACAATCGACCCAAAATTATCTTAACCGATTTCCAGTCGATATTTCAAAAATATCCGATGGATTTTATATGTTTAGATCCGAAGAACCGGAATCGAATATCCAAAACATAAATTTATCCATAGATATTTTGGTTTTATGATGGATACTTTCGGATAATTTTATTAATTTTTGGTTAATTTGGTTAGTTCGGATAGTTTTAGGAATATTCAGATATTTCGAATAGAAATAACTAATTTGCGTGTATTATATCAAACTTTTTTTAAAATAATTTTTTTTCGGGTATTTTTAGATATTTCAGATATTTAGGTAAAAATATTGGGAATCGAACCGAATTTTTTTCTGTAAACCGGAAGGCTAATTGAACCGTAAATGTTAAAATTGAGGAACCGGTTTAAGATGAAAAATGAGAGGAGGCACATCGTCATCATCATCGACGAATCTATTCTCTCTCCAAAAGCAGTGGGCGGTGGAAACAAT
Organism: Arabis hirsuta; assembly: GCA_964056655.1. Classification (NCBI taxonomy): domain Eukaryota; kingdom Viridiplantae; phylum Streptophyta; class Magnoliopsida; order Brassicales; family Brassicaceae; genus Arabis; species Arabis hirsuta. Next base: position 2,255,091 of record OZ053301.1, read on the forward strand.
CCATTACCTACAAATATTAGATTTGCTCTTTCTCTTACTATTTTGCCTCGCCTCTTAATCGAATCAAAACTCTCTTCATCTTCTTCTTCTGGGTTTCAACGCGATTTCTGGGTTTCTCTAAAAATTTGAGCTTTTTTTTTATCTCCGGTGTGGTGGTTGTATGCAAAATCAAATGGAGTGGGATAGTGATTCCGATCTAAGCGGCGGCGATGAAGTAGCAGATGATGGTTGGTTCGGTGGAGATAACGGACCGATTCCTTTTCCGGTGAGTAGTCTTCCCGGAACGGCACCGTGTGGGTTTGTGGTCAGCGATGCTCTTGAGCCTGATCAACCTATCATTTATGTAAACACCGTCTTCGAGATTGTTACTGGGTATCGAGCTGAGGAAGTTATTGGTAGAAATTGGTGAGTTTTCGATGATTTTGCTACTCAGCTAATCTTTGCCCTTCTGTGGTTTTGATACCAAGTAACAAGAGAGCTGCAAAATTGAATTTTGGATTCAATTTGATATGGTTCTTGTTGATTATATTGACCGTTTTCGTAATTAGAAACATTTGGAATCATGGATTGGTTATTGAATTAGCAGGATTAGATGTTAGATTCAGGTTACGAATGTTACTGTTTAGGAATTTGAAATAGATATCTATTCAATCGTTTTTGAAAGTCTGGAGCTTTGGATTGATGACATTTGTGTTTCTCTTGCACTGTTCTAGTGTTCATATCTTTGATTCAACACACAAAATGTTATTGGAAATGCGTTTTTTGGTCTTATTATATGTTTCTGTTGAATCCGTTTCTGTTGTGTAGTGGTTTTCTATTTTGAGTATGAATAATATAGTTTGATCTTCTGTATCTGTTCAAATTTTCTGTATCTGTTCAGTTGGAAGTTATGAAGAGGGTTTCGTATCTGAGTTGATTTGTTACTTGTTTTTTTCGTTTGGCAGTCGGTTTTTGCAGTGTAGAGGGCCGTATGCTAAAAGAAGGCATCCATTGGTAGATTCTACAGTTGTAGCAAAGATGCGTCAATGTCTTGGGAACAGCCTCGAGTTTCAAGGCGAGTTGCTGAACTTTCGGAAAGATGGGTCTCCTTTGATGAACAAGCTGCGTCTAGTCCCTATCCGTGAAGAAGACGAAATCACTCATTTTATAGGTGTTCTATTATTCACAGACGCAAAGATTGATCTTGGCCCATCTCCTGGTTTATCTGCTAACGAAATCCCAAGAACATCTCGCTCATTTGCATCTGCTTTACCAATTGGAGAGCGTAATGTTTCTCGTGGGCTCTGTGGGATATTTGAGCTGAGCGATGAGGTTATAGCTCTCAAGATATTGTCACAGTTGACTCCTCGTGATATTGCATCGGTTGGTTGTGTGTGTCAGCGGCTCAATGAGTTGACAAAGAATGATGATGTATGGAGAATGGTCTGTCAAAACACATGGGGGACCGAGGCAACACGAGTTCTCGAGAGTGTTCCTGGTGCAAAAAGGATTGGTTGGGTACGACTGGCCCGAGAGTTTACGACTCATGAAGCAACGGCATGGAGGAAGTTTTCGGTTGGAGGTACTGTTGAGCCTTCCCGGTGTAATTTTAGCGCATGTGCGGTTGGGAACAAGATTGTTATCTTTGGCGGGGAAGGTGTGAATATGCAACCGATGAATGATACATTTGTGTTGGACCTAGGCTCGAGTAGTCCTGAGTGGAAATCCGTTCTGGTTACCTCTCCTCCTCCGGGTCGCTGGGGTCACACGCTTTCTTGTGTCAACGGATCCCGTCTAGTAGTTTTTGGAGGTTACGGGAGCCATGGATTACTTAACGATGTCTTCTTATTAGACCTTGAAGCAGACCCACCAACATGGAAAGAAGTATCCGGTTTGGCCCCTCCAATACCAAGATCGTGGCACAGCTCATGCACACTCGATGGAACCAAACTGATTGTATCCGGTGGTTGTGCTGATTCAGGAGCTCTACTCAGCGATACATTCCTGCTTGACATGTCAATGGATATACCAACTTGGAGGGAGATACCGGTGCCATGGTCTCCTCCATCTCGCCTCGGACATACTCTAACTGTCTATGGTGACCGTAAGATCCTCATGTTTGGTGGTCTTGCGAAATCCGGTTCTCTGAGATTCCGCTCTAACGATGTATACACGATGGATCTCAGCGAGGATGAACCGTGTTGGAGACCAGTGATTGGGTATGGATCTAGTCTTCCGGGAGGCATGGCAGCTCCACCACCGAGGCTAGATCATGTAGCGATTAGCCTTCCCGGGGGTAGAATATTGATCTTTGGTGGTTCGGTTGCAGGGCTTGACTCGGCTTCTCAGCTTTATCTTCTTGATCCAACAGAGGAGCAACCGGCATGGAGAATATTGAATGTTAAGGGAAGCCCACCGCGGTTTGCGTGGGGACACACCACTTGTGTGGTGGGAGGAACTCGGTTGGTCGTCTTAGGTGGGCAAACCGGAGAAGAGTGGATGCTAAATGAAGCTCATGAACTGTTATTAGCTACCTCTACTACTACAATCACCTCATCAAGACATGCAGAGAAGAGAGTGTTTTGATCAAAATGGGAACTCAAAAGCATTGCTCTGTATATGGCGAGTTTGATATGTTCATGTTTTGTTCATCTGTTGATTTGATGGTTAGTTTGTATATGCAATATATTACCATTTGGATTTGGATATTCCTTCTTGTGGAGTGAATGTTTTTGTAGGTGACCGAATGATCCAAAACCGAACTTATAATTTGTATTACATATTCGGTAAACAGATATAAAATACGGAGGGAAGTAGTATTTAAATATTTTTCTGCAATATTTTCCACCAATCAATACAATCAACAACAATTTGAGAAATTTTAAAAAATACCATTTTTTTTAATAAAATACCACATTTTCAAATTTTTTGCAAAAATATTATTTTTGCAAAATTATTTTTTTATTATATCATTTATGTTTGCGTTAAATACGTTGTATTATGGTTTAGTTTTAAGGGTTTAAGAGGATTTAGCAGTCAAAACATTTTAAATGTTTATAATTTTAAAATTTAAGTTTTAAAAATCTATAACTAATAACATTTTTTACAAATAAACATCTCTAAATAACATTCTTATAAATATACACAGTCCCATACAATTTTGTGATATTGTAATCAATATGCAAATATTTGGATTACTTCTTGTGCAAATATAAAAGAAACAAAAAACTATTTTGTGTTCTACATTCAATTTTTTTTGGGTACAGCTTTTATATATATATCTATGATTATATCATTTCACAGTTGTTACAAATCATAATATATTTTTCTTTTTTAAATTGTTTTTATTATTATTTAATTACAAATTATGAAAATTATTACATTCACGATTTTATAACGGACAAACCTTCCACTTTGATCCACGCTCCATGTTGAAGATTTCTTGTAAGTTTGTCTCTATTAATAATAATAAATCGTATTTTTTAGGAATCAAACCCTATACCTCATAGTGTAAAAATATTAATGAACTTTTAATCAAACCAAAAGACCAAAGAGTTTCCATGATATATTTTTTTTTTATTTTTAGTTATGAGAAAAATGAGAGAAAATCTAATAAAAACCACTCTTTATTTAGGGGAATTAAAATTAAAATATAAAAAAAAGATTCGAAGGAAAAAAAGTAAGAAGAAAAGAATGGGTATATCAGAAGTGTCTTTGACTCTTTCGTTGAGTGTGAAAAAGTAAAGGGAAAGTACATTTACACTTTGAAAAATAAAAACACAGAGACGAACCAAAACCTCACTCTCTCTCTACATTATCTCTGAAATCGTCTTCACTTTCACTGTCTGCAACTTGCAACACAACAACTAGCAAGCAGCTTCTTCTTTCTTAGATTCTTGTCTGAAACAAATCTACTTCCTTTTCTTCTCTCTCAATTTCATCTCAAGATGCCGATTAACAAAGGCCCATCAACACCTCCGCCTGTAATCGGAAAAATCGGACCTTACACTGTCTTTATGACTCCTCCGGCGACTCCAAAACCACCTGAATCTCCCTCTGCCGTTTCTCAGAAGCCCGTTTTGCCACCGCCGGTTCTTCCTCCGCCGCAGCAGTTTAAATCGGTGGCTTCCTCTGACCAAGACGGCTCAGTTTTGGGGTTCTTTAAAAACGCCGTCACAAAGGTTCAAAATGGTAAGTAACGAGGAGAAATCTGACTGATTTTGAGATGAAAAGTTTCCTCATTTTTGGATCTTGGGTTTTGAGATTGCAAAGGAAAGATTCTGTCTTTGTGTGTGGAAGTAAATTAAGGTTGAGATTACTGCTAATGTGCCATGAATTGCATACTGTTTGTGTGATTTGGTAAAGATTGTTACTTTTTGACATTCTTGTTTGTGTTTTGTTATAGCACATTCAAGTGTGGATGATCATTTGGTGAGATGGTTTGGGTTAAACCAATCTAAGTACCAATGGGCTTTGGATGAGTACTATGAAGGCAAATGATCGGTAAGTGTTCCTTAATCCTTTCATAGATTGTGTGTTTTATTGCTTTCCTTTTGATTCTTGATATGTTTGGTTTCTCGATCTTGCGGTTCTTGAATCTTTCTTTGTACTAGTTTGGATCCATATCGACTCCTTTGTTCGCTTCAATTATCAGCTCTTTGTTAATTAGCTGGTTGGATTAAACTATCTTTCATGTACATTTTGGGTAAGCTTTGAAGCAAAGCTAGTCTCAATTGTCCCTTTCCTTCTTGTTTTGCTTCTAAGCTAATGGACACAACAATATATATCCACTCTAAGGGATAAAACATGTAATTCATAGATTTGATTTTGGACTGGTAGCCAAAAGTGTCATGGGTTGATTTTGGACTTGCTCTCTTTAGTCATTGATTTATTGCATATGTTCTGCGTAAACATATTACGGTTAACATTCATCTGATATCGGATTTGTACATAAACGCAGGAAATGAAAAGCGTGAAAGCAACGGAGATGCCGGGAAAAGTACAGAGCGTATAAGCAACCATATATTCAGTTGTTGTCCCTTTGGCCAATTCCAAAATCTGTTTTTTTTCTCTCTCTTTCTGAGAGAACTAGAAAGCTTGAGTCTTGATGGAAGTTTTCTTCGGATGATCGATCATTGAATCCGTTTAACCTTTTAGAGATCTCATATGGTATATTTGAGAAACTCTGTAGCTCTTTGTAGTTTTATGTATTATTAGTGGTGAAATCTCCAAAGGAAAATGGAGTTGCATTGATCATTGGTTTGTTGTAAGTTTAATCAGATTGTGTACTTTTTACCTTATCGTTATATTAAAAATTTATAATTCATGTTATGTATCAATGTAAAAATAAGAGTGAATTGCATGAATAACCCAAAAAAGATTAATAATTGAAAAACTAACAAAAACTTCTTGGTCTGGTGGTGATTTAAAGGTTTATTCACCAAGTATGGGATTCGAATCCTAGATTTACAGTTTTTTGCATATTAATGGTGGAAAACGTTTCTTGGAAGTTCCAGAGTGGTACATATTGAACAATCGGCTACGGAGACCATGTCCATCGTTGGAGATGTCGTCGGGGAGAGTATGTCCATCATGGAAGATGTCGTACATGCAGAGCCGTTCGTCGAGGAGAACTTGTCCATTATGGGAGATGTCGTACATGGAGAACTGCACCATGGAGGCATATGTGGAAGCTGTTCACCCTAATCGCATAAACTGCAGGTAGTTGAATATCATCATAATAGGATTAGATCATGATGTAATAGACTATATGATAATTCAGTGTTAAAAAAAACAAAGACTAGTATATGTGGCAATATATCAACCATTGGATTTAGATTAAATGGCTAGGGATTTTATTATTATTTTTAAAAGTTATTGAATGCAATTACCCTAAAAACAATTTGGTTAGTTTTTTTTGTTTGTCGAGAAACAAATTACTAAGTTGGAGTCACAAATTGTCAATTGAAAACATGATTTGAAAATATTTTGTACATTTTTCATTATGATTATTCACTAATCACACATGGTTTAGAGTTAAACTTCTTGATTATTGCAGATTATCTTTGTGATTTTGTGGCTACGAATAGTATATCCTACCTACATACGACTGCACTCTTCTACACCACCCATGGAAATCTACAATCTGAATCTGAGAAAAACTTTTAAGTTGCCTGCCATTGATTCGTCTAGGAGAGGAACCATTGGTTACATCGCATATTGATATTTGGTGTTTTTACACTATTTAAACTCATGTTTTCATCACCAATTATTCATCACTTGATAGTATTTGTATCACATTTATATCATTTTAGAGTTATATGCATCTTAGAGTTAGGACATGTATTTGTGCATTTTGGTTCTTGTTTTGGTTTGATTTAGGTACTTTTGGAGTTCTTGGAGCTAAGAGGAAGAAGATGATGCTTAAGAGATGCAAGAAAGTTGGAAGCATGGATCAAACAAGTAAGAAAATAAAGATTTGGTCGAAGGTGCATTCACAATTGATCTACACCGAGTGGAGCAACCCGAGTGCATGACCACTTGGTCATGACCGAGTGAAATGATCCCAAGTGAAGCTATCAAAATGCTTCTGATTTTCACAGCATGAATTTCACTTGGCTTTCAAACCGATTGGAGCAACACTAAGTGGTCACGCAAAGTTAACTTTTTATGAGTTTTTGTTGACTTTTTCGGTTTGACCCGGGTTCGACCTGGTTTGTTTTGGGTCGATCCGGGTATGTTTTTAGGGCTTATAAATATAATTTTAGAACAAGAAAAACCTAAGTTTGGATTACTCTTTACCTTTTTTAGCTTCCAAACTCTTTGTTGATGATTTATGCTTGGATCTTTTTCATTTTCTTAATTTAATGAAATTTTCTTAATCTTTATCCTTTTTTTTTATGATTATGATTGTGTTTTGCATCATGATTAGTGAGTAATCTTTTAATGGGTTTTTGGACTTAGTAGATTAGGGATGTTTGGTGGATGATTAGTGATGTCTAGGCTTAGATTCTTATGATTTGTCAAGATGAAGGTGTACTTAATGCTAGATGAGACTTGATCAATCAAAATCTAGAACATGGACATTTTGTGCCCAGAAGGTGTTCGATGAAATGTCTAGAAAAACTTTAAATCTTGTTTTTCATTTTTAATCAATGGGAATTGATGTTTAAGGTGTTATTTGGCTTTATGAACTTATGCTTAATGATTATTGATCATTGAATTGCAATTGAGAAATTATCTTAATTAAATGGTTAGTAAATGGATTATTATCATTGGAATGAATTAGTCTACTTTGTGTGATTCATGCCATGAAATTGAATTTGAATTGTTAGTCATAGCATCATTAGTTAATCATTAAGCATCCCAAGTCAATTGCTTTGCCCTAATCCCATGCTTTCCCATATTTGATAAAGTTTTTAGTTGTTAATTTTACGATTAATTTTTATTTGACTTTTTGCATTCGAATTTGTTTATGCTTAGTTATGGTTTGCTTATGTCTTGTTTAATATCTCTTTAGCATTCTAGTCTTGTTTATCTTAATTTTGCATTTTCATTTGCTTATTTAACTTAGATTTCGAAAAACCAAACAAATCATTTAGCTTAGAGTAATCAATTGCTTGCATTCTTAGTGTGTTATTCTCAACTCCTTGTGGATCGATACCTTGATTATTACTTGTTGGTTGCACTTGGATACTAATTTGGGATTTAAAACTTTTATCTCAACACATATGATCGTGATGAGAATGTTTACACAATTCTTCTTGTCATCAAGGGAAGGAGAGATCGCTCGTATGATGAAGGGTGACTCTTTTCACTTGGAAAAGATGATGTTTGGAGGAGGCTCGAAAATGCTGCTCCTTCCCACTGCCCGAGTTCCTAATCTGTTTGCCTTGATAACCACTTGTATTACGCTGCTACGACAGTCAGTACAAAGGCTTTTGTGCTAGCAAGATTCCATATTCAGTTGGAAGAATTTGAGATTATCCAAGGACCACCAAACCCATGTTAGCTCCATGTTTTGGAGGTTAAACAACAGAGCTTGTGTTACACAAAGAAAAAGCTTTGTGGCACAAAGAGAAAGATGCATGTGAAATATCGAGCAAACAAATGATGACGTGGAGTTTCAGTGTGATACAAAGAGAAATTTACACTAGAAGGATTGACTAGAAAAGAGGATCACGTGGCCAATTGAAGTGGAGCACAACAACTTGATCATGGTTATCAAGTAAAGATCTTCAAAGATGCATCAAGAAGATTTGGAGAATCTAGATGATGTGAAGTGAATATTGATAACTTGCTGAAGTTGGGCAATATATATTGGAGGCTAGACTCGTGGTTACGGTGAGCCGTCAAGAGTATTTCAATCAAGAAACTGAAGAGAGAGTTAGAACATCATTAATAGTGAATTTTTAATGGTGTTTCAATATCTTTTTAATTAAAATATAATAAATTTTTATGAACTTTCATGAAAAAGGTTTTATGTATTGAACTTACAAAAGGTTTTAGTGAAATTAATATAAAAAATGAGTTAAAACACTTTTATAGGAATTAGAGTTCTTGGTGAGTGAAGAACGTGTGTAACACACGTGTTGATATGTGTCAGATTTGGGTAGATTAGGCATTGGTGAGTGTCAAATCATAGTATGATGTCGTGTAATTCCGATTAAACAAGTATGTAAATATTGTTTATGTGATTTCTACTAAATCAAACGATTTTTGCTGAGATTTATCTTGTGTTACCCACTAACTGCTTTGTGTTACACATTGTCTCTAGTGTTCTTGGTTTTACAACCCAAACATCAAAACCCCAATTTTGACACCTTTGAAGGCAAAATTGCGGTTGTTGATGGTGGTTTGTTGTGGTTTTTGGAAGGAGATGTCTGGATAAAGCTATTTTTTTTTTTTGGGAGAATCAACGAAATAGACCAATTTTACATAAAATTAAAAGAATAGGCCAACTCTTTTAAAATTACAGAATTAGTATTTTCTAAAGGGTAATGGACGATTAAGTCAATTTGAATTGAACTACTAGATTATTACACTTTCCTTCTTGTTTATTCTCATCGCAAACTGAAGATCAAGAGTGGTTTCGGCCCAGTTGAATGCAATCGGACTCAATAACGCATTTGAAATCTGGAATGAATCCACGATTACAAGCGCGTGAGGTCTAAGCTCTCTACACAGCTTAGAAACTTCTCTCCTCACATCTCCAACATTACCCCAAGAGAGGTAACCGTATGTAAGCAATGATGGTTCTTCTGAACCAACACATCCTGTCATTAACATGGAGCTGGTCAGTTTTAAGTTTAGTTCCTCCTTGTCCTTGTAGTCGTCGCTCTTACTTAATAGTAGTCTATAGAGCAACTACATAAAGAACAAAGCTCTTCTTTTCCCTATTGTGACTAAAAGGTGATGAACTTTCATGCTTCGAGAAGTAAACATCTCTACTCTTACATTTTTTAACAATCTTAGAGACTTTCACATACATAAGCTAAATATGCTTACCGTTTCTTCCTCCTCTTCTTCATGTTGAATATTTGAATATTGAGTCTGATACTTGTATGTTTTTTTTTTGTCAAAATATAATTTGTTTTTGATAAAAAGCATTCAATGTCAAAAGATAGTTGAATATGTTATGTTTATTTAAATAATTATTTGTTTGCTTTATATTTATTTAAAAGAGGGTTAATTATGTAAACTTTAGCCTATTTCTTTAATTATAAAAGATATGGTGTGTTTTTTTTTAATTTTAATTTATTGTTGGATTATTTTCATAATTTCCGTAATTTTTTTTTATATATTTTACCAACACATTAAAATTTATTGTCTTTTTAAAAATCCTATGAGGAGAGTATGTTATGCACTATTAATACACAATATTGTTCATCTTCGATTTCCGAGGAGAGCATGTGTCGACTATTGTGAAACCGAAGAGCCTCCAAGCTTTTCTAAGATAAAAAACCAAGGTCTATTCTGAAGACAATGATTGTTCTATAGGAAAGATATGGTATCACGTTGTTCTCCAAGGAGTATGATACTGATACGTAAAAAATCATTAAGTTAGTTTCTTTGGAGATAAAATACTAATACAAACAAAACAGATTATATTGGCAACACAATCCATTCTTGGAAGCTCCCAAAGAAGTGAAGATCGAATGATTCTATGTAGCAGGATTCCAATGTTTATTCCAACTTGAATAGAAAACATGAGAGTAGCCATATATTTTTCATGAAAGTCGTGGCTGCAAAATCTACTCACCATCTAAAACAGAAACTAAATTTTTTAAATTCATGATTTACTTGTGCAATAGAAAAAGAACACAAATAGTAATTGAATCTGAATCACTAACTGAAGGAGAAAAAAATAGTAAAAATCTAGGTCAATAGTAATAGAATAAAAAACAATATGAATCTGAATCAATCGATTAATCTAGGTCAAAATGAAAGACAAACAAAGAAAACGGAAGGATCGGGTGAGATTTGCGATCTCATCGCTCTGATACCATGTTAGAAAAGAAGGAGGAAGAAGAATCTTTACACTTGCTCTTTATACATGGGCTAAGTTGTTTCAGTTTACACATTCAAAGTGAACCAGAATTAATAACAAACTAAACCGGAAACCAGTTAATCAATATGTCAAGTCTAATGCTTGATAAATCCAAATCCTCTCACAAGAGAGATCTCATCTTCTTCTTCTTCAGTAGAGAAATTTAGTATCTGTTCACAATATTCTTCTAATATGGTATCAGAGCATTGAGCTCAAGCTCAATCGATCCTTTCCGCTTCTTTTCATCTTTTTTGTTCTCACCGCTTATTCCGCCGGATTTGAGCTCCGATTTGATTATTATTGCTATTGCGTTTGGTTTTAGGGAACATATACGAAAATCAAACATAACTAATCGTTTAAACAAACCACTCACCCTTTGTCTAACAATTTTATGACATGAGTGTACAAAAGTTGTCCATTGACTTCTTTGTACCAAAATCAAGTCAGTTCTCACTCATCTGACAAATTAAGCGAGAAAGAGTGAAATTTTAATTCAAAAAGTCAAGTTCTCGAGAATCACTTTCTGTTGGAATGAAAAAAACACTTATTCATATTGTTGAATATAAAAAGAAACTTGTCTCTTCTCTTCTTTTCATCATGACATTTCGAGTAGTAAGAAGACTATACTTTCTAACAAAAAAAAAACAATGTTTGGCTTGGTGCTAATTCCTAATTTGCATATGCTAGCATGGAGTTATATGACACAAATTACCTTCATATGATGAGTGGGACCGTGAGAAAAAATTTGTTATCTTCTGAAGTCTTTTAATATCATCACAACTCAATATGGAGGATTGAATAAAAAAGCTAAAGAAGTGAGATTGAAAAGATGTTGGAGGATCTTAAGGCAGAGGTGGAAAAGCTTCAGGAAATAACTGCAATATGCTAAAGAAACATCATTGTCCTTTCCAAAAACTTATGCTTATTGAGAACTTTGGAGAATAACAAGAAAGAGAATGCTTATGTGTTATGCGAAGATGTTGTCGAACACATGATAAAGGTATTGCGTGTTAATCAAACTCCATGGAGAATACCTTGAGGAAAAACCATTTTTGAGATTGTGCTTAAATGTTTTTATCATAATGCGTATAAGGCTTGATGTTGGGGGATTACCATATCGTCTCCTATTTCTCTCACGTCATATGTGATATAAAACATTTGGGAAACATACCTTATGGTGAAAGAGGTAAGCTTATCTTGACCTGGGTTCATGAAGATAAGGAGAATTTTATTCCAGTCCGAAGTAAAGTCATCCTCGAGAACTCCCTACGCCGAATCAGACCATATTGAGAAAGAGTAGGAACACGAGAAAAAGAAATGCTTACGCGTTTCCAAAGGAACCCGACACAAAGACACAACCGTTGGGGATGTTCGAATCCCAAATCATCATTTTATCCGTTGTAGTTAAACGACTATGGATAGCCAAGCTTGGAACACATATTTTGGCGTATTGAAGGCGGACCAAATCGCACAGTCACATGGTACAAGTGAGCGATATTGCCGGACTTGTAACCAAGTTTGAAATGTGATGAATCTTTGCTTGAATACAACAGACTTGGCACGCCGTAACACTTTGGCTGCTTCGTTACGTTGAGCTCCTCTTCTAGCCTGGTCAATCACACTTTCAATATTGTTAAGAATTTCCACAGAGTGTCTTTTTCGTCGATGCGATTCCATGATCTTGTTTCAGTGATGATTAACCAGAGATATCAATATTGATATAACCTCGAGGTCGGTAATCAATATCAATCTCCCTAGAGTGGACCAATTATCAAGCCAAAATAAAGTTGTACTTCCACTATTTACTATTAGAGCACTCAGGATCCAAACCCAACACAAGCCTATTGAAGTATTGCAAGCCCATATGTTTAGGGTTTCCAAGCAAGTAGTTTTATATAAATATGCTAGTTGTAAGGACATTGTAATTAACCTTAAGAGTTTGAAACAACTCTCCTCTTCTATCTTTTGAATATCAAATCTAAATCTTGTGTTTTTGGTGACAATCAAAAGCTTCCTTCTTTTCTCTTTACTTTTAGATGTTGAATAAAGCTCTTATGAGCTACTTAGATTTCTATCTTTGTTTTCTTTCTTAATAAAGCTCATTGAGCTAGAATCTATACTTGTTGTGAGATTGCTTACATTTACCTCCACTTTGACAAACAGATATGCCAAGTCTCGACAGTTCAAAATCTTATTCCACATCCAATATCCCGTCCTTAAACTCCATGGATCTCGTATTGACCACAGGGATTCTTCCTTAAGCAAACTTTCTTTAACCTCTATGGGTACCTAGAAAGTTGGATACTTCTGGCTAATTAGTTCTGTGAGAGTGTTTTGTTTATGAATCTATGTTCTTGTTTTTTTCCTAGATTATTCCATCTCTTTTGAGTGAGCCTCAAGAAATTGATTATAAACGACGTGAATCTAGTAAGATAGTCGCTTATGTCTAAATTACAGGCCGAGGGAGGATCAATCTAATTTCTAAAGTGAGCCTCAAGAAGTTGCTTATGTCTAAATATTAGAAATCTTACGGGCTGTTTTGATATTTTATAATTTAGAAAGAAAATAATCTAAAGAAATAGAAACAGGTCGTCAATTTGGAAGCATTATGGTTAGCTTTTCCAATTAAGTTACTTAATACTTTTATGTATTAAATTTGTGTTCCAAATTTCAAACGATATTTTTTTCAATATATCTAAACGTTTGGTATTATATATATATATATATATATATATATAATACCAAACGTTTAGATATATTGATATATACACTTCAAAAACATATCCGCTTCTTAAATATTTTTAAAAAATCGCTTTCGTATTTTCAAACGCTTTTATATATCCGCTTTCGATTCCATGCAACGTTGTTCGAAACCAGGTTGGCTTTCTCCAATCAAGTTGCTTTATACCTGATTAGAGTTTCGACTCCATGCAACGTTGTTCGAAACGTTTCTTCTAACATTTTCAAACATTTAGTTTAATAGTTTTTATTTTAAAAATAGATATAAATCGAATTAAAACCTCTGTTTCTTTTTTTTACAAAAATGATTTTTCTATTATTCAAACAAGAAGTGGTGTAACAATTTAAACCGGAATAGAAACACCAACATAAGAAAATGGTATATAACAAATTATAGCACGGTGGGTCAAGTGGTCAGCCTTTGAGTTCGAACCTTGTGTTCTTTTTGTTGGTTCCAGAATTAAAAGTTAAAACTTATCTTCAAATTGGATGAGGAATGTAGTTTGATGAATTTAGCAAAAAATTATAATGTATCAATACACTACATATAATATATGTCTTTATTTAGGTATTAACTACAAAATTAAAGGCTAAAACCCGGATTAAATACGTCATATACCAAAAAAAACATATAGCAGACTGCAGAGAGTTTCACAAGAACTTTGGTTACAAAATAGGGAAACCAAAACATTAGAACCGTAGTATCACCAATATTAAACCGTGTTTTGTATGTTGAATTATAACAAATGGAATCGAGGGTTAATCAAAACAATTTGGGGCCGTTTTAGATTCTCAATAATTGTAAAACAAGTCAGGTGCTCCTAACCCACCAAAGGAAACTATTCCAATATCCAAATATTTCAACAAACATATTCTTGCATTATTAAGTTGGGAATACAAAATAAATATTTAATGTTTTATGATTCGAGGTCTACCATGTAGTCTATTGTGGTCCAAAATGTTGAGCTAAATTATCCTTAAGTACATGAAAAAGGTTATTACTTTGGGGACACTAACTTTTTACTTTTAGTTTCCACATGCAAGTAGGACAATAGTTTATAAGGTTTGTGTTACGTATTGGAAAAGCTTTCTACTTTTGAGAAAAATATGGAAAGAAAATCATTGTTTATTCCTTAGAAAAACACAATATATATCCAAGATTAATAGGAAGTTTGAAAAACATCTACAAATGTGGTTGAATTGGCTAGCCAACTTTGTAGGGAAACTTGATTTACCACAAAAGGATGAAAAGTGAAGTAATATAAGGATTTGAATTTAGATTACCACTTTTTGATAGGTTTACAAATACATTGTTATAAAAATTTAATCAGCATTATTGTTTAAAGAAAGAAAAAAATCGCGTTCTGTTTTATCAACCGGATGCATCATGTAAATTTACATTTGGATGATGACACAACGACAACACTATCATAAACTATTAGATTATATGTACATTGATCATAAAATTTTACATTGTTAATTGAAAGTTTCTATGCATTTTATATAATTATTTATAACATTGTTACTGTTGTGGTATAGTTATAAACTTTTTGATTTACATATACACAGTAATCATAAACATACAAACGCCATATTATACTTCCTTCGTGCTGTAAATTAATATTCGAGTCTGGCTCTTTATTGGAACAAAAGTACTTGCTTTTCTACTTTTTGTTTATCTCAAAAGATGTTTAATTTTATATAACCAGAATTTAGATGGATCAAGGGAATACTTTTGGGACTCCAAAATCAGAACATGCAGAGTTCGAATTAAATTTAGACTACCTAATATTATGTTCGGTCCGATGATCTTATTCGAAGATAAGAACTATTTGTCAAAATTATTGACATTAAAACACCATTGATTAATTTAAAAAAAAAAACACCATTTATTTAATCGACCGCTTTGCAAACTTGATACTAATACTAACAAACAAATATTTTATTTTAGACTAATAAATCTAAATCCAAGTGTAAATCTTTTGTAAGACTCAAGCTCATCTCAGTGACGATGATGATAGAAACATAAAATGTTTATTGTAGGGGTGGCACTTCGGTTTATTTTCGAGTTTGGTTTGGGTTTGGTTCGGTTCGATTTATTTGGTTTTAGTAAAATAGTAACCAAATTTAAACCAAAATAAATTTGGTTTGGTTTAGTTTGGTTCGGTTTGGTTTTATTTCGGTTTGATTTTATTTTGATCTTTTGAATTAAAAAAAATATTTTAATGATACGAAACCAATTTTCTAAAATAAAATATGTAAATCCAAACTAAATACCTACACAAAAAAATCATGTGAAAACTAAAAAAAAAATCAAACGCTAATATAGTTATATTCACTCTTTCGTCTCTAATATACAAAGAAAAAGATCTAATAGTTGGAAGTAGAGAGAAAAACAAAAAAAATTCTATAATTATGATTAAAATTAAATAATTAATAGGAAAACTATTTATATTGAAAAAATAGAAAAAAAAATAATCAAAGGTGTAGTAAATCTAATTTTTAAAAATACATCTATAATATTATTTAAAATATAATTCACTAATTAAATATAAAAACACATTAGTTTATCGGTTTGGTTCGGTTTTCAACCGAACCGAACCAAACCATTTGGATTGAGAATAAATTTAACCAATAGTTTGTGTATTTTGGTTTAGTTTGATTCGAGTTGAATTCGATTGATTCGGTTTGATTCAGTTCGGTTCGATTAATTTGCCAACCCCTAGTTTAGTGTATCAACATTATTACTAAAAATGTATACTTACATTTTTTTCTTTTTTCTTTTGTTAAAGTAAAAATGTATACTTACGGTATTGTGAAATTTAAATAATTGTCTGTGCCCGTACACCTGGCATGGGCTCTCACCAAACAAGTGTCCATATTTAACTTATTATATCATTGTATTGATCCAAGAATGGCAATTATTATGATTTTCAAAAATACTATTATGTAATTACAATGATTAATGTTTTTAATTTAAGAACAAATCACTGATCATCGAATGGGTATCCTAGGGCTTGGCATGCTCAAATTGTTGAATTCAACGATCTTGAAGATTCTTTGACACGAAGATTTTGGTTAAAAAAAATCAAATTAAATATTTAATATTCACTTGTGGTGGATAATCTTAATTACTGAATGTTAAAAAAACAATATTTAAGATACGACATCTCATAATGTACATATAAGTTTTTAAAAACATAAAAGTCATATTATGCAATTAAATATACTTTTTAAAATCTTAACTTTTTTTACGATAGTATGGGTCAATATGTTTTTTTACGTCATAATCATAAGTTTTTTTACGATAGCTCGTGTTTGAGGAATTGAAGAATTAAGCTGAATTCAATATGTTTTACACCATTTGTATGAGCTGAATTCTGAAAAAGTACACAAAAAGACAAAAATTGTTGAATGCATTTATATTGTCTTTTTAATTGGATAAATTTGACATTACTAATAGGGCATAACTAATTTGTATATTTTATATTTTTGCTCCTTTATTTTTATATTTATGTTTTAAAGTAAATAATCATAAATATTTGTTTTCCAATATCTTTATTAATTTGTGTAATATTATTAAGAGACAATTGTAAAAATACCATTTTTAGTGTGTACATTTGCAACAATGCACTATGGATTGTCCATTTGCAAAAATGCCACAAATTATGAATTTTTAGAGTCTAAATCTTAAAATTCTAAATCCTAAAAAATATTTTGACCCCTAAAACTCTCTAAACCTTCAAAATTAAACTCTAATACAACATAGTTAACCCAAACATAAATGATATAATGAATAAAAAGTTTTGAAAAAGTGGTATTTTTACAAAGATTTTGAAAAGTGGCATTTTTGAAAAGTGGCATTTAAAAGTGTTATTTCTCAAATTTCTGTATTAATAAATACTTCATTTAAATTCAAAACTAGGAGAATGTTTTTACTACAATAGCTTTTTTATGTTGACAAATATTTTTTTATAAATTAATATTTTTGATAAATCAATTCATTTTTATTCCAAATTATTTTATAACTTATTATAGTTATTCAACTATATTACATTTTAACTATTTTATCATTTAAATTTTATTTTAAATTCTGCCAGATTCTGCAGTTACCATTTGCATCATTAGTTATTCCGCCATATTCTGCAACAAATCATCAAAAAATTCGGTCATATTCCGTATTCAGCCAGATTTTGCAGTTACCATTTACACCTTATATATATATTTTTCCCGTAACTTGTTTTAAGATTTCATGCAGACTTTAGAGAAGCTGTTTCACTTGAAATCGACTTTAGAAAAATACTTTTTAAAAATGGTATTATAAAAGTTATATTTCTAAAAAAGGGGATTATATAGAGATATATTTGAAAACGTCACATTATACAATGAAAATTCCAAAATAATTATCCTCCTATCAAACGAAAAACCGTATAAAAACTTATACAGTAGCTTAGAAAAATGGAAGGGTGTTGTTCAGCTATATTTTTCAGTTTTAGTAGATTTTTGTTTTGCGTTTGAATTTGTATTTATATATATGATTTAAATTTTCAAAACCACATCATTTGAAAGTTTAAAACATAAATTAACAGATTAAAAAATACTTGCATTTACAATTTTCAAAAGATATTTGATTAAAAACATGATTGTGTTTATTTTAATAAGTTTTTTAATTACCAAATGCAAAGACTATGGGACCCTAACTCTTTTAATGTCTTCTACTGATATCATATGATTATATGGGGTTTTGCAAATTCTGGATAGATTTTGGTTAAAATATTATAACCTGTCAACATCCAAAAATTAAATAAAACACCTCATTGAATACTACAATTGTTTATGAAACAGACAACTCTAAGACAAATATATACAATACAATAAAACAAAATTGTTTTCTCAAGATTTTTACAACTAATTTTAGATCTAGCGACTACGATGTGAAGAACTTCGATTAGAGATAGAGTCAGGAGGAGAAAGTGAGATTGAAGAATCACATTCACAATCCTCAAGATCTTCATACCCCCAAAACTCTTCTTTCTCTTCTTCTTCCTCTTCCATTTTCCATTTCTCCTTCTCTATATCTTCTCCTTGTAGTACCTCTAATACCTATAATGCACCCAAAATCCAAAGGCATAAAGATTCATAAAAGAATTAGAAGATAATGCTAACTAAAAACATATCTTATAATCAATCATGTAATAACGGAGTAACATTTTCGTGAGAAACAATTAATTGAGTCGTAGAATCTGCAAATCGTATGATTATGTGTGTTTTACTCTAGAAAATTATGTTTAATAGCTTTTTTGTTTTGCTTTTTATTGGATATTGATTTAAAGTTAAGTGTCGGTAAATGAGCCTCTTTCATATAGTATAATAGTACCTTTCATGTTTATTCAACAATCAAACTAAAAATCTTGTTTTAGAAAACATAGTGCTTGTTTTGTTTTGTATGAGACTGATTAAGATTAGGTGTCGGTAATAGAGCTTTTTTCATATATTAAACTATTTTTCTTCTTTACATTAAATTAAAAGGTTCCTATCTGTTATTCAATAATTTAAAAAGGCAACTTCATAGATATGTATATGTGGTCTTAATAAATTAAGATTTATAGTTATTATTCAATATCATAATATAGTGACCAAAATATAGTTTTTAGTCACGCAGCCGATGAGCTAACTGAAAAGCGATTCGTTGAGTAACATATCGACACGATACTACGTCTCATTATGAACCAATGATAAATCACTTTTTAAAATAAATAAATAAAATTCTATGGTATTAAATTATTCTTTTCTTGCCCAAATTAGCTTTCACTTGAAATAATGAAAAGGGAAGAAAACAAACAAATGAAGCACTCTAGCAAGAAAAAGAAACTAACAAATGTGTCAAATAAACCAAATTAATAAATATGAAAATAAACCATTGATGATTATGATTTACGTACCTCGATCATGGAAGGTCGACATGGAGACGATGATCGGATACAGAGCGAAGCAGCGAAAGCTATGCGATGAAGCTCTTCGATATCAAATGCTTCACCGATCCTTGGATCCACAAGCTGTCCAATCTCACCATCTTTTATTATTGTTTTTGCCTGTTTAAAATGTATGAATTTAATACACAATTAAGTATAAACACTACATAAATTATATAGTTGAACGAAAATTTGACTAAGGATCCCATTTGTTAGGTTATAGGCGTATAATAATGTTTATAGAAAAAATCACATTATTAATTAAGGTAGTGTATAAATTTTGTTTGGTGTACAAAAAACCACCTAGAGCATAAAAAATGGTGTGAGTGTACACATATGATTTTTTTTAGACTACTCAAACCAAAAATATGATAATTACGCAGTGAAAATAACTTTTTTTTTTTAATATAAAATGGTAAAAAAATTGGGGGTTAATATATATTTTACCCAGCTGTGTAGGCTTTGGTGAGAAGCATCAACAGGTTTTTTACCAGAAATGAGTTCAAGCAAGAACACTCCAAATGCAAATACATCAGTCTTCTCATCCACAATCCCATGTGTATAGTACTCTGGTGCTAAGTGCCTGTTTTTATTCAAAATAATTAATCAATAATTTTTTTTAAACAACACACACACACTTTATTACATAGTTTAAAAATGGAAATAAAATTTTGACTAATTAGTACCCAAATGTGCCTTCAATTGGAGCAATGGAATGGTGAGACCATTGAGAAGGCAGCCATTTTGCCAACCCAAAATCAGATATCTACAAAAATACCCAAAAAAAGAAAGAGAAAAGAAATTAATAAACAATGAAACAGTTAGAAAGTTAAAGAAGGTGGGGGGGGAAAAAAAAAAAAAAGAGATTAAACCTGTGGTTCAAAATCTTGGGTTAAGAGAACATTGGAAGATTTAATGTCTCTGTGTATAATCCTTCTCTGACAACCTTTGTGTAAATAATGAAGCCCTTTTGCTGTCCCAATTGCAATTTTATACCTTTTCTCCCATTCCAATGGTTCTTGATTCATATCTACATAAAGCTTTAGATGTTTAAAAAAAAGCATCAAAATCTTTGAATAAAAAGTTTGTGAATTTTTGTTTGTTTTACCATGAAGGAGAGAAGCAAGAGAGCCTCTTGAAGAGAAGATGAAAACAAGATAGAGACCATTGTCAATACAACAACCAAGAAGAGACAAGACATTAGGATGTGAGACATGTCCAATTGTTCCAATCTCCATTAAAAACTCTTTCTCTCTCCTCTCATCATCTCTCCCTCCTCTTGTTATCCTCTTCACTGCAATCTCTTCACTATTTTTACTCAGAACACCTTTATACACTTCTGCAAATCCACCTCTCCCAACAAGATTCTCTGCAAGAAAAATGAAACCCTTTTAGTGAAAAGAACAAAAAAGACATTATAATAGGAACCATTATAGAGACAGAACCTGAGCTGAAACCGTTCGTTGCGTCGTAGATTTCTTCAAAGGAGAAACATTTCCATTTGGGTCTTTGAAACTGCTCTGTTTCTTGAAAACCCTCGATGCATTTGGTGGCTTGAGGAGTTGAGTTTTCCGAGTCGGAGTCGAAACTACGTCGTTTAAAGGAGAAGAGACGTTTCAAGCTGTTGCTTCTAATGTACTTCATTCTTTTGAATGGAACAGAAGAAACTCACTCGAGGTTTTAGGCAAATCAGAGAAGGAAGAGGAAGAGGAAGAAGAAGAGACAGAGAAGAAGAGAAGAAGAGAAGGAGAGATATTATTATTATTATTATTATCTGTCTGTTTTTTGTACTTTGTGAATAAAAACACAGAAGAATTAAATTTGGGTTGGTGAAGGTTTACGGTGAGGATGTCCACAGAGAATTAGGTAGCAAGGAAAAACAGAGTTTGGCGTTTTAGTTTTTCGCGTTTGGCGTTTGGAGATTTGCGTTTTGGTGGGGTTTATGAATGAAGTGTGTTAGAAAAGGATGAAGGAACTTTGTGTGGGTGAGACTTTAATGGTTTTTTATGCTTTTTTATCTCACAAGGCAGGTAGCTTCGCTGGAGGATATCCATGTTCTCAATTTTACTTTTTATTTTTTTTTTCTCTTTTTTTTTTGGTTTTATAATCTTTTGCAAATTTTTGGAGTTGGGAAGATAAATATTAGAGGGAAAGTATATTTTATGGATAGACGCATTTTGAATAACGGATATCGCGATATTTGTGATTCACTCTATTTTTATTCGATGTTATATGATGAAATTTTGTGATTCATTATGTTTTTGGTCAGATCGAAAATTTTCCAATCTGCATATAGATACCAATATTTATATATTCATTAAAATCTGGATGATTATTTGAACATATGATATGAATTTAAACTTAAAACATAAATAACAATGGACATTGCATTTTATTATTTCGTAAACTTTTGATATTTCACCTCTTCGAATTATATGAAAGCGGATAACTCACCAAAATATATGTTGCGTATGAATATTTTTGGTCGATAATCGAGATATTATGAACCAAAATTAAACTATTCTTTGGTACATATAAAAATCAATTTTTGTCATTTAAAATGTTTACAATGGCGAAGAGAAATCCACAACGATATTTCGTAGGTGGTAGAATTAGATCCCTAATTTTGATCTATAAAATGAGTCTTTCATCTACCGGAAGAAAGTACTTGATCATACCGTCTTGGTTATTACGGATATTTTGCCCAACCATATTAATATATCTTTTGGATAGGGACAAAATGAGTTATATAGTACCATGCTAAATTTATTTTGAAACGTCGTATTTGAATTTGGCTGCAAAATCTGCAATATTCACATACAGATTAATTAATCGATTGAGTTAATTGGCGTTTTGATAATTAGTTGGCTCTATTGGTGTATGTATTTGAATCCGTCAGATTATTGCTGAGTAATTAATGAAGCAAAGCTATTGACACTTTGATAGAGATATAATGGATTCTTCTAAAAACTCTTTATATTTTGAAAAGTCAAGCCTAACATATTTTGCTTAATTAAGTGAAACTATTGTTAGGTAGTCCAAATCGCATTCTCTTCGGCCTACACTCGCCAGTTTTATTAGCGCCAATCCTAATGAATTACTACTAGAGCTAATTAAACATTTTTATTGTTATTTTAATTTCAATTTTTTATAATGTATATGTAAGTATGTATTTATATATTTGTGAAATACTAATTCATGGTTTTCATTTGTGAGTTAATTTTCAATGTTATATATCTTTGTTTAAACGTTGTTCTTATATAAGATCACAAAAATTTGATATTTGTTTTACAATTGTTTTTTTTTTGATAAACGGAAAATACAAAAAAAAAAAAAATATATATATATATATTTTTTTTTTTTGCGTGAGTGAAAATGATGGTTATATGAAAAATATAATATTTTGGCTTTTTTCCAAATGTAAACACATAATAGTTTAACATATAAAGATATATGAATAGCTTTGCTTTGCATTTTGGACTATCTTTCTTTTTGTCTTCTTGAAAATTATTTTGGACTATCTTACGCACAAGTTAAGAAGTTATGGCCTCTCATTCCATTTCAAGCGGAGTTGCTTATATTGCAATGAAGAATCTTAAGTTCATCACTATTATTACAAAACTTGCATATCAAAAGAAGACTAGTTCATACTTAAGCATAGGTAGATCAAATAAAATTAATAACACAAGGTCAACCCTCTTGAGTTCATTTGAAGATTATAGATCTATTTCTTCAAATCTGGAATACCATAAAAGCATAAGATCAACATTTGTCTTTTAATATATAGTAGCTATTTAATTATATAACAAGATTATATTCATATGAGTTAGTACTTAACTTTTAATATATAGTAGCTATTTAATTATATAACAAGATTATATTCATATGAGTTAGTACTTAACTTTTTTTGTCAACTTTAATTTTAAATCAATACGTATATTGATCTAACTACCGTCAGAGCAAGTACTGAAGAAGCAAAACATGTTCAGTTCAACTGAATGTTTCATCTTCTTCTGATTGTCTTCTCTACTTTATTATTTGAGTGTCTAAAGTTAATTGGACTGTATAAATATTATATTAGTTGGCTTATTAATTATGAAATGGCTAATATTACGGCCTCACATCAACTTCATAACATCTAGAAGACGACGCATGTCACTTACTTGGACATGATTGATCTTTGTGAATGGAACAGTTTACTTAATGTCTACTTGAGATAATGTTTTGTTTTAAAGGTGTGTTAATTAAATTGGATTATCAATAAACAAATTGACAGAAGTACATTATTAGTGATCGACTGCATCTACAATATTTAAGTTTACTTAATTATTTCTCGAGAGGTCTTATCTAGAAGGATTTTGATAAAAGTTAGTATATTTGATTTGAGAGTCTTAATTGAATTTCGATTTCGGTTCGTAATCGATTTGTAGTTATGGTCAATTTCAGTTGATCTTCCAACAAAAGGATTATCAAAAGATTTTTATTATTATTGTTTACCAAGGACGAAGATCATGTGAAATGGAATTGATGGATATATAGATGACAATATATTGAAATATTCATATGATTATATTTTCAACGAAATTTCTAAGACGAAAACCTTTTCTTACATATTTAGTATTTTCATATATTTAAGAAAAATATTAAACCGTCGGTCGATGACCATATTAATAAATATCAGAGTGGAGACTGAAGCTATCAAGACGGTGACGTTTTACTTTTATTCACGAGCCCCTCCCAACCATTCTCCATTGAGAGACCTGGATTCTTTATAATCAGACAGTGACAACAACCTTATATCTTATTGTTAGCTAAGCTTTTGTTATTTCAAATTGTATTTATTTATTAGTAATATTTATTTGATGTACAGTAAAATTTCTATAAATTAATAATGTTGAGATTTTGAAAATTTATTAATTTATATAGTTATTAATTAATCGATAAATTAACAAATATTAATTTATAGAGACATATTTGTTTTAGGTAAAGTTTTTCTTTAAAAAAATTCAATTGATATTATATTAAAGAATTTAATTAAATCTATTTGTAAAAATAATATAATTAACTCGAGATTCTGATTTATACTTTTAGTTATTGCAACATAATGATCTTTAACATCATAGTATACTCTTCATATAAAAATAATACATATTATTAAGTATAAAATTTAGAAGAAAACATTATTATTCACAAGTTTATGATACATATTATGATGCATTTGGAAAGACTTATGTGTACATAATCGATTATCGTGTCTATATTTTTTCACAAGTTTTGGATACCGAAAAAACAATCAATTAAAGTTTTTTTGATGTAATAAGTAGAATAAAAAATCACTGAAGCCAAAAAAGTTATACATATATTATATGCATATTTATACATGATTCTTAATTTATACTATTATTGGGACCATATTTTACATATATAGAAGTTTTAAAAAAATTATTATCTTATCATTTTATCGAATTTTGTTAATTTTTACATTACCCCGATTCAAAACCGAAAACTTTTATTAATTTATGGTGATTATTAATCTATAGAGTATTAATTTATGGAGGTTCTAGTGTATTATCATCATCTCATGAAGACTTATTTAGATAAAAGCATACTAAAAAAATACTACATTATTTGTTTGTATTAAATATCTTAATTCCCTTATGCATGTGTGAATATATCTAATTTGAATAGCATATATAAAAAAGATTTATTTGGTAATACATCTAATCGGAATCCATTGTTTCAAACTTGGCTAGCATTCAGCGTTTGGTTTATTAGCTCTTTTGGTTTAAAATTGGGTCCCCAAAATCGTGTGTATTTATTTATTTCTAAATCATTAGTTCATTTTTGTAAATTTCCAAAGCTATATTGAAAGTACCAACTTTTATAAATGTTCCAGTCTGGAGACTTTTCTTTCTATCTCCAAATTAAGGAAGATGAAAATGAAGAAAACCGAGTTTCATTCGTAAGATTTGTACGTATATAGAAATCTAATTTAACCGATTTTATAATAGAATAAAAGCCATAATATAACTCTGCTTGTAATATGAAACCATTCTACGGTGGAGTACATGTTTTTTGGTTGGTCAGGTTCTAACAAGTTCATGTCAAATAACTAAGTAAAAGTCCTTTATCAAAAAAAAAAACAAAGTAAAAGTAAAACTACTATTTCCACACCATTTGTTATTTTATTATTCTTTTTTTTTTTGTTAAAAGCTGAAACGAGTAATTATCTTTATTTACTCGAGAAGTTATAATTTACTTTATGGGGAAAATATAATTGACTAAAGCTAAAATTAACTTTAATAGGTCCGAGTTCGAGCAATAAAGATTATAGAATATAATTGGACGAGGAAATGGTCCCCAGAAAAAAACAAGAGAAAATAGTAAAAAAAGGATTCTACTGTTACCGAAGTACGCATGCATGCAATAAAGTTGGCATTTGCATGACCCCCCTCCTTACGAGATGGTGAAGCGACGCTGCAAAAAGACATATTCCGGTTTAATTGGTTCGGTTCGTTCCGGTCTAATTAAGCTAGGATTTGTGGTGAAGCAGGTTGGTTTGGAAATATTCTCCCGCAGATTTATTGATAAGTTAATGGTAAAATTGCATTTTCATCACTTTCACTATACTCTGACCATTCTAGAGATTATGGCTACGTACGGTTGGTTGTTTAAATGATGTTAATTGGTCTTCAAAATTTATTTCTTCAATAGTATTATTTCGTAAAAGTTTGAAACATGCATTATTGATATAGACATTTGCATTCTTGTTTCTGGTTTACATGTTAAACTAGAACATCATTTCTAAATCCGTCCATGGATTTAATCTGCTGAAGAGGATTTGGAGGCCAAAGGTTTCGACGAAGGATTTGATACAATATATTTGGTATCAGAATATAGTAACATTAGAACCATCACAAAAAAAATGTAGTTTGAGATATGCGTGATGTCTTTTAAAGTTTCATCAGAAAGATGATAGTTAGACACATGATTTACATATGTTTGGAACCGATTACAGAAAAAAAAAAAAAAACATATCTAATTTGTTAGCAAATAAGGGTTTTCACTAGACACCATCGTCAATATTCATTTTTAGTTAAATTGTTTCAGTAATTGTAATTTATGCAGTTATAAAAGCTGAATTCTGCACTGAGTATTTGTATGTGAATTACGAGAAGAAACTTTGGTCTTAAGAAATATTTATAAATTCAACGATTAAAAAAAGAGTAGACCGGGGCTGGATTTATATTGATATGAATCGAATATACAATGAGATCTCGAGTGAGATGTTTTACAAGCTGAAAATGTAGTATTTAGCTAGAGGATAAGGCAAAAGTTGGCAAAATCTTCTCGGATTCCTTCTATTTATAGCTAATTCAGCTCCTCGATCCAGCTCCACGCACCCAGGGTGGTTCCGCGTATCTCGGGCACGTTTTTGGCATATTCTCCGTGAATTTCGCTCATGTAGCTGTGCTAACCGCCCTGTTGACTCGTTCCTAACTCGTCAGCTCTGCATCTGTTGACCCAACACTCACAGAGCTGACTTGGGTCTTTGACCGAATTTTGTTTTTTTCCTGAGGTTGGACTGCATGCCCATTTAATTTGGTCAAAGTGAAACGATTTGACTCGGCTTTTGGCGGGACGGATTTGGTGACGAATCCAGCCCCAACAGTTGCCTCCAAGCCCATTAAGTATTAAGTAATAATACTTGATGGGCTGTTACTTATCATTACCATGCACCGCTGAGGCACGAATTCACACGACATCTGGGTCGTACAACCTTGATCCAACGGCTGTGATAGAGGGAAGGTGAAAGATTGGGACGACGCTAAATGACCGACTCGTATTCATTACGTCATCTGTACTTAGCCAACCTTTCACCGTGGGCCCTACCACTACAACCGTTTTGCTTCTCGAAAATAAATTGGTTTTAACCCTAGTTTTCAGATCCGATCTCATTCTCACCTTCCACTTTTTATCTCTGAATCTCTGTTGCTCCTCCACCGCTTTTCATAAACCATTTCGTATTCAAATTCTCATCTAAAACTATGTCTTCTTCTAGTTCTAGGTTCCAATTCGGCCCCTACGAGCCGTCTCAGACCACAACCCAAGATCTGCTCGATCTTCAAGAGGCGTTGACTGTTCACCCTTCGGTTGAGTTCTGCCTACCTATGGGGCGGAACTCGCCGAAAATGTTGAAGAGAGCTGGTGCTGTGCCTAGCTCAGCTACTTCCAAACCTGCGGGTTAACCTTTCCCATTCCTCTCTTTCTAATAAACATTCTAAAATTCCTCGGGGTGGCCTTCCCTCAAATGGTCCCCAGCTTCGTCCGCCAGGTTATCGAGACGTATGTCCGCTCTTATGAGGAAGAGATGGACCTCAGCCCCAGCCAGTTCTTTCACTTCTATGTCCCTCGGGGCAATTCCGCAGTGAAGGGCTCCTTCTACCTCACCCCAGAGAAGGGGAAGGGCGAGGGGTCGTCACCGTTCCCGGGAAGTACTCACACCAGGATGCCAACTGGCAGAAGAAATTCTTCTTCTTCCAAGTCTCACCGGGAACGGTGTCGTCGCTTGACGACTTCCATCGGATTCCAACATGATTTTTTTCCGGCATCAGTAAGTATCTATAAGCTCCTAAAGAGATTTCGGATGCGATTTTTGATTCCTTTTGTCTATGTCTTCTGACCAACCTAATTTTTGGTGCAGAGAACACCTCTTCCGCCTCGTTGATAGCCGCAATGTTCTCTAGGCTGTCGTTGCTTCGTGCGGGCGACACGTGCTAGGAATCCTTTACCTCCCTCTGGATAAAGAGGGCTTATCACCGGTACACACGCCGCTATGCCGATCCAGCCAGGCTGACCAATCCTCCGCTCGCTGCTGCCTCACTTTGGGCTGCTACCCAACTCGGGCTCTCTATCAGGCCCCCGCCGGTGGCCCCCCCTAATCACGGGATGTACGGCCAGGGGGAAACCAGAAGGGCCAGCGCAGCCTCCCCCTCCTCCTTCCTCTTCTCAGGAACCCTCCCTTGAATTTTATGGGAGATGACGAGAGATGACTCGGACCTGGGAAGAGGTGACTGCTCTTTCTTCTCCTTTTTTTTTGTTTTAAAATTTCTCCCGTTTATTTTTCTCCATACCTTGCTTAATGGTTTTTCAGACCGCTAGAGCTGTCAACGCCCTGGTGGCCGACGCTGAGTTGCGCCTTCGGCTCGCCCCTTCTCTGGAAGACGTGGATGACCTGAGAGCTAAACTCGAGACAACGAACGAGCGTTTGAGGACCATGGAGAGGCGCAAGCTAGAATATGAGCGGAGAGTTCGACGCCGCATCGAAGAGGACAAGAGAAGGGAATTTTACTTCATGATGCACATGGTGGCAGCCAACGACCTCATCAATTTCCTCAAGCGCAAGATGCGCAAAGCAGCTGCGTTGAAGGAAGAGGCGGTGGCTGCCGCGGTGAGAACGGCATGTGCTGAGATGGCTGCTAGGTACCGAGGGTGCTGGAGGGCGTGAAGGAGAATTTGAAGAAGAAAGAGGCAGAGGTTATGCGAAAATTCACCTGCAGGAGCTGATGCGAATCTTCAGCTGCTCGATGAGCTTTCTACAGGTAAATCTAACATCCCGGGGGAGCTGGAGAAGCTAACTGCAAATCGGTCCACTACATAGAAGGCCTTCGAGGATGCAGTCGTGTCCGACTTCTCAATCGGGAAGCTAAACTTTCCTGAGGTTTCTGCTGAGTCCGTCAACTAGGAGGACCTGGCCATATGTAGTTGTCCCGCTTTTTCTTGATCTTTTATATACCTCTATACGCTATATATTGCTATTTTTCTTTTGTTGGTTGCCCAGGAGGGCTTTAATCCTTGTGCCTACCCCTTTTGGGCTTTTGGATATTGTATTTCCTTTTCCTAAACTCGGCCTGCTTGGCTTTTTGAATGGTATTTCTGTTTCTGCTCTCGCTTGGCTGTTTTGAAGTTTTTCTATCTTTGATCACCAAATGAGTTGCCTGAGTCCGGTCAACTTAGTTGATCGGATCGGGTGAGCTCATCTTACGAGGTGGGGGTCGAAGTGGTGTCTTCGCCATGACTTCGACTCATCTCGACTTTGCACGTTCTTTTTGCGATTTTTTAGCTTAATTCCGAGCTGAGTTACTTCGAATGTTTGAACTAAGTGACGATTTCGAGTCTAATCCTTCGTTGGCATGTATGATTGTGGGAGGGAAACTTTAATGTTTGCTAGCTGCTCCCTGTGGCAATGTTATTGGTGTTGGTCGACTGACGCTTATCGTAATGAAGTTGGGCTTGGTCCTCAAGTACACATTTTTATGTGATCGAGTTGAGATTGACTTCACTTGTAACAATGGATTTAAGCCTAAGATGTCTTTGTTAGGGACCGGTTAGGGCCTCGTGAGTGCGGTTTTTAACCGAAACGATTTTGTGTTATAGATCTTTGACAAATTTAGGTTCTCTACCCTTTTTGATTTTATAAAGACGTAAATAATGAACTGTTCTCCTTCATCAAGTAGAGCTCAGCGTCTCCGCTGAGGTGGAGAGTTTTGTTGGGTTGGCTGGACTCGAGAAACGAGCTGCCTACGTACCCGGTAAGGGGATCAAGCCATAACGTAGTTCGATTATTTGTATCAGAGTTCTAGTGATAGAATTTCTTGAGGTTCATTGCGTTCCATGCCCTTTTCCCGGTTTTTTCGTTCTGGAGTTTGATGAGCTTGTAGACGCCGGGGTGAACTATAGCGGTGACTCGGTAAGGACCTTCCCAACTGATCCCCAACTTTCTGCCACCTGGTTCTTTTGTGTTTTCTTGTACTTTTCGTAAGACGAGGTTGCCCTCTTTAAATCGCCTAATTTTTTCTCTAGATCTGTAGTAGTGAGCTGCTGCTTGTTGGTAGTTCTGAATTTTGATGAGGGTGAGGTCGCAGCGTTTGTCGATTACATCTATTGCGTCTCGGAGCATTTCTTTGTCCAGCTCCTCGTTAGGGGGGCACATCACCCTCCGAAGATTTGGTACAGCTGTTTCAGGTTAGTCCATTTTCAATATTTATTCGTTTCTTACATAATTTTTTTTTTAACAAGGCTGCGTTTAGATAGAGGAAGTAGTTAATAGTCAAGTATAAAATTTAGGTGAAATTTTTTTCAAAAAGAACATAAACTTTTTTATATTTTTTTTGTATGTAACTATGGCCCAAATTTTTTTTTGCTCTAGGTCCTCCCAAACTTGGAAGCTGCAATTAAGGCGGCTTTAACAGCAAAGCCTTTTGCAACAAATACTGAAACAACCCATCCCGAAAATTTAAAATTTTTTCCTTCAAATTATTATCATCACAGATAATAATTCTCAATTGGGTCAACACAACAAGCAACGCGGAAAACAATAATCAACAATAACAACCAAATCAATAAATCCCGTACTTTATTAATTTTCTCAACCGTTCAATTCAATCAGAACAATATTCAATTCTATCAATTCCAGAATAATCCAATGACAACAATTTCAGAATCTACTAGCAACCTAGCAATTCTAACTCTACAACCACTCAGACGAGACACTAGATCATCTCTTCTTCCTGGCCATGATTCCACGATCACGTTTTCTCTTTACCTGAAACACATGGCAAAAAGAGTTGCGTGAGTATTATCACAAATACTCAGCGACGCGGTCATCCCGTCTACAGACTATTTATACACAAACATAAACAATAGATACAATACCAGGATGAGCATACACAAGCATACACGAAGCAATCAAAACACGAACCAATCCAGGAACTTTGTGTCGATCGACACAACCTCTAGGTGTCGATCGATACATAGCCCGTGTCGATCGACGCAACCACTAGGTGTCGATCGACATACAGCGCCGTGTCGATCGATACACCACCCTGGTGTCGATCGACACGACGTCGCAGAATCCAGAAACGAGCCTATCCTCTCATGGCTCGAATCCGTCGCGATTCATCGAGTCTCCTGCACAATTTCATTCACAGAACATACAAAAACCAACAAGCAATCATATTCTACCCATTCCTTACACTTATGTAAGCCTACGGTCACGCACTCACCTCGAACAGGATTGAAAGGAGAAAGAACGACGAAAAACACGAAGAACAATCACGAACAGCCACTGATTTCGTCCTCCCAGACCCGAAATCAACCCAGCAACAATCCTTTTCTCGTTCTAACAACCTCAAGAGCAATCCTTCACGAGAATCTCCAAAAAAAATCACCCAAATATCTTTGATTTCTTATTCTCTCCTCAAACTCTCTGTTTTCTTTCTGAAAAACGGCCAAAAGAACATACAACCCGACTGTTCACGCCTTTTATACAACCCTAGGGTTTCCCCTAAAGCGGCCCGCCAAACCGGATAATTGGAACCAAACCGATCGGTCCAATTTTACCCCATGTCGATCGACACACCAGGGTGGTGTATCGATTCTCCCGGAAACATCAAAGATGCAACGCCCCTGGTCCGGATTAGGGCTGCCCGATTGATCGCCCAACAATCAAACAAGAACATGCACGACCAACCGTTGACCCTAAGTTGAACCAAATGATCGCACAACAATCAAACAAGAACATGTACGACCAACGACACTATATATGCTACCAGGGTTGTCCGAACGAAGTTCTAAACGTAAGCAGAAACCCTAGACCCGACATCCACATCTACTCTCCTGACCTTCGGTCAGCACCACTCGAGATCCCACCTGATCCCCGAGCTCTACCAGGCTCACACTAGCCCCATTGCACCATCTCACCACGGCTGCAATCCTGACCCCAACCCGGTCAGCACCACCTGAGATCCACTCCCGATCCCCGAAGTTCATCCAGTCTCATGCTTACAACCACATTACCGATACTATTGCTCATACTCATATCTATATACAACACTCCGCTCTCAGGATCGTCATCCTTCGAGCTCTCGAAGTATATCATACCCCTCCACCTTCAAGACCACCGTCTATCCAGTTCTCGGTATGCTCCAGCCTCTCCCACTCTCAGGACACACAGTCCGTCAAGCTCGGCTGCAGAGGAATCACACATCCCCTGGAGATGCTTCGGCCCCTCAAAGTATATGCAAGGGAACCACTTTCCCCCGGAGAGAACCTCACTGTCCCCTCAAGTATACCCAGGAGACCCACTATCCCTGGGGCAATCACTCTGTAACATGCATCTTAGGCACCTGTCGACTGAAATCACCTCTCGTGGTCCTCCGAAACAACCCAAACACTAGGATGTTTCACAGAGTCCCTAGAAAAGACAGTCCTAACTCACATAAGTCTTCTATTCTAGACTCCCCTTAGGAAATAGGCAGGCTCTAACTCACAAAAAATCCCTATTTCCTAGCGCCATCCAGGGAATAACAAGTCCTAACTCAAATAAAACCTCATCCCTAGATAATCCTCCTAGAACATGGACAACCCTAACTCACATAGAACTTCCACTTCTAGCCTCCCTTGCCGATAAAAAAGTTCTAACACGCATAGAGTTCCCATTTCTAGCCACTCCTAGAAAATGAACAAGCTCATTTCTAGCCACTCCTAGAACATGAACAAGCTCTAAGCCGCATAGAACTTCTATCGCTAGACCTCCACATGACCTACCAGTCACCACAATCCATGACACCACCAGTCATCTCATAAGAACACACGTCCTAAACACACATTTAATAAGGAAAACCCATCTTATTAAATCTCAACGTAAAATCGTTACAACAACAACGAAAACATAACAACAACACAGCAACATGCTGATACAGACTCTGAAAACCAGAAAAGAAACTCAAGCCACCTCTTGCTTCTCGAACCACTTCGAGAACTTTTTCTTCATCGACGCTTCTGGTTCCCAAGTCTCCTCTTCAATACCGTCACAGTCCCACACGATTCTCACCAACGGTATACTCTTCCGACGCAGCACCTTGACCCTCCTCTCGAGAATCCTCATAGGCTTTGCCGCCAATGTCATGTTGGGCTGAAGATCCTCTGGGATCCTAGCCAACACCTTCTCAGACTCGTGCAGACACTTCCGCAACATCAATACATGAAAGACCTTATGAAAGGCTCTCATACTCTGAGGTAACTCCAACCGATAAGCTACCAGTCCGACCCGCTCCACAAACTTGAACGGTCCCATAAACCTTGGACTTAGCTTATTCTTTGAAATGGATCTGTTAGAACCCCTCAACATAGCTGCCTTGAGATACACCAGATCTCCCAGCTCGAACTCCAGCTCCTTCTGTCTCCTATCCGCATAACTCTTCTGCCGATCCTGAGCCTCCTTTATGTTCAGCCTCAAGACACGGATCTTCTCCGTCGACTCCTGAACAAAGTCTGCACCGAACATGCTCCTCTCCCCCACTTGAGTCCAGCATAACGATGTCCTACATGGCCTCCCATACAGAGCCTCATATGGAGCCATCCCAATACTCGCCTGGTAACTGTTGTTGTAAGCAAACTCTACCAGATTCAGATGATCTGCCCAATGACCACCATAATATAGCACACACATCCTCAACAGATACTCTAAAGTCTGAATCGTCCTCTCTGACTGCCCATTTGTCTGAGGATGATACGCTGTGCTCATATGCACCTTAGTGCCCATCCCAGCCTGAAACGCCCTCCAGAACTCAAGGTAAAATTCGGATCCCTATCTGACACAATACTCGCTGGCACCTCGTGCAGCCTCACTATCTCTCGCACATACTTCTTAGCCAAAACTGCCGCTCCATCAGTCTTCTTGATGGCCAAAAAATGTGCCGACTTGGTCAGAAGATCCACAATAACCCAAATCGCATCATGCGTCTATGACACTGGCAACCCCGTCACGAAATCCATGATAATCATATCCCACTTCTATTCCGGAATGGGTAAACTCTGCAACATACCACTCGGAACCTGATGCTCAGCCTTCACCAGCTGACCCACGTTGCACGCTGTAACCCAGCTAGCTACATCCCTCTTCATCCCGACCCAGTGATAATATCGCTTTAGGTCACGATACATCTTGGTCGCTCCCGGATGAATCGATAGCATGCTCGAATGAGCCTCCCTCAGGATCTCCTGCCTCAGATCCTCATCCTTGGGTACATAAACCCGCCCGTTCACCAGTATCATCCCACAAGCTGAGACCACATACTCTGAACCACCACCTTAGAAACATCGATCAAACCCTGATCCTCCTCCTGAGCAATCCGAATCCTGATCAACAAATCTGCCTGATTAGCTGTCTCTAACCCCAACGTCTCTTGTGAAATCACACACAACCTCAAGGTACTGATCTCACTCACCAGAGCCTCCATATCCCGCTCCTGATCTGAAGCAACCCTCTTCCGACTCAATGCATCTGCCACCAGATTAGCCTTACCTGGATGGTACCCAATCTCCAGGTCATAGTCCGTAACTAACTCCATCCAGCGCCTCTGTCTTTGGTTCAGCTTTGGCTGAGTGAAGAAATACTTCAGACTCTTGTGGTCTGTGATACCTTCCCGCTATACAGATAAGACCTCCAAATCTTAAGGGCAAATATCACCGCAGCCAACTCCAAATCGTGGGTAGGGTAGTTGCACTCGTGCTTCCTCAACTGTCTCGAAGCATACGCAATAGCCTTTCCATTCTGCATCAGTACGCATGCCAAACCAACTCCTGAAGCGTCTGTATACACCATATAAAGCTCACCCGGCTCGGGTAACGCCAAAACAGGTGTACTCGTCAACATCTCCTTCAGCTTCCCGAAACTCTTCTCGCAAGCTGAAGACCACACAAAAGGGACATCCTTCCCTGTCAGCTTCGTCATCGACTGCGCCATACTCGCAAATCCCTTGACGAACCTCCGGTAATAACCCACCAACCCAAGAAAACTCCTGATCTCGGTGGCACTCCTCGGTCTAGGCCAACCTCTGATAGCTTCTATCTTAGTCGGATCCACAGAAATTCCCTCTGCAGACACGACGTGGCCAAGAAAGCTCATTTCTCGCTGCCAGAAACTGCACTTACTCAACTTCGCGTACAGCTTCTGCTCCCGCAGCTTCTCCAGAACCAACTGCAAATGCACCTCGTGCTCCTCCGGACTCCTTGAATACTCCAGGATATCATCTATGAAGATGATCACAAATACATATAGATACTCCTGGAACACCCCGTCCATCAACCGCATGAATGCTGCTGGCGCATTCGTCAACCCGAACGACATCACCACAAACTCATAATGCCCGTACCTCGTCCGAAAGGCCGTTTTCCGAATATCTGCCTTATCAACCAGAATTTGATGGTATCCCGAAGCCAAGTCGATCTTAGAGAACCAAGTAGCCCCTCGCAACTGATCCAACAACTCATCAATGCGCGACAAAGGATACATGTTATTCACAATGACCCGGTTAAGTTCCTGGTAATCGATACACAACCAGAAACTCCCATCCTTCTTCTTCACAAACAACACCAGTGCTCCCCACGGTGAAACACTAGGCCGGATGAAACCCTTCCCCAACAAATCATCCAACTGCTTCTTCAGCTCTGCCATCTCTGTTGGAGCCATACGGTAAGGCGCCTTGGATATAGGAGTCGTCTCAGGCTCCAACTCAATCGTAAATGGATTCAACCGTGATGGTGGCAATCCCAACAATGACTGAAACACATCTTGGAAATCCCGAACAACCCTAATATCTCCAACTGCAACCTCTCCAATAGTCTCCGGCATCACTATCGTCGCCAGATACGCCTCACAGCCCTTCTCAATCAACTGCTCGGCCTGTATCGCTAAAATTATGAGACTCCCAGAAGTCGGTCTCATACCCTGAAACACCAACCTCCCTGCCTCTCGCTCAAACACCACACGTCCTCGATGACAATCCAGATGGACCCTCTACCGATCCAACCAATCCATACCCAAGATGACATCGTACAACTCCACCAAACTAATAACCAGATCTGCTGGCATCAGCTCTCCCACCACCAGAACATGCACACCAAGAGCCCACCCGAAGGTAGCCAACGTCCTGCCACCAGCGACCTTAACTACTCCCGGCTGCTCTCCGGAATCGCTCCGGATCCCGCTGCTACCCGCACACTCCGGAGTAATGAAGCTATTTGTAACTCCCGAATCGAACAACACGTGGGACTCACATCTACCCACAACTAAGGTCCCTGCACAAATCCCATGTGCTTTAAGACCCGACACTCTAACGCAGACTCATAATTCCATCAGACTAAATTCAATCACCACAAGAATTTAAAAAAAAAATATGAAATTATACATGTAATCGGTCTGGCGCTAGAGCCGCCCGCCTCCGCCGACGTGAAAACCCGCGGCGCTGCTACAAACTGAGCTAAGGGCTGGACCGCCAATGGCTGCACTGCCGCTATCGCCATCTGCTGCAGCTTAGGGCACTTGGGCTTGATATGCCCCGGCTCCCTGCAGTGGTAACACACCTGAGCACTCCGTGCTGCACTCCGTGCTGCACTCCTCTGCGGACAACTGACCACCTTGTGGCCCATGCTACCACACCCGCAGTATCCTGAACCACTCTGTCCACCCTGACTGGCCCCGGAAGTGCTCTCCCACTTCCTTTTCTGACCCTGAGCAGGCTTGCCGCCCCTGCTCGCACCCGTCTGCTGCTGAGATCTCCTCTGCTGCTGCTGCTGCACCGGTGGACTAACCACCACAGTCTGCTCTCTAAGGTCCTCCTCAATCGCCGCAGCAGTCTCAACCAGCTCTGCCCTTGTCGCGAACTTACTCGCTCTGCAGCGCGTCCTCAACTCAACTCGAAGTCCCCCGAGAAACCTCCTCACCTGGGCCTGCTCGCCCTCCATGCTCCTACCAGCATGCACCAGGAGTCGACTGAACTCCAAATCGAACTCCCTCACAGTCCGATCTCCCTGGGTCAGGTTCAGAAACCTCAACTCCATCCTGTCCACCGCCTCCTACGGGACATACTTTGCGTTGAACTCAGCCAAGAAATCCTCCCAAGCCATCTCGGCTTGCACCCTCCTGGCCTCGACGCCTCTCCACCAGAGATGCACGTCACCATCCAGATAATGAACCGCTAGGTCCACCCGGTATCCCTCTGGACACCTGATAGAGCGAAAGTTCTGCTCCAACCTCCGCCGCCACTCATCAGCATTCTCAGGCTTGGCACCACCCGAGAAAAACCCGGTGTCAATCCTCTGCATCTGCTCCATCATCCTCAGGTAGGATGGAAGCTCCTCCGCAACCGCCACACCGGGCTACACACCAGCCACTACTGGCTGCACACCAGCTCCACCTGGCTGAACTCCTAGAGCCTGACCCAGAGCCGTTACCCCACCTGGTAACCGCTCCAGAATCAACTGCAGCAAATCCGCTAAGCGATCATCTCGGTCATGGTCCACACCTACGGGAGCACCCCCACCTGGGGCCCCCACGCCACTAGCTACCTCGGGAGCCACACTAGCCTCACCAGCCCTCACACTGGCACTCGTAGCAGTCACACCCACATACCCCTCCTGAAATGCCTGCGAGTCCACCACCTGCTTCTGCGTGGTCTCATGGGCCACACTCGCTGCATCTGACTCACTCATGAGTTCTCGTCCGCACCCACCACGACCACCTCTGCCTCCACGGCCCCCACGACCTCTGCCTCTAGCACCTCTAGCCATCACTCTGCACTCACCAGCAGATTACTAAGTACTAGAAAACAAAAAGTCAAATAACACATACCGTGGAAGAGATGATCTAGGACTCCATACCCACACAGCAATCAATCAACTATTCACACAATCCGTCAATCAATCACCCGCCCTAGAACCATAAGGGCTCTGATACCAAAATGAAACAACCCATCCCGAAAATTTAAAATTTTTCCCTTCAGATTATTATCATCACAGATAATAATCCTCAATTGGGTCAACACAACAAGCAACGCGGAAAACAATAATCAACAATAATAACCAAATCAATAAATCTCATACTTTATTAATTTCCTCAACCGTTCAATTCAATCAGAACAATATTCAATTCTATCAATTGCAGAATAATCCAATGACAACAATTTCAAAATCTACTAGCAACCTAGCAATTCTAACTCTACAACCACTCAGACGAGACACTAGATCATCTATTCTTCCTGGCCATGATTCCACGATCACGTTTTCTCTTTACCTGCAACACATGGCAAAAAGAGTTGCGTGAGTATTATCACAAATACTCAGCGACGCGGTCATCCCGTCTATAGGCTATTTATACACAAGCATAAACAATAGATACAATACCAGGATGAGCATACACAAGCATACACGAAGCAATCAAAACACGAACCAATCCAGAAGTTCTGTGTCGATCGACACAACCTCTAGGTGTCGATTGATACACAGCCCGTGTCGATCGACACAACCACTAGGTGTCGATCGACATACAGCCCCGTGTCGATCGACACACCACCCTGGTGTCGATCGACACGTTGCGCAGAACCCAGAAACAAGCTTATTCTCTCATGGCTCGAATCCGTTGCGATTCATCGAGTCTCCTGCACAATTTCATTCACAGAACACACGAAAACCAACAAGCAATCGCATTCTACCCATTCCTTACACTTATGTAAGCCTACGGTCACGCACTCACCTCGAAAAGGATTGAAAGGAGGAAGAACGACGAAGAACACGAAAAACAGTCACAAACAGTCACTGATTTCGTCCTCCTAGACCCGAAATCAACCCAGCAACAATCCCTTTCTCGTTCTAACAACCTCATGAGCAATCCTTCACGAGAATCTCCCAAAAAAATCACCCAAAAACCTTTGATTTCTGATTCTCTCCTCAAACTCTCTGTTTTCTTTCTGAAAAACGGCCAAAAGAACAAACAATCCGAGTGTTCACGCCTTTTATACAACCCTAGGGTTTCCCCTAAACCGGCCCGCCAAACTGGATAATTGGAACCAAACTGATCGGTCCAATTTTACCACGTGTCGATCGACACACACCATTCGTGTCGATCGACACACCAACCAAAATTCCACTTTTTGGTCCACGGACGTTACAAATACCGACGAGACGAATTAGTACGAAGATGATCGTTGAAACAGAATGTTCATACTCTGATTTGAAAATATCCATCCGATGCCACAAAACAGAGACGCCTCTGTCCATGCTGCATCCCCAAAGCAACTTATGGCCTCAAGGGATGGTTGTAAGGGCCAGTTTGATTCCTTGTTGCGCTTCTTGCCGATGATGTCTAATCTTGATGCTCTTCTTATATTCCAAGTTTAGGCCATTCTCAATACTTTATTCGTTTATTGCATCATTTTTTTTTTTTATTTTATTGAACAAGGCTGCTTTTAGATAGAAGAAATAGTTAATAGACAAGTATGCATGATAACTAAAGATCACTATTCAGTCTAGTGTCTGAAGTTCCAATCTGAAATCTTTGTTCAGATCGAAATTCCTTTTATCTTGAAAATATAATCTGTTTGGCATATTATATGTTTCTACGATCAAATCCAGTTGATTTCTTTCCTGTGCTACCATTTGTTATCACCAAAAGGCTAGTACGAAGCATGTTTTGTCAAATTTTGTAGTTCGACCGGTAATGTTAATTTCATTTGTATTTTTTCCTTCTCAATGCAATAAGCCATTTGGGCTAAAACAAAGGTTATTAGAAGCCCAACCAAAACATATCTACATAA
This sequence comes from Arabis hirsuta, assembly GCA_964056655.1. Taxonomy (NCBI): domain Eukaryota; kingdom Viridiplantae; phylum Streptophyta; class Magnoliopsida; order Brassicales; family Brassicaceae; genus Arabis; species Arabis hirsuta. The sequence goes on from OZ053301.1 coordinate 2,294,984, forward strand.
AAACCTCTAACATAAGAAATGCAATTAGGGTTTGTCGGTGTACCCTCTGGCTCCATATATCTTACGTAGAAAGAGAAAAGAGTAAAAACCTTTTTGTTTCAATCTTTGGAAGAATGACGACCATTTCTGATCTTCCAGGGGATTTGGTCGGAGAGATTTTCTCTAGGGTTCCATTGACATGTCTAAGCGCAGTTCGATCTACTTGTAAAACGTGGAACACTTTATCGAAAGATCAGATCTTAGGTAAAAAATTAGCAGCAAGGAAGAATCAATTTCTAGAGTTCATGATGATTCACTATAAGGTTTTTTTCATTGAGAGTCGATCTCCAACGAATCCGCAACGAAGAAAATGAAGACGACTTGGTTGATTAATCTATGAGGCTAATAAGTATACCTAATTATTATAACAAAGACGAGGTAATTAAAGTCTTTCATTGCAACGGCTCATTGTTATGCTTCAACGAGGAACACACGAGGCTCCTTGTATGGAACCCATATTTGGGTCAAATTGATTCAACCCACAATAACCAAATCCGACAAAGAAGTCAAGTGTGTTTATAAAAAAGAAGAAGTAAGTGTGCTCTTGGATACGACAACAACCGTACCTTCAAAATTTTGAGGGTTTTACATGATTTTCATGGAAGAATATGGAAAAACCTCTTTGATATCTACGATTTTAGCTCTAATTTATGGAGGGTTCTTGATGCCCGACTGGAATATAATGTGGAATGATAACGGTGTATCTCTCAAGGGAAATACGTACTTTTTCGGATTCTGTGATCAAGAAGTAACAACACTGGACGAAGAAGAGATATGCGAGATGGGAGAAGATTATTTAATCTGTTTTGATTTTACAACAGAGAGATTTGGACCGCATCTGCCTCTGCCATTTCACCCTTCTACTATCGGTTTTTGGACTGTTAGAGATGAGAAGCTTGCTGTGTCATTTAGCTTGGACAACACGGATACGATAACAAAGATTTGGATTACGACTAAGATTGAGCCTAATGCTATATCATGGAGCAAGTTTTTGACAGTGGATATGAGTCTAATCAATGGTTTACCGGATGGTTTCTCTATTCACTTTAGCAATAGGAGGTTCTTCATCGACGAAGAAAAGAAAGTAGCTGTGTTTTTGGATTCAATAGTACATAAAACGACCAAGAACTGTCACTACCAAATGGCTTACATCATTGGAGAAGATGGATACTTCAAATCTGTCAACATGGGAGGAGTTCCGTGTCGCTGGAAATTTTACAGAATTGAGTCTTCTTCTTATATTCCAAGTTTAGTGCAACTACAAATCAACCAACCGGGTGAAAAGAAAAAGCAAATCAACTAACCGGACGGAAAGAAAGAGCAAACCAACCAATCAGACGAAAAGAAAGAACAAACTAACCAACAGGACGAAAGGGCAAACCAATCCACCGGGCGAAAAAAAGAAGCATATCAACCAACATGGTATTAAGAAACAAAAAGACCAACCATGCCAAATGAAAGAGCAAAGGAAAGAAAGAAGCCAATTAGACAAATGGAGAGAAAGAGATGATGATAAGTCCGTTCCATTTTCGATGCTTTGTTTCTTTCTTGCGTTATTTATTTTTTCATTCTCTTCTTTTTATTTTCTTTTCAGTGCATATATATATATATTTTTTTTGTCAACATTTCAATTTCAGTGCATATATTAATCGATTTCTGCTATTATTGAAGAACTAGTACTATGACATTGTTTGGTTGTGATTTTGTATAAGTTAATTGGTTTTTCTGAATTGTTGGTTTTTAAAGCTTTCAATTATTTCAGTAACTTCTGTTGGTGTGTTTTTTTATATGAATATCAGTTTCATATAAAATGAAGAGGAACTGGACTTACTTAACAAAAAAAGCTTAACCAGCTCTAGAGTTTTGGGATTATTGGTTTGTGTATTTTAATGGATTTGGAAATTCAGACAAAATCTAATGTTATTGGTTCTATGATTTTAAAATCCATGTTCAAATCTAATGTTATTGGTTCTATGATTTATAAATACTAATTCAAATCATGTGTTATTCAATCTACAAATTTATTTATGGACTTGATTTTAAAATAGATTTGGAAAGATTTCAAAGAAAAATACAAAAAACCAAATCCGAGCATAATTCCTCATATTTCTAAATATTTTTAAATCTTATAAGATTTACAAATCCATTCTAATATACAAACCAATAACCCCGCTAATTTTGATGTGTTTTGCTTCAATCAAGCCAAAGTGGAAGGAGCTCAGTGAAACGTTTCATGTATCGCGAATAATCCGGTCTAATTTTCTGAAGATTAAGCCGTTAATGTTTCTGATACTCGAGAATGTAACCTGTGATTACGCAGAGTTGATGATGATATCTGTGAGTTCATTCCAAGTTGTAACTTGTAAGAACGAATAATTGAGCAAAGAGTAAATTTCAGTAACATAAGTCAATGTACATTTCATTTTTATGGGGTTATTTATTTGCTCAATACAATAAGCCTATTTAAACCATGTGGGCTAAAGCAAAGGTTATTAAGCCCAACCAAAACATATCTACAAAAACCTCAACATATGTGCAATTAGGGTTTGTCGTTGTACGCCTCTGTCTACGTACGGAGAATGATGATGATTTTTAGCAAAAAAGAAAGAAAGATGATGAAAATTTCTGATCTTCCAGGCGATTTTGTCGAGGAGATTTTCTCTAGGGTTCCATTGACATGTCTAAGCTAATTAGTACGATCGACTTGTAAAACGTGGAACAATTTATCAAAAAATCATACCTTAGGTCAAAAAGCAGCAACAAGGAAGAATCAGTTTCTTGAATTGATGATAGGGTTTACTCATTGAGATTCGATCTTCAACGCGACGAAAAAGAAGAAGATCACTTGGTTGATTCATCGATGAAGCTAATAAGTATACCTAATAATCAGGACGAGATATTTCCTGTCTTTCACTGCAACGGCTTATTGTTATGTGTCACCAATAAAAACACGAGGCTCATGGTATGGAATCCATATTTGGGACAAACCAGATTGATTCAACCCAGAAGAATCAAATATTTTTTAGCAGACATGTATGCTCTCGGATACGACAACAACAACGGTAACTTCAAAATTTTGAGGGTTATTTATGGAGCTAATGAAAGCAACGAGGTCCAAAAAAATTGCTCTTTGATATCTACGATTTTAGTTCTAACTCTTGGAGGTTTATTGATGTCAATTCCGACTCGGAAGTACCGTGGCATCAGCACGGCGTATCTCTCAAGGGAGATACGTACTTTTTCGGTCGTTTCTGTGATCAAGAGGTAGCAACAGTAACAGTGGAGGGAGAAGAGGTAAAAAATTTAAAAGATTATTTAATCTGTTTTGATTTTACAAATGAGAGATTTGGACCGCGTCTGTCTATGTCGTTTCAACCTTTCCCTGCTAATACCGATAATTGGATTCTATCTTGGGTTAGAGATGAGAAACTCGCTGTGGCATATAGCAACGACTACTCGAATAAGATTACAGAGATTTGGATTACGACTAAGATTGAGCCCAATGCGGTATCCTGGAGCAAGTTTATGACACTAGATATGAGACTAATCAAAGGTATACATGATGGTAATTTTAAAATTCACTATAGAGCTAGGAGCTTCCTCATTGACGAGGAGAAGAAAATTGCTGTGTTTAGAGCAAATCAACCAACATGGGAAAAGGAAACGAAAAAACCAACCAGGCCGAAGGAAAGAGAAAAGGAAACGAAAAGAAAGAAACCAATCACGCAAATGGAGGAAAAGAGATGATGATGACTACATTCAATTTCCAAATCTTTATTTCTTTCTTTCATTATTTATTTTGTCATTTCTAGGTTTTTATTTTCTTTTCAATTTATCTATTAATTAATCTGTTTCCGCTATTTTTGATGTTTGATTTTTCGATCCTAGTGAAGATTTCAACATTAGCTTTTTCCGTTTATTGCATCGTTTTTTTTTTTACAAGGCTGGTTTTAGATTGAAGAAATAATGGATAGAGAAGTATATGATAAGTTGATAACTAATAATCACTTTCCAGTCGAGTATCTGAAGTTCCAATCTGAAATTTGTGTTCAGATTGAAGATCTTTTTATCTTGAAAATATCATTCATATATTGAATTTATATTAAATTTAGGATTTGATCTTTGTCGATGTCTTTTAGATTAGGTGTATTTGATGTTCTAGGCATGGATATTATCTGTTCTGGACCACGAGAAACAAACACAGTAGATGTGCTTATATACGATCACCACTAGGTTAGTACAAACAGAGTAGATGGGCGGCTTCAGTTTTGTGTAACTGCTTTTGTCAAGTTTTGTCTCCCCCGGGATGGTTGCCGGTGTTAGGCCATCTCCGCCACCTGAAGCCGCCCATCCACCTCACCCTCCGCTCCCTCTCCAAGTCTCTCGACGGCCGCGGTGGCCTGATGTCCCTTGGACTCTGGTCTCGCCTAGTCTACGTGGTGACAGGGGGGCGGAGGAGTGCTTCGGAAAGAACGACGAACGACGTCCGGTGGTAATCGGGAAGCATGTTGTATAGTTTCTTATATATATGTAGAGATTTGAGTTTAGTTTGATTATTGCTCGAGAGAACATCTGAACAAGACGTCATGTAGAGATTTGAGTTTAGTTTGATTATTGCTCGAGAGAACATCTGAACAAGACATCATGTAGAGATTTGAGTTCAGTTTGATTCTTTCTATAGAGAACACCTGAATATGACATCATGACATGCACAGAGCACATATGCTTCATTTAAATCTTTACTAGGTACAAAGAAGACATGAGATTTGGGCTTTGTAGAAAAACAAAGTTTAATGTAGAAACAAACAGAAAAGGACCTATACCCAAACTCAAATCTATAAAAGACAAAAAAAAACTTTTAAAAGTCATATAGTACATTAATAGGTTTATTGAATACAATTTAACACAAAACAAAACCAGAATCTTACTTGGTGCCGGCCCTAAAGTTAAGTGGACCTCATGCACAAATTTGATACTCTCTCTGTGTTTCAAAATATAAGTTGTTTTACCTTAAAACACGCATATTAAGAAACTATTTTTCTACTAAAAAATATCATTTAATATATTTAATAAAAATAATTTGACCAATCACACAAAAAACTGCAAAATACTAGTGGTAACACAATATTCAATAAAGTTAAAAAGTATCTAGTATTGTCAAAACAACTTATATTCTGAAACAAAAAAAAAACCTCTGAGTCCTCATGATATCTTTTCAACCAACTAGACTACTAAAGATTTTCGCAAGTAATTGGCCCTTCAAATATTTGTTATAATTTAAGGCCCCAAGCATGTGCTTCCCCTGCTTCCATCCAGGACTGGCTCTGATCTTACTGATACTATTAAGGGATAAACGATGAATTTGGCTAATTATTTCTCTTATGCATTAGATACTCTAAATTAATTTTTGGGTTTGTCAACATTATTGTAGATTTGATGACCCTTATAATTTTAACATGTTTTTATTTGAGGGCATCTCCAACCCATCCCTATTTCTTCCTCTAAAAATAGAGCAAAACATAGCAATCATCTATTTTTTCTCCAACCCATCTCTATTTCTAACGGTAAAATAGAGATTACAATTTTTTTGCTCTATATATAGATGAAAAAGTGTAGAGAACTCTAAAATACAGAAAAACTAGCATTTCCTCTATTATAGAGATACATTGGAGTGAAAACAGAATAATGTTATTTTTAACTCTATTTTAGAGTCATATATACATAAATACATTGGATATGGTTACAACTATAAATGATAAAATCTCCAAAATAAATGTCATGATGTAATTAAAGTAATTTAATATATATTGGGCCATATCAGTTTTTGACAGATTATTAAAAAATTTTGTTTTAATTTTTATCCACAAAATATAGATAAAAATGGGTTAATTAGGAGAATATTACTTTTGGGGACAAACATTAGGCAAGTACAAGAGAAAGAGGAAAATAAGAAGGATCAAGAAGAATAAGTAAATTTAGAAAAGAAAAAAAAGTCAACATGAATCATGAGAGGAACAAGTTGATCAAATGGAAGTTTTAGAAACTAATACACAGGCGGTTTTGGTTAACTTTGAGGTTGAGCAAGCAGGGGCATGTCATATCGAGAGGAAGGAGGACGAGAAAGAGGAGGAAGAGGAAAAGCACGACATGAGTGAAGATACAGCTTGCGAAGTGGAGGATGTAGAGGTTTCTTCTGGTCTCATTGCAGAAGACAAGGTTGCAATGGGACAGCCTGAGGAAGTAAGTTGCGAGATTATGGAGGCAAGCGAGGTACGGGATAGCCTGATCAAGGACTAAGGAAGAAAATGGCTAAGGCTGTGGTGATGATGAAAGGAGTTAGTTCTAAGAAGAGAACTGTCCAGCTCCTGGTTTCCCCTCGGAAGAAGACAGTGTTGAAGAATAAGGTGCAAACTGGGGAAGGTTTGTACCAAGGTAAACCAAAACCCAAATTCTTTAATTTCTTGATGCAGATATTGAGCTGGAATTGTCAAAGCCTCGGCAACTGTTTGACAATAAGATACTTGAGAGATTTGTGGTGGAAGAATAAGCCTGATTTTCTTTTTTTTTATCGAAAACAAAACAAGACTTTGTGTTTATGCAAAATTTTTAATTTCATTTAGGATATAAAAAATTGTACGGTGGATCCGTGCGGTGCTAGCGGTGGCTTAGCATTATTTTATAATAATGATTTTAATGTCTCAATTTTATTTGTAAATAAAAGAATTATTGACGTTGAAGCGGTTATTGATGGAAACAAAGTATTTTTATCCTTTGTATATGGCGACCCGGTCCCAAAATTTAGGGAACAAGTTTGGGAACGATTGACTAGAATGACAATTACTAGGTTCGACCCTTGGATGATCATCAGCAATCTAAATGAAATAACAGGGAATCATGAGAAAAAGGAGGAAAGTTGCGAAGTGCGTCGACTTTTCTTTCTTTTAACACCATGATTCAAAATCGCGGCCTGCTGGAATTTCTATGCTTGGAAAATAAATTATCATGGAGACGTAAACCGGGCTCCAATACTATATAGTGTCATCTTGACCAGGCACTAGCTAATGCATATTGGCATGCTACCTTTACCTATTCTTTTGTGGAATACTTCGGGTCGGATCATAGACCTATTATGGCCACAATCGAAAACAAAATAATACGAAGGAAAAAACAATTTTGGTTTGATAAAAGATGGGTTGGACAAGACGGACTGATGGAACCTATAACGACGGGCTGGGGCGAGATGAGGGGATGAGAAACAGGAAATGTTGTGGATAAGATTATTGGTTGTCGACATGAGATCTCAAAATGGTGAAAAGAAAATCTTCCGTACGGAAAGGAAAAAATTGCAGAACTCCAAAAAGCCATAGAAGAGTGTCAGAATGATGACAACCGGTCACCTCAGTAACTTTTTGACTTAACTAAAAAATTAAATGAGGCGTATAAAGATGAGGAAGATTAGTGGCACTAAAAAAGTAGGAATACGTGGGCAAAGGTCTGTGGTACAAATGCCAGTTTCTTTCATGCGTAGACTAAACAGAGGAGCACTATAAGAAAACATTAAATTAGCGTCGAATTTTTGCGTCGAATATTTTCTGCGTTGAATATTGACGCAAATATAGCGTCATTTTTGTGTCGATAACAACATTCGACGCTAAAACGACGCAAATTAGGAACAAATAAATTCGACGCTAAATCGACGCAATTTTAGCATCGATTTAGCGTCGATACACCATCGTGAAACTCATTCGACGCAATTTTAGCATCGATTTAGCGTCGCCTCAAATAGCGTTGGATATAGCGTCGAATATTGCGTCAAAGTTGGTAGGTAGGTAACACGTTCTTAATGGGTTCACCTACTTTTATAGCGGCGCCTAAAAGCGACGCAAATTCGAATCAAAGTCGCCGCAAACGTGTTCGATGCAAATGTGATGCTAATTCGATTCAAAAATTCGATGAAAAATCAATGCAAAATCGCTGCTAAAAATTCATATAAATACACCACCAGCCAACACCACCAGCATAAAAAAAAATCTTTCTAAAAAAAAAATATTTCTACCAAATATTTCTAGTTATATTTTCTGAATAAGATGGGCGATATATACGAACTAAGAAGGTGGATGTATCGACGTAGAGATGAAAATGGAGGGATTTCAGAAGAGTTCCTCAACAGACTTGAAATTTTCATGGCTCAAGCGAGTAGTGTGCCTACAATTTAACGGACCGGAGTGATGGTGTGCCCGTGTCGAAACTGCCAAAATTCGAAGCCGCAGAAAATTGATGTAGCTGGTATGCATTTATTTAATAGAGGGTTCACACTTGAGTATTATGTTTGGTTTTACTATGGAGAGGGATATGGAGATGAAACTTCGGGTAGTACTAGTTACCAACCTATGGATCAGGGTTATTCGAATGAGCAATATGATCAGCATCAATTTGTTAATGTTTATGATCATAATGTCGGGTTAGAACATAATAGGTTCGAAAAAATGGTAACCGATGCATTTCCTAGAGTTATATTACTTCTGATGATGTTGCTGAGGAACCCAATGTAGATGTTAAATTTTTTTATGATATGCTTGATTCTGCAAAACAACCAATCTATGAAGGTTGTAGGGAAGGTCTCTCTAAATTATCATTGGCATCTAGGATGATGACAATAAAGACGTCTGATCATAATCAATCTGAGAGTTGCATGGATGATTGGGCAGCTCTTATAAAAGAGTATTTGCTAGAGGGTAATCAAGCTGCTGAGTCGTATTAAGACATACATAAACTAGTCTCTAGTTTAGGGTTTCCCTCGCAGATGATAGATGTTTGCATTAACAATTGCATGATATTTTGGAAAGATGATGAAAATCTATAGGAATGTCGATTTTGCCACAAACCAAGTTTAAACCCCAAGGAGCAGGTAGAAGTAAAGTGTCGTACCAGAGAATGTTGTACTTGCCCATAACAGATAGGCTACAAAGGCTATACCAATAAGAACAAATAGCTGCATCAATGAGTTGGCATGCGAAACATTCAACTAGTGAATGAGAAGTTCATCATCCTTCTGATGCAAAAGTTTGGAAACACTTCAAATCGGTACACTCTAATTTTGCTAAAGAGAAGCGCAATGTTTATCCTGACCTATGTACATATGGTTTTAGTCTGTTCAGTATGTCTGGCAGGCAATATTCTTTTTGGTCGGTTATATTGACACCTTATAACCTTCCGCCTGATATGTGCATGCAGAGGGAATTTCTATTTTTGAGTATTTTAGTCCCTGGTCTGAAGCATTTTACAGCCGCTGATTCACGAGTTGAACATGTTGTGATCTTATGGGGTTCGTACTTTTGATTACTCTAGAAAAAGAAATTTACCATGTGAGATGTGTTTATGTGGACGATAAGCGATTTTCCAGCTTACGGAATGTTATCTGGTTGGACAACACATGGTAGATTATCATGTCCGTATTGCCAAAATGAGACAGATGCCTTCCAACTACAAAATGGTAGAAAATCTTGTTGGTTTGATTGTCACCGGAGGTTTCTCCCTATGAACCATCCATACCGGGGGAACAGAAGGTTGTTCACAAAGGGTAAACGTATACGTATCCCCCCCCCCCCACCTCCATATCTTTCAGAAGAGCAAATTGAAGGTCAACTTGATTATTATGGAGCTCAGGACACAACAACATGTGGTGGTAACTGGCTTAATATTCCGACCAATCTCCCAGATGGATACCTTGAAGAACATAATTCGCATAAGAAGAGCATTTTCTGGGATCTACCGTATTGGAAAGATCATCTATTGCGCCAAAATCTTGATGTCATGCACATTGAGAAAAACTTTTCGATAACATCATGCACACCATCTTAGACGTTAAAGACATATCTAAAGATAACTTGAAGTCTAGAATGGATTTGCCTCTTATATGCTCTACAGTTGAGTTACATCTCATGGGAGATGAGAGAGCTCCAATGCCTATCTTTAGATTGCCAAGCGAAGGCAAATCAACATTCTTCAACTGGCTTTCCACCAAAGTTAAGTTCTCAGATGGATACGTGTCAAAACTCTCTAAGTCTGTGGAGCAAAAGAAAAAATTCTCTGGTATGAAGAGTCATGATTGTCATGTGTTTATGCAGAGATTATTGCCTTTCGCCTTTGCAGAGCTTTTGCCAACGAACGTGCATGAATAACTTACAGGTTTATTTTCTATGACGATATATAAATATATAAACAAATGATGTGTGTAATTACATTTTTTTTTTGATATTGGATATTTTGGTTTCAGGTATTGGTGCATTTTTTTGGGATCTGTGTGTGCGAACTCTGACTCAGGATGGAATTCAACAACTAAATAATAACATCGCGATATTGTTGTGCAACTTAGAGAAGATATTCCCTCCAACTTTCTTTGATGTGATGGAGCATCTTCATGTCTATCTCCCTTACGAAGCCGATTTAGGAGGGTCCGTTCAATTTCGTTGGTTATATCCTTTCGAGAGATTCATGAAACACATAAAAGAAAAGGCAAAAAACCTTGCTAGGGATCAATTGTTGTGGGAGGTTTAACCTAAGAAACATCTTATTTTAGCTCATATTACTTTTCTCCAACTATCCGGACACGGAAAAAAGCTCCACGTAGGTACGACGATGGTGGCATCGCACAAACATATCATGTTTCTGATGTCCCAGATATATTATGTGCAGTTGGCAGGCATGCCGGAATCATAAGAGAAGAAGACTGGCACACACATATATTCTCTTACAATGTGACGAAGTTAGCCCATTTGTGAGGTACATATTATTACAAACTAGGGATTGAGGTCAAATGGGTTATTTTACCATATATATGCTTTTAAAACATCTGTTCTAACAATATTTTCTATTAGTGAATTCATTCGCCAGGTTAACGAGGCTTTCCCAAATGCATCACCCGGTGAGATTGAAAAACGTAAAGACCAAGACTTTGCTAAATGGTTGAGGACTCAGGTAAGTTAAAAAAGAGTTTTATATATATGGTTTCCATGAAAACATATATATATATATATACACACACATATTTACAATGTCTATACTATATTTGCCAGGTTGATTATGGAGACACGTCATACCCTGTATGGTTCAGAGAGTTGATCCAAGGTTCGTTGGGGAAAGTTACATCATCGCCAATGTATTTTACACGAGGTTATGTATTCCATACGTTCAAACGTGGCAAAAATAGAGCAAATGCGAACTACGGTGTGGTGGTTCAAGCCGGAGACGCCGATTTTTATGGCATTATACAAGACATTGTTGAAGTACAATATCTTGGTTTGGTTAACTTAAAGTGCACACTTTTCAAATGTCTATGGTTTGATCTAGTTGTCGGTCAAGGAGTTCGAGTAGGAAAGTTTGGTGTCATCGACATTAATGGATCGCGTTCTTATGCAAAGTATGATCCATTTGTCCTTGCATCATAAGCGGATCAAGTTTGTTTCATTCTATATCCACGACTCAGAAAAACATGGATTTCATGGTTATCTTTGCTGAAAATAGCTTCGAGAGAAATTATAGTTGAATCTGACGACACGTCTATGCAATATGAAACTGTCGTGGATCTAACAACTCCAGAACAAGATATAGAAAACATCATTCTTATAGATCCGCAAAATCGAGAAGCTGAAATACTTACAGATGCTACCGATGCAGAAAACCCCGAAAACAAGTTTACAAACGAGAGTGCTGAAAGTACCGATGAGGATAACGATAACTCAAATGATGATTCAGACAGTGAAGCATAAATGTTATCTATATTGTATCTTAATTGCGAATGTATAAGTATGTATTCAAAATTTAAAACAAATGTAATGAATACAGATTTCAAAAAACCTATATAGTTTTACATGTATCATCATTAACTTATATGAACAAAGTATGTATGTACAAAAAATTTCAAATTTTAAAATTATTCCGTTATAACAAAGATCCGCATGGTTAAGATTGTTCTCGTATCCGTTGTGGTTTTTTTACCCTATACCCCAAACTTGGTTTAGCGTCGCCATAGCGGCAAATTAGCATCGGACTTATGTGCAATCGACACTAAATCGACGCTAATAGCAAGCCAGATAACTACAATTCAGCACAAATACCACCTGAAAAAGGGTAAAAGAAAAGAAATATCTACAAACACTAACCTAAGACCCTAAGATGCAAACTTAATCTAAACTAGAATTAAAGAGCTCATAAATGATGGAGAATGATGTTGAATGAGGGATAATGGAATGCAATTATGTACTGACAATAATAGAAAGTGTAAAGATATGAATATATCAAAAACTGACAACCTGAGCTCGAATTTGGCAGGAGAACTAGTGACCAGGAGGTTGTACAAAGAAATGATAAGAAGCTTGTTGCATCTAACTGTCAGTCGACCAGATTTGTTTCTCAATGTGGCGATTCTTTCAAGCTTTCAGGCTCAACCTCGGATTCACCATCTGACTGCTGTTGAACGTATTCTGAAATACGTCAAAGAAATACTTAAATCATATTTTGAATTACACTAAACAAACTAACTTGAACCTTGTAGGTTTTTGTGGTGCAGATTGGACAAGAAGAAGTGTAGAAAACTCCAGTAGATCTTTAGGTGGCTGTATTTTCCTCGGTGACAATCTCATCTCGTGGTATTACAAAAAAAGAATTGTGTTGCAGTATCCACGACAGAAGCTGGCTACATTGCCATGGGAACCTGATGTACTCAACTACTCAAATTGAAACAAATTATGGCCGACTCCGGTATGTCTTCAAATTCTTTGAGAATTCATTGTGATAACTGGAGTGCCATTCGTTTGTTAAGAAATCCTCTGTTCAGAACTCAATACATTGGCTTAAGGCACCATCTCATTCAGGAATTAGTTGAAAGGAATCTAATTGAAATCACTCACATTGAACCGATACTTCAAGTTGCTGCTATTTTTACTTCACTTTGGGTTTTAACTTGTTTTCAAACTTGATACGAACCCTTGGAATTTGTGAACTCTGATCATAGCTGTTCAGGTTGTGAGTGTGCATAGTAGGGTACATATTAGCAGTTCTTGTTTTAATTTTTATACAGATTACCAGTTAAAACCTCTCATCAGCCTGTTTACCATTGGAAATAGTTGCTCATCATAAGTATTTAGATCATTCCTTCTCTCTTGACTTTTCTTCTGTTTTGTCCATCAGATTATTTTTGAGGTGACTCTATTGGGTAGATTGACACCAAAAGGGTTGAAATAGTTATTCCAAAAGAAAGAAAATCATCTAAAAAGAAAAGCAAATCAAAAGAAAATAGAGAAAAGAGGGGGAGATAAAAAATTGTATCCTCAAAACCTTCAAAGTTTTTTCCGTTTCATAAAGCTCTTGCTAGTGTCATTCATGGATTTCTAGCCTTTCACTTGGCTTTTGCCTTCATGCTCTTTGGGTAGGACTGGTTCTTCTTCTCTTCATTTTACTCTGATCTTGGAATTTTCTGAATACATATGATGATGTGAAAGTCTAGCTTTGGTGAATCACAAAATGTGAAAGCCTCTTTGAGATATTGCTGCCTTCTTGCAAAACATTAAGTGTGAAAGCACTCTTAGAAAATTGTTGCCTTTGTGTGCTGGTGAGTTGATTTCGTCTATTGAAAAAGTCTGAACTATTAGTATTTATCAGACTGTGTAGCTCATCTCTCTGTTCCTGTTGTGATCAGTTGTTCTGTATATACCTGTTAAGAAAGTCTGTTTATGCACTTTATATCTCTATATAGTTACATATGGTTGTTCTTAACTATGTATATATTTTAAAAACAGAATGATGATGTTGAGTGATTTCTAGGATTGTCCCCAGATTGATTCACGTGTAAGTCTTGTGGTTGCCAAGTATGTGTGTTGGGTTGATTGTTTGTTGGGTCTGTTATTTTTTTTTCTGGGTCGTTCTTCTATGGCTACTTAGTCTGTGTTTTGACCTTCTGGTTTGGGCTTTATCTGGTTGTTATTTGGGCATGTCTTGTCAAAACTCACGTCTCTGAAGTAGCGTGTGCAGGCATAAAAAATGACTCGTGGTTTGAGGGAAAAGAAAGTTACTAATGCCTATTTATGACATATCTTGAGTTGGTTCTCCAGTCTCATCTCTTGTCTCTCTCTCTTTGGCTTGAGAGTTTTTACTTCTTTGATTTGATCTCTGTGAAAAATCATTTGTTTGGTTGTTTTCTTCTCTTCTCAAATCTAACAATGACTAACCCCCAAACGAAGCTTATCTGTCTTCCACACCAGGTCTGTCAGACTCCAGCTGCTTCAAATCCTTTTGATACTGGCTGTTTATCTGAAGAGAGACTTCCTCCGTTTCCTCTGCTTCTGGCTCACTATGAGGAAAACCGTCGGAAGACTCATGCTCGGGACACTCTGCACCCGGCCATCAAGCAGTGCGCCTAGAGGACATACACAGATCAGTTCTCTACATCAAGGGTTGTTCGCAAGTTCTATCTCATTACAACTCGTCTCTTCAACGACATGAAGATCTTTTAGATAGATCAACCTGCGACTCGCATCGTTCAGAATCTGCTAGAGTTTTCAGGATTTCTACCAACTGTGATGGAGATAGAACCCTATGTTCAAGAAGTGGTCAAGGAGTTCCATGCAAACATTGGGAGCATTGAGTTTCGTGATTGTGGCTGCCACTGTGTGTTTGTTAGGGGAACCATGTTTGAGTTCACTCCTCGAATCTTCAATGAACTCTTACAGCTGTTTCAACATTCGTATGACATGCATCAACCGATGCATCAGATTGAAAAATCTGTGGAAGATGTTGTGGCTATGCTATTTGAAGGATTTGTTCACCTCTGGGAAGAACAGACTCATGCACATCTCAGTCCATCAATGGCTCTGCTATACAAAATCTGCTGTCACAATTGGATGCCAACGATGAATGAGACTGATCTTTGCAAGGATCGAGCTATTCTGGTGTACATGGTTGTTCACAACAAGCCTTTCAACTTTGGCAAACTGGTGTATGATCAAATCTTTGAGTGTGCAAAGGACTCAAAGACTTCTCGGCTTGTGTTACCCAACTTGATCTCTCAGCTGCTGCATTATCAACGAACTGTGCCTTACTTTGATGGAGATCACTTCTCTCAGATGCCTCAGCTATTCAAGTTGCCTTAGAATCATGGGTTTCCAGAAACTAGTCAAACCGTTAGTCAGATGACGTCTGTCTCCGATGAGTTCAGTTACCTGACAAGACTGATTCAAGGACTGCAGCTCAAGGTTTTTGGTATGTTCTCTGTTCCTCTAAGTAGCACCATGACTGTTTCTATGAGTTTTTACATGAGTATGGATCCAAGCAGGGGGAGAATGCAATAGCACTGAATTATTATTCTGTTTTTGCTGTTATATATAAGATTTCGGATAATTCGCAAATCAATTAATCATCATATTTTGCTCCATGAAAAAATTTTACAATGCTAATTGTTCCAGATGAAAAAAAAAAAAAAAAAAGGAAAAGAAAGTTGAATCCTTTCTAAATCATCCAAAAGAAGAAGAAAAAAAAAACCTTAAAAGTTCATGAAATGGTTACTAAATCTCAATGCCCCGACTTCATCCAAAATCCAGAAGAAACCACCCCAGACGCAGTGCTAACACCACCTCCATCGCCACCACCAATCGCAGAATGCTTTCTCGATATGCAATCAGAGAATGTATCAACAAGCTGCTCAGCTAGAGCTAGTGAATCATCCTTGAATATATCAATGAATGTCTTCACAATATTTACCTCTTGAGCCGTCGCTCTTAAGGTGTACCAAGTCAGAAACTTCTGTCTGAAATTCTTCTCAATATAACCTGAAACTTCAAGATGTCGTATCATCTTCACGCAATGCTCCAACTCAAAATGAAAACTTGCTGAATTCTCCCTCTTTACCACGTTCTCCATAACCGCTTCTTTTATGGCCAAATGTTTTCCTTCTTCTTTTGTGCTTAAGCAATCCACAAAAGGTGCTTCCTCTTCTTCTTCTTGGGGAGATTCTGTAGCGACTTTATTGAAGAAATACTCTGTATCAAGAACATCCTCGAGTCTGATCTCTGTTGATCCTGTGTATGGTTGACATCGAATCAAGCAACATAGAAGAAGAAAAGGAAAATGTAATATTCTTAAGAGTCATTAGTATTTATTAAAAAATCTTATAACCTTGCATCTTAGAAGGCATTGCAAGATCATCAAGCGGTGTATCTTCGAGGGATTTCAAAGCGGAAGAGCAATGATCCTTCACTTCTGTTGCGCAGCGAAGTCTGTTTACGATTCCTCTGCACATTGTACCGGAAAGAGGACCAGACAGTTCAGTTTCTAAGCTCTTCACAGCTTTCTCAACCGTTTCAGCTAGTTTTGCGTACTTCTTAGTGCCCTTCAGAAGCTTCTGAGCCAAGACAAGACGGCAACAAAGTTCGTCTACCTTTCTTGTTTGCTTTGCGATCATCAATTGCTTCTTCCAACATCTGACAAAGAAAATAACAAAAATAGAATAAAGATACATCCAAGATTGTATTAGATAAAATTGAACAAGATTTGATATATTAATTCTTACTCAAGCAAGCTGTTTCTTTTGCTACAAGAAACGCAGTAGAAGCATCCATCGGCATCATTAATTGGCGTCTCTTCATTGAGACCCGATTTCTCACTCATGAAAACACATTCGAGATGGCACGACAAGCCGCAAGATTCACCGACAAATGGAGGATCTGAATTACAAGTTAACCAGCGACTAGGATCTTTGTTTTCATCATAGTTATAGCAGATACAACAAGAACACCTTTTACAAAACAGTTCTCCCTGTCTCATTGTAGCCTGACAAGCCAAGTTCTTACAGTAGATAGTAACCTTGCCTGATCATTTTTTTTTCTTCTGGTTAGGATACAGAAAACAGAATGCAAAATGGAGATTTACTTAATACAAAACATGTTTTGATTACCTTTAGTTTTAGCTGAATTAGTGCTCCCAGAGGCATTACCGCTCGCTCTAGCCACATAGCGAGAAGGATTAGATTTCTTCCTCTGTCTCTTCTCAGAATTTTTACTGCGTTTCACTGTGGATTCACCTGCAGCTCCTGCGTAAATTTACATTTTAATCACAACAAAACTCTTAGAAGATCAATTTAGTGCATGCTACATGAAACATAACCTATAATATTTTTATAAGAATGATTCATGAATAAAATCTCTATATGTAACTACAAACTAATTTGGTACCATGTGAAATAACACAAAAGAAACCTCAACTAATCAACAAAGAATAAAAACTTCAACTTCTACGTGAGATTTTTATGAATAATCAATCAAGACCGCAACTTGAGTTTGGGATATCAAAGAGTCTGAGAAATCAAAACATAAAGACAAAAGCTCACAAAATCCAAAAGAGAACAGTATACTAAGTTTCAAGAATAACTAAAAAAAAATCCAACAATTCCAAATCATCTTAAAACACAAGCACAAATTTTGATAAATCTTGTGTAACAAATTTCTAAAAACTATGAAAAACCAAACAAAAAGAAGAAAAAAAAATTACCGTCCGGAGAAGAGTCCATGATTAGAGAGAAATATAGAGAGCCTATTCTTCAAAACCTGCAATGAAAGTGAGAAAAAAGGTATGAAATCAAACAGAGAAGATAGATATGAGCAAAGAGACAAAATGAGATCAAGAGAAGAGCTTACAAAAATATTCTATCCCATTCATGAATGGTAAACGTACAAAAAAATTATAGAATTATTTACGAATGGAAAGTAAATAAATAGAATAAACAAAATAACGAAATAAATCTATCCCATTCATTCTTCATCAAAATTATAGAGAGATATTTTTATTTGAATTTTGTTTATTTTTATGTGGAATATTCATTCCATTTCATTCATCACAAATGGTAAAATTTTGACAAAATGTTCATGAAATGTTTCATTAATTCCACAATATTTTATTTTCATAAAATTAGACATTCATTTGTACTCTAAAAAAAATACGCGTACTAATTATTATCAAATCAAATTCAAATGAAACTCTAGATAATGAAACAAATTAAAACCGAAACTCTAGATAATGAAACAAAACCAAAATTGGGATTGGACATACCTTATGAGATTACAATGGAATTATATCATCTCTTTGTGGCTATCGAACGGAACCAGGTTTTTATTTTGCATGAAATCTATTCGTATATAAAATTAGATCAATAGAAATATGATACGACTACATAGATTTTCTCCATCAATAAGGTTTAAAATTTTGACTACCGTGAACAATGAAATCTCGTTCTCCCTTTATAAGTGTTGCGGTGACCTCACTATAAAATATATGCGAGGTCTATATATAGAAAATATATCATGTGTACTCTCTAAAACGCTAGCCGATATTCACAATGTGTCTCCCAGCAAAAATTGAACCCACTAAATATCAATTATGGGTCTGATTGATTACTGTTGTAGTTTCATTTTTTTGATCCAAAGTTTTTTTTATTATATTAAATAAATAATATCTACATAAAATGTTTACAATACTACTAAAAAAATGCATACATTTAAGTAATATTGCATATATTTTATATAGATATTATTTATTTAATATCATAAAAATAAAAAATTTGTAGCAAAAAACTAGAGTTACAATCAATCAGGCCCATTTATATTCGGTGGATACATTATTTGTTTGGAGACACATTGTCAATGTCGGCTAGGGTTTTAGAGAGTACACATGATATATTTTCTATATATATAGATCTCGCATATATTTTATAGTGAGGTCGCCGCAACACTTATAAAGGGAGAACGAGATTTCATTGTTCACACTAATCGAAATTTTAAACCTTACTAATGAAGAAATTCTACGTAGTCAAATCATATTTCTATTGATCTAGTTTTATATAGGAATAGATCTCATGCGAAATACAAAATTTGTTCTGATTAATACGTATATTTTAAGTAATTGCCAGAATTGTGAATAACTATATATAAAATTAAATATAAATGATTCTATTTTATATATATATATATATATATATATATATATTCTAATACATTTATATATATATGATCTAGTTTTATATAGGAATAGATCTCATGCGAAATACAAAATTTGTTCTGATTAATATGCATATTTTAAGCAATTGGCAGAATTGTGAATAGGGAAATTATGCCATATATTAGTCTTCTAATGCATAATTAGGTATCTAAAATATAATTAGTTATCAAAAATTTATACTACCTAAAATTCTCATTTTAACCTTATCTATTTACCTAGTTTTTTTTTACTTTACATTTGAAACAAAAATTAAATATTAAACATAATAAAAAACCAACTTAACCTAATCTTCTTCTTCCTTTTATTCTCCGCCGCTGTCTTTTCTCTCAACAAACTTTTCTTCTCTGATTTTTCCTTTCTACGATCGAACAAACATTCTTCTTTAATTTTTCTATTTTACTTTTAATTTTTTCATAAGCAAATCGAATATGAGAGATGCTAAAATTTCTAAATGTTTTTTTCGTTCCGGGTTTGAAGTGTTGGAACCCTCCTGCGAAATCTCCAGTAGCAGAGGGAATTGGTGGAGAAGAGGAAGATGAAGTTGTTGGAGATGAGGAAGAAAGCCCAAACCAATCTCCATATTGGTTTGAATTGTTGATTCTGAAGATAACTACGACAATGAAGAATTTGAGAAACCTCTAAGCATTGTTATGAAATCAATTCAAAAGCAAGATAATGATTGACCGGTAACTTTTTCTTTGTCGTATTACAAGTTATAACAACCTATGAAATTGAGATATACGTAGTCAGCTACGGCTGAGTAATAGTTAACTATGTTAAAGAAATTGAGGATTATTATTATAGTTAACTACGGTCTTGTAATAGTTAACTATGTTAAAAAAATTGAGGATTATTATTATAGTTAACTACGGCCTTGTAACAGTTAACTATGTTAAAGAAATTGAGGATTATTATTATAGTTAACTACGGCCTTGTAATAGTTAACTATTATTGTGTTTACTCAAATGTGTTTTTGTTTCAGGTAAAAGTGACATATACGTTACCTGCCGAAAGTCTAGAAAGAGACTTGTCATGGCCTGATGAGAAGGAGGATGATAGAGTTTTATATATGATACATAACTATTGTAGTTAACTATTATTTTAATCTATATGATAAGCAGTCTATACATATTATAGTGCACTATGGTTGTAAACATGTAGTGAACTATAACTAATACATAACTATTATTGCAATATATATTATAAGCAGTCAATATAGTGAATTATAACTAATGAACTATGCAGATCGGACAATAACTAACTACAAAATTACTCAACTATAATTGCAAAATATATTATAGTGCACTATAGTCGTAAAGATACTATATTATAGTGGATTATTATGAGCAGTCCATAAACTCAATTACAACTAATAGTGAATACGCTTACAATACATAAAGTCCACTATATTAAACTTCAGTTCAAGACAGTAATATATTTTTAAGAATTTTTTACCAAACTGTCATTAATCACGTCATTAAGGATATTTTCGTCATAATGTAAAGAACTTAATGCTACTCACCTAATTTGCTTTTACTCACCTAATTTCAACTTCAAAACATGATATTCACCTAATTAACCCTTGTGAATAACTATATATAAAATTAAATATAAATGATTCTATTATATATATATATATATATATGTATTCTAATACATTTATATATATATATATATATATATATATATATACTATCATAAGTTATAACATCACTTTCATTTAATTTTTTAACTAAATTATAATTTTATTATAAATACTATTTAACAAATAGTATGACAAATAAACCAATAGTAAATAGAATTTTTTTAAGAAATGTCACTTTTGAAGTGCTTACTTTTCAAAAATGGTACATTTTCAAAATCTTTGCATAAATGCCAATTTTTCAAAATTATTTATTCACAATATTAATTATGTTTAGGTTAACTATGTTGTATTAGGGCTTGGTTTTGAGGGTTTAAAATTTGTTAGGAGTCAAAACATTTTCTAGGTTTTAGAATTTTAGGATTTAGGCTTTGAAAATACATAATTTACAAATGGATAACCCATTGTGTCATTTTTGCAAAGTGACACACCAAAAATGATATTTTTGCAACTATCCCTAATAAATATTAGGTTTTAGTTTTAATATAAATATATAATTTTTTAATCTTTTCAAATTTAAATTATATTTAACTCAATTATTTTTTTATTATGATATTATTTTTAAATAATAGAGTCAATAAAATAATGATAAATATTAACTTAAATAACTAAAAATTAATATAATTTGTTTTTTATTTTGCATAGAAAAAGTCTAGTTGTTGAATATTTTTTAATAATATTATAGGTAAATGTTCTGGAAACGCTTTATTTAGGAGCATTGAGGGTACAAGTATTTGGAGAGTATTAGCAGTTACTAAATGTTCTGCTTAATGCTTTGTCAACCAATCAAATTTTAATGATAAAAAGCATGATACTCATTTAAATGCTCTACCAATCAAGGCCTAAATCTAGAAAAAAAATCATTTGAGATTTCTTTCCAAAAAATATTAAGCTAAAATATCTTCTTCTTTTTTGTGATATATCATATTCCTTATCTATATCTTTTACCACAACTCGAGTGGTAATAAGAGAAAATAAAAATCGAGTGGTGTTAAAATGTATACGTTGAATTGAAAAAGATTAAATCATTGATTTTACTCAAAGCAAACTATTTGGTTTGCCACAAGAAACACAATAGAAGCATCCATTAGCGTCATTACTTAGTTTTTCTTCTTTAAAATCCAATTTCATACACTTGAAGTTGAAGACAAAATTGAGATGGAACTACAAGATCAAGAGTCATCATCATATGGTGGATCCAAATTGTAGGTTAATCAGTGATTAGGATCTTTATTATCATCATGCTTATGTCATAAAACAACAAGACCACAACTTGCTAATACTTAGAGGGAAAAAACTCATTTTGCAAGAGGTGCTCATGTTGTATCCGCCATTTGAGGATGAAACTTGTAGCTTGTCGTGCTATCTCAATTGTGCTTTCAAACTTAAGAAATCGAGACTCAAGGAAGATAAGTCAAGTAAATATGTTGATGGATGCTTATATTGTATTTCTTGTGGCAAAACAAAGGACTTGGTTGAGTAAAATCAATCACTCAATCTTCTTTTGTTCAACTTCTACATTTAATACAATCTTGGATGGATTTTTTATCTCTCTTATTACCACCGGATTCATGGTTATAAGATATTGATAGTGAACAGACTTGGCTCAACGATTTCATCACTCATAAGATTGACGAAAAAGTTAGGTATATAAAGACTTCAATCGCTTAAAAAGGTGGAACACTCTCAACTCATGCATCTAAAATTTTCATGCCGATTGTTTAACCCGCTCTTCCATAACTAAGTTTCATAATATTTCATTTTAAACTAGCTGTTTTTCTAAGTGGACAACTAATCAAGGAAACAATTTCAATTGTATATGCGGTTCAAAAAAGAAACAAAATATATATTCGTCGAAAATCAAAGAAGAAAAATAAAATGAGTCATCATTAAATTAAAATTAAAAATAATAGTATTTCGTGATAAAAATTAGGCTTATGATATCCTCTCTTTTAGTCGGCAAAAAAAAAGAGATAGAAGAACATCGTCTTCTTTTTTAGTCATCATTAAATTTCTTTCGGTTTTTATAGAACATTTCGATGATTCTACAAAGTTTTGTATTATCGTCGGTTTAAAAATTTCCAATGAAGACGCATAAAATATTTTGAATATTTTCTATAAGACTATAGTATATGGAACTAATGATGAGACCTTTTTATGGATTTAATTAGTAATAGGGAGAACAATACTTTTAAAAAAATGTCACAAAAAAAGATCAGCATAATACCTCGTAGGATTTGATGATATTTTACTTTCGTGGACACACCAATAGAAATATAAAGTTGCAACTGATTATGTAGATATTGTCTGGTTGTTATCTCTACAACAAAAGAATAGTTTCAAAAAACAATTTCTTTAAATACAACTATAGTTCTTTTAAACGATAAAGATCTATTTAAAAATATATCTTTCAACATGATTATATAATAGCATTTCGAAATTGATGATTGTATGTCATTGTTTTTGAGGGAAGAATATAATTTAGTGAACATATTTTTCTATTAATGTGATTTCTACTAATATCTTCGTTTATTGTTTTTAGGAAAGTTGATGATCTAATTTTTGGTTAATTATCATATATAAAGCAAAATATATATCATATATATATATATAGAATGGCATCTCATCATTATTATTTTTTTAAATAGTATATGATTTTTATAACATTATAAAACGATTAAAATGAATAAAAAGATTTTTTTTTCAAAAAAAAAATTGTACATTTTTCATAATTATAAATTAAATATCACATTAACTAATTCAATTTTGTTTTCACAAATCCGTTAGAAAGAAAGAAAAAAAAAAGCAATGTTCAAAAACCATGTATGACTAATAAAAATCTAAAAAGTTGAAATCATGGTCTCTAATGCTTCGTTCTTGCGATTCTATGCAACATAAATTGTGATACTATTAGTTAGATGTCTATTTTATTCATGCCAATTTCCCATGTTTATGACTTCTTAATGTAAGAACTTATATGAACTTTTCATTAATTGTGTGCAAAATAAACCCAAGATATTCTTCTGTACAATGTAACAAATACGAATCCACGATTCATTTAATAATTTATATAAATTATCCTGTTATATTACTGTAAGAATTGATTAAAAAGACATATCTTAGTTAAATCTTTTGCAGCAGGGAATCTAAAGTTAGCCACGAAACCCATTGACAGACTGTGGAGGAGCTGAGTTTCTTCTCCGTTCTGTCTTTGGTAAATGTTTAGACATTATAGATTCCTACATTGCAAAAATAAATAAAACATTGGATATTTGTGTGAACGTTTCTGGATGATCATAGTAATTGAGAAAATCCAATACGAAAATGCTTTATAACAATTTTTGTAAATACCTGTTCTTGAATTATGCTACGTGCCTCGACTAGTTGTGCTTCAAGTTCAAGTTCCCTCTCTGTAGCTTCTGAAGAAATGGTTACTTCTTTTTGTGCGTCTACTAACTGACCCATGCGTTCCTTCATTAACCCAAAATAAAAATGAACATGTTAGTACATTTGAAACTATATAATAGCTCCAAATTGTAACTTCGGGTTAAAATCTTTTACCTTGATGGAAACCATCTTAGAGCGTAAACTGTCTTCTATTTGACCTCGAGCCATACGAAATGGCAGATCGAAAACGTCCTGTAAATACCAATCGTTTTTTTTTTATTATATATGCATTGGGAATAAACTGAATCTTGATTTAGCTAAAAATGAAATTTAAGTACCGTCTTCCCGCCTAAAGGAGACTGAGAAGGGTCTGCGTTGTGACTTCCATTAGCATTCAAGAAAGAACGCATGTCTCCCTGTCAAAATGATCATAGTCTTCAATATATTTCTCTCCCACAAAAAGGTTTTTTTCCGGATGAGAAGAAAAAGGAATAGTTAAATAACCTGTGTGGACCGCAGTAACGCTCTCAAATCAGTGTTCTCTGCTATTAGTTCTTGATTTTTCGCCTCATAGGCATCCACCTAACAAGTTCATATTGTGCCATTTACATAAGTTATATTCAACAGAATATAAGGTAATGCGAAACTAGTATTGTCATGGTGGTTACAATCTTTTTGTAGAAATCAGAGTCAGTTTTCTTCCCACTCCACGTTCCACGTTGTCTCCCTTCTTTCTGTGCATATATATATATACAAGAAAACTTTCATCAGGCAAAAGGTGGCTATTCTCAGAAAAACTCATTTCAACAACCGCTAAGTAGTAGTACCTGTAGTAAATTCATAATCTCCATGCCTGATCTGGTTTCCTTCTTTTTCTCCATCAAAACTTGGTTTAACCTCTCCTAAATAAAAAAATTTAACATTTTTCCATGTTCAGTTTACTACTAATATACAACCTAAATTACATATGGAAACTTGCAGTGTGGAATTTCATACATACCTGTAGCTTTATATACTCTTTTTCATTTTTCTTTATTTCATGCAACTGTTGAGTCTTGACTTGCTTTCATACCACAAACAGAAAACAAATGTTGAGAAATGAATCACACTAGCATTCACAAATTCTTTGAAAACATGATCAAAACCTGGTAATCAAACCTGATTAGCAATCACCATCCTCTGAAACTCATCTCTCTCTTTCTGAAGCTTCTCATTATGCGCCTTTAAAGCTGCTGTGTTTTTAGCTTCCGTTCTTGTAACAGAACCAAGTTCCCTCTCTTTAGCTTGCAATTGAGACTCAAGCCTTTCAACTTTCGCCTCCAGCCTCGCCATGTCGGATAAAAGTCTAAAGCAAACAAAAACACTTGGTAAAACAAAAAGGTTCTCAAACAATACATCCAAATGTAAAAAACTTCATAGATGCAACAAAAGAACTTTTGTCTTTTGTCCCCATAAAGGATTTTACTTGAACTATATTATACTCTAAACACACATAAAACCAAAAACAGTCACAAGATTCTTCCTGTGATCTAGATCACATCATAGCCAAAGATTTAAGCAATCTACATAAAGAAGCTACTACATTGGCTTAAACACTTAAAAATCAAAGCAGGAAAATGAAAAAAATAGTCACCGTTGTCTCTGATCATTAGCAGATTCTCTAAATTCCACATCTCTTTGTCTCTGTTGAATCAAAGCGTATATGCAATTACAAGTCCTCGCGATCGATACCTAATAACAAGTTTATCGAATCAGATTCATGGAAAACAAAGAAAACAACAAAAAAAACCACCATTAGAGATTATCAAAGAGAGAAAACGCACAGGATCGGTAGCGCAGAGGTCGAGCGAAGCGGAGAATCCATAAGTGACTAAGCTTTGATTTAAGTATTTCACACAGTGATCGAGATTATCAACATCGGCGAAACTATGGTCCCTGAATCGATCGATAAACAGAGTCAAAAATCTCCAATCGAAACAAAATCCCTACGAACGGCGAGAAAAAACTCACCCGATCGGTGAAAAGCCGAACTGAGGCGTCAACTGCAGAAGAAGAAAACACAACGAAACTTAGAGAGAGAGAGAGAGAGAATCGGGAAATCGCGAAGAAATAGAGAGAAGAAGCGTACTCTGAAATCGAATTCCGGCACAGTCCATGACATCGTTGACCGGAGACGCCGTGAAATTGACGCCGGAGAGAAAATAAGAAAGAGACAAATTAAGCTTTTCACCAAAAAAAGAAAAAAAAAATTAAAAAAGTTAAGTCAAAAAGAGTGAATGTGTGTCTCTCTCGGATAGATCTATCTTGGGGAGTGAGCAAAACAATTAATTTAAATATTAAATTAAATTAAATGAGATATTTAAATTTGTTTTAATTGTGTACGGTAAGGTGCACTCAATATATCCGTGTTTCTTCACGTGATTGTTCGGTGGCACGATTGATTTCGCGGGTTTTGCTTACGTGGCTTCATTTTATTGGTTGTGTTTGATTCACTGGATCTATCGCGTAACTAGAGTATAACATTCGGTAACTAACTTGCTGGATTATTGGGCGGGAGATGCCACGTAGGACTAGGCAACGTTTACTCTAGTACGTTGGAGGAGTCGTGCCTAGCAATATCTCATTCGTTATTATAAAAATAAATAAAATATTATGTTAATTTATTGAGTTTATAGGCAAATTAAAAATTATTAATGTGAAAACTGAATTTCGCACTAAATATTTGTATATGAATTCGAAGAAATATTTTTGGTCCTAAGAAATATCTATAATCTCAACGATTAAAAAAAAAGTAGAGCAGAGCTGGATTTATGTTGATATGAATCGAATATATAATAAAATTTCGACTGAGATGTGTTATAAGCTGAAAAAAATGTAGTGTTTAGGTGAAAAATTGGCAAAATCTGCTCGAATTTCGTGTATTTATAGTTCAATTCAACTCCTCGATCCAGCTCCACGTATCTAGGGCGGTTCCGCGTATCTCCGGCACGTTCTTGGCATATTTCTCGCAAATCTCGCTCCTACGACTGTGCTAACCGTCCTGTTGACTCGTTTCCAACTCGTCAGCTCTATGTTTGTTAATCCAGCGCTTTCAGAGCTGCCTTAGACATTTGACCGAATTATGTCTTTTTTCCTGAGGCTGGGCCGCAGATCCATTTAATCTGGTCAAAATAAATAAATAAAAAGGCTTTGACTTGGACTTTTAGCGGACCGGATTCGGTGACGAATCCAGCTCCAACAATTGATATAAATATTTAAATTTTAGTTAGTAACTTAATGAATTACAAAAATATATTGAAATACTGTTTAAACATGAGTTTTAAATTAGTAGAGATCAATTTATATCTTAATTCTCATGTTATAATTCATGGTATGCATATATATATATATATATATATATATATATATAAATGAACAAAATATTCTTACCCATTATAAATATATGTTAATTATGTGATAAAATCACAAAAACAATTCAAATATTATTGAGTTAAATAAAAAAAATCATATAAATAATCTCATAAAACCTATATAATATTATAAATAGTTTTAAACATCACATATTCATGATTGATAAATATATACCATTGAAGTTATTGGTTTATTTCTCATAAAGATCTATACTCATCAAACTTTAAACTCTCTTGAATTTTAATAGCAAATATATTATTATTATTTTTTACCTATATAAATTTTGATTTTATAGAATTTTTTTTTAACATTGAAAAATATCAATACCTTGTCTAGAAGATTTTCATTTTCTTTGTGATATTATATAACTATGTTGACAAAATAATTATACTTTTAAACTATTTGTTTCTTTTGTATGTTTGTGCATATTTTTTTTTCAACCAATCATTTCATTAAAATAAATTTCATCCATTGGTTACCCAATTTAGATTTTTATTGTATATATAAAAAAAATTCAATCATCCTCGAACAGGATGATCGGGCCAAACAGTCGGCCTTATTATTATATAATATATTTTTAATTTTAAATTGTGCATATCTGAAATTTTCATTGTTTTTATGATTTTTTGTTTTTTCAATTTATATAAAATTTTTTGTTTTATCATTCACAATATTATTTTTCTTAATTGAAATTTTTACTTGCTCTCCATTCTTTATTTTTTACGGTTGATACTGTGTTTATTTTCTTTTTTGACTTATTTTTATAATAAGTTTGAACCATTGAATTTTTGTATATACTTAGTTTGGACTATTATAAATTTTCCTTTTTCTAATTTGTATAAACTATAGAAATTTTTTATTTTTTCTTATTTGGTTAGTTACTTGGCAATTATTTTGTATGTTTTCCATTTTTATTTTTATATTTTCTTAATTAATTTTAGAAATTTTTTTTAAAAATACCATTTTTAAAATGATACTTTTCAAAAATGCTACCATTTTAAAATCTTTGCAAAATGCCACTTTGTCAAAAAAAAAATTTATATCATTTATGTGTGGGTTAACTATGTTGTATTAGAGTTTTGTTACGAGAGTCTAGGGGTTTTTAGAGGTCAAAACATTTTTTAGACTTTAAAATTTTAAGATTTAGGCTTTAAAAATCTATAATGGACAATTTTTTTGTGGCATTTTTGCAAATGGACAACCTCCTAGTAGTATTTTTCTAAATGAACAATCCAAAAATGACATTTTTGCAATTATCCCTTAATTTTAAGTGTTAACACATGTTATCATCTATTTAATATTAGTCATATATCGTGAGTTGTAGTTTAGTTTACGTATTATGCTTTTATTATGCGTATTTTTTTTTCATATAATAAGATGTGTGAAATTACATATTGGACTTTTAAGTTAAGAGTCTAGAAAATGTAACAATTTGTTTTAACTAAGAGCATGTTCGTTTGTTAAGTCAAAATGGTCCATTTGGATGTAAATGAGAATTAGTGTTCGTTTTGGGTTAAAATTGGGCATCATTCAAATGGTCCATTTGAAAGAGTTTCTAAAATTCAGGCAAATTTTTTTTATTCAGTTGGCTGAACCAAATTGGACTATTTGGTTGAACCCAATTAGACCATTTGGTAGGAGATGGTTCAGTCGAAAATACGAAATGACCACTATACCCCTAATTTAACTAAAAATTTACAACAACAAAAAATCTATATCTAAACATTATTCTCTTCACTCACTTCTCTCGTGAGACAACCCCTGATTCTCTTCTTACGCCTCCATGAAAGGAGCTTGAGCTTTGCTTCTCTTATTACGCCTCTATCATCTCTTTAACTCTCTCTCTTTCATTCTCTACCGGTTCTCTTGTGTTCACATTCGTTCAACATGTACTTGTTTTGTCAATTACAATATGAGCTTTGTTGTGCTCATCTTCGACCTGTTCGATCCACCCAACATTACCATTTAGCTTTTTTTTTCACTTGGGTTTAGGTTTGTTTTCTCGTAGCTAGCTGAATTTCTCAAAAATTAGAGTCCAAGATTATTGTTTCCGGCTGATTTTTTTCAGAATTTTGAGTCCAAAATCATTGCTTTTCTGCTTTGTAATGAAGATTGATCCTCCTAAATGTGAGTATAACAGTGCTTGGACACTCTTGTTGAATTGGTTATGAATAATCACTGCTAAATCTTTGGTAAATTTTTTTGTACAAATTTATGTCGGGTTTATGTGTTTAGAGCTAGAGATTGATGTGTTATGACTTTTGAATTTGCAAGTCAATGGTTCCTTCTCGTATCAAAGATTCATTGTTTGTATTTTTCCCTATATCTTGTCTATTGCTACTCGTTTTGATTCTTTAGGATAGTATAATGGTTCAAATAAGAGTATTCAAACGTAGATAGTCGTACAATGGATCAACTAAGAATATTCAAATGTAGATAGTTTGAGAACAGTAATGGAGTTACGTAAGAAATGTCACATTGTTTGAGTTTTTTGTAGTTATGCCTTTAGTCTTGTTCTTTTTATGGCGTGAAATTATTGCAATATCTCTTGCTTCTTATTACGGCAAAATTTCTATAAATTAATGATTTTATTAATTTAGCGAAATATTAATTTAACGAAAAATTGATTGGATCGAAAATTTAACTTGGAATCGGAAAATTCTATTAATTTACCGAAATATTAATTTATGGAGTATTAATTTATAGAGGTTATGTTGTATTGTGAAATCAAATCCAAAGTTATTTTTTATTATTTTTCAATCACAGAGTCCAACAATAACCCCCCTAAGTCTAGTCTAGTTATCAGAGAAGGAAATAAATGGGGTGGGAAATTGACAAGTTTGGTTCGATTTGAGTTGGACTTGGAACTTATAAAATTAAAACTCTGTTCGGTTATCTGTGATTTCACCGGTATTCATGTAATTTCAATTTGTAGGTTTGGTAAAGTTACCAAGCCCAACAAAAACATTTTTACAAGCCCAACTAAAACATTTTTACAAATTATGGTTTTCCAAAGAGGGAAGGACAAAAGTAGACAATAAAGTTGAACAATACCAAAACCTCTTTGAAGACCACGAAGAACATTTTAATCATAAAGCAGAGACGCATACAAACAATTTAAATCTATGTAACACGTATGTTGCACTTACATATTTATAATCGATAGCTAAATCCCAAGTGTAAACTCTATTCTCTTAACTCAATCTTACTGGTTTTCTATGTGTTCCCTGAAGAAGCAAACTAGAATAAAAGCAAATATCTCTCTTCTTGTTCTTGAGAGATGATGAATCCTAACCGTTAGATGCGAAAAATCGATCTCCTTCTTTCACAACTTCCACACAGTTGAGTTCTCAAGATGAATACACTACGAACGGTACTGCATCGGTTTAAACACGGGAAAACAAAAAATCAATGCTCGTTAGCAACTTGCTCAAGATCGAAATCTGTGTAAGCAAAGTGTTGATTCATTAAGAAAAACAAGTGAAGTGACTCACAGAGAAGAAACAACATTAGCATTAAGGAAACAGTGAGCTTGATTGGGTGAGCAAATGGTAAGCGTATCATCGGATTCTGGAAGCAACCGGTCCTGTCAAAGAGCTGCAAAAGGGATTAAACAAGTAAATTTACTCTTTTTCTTATCATGAGTAAAGCAACTGTTTCTGAGAACTCACTCACCTGATTATGATCAGGAAGTCTTTGCATCCACAGGACAGTCTTTGTTCCTTTCACTTTAGGCGTGGCTTCGATTTGTGCCACCAAATTCTCTTTTTCTTCTTGTTCTACTTCATTATCATCACCAGGAACTATAATCCTCAATGAATCGAAATTTGGTGAACTCCATGTTCTTCTACTCCCGAATGTTTTCTCCGCTTGGCGTACCCTCGCATCTTCATTTCCCGGTTTCACTCTCTCTTCAACATCTATAACACATTCATAGCCATTACCGTAACCTCTAGCGTCCTTAGCTGAAACTTCCGCTCCTCCATTCGACTTGATACTACTACTCTCACTACTAAAGCTCCTCTGCGAAGATCCCGAGAGAAACAACGCCAAATCATCACGCTCTTCTTCGTTAAGATCAACCCAACGACGACGTTCTTTTCCATTCTCACTATAAACCTCTTGAAGCGAAGTCTCTACGCGAGAAATCTGGTTTTCGATAGCGGTAACAAACTGTCTATGCCGTGTTAATGTAGAATCATTCCTACACTGTCTATAGCTCAATCTCACTGCTTTCTCAAACTCCTCCAACTAAATAACAATTCCAAAATTTTTGCAATAACCACAAAATAAAAACTTTTCAAGATTCAAGAAACATTAAGTGTGTAGAAGAAACTCAAAAATAATTGTACCTGCCATTTTGCAGTACCTAAAGCTGCTTCAAGTTCTTTACAGATCTCATCTTTCTTCTCTCTAATCCACAATCTATAAGCAGACTCCATTCTTGGAAAAAAAAAAAAAAACCAAAAATTCAGAATCAGAATCGAAATCAGAGAGATCAAAAATCAAATCCTAAATTTCTCAAACTATCTTAGCTCATAGAGATTTCGAACATCACGAAACTATACAAATCAGATTACATACATATCTGCAGATTTTTGAACTTCTTCAGCTGCGGAGAAGAAAACATCCTTTTGCCATAGATCGAAGCTGTTCACTATCATCATCTTCTTCACCACAAAACAGAATCAAAAACTCCAAAGAAATTCTTCTTCTTCTTCTTCTTTTTAATTATTCGATTTTGTTTTTAAATTGAAATAATAAAGAGCTGTTTAATTTGGCCACACCAACTTTGTGTCTCTATTATAGAAACGTGGCGGGTTATTATATGGAGGTGCAGGGAATTAGTATGGTCTTTGGTACATGAGATTATGGCTTTGAGTTAGAAAGCGAGAAAACGACAAGAATCATGTAACCTGGAGGTGGGTGCCTGCCAATTTGCTGCCACCAGCAGCCACATCAATTTTCATTCTTTTTTGTTTTACGCCTCATTTTTTTTTTATCTTTTTTGAAAAATCCGAATTATGTTATTTTTCTGGAGTTTATAATAATATGCTCAAAGTAGTGATAATTGTATGCCGACAAATAATAAAAAAAATTGAAAAACTTATTATATAAAAGAAAATACGGACAATACCTTCAATTGTCATCAACATATATATGATATGCTAATAAGATATTATTTTTTTTCTGGGTCGAAGCTAATAAGATATTCTAAACCAGCAAAAATTTGTAAATGTAACTGCAAATGAAAACACAGAACACATTATTATGATTGAAAATGCATAATATATATGAAAGAAAAATATATTAGATAAGATAAATGCAAACCTCAAAGAATAATAATCAAACTTGTTTCTATCCTTGCGGGTCACGTAACCTCTGTTTTGTGAGCCTCTATTTCTTGGTCTTATACACACGTTTGTTATCAAGCTTATGTTTCGATAGTAAGATGAGATTGTTGTAATTTAAGAACTACTCTTCTTTTATTGATTTAGAAAACTTCTCAAAAACTAAATCTCTCCTTCTTTTTAAAGTCTTAAGAACAACTATCTCTCGACCTCCTTTATATATAGGTTTAGACATTTCCTAAACTCATACGGAATTGCATATTTTCCTTTTTCCTAAATAAGCTAAACTTCTTATTTAGACTAATCTTCCTTTTAATGTTGGAATTACCCAACATTCTCCCCCGTAATTCCAACTTGAACTCCGGGTGATCCGATTGCTTGAAGTCCGATTAAACTCCTCATCTCTTTGAACTTATTCCGACCTAGTGGTTTAGTTAAAATGTCTGCCTTCTGTTCCACACCTGGAACATGTTCGACCAAGATCTGATTGTTCTCCACACACTCTCGAATGAAATGGTACTTTGAGAGTATGTGCTTGCTTCTTCCATGGAACACCGGGTTTTTAGTGAGAGCTATAGCCGATTTATTGTCAATCTTTAGTGTAATCTTCTCATCTTTCCCGAGTATCTCTCTCACGAGCTCCTTCAGCCATATAGCTTGTTTCGAAGCCTCCATTGCAGCCATGAATTCCGCTTCACACGAAGATAAAGCTACAGTAGGTTGCTTAGACATTGACCATGTGATTGGTGATGAGCCTAGATAGAAGATGTGACCTGAAGTACTCTTCCCATCATCTTTATCTATGTTGTGACTACTATCGCTATAACCCGTTACCTTGCACCAACCATCTCTTGCAAAGAACAAACCCAAATTAGTTGTACCTCTTACGTATCTCAGGACATGTTTAAGAGCTTGTCCGTGACTTTCTCTTGGACTCTGCATGTAACGGCTCAAGACTCCAACTGGGTACGCCAAGTCTGGCCTTGTGTGCAGTAAGTATCTCAAACAGCCTATAGTTCTTCGATACTCTGTTGCGTTAATCTCCGGTTCTTCCTCTGCCTTTGAGATTTTCATATTCGGATCTATTGGAACGTGTGTTGAGTTACACGACTCCATCTTTGTATCTTTCAATATTCCTCGAGCATATCCTTCTTGTTTTATGTAAATACCATCAGCTCCTTGTATGACTTCAATACCAAGATAGTATGTCAATCTTCCAAGATCTGACATTTCAAATTCTCTCGACATATCTCTTTTAAACTTCTCATTAACAGCTCTTGTAGATCCGGTTACGAACAAGTCATCGACGTAGATAGCTATGACAAGATAATCCTTCTCATCTCCTCTTAGATACACCGTAGCTTCCTTCATACATCTCTTAAAGCTCATCTCTTTTAAGATTCGATCAAGCTTAGTGTTCCAAGCTCTAGGGGCTTGACGAAGTCCGTACAATGCTTTATGGAGCTTGTAGACTCGGTTCTCTTCTCCTTTCTTCACAAAGCCTTCAGGTTGGTTTACATACACTATTTCATTGAGTTCTCCGTTTAGAAAGGCCGTTTTGACGTCTAAATGGTGTATTTCCCAGCTCTTTGTAGCCGCAATTGCTATAAGCAATCGTATAGTTTCAATCCGAGCTACGGGTGCGAAAACCTCATCGAAATCAATCCCTTGTTGTTGTACGTATCCCTTAGCGACGAGTCTCGCTTTGTACTTAGCCAAAGAACCGTCAGCTTTCCTTTTGATCGTAAAGATCCACTTTAGCCCTATTGGCTTCACTCCATTGGGTTTATCGACAAGCTCCCATGTTCCGTTTCTTATGATTGAGTCCATCTCGACTTTCATTGCTTCAATCCACTCTTGAAGACTCATAGCTTCATAGTAATTCTCGGGTTCACCATCAATAGTTAGTAGTAGCTTCTCTCCTTCTAACTCTGCTAAAAGAATGAAGTCATCGAGATATCTTGGTTTATTTATGACTCGACCGTATCTCGTCACATTTGGTTGATCCTCTTCCACTTGATCACCACCGTCAATTTCTTCTTCTACTTCTGGATTCATTGGCTTAGGGTCTGCTCCGTGATCATCACCGTAGTTTTGATCATCACCATATTCATTTCCTTGTTCGTCTCCGTCTTCGACAACATTATTATAAACAAACTTAAACATCCCAGGTTCACCGTGACTTTGTTTCTCGGCAGCAGTCCAATCCCAAGGTTTCTTTTCATCAAATACCACATCGCGGCTTACAACCACTTTCCTTGCGATTGGGTCATAAAGGCGATAAGCTTTGGAACCTGCTTCTGTTCCAAGGTTAACCAGACTTCTCGACCTGTCGTCTAGTTTCTTAAGGTGAGGTGTAGTATTTTTCGCATAAGCCACACATCCAAAAATCCTTAAGTGTTCTATGTTTGGTTTCTTCTTCTTGAGACATTCATAGGGCGTTCTTCCTTTCACAGCTTTTGTTGCCACACGATTAATAATATATGTTGAGTGACGTACAGCTTCACCCCACAACTCATTCGGAACATTCATGGCTTTAAGTAGACTTCTCGTCATTTCCATTAAAGTCCGATTTCGTCTCTCGACTACACCGTTCTGTTGAGGGGTGTATGGTGCCGTGAGCTGCCTGTTAACACCGTTTTCTTCACAAAACGTGTTAAACTCAGCTGAAGTAAACTCGCCTCCTCTATCGGTGCGAAACGTTTTTAATGGATTTCCAATTTGTTTTTCAACAAATTCTTTAAACCTTTTGAATCGATCAAATGATTCACTCTTCTCCTTCAGTAATAGTGTCCACATATATCTCGAGAAGTCGTCAACTAGGACAAATACGTACCGGTTGTTTGCTGGGGTTGGTGGTGATATCGGCCCACATAGATCCCCATAAACAAGTTCTAAAACTTGCTTTGCACGAAATACAGATTTACTTGGGAACGATTTCCTACTCTGTTTTCCTATTTGGCAAGCTTCACACACGCCCTGCTCGTGTGTTACTCGTGGCATACCAACAACCATCTCTTGTCTCAACATGTTGTTCATAACACCTGTGCTTACATGTCCGAGTCGTAAGTGCCAAGTCTTAGTTTCTTCGTTGACTTGTGCTTGGGCTTGAAGACACTTTGGGAGAGACACTTCCATCGCTGTCTTGTATAGTCGATTCGGAGATCTCTTAACCTGAACTATCACCTTTCCTTTCGAGTCCATGAAGGTTAATGTGTCTCCCTTCATGTTTATCTCGCAACCATGTTCTGTTGCTTGCCCGAGACTGATGATGTTGTGCTTTAGGTCAGGTATGTAAAAGATATCTCTTAGTTGTCGTGATTCACCTGTGCTGCTGATAAAAACAACCGTACCTTTCCCAACGATGTCAACTTTTGATCCATCACCAAACCTTACCTTTCCTTTCACTCTTTCATCCACACTTGTGAAAAACTCTCTGTTTCCCGTCATATGATTGCTTGCTCCATTGTCAAGATACCATATACTCTTGTTGTTTGTCTCATACTTCTCCGGGAACACTTTGTCTTCGTTTAGAAACACTACCTCATGTACGTATAGTGCTTCACCTTCTTGAGTCTCGTTAAGGTTTGTCTCGTGATGCTCTGTGTTTCTCTCTGGACACGCAGAGACATAGTGACCCGGCTTGTCACATCTCCAACATATGATTTTAGACATGTCTTTCTTGTGGCCTTGGTTCTGTTCGGAGTTCTCACCTCCTCTGTTTTGGCCATTAGACCTGCCTCGTCCACGACCTCTCCCAGCACCATCATTATTGTTTCTCCCACGGCCATATCCTCCTCGGTTTCTACCTCCTCTGAAGTTTCCTCTTGAGCCTCGAAAATTTCCGTATCCACCACGAGAGTAATCATACCCTGAAAACATTAGTTTCCCTTGATCTTCACTACTTGTTACTCCCTTTATGCGTTCTTCATAGGCTTTTATACAGCCAACTATATCTTCAAAACTTGTGGTTTTTAGATCAAGAACTTGCTCAAGAGAAGCCACAATATGAATAAATTTGTTCCTTGGGAGTCCAGTCAAAAACTTCTTCACAAGTTTTGCTTCTTCGATCATCTCTCCAAGTGCCGTGGATTGTGCTGCAAGACTCGATATCTTCCCAGCAAAGTCATCGACCGTGTCACCCTCACTCATGCTCAGCCTATCTAGCTCGGCCATAAGTGTCTGTAGTCTCACCTCCTTTACACGGTCAGCTCCTTGATGGCGAGATTTAATGGCATCCCATATGCCTTTAGCGGAGTTGTGCTCTCCAACTTGTAAGATGAGTGCTTCGGGTATTGATTGGAATAGAAGTGCTGTCGCCACATCATTCTTTTTCTGATCCACGGACCCTGGATCTATCGTATCCCAAACTTCACTCACGCGTAGAGTTACCTTCATTCTCATTGACCAAACCGTATAGTTTGTCGATGTTAACATTGGACATTGAATCGAAGGTGCTCCAGGATCCTTCGAGCGTTGCTGCTGAGGATTGCGTTCATCCACCATGCTTGAAGATGATCACAATTGTAAACCTGGCTCTGATACCAATTCAAAGAATAATAATCAAACTTGTTTCTATCCTTGCGGGTCACGTAACCTCTGTTTTGTGAGCCTCTGTTTCTTGGTCTTATACACACGTTTGTTATCAAGCTTATGTTTCGATAGCAAGATGAGATTGTTGTAATTTAAGAACTACTCTTCTTTTATTGATTTAGAAAACTTCTCAAAAACTAAATCTCTCCTTCTTTTTAAAGTCTTAAGAACAACTCTCTCTCGACCTCCTTTATATATAGGTTTAGACATTTCCTAAACTCATACGGAATTGCATATTTTCTTTTTTCCTAAATAAGCTAAACTTCTTATTTAGACCAATCTTCCTTTTAATGTTGGAATTACCCAACAAAACCATCATCCCTCTGTTACAAATCTAAAGCCTAAAACTCCATGAAAAACCACATAACATACTTTATGCAATAAAAAAAGGCAATCACCTCTCTAAAAAATGGTATAGTACCAGGAACTCTGAAAAATATGATAAGACAAGGGCCTCTGACCAACCAAACATAGGTAATTACCAACCAAATGTAGGTAAGTTTGGTAATCTATGAATGGCTATGGACGACGAAAACAAACATATTTCTTTTGGAGCTTTCTTTGGAATGTGAATTACTAACACTTCTGTTATGGGATGTTGGCGAAATCGATCGAGCCATGGCAAGAAGCCACTATCTGAAGATATCAGTACGACAATCACCCGGCTGTTCGTATGATTAATGTAACTATACAGAAATGAAAGCTGAGTATTTATAAAACCGTTAGGATATTTTTTTTGGAAAGCAAAAAAAATAAAAAAGAACTAAAATTCAGATTAATCTTGTTTTGGACTAATTACGTACGTATCCCAATTGAAATAATTGGTATGTCGCTGTAGAGGAGGGAAAGGAAAACGCCCTCAGGTTGGCGAGATTGTTCGACGTAGGCGACAACTGCTTCAAAGAAGATGGGACCATTAATACTTTTAGAACGTAGAAGTCTCTCAATGCATGGTTTCTCAATGCATGGTTGCATCAATGTAGCATTGTAATCTCAGAAGTCTCTCAATGCATGGTTGAATCAATGTAGCATTGTAATCTCGTAAGACTTGGACACTCTCAACATGGCCGATTTACGAGACTTACGAGGAAATTTTCGTACATTTTATATCTCAACTTTTTAGATGGTATTGACAGGCTGCTGAGACTTACGAGAATTGTTTTTTAAAATTTTAAAAATTTGAAATTTTTTATAATTATTTTTCTTTTATTTGTGTTTTAAATTTTTTTCCTTTTTTCTTTTTCCTTTTTAGATGGTATGTATTGTAAAAACAAGATATATATACAGTAAATTTTTTATAAATTAATAATTTTAAAACTTTGAAATTTTATTAATTTTAAAAATTATTAATTATTAATTTAAAGAGTATCTTTTTAGTATAGTAGTTATTATACTAATGACTCATTATTCATAACGACAAATGATGGAGCCAGGTAAGCATGCGTAAAGCCTAGGATAACAATTTCACATTGTATATTATAAGGTTTGTGGTTAAGAGAAATCTTTATATAGTTGACCCCAAAAAAAACTACACATATAGCTGCCTACATATTTCTTTTTGTTTTAAATTTGCTGCCACCAGCAGCCACATCAATTTTCATTCTTCTTTTTTATTTTACGCCTAATTTTGTTATTTTTCACAACAACTTTCCAAAAATACTCCTCGTGACTGAAGACGAGAATGGTGATGTTGTCCGCGTTGGGCAATATTGGGGGGGGGAAAGCTTGCGTTTCTCCGCTTTTGACATGTTTCCACTCTTATTCTGAGCTTTAAAATAAACTATAACCAGCAGTTTATTCTGCGATTTTCATTTTACTTTTATTTTGTTGTTGTTAAAACTATGTAGGTTTTTATTTTGTTGTTGTTAAAACTTTTGTTGGTGTGAAAATAAAAAAATTGTATGCACAAACAAAAATTTTGAGAATATATACTAATGACTCATTTGGCATTCAGAAAGTAATAGTGACAATGCCGACAAATAAAAATAATAATAGTGACAAATGATAGAGACATTAAGGTAAGCATGCGTAACAATTTCACACAGTACTAAAGTTTGTGGTTAAGAGAAATCTATGTATAAAGCAGATGTTTTTCGGAAAAAAAAACAAACACATGTTTTGTAAAACTGTCTACAAACATATTATCTTTACTGGTTTATTTTGTGAATTATTTTTATTATTATAGTAATTATCTCTGCATCCAACAAATATACGAAAGTGAAGTTTTTTCCACGTTTTTGTACAAATGGTGAAAGAGCCAACAAAATGTTTTTCTTCGGTTTGGGTTTTTGAACCGATCTAATTTATTATAAGTAGTTATCTCTCGTAACACATGTATTAAAACTAACATAAATAACAAAATTATTTTTTGATAGACTACTAAACCATAATGCTCACTGACTGTGATTAACTAACCAGTTTTGGAATCTTAGTCACACCCTCTATATGACATGAAGTGGTTTCAGTTCAAACCACTCAAACCTAATTTAACCACCTTGACCTTTTAAACAAATGTACAAATAATTGCCAATGAATTTAAATATATACACCTTTAATAAAATAGGTTAAACAAATTTAAGGGTAGACACAAATACAAAAGAGAAAAATAAAACATAAACATTTGAAGTTGTATGTAGTTCAGTAGTCTGCTGTCATTTTGACATGATTGCACATTCTCAATTCTATAATTGAGCTAAAATCTCAACCAAAAACCAGAATCCAAATGAAATTTAAGTTTTTTTTTTTTCGTGTGCCAAAAGATAACATTTCATTGAAACCGAATCCAAGAACCGGTTCTCTATCTCCTTTCCAGTTCTAGCTTGGCTAAACTGGTGGTTTACTTTCTTGAATCAGTTTGATACCTGCAGAACATGAGTCAAGAATGGAAGAGACAATCTTTCTCTGCCGCTCTTTGAACTCCATAGCCATTTTAACATCCCAATCCGCGTTCTCTCTGTAAAAATAAACGGATAAATAAGGAAATTTGCTCGCTCTGTTTCCGTTTTTCTTATATCATTAAGACGACTACTTCTACCTGTCGATAGAATCCGCATCTCCAAGATTTTGCATCATATCGTCGAATGTGGATCTGAGATTCTCTAGTACTCCAATCTCAACTTCCAAGTTCTTCCATAGCTTCAAAGAATCAAGAAAAGAGATAAATATCTAAATGTTAGTTTCCGAGATAGAGATGCAATTAATGGCCAGCAGAAAATTATAAGAAGGTGGTTATAAGGTTAGATACATCTGTTTCGGAATGATGAACAAGGCCATGAGCTGTCCGCAAGTAGTTCAACAATGGAGTAGGCAAACCGTAGTGGAAGATGTCGTGATCGCTCGAAAGCCAAGTCCCGCGTAACATGTGACTTGTCCAAGAAAACTCACTCTCGGTGTCTTCATCATCAATGACATCAACATCTGCAAGGAAGAGAGATTCAGACATAACTTTAGGCAAAAATTGGAAGAAAGTCTGAGTGATTTCAGAATGATTAGTAGAGGGAAGGTAAGAACTACCTAAGGGAATGATATCATACGGGTTATCGCCTTTTGGTAGAAATCCATAAAATGTTAACAGATGCGAACTACAGTAGTTTCCGTAGCTAAGAAAACATTGTTCCCCTTTCTTGCAAGGCCTCGAGAGTGGGAACTTCAAGGAACTCGTCTCAACGTCTACTTTTCCATATTTCACTATGTGTGGGTGTATCTGCAGACCCGCCAAAATATCAAATCCAGAGATTGCTAAGAAATTGCTTATCATACCAAAAAGAGAGAATAAACATACCGAATGGTTGAGAAAACCGGCAACAGGAATCAAGCAAGTCTTCAGCTTTCCATCAGGGAATTTGATTTGCATGCTATTAGAGTAATACAACTCACAAGCCCATAAGTAATGCTCCCATGTATAGAGCTCCAGTGGAAGTATATGCCGGTGGTTCGATAAAAGAGGAATCAATTCATCATACCGCTCACGCAAAAGCTGAAGATATACAAATAATTACCAATGGAATCAATCAAGAATGGTATACAGATCACAGAACCAAAACATAACTATTGACGGGATCTCGTCACACCTCTTTAGCTTGCATTATTTCATCTAAAAGCAATGTACCATCAAGCACCATGATTGCATCAACCCCGAAACTCAAACCTGTAAGAGAATTAGTGCTTTGTTATCCCTTCAAAGAATTAGGGACAAATTCTCCAAAATATTTTACCGGTACAAAAATTCTCCTGCAGAGAGTCGAAGTACGGTTTGAATTTTGAGTCCGGGTTATGCTTCTCCCTCATGGTCCATAAAAGCAGCATTGTCTCAGATGTCATACCATCTACCTTCTCCAGTATTGGGTACTGAAGACATGAAAACACTCATCAGATAACATTGAGATGACGGAACCGACACAATCATTGATTCAAGATAGAAAAAATTATATACCATGTCGGAGTTGTATACATACTCCTCAGAAATGATACTTGAGATTGGAATCTCTAAAGCAACATCGCCAAATTTCAAGTCTTCAGTAGCTATAGCACCTCGTCCATAACCATCAATCTCTATCCAAATAAAACACATTATAACACACTTAAATCATTGTTGAAATTTCTAACTTCATAACCGGAAAAAACCCGCTAAGCTTACGAGCTATCTGCAATTTGGTTTTGACTCCATTATTCTGGCCCCATTGTACCAATCTGCTTTCCTTTTCACATATATAGCTATCATCAACTCTAGCTAACTCCTTTTCTGCTCCAACAACTTCATTGATTCTGCTTTTTACAGCTGTTCGCAGAGCTTCCAAAGAAGCGGTTTGTGTTTGTGTTTTACAAGAAACCGGTATGAGCGAAAGAATCCAGCTTAGAGCTGAGATTTCGTTCCTAACGCTGTAAACTCCCGCTGGAGTGCAAGCATCCTCGCCAAAATAAACTTCCACCTGCATTTCACTCAATCCATCATCTAAGAAACCTCACAAGTCACAATCAAACAACAAGCAAGTGAAGGCAAGAACGTGTTTAGTTTTACCTTATCGAGGTTCGCTATTCGTCCAAACTGAAGCAACTTTTCGAAAGCAATATTCAACAACTGTTGAGACAATGATCCACTGAGACTCAATGTTTCCTTGACGCCTAAACCTTTGCAACTCAAGAGCTTCTGCAGACAACAATCATACATGAAACATGAGAATATGCTTGATTTCGCAATAAACCACTACGATATTAACAAAACCGAAAAACGCTAAACCACTCAATGTTAAACAATTTA
Organism: Arabis hirsuta; assembly: GCA_964056655.1. Classification (NCBI taxonomy): domain Eukaryota; kingdom Viridiplantae; phylum Streptophyta; class Magnoliopsida; order Brassicales; family Brassicaceae; genus Arabis; species Arabis hirsuta. Next base: position 2,337,705 of record OZ053301.1, read on the forward strand.
TGTATCTCTTCCAAGAGTCAAGCTATTGGCTTTCTTCTCATACAAATTTGATTCCTTGTTAACTTCAGAAACCATTTCTAATGAAGACAGACCTATACTGAACAACATAACTTAATAGTCATCAGAAAGAAATACAAAATGTGTAAAGTCTTACTTTGCTCCATACAAAAATCTAATCTTTGAAACTGAAAACAAACCAAAAAAAAAAAAAGCAGTGAAATCGGCAAAATTCACACCTTTTTATGTTGGTAAAATGGATCATCTTCGGACAGCTCTAGAGATAAATCACCAGTCTCTGACATTATATTCAAAACACCAACCTTGCAATGAACCAGCAACAAGATTCATCACGAAACAGAAACAGAGCTTACATTAAACCAAGTGTCTTAATACAGATGAAGCAAGGAAAATTAGGGTTTAAGAGAAAGGAATCTGAAGAGTACCATGTAACGAAGAGTTGAGAAAGCGAGGAACTTGACAGTATCAAACCAGCAAGTGAGGCACCGAATTGAGTTAACGGAAGAAGAAGAAGAAGATGGCTTATTAAAGTGAACAAATTGAAACAGCGTAGTAAACTCTCTGGTTATGTCAGAAGGTTCGTCAATACAGGTTTTCTCGGTTTGATTCAGGTCCAAATTTTTTTGGGTTTTTAAATTTCTGGTTTAATCTCTACTAGTTGAAATTTGGAAGTGGTATGATGCCATAACCGGTTCAAGCTATTCATGTTACTTTTCCCATAGTGGTGTTTAATTCGAATTTTAGTTCGGTTTTAGATTGTTTTTTTTTTGTGTGTTTATTATGCATGGTTTGGTTTGGATTCGGATTCAGATTTTAGCGAAATGTATCCTCAATTTCCAAAGAAAATTCGAATATAGATCGATTTCTCCTTTTCGATTCGGTTTTTCGGGTACAGAAAATACATGTTTATACATGACCATTACAAGAACTAAGGATGGTTTGGTTGGTGTATGATAAATTTCTATCCAAGCTGATTCCACAGAATGACTCTGATGATTTTTCCTTTTTCTTCATAATTTGTGATTTCAATTGATGGCGATGATGAGGAAACCGACCGAGACATACATGAGAAAGACAGGGTAAAGAGCGATCTCGGGTTGACCGCTGCGCTCATGAAAGGGTAAGCAGCCCAAGAGCTCCAGGCAAGTGTTACAGAGACAACCACCATTTTCAGTATTACATTGTCTTTCAACATACAGATCACAGCTCCAACGTCTAACGGAAACAGACAGTAACCAAGAAGACTCAAGCTCTGGAAGAAGATTATATGTCCACCCTGATCATAACGACACAACACAAGGTATAAGCACGAAATCAAACCCATATTTGTGTATATGGGGGCCAAGAGAAAGGAGTGACATTTTTACCAGGAGAAGCACGTTTAGTGTAAGTATCACTGCCCCCGTTGCTAACAGTGCAAATGCCACCGCAAATACCTCGGACTGGAATCATAGGGAAAAAGGAATGAGACCAAGTGGCATTCCAAAAAATGAAGAAATATCCATAACACATGCAATTATCTTAGATAGCTCAGACTGTGAGAGTCTCAGAGAACGAGAAGAAACACTGATTCGGCGTACATACGAGTTACTTTTCTGTATCTTCTTAATCCAAACATCAAACTATCCGTACACAGGAATCTATGATGGATTGGCCACATTCAATATGGCAAGCTAAATCCTCTACCACGTTTTAGACACCAAATGCTACTGATAAAAGAAAGAAAACTAACCCTATTGTTCTTCATGGAATCATTTTGTGAGCTAAGAAGTGCAATCCTAGAGGCTAGAGGAACCCTAAGTCTGTGTTTTTCTTCTTGATCTATTGAATAAATCACCAATTGGAGAACAATCTTAAATACTAACTACATTCCATCCAGCAAAGAGTAGCACCACCATTTTTACTGCATTTTGAAGTTCCAAAGCTAAAAAGTTGCAGTTTTTGTATTCATCGCACAAGCTCAATGCTTAAAAACTAGCCTATGCATAACAACAGTATAGATTCTCAAATGCATCTAACGAAGAAGAAGAAGATGATGAAACATGAATCTGAGAGAGCTATAACCTTCTTGACGGAAGCAGACCAAGAAAGAGTCAAACCCAAGAACACTATGAAGAAAAACGGTCCCCAAAGATCCCAATCCCTAAGTGCTTTTCCAGGATCTTCCCTATACGGATTAGGAAAAACCACAAGCTTCAAATTACTAACGATCCGAGACAGATCTCGTTTCACAGTATCCCACACAGGCTCCGTCAAAGTATTAGGCGGAGATCCAAACCCGCTCGCTCCAATGTTCTGTGGTCCTTGTGAGTTACTCACCGCCGGAAGAGGCGGAGGAACGGGGACAGGTGTCACTTTCTGAACCGGTGGAAGATTTGATTGCATAAACGGAGAAGAAGAAGAAGAAGAAGAGACGGGAATCGAAGGTCTGGTCGGACTTGGAGGACGAGCGGCGAGGACGGTTCCGGGACCTGATTGGACGCTTTCGTTAATCAGATTCTCGATCTCGTCGATGTCTGACTGAGACGATGGGTGAAGCGGTACTGTATCGATGTGAGACATTCTTCCCCAGAGTTTGATTTTCCCGGGAAAGATAAATTTTCTGGGGAAAGAAAATTGATCAGATCTTGAAGATCACTGTCACGTGCGATCTCAGAAGAAACGTGACAAAGCCTCCAATGAAACGCTGCGTTTTAAAGAGATCGGTTAGTTTTTCTGCAAACCAAACCGAATCCAAATCTGAGATTTTTTTTTACAAGATCAAGATTGAAACCTCAAAACCGGATACAAAAACCAAATTAATCGAAATTCAAATCAATCTGAAAGAAAAATTTTAAACGCCGTTTAAGAAATTGATAGCGTTTACGAGTTTACGGTAATGAAAGACTGGATTTTGTAATAAACCAACCGGTATATAAATTTCCATACCGAAAAAACCTAAACCGAATTGAAACTAAACCAGAACTGAATTAAGAAAAATAATACTTTCTCTTTTCAAAATTTCAAAATGTAAGTTGTTTTGTTTAAAACTGCGAATATTAAATTACTTTTTTTCTAAAAAGTATTATTTTATATATATAATAAAAATAATTTAATCAATGAAAAAAACGACTAGAAAATATTATTGATGTCATAATAATCAATAAAATTAAAAAATTTCTAAAATTATCAAAGCAATTTATATTTTAAAACATAAAAAAAAACTTGATACGGAGGGAGTACTGCTATTAAATTCGACCGTTATAATTACTCCAACGAAATTACACTTTTGCAAAAAAAACTAAATTACAGATGCAGATTTTCTTAGTCTAATCAACCCCAACGGTCATAATTTTTTTAAAAAGATTATTGACCGTTAGTTTGATCATTCTTGGTTATAAATATAGAGATTAGAGACACTCTAATGCTTCTTCTTTTACTTCCAAAAACACAGAGAAACAAAAAAAAACGTTAAAGCACTTTCTCTTTCTCTTTTACTCTGAGTCGCTGAGTCAGAAATTACGAGTTGGCGAGTCTTACTCTCTTCAGGTACAAATCGTTCGAACTTTGTTATCGTTCTTGTTTCACATTGTTTTTTGTTTCTTCTTCTCGGCTTCTCTGTTTTTGTTGTTTGATTTTCATCTTCTTCTTTTAAAGAATCCGTCTTTGTTACTGTTCTTGGTTTCAATTTCATGTATTGTCTGAGAATTTTGTGTATCTATAAAAAAACTCAGACTTGTCGGTGACAAATTAGGAAAACGCTGAGTCGAGAAGGTAGAGTCAGTCAACCAGAGACTATGAAGTTGCTTATTCCCCAAGTTATCTGTTTTCATACGTTCAGGTACAATCTAGATCTTCTTTTTTCTTTGCTTTTGTTCGGTTATTAGTTTCTCATGTTTTATTTTAGGGTTTTTGTTTGTTTCATGCTTTTCTTTGTCCAAAGAATCTGCTTCTCGTATTGTCTTGTTTGTGGTTAAAGTTTATTATATTTGCGTAGTGATTGATGCTAGGCCCAAATTGTTTGAGAAATTTCAAAGCTTTACAATTGTTTTTATTACTTTTTTTGCTTAAAGTTTTACAATGATTTTTCTTTGTAAACGGCGGCAATCCCTCAATGACGGTTTACAATAACATTTATAGTGAGGCACCGCCGCGGCTAGGATTTCTGCTGATGAGATAAGGAAGCTTTCCTTATTTTTCGGGATTCTCTCCCGTGGAGTTGGCTACACGTTGCAGACTTCTCTTCACGGCCCGGCCCACTTCTTGACGCTCCAGCCCATTCTCGCGGCTCGGCCCATTGCTCGTTGTCACCATCTTGCGGGTTAGATTTATGGTTTAGCCGCGAGTCGGGTTAAACCAAAGGATAAAAAGTCTTTCTCGCGGGTTTCCTGTTAAGAATTTCAGCTGGAAATCCCATTAAAATTAGCCGTGCACAGACCATCAAGGTTAGCCACAGACTGTTAAGGTTAGCGGCGAGCCGTTAAAGTTAGCGGTTAGCGGCGAGCTGTTAAGGTTAGCCGCGGACTGTTAAGGTTAGCAGTGAGCCGTTAAGGTTAGCCGCAAACTGTTAATATTTTCCGCGGGTTTCCCACTAGGGTTTTCCGCGGATTTTTCATTGAGGACTTTCGTGAAAAAACCCGTTAAAATTTTTCATATTTAGCCAATTTTGGGCATTTGGGCATTGACTTATAGGGGGTGGATTTTGATGACCATACAATATCATTTATGTTTGGGTTAACTATGTTGTTTAGGATTTAGTTTGAAGGTTTAAAGGGTTTTAGGGGACAAAACATTTTTTAGGGTTTATAATTTTAATATTTAGGCTTTAAAAATCTATAGTTAATGACATTTTTGCAAATAGACACTCTTAACTGATATTTTTGCAATTGCCCAAAATTGTTTTCTAACGCTTTATTTAATTATTTTCGAGTCCGCATTTTAAAACATTTTTTTTTGCCTTTCACTTCAATTGATCAAATATAGTACTATTTTTTACTTCTACATTAATAAAAAAATTGAGTGCAAAATATTTAGTATTTTAATAGTTTTAGTAATTTTAGATAAATAAAAATTAATAGTATTTTAATTATTTTCTAAATTAATGATAAAAATTTGAGTGCAAAAATTGCATGATCGTGAAAGCTAATAAAACATGGCAACACATGGCATCTTGTCTTTGATCGTTAGCGGTATCATGTTTAAACTGTTTTTACCTTTATGTTTATTTAGCACTCAAATCTTTTGATTAATTTAGAAATATTTTCCTACATCAATCAAATATATAGTTTTAAAATTATTTTCTAAATTAATGAAAAAAATTTGAGTGCAAAAGTTGTATGATTGTGAAAACTAACATAACATGTTTATCGGTAGCGGTATAATGTTTAAACTGTTTTTATGTTTATTTAGCACTCAAGTTTTTTTATTAACATAAAAGTAAGATGTTTTTTTAACTAATTTGTGTTTCCTCTTATATATTAATCAAATATAGTTTTCTAGTTTCTAAATTAATTAAAAATTTCATAGTACAAAAATTGCATGAACACGAAAACAAACATTACATGGTATCCTGTCTTTGATCATTAGCGCTGTCATTTTTAAACTGTTTTTATCGTTATGTTATTTAGGATTCAAGTTTTTTGATTAATTAAAAATAAGTTCTACAATAATCGTCTACTATCGTTAGAAAATAAGTAGCACCCGATGCAGACAAAGTTTCTAAATTAATGATAAAAACTTGAATGCAAAAATTTCATTTCATTTCATTTTTCATTTTATTATCTCAACCCACATCGTTCTACAATAATCGTCTATTATCGTTAGAAAATAAGTAGCACCCGATGCAGACAAAGTTTCTAAATTAATGATAAAAACTTGAATGCGAAAATTTCATGTTTAAACTGTTTTTACCGTTATGTTTATTTAGCACCCAAAGTCTTTTAAATAATTTAGAAATAAAAACATTTTTAGCGCCATTCCTATCTTTGGCGAAAAATTTGCTACAAAATTTGAAGGGTCAGAAGAAGAAGTCCCATTGTGTTTAAGATGGTCAAGCACCGAGTGCCCCAGAATAAGATCCATTCACAATGTGACTTCTTCTTATGACCCTTCAAATTTCGTAGCAAATTTTTCGCCAAAGATAGGAATGCCGGTTAGCGTCCACAAGTGTATAGCCAGAACGAATCCTTTGGTGTCGTACATGTCTTTCTCCCATGTCACTGGAGTCATCTTTTTTATGCTGTTAGACAACATAGTGAAATATTCTCTACCCCAAGCTTAGCAGCAGTATAGCTCAAAGTCCGAAGCACAACGTAGACAGAACAAAGGAATCTTCTCTGTCGGATTTCCAGCAATCAAAATGCCTTCAACCAGTACAACAACGGCAAGGGACAACATCTCATCGACATCCATTTGTTTTTTTCCAATCTTTTTAACTGGTCGATGTGTGTAAACGTTTTGTGTTGCATCCATTGGTAAGAAGGCTTAGCTTGACCTTTCCTTTTTCTTGTCTTTTCATTGACCAATTCTTCATATTGAATACCTATGTACACCAGTATAAATTTATATTTAAAATTTTTATAATCGTTTAAAAATCTTATAAACATTTGAAATCAATTATACACTCTATTTTGTAAATAGCACCTGTTGTGAGGAAGAATTCTCTCATGGAGAATCTTGTTGGTTGTGAATCAATCTTGAACCACAAGTCTGGTCCTTTTGTCATTAGTCTCCTCTGGACCGTAAAATGAAAAATCTTACCAGAGAATTTTATTTCCCGCTCTGCAAGTTTGACAATTGGACTGAGAAAACTGCTTTCAATCCTTTGGAATAAGTCAGCTCCGTTTATTGTTTTGACAGCTTTCACCAATTCTAGGCTGGCATGTTGTTGCGGCGTTTTGTTATCATCAGATTCACTACCAGACAAATAAATATGTTCTGGGAGCTTTACGATCTCATCCATGTAAGCATCCATCTGATAAGATGTAAAAATACATGTCAAAAAAACTAAATTGAAAGGTGTTTTTACATCTTATCAGACATTGTAAACACATGTCTAAAAAAACTAAAAATCTCTAGAAACATTATGAGTTATGTTTAAAAGCAAAGGAAAAGAAATTCTCCACACTTATAAGTGTTTTCGGTTATTTCAAGTTCACGAAACCAACAATTTCTACATGTGCGTTACTTCAACAAGTGATCATCACTAAAACCGGGATAACGAATATATTCATTTAAATGCTCTTCAAAGACAACATGTTCTTCATTATAGCAAAGATCGTTTTAAAGCTGATTTGAGTTGGAAACACTTGAAAAATCGTTTATAATATTTGAAAATGCAATAATGCATTTATAGTAAGGATTCAGAAGGTAGAGTGTTTAATCCAAATGTTTTACATTTTATTCCACTTCTTGATGATTTTTTTTTTTTTGTCACTCCACTTCTTGATGAACTTTATTTATTAAATCCGAAACATGAAATAATAATTTAAATATTTTTTATCAGATTTATGTAATAGTTTATATTTTTCGCAAAAAAAGTTATTTCCAAATAATTATTAAAATAACAGCTTATACAGTTTTCATTACCAAACAGACTTTTATTAATATTTAAAGTAACAGTCACAGCATTTACAGCCAAAATCTCTGCAGCCAAAAGTTTACATTAAAAGTCTATAGTTTAAGACAATAAAGACACTTGCCAATCATCCCCTTGATGTTTCGAGAATGTTTAATGATTTTTTATTGACTGTTCGATTAGGTTAAGATTGATCTGACGGTTATAAATAATGATAACCTTTTTCCAGTTCTTATGCAAAAATAAAAATATTAGGGAAAAAGGGAAATTGTGTAAAACTGGAAAAACTGCTCTAACGTTCTTTTGGGATTTGTTTGATGTTTTCCGAGATATGTTTTCTAATTTTTCGCTTTCTATTCTTTCGATTGTTAGAGGTGTTTTCAATTCAAAGTGTTTTTATATCATGTGAAAGCTGAATTCCGCAGTAAATTTAGGAAAAAAAACTTTAGTCCTAAGAAATATCTATAAATTTGATACGAATTGAAAAGTGTATGACAAAATTGGATTTATATTGATGTTGAATCGAATATACAAAGAGATCTCGAATGAAATGTGTTTATTGAACGTAGTCTTAAGTTTCTAATAAGGAGAAAAGTTGTCAAATTCCGCTGAGATTCCTCGTATTTATAGTTTGATCTAGTTCCGCGTATTTCGGGTTAGTTCCATGTATCTCGGACACATTATGGGTTGAACCTTCAGAAATTTCGCTGTTGCGGTTGAATCAAAGACCCATTTGACTCGTCTCAACTCTTCAGCTTAGTTTTCGATTGAAACCCTGATCTCGAAGATTGATCAAGAGTGAGATTTAGAAGAGTACCGTTGTTCAAAATATTTCCTCTACCATCACCCCATATTATGTCAATGTCTTGGTTGAAATCTTTAGCGTGTACCACAAGCAATATGTTTAAACCAAACAAAGGAGATATTGACCTGACCAAAAGTGTCTGCGAAACCATTTTTAAGTTTTGGACTTCTTGGTTTGCAACTTTTGTGAAGTCCCTTCTTGAAGGTTTTTGGTGGTTTAAGGGTTAGATTTGAGTTTGAGACACTCAGAGGACTATTGATTGGTGGGTATTTATAGAGTTATGGGGTTTGATTCCTTAATGATTTGTTCTTATTTGTTTTCAGTCTTTAAATTTACTTTCATTGTTCTTAAAGAGCAAAAAGTGAGTTTAGTGTAGGTAATGTGAGAAGCGAACAGCCTGAAGAGCATAAACCAAAGCTATAGTGCTATACATCTTAAACATTAAAATTATTTTTGTTAATTAATGTGTTACATCCTAATCATTAGCCAGCCCAAATTAAACATTGTACCTTTTTATAAATTTTATATATCGTGGAATTTGAAAATAAAAGCTATAGTGCCAATCATGAGAGATTTATTTATCAAAATCAGGATTGAAACCTCAAAACCGGATAGAAAAACTAAATTAATCGAAATTCTAATAAATCTGAAAGTTTTGACCAAAAAAAAAAATCAATCTGAAAGAAAAATTTAAACTGCAGCGTTTCATTGGAGGCTAGAAAATTTTAAACGCCGTTTAAGAAATTGATACGGTAATGAAAAGACTGGATTTTGTAACAAACCAACCGGTATATAAATTTCTATACCGAAGTACCTAAACCGAATTCAAACTAAACCTGAACCGAATTAGGAAAAGTAAATAATATTAATTTCGACCGTTATAATTAATACAAGACATTTACTTTTGTAAATAACATAATTACAGATGCAGAATTCTTCGTTTATCCAACCCCAACGGTCATAAATTTTTAAGAGATTAAAAAAATTAGTGACCGTTAATTTGATATTTCTTGCTTCTATATATATAGAGATTAGAGAGTCTAATGCTTCTTTTATTTTCCAAAATCACAGAGAAAAAAATACCCTTACGTTGAATTGAAAACACTTTCTCTTTCTCTCTCTGAGTCGAGTTGGCGAGTCGGCGAGTTAACCCCGGTTATGAAGTCATCGTTGTCTTCGCTTAGTTCCCACGCTCTCTCACTCTCTCCCTTCCTCTCTTCAGGTACGAATCGAAGTACGATCTGTAACTTCTTCTTCTTTTTTTGTCGAACTTTGTGTGATTTATTGTTCTTATGGTTTTTTTTCGTGTTCTTCTCGGCTACTCTGCTTTAAACTCTGTTTTATTGTTTGATTTTTTTTTCTAAAGAACCCATCTTTGCTTTGTTCTTCTATTGTTCTTGGTTTCTGTTTCATATATGCACTGACAGTTTGCGATATATATGAAATCTCAGCCTTGTAGCTGACAAACGAAGACGCTGAGTAAAGAGGACGAGTCGGCGAGTCAACCAGACAATGAAGTTATCTTCGTCGTTGCTTGAGACACACGTTATCTGTTTTGTACTTTTCAGGTATGATCAAGATCTTTTCCTTTGCTTTGTTCGTCTATTCATGTTTCAGATTGCTTTTTTAGGGTGTTGTGTTATGTTTGTTTGATGGTCTTCTTTTGTCCAAAGAATCCGCCTTTCCTTGTTCTGTTCGTGGTTAAAGTTTGTATTTGTCTGTTTTCAAAACCGAATGATTTTGTGAATCTGCTTCGTTATCATATTTACAAAAATTTAACCATTCACTATTTCACATACATATATTTTCTATGAATCATATATATTACAGTATATTTGAAATGTAAGTAAGAAAAAAAAATCATTAAGTTTCAAAAAAAAAAAAAAGCATTAAGAAATATATAGAACCCGTTACCGGTTACCCTAAAGTTTTAAGATATTTCAGAAATCCGTTAAGAAGTAAATATTTAGGCCAACTCCAACCTTGACACTAAATATAGTGTTGAAATCACACCAAATTTGGTGTTTTAGTGTTGCATTTTATTTTTCATCTTCAACCACAACACCAAATTTTACACAAAAAATTATTATCGGCACGATAATAATAATCGGCAAAGATCTAATCGTTGAATTTTGTCGGCAAAAATCGAACCGTTGAGTTTTGTCGGCAAAGATCTAATCGTTGAATTTTGTCGGCAAAAATCTAACCGTTGAATTTTGTCGGCAAAGATCTAATTGTTGATTTTTGTCGGCAAAGATCTAATTGTTGATTTTTGTCGGCAAAAATCTAACCGTTGAATTTTGTCAGCAAAAATCTAACCGTTCAATTTTGTCGGAAAAAATATAACCGTTGAATTTTGTCGGCAAAAATCTAACCATTGAGTTGCTTTCACATCGCTGTATAAATGTATGCTACTCTTTCAATGATCACACATCTTCTATTCAAAAATGAGTCGGTCTGGTTCATATTCTATTGAAGAAGATACACATTTATGTCATGTGTATCTTGATGTTTCCCAAAATCCAATCATAAGGATAAATCAATCACGAGATCAATTTTGGACAAAAGTTCAAACTGAATATGAAAAATCTTTTCAAAGTCAACCAAGACCAAAGAGATCTTTACAAACTCGAATGACAACAATTCTTGCTACAGTCTCCAAGCTGAGAGGATGTGTTAACCAGATTGAAAACAAGAATCCTAGTGGTGCTTATGACCAAGACATTGTAAATATTTACTCTATTTCTATTAATTTATTATTATTAACGGTACTTTCTGATTATTTATGTTTTTTTCTAATCAATATTAAACCAGTTAAACCAAGCAAATATGTTACTAACACAAGATGTCAAATACAAGAAAAGGTTCAAATTCGATCATGGCTGGCCTATTCTTAAAGATATTGATAAATTTTCAAATAACAACCCTAGTAGAGCCGCAACATTCCAAGAAGAAGGTCAAAATGTTATGTCATCTCCATCATTCCAAAATGAGTCATCACCATCCCCTGGTATGAATTCATTAGATCTAAAGTTTAGCGGTGTCATGCTTAAAATTATTCATTAAATCCCCTGGTATTGGTATTGGTATGTTTTTAACTTAATTTAGGAATGTACCAAGAGTAACTTAAAGTTACTAATTTAAAATTACAGCGTTCATACTAATGAATTCATACTAAAGTCATCCCCTGGTATTGTGGTATATTAGATCTAATGAATTCATACCAGGGGATGGTGATGACTCATTTTGGAATGATGGAGATGACATAACATTTTGACCTTTTTCTTGGAATGTTGCGGCTCTACTAGGGTTGTACTCTACTAGGGTTGTTATTTGAAAATTTCTCAATATGGATAGGCCAGACATGATCGAATTTGAACCCTTTCTTGTATGTGATCTTGTGTTAGTAACATTTTTGCTTGGTTTAACTGGTTTAATATTGATAAGAAAAAAACGTAAATAATCAGAAAGTACCGTTAATAATTATAAATTAATAGAAATAGAGTAAATACTTACAATGTCTTGGTCAGAAGCACCGCTAGGATTCTTGTTTTCAATCTGGTTAACACATCCCCTCAGCTTGGAGACTGTAGCAAGAATTGTTGTCATTCGAGTTTGTAAAGATCTTTTTGGTCTTGGTTGACTTTGAAAAGATTTTTCATATTCAGTTTGAACTCTTGTCCAAAACTGATCTCGTGATTGATTTATCCCTTTGATTGGATTTAGGGAAACATCAAGATACACTGACCGACTGACTCATTTTTGAATAGATATTAGTGGTAAGAAAAGGAAATGAAGATGTGTGATCATTGAAAGAGTAGCATACATTTATATAGAGATGTGAAAGCAACTCAATGTTAGATCTTTGCCGACAAAATTGAACGGTTATATTTTTACCGACAAAATTGAACGGTTAGATTTTTGCCGACAAAATTCAACGGTTAGATTTTTGCCGACAAAATTCAACGATTAGATTTTTGCCACAGAAATTCAACGGTTATTATTATCTTTGCCGATTTATCTTTGCCGATAATAATAGAGAATATTTTTTTAGTGTAAAATTTGGTGTTGTGACTGGAGATGAAAAATAAAATCCAACACTAAAACACCAAATTTAGTGTGATTTCAACACTATATTTAGTGTCAAGGTTGGAGTTAGGCCTTAGGCCTTTTTTTCTTTTTAATGCTTTTCCTTTTAAGAAATTTAAATCGAAAACGTTTGATTTCTTTTCTAGTCCACGTTTTTTTCCTCTTATTCCTATTCTATATTAATCAAACATAGTTTTATATTTCTAGATTATTTAAGAAAATTCATAGTGCAAAAATTGTATAATCGTGAAAACTAATATAATATTATATTTTTTTATCGTGAGCGGTGTCATGCTTAAAATATTTTTACATTTATGTTTATTTAGTTAATAAAAAAATTTATTATTATTTTACGTCAACCAAATATATAGCACTCATCTTTTGATTAGTTTAGAAATAAAACCATTATACTTTTTTTTTTTTTTGACATCTAAAATAATAATATTACTAAAGACAGGATGTTACACATAAGATGAAAACCGGAATAGAGCGTACCCAACCGTAGCTAAACCGAAATGGAACCAAAAGTCTAGAACCAAGAGCCCAAAAAAGAAGCACAAGGTCCAAAACTTAACCAGAAGTCAAAGCAAATTCAAAAGAACCAAAGCAAGGAAAGACATCCAATCAACACTGGAGATACACAAGTACGAACACAAGCTCACTAAAACAAGAACCAAACGACAAAGATGCAAGGACCGAAGCAAGGCAACCACCATATCCACGACGGACAGAGGCAACAGCTGCACATAAATCAGAAGAGCAGGTGCAAACCATAAAGAAAAATGCCACCAAACAAGAAAAAGACCAACCATCCACTTGAGAAGTCTCCAAATGATATTCAACAAACCACTCTAAATTAATTGAGCTGGCTAACTGTTGATGTACATCACCGATTGAAGAATTATTCTGAAAAAAATGAGTGAAAAGGAAGCAATTCTGTTGGGCGAGGGATATGAGTCTCGAGAACATCATCTTCAAAAATGTAAGTCAACCAATAAACACACTAGTCCAATCCAAACTCACCAATGTAACCGATAAGAGAGCCTAAATACCAAATAGAACTCCATCAAACGGAAAGCAAACCAGCTATGTTCGGCAAGAAACTATATCGTCACAGACAAACCAGCTCAGAACCTGCAACCAAACAAAAATTAAGCCAACCAGAAGGCTAGCAACAGAAGCTCGACAAACTAAACCACGAACCAAGCTGAAATGCATACAAACACGGCTGACTTCGACAAAACCACCGCCTTACACTACCTAATAAGACTACACAAGCCATCTCAAACAAGAAGGCGAAGGAAACACTACAGCTAGACAATTCGACCAAACGGAGAAGACCATCACCCATGGACAAACGGAAACCAAACCATGAGAAGTCAAAAACCATTGATCCAACAGACGAAAAAAAATAAGTCTCATAGAAGAAAGACAACCGCTGACGGGAGAGATCCACAGAATCAGCAGACAGAACCAGATCTAGAGAAAGATCGGTCAGAGCACAAGAGCGGTTTTTACAAGTAAAAATCCAGCGCACCACCAATCTATAGATGAGCATCAACCTTCATCACACCAACGGTTTTTTACACTGTTTTTTCTGTTATGTTTATTTAGTATCCAAGTTTTTTTATTAATTTAAAAATAATTTCCCCTTCTTATTGAAATGTTATCTCGTCTTTTATCGTTAACGTATTCTTTAAATATCAAGAACAAATTTTGGTAAAGTTTTTTGTAAATTGTATTTAACCAATCTAAGAGTTTTATTTGAAATTTAATAATGTGTGGTTGTCGAGGAAAATAATAATTAAAAAATCTTGAACGTTAAAGTTGTCAAAATTAAACAAAGTATCTGATCGTTATAGACATCATAAATTCAATTAATTTTCACACCATAATGTAAATTACCATCCATAATTTAGATAAATTTGGAAAATGTAATGTTATACCAATCAAATAGATTTTTTGATTAATTAACGAAATTCGAATGAAAAAATTACATGATTGAGATAACAAACCAAACATGGCATCTAGATCGTACTTAACAGACACCAAAACCCCCCCAAATTCATTCAATCTTTAAGAAAAAAATAGACAAGAATCTCAAGACTTTTTGTTCTTGTTCTTCTTGTTCTTGATAGTGCATTCAACAGGTAAACCATGAGAGAACCGTTTCTTATCCTTACAATAACTGTAAACCATGAACTTCCTTTGAACCCATCTAAGAATCTTCTGGCTCGAAGAATCCATCCCTCTTTGCGAAAACCACTCGCTAGTACTGCTCGAAGAAGAAGACGAGCCACCAGGGCTACAAGGAGTAGTATTCGTGGTTCCATTATCAATGGACCAGACACAAGCATTGTCAGAATTGTAGTTCATGAAAGAGGCTATGAATGGTCCTTGTGACCAGTTTGTCTTGACCAAGCCTCCCCTCGTGGCCCAATCGTCTGCGTTCCATAGACTACCATACATTCTCATGGGTTGGTTCTTTGGATAAGCCACACCCATTGCTTCCAAATTCTTGAATTCTCTAATTGGCTTCCCATCAACATAGAACCTATATAGAATTTCAACAAGAAAGAAATTGTTCATTGAGATTTCATTACAAAAATATAATTAGAAATGATTTTATACAAAACTAACAACATTGACTGAAAATAAAATAAATTCCCGTTGGTTGAACAAGTATATTTTTGCTTATTTTTATTTAAAATAAATAAATTATAAATTTAGTGATCTACTATCCAACAATTTTATTCGGCGATCCGATCAATCCGGTTCAATTTTCAAGTAAAAGTTTTAGTTGACAATCACTTGGTGAACATAATTTGACAATCCAAGTTATCATTTGGATTGTTGTATATATACTTACACAATGTGACTCGGATTCCAAAGAATAGAATAGTTGTGGAACTCAGCAGTGGGATCGAACCAAAGGTAGAATTGTTGCTCTCTATCACCTTTGCCTTGAGTGTAAACATTAGTGTGAAGTATGTATGGATCTCCACTTACATTCCCCAGGAACTCGAAATCTATTTCGTCCCATGTTAATCCTTGAGACTTCAACTACACACCCAAAAAAAAACCATTAAACTTTATCATGCAATGTAACATAAGGTAATAATAGAATTATATATATATATATATATGTGTCTAGCTAATGAAGAAGAACTTACGTAGAAGGTGGTCACAGTCCCGGCAGAGTTTCCCGGGACAAGTTTGATCTGCATATCGACTTTTCCGTACAAATACTCGGCTTTCGATTGAAAGCCTGATCCCGAAGATTGATCAAGAGTAAGATTAAGAAGAGTACCGTTGTTCAAAATATTTCCTCTACCATCTCCCCATGTTATGTCAATGTCTTGGTTGAAATCTTTAGCTTGTGCCACAAGAAATATGTTTAAACCAAACAAAAGAGATATTGACATAACCAAAAGTGTCTGCGAAACCATTTTTAAGTTTTGGACTTTTTGGTTTCCAACTTTTGTTAAGTCTCTTCTTAAATGTTTTAGGTGGGTTAAGGGTTAGATTTGAGTTTGAGACACTCAGAGGACTATTGATTGGTGGGTATTTATAGAGCATCTATAATGGGGTTTTGATTCCTTCATGATTAGTTGTCTTTAAATTTACTTTCATTGTCTTAAAAAGAAGAAGAAGTGAGTTTAGTGTAGGTAATGTGAGAAGTGAACAGCCTGGAGAGCATAAACCAAAGCAATAGTGCTATACATCTTAAAACATTCAAAATTCTTTTTGTTAATTAATGCTTTACATCCTAATCATTAGCCAACCCAAAGTAAAACACTTCACCTTTTATATATCGTGGAATTTGAAAACAATAGTTCAGCTTTTTGGACGGTACCACTTTTATCATAAATTATTGAAGAACAAATGGACGATAATGAGGTTGCTTGGATGATACGCTAAAAGCTCAAGTCAATAATAAACACTCTCTAATAAGGCACTAACACAATTTTAACATCCAAAATCCTCCAACAGATACCATCACAAATCATTAATTCATGTACAAAAAAACAATACTTAAGTGTATGATTTGATGCTAAGCATATTTCGGTTCTCATAGTTTAACGTATTCTCTGATGAACTCTTGAACCTGATCTGTTTCTCCTGTAAGTCCAGACGCTTCAGCGACCGTGACTTTGTTGTAGCAATGCGAAAAGGAAAACAGTTCTCCTTCAATCCCAAGTGTGAAGTCATTGGCTATATCAGCTGATGATATCGCGCTCCTCGAAACCCGAAGTTTCTCTCTGCCAAAAAAAAAAACATTATTAACAAGAGGAACAACATTAATGAGAGTTTATCTTCAGGATTTATAAACAGATACGAATCAATCTAACATTTCTTTCTCCATCTGCTTGCGGATGAACTCTTTGGTATGTGCAGTTACTTTATCTGTCTTGTTGCAGCAAAGCAGGACCGGGATCTTATTCTTAACGACGCTCGCATTGGTCAGAATGTCGTAAAGGTACCTGGAGAAGTACAAAATCATGTTCAAGTGTTGCATATCCAAGAGTCACCTTAAGCCTAAGCAAAGCATCTTATGTGGTGGTTAATTACTCTGAAGCAGCCCGGCAATTCGGGAGGAACTCCAGTGCATCTACTACAAAGACAATAGCAGCTGCTCGAGGCAAGTATTCTTCTAGCTTAGATCTAAGCCGAGAGTGCCCAGGAACATCAACCAGATGGACAGGCTTTGTTTTTCCTTTCTGTTGAACACACGGCAATGTATGGTTTGGTTAGTCCACTAACCACTTTACATTCTTGAACAAAACCGAAGTGAAGATCTTTCTTTACCTTAATGTTTTCAGTGTGAAGCACAAAGGTGCCTTCGTTCGGTTCCATTGAGGTTACAGCACCCTGGTGTGTAGATCCATCTCGGAGCTGTCACAAATATAAAATGTAAATCAAATCATCTTATAATGTCACAACAATCACCTACTCGTTTCATACAGCAGCTTTTATGATAACTGGAATTCATTTGTAGCAAAATCGAAAACATTCTTCGAATGAGGAAAGCAACATCAACCCCTAAATACTCACTTGATAGAAGAGCACGGTTTTGCCACTTCCGCTTAGACCAGAGAGGAGTACAGTATTAGATTTGGTACGTCTGAACAAGCGAACTACAGAATCGGCAAAAGTGACGACATTAACAACCAAAAAAATAGAGCAAATTAGAATAACAGTTCTAAACCAAGAACATACAAACAACTTTACACTCAATGAGCTGACACTCTAATATTAATCACAAGTCTAAACCGGCACCTTACTAACACCAAACTCCTCAAACGCAGGTAAAAGAATATATCCAAAATCTATGCCGTTTCCATCAGAGAGATTCCAATCCTAATATAAATCTATAAACAACTTTTGTAAAGACCAATGAGAAGAAGAATGCGAAGCCTACTACACTTACTAGATAAGAGCAAGACGGTAGTTAATAAGAGAACACCAATAGCAGCATAAAGCTGAGTCGGTGGTATTTGTTGAACAAATTCAACTCCTTGATGAAACCACTGCTCAGCCAGAATTTTCAAATCTTCCAAGTTATCCATTTCGCTTTTTTCCCTCGGGTTTCGCTCCCCCTGCCTGCAAAACATAACAATCACCACAATTAAGCTCGAACGAAACACATAATTATGTCAATTGCAAACCAAAGAAATCTTAAGATAGAAGCAAAACAATGTTATTATCAATAAACAAAGCAACTCAACAGCTACAAAGACAAGACTCCTTTGAAAGGGAAAAAGGAAAAACTAATTATAACAGCTTCTTTCAGGCATTTTAACGAACAGTTCTTGTGCAATCTATAAAGCTTCCTCACAAGAACAGTAAATCTATAAAGCTTCCTCACAAGAACAAGAGCTCAATTTCATAGAATTCTCAACACATATTAGTGACATAGTTCAATTATTGACCGATCAACTAAAACAAAAGCACAAATTTTGTTTTTTCCAACACTGTTTTTCTTGATTGACGGACATTCTCTAAGATGCTTGCAAATTCCAGATCGAAAAACAACAAGGAAAAAGAAACCCAATTTTTTTTTTAACAAAATCAAGATCACGAAAACGAGCGTCAAGCAAAACAAAGAGGATTTATAAAACCCAGATCCAGAAAAACAAGGGAAAATTGGAGAAGGTACCGTAAAAAGATGAAAAGAGGAACAAAAACTGAGAAAGAACTCACTGCTTAGAATCACGGAAGCAGCCGAAAATCGGCACGACGGCGAGAACTGTTCTCCGTGAAGATGAAAGATTCTTTGTGCAGATGAAGGATAGGTTTGATTTGTATATTTTGAAATTAGTCAAGGGTATTTTAGTCAGATAATGGAATGTTTTTGACTAACGTGTATTTTTTTTTTCATTACTTGAAAAAGATTACAGTGTCCATGATTATACATTTAGGAAACCAAGTGATCACATAATTTGACTTCAACATTCTGGCTTGTTTAGCTAAGACATCAATTTCATGTATTGCTTCTCTTGGAATTGAATCAAATTTGAATCCAAGCTCCTCATCAGATATTCTCTTGATGTCCTCACAATTTCCTGGATTCTTTCCCCTTTCAAGCACTTGCCTAAGGTGTCACACAATACCTTCGAGTCACCAAAGAAAGCAACATTTATGTAACAATGCCTTTTAACTTGTTGGACTATATCCCTTAAAGCCCTTGCATCCAAGGAACTTGCAAGTGGATGAGTTGAAGCTGAACCCTTCATGATTCAGCCTTTTATCTACAAAACAACATCAACTATTAGACAACTATTAGACTAACGTGTATTATCTCAATGATATAGTTATACGTGGTGAATTAGCTAAATAATATGCAAATTAAGAAAAATTTGATTAATAAAAAAAAGGGTATATTGTCTAATGATTATGGCGGAAGCCAAATATGTTCATTCACACATTGTTACAGGAGACTCCTCAAGGAGTCACTATGTCTCCTACCGGTCTTCCATCAACCAAAGACTCCTTTATATCCTTAGATATTATGGAATTTGTGGAAAACCTTTTGATTTTTGATAATCGAAGTTTCTACCAACTCGTATTTGGCAAGAAGCACAAGTCTCTCTACCAACTCAAGCAAGCTCTTCTCCCAATATATTCTGGTACCACTAGCTTTGTCGATGCGGCTTGGTCTGTGACGTCAGAAACATGTGGCATGGATTGGGTGTTTAAGAAATCGGAAAATACTTTTGTAGCACAATACTCTGCAAGTCGGCAACCCGTTTCCTCTTTGGCTGTTCGATCAGCTCTCTTCTCGGCGATGTCGTCCAACATCATCCAGCTTAACCTTAGTTGTAAATATATGTAAAACAAATTAAAATTAAAATTATGGATTTTAATTGTAAATATATGTAAAACAAATTAAAATTATTTAGTTGTAAATATAATTTAGATCATAAAATACCATTAAGATAAAGATAAGATATGTCCATTTTACTTATCTGTATATTAAACACATCCAGATTCATGTGCAAATTTTCATGAACTAACCAAACAAACAAATTGCATCTGGATAAAACATTCATATAAATATCTAAATACAGAAACGAACAATAGTAAGATACATCATTTGGGTGTTTAACCTGGATACACATCCAAATATACAAACGAATAACCCCATATACTACTTAGGGGCAATTGCAAAAATACCACTTTTGGATTGTCCATTTACAAAAATTCCACCATTGGTTGTTCCTTTGTAAAAATGTCATTAATTATAGATTTTTGAAACCTAAATCTCAAAATTCTAAAGTCTAAAAAATATTTTGACCCCTAAAAATCTCTAAACCCTCAAAACTAAACCCTAATACAACATAGTTAACCCAAATATTAATAATATAATGAATAAATAATCTTTAAAAAGTGGCATTTTTGCAAAAAATTTTAAAATGTGACATTTTTGAAAAAGTGACATTTCAAAAGTGACATTTCTCAAAAAATTTCTTCTACTTACCCGACTAAAAGGAACGTAAAAAGTTATGTGAAAGATAAAAAGACACTTCCCTTCTATCATTTATCAAATAATTTTGTAAAAGTAGCATTTTTACAAAAATTTTAATAAAATAATATTTTTAAAAAATAGCATTTTAAAAATAACATTTCTCAAAAAATTTCATATGTGTGCCTAATATAACTCGGCTATTTTTAGATTTAAGCTGTTATTAAGCAAAAATTATAGGACCACACATTTATATGAGAGTGTCTAATTTATTAAAAAAACTTAAATTGTACTTTCTTCGTTTTTAAATATATGATGTTCTAGAAAACAAAATTTGTATCAAAATAACTGATATTTTCCATTTTTAATGCATTTTTGGTTAAATATTTCATGTTCTAACCTCACTAAATTTTCTATCGTTAATTCTAAAAATTAATTAATACAATTATTAATAAAAATAAATAAAGAAGACAGAAAATTACTTGTCATCATACTTGTTGCTTCGTTTGACGTGAAGTCAAACATACTCCTTGTTTTTATACGGCCATTTGCAAATCTGTTTTGTCATGCATTTTTATTTCATAAAGTGACTCCAACATATTAATATAGCCAAATGGAGTTTGTATTTTGGCACCAAATTTTTTGGAATAAATTATTTAAATTTTTGGCTCCAAAGTTAAATTTTTTAAAAATTTACAATTATATACGTGAACAAATGTAAACAAGTGCAATACTCTATTAATAATGTTGATGCTGATTACTGAATGTTGACTTGAATAAATATAGGAAATGGGGATCTTCAACCAATGCATAATAACTGCAACGATGACTCCATTTTTTTTGTTCTACTTTCTTAAATATTTTTCTTCTTTTTCTTAACAAAAATCAGAGAAGGTCTAAACAGTCATTTCAACAAATTTCTTAATTTCTGTGAAAATCTTTAAACCATCAAATATTTCAACAAATAGTCATTTTTTATTACTTTATGAAAATGTCCTACTAAAACTATGACACGTCGTCAGCTACCCTTTTTGAAAATAGATTCTGAGAACACTTCCATCGGAGATTGTTAAATGAGTTTCTTAAGATAAAACAAATAAAAAAAACAATAATATGTATACAATTTTCAGAACCGGTCCTTAAACAAGTAACTTCAGAAACCTTTGACAACCCCATATGTGTTACGACGTGAGTGGTTAAGATTAAAAAAAAAAGGCAAAAAAAACTCTTCACACTTTTCTTCTCTCGATCTCTCTCTCGCGTCTCTCTCTCATGGCGATGAACTAGAAACCTTCTCCTTGCCAAATCTACATTTGATTTCCTAGGGTTTAGCGACATGGCTGATCCAAACCTCTGAATCTCGTCTCTCAATCTCAGTCACGGTTCTATGGTCTACTTAGCGTACGATTCGTGGTGGTCTAGCCGTAACAGCCGCTGGTTCGTTCGGAAGGAAGATGACTGTAGAAGATCTAATCGCGCGTCAGATGCGTGTGAGTCGCCACGAGATATCTCACTGCGATTTCCTTTGTAGATATGCATGTTCTTAACTTCAATTTGGTTGATTGTTAGAACAATTTCGTTGTGGGAATCATATTTTGTTAATCAGATTAGTGCTTCCATAAATTTGATTGGATATATACGTTTTTGATTTTGTAGACTTTTGGTTTGATTTGTATTCTCATATTTTGTTTATTCTATAAACTAGAACTCTGCATTTGGGATTAATACACTTCAATCGGTTTGTGTCTATGTGTGTAAGACTTGTTTAGAGTTTGTTGCAATTTCTCTATATTGAT
Organism: Arabis hirsuta; assembly: GCA_964056655.1. Classification (NCBI taxonomy): domain Eukaryota; kingdom Viridiplantae; phylum Streptophyta; class Magnoliopsida; order Brassicales; family Brassicaceae; genus Arabis; species Arabis hirsuta. Next base: position 2,359,934 of record OZ053301.1, read on the forward strand.
TATAAATCTTTGATTCAACAGGTGTTTTTGTTCATAGACTCAAAATGTAAGAGGTACTTCCACAACCAGTTGAAGCCTTCCAAGCTTACATGGACTACCATGTTCAGGAAGCAACACAAAAAGGTCAGAACTCTATTCTTTGGCCCTTGTTTTCTGTTTGGATTCTTGTTTTGGTTTGTGTGACTATGGTATGGTTTCTTTTCCCTAAAACATTCACTAAATCAGTCTCTTTTATATGTGAAATGTTATTGACTCGAAATGGATATGATGATTCTGCAGTGATATCAAGGAGAGAATTAAGAAGACTAAGGACGAGAAGAAGGCAAAGAAAGCCAAGTTTGCTTCGAAGCAAAAGAATGTTGCTTCCTTCTTTACCAATGAAGCAAGGTATTCATCTTTCTAAATCTTTTATTATATCATTGATGGCTTTTGGTTTTTGTTAGTTTTAGATCAGGTAAGAAATAAGTACGTAATTGTGAATGAGTTTCTGTGTGAATGAGTTTCATGTTCTCTGTTATGTGTGAATGAGTTTCATGTTATGTGTGAATGAGTTCATGTTCTGTGGCAATGAACGAGTTTTTGTGTCGACGTCTTTTTAGGTATGGAGTTTGGCTTGAATAGAGTTTTGACTCAAATGAGTTTGTGTCATTTTGCAGGAGGTGCTAAATCACAGAGATGACAAGAAGAAACTGAAAGTGTGTTTCATATTCATATCCAATTTATGTTTCAAATTCAGTTTATGTTTCAAACTCAGTTTGTGTTTCATATTAGTTTTAATCAGTTTGTGTTTCATATTAGTTTTATTGAGTTTGTGTATTAATCAGTTTGTGTTATATTTAGATTTGTGTTTGTGTTTCGTATTCATATTCTTAAGAACCTATTAGGTGATCTAACCAATGGAGGAGGAAAATATTACAAAATCCTAATGAGGTTCTTTAGTTGGATTAATGATAAATTAATATTAAAAATATTGTTATGAACCCCTTATAGGGTTGTACCATTGAAGATGGTCTGATCGCGCCAATGTAATCTACAACAGATATCTTCCTAACCGTACAATAAAAATCCAACGGACAAGAATCTCTCCAGCTTTAGATCTTCTACAAACTTAAGGGAGAACCAAAATAAAATAAAATAAACACAAAAAGCAATACAAAACGAGCAGAGAAGAAGAAGAACAACAAAGTGACAACTAATGAAATGAAGAATTGGCCTTCAATTCGTCCTTTCCTGATTCAGAGTTTAATTGCTTTTTTTTTTTAGGTCTCAAGGATTCGTTTTGAGAGAAGAGACTTCATTGGTGAATTTGCTGGATATGATTTAATGGATATTTGGTTGAAATGCTCGTTTACTTGCTTCGTTAAAAAATCCTGTCTAAATTTGAAAGATAACAATGGTGGTTTGTTCAAATGCGTATATGAGAATTTTATACAAGAGGAATTAGTCGCTTGATTCAGCTATTGAGTTTGTATAGTAAAGATTATCTCCAGAGATTATGTGTACGTTTGAGAAAGTGGATTCTCTCTCTTAAATAACCCTTTTATAAAAGATTGATTCTTTCTCTTTACCCTTTTATAAAAGATTGATAATGTTTCCCTTAATTAGTTTTCGTTACGGTACATGATCAGGAAACATTAGTGCTTTGAGAGACTCAAGTCAGAGATCCCCGAATCCTCATCTTCATCTCCTTCGCATCCACTTCACTAATTCCCTTTCTCATTTTCAAGAAAAAGTAAGACACATTTAAACTTACAACTTCCACATCATATATACTCTGGGAAAACGGTCTATTCCTCCATGAACTATGTTGTTTATGTTTATTTATACACGAAGTATTGAACCCGACCTAAACACACATGAACTCATTTGTTTTTTGAATTTAGTACATAAGCTTATAAACGTTTGCCAATTCACACAAAACAGTCAACTCCGTTAATTTTTCGTTCACTCTGTTAACGGAGCTGGTATAATTTTTTTTCCCAATTTCAGAACTAAGAAAACGACCATAAAACGGTGTCGTTTTATGATTTGGGGGAAAAAAAAAGTTAGGGTTCTATCGATTATCGATCGCAGTCGGGTTTTCTTCTTTGGGTGTTAGAGTGAGAGATGCAAAGAGAGTGCGAAAGCGAGAGATTAGTTCTGTGAAGGGGTTTCGATTCGAATCAGTCTATTTGATTGAGATTAGTTGGTATGGGCGACAGAGGGATTCCGACCCACTGTAGATGTGGAGAACGTGTGAGAGTTTTGACATCACGAACGGCAATGAATCCAGGGAGGCCATTTCATGCTTGTCGACATGGTGATGAGGTAATGATGTAATGTTTTCCCGAACTCATCTATCCGTAGAATTTAATTGAAATTTTTTGTTTTTATGTTGTAGAAAAATCGTTTCCACTTGTTCAAATGGACCGATGAGTCCGTGCTAGAAGAGATGGAGGATCTAAAACCGAAGATTGATGATATTGTAAGAGTTTCATCGACATTAGAAAAGGGTTTACAAATTTCTGAATCGGAGATCAAAAATTTGACGATGGAGACACGAGCTTGTGAAGCAGTGATAGGGAAATTTGAGAAGGAGCTACGAATTTTTGAAAAACAATTTGAAGATTGCAAGATGGAACTAAGAGGTTTGGAGAACATAGCTGTGTTTGTTGTGGTTGTTGCTCTTTTGTATAAGTTTATAATCTAGTTTTATGTACTTTGAGTAGTTTGTTTGTAATCGAACCATTGATGTTTTAGTGCACATTGGTTATGTTTGAGAAAACCTAATAGCAATTGCAGGCCTAATAGAAATTGCAGGTTTTTGACACATTGATTCCTTTGCAGAAACTGTTTTAACATATAATTCTTCAATCCAAAATACATGATATCATCATCCTACAATATGCATCTTGATTGTACTAAAAACAACAAAACATATGCAAACATCCGAAACTCCAACATCCAAACATATGCATCATGCATCTGCAACTCCAATTCCAAGCATATACGTCCTTTCCTCTTAGCCACTACAAAACAGTTTTTCCACAATGAAATACATATCAAACCGTAATGAAGACAAAATTATATAACACAATGAAACACATACCAAACCAAATTAGCCAGTCACTTGGCTTTGTTGACTTGATCCGTCAACAAAATCAGGTTGATCTTGTGACACTTTTCTCTTTTTTGGTGGTCTGTGCATTTGAATCACTACATTCTGGCAGTTTCTTGCATTATGACCAAGATTTCCACACCTTCCACAATGACTGATTCTTTTTTCTCTTGAAACCTTAGTTGGAGAGTCATCACTAACCTTTGTTTTCTTTTTACTTGGAGACTCATTCTTCCCTTTGATCCTTTTAGGAACTTTCTTTCTTCCTTTCGATGTTTCTCCTTGCTCCATGTGTGGTGGCAAAATCACAGGCTCGTGAGGCCTTTCCCAAAAATTTGTACCACGTACACCTTCAATTGGTATTTCATATTGTTTTCTCCACTTAGAAGTGAGATAACAATGATCAATATAATCCTCTCGCTTCCATTTCTTCTCTGAAATAACTTTGAGAGCATGCCGACAAGGCACTCCAGACATTTCCCACTTCCGACATGTACAAGTATGCTGAATCATCTTCACAAGGAATGCCGATTTCTTTTCTTTCACCTCGAAACTGTCACGTCCAGCAGGAAACACCTTACAGTATCGGATTTTCTTATGCTCTTCCTCCACTTTCTCCATTGCTTTGATGCTGAACTTCCCTCTGTGTTTCAGTGCTTTATCCCTTCTTGCATCTATACGCAACATTGCTCTTCTGCGTATAGTCTCTAACATTTCCACTGGTGGCATAAGTCTTGCTGGATCGATGGTCGCGTTAAAAGATTCAGAGATGTTGTTGCTTACCTCATCACAAGTAGATGATGGTGTGAAGTAGGCAAGACTGCAGTTTTGGGGATTCTTCATCATCATGGAATTGAAGACATCCATGTCATACGTTTTCACTGCATCCATCCTCTTGTTATACTCTGGCTTGTTGTAGCTCTTTGCAACTTTCCAAAATAAACCTTTCATGTCAGTCCTGTGTGGATGCTTCTTCTTTAGGTTTGCATAAATGTGTTTTGCACACATCCTATGATCAACCTTAGGTAAGAGAGCTGATACAGCATTCAGTAACCCCTACAAACAATCACCATTTAACTCATGAAACCGTATTAGCATAAAAAACAATATTTCAATACAAAAATAATCAAAAAAGTTTCAGAATACCTTTTGTCTATCTGATATAATGGTGAAGGCGTCACCATCATGAAGATTTAGGTCACTTTGCAGCTTCTTAATGAACCAATTCCAATTTGGTTCATTCTCTACGTCAACAATAGCCCAAGCGATTGGAAACATCTGGTTGTTTGCATCTCTTCCAACCGCCGCTAACAGCTGACCTTTGAGTGTGGACTTCAGGAAACAGGCATCAAGACCAAGTATAGGTCGACAGTGGGAGCACCATGTCTTCTTCAATGCACCAAAGCAGACATAAAATCTGCAGAAAATATCTATACCATCATCTCCCTGGTATGCATTTAGGTCAATAGTACACTCAGGATTATGCCTACAAAAGACAAACAAAGTTAATTAAATCACATAAACCAATGATTTAGCTCTAAAACATCAACTATATTCATGTAAAACCCACTTACGTTAATAGCTCAAGTTGATAGTTCTTAAGCTTTGAGAATTGTAAGCCGTGCTCCTTTTGGATGATTTCCAATGCTCTTTTCTTGGCATTTCTACACTGATCTATGCTTACAACCAACTCCCAACGCGTATAAATGTCTTCAAGAATATCTTTTGGCCTTATGGTTGGATTTTCTCTTATATCATTCACAAATAACCTAGCAATGATATCTTGAGTAATTAGCTTCGAATGGTCAGTCTTCATGCAGGTAGACACTTAATAAAACTTTTAACCATCCATTTTTGTACGGGTGCTTCATAAGAACAGTATATCTTCCACCTACACGGTTCATCTCCTCCTTCTACTACACTAGCACAATGAAGTTCTGACAAGTCTTTATCCCAACGAGTATATTTCACATTCCATCCATGCTTTAATACATAGTCTAACATAACTTTCTTGAAAGCCTCTAAACTATCAAAAACCATTTGCAACTTCAACTCACCACTACCTTTCTTGTATTTGAAATATTTACGCCCTTCATGATCATATTCATCGTCATCAGAACACACAAGTGTCGCATACTCATCAATCTCTTCATCAACAAAAACTGTCACATTTCTTTCAACTCTTGCTTCTTCATCAAATTGAAACTGATCTCTTTCATTCTACTCTCTCTCATTCTGATCTCTCTCATTCTCCTCTCTCTCATTTCGATCTCTCTCATTCCGATCTCTCTCATTCTCTTCTCTCTCATTCTCCTCTCTCTCAGAAACATCCCCTATATCAGGCTCCACAAATATATCTATTGCCTTAGTCCACAATGCAGCCTTACACATCTTCTTAAAGTTCTCATCACCATTTCTCAACAATTTTCGATCTTCTATATCATCAAAAGGGACCTTATAAAAAACTCTATAACCATACAGACTCAACGGCAGATTATTATTAGCTCTGAAAACAATGCAGATGGTCGAACTTCAAGATATCGATAACCTCCACCTACGTACATATCTTTGCCACTAATCGTTTCAATCTTTCTCCCATAGTAACAACCGAATGTTATCGGTGTGTCTACATCATCACTACAAAACACGTAACAAGTGAGAACAAAATAGAGTGATAAATCTCTTTAACACATTTAATCGAACACTTAGTAGACATATTACAATCACACTCTATTATCATGAAAATCGAACATATATGGCAACAAAATCTTACATGAATGAATTCTACCACAAAATCAACATACTTGGCAACTTATACTGTACTCAAAACTAAGAATTTGACCAAAAATTAAAATTGACTTACCTCATTGTCGAGACTCAAGAAGCACCTCCCAAACCAACTAATCTCAATCAAATAGAGTGATTCGAATCGAAACCCCTTCACATAACTAATCTCTCGCTTTCGCACTCTCTTTGCATCTCTCACTCTAACATCCAAAGAAAAAAACCCGACTGCGATCGATCATCGATTGAACCCTAATTTTTTTTTCCCAAATCATAAAACGACACCGTTTGATGGTCGTTTTATTAGTTCTGAAATTGGGAAAAAAAATTATACCAGCTCCGTTAACAGAGTTAACGAAAAATTAACGGAATTGACGGTTTTATGTGAATTGGCAAACGTTTATAAGCTTATGTACTAAATTCAAAAAAACAAATGAATTCATGTGTGTTTTGGTCGGGTTCAATACTTCGTGTATAAATAAACATAAACAACATAGTTCATGAAGGAATTGGCCGTTTTCCCTATATATTCTTCAAATTTCTTATTTTGCTATGTGTCTCTCTCTCATATATGCAAACAATTTTGTGAAGCAAATGAATTTCATCTATTTGTTCAGGTTCGAAGCCAAAGAGCAAACCAAAGGACAAGAAAGACCGAAGAGGAGAAAAAATTCAAGAAAAGATTCTTTCTAGCTACTCAGTTCCTAGCCGCCATTATTTACTTATCCGTGTGATGGGAGGAGGTAAGTATATTACAATTTCTATAGGATTAGTTAATTTTTTACAAACAATTTCAAAAAGGTATGCATGCTTAATAATGTTATTTGCGAACTAAATTTCTAGTACTAGTATACAATAAAGTACTAATATTTTTTTTATTTTAAAACGGTCACGATCAAAATTTTAAGGTTTTAACCTTGCCATCGATGTTGACACAATTACGGTTAATTAACGGTTACAATTAGTTTTTTTATTAACCGTAAATAATAAATTTTAATGGTTACCGTACAGTTTTTAACTGTTTTATACGGTTACGGTATATATCATAAAATCAAAACCATATGTATATATAAAGGTTGGGCTTGCTTACATTTATCCACTAGTGAGCAACAAAAATAGCGTATATCAGCAAAATTATTTACTAGAGGAACAAAATTGGGAACAAGCAACCACAATTAGAGAGAAACAATGTTTTGGATTAACATTCTTTTGATAAAATGATCCATAAAACGTTCTTACATATAAGATAAAGCTAAATAGGAAGATAAAATGGCTTTGAACAACATAACAATAACAACCCATTAGGTAATTAAGCGAGTCCTAATTTAAAGACTTATCAAAAAGCTTCTAGTTTTATATATTTGTGATTTTTCTTCCTTTACATGAAGGTTGTCTGCTTTTCTTTTACACGAATGATACGCTCTCCAAGGATGAACGGACTGTTCTGAGCATTGGCAAACACATTCTATAACCGAGTCAGTAGATTTAAATTTAACAAAGCCAAAGCAAATCAACATCTGGACACATAAGAAAAATTCAGAATTGTTGTTTTAAAGAAGTGATAAATAGAAAGACAACAAAGATCAAATCTCGAGACTTTTTTGCACTTGAATGTCTTTTATACTACCGAAACTCTCGAATAGTTGATGGAGATCATGCGAGATTGCATTTGTGGGCACTTTCGCCACAAATAAAGTACTTGAACTCATACTACGGAGTGGAAGCGAGATCTTAACGTGGGAGTAACGTAGGTCTTAACAATCGAAACTGAAGATTAATTAAGAATTTTGGGTCGAGCTGTCGCAACTCATTCATTATAATACGTCGTTTTGATTTGAAACGTCGTTGTTTTTATGTTCAAGTTGGGACTACTAGACCTGAATTCTCAAATTCTTTTTTGGCTCCAATTGTTAAGCCTTAAATTGCTCCCATCGTTAAGACTTCGTTTCCACTCTGTAGTATCAGTTCAAGTATTTTATTTGTGGCGAATCTGCCCATGAATGCAATCTCGTCCGATCTCTATCAACTGTTCCAAAGTTTCGATTATATCAAAGACATTCAACTCCGTAAAAACCTCGATTTTGATCTTTGTTGTTTTTCTATTTTTCACTTCTCCTAAACAATAATTCTGAATTTTTTTTATGTGTCTAGCTATTAATTTGGTTTGGCTTTGTTGAGTTGGAATCTACTAACTCAGTACATAATGTGTTTGCCCATGCCAAGAACAATTTGTTCTTCTTTCGATAACGTGTCATTCGTGTAAAGGAAAAGCAAACAACCTTCGTGTGAAGGCAGGAAAAGTACCGAAGATATAAAATTAACAGCTTTTTCATAAGTCCTTAGATTGAGGCTCGCTTAATTACCTAATGGGCTGCTATTATTATGTTGTTTAAAGTCATTTAGCCATCTTTATGTGTATAAACGTTCAATGGATCATTTTATGAAAATGGTGTTAATCCAAAACCTTTTTTCTCTGTAATTGTGGTTGCTTGTTTCCATTTTTGTTTTTCTAGTTAATAATTTTGTTGATATACGTTGTTTTTGTTGATCATTTGTGGAGAAATGTAGGAAAGCCCAACAAGTATATATATATATATATATATACGTTGTTTTTATCTTATGATATATACCATATAAAACGGATAAAAAAACCGTAAAAATTTATTATTTACAATTAATAAAAAAAAACTAATTGTTAATTAACTAGTAAATGTGTCAAAACCGTTGGTTAAAACTTTAAAATTTTAAATGTAACTGTTTAAAAATATTTATTATATATAAGTACTAGAATTTGGTTCGCAAATAACATTATTATGCATGTATACTTTTTCGAAATTATTTGTAAAAAAATATTTAATCATATATAAATTGTAATATACTTATGACATTTTAACATACTAATATTTTATTATTTAAACATTAGCTATTTTATTTTTTGTTTATCATCATATCTAAACATATGTAGATTTAAATTCAATTGCTTATTTTAAAGTACATGTAATATATTTTTTTTTTGCTATGATTTTTGGTCAATAACGTTTATAAAATATAATTATTGGTTGAATAGCAATTTTATTTTATTTAAATTAAAAATATTGAATATTTGTAAAGTTAAAAAATGTAAATAGTCACACGTCGACTTTGAAACTTTAACTCATATTGTTTCCAAAATATCCTTTTATTATATATTAATTAGGATATTAATCTCATTTACTACACATGATATATATTTTTGTATTGAAAAATGTCACTTTACAGAAATGTCTTTATTTTAAGTTTTTTTTGAAAATGTCACTAATAATATATCATTTAATTAAAATATTGTTTATGTTTGGGTTAGCTATGTTATGTTAGAGTTTAGTTTTTGGGTTTATGGTTTGTTAGGCTCAAAAAATTTTTTGAAAGTTAATTTTTTTATGGTTTACAGCTTAAAAAAATCTTTCATTTGTGGTATTTTTAAAAATGGATAACTCAAAATGGCATTTTTGCAAAATTGTATTTGAAAAGTGGCATTTTTCTGTTTATATTTACTTAATAATATAGAACTTTTATTTTCTTCACCTCTTGAAGTTAGTTTAAATTTTTTGTTGCTAAACATTAAACTACAAAACACAAGGATCTAAATTGTTTTTAACTTGTATTATATTTTTGTGTACAACTTTTAATCTATTTATTAAGAAAAATGGTTGTTCTTATTTTCTTTTTCACTTTAGATATATATATATATATATATATAATTGTACTTTTATTATTTTAGTTTTTATTAGATGTAAGTTTAAGCAATTTATATTTTGCTTTATGAATTTAGTTCTAGATCAACTTATTTGCTTAGTTTTCTAAAAATAAAACTTAGTTGCTTAGTTGTGTTTGATATTTGACTTTTTTTTTAATAATATATGCGACACAATTTAACCTAATTAAAAAAAATAAGTGAACTATATTCATATAAACACCGGATGTCGTGGGCTAGTGGTAGCGTAAGAGTTGGTCCTGTTGCGCTCCTAGTTCAAGCCCCAGTGGTAGGAATGAATTACTCCATGTTATAAGGTATTACCAAAGGCTAGTTCCGGAGCATGGAATAGATTAAGGCCAAGATCCGAACTCCTTCTAAGTACCAAAAAAAAAAACTATATTCATATAAGTGTTTAGCATTTTGGATTACGAATAATAACTTTTCATAATGTTAAAACCAATTGTAGAATTAATATGTATATCAAATTTGAAATTATAAAAACTAAATTAAAAATACGATTTGGTATACATGTGGATGATGAAGTGTCATCATAAGAGAGAGAAACTAATTGTATATTAATGTTAAAATCAAATGTGTAATTATAAAAATTAAATTAAAATATGATTTGGTATATATGTGGATGATGAGGTGTCGTTGCCATAAAAGAAAACCTAACTTAATATATATATATATATATATATATATATATAACTAATATAACATAGAAACATGATGTATATAATCAAATTATTACTAACCCAAAAATATTTAAAATTAATATAATATATTAACTAAAAGTAAATGTGATAAAAAAAACTATGATTTAAATTGGTCACTGTCAAATGGAAGCTTTTTTATCCAGTGGTTGATTAAGGGTTCGAATCCCAGAAAGTACGATTTTAATCATTTATTCAGATTAACGCATATAAGCTTATAGAAGATATTCAGGGGAAAAATAAAATCGTCGGGCGTATATCAATACTATAGATTTGTCTGTTATAAAATTATCGATGTAATAGTTCCTCAAAATTCATATCATTATTATAAAAAAAAATCGTTTAATGTCTCCACTAGATCTACTCCATTAGTCCATCGACGATCACTAGGCACTATACTCTTCTTTTTATTAATCAAATCATTCTTGCATTATATAATATAATTTATGGTTAAATTCAAATTATTCTTAGTTTTCATAACATAAAAGTTTGAATCATATAATCATAAATTAATAATATAGAATTTAGCTTTACATTAGTTGATACTTGATATTATCGTCAAATTTTTGGTCGATATATCATTGTCTTAAGCTTTTGACGAAATTAAATACATATTTATGGCTAATGGAGTTCTGGTTAGTGATCGATTAACTTTGGAAAGTTTGAAAACCAACTTGAACCAATAATAAACCAAGCATGATTGGTTTAGATCAGGTTCAATTTGATTATTCTTTGGACCACTAATGACTATTGAGAAAGAAGTTTTTATAATGCTCTAATTGTTATAAACCCAACTAGTGGATGGACATTAGAAGCCCATAATCTAGAAAGTTTTAGAAGGTTCTAGCTTGTTCTCCAAGTTAGGTTTTCTCTCCAAGTTATTACTCATCCCCAAGTAATTGTATCCTATATATACCTTTGCTCTCTATTAGAATAAGACACACAATTCTCTCCATTCTCTTCTTCTCTCATTCACAACACGTTATCAGCACGAATAGTTCTAGCTACTGAGTAAACCCTAGCCGCCTCCTTTTTCTTTTCGATCCAATCCAAAACCAAGGTATATGAATTGACTTTGTGGTTCGATTGATAACATACAAGTGTATGCTTGTTAATCGAATAACACAAACGAATCATGCTTATTACGTTTTGTCTTATACATCTTTTATATATGAGTTGATTTGATTGATAGCATACACATGTATATTTGTTGATTAAATTTAATACTCACGACCGATGCTTATGCATATTAATTTTATTTTATTTGTTCTTATGATTTAATTTCGCTTTGTTAAACGAATCACCCACATGCTGCCTATAACTTTGAAACATTCGTCTATAACTTGCTTGCTTGTTAATTGAAATTTAGTTATTACTTGTCTTAGAATTCGATACATCATTTAGTATTATTGATCGATTTGTTTTATAAAGCATAAATATCTTATTGAATCTGTCATATTTGAGTTAAAATATGTTTTTATCAAACTTTGACAATTATTCATATATGCATGCTTTCATCATATGACATAATACTTTTAAGTTGTTATTTATTTATCACTCGTACATGTCTTCATCTACTTGAATTCTCATACATCAAAACATTATTTTCAACCCGTATCATTTGTCTTAGTAAATATTCGATATAGCATATAATATTATTCAATATTGATCGGTTAATAATTTAGTTGCTTTAATCAATTTGTTTTAATGATTAAGTTTTATATGAATTGATTTTATGGTAATAAAAAATAAATAAATATATATATATATATATATACATATATCGATTGAATCTGCTTTTACTTTATATTTCACTTCTTTATTTGATCTATTATATATATGAGACTTGTTATTCGATGGCATACTTGTATATGTCTATTGATCCAATATTTAATCATACTTTTTTTATTTCAGAAAATATGTCAAATTTTACAAAACTCGAATTCGAGGCTCTTGATATAAGCGGTAGCAACTACCTATCATGGGCACTAGATGCAGAATTTCACCAGAGTGCAAAAGATCTTGGTGAAACTATCAAAGAAAAGAATGCGGCAACAGCCCAAAACAAGGCAAAGGCCATGATATTCCTTCGCCATCACCTCCACGAGGGTCTTAAGATTGAGTATTTGACCGTGAAAGATCCACAAATCCTTTGAACTGATCTAAAGGAAAGGTATGATCACCAGAAAACAGTGATTTTACCAAAAGCTCGTTATGAGTGGACTCATCTGAGATTACAAGACTATAAGTCTGTTATTGAGTATAACTCTGCTATGTTCAGAATCACTTCCAAGTTGAAGTTGTGTGGAGAAAGTATCTCCGATGATGAGATGTTGGAAAAGACATACTCTACCTTTCACGCGAGTAACCTTGTCTTACAGACGCAATATCGTGAAAAGGGATATAAAAAATACTCTGAACTTATTTCTGCGCTCCTTGTAGCTGAGCAAAATAATGAGCTTTTGATGAAAAACCATGAGTTACGTCCAACTGGTTCTGCACCATTCCCTGAAGTGAATGTATTATCATACAAGAAAGAAGCAGACCATGATAATAACAATGGTCAAAAACGTGGCCACAATCATGGACGTGGATATGATCGTCGCGGACGTGGATGCGGACGTGGATACTAATATGGCCGAGGTCGAGGCCGAGGGGTCTCTTTTAAGAACCCAAACTCTCACCAGAAGTGGGAAAACAGAATTGGTAACAAACAAGAAAAACCAAAAGGAAGTTTATGTTATCGCTGTGGAGGAAGCGGTCATTGGGGTAAAACATGTCGTACACCAAAGCATCTAGTAGAGCTTTATCAGCAATCCTTAAAACAAAAAGGAAAGAATGTGGAAACAAACCACGTGTACGAAGATGGCGAAAAAGACTATGATCTTGATGATTTTTTTTTGGCGATAAAGCTGCGCTGGAAATTGCTGATTTCCTTGCCCCTGAAGGGAATAACTAGCCTCTAAATTTAATTATAAATTTTTGTCGTTTTATTTATCATTTTGGCTTTGATTTCTACTTTCTGGTTTTTATGTTTTAATGTGTTTTGAGACATGATTAAATTTTGAGTTATTTTATTGAGTTATTTTCTTTAAGTTAATTTATGTTTATGCTTTTATTTGTTTGAAGAACATGAATACTGCTCAAGTTCAATTGGCAATGACTCGTGAAGAATTATGCTTGGCAGACAGTGCAACTACTCATACCATTCTGAAAAGCAAGAGATATTTCTCTCATTTAATAATGAAAAGAGCTAGTGTGAGTACTATTTTGGGTAGCTCAAAGATAATTGAAGGCTCTGGAAGAGCAAGTATATTATTGCCTATGGGAACGCGATTAGAAATCACTGACGCGTTATATTCCCCCCAGTCTCAAAGAAATTTATTGAGTTTTAAAGATATCCGTAAGAACGGATATCATATTGAGACTATGAGTGAAAGAAATATTGAATACCTTCAGATAATAAAAACTACCCAAGGTACCAAACGTACTTTAGAGAAATTGCCAGCATTCTCCACCGGAATGTACTACACTAAGCTTAGTACAATTGAGGCAAATGCTATAGTAAACCAGAAGTTTACTAAAAATTTATTGGTTTGGCATGACCGGTTAGGCCATCCCGGTTCAACAATGATGCGAAAGATAATCAATAATTCACGTGGACATTCATTAAAGAACCAGAAGATTCTTCCTAATGATTTCACGTGTGCTCCTTGCTCACAAGGCAAATTGATCATTCGGCCTTCACCAGCCAAAGTCACTTTTGAATCTATCGGTTTTCTGGAACGCATACAAGGCGATATTGTGGGCCGATTCACCCACCATGTGGAACCTTTAGATATTTTATGGTTCTGATTGACGCATCGACTAGATGGTCACATGTATCCTTGTTATCAACCCGCAACCTGGCATTTGCGAGGTTACTTGCTCAAGTGATAAGATTACGAGCACATTTTCCAGATTTTCCGTTAAAGGCAATTCGCCTTGATAATGCTGGTGAATTTACGTCTCAGACATTTAATGACTATTGCATGTCTATTGGGATAAATGTTGAACATCCAGTAGCTCATGTTCATACGCAGAATGGTTTAGCCGAATCAGTAATCAAACATTTAGAAATGATTGCTAGACCATTACTGATGAAATCCAAACTCCCAATTTCTGCTTGGGGACATGCTATATTACATGCAGCAGAATTGATTCGCATTAGGCCAACAAGTAACCATGAGATCTCCCCATCACAAATGGTTTTGGGTCAGGAACCAAATACTTCCCATCTAAAAACTTTTAGATGTGCAGTATATGTTCCAATTGCTCCACCACAACGATCTAAGATGGGTCCTCAAAGAAGGATAGGGATATATGTTGGATATGAATCCGCCTCAATAATTAAGTATCTTGAGCGATCTACAGGGGATTTATTTAAGGCTCGATTTGTAGACTGCCATTTTAACGAGTCTGTTTTTCCAACATTGGGGGGAGAAAATAAACAGCTGGAAAAGAATATTAGATGGAATGAATTATCATTATCTCATCTTGATCCTCGTACCAAAGAATGTGACTTAGAGGTACAAAAGATAATTCATCTACAGAGATTAGCAAATCAATTGCCAGACGCATTTACTGACCCTAAGAGAGTGACCAAGTCACATATACCAGCTGTAAATGCTCTAGTTATAATTGATGTCCCAAAAGGACAACATCAAACTGCTAGTGAGTCTATGACACGCATGAAGCGTGGTAGACCTATTGGTTCCAAAGATAAGAATTCTCGGAAAAAAAAAGGAGCAAAAGTTGATAATGGCGAATCCGAGGAATCTAACCCTTTTAAAGGATCTCTAGAAGAGACCTTAGACATGACTGATAAAGAAATTCAGGTACCTGACAATGAAGAGATCTCAATTAATTTTGTCATGTCTGGGATAAAATGGAATCGAAAGCAAATCGACGTCGATGATATTTTTGCATGCAATGTAGCAGTTGATGTTATGGATGAAAAAGAGGATCATGAACCAAATTATGTTAAAGAGTGTACACAAAGAGATGATTGGCCAAAATGGAAAGAAGCTATAGCGGCAGAATTAAAATCTCTAGAAAAGAGAGAAGTGTTTGGACCAGTAGTCCGTACACCTAAAGGTGTAAAACCAGTGGGACATAGATGGATCTTTGTGAGAAAGAAGAATGAAAATGGTGAAATTGTAAGATACAAGTCACGTCTGGTTTCACAAGGTTTCTCACAAAGACCTGGAATTGATTATGAGGAGACATATTCTCCCGTGGTGGATGCAACTACTTTCAGGTTCCTTATCAGTCTGGCAATAAAAGAAGGACTTGATTTACGCCTCATGGATGTAGTCACGGCATATTTATATGGACCACTGGACAATGAAATTTATATGAAAGTCCCAGAAGGATTTAAACTGCCAAAAACAGCGAACTCTAGTTCTCGAGAACAGTACTGTATAAAGTTGAATCGATCCCTGTATGGATTGAAACAATCAGGACGTATGTGGTATAATCGCCTTAGCGAATACTTGTTAATAGAAGGTTATAAGAATGACCTCGTCACTCCATGCATCTTTATAAAGAAATTTGATCAAGGGTATGTTATCATTGCAGTGTATATTGATGATTTAAACATCATCGGGACTCCTGCAGAGATTTCACAAACAGTGGAATATTTGAAGAAAGAATTTGAGATAAAAGATCTTGGAAAGACGAAATTTTGCTTGGGATTGCAAATTGAGCATCTTAAGAGTGGAATTTTAGTGCACCAGACAACATACACTGAAAAAATGCTTAAAAAGTTTTATATGGATCAAGCGCACCCATTGAGTAGCCCTATGGTTGTAAGAGCACTTGATGTTGAAAAGGATCCCTTTCGCCCGAGGGAAAATAATGAAGAAATTCTTGGTCCTGAAGTACCATACTTAAGTGCAATAAGAGCATTAATGTACCTTGCTACCCATACGAGACCCGATATATCTTTTGCGGTAAATTTGTTGGCAAGATTTAGCTCATGTCCAACTCAAAGGCATTGGGATGGGATTAAACATATATTTCAATATCTTCAGGGTACAAAAGATATGAGTCTATTCTTTTCTAACACGTCAAAGGAAGACTTAATTGGTTTTGCAGATACAGGGTTTTTATCTGATCCACATACTGCTCGATCACAGACAGGATATGTGTTCACATGCGGCGGAACAGCCATTTCTTGGCGTTCGATGAAGCAAACTATCGCAGCTACCTCTTCCAACCATTCAGAGATTTTAGCTATACATGAAGCTAGCCGCGAATGCGTATGGTTACGATCTGTAATCCTGCACATACGAGAAGACTGCGGTATATCTACGGGAAAAGAAGTTCCAACAGTTCTGTATGAGGATAATGCAGCTTGCATAGCACAACTCAAGGAATGATACATCAAAGGCGACAGAACGAAGCATATTCTACCAAAGTTCTTCTTCACCCATGATTTACAGAAGAATGGTGATGTACGTATGTTGCAGATTCGTTCAAGTGAGAATCTGGCAGATCTTTTTACAAAGGCACTTCCAACTGCTACCTTCAAGAAGCTAGTTCATGGCATTGGACTACGTCGCCTCAAAGATCTCAAGTCATGCAGTCGTCAGGGGGAGTAAATACGCGTTGCACTCTTTTTCCCTTAACCATGGTTTTTCCCACTGGGTTTTCCTGGTAAAGTTTTTAATGAGGCAACATCTTATGCGTATTAGGATTACTTTTGCTATAATGGACATCCAAGGGGGAGTGTTATAAACCCAATTAGTGGATGCCCATTAGAAGCCCATAATCTAGAAGGTTCTAGAAGGTTTTAACTTGTTCTCCAAATTAGGTTTTCTCTCCAAGTTATTACTCCTCCCCAAGTAATTGTATCCTATATATACCTTTGCTATCTATTGGAATAAGACACACAATTCTCTCCATTCTCTTCTTCTCTCATTCACAACACTAATACATTTTTTTGGGCAACAAAAACTCATTACATAATACATGTGCAAATGGTATTTCGGCTTTATTTCTAGATTAATTGCTTTACAAAAATTATCAAAAAAATTGCTTTACAATCTAGTCTATAAATTTTTATAATGTAGTTGTAAATTTCTTGATGTGAGAAAATTTTACAATTTTTAAAATTACATTATGATAATTGCTTTATGGGAAAAAAATTAGCATGAACAAAAGAACAAAGTTATAACTTTTACATGGGCCAAAGCACATGTAGTGCAGTGGTAATAATCACTCTCTTGGCACCAACAAAATAGGGGTTCGACCCCTCTCTCCTACGTGAGGAAAAATAGGCTAGTGGGTCGGCATTGTAGCCCCATAGACGACAAAAAAAAAAAATATATTACTTTTACATGGGATTCACTAAAATACATAATGTCCGATTGGAATGCAAATGCTATACACACATCTAATAGATTAATTGGCACGGATTCATTATATAATTTGGTGATCAAATTTTCATGATATATGTTGTAACATATATTAAAATACAAAAAAAAAACCAAAACCTTTCTAATGATTTTTGTCGAGTGCAATATCAGATTTGCGTGGACCAGTAAAATGAAATCATCTAAATAATTACTATTAATCTTCCAAAAACAAAATCCCAATAAAACACACAACAAAGAAAATAATAGAATTACATAATGTTTTTAGTTTCTTGAAAACTGGTCAAGTAGAGATTACATATTAAACACAAACAAGAGAGAAGAAAGAAAGCTTACTGTACAAAATGAAGCTCCACAAGAATGAGAAGAAACCAAACAAAATACTTCTCCTTCTGGAAAACTGTTAACAACCACATCAGAAACAAACCTTCAGATTCTGTTCCCTATTCGTCGTCATCGAGTTCAACAATCTGTGCGCGTCTCTGAGCAGCTTTCCTTCTAATGAAGAAGCCCCATCTCATAGCTGCTTTGATCTTTAACCATCCAACAACAGCCTTACCCGAGTTTGAACGGTCCTCTTCGTAATCAGCCATTGAAGATTGACCAAAAGAGTGGAAACCAAACCCGTCTTCCGGCATATTCATTGGAGTTTGCTGGTCACCATTCATGCTAAAGAGTCTCAACAGTTGCTGCATATCATCGGTCCCAAGCATTTCGTGACTTCTAGCTCTAATCTCTTCCTCTGATAAAAACCCATCATTTCCTCTGTCTCCTGTGTTTGACCAATCATTGAAAGAGTTCATCTCGGGAGGAGGCTGAACGAACTGTTGGTTTTGCGATCCTGATGGTGGACCCAGCGCCAATCTCACACCGCCATTGGTATTGATCATGTGTTGTGACTCATGAGGGTTGCTAATTAGCTGGTCTTCCGGTGTAAATGAAGTGTTTCCAAAGTTAATGTAAGAACTTGTATCAGCAAGCTGAGACTGCGCTGGGAAACTTGAAGCCGGACTCTGATTGTAAACTGATGCTGAAGAAACCCAATGAATGAGTGATAATTCGATACACACCAAAAGAAAAAGAAAAATTGCGAATTGAGGTTTGTGGTTAATGAACCTCTTACCATCAACAGACACATCTGAATAAGAAGTAGACGGTTGGCTTGGAACCGATACTGGCATAGAGTAATCTAAAGTATCCGTTTTGTTAACTTGATCGAAGTTCATAAGTGACTTGCTGTCATACTCAATAACTTGATCCCAGTTTTCATAAGCTTTCCTCACCAATCCATCGACGTAACCCTGCATTATATATCAACATTTTACAATTTACCGAGTATATGATTGAAGAAAGAAGTGTGAATCTATAAGAAGGAGAAGACCAAACAAACAAACCTTTTGATTGTCAGAGAGAGAATCAGCAGGATAATACTGCTTCCCTGAAATAAGACCACTAAACTCGTAAATGTTGTTAAAAACAACACCAACCGAGTCTTCGGGATAGTAGACATAAAGCATTTCACTCAAGACACATGTCTTTGAATGCTCTGCAAGTGTTTCCCACATCCTGTTAGACATGCCACTTCCAAGAATCTGAAAATCAGAGTAAGAGTAATCAGGATGAGAATTTTAATTATCATGAAATGATACTGGATCGGGGAATCGTGTACTTACAGTCCGTAGTTTCTGAGAGTCTTTCACCATAAGACGCAGGAATTCTTTAACATTGTAGATTCCTGCTTTATTCAGTTTCTTATGGAAAGCCCCGTCCTTTCCAATCTTTTCCAACCTCCAGACCTCATCATCCAAAGCAGGTGGATAATGTTTCTTGTACACTGTAAAAAAAAGAGCCATTAGGTAAACGGACCGATGCTTTGAATGTGACTCCATAAGATAAAGAAAGCGAGAACTTACACTCTCCACGATGGTCCTTAACGGTAAAAGCTTCTGTCTTTGCCTCGCGTACACGCATCCCCTCACAGTAACCAGAAGAGACCTTTAAACCCAGTCTGAATTTTCTGCATCTTATCCAACTTGAGTTGTCTGTAAAAATAAGCTCCCCTAATGTTCCCACACCTTCTTTCAACGTCACCTGCAAGTCACCGGTCAAGAGAGGCCTTTTCCCTTGACGCTCTTTCACCAAATGACTTTCAAATTCTTCTCCACTCCAACCTTCATCATCTTCATTGTTGAAATCACCGTCAAGGACCACAACATCGAGCTTTGCAGAAGCTTCAGGTCCTACTGTCAATACATGTCCAGTTGTCACATCTAACAGTACAACATGGATTGCAGCACCTTGTTCCCCTTCTATCTTCCCTCCAGTGAACAAAGGAACAGACAATCTCGACCTGAATTGCAGCTGCAAATTCCGTCCACCTACGCCTTCGATCCGTTTAGGAGAAGACCTGTAAACTCAAGCATTAGAAAAAACCACAACAACTCCAACCATTAACTTTATCTTTCTATGTTTACCTTTCACTAAGTCTTGCAGGACCAAGTTTCGCCAATGCCCGCTCCACCTCTTCACTTACCTGTTTGACAATGAACACAAGACAAATTAGTAAAAGCCAGAGAAACCAAAAGATATGAACAAAAAAGCCTTTTATAAGCTTACCACTCGGCGAAGAATCGGTTCCAAAGACGAGCAAAGCCTCTGTAAACTATCCATCTTAAGGGCTTCCACAATTACACTGCAAAACACACACACATAACTTTCTCAAATCCAAACCTCTAATCAACATCTAAACAAACCATTTATAAAGTCCATACCTTTACAATCAAATTGTAGTTTTGACAAGCACAAATCTAAAATCAGACCAAACAAATTAAAGGGTTTGTAACTAATACAAACATAAACACAAATCACCTTGCAAGAGCTGGCCTTTTACGCTCAGGCTGCTGATGCTCCTGCTGCTGATTATCTTCTTCCAATTTTCTCTTTTCTCTCATACTATTAGTCCTCTCCATATACCTCGTCTGCATTTTCTTCCCCCAAAAATTCCCACTGCTACAAGCTCCGATCTGTAAGATCAATACGATCAAAAACACTTCACCAATGATAAACTCATGAATCAACCTCTCTCCCTTTTTAAACCTCAAAATCAAATCTTTTTAACACAACCAAATCAACCCAGCAAAAGCGAGAGCTTTATGATTTCTACTTGACCATCTTCACAAAGATTGAGAAAAAGAGAGAGCAAAATACCTCAGAAAATGGTGTTTGGTGTGGATAGAGAGAAAGAAAATCCAAAGCGATTAAAGATGAAATTTTTTTTTAACTTGAAACACTTGTCTACGTTTATGTGATTAGTCGAGTACTTTGACTAGTTTTAGTAAATTAAAGATCATATTCTGGTGCGGGCGAGACTACGGTGAGCTTGGATTGCCGTCACTTTTGCTTCTCGTTTATTGGTCGAGAGTGTTGGGCCGGCGGCTAGTGTATGTATTTTTAGCACATGCTTTATTCTAAAGTTGATAATAAAACATTAACACTTTGTGTATAAGTTTTGTATTTATTTAATTTCTTTTTACACGATTATAATAGTAGAAAGTACTACAATACACATCACCAATAGCAAGATTAGGGATAAAATTCTTGCTATTAAATCCAGGTTTAATCGTCAGTGGCATAATATTGTACTGAAATCCAGGTTCGAAATTCGATAGCGAAAAACCTTTTTTTTTTTAGTTTTTAGCTTTTATAATATTGTATTGATAAAATAATTGATCTGAAATCTGGGTTCAAAATCCAACAGCGAAATTTTGTTTTATTTCGGTTTTTGGCTTTTAAAATATTGTATTTATATAGTAATTGATGACAAGAATATCCAACCAATGGCTATAACACAAAAGTTAATTTTTTTCTCATCAATTGAATTGAAAGCCAGGTCCGAAACATGGATTTTTTTATTTTTATTTTTTCGGCTTTTCAGAACAATGAGTTTTGGCACATGCTTTATTCTAACGTTGATAATAAAAAATTAGCATTTTGTATAGTTTTGTATAAAGACCAATTATTTAACTTTTTTTACACGATTATTATAGTACAAAGTACAAACACATCACCCAATAGCAAGATTAGGGATAAGATTCTTCAACATGGGTTATAATATATTAGATCAAATGAATATAAAAGATCTAATTGCAATGAAAAAGTTTTAGTTCCACAATACATTTCCTTATTTCTATGTTAACTTTTTAAATACTTTTTTATAAGAATAACATCTATCTATGAAATATTCTAACTAGTCGATTAAAATAAATAAACCTCAATCTAGTTGAGCCTGGAGAAACCAATTCGGTCAGTTTACCAAACAAAGCAAAATGATACAATTACAGGAAGAAATTCAATTTAATTTAATTCAAGTGGGTTTGTTTTAAATGTTTTGAGTAAATTGACAAACCCATTGTTTTACCTGTTACAAAATACTTAAACAATGCTCTCGATAATGAAAATTCCACAATACACCAAACCAAAAGGACCAAAACAAAGTTTTTCTTTTCTCTCAAGTTTTAATAATGCATTAGATTCGATCAAGCTCTTTAATATCTTGAAGTTGTTACTACATTGCACAATACATTATACGACGCTGAAGAGAAGGCATTGTCAAGTATCAGTTATCTAAGGAAGAACTCAACATATATTTAGCAAAAGCTTTGGAGATAATCGAAAAGCCGATCTACAAATCCGCGATAGAGTTTGTCGAGCGAGACTTCACTTTCCCCTGTTAACATAGAAACGGATTGTGTTTAATCTTCTTGTTCAAGTGACAAAACCAAACTTTACATGAAACGACAAAGTAGAAGAGAGATTGTGTTACTTACGAGTTCATCATCAGAGTTATGTTGTCTCCTTTAAGTAAAATCCTTCCTGAAAAGAGGTAATAGAAACCATAAGCAAACAAATCAAGACATGTAATTGAGACTTGTAATTAAAAAGATGTGAGTCAAGGATAAACTCACCAAGTGGTTTTCTGGTGTTCTTCTTGATGCTCACTTCTTCAGCCTCATCCAACACTAAATTCATGTATTCGTCAAAACCCTGCAAAAAAGGAGAAATTGTAACAATGAATCAATGATACACCCAAAGTTGGATAGATAAAGTTCAAGTTTTTACACCAATGAGTTTGACACAATCACAAATCTTCAGTTTCTCCGAATTAGCAGACAATGAACCTACGAAAAGCTTCAATCACTAATGTGAATGACACCATCACAAATCTCCAGTTCCTCTGAACTAGTAACATTAAATCTAAGAAAAACTTCAAATTTAACTCAACGGATAATAAAACTACAGCAATACACGCTGAAACAAGGAACATCCAAAGTAGATAGACATGTCCAAGTTTTAAGACAATGAGGATGACATCATCACAAATCTAAAGTTTCTCCAAATAAACAGATTGAGAAGAATAAAAGTATCGTAAACAAAATGAAACAAAGAACATCCAGAGTCAAATAGACAAACTCCAATTTGTAAGCTAAACACAATCATACATCTCAAGTTTCTCTGAATTAGCACAGAGTCAATTCAAGAAACGCTTCAATCTTACCTCGAGAAGCAAAAAAGATCTAAGCAATACAAATGCAACAGAGTCAGAGTCTTGATAACGCGTGGACCAACCCTAAGAATCAAACGAGTTTCTATTCACAGGCTCTTATTAGTTATTAGTGCTTTGTGCAGCAGCAACAGTGACAAATACGATGTCAACAATCCACTAGTCTATGAACTAAATACGTTCATCAATTCAATTACAAGCAACAACTTTGAGAGTAAAGCAACATACGGAAGTCTAAACTGTGGATTCTTTACGATAGACTAAAGTTGAGAGAATAGTCACAGTGCTGATTTATCCAAACTCTTCAGAGCTTTTAATTTCATCAATTCATGCTTTTGGAGATCTGTTATCAACAAAATCATAACAAAAACGTCTAGTTCAAGAGAATCTAAGACTATACTTACAGTAATTCTTCCTTCGATCCTCAAATCTTTCTGCTCAAATAGCCAAATCTGGATCCGAGCTTTCTGCATCACAATCACAGAAAAAACGAGCGAACAAATCAGTAACCTAATCAACACAAAAGCCATCAAGAAAAAAAGAGAAATTAGCCAACTTACACTTTGCAGAAACCTAAAAATCAAGTTCTGAAGTCCGCCGCGCAACAACACCGGAAAAAAAATCAAATCAAAAACTCGGATTCAGTAAACGAAGCGAGAGAGTTTTCGGAACAACAAACAGATGTAAGAAAACAAAAAACATACGATAGGTTGGGTCATAATCCTTTGAACTTTAGTGCTCGCCATGGCTGCCGACGTTCGAAATCTCTCTCTGAAGCTTCGGGGAAACAAAGAAATCTCTGAGAGAAAAACTCTAAAACCCTAAAAAAAGCCTTAACATATTTCTATTAAATTTCGTTCACGGTCCTCGTAAAACTTTAAAATGTTATTTCCAACCACATTCAAAAATAATACTACTATTTGGCCCCTAAACAGATCTATTTACGATTTTTGCGTCTCCTTTCTCTGTCTCCCGATTACAATCTTCAGATTTGAATTGGATCTCTCTCTCTTTTCTACAGATCTTAAACAATGGCGAATCCAATTCAAGAGGTACCATTTATTTTTGCATATTCGATGTGAAGAAATCAATGGAGATTTATGATTTGTGATTTTTTGTGTTTGATTGATGGCAGATTGTGGAGAAGCAAGTTTTGACGGTGGCGAAAGCTATGGAGGATAAGCTTGACGAAGAGATCGCGTCTCTTGAAAAGCTCGACGAAGACGATCTAGAGGTTTTGAGAGAGAAAAGGTTACAACAGATGAAGAAAATGGCGGAGAAGAAGAAACGTTGGATGAGTCATGGACATGGAGAATATTCCGAGATCCATTCTGAGAAAGACTTCTTCTCCGTCGTCAAAGCTAGCCAACGCGTCGTCTGCCATTTCTACCGCGAGAATTGGCCCTGTAAAGTATAAACATTCATACCATTCCTTTACCTTTGTGCCATTGGAATTTTAGGGTTTTGCTTAGAGGCTTAGGCTACATTGGAATTTTGATGGGTTTGGGATCTGCTTTGAAAAGTTGTCTCCTTTTAGTTTCTGTTGATAGGTTTATATGTAAATGTATGATCTTGATAACAGATGGTTAGGGTTTCTACAAAATGGTGCTTATTGTCCATAGCCATTATATGTATCGATTTATACCCAATTCAAATGTCTCTGAGTTTACCCTTTCTTTGTACATTGTAGTTGTGTTTCAGTTTCTTGTGATTTTCTTTCAGGTTTCAATTGAGTAGTTCAGTTTTTCTTAGGGCTTAGTGTTTTGGTTTAGTAGTTTACGATGTTGGGTTAGGTCAATGTGTGATCTTGATAAGAGATTTTAGGATCCGAAATGGTGCTTCATGTCCATAATTACTATATGTACCTGTGTTTGCGTAAGGTTAAAGAGTAGGGAAATATTGTGGCAGGTGATGGATAAGCACTTGAGTATTTTGGCAAAGGAACACATTGAGACACGTTTTGTGAAGATCCAAGCTGAGAAAAGTCCATTCTTGGCTGAGAGGCTCAAGATTGTTGTTCTTCCCACACTTGCCCTCATCAAGAACACTAAAGTGGATGATTATGTGGTATGATCATAACAGACTAGAATAATCCGATCTTGGTGTCTCTTAGAATGTGATGATGATCTTTATTAATGGTTGTTGATAGGTTGGGTTCAATGAGCTGGGAGGGAAAGACGATTTCAGCACGGAGGATCTGGAAGAGAGATTAGGTAGAGCTCAAGTGATCCATTACGAGGGAGAATCATCTCTTAAACCAAAGTCTACGACACAAACTAAGAGGAGCGTAAGGCAGAGTGCAGTTTCAGATTCTGACTCGGAATAAATCCAAACAAAGGTTCATGAATTGTCTCTTGCTCAAGACTATCTTAAGCCTCGTTTTTTGTGTGTATTTGCGATGCAAAAGAGGAATATCGGCCAGCTTGCTCGTGACTTGTATCAGGTGAATGAAGTTGTAAACGTGATTGTAGATTGTGAGATTGATCTGAGTTTGGTTTTAAAAGATCTGATTATAAGAAAGTCGACTTGATTTTTAAAATGATTTGCTCAAAGCTATGAATGAAGAAAACATTGAAATATACCAAAGATTGTCTCAAATTTCTATAGATGCACAAACTTCATTCCTCACAACAGAAAGATTTACAATAAGAACAAGCAGCAGCTGAAAGGCTAATGCTGAACAGAAATGATCAAATGTTACAATCTCAGATTCAAAATAAATATATGACTAAAAAGCTTTAGGCTATCTATATGCTAAATGATCAAATCCAAATACAAACCAATTAGCTTTTCTACAAAGAATCCAGCTTTGAATCGCGTTCACGCACCATTTATCATAAGAGATTGAAAAGGAACCTTTTTTATCTCCACAAATGAATCCAGCTTTGAATCGCGTTCACGCACCATTTATCATAAGAGATTGAAAAGGAACTCTTTTTATCTCCACAAATGTCGAGTAATCGGTGTTCATCGGTTGCTTCCATGGCTCGCCATCCATTTGCAAGAATGCATCTTTCCAATCACCTCCTCTTAGCTCAAATCTAACCGCAGCAGCCTTAATTGATCACCAAAACAGAACGTTTTCAGTACAAAATTATAGCTATGTGATTCTATATTTACCGGTGTATTTGATGTTACCTGAGCTATGTGCTTGGCAGAGATGAGCTCAGCCATGACAAATGATGCGTGCCACCCTTGCTTGAAACCGAAAATCTCTATCAAACCATCATCACAATGTGCTTCCACAAATCCTCTCTGGGAATCACCGAAAACCATTCAGTTAATATTAGAGATTTGAGTTCATTTATGATGAATGAATAAGAAACAATACCTTCTCTAGATAGTCCGGTTTTAAATGACCCCACGGATGACTTCCGCTTCCATAGTTTTGAAGATTCAATGCGACAATTGATCTCACACTACAAGAGATCATAGATTGTAATAGGTGAAGCATTAAAGATCATAAATTGTAATAGGTGAAGCATATATTGAAAGCTGTCTTTTACTTTTTCGGGACTGCAATCTCTTCCCATTGAGAGCAGTTAACCTTTTTGATGTGGATTTTCAATATGTTCCTAAGTCCCCTGCAAATTCAAATACCGCAAACAACATGTCAATAACACAACATGGAGCTAGGCAGAGACTTGCACACAAGTATAAGTACACAATCAGAAGCGGAAATAGCGAACCTTAAACCTGGATCATTGACACAAGGCGTGCAAAACCAACCCTGAGTGCAACCAAACCCCGAATAAATAATCTGTAAAAGCAAATGTTGTGTGGTTAATAATCTCCTTTCTTATACCGAATATAGCCAAATAAAGAGATTCAAGTTTGGCTGAAGATATAAACAAACCTTGTTTGAAATAGGGCCTTGAGCAAGATATGGTTTAGTGTTGCGAAGATGATGGAAGCCATAAGCAACTTGAGCATCCATACCTAAATAAACCCGACAAACAAGGAAAACCTGGTTAAAATGATATTTGTGAACAATTGTTAGGAAATCAGAAGAGAAGAAGTTCATCAAACCTATGCTTAAGTAATTGTAGAACACGCCTTCATAGGTCTTTGCCACTGGAGGTGCGTCTATTCCCGTGTCCAAACCCTGAAACCACAAGAAATTCCGGTTAATTGCTAGACTACAGCAATCTACAGAAAAGCAGATGATGATGATTCAACGAGAAGAACCAATCCTAAGGGAACAGAGCCAAACCTGATCAAGTTCATTTTCCTCGGCTGGTTTTAATGAATACGGTGGATCCACGACTTCTCCAGTTGGCATTGACACTAAAATCTTCCAGCTGCAACCCAAGCACACATTTTTACGACACGACAAATAGAATGCAAGTTAATTGATTTTGGGAAAATAAGGCTTTTTTACCTGTCTAGTCGAGCAACTGGACCCATACTTGCGCGATGGAGTGTTCTTTTAACAGCGGATCTCCACGCAAAAGGGAACGAACCACCCTGAAGAAAAACAAACAAACGAGAAAACTTCAATTTTCACAGTTCAAGAGACTTGTTGATGACAAAAATAACATATAAGAGAAGAATGACTCACTCACCCAACCAAAACTCCTTGAGAGATCATTTCCTGTACCGAGAGGGATAACGCCAACAGGAGGAATCGATTTTCCTTCTTTATTAAGCTCTCCAAGACATCCAAGAACCCAACCAACCGTACCATCACCACCTGCAACCTATTGAGCCAATCCCATTTCACATTCTAATAGCTAAAAAAAAAGTAAAGAAAACATGAGATTGAGAAAAACATTGTTTGTACTAACCATAATCCGTAACCTTGCTCTACATTCTTTTGCACATTCATCTCCTTCCGCTACAAATGTCTCCAAACACCCTAACCCGTATCGAACAAACTCATGTGGCTTCACTTCTGTTAGATCAAACACCTGTTTTTACAGAATCACCATGAAAATTTCCAATATCAAAACCCAATCAAAAATCAAAACTTTACACAAAATTTCAAATACAGAAACCCAAAAGACTCAAACTGTTCAATCTTTGAAGTCAACTCATCATCCCACCAAACAAAAAAACAGCATCTTACCTTACCAAACAACTAGATCTAACATCAACTAAGCATGAACACATAAATCAGACACTTAACTAACATAAGATCTGGCCAAACACCCACTGAAGTAATACATAAATTAGATTTAAAGATCATAACTTTTTTGTAAAAATCAAAGCTTTAAAATCTAATTCACAAAACAAAACAAAGTTACTGAGTTCACAAAACCTGTTCTTCGCTCATCAACTGTTGAAGCCTCTCTTTAAGAACAGGACCATGACGACCACCACTTTTTGGATTTATGAAAACAATCATCGGAGCATGAGGAGCCATATCGGCGACGGCTCCACCGGGAAGAAGCAAATGATCAGGAATCGCCGTCGAATCTTTACGTTTAATACAGTCACGCATAGCGAGACGGAGATATTCAGGCATCATCAGCCTCTGACGTAGCTCCTCCTTGTCTACACCAACCCATGTCAGATTAGCCAAACCACAACCTCTTTTCCCCGGAGAATCTGTCGTTGATGGTCGTGAAGCCACGAATTTCTCCGTCGGCGTTTCCATTAAAGACAGAGAAACCCACAAAAAAAATGACAACTTTTTCGCTCTGTGATTGGAGAAATGAGGAATATTCGAAACCCAAGATAATCAAAATTGGAGTTTGAAACAAAATTAACTGTAATTATATAGGTTTATATAGGTTGTTTCACGCATATTAAAAAAATTTATTAAAAATTTATTTTATTTTTAATTAATATAATATTTTATTTGATATGAGTAATTAATAAATTTAAAAATAGGGATAAAATAGAAAAATTAGTCATAAATGTGTATTGAAATTGCAGAATAACAACTAATTTAAAACAAAAAAATAAAGTTAAAATGACAAGTATTGTAAAACGGAGAGAGTAATGCTTAGTTTGCGAAAAAAAAAAAAAAATTAACTGAAGTTTTGGCGAATGGTTCTTTTTTTTTTCTTGTGGATTTCGAATCAACCAATATAAAATGTTTCGTTGACAGTTTTGTATTTTTGTTTTCTTTTTTTCTGTCTGTTTGTCTTTTTTTAATAATTTTATTTTTCCAGTAGTGTTTGATTTTGAAGACAGCGGACAAAACGTGTGAGTGAGTATTAATTACACGGTTGGATTTTTTTGTGATGTCATTAAAAAGACAGCAATTTTGACATTTCTTAGAAAGTGAGTGATACAACTTTAAATTAATTGTTATGTTACAATAAACACAGCTAGATTATTGTCATCACATTTATTACTACTCCATCCGTTTCAAATTACTTGTCGTTCTACAGGATTTCACACAAATTAAGAAAACCATTAAATTTTCATTCTTATCCCTAATTAATACATTATTTTGTTTGATAAAAATAATTAATGAACTAAAAGTTAAAGACAAAACTGGAAAAATTGATCATAAATATGCATTGAAATTGTAGAATGACAACTAATTTGAAATAAGAAAATAAGGTTACAATGACAAGTATTGTGAAACGGATGAAATATCATATTTTTGCTGTATTTAAGATATGAGGATCTTTTATTTGAGTTAAGTCAAAACTTAATTGTTAAGGTGTACAAATCTTTGATATGATAAAAAAAAAATCCTAGCATAAATATATAAATTTGGGATTTTTTTAATTTATTAAATGTCTCAGTGAAAATGGATATTCCAATCCAACCCAATCAATAATTTTAATGGATTGAGTATTAATTAGTCATGGATCAATCCAATCCATTTAGTAATTGGGTTAGATCAATCCATCAAATTTAAATGGGTTGGATTGACTTTGATGCAACCCACTAATAAATTGATTAATAAATATATTTATATATAAATTATGAAATTTGACCAAAAAAAATTAGAAATCATATTTTTTTGCGGGGAATTGCTATATGAAATCATGTTTTTGGGCGAAATTTTTAATGGAACTTCTTTTTTGATGGAAAAATTTAACAGAATCGCGTTTTTGGCGGAAAATTTTTACTGAGTTTCATTTTGCGGAAAAATATTTTACGGAATTGCGTTTTTGGTCGGAAATTTTTTGCGGAATTGCGTTTTTAGCGAAAAATTTAACGAAATTGCGTTTTTGGCGAAAAATTTAACAAAATTGCGTTTTTGGCGGAATAATTTTACGCAATTTAGTTTACGCGGGAAAATATTTTACTGAATCGCGTTTTTTTGCGGGAAAATTTTAAGGTATTGCATTTTTGGCGGGAAATTTTTATATATAATCGTGTTTTCGGCGGGAAATTATTTACATAATTGTGTTTTTAGCGAAAAAATTGTGAAATCGTGTTTTTGGCGAAAAAATTGCGATATCATATGTTTGACAAGAAAATTGTGTTCAGGTAAGTGTTGATAGATCAACCATTAGCATCTATTAACCCATTTTATGTCAATCCATTTAAACTATATCCATTTCACTCATCAACCCATTAGGATCAAAATATTCAACCCATTATGATCAAAATATTCAACCCATTAGGATTGATAGTTTGGGTTGGATTGTCTCTAAGTTGCTATAAAAATATTGTATATTTGATAAACCAAATCAAAATAATTAATTAAGACATTTCTAGGAGGAATAAGATCTAGTGCCATTATCATTTTCTAATGCTATGTCTGGACGCGGATCGGATATCCGGAGAAAATGCAGTATTTGTGATTCGATTTGTTTTTGACGGATATCCAATTTTCTGATTTGCTTTGCTTCGAAAAATTTCGGATATTCGAGATGACGGATATCCGGATTTTTTCTGGATATTTGCGGATATCCGGATCTTCGCGGATGTCTGTTTTAAAAACAAAAAAAAATTAAATCACCATAATATTTATAAAAAAAAGTTTTAATATAAGATTTAAACTAATTAATTAATAAATATATGAAATGAGTCTAATTTTATTCTATAAAAAAAAGTGAAAGATTAAAACAGTGAAAAATGAAATATACTCCTTCCGTTTCAAAATATAAGTTGTTTTGAAGGTTTTTTTATGTTTCAAAATATAAGTTGTTTTGATAATCCTATGTACTTTTTAACTTTATTGACTATTGTGTGACCAATAGTATTTTGCAGTCACTTTTTTCATTGGTTAAATTATTTTTATTATATATATAAGTTGATACTTTTGAGAAGAAAAATATTTTCTTAATATTCGTATTTTTAGCCAAAACAACTTATATTTTCAAACAGAGGGAATATATGTTTTATTTATGAAATATATATTTTTTATTTAAGAAATATATTTCAAATAAAGTTAGTATCTATCTATTTTTACTATAAATATATTCATCAAATATATTTAAAAATAAAAAAAATGTAAATATACTTTATAAAATTACCATATTATATATATTTGTAAGTAATATACAGATTTGTATTATAGACTTGCATTATTATTGCCTTTTTTCACTGCATTATTGGTTTGGTTTTCCATATTGGAATCTTTTCCACTTTTCAACATAGAGTGGCGTTTTCTTAATTACACAAGTAAATTGTAAAACTAGCGAAAGAGACACTGGAGTTAGTGGATCTTTCGTGGAATGGGGCCCCACCCACGTTTTCGATGTGCTCACCAATTAGGAATTTTTAGTTAGGGGTCACTGAAAGCTACTACTCCCACATTGTTGTATCGTTTTTTCTTCTTATATGTACTTTCTTCTAGAATCCATATCATAAAGAGAAGACACAACTAATAAGTTGAAATTTAAATAGCATCTCAAACTTTAACTTGGAGCCAAGAAATTTCGGATCTAAATTTGTAATCTTTGAATCTTGGTTCATGGATCAGAACAAAGATTATTAGTCTCGTATCATAGTGTTTGTGTTTAGGATTCTTTCAAACTTGAGCCGCATAACGCAAACTAGATTGACAACAATCAACTAAAAAACTAAGCATCTAAAACAATATATATGATTCGTATATTATGATGGTTAACTTACTTTGCATAAGAATTGCGCTTACTTTCTTTTTTCACTTTATTACACAATCACATGTCTTCCTCATTACATCAATAACTAACCAATTTCTTAAGATCTAATGGATATGATGTTGCTCCATAATGCATTTTTGGTTAGTTATTAAGTTATATTTTTCTTTATTCACCAAACTAACCTTTAAAAGAAAACCACGACGTTTTCTATAGATGATAAAGAAAGAAAAACCATGGTATATTTGAAAACCAAAGCAAAACAGTTGATTGATCTAGAGGCATTATCATATTCAAAATGGTTCCACATGGAGAATATGATTAGATACAATTTCCTTTAAATATATACTTTCATTATTGGTTTCTTTTTGGTTATGTACGTAAGAATATTTTCCACTTTCCAACCAAGAAAATCAAAATTTCACTATATTATTATGCTTACAAAGAGTGGCGTTTTCGTAATTAATTACACAAGTAAAAAGTTTGACGTCAAATGCAAATTTGTAAAATTAGCGAAGGAGAGAGACAATTATAAAGATTTGAAGTGAGTGGATCTTCCATAGAATGTTAATGAGCCCACTAATTACGAATTTCTTACCTAAATTTTCTTAAACCCCTTATGCCATAAAATAAAACAAGACACATAATACTATTATTTTTTGGTCGAAGACACTTAATAATTAAAACTTTGCAATAGAACTAAATCAAGACTCATGAGAATTGTCCACGTTTGCTTTAGCTTTGAGTTGAAAAAGAGATTAGGGAGCTAGCCTTTGAGTGTCACGAGGGAAGAGCGATGTTTTGCGGATGTTATCGAGGGCGCAAAATAACATTACCAGTCGCTCCAGCCCCGCTCCGAATCCCCCATGAGGAGGTGCACCGTACCTGTAAACATTTATTACCATCACTCTGATATAACCAATAGTAGGCACCAAACTGGTCCGGTTCATCAATTCAGTTTGTGTGTTTTACCTGAATGAATCGATGTATGTTGATAACGTGTTGACATCAATCTCGCGTTCCTTTGCACGTTTCTCCAATAATTCTGGGTCATGGATATGTTGAGCTCCTGATATGATCTCCTTGCCTACAACAGACGCCGCAAATTTAGTATCAAATGATTGGTGCGAAGACACATAAAGTTAAAAACAGAAAACTCAAAGAGGCACGCACCTCTGATGAAGACATCGAATGAGTTGTTGTAAAGAGGATCGTCTGCACAGGGCATGGTGTAGAATGGCCTAGCTGCCAGAGGATAGCGATGCAGAATGTAGAACTCCGTATAGTACTTTTTCAAAACGAGCTGGCCAAGTTTTCTCTCGGATTCTGTATTTAGATCACCAAGAGGATCAACCTCCTCACCAGCTTCCTATCAACACATCAAAGATAACCAATTATTATTGACACTCCCCTTTCAAACAACTCGTCAAGACCAGTCTCGCACCTTAAGCATTTGAATCCCTTCTGCAAAAGTTAGCCTCAATGTTTTTGGAAGAAACTGCAAAGTTTAGTGCCAAACATCAGAATCCAAATAAGATACAAACATAAAACTCAGTTTCCTAATAGTCTTTGCTCGTATCGAATGGTGGTTACCTTCAAAGGTTGAAATGGGTATTGGTTTCCGACAGATTCCAGTTCCTTTGAACACTTCTCGTTCAATTAAGTGAATATGAACACAAACAACTTGTCCACAAGATCCATTAACTGCAGAAACAAGAAAAATTAGCACCGGTGTGGAAGCAGAATAGAAGTAGTTGAGATGAAATAACATCATTTTTCTAACAGCACACAAACTTACCTCATAATAGTCATCGTAAATCTCCATCTCCACATCAAGACCAACAAATTCACACAAGTGTCTATGAGTGAACGAATCCTCTTCTCTGAAAACAGGACCAATCTCAAAGAAGTCACCACATATTGCCATCTGCTTATGAAGCTGAGGAGACTGAGCCAGACAAGCATCCTTCCCTTTGTAGTCCAACTTAAACACAGCAGAACCTCCTTCACTACTACCAGCTATCAATTTCGGTGTGTGGATTTCAATAAAACCCTTTGATACTAAAAATTCTCTGAACGCCTACACAAAACCATTAGCTAATGTTCAGCAAAAACAACAAACCAATAAAACCATGATACACACCTGTCTCTATAACGACTCAAAGAAAGCTTAAAATTTGGACTTGCCCCCTGAATGTGGAAAATGGCTTGATTAGCTTGTGTTCTGAGGTCGATCACCCTAAATTTCAAACGCATATCTTGATTGGCACGAGGTTTCCCAGCCTACAACAATCACAAAAACATCAGAGGAACACAAATTTATCAGAATTCACACGACACTTGTACCACCAAACCAGATATACTACCTGAATATCTGCTTTACTTCGGTAACTTGACTCTGTTGACAGAGAATAATACTTTTGTCACTTGAATTTCAACCTACAATAACACACTAACTTAATGTTGTTTTCATATCACAATCAAACCAAAAAGAAGAAAAAAGGAAACCAAATTAAACCTGTTGTTTGGTTCCAATCAAAGGATCTTTAGGTAAAGCGACGACACCGATAACATCAACAATGGATTCACCACTCAACTGCTTGAGGAATTTAATCATCTTCAAGCCAACTTTCGATTCGGTAGCAACGCACTGACCCCGTGAGTTCTCTTCCTCCTCCACTTTGCCTCAATATCACAAAACCTAATTTGCTAGAAACTGGCCGATTCGTGTTTACATTTCCTCTAA
The DNA here is from genome assembly GCA_964056655.1 of Arabis hirsuta. NCBI lineage: Eukaryota > Viridiplantae > Streptophyta > Magnoliopsida > Brassicales > Brassicaceae > Arabis > Arabis hirsuta. Next base: position 2,394,966 of record OZ053301.1, read on the forward strand.
TCCAACCTTCTCTTCCACCAAATCGCTCAAATTGGTCCACTCTTTTCCTTTACGAGCCTCTCTCCACTTTGCCCTCGACTGTAAATCAGCGAATTTGCCGTCGTACGATTACGAACGGCTTCTTCTTCTTCTTGTTCTCGTTTCTGTTTGCGGCGCAATTTCTCCAGTTTCACAGCTTCTTTCTTCGCCGCCTTCTTGCTCATCTTCTCTCCTGACTTCTCCGACGACGGAATTTCCGGCTCCGACGACATGATGGCTCCTTGCCTCCTTCGGTGAATCAAATCAATGAACTTCTCACAAGGAGGAGCGAAACCCTAAATAGCGAGAGGTATTGAAACTTAGAAAACTCAAATAAAATACCCTTGATGTTTACAATTTTCGTTTTGACCCCATTACTTAACAAATGGTATTAACACCCTTTTGGGGTTATAATGCTTTTTTAAAATATGTATAAATATTTTGTTACGAGTTACATCTAAAATTATTAGTGAATCGAAATTTTCTCAATAAAATTTACAATAAATTACGTTAAAATTATGCAAAATTTAAGAAAGAGAAAATTGCACCATTCTCAAGCTTCTTAATCATCAAACTCATCTAGCAGGCCACGATATATACTTAGTGTGGAAAGAGCGAAACTCAAAAAATTTAAACTTTTCGCATGATCCGAAACCATCGACTCTTTTCGTTCCCGGCTTATGATCTAGCAACAAAAATGATGAAACTGTTCCCGTCGACTCCTTTCGTTCCTGTGTTCTTCTTATCGTCGTTATTATTGTCGGCATCGTCGTCGTCTCCATCTCCGACTCCATCACCGTCTCACTATCGCAGTTCAAGGTAACCGTACTATCGCAGTTCAATCTCTTAAATTTCAAAAAATATTTTCCGATTTCGAATTGATTTTTGGTTGCAAGAAGGGTTTTGAATTGTAGTAGGGTTTTGATTTCTAAAGGAGATATGTAGGGTTTTGATTTTGATATATGTGTCGGCCGTTTGAAATTAGGGTTTGAAGAAAAATCAATTTGGAGTTTTGATTTGACGTGGGGTTTTGAGGTTTGTCAGATTTTGATATGAAGAAATGTATGGGTTCGGGTTTAAAACTAGGGTTTTAAGTAAAACATTTTGATATGTTATGTCCTTTTGTCTTGTTTTTCTTCTTTCTCTGTCTTAGGATTTCGAATGAATTTTATGTTTTGGAAAGGGCTTATAAGGTTACGATCCTTTCAGTTTTGGTATGAATTGGGAAGAGATTTTTGTGTCTGTTTTTTATTTTGCAGAAATGGCTCCTAAGACCAGGGGAGGAAGATTGAGGAAAGAGACTTCAAAGGAAAGGAGTTTAGAGGAAGGGATTTCAAAAGAAGGGAATTCAAAGACTTCAAAGGATCCGACTTCAAAAGCGTCAAGTAGTAGGTTGAGCGAGTCATCTCAAACTGAAATTAAAGGATCTGTTACGGTTTTGGAGGTATGTGATTGAAGTAACTAAATGAAGGAACTGGTACTAGATAGTATAAAAGTTAGTATTTAGGGGAACTGGTGAGTATTCAGTATAAAAGTTAGTATTTAGGTGAACTTGTTCTACTGAGTATAACTGTTAGTTGAACTGCTTCTACTGAGTATAATTGTTAGTAATCAATAGGACTGGTACTACTGATGAGAACTGGTACTACTGATGAGAACTGTTAGTACTTAGAAAGACTGGTACTACTAGGATTGAAATAATGTTTTGATCGCATGATATAGAGATATCTGATACTCTATCGATGCAGCCTTTGCAGATGTTCCTCCCACCGAGTGAATATAACAGGGTATGCAAGATCCAAACCAGATGTGATTTGGCCCACTTCTTAAATATGATAGAGGCACTGGAATTAAAACCAGAGTTGGACTGGTTTAAAACACATCCGCAGTTTAAACACTTTTTCCACATGGAGATAGAACAAAACCGTAAGCTCCAAGGTTTGTTTATGTTGCTGCTTCGAACGGTATGTGTGGATAAGAAGACAAATCTTTGGTTTGTGGTGAATGGTATTCCTATCCGGTATTCTCTGAGAGAGCATGGTCTGATCAGTGGGTTTTATTGTCATCAATACTCTAAAACAGTTCATCCGAAGATGAAGTTGTGGAACTACACATGTAAGTTTAAGGAGAGGCAGTTTCGCGCCAAGAAATCCATAACTATCAAAGATGTCAAAGCGAAGCTTCTTTCGATGAAGAAGAGTTCTTCTGATCGCCTGACCATGATGATCTTGTATTTCTGAAGCGCGATACTTGCCAAAAAGGTCGGGGTTAATTCAGCTATAGATCCATTCTTTTTTAGAATGGCTGAGGATCCGAATTTGTGTTTATCATTTCCGTGGGGGCGAATGACCTTTGACGATTATGTCTTTGATGTTTATTACTTGATGGGAAAGATGAAAGGTGCTAGTCAAGAAAAATCAACATTACCTGGATTTGTAATTCCTTTGGAGGTAAATATATTGTTTCTCTCAGTCTATTAATGTTTTAATATTTAACTTCTGACGTGCTATATCTCTATATGTAGCTTCTGGCTTTCGAGTGTATCCCAAATCTGCGGAGATCATTCAGAGTAGATATTAAAGAGGCAGATGAAGACTGTCCAAGGATGTGCAAGTGGAAGTTTCGAGATTGTGGTTTGAAAGGTTGACCAGTGGAAGAGATATATAACTCGCTTGGTTCTACTAAGGTATTACTTTAACTTAGTTCTTAATTATAATTCGTTTTAGTTAAAGTTAACAGCTGTTTGCACTTTGTAACATTGACAGGATATTCATAGTTTCTTGGAATCGGAAGAAGAAGAAAAAGCTCTTTGTGTGCGCATCTTTGATGATGATGAAATCGGTGATGATGTCTTGGATATGTTGTCAGACAGTTGGAACCATCATCTTGCAGACAATAGGAAGATCTGTTGGGAACATATATGCGAGATGGATGTGAATTCCCGAAAGCCTAAGGAGAAGGAGCAAGAGGAAGAAAAAAAGGATGATCCAGCAGAGAATCATGGAATTATTCACATGTTGAAAGAAATGGAAAATAGACTGACCATGAATATCAAGGAAGGGTTTGATATCAAGAAGAAAAAAAAAACGAGAAGAATTTTAAGAATGTTCCAACGACTATGATTGTGGAACAGAAAATCCAGAGATGGCTATAGTTGTTTACGTACCACCTGAGTATACTGTGGATGATCCGTATACTGTACCTGAGATTATTGAGATTGAATCAGAAGAAGAAGAAGAAGAAGAAGAAGCCGAAGAAAAGGAGAAAAGTGTTAAGAAGCAGAAGACGGGTGATAAGAATGAAAATGTATCAGCTACTACTTCAGAACTATTCTGCTACTAGTTCAGAACACGAACACAACACAAGGGTTTTCTCAAAATTGTTTACTAGTATTGATGACTTGAATACTTACACGTATTGCTTACACTCAATCCTAGTCTACCCTGTTCAAGAATCGCACCTGATACGGGAACTGTTTTGACCCCGTAGCCCCTTGATACAAGATTTCTTGTTTACCCGAAACCCTTATCCCTTTTGCTAAGTATGCTCTAGTTGTGTTAACCGTCTCTACGACTTAACACCCCTATTTATACAAGTGGCCTGCGGCTTAACCTAGCCTTGGCCTCTACTCCATGCAAGATTCGCTATCTTCTTCAAATCTTCATGTGTATATCCACTTTCCTTATCTTCTCCTAAGAATAAGGAAATCTTCTAGCTTGAGTAAATCTTCTCCAAGATATCCTCCAGCCTTCCTTGAGTGCAAGTCACGCCCTTTCTTTGCCTGGACTGACCCACTCCAAAAGCCCATCGGGCTCCAAGCCCACCAGCTGCCTCGCACCTCTTATAAAGTACTCCCATTTGGTGATGCTACAGAATCCTGCTTCAACGTTGCATCTTTGTGGCGGTAGAATCTCACAATCACGATTTAAGTAATTCTTCAGGGTTTGTAAAGTTCTGTCGAAAGCAAGCAAACACAAAGATCTCAAGAGAGTTTTTATTAAGCTGTGAAGAGAGCTGTTACAAGAGTTTTTTGCTAATGAGTTCTCCCCTTTCTGGGTGATAATGAAGAGCTATATATAGTAGAATATCTAAAGTGGGCCAGTTAATAAAATGGGCTTGGCCCATTAAACAATAATTCTAATTTAGGCCCATTATTCCATTAAACCTATTTTGCTCATGGGTTTAATGTCAATTTGGGCCCAAATTCAGACTGAGCCTCCGTAGATTCGTCGTGATTTCGTCAAGATATTGCGGAGTTGATCTCGTCGCTATATCGATCTCACAGGGGTGGAATATGACCCCTACAGTTAGCCCCCCAGCTTGGTAGTATCGAGTTATGATGATGCCAAGGTAAAAGTTTCTGAAGTCTGAGATCGATATGTTGGATTGCGAAATTGCCAGGCGTGGATGTCTTGTCATCGAACTCGGGAAGTTCTTGTTATTCCGTGTGGAGCCGATGTCTGCGTGTTGTTCTGGGCTTATTTCTTTTTTTATTGTCTCAGGAGACTGAGGAAGTTGATGATCTTGATGCGTTGATGGGCTTTGAGGCCTGCTGGAAAATTTTTAGGATTTTTACAAAAACCTAATGATTTTAGGAAATCCTCCCAATATAAATAGGCCTGCTACCAGGACATTATTTTCTACCAAATCACTTTCCCTCAGCAAAGCAAAAGGTAAAAATCACATCTGCTCCTTATTTTATTATTATTTGTCTTTTGGTTTTTGTTTTTTTTTTTCTCTTCTTCTCCTTCGAACGGCCGCCGCTTCTTGCCGTCGCCGGCTCGCCTCTCCACCGTCGCGTCTTGATCTCCGGCGAGGCCAGGTCACGTCGGGACGAGGCTCACAGACGAGATGGCGGCGTGACTCGACCACCGTCGACGAGGCCCTACCACGCGGCGACGAGATTGGACCACGCGGCAACGTCGAGATCCGCCGGAGACGGGCTTCGGCAGGGCAGCGTCGCGTGGAGGGAGAGAGGCCAGCCGCACGTAACCGCCGGCGACGAGATCTGTCGTTCGAAGAGATCTCACGAGTTGACTCAGTGAGTTGACTCGTCCGAGTCGACTCACTGAGTTAACTCGGTGGAGATTTTTTTTTTTTTTTTTTTTTTTTTTTTTTTTTTTTTTTTTGGTGACTCGACGACTTGGTAGCGAAGGCTGGCTTTGTGGAGTGAAACTGACTTGAATCGTTGACACTAGGCACAACGGAGAGGTAAAGTTAGAAGGATGGTCTCTGATTCCACGGATTTGCAGCTTGATAGTTCGAGCGACTTAGATGATTCTGGAGATATGGTCGCTGATCCCTTCCTTCTCGGAAGGAGAATGGTTCTTTCGCCAGCATCCGACACTAGTAGTTTGTCGAGACCAGTTTACTCTAACGCTCTAGTCGTGGTCGATGAGGTTGACGACGAGGTTGCTGTTTGTCCGGCTGCCAAAAGGCCGAGAGCAAAGCGGAGAAGACCTGATCCGCCTGGGTCTACCATGTCGACTCAGAGGTCTTTGGATTTCCTCACTGCTTGCTTTGGTTTTCCCGATGGAGTCGAGCTAGTCGTTCCTCGCTCAGACGCACGAGCAGATCGTCCTCCAGATGGCTACTTCACTATGTACGAGGCATACTTTTATGCGTGCTTCTTGTGGTTCCCGATTCCTGGCGCTATTCTTGACTTCTTATGGAGGACCAACCTTGCTGTTTCTCAGATCACGCCTAGCGGGATTCGCCACCTGGTTGGGATTATAGTGCGCAGTTATGAATGTGACCACGAGATCAGTGATGACCATCTTTTGAGTCTTCTGGAGATTAGAAAGACTAGCTCCAAGAACAAACTTTTTTACTACTTTAAGGGGAAACCGGATCTCCAAGTCGTCGGGGACTTTCCCAATGTAGATCGTTTCTGGTCGGAAAAGTTTTTCTTTGTGAAAATCAGTGAAGCATCAGTTGGCTGCGATCATCTAGGCATGCTTCGAAAGAGATGGAGAACTCGCGGTCTGCTGCGCTATTGTGTTTAGCTTAGCGTTCCTTGGTGTTTATTGATTTTTTTTTTTTTAGGCTTAGAGTCACCATTTCCTTGCTTGCTTGCTTATATCCCTGGTTCGCGATTCTAACCATTTTTCTCTTGTTGTTGTTTTTGCAGTTTTGAGTCGCATTGAGAGGTTGCCGAGCGACTTATTTGTTCTTCGCGACGAGCTTGCTGCTGAGAAGTGTAGCTGGAAGGAAGACTTTTCTTTAAGCAGAGTTAGAGAAACTTGTGCTCGTCGCTTCGGAGTTACTTCACAGAATTCTTTGCCAAGAATGTCGGACAACATGAAGAAACCCTCTGCTCGCGAGAGGAGAGCTGCTGAGGCCAGAAGAGGATATAATGCGAGAGTGTCAGCTCCAAAAGCAAGCGCTGCTGGAAACCTTGTAACTAAGCAGCGTCGTCCACCATATGAACGAAATGCTGTCGTCCTTACTGATCGTCAATGCGAGTCTTCGTACAGGCGTCATGATGATGCACAGGGAAGGGCTGATGATGCTGGTGAAAATCGCAAGCGCTCCCGAGAAGACAGGGGCAAAGATGTTGCTGACGGAGAAAACCCGAGCAGACCAAGGCGCACGTCGTCTCCTCAACGTGATCACGCAACGACAGACTCATCCTTCCCTTGCGGTTCGAAGAGATCCTTCGGTAGTGCCGAGGTAGCGGCGTCGCATCTGTCCAAGATCGTCTTCCCAGGCACTGAGTTTCCCCCGCCGGAGCAGATGTCGAAGAAGCGTTCCTACTCAAGCATGGCCCTCGACTGCATGACGGTAAGACTTTGTGGCTACTCTTGTGGGATATCGATTTTCTTTTTCCTTCCTTTCGATTTTCTAACTTGTTTTGCTTGATTCGTTCCTCTGTTTGACAGTTCCTTTCTTCGCTTAATGAGGTCGCGATTGACTATGAGGTGACTGCTCGCTCGTTGTCTCGTCAGCTTGCTAATGTTCAGGCGGCCTATGACGATCAGAAGAAGCGGAAAAGGGATGCTGAAGATCGCGTTGCTGCCCTCGAAGCTGCTATGAAGGAAATCGAGGATAGGCGTCGCGAGATGGATGGAACGTTTACAGAGTCTGAATCTGAGAGAAAACGTCTTCAGAAGGAAGTCTCTGACCTCACCACCCGCCTAGATAATGCTGCCAAACTTCAAGATGCGGCTGTGCAACGAGCTGTTGAAGAAGCGAAATGCGAACTGGCGGCGAAGTATGAGGCGAGGATCGTCTGTGCTACAGAGAAGATTAGAGCGATCAATGGCCAGCCGAGGTTTGACATAATTGATCTTGCTGAAGTCCGGAGTAACATCGAGTTTGTAAAGTTACTTCAGAGTGACAAGGCGCCTGATCTCGGTGAAGAACTTGTTGCGCTTAAGAAGCAGGAGGCAGGCCTATCACGAGCAGACAAGGTGTTTGCTAGGAACATGCGTGAACTTGAAGGGATCCTTAAAGATACCCCGGTTAGCAAGACCGATGATCAAGTTGAGGAGTTGGAAGCTGATGCCGTTGAAAATGAGGCTGGTTCGGGTTCGAGTTCCTCTGGTTCGTCGAGCGACGGTGACTCGTCTGACTCTGAAGCGGTTGAGATTGTCGGTGAGGCTGAGGAGACCGCGCCTTAGTTATTTTTGTTTTAGCGTTTTCTTTCATTTTTGTTTTTACTTCGGATTTTGTTTTTGATTCATCTTGGATTTTTACCCTATGTAGAAAGGGATGATATATGAGTATGATTTTTGGCAGAGTTTACCTTTCTAAAAACACCATTTGCTTAATGTTTCGTAGTTGTTACTTGGTTGAAAATCCTTCACAGTTTCGAGCGGTGTGTTTTGAGATGAACACTCTGGTTTACGAATATGTTCCCGTGACCAACTTCGCTCCAGCAATGAACACAATAATTTGACCAGCGTTTTGTTGTGTACTGGGTTTCTGAGTTGAACATTCTGGTTTACGGATATGTTCCCGTGAACAAGTCCGCTCCAGCAATGAACACTGAAATTAGACCAGCGATTTGTTGTGTGCTGGGTTTCTGAGTTGAACATTCTGGTTTACAGATATGTTCCCGTGAACAAGTCCGCTCCAGCAATGAACACTGAATTTATATAGCGCGCTTTATCCGCTGGGGATGTAAAGAGTTCGTCGCTGTGGCCAACAACAACGAGTTAACAAGGAGAAGAAGTCTGTTTCTGAGAAGACTTTGGATGAATATGCAAGTGAAAACTTGGCTTCTGGTAATTGATTTTTGATAAGTTTGATATGCAAGTGAACACTTGGCTTTTGATAAGTTTGCAAGTAAATACTTGGCTTTTGATAAGTTTGCAAGTAAACACTTGGCTTTGATAAATGTGCAAGTACAACACTTGGCTTTTGATAAATGTGCAAGTAAACACTTGGCTTTTGATAAATGTGCAAGTAGACACTTTGCTTTTGATTGATTCAGAACGGTAAGCCGTGTATGAAAAGGGAAGTATACGAGTATACATACCCACTCCCCCTTTTTTTTTAAGGAGGGGGACAGCTGTACCCATCCGAAAATGGGTTGCCTACGTACCCTTTGCAGGGATCAAGCCGCCTCGTAGTTCAAGTGAAGTTACTTAGTAGTAGTACTTCTTGAGATGCCTAGCGTTCCATAATCGTGGGACTGGAACGTCTGCCATGTTGGCCAATTCGTAGACACCTGGTTTGACCACCTTGGTGACTTTGTAAGGTCCTTCCCAGTGAGCTCCAAGATTGTCGGCTTCGAGTTCTACCGTGTTTCGGGAGACTTTCCGTAAGACTAACTCTCCTTCATGAAAACGTGTCGTTCTAACTTCGAATTTGTGGTTCTTAGTCGCATCGTGTCGGTAGTTGGTTATTCTGTTCAACGTTGTCTCGGCCTTATGAGCTTTGATTGCAGTGACGTTAAGGCACGTTGTAAGTTCCGTAATGCGCTCATTAGTGCTCGTAATCTCTCTGTGCATCTGGGACTGTGCGACCCTAAAGTCGGAGGTGGCACGCTCCAACTGTGCTTGCATCTTGGCCATCTCGTCGTTCCGAGCAGGGCCTTGCGTTCCTGTTCGAGCTCGAACTTCTTGGTCGAGTAGAGATCTCTTTCTTCGTCAGCGAGATCTTGGTCGCGCTCGATGTCCGCGCTGGTTTGACAAGCCTGGGATCGGTCTCTCCCTGCGGGTGTGCTGCATTTCCTTGAGGTGCGTGTCCTGCGGGGGTTATCGTCTGTGCCGACCGTCTGTGCGATCCCTCCTGAAGCAGCTTGGCGTTGCTGCGCGATCCTTCGTGAAGCAGCTTGGCGTTCCTGTGCGATCCTTCCTGAAGGAGCTTGGCGTTCCTGCGCGATCCTTGCCGAAGAAGCTCGGCGTTTCTGCATAATCCTTCTTGAAGCAGCTGGTCCTGTGCTCGTTGTTCCGTTGATTCGTTTTGGAGTTGGGTCCGCAGCTCGCAGCGACAGTGGTTGTGTTATATCACTTTTGGTTCTCCGTACAGTGCGTGGCGTTGCGAAGCGGAGGCTGTGCAGCCTGAACCGCCCAAGCGATCGTCGTGCTCGGCCCTTTTCGCGCACCTTACTTGCTGTCGTGAGAGCCTTCAGTATGTCTTCCTGCTCTGCTGACTTCTTGAGAAGAGTCTTCAACATATCCTTCAGTTCGCGCAAGGTTGTCGGATTCGTCGTGGTGACGTCGACATCGTCGTCGCCTGCCTGGCTGCTCCTGGTGGTCGTGTTGTGCTGCGACGCCGAGGAATCCTTGTTGCTGTTGATGCTGCTGGTCATGTTGTCTGGCGATGACGCCGAAGAGTCCTCGTTGCTGCTGCTGCCGCTGCCGCTGCTGCTGCTGCTGCCAGTGCTGCTGCTGTTGCTGCCGCTGCTGCTGCTGCTGCTGCCGCTACTGCTGCTACTGCTGCTGCTGCTGCTGCTGCCGCTACTGCTGCTACTGCTGCTGCTGCTGCTGCTGTCGACGCCGTTGTCACCGGTGTTATCGATGCGGTTGTCACCGGTGTTGTCGCTCCTGGCGATGTCTCTCATGAGGTTTGCTGCTGTGTCTTTGTCGATGGTCATCTCTTCCGATCTCAGCGTGGTTGTGCTTGTTGAGTAAGAAGCTTTACTGTCCCCTTAGATGGCTCCAAATTGTGGCGGTAGAATCTCACAATCACGATTTAAGTAATTCTTCAGGGTTTGTAAAGTTCTGTCGAAAGCAAGCAAACACAAAGATCTCAAGAGAGTTTTTATTAAGCTGTGAAGAGAGCTGTTACAAGAGTTTTTTGCTAATGAGTTCTCCCCTTTCTGGGTGATAATGAAGAGCTATATATAGTAGAATATCTAAAGTGGGCCAGTTAATAAAATGGGTTTGGCCCATTAAACAATAATTCTAATTTAGGCCCATTATTCCATTAAACCTATTTTGCTCATGGGTTTAATGTCAATTTGGGCCCAAATTCAGACTGAGCCTCCGTAGATTCGTCGTGATTTCGTCAAGATATTGCGGAGTTGATCTCGTCGCTATATCGATCTCACAGGGGTGGAATATGACCCCTACAATCTTCAATCTCCCCCTTTTTAACTTTGTGTATCTTTCAAGTATCTGCAAAATAAACTCACCACAAGCACAGAGACAACCAACAACAAGCACAAGCAAATTCCAACTCATCCATACGAATTAAACTTGTAAACGTTATTACAAGCATGAATCCCCAAAAATAAAGTACTAGAGTTCGAAACGAGAAGTAGAAAAAAATCAAAGGTAAAAACAAAACATCCCCCATGCTCCCCCATGAACCATGATCTACTTAGCCACTCACATCATCACTTTCTCCCCCTGCTTGGGAGCACACAAGTTAAAAACACAATCATTAGTGTATAAGCAGAAAGCACAAGAGATCACGAGAACTTACTTTGATTGGCTTGGTGCACATCTTGAACTATCTTTGACAGCTGATGCAGGACAGACGTGATCTGGTACAGCGCCTTGTTGACCTCCTTCCGACTTGACTGCCCTTGAGGCACACTAATGTGGCCAAGTGACACATCAATTGTTGAGGTTGATGGAGCTGAGCTGGATGACTTTGACTGTTCTGGCTCTCTCTTGGTTTTTTTCGGCAGTGCAGGCTGAATCAGTAGCGGCTGAGACCTCTTCTTGGTTGATACCTCCTCTTTGACTATTTCAACTCCTTTGGCCCGATTGCGTCCTAGTTCCTCCTGTTTCTTTCTTCCCGGTCATGACGTCCATCTGGTAGTACGAGGGTAGTATCACAACATCATCCTCACCAGTAACAGCCCCACATTGATCTTCAATCATTCCAGCAATCAGATGTGGAAACACCAACTTCCTTGAATCAGGCTGCTTGTTGTCCTCTCTTTCAATCTTGCTGATTGCCATGACTTGCTGAAACACCATGGCCCCAAAGTCTACGCGCACCTTCTGAGCCAACTTGTACAGAAGCAGAGCTCTGTACTGAGCAATATGTGTCCGATGAGTAGTCGGGTACCAGTTGTGCCCTGCCAAAATGGCCAATGCAGCGAACTTTGGAGACAGATGAACTGTGGACAGAGCTGGAGCCTTCTTGTGACGCTTGCTGATAATCGGAACTACATCTTTCTGAGATTCATCTCCCTTAAGGTAAGCAGCAATAGATTCTGGATCCACCTTGTCAAGTGCTTCAGCCCTTTTCTTCTCCTTGGAGCTCAGTTCTGACATATTCAGAAATTTATTAATGCGAGCAGGACTGAACCACACGATGTGACCCCTGACTAAGACCATAACACCTCCATCCTGTACCACAGTATCGCCCAGATTAGCGTAAAACTCGTTGATTACTTCCCTAGCATAACCCGACTTAATTGTGACCGTGGGAGTAAATCCAGCTTCAGCTATCACAGATGGGTACTCAAATTCCTTCTGTTCCTCAAAAGCAACAAGCTTCTAACCGATAATTCCACGACTTTTAAATACAAAGTACATTTGATATGCACCGGCTGAGCAGAACTTGTCAGGTGAGAACGACACACCACCAGTCATGGATTCTGCTCCAGCAGCAGATCCTGCTCCTACTTCCTCTGAATCACCCGATTCGGAGTTTTCGTGCTCTTTTATCTGTTTCCCCTTCTTCTTTTCCAGACTCTTTTCCAGCTTTACAACCTTCAGCTGCTGAGTTGCAGCCTCTTCCTCGTCGATCTCTTTCTCAGGATCCCATGCTGTATCGGAGACCTCTACTTCCTCCTCTTCTGATTTTCCGCCAGAGACTGGTGACGGAGACCTGCTCCGATAGTCTTCTGCCAATTGACCGATGAGATTCGTCAATTTGTTGTCGAGAACACCAGAAGGCGGTGTCCCCTTGGTGTCTAATTCAAGTCTTGGAGTCTTGAAGACCATTGACCCCTCGTCTTCCTCTGCTTCATCCCGTAGCCGAAGTTGATTGGGATCGTTTGCTGGAGGATTCTTCCTCCCATGGTTACTCAAGAATTCTTCTTTCTTCTTCTTGAAAATTCTAGGGTTTTGAAGCAACAGACTCTTGGATTTCCTTACTTCTTCTCGCGGCCAAACAACGAGACTATTTAAACAAAACAAAAATCTCTTCTGGGCTGCGACCTTACAAACCCTAAGGGCCCAACCGACACTCTTAGGCCCAAGTTCTTTTGTTACCAAGCCCATATGAAAACTGAAGCCCACACTCTCGGATTTATCTGAACCAGGACATCCTGCATCAACTCCAGAACACTGCAACAGCTTGTCACACTCATTAGATTTTTCACACACAAGGAACAACAACCACATTCATTTTAAGAACACAATGGGGATTAAGCTGATAATGGTGGTCCTTGTAAAGATTTAAAACTGGCATTTTAAAAAAAAAAAACTTTTGACACAAAATTAATTTACCGTTTTCGAGTGATGTTTCAGGAACTGAATTTTGACCAATTCGCAGCACATACCCAGCTCGATACGATTCACAACATCTAGTCATCTTCTACTCCAATGAGTAGCTTTCACACCATCATGTCTTTATCTCATCCTGACCAGTTTTCAACCTTTATCCACTCAAGAAAGTTGTTGATGCAGTCAAGACGTGTGAATATATATATTTTTTATTTTTGCTTTACTTCACCTTCACACGCCTGCCCACTTTTCTGGGTTCTTTCCTTAATTTTGTTTTAATGAGACAGTTCCATCACTTGACTTCTCAGAAACTATCTCTTGTTTTTTTTTCTTTTAGCTTTGATTCTTTCTTTACCGTGGAACCTGTACTGATGTCAAGACAAGACGACATGATAGGTAGCTCTTTCTCATTGATGTTTCAGACTCCAAACAGAATTCGAGCCACATATGCACCTTGAACCAGTACCTGTATCAGTTCTGCACACTTCATAAATGATTAAATTCCACAAACACCAATTGAGTTCCTTAAGGTGATAAAACGATTAAAATCCAGTGGTTTTGTGAATAAATCAGCCAGTTGTAAATCTGTAACAATATGTTCCACCACTACCTGTTTTTCCTCCACAAGTTCTCGGATGAAGTGGTGTCGAATGTCGATGTGCTTTGTTCTCGAGTGTTGCACCGGGTTCTTTGAAATACTTATAGCACTCTTGTTGTCACAGTGAACTAGAAGTGGTCCAGAATCCATCCCATAGTCAGCAGACATTTGCTTCATCCAGAGAAGTTGGGTGCAACAGCTTCCCAAGGCAATGTACTCTACTTCAGCTGTGGACAGAGATACAGAGTTCTGCTTCTTGCTCATCCATGAGATTAAGTTATTTCCCAAAAAGAAACACCAACCACTGGTACTCTTCCAATCATCCAAACTTCCAGCTCAGTCGGCATCACAATATCCAACCAAATTTTTGTTTGACCCCTTGGAGAACCAAATTCCCAAGTTGACCGTACCCTTCACATACCTAATGATTCTCTTGACTGCTTCAAGGTGAGACTGCTTTGGCTTTGCCTGGTACCGAGCACACATCCCTACACTTAGGCACAAATCAGGTCTACTGGCAGTAAGATACAGTAGGCTCCCAATCATACCTCTGTAGAGCTTGACATCCACATTGTTACCCTCACTGTCACGAGTCATCTTCACTGTGGTACTCATGGGTGTTCTTGCTTCCTTGCACTGCTCCATCTTGAACCGTGTTAGCAGATTCTTTGCATACATACTCTGAGAAATGAACACACCTTCTTTTGACTGAGTTATTTGAAGACCCAGAAAGTACTTCAGTTCTCCAACCATGCTCATTTCAAATTCCTGTGTCATGCTTTCCACAAACTAATCCACCAGCCTTTGTGACGTGCTTCCGAAGATGATATCATCTACATAAATCTGGACCATCATGATATCCTTTTTCTGCTCGAGTATGAACAATGTCTTGTCCACACTGCCCCTCAGGTATCCTTTTTGCATCAGGAAACTCGTCAGCCTTTCGTACCAGGCTCGCGGAGCCTGCTTCAGCCCATACAGGGCTTTCTTCAGTCTATACACATGACTGAATTAACTGGATCCTCAAAACCTTTCGGTTGCTCAACATGAACCTCCTCCTACAAAAAGCCATTCAGAAAAGCACTTTTGACATCCATTTGAAAGACTTTAAAGTTAAGTATGCATGACATGCCCAAGAAAAAACGAATGGACTCCAATCTTGCTACAGGAGCAAATGTTTCCTCAAAATCCACTCTTTCAATCTGAGAGTAACCTTGTGCCACCAGTTTTGCCTTGTTCCGAACCACCACTCCAGTCTCATCGATCTTATTCTTGAAAATCCATTTTGTGCCAACAATATTGACCCCTTCTGGTCGTGGGACCAGTTCCCACACATCGTTTCTCTCAAACTGTTCAAGCTCTTGCTCCATTGCAATGAACCAGAATTCGTCTTCAAGAGCTTATACATGATTTTGTGGTTCAATCACCGACACAAAGCATGCAAACTGTACTACTTCGTGATTTTCCTTCTTGACTCCTCTGGTTTTCCTCCCTTTATTCACATCACTGATAAGATCAGATGCTGAATGATTCCTAGGCACAAGAGGTTCTGTAGCTTGCTTTGTCTCAGATTCTTCTTCTCTGATAGATTGGAGTTCTGACTCAGTCTGCTCCTCTGTACCAGGCTGCTCCTCTTTTCTTCCTCCTGATGTATCTTCCAGTTCATTATTCGTGTGAACTATTCTATCCTTATTCTGCCTCGTACCAGCATAGTCGTCAAAGACCACGTTGGCTGACTCAACTATCACCCCTGTTCGTTTATTAAGTACTCGGAAAGCTGTACTACTTTCTGAATAGCCCAGAAAAACACCATCATCACTTCGAGAATCAAACTTCCCAAGATAATCCTTGTCATTGAGAATGTAACAATTGCATCCAAACACATGAAAGTAGCTGAGATTAGGCTTCTTTCCTTTCCATAGCTCGTAGGGTGTCTTGGTCAGCCCCTTCCGTACATATACTCTGTTGACAATGTAGCACGAGGTACTTACTGCTTCTGCCCAGTACTTCAGAGCAATGTTGTTCCCATGTATCATGGCTCTGGCCATTTCCTGTAGCGTTCGATTTTTCCTCTCTACTACACCATTTTGCTGTGGTGTCCATGGGGCTGAAAACTGGTGAGCAATACCATGATCTTCACAAAATTCCTTCATATACCCATTCTGAAACTCACCACCATGATCACTGCGTATTTTCTTGATTCCACCTCGCTCATTGATCAGTTGCAGAGCCCAGATTCTGAAGCTATCCGCTGCTTCGGATTTCTCACGAAGAAATCTGACCCAAGTGTATCTTGTGTAATCGTCCACGAGAACAAACACATACTTTTTCCCAGCAACACTCTCCACTTGAGTAGGCCCCATCAAATCCATGTGAACCAGATCTAGTGCCGATTCAGAATGAACATCCGCCACTTTCTTATGTTGAACCTTCACTTGCTTACCCTTACTACATGGTCCACACACAAATTTCTCTCCTCCCTTAAGCTGAGGTACTCCTCTGACCATCTCCTGATTGGTTAGAGAAGTGATCCTTCTGATATTCATATGACCTAGGCGTTGGTGCCATAGGTTCAGATCATCTGTTGCACTGAAATAGTTGGTGTCCTCTCGCTTCCACATGTAGCAGTTATTGCCTGTTCTAACTCCCATTAGCACAGTCTTCCCTTTGTCATCAATTGCTTTGCAGTCATGTTTAGTGAAGCACACCATTAAGCCTTCGTCACACAGTTGACTCACACTGATGAGATTAGCTTTCAGTCCCTGTACCAGATATACATTCATTAGTTTGGGTAACCCTGCATCACATGTCTGTCCCTTTCCTTGTATGCGACCATGTCCTCCATCACCAAACGTAACCTTGCCTTTATTAATTTTCTTGAAACTCTCCAGATTACCCAAGGTTCCGGTTATGTGTCGAGAACTGCCACTGTCAAAATACCACGGACCCGTATCTTCGTGTTCTTCTGTCATAATTGCCATGCTGCACCTAAACCAAAATTGGGAAGCACTATCTAATCTTTGTCTCGTAGCAGGAAACCTTAAATCCGATTTCTTTACCCAAATCTGATTATGACTTCCATTCTAAGTGAATTTTCCTTCATAGCGTAGACGTCTGACCCTCTCCCAGTACTTGTAGCAGTAGGCTCGGATGTGTCCATGTCTACCACAAAAGTAGCATCCAATCCTTTGTTTTGCCATGACTTTAGGTCTTCGTGCTTCAGTACCTTCAGTTTGGTTTGCAGGCTGTGACTGACTACTGGCAGCTACGAACTTGATGCTGTGAGATTCTGATCCTCCACTTCCATTGTATCCAAGGCCTCTGTGAATGGCTTCAGTCCTTCCATAAGACAGAATATGGTCTAGATGTATTGTACCAGCAAACATGCGAATCTTCTTATACTGCAGATCCAGTTGTGATTGAAGCTCGGCAGAAGTCTTTTTCTCAGCATGCAGTTCCTTTTCTAGATTAGCTGCCTTGACTGCCAGATTGAGTTTCTCCTTTAATAGTGACACACTCTCCTGACTCAATTTTTGTTCATCCTGCAGTCTACTCTGTAGTGATTCAACTTGAGCTTCAAGTCGCTGCTTCGCCTTAGCCAGCGAAAAATTCTCCTGTCCCAGTCTGATGAGAGTCTCTCGTACCTCCTTGTAGCTCTCAATCAGTTCATTCTCATCAGATTCAGATTCAGACTGTTCTCCTTCAGCTTCTTCCATGATTCCCACGAATGATACCAAGTTGTTCAGAATTTCTTCATTCTCACTGTCAGCTTCAGAATCTTCTTCTTCAGCCATCATCGACCTTTCTTTCCTTTGTTTCAGATGACCAACACACTCCAGCTGAGTATGTCCGACTCCCTTACACACCAAGCATTTCATTTCCCTTCTCTTGATTGAAGGACATTCAGACTTGAAGTGACCATATCCCTTGCATTCGTGACATTGAAGTTCAACCTTCTTTCCTTTCTTATCTCCTTCAGACTGGTTTCCACCTCCTCCTGTACTTTTTTGACCTTGACCCCGTTCGATTCTCCTCAGAGCTCGATCAAACCTTCTTACCAACAAGCTCATCGGATCTCTGTCCTCTGTCTCTTCAGTTGTCTTACATGAGGTTAGAGCCAAGTTCTTATTTTTCCTGGAGTAAGCTTCAGCACTGTCTAATTCCATCTCATGAGCCTATAACATCCCAACAACTTCACCAAAACTCAGATCCTCAGTGTTGTGAGATACATTCAGAGCTGACTTATAAGCCATGAATCGAACAAGAAGACACCTTAGGAACTTCTTTACCAACTTTTTATCCTTGTACTTCTTTCCCAGTGTAGCAGCCTCTTGTGCCAGTGACTTCAACCTTGAGCCAAAGTCTGAGATAGATTCATGCTCCTCCATCCTCATGTTCTCAAATCGAGAAGCCATCATATCTCGTCTAGAACTCTGAACCTTAGTGGTTCCTTCGAAGTGAGTCTGAAGTAGATCCCAAGCTTCCTTTGCTGTTTCACATCCTTGAATCAGCTCGAAGGTTTTCTTAGTTACACAGGAGTGTATGGCAGACAAAGCTCTTGCATTGTACTTAGCTTTCTTCAATTCTTCCTCCGTCCATGTCTCTTCTGGTTTGGGAGTCCTGAATCCATTATCATCCACTATCACAGGTGCTTCCCACTGCACCAGAACAGATCTCCAGGCCAATACGTCAATATCTACAATTATGAACTTCATCCTTGACTTCCAGAAGCCGTAGTTTCCACCATCAAGTATCATCTTCGAATTGTTAACCAAATCATCGTAGCTATCCATTTTCTCCTCAAGATCTCACCCGTAATAATACGAACAAGTGCCGCTCTGATACCAAATGAAAATGTATCAGCTACTACTTCAGAACTATTCTGCTACTATTTCAGAAAACGAACACAACACAAGGGTTTTCTCAAAACTGTTTACTAGTATTGATGACTTGAATACTTACACGTATTGCTTACACTCAATCCTAGTCTACCATGTTCACGAATCGCACGTGATACGTGAACTGTTTTGACCCCGTAGCCCCTTGATACAAGATTTCTTGTTTACCCGAAACCCTTATCCCTTTTGCTAAGTATGCTCTAGTTGTGTTGACCGTCTCTACGATTTAACACCCCTATTTATACAAGTGGCTTGCGGCTTAACCTAGCCTTGGCCTCTACTCCATGCAAGATTCGCTATCTTCTTCAAATCTTCATGTGTAGATCCACTTTCCTTATCTTCTCCTAAGAATAAGGAAATCTTCTAGCTTGAGTAAATCTTCTCCAAGATATCCTCCAGCCTTCCTTGAGTGCAAGTCACGCCCTTTCTTTGCCTGGACTGACCCACTCCAAAAGCCCATCGGGCTCCAAGCCCACCAGCTGCCTCGCACCTTTTATGAAGTACTCCCATCTGGTGATGCTACAGAATCCTGCTTCAACGTTGCATCTTCAAAGAAGACGGGTGATAAGAAGACGGCTGCTAAGGAGAAGAAGCCATCTATGTTCAAGAGAGAACCATATACAGCAGATGGGAAAAAAAAAGCAACAAGAAGACAAGCAGCAACAACAAGCAGCAACAAAAAAGGACCACGAGCTGGGAAAGCGGTTGGGACCAAAAGGAAAAAGACCAGAGTAGCACGCAAGAAGAACTACTGATGTTCTTCTGTGTTTTTAGATTGATGTTATTTTGTGATTTTTTTAGGTACTTATCCTACTTATGTGTTGGATTTGGTAACACTCATATTTTATAATGTTTTGGATTTGGTACTACTAGTAATATTGAGAATAACTGTGTATTATGCAACTACTAACACGTTTATCACATTTTTCATCAACAATTAATTAATAAAAATATAAAAAAACACTTAACACATGAAACGACCCGACCCAAAATTTTAAAAAATTTCCCTCCAGATTATTATCATCACAGATAATAATCTTCAATGAGTCAACAAACAAGCAATGCGGAACAATAAAACATCAACGACACATTCCAATTTAACAAATCTCATACTTTATTAAATATCAACCAATCAACCAATATGAATGAACAATATCCAATGACTAACAACCTAACAATTCCAGAGAAATACAACCAAGTGAGACCCTAAATCATCTCTTCTTCCTCGCCACGACTCCACGATCACAATTTCTCTTTACCTGCAACACATGGCAAAAAGAGTTGCGTGAGTATTAACACAAATACTCAGCGACGCGGTCATCCCGTCTACAGGCTATTTAAATACAAGTATAAACAGCCAATACAATACCAGGATGATCACAGAACAAGCATACACGACCAAACAAATAAACCAGTCCAGAATACTCCGTGTCGAGCGACAGGACTCACTGTGTCGATCGACACAACCACTAGGTGTCGAAGAACACAGGCCCCGTGTCGATCGACGGAACACACTGTGTCGATCGACACAACCACTAGGTGTCGAAGAACACAGGCCCCATGTCGATCGACACACCACCTCGGTGTCGATCGACACGACATCGCAGAACCCAGAATCGAGTCAATCCTCACACGACTCGAATCTGATGCAATCTGTCGAGTCCCCTGCACAAATTCACACGCAAAACACACAAAACCACCAAGCAATCGTATTCCATTGGTCCCCTATACTTATACGAGCCTACAGTCACGCACTCACCTTGATTGGGATTGAAAAAGGATAAAGAACGCAAAGAACGAGCGAAGAACACTAAGACAGCCTCTGATTCCGTCCACACAGACCCGAAATCAGCACAGCAACAACCCTTTTCTCGTTCTATAACCACTCACGATCAATCCTCCTCCAAGAACTCCCAACAATCACTCAAATTCTCTAATTTCAGAACTTTTCCCCAAAATCTCTCTGAAAAGTCTGATTCTCCAAAACCAAAACGGCCAGAACTTCTGATTCTGCCTTTTATATCGAACCCTAGGGTTCCCTAAACCGGCCTGCCAAACCGGACAATTAAAATGGACCTGCCGGTCTGATTTAACCCGTGTCGATCGACACACACCAACCGTGTCGATCGACATAACGCCCCAAACCCGACTTCTCCTAAGTCCAAAACACACATGTCGATCGATACAACACGCCTGTGTTGATCGACACCACCAGGGTTCACGGGCGTTACAATTCTCCCCCACCAACACGGATTCGACCTTGAATCCTGCGACATCGTCGCACTATGGTCACAAATACCGGACTCGAACCCGGCTGACCCTTCGAGATCACACTCGAACCACATAACCCCGTCTCACCAAAGTTTGCACTTCCGTCTAAAACCCGACCAGATTTCCCTGGAATATCCACGATGCAACGTCCCCTGGTCCCAATCAGGGCTGCCCGATTGACCGCCCAACAATCAAACAAGAACATGCACGACTAACCGTTGACCCTGAATTGGACCAAATGATCGCACAACAATCAAACAAGAACATGTACGACCAACGGTGCTACATATATCACCAAGGTTGTCC
Source organism: Arabis hirsuta (assembly GCA_964056655.1). NCBI lineage: Eukaryota > Viridiplantae > Streptophyta > Magnoliopsida > Brassicales > Brassicaceae > Arabis > Arabis hirsuta. The sequence goes on from OZ053301.1 coordinate 2,415,917, forward strand.
GAACCTGGTTCCAACGTCAGCAAAACCTTAGATTCGACATCCAATCCACTCTCTTGACCCTCGGTCAACACCACTCGAGATCACACCTGATCCCCGAGCTCTACCAGGCTCATACTAGCCCCATTGCACCGTCTCACCACGGCTGCAATCCTGACCCCACCCAGTCAGCACCACCTGAGATCCACTCCCGATCCCCGAAGTTCATCCAGTCTTATGCTTACAACCACATTACAGATACCATTGCTCGTACTCATATCTATATACAACACCCCGCTCTCAGGATCGTCACCCTTTGAGCTCTCGATGTATATCATACCACCCCACCTTCAGGACCGCCGTCCATCCAGCTCTCGGTATGCTCCAGCCCCTCCCACTCTCAGGACACACAGTCCATCAAGCTATCGGCTGCAGAGGAACCACACATCCCCTGGAGAGGCTTCGGCCCTCAAAGTATATGCAAAGGAACCACTTTCACCCGGAGAGAACATCACTGTCCACTAAAGTATACCCAGGAGACCCACGATCCCCTGGGGCAATCACTCTGTAACATGTATCTTAGGCACCTGTCGACTGAAATCACCTCTCATGGTCATCCGAAACAACCCAATCACCAGGGTGTTTCACAGAGTCCCTGGAAAGACAGTCCTAACTCACATAAGACCTTTATTCCAGACTCCCCCAAGGAAATAAGCAGGTTCTAACTCACATAAAACCCCTATTTCCCAGCGCCATCTGGGGAATCACAAGTCCTAACTCACATAGAACCTTATCCCCAGATAATCCTACTAGAACATGGACAGCCCTAACTCACATAGAACTTCCATTTCTAGTCTCCCTAGCCGATAGACAAGCTCTAACTCACATAGAACTCTATCGCTAGCCCTCCACATGACCTACCAGTCATCACAAATCCATGACATCACCAGTCATACCATAATAACTCACATCTTATAACACATTTAATAAGGCAAAACTCATCTTATTAAATCTCAAATCGTATAATCGTTACATCCACCACGAAATACAACTATCATAATCATAGCAACATGCTAATACAGACTCTGAAAACCAGAAAAGAGCTCAAGCCACCGCTTGCTTCTCGAACCACTTCGAGAACTTCGTCTTCATCAACGCCTCTGGTTCCCAAGTCTCCTCCTCAATACCGTCACAGTTTCACACGACTCTCACCAACGGTATACTCTTCCGGCGCAGCACCTTGATCCTCCTCTCGAGAATCCTCACAGGAATCCTAGCCAACACCTCCTCAGACTCATGTAGACACTTCCGCAACATCGAAACATGGAAGACCTTGTGAAAAGCCTTCATACTCTGAGGTAACTCCAACCGATAAGCCACCGGTCCGACCCGCTCCACAACCTTGAATGGACCCATAAACCTCGGACTCAGCTTATTCTCTGAAATGGATCCATTAGGACCCCTCAACATAGCTGCCTTGAGATACACCCTATCTCCCAGCTCAAACTCCAGCTCCTTCCGTCTCCTATCGGCGTAACTCTTCTGTCGATCCTGAGCCTCTCTCATGTTTAGCCTCAAGACACGGATCTTCTTCGTCGTCTCCTGAACAAAGTCTGCACCAAACATGCTCCTCTCCCCCCTTGAGTCCAGCATAATGGTGTTCTACACGGCCTCCCATACAAAGCCTCATATGGAGCCATCCCAATACTTGCCTGATAGCTGTTGTTGTACGCAAACTCTACCAGGTTCAGATGATCCACCCAATGACCACCATAATCCAGTACACACATCCTCAGCAAATCCTCCAATGTCTGAATCGTCCTCTCAGACTGCCCATCCGTCTGAGGATGATACGTGGTACTCATATGCACCTTAGTGCCCATCTCTGCCTGGAATACCCTCCAGGACTCTGAAGTGAATCTCGGATCCCTGTCTGACACAATACTTGCTGGCACCACCGCTCCGTCGGTCTTCTTGATGGCCAGAAAATGTGCTGACTTGGTCAGACGATCCACAATAACCCATATCGCATCATAGGTCCGCGACACTGGAAATCCCGTCACGAAATCCATCGTAATCATATCCCACTTCCACTCCGGAATAGGTAAACTCTGCAATAACCTGCTCGGAACCTGATGCTCAGCCTTCACTAGCTGACACACGTTGCACAATGGAACCCAGCTAGCTACATCCCTCTTCATCCCGACCCAGTGATAATACCGTTTTAGGTCCCGACACATCTTGGTCGCTCCCGGATGAATCGATAACATACTCGAATGAGCTTCCCTCAGGATCTCTTGCGTCAGATCCTCGTCTTTGGGTACACAAACCCGTCCGTTCACCAGTATCATCCCACTCGCTGAGACCACATACTTTGAACCGGCCGCCTGAGAAGCGTCAATCAAACCCTGATCCTTCTCCTGTGCAACCCGAATCCTGCTCAACAAATCTGCCTGGTTAGCTGCCTCTAACCCCAACGGCTCCTGTGAGATCACACACAACCTCAACGTGCTGATCTCGCTCACCAAAGCCTCCATATCTTGCTCCTGGTCTGAAGCTGCCCTCTTCCGACTCAACGCATCTGCAACCAGATTAGCCTTACCCGGATGGTACCCAATCTCCAGGTCATAATCTGCAACTAACTCCATCCAGCGCCTCTGTCTCTGGTTCAGCTCTGGCTGAGTGAAGAAATACTTCAGACTCTTGTGGTCTGTGAATATCTGCACCTTCCCGCCATACAGATAAGACCTCCAGATCTTAAGTGCAAAGATAACTGCAGCCAACTCCAAGTCATGGGTAGGGTAATTGCACTCGTGCTTCCTCAACTGCCTCGAAGCATACGCAATAACCTTCCCCAGTTGCATCAGCACACAATCCAGACCAACTCCCGAAGCGTCTGTATACACCACATAAGGCTCACCTGGCTCGGGTAACGCCAAAACAGGTGTACCGGTCAACATCTCCTTCAGCTTCCCGAAACTCTCCTCACAAACTGAAGACCAAACAAAAGGGACATCCTTCCCTGTTAGCTTCGTCATCGACTGCGCCATACTCGCGAATCCCTTGACGAACCTCCGGTAATAGCCTGCCAACCCAAGAAAACTCCTGATCTCGGTGGCGTTTCTCGGTCTAGGCTAACCTCTGATAGCCTCGATCTTAGCCGGATCCACAAACACCCCCTCTGCAGACACAACGTGGCCAAGGAAGCTCATCTCTCGCTGCCAGAAACTACACTTACTCAGCTTCGCGTACAGCTTCTGCTCCCGCAGCTTCTCCAAAACCAACCTCAAATGCACCTCGTGCTCTTCCGGACTCCTCGAGTATACCAGGATATCATCTATGAAGATGATCACGAACACGTCCAGATACTCCTGGAACACCCCGTTCATCAACAACATGAACGCTGCTGGGGCATTCGTCAACCCAAACGGCATCACCACAAACTCATAATACCCGTACCTCGTCCGAAAGGCCGTCTTCCTGACGTCCGCCTCATCGATCGGAATCTGATGGTAACCCAACGCCAAGTCTATCTTGGAGAACCAATTAGCCCCTCGCAACTGATCCAACAACTCATCAATGCGCGGCAGAGGATACCTGTTCTTCACAGTGACTCGGTTAAGCCCCCGGTAGTCGATACACAACCGGAAACTCCCCTCCTTCTTCTTCACAAATAACACCGGTGCTCCCCACGGTGAAATACTAGGCCGGATGAAACCCTTCCCCAACAGATCATCCAGCTGCGTCTTCAGCTCTGCCATCTCTGCTGGAGCCATACGGTAAGGTGCCTTGGATATCAGAGCTGTTCCGGGTTCCAACTCAATCGTAAATGGATCTGACCGCGATGGTGGCAAACACAACAACGATTGGAACACATCCTGAAAATCCCGAACGACCTGGATATCCCCAACTGCAACCTCTCCAACAGTCTCTGGCATCACTATCGTCGCCAGATACGCCTCACAGCCTTTCACAATCAACTGCTCGGCCTGTATCGTTGAAATCATAAGACTTCCGGAAGTCGGTCTCACCACCTGAAACACCAACCTCCCAGCCTCTCGCTCAAACACTACACGTCCTCGATGACAATCTAAATGGACCTTGTACCGATCCAACCAATCCATACCCAGGATGACATCGTACAACTCCACCGGACTAATAACCAGGTCTGCTGGCATCAACTCTCCTGCCACCAGAACGTCTACATCTTGAGCCCGCCCGAAAGTAGCTAACGTCTTCCCACCAGCGACCTTAACTACTCCCGGCTGCTCACCAGAATCGCTCCGGATCCCGCTGCCCTCCGCACACTCTGGAGTAATGAAGCTATTCGTAGCTCCCGAATCGAACAACACGTGGGACTCACATCCGCCCACAACTAAGGTCCCTGCACAATCCCATGTGCTTTAAAACCCGACACTCTAACGCAGACACACAATCCAAACAGACTAAAATAAATTACCACAAGAATTTAAAAGAGAAGTCTGAATTAGTACCTGTGATCGGTCTGGCGCTAGAACCGCCCGCCTCAGCCGACGTGAAAACCCGCGGCGTCACATCAATCTGGGTCAACGGCTGGACCGCCAACGGCTGCACTGCTGCCACCGCCATCTGCTGCAGCTTCGGACACTTGGGCTTGATATGCCCTGGCTCCCTGCAGTGGTAGCACACCTGGGCACCCCGAATCTCAGTCCTCTTCGGGCAACTGGCCACCTTGTGATCCATACTTCCACACCCAAAGCATCCCGGACCACTCTGTCCTCTCTAACTGGCCCCAGAAGTGCTCTCCCACTTCCTCTTCTGACCCTGCGCAGGCTTGCCGCCCCTGCTCGATCCCGTCTGCTGCTGAGATCTCCTCAGTTGCTGCTGCTGCTGCACCGGTGGACTAACCACCACAACCTGCTCCCTGAGGTCCTCCTCAATCGCAGCCGCAGTCTCAACCAGCTCCGCCCTCGTGGCGAACTTACTCGCTCTGCAGCGAGTCCGCAGCTCAGCTCCAAGTCCCCCGAGGAACCTCCTAACCTAGGCCGGCTCGCCCTCCATGCTTCTACCAGCATGTACCAGGAGTCTACTGAACTCCAAATCGAACTCCCTCACGGTCCGATCCCCCTGAGTCAGGTTCAGGAACCTCGACTCCATCCTGTCCACCACCTCCTGCGGGAAATACTTGGCATTAAACTCAGCCAAGAAATCCTCCCAGACCATCTCGGCCTTCACCCGCCTAGTCTCAATGCCTCTCCACCAGAGATGCGCATCACCATCCAAATAGTGCACTGCTAGGTCTACTCTGTATCCCTCAGGACACCTGATCGAGTGAAAGTTACGCTCTAATCTCCGCCGCCACTCATCGGCCTCCTCCGGCTTGGCACCACCAGAGAAAAACCCGGTGCCAATCCGCTGCATCTGCTCCATCATCCTCAGGTAGGATAGGAGCTCCTCCGTAACCGCCACAACCGGCTGCACCTCTGCCACACCCGGCTGAACACCCGCCACCACTGGCTGAACACCAGCCACTCCCGGCTGAACCCCAGCCTCCACTGGTTGTACTCCTGGTGCCTGACCTGAAGCCGGTACCCCACCTGGTAATCGCTCAAGGATCAACTGCAGCAAAACCGCCAGGCGATCATCTCGGTCCTGAGCCACACCTGCGGGAGCACCCCCACCTGGGCCTGCCGCACCAGCAACTACACCGAGACCCACACTACCCCTATCAGCCCTCACACTGACACTCGTAGAAGCCGGACCCACGGACCCCTCCTGAAAAACCTGAGAGTCTGCCACCTGCTCCTGCGTGGTCTCCTGGGCCACACTCGCGGCTACCGACTCACTCTCGAGCCCTCGCCCGCGCCCACGACCAGCACGACCTCCACGGCCCCCACGACCTCTGCCTCTAGCACCTCTAGCCATAACTCTGCACTCACTAGCAAATTACTAAGCACTAGAACAAAAACAGAAATCATACAACACTTACCGTGGAATCTCATTGAAGGCTCGAAAGAGATGATCTAAGACTCCATACCCACACAACAATCAATCAATTAACTTCCTAATCAATCAATTGCACCCGCCCTAGAACCGCTAGGGCTCTGATACCAAACTGAAACGACCCGACCCAAAATTTTAAAAAATTTCCCTCCAGATTATTATCATCACAGATAATAATCCTCAATGGGTCAACAAACAAGCAATACGGAACAATAAAACATCAACGACACATTCCAATTTAACAAATCCCATACTTTATTAAATATCAACCAATATGAATTGAACAATATCCAATGACTAACAACCTAACAATTCCAGAGAAATACAACCAAGTGAGACCCTAAATCATCTCTTCTTCCTCGCCACGACTCCACGATCACAATTTCTCTTTAACTGCAACACATGGCAAAAAGAGTTGTGTGAGTATTATCACAAATACTCAGCGACGCGGTCATCCCGTCTACAGGCTATTTAAATACAAGTATAAACAGCCAATACAATACTAGGATGATCACAGAACAAGCATACACGACCAAACAAATAAACCAGTCCCTAATACTCCATGTCGAGCGACAGGACTCACTGTGTCGATCGACACAACCACTAGGTGTCGAAGAACACAGGCCCCGTGTCGATCGACGGAACACACTGTGTCGATCGACACAACCACTAGGTGTCGAAGAACACAGCCCCGTGTCGATCGACACACCACCTCGGTGTTGATCGACACGACATCGCATAACCCAGAATCGAGTCAATCCTCACACGACTCGAATCTGATGCAATCTGTCGAGTCTCCTGCACAAATCCACACGCAAAACACACAAAACCACCAAGCAATCGTATTCCATTGGTCCCCTATACTTATACGAGCCTACAGTCACGCACTCACCTTGATTGGGATTGAAAAAGGATGAAGAACGCGAAGAACGAGCGAAAAACACTAAGACAGCCTCTGATTCCGTCCACACAGACCCGAAATCAGCACAGCAACAACCTTTTTCTCGTTCTATAACCACTCACGATCAATCCTCCTCCAAGAACTCCTAACAATCACTCAAATTCTCTGATTTCAGAACTTCTCCCCAAAATCTCTCTGAAAAGTCTGATTCTCCAGAACCAAAACGGCCAGAACTTCTGATTCTGCCTTTTATATCGAACCCTAGGGTTCCCTAAACCAGCCCGCCGAACCGGACAATTAAAACGGACCTGCCGGTCTGATTTAACCCGTGTCGATCGACACACACCAACCGTGTCGATCGACATAACGCCCCAAACCCGACTTTTCCTATGTCCAAAACACACATGTCGATCGATACAACACGCCTGTGTCGATCGACACCACCAGAAATCCACTTTTTGGTTCACGGGCGTTACAACACATGCGCTGCAAAACCAATTAAAAATTATATTTACTTTACTCATAGTCATACTTGGTTTTTGAGTAGTACTGGTTTGCACATAGTTATATTTCGACTGTTTTCACGTACAACCAGTAGTAAGTACATAAGATTATAACTTTTCTAGTAGTATTGACCCAATTGATCACTTTAAATATATTTCCTATCATTTTGTATACTAAAATGTCCGACAACACCATAATCGGATGTTTCACATAACAAAGTGGCTAGTAACTCATACATGAACCATATGTATAAGGTATAGTTTTAGCAAAAATATATGTTATGCTCTAAATTCTTTGAAATTATTCGTATGTTTCCAGTGCTACCTAAGTATCAATTAGACACAGTCGTAGGTACATAAATGGACATAGTAAAGAAACAAAACGTAAAGAGAAAAAAAAACAAAATAATCAACACAGTCATATTCAATCATACATAGTCATACAACTCATACATAGTCATACTCAGTTATACGTAGTTATACATGGCAGAGAGAAGTACCAAAATAACAACACCATTTGTACCTAGTTAGGTTCATGGACATTGGATTCCTGCAAATTGGTTTCCACACTTCCCCTTCCTCTACTTTTTCCTCTATGTTCTCCAGTTGATAAGAACCGTGTTTGTTGAGGAGGTCATTTCTTAGTTTCGTGGGGCGGAGGGAAGCCTTCCCGGAACGAGTTAAGTTCTGTCATAGGAATCAACCAACTTGGCATATGTGGGACAAGATATATCATCCTAGAATATGCCATTACCCACTACTCAACCGTATAAAACTTAGAGGCAAACTCATAATGACGGACCTCAGTCCCTCTGCTTAATCGGATGATACCTTGTATCACATGCACACATGGGTACCTATCGATATCAAAATACTTGCAGTTGCAAGTTTTTTCCTTCAAATTAACCACATAATTCTTCCCATCTTCTCCAATCACATTGTACTCAAACGACCAACTGTTTAACTCTTGCGATAATAGCTTCTTCCCAATCGGTATTATACTCTCTAAAATGTTGTTCACATAAGGCACCAACTTCTGTGAGTCGGGTACTTCAGTGGATGCCTTGCGATGCTTGTTGAACCATTTGGCTATTTTTTCTATGATCATATCAATCATAGGCAATAACGTGTACTTCCTTGCTACAACAAAAACGCCACTGACTGATTCCACATTATTGGTGGTTGATATGTTGTATCTTTCTCCTGAAAAATAACATCTTGCTCATTTTTCCACCTCAACACTTTTATCGAGATACACGGCTGCAACAGGATACCTTCTCCTTAACGCACTATAAAGTTTTATGAACTCAGCCTTTGTATATGTTTCCGCGCATTTCATGAATTGCCCCGCAACCGTTTTTTCAGGGTATTAGAAACGCTTTTTCATATTCTGAGACAAATGGTATATACAATACCCATGGTGAGCCAATGGGAACACCACACGTATTGACTTGATGAGGGATCCATTTCTATCAGATATAAACACCAACTTACGCTCGGATATTTCAGGATCATCCTCATCCCTTACCACTAGTTTTAATTTAGGAGAATTTACTAGAATGACCTTAATAAATGGGTTTTTGACTAGAATGACCTTAATCTTTCATAATTATTCAAATAACCTTGAAAGATTTTTAATATCTGTTTTGCCCTTATTTCCTTTGATAACAAAAAACGTATTTACGAAACTACCATTAATGAGCAGCAAAGATTTTCCCGCCAAAAGCGAATAAGTCTACCGTTCATGTGATGGTAGATTTATTAAGTGGTTGGTAGACTTATTGATGTTCGCGCAATAGTAGGACTTATTTATAGTGGTGGTAGATTTATAAAATGTGGTAGACTTATTTCTAGTAGTGGTAGAGTTAATTTTGTGATCGGTAGACTTATTTCTAGTAGTGGTAGATTTAATTTTGTGATCGGTAGATTTATTTATGGTTCGTGCAGTCGTAGACTTATTTCTAGTAGTGGTAGAGTTAATTTTGTGATCGGTAGACTTATTTCTAGTAGTGGTAGATTTAATTTTGTGATCGGTAGACTTATTGATTGTTCGCTCAATGGTAGACTTATTTATAGTAGTGGTAGATTTATTTTTGAGTGATAGACTTATTAGTAGTAGTGGTAGAGTTAATTTTGTGATCGGTAGACTTATTGATGGTTCGCGCGATCGTAGACTTATTTATAGTAGTGGTAGATTTATAATATGTGGTAGACTTATTTATAGTAGTGGTAGATTTAATTTTGTGATCGGTAGACTTATATCTAGCAGTGGTAGATTTAATTTTGTGATCGGTAGATTTATTGATGGTTCGTGCAGTCGTAGACTTATTTATAGTAGTTGTAGATTTATTTTTGAGTGATAGACTTATTAGTAGTAGTGGTAGATTTAATTTTGTGATCGGTAGACTTATTGATGGTTCGTGCAATGGCAGACTTATTTATAGTAGTGGTAGACTTATTTATAGTTGTGGTAGATTTATAATATGTGGTAGACTTATTTATAGTAGTGGTAGACTTATTTGTAGTAGTGGTAGATTTATAATATGTGGTAGACTTATTTATAGTAGTGGTAGACTTATTTATAGTAAAGGTAGATTTATTCAAAAAGAGTAAAATCGTAATTTACCCTTCGTCTTCTTCACCAACCCAAAAGCTGTCAAATCCTAACAATGGCGGCCAACCTGTATTTAGCTCGTTTTTACCGTATTTTAACTTGTTTTCAACTAGATTTAGCCTAAAACTAGTAAATCTAACATCATATATCCCTTATCTAACCAAAAATCAAAAGATTTCAAGTTTTTTTTCTTAGCTTGTGATTTTTAATCCGATTTTATCTAAATCCGGCGGCACACCTCCGCCGAACGTGTCTCCGGTGCTTCCGCAGCCTCCCCGGTCATCTCCGGTGTTTTTGTGTTTTTTTTTTAAGTCAAAAATGGCAATGGGATTTTCGTAATAACAAAACATAACCTTGGTTTTCATGTCTTAGAAACCCTTTTTTAGTATTTTGAAACTTGTGAAGGTCATTCTAATAATTAGGCCATTTATCAAGGTCGTTCTAGTAATTATCTCTTTAATTTATTCATAAACCACATCCAACTTTATTCTTTCTCACCATCAGCTACACCGAAAGCAACTGGATAATGGTGATGATTGGGATCTTGAGCCATCGCAACAATTAGAACTCCACCATATGCATGCTTAAGGTGGGTGGCATCCACAATGATGACTTTCCTCATGGATCTGAACCCTTCAATACAAGCTCCCAACGTAAAGAACATATACTTAAACCTATTTTGATCATCCCATTCAACACATGTTTGTGTACCCTCATTCATCTTTCGTAGCATATACAAATACGACTCCAACATCAGATAACTCTGCTCACGACTTCCCCTCACAGTATTAGCAACTAGTTGTTTTTCCCTCCAACACGTACTGTATGATAGGTCAACACTAGCTTTTGTTTTAGCAAGTTTCATCATATGTTTCGTCTTCGGAGTCTCCAAAATACCGGGATACTCTTGCTCCAAAATAGAGGCAACTATTTTTGCTGACCCTTTCCTTCTTTTTATCCTTGTACTTGCATCAGCTCGAGAACATGTATGCATCTTCTTGTAAGTTACAAGTGACCAACAATCTGAATTCTTAATCGCAACAACCCGTACATACCACTTGCAACCTTTATCTGATGCCATACATTTTAACACATATCATTTTGTACATGTCTTGTCTACAATGTACTCAAAATAATTTCGATGTGAAGCTACTTAAACTAAGAGTTTCACTTCATCTTTACTTCCAAATTCTTGACCCAATGTCATATCTACACCATCTTCCCACGGAGTAGATACAAGGCCAGCTCTATCCACAAAATGTTCTTGCTCACTATCTTCATGCATGCCAAAGTTATCCTCATTATAAACCTCATCGTGATCTATGATAAAAAAAATCAAACAGTTATACTTAATTATACCGAGTTATACCCGACAGAGATAACACAAAACTAATCAAACAGTTATACGTAGATATATCCAGTTATATTAGACAGACTGAAGACACAAAACTCAACAAACAATTATACCCAGTTATACCAGAAAAATAGAATACACAAAATGAGTCACATGTATACCTTGATGTACCAACGCATGGTGTTCCAATGGTTCGTCTGTGCGAAGAGTGATCATACCATCATCCTCTACAACAACATCACTTTCACGAACATCTATTGTCACTTCCATACATATCTGAGTTTGATCTGCAACTTTGATGAGCTCCAAATGCAAAAGCTTTCTACAACCATCTCCATTTATTTGCATTAGGTAATTAAAAACCTCATCATCATTCAAAATATCTAACGGTGTCCAAAGATTCAAAATCATCGGAAAGTAATTGAGTTTCAGTTGCGTTGTAGCTTCATCTATCATGATCTTTCTGCTAATTCCGTCAACCAACGCCGAATAAGTCACCTCCTCTGGCGTAGTCCGTATCGCTAAAGTCTGAATTCGATCTCCTCTTGAACTCCATCTTGTGTAATCACCTTCCATTGTGTAACATCCTCCATAATCAAAACAGATGATTGTGCAATTCATTGTCATGGACCCTGCACAAGAAAAAGAAAATATCAAATATCGTTAGTATATAATCAACTGTAGTATTATTTCAGTAATGCCATTTACTACTCTCACTAGTACCAGTATTACCAGTAGTACCAACTTTATCGTTTACTCTCATTAGTACTAGTTGTACTAGTTATTCTAGATAGTACCAGTTAGTCTGCTTTCGATTTTCTCCGATTTCGATTTCGTATTTCGTAATTCGTATTTTTACTCCGATTTCGTATGCTTTATGTAATAATAGTGTAATCCTAAACATGAAAATTGTTAACAACGAAATATCATACCTTAATTTAGAAGCCTTAAAATATGCAAGAAAGATTAAACTCTTAATCCTTGGCTTTGTTTTTTGTTTCAACTAGAAGAAGACGAACGACGGCAAAGAGGAAGCCTCTATTTCAACGACATTCAATGAAGACGGACGACGGCAACGAGATGGAGAAGAAGAAGAATGACGACAAAGAGATGAACGAGAAGAAGGACGAGGAGGAGAGATGAAGAAGCTCTGTTTTCTTACAGCGTAGAGAGAGAGAGGAGAAACGCGGCGGAAGAGAGAGAGAGTTAAGGTTTTACATATGGTTGATTTTCATTGGTTGAAATTGTTTTTGGTTGTTGAATTAATTTATTAGTTTGGTGAATTAATTAATTAGGTGTGTATATATAATAATAATAATAAAGAGGGGTAGAGTTGAGAGAAAAAGAGTTGAGGGGTGGTTAGGTTAAAGAATGGTGGTTAGAAAAATTTTAGGAAATTTGGGCTGTATCAGGTTACGATCCCTCTGAATGTAGAAGATGGCTTGATTAGCCTGTGTATTGAGGTCGATAACCCTATATTTCAACTGTATATGCTGATTGGCTCCATGTTTCCTAGCCTACAACAATCATAGAAACATCAGAGAAACACAAATTTATCAGAATTCACACCTGAATATCTGCTGTACTTCGACCAGCATCCTCTTATTATTCAATTTCAAGTTAAATTCACATGTGTATTTTAAATTTGAAGTTGAATTCTTAGAGTTCATTTATTTTAGGCTGTGCTTGAACTAGAGAAATACTTTTAAATTTGAGAATTTATTTTTCAGCCGTTCTTTTAATATAAAACTCACAAGATTGTCATTTTCCGCATTGAAGGACAAAGACGATAACTTTTAAGAAACTAAAGATTCGCCAAGTAAGGAAGCATTGAGGACACTTAGGGGAGAAACAATAAGCATAAGTGATTTTCTTCAATTTTGTGTCTGTATCAACAAAACCGATAAGTTCATATTGGGCCTACAAGTTCCTATTGGGCCTTAAAATCCCATTCTCTGGATTCCATAGGAAAAACCCAAAAAATAAACATAAAACTCAAAAAATTGAAATGAAAATGAAAAAGAAAAGAAGAAATCTTTCGTCTGGAGAAGACGAAGGATAAGGATGATAACGGTAAGCGAAGTTTCCTCTTACTCTTCTTCTTCAAACTTGGCTTCTCTGTCTCGTTTCAACATCAAATCATCTTCAAGATTCCGAAGCTCTTCAAGCTTCTCTGTTCCGACAAAGACCAGGAACACTTGTAAACCCAAACCATGGAGGAATCTCGGTCTTGTTATCAACTCTAGAAGGTACCTTCTTCTTCTTTGAGATTTCAATCTTTTATCAGAATGGGTTTTGATTGAAATCGATGATACTGGTCCTGTTTTAGATAATGCGACTTAAAGTTCTCAACTTTTCAGTTCTTTAGGACCAATTGGTGTGTCTTAGGGTATGAATGGTTTGGTAAGAACTTGAATTGTCGGAGATTTATCAAGAAATGTTGGAGATTTCTCATTTTACTGTACATTGTTACAGCTCTGAGGCTTCGGTTTTTGATCCGTTGGGGATCAATCCAGATGAAACTTCTGGTCTCAGTAGCGTTTGGGAAAGCTTTCTGAGTATTTTGTCTCCGTCATTTGAAAGCTCCTCTGGTACCAAAAGAGATAAGCCGTCTTCTGGTCGGGGCGTTGCAGGTTCGTTAAGTTGATATACGCAACATACATTTGCTTATTTGTGCGGTTTAGCACGATTGATGATGCTGACTCTTTGAATTTTGTAGCCGCTATTGAGGACAGTTCCATTGATTTTGGAGATTTCTTTAAGGGGCCTTTACCGGGGAAGTTTTTGAAGCTTCTTGGGTTCTTAGCTCTCTCTCGGCTTGGAATATATATACCACTTGGTGGAGTTAATCGAGAAGCTTTTGTTGGCAATTTGGATCAGAATAGTTTGTTGAGCACATTGGATACATTCTCTGGTGGTGGCATTGGTAGACTTGGTATATGTTCTCTCGGGATTGTTCCCTTCATCAATGCGCAGATTGTGTTTCAGCTTCTTGCTCAAGTTTATCCAAAGTTGCAAGATCTTCAGAAAAAAGAAGGCGAAGCCGGTAGGAAAAAGATTCTTCAGTATACTCGGTATGCTTCAGTCGGATTTGCGATAGTACAGGCAATTGGACAAGTATTTTACCTTCGTCCTTACGTTAATGACTTCAGCACAGAATGGGTTGTTTCTTCTGTCACGTTATTAACGCTTGGCTCCGTTCTCACTACGTATATTGGAGAAAGAATCTCTGATCTGAAACTTGGAAACGGTACTTCCCTTTTGATATTCACGAGTATTATCTCTTACTTGCCTGCATCATTTGGTAGAACAGCAACAGAGGCCTTACAGGAAGGAAACTATACTGGTCTCGCCACCATCGTTGTTTCATTTCTCCTATTGGTACTCGGAATCGTGTATGTTCAGGTAAGTAACTATACCAAGTCCTGTATTTTTTAATCGATCTAAGAAGTTTGGTATGCATATAATCAGCTAACAAGCAAAGTCCTTCAGGAAGCAGAGAGGAAAATTCCGCTCAATTATGCCTCAAGATACACCAGTAAAGCTGGCGGGCTTCAGAAATCTGCGTATCTTCCATTCAAGGTCAATAGTGCTGGAGTGATGCCTATCATATTCTCCACATCATCTCTCGCTCTTCCTGCTACTCTAGCACGATTTACCGGCATATCTGCTCTGAAGAATGTTGCTTACGCTTTGAACCCTGGAGGTGAGTTCTTCTAATGCACACCGAGGAAGCAGATTTAGTCCTATGAAACTATTTTGTCAATAACGTAGAGACCTTAAAACGTTTCACACAAACTTTTGCAGGTTCTTTCTATCTTCCAACCAATATACTTCTCATAGCTTTCTTCAACTATTACTACACTTTCCTACAACTTGATCCGGACGATGTGAGCGAACAACTAAAACGACAAGGTGCATCGATCCCTCTTGTCCGACCTGGTAAAAGCACTGCTCTCTTCATCAAAACCGTAAGATCCTCTCTCCTTTCGCATTTTCTTTGAAGTACCCATTTTGGTTTATCATCAATCTACAATCTGAAACTCCCTGGCTCTGATTGCAAATACCAGGTCCTTGGCCGGATATCGGTTCTTGGTTCAGCATTCCTGGCTGTTCTAGCTGCTGGTCCCGCTGTCGTCGAACAGATCACTCACTTGACAGCATTTAGAGGATTTGCAGGCACCTCTGTTCTGATTCTTGTCGGGTGTGCGACAGATACTGCAAGAAAGGTTCAAGCTGAGATTATCTCGCAAAAGTACAAGAACATTGAGTTTTACGAGCTTAACAAGTACGATCCATGAACTAGTACGTTCTGTTTCACATACTGTGTTCTCTTGTCATAGAATGAAACTTTGTAACAAAGGTTTTGACTTTGATTAGTATATATGAACTTTTGTCATATGAACCTAAACCAAAGTCAACAGTTTTCTTGGAAACTGATAAAACTGACCAATTTCAAGACTTTTAATGAGAATTGTAAAGTTCACCGAACAAGTCTTTCCTCAGTTCAATCAGACTATCTCTGAATCTTGAGACAGGATAACAAAATTGAAATGAATTCAGAACATATCTATTTCCTTTTCTATGTATAAGCATCTCGCAAGAGGACAAGTAATCCAATTGACCAGTTCAAGATACTCTGTACAAAGGCATATAACAAACCCTAGCACCACCCTGCTTGTAACCTAAATAAACTTTCAAATCCTACAATCTTTTAGTATCACAACATCAAATCTAAAACAAACCATTTTCAAAGATCTATGATTTCGTTTCGACAATGTCCCTGTTGAAAAGTGAACTTGCTCTGTTGTTCACTGTCCTTTGATCTATCTGAAGCTGAGGCCAACCATTCAAGCATCTTGATAACCATGGGGGTATCATCGAGATAGTACTTGGCCTTGCTCGGTTTCTGACCCACCGTGCATGCAAAGACCTCTGCGAGAGATATAGGGGAAAGATCTTGGTGCTTCAGTATGCTATCAAACATGTCTTCATCAGACCGGTCATCACCAATGCACAACAAAAAGTCTGGTCTCTTCCCTTTGCTGTTCCTCATCGTTGCTATCAAATGCTCCACCACCTTCCCTTTGCTTACACCCTGAAAACCAAATTCACATTAGAATGATGATAATAATGGCATTTTCGAGCAAGCAAATCTCAAATTAGTTCGTATATATATTACCTGAGGTTTAACTTCTACGATGTGCTGTCCTCTCTTGACAACCACAGGCTCGTTGGTGAGCACGCTCTCTAGGTGATCAAGAAGCTCCTTAGCTTGCCAAGAACCAAATGAAGGGTCAGCCTCGTGGTGGTGCCACACCATTGCACTCTCTTTCTCCTCTATGAACGATCCATCAGTCGCTTCCATGTAGTGATTCATCACCGGTTTAGCTATCTTCTTCCAACTTAAATCTGCAGGCAGTACACTTGTCTCCCATTGGGAATTACAGTTCCATCTGTGATAATCAAATCAAACATATTAATTAGCTGTACACAAATGAAAGAGAAGATGATGAAGGAAAGGGTTTACCAGTACCTTGTGAAATAACCATGTTCAGCTGAGATACCGAGATTTGCGCAAGAGTCAAACCATTTGCTGAGAGGATCCTTACCTCGACCACTGACAATAAAGACTAGATTGTTGGGGTCGTCACACAAGCGATTGAGAAGTGAGATGAGATCATCACTTGGCTTTTTATCCAAAGTATCCTGATCCATCATGGTCCCATCATAGTCCAATAGTATCAACCTACTGCTTGTTCTCTTATACGCAGGGACTATGGTTTCAACACAGAGTTTTCTGAAATTTGGATCTAACGCAACAACTCTGAACCCAAGACCAAATCCAACTCCCCAGAATCTCTTGTTGTAATGATCTTTGCACGCCCTCTGAAGATCTTGGTCGTAACTACGCGCCCAATAGGCCACGTCATGAGAGCTTATGTACTTGTGATGCTTCTGGTGCCGCAGGTTTTTCTCTTTGTCCGATATTGTGATGGCAGAGCTCATCGCATCAGTGACTGCATCAATGTTCCACGGATTAACACGAATCGCACCACTCAGAGATGGAGAACAACCGATGAACTCAGAGACAATAATCACACTCTTCCTAACATCATCAGGCCCAAAACCTAAAGCAGCATCCAAAACAGGGCTCCCTTGCCTGGTCACTGTGTACTTGTAAGGCACCAAATTCATCCCATCTCTCACAGCGTTCACCACAACACACTCCGAGATCGCGTAATAAGCCACTTTATCCAAAGTACTAACAGGTCCATTCATAAACACAATAGGCTTATAGCCACCAGGTGTTCCAAACTTAGAATTGATCTCATCAGCAATCAAATGTATCTGTTTCTCTACATCTTGAACATCTTTACCTGAACTACGAGCAGGATTAATAATCTGCACGAGAACCACTTTCCCACGAAGCCCTTCTTTCTGTTCAAGAAGCTGACCCATCGCCCAAAACTTCAAGCTAATACCTTTGAACATATCCAAATCATCAACACCTAACATCACAATGTTCCCACTGAACCTTTCTCTCAATCCCTTCACTTTCTCCGCGGTTTCCACCGAAGCCTTAATCGATTCAATCTGCCCCATGTGGATTCCAACCGGCAAAATCTTGATGCTCACCGTTCTTCCAAAGTATTCAAGACCAATGTAGCCTCTTTTCGACTCGTAATCGAGCCCCAACATCCTACTGCAGCAAGACAAGAAATGCCTAGCGTAATCGAAAGTGTGAAACCCAACCAAATCACAATTGAGAAACCCTTTAAGAATCTCATCTCTCACAGGCAACGTACGGTAAATCTCAGAGGAAGGGAAAGGACTATGGAGGAAAATCCCAAGCTTTATCCGATGAAATCTGTTTCTGAGAAAAGTTGGTAAAATCATGAGATGATAATCATGAATCCAGACGTAATCCTCATCTGGGTTAAGCACTTCGAAGATCTTATCAGCGAAGATCTTGTTAACTTTCGTGTAAGCTCTCCAATTCGATCGATCAAAGAGAGATCCTTGAGCTTGAGTCATAGGGAGAAGATAGTGAAAAATCGGCCATAGATAGTGTTTGCAGAAACCATGGTAATACTTGTTGAGCAAGTCACTAGGTAAGAAAGTAGGAACACATTGAAATTTCTCAAGCAAGAACTGAGAGACGTCTTCTTGCTCTGAAGGTAAAACGTCCGCGTTTAAGGAACCGACGTAGACGACTTCCGTCTCCGGAGGAAACCCGTCTTTGAGTTGTAAGTAAAGACTGTCATTGTCGAATTCGAAGCACCACTTCGACGCAATGTCTCTGTGAGCACGAATAGGAAGCTGATTCGAAACCACGATCCGTTTCGGCTTTGTAACCCACGCGCCGCCGTTTGGATCGTTTCCGCCGTCTCCGTCATCGGTTTCGAGCCCGGAAAGCTTCGTTACGGCATTAGGGATCCGATTCCGACCCATGATCCGATAATCATCAGCCGAAACCAGACTCAGCTGGTCTTTCCAAGATTCCGGTAACATAACTCAACGAAACAAAGAAAAAATTTAAACTTTGGGATGTAGAAAGAGGATTAAGATTTGGGTAAATCGAGGATTTTTCTGGGTTTGTTTCTCCGATTTCATATACGCGTAATTACGAAGAAGAAGAAGAAGAGAGCGTCCATATTGTGGAATTTAAGAAAGAAGAGAAAAAAAACGGAAATTTTCTCGGTGAGGATAAGAACGAAACGAAAGAGGAAAATTTATAAAATTAAATTAGAAAAAAAAAACGAGGATTGTGGAATATTTGGACGGTCTTGATTTTCTCGAGATGGAAATGAATAGTTAATCTGGATCGTTAGATTAGCGCGTGGAAACAAAATCTTAATTAAACACTAATTACTGATTTAGTTGCTCTGAGCTGTTACTTCTCCCTTCTCCAATAATATTTCCACTTTTTAACCTGAATGGAAATAAATCTTTTACAGCTATTATATTTCCATATACTATAAAATGAAAGAAAAAAATCTGTAATGCTGACGTGGTGGAATATGCACACCGTCAATTTATCTTGAAACAGATATTGTTTTTAATACAGATTGGACAAAAAGCTGCTCACTCTATCAAAACCTTAAAAATTGAATGAAAATATTTCTAGATGAATAGACTTTCAAAGTTATAAATCCTTGCAATAATATATATATATGTATATTTTTTTATTTTTTTAAAAAAGCGAAATAATATAATTTTATTTCACATTTCTATGTATTCTTGGTAAGTAAATTCTTACGAAAAGATTATAGAAAATCACTATTTCTATAAAATGCTGGATTTGTATTCACATCAATCTTTTCACAAATGGTATTTGGAAAAGGTAAAAATTGAAAGTTTTCTATGATTTATTAGTTGTAAATGTCTATAAAATCAAGAGTAAAAAAGGAAATCAAATATTTAGTTTTCTAGCTGTTTTAACATTTCAAATATATTTCTATCAAAAATATTCTCTCAGCATATTCTAAAATTATTCCACGTGATCAAATCATCGAACTAATATAGGTGAAGAACAGTGATAGGGAAAAAAAATATATTCAAAATATGTATAGAATTAACTAAAAAAAACGAAATACATATGTGGAATAAATGGAACAAACAAACGAAACAAATACAGTTTAACACAACAACCAACAATTTAACTAATTCTTTTAGCTTTCTCGATTAAATTTGTCCGTATTTCAAAACTAAACTACACACACATATCAAAGCATCTGAAAAACATATTTAGCAAAAAATAATTGTATGATTTGCTATATAAACAGTTCTTTATTAAGCACACTTGTAAAGCTAGTGTGATGCTATCCCAAACCATAATAATCACATACTTCACCATTTCATACGTGATAATATAATATGTACCAGATGACTAAAATTTGTCAAATTAGAAAAGAAAAAAAAAATAACAAAGAAATTTATTTTTCTTATATTTCTTATTTTATTTGATAATATGTTACTTTACATTATATAAATTATTGGGTTTAAATTATGATAAAAACACACATCAATTATTGGATCGAAACTAATATTATAGTAGAATTTGGTTTTGGGATTGGAAAGATTACATAATTTGGTCAAGAACTTCTTGATAATTATAAAAAAAAAAAATTAAGGATAAGAACACAAACATTAAATATTTAAAAAATTCTTTGTTTTTTGCCAAATTTTTTGATCAAATTATTGGTTATCTAGCAATCAGAATGGTATCTAATTTCATATCAAACAGTAGTCAGTAGTCAGTAGTAGACAAATAAAATACAAATATCCAATTCAATTTACGATTACGGTGGGTGGAAAATGAAAAGCCACGTGGCAGACATGTAGAAGAAACGTGGCGTGTTAGGGTGGGAAGAAGAGATTGGCAAAAGTCACGAGGCATGTGCTTCTTTGAAATTTTTTTTTTTTTACAGAGGACTTATTCACCCAATCATATTCTGCCACGTCATTCATTCCCCTCCAAGAACGTTTCAAACTTTTTCTCCGATATTCCTCATTTCAACGGTATAACATCGATGGCCGACCTGAGATCCTGACACGTGGCGTTATATCAATAAGAACAATTATAATGCTACACAACTAACTCCTTTTTTTTTTTTTTTTTTTTTTTTTGTCAACAACTCCTTTTTCTTTATGTCAAAGAGTTTCACCTAAATTCATAATTTCATTCAACTACTAACATCTAAACTTATTATTATAATTAATAATGATAAATTAAACTTAAGCGGAGATTTATATAGATTTTGATTTTTTAACACATAAGCTTTGATAGTTTGATTTATATTTGCCTTTTTATTTTATCAGTTTACAAAAATAAAAAAATAGTCCAAATCGACTAATTTTTAAAACAAAATAATTTTACATGTTTTTTTGTTTTGGATTTAAAGAACTATAAATTTCCATTCAAAACCTCTTGATAATAATAATTAAAAAATTAGCTAAGAAATCATTTCAAATTCAGTTGATTTGATGTGATTACAGTTTAAATTTTGGTTTGGATTCGAATTCGTATTAGTTAAAAACAACTTAAAATACATAATAAATTATAGACGACCAGAAAAAAATTAAAATTTTTGTGCACTACAATATTAACTGTTTGATACTATAACATTTATTAAAAAGGTAAAAAATCTTGTTTAAAGATTGAAATTTTTTAAGTCTATAATAAAAATCATTGATGTGGATTTCAGATTTACCATACATAGGGTCGTTAGTCTTATACTTTAGACTTGAAATACCATAAAATAAATCTCGAGAACATAAGATAGATGTTTCGTCCACTGGAGAAAATGAAATACGCATTTACAGAGTACACTATCTCCCGGAAGTGATTGGACAAGCAGTCTGGATTATCAAGATATTTGCATAAGTCATATAGTGAGGTGATCTCCGGGAATATGAAAACTAGGTTCTATCCCAAAGACACTCTGACACTAAAATTTGATATCTACCTAAAAATAAATTTGATTAGAAAGTAAGTGTAGATTTAGTTTGGTATCTTCTTTGTAAATAGTGGATACCGTTTATTTTTAATGGAGTGATGAAAATAAAAAATAAAAAATTCTTCGAGGAAAAAGAGTTGGAACTTTCTCTAGGATTAATCCTTCTTACTAGGATATAGATTAAGATTATCTTTGTCATATATTCCTTAGATGTGTATTACCTTTGTCGCTCATTATCTAAGTTTCTATCGACTGATCGACTAATATTTTATTTTTCAAGATTATCCATCTTTTTATAGGGAGGTTTCTTTTTATGTTGTCACTTTATTTACTTTGTCTGTTGAGTTGTAAATACAGTTTTTGAGTGACTGGTGTAAAATCTGATACACGCCTAATCTGCTTAACACATCCAAGCCACCTCTAATTTATTATAAATACGAAGGAGTAAGTCGTACTTATCCTTGACCGGTAAATCCTCACCCTTTATTGATTGGCATAAAACCATCCCCAACAAAAATATACTATATATATTTTAGAATTTTAGTTTGAAAATAAAAAACCTACACAAATACCAGAGCTCTAGACGAATTTAGAGGGCTCTAGACTAAAATTTAAAGGATTCTAGACGAATTTTTTTTATGAGTTTTATAGATATATTTTTAATTTAAAGGGTTAAAAAACTCATGTATCCTGAGCCTATCCTCAAGGCCAGGCAAATGCACATTTTATTTTAGATGATATTGTCCACAATTCACTTTTAAACAAATGATATTGCCTACAATCTTTAAAACCTGCAAACTGTGTAACAACTATTTCGACGTCTATTTTCAAATTTTATGTTACACAATAACAAAAAGAAGTAATTTTTTAGTTAGTTGTGTTAAAACAAAGTAATGTAAAAAGACACCGTACAACTAACAGAAATTTTTAAATATGAGTCAACTAACATAAAATTTAAAATGTGATTTGAAAAATAAAAAAATATGTAGATAATTAAATTAAGCGACATTAAATGTTGAATTCAAAATTATTTATCAAATAAATCATCTTCTTTAGTTATCATTCAACATTGTTCGTTACTTATATCATGAGAAAAGAATGATGTAATAATTAAGTACTTATTGATGTGTTTATATTCAAAATATTTGTGTAAAATATATGTATATATTGACTAGAATTTAAGAAACAAGAAAGAAAAAGGGTGCTAACAAGAACCGACATAAAATAGAGAGATGCTAACAAGAAATAGAAAAAAAATAGAAAAAAAATAGAAAAAAGAAACGTAGACAAACACAATACAATAACTAAATAATTTGGGTGATCAGTATTTTCTAGGGTAGCTTCAACAATATCATAACATAGAAAACTTTTTAAAAAATCGACATATTTCTAAATTTTAAAAATATGAAATGAGTGGTTAATGGTGCTTTTTTTTGTTTTTTTTTGAGGATTTGTTTCAAATTTCTAGGACAAGATAAGAGCGTGGGAGAGAAAAAAAGAAGAAGAAGAGGACTTATCCAAATTCCAGAAAAACATTGTCTTTGTGGGACCCGATCTGATCAGCCACGTTGTCTAAAAGATTTTCTTGGGTCCCACTTTATCTATAGCCTCTTGGGATAATTATTTTAATATTCTCTTTTTTTTTTTACTTTTTGTTTTGAATATTCCTTTTCCTTTTTTTGACTCTTTTTTCTTCCTTTTTAAATTTGGCAATTTCTTGTGTTTTGTTAAATTCGTAGAAACATGTAAGCAATCGATTGATCATAGCCGCCGGATTTTTTAGTCTTTTAAAGATTTAGCATGCGAAGTTCGGTACATATGAAATTATGGGTCCCGTTGAAATGCTTACATGGCAACCTCATTTTTTAAAATAAGTACGTTTTTTTGTGTTTCGTTAGAATTTTTTTTTATATAAACTTGTACATGAATGAAATGACAGTTTGGATGTCTTACGAATATTGTTCGCTTGGTGTTACAACTCCATGATAGATGGAACTTCAAAATAATTTGATTTATTTTGTTTACAAGTAGTTTCTCTCATCCTCATCTAGGACTCCATAGTTTGATTTTGACGATGCCTTGTTTTAAAAAGAAGAATAAATATTGTTCATTTTTTTTTATAAACTGTGGAAATTTCGAATCTTTAGTTCATAAACTACTCGGTATTCGGAGACAGTCTTTCAATATTCCGATTTAAAAAATAACTTTTCGTCTCAAAAGAGATTTGAACCTGCGGTACAAAAAAATCAATCCCTTTATGTTACCACTAGACTACCATCCCTCTGGTAATAATGTTCACGTTTTGTAGTGACTTTTATGGATCTGATCAAAATGATCACAAAACCGAAAAAGTTGTTTATGTGTGAGCTGAAGACACTATGAAAATCATATTTAGAGTTCTATATAGCTTATCAATTTTGAAGGGAAATATAACAAATGGATTTATAGCAAAAAAACAAACATTAGCTCTTGTGTTTTTAATTAGTTGATGGATATAACAAATGTGTTTTTAATCAATAATGAATGCAAAAGAAACAAATAGTTTGGATAAATATATAATTTTAGACTGTTCTGCTAAATTAAGTTAAATTATCTACAATTTTTTGTTAATATTTCATAGTTGTATTAGATGAAAGTGATTTTTTTTTTTTTTTGAGAAAAAGATGAAAGTGAATTGATACCATTTTAACATTCGATGAATCATACATGTACGTAAGTAATTTATAAGAAAAAAATGATACACTGAGTAATATAACTATGTATTAACATGCACATCTATTTTATTTTCTTTTCGTCACTATCATCTCTTAGATTAATAGTATTTACGAATTGAATTCTGAATACCTCTATTTTTAGTTTCTGCACCAAACGAGATATTAATGCGAGGAAGAAGAACAAACAGGTAAATGAAAAGAAAGATATTTTAAATGATAAAAAGGATTAACAACGTGGCAACTGATATCACCAATGGATAGGGTCGAAGTTATAGAATCATTTAATAAGTTTCATTTATCCTAATTTTCAAAAAAAAAAAAAAGGTTTCATTTATCCACTAACAGGTGAGTCCATCAGTTTTGGTCAGCCAATCAATGACTTACTTAGCCAGCCCCATTTACAAACTTTTTAAACTAAAAGAGATTTTAATTGTTGACAAAAACAAACAAAGAAGATTTTAATTTTGTATTTTATCTCGTTGTTTATGCTATTAACTTTTGTATAATGGGATTAGTTGTACGTACGTTCCAATTTAGTATTATAGTATGTGAATCCAAACAAATTTACATATCTTCAAGATATGCCAACACCTATATTCAAATTATCAGCAAAAAAAAAAACTATATTCAACGAAGCACGAACATAAGTTTGACAATGTTTATATATTAATCAAGCATTTATCTCATTTGGTTACAAAATTGAGTCTTTGTTTATTCGTTGGAATCTCTGTGGAGAGAGATTGTTTATTACGTTTCTGTTTCTATCCAACGATTGATATTTAAACAAAAAAAAAACTATGAAGTGAAAGTTCAAAACTTCTGATTTAAAAAGAAAGTGGTTCAAGTTGCGTTTAAAATATTTTTAATACAAAAAGTGACATTAAATTTTGACAAATATTCTATTAACTTGGTTTACATTGTGTAGTTAATAAATCGAAAGAAAGATGCATGATCAAATCAGAATTGATTTCTAACTTTGACAGACCACTAAATTAAGACTATGTACAACCGAACAAGACTAATCATGACCCTTCTACAACTAAATACGACTTTTATCTTAAGCCTCAAGTAGAGACAAGATTTTTAATTTATATATTGCCATACATTTTTAATTTGAGTATACACTTTATACTCAAATTTCGTGAGAAAAAAAAATTATACTCAAATTTATTTATGTAAATTGGTATTAAAACTTTAAGTGATTTTTAGTAAATGAGAGTTTCCATGGAAGTTGAGAGGATTTGTGATGGTAAAAAGAAAAAATATCCAAACTGATTTTCTATTTTTCAATAACTCTCAACATAAACTTTACAATGTGATAATTTTCAAAAAAAATAATATATATTTACAATGTGATAAAGAAAAACTTGTACACTCTCTAATAGCTATATTATATCAATACATTCAATTGAAATATGAGTACGAATACACACACACATTCACGTGAGCTGAACAGATAGGCAATCCAACTAGTTTTATAGCATTAAATAGTCGATTAAAATATTTGTTCACATGAAATTCCAGTTTCATCTGTCAAAACAAAAAAGTCCAGTTTCAATTACATTAGCTAGTTTCTAAGTAACTTTCCAAGGCAATTAGATACTATAGAAGAAGAGGATAAGATTTCGATGCACCAAAAATTTAAAGAGACGTATGAGTTTCTAGAAGAATATCTACCATAATGGATTTGCGTCTGAAATACTATTAATGCTTTTATCACTTTTTTTTTCTTCTCTATTGATTAATGCTTTATGTGCTTGAGAATATTATTATACCTTGGCGAAGTATGTCCTTTCGCCATTTTGTTATTTTGCACTATTCATTAAAAAAAAAAAGATAAAACCTTAGCTTTATAGAAAAAGACAAAAATGATCAAGAAAATTTCACAAAATGTTAGCTACATATGGACACAAATGCATAAATTATTCAGATTTTTAAAGATTATTTGCGTTTTAGATATATATGAAATTTTTGACTTAAGGGTAATATATATTCTTGTAAGATTGAAATCCAAGGAACAACAAAAAAGGAATAAAAAGAAAACCAATGAACGAAGGAATGACTCATTTCTCAACTATAAAATAGGAAGAATGATTCATTCTTAATTAATTATTTTTTACTCTAAAGCTTACCTTTGAGATGAAGTAAAAAATTTATAACGTATAAATTTATTTTATTTTGAACTCGACCAAAGATAAATTTGTTTTTGTTTTTGAAGAACATTCCCTTCAAGAGAAACTATCATGTGATTCTAAATAATATTATATTCATTGAACCAAAACATGTATATCTTATCCTTTTATGTATTTCTTTTGTCACCAGATATAAATACCATTTGATTACTGATTATTGAAAATATCGTATGAATGCTTTTCACTGTATGGGGTGAGCAGTTTACATCAATAACTTTTGTATAATGGTCGTACAATATCTTAGGAAAATAAATGTGAAAACAACTACAACTGATGTTATATATTTAGTGGGCCGGATTTAATTGGGTTCATACACGTTATTATGTGAAACCAATAAATCTCTTTCCTGATTTTTTGTTTTGTTTTTGGCTTGACCAAAGATGTCGGTTTTCTAGGGTCTTCTCCTACTTAATTATAATTGATATATACTAAATTCAAATGTGTGACAATTTCATCATTTCATGTCGGGTGAAATTCAAAGTGGCACCTTAGTTTTGCCGTATTGTCTATAGACAATCGCATGTGAAATGTTATTACATTGTTCAGACAATTTATTCAAAAGTTTTGCCTTAAACCTTTTATACATATGTAGCAAAATCATGATAATCTAACTATTGACTAGTCACATCCGTTGTTAAGAGACTCATGGTTTGATATTTGATGCATGATATATCTAAATATCCCTTAGAAAGTGATTTGTAAAAATATTTTTATGTGTCATATATCCATATTTATTTTTTCAAATAAAATATAACATGGTTAGAAAGAATTATGACATGGCAAGAGACTAATTATTTATTACATTTTAAAATTTTGATTGTCATGATAAAATCTTTGCAAATATTTATTTATAGAATTAAAAAAAAAATACATATCAGTTTAACTTAAACAAGTTACAAAAAACATTTGACCACAAAAAAAAAGATCATTCGACAAATTACCATTGTGATTATAAATTGAAATTAAAAATTAAGATTTCAAAATTTAACTATTGAATGCCATTGTCGATTATTACATTCAATAGTTGTTTTTCAGGACAAAATAATATTATGAACATTTTAAATTACAAAAAAAAATTATTTTTATACATTGATAAAACGTTCCTTAAAATAATGCCATCTATATATGCTTCATCCATAATCTATGAGACTAATAAAAAATAAAATTTATTTTCCCCTAAATTTAGTCTTTATCAAAGGAAACTACTAATAAATAAAAAATTAACTACAATTTGATTATAATTAATGAATCAAAAATAGATTAAAAATATATATATGTAATCGTGATCTTAAAAAACAAGAAGATAATAAAATATTAATTAAGATATTCTTTTAAAAAATTTTTGGAAATAGGTAAACCTAATTATCTTTAACAAAAAGATACTAAAGTATTGGATATATCCATGTTATTGTACATGGTAAGACATTAGAAATTAGAAATAATATTAGCTGATCAAAATTTGCTTTTAACACTAATTATATCTTATATATACGTGTTTGCGGTGAGTTCATCAGATTGTCTTCAACATTTGAAAAGCTTGAAAATAATTGTTTTATCAAATTTTCATCCTAATTCAAAATATACTCCCAATCATGATTATTTTAATTATTATTCTTTTTTTTTCCAGAACAATAAGAATTAAAAGATCATTTAGTAAATTAAGAGGTAGAAGATCTAAAATGACTAAAATTTTAATCGAACATCGTTGGCAATGTTTAACTATGAAACAAAAAAATTTTAATTAATTTTTTTTTTCACAATTAAGAAATTAATTTGATATTTAAAAAATTTTCTAATTAATTTGATATTTAAAAAATTAGAAAATATTTCATCTGCGTATTACGCGATTCATCTAACATTCCAATATAATGCTTGCACATATGATTCTCTAACCGGCTTAATCCAAACAGAATATAGAGAATTCAACTAAATTGGTTTTATTAGAAAAAAAATTAAACGGTTAAACTGTATATCTTAAGATTTTAGTGACCATCAGGCTTTTAATTTTAGTTATTCTTGTGACTGAAAATACGAAATGTTCAAATAGTATATACATCTTTAGATCAGATTTCATGTCCTCCGGATGGGGTGTTGATTCTCTTTCGGCAAACTTCAAATATCTTATAGGAATAGTTTTAGAGCTCCGGATAAGAATTTCGTCCTCTGCGGAATGAGCAATGCTCCTCTCAATCGATATCTTTAGTGAGAAGTTCATGACATCCTCCTGAAGTTAATAACATGCACAAATAACAACACCATGAAGGTTTGGAACTCTTGTTTTAGAGATCGAGTTCTAGGGATACTTCCAGGAGAATATTCTCTAAATGGATGCTTCTTACAAACTTATCATCTCTCTCTGCCTCTGCAATACCGACCTCTCCAAAACCGGTATCCATCTCTATGAAAGTCCATGATGAGCATATATATATATATAGAAGGGTTACCTTTACCTTTGGCCCCCTAGCTCGGTCGTGACCTTCTTGCAAGCCACATCGTTTGCCCCTTAATTTGTAGAGTGGCGAACGCTAATCCCAGGAAACAAGAGGTAAGGTTCACTGGTTCAGTTGTCGGTCTATTGTGTCACAACCACATTCAACTACTTTCCGGAAGCATGTCTATCCTATCCTGAACCGAAACAACATTCAATATATTTAGATACAACGCTTAGTAGTCGCTTTTGGATTCCTTGGCAACTTTGGATTATCCAGCATGGGGTTACGGACTTAGATACAAGTATGGCTTGTTCAAACAGAGAATCACAAAAGATGGACAGGAGGAAGCTGCAGAAGATTGGCTTGAGGTCTTCCTCTCTTATTCTTTTCACCATACCGTGATTGTTATTGAACAATATATCTTATTTTGTACTCCCTCAAAGCAATGGTTAGCAGTGGCCATGTTTACTATATTTTTCTTGTTGGTTAATTTACATAGTTTTTCTTCAAGAATTATTGTTCTCAAGATTTGTACTTATTTCCTTCTTATATCTTCAAAACTTCAACTTCCCCTACATAATATGTTGGCTTGATGCGTTGGTGATGAATCATACACCATTTTAAAAACATTTTCACTCTTTGAAAACGTGATTCCATTATTTTTTATTGTCAATCAAAAAAATGAAACATTCATCAAATTTTTATGAATGTTCTTTATAGAAGGAGAGAATATATTTATGTTTTGGTTTTGTTACTAATACTTTTTGAAACAAAACCTCAAACCCAATATGTCAAAAGAAACTCGAGAAAAGTTCCCGACATTTTGAGTCTTATCCTCGAGAAGTGACGCCGAAGTCCCAACAAGAAGTCAACAAAAAACATCTATTAAAGACATTTGTGATTTGTTCTCTTTAATATTATCATTTTGGTTCGTTCTATAGTTTAAACAAGAACATTTTGAATTGTAATCTAGTGATTTGATCGAAATGGATATTCGTCATACGTGGCATTTTGAAGGTATATAAAAAAAGAAACAAAATATCCAAACAAACCAAACTTTTGATTATTCATAATTATTTTACCAAATCTCAAAACAAACAAACAATATCTATGCACTTTTCTTGAAATATCAAGGCAATGTTCCCATGAGTGTAGTGGAGGGTAACTTCGTATACTCCACATCCCTAAGCGACTCAACATCTTTGCCTTGGAGGCTCTTACATTGAAAATAAGCAATGGTGAAAGATACAAGCTGAAACATCCTCAATGCAAAGATCAAACTCATAAGGACCAAACCGGTGGTTAAGGTAACCGCAAATGAACGTCTGAAATCGATCAGCCTCAAGATCTGAGTCAAACCGAATGCCAATAAACCGAAGAAAAGATTCAAAAAGAATAGTTTCGGCTTCATCCCTTTAACAATCTTTGCAGCTTTCCCTAAAGCTTGGATCCCATAAGTTTCCTCGAGTATCGATATGACCATAGATAGGTACCAAACAATAGCTAAATAGGACTCAAACACTGCGAATAGAATAAACAAAGTGCGAGTCTTGGCTGCCAAGGACTCGATTTTTGTCGAGAACAAAAGGAGAGGAAAAAGGATTATAAAGAAGAGAAACCAATAGCCAAGACTGAAGAGAACAATGTAGAAATTGGTTACAAGAGGTCCCTTCCAAGATTTAAGGGTCAGAACCGGAAAATCTTTGATCTCGACGTTGTCATCTTTAAGAGTAAGAGACGATGCATGGACGATGACTAGAGTGCACAAGAGGTTGATGATGGAGGAGACAGCAAAGAAGATGAATAAAGAACCGACAAATTGGCGAAAATCTACAAAGACTCTCATAAGATGGGCTGCGTATTCGGCGGTGTTTGGATTTGTCATAGGTAACAAACTTGATTCAAGGATCAAGTTTGTTATCTCCGGTTTGATGGCAAAGACGTTTAACAAGTAAACTAAACAATTGAGTAAGAGAGGAAATACCAAGACTGAGAACATCAACTTTTTGTTCTTGAGAAAAAGTTTGCGGGATTCGTTTAAGATACCCACAACCTCCATTAGAACATTCAAGAACGATGATCGATCCATTGGTTTGCAAGAAAAGCTCTTGGATATTGATTTTAGAAATGATGGCTTAGGTTTACAATCAAGAACATACCCATCTTGTTATATACTCTCTAACCATTCGATTGATTTGATTGATCCGCTACTTTTCTACGCAGGAAAGAGTCTTTGGCCAATACCTCTAGGTAGCTTCGGTCATGAAGATTCTTATCAATCCATTTGACTGAGTCCACATTACCTATGTGATCCAAAATCAAAAGAAAGAAACCAAGACTTAGACCATTTCAAGGCCAAGAAACCAAAGAATAACACATCCAATCAAGAAAAGTCTAAACAATGACTTCCTGATAACGGGAGATGTTAAAGAGCGAAAACAAGAGGTAATAAACATCAAACCTACGTGATTAACACTCACTTCATCAATTCGTGTTGAAACGGTCACGTAGCACCGTGGAATAAAACCCGAAAAGTCGACATCTATATACATCTTAGAGACCTTAAGGATTCAATGAAGCAATTGGTCTCCTCAAATGAACAAGTAACATATTGTATGGTCTCAAAACCATAACTTTAATGTTAAATCCTCTTCAACTTAAGCTATAAGAGAAATCGACACATCATTCTATTTGACCAGAAGAAACAAAAGCTTCAAACATTGTTAGAGGAACTTGCTAATATGATCGATCATAAACTTAAAAACAAAACAGAGCACTTACAAATCTAGCAAACTACTTGTTCTATGACCAAAACATCTCCACAAGTCTCCTCCTTGTGCATCTTCCTCTCTCAATCTAACCCTAGCTCTGCAAATCGGGCAAGTCGCGGCTTTGAGCAACCAACTATCAACACACTTCCGATGGAACACGTGTCCGCAACCAGGAAGATTCCGACACCATTGTCCTTGTCTGAATCCATCAAGACAAACCACGCAATCGCTTCCGTACCTTGTCGTGGATTCCCAAAACTTGAATTGAGGAAGCTTTTTAACGAATCTTGAAGATAACCCATTTGAGGATTCGTGTCGGCGGTTGCGACGACGTCGAAGTCGGTGGTGGCGATAGAGAGAAGAGAGGAGGAGAGGGAGAAGAAGAACAGAGGCGATGCCGATTAGGAGGATGAAGAGAGAGAAGATTGAAATCATGATAACACCGACGAGGAATTGAGAGAGAATCCTTGTTTTTGGCTTTGGTTGTGGCGGAGACGGCGAGGTAGACGGTGGCTCGCCGGGGATTCTGTCATTATTGATCGAAGGCATCGGTCAAAATTAAAAGTCTCTTCTTTTTCTTTTAATTTTTGGCTTCTCTTTCTTTTATCAAAATCTAATGTGAATAAGGAAAGATTTGATAATTTTTTAAAACTGAAAATTCTAAATCAGAGATATTTCTAAAGAAGAATCAAAATAGTTTTCAGAGAAAGTTTGCGAAATTTGAGAAATAAAAATGGATTCTAATCTAGTAACGTTTTGGTTCATGTGATGAAAGTGACTTTTATTTTACCTTTTTTTTGGGTTTGGATCATGTGATAAAAGACTTTAATATACTGTGTTTTTTGGCTCCATGTTTGGAATTTATTATTGAACTATACAATAATAATTCATGTTAGTAAAATATCTTTGGTAAACTCATCCAATTAATTTTAAATATTATCTTGAAGGAAAAAGCCAAAATATTATCCCACTTTTTAAAAGATGGAATATTCGAGCTTTTGTTTAGCTAAAAAAATAATATTCTTATTACTTGAAGGCCTATGAAACCGCTACTATATTCCAAACACTCGTTCTGAACATAGATTTGTTATCGACGTTTTAACATTTTGTTGCGCTACCTACACAGTTTTGTAATCGTGTCATTTGCATTTTCGTCAGAGTGAAAAGATTTTTAGCATTATTTACATCAATAAGAATTAAAAACACACATTTTCTTTGTGAGAAAACACAACCGAAATCAAATAGGAAATTTGTAATAAAAAGAGAAGGTGAAAAGCAAAATTAACTTATAAGTTCGGTATCTTTGATTATGAATATTAGAGCTTTAAGATTGAATTAAAATGCATAAAGGACTAAAGTGAAAATATATAAGGAACATTTTGTCCATCCCTAATCTAATGTGTTAATAGGCAAAAGAGATGGCGACAAGCCGACAGAACCAGCTTCCTCGGTTGAACCACTCGTTATCTCTCAACCACATTGATAAAAAAACTTGAAGACTCTTTACTGATCCAGAAGATTTGTTTCTCCGGTTCGGTCCGGTCCGGTCGGTTATCCGTTTAGTAGGTTTCATCATATAGAGATTTGGGGCCGTTCGGCCCATTTAGCCGAATGAAATGTTAGAATTCATGACAAACAGAAATTTGTCTCTATTTGTATGAAATGTCAACAAAGCAAATTTGTTAGTCATATACCTCACTTGACTAATTTTATAGGTCTTACCTGGACAAAATGAACGGATCTAAATAATAAATACATGAAGTTACGTATAACTTACGTAAACCGCGTGTGAATTACAAATCTCATAAAATTTTGCCAAAAAAGTGAAATACAAATTAAGAAAAACTTTAAACTTCAAACCCTTTCTAGTTTCTTGGAAATTTCCTTCTTACCTTTTTGAAATACATTTTTCATCATTTCTCTCTACCAAAAATAAAATAAAGTGAAGTACAAATTTCAAATCCTCTCAATATTTTTTTGGAATTTTCCTTCATAAGATCATCATGTTCATTTAATTCACCCGAATTTTTAGGTGGAATAAGAAAAAAATGGCCCATCTGAAATCAAGAAAATTAATAATGGAAGACTTGAAGTAGACCAAAGACTTTTCATTTTTCTCAAGTCTTTGAATCCAACTATGTATAAATACTCACTGCCTCCTTGCTTCATTATTTCACAAACCAGCAACAAAGCATAATAAAGAAAATGATAAGAATGGTACTTAAGTTTGTCGTAATGGTGATAGTATTTTCACAAATCTTAGCTCCAATCGCTGAAGCTGATCAAGGAAGAGCTGTCTTTTACGATCCTCCCTACACTCGTGCGTATATACATATATAATTTATAGAATTGTGTTGTTTGTATTTTGGTTTGGCTTTTTCGAGTTTCGGATTTTTCAGATTTAAGAAAAGTGTCAAATTTTTTTATTTTATTTTCCGGTTTGACTGTTTGGTTCAGTTTAATTCGGTTTCAGTTCGGTTTTGTAATTAAATAATCAATGATCGAATATGAAAAATCCAGAACATCATTCTTAACGAAACTAAGGGAGTAGTATTTTGTAATTCTAGTAAGTTGAAATGTGTTTTATTGATAGATAATTAATTAGAAACTATTAAATTACAATCAATTTTAGTTTATTTGTTTCGGTCTAAGTTTGTTCCAGTTTGATTGGTATATAAAAAGGTCTTAACCTTAGTCTGGTTCAAATTCGGTTAATGAATTAGGTTTGATTTAGTTTATATGGTTTAGTTCAATAATTATGCTCACCTTTAAGAATGTTAATTGATATAGTGATCATTAACTAAAAACAAATGATGTGGTTTTAGGGTCTGCTTGTTATGGGAGACAATATGATACAATGGTAGTCGGACTCAAGAGCAATCTGTATCGAGGAGGTCTTGCTTGTGGTCGGAGGTACAGGGTTCGATGCATTGGTCCTACATACAACTTTCCGAGAGCGGCGTGTACCGGACGTACTGTGGACGTTAAGGTAGTTGATTTTTGCCGGGAACCTTGCAACGGCGATCTTAACCTCTCTCGTGACGCTTTTCGGGTCATTGCTAATACTGATGCCGGTAACGTCCGGGTCGAATACAATCCGTAAGTTGCATTCTAAATCTATCAATCGTTATGTAAAGTTTTTATATATCAATACTAAAAAGAAAAGGAAAATAAATTTTCACGACTGAAAATAAAATAGATCTAATGGATTTTGGACTCGATTAGTGATACAAAATAGTTAGAATGTTTTAGCCGAAACCGAAAGTGGTAAGAAAAATCAAAATAGTTAAATATGAAAATACTGTTATTGTTTTGTTATTGATAGCTACTAAAATGATATACCGCAGTGGTAAAGAGTTATCAGTCAAACTCTTTGTTTAGATATTTAGTGTTCCCAAAAATAGTGAAACTCTACTACATATAGTTCGACTGATTTTCCAAATATACAATATTGAAATAAAATCACTGCGTTGCAAGATCTACATTTTTTTTCCAATCCTAATGAATTTTAAATTTCGATATACTTCATTTACAATCTAGATTATTCTTTTCTTGTGCAGGATATGAAAGTTATATACACTTTAAGCTAAGAAGGAAAAGAGATAACATTCGTGGCACTATTCCAATAAATCGAGTGGAACTAAATTATACGTATGGATGGGTCCTTTGTGATGAAACATTGTACTTCAAAGTTCAAATAAAAATTAAATCTCACTAAGTTGATTAACTAAAAGTTAAAACAATAAACAAGATTACTAATTTAATTTTTTTCATTCAACTTGCAAAAGGATTTAAAAAATTTCCATTTTACATAATTATTTGATTGATAAAAACTTACAAGAATGTGAAATTATTCCATCATATCAAGTATAATCGTTTGTGTATCATATTAAATTGAACACAAATTATAAACCATACATGATGTTAAGAAAATGGGGAAAGTTGTATTGTATCTGATAGTCTTTGGGTGTATAGTTATACTAAGCATATAATAAATTAAAAACGCACAAGACAAGATTTGTCTCGAGTCATAACAAAAAAGGCATAGAACCTTCATCCATGTTGGCTTCCTGTTTTCTCTCTCTCGTGCTTGTCCTTTTTCAACATAGAATGTTTGTTCACTGCATGTTCACTGTCATTTTAATTAACTATAGTTCTTTAATTTTGAAGAGAAAGAAAGCATGTTATATATATATTTTAGATTTGTTTCATATTCTGGACTCGAAAAATCATATAAAAACATAGGAAATCAACATAGACCGAACCAAATCTCTTTTAGCTTTCCGCTACATAGACTTTCTATATCCACGACCGTAATAGAGATAAATTTACTCAAACCCGGACATACGATTCTTTAGTACTTAAAGTCTTTGGAAATTGTTAAGGGCACAAATTAATGATGTGTCCCCTTGGTATTGATCAAGTAAATAAATCAACGTGACCATACTTGTCAGAAGATGTCTCCACGTTACTGCAGCAGCCCACCCATCCTTGGTTATATAATATAGAACCACAACCCATCCTTCCTTCACCCATCACATTGTGTTCTATTATAAAGTATTCAAACCCCATCTCTTCATGTTTGGATGGCTGAGATCAGAAGGAGCGTATGAAGGCATGACCATTGGTGGACTGATGTATAAATATGTGTAACCTTGCAATGATGTCATTTAAACTTAATAAGAAAACTGAGTTCAGTTCATACTATTCCATTACTCTCTCATTCACTCTATTCTCTGCACACTCTCTTACATATTTCCGCATAAAACAACATGGTATCAGAGCTTGGTTCATCCTAGATCAAACCTAAACTCTGTTGCATTCTTAAACATTCTCCACAAATCTCTAATTCTTCTTCCCATTCTACAACCTATTCAGTTCGTTAAACTCTCAATCTGCTCCTAAACTCTCAACCTGTTCAGTTTATTTAACCTCTCAACCGAAGTAAACTCACCATTCTGTTCCTAAACACACCATGGAAAACTCTAAAGCGATTGCCATTCCGGTCACACTCAAAGGCGTAAACTACCTACTGTGGTCAAGAACCACAAAGATTACCCTATGTAGCCGTAACTTTTGGAACCACATCGAGGTTCCTCATGAAGAAGAAGACTCAAGCAACGACGGGGAGAAAGAAGGTAACAAGCTCACGAAAGAGGCCAAATGGTTCCAAGAGGACCAAACCGTCTTGGCCATTCTTCAACACTCGCTTGAAGCACCAATCCTCGAGGCCTACTCGCATTGTGAGACCGCAAGTGAACTGTGGGAGACCCCCAAGAATGTATACGGCAACACGTCAAATCTCACCCGAGTCTTTGAAATCAAAAAGGCCATCAATGACCTAAGCCAAGAGGATATGGAATTCACCAAACATCTTGGAAAGTTCCGGTCACTTTGGGCCGAACTTGAGATGCTTCGACCAAGCACCGATGATGCAAGTATTCTCAACGAAAGGAAGGAACACGATAGGGTCTTTGGTCTTATGCTCACCTTGAACCCTACATTCAATGACCTCATCAAGCACATCCTACGATCGGACAAGCTTCCAAACTTTGATGATGTATGCGCTCAAATACAAAAAGAACAAGGCTCTTTAGGCTTGTTTAGCGGAAAGGAGGAGCTACCTACGGCCAACAAAGGAGTGTTCAAGTTCGAGGATCGACGGGCAAAGACATGTTAACATTGTAAGAAGAAAGGACACACCAAGCACAAGTGTTGGTTTCTCCACCTACACTTAAAACCGAGCCATTTGGGAGGACCATCAAAAGACCCGCGTGCTAATATCACTCAAGCCAAGGATGATCACGGACAAGCTGGCTCATCAAGACAAGGAGAGAATGCAATACATGGAGACTATGTAAGAAAGTCGGACTTAGAGGCGATCGTTAAATCAATTGCCGCCTTAAAGGAATCCGGTACAAGTCTCTTAACTCAAACACCATATAGCTTACTTACACATAAACCGACTAGTTCTCTCATTGTCGATTCAGGTGCTTCACACCATATGATTAGTAATCAAAATTTACTCAACAACATTGAACTGGCTAGTGGGAATGTGATGATAGCTAATGGTGATAGAGTTCCCATTAAGGGAATCGGAAACTTAAATTTTTTTGATAAAGAATCTAAAGCTCTTTATATGCCTAAGTTCACCTCAAATCTTTTATCTGTAAAAAGAACCACGAATGATCTAAATTGCTATGCGATATTTGGTCCTAACAAGGTATTTTTTCAGGATATTGATTCCGATAAAGTGATCGGAGAAGGGGGATCCAAAGATGATCTCTATATACTAGAGAATTTCTCACCGACCACTCCACAAGCATTCAATTTTAGCTCTCGTTTAGATTCAATTTCGAATAACTTATGGCATGCTGGACTAGGACACCCTCATTTTCATGCCCTGAAGCTTATGTTGCCAAATGTTTCCTTTGATAACTCCACTTGTGAGGCTTGTATTCTCGGCAAATATTGCAAAACCGTTTTTTCCACATCATCGGCTATTTATGAAAATTGTTTTGAATTGATTCATTCGGATGTTTGGACCTCACCTTGTGTGTCTAGGGATAATAATAAATACTTCGTTACATTCATTGATGAAAAATCTAAATACACTTGGATAACATTACTAACATCTAAAGATCGTGTATTTGATGCATTCGTGAACTTCCAAAACTATGTCATTAACCATTACAATGCCAAGATTAAAGTGTTTAGAACAGATAATGGAGGGGAATATACTAGCAATCAATTCCAGGAACACCTAGCAAAGCATGGCATAATGCATCAAACAAGTTGCCCTTACACACCACAACAAAATGGTGTAGCCGAAAGAAAGAATCGACATTTGATGGAAGTGGCAAGGTCAATGATGTTCTACACCAATGTTCCCAAGCGCTTATGGGGTGATGCGGTGATGATGGCATGTTACCTCATCAACCGAATACCAACCAAAGTCTTAGGAGACATTTCACTGTTTGAGATATTAAACAAAATCAAACCTTTTTTTGAGCATCTAAGAGTGTTTGGTTGTGTTTGTTTTGTATTAGTGCCTAAGGACCTAAGGAACAAGCTAGATGTGAAGAGTTCTAAGTGTATGTTCCTCGGCTACTCAACAACTCAAAAGGGGTACAAGTGCTATGATCCCGCCAATAACTGGACCTATGTATCAAGAGATGTAAAGTTCTTTGAGGATCAAGGATATTACGACAAGAAGGATTGGGATGGTTTAAAAGATTTGACACCATCATCTGATAGGGCATCAAGCTTAAGGATGCTTCTCGAACACCTCGGAGAATCACCCAACCGGAGACAGGACAAGCCGGAGGAAACATCTAGTACGACATCAAACGGATTACTTCCGGAGATGGGTACCACCCCATCAAACGCACAAGTACCGGAAGAGACCTCACAAGGCACCCTAGATCATGGAGAGTATGATCAAGATCAAAGTGATCAACCACTTGAGGAAGGAACATTGGCTCCATTGTCCGAAGATGATCACGAAGAAGAAGCAACACATCCTGCATAACCAACCTAACCATCTCTTAGGAGAAGCACAAGGGAAAAGAGTTCACCATCTACTTGGAGAAACAAAGAATTCTACTACAATTGTGAAGCCGTGGCTCACCCCATTCAAGCGGTTTGCTCTCTTGCCCAATTTCCTCATGAACATCAAGTGTTCCTTGGGAAAACTGATCAAGATCTTATTCCGAAGAGTTATGAAGAAGCTATGGAAAGTGAAGAATGGACGAAAGCAGTTGGTGATGAGGTGGGAGCCATGATCCGGAATGAAACTTGGGACGAATCTGATCTTCCCAAAGGAAAGAAGGCAGTTAGTTCAAAATGGGTATTCACCATAAAACATTTAAGCAATGGAGATATAGATAGATACAAGGCGCGGTTGGTGGCTAGAGAATTCACTCAAACATATGGAGAAGACTTTACGGATACATTTGCACCCGTAGCCAAACTCCATACGGTGAGAGTGATCCTTTCCTTAGCTACAAATCTGTCATGGGAGTTGTGGTAAATGGATGTCAAGAATGTGTTCTTACAAGGGGAACTTGAAGAAGAGGTTTACATGACACCATCACCCGGGTTAGAAGATACGATCTCTCCGGGAAAGGTTCTTCGGCTTCGAAAGGCGATATATGGACTTAAGCAATCACCAAGAGCTTGGTACAAGAAGCTAAGCACTACTCTAAAAGAGAAAGGCTTTAAGAAATTCGAATCCGATCATACTCTCTTCACCTTACATGGATCTCAAGGCATAGTGGTGGTGTTAGTCTATGTGGATGATTTGATCATATTCGGGGACAACAAGAAAGGAATCCAAGCCACGAAAGACTTTCTCAAATTCGTATTTGACATCAAAGACCTTGGAGAGCTCAAGTATTTTCTTGGGATCGAGGTGTGTAGATTCTCGGATGGGCTCTTCATCTCTCAAAGGAAGTATGTCCTAGACTTGTTACGTGAAACCGGGAAGATTGGAGCTAAACCGGCCAAGACTCCACTCGAAGATGGGTACAAGACTAGCCAAATTGGAGAAAAGGAAGATGAGCCTTACGAAGATTGTGCACAATACCGAAGACTAGTTGGGAAGCTAATCTACCTAACACTTACAAGACCGGACATATGCTTTGCCGTGAACCAAGTAAGCCAACACATGAAGGCCCCTACGATATACCATTGGAGTATGGTGGAGAGAATTTTGAGATACCGCAAAGGAAGTCCCGGCCAAGGCATTTGGATGGGAAAGAATAATAACGTTGAGATCGTTGGATATTGCGATGCAGATTGGGCCAGAGATAGAAACGATAGAAGATCCACAACCGGCTATTGCACATTTATTGGGGGTAACTTGGTAACATGGAAGACCAAGAAACAAAAGGTTGTGTCTTGTTCAAGCGCAGAAGCTGAGTATAGGGCCATGAAGAAATTCACCAACGAGCTAGTGTGGCTTAAAGGACTTCTAGAGTGCTTATGCATCACGGTCAACACTCCAATCATAATGCATTGTGATAATCAAGCCGCCATCCACATTGCATCGAACTCGGTGTTCCATGAACGGACCAAACATATTGAGATCAGTGTTCAAAAAAGCGGCCTAGGCGGCGCCTAGGCGCTAGGCGCCCCTGAACCGCTTGGATTTTATACTAATCGGAGGTGTTAGGCGGAAGGTGTCATTTGGCGGTTTGGGCGTGAATTAAGCGGCTCTAGGCGGCATTAATCTGATTTTTTTTTAATTTCACTAATTTAAGAAATAAAAAGGGTTCTTGCCTTTTTCTTTGTCGCCGTTTCATATACTCGATTTCTCTTTTCCAACCGGAATTGTGTCGCCGTTTCATCTACGGTGTAAACTGTGTCGATTTCTCTTCTCCAACCGGAACCGTTCTTCTCGTCACTGAAACTTGCATCGACGGTGCGTTGTTGTATCAAGCACGCTTCTCTGAATCGCTGGTAAGGCTTCACGAATCTTGAGTTCGTGCTTTGTTTATTACTCTTTTTGTTTTCTCTGTTTTTTTTTTCTCCTTACTTCCTTATTAAAAAATTGCATAGTTTCAACCAGATTGGTTTCAACTTTCATTTTATAATTTATCTCTGTTGCTCAAATTTCGAGTGTATGTTGGCTATTATCTTAATATATTGATTATGCAAATGTATTGATTATTGATCATCACGTGTCTATGACTTTTTCAAATTGTTAGATAATGGCATCAGGTTCTGGAGAAGATAATGAGATACCAAGTTTGCAGAGAAAATCAAATGATGTTGGTTGGGAATTTGGAATATTGATAAATCCTATCAATTTAGACAAAGTGAAATGCAAACTTTGTGGGAAAGAGTTTTCTGGAGGTGTATATAGATTGAAACAACATGTTGCTAGAATGCAAGGAAATGTGTCTAGCTGTCCAAACTCAAAAAAAGAAGACCAAGATAAGTGCAGGCAAGCAATTATGGAAGCGAAAAACAAAAAAAAACGAGTTCGAATAAGTGATGCTGAGGTTCGAAGCTCAGTGAATATTAATGAAAGAAGAGAAGGGGAAGAAGAAGTTATTGAAGTAGAAGGGATGGGAGTAAACAAAATGCCTCGCATGTTTGGTCCTATAGATAGATTTACTTCAACCATTAACCATGAGGCTTCTCAAGGTGTAGTATTGACACCTCAACAACAACATATCAAGAATCTTATTGCGAAAGAGAAATTGCATGCGTTCCATCAATATGTTGGTAGATGGGTATATTGTCATGGAATCCCTTTTAATGCCATTGCGAATGATGATTTTAAGAGAATGCTTGAGGCTGCTGGACAATTTGGACCGGGTGTTACTCCACCTAGTCAATATCAGTTGAGGGAACCTTTGCTAAAAGAAGAGGTGGTTAGAGTGAATGGTTTGATGAAAGTACAAGAAGATGAGTGGAAGCTGACTGGATGCTATCTCATGACAGATGCATGGTCCGATAGAAAGAGAAGGAGCATTATGAATTTGTGTATCAACTGCAAAGAAGGTACCATGTTTCTCTCCTCTAAAGATTGCTCTGATGATGCCCATACAGGTCAATATATTTTTGAGTATATCAATGAGTGCATCGAGAAAGTGGGTGGAGATCATGTAGTTCAAGTGGTAACGGACAACGCCACTAATAACATGGCTGCTGCAAAGTTGTTAAAGGAGGTGAGGCCAACCATATTCTGGACATCTTGTGCAACTCATACAATAAATCTGATGGTGGAAGGCATTGCCAAACGTCCTGTTTTTGAGGAAACGATCAAAAGGGCTAAGGCATTTACTATTTTTATTTATGCCCATCACAAAACG
The DNA here is from genome assembly GCA_964056655.1 of Arabis hirsuta. Classification (NCBI taxonomy): domain Eukaryota; kingdom Viridiplantae; phylum Streptophyta; class Magnoliopsida; order Brassicales; family Brassicaceae; genus Arabis; species Arabis hirsuta. The sequence continues at coordinate 2,458,642 of OZ053301.1, forward strand.
TTGGCCATGATGAGGAAGTTTACAAAGAAAAGTGACATTGTGAGGCCTGGAGTAACTAGATTTGCATCCGCTTTTCTTACTTTGCAAAGTTTGATGAAAAAACAAGAAAGTTTAAAGATGATGTTTGCTAGCAACGACTGGAGACAATGTCAATGGGTAAAGCATCCTAAAGGACTCGCAGCCTATCATACAATAACGAGTATGGAATTTTGGGATGGTGTGGAAACGTGCCTGAAAGTCTTTGCACCATTGGTTAAAGTACTTAATTAGTTGATGGAGATCAGAGGCCTACAATGGGGTTTTTACATGGAGAGTTAGAAGAAGCAAAGAAAGAGATACGTAAAGCCCTAAATAATCTTGAGAAGAATTATGGACCAATACTCACTATCATTGATGAGAAGAGTCAAGGTCGGCTTGATAGTCCTCTTCATTGGATGGCATATTTCTTGAATCCTTATTATTTTTATAAAGATTCATCTATCCGATTTGATCAGGATGTCATCAATGCTATTTTCAAGTGTCTTGATGCTTTTTATCCAGAAGATATTGATACTCAGACATATATCATCATAACTGAACTTAAAAAGTATGCAGAACAAGAGGGCAACTTTGGGCATCCAACAGCCATTAAAGGATGTTCAACAAATGATGAAAATTATGATCCAGGTCTGTTTTTAAAGAATTTGTGTGTTTTATTTCTCATGTACCGTTTACTAATCACATATATTTTTCTTAGTTCAATGGTGGAACTTCTATGGAACTGAAGTTCCAAAGCTACAAAAAGTAGCAAGAAAGATTTTATCTTTGAGGACTAGTTCATCGGGATGCGAAAGAAATTGGAGTACTTTTGAAGGGGTAATTATTTCATACTACAATATCAGTTTCTTTCATAGATTAACAAATTTTGTGGATTTGTGTCTCATGAATTAAATCTTATGTAGGTACACACTAAAAAACGGAATAGACTAGATACCGAACGGTTGAACAATCTTGTCTATGTTCCATTCAACATGAGGTTGTTAGCCAAACGAAAGAAACTAAAGGAAAAGAAAGTGGACGTACTACTTGCAGATTGTGCTATTCATGCTCAAGATTGGATTGTTGAAGATGTTGATGGAGAGCTAGGAGATAATGATTCAGTTAGAGAGCTTCAAGAATCTGATTTTGAGTCTACTGATGAAGAAGGAGTCGATATTTATTTTGAATCAGATGATGAGCATGTTTAGAGAAGATATGATGAAGAGAGAAGTGCAAGTAGAATCATCATATAAGTTTCTTTACGTTTATGTTTTGAGTCAAATGATGAGCATGTTTACGTCTTGGTCTTTTTATTTATTTATGGATCATATTTCTTAAGATTATTTCATTATGTTTTATTCTATAATTTATATAATATAAATAAATAGTCTATTATATATATAAAATATATATATATAGTTATATTTAAGAACCGCCTAAACCGCCTAAAAATCGTCTAGGCCCCGACTAAGCGTTCTAGGCGCTAGGCGGAGGGTCGCCGCCCGCTTACCGCCTAGCGCTTTTTTGAACACTGATTGAGATCGATTGTCACAAGGTCCGAGAAAAGATTGAGGAAGGAATCACACTTCCGTGTTTCACAAGGAGTGAAGATCAATTGGCGGACATCTTCACAAAGGCTGCAAGTCTTAAAGTTTGCAATCACATCAACGGCAAACTAGGACTTACGGACTTTACTATGCCTTGATCACAAGTCCTCTATCCGTGGACATCACACTCTTTTTCCTTTGCATAGTTTTGTCCCATGAGGTTTTCTATGCCTAGGTTTTTAATGAGGTGATGCTTCACGGGTTTCCAAGTTTAGCTACGGTTCCCGTATGGCTAAACTTGAGGGGGAGTATTGATCAAGTAAATAAATCAACGTGACCATACTTGTCAGAAGATGTCTCCACGTTACTGCAACAACCCACCCATCCTTGGTTATATAATATAGAACCACAACCCATCCTTCCTTCACAAAAAACCACAACCCATCCATCCTTGAAATTTAAGCTTTTTATAAACTTTAGTAAATGACATTTTTTAAAACAGAAAAGTCAATGTGGTATTTTTGTAAAATGTTATTTTAAAAATTGGTACTAAAATTTAAGGTATGATCTTTTTTAAATTACGATGTTACGAACAAAATACATATTTTAATTTACTATGTTTGATTTAGTATTATTTTATATAATCTACTTTATCATTTAAAATTGTAATAATATTCTTATTGTTAATAATTTCTAATTTAATTTATTTTAATAAAATGTACTACAACTTACTATACATCAAAAAAATGTTATTGTTCATGTTAACTGGATTTATGGTCTTCTAGTCCATGCTTGATTTTTGGAGCCTTCAGAAATTAGAAATCTCAAACTATATGAGAACGACAAGATGAAATCTCAATAATTTGAAACCGCTGAAAGTTGTTTGTGTAATGATGCCGGTAATAAATCGACTAAACTCGGTTTGAAGGAGTCGAGAAACATCAAATTTCGTCTGTTGTTGGTTCAAGTGGAGGAAGTTAAAAACCATAGCACCAACGATAAAAACGATTATGGATGGGAATAGGCCAATTAGTTGAAGGCCGAGAGAACCACCGTTGAACCTCCTAAGAAGAAACATGTAAACAATTCATATAAATATGAGATCAAAACACAGGAAACAAACCACTAATCGAATTATTTTATTTTTTGAAAAGATTTATTTATTTGAACTTTTTACAAACTCATATAAATATTTTATTAATAGTACGAATAAATCAAAAATGTAATTTAGTGGGTTGTTATTAATCTTGTTGATGTATACCCACCTAAGTTTAAACTCGTTACAATTCATGTTTATTTAAGTAAAAAATATTTGATTCTTAAAGAAACTAGGAAAATACATAATATATTAGATATAAATATATATAATAAAATATATAAAAAACCATAATTTATAACTAATAAAATTTATATTGTATTTATATTCATCATTTTATAGCCAAATATATAAAATTTTACGATTTATATATAAGAAAATTTATATTATTTTATTGTTATAATAACATAATATTTTAGGCGGTAAAAGCGGTAATCGCCACGGTCTATATGGGCCTAGCGTCTAAACGCCGCTTAGGCGAACGCCTAGAATGCTTTTTAGAATACTAAGAAAAATACTTGATTAATATATATGTAAATGTAGAACAATCTTTTTATGATCAAAATATTGATAGTAAGTAACGGGAATCAACAAGACATTGTTAATCAGTTTAAGAACACTAGCTGTTGAGAATTGTGGGATGTTGTTGAATCGAGAACGGAAAAGATTAAGATTGGTTTTTAGGATTTTTATTCTAGTAAGCTAAGGGAATTACCAAGAATATCCAATTCTATATATCACACAATATTCAAATTAAAAAGGTAAAAAAGTCAGAGTAGTAACAATTACTCGGAAAATGAAGCTAAAAACAAATCACGGGGTTGAATAACATTGGTAGTAATTAAGAGTCTTTCCAAAGTTGGTTTAGTAATATCTCTTGTATGTGTATGTCAGAGTCAGATTAGACTTAGGCACAATTGTAGCATAAATTATACAGCAAAATTGGGTCTTAAGGCTCGACCTCAAGATGTTGAGGAACTTAATGATGATGTTAAGTCGCTATTGGACTTTAAGCATATATAATTGATTAATAACACTATTTAGCTTGTGAGACAGAGACATCAACACTCCTTTAATTTTATTAAAAAAAAAAAAAAAATCAACACTCCTTTAAGTGACATGGCTTTTTGTTGTTCTTATTTTAGTTTATAAGACGATTAAAGTTGTCTATTAATAAATTTGTTAGCACAAAATGGTTGCTACTAATAATTTTTCTTAGTAAAAAAATTAAACTTTCGAATGGTCGGTCCAATGGTTTATCTTTTTCCTTATTTTATGAACCTATTTTATCGAACTAGAGTAAAAATGAACCCAAATAGGCGATGGAATCATTTATCAAAAAATGCAATAATGTATAGTTTAGAAATGACAGTGATTAAAAAAATCTCTGTAAATTTTTGCATGTGTAACCGTAGTTATTTAGTATTTGATGATAAATAAATAACAATACTATTTGACGAAAACTCATATACTTAACTTTCATTTGAACTATTTTTCGTCACCAAGTTTTTTAGAAAATCTCATAGAAAATGGTTTTGACTTGCAAGGTATAACAAATCACAAAAAACGAATTAATATATTTCTTTGTTGTAAGTTAATTATTTTGGGATAACATATGTATTCTATTATAACATAAAACTAGGTGATTCCCAGCGTACACACGGATAACATATTTATAATTTTGTTTTTAATTTTATACTTTAAAAATATGAAAATATGTATTTGTTTTTATTTTTGTAGACATTATTTTTGATATTTTTGCTGTTAATTTTTTTTGTCAATAATCTAGTTTCTTTTAGAAGTTTTGTTTTACCATTTTATTATTTTATAATTTATTTTACATACAAAAATATGACAAATCAAATGTATAATAATTTAATACGCTAGAGTGTACAAAAAATATTTTCTTTATATTGATTTTTGAATAAAAATTGAAGTCGACATCGAAATATTATAAATTAATATCAACAACTCTTCGTAAAGAAAGAAAAATTAATAAAATTTTCATAAAGCATAAATCAAATACTCTACTTTTTCCACTTTTTTTTGTTTTTCAAAAGTTTTTTGTTTTCTATATTTCTTATAGTTAACGTCTCTTACATTTTTTCATATTTTGTTATAAAACAAAAAAATTCAAAATTATTTTATATTGAATAATCATGAAAATATAAGATTTAGAAAATCACTTTCATTCATTAAACGATTTACTATTGTGTGACCTTTTTTTATTTTAGATCAAATTTTTTGTAGTTGTTTTCTTCTATTATTAGGATTTTAAGGTTAAGTTTTTAGTGGGCTTTGGACCATATAAATGTTTAAGAATAATTAGTACAATAGTTACCAATTTTCGTGTATAGAAGATTTATTAATTTAATAATAAATGTATTAACATTAAGGCTTTGATTTTTTATTGCATAATTTGCCATGTCATAATTAAGTTTTGCCGTGTCATTTTTTTGGTTAGATTGACTGTGGTGATGACATATAAGCTAAGTTTAAAAAACGACTTTTCAAATAATATATAAGGGATAATTCCATTTACTAAAGATTTACATGTTTAAAATTTTAGAATTGATGATACATTAATTTCGGAAATTTAATCAACACCATTCATTTAGTTATAATGAATTAAAAGAACTATTAGTATATATGGTAATGATATTTTAAAAATACGGATCTGACCTATTTCCTTATTATTATGTACTTATATTTCCAAAGATTGGTGTTGTTTAAATTAATAAAAGATTTCCTATTTTTAAAATTTGAATTGAAGATTTTCATACTTAAAATTTTAGAATTGATGATGCATAAATTTTGAAATTTAGTTTAAATTAATTAATGATATTTTGGAAAGTCGATCATCTAATTATATATATCTTAATTAGAGTTGTTAAGATATATATAAACGCAAACAAATCTTTTCTATCTTTTTTATCATGTAAAATTGTAATTATTATTAATGAATGATGATTTGCTTGTGTTAATATATTCCTAAAAAAATTGTAAGCTTTACGGATCATGATTTTGTTACGCGTAAACTAAATATATTACAAGATTTTGTTACCTAACATTTTTTTTATAAAATTTTATTACTTTTGTACACGGAAAAGACTTCACGTTTCAGAAAAGGCAAAAACTAATGATTGTTAATCTAATTTTAATTCCCTCTATTTTTTATTGATCCAATTTTTTTGGAGATAAATATATCTATCCAATTAATTGTTTTATGGTATAATTGAGTTAAACTTAAAAATTACAAAAAAATATAAGATCAAAATCCATTATTGATATTGTAAAGCCAATGAACATTATTTTATAAAAGTAACAATGACTAAATAAAGTAACGAAGTTTAGGGATACATAATTTAAAATCAAGTCTTATTAGGAAGGCCACTAATAATGTAACGCCTGCAAACCAAAAATTGGGAATTTTGGTTGGGTATCGATCGACACAAGGGATGTGTGTCAATCGACACCAACTTCGGTTGGACCGGCTAGTTTAATTTTTGATCATCAGTTCGCGTGGTTGGTTTAGGAAACCCTAGGGTTGGTTATAAAACACGAGGAGCCGTGTTTAGTCGCGCTTTCAGAGTTTTTAGTGAAAATCAGAGAGTTTTAGAGAGGATTGAGAGAAGTGAAGGAATCATTGTTGATCTCTTTGTGTTCTTGATCCTAAAAGCTAGTTCTAGTGATTGTGAGGCTCTGGAATTGGGTTTTGGTGCGTGTTCTTCATGAAGAAAGAAGGGAATCCGAGTTTGAGTGTTAGAAATCTCTGATTTCATGTGTTCTTCCTGTTCTTATCTCAATTTCTTTCCGAAATCCAGGTGAGTGCGTGATCATGGCTTATCTGGATAAATGGATTGATCATAATGCGTTTGATTGTAGATTGGATGATTGATTACTGTGGTTTGGATGTTTTTCGTGCTTGTTATGTGTCTGTGCTCACAATTTCGATGCACGGGATCGACTGTCGCGTCGAGGAACGAGCCATGAGAGGAGAGGCTCGCGTTTCCTCGACACAGGGACGAGTGTCTGGAAATGTGATTTTTCGTTTGTTCATTGTTTGATTGAACTGTGTGGTGTTGTGGTTTGTCCCTTATGCCTGTGTGTATAGCCGGTAGATGGGATGACCACGTCACTGAGTATTTGTGATAATACTCATGCATCTCTTTTATCCATGTGATGCAGGTAAAGAAAATGTGTGATCGTGGAATCGTGGCTATGAAGAGGAGATGATCTATTGTCTCGTTTAGCAGTTTCGTTATGCATTGTTAGAATTGCTAGGTTGCTGGTTAATTCTGAATTGTTAAATTGTTGAATTGTTGGTTGGAATTATTCGAATTGGTTATTGTTTGGTTATTCGAATTGGTTGTTGGTTCAATAAAGTATGTGATTTATTGAAAGGTTTAGTTTGGTTAAATTTGGTTAAATTGATTGTTGATTTTGGTTTGTTTTGATGTTTGGTGTAATTGACCTGTTGAGGATTATTATTTATGATAATAATAATCTGAATGTTAAAAAAAACGGGTCGGGTTGTTTCAAATAATCTTACTTTCCGTTAGATCAAGTTTTTGATAATAACGTCTTAACTTCGTGAATGGAGCCATCATTCTCATCCTCCTTTTGAGCTAGTATATTAACATAATCTTGTTCTTTATTAATGTACTAGAGGAGAAAATCCATACGGTACTCGAACGGGAAAAAAAATTATTTGTAGATTGTTGGTGTTATCAAATTGAAAAATGGGTATAAGCATTGGTATTACTGGTATGTGTGAGAGGTGTGAGAAGCTTAGGAATATGTTTGTAGTATTAGGTGTAGTACGAAAGAAAGTATAAGTGTAGAGTAATTCATATCTTGTAGATCTTATTTAAGATTTTACAAATACAATGTTATTATTTACAGTTTAAATCTAAGTATTATTCTAAATTGAACTACAGTTATATATGTAGTTTATAAGCAAATGGGATAAACTCTAATAATTTCTAAAATTAACCTTCAAAGAAAATAAAAATCTTCCAATGTTGAAAATGGTAAATTCAGACATGCTTAACCATTGTCTAACAGGAAACATGATTAATATGAAAAGTACATAAATAGTATTACGGTATGGGTTTATGGGTAAAAATTGCTAATTAGAAATTAGTAGAAACCCGTAAAACCCGCTATTAACTTTGCTTTCAAGTGATTATTGCTTCCATTGAACTCCATTATCAACGAAATGCGTAAAATCTGTAATCTCGAGGATCATTTTTTACAATCTCTTTACAAATTTTGTGTAATCCCTTGTTATCAAAATCAAAATATCTATACTATTAAGAATTGTAATTTGATTTCGCGAACAACAATAGACTAAAACATTGTAAAGGTCTTAACAAAGACATAACAACTGAAATATTTTAATTCGTCCATTTGCCAATACAGATAAAAATATTTTAACCCACATGCGTAACATTAAAACTATTGGGTAAGTTTAGAATATTTATCACATATCAGAATCTAATCAAAACCAAAATATTATAAACTGATCGATTTATAGTATTTTAGGTTTATGACAAAACCGATATATGTAACCTATTCCAAATTTTATTTGATATAATTGTCCGTGTTAATCGAATAACCGGATTAGTTTTCCGTGTTAATCGAATAATCGGATCAGTATTAAACCAAACAAAACCCCAAATTTGGATGCCTATGTAGATAAGCTTCCGATTTACGTTTTTGTGAATCATAGTTGATCGTATTTATACTAAGAATCTAGATAAAAAAAACTCTCCCAAAAAACGATGTGGGGCAAAGAATTCTATAAAACCTAGAACTTCGAATGAGCTTACAATGTTTTGGAGTTTTTTTTCTTTTTGTGATCCAATAAGGAAATCAGGTGTAATAAAACACTCAAATATTATGAAAATGCCATTAATAAAATCGGATCCGACCGGGTAAAAAGAGGATCCGCGCGCCGCTCCACTGTTTGAAAATGGTTCTAAATTTTTTTTTGACGATTTTGCCCCTCTCGATTTCAGAAATGTTTTTAGAAAGTGGATTTTTGAGTGGCAATTGACGTAATAAGAGCTCAATTTCAGACATATTAGTTATTTCTACTGCTGATTTAATAGTATAGATTTGAAGAGGTATTAGATAGAGCGAATTTGGTTGCACCACTCTAAATCATCAGATTTAAACATTGTATTTTTAGAAATTGTGTGGGTTGTTGATCCCTGAAATGATATCCTCTATATATTAAAAAGAAGTCAAAACTAAAAAAAATTCATAAAGAAAGGCGTTTGATCTCACGAAAAAAACTGTTTTTTATCTTTGATTGAAATTTCCGTGTATAAGTAAAATTAGTCTCATTGTGAATATCTTAGTCATCTCTAAAAACCATTTTAAAGAAACCAGCTTTAGAGGCCGATTGAATTGATATCAATTTTTTGTTGGTTGTGATATATCAATATATAGTGGAGATTATTTGCTATATTTAATTGTGCTTGTGATTTTGGGCTAATTGATTGTGGCCGATTTTATTATTGAGATTGGGCTAATTTTAATTAAGGATTAATAGGCTAAATTAGAGAGAATGTCATGTCATATTTTCGACAATACCATGTCACATTAAAATTGGGAGAATGATTTTGGTGCTAAGAGCATCATTATCGCAGTATTTAAAGTGAGTTGCTTAAGGTAATTATGATTAAAAATAAATGAAAATTACTTATTTAGCGGAGAAACGTCACTTAATTAGGAGAAGGAAGAGACGTCCCTTACGGGACATGCGTCACACATGAACGTCTCCTACTCTCTCTCATCTCTATCTCTTTCCCGACTTCGTGTAATCCGTCGGTTTCGAATCCAAATCGTCGTGATTGATCTCTCCTCGACGGAAGAATCAGTCGACGATTCCGGCTCTCGTCCTTGATCTCTCTTCGTCGATTATGGTCGGCGTCTCTCTCGATGGCTGTCGTCGACGACTCCGCCTCTCTTTTGTGATTTCTCCTCGACGATGAATCACTCGGCGTCTCTCTCGGAGTCTCTTCTCTACGACTCCGCCTCTGTTTCTTCATCGACGATTAAACCACCCAGCTCTCTCTCGAAAGCAAAACGGCGACCTCTCTTTCGTTGTCTCTCATCGAAGAATCAAAACGGCGACTGTTGATGGTCGGTCGAATCTAAATGTTTAATAATTTTTTTTTAAAAACCCTTAATTAAGAGATTTGCATTGGAGCACATAAATGTTCGGGTCTCTGAACAGAGTCTCTTAACACACATTTATTGTTTAAAAGTATTAAAAAATAACTAAGAGACCCTAAATGGGTATTTGGGATAATGATGCTGTAACAGATAAATTTTTTTAAAAATTCACTCTCCATTTTAAGAATTGTATACAACACTTACTGAAAAAATCTGTAATTGTAAAACTAAAAGAATATAAAAACAGTTGTTTTCAACAAAAAATCATAGAGAAATTAGTTAAGCCGGATCCCCAGTTTATTCAGGTTTATCGATAATGTTTCCGGTTTGATAGTTTGGGATTTAGAGCTATACCCGAACCAGACTGTTTAACGGGTCACGGATGAACCACTACGGACCGGTTCTGAAAACAGTGCTTAGAAATTTAGGAGAAATTTTATAATCTCGTTTCGACGGCCAGGATAAACTAGAACACTGTAATCCTGAAAGTAAATGTAAATGTCTATGAATTTGTTACCCGTTTTGGAGTAGAAACTCAGATGTTTAACCGTTGATCCAATGCTTGTGTATTTTCAATTAGACTAGAAGGAAGACCATATCCGCAGGGATATTCATTCATATAACAAAATCTCAAACTAAGTCCAAAATGAGAAAACATATGTAAGCCAAAAATAGGAAGCATAGTAGTATCTCCGCCACCTCCGATCAAGAACCCAATTCCAAGAGACTCTAATATGAGTAACACAAAAAAAAAAAAAGAGTTTTCAAACAAAGAGACTCGGGTCTTTTTAGGCAGCGAGATGAGAAGGATGTGTGTTTTGAATGTTGTAAGGCATCAAGATGTTGAAACCATCAGCAGTTGATCATCACTGGAATCTGGTTGTGCCAGTGAAGTTCCTTCAAGTCCTTTTGTCCCTGGTTTTACGGAAAGAACAAGGATTTCAGACGGAAAAAAACATCGATCAAATAAACCCGAACTAAGGACATTAAAGTAAAATGTTACCTCGTGAACGAAGAGAAGCTGAAGGTAAATCCTGAGGTGCGTTAACTTCTTCCTCTTCAGCATCTTTCTCTAAGGATAAATCCCATGTCCTGCAGATAGATACAAATGATAGCCAAAAAAACATTAGACAGCTGTTCAGTTTTGATGGGGATTAGCGATGTTTTATGTATAATTGTGGCTTACGTGAGCTGGTTACCGCAGGAAGAGACTGCAAGTGTCGAGGCTTCATGAGCGCTCCACTCACTCGACGTGATAGGATGCTTACGATACTCAAAATGTGCTACCACAGCATCTCCATCCTGGTTCAAGATTCAAATGCTATCACATCAGAAAATTGTTAAGATATCGGTATCATTATATAGCTATGGTCTCTAGCTTACCTTGATCAGTCTAAGATCGGGGATAGAGAATGTCCCGTCATCACTCCCTGAGGCCAGCATGCAACTAGCCAGCCTTCATGAAAAAGTAAGAATAAAGAATGAGCCATATGCGGGAAACACAAAACCAAAAAGAATTAAGTTAGACATCAAAGTGACGGAAGAACCTGATCCATGAGATGGCATTCACATCTGCGTTATGTGCCTTAAAAGATAACACAGGCGACTTCCCACGTCGGATCTCCCAAATTGCAACCTTCCCATCCACCGAACTCGACGTATCTTCAGCTGGACTCCACTGGAACAAAGAAATATATGTTCGGCCAAAAGGACACAGTAACAGAAGACACACATTTTAGCTGCATAGTGAAAGTTTTACTTGTAACTCTCCAACACTAGCAGTGTCTCCAGTGAACGGAACAGGATCAACAGTCCATTTATCAGAAGCTGGTTCCCACAAATGAATCATACCCTTGCACTTGCAGTCCCCTAATCAGTAGAGCAAAAAAAAAAAACACATTGACCGACTATTTTGAAAAGAATGTCAGTAATAGTATTGTAGAAATTTCTTAGATACCTATACTAGAAAGAAGTCTTCCCGCAGTTGCAGGACTCCAATCTATAGTGTATCCTTCATCAAAGTTAGCTACAGGCGCTTGGGTAAGAACTGGTGAAGTTGCATCTTTACCTTCTGTTTCCGACTCAGTTAAAGCGTTAAGATGAGAGCTCAAGTCCCACACCTACCGTGCAAGAAAATGAAAAAACTTATATTTATGGTTTTTTTTTTTTGTTTCTTATTGCCAAATGCTATTACTAATATCTGATATGGGAAATTATAAAGACATTATTTACCTGTACATGACCAGAATCAGACCAAGAGACACAGACTTGAAGTTTTTGTGACAAAAATATCAATCATGACATGAGGACTCTCTTAAGATTTCAGAGACAAAAGAGGAATTCACAAAAAAACTTAGAAGCAAGTTTTGGAATCTCCATCTTTGCTTTCCAAATCGATGTCATTACTCTCATCTTCCATAGCATCTTCACCAAGAAAGTGTTTATAGGTTACCTGCAATGTTCCACCTCCACTAGTAGTCTCACAGTCATCAGAAACACTGACAGTGGAAATCAACAACTTTGTCCCTATAAAAGTATATAGATAAGAAAGCTCAGAAGCAAGTATACGAGAAAGAAAGCAAGAGATTTAGGATTTAGTCTTCACAAACCTGTGACCTGATGAATAATTAAACAAAGCAAGCATTAGTACAATGAATAAATTTCAGTGACGATGGTGAAGAAAGATTAATTTCAAACATATGAGGAAGGATAAAAACAATTCAGTGGTTGAAAACCTGAGCAGAAAGAGCAGTAGCTTTGTGGCCCATGAATTTGTAAATAGGCGTGCCGGATTGGGGATTAGGAGGAGGAGGAGGCTGGAGATTAGGAGGAGGGGCTGGGGATTAGGTGGGTGATGATTGCGAAGCCAGCGATTGGGAGGACGTCAGGGATTGGGAGGACCCCGGCGATTGGGAGGACGCTGGGGATTGGGAGGAGTACCCAATTCGGTACGATTTACAGAAATTGGCAAACCCCAAATAGTACCTTGGCCTGCGAATACGTTGTTGATGCAAAAGCAGTATTTGCAAAGATCAACCAACTCAGTGGAGGTCCGGCCTCGAGGATAAAGGAGAAGTAACTCAAATCCTTCCTCTTTAAGTAGCTTCACTATGTCACAAAATCCATTATCTCCACCGATTAACAGAATGAATTTCGGAATTTTTTCAAAGCTTCTCTTATTCCCTTTGGCAGCATCATAAATCCGTGTCAATGAACGGATTATGTATCCATCCGCTACGTCTTTTTTGATAAGCTATCCGAGAAGTCTTACGAAGCACCTTCAGTTATATATCTCGACTCGCCCGAAATGCTTCGTAAGACTTCTAGGATAGCTTATCAAAAAAGACGTAGCGGATGGATATATAATCCGTTCACTGACACGGATTTATGATGCTGCCAAAGGGAATAAGAGAAGCTTTGAAAAAATTCCGAATTTCATTCTGTTAATCGGTGGAGATAATGGATTTTGTGACATAATGAAGCTACTTAAAGAGGAAAGATTTGAGTTACTTCTCCTTTAGAAGACGAAGTCCATGAGACAAGCGATTGCGAAGAGGACAAATCAAATCGAACCACGAAAATACCATGCCCAAAATTTGAAGTCCACCAACACCAAGCGACGACAGATAAGCCATCACAAGAACCACCAAAAGCAAACACACCGGCCGGACTCGAGATCTACAAAAGGTGAGCTCAAAACCAGAAGAAAGAAGACCGGGACACTAAGAGAAAACACACAACGACGAGAAGAGCAAGGCGTAGAAGCAAGTACATCTGAAAAACGTGACAACTCTCGCGAGTAAAAGACCCGCGCGCCAACGCTTTATAGGAACAACAAAGCCTTCACCACGAGCCACCATCACGCGTTCATATCACACCCGAACCACCACCAAAGCCTCCACCGCCGAGCAAGACAAACCAAGCCTCCGAACCTAAAACCAATCTTCTAGACGACTCACCGGAGAAGCGGATCTGCTGCAACAAGACCATAGCCTCGCCGAGAAGGAGATCGCCGCAAGTGTGGAATCCTCCGGCCCAACACACCACCCATCGAACCTAGAGACTACAACTGTCATCTCTACCGGAGGAGCCTTTCCTCCGTCGTACAAGAGCCACCGCAACCACCACTGTACACGGCGTCGCTACTCACCACCTCCCACATCACCGAAAGAAAAATTATAAAACAAAGGAGAAGAGGCCAGTAACAATGCTAATGAAGGCACTGAAACCAGCCTCTGATCAAAACCAAAAAACCGTCGACTTGCTCAGGCGAGAAAGAGAAAGAAGAAAAGTGTCGAACCAGTATATCATCATAATCACCGATAAATAAATAAAAAAATGAAAAAATAAATAAAAAAAATGAAATTCATCACTCAAAAGTCAAACCAGATGCAATGAATTCAAAATAGAGGGCCTAAACATGAATAAAACAAAATTACCTCGTCATCTTGCAAGCTAAAGACGAATTGTTGCAATTTTCTCGATTTTGTTTTTAATCTCCACAACCAATGTGCCTTAATCGACTTTCTTGCCACAAAAATTCACTCTCTGAAATTAGGGTTCTTCGCCATTAAGGGTTTATGAAAGAAGTTGGGGACTTTGGAATTTACAATATTTTAACTATTTGAATTTCGAGATTTTAAACATCTTGCCGTTTTTATAAGCAAATGTGTCGTTTTACTGTTGTCCATGTAAATTTTTAAAGATCCAAAACAGACACTTTTATTTTAACGGTCGGTAATTTAAAGTTTTAACCGTATTTTTGACGGAAGGGTTATTCACTAACAAACTAATACTTGAGGGGTTTTTTCATTAATCTTATAGTTGATGGGTTTAAAATGAATCAAGCTATTCTTAAGGGGTTTTTTCATTAAAAACCCATTTAAATCCATTAAGTTTGAATATAAATTAAATTCAAATTTGAGTTGAAAATATTAAGTTATTTTGTAAGAAATGCCATGTCTAAAAAATTTCATTGAATATACTTTTTTTTACTGATCAATAGAGAATATCAGAAAAAAAAATTATGATATAAATAAAAATTTTAAATACAAAAAGAAAAAAAAAATTGGGTACCCCGGATACATACAAAGTTTTCTTTAGGTTACCTTACTAATATTTGGATTTTTTGGGGGTTTTTTTGGGTGGATTTGTTTTGGGTTCGAGTCGGGTCGGGTTTTTTTTTTACCCGCACAACATCCCTACTCATAACTAACAACGATAGAAAAAATCTGAAGATTTACACAGACCCAGAAAAATATGTAAAAAAAAAACCATCTGCAACACTTCCAAATTGCTGCTTTCCCTGTTGAATACATCACACCATGGAAAGATCCAACCAAAAATGGATTACAAAAGGCTTGACCAAAAACCATCGAAAGGTATCAAACAAAAACACTGTACACCAAAAATCTGTAAACAAATCACGAAGCAAAGTGACTGTGAGCAACAACTCAAAGACAGAAGACTTGGGCCTCCATGAGAAAGAGAACGAGGCCCATAACACTCGAAGCCCATCAGACAAAGTCAGTCAAACAGAGCAGAAGAAGACAACAAAGACCACGAAACAGAGAGACGTTAGTACGGAGAAGGAGAGGCTCCTCCATGAAAGCAACGACAAGCTTCTTACTCAATCCTTATCCAATGAGTCATCAAATCCAGCTGTGAATAGATAAGATTCTAGATTGTTCTATGAAGTCTATATAAGCAAATGTAAAACCCTTCTTGTAAATTATCTGAGAAAAGTTTGATAATAAACAAAATCTTCTTCATTTTCTCTTTTGTTTCATGGTATCAGAGCCTTTCTAAAACCCTAACAGGTACAGAAATGGCAACCTCATACCCTTTTCCAGACAGTTTTCATGTCTCAAGCTCAGTCACCCTGAAGCTCACAGACAGCAACTATTTGCTCTGGAAAACACAGTTCGAGTCTCTTCTGTCGAGCCAAAAGCTCATCGGTTTTGTCAATGGAGCCGTCCCTGCTCCATCTCCAACTCGCCTCGTGGTCAATGGCGATGTCACCACTGAAGTCCCAAACCCTCAGTATGAAGATTGGTTCTGCACAAACCAGCTTGTTCGATCTTGGTTGTTCGGTACGCTCTCTGAGGAAGTGCTTGGTCATGTCCACAATCTTCCTACATCTCGTCAGATTTGGGTCTCTCTTGCAGAAAACTTTAACAAAAGTAGCATTGCTAGAGAATTCTCCCTCCGTCGTCACCTCCAGCTTCTGTCCAAAAAGGAGCAATCTCTCTCTGCCTACTATCATGATTTCAAATTAATCTGTGATTCTTTGAGTGCTATTGGGAAACCAGTTGATGAATCCATGAAGATCTTTGGCTTTCTCAACGGCTTAGGCAGAGAATACGATCCCATAACAACGGTCATACAAAGCTCGTTGAGTAAATATCCTCCTCCAACCTTCACCGATGTAATTTCGGAGGTCCAAGGGTTCGACAGCAAATTGAAAGCCTATGATGATGCTGACTCTGTCACACCTCATCTGGCGTTTAACACAGAAAGGTCTGACTCCGGCGTGCCCCAATACAACGCCAATTCCAGGGGTCGTGGCCGATTTGGACAGAACAGAGGCAGAGGAGGATATTCATCCCGCGGTCGTGGTTTTTCTCAACATCAAATCTCGACACATTCTTCAGGATCGAGACCAGTGTGTCAAATTTGTGGCCGAATTGGTCACACTGCTATCAAATGCTACAATCGGTTTGATAACAATTATCAAAGTGAAGTTCAACCGCAGGCCTTCTCATCTCTTCGTATTTCTGATGACACCGGTAGAGAATGGCATCCAGACTCAGGTGCTTCAGCTCATGTCACAGCCTCAACGAGCAACCTCCAAACCGCAACAACTTATGAGGGTAGTGACACAGTTCTGGTTGGAGATGGAGCATACCTGCCCATAACACATGTTGGTTCCACCACTATCTCTTCCTCTAAAGGTACCATTCCCTTAAACGAGGTTTTAGTGTGTCCAGCAATACAGAAGTCTCTCCTCTCTGTGTCTAAACTATGCGATTATTACCCATGTGGTGTCTATTTTGATGCTAATAAGGTTTGTGTCATTGATTTAACCACTCAGAAAGTGGTGTCCAAGGGTCCTCGAAGTAATGGACTCTATGTTCTGGAGAATCAAGAGTTTAGAGCGTTTTATTCTAATCATCAGTGTGCAGCAAGCTTAGAGACATGGCATCACCGACTTGGACATTCTAACTCAAGGATTCTTCAGCAACTTCAAACCTGCAAGAAAATTCAAGTTAATAAGAGCAGAACTACTCCCGTTTGTGAGCCTTGTCAGATGGAAAAGAGTAGTAGATTAAAGTTTTTACCTTCTGATTCTAGAGTATTGGAACCTTTAGATCGAATCCATTGTGATCTCTGGGGACCATCACCAGTTGTATCAAATCAAGGGTTTAAATATTATGCAATTTTTGTGGATGATTTTTCAAGATTCTCTTGGTTTTACCCGTTGCGTGCCAAATCCGAATTTGTTTCAGTCTTCATTGTCTTTCAAAGAATGGTAGAAAATCAACTGAATGGCAAGATTAAAGTGTTTCAAAGTGATGGGGGAGGAGAATTTGTAAACAAGAGCCTACAGAATCACTTTAAAGAAAATGGGATACATCATAGAATTTCATGTCCTTATACTCCAGAACAGAATGGTATGGCAGAGAGGAAACATAGACACTTGGTGGAACTAGGCTTGTCAATGTTGTTCCATAGCCACATCCCTTTGAAGCATTGGGTTGAGGCATTCTTCACGGCCAACTACATCATCAACCTTCTACCGTCATCCATTCTACAAGATGTAAGTCCTTATGAAACTCTATTTCATAGAAAAGTGGATTACTCATCTCTTCGTGTATTTGGGTCAGCCTGCTATCCTTGCTTGAGACCTCAAATGCAGAACAAGTTCGATCCAAAGTCACTGCAATGTGTCTTCTTTGGCTACAACAATCAATATAAAGGATATCGCTGCCTTTATCCTCCAACAGGCAAGATCTATATCTCAAGACATGCCATTTTTGATGAGGGGGATTTCCCATTCCAAAAGAAATATAATTCCCTGGTCCCGAAGTACAACACTCCTCTGCTTCAGGCTTGGCAGTTCGAAACATCAAAAGACCACTCTAAAGCAGCCCCTGCGGAGACTACATTGATGCCTCAATTGTTCTCTAAATCGGTTGGTATGGCTGCTCCACCTGAGACTTCTCTACAAACAGAACAAATCCATGCGACAGTCCCTGAATCAGAGGAATCAACACCCTCTGGAGATTCTGAAATTGAAGCAGAAACTGATATGGAACCTGAAGAAGAAGAGAGTGATCATACCGCAGAACCTGAAGCTGTCGTAGTCCAAGCAGCTCTGCCAAATTCCCACACCATGACGACGAGATCCAAAGATGGGATAATTAAACCAAACAAACGGTATGTTCTCTTGGCCTCTAAATTCACAACTGATGAACCTAAGTCTCTTGTCTCAGCTATGAAGCATCCGGGTTGGAATGAGGCTGTTCTTGACGAGATGCGGCGTATTCACATGTTGAATACTTGGTCCCTGGTTCCAGCAACAGAAGCGATGAACATCTTAAATTCAAGATGGGTGTTTACGACCAAGCTCAATCCAGACGGAACCATTGAAAAGCTAAAGGCACGTCTTGTGGCGAAAGGTTTTGATCAGGAAGAGGGAGTTGACTATTTAGAGACCTTCAGCCCTGTGGTTCGAACAGCAACAATTCGTTTGGTATTGGATATAGCAACAGCTAGAGAGTGGTCACTCAAACAGTTGGATGTCTCAAATGCCTTCTTACATGGAGATCTTCCAGAACCAGTGTACATGTATCAACCCTCAGGCTTTGTTGATCCTGAGAAACCTACACATGTCTGTCGTCTTACCAAAGCCCTTTATGGCCTCAAACAAGCGCCAAGGGCTTGGTTCGATACTTTCAGCAATTTTCTTCTGGATTTTGGGTTCACCTGCAGTACATCCGATCCTTCCTTGTTCGTCTATCACCACGATGAGAAGACCCTTGTCCTGCTCCTATATGTTGATGATATCCTGTTGACGGGGAGTGACCAAATCCTTCTAGGTCAACTTCTGCTCTCTCTAAAAAGTCGTTTTTCATTGAAGGATCTTAGGTCTCCGCGCTACTTTCTAGGTATACAGATTGAAACCTACAATGATGGTCTATTTCTTCATCAATCCGCTTATGCGGCCGATATCTTACATCAAGCAGGAATGGGGAATTGTAATCCAATGTCAACTCCTCTTCCTCTGCAGCTCGACAACAACAATTCCGAGCTATTTTCCGAACCCACTTACTTCCGCAGTCTAGCAGGGAAACTGCAATATCTCACTATCACACGTCCTCACATCCAATTTGCAGTGAATTTCGTCTGCCAAAGGATGCACTCGCCAACTGTCTCCGACTTTGGCCTTCTAAAAAGAATTCTCCGGTATATCAAAGGGACAATCCACATGGGACTTCCAGTGAAAAAGGACAAGGACCTTGCTCTCTCGGCATATTGTGACAGTGGCTGGGCCGGATGCAGAGCAACAAGACGATCAACAACAGGTTTTTGCATCCTACTAGGTTTGAATTTGATTTCTTGGTCTGCAAAAAGGCAACAGACAGTGTCCAACTCTTCCACAGAGGCAGAATACCGAGCCTTGTCTGACACGGCTAGAGAGATCACCTGGATCTTGTCTCTTCTCCGCGACATTGGCGTTTCACAGAATCAACCCACACAGGTATTCTGTGATAATCTCTCAGCTGTCTATATCTCTACTAATCCGGCGCTTCACAGCAAAACGAAGCACTTTGAAAAAGACTATCACTACATACGGGAACGAGTGGCACTAGGTCTCATCGAAACAAATCACATCCCAGCAAGTCACCAGACCGTCAACGTCTTCACGAAGTCATTACCTCGACATTCCTTCTTTGAGCTCAGGACCAAACTCGGTGTGGTTGTTTCACCCACTCCAAGTTTGAGGGGGAGTGTGAGCAACAACTCAAAGACAGAAGACTTGGGCCTCCATGAGAAAGAGAACGAGGCCCATAACACTCGAAGCCCATCAAACAAAGTCAGTCAAACAGAGCAGAAGAAGACAACAAAGACCACGAAACAGAAAGACGTTAGTACGGAGAAGGAGAGGCTCCTCCACGAAAGGAACGACAAGCTTCTTACTCAATCTTTATCCAATGAGTCCTCAAATCCAGCTGTGAATAGATAAGATTCTAAATTGTTCTATGAAGTCTATATAAGCAAATGAAAAACCCTTCTTGTAAATTATCTGAGAAAAGTTTGATAATAAACAAAATCTTCTTCATTTTCTCTTTTGTTTCAGTGACTAACACTAAACAGGTTACAGTTCCTAAAATAGTCTTTTTTCTTGATGAAAGTAGTAGCCAAATGCAGAAAGATAAACACTTGCAGAAAATCAAATCTGAAGAGTAATAAATCTCATCTTCTTCTCAGTATCGAAAAGCTTCCTTGTAACAACAGATTCAGAGAGAGAGAGAGAATAATGAGATAATTAAAGGTCTTATACTAAATCTTTTACACTCTGCAATAAAGGGACATGAATTGTTTCAAATTGCGTATACTAGAAGTTTCAGATACTCAATCTTATTTGTTTTTTCTTTTTCTAGACCTTGAGGGAAAAGAATAAGTGGTCAATAAATAAGCTATATCAGTATTTCAGTTGCTAGAATAATATGTTACTGCACCACGAAGCTAAGCGAGGACTGGCTTTCAAGAAATATCTTGTTTAAAATTAGCTTCATTATTTAACATATTTTTATTTTATTTTTCATAAGCAAAAATATTCAAACGAAGTTATTATACAGTAGATGACAAAGAGTAGAACTACTCAACTACACCACATCTTGATTCGATAGCTTAAGATATAGGTTAGGTTACTACATAGGTAACATACTTGCCTCACACGCTTCTTGTGACATGAAGAGAGCACTCAGAGCAGACTTACTTCCTGTGATTCAAAAGAAATAAGACAAGAGACCATTAAAGTAAAAAAGAGTGAACAAAAGGAACCTAAGCAACCATCAAAATGTCATGGAATTTGAGGAAAGACCTGAATCTTATTACTTCTGAGACATTTCCCTTTAAAGATATTTACAGGACACAATCGAGTAAGGTCCTCAGAGATGTAGCCAGTTCCATCCGAATGTATACAAGGTTTCCCATTCTTATCAAGAACATCAGTACCATATTGATCCTGCAATACAGCATACAGCAATTACAATCAAGTACAGGCCAATTAGAAAGAGACACAGTTCTCGAGTTAAGGATGTACATGGCAGTGTATATCATCGATATGACCGACTGTAATCCCAGCCATGTCAACTTCAAGCTTCTTAGTCTTTGACAGAATTAAAGAGAACCTGAAGCATCAACAAAAAACAGTGGCTCGGCTCCAATTACAAAGGAAACAGAACATCTTTGCTTGCCTCCAATAGAGACTTAGAAGCTTAGGTACCTTGCCACATACTTGGCCAAAGATTGCAATGTATGAGCGTGCATAAAATGCATACGAGCTTCATTGATTGACTTCCCTGAAAGATATAGGGATTTCCCATATCATTCGCCGCCTTTGTAGCAAAATCTTTCTTCTTCCCTTCTTTCCCTCTATCTTTGAAAACTGTACAATAGAATGCTAGAATAAGCTCCGATATCACGAATGATAAGTTAATCAAAAGGAACAAGGAAAACAACCCACCAAAGAATTGATAACGACGTAAACCAATCATGATACCATTCTTGGCAATCCCTTTGTATATAAAGTCACGGTCATTACAATTGGTTGAAGAGTTTTTCGGGACATCTGCAAATTTGACCGTCAAAACATTTTCATCGCCCAAGACCTTGTGAAGTTGTGTTCAAGAAGAGGGCCCTGTGTATATTGAGTCAGTGTCAAGGACATATGATAGCGACTAGCAAAAGAATTGCTTCAGCTGCTTGTACAAGTATTTCTCTTTAACACAAAGTATTTATGGGAAAAAGCTAATGTTGAAGAGAGAAGAAGTGAACCTTGAAAGTGTAACTACCTTCCAAAGCGACATGACATTGATAGTAGTGAGTCTTCCAGCTATCACATTCAAGCGACTAGAGAAAAAGATGAATGTAAGACACTGAACCGTACAGTATTCAAAAAGTCTCTATTTCAATTCATCTTTAGAAACACAATTATGAAACATAAACAATACACAATAAAACAGAATAAACAAACAGCCATACCACTCTTCTGTCTGCTTGGGAATGCCGGCCAAAGCGGTTCCAAACCATAGGCAAATCCTTCAATTTTCTGATTTCATCAACAGTCATAACCTTACTCAGATCTTGCCTGTATAAGACCAAAAAAACAATCACTTTACATTGATAGAAAAGAGAGATTTACATTGATGAAAAAAAAAAGTCGAAAACTTGCAGCTCAAACATACCCTGTAAATATAGCTAGGCAAGAGAAACGCCTTCTTAAATTCAAGCTCAGCTAAAGCTAAGGTCTGAGGACTGTGCTATTGCCTTGTGTTTGCAAAGACTCCAAATCAACACATATTTCTTCTACAATCACCGACAATTATTCATAGTTAAACAAGACTATGTTTCTAGTACTGACCTCGAAGAGCTCTGTATTTCGCAGCAGAGGAACAAGGACGAGACTGTGCCGGTGCCGGAGACTTCCCGGAGCTCTGATGAAGAAAATATTTGATGAAACCACACGCTTCGAGTTTAAAACCTTCTTGAGCGTCTCAGAAGCCAACTCCTCAGAAACCAAAGACAATCTCTCCCACGTCTCATCGTTTATCGGACCACACTTGTGTTTCTTGTAGATTTCCTCCAAACCGGAAGAAAAATAATTTCTGACCTCGAAAAAGTTTTGTTTTCCATATCTCTCTTCCTCGTTTCAGTGAGTGACGAGGAGTTTTTAAGACACAAGGAAACTTCACAGAGAAAGAAATATTCTTATTACTGACAAGAAAATAGTATTATCAACTTCGTAAAAGATGAAAAACATTATTGCAGTTTTGACTTCGTGCACACACAGCCATCATTAGTTGACATTTATGCCCCTATTACAGTTCAAAATTGCCATATTTAACAAGTCTAAGCAGTGAACTTTTGCAAGTTGCAAACCTATTATGAGTTTAGTATCTTTTATTCTGCAAAGCTATTTTGTGGATTTGACTTCACAGAGATTTTAAACAGTGGAAAATCTAGCCGTTCACTAATGTTTATCTACCAAAATGCCCAACGACGAGCACCAGAATTACAAAACTGCCACATATTACAAAGTTTAATGTTGAACATTACAAAACACTGGTGCAGAGGTAAACAGAAGCTTCGTTGTTTATATAATGTATGATTATAAACATTAGTCCTGCCCTTAATTATAATGTTAATTAATTCTAATAAATTATAATATATATTAGATATTGTCTTCTTTTTTTGTTTGATACTGACAAAAAATATGATTCCAAATTAAATATGTTATTATAAAATTTTAATGGTTCGGAAAATAGATGTTTTATTTATCGAACCAAGAGTATACTTCTGTGATAATTAAAGTTTTTTCACTAAACTTAATAACAAATTAGTGCAATTAAAACTTCTGTGAATTGAGAAAAACTTTTTTCATTTTCATTTTAATCATGATGACAAAAACAGAATTCACTTCACCAATGAAATCAATGTGAAAGATAAAAATCAAAGTAAAACAATCAAAAAAGAAACAAAAATACAATCAATCAACAATTATTCTTTTTTACTTTGCTTCGTGGATCACGTGGACCTCGCATACCTCCCCATTATGAGGTCCATCTTTATTCGTCAACTCGAGACCCACATTCAAGATCTCGTTGATAAGATCAATCCAGTTCCGAGTTCCGTGAACTACTCGGCCCATCTTTCCTTGGTCGCGAGTTGGGCTTATTGTCGCGATGTGAGATGAACTTTGAATAAAATTTGGGTATCTCTGGAACAAGATCCCGAGTTGCGGGGTTGGATCTCCTTATACACGATCTAACGCCAACAAAACTGCATCTCTTCTCAGATGATACCTTGAGCTGGAAAACATTCCTGTGTTGCCACCTTCTCGCGCTGCCACGTTGCCAAGTTGGGTTTTCAGATCCCAAGTTTAACTACTCTCTAGAAATAGGATTTTGTATCGGTACGAAATCCGATGCCAACATCAAGAGCTCTTTGATTGGTCTAGAAGTGTTTAAAGGTCCTACTAATGTCTGTGAGACTATGAGTCTGAAAAAACGAACAGCTTGGAGATGCCTTTGTAATGGACCCTACGGAGTGCAATAAAAAAATGATACTACTATTTACTCGTTTTACATTAATTTAATAAAATTGATGTTATTTGACGTAAAAAAACTAGTGTTCAAAAATTAAGCCGCTTCCATTTTATGCTAATCGGAGGTGTTAGGCAGAAAGTGCCATTTGGCGGTTTGGTCGTAAATTAAGCGGTCTAGACGTAAATTAAGCGGTCTAGGCGGAATAAATCTAATTTTTAAATTTTTTAAATTTTTTTTTTAACTTCTAAAACGGTGTTGTATTGGCTAATTTAAAAAAGAAAAAAGGTTTCTAAAACGTTTTGGTCTTTTTATTTATTTATGGATCATGTTTCTTAAGATTATTTCATTATGTTTTATTCTATAATTTATATAATATAAATAAATAGTCTATAAAATATATATATATATATAGTTATATTTAAGAACCGCCTAAACCGCCTAAAAAATCGCCTAGGCCCCGACTAAGTGTTTTAGGCGCTAGACGGAGGGTCGCCGCCCGCTTAGCGCCTAGCGCTTTTTAGAACATTGAAAAAACTAATTTACATCATTAAAATAATCGACATATATATGTAACTAGTTTTAGGGTGAATTGGTAGGATAACCAAAAAAAATTATAATTTAAAAAGTAATAAATTGGGTAAAGAGAGATAAGGAGAGATAAAAAAGAGAAAATGGCGTATTTTGGTTACTTTTTAGATTAATTTTTTTGTGTGTTATCGGTGCTAATTTCTCCCTAATTTTTTTAATAATAATTTACTGCGGGAAAAAAAATATTTTGTTGCCAAAAAATACTTCATCTGTTACATTTTATAAGATTTTTTAGTTGAATACATAAAAATTAAAAAACCACTAAAAATACTATTTATTACTTAACTAAAAATATTTTAACCAATAAAAAAATATACTGCAAAATATAAGAATATAAATGGTCATAACATATTTAATTAATAAAAAATTGCATAGAAACATGAAAAAATGAAATAGCATGGAACAAATAATTTTTTCTAAAACATCTAATAAAATGGGATAGAGGGAGTATTTAGCTGTGACTAATGGATCCACCATAAATTCTTCTCAATCTGATAGCTTAGCTAAAGGGGGCGGAGAAACGGCTAATTTCTCCATTAACTCACTAGTTACTGATTATTTATACATGAATTTTTTTTTTTTTAAGTTATTTATACATGAATTATGAACCATGGTAAAGCACACATAAACTAAATTTTTCTTTGAATTGGCAACATGATCTATTGAATTGTGGTCAATTTCAAAAAACCGTATACAAAATCAGTTTTTCGTTCAACATAGTTTGCGTTTAATTTAAAATTAAATTTTCTTTTTTAATAGAAATAATCAAAACGGCATCGTTTCAGATTAATAAAAAACTCTTGTGTAAAATCGAACCCTGGTGGAAAGCAGGTATGTGAGATACACTACCACTAGATCTAGTTTAAATTATAAATCAACTGTCAGTTTCAAATATAAAATATACTTAATAGAAACTCATTTTTGTGTTCTTCTTCCTCTTTCTGTAAAGCATATCTGCTATCTCCGATACCATCACATGGCTCTCGTCCAAAACGGGACGGAAACAATTAAAAAAAATCCAAACGAAGTAAAGCCACCAAATTTTGTTAATTTCTCAAGGAAACAAAATCCAAATGAAGTAAAGCCAATCTGAAGTAGAGTTCTTCCATAAACCCTCCAATTGAAATACAAGAATCCGAGACACAGAAAATTATGGGTCTTTGTAAATATTCACAATCTTAGACTATGCAAGAAAGAAACGAGATCCAACTTCAGTCAATCGAACAAAAAAAAGAGCAGAGAATCCATTGTTACCATGACGACTCCGATCGATTTATGTTGCTCCGGCGATTTCTGAGGAAGAATCGAGTGATCGATTTCGTAATAAGATCCGATCTTCTTTTGTTTACCTTCAGAGTGAAAGAAGAAAGAAGAAAGTCGAAAAACACTAAGATGCTTTTTTGTTAAGTAAATTTAAAATTCAGATTTGACGAATAATTTAAACTAGTTCTAGTGATAATGTCCCCTCACATACACATCAGGGTTCGATGCACACGACTTTTTTTTTTTTTAAGATTTGAAACGACGTAGTTTTGGTCATTTCTATTAAAAAAGAAAAATATTTAAATCAAACGTAAACCTTGTTGAACCGATAACGAAAAAACTGATTCCGTTTACGGTTTGTTGAAATTGTCCACAATTCAATAGATCATGTTGTTAATTCAAATAAAAACTTAGTTCATGTGTGTTTTGGTATAGTCCATAGTTCATGTATAAATAATCAGCAACTAGTGAATTCATTGGTCTTGAGATCTCTTGATTACTCTCTTCCTTGAGTTTAATAAAATCATCTCTCTAATCATATCTCATGTGTTCCAAGTAAAGTGGTCCCAAAAACAAAGAGAAATTAAATATTAAGGATACGAAAAATAATAACTAAACCAAACAAAAATGTACATTTGTGATTTGTGCAACTAAGCTATTATTCATGGCTAAGTGAAAGAATGTTCTCAACGGCTACATTTTTCTTCAACCTTCACCATTTGACTTCTGCTAATTAAGTACATCAGTTAGTTACATTCTTGTTTTCTCAGTCTTCATTCTCCTCATAGTTCTTAATAATTACTCTAAATTACTAGTAGGCAATCAAATTTTTAGTGTCTAATCGATATGATGAATATCATGTGTCTCATTGACGGATATTATATAGGAGATAATCATATATTCATTTTTTTTTGTTAAGCAAATTAACACAAGAATTCAGGCTGTTTTAATTCCTACGGAGTTGAAAATCTAAATGGTATGTCGCAAAAGCAAGAACACATGCAAGATGTATGAAAGGAATGTTAACTGTAAACTTATCTTTATTCAATATTATACTCTTTTATTAAATTCGTTTTAGCATTTGATGTTACATAGTATAAGATCTTTTTTTTTTGGTTAATAAAAATTGTATAATGATGGGCTTTACCAAACACTATGTTTTGTAGGACTATACATTGATGAACAATGATCGATGCATCAGATTTATTTATACGTTCATTTCCCCCAAAAAGACCATCTGGTTATTTGGCTTGATGACACCAAATTTGATAATATTATATTTACTTAGTTTTAAAATAATAGTTTTTTATTTTTATTCTTAATTTCAACTTGTATCCCATCCTGGATAGTAGAATTGTAAGAAAAATGGACTGAAAAAACGAGTAAATAAAAAATATTGATATGTAATGATTTTTTTTCGTTTTTGTTAGTATTAAAATTGCAAAATGATTGAATATAAACTGCAACTCTAGAAAATTGTATGAGTAATAAACAAAAATTGAATAACTCATAATACTATGTGGATATCATTATAACTATACCCTCTACCTACCCTCTACCTAAGGTTCCATCACTTAATGAGTTATTAAACTTTTTTATGCATTATATCAAAATTGTGTTATATCAAAATTGTGTTAAGTCTTTCAACTCAAAACAGCAATGAGTGGAGAAATCCATATCTTTTATATCGCTAATTTTTTTTTCCAACTTTCAATGTGGGATTTTAGTCGCTAATAAATGATGTACATTTATAATTATATATACTCTTTCAATTGAATCAAATCACTGAAAGCAAATTAATAAGTAGTATACTAGAAGAAATAAGAATAGCTATTAATGTTTGTATAAGTATACACTAGGGGAGAAAACCCATTCGGTACCCGAATGGGGAAGAAAATTTATTTGTAAATTGTTTCTGTTATCAAATTGCAAAATGGGTATAGGCATTAGTATTATTGATATATGTGAGAGGTGTGAGGAGCTTAGGAATATGTTGGTAATATTAGGTGTAGTACGAAAGAAAGTATAAGTCTAGAGTAACTCATATCTTGTAGATCTTATTTAACATTTTACAAATAAAATTAATGTTATTATTTACGGTTTAAATCTAAGTATCATTCTAAATTGGACTACAGTTATATATGTAGTTTATAAGCAAATGGGATAAACTCTAATTATTTCTAAAATTAACCTTCAAAGAAAATAAAAATTTTCCAATGTTGAAAATGGTAAATTTAGACATGCTTAACCACTGTCTAATAGGAAACATGATTAATTTAAAAAGTACATAAATAGTATTACGGTTTGGGTTTGATGGTAAAAATTGACTCTCCATAAATTAGTATAAACACGTAAAACCCGCTATTAACACGCGAACATATTGATTGAACTTGCAGTTTGGATTTTGAAGGGACCTTAATTCGAATTAGAGAGTCAATTTTGATATCTTGATATCAAAATATAGAATTTTTAATTTTGTCGGGTACTTTTAATTTTTAAAATTCGTTATTTTAAAACTAAAGAGAAAGCTTTAAAATTGTATTTCTTGTATTTTTAATTAGGGTATGTATTTTGTTCTTTATGTATTTACAAAACATATAATATATGAGTTTAATAATCTATGAACTCGTGGTTGACATGCAGTTGATCTTTTTATAGTATGCATCATGATCAAAATTAATTTAGTTTTACTCCCGGATAAATCTCTAGTGAGCTTTGAGCCTTGTGATGTGTTCTTTGATACAGCCTTCCCGAACACATGTTTTCCATATCATTTTTCAATACACTTCAGGCAAACGTTTTTTTGACTTGTCGTCTTTAATGGTTGATTTACATGAAAAACAGTAGACAAAATCCAATCCTGGAATTGAATAGTCTTTTATGACAATGTCTCTCCGTATGATAAAACCGATTATTGATGAACCGAAATGCTTCAGTTGATGGCTTGACGAACAAAAGCACATGCAAGACAAAAAAACAGTTATTAAATTCGATTTTGATTCGAGCAAATAAAACAATAAACAAAAACAAAAAGAGAACCATTAAAATAACAATAACATTCGGTAGATTCTTTTCTTGATCACCTTATAAACATTAATATTAAAAAAACGAAGGCCAAAATAAAGATCTGAAGGAAAGAAAGACAAAGTTTCGTTCTTTTGGTTACAGTCACACACAAAAAAAGTTTAAAATGACAATAACATAGAAGAGGTTTAGTAAACAAATTGAAATTGGAGGAGACACCTTCTTGTTCAAGCGACGATCTCTCTCTACACATCTCCAACGCAGTTTCAGCTGTAGAGAACAAAAACAAAAACGATTTAGTAATCAAAATCTAAAATAAAATACATAATAAAGAAATAAGTCTAACTTGTGAATCACAAAAACCTATGTTCCTTCGATGGAATTATATAGTGGAGAGATGGAGGATGAAGCAAATAGCATTAAACAAGAGTGGAACAAAGCAAATAGCATTAAACATTCAACTCCGGCACTTTTCTCTTTCACATTCAACTTCTTCTCTTTTCACTCGTTCTTCAACCCATGTTTATGGGGAGTTTCTACAATGTTTTAGTATCAACAGTAAAGTCAGTAGTAAGAAAACCACTAGAATCTCATAAAGACACTAGTTTCAACCAAAATAAAGACTTACAATCAATCCAAATCATGCGGTGAATTGCATTCGGTTGATTAAGTTCTTTGGCATACACAGTAGTAAAGTCAGTAGTAGTAAAACCACCAGCTGTTTCAACCATATTAAGAGACTTACATCTAACTACTTCAGATTCTTTTTTTCCTTCCCCGCCTTTAACCGCTTGCTTGCGGTTTTCCTACAAGGATAAACCAAAGTCAGTAGTAAAACCAACCAGAATCTCCTTGAGACAGTTTGGAGGATATTATAAAGACTTACCTCTGATTCAGCATCTAAGTCTAGCACATCTCCTACCTCTCTGATGGCGCATCTTTCTTAAAAAACTCACTAGGTCCTCCAGACTCGTCCATGAGGTCGCCCATGCGATAGTCGTCCATGAGGTTGCCGTCACCGCTCTTTAGGTGAGAGAAATATTGCTCCAATTTCTTCTTTCATTCTTCTTGACTCTTCTTCTTCTTCTTTCTCTACGATGTTTTGGCATAAACAGTAGTAGTAAAGTCAGTAGTAGTAAAACCACCAAAGACAATAGTTTCAACCATATTAACAGACTTACCTCTAATTGCTTGAGGTTCTTTTTCTCCTTCTTCTTCTCCGCCTTCAACCTCTGCTTGGGGTTTCCCTGCAAGCATAAACCAAAGTCAGTAGTAAAACCAACCAGAACCTCCTTGAGACAGTTTGGAGGATATTAAAGACTTACCTCTGATTGGGCATCTTTCTCAGCAAACTCACTTGAAAGGCTGTCTTGTTCTAAGTCTAGCACGTCTCTTACCTCTGATTGCGCATCATCTTTGTCAGGATGCTCACTTAAAAGTCTCTCTTGTTCTAACTCTAGCATGTCTAGCATTCGGTCTTTGTCATCCCGAAATCGGAGGAAGATGTTAATCTCATTGGGAGGGAAGTGAGTATAACTAAACAACAGTTCGTCATGAGCATCTCCAAAGAGATCTTGGGCGAAATCCTCATAGTTATCGGTCTTAAAGTTGCATAGTGTGCAAATCCAGCGAGGTTCCCCAGCACACTTGTGGTCGAGCATCTGGCTTGGTGTCTTGAGAAGAGGAGACTCTTCCAGTATGGTTTTCCAGCGCCAACCTCCAGAAGAAGTGCCATCTTCAGGTGGATACGCGGGAATAATAGAGTTGGATCGTCCTTCGTCCTTCAACGAATGCACAAGAAAAAAAGCATGAGGGTCGTCGGATATGAGCATGCCCATAGCCGGATGTGGATTATGATCTAGCCAAGATAACATGTTTTGAAAAATAAGCCCTAAACCTGGAAAATACCAAGATGATCATTATTCTCTGACCAGGGTAGAAAGAGATTAATTTTTTTTGATCTGGCAAGGGTAGAAAGAGATAAGAAGACTAACCGGAGAAGTCGGTGTGCATCATAAAGATTCCAGAGGAATAGAGGACTTCGCTGTCGTCTGGAGTTAGAGGTATTAGGTTGCCGATGGCAAAGATGGTCACTTCTTCTTCAACACCAAAAGAAAAACCACAAGACTTGTTCAAAGCCGATTCTATACTCTGACGGACACAGCGAGGGTCATAATCACGAGGAATCGGACAGCTGTTGATGTCCCACCACACCACCGTCGCGGAAGGCGCCTTCGCGAGTCTCTCACGACCTAAAAGAAAACAAATCCGAGTTAGATCTCTAACCTTCTTTCCCAAACAACAGACAAAGATTAAGAGTAATTGGCACAAACGACCGACCTTTTCCCATACCGAATCTGCAATCTATCGGCCGACGGACGGAGATCTTTACACGATTAGGTTTTAGAATTTCAAATCTGCAATCTATAGGCGATTGATTAATGTTAGGGTTCCAACTTTGAGAATATATATATACACACGTGAAACTTACAGGCCTCTCTAACGGGCTATATATAAAACTGGGCCTTTAGATGCCCAAACAGCTCTAAATACATGAAGCTCTTGTTCATCAACTTGTCCAATATACCGTGTGTTTTTTTTTTCCTTTTCTTTTTTTCTTTTTGTCAGCCGAACACTTCATTTCATATTTTTTTTTTAACATATTTTTATTATTATTCTATTACAAATTATGAAAACTATTACATCGACGATTCCACAACGGACAAGTTTACCGTCTTGATCCATGCCAAACCATTCTATCTTGCCCCATGCTGAAGATCTCCTCCAACATTTTCTCTATTAATCTGAAAATATAATAATTAATCGTATTTTCTGGAAGAAACATAATAGATGTCGTCATGGAGAATCTCCACTTACATCTCTTCGGCTCGTTAAGATGATCGACAAGAACATGAGAAATCGTTTGAGCTCTATTCGGATAACTGGAGACTCTACTTATGAGAAGGGGATGATTGAATGGTTTGTATCTTAACCACCTTAATAAGACTTTTCACATTGATTAATTCAGTTTAGAATTTTAGAACAATTTTCAAATTCTTCTAATTTGAGTAACATCTATTGTAAAAATAGTTTTTTGGTTGAATAATAATTTTACATTCATTCGAAGAAAAAAAAGAGCATTCAGACATCTAAGGATTTGATCAACTCCTAGACTTAGTTGCTGAAAGGCTTTCCATATCTCTCGATCCATGAATTTTTGTTACAGTAAGAGCATGGTTAACACATAATACTAAGGATTTGAGCAGAAATCTTGAGAAAATTGAGTGATTTTTCCGAAACCAGTCGTCGGAAGGAAATCACACTTTTAGCAAAAGAACACCCTAGAATTCCGTGTTTTGGCTTTGCTTCTCAACTAGTATTGATTGTAATTTTAAATCGAAAGTCATAAAATTGAATATTAAAAGATAATCTTATGAAATCATTATTTTTCGTATTATGCGAAAACATCTATACCAAAAAAGGTTTTTGATTCATCCTCTGAAATTGAAAACATAAATTTAATCTTTTGAAAAGGTCAAAAAAGTTTCAATACGAAGTACTAAACCATCTTTGTATACAAAATTTAAAGGCAAAAATGCTATTTCTTTTTTTCTTTTGTCAACCAAACTTTAATTAAAATATGCCAGCGTGATTGGTAATCCAATTGGGCGGAAATTGTTTACAAAAAAAAGCTACAAATCTAGAGGGTGCAAAGCGTATAGAACAGGCCAAACAATCCATATTTAAATTAAAAGTACGAAAAAACTGACCAAATTTTGGTATCCAATCTTTTGATTTGTCAATTGATCGTCAGAGGTATCATAAGTTCAACTTGATTTTTCATCGTAATGTAAATTTTGCAGAAAAAGTTGACTAAAAAGTACGAGAAATTAAGGAGATTGAAAGTTGAGGAAAACGGTTGTGTATCTCCCAAAATTTTTCCGAGGGGATAAAGAAAGTCGGCCATTCCTCCGGATTGCGAAAGATATCCACCAAATCTGAACAGCATGTTTTAAAAACATAACACTCCAATCCTCTCTCCATTATGCATGACATCGCCCAAATTAGAGTTTCCATCTCCGAATGTAAGAGGGATCACTGGTGTCTGAGACCTTTCGCACCAAAAAGAAAAGTTTCATCACGTTGAATGCATACCCATCCTAACTATGAAGTAGAATCTGGCTAGGAGCCATCAATCTGACAACGCAAAATGCTACTTCTCTAAATTTTAATATTATTTATGTTTGGGTTAACTATGTTATATTAGTATTTAAAGTTTGTTAGGCATAGAAACTCTTTTTAAGATTGAAAAGGGGGGGGGGGGAATAAAGTTTTTAAAAGCCTTTATAAATACAACATTTTTGTAAAAATGTATTTCAAATATGATATTTTTTTACAATTCTCCCCTCGTAATAAAATATTTTATCTACATCATACCTCTTACAAATGACATTTTAAAATAAAACAATACACTTAATATTTTAGAGTTCGGAGAAATCTATTTGATGCAAAATTTACACTTTTTCTTCTTCATTTGTAATGTTTTTCATATTCGTTTTCTTTTGGTTTTTCTTTGTAATCTCATTTAAATTTATTATCCTTTTTCTTTTCTTTTCTTATAATTAGAATTATGACTAAGAAAGATGAAAAACATATTTGAAATTAAAATTTTTGTAGTAAAATTTGGATTGTATAATTCGATTGGTTAATATTTTTAAAAACAAAACAAATGATCTTTTACCTATAAAAAGTTATACTATAGATATACAATGCAAAAACATAAAACAAATACTTAAAGGTATTGATAAAAATCACTCATTGATTGGTCAAATTCCATCAAACTCCATGTCTTTACGTATTGTTTTTGTCAAATTTTAATATGTAAGAAACAATAACTAAAAGTTAAATCTAATCTCTAATTCTCATGATTTTCTTCATAAACGATATCACAAAACTTCTCAAAATTTTGGGATTATGCAGTTATTTTAGATGTTTATGGAATTTAAAAAATTATATTAATGAAAATAGTAATTCTTGTAATCAAATTGATCTGATTATTTTAGAAGATCATGTCTCAAACGTTTATAAACATATGTAGTGATGTCAAAATGAGTAAATCCCACACATTATTAGTTGGAATCTACTATTATACGTAATCAAGAACCTTTAATTTGTTCTTTCTAAATTTTCGAAGTAACGATACATCAACTTAACTAATGCATTTTTATATATAAGAAACAATAGTTTTGAGATTTCATTTGAAAATAGGGCAGAATTATGTGTTGTGAACTTGTGACATATTTGAGATTTTATTTAGCTATTTACGTCATACATTTATTTTCTTTGTATAGAATATATGAATAAGTCCGTACGTCGTCGAATATGTAGTTTACTTGCAATGTGAAAAATGAACACTTGGCAATACCTTACGGTTTATTTTATTTTTATTTTTAATATTGATCAATTATGTATTTTGACAAGCAAAGTGAAATCGTAAACGTTGAAATTCTTAGATAGAATAAAGAGTAGAATCACGAAAGCTCTAAAATACGTTGAACAGGCTTCTTCCAATTTGTTTTTTTTGGTGAATGACCGAGGGAAAATCCATCAATTTTTATTAAAACTATAAAACCATTACACGCAAACTTGTATTAATCGAGTAAACCCATCAGCATCCTCTTTTAAGATCGTAGCAACATCAATTGGAATCAACTCCAAACTATGAAAATCCAAAGGAAGAGAAAAAGAATAGTACGCTAATCCATCGGCAAGATAATTAGACTCCCTATACACGTGATTAACTCGGACTCTCCAGTCTTTCGAAAGAAAGTCATGGCACAAACGTATCAGGAAAGACAACGGATATGAGTCACATATTCATATCTCCGAATCCACCTCCAATTCCAACTTCCTCACACCTTTCTCCCAAGCTAAGTATAGGCCATAGTACACACCCCAAAACTCAGGTTGCGGAGCCGAACATCGACCAATATTAACCACAAACCCACCACACCACCCACTACTACTATCACGCAAAACACCACCAGCAGTCGCAATTCTCGGATTCCCTCGTGATGCACCATCCGTATTCAATTTAAGCCAATCCGTCGTAGGTAGAGTTCATCGGATATTTTTGTCCATCCGGACTACTGTACCTCTACCCAAACAAAAAAGCTTCTTTCATATTGTTTTCGCTTTAAAATATTAACAAATATATTGGAATTGAGAAAATATATAATTATCTGGAAGATAGGGTTTTCGACATGGAAAAAAAAGGAGATTGATTTTTGGTTTTTTGCCCCCAAGAGATTGGTCATTGGTGTAACGGAAAAAAGTTAGGGAAATTAGGTGTAATAGCCACAAAAAAAATACTATAATCAAAATTCTAACTAATTAACCTAAATTCAATGGACAAAGATTATGCCACATATGCTTTTTGGTTAGTTTTTTAATTATTAATTTTTTGGTTAGTTAGCATATTAACCCAAAAAGTTATAAAACAAACATCTATTATTTGTTTTGTGCAACAAATGACTTTATTGCAAAGGTAGTAAACGTAGCAACAAAAATATAGGGCAAATTTAGCCTTAAAAAGTTGCATTAACATATGGGAAATGTGGAAGTCCCCTTGGCCCAGTGGTCGAACAATGATTCATTAATGATTCAACACCAGGAGGTATGGGGTTCGAATCCCAGCGATTTATTATTATATATGCAGATTAATGGAGATAAGCTTGTAGGAGATCTTCAGCGTAGGACAAAGTAAAATCGTTTGGCATGGATCATGCCTCTAGGAACTTTGATTCCTTGTATTTTTCCTTTTTCTTGTGCTCTATGGCACATGCCTGAAAGAACCTCACCACATAGGATGAACAGATATGGAGAGATAGGGTCTCTTTGTCAGATTCCTCTCTTAGGTTTGACATATCCTCTAGGAGAGCCATTGATCAGGAAAGAGAAAGAGACTGTAGATACACACTGCATTATCTAGTTCACCCAAATTTTATGAAAGCCTAGTTTCATTCGAACCCCTTTGATAAATCCCCACTCAAGTCTATCATAAGCCTTGCTCATATCGGTTTTTATTGCCGTGGAGCACCTTTCTTGTGCTTTTGAGGTCTTTAAGAAATGTAGAACTTCATGAGTGAAAGGACATTGTCGGAGATGGCTCTCTTTGGCACAAATGCAGATGGTTTTCAGAAATGAATCCTTCCAAAATCGGCTGCATTCGTCTAGAGAGCAGTTTTGAAATGACCTTATAGTATACATTGCACAAGGCTATAGGTCTGTAGTCTGCAACCTTCTTAGGACTAGAGATCTTAGGGACCATCCATATGTGAGTTTCACTTACTGTCCTAGGCATACTTCCAGATTGGAAGAAGGTTTTAACCTCTGAGATGATATATGTTCCTACCACTTCCCAATTTGATTGAAAAAAATAAGCTGAGAATCCATCAGGTCCTGGAGCTTTATCTGGATGGATAGAGAACATAGCTTGTTTTATCTCCTCTGCAATAGGTGCCTTTATCATATTCTGATTCATCTCCTCTGTGATTACAGGTTTCAGGGCTGTGTTAATCACTTCCTCACACATACATCAAAGCCTCTCTCTCTTCTTTTCCGAACAAAGGGACCCAATAATCTATGTACTTGTACATTTTGTGAATGATAGATCATTTATTAGAAGCGAGTCAGCACATAGTGAATAGTGATAGATAGAGAAAGATCTGTTATCAAATTCACATTTTTTTGTCCTCAAAGCGTAAAAGTGGAGTTTTTAATTCTGAATGATTTGTTTGTTTTTAAATCATTAATCTTTGATCTGGGTTTCATTTAAAAAAACTCAAATTTTCTCCGAAACGTGGACACGTTTATAAAGGTTTGAATTTTTCTTACCAAAGGAGAGAGTATGCTTGCATTTCTCTCAAAAGGGGTATTTCAGTATACTTTTTAGCATATGTATATGCTTTAATTTTTTTTGGATTCATCGATTATTTGAAATTTGATAATATCAAAATATTTTAATTGCTTTAGTTCAAACACAAAAACTTTTAAAAATTAAAAATAAACTTTTTTATTTATTTATGTTAGTTCTTTTTGTCTATTGATTTGTATCTTTATATCATACAACTAAAGGACTAACATTTTCTTTTCATACCAACTTTAAGTGTATTGCATCGAATGATATGTTTTATCAACTGGTTTAATATAGTTTTGAGCTTAGTAAACGAAGGCAAAAGTACGATGGCAATATAATTGAAGAAGATAAAAAAACATTAACAAACTTCACTTAATAATGGTTTATTGAATTTTTCTTTAGATATTAGTTTAACTAAAAAATTATACAAAAATAAATAGAAATGAAAATACTAATTAAATGTAAATATTATGATCACATAATTTTTTTTATCAAATATATACATTCATTTTATTGTGGCACCAAAACTTAATTTTCTTTAGTGAAATTATGTTTCTTTTGAATATATCATCTCAAACTATTGAACAAAATAAAGTTTACAATCTGTCTACTTACAAAAAAAATTTGGTTGGCATAAAGTGATTAAAAAAACATTGTCAATAGAACATTAAAAAAAAAAAACTAAAACTACTATCTTAGATTCCATAAGATAACCACGAATGATGTTTGACTGGTTTTGAGATGCATATATATTATCTATCTCCTTACTAGCCATCTCAAACAGAACAATTTAAGTTTTGTGGTAGAGCGCGTGACTTTTAATCACGTGGCCATGAGTTCGATCCCACAGTCAGTTGTGGTTATCTATCTCCTTACTAGCCATCTCAAACAGAACAGTCTAAGTTCTGTGGTAGAGCGTGTGACTTTTAATCACGTGGCCATGGATTCGATCCTCACAGTAAGCTGTGAATGTGAACCCTTATTGTTTTTAAATATGATAAAATATCAAATCTGTTGTCCTTTCGGTTTGGGACCAAATTTCGAGTCTATTGGTTTATGATAACCACAACTATATAAACCAAACCCATCTCGGTGCACTTCAAAATCGAATTTAAACCAATTTTACCTTTGATATGCTAGATAGATGTCCGCTAAACTAAGCAACTTACGGGTTTTGGATATTTCTTGCATCAATGCTAGATAGATGTCCACTGTGAACCAAGCTTAAGATGTGCTTTGTGGAGGATACATTGATTTTATTGATGTGGTTTTGCACAGTCCATGTACTACCAATATATCACGTTTGGTTGCTGTTGATAAATATAATTTTGTTTTAATTTCTTAGTTATATATATGAGAATGGTTACAAAAACGTTTGACAATTACAACGAAAGCGATATGTTCATGAAAAAATGAGAATTGTTAGATAAACATTCTCTAGTATACTAATATTTATTTTCTCGATATGAAAGTCTTTTTAAGAGAAGTTGACTTTGGTCTTATAGTATATGTTTAAGTATATAAAGATATTTGTGGGTTATTACTTTTTCAAAAGGTTAGACCTTACATGAATGATATATCAAAATGTTTTGTTGATGAACACATCTTTATCGTTTTTTTGTCTACTTACTTTTGATTGATTATAAATACTTTTTGCAAGAAAGAATTTACTTAGAAAACGAGATTAAAGTTCTAACAAACATTACAAACAATTAGAAGAAAAAAATATTTCCACAGTTACCAAAAAATCTAGACTATCATAATATTGTTTTCCCAAAAATACTAGTCTAGTCATCTGATGGAGCAGATGACGTTGCACACTTCTCAACGATATCTTTTAGAATGTTGAATTTTTCTTCTCAATCTTCAACACCAATGTCTTGCATTCTTGGCTCTCTCTTTGCAAAGTCAGAAGCGCAGAACTATGAATATGTGTGTTAATTGATAGCCCTCCCTAATCACTATGCTCAACTTAATTGTTGGAGAAGCTTGTTACTTGTGTTTATGCAATCCGATATGAGCATTTTCTACCCTTTGCGTTTGGTCTTGTTTGGGGATATCTAGTCGTTGTTGCTTGCTTGATGAACATCTTCTTGTTAAGTGTTGAGCCTCGTAGCTACACACATGTAGGTGTTGTGAGAAATGTTGGTGAACCTCATTGAGTTGTATATGATGATCAATTCATGAGTGTAATAAACCCAACAATCAATTGTAGTATAAGCTTATGACATTGTCTTTTTTAAACTTAAGATTCTATTCTTGCTTCTTGAGTGTGTCATAATAAAAAGGAAAAACAAGAGAAGTTGAGTACATAACACCAATAGACATGCATATAACTTGTTCTTTACCCATATAACATGTTTTGAGATGTGTTACCAATATTTCACGAGGACAAGAGCAAAAGACAGATAACAAGGAAGAAGGTAGAAAGAACCGCGAGAGGTGCATTCACGGATGCTCGGTGGATAGAACTAGAAGTTGCGGATGCGGACTCGGTGACATTGGTGCAGTCAAGACCTTCTTTGCCCTATTTGCACATATTGGCAAAGATTCCAGGTGGATAACGACCGTAAAGGTTGATGTAGCTGAACATTGTGGAGGCACAATCGTTCTTGTCGTCGTTAAGAGCTTATGCGAAAGAGCATGAAAAGTCTTTGTAGGCGGAGCAACACACCTTTGCAGGATAATTTGGCCCTTTGCATTTGCTTGTTATGATTGTGTAGTTCTTGCTCGCAAAATCTTCTTTGCAAGCTGTTTAAACAAAGACACAGAAGAAAAACATAAGATCCACATTTGGATTAATGTGTCTAGATATGTTTTGAACATTCAAATTAAGATTTGGTAATCATCAATTATGAGGGATAATCTTTACTTGAAGAAGAGATCGGCTTGTGGCTGCGTGAGGATCTAATTGATCGTCTGCAAATTCAAATCCAGAAATGTCTTAAGCCTTTTAAAAATATGAATACCAAAAAAAGAAGAGAATTAAAACCAAATTATTTCTACAGTCCTAAAAACAATGTAGGAAATGAAGGAGAATTACATGAGAGGGAGAAACCAGAGAGGAGGAAAATGGGTAGAAGAGAAAGCAGACAGTAAGGAGAAATCTCCATTGTTTCTCTGTTTCCTCTTTCTCTCTCTTTTTTGGTTAATGCTTGTTTCTAGTGATTCAAAGTTACAGGAGGAGAAATTTTTTTGGAAATTTAAAAAAAATATTTGCATCCAAATGTAAACGTTACTAATATGGATTTTGGAATCGAAATAGAACCGAAACAATAATATAAAGAGCACAAAACGACGACGTCTGGTTACTATTAAATTCTGTATATTTGATTCAGTGCTCTGCTCAAAAGCCCTTTAGCTTGAAGAAAACCGATCAAAATTTTGATTTTTCTCCAAATTTCAATCAAAAGAATGTCAAACCCTAAACCTAGTTCTCTGTTTGTAATCTGTATCACTGGACCGACCAAAGAATGATGAAACATCTTCTTCTTCCTCTTGTTCGTTCAAAGCCAAATCACATTCTCAAGAGCTTCCTTTTTCACTCCTCCTCCTCGAGGACCATAGTACCTTCTCCGTTGGACCCCTACGACACTCTGCAGAGTTGGTTTGCAAGATCAGGCGATCCCTCTGCTTCGATAAGCAGAGTGTTGGAAGGATGGCTTGACCAGGGGAATCTGGTTAAGACTTGGGAGCTTCACTCCATCATCAAGATGCTCCGCAAATTTAGCCGCTTCTCTCACGCACTCTAGGTCTTCAATTTCTTTTCTTTCCATGCTTTTGTTTCAAAAAGTTCCTCTTTTTCTTGATACGAATCCAAGTCTTTAAAAGGCATCTTGTTGTTGTTAATATCAGATTGGATGAGTGAGCATAGAGTTAATGATTTCTCTGAGGGAGATGTGGGGATTCAGCTTGATTTGATTGCTAAAGTTGGTGGTTTAGGAGAAGCAGAGAAGTTTTTTGAAACGATTCCTTTGGATAGGAGGAACTACCATCTCTGCGGTGCTCTCTTGAACTTCTACGCGAGCAAGAAGGTATTGTTGGAAATAAAAATTTTAAGATGGTGGAGAAAGTGTTTGAGAAATTGAGAGAGGATAGAAATTTTAAGAACTTGATTACAAATGAAAGGGGAGGGAGGTATTTATAGCCTCCAAAATACAAAATATCTAGAATATTTTAGTCATAAATCTAGATAATTCTAATATTATTTATTACAAATATCTAGATAATTTTATAGAAATATCTAGATTTTTATTTTCTAAAACATTTTAAGGAGGTGGTGATTTAGATATTTTCCAAACAAACTTCTAGAATCATGGATAAGTATTGGGTTTGGCCTAGCATAAGATTATTGAATTATTAGCCCAATAATTAAACTTGATCCAAAATCAAGTTTACCTCTCAACACCCCCTCTTAAACTTGATTTTGCTACTCCAAGCAAACTCCTCATTTTGATAAAGTTTTTGCGCTTAAGTGCTTTAGTGAAAATATCAGCTACTTGATCCTTTGTCTTCACATACTCCAACTGCACTTCCTTCTTGATAATACACTCTCTGATGTAGTGATAGCGTGTGTCAATGTGCTTACTTCGATCATGGAAGACTGGGTTCTTTGCCAAAGCAATAGCTGACTTGTTGTCCACAAAGATCTTTGTTGGCTCCTCTTGTGTCAAACTCAGTTCCTTTAACAGGTTCCGTAACCAAATAGCATGATAAACACAAGAAGTGGCTGCTATGTACTCCGCTTCGCATGTAGAAAGAGTTACAATTGGCTGCTTCTTGACATCCATGTGAAAGCTGTATCTCCAATATAGAACACAAAGCCACTTGTGCTTTTTCGATCATCTACGTCCCCACCCCAATCGCTATCACTATATCCAATGAGCTTGTACTCGTTGGAAACAGAGTAATACAAGCCAAAGTCTATGGTACCTTTGGTATAGCGAAGAATCCTCTTAGCCGCCTTGAAATGAGTTGTTGTTGGTTGCTCCATGTAACGACTAACAACTCCAACCGCATATAAGATGTCAGGCCTTGTGCACGTCAAGTAGCGTAAACTTCCAACCAAACTCTTAAAGAGTGTTGGATCTACACTTTATCCTTCTTCGTGCTTTGACAACTTGGCTCCACATTCCATTGGTGTGCTAACTGGGTTTGAGTCATCCATCTTGAACTT
Source organism: Arabis hirsuta (assembly GCA_964056655.1). NCBI lineage: Eukaryota > Viridiplantae > Streptophyta > Magnoliopsida > Brassicales > Brassicaceae > Arabis > Arabis hirsuta. Next base: position 2,500,796 of record OZ053301.1, read on the forward strand.
CTTTAGTACCTCCTTAGCATAGCCTTCTTGAGTAATGAAGATTCCATTGTCTTCTTGTTTAACTTCAATCCCAAGGTAGTAAGACATTAGTCCAATGTCCGTCATCTCGAACTCCTTTGTTATCTCCATCTTGAACTCTTCAAACATGCTTGGATTGCTACCGGTGAATATCAAGTCATCTACATATAAGCATGCAATCAATATATCTCCATTTTGAATTTTGATATAGAGTGCATACTCATATGGACACTTGATGAAGTCTTTCTCCTTGAAATACTTATCAATTCGAGTATTCCAAGCTCTTGAGGCTTGTTTTAATCCATAAAGCGCTTTCTTTAACCTCAAGACTTTGTCTTCTTCTCCCTTGACTATGTAGCCTTGTGGTTGTTCAATGTAAACTTCTTCTTCAATATCTCCATTTAGGAAGGCTGATTTGACATCTATTTGATGTATTTTCCAATTGTTTTGAGCCGCCAATGAAATGATTAGTCGAACAGTTTCTAAACGAGCAACAGGAGCGAATACCTCATCATAGTCGATTCCGGCTCTTTGATTATAGCCCTTTGCCACCAATCTTGCTTTGTACCTTTCAACTTCTCCTTGAGGGTTCTTCTTTGCTTTATACACCCATTTTACACCAATCGCCTTGTGCCCATTTGGAAGTGATGTTAATTCCCAAGTATCATTCTTTTGTATCGCTTTGATCTCTTCATCCATTGCAATTCTCCATGTCTTCTTTTCCATAGCTTCTTGGAAGTTCATTGGCTCACAATCCGCAAATAGATAGAACAAGGTAAGATTGTCTTGATTTTTGGTTACCTCATAAATCTCTTCAAGACTTCTAAAACGTGGAGTCTTTTCACTCGAACTTTCATCTCCTTGAGAATTTGGTGTAGGTTAAGTTGGTGGTGTTACGGGCTCCTCTCTTGGTTGCTCCACTTCATCTTCTTCAACACATGGAAAAAAATTATACTCTTCATCATTTGATCTCCAATCACATTCTCCTTCTTCATCAAAGATAACATTTCGACTCGTGATTGTCTTCTTTGTATAAGGATTGTAGAGCTTGTAGCCTTTGGAGTTAGCATCATATCCAATGAAGATATACTTCTCGCTTTTGTCATCTAGTTTGCTCCTCTTCTCGTCCGGCACATGAGCATGAGCAATGCTTCCAAAGACTCTTAGATGAGAAACACCAGGCTTCCTTCCACTCCAAGCTTCTTGTGGTGTTTTCCCCCATACACTTCTTCTCGGAGATCGATTTGAAATATAAACCGCACACGCAACTGCTTCTGCCCAAAAATCATTTGGTAATTTCTTACTTTTGAGCATGCTTCTCGCCATTTAAAGAATTGTCCTATTCTTCCTTTCCGCTACTCCATTTTGTTGAGGGGATCTCGGCACCGTCAATTGTCTTCGAATGCCATTATCTTCACAATACTTCTGAAATTCTTTGGACGTGAACTCTCCTCCACGGTCAGATCTCATGGCTTTAATCACAAGGCCACTCTCCTTCTCGACATGAGCTTTAAACTTTTTAAAGTTTTCAAACACTTCTGATTTCTCCTTTAAAAAATAGGCCCATGTTTTTCTTGAAAAATCATCAATAAAGAGAAGGAAATAGTTACTTTTACCGAGTGATTTTGGTTTGATCGGACCACACACATCCGTATGTATGAGTTCCAGCGGCTTACGAGTTCTTGTGCTTGACTCCTTTGGAAAACCCATTTTGAATTATTTTCCACGTAAACACCGTTCACACACTTGATTTGGATGGTTGATGCAAGGCAAACCTCTCACCATTTCTTTCTTCGACAGTAGTTCCAATCCTCCAAAGTTGAGATGCCCAAATCGAAGATTCCAAAGCCATGACTCCTCTTTGTATCACATCTTGAGACATTGCGCGATGACACTTTGAATGTTAAGGACAAACATTCGATTTTTTGACATCGGCACTTGTAATGAGATTGCTTCTTTGGTCTCTTATAGAAAGATGATTATCTTTGAGTCGAATATCATAACCTTTCTCTAAAGTTGTCCAAGGCTCAAGATGTTGGTCTTCATGCTTGGGATATAATAAACATTGGATATAAATTGGTGATCTCCATTCTTCAATCGGATGAGAATATTTCCTTTACCTTTCACCTCCATCTTCGATTCATCTCCTAAAGCCACATTTTCTTTCACCGATTCATCAAGCTCCACGAACATGCTTCTTCGGCCGCACATGTGATTGCTTGCACCGCTATCAAGATACCACTTGTGATTCTCTTCTCTTTCAACATGTTTGTAAGCCATCAAGAACATATCTCCTTCTTGATTTATTTCTTCAACATAGTTTGCCTTCTCCTCGACTCTTTTGTTGTTAGGAGCTTTACATTCGAAAGCATAATGACCATACTTTCCACAATTGTAGCATTTAATGCTTGACTTATCGTACCTTGATTTTGGACTTCCTCTCCCGCGACCTCTTGATGAGTTTTCTCCTCTTTGGTTGGTGTTGTCTTCATAGGGCCTCCAACCTCTTCCATTTCCGTATCCGTCCTCTGATTTGACCACCACCACGCCTTTGATAACTTTGACCGATTTCTTCTTTAGTTTGATCAATCCGCATCTTAAGCACTTGTTCGGCGATATCTTCCTTTTTCTTCTTCTTTTCTTCATATGCTTGTAGGGATCCAAGAAGTTGCTCCATTGTTATATCCTCCAAATCTTTTGTCTCCTCTATAACGGTGACAATATGCTCGAATTTTGGATCCAACGATCTAAGAACTTTCTCCATGATTCTTACTTCATCTAACTTCTCTCCATTTCTCTTAAGGTTATTAGTAACCATTAAGACTCTTGAGAAGTAATCGGACACGAGTTCACCTTCCTTCATTTGCAACGCTTCAAATTATCCTCTTAGAGTTTGAAGACATACCTTCTTAACTTGCTCCGCTCCCTTGTAAGAGGTTTGAAGCTTCTTCGACGCTTCTTTGGCCGACTTTGCTCCCGCAACCTTCTCGAACGTATCTTCATCTAATCCTTGATAGATTAGATAGAGAGCTTTCTTGTCTCTCTTTCTTGAGTCTGTCAAACTATCCTTTTGAGTTTGAGATACACTACCTTCATTCTCCGGTTCGACGTAGCCTTTCACAACTATCTCCCATGTAACATCCCAGTTTCTGAAATATGTGGTGCATGCGGAGAGGGTTAAGAGAATTGATTTGACTACCTATATCACCAAAGTCCACTTATCTTTTCCGTCACACATCCAGAGAGAACTCCAGAATTAAGCGTGCTTGGACTGGAGCAATATAAAGATGGGTGACCTACTGGGAAGTCATTTCCAGTACCGTGTGAGTGAGGACAAAAACACGGGGAAAGATCACGTGGTGATTTGCAGGGTTAGTAAACAAGTCTTTCGAGCCTCCCGGACTAACGCACCGACCGTCGGAGAGGGGTGGGCCCACGGGCCGAGAGTGGGCGTGGGGCCCATTAGGAGATGAGGATTTCTCTTAAGGGGATGAGGATTTCCCCTGTATGTTATTGAGAGATGAGGATTTCTCTCGAGGGGATGAGGATTTCCCCTGCATACTGATAGCTCGATGGCGGTCGAGGTGTTACATCCCACACGTCATGTGCTCCTAGAATCACCATCATCCTTAGACTCCAATTGTCGTAGTTGCTCTTTGTGAGCATCGGGACTTGGAACGGAATGCCGTTACTTGCCATCTTTAGGAACCTGGACTCTGATACCACTTTGTTGGAAATAAAAACTTTAAGATGGTGGAGAAAGTGTTTGAGAAATTGAGAGAGGATAGAAATTTTAAGAAGTATAAGCTTTTATTTCTTATAACTTTTCTTGAAACAACTTGGAACAACTTGATTACAAATGAAAAAGGAGGGAGATATTTATAGCCTCCAAAGTACAAAATATATAAAATATTTTAGTCATAACTCTAGAGAATTCTAACATTATTTATTACAAATATCTAGATAATTTCATACAAATATTTAGATTTTTATTTTCTAGAACATTTTAAAGAGGTGGTGATTTAGATATTTTCCAGACAAACTTCTAGAATCATGGATAAGTATTGGGTTTGGCCTAACATAAGATTATTGAATTATTAGCCCAATAATTAAACTTGATCCAAAATCAAGTTTACCTCTCCACAGGTATTTCACAAAGCCGAACAAGTGTTTCAGAAGATGAAAGAGCTCGGATTCCTTATAAAGTATCTCAAGAACAAAACACTCTTAAAGAATAACTCTCTTTATATGTTTAGAAACTTAACTCAAAACTAAACACAAGGTTTTGCTCTTTTATTGATATCTTTGTCACATCTTGACATTGATATATATAGTGCTAACACTTCTTAGCTAATGCTAACACCACTTAGTTAATGCTAACACCACTTTGATAGTGTTTATTCCTAATAGAATTAGATGACTCTTAACTCCACTAGGATTACATTAAACACACCTTATCCTAAACCAACTTGTTATGGATATCTTAGGTGGCAAGTCATCTAGAAGCTTATCCAACACCTTAGAGGTTGTCTTCATGCAATGTGATGCTCAATCTCTACATCTGGACTGGGAAATACACAATGGTCGAGAAGCTTTTGTGTGAGATGGAGGATGGGAATGTGAAACCTGATATTTTTACGGTGAACACGCGGCTGCATGCCTATTCGGTTATATCTGATGTTGAGGGAATGGAGAAGTTTCTGATGATGACCCGGGACTACAGCTGGACTGGCGCACTTACGATGTTTCGTAAATCAGAGCAGCTTGTGAATCCTCAGAGAAGAAAGCAAGCCTATGAGTAGAGATGTCATTTCTATGGGGCTGCAGGTAAGAAAGGCGAGGTGTAGCTTGTACAAGGAGCTCCAAGACAAGATTGGCCTCGATTCATAACAACAAGGCATAGAACCGTCTTCCATCTCGGCTTCCTGTGTTTCTCTCTCTCTCTCGTGTTTGTCTTTTTTCAACATAGAATGTTTGTTTACCGCCTCATATTATGAAATGAAAGCCTATTTATTTTTCTTTAAACTAACAATACTTCTTTAATTTGAAGAGAAAAAACCCTATTAGTTTCTTGGATTAGGGTTTACAAATACTTCTGTTAATTCAGAATAATTTTTAGTTCTATAATTATTAGTTATTATATATATTCTTTTTGTTTTGTTTTTTTTTTCCATTTTCAGAATTCGACAAATCAAGTAAAAACATGTGAATCAACATAGACCGAACCAAATATCTTTGATTTTCCGCAACACTGACTTTCCATATTCAAGGTCTAAACGGAGATAACACTTGCAAAAACCAAAGTCGGACATGCGATCTTCTAATATTTAAATTCTGCAGAGATCTTCATGAATAGAAATAGTTTCTGGAATTTTAAAAATGATTTCATAAACACTTTTCTTGGTCTAAGAAAATATAAAATGGAATAAATTTCTGATCTGTCACCATCATTGATCCAACCTGTAATTCTCTTGATCATTGAGCTCAAAAACTCTCTTCTCTTCATTCAGTTTAAAGAGAAACCAAAATCTCAGAAAAAAAACAGAGCATGCATTTATAATCTCTGTTTCTTTTTTCAGCTTGAGTTTTTCGATCTAACCCATGAAATTTTCTCGAGAAAACATGAACTTAATTTTCCCGGAAATCAAAACAACCCAAAATTTCATCTCTCCTTCAACATCACCACCACCATTCATATCAAACACAAGCTTCGATTTAAGCAGAAGAACCAGTCCAAACATTCTCCTAACAATCATAACCCTCTCAATCATCTTCTTCATAACCGGTCTAATCGAGACTTACCGCGCAATCGCTTCCGTACCTTGTGGTGGATTCCCAAACTTGAATGGAGGAAGCTTTTTAACGAATCTTGAAGATAACCCATTTGAGGATTCGTATCGGCCGTTACGAAGACGGCGAAGTCGGTGGTGGCGATAGAGAGAAGAGAGGAGGAGAGGGGGAAGAAGAACAGAGGCGAAGCCGATAAGGAGGATGAAGAGAGAGAAGATTGAAATCATGATAACACCGACAAGGAATTGAGAGTGTTGCAGGAAGATAAATCCTCTCTAGTGATTCACAATATGAACCCTAAGAAAGGGGAAAATCAGTCTAGGAAGTGATCGAGTAGAAAGAAAGTCACTCCGAAGAATCTGAGATTCAATACTGGATGATGAATTGATGATGATGATGATGATGATCGAGAGAGAGATTAAAGAAGAAGATTGTTTGTTTTATTGATTAAGTTCTCGGAAATGGCATAATGCCTTTACATATAGAAAACGATAATCAGATAATTAAACCAGTAAGTGAACCGAAATTTACTTAACCGAGTGGCTAATAGAGATTTATAAACCGGCTGGGTAAATCCTGTAACAGAGAGAGAATCTTTGTTTTTGGTTTTGGTTGTGGCGGAGACGGCGATGGCTCGCCGGAGATTTGGTCATTATTGATCGGAGGCATCGCCCAAAATTAAAGATCTCTTTTTTTTTTCTTCTTTTTTTTCTTTAAATTTTTTTGGCTTCCTTTTCTTTTAATAGAATCTAATGTGAATAAGGTTATCTACTACTTTTTCTTATCCAAAAATATCATTAATGAATTCGATTATCTACTACTTTTGCCATCGAATAATTTCGGACCAAAAAACAATTTGTATGATTAAATTATTTTGGGTTTGAACATATTTTTATCATAACCTATAAAATTAAAATTAACTCGAGCGTAACCCTAACTTCATGAGAAACTATATATCTTGACATTATTCTTCTTCTTCTCATAAAATTTAGAATCGCCACTTTTTTTTTGTTTAATTTAGTTGTTATTCATTTATGTTATGTGTTTTATTCATGTTGCCACGATATTCATGCTCATCAATGTTGATTTTTTCTTTTACATTTTTGTTGTAGGTGTTTTCAAGGCAAGTTGTTTGTAGATAAAGCTATCTTTGAGTGCAGTAGAACAATTTGCTTGTGTTGTAAAACCATAACTTTGGATCATGTCATTATCTTTGGCTTGTGATGATGACGATTCTTTGACTAGAGAGGCAGAAGTGGTCTCATATGCTTCCTTAATGATGAACAAATAACCGAGTTTCGAGCTTTCAGATTGTACAGTTATGGGCTGAAATCATCGTTATCTGGAATCTCATCGGATTCTTTTTTTTTTTTAATGAATGTAAAATTTTATTCAATCAACCTTTTTACAATACATGTGTCTTTTTCCGAAAGTTTAAATGTTAAGTCAAAACAACTCAGTAGAAACTAGAGATCAAGGAGGAAGTCTTGTTGCAAGCCATCGCTCCATAACATCTCTATGAGTATATTATCAGATTCTCATCGGATTTAAAGTCCATATGATAACACTATTCTTGATTTCTGGATCTGGATCCAATTCAGACAATGACATAGCTTTATGTAAAACCCTAATATCTTTCCATATTCTATTTAATCTTATATATAACAAAACGTGCAGTTGCAACTACTTTTGAAGGATTTTGCTCTCCTTTTTTTTCTGGGAAGTTTTTCCCGAGTTTGGAAGCATTACTTGAAATCTTTTGGTAAAACGTAATGGTAATGAAGTAAATTACCTTCTAACTCGAAATATAATTTTTATACTATATCAATCAATAATTTGCCAAGATTAAAACATGATCAACGAATCTAAAGGTGCTATGATTATGTAAGTATTATTCTGTCTTGAGTGGTATGTTTCTTTTTTGTAATTATGCAATATAATATTCTTCAGGCTTTTATGTTAATATTCTTCACGCTTTTATGTTTATTGATAAGGGGGTTTTTGTTTCTCCACATTATTGATCTCTTAATTTTTCCTTATTTAAGAAAAAGATCTTCTATGGAACGTGAAAGAAGAACAATATGGCAGCGAGCGCTACTAAATTCCACTCATTCTTTTCCTATCATTTTCTTTTAACATCGTACTCTCTACTAAATGCGATTAAGACCATGTTAATCAAATCATAATTTTTGTGTGAAGAAACAAGCAAAATTACTTGATGGTGTGATCAGCGTGGTGACCGGTTTTGCATCAACTGCTGGAGCCGCTATTGCCTCCAACATGGACATAGACAAAGTAATATATATTCTCTTATGACTTATGAGTTGTATGGATCCATCATTCTGTTGTATGTTTCTCAGCCTCAAGTAACCTAATAAAAGTTTGCCTTGAATCGGACGGGTACGTAATCGCTTCTACTCATATTCAGATGTTGACAAAGCTGTCTAGGATCTTGCGCTTCTCGGTTGCTTCTACAACAAGGTACATATTATAGTTGCAAGGCCGGCCAATGTAAACATACTGGTGATCGATATTGTGTGTAAACATGTTTGGTGGATGTGCAGGGTAAAATTAGTGTGGCAAGCTCTCATGTGTTTGTCCAAGAAGGCATATACGACACGGTTGATTGTTTGGGTTTCTTCGATGAAAAATATCCAAGATCCATGTATAGCTCCACCCAGAATATTGTGTTATCAAAGTTTCTTGCTAGAACAAATCTCTTTGATGATGAGTTATTATAGAAGCTCTTGCATTTGTTATGACGTTGAAGATATATTATCTATTGGTTTTTTTTGTGTGTATGATTCTAACCGATTGAGCACCCGAATAGCGAATACATTAAAGACTTCACATTTCATATGGACAAGAGAGAGGGTTGGGCAATGTGGCAATGTGAGTTTTGATAGTTCTCGAGTCTTGGTATGTTTATGTTGACGTTCTTTTTTCATTAATCTACAGAATTAAAGATATAAAATATCGTCATCAATTTAAAACAAATTCTTTGAAATTGCATGTACAATTTAATCATTCGTTCCACAAGAAGCTTGACCAAGTCCATTGAAATGTGAAGATGGGTGTTGTTTTATTTATTCTACCGACTAAACTATACGGGTTATCCAATTCTCGAACCAAGGGGTGCCGATCGGTTTAAGAGATAATTTGCAACAAGTGGAACTGCAAATAAATATTTCATGTTGCAAATAAATGTTTTTCGTATGGTAGACAGAAAATGTTCTAAATTCTTTTCATATTTGGACCATTTACTGAACATAAATGCACCAAAATACATTGAACACCTTACAATTAACCGGTAATTTTCATTAAAAATCAAATAAAACCAAAACTTTATTTCTTTTCGCAACGCTTCAAACAAAACAATTTTTTAATTGTCAAACAGGATCGAACCGTAGCTTATTCAGTGTGTGAGGGTTGCTCCCCTAAGGTTAAAGCTTCTCCTATTAGTGTTTAGCTCCTCTTAATTTGCTATAAAAAAAATTATGTTTAGAATTTATTTTGGTAATAATATAAATGTTATATTATAAATTAAAAAAATATTAGTATAAAACGAGTATTCGATTATAACATCTTCTTATCTTAATCTATAAGCATTCATTTTGTTCTATGGTGTTTAATTTATCAACATGAATGAAAATTTCCACACTCCTTTTATGAAATTTTAATGTTTAATTTTTATTACTTTTTCGTTGAAAATTGTATATATGAAATCTATTGTTTTTTGAAATTTGTAATTTTAGAAACTTTGGGATTTTACAAATTTAATTTTTTGTAAAATTTAAAATGAAAATATTGTTTTTATTTTTATCTAGAAATTAATTATTACTTTTTCATAAATTTTTGAAATTTTTTGTGTTTTCTTTTGATTTGTTAAATTTTGTAAGTTTTAATGTTATTTTAATTTTTAATTTTTTGATGAATATTATTATAAATTGACCCCCAAATTGATAAATATTTATGAAAACATTAATTTTGTAGTTTTTAATATGTTTACATATATTTGATGTATGTCATCATGTGTTATATAATAATTTGTGTAGTTCAGAGGATATTTATAAACTTGAGATGGTTTACAACATAGTAAGAATGTTTTTTCTGTTATTTATAAAGTTTTCTGTTATTTGTTATCTTTAGTTTTCCAACATGTTCAATGAACCAGTAGGAGAACCCTAGATAAATAATTGGAATTATTTTCTTGAGAGCCGTGATTGGAGTTTTCTAATTTGCCAATGCAACTGTGAGTTTATTACTTCCATGCTCTTATCTTTTAGGAGCTAGAAAGATCTTTTTATTTTGCCTCATTTTTTGAATTTTGTATCTTTATCCGCATGCTTCAAAGTGCATCCTTTGTTTTCAACCAACACCAAAAACGGAGTTTTAGGCATACATATCTGAAACTACCAGTTGAATTTGATGGTAGAGTCTTTGGTCACATTATATCAGTATTGAAAGGATCTTAGGTCAGTCCTAATCTCCTAGCTTTTATCATATATCTCTGTCTTCTATCCAATGGTTTACTAACTTTTCTTATGTTTTGTATCCTCTCCTCAATTATTGCACTACAAATAAGGTAAAACTTCGTTGCGTGAGTTTTATATCAAACGATGTGTTCTCATATGGTTTGGTTTTTGTATATATAGTATTTGCTGGGCAATTTGGATCAAATATAATAAGGTAACATGAATTTCCAGTAAGCCAAAATTGATATATAGTTGCTAGGTCTTTCTCTTCAGAAGATTAATATACCATGTTGTTGATACCTTTGCGGTCAAAGTTATAACATGAATTTCCATTTCAGCATGGCTGTACTTTAAGCACCACGGTGTAGTAATCGAAGATGTAAATAATAGAGATTTACAAGAACACAGTGTTTTAGAGTGATGGATCTTTTTTTTGTTATTCAAGACTTTGCGCATTACCAATCTAGAGTGTAGAAGTAATTCATTGTACTAAAATTTGGAGGTTACGTTATTTAGTTTATTAACATGTGATGACGGCAAAAGTTATTCGGTAAGGATCCTCTTTACGTTGTCACTTTCAAGTTTAAATCTCTGAGGGTCGAAACCAACACAATAGAATTTGTTTAGGGTTTTTACAGCAAAGCTGAGATCTCTGAGTTAGAACCACGAATACGAAATCAAAGATGCGAATTTGCTATAAGGAAAAGCTTTATTGATTCTTGCAAGGTGTTTGTGAGTAAAATTACGGATCCCTTTCTCAAGAGATGTACAAGCCTATTTATACAAGTTTAGGTCGGCTAAACCAACTCCTAAAGAGATAAGAAAAATTTCCTATTTTCCAAGGATTTCCTGTTACTGAGGTCGGTTCTGTCTTCACGGGCTTTCGGCTTGTTGCATATCTCTTTTGGGCTTGACTTTGTCAACCTTGCACCTTGGGCCTTTAACCTCTTAAGCTTGTCACTTCGTCACGAGCGATCTTGAGCTCGCCATCTCAACTTGGCCCAACTCGTCCTTTTAGTAAACATGCCGAGGTCATCTTGCAGCAGAGAAAGTTATTGGCGAGCTCACCCTTTTCAGCTCGTCACCTCGTCAAGCTGCCAGCTCGCCAACTGTCCCGTTGACTTGGTCACCTCGTCACAAAAATTGTTGACCTAGTCAGCTTCCCACTAAAGCTGGCACTTAGTCATTTTCTTGACGATTTCAACTGAGGGGAGTTTTGACCCCAACAGTTAGCCCCCAGCTCGGTATTATCGGTTACGATAGTACTGAGGTAAAAGATTGTCGAGGATGAAATCAATGGTGGCGAGCTCAAATCGCAACGAAAATGTCCCTGCTCGTCATTGTATCTTGTCTTGGCGAGCCGTTATACTTAGTAAAAATTGCAATCTTTCACTAGGAATTGAAATTATCTATTGCCGGTTCCCGAGATGCGATGTCATCATTTATTGCTCTGGATGCCTATAAATATTCATTCCTCTCCTCACTCTCCTCATAACTCCATTTCCTCCGAACTTCAAAGGTAGAAAACTTTCTCCTTCTCTTCTTTTTTTTATTATTATTTTTTTACTTAAGTCTCTAGGGTTTTCACCCATATTCTCGCCGCGCCGCCGCCCCCAATAAAATTTCTGATCTGTCCGCTGACCTTCTTTGGGTTTTCTAGCGACGTCTCCGCCTGTTCTTCAATCACCCGTCGAGTTCTTAATTTGCCTTCGACCTGTCTTCACGTGACGCCGAGGTAAAGAGCTTGGCCCGACTTCGATCTTCTTGCCCTCAATCTCGCCATTTCTATTGTCGTGCTAAGGTAACTAGACCGGCTTAACCTCAGCTTTGCCTCGCTTGACCTTGGCCACGTCGTCTCCATCATTTTGCCGAGGTGAAGAATTCGGCTCGACCTTGGATTTGTTTTTCTTTACTTTGACCTCGCCATTTCTGTCGTTTCGCTGAGGTGAAATCACACCGAGGTGAAGGCTGTTATGTGCCGAGGTGACGAGTACGGAGAGGTTCAACGCGTTGTGTGGCTTGCCGAGTTCAAATTGATTAGACGAGCCCCGCCATTGCCAAAGAGACTCGTTTTTCGTACCATCGAATTAAGATTCTTTTGCCTAGTTGGTCGAGTTAAAGCCTTTGCCGAGATTGCTTTGTGTTTCGCCAAGGTGAGCGAGATCGTTTTGTGCCGAGGTGAGGATTTTGGCTCGTCTTTGGTTTGCTCGACCTTGATCTAGTTGGATTCTCGCTTTGCCGAGGTGATTTATCAAGTCGTGGTTAGCTAATTTAGGACTTGGCCGAGCTCATCATTGCCGTGGCAAAATCTCGTCTTGCCGAGGTGGAGATTACTGTCTTCAGCTTATTCAGCTCTTGACGAGCTCGTCATATTGTCAAGTCCCGTCGAGGTCAACTCATTATTTGTCGAGGCTGCAAAGTTGAATACTCAGTGACATTTGGGCAAGTTTTGTAGACTTGTGATGTCTTCTAGGAATTCATTGAAATTGGCCGAGCTTAGTTCTTGTGGTTTGTCTAGCTCTCGGCTTTATCCGAATGACGAGGTGGACTCAGGGAAAAACTCGACGGACTCGGATGACACGTGCAACTCTGTAGTTGGCCCGTCGAGTTCCAAAAAAAAAAATGGTTGATTCTCCCAAGTCAAATGAACTCGCCTTTGACAACCCTCAGCTTATTAATGAGCCCCTTGATGAGTCGGGACATCCTCTTGAAGTAAACGTTGAGAGCGATGAGTACGAAGCTGCGGTGAGGAGGGAAGGATATAACCGTTTATTCAGCTCACGTAGACCAACTCAGTCTGTTTTAAAGAAATGCCGAGCTAAAAGAAGAGTTCCTGATCCACCAGGTTCAACTCTTTCAACTCCGGAATCCCTTGACGACCTAAGGACGCGGTTCCACTTTTCTTCAGAAGTTGAGATTTGGGTTCCAGAAACCCGGTAGTCGAGCTGACGAGTCTCCGGATGGATTCTTTACTTTGTATGAGAGCTACTTTCGTGCCTGCTATTTATGGTTTCCAATTCCTTATGTTATTCTGGCGTTTCTCCGTGAATTCGAGCTGTCCATTTCTCAGATCACTCTTTGCGGTATTCGTCACATGGTGGGAATCCTGGTTCGGAGCTATGAATGTGACGAGGATCTTAGCGTTCATCACTTGATGAGTTTCTTGGATTTCAGGAGATCCCCTACAAAAAACAAGTTCATTTATTCCGCGACCAACCAAAAAAATCGTCATCAACGAAGGCTTCCCAAACAAAGATCGCCAATGGATGGATTACTTCTTTTATGTGCCTATCTGTGAAGCGATGTTGGGCAATGATATTGGGCTTGTCAAGATAAGCTGGCAACAATTGGGTAGCTGATCCTGTTGCTTATCCATGCCTGGCTTGCCTCGCGTCGGGCTACTTGCTTTTGTGTGTCGTTTTTGTTTTGGTTTCTAACCTATCTTTTGTTTTCATATGTTTTGTAGTTCCCAAACCGTTGTCTAGGTGCCCAAAAAATGTTTGTTATCTTGCGAACCTCTTTGCATCTCGGAAGTGCCATTGGGGAAAACACTTTTCTCTCCAGCGTGTTGAGAAAGCAAGAGCTTTTTACGCAGGATCATCAGTTTCGAGTTTGTCCGCATTCCATTCTTCCGAAGAAGATATTCACTCCCACCTGAAGAAAATGACGTGGAGGGACAAGGTCGAACTCAAGAAACAACAAGCGACCGAAGACAAGAAGAACGCCGAGCTCAAGGTCAAAAGAGAGAAAAAGTCGAAGGAACAAGCCGAGTGTGACAAAAAAAGCGAAGGGACAAACCGAGCGTGACGAGTTGGCTTCGCAGCCTACGTAGTCTCATTCTGGAGTTGATGCCAAGCCGAGCTCTCTTGCTGCGGCACCTTCGCTGACCATGACTTCGAAGGCAGCTGGAGTTGATGCCGAGCCGAACATGTGTGTTGGCCTTGGGACCAGCAGAAAAGCATAAAGGCAAGAAGAAATATGGAGCTGAGGTCACTGAGAAATTACCAGCAAGGACCAAGGATAATTCTCGGAAACGTGTTGTGAGTCCTCCCGTTGATGACAGAACTGCCAGGAAAACAACTTTAGCTGTGGTAACCAAGTCTATCGAATCCGCTGACGCGCCCGCTCCGGCAGACCAGAACAACCCATATCAGACTCCGACTGCTGCCGCTCGCATTGTGTCTCAGTTCAGCCATCCAGGACATAGTTCACTATCCTACGACACTTTCGCATTTCCAGAAAGTTACAGCGAGACGGCTCTTTGTGGTGTTAAAGTAACGATTTTTGCCAAATTCTTCTTTTGTTTTCTCCTCCTGCTAGTTTTTCTGATTGGGTTTGGCTTGGTTGATTTTCCGCAGTTTCTTGCCCATGTTAACCAGTTAGTTTCGGACTACGAAGCCGCGTCTCGTTCAACCAAGCGATAAGCCGAAGATGCTAAAGGGATTATGTTCCAGGTCCAATGCAAGCTTGACGAGGCATCAAAGAAATTAGAGATTGCCACGAAGTAGCTTTCTCAACTTAAGGCAGATAATGACCGGATCAAGCTCCTTGAACACACCGTCTCAAAGCGTTACAAGCTGATTCTCAAGGTCACCAAGCAATTAGAAGAGGCGAACGAGCTTGGTGAGACCAAGATTTTTGAGGTCCTTGTGGGTGCTAAACGTGATCTTAGCGAGAGGTTCCAAAAGAAACTCTCCTACATTCGTGCGTGCTTTGAGAAGATGAAAGGTCAAGCTCTTGAAGACATGGTCGATCGCTCTGATATGGTAAGCAATCTTCAGCTTGTTAACCTTCTTCTAAGTGACAAGGCTCTGGCTCTTGACGACGAGGCGAAATCTATTGCCAAACATATGAAAACGCTGGATGGTGCTAAAGAAAGGTTTGTGAAGATAGTATTTGCGATGGACAAGGCCTTACTTCCTGAGCCCGTTAATGAGCTTACGGTGAGCATTGGAGTTGTTAGTCCTTTTGGTTCGAATCAGAAGTTCCAAGAATTACTAAGTTCATCTGCGAGGAACTGTCGGATAACCCAGCACCGGTTGAAGTTGACGAGGCCGAACCATCCGTGAAGAATGTTGTTCATGCTGCTGATGTTTCCAAAGATTCTTCTGGAAAGACTATGGAGGAGTTCCTTGAGTCTGTTGAGCCGGGTTTAATTTCTTGTTGTGAAAATTCAATCTCTCAAAACAGTTTTCTAGGTGGGCCAAATGATCCTTTTCTTCCACAGACTTGACTAGCATCTCATCTATATAAACCTCCATTGTCTTCCCAAGTTGATTGGCAAACATCTTGTTTACTAAGTGTTGGTAAATTGTAGCGGTGTTTTTAAGACCAAATGGCATCACTTTGTAACAAGAAATCCCCTGTCAGTTATGAAAGCTGTTTTGTCGCGGTCATTGGGATTCATGAAAATCTGATTGTACCCGGAAAATGCATCCATAAAAGAAAGAAGTTGTTACCAGCTGTTGCTTCGACGAGCCGATCAATGTGGGGAAGTGGAAAGCTATCTTTTGGACAATCCCTATTCAGGTCTGTAAAATCTACACACATGCGCCATTTGCCATTTTTCTTCTTTACCACCACTGGATTCGCCAACCAGTCTAGATATTTGATCTCTGCAATAGACCTGACCCACAGAAGTCTCTCCACCTCGTCATTGACTGCTTTCGCCCTCTCAGGTCCAAGCTTTCTTCGTTTTTGCTTTACCGGCTTGAAGGTTGGATCAACATTCAGTTTGTGGCTTGCAACGTTGATGTCTATCCCCGGCGGATCGCTGATAACAAGTTCGATCATGAGAGGATCGTCGTGCGGTCGGTCTATTCCCACAGTTTCTGATTCTTCGAACGAGATCACATCATTGGGAAACTTCGACGGAGTTTGAAGGTTCGCGCTGGCATCGGCTCTCCGCTGGAATGCTTTGATTGATGAGACCATGTCAGCACAGTAGTGAGATCCGCCCATTATCATGTTAATTCATCTTCTGGTTTCCAGAGGTGGACTGTCGCTACTCTGCCGTCCGTGTTTTGGGAGGTCGTCGCCTGCTTTATCGTTAGCCTCCATCTCAAAGTCTTTAAGGCTGAAATCTTCTTTAAGCTTGCCCGTTGCCAATTTTACGGCGAGCATTCGACCGAGAGTTCTGCAATTGGCGGTCGAATGTCCATGGATTTGGTGATGATCGCGGTAAATCTCCTCGTCCTAAGAACCTTGACCTCTAACCCAGGTGTTAGTCATCATGCTTCGTCCCCAGAAGAATCCACTTGGTAGTTGTGAGCTCCCCTAAATCCCCCTTCATGTTGCACGAATCCTCCCATGCTGGGGATTCAAGTTCTGTGACAGAGCGTTAGCCTGCTTCGTCTTCCTGTATTTTTTAGCTAATAACTTCATTTCTTCTTCATTATTTGCGAACTTTGTTGCTTGATGGAGAGCATCTTGGATCGTTGTCGACTCGTTTACCATTAGTTCCTTTCGAAAATCTGATTCGTACCAGAGAGCTTTCTTCAAGGCTTCGAGAGCTGAGTCATCGTTGATTCCTTTTACCCTTGAAAGTACGGTTTTAAATCGTTCTATGAAGTTCTGTAGAGTCTCAGAAGGTCCTTGCGCCATCGTCCACAGGTCGGTGCCAAGGGTTCTTCGCTCGATGAATATTGCGTACTGTTAAAGAAAAGCTTCAGACAGCTGACTGAAACTATCGATAGAGTCGCTCTCCAGTCCAGTGAACCATTGAAGAACTGGTCCCTTGTGGTGCTCTATGACCAGATGACAATGGCCGATGTCTCTTTCATTTTCTTTGAAATTGGCTCGCCTCATTGTTATGGTGAACGCCGTGATTTGCTCAGTTGGATCGGTTTTCTCTTCATAGGTTGGCACCTTCAGTTTTGATATGCTCAAATTTACCCTGAGCTACTCTCTCAAATTAAGAGATCGATGCAGTACTTAGGGATCGAATCCACAGGGAATCGAATAACACAACCAATTCGTGAATTCAAATTATGCTAAGTAAAAGTGTATGAATGAAGTAGAAAACAAAAAGTAAACAAATGAGAGATGATAAAGTTTCAAGTAATCAATTGGACAAGGAGTTAGGCAATGGGTTGTTTGCAGGAATGAATCAAAATTGATCGTGTCGATCGACACAGATGTCTGTGTCGATCGACACAGAGATAAAAACGTTAGGATTTGTTAAGTGTAGTTCTAGAACATAAACACGAATGTAAAATCAATCAACTCTCGTTGCAGAGACTATCTATGATTAGATTCCTAAATCCCAAATTTCTTTGCGAACCTAGAGAATTAAATCAAGCTTTATAGTTTAAGTTTAATTGCTCACAAAATTCCTAAACCAAATTTCTTTGCGAATAAGTAAGTTTGCTCATCTAAGATTATTTCAGGTTATTAATAATACTTTCGCATCTATTAAACAACCTATGATATCTAATTTTAGTTGATCAATCCTAAAATCAGAGTTATACCAATCTAGATGAAGAACATAAAGATAAATCCTAACAGGGTTTCAATCCTATCAATTTCTCATCAAACCCTAGAACTTCCCAAAACCTAACAAGCAAACTACTCAGACATAAATGATGAAATCATAATGAATGAAATAAATTGCATTAAAGATAGAGTTAGAGATACAAAAGGGTTTTGAAATCTCTGAAAGTCTAAAGCTCCCCAAATCTCTCCTCCTCCAAGTCTCAATAGAAAACCAGATAAAAACATAAAATCCTAAATAAAAACTATATATAAGGTTTAAAATTCGGACTGGGCTTTTCAGGAAACTTCTGGGCTTTGTGGGCCGAAAAGGAAACTCATCAATCTTCACGTCAGACGAGCTTGTGTTGATCGACACACAGGACCATGTCGATCGACACAGACTTGAAAACTCGATTCCAACTTGATCACTTCAGCTCGTATTCCCTCGATGCTCCAAAATGCTCCAAAAGCTTCCATAAAGTTCCAATCGTCCTTTAACCTGCAAAAACTCTAAAACACTCGAAAAATACCAAAAAGACTCTATGAAAAGGACTTATATCATGGTCGAAAACGGGTAAAAACCATGATATATCAAGTTTGCCTGGGTCGGAAAGCCTTGCTCCCGATATGCGGGCTGTGAAGGGTGTTCGTCGTGCTTCCTCAAGCACTTTATCAATTTCTAACGCCTTGTTAGTCGATCGATGCATCTGGGAACGCATCGCCTTCAATGCTTGAGCTCGTCCAACTCGTCCTGCTGCGTACGTGATGCTTTGTACGTTCCCGTGGCTTGATGTTTCTCCTAAAGAAAGTGTTCTTCTTCTTCGGCGAGCTCTTCAGCAAGTCGCTCATCGTCTTCAAGACTTGTTCTCCTCTGAGTAGTATGGGGTCATCACGAAGCTGTTCGTCCAGGTACATCTGGCTCGTCATGACGTTCCTCTTCGGCGTCGTCGTCTAGGTTGACCACTCATGCCGCCCGTTATAGACGTGTTTTTGTTAACATCTCGCCCGCTGCTCCCAGGAGTTGGATCGGCGTTTAGGTCGATTCGGCGAGCTCTCTGTGTCGCCAGAGGTGTTGAGAAGTTTAACATTATTGGTGTGACACGATCTATCGTTTACCGTACAAATCTTGTGCTTCTCTCGCGGTTCGCCGTGTCGAGGGAGTCCATCCGTGTTTTCATCGTGTTGTTAAACACATCTTGTTTCTTTGACTTCTTGAGGATTTCCTCAAACATGCTCTTGATCTGGGTTAGGGTTTCAGAGCTCGCTTCAGGTGCTGGCGGCGTCTCTTTCTCCTTAGATCCGTTTGGCGTAGTGTTCTGTCTGCCAGATCCGCCTTTGGTGAGCTCTTCTTGTTCTCTCTCGTTATGATCTCCGTCGATGGTCAACTTTTTCAAGTCGCTTTGGTTCGTTTCGTGTAAGAGAGTCTAAAAGATTTTCCCGTTAGACGACTCCAAATTGTGAGGGTCAAAACCAACACAATAGAATTTGTTTAGGGTTTTTAGAAGAAAGATGAGATCTATGAGTTAGAACCACGAATACGAAATCAAAGATGCGAATTTGCTATAAGGAAAAGCTTTATTGATACTTGCAAGGTGTTTGTGAGTAAAATTACGGATCCCTTTCTCAAGAGATGTACAAGCTTATTTATACAAGTTTAGGTCGGCTAAACCAACTCCTAAAGAGATAAGGAAGATTTCCTATTTTCCAAGGATTTCCTGTTACTGAGTCGGTTCTGTCTTCATGGGCTTTCGGCTTGTCGCATATCTCTTTTGGGCTTGACTTTGTCAACCTTGCACCTTGGGCCTTTAACCTCTTAAGCTTGTCACTTCTTCACGAGCGATCTTGAGCTCGCCATCTCAACTTGGCCCAACTCGTCCTTTTAGTAAACATGTCGAGGTCATCTTGTAGCAGAGAAAGTTATTGGCGAGCTCACCCTTTTCAGCTCGTCACCTCGCCAAGCTGCCAGCTCGCCAACTGTCCCGTTGACTTGGTCACCTCGTCACAAAAATTGTTGACCTAGCTAGCTTCCCACTAAAGCTGACATTTAGTCATTTTTTTGACGATTTCAACTGAGAGGAGTTTTGACCCCAACAGAATCTAATATGTCAAATATAAGAGAAGATTAGTCGGTATCTTTGTCTCACTCTCTCTTCCACATATTTTTTATCCTTTTAATTTTTCGTCAAATCTCTCTATGCAAGGGTGTGGAGTTTGAGAGTGGGATGCATTAGGCAGAGAAGAACAAGCTGGTTTTCTTTGAAGGAAATTCGTATAATTTTTATCTTGAGGACTCGCTCAGAGCCTCGGTTGAAGTTGTAGGAAAAGAAAGCTATGGCACAACGTATAAGGTCATCTTAGAGGAAGGAACCACATTGGTGGTGAAGAGGTGGAAAGAAGTATCAGCTGGGAAATGAGAGTTCGAGAAACAGATGAAAGTCGTTAGAAGGATCAATCCATTTGATTATTTTCTTTTAGAGCTATATTTCGTTTATTGTATTGTAAATATATTGCATTTTTTATCTACTAATTTCTTAAATTTCAAATATGATATATACTTTAATTAATTAGTGTAATAATTTTAAAAGTCATTTTCAATATTACTATCCTGCGCAGGGCGCAGGTACTGCCCTAGTACATATTTCTAAAGAGGAATTAAAATAGGTTTTAGAGAAAGTTTGTACAATTTTAGAAATAAAATTGGATTCCAACCTAGTAACGTTTTGGTTCACTTGATTAAAGTGACTTTTATTAAACCTTTTTGGGTTTGGATCATCATGTGATAAAAGACTTTAATATATGGTGTTCTTTTGTTTGAGTTTATCATATTATTGAAGTGAGATTAACTAGAGTAACCTATTTTTTTTTTGAAACATCTAGAATAATTTTACTATTTTTTTATTGGTGAAATAATTTATTTTGAATTTTTTATTTTATAATACTAAAATTGTCCTGCGCAGACTCTACCGAAATATTGGTAGACTTTGTCGAGATACTGGTAGACTAGCAGACTGAGATATAAGTCTACTAATATTTTAGAACACTTTTAACGCGTCTACTAGAAAAACGCAGACTCTGCCGAAACATTGGTAGACTCTGCCGAGATATTGGCAGTCTCTGCCGAAATATTGGCAGACTCTGCCGAGATATAAGCAGAGTCTGCTGAGATATTGGCACTCTATGCCGAAACATTGGTAGACTCTACCGATGTATTGGCAGACTCTGCCAATATCTAGAAATATGCAGACTCTGCCGAAACATTGGCAGACTCTGCCGAAACATTGGCAGACTCTGCCGAAACATTGGCCGACTCTGCCAAAATATTGGTAGACTATGCCGAGATATTGGTATACTCTGCTGAACTATTGGTAGACTCTGCCGAGATATTAGCAGAGCCTACCAGTATCTAGAAAAATGCAGAGTGTACCAAACATTTTAGACTCTAGCGAAACATTGGCAGACTCTGCCAAAATATTGGTAGACTGTGCCGAGATATTGGTATACTCTGCCGAACTATTGGTAGACTATGCCGAGATATTAGCAGAGCCTACCAATATCTAGAAAAATGCAGAGTGTACCAAACATTTTAGACTCTGCTGAGATATTGGCAGACACTGCAAAAAAAAACACAGACTCTGCCAAGATATTGACAGACTCAGTCGAGGCATTGACAAACTATAAAGAGGTATTGGAAAACTTTACAAAAAAAAATATAGATTTTACAAAAAAAGGGAGATTAACTAGAGTAACCTACTTTTTTTTTGAAATAGCTAGAATAACTTTACTATTTTTTTATTAATGAAATAACCTATTCTAGATTTTTTTTCTTTCATAATACCAAAATTATCCTTTGCAGACTCTACCGAAATATTGGCGTACTCTACCGAGATATTGGTAGACTTTGTCGAGATATTGGTAGATTAGCACACTGAGATATAAGTATACTAATATTTTAGAAGATTTTTAAAGCGTTTACTAGAAAAATGCAGCCTCTGCCGAAACATTGGTAGACTTTGCCAAGGTACTGGCAGACTCTGCCGAGATAGGGAAACTCTGTTGAGATATTGGTAGACTCTGCCAAAACATTGGCAGACTCTGCCGTAACATTGGTAGACTCTACCTAGATATTATCGGAGTCTTCCAATATCTAATAAAACGCAGAGTCTGCCGAATCATTATTCGACTCTACCGAGATATTGGCATACACTGCAAAAAAAATCGCAGACTCTGCCTAAAATTGATAAAGTCTATTAAAAAGCGCAGAATCTGTCGAGACATTGACAGATTATAACGAGGCATTGGCAAACTCTGCAAAAAAAATGTAGATTTTACAAAAAAAAAACAATAATCATAATCTTCGAAGACATTGGCAAACTTCTGGAGTGTTTTATATTTTGTTGGTAATGGTTTTTAACTTTTGTGTCTATTTTTATATTTGAAATGTTTTTTTTTAAAATTAAATCTATATCTAATATTAGTTAGTTAATAATGATATTTTTGGTATTACGAAAAAAACATAAAGTAGGTTATTTGGACAATAAAAAATTAAAAAAATCATAGTAATTTTTTTTAAGAAGTATATTATTTTAGATAAATTTTCAAAAAAAAAAATCATAATCTGCGAAGACATTGACATAGTTTCAGAGTGATTTGTATTTTGTTGATAATGGTTTTTAAATTTTGTGTCTATTTTCTTACTTAAAATATTTTTTTAAAATGAAATCTATTTCTAATATTAATTAGTTAATAAAGATATTTTTGGTATTATAGAAAAAACATAAAACAGGTTATTTAGAAAATTAAAAATTAAAAAGCTTATCGTAGTAATTCTTTTAAAAAAATAGGTTATTCTAGGTATAATTTTCACTATAAAATAATAATTCATGTTAGTAAATATCTTGGGGTATATCCAATAATTTTAAATATTCTCTTGAATGAAAAAGCCAAAACATTATCCCACTTTTTAAGACCATAGCCAGGAAAAAGATGGAGTTTTGTTTTTGATGGAATATTCGAACTTTTGTTTTTGTTTGGAAAATAATATTCTTACTTGAAGGCCTATGACACCGCTACTATCTAAAAACATCTCCAAGAGCCCTCTTAAAACTTCATTTTGAGGTTTATCCCTCTCCAAGAGTAACCTCAAACCCTCAAATTTTGAGATTTTGAGGGCATCTCCAACAAAGACTCTATATTTGAGGTTTGCCAAACCTCATATTTGAGGTTTGCCAAACCTTAAATTTGAGGTTTTAAGTGTTTTGCTCCAATGATAAAACCTCAAACAAAAATCTTAAAAACTTTTGTTTTCCATTTTAGTCCTTTCTATTAATCAAAATTAATAAAAATCATAAATTTTTTATAAATAGTAATAAAACATACACAAAAAATAATACAAACAACATTAATTCATAAATCATTACATTAAAATATATAATTCATATAAATAATAATAAAAACACACATTATTAAAAAAACTACAAATAAAATGTTAAATTACTCTTGAAAATTATTTCTGTAATACTCCCAAATATGATCAATCAATGCATTTTGAAGCAATAAATGAGTCTCTTTATTTTTTATCCATAGATTACGAGATAAAATTTGTTGAAATAAGATATTTTCATTTATTGCCATTTCCATTGTTGCTTCTAGCGCTGGTCCTGAATCTCTATTCGGTGCGTTGATATCACGTTCATCCTCAATTATCATGTTATGCATTATGATGCACGCTGTCATTATATCATGTAGAACTTCTTTCTTCCAGTAACGTGATAACCTTGTGATGATAGAAAACTTGGATTGCATAACTCCAAAAGTATGTTCAACATCTTTTCGACATGATTCTTGTCTTGCTGCAAACAATTTTTTCTTTGGACCTTGAGAAGCGCTTACAGTTTGAACAATAGTTGACCATTTCGGATATACACCATCAGCTTAATAATAACCCATGTTATACTCTTTTCCCTGAATAACGAAATTAGCTGGAGGAGCGGTACCTTGAGCAAGCTTTGAAAATAGATTAGATGAATTTAAAACATTAATGTCGTTGTTGCTGTCTGGCATACCAAAATAGGCGTGCCATATCCATAGGTCGTAGTCAGCAACTGCTTCAAGAATGATTGTGGGTGATCCGCTACGACCTGCAAATTGTCCTGCCCATGCAGTTGGACAATTTTTCCACTTCCAATGCATACAATCTAAACTACCCAACATTCCAGGAAATCCACGTTGTTGGCCGATGTTGAGAAGTCTTGCAACGTCCTCTGCTGTTGGTGATCTGAGATACCACTCTGAAAACACTTCAATAATTGCGTGGCAAAATTTCTTCATGCATTCAATTACTGTAGACTCTCCTATTTTGATTTTTTAAAAGAAAGTGCTGCAAGTAGGGAGAAGGGTTATGATATGGTTCAACTACGTATGCAAAATCAAGCAAGAAAATTAGCCTTAAAAGAAAAGCGAGAGGAAAATAAAATGTTGTTGTAAATTTAGAAACCATCCCTGATATTAATACTCGTGAGTATATTCGATCTGAACAAGTAAGAATCGTTCAACAAAGAAATCAAGAACAACAGCCTCCGGTAGAACAACAACAACCTCCGGTTGCACCAAATTCTTATGGGCAATATTTTGATTACCTTGGAGGTTCAGGACCAAACTTATCTGAATTTTAGTTTTGTTGTATTACTTTAATTTGTGTAATATTTATGTTCATGCAATTTTACTTTCTTGTGTTTTTTATTTTGTATTAAATTTGCTTGATGTAGTATTGTTGGTGTGTAAAACTTGCTTGATGTAATATTTTAATTTGTATTAAATTTGGTTGATGTTTTATATGTTAAATATTTATGAGATATAAACTTTCAAGAATTAAAATGATACAAAAGTAAGTGAAGATGATTATTTTTAAGATATTTATAATTGTAGGGACTAAATTGAAAAAAGAGGTGAAACCTCAAATTTTGAGGCTTTAAATAGTGAAACCTCAAATTTGAGGTTTTGAAGTTGTTGTTGGAGAGGCAAAAACCTCAAATTGAGATTATAAGGTTGTTGTTGGAGATGTTCTGAATAGTGAAACTTCAAATTCAAAACCTCAAAATTTGAGGTATCACTTTTTTTGCATTTTAACCCCTAGAGTTTATATATCTTTAATTTTTTTCTTGTTAATTTATTTTTATCACTTTAATCCTTACAATTTTTAGTCTCATAAATATTGTAAATATATTTTATAAATTTAGTTTTTACATATAAATTAACTATTTTTTTAAAATTAAAATTAAAAATATTATATAGCACAAAAGCAAATTTTACACATCATATATTACAATAAACAAACGAAATACAAACTAAAATAATAGAAAAAATAACAATTGCATGAACATATAAATATTACACAAATTAAAATACTACAACAATACTAATATTAATGTAAATTTTAACTTGAACCTCCAAGATAATCAAAAAGTAATTTATTTTACTTTGTGTGTTTTTATTATTATTTATATATAATTTTATGTTCTAATGTAATGTTTTATTAATTGATGTTGTTTGTATGATTTTTTTAATATATGTTTTAAGCTATTTATAAAAATTTGTGTTTTTTATTAACTCTAATCAAAAGAAAGGACTAAAATGCAAAATACTTTTTTTTAAGTTTTATTTGAGGTTTCACCATTGGAAACACAACACATTCAAATCTCAAATTTGAGGTTTGACAAACCTAAAAAATAAGGGGGCTCTTGGAGATGCTCTAAACATTGGTTCTGAACATAGATTTTTTAAAGAAAAATCATTTTTACCTACACCAAATATTGACTACTATGTTGTAAACTATCCCAAATATAGAAATGTGTTCTGAACTACACAGACTATTATGTAATACATGGTGACATACATCAAGTATATGTAAACATGTTAAAAACTATAAATTAGATGTTTTTGATAAATATTTATCAATTTATGGGTTAATTTGTAATTATTTTTTATTAAAAACAATTAAAAATTCAAAAAAATTGAAAACTTACTAAAATTTAACAAATCAAAATAAAATCCATAAAATTTCAAAATTTAAGGGAGGAAAAAATTGTAGATAAAAATTGGAATTATAGTTTTTCTTTTTGTCAAAATATTATACTTAAAAAATTAAATTTTTTAAAAAGCACAAGTTTCTAAAATTTAAAAAAATTCAAAAGCAACTTAAATTTACGAAAGCACATAATTTAAAATTCAATATAAATATTTAATTATATTTTAAATTTTAATTTTGGAAACCATCCTAGATTAATATAAATAATTCCAAAAGAACTTACGTTTACAATTCATCCTAAATTACACTTGCAATTTTAAATTTCAAAATTAAATTAAATTAAATTTAAAATTTACTAGTTAATGTTGGGATATTACCGAAAGTAGCATTAAAATTATTCCCCATATAAATAATGTAGTATGTGTCGTTTATGTATTTCATTCTAAATTTTGTTAATTTTCTCCTAACAAATATATTGGTTTCAAAATATATAATTTTAGAACTCTATATACCTTACATTTTCAATTATCTATTAGAGATTAATAAAATTTTGTAAATTTAGAAACTTTGGGGTTTTACAAATTGATTTTTTCTATAAAATTAAAAATGAAAATTTTAATTTTAATTTTTATTTAAAATTTAGTTATTATTTTTTCTTAAATTTATGTAGATTTTATTTTGATTTGTAAAAATTTTATTTTTTTTAATTTTTTGGATTTTTAGAGAGTGTTCATTTTTTTAACATAATTATAAATTGAGAAATTTCAAAAAATATCACTTTTCAAGTGTCACTTTACAAAAATGCCACACTTTTAAAATCTTTACAAAAATGCCACTTTTTCAGAATTATTTTTTCTTTATATTAATTATGTTTAGGTTAATTATGTTTTGAGTGTTTAGAAGGTTTAGGGCAATTTTTGTAATTGTCCCTTATAAATTGACCCTAAATTGATAAATATTTATCAAAAATATTCAATTTGTAGTTTTTAACATGTTTATATATATATTTGGTGTATGTCACCATTTATTACATAATATTCTGTGTAGTTCAGAACATATTTCTATACTTAGGATTGATATGCAACATATTAGTCCATGGTGTAACTAAGAATAATTTTTCCATTTTTTAAACCCACTTTTTAACATTTTGTTTCGCTACCTACACAGTTTTCTAATTGTGTCATTTGCATTTTCTTCGGAGGGAATAGATTTTTTAGCATTATTTACATCAATAAGAATTAAAAACACACATTTTCTTTGTGAAAAAACGCAACCGAAATCAAATAGGAGAAGGTGAAATGAAATTTTTTAACTATAAGGTGAAATGAATATTCGAGTTTTAAGATTGAATTAAAATGCATAAAAGACCAAAGTGAATATAAGGAACATTTTGTCCATCCCTCATGTAATGTGTTAATAGGCAAAAGAGATTGCGACAAGCCGACAGAACCTGCTTCCTCGGGTAAAGCACTCGTTATCTCAACCACACTGATCAAAACACTAGAAGACTCTTTAATGATCAAGAAGATTTCTTTGTCCGGTTCGTTCCGGTCCGGTCCGGTCGGTTATCCGTTAAAAGGTTTGATCAAATAGAGATTTGGGGCCGTTCGGCCCATTTAGCCGAATCAAATGTTGGAATTCATGACAAAGAGAAATTTGTCTCTATTTGAACAAAATGAATCGATCTAAATAATAAATACATGAAGTTACGTATAACTTATAACTTACAATTAACATTGATACAATGGTACAATAATGTTGAACCGGTTTATTCTATTGTATATTAATTTTGGTAGATTATAACTTGTATTTCTGATTGATTTGTAATTAAGGAAGGAATGATAAACACATATTTGATAAACCAAATGCGTTTCTCTCTCTAGAGTTCACTTCCTAATACTTACGTAAACCGCGTGTGAGTTACAAATCTCATAAACTTTTGTCCAAAAATGAAATACAAATTAAGAAAAACTTTAAACTTCAAACCCTTTCTAGTTTCTTGGGAATTTCCTTATTACCTTTTTGAAATACAATTTTCATTATTACACACTGCCTCCTTGCTTCATTATTACACAACCAGCAACAAAGCATAACAAAGAAATGATAAGAATGGTACTTAAGTTTGTCGTAATGGTGATAGTATGTGCACAAATATTAGCTCCAATCGCTGAAGCTGCTCAAGGAAGACCTGTCTTTTACGATCCTCCCTACACTCGTGCGTATATACATATATAATTTATAGAAAAGAGTTGTTTGTATTTTGGTTTGGCTTTTTCTAGTTTCGGATTTTTCAAATTTAAAAAAAGTGTCAAATCTAAAAAATTTTCTTTTCGGTTTGAATGTTATGGTTCAGTTTAATTCGGTTTTATAATTAAATAATGAATGATCGAATATGAAAAATCCAGAATATCATTCTTTACGAAATTAAGGGAGTAGTATTTTGTAATTCTAGTAAGTTGAATTGTATTTTATTGATAGATAATTAATTAGAAACTATCAATTTTGGTTTATTTGATTCGGTCTAAGTTTGTTCCTATTTAATTGGTATATAATTCTAGTAAGTTGAATTGTATTTTATTGATAGATAATTAATTAGAAACTATCAATTTTGGTTTATTTGATTAGGTCTAAGTTTGTTCCTGGTTAATTGGTATATAAAAAAGGTCTGAACCTTTTAGACTGGTCCAAATTCGGTTGATGAATTAGGTTTGATAGTTTATTTGATTCGGTTCAGTAATTATGCCCACTTTTAACAATTTTAATTTATGTAGTGATCATTAACTACGAACAAATGATGTGGTTTTAGGGTCTGCTTGTTATGGGAGACAACATGATACAATGGTAGTCGGAATCAAGAGCAATCTGTATCAAGGAGGTCTTGCTTGTGGTCGGAGGTACAGAATTCGATGCATTGGTTCTAAATACAACTTTCAGAGAGCGTGTACCGGACGTACTGTGGACGTTAAGGTAGTTGATTTTTGTCGGGTTGCTTGCAATGGCGATTTTAATCTCTCTCGTGACGCTTTTCGGGTCATTGCTAATACTGATGCCGGTAACGTCCGGGTCGAATATACTCCGTAAGTTACATTCTAAATCTATCCATCGTTATCTAAAGTTTATAAAAATCAATACTATACAGAAGAGGGAAATAATTTTTCACGACTGAAAAATAAAATAGATCTAATGGGTTTTGGACTCGATTAGTGATACAAAATAGTTAGAATGTTTTAGCCGAAAGCGAAAGTGGTAAGAAAAATCAAAATAGTTAAATATGAGAATACTGTTATTGTTTTGTTATTGATAGGTACTAAAATGATTACCCATTACCGCAGTGGTAAAGAGTTATCAATCAAACTCATTTGTTTAGATATTTAGTTCCCAAAAATAGTGAAACACTACTACATATAGATCAAATGAAAATGAAAATATGGACGGCTACAAGGGTGGAAAGAATGATAGGATGGACGGCCCTAAGTATGGAATGGTTTAAGCTGAATATGGATGGTGCATCTCGTGGGAATCCGGGTTTAGCCACGGCTGGTGGGGTATTGAGAAATAGTGAAGGAGATTGGTGTGGTGGATTTGCAATGAATATTGGGAGGTGCTCGGCTCCATTGGCGGAACTATGGGGAGTGTATTACGGTTTTTATATAGCATGGGAGTAGAGGATTATGAGAATAGCGTTAGAGGTGGATTAGGAGGTAGTGGCGGGGTTTCTACGCACAGGGATATGTGATTCACATCCGCTATCATTCCTGGTATGACTGTGCCATGGCTTTTTATCAAGGGATTGGATAGTCCGGATTTCTCACGTGTATAGGGAAGCGAACCATCTTGCGGATGGTGTAGCCAACTATACTTTTTTTTTACCACTAGGTTTTCATAGTTTACATTATGTTCCTGCAGAACTTGATTTGCTCTTGAGAGAGGATGTCTCCGGACCAACTCGATTGAGACAAGTTTGCATGTAAGTTGTAAGAAGTTATTAATAAAATCTGGGAGACATTTCTCCCTGGGTTACACTACCAAAAAAAAAAAAAAAATCCAAATATCTACTATATAAAACCCTGATGCCTCTCTCCTACTTCCGCCACGTCAGCTCCGCAAAATAAGCCACGTGTACAATTAAAACTTCTAACGCTCGCTTCAATTCTCAAACGATTTACCATTCGTTTCATCTTCCCTAACCCTAGCCTTCCATAGCTTCCAAGAGATTAAAATCATAATTTCTACCTTTGCATCTTCTCTGCCTTTCTAATGCTACAAAATGGGCTCTCGATTCGTAAGGAAGAACAATGGGCTCTTTGCTTTCTTGTTTAGTTGCTCATCACATGTTTGACACAGGTCGGATAGCTGGGACAACAAGCTTGCAGGTCAGTCAGTCTACAAACACAACTTGTACATTGTCTTTGTTTATTTTTAGGTGATCATGTCCTCTTGACCATCTGATTTAACCAAACTGCTTTTCAGGCTTTTGAATCCCTGTGCTTTTTTAGTTGCTGTTGAGCCGCTTGAGGTTATTTCTTAGTCATATGAAGAAATTCTAAGGACCTTCCATAATCAAACAAGCATAGTCATGTGCTCATATTTACCTTATTTCAACAAATTCAACAGTTACAAGGGTGAGTTATCTGCCATTTTTAATGTCTGCCTCTAATGAAACTCCAACTCTTGTTTTGGAAATCTATAAGTGTAATTTTCGTATTTTTGCAGGAGGTTTGATAGAGTTGAATCATAGAGACCCACAGCCTCTGCAAATGCAGCTTTCTTAGCGACCCTCTACAGTGATTATCTGGATGCTGCTGATACTCCTGGATGGTACTGTGGACCTAATTTATATTCAACCAAAGTCCTACGCGAGTTTGCAAGATCCCAAGTAATGCATCTTGGGCTTTTCTCTCTATACAAGTGGTGATCATGGGAAATGTCCAAAAATAACATTTGTAATCAACAATGGCATTTGTGGAGCTGTTCCCACAGAGGGTTTTACATAAATACTTGTGTAAAAAACCAGAATTGGAGTTTACTCAGCCTAGCTTTGCTTTTGCAGATTGATTACATACTCGGTTAAAACCCCCGGAAAATGAGTTATCTGGTGGGTTTTGGCCCACGATACCCGAGACGTGTGCGTCACAGAGGAGCTTCGATTCCTAAGAACAAAGTCAAATATAACTGCAAGGAGGATGGAAATGGAGAGAGCAAGAAACCAAAACCCAAACACGATTGAAGGAGCCATGGTTGCTGGTCCTGGCAAGCATGATGTGATGGGTTCCGCGATGTCCGTACTAACTACAACTACACTGAACCGACCCTTGCTGGAATTGCTGGTCTGGTCGCAGCTCTCGTGGCATTGTCGGGTGACGAAGACACCTCTAGTACTATAGACAAAAACACTATTTTTTCAGCTGTTCCTCCTTTCTTCCCGACTCTACCGCCGCCACCAGCACCATGGAGACCTTGAGAAAGCTTATGTGATTATGAGAGCAGGAGATTAGATGTGCTAAACACAAGTCAAACCATAATCAACTTACTAAGGATTTCATTTGGCTTTACTAGATACAAAATTACAAACCCTGGGTGGGTAGCTTACGATGAGCATATTGTTTTTTTTCTTCCACTTTTTTTTTGGGGTTGCTCTTTTGTTCTTGTGAGATATCTTATATATCTATGCGTTTTACTCTGTATATGTTTGATACCAACTTGTCTTCTTTGAAAAACGATCAAATTAACTTCTAAACTCTGAACTATGTTTTTGTTGAGACTGTGAGCTAAGCTTGTAGTTATGATCGTTAGATATCTATTTGTGTTTTTTACTATGTTTATGTTGGTACAAACTGTTTGTACAAGGCTCCAAGCTTATTTGGAACGGCAAGTTTGAACGTCTATAGATCAAAACAAAAGAAAGAATCACGCCTTAGACAAAAAGAGAAAATCATTTGTAACAAAACTTTAAATCATTTGTTCACTAAAATAAAATATCAATTGTGCATCGTCAAATGTCTTCTATGTTTATAGTATCTAGAGTTTATTAGCTAAATATACATTTTCAATTTTGAAATTAGCTATATGATAGAATCCCCTTTATAATTCGATTATTGATTTTGTGCACAATGATTTTGTGATTATCCGTTCATTGACGTTGATTTGAGGAATGGTAACACAACATTTGAGGAATTGTGTGGAATAAGTGAAAAAAATAAAAAAAAATAACACCAGTTGATTTAGTAGATTGTGGAGGAATACTGTTCCATTTAACCATTTTTTTTTTTTACTTTCTATGCGTATATTCTTTATTTATTATGATGAAGTTATTATACAAAATACACATTATATTATTTTTATAATTGTTTCAACATTTTCGTCTCTCTCTACATGCTTGTATTTATGATTGATTATTAATGTATTTTCAATTTGTAATATTTTAAATTTTAAATTTAAATTTTTTATTTTCTTTAATTAATAAATTACTATGTTATAAATCAATAAATTAAAAAAATCTTATTAATTTTAGTAGTAAATAATAAAAATACTTGTAAATTTGGGTAAAACAGTTAATAGTGAAATAAGTTGGGTTTAGGAGATAATTCAATACAAAATTATTATTTTTGTAAAATTTAATATATTTATAATATAAATATTAAATTTTGACAAATACAATTTTAATTGATATTTTTGTAAATAATTAATTAATTTATTTTCATAAATTCAATATCATTCCGCCAGATTCAACTGTTACGATTTGAATTAAAAGTTATTCTGTCAGATTCCGCAAAAAATAACCAAAAATTCTGGCATATTCCGCAATTCCGCAAAATTACTCTGTTACCATTTACACCCATCATTTAAGTTAGTGGGATGAGAATTGTGGAAATGTGTTATACTATTTATTTGTGGAATTAAGGTAGTGAATATATATTCATTTCTACTATTTCTTTGTTGTGACTAGAAGAAGAAGAACCAAGTTTGTTTCTTCCACATCTCATCATTCCAAACGATCAAAGAATCAATTGGATATACCACTCTTATTAATATGTATAAGCTTATACTCTCTAGGTGTCAACATTCCTTTTACAAAAGTCTCTCGCTTCAGTTTGTCACTATAATCTTGACCCATGAATAGTGTTGTTGGGTTGTTGGTCTCTATGGTGGAAAAAGAGTATTGTTTCAATCAGCATGTATTAAAGCAGTGAGCGTATAAGATGATACTTTAGAGCTTCCTTTGTGGAACATGGTACTTATTCACTTTCTTCACCCACATGCTTGAACCAGAATTGGAGTTGAATGAAACCTATTTTCGATTTAATGGAGGCCATTAGAGAAAGAAAGGTTATCATTTTCAGCATTCTTTATTCTTGTTTGTTTCTCATTCTATGTCTGTTGCATTTAATGCTGCGGATCAATGGCATGCAAGGGAATATTTAAGAAACTCTTCTACCATGTATGAGATTGGGCATTGACTGAGGAGGTCTTAGCTAATATTTTTTTTTTTTGAGAAAAAATCTTAGCTAATACTCCCTCTGTTTCAATATGTATAATGTTCTAGGAAAAAAATTTGGTTTAAAACGTATGATGTTTTCAATTTTCAATGCAGTTTTTATGAACTACTGATGATGAATTGTAAACTTCAACACACATTAATTGATTTTATTGAACTACTATTGGCTTTAAGTTATGGAAAACTGTTTAGTGCAAAAAATAATGTATTAATAGATCAAAATTAATATATTTTCTTAATATATGCAAAATTTCTAAAACATTGTACATATTGAAACTGAGGAGTATTTGAAGTTTCCATTTGACCTGATTACTTCTCCTTTATTTGTTTTGTGGATTTTCATTCTTTGCATATCCATTGAATACCATTATCCTTGAATTATTCCCAAACTATCGTCTACTCTGCCATTTTTTTCCTTTGTTTAATCGATGATAGTTAGTGATACTTTGGCTCTAGAGACCACATTTTTTCAATACAAACAAAAAAAATCAGATCAGAGAAAACACTTCAAAACCAATTGATTAGCTGGTGTCTATAAATCATATGATATATAAATGGACGACACACCTTTAAAATAGAAAAAAGGGAATCATATTAACAAAAAAAACCATAAATTACATATTCAATCATGATAAGAAAAAAATATATCAAATTATTTATAAAAAATGGCACATATAGATTAAAAATATAAAACTATTTATAAATACAATTTAGTAAATATTATATGATAAAAACCCGCGCGTATGCGCGGATAATCACCTAGTACAATATTAAAGTAAAAATCACTGCGTTGCAAGATCTACATTTTTTTCCAATCCTAATGAATTTAAAATTTCGCTATGCTTCATTTACAATCTAGGTTATTCTTTTCTTGTGCAGGATATGAAAGTTATATACACTATAAGCTAAGAAGGTGAAGAGATAATTTTCGTGGCACTATTCCAATAAATCGAGTGGAACTAAATTATATGTATGGATGGGTCCTTTGTGATGAAACATTGTACTTCAAGATTCAAATACAAATTAAATCTCACTAAGTTGATTAACTAAAAGTTAAAACAATAAGCAAGATTTCTAATTTAATTTTTGTCATTCAACTTGCAAAAGGATTAAAAAAATATGCCATTTTACATAATTATTTGATTGATAAAAACTTACAAGAATGTGAAATTATTCCATCATATCAAGTATAATCGTTTATGTATCATATTAAATTGAACACAAATTATAAACCATACATGATGTTAAAAAATGGGGAAAGTTGTATTATATCTGATAGCCTTTAGGTGTATAGTTATACTAAGCATATAATAAAATAAAAGCGCACAAGACATTTGTCTCGAGTCATAACAAAAAAAGGCATAGAACCTTCATCCATGTTGGCTTCCTGTTTTCTCTCTCTCGTGCTTGTCCTTTTTCAACATAGAATGTTTAATTGTTCACTGCCTGATGTTCACTGTCATTTTAATTAACTATAGTTCTTTAATTTTGAAGAGAAAAAAGCATATTATATATTAGTTTTTGTCAGCTTATTAAATATATATATATATATATATATATATTTTAGATTTGTTTCATATTCTGGAATCGAAAAATCATGTTAAAACATATGAAATCAACATAGATCGAACCAAATCTCTTTTAACTTTCCACTACATAGACATTCCATATTCACGGCCGTAATAGAGATAAATTTACTAAATCAAACCCGAACATACGATTCTTTAGTATTTAAAGTCTTTGAAGATTGTTAGGGATGTGTCCCCTTGGTCCCTTAGGAAAAAACTCTTCATCTAGAGACAACCAAATTTCGACGTGTCTACATGCCATAAATTAGGTGACCGACTGAAGTTAATTTGATCTCCAACGCGATCAGGTTTGGCTTTGAGCCCAAGCAGACCAAGCTTGAGCTTCATGTCCTAAAAAATTGATATATTAAATCGACTCTAGTTTTTGTTCAAAAAACCTTTGTAGTCTAGTGGTTTAGTGGATCACATTTGTACTCAAAGTTCATAATTCGAATAATTTAAACACACTATTTTTTTTAACCTAATGAATTAGCCAAAACATTTTTGGGCTTACGGTTCTATTACTCGCAAAGATATTTAATGTATGCGATAAACCATCAAATTAGAGACTTTGCCTTGTCAGATGAACCATCAAATTAGAGACCTTGCTTTGTCAAATGAACCCCAAAATCTAAACCAAATCAAATATTTTTTGACACAAATATGATTTCAACTTTCATAAAGATAAATGGGCCGGGATAAAAAAGAATATATGGCTTCCTTAAAAGATAATACAAAAATACCATTAGCCACTATTTCAAAATTTAGACTTTGCCTTCATAATTCATATCAAGCTTCATTAACATCTCAAAACTATTTCAAATAACCCTGAGATTTCTCCCTATTATTTTTTTTGTACTTTAAAAGAGTCAATATATCATATTAGGTCACAAATCATTGCAAAAATGGAAAGACTCTATTGAGAACAATCAACCATTATATAGTATGGATCTTTAATTCTTTGTACATCTATTTAATTATATTCAAATTCATTTAATAAATGAATCTAAACAGATTGGCGCGTTTAAAACTATTAATATTTTATTTATAAATGGGTCTAAATAGACTTATTTTCATAAAACAAGTCTATTTAGTCCGTTAATTATAAACCTTAGTTAACACCACTAATTACAACAAACCATAAATTTTTATATAATAGTACTTGAATTGTCAGAAATATGTTTTTTCTTATGGATTGTTCAATTATATTGGTTCTCCGGTTGGCTTTAACATGGAAGGTCGGGGTTTGGTTATAAAGTCATAAGATATTATCATTCATGTAGGAAAGTGATTTTAACAGTCTCTTTGATTAAAGAAATGTTTCATTGACTTTGCATTTCTTTAGGTAATTAAATACTAAGATCCAAATCCCATTAATTTATGGAATTTTAAAAATAACTTCAAAAACGCTCTTCTTGGTGTAAGAAACTATAAAAATGAAATAAATTTCTCATCTATCACCATCAATGGTCCAACCTGTAATTCTCTTAATCATTCACTCTGTCTCATTTAATTTCAAAAACTTTTGTGCTCAAAAACTTTCTCTTCTCTTCTTTCAATTTCAGAGCATGCATTTATAATCTCTGTTTCTCCTTTTTCCCGAGAAAATTTTCTGAACCAAACATTAAAGCTTGAGTTTTGCTAACTTCTTCCACCTTTTTCTTTCTCACGCATGAAATTTTCTCGAGAAAACATGAACTTGATTTTTCCGGAAATCAAAAAAACCCAGAATTTCATCTCCCTTGCATCATCACCACCACCACCACCATTCACATCAAACACAAGCTTCGATTTAAGCAGCAAAATAAGTCCAAACATTCTCCTAACAATCATAATCCTCTCGATCATCTTCTTCATCACCGGTCTAATCCATATCCTCGTCAAGTTCCTTCTCACACCATCTTCTCAAAACAGAGAAGATTACTTCGACGACAACAATGTCACAGCTCTTCAAGGCCAGCTTCAACAACTTTTCAACCTCCACGATTGCGGAGTAGACCAATCATTAATCGACACGTTACCTGTTTTCCATTACAGATCCATCACCGGTCTAAAGATTTCACCTTTCGATTGTCCTGTTTGTCTCTGCGAGTTCGAAACAGAGGATAAACTCAGGCTCTTGCCTAAATGCAGCCACGCTTTTCACGTTGATTGTATCGACACGTGGCTACTCTCTCACTCGACTTGTCCTCTTTGCAGATCTAATCTCCTTCTCTCTGATTTCTCATCTCGACACAATCCAAGCTCCTCGTATCTCCTTGTTCTTGAGAGTGATCAAAGCTCTGTTCTTGAGGGTAATGATATTGGGTCGACCCGGGTTGGGTCGGGTCGTAAATCGTGTGACCCGGATGGTGAATTGGGTGGTTTAGGTGAAAAGGTTGTTCCTTTAGAAGTTAAGCTTGGGAAGTTTAGGAACATAGATCATGTTGGTGAAGGAAGTAACAACAACAATAGCATTAGTGGTAATAGCAATGTAGATGGAAGGAGGTGTTATTCTATGGGATCATATGAGTATATTTTGGACCAAGAAGCGACACTTAAGGTTCATGTTTCGACGAAGAAACTATCCGGCAAAGACAATCGCTTGCCCGGTCATAGGACGGTTATGTCCGAATGCGGTTTTGATCCAACGTTTAAGGGAATCGAGAAAAGAGAGAGTTTTTCTTTGTCGAAAATTTGGCTAAGGGGTAAAAAGGAGAAGCAAAAGGATACTAGTGCTAGAGATCAGGAATGTTGTTCGGTGTCTTCCACTTCAATCCGGTTTTCGGACCAACGGATTCCTCCCGAGATGAAGAATGGGATCGGTATCGATGAGGAGAGTCAAAAGAGCGAAAATTCGGAATCTTTGGAGGCGAAAACGCCATCTTTTGCTAGGAGGACTATGCTTTGGCTTGCGGGGAGACAAAACAAACTTGTTCATCCTAATTCTACATCCCATGTCTAGTTTTATTTTTGGTCAAATTTTTATTCGGTCTCTACAATTGTGTTTGAAGATTTGTGTGTTTTCATTAGAAAGAAAGTAGATGAATAGTGAGAGATTAACTAAGATATGTAGGGTTCTTACTTTTTAAGGCACATTAAAATTTGGTGGGTCTAAAAAACATTTTGGTATTTTACCAAATTGTTATAATTCTTGATATTTTGACGAAACAATGATTAGTCAGTTTAAGCTTTGTTTCTAATAACATGAACATTTTCTATGGAGACAAGAATGTGAAATAAGCTATAATTTGATAATTACTTAAGCTAAAATAGACTTTTTTTTCTTGGTTTATCAATAAGTTGCTATAATTACCAAATTCAAGATTACTTGTTTCATCTGAATTGAAGTTTTTTTTTTTTTTACGTTTAATTTGTTCTGGATTTTGAGCATAAATAAGAAGTGAGTTTGGTGGTTAGACAGTTGCATTTGGTTAATGCTTTTTTCATAGGATAAATATCTTGATTCTTGAGGGATATTTAATGTACAAACATTTGAATAATCAAATGTACTGTTATAATGTTGATTCGCTAAAAGTTTTGCATTAATTGATGAAATTAATAAATGTCACGGGAACAGATGGGTTGTATGCCCCTTGCCCACTACTCGCTTTGATACATTATGTGACAACCTTCATACTAATTATAAGGAAGATATGATTTTTTAATGATATTTATTCACTTATAAAACTCATATACTTTGAAGTTTTAAAAATAAAAAAACTTGAGATTGCCATATGAAGCCTTGATGAAACCTCAGGAATGGCTTCCAACTTCTTCGTCATGACGAGCTTTTTCATCGTCTCCCCTCAGTTAGGCTCTGTTGCTTGACTTGTGAACCGAGTGGTTGCTAGATCGGATTCTTTGTAAGAAGAGAAGTCGAATCATTGCGAGAAAAGAAAGTAGAGATATAAGACAAAGCACTTATAACCAAACCAATAACGAAACCAAGTCAATGTTTTGTGTTTAAACCAAATCAAAAGCTTTCACTGTATCAAACTTTTTTTCTCTCTGAGGAAAATCATCAAACACAAAACAGGATTGATTGATTGTTCATCAATTCAATTACAAAACCCAGATGAGAAAAATTACGGAAACACCAATCAAATTCTCGTACAAAGTAGCACAAAGATTTGTGTTCTTAAAAAGCAGCAAAACACAAAGAAAGAAAGAATTAAAATTCGAAATTTTTTTTAGCAAAAAAGACAGGGCCAGGGCCTAAACTAATTCACACGGGCTGGGCCAACCCTGGATTTCCGAACCCTGTTTAACATCTCTTTTACACCCAATCTTTCACTCTTGTTTTAGGTAATTTAGGAAAAAAAGTGCTGGAATTTGTTTTGCTATTTCCAGAAGCTCTTACCCTTATGATCGCAAAGTACATTCTTTTGCGTTAAGTCTCCGGCACTCGCAGGTTTATACCTTCGATGTTAGTAGCAAAGCCGTTCTTGTAGCTGCTTCAACTTTGGAGACCCCACATTTCTTTGTGTTCTCGGTTTCTCTTTCTCTTGTCGAGCTTCTTAAGTGTGGAAGCGGTGACATTGAGCCAAAAAACACCTTACATGACATCTATTGTTTTTTAAACTTCTTTTCTCCTATTTCTATTTTTCATGTTATTTACATGGCACTTGTTTTAGCTATGTTTTTCTTATTAAACTTTAACATTTCCTCCATGGTTGGAGTTTAATTATTTTATTAAATTTGGTTTGATCATAAAAGAACTATGTTCTTCTTTGTTTCAATTATAGGTTCCGATTATCAGTATTACTTCAGACGTTTAAAACAAAAAAACTTGATTCTTTAAAAATTTATGGATTTTCCTCCACAGATAGATTGTTTGAAATCTAAGTTTTTTTATAAACTCTATAAATTATTTATGTTGGGACTATAGTATTATATTAATCTATAGAATTAGCAATTTATGAATACTATCCTAAAATAAATCAAAACAATTTTTTAACCAAAAAAATTATTACAAAACACAATTCGACCAATGATAAAGCAATCTACAGAAAATGATTAAAAAAAATAAAAGATTAATTAATTATCTATTGAATATTGAAAATATAATATAATATGGAATCATGTTTTCCCTTAAAATATTACTTACTATGAAATAGATGAAATATATACTAATTATTATTTTATGATATTAATAAAACTATATATTTATAGGATTTAAAAAAATTATTATTTTATTATCTTATCAAGTTGGGTTATATTTTGAACCGGTCCTTCTCACAATCGAATTTTTTTTATTAATTTATCGTTTTTAATACTTTATTTTATTGAAACTGATTAAAAATAGACTACCTCACAGAAGAAGTTCAACATATGAAATACAAAGAGAAACTAATTATCTTTTCCGCATAGAAAATTAAGTGAGGACAATAATCATTAACGATACATTAGCGATACCAAAAGGTGGTCTTGTTCCGAATCAAAGATAGATAGCTAGAATTGATTAGAAACTAACATATACAGCAAACTATAGATCTTATACAAGGGAGAAAATCTCAACTAAAAACTTCAACCTTAAAGAAAAACTGAACCGAATCAAAAAAATCACAATAACTCATAAAACTAGACGGCAAAAAACATCGCATCGTCTTTTGACCAGAAACTCTAGGATACTCTCTAAACTTCATGTCCAAAGTAAAAACTACTAGTTTACAACCCTCTCACGATGCCAGCGAAAAGCACCGAACAACGAAGAGAGAATACACACAAATCACTTTTTTATTCTCTCCTTTTTTTTCTCTGACGGCGCAATTCATCAGTTTCTACTGTATGTGTTTTCACTTATTTGCACATATGCTTGAATGTTTCTTTCTTGACTTTCCAGACCTGGAAAAGTAATATGAACGAGTGAGACAGGATACAATTTTATCTTTAAGGAGTTTGAACCATTTTTACATGGCTTAAAATCCCAGCACTGGAATGTATAATTAATTAGTGAAAAGCTATATAAACTAAACTTTCATGCATAAAATATATATAAAATCTTACAGTTCTCTTCTTTTGGCTTTGCTTCAGAATTTTCTTTTTATATTTTTTTGTTGAAATTTTATACTTATATGTAGTAACCGATCAAAATTTACAACATTTTTACTCTTTGATATTACTGTCGATCACGAATTGTTCACAACATTAAAATACAAAAAATGGTTTACATTAATTTTGTATTCTCTTTACTAGATTTTTCTTTTACTATATCGTTATAACTGAACTAGTTCTAAAGCCTTGTGCATATGCACATGCATATTGTGATAGCCAAAACTATTAACTACAATTTCAAGTTGCTGCATATTATTTTTACAAGTAGATCCAATTATGTTTTTTAATATAACATCATTTAAAAGAAAACTTTTGAAGATAATTGACTCAAAGATCCATCATTATAAATAAATATTATTAATTTATTGATTAATTAATATTTTAATACATTTCAAGAGTCCAAACATTATTAATTTATATAAGTTTTACTATGTGGATAGATAAATAGTTGAAAGATTCATAACTTTTTTTAGTACGAACTAGTTTTTTCTCTCTTAGTTAAACCAAAATACTTAAAATAAATATCAAAATATGGTGGATGGAGGAAGAACATCAAATGATATCTATACTATATAAAAGTTGAGGCTATAAGCTCCTAAAGACGTCCACATAAAATTTAAATCAATACATAGTAAGTATCATGCCATGTAAGCATTCATAAATAAAATAGAATTTGTTTTCATTGTAAAATGTAAAACTTAATTTACTTATTTCATAAATAAAATGTAAGCAAACATTCCATTAGGTTAACTTCATTTTCATTAATAATAGAAAACTAAAACTTAATTTCCTTATTTTATAACCTTATTGTCTTAAATAATTTCTGTTTTTTCTTGATTTTTTAGATATTAAATTTTCCTTAAAATTTTTTACATTATGGTGTTCCTTATAGGATTTCAAACATCCAATTACAATAAGAAATTAAGTTGATATGTATTCTAACTAAAGTTTCAAAAAAAAATATGTATGCTAACTTAATTTTCGATATTCTATATGTTTTGGCCCATAGCCGCAAGTTATCGTCGGTTATTAGGAACCTTAATCACTTATCCTATAAATACTTTTTGGTTAGTTCTCTTTTTCTTCATTCGACATTGCCGCATTAAGATTCTTTGGTAAGATTCCTAATTATTTTGTTTGTTTTTAAATAAGAGTATTTGCTTCTCTATACATCGTCGGTTCTTTCTTTGTTTTAGTGATGATGTTGTTCGTTTGGCTAATTGAATTGCAAAGATGTTTTGTTGGTACACAGTATATTGCAAAGAGAACAAGAAGACTCCATCGTAAAGATGTTTAATAGTTTTTTTTGTTTTTTTGTTTTATTTTGTTGGATCCACGGTTAATGATCAAGTCACATACTTGATGACCTATAAAAATGATATAAATTACTTTGGGACTATTATTTAATTATCCAATCATAAAATAATATTGAAACAAATTTCATTAATTTGAAAATAAAATCAAATGTATGTTTACATGAACATCATATCATAAAAGAAAACCCCCCACTAGAATTAAGATCGCATCTTAATAAATCTAATGCCAATTGCAGCAGTATGACTCTCATGCTTAGGATGCGGAAGAGGTTCAGTAAAAGGATCAGCAACATTTGCATCTATAGGAACTTTGCTAATCTTCACATCTCCTCTCTTAATAATCTCTCGAATGAGGTGATATCGCCTTTGTATGTGTTTAGATTTCTGGTGGGATATAGGTTCCTTTGCCTGTGTGATGGCACCATTGTTATCACAATAAAGATCCAGAGGGCCATAAATACTAGGAATCACACCAAGCTCGGTATTGAACTTCCTGATCCAAACAGCTTCCTTAGCTGCTTCAGAAGCAGCTATATACTCAGCCTCTGTTGTTGAGTCTGCCACAGTGCTCTGCTTGGAGCTCTTCCAGCTTATTGCTCCTCCATTAAAGCAAAAGACAAATCCAGATTGTGATCGAAAATCATCTTTTTCTGTCTGAAAGCTGGCATCTGTGTAACCACTCACAACAAGTTCCTCACTTCCTCCATAAACCAAAAATTTATCCTTTGTTCTTCTCAAGTACTTAGGATATTTTTGACTACCATCCAGTGACTTTCACCTGGATCAGACTGGTATCTGCTCGTCATGCTCAAAGCACATGCAACATCTGGGCGAGTGCAAAGCATAACATACATGATAGATCCTATAGCAGAAGCATATGGAATCTTACTCATGCGCTCCCGCTCATCAGGTATCGAAGGACACTGAGTCTTGCTAAGAGTTATGCCATGAGACATTGGTAAAAAGCCTTTCTTAGAATCATGCATATTGAACCTATGCAAAACCTTATCTATATAAGTGTCTTGACATAGTCCAATAAGCTTATTTAATCTATCTCTATAGATTCTTATTCCAAGAATGTAAGCGGCTTCTCCCATGTCTTTCATTGAAAACAACTACTTAGCCAAGTTTTAACAGACTGAAGCAAAAGAATGTCATTTTCAATGAGCAGTATGTCATCTACATACAATACCAGAAATGCAACCGCGCTCCCACTATTCTTCTTGTAAGCGCATGGTTCTTCTTCGTTTCTGACAAAATCAAACTCTTTGATTGCTTCATTAAAACGAAGATTCCAACTCCGAGATGCTTGCTTCAAGCCATAAATGGAACGATGAAGCTTGCATACTTTCCCAGCATTTTTAGGATATGTGAAACCCTCAGGTTGTGTCATGTACACATCCTCTTCGAGATTTCCATTAAGGAAAGTTGTTTTCACATCCATCTGCCATATCTCATAATCATAATAAGCGGCAGTTGCTAGGAGAATCCGAATGGACTTAAGCATTGCGACTGGACAATAGGTTTCATCATACTTTATACCATGAATTTGCTTGTAACCTTTAGCCACCAATCTAGCTTTGTATATCTGAATATTATCATCCATGTCAATTTTCTTCTTGAAAACCATTTACACTCAATGGCTTTAACACCATCAGGTAAATCTACCAAAGTCCATACTTGGTTCTCTGACATGGATTCCATTTCGGATTCTTCGGCCTTTAACCATTTATCGGAGTCAGGGCCCATCATTGCTTCTTCATGAGACGTAGGTTCATCAATCTCTATAATAAATATATCATGATGATCTGTCACCTAAACCCCATATCTATCATGTTCGTGATGAGTCATTTCGGACCTACGTATCTCAAGTGCCACAGGTGTAGATTCTACAACTTTTTGTAAATCTAGCTGATGCTCTTCCTGAGAAGTTGGAGCAATCTCATGTGTTTCTTGAACTTCTTCAAGTTGTACTTTACTCCCACTAGTACCTTTTGAAAGAAATTCTCTTTCTAGAAAGGCACCTGATATGCTCAAATTTGCCCTGAGTTACTCTCTCAAATTAAGAGATCGATGTAATACTTAGGGGTCAAATCCACAGGGAATCAATTCACACAAAAGACTAATGAATTCAAATTATGCTAAGTAAATAGTGGTGAATGTAAAATAAACAGCAAATGTAAACAAGTGAATGATGATAAAGGTTCTAGTAATCAATTGGACAAAAGGTTAGGCTATGGGTAATTCGTAGGTTTGAATCGAAATATGATCGTGTCAATCGACACAGATGTCTGTGTCGATCGACACAAGGATAAAAAAAACTAGGATTTTATTAAGCGCGGTTCTAGAACTCAAACACGAATATAAAACCAATCAACTTTCATTGAAGAGATTATCTATGACTAAATCCCTAAATTCCAAATTTCTTTGCAAACTTAGTGAATAAAATTAAGCATTAAGTTCAGGTTCAATTGTTCACAAAATTACTAAGCCAAATTTCTTTGCGAATAGACAATTTTGCTCATCTAAGATTATATCGGGTTGTTAATAATACTTTCGCATCTATTAAAGCAACCTAGGATTTCCAATTTCAGTTGATCAATCCTAAA
The DNA here is from genome assembly GCA_964056655.1 of Arabis hirsuta. Classification (NCBI taxonomy): domain Eukaryota; kingdom Viridiplantae; phylum Streptophyta; class Magnoliopsida; order Brassicales; family Brassicaceae; genus Arabis; species Arabis hirsuta. The sequence continues at coordinate 2,545,599 of OZ053301.1, forward strand.
ATCAGAGTCAATCTAGATGAAGAACAAAAAGATAAATCCTAACAGAGTTCCAATCCTATCAATTTTTTTATTAAACTCTTGAATAACCCTAAACCTAACAAGCAAACTACTCAGACATAGATGAAGAAAACATCATGAGATAAATAATTTGCATAAAAGAGATAGAGAATGTGATACAAAAGGGTTTGAAATCGACGAAGGTCTGAAGTCTCAAAATCTCTTCCAAAGCTCTCCAAATCTCTAAATCTCTCAGCCTCAATTAAAATTAGATAAAAACTTAAAAGCCTAAGAAAAAACTATATATAATGTCTAAAATTTGGATTGGGCTTTTCTGTAAACTTCTGGGCTTTTTGGGCAAAACTGGAATTTCTTCAATCTTCTCGTCAGACATGATCGTGTCGATTGACACAAACATGTAAAATCGACTTTGACTTGATCACTTTGGCTCTTCTTTCCTCGATGCTCCAAAATGCTTCAAAAGCTCCCATTATGCTCAATCGATCATTGACCTACAAAGACTCTAAAACAATAGGAAAACACCAAAAAGACTTGATAAAAACGGACCTATATCATGGTCAAAACGGGTAAAAACCATGATATATCAGCACCATTCCGAGCAACAAACACTTTGTTTTCAGTGGGGTAGTAAAAGTAGTAACCTTTGGTTTCTTTAGGATAACCTACGAAGTAACATTTATCAGATTTGGGTCCAAGTTTATCTGTAAACATACGTTTAACATAAGCATCACTTCCCCAAATTTTTAGAAAAGACAAATTCGGAACTTTTCCAGTCCATATCTCATATGGTGTCTCCTAGACTAACTTTGATGGGATCCGGTTGAGCGTAAACGCATCAGTTTCTAGAGCATATCCCCAAAAGGATAATGGAAGATCTCTGTGACTCATCATTGATCAAACCATATCTAATAAAGTTCAATTTCTCCTTTCGAACACACCATTCCATTCTGGTGTTCATGGAGGAGTGAGCTGCGAAACAATTCCACACTCTCTCAGATGATCACTAAAAACTTGGCTCAAATATTCTCCTCCACGATCTGATCGCAGAGCTTTAATTGTTTTGCCAAGTTGACTCTCTACATCATTCTGGAACTCCTTGAACTTTTCAAAGGATTTAGACTTATGTTTCATCAGGTAAACATAACCATACCTACTGAAGTCATCAGTAAATGTAATGAAGTATTGGTAGTTTTCTCTGGCACTTAAACTCATTGGCCCACATACACCTATATGTATAAGGCCCAACAAGTCGCTAGCCCTTTCAGTGTGTCCAGTAAATGGAGCTTTAGTCATTTTTTCCAACAAACAAGATTCACATGTCTCATATGATTCAAAATCAAAAGAGCTCAAAAGTCCATATTTATGAAGCTTCTGAATGCGTTTCTCGTTTATATGCCCCAAACGACAATGCCAGAGAAAAGTTTGATTTGAGTCATCAGTAAAGTCATTAGACTTAAATCTCTTGGTACGAATGTCATAGACTGGTACGCCTTGGTCTAGAATATAAAGTCCATTTTCTAATAGAGCACTACCATAAAACATATCATCACGATCAAACGAACAACACTTTATCTTGATCGAAAATTGAAACCTTCAATGTCCAAACACGGAATAGAGATGATATTCTTGTTTATAGCAAGGACATAGTAGCAATTCTTTAGTTCTAAAATCATGTCTGAAGGTAAAGACAATGGATATGTTCCCACAGCTAATGCAACAACTTTTTCTCCATTAGCCACGCGTAGGTCCACTTGTCCTTCCTCCAACGTTCTACTGTTTTTCAGACCGTGCACATTAACACAAATGTGAGCTCCACAGCCGGTATCCAATACCCAAGGAGTAGAACCAGAAGTAGTAACATTTACTTCGATAACATAAATACCCCTAGAAGAAACCTCAAATGTTTTCTTCTCTTCTAGATCTTCCAAGTGATTAAGGAGGTTTAATTTGTCCTTCTCAAGAACAAATCGTGATGAATAGGAACTTTGAGGCTTTGACATAACTATCAGGAAAGAAAAGCAGAAGTTAATATGATGTTCATGATATTATCCTCAACAATTAAGAAAACTCACACTATACTCAAAACAAAATTTCCTCAATATGAATATAGTGTCCAAGATCCATATTTCACTAGAATTCAAGTGAGCTTTGGCTCAACTCCCGAATATCCAGCTATTTAGGTAAGCAACACCCTTGCTAATGATATCCAATATAATTCTTGGTTGTGGATGACATCTTATGTCTTATCCAACCCTATGTCTCTAAGCCCAAAACCGTTTTGATAACTTAGTCAAATAAACCATTCTCAAATCATATGGTAACCGTTACCATCTGTCGCAATCTCACATAATTGTGGACCGCTGCTTTGGCATCCCCGCCACACAATCATTCAAGTTTTAACAGTTGATGAAATTAAAAAGATATAAAAAATACTTGATATTATTTGAAGAATTATTTAATTTATGTTTTAATAAAATCTTATATTTAATATAAAATAATAAAAAATTAACATATCAACTACATGTTTTAATTAAATAATGATTTATTTAGGAAATTAAATCATTTTTAATCAAATTGAGATGATTTAACGATAAATAACTAATTTGAAAAATATTACTAAATAATTGAACGTATCCTAATTGAACCCATTCTAATCAAATTAGGATCAAATCAGTTCTAATTATTGCAAGGCAAATATGTATCGAATTTTAACAATTGAAACTATATCGAATTTTAACAATTGAAACATCCTAATCGTATTAGGTTTCTGCCAATACTGATTATCACAAGAGAAGTATGCATAATTTGATCATATCAAAATACACACATGGCGTTTGAGTTTTTCCTTCTCTGGAAAGATAAATCACAAGCCAATATACATATTCGATTTATTAACATATGCACGCACATACATCGATATCATGTATATCGAATGTGTGAACATATTATATTAACAAGTAATAAAACATAAACAGAGGCAAAAGAAATATACTTTATATCTCTAAAGAACATGCAAACCTATATATTCTAACATGCCATGAAACAATTTCACGTAGACATATTAACAGAGCATCATTAACATCTATAATCCGATTATAGTTCTACATGCTTTACGGCTTATGCCCAAATTTAATTAACATGCTCTAACGATTATCATCCGTATCAACTAATCATGTAAATATGTGAACATGCTAAAAATTAAATTAAATTTAATCAAAATTATCATGTATAATTCTACTAGACAAATTCAATATTAGACACGTAGGCTCTGATACCACTTTTGGAATTCATAGACGATTTATAACTATTAATTTAGAATTCAATTCTAGGGTTCGGATAAATACTAAATTAAATCTAAGTTATATGGTTTCGAATATACCTGGATATTCTTGCAGTGGAAAGATGGATTCGAATGATTCAAGGTTATTTAGCACTCCAAGTGTCGTGCCTCTAATGGTATCCACACGCACACAAATTAGATCGGGATAGAATATTAGTTCCGGTGAGATCCGATCTCAAACACTAGACAAACACGTTTGTCTTTTTAGGGTTTCTTAATTACTTGTGTGAAAAGAAACAAATTTCTTCTCCACTACTTTGATCAAGAACACATTCTCTCTGTCTCTCGTGAACAATAATACTTTATGTTAATTTTTTTTTTCCCTTCTTATCACATTCACGAGAGCAACTCATATATATATAATTGAGATTTCCAATTCCTCAATGGAAATATTACTTGTCCATCAAGCTATTTCCTTATCTAATAAGGAAAATATATAATTGGTATCATCTCCTTTTTTCCATAAAAAGAATCTTAACATATACACATATTCTTAATCCAATTAAGAATATCTTTCCACATGAATCTCAATTCACGTCATGTGTATATATATTTATATTTATTATATATATATAACATGTATAAAAAATCTATTAAACCCAAAAACTATAAATTGGTTTAATCACTATTAAACCCAGTTAAATATATTGATCCATTTTGTTTAGGTGCGTGACCCTGTAGGTTTGTATAATATTAGCAACATACTTTTAAATATATAGATTATAAGCGGTTTCTAGCAAAACATTATAACCACCTAATATTAAACATTGCAACTTTAACTAGAGTAAAATACAAATGATTTCAGGACATTTCCAACAAGCACATATTTGAATTCTCTTCGTTGCAGGTGGTGGCTATGGCGGCTCACAAGGAAGAGAAGCTTATCATCTATTTGTTCTCGCTTCTGAACAATCACTTACAAATCTCTAATTCAATAATCTGGGTCATGTTTGTTTGTTAGTGATATGTTCAGAGGTAATCGTTTAAAATTTCATTCGATGATTGAGTTTTTGTGTGTTTTACTGTGTCTCATCCATAGGTTAAATGTTGGGTAACAAGTGTTCGATTATTTGCAGGATTATGTTGCTACAAGATTATTTTGTGCACTATAATTTTGTGGCTTTTTCTTCTCCAAAGTAACGATCCAAATCTCAATAATCAAGGTATATAGTTCCTCACTATGTTTGTTTTATTTTTAAAATCTACTTTTATCTTCAAAGAATAAGAAGAAGAGTGTCACATAATCGTTTGGACACTTTTTCTTTTGTCTTAGTTAAACAAGGGTTTTTTAAGTTAAATGGTTTGAATTTTTGAGAAAGAAGAGTAACCATTTTGGCGAGAACCATACGCGTATATCAAAAAAATATTTTGTTAATATTGTACAGTAACTTGAACCCCAATCTTTAAGCGGAAATTTTTTTTTTGGGTCGCCTGTTTTCTTTATTATAATAATATATGTTTTGGTTTTTAAAAATCAATCGCAGATTTTTTAGATAATATTTTTTCACTTTGTTTCATGGTTACTTTTGTTTTAGATTTCATATTTGTCTAGACAAAAGTGTTTAAAATTTTGATGATTTGGTTTTGGTACAAAAATATATCGAAAGTTTTCTTTTGAAACTATTTCTAAGGGTTTATGGTTTTTAACGGTTTTTTACTTTTACTTTATGAGTTCTAAATTTTCTCAGTACGTTGGTTTCTTTTATTACCGGGAAATTGGTTTATGAAATTTACTACTACGGTAGAACTCGAGCTCATGTTTTCAGGTTACTTTTTAGTCAGAAATATGGATTTGTCCCAGATATTTGCAATATTTTCCTTTGAGTTTGGGAGAAAAATAAAAAGAGAATAATAAATTAAAAAGCAATGGTACCATGTGCTAGAGAGACTTTCTATATGGTTGGATCGTCAAATTGTTTGTGAGTCACTAATAATCATAAACAAATTTCCAAGTTTATAAGTTTGTAAAGAATTTTGGACATATGGTAGAAGTTGCGATACGAGTTGAGAAGGGGGAAGTTAGCAAAGTTAGGTATTAGACTATCTGTCACATTCCTGATATATTGTGAAGTGGACAATCCTTTTAATTTATGGAAAAGTTGTTGGAAATCAGTCGATGAAGACATGCTTAACAGAAAAGCAAAACTTTCGACTTGCAAATGTTACATCTAAAAGAATATGAGTTCCAACAATACACTTTGATCGAGATAGAAAAGGTAATGTAACAACATGAACGTTCACTAGCTAAGTTCAGGGATGTCATAACAAGATCTAAACATTTTATATATAATTCTCTACACAAAAATAATTATTGATGTAAATTATTTTTTATGGTAAATTAATTAACTAATTTTCTATGATTGCTTTAATTTTTACCATTATACTTTTGCATTCGATATGTCAACGTCTAGCTAATTTAAAAATTAGCAAGTCCAAATATATATATATATATATATATATATATATATATATATATATATATATATATATATATATTAAACCCATGTTGATAAAACAAACCTACGCGTAAAATGGGTATAAAATCTAGCCAAAAATATTAACTACAATTTCAAGTTGTTGCATATTATAAATATATATTATTAATTTATTGATTAATTAATATCTTAATACAATTCAAGAGTCCAAACATTATTAATTTATAGAGATTTTACCATGTAGATAGATAAATAGTTGAAAGATTCATAATTTTTTTTAGTACGAACTAGTGTTTTCTCTCTTAGTTAAACCAAAATACTCAAAATAAATATCAAAATATGGCGGATAGAGGAAGAACATCAAAGGATATCTATACTATATAAAAGGTGAGGCTATAATCTCCTAAAGCCGTCCACATAGGATTTAAATAAACCAATAGTAATGTTTCACTTCAACGTTTAAAATTAAGTTAATTTTATTTTTATCGTTAATGAGAAAATTTCCATTTTTCTTGATTTTGTTTTATTTTTCATTTAAGAAATTATATGCATTTTGGAAAATGTAAAGTGAAATAAAATATTTTATAAATCTTCTATTTTTTCAACCATACATTTTTTTGTAGAAACAAATAAAACAAAAAAGTAAACATTAAAATATACATATATGTTATTATATAAAATGAAATAAAATATCAGAAAAGGAAATTGTCTATAAAAATACCAGAAAAAAAAATTTGTCAATACAATATGTTATTTATGTAAAATGAGAAATACAAATATTTTTAACCTTACATAAAATAAAATATTGCAAACAAGTGTAATGTTGTATATATCTAGAAAATAGAAATAACGAAAAAGCTAAATTTCCTTTAAAAGTTATTTTTTTTTTGAATTGAATGTAAATTATAAAACATTTTGTACAATGAATGTGTCTTTGTTTTTTAAAGTTTCTAAATAAAAAAATAGTAAAAATCAGAGCACAGAGATGATAAGCCACAATATGACAAAAAAAACAGAGGATGCGGATGGATGTCGTAAAATCCCTTATCGAGTGGTAAGCCAGAGCTCCATAGCCTCGGTATAGGTATGGTCTCCGTTCTTACGAATCACATTGATTCGATTCTTGATATTCTTTTCGATTTGTTGGACCAAGATTTTTGAGGACAAAGGAGCTTCTCCATGATTTCGCCGGTTTCGTTCACGCCAAAGATGGTAGACAGTTGTTTGAAGGGCATATCTAAACAGAACCAACACGTATTTCGACCAAGGACCTATGAGGAGGATGATGAGCTGCTCCTAGTCCGTTGTGTACTTGGGGCCAAGAAGATTATGTGCAATGACTCTCCAAATATCACTTGCACAACCGCATATAAAGAAGAGATCGTTTCGTGTTTCTTCCTCGTTCCCACAGAAGGAGCATAGTGTATTCAATCCCAAGTTCCAACGTCTCATCACATCACCTGTTGTTAAACGATTTTGAATGGCAAGCCACATAATAAACGAGTATTTTAGAGTTGCGTGCGTAAACCACACTCTTTTGTACCAATTAATAGTGGCATGCTTAATCTGAATGATGTTCCAAGTGCTTTGTGTTATGAAACGGTTTTTGTAAACATCATCTGAGACCTTCCAGAGGTGACGATCATCCCCTGCCTTCATTTCTCTCTTTACCTTCTCTATTGCATCCTCTATATTGTTTAATACAGTGACTCTATGCCGCCGCCGTCGCCTTCCTGTAACCTCGGCCACTGTGGCAGAAAGAGGAATACCCATGTAAATGGGTCCATGAAGACCCGCTAAGTCACTTAATCTCCCCATAGAAGACCAATGATCGAACCAGAATGATGCATTTTGACCATTACAAACTTCGACTCGGTGGAGAGTCTTAGCTGGCTCTCGGTATTTCAGAATCTTTCGCCACATCCAAGAACCCTTCGTCGTGTTCTCCTTGATGAACCAAAAGCAGTGCTTCCCAATCAACATCATTGGGACCCAACTAACCCATAGGGATTTTTGCCTGAACCACATTTTCTTTAATTGATCTAAACCCGGAACCTCCTTCACTCTTGGACTTACAAACGTCACTCCACGCAACCTTTGCCTTCCTCGTACTTAGTTCTAGACCGGACCAAAGGAAAGCCGAACAAAATCGTTTTATCTCCTTTATACAACCATTCGGCAACCGAAACGCCGATATCCAAAAGTTTATGTAGCTACTAATAACCGAATTAAGTAGTTGCATGCGGCCTGCATATGAGAAGTGTCTAGCCGTCCAGGAACTCATCTTAACCCGAATCTTATCTAACAAATGGCTATACCGCCGCCGTCGCCTTCCATAAATACGATTTGTATATAGTATAGATGTATTCATATCGTTGTCATTGAGAAAGCCTTTATAGATGAACCTAATATGCGATTAATCTTCACTGCAATCATGGGCAGGCAACTCAGTCAACTTTTGAGTTTTATGGTTGTTCATATCATATATTATGCTAATTTCATTAGTACCTGACAATTTATTTTAATCTTTTTCTTCACAGGAGTTTGTTCTCGATCTACTAAAGAAATTAAAACTCCGCTCCTTATCTAACATTAAATAATTTTCCAGGCTTTACAATAGAAGAAGGAAGCAAGTTCGAGCTAGCAAAACAATCGAGGCTACCTCAATTAAGCATAACAGATTTGCAAGAAAATCTTACAGAAATACACAAATCCAACCACCAGTTAAAAAGCAGTTCACACAGCATAGAAGATATCTACGGAAATCAGCATAAAAATTATAGAGACAAAAGATGACAACTCAGAGGAAAACCAAAATCAAATATGTGGTACGTATTTTAATGTAATGTAATATAACATCCCATTATTTTTATGGTGCTAATTAATAAGTTGAATGCAATGTGTAGGCAGTACATCTACAGAACCTTCCAATCAAGCTAACAAATTAATTATCCGAAAATTAAAAATTTAATTTTAAAATATTTTTTTAAATTCTCTTTTTCAAATCCAGAAAATGATTTAAAACTCCATAGTAGTATAGTTGCTTAGGAAAAAAAAACCTTTGTGAAGAGCAGAGATCGAGGGGTACCAAGGTATTTCTCACACCATTCTAAGGTTACTTCTGTTTGTTTTTTCTTTTAGAGATCATTAAAATCCACTAATTTACTTAAGCTAACTCTAATCTTACTCTTACAACATGCATCTATCTACAATGAATTTTAAGTTGTGAATTATCAGAGTAAATGTTTTCGAATGATCTTATTTCTATGTAAGCTCTTTTCCTATATCAGTATCAAAACACGACATTACATGTCCAAATCTTTGATGTGGTATATTGCCTCTTTTTAGTGTGTTCTTTGCTAACAACAAAGTTTAGACCAACTCTTCTTATTTGGTGCCAAGATGTGAACTTTAATTTAATAATATGTACATTGATCTTTAGCTCTTCCACCACTATATATATGAGTGATTAAGCAAATATCTCTTTTTGAATAGATAAAGAGAAATTTCCTTATGTCAATTTCAAAAAACCTTCTTTTTTAAAAGAAGTTTACTTAGCTAGAGAGTGTATCATTAAAAATTCTAAAATCTGTTTTCAATTTCTTTTCGATATGGACAATAGTAATATTAACTAAACCAAAATTTAACAAACTCTATTGTAACTACCATATCGGTTTCTTAGTCTACAACTTCATATGAAACCAAAAAGTGCATTCTATATTACTCATGAAACCAACCAAAAAAACATTCATACAATACAACGCATAATATTTAAAATATACAAACAATACAATATGACAATATGGAGCTTATGACAAACAAATAAGCTTTATTAAAACTTTAAATAGTTTTGAGTTTGTTTCTCTTCACAAAATATTGTGTAGAAATTTGTCTAGGTTTTGGTGCTACAGTAACATAAAGTCTTAATAAAAAATATGCGATCATAATATTTACATTTTATTAGGACTTTCAATTCTATTAATTATTGTATATTTTTAATTAAATCACTATCTAAAAAAAATGAAATAAATCATTATTGAGTGAAGTTTGTCATTATATTTTTTTTACCGTGTTCAATTTTCTTGCCATTGTATTATTACATTCGTCTATGTTAACGTTACTTATTAAAAAAATTACTAAGCTCAAAAATATATTAAACTAATTGATAAAACATATAATCCGAGGCAATGCACTTAAAGTTGGGAAAGACATTTTGGTGTTTTACTTTGCTTCGTATATTATTTTGAGTGAGTGGTTGAATTGTTATGAAAAGAAGATGTTAGTCCTTGATTGTATGATATGAAGATACAAATTATACAATAATAGACAAAAAGGAAGAAGATAAATGAATAAAAAATAAAAACAATTCACTTTCAAAGGTTTTGTGTTTCAACTAAAGAATTAACATTTTGGTATTATCAAATTCTAAATAATCGATGAATTCAAAAGTTTTTGGAGAAAAATAAATATGCATAAACATATGCAAAAAAATTACACTAAATTAATTTTAAATTTATTGGTTAGGAATGAGTTAAAAGATAACTAAAAATATATGTCACCAACAACCAAACTGTGTACTTATTTTATATAAATATAAATTTCACATGAATAAATTTTGAATTTTAAACAAGATAAACACTTAAAATGAAAGAGATCAATTTATCATTTTATCTCATTTATATTTGATAAACATATAAGTTTTTCCACAAAATCACAAAAACTTTCATGATACCACTTTATTCATACGAAAATAGCAAATAAAATTATAAACAACATACCCGGACCACCTTTAGCTTGATCCAACGGTGAGAAGATCTTCATCTGGAGCGAAACATCTGACGATCAAGATTTGTTTTCCTTGAAAAAGTTTGATTTCACTCATTTCTTGCCCAAAATGCTCCAAAAACCTGTAAGGATTTCAAATCTCACGAAAATGCTAAAATTAGCATGTTAAGTCCAAGAAGAATTCATTTCTTTATTAAATACATACTAAAATATAGGAAAAACGGGTAAAATATCATATATATCAATAATAGAGCTTGATAGATACATAAATTTTTACTAAATATTTTAATTGCTATTTTATACTATTGTATATTTCATTTGTTTTAATAATAACCTGAACCACTTAGAAAAAGACTGCATCCCATGTAAGGAGTTTTCAAAATCTCTAGTTTGAAAATCGATTCTCATCACTTCCTTTTAAATTTTTTTTTTATTATTTATTGTTATTTTTTAATGTTTGAGACTTAATGATGGAAGTCCTCTTACAACTCAATCAGAATCATAAAACGCAAACTAAAAGTCAAATTTTCGTCATGCAAACTCAATATAATGACACTTTTAGGACTTAAGATTATATGATTTCGTTTGAGAAATTTATTTCTTTTGGTTATTTTGTGCACCTAAGATTTGCAAAAAGAAAAACTTGCTTAGTTTAAATCTTGGGAGGATTACTAGAATGACCTTAATAAATGAGTTTTTGACTATTTTGACTCTAAAGTTTCATAATTACTAGAACGACCTTGAAAAAATTTTAACACCCGATTTGCCCTTATTTCCTTTGATAACAAAAAACGTATTTACGAAACTGCCATTAATGAGCTTCCCGCCAAAAACGAATAAGTCTACCGCTCACGTGGTAGACTTAATTTACTGTAGTGGTAGACTTAATTATCTGTTGTGGTAGACTTATTAATCTGTGGTGGTAGACTTAATTATCTATTATGGTAGACTTAATTATCTGTTGTGGTGGTAGACTTAATAATCTGTTGTGGTAGACTTAATAATTCAGCATGGTAGACTTATTGATCAGCTGTGGTAGACTTAATAGTCTTTAGAGGTGGTAGACTTACTTTTCCTTTGTGGTAGACTTATTCTTTAGTGGTGGTAGACTTAATTATCCCTTGTGGTAGACTTACTAATCTGTAGTGGTAGACTTAACTATCTGTTGTGGTGGTAGACTTAATCATCTTTTGTGGTAGACTTATTAACTTGTGGTGGTAGACTTAATTTACTGTTGTGGTAGACTTAATTATCTGTTGTGGTAGACTTAATAATCCGTTATGGTAGACTTAATTATCTGTTGTGGTGGTAGACTTAATAATCTGTAGTGGTAGACTTAATAATTCAGCATGGTAGACTTATTGATCAGTTGTGGTAGACTTAATAGTCTTTAGAGGTGGTAGACTTAATTATATATTGTGGTAGACTTATTAATCTTTGGTGGTAGACTTAATTATCTCTTGTGGTAGACTTACTAATCTGTGGTGGTAGATTTAATTATATGTTGTCGTGGTAGACTTAACTATCTGGTGTGGTAGACTTAATTAACTTGTGGTGGTAGACTTAAATTACTGTTGTGGTAGACTTAATGAATCTGTGGTGGTAGATTTAATTATCTGTTGTGGTAGATTTATTACTCTGTGGTGGTAGACTTATAATTTGTAGGGGCGGTAGACTTATTTCCTGCAGATATGCAGTGGTAGACTTATTGATCTACAGTGGTAGATTTATTAATCTGTAGTGGTGGTAGACTTACGAATATGTAGTAGTGGTGCTAGACTTATTGATCTGCTGTGGTAGAGTTATTAATCTGTGGTGGTAGACTTAATAATACGTGGTGATAGACTTAATTATCTGTTGTGGTAGACTTAATTATCAGTGATGGTAGATTTAGTTATCTGTTGTGATAGACTTATTTATCTGTTGTGGTAGACTTATTAATCAGTGGTGGTAGACTTATTAATCTGTAGTGGTTGTAGACTTAATAATCCGTCGTGGTAGACTTATTGATCTGTTGTGGTAGACTTGATAGCAAGAGAAATAATTATGTAGTGGTAGACTTATTTGTAGTAATGGTAGACTTATTTGTAGTAGTGGTAGACTTATTTGTAGTACTGGTAGATTTATAAGATGTGGTAAACCTATTTATAGTAGTGGTAGACTTATTTATAGTAGTGATAGATTTATTTGTAGTAGTGGTAAACTTATTTGCAGTAGTGGTATACTTATTCAAAAAGGGTAAAACCGTAATTTACCTTTCATCTTCTTTTCCAACCCAAAAGCTTCAAACCCTAATAATGACGGCCAACTTGTAATTAGCTCGTTTTTACTCTATTTTAACTTGTTTTCAACTAAATTTAGCCTAAAACTAGTAAATCTAACATCATATATCTCTTATCTAACAAAAAATCAAAAGATTTCAAGTTTTTTTTTCTAACCAAAAATCAAAAATCAAATTTTTAATCCGATTTTAACTAAATCCGGCGGTACACCTCCGCCGAGTGCGTCTCCAATGCTTCTACAGCCTCCGCGGTCGCGTTTGTATTTTGTGAGTTTTTGAAATTTTTTTTTTTTTTGTCAAAAATGAAAACGACATTTTCGTAATAACAAAATAAAACCTTAGTTTTTATGTCTTATAAACTCTTTCTTGATATTTTGATACTCGTAAAGGTCATTCTAATAATTAGGGCATTTATTAAGGTCGTCCTACTAATTATCCCTTAAATTAAATCTTTAAGTCTCATTGGCAAAACAAATTTTATAACTTTTCACTATTCACATGCGAGTTTCTGATCAAGTTACTTCCAACTTTTTGATGGTTGATAATGAAAACATCTTTTGATTCGGAAAAGATCCAAGTCATATATTCGTCGTGGCCTTTTTTCTCTTTCAACAATAAGATCTCCTCCACATTATGTCATTTCATTTAACAACTTGATCGATGAGTTGCCCCCTACAACAGTATTTGGGAGATGGTCCCAAGCTTGTGAGGGAGCTGTTCAGAGTTGCTGATGACCTTTCACCATCAATCGTTTTCATAGATGAGATCGATGCCGTTGGTACCAAAAGGTAGGTCAAATTAATACACAAACCTTGATCCATAATTTGTTGATGATGGCATCTGATTACTTGTTGTATGAAACAACAGGTATGATGCTAACTCAGGAGGTGAACGTGAGATCCAAAGAACTATGTTGGAACTTCTGAACCAGCTTGATGGATTCGATTCAAGAGGAGACGTCAAGGTCATCCTTGCAACAAACAGAATCGACAGTCTTGACCCGGCACTTCTTCGACCTGGACGGATTGATAGGAAAATTGAGTTCCCGCTTCCAGATATCAAAACAAGAAGGCGCATCTTCCAGGTAATTCAACTGTGCTGACAAAACAAACCAATGGCTTGTTAGAAAGTTTCTTGTTCATCGAGCTTCTGTCTTTGTTCAAAACTAGATACACACATCGAAGATGACTCTTTCGAAAGATGTAAACCTGGAAGAGTTTGTGATGACAAAAGACGAGTTCTCAGGAGCTGATATAAAGGCTATATGCACGGAAGCTGGTTTTCTTGCCCTCAGGGAGCGTCGTATGAAGGTAAAAGATAACCATTCTGTTAAAACCATACACGCATCACTTGTGCAATAACTAACCGTGGAGTGTTAACGTTTGGTGGGTGTTTTGGTTTTTGATTTGGTTCTTTCAGGTGACGCATCCGGATTTCAAGAAAGCCAAGGAGAAGGTTATGTTCAAGAAGAAAGAAGGCGTCCCTGAAGGCCTTTACATGTAAAATCATCATCATCATCCTTGTCCACACTTTCCTTTGATACATTTGCTTCTGCTTAGGTTCTTTCTTCTGGATTTCCTTCAATAGAACAATTCCTCATTTCCATTTGCCTACTTCGGAATCTCGAGTTAACTTTAACCAGCTGAAAACCAAGTCGAAAAACTAAAACTCTTTTTATTAAAACCGAACCGAATCAAATACCTTGAAAGAATGAACTTCCACTTGAACTATGAACTCATATTCTGAGTTCAACCAGTAGAAACATTCAGAATTTATAAAACAACTCCCACGAAGTACCCACCATGGACTAGACCTTATTACATCGGCTAAAAAGTAATTACACACACATTATTTAAACTGCAGACATATCATAATTTGCTATATTTGACGTAAAGAGAGAAAGATGATTCTGTCATTTGATCTTCTAGCGTCCATGCGAGACAAATGGTTCCGTGAACGTCAACGTTGCCACCGAATTTGGCTGCGCAAGTGACTCAGCTACTTCTTCACCAGTGGCTCCAACAATTTCTCGAGCTTTCACAATGTCAAGCAAGTTATGAGGTAGCTGAGCCACACCGTCCAAGACTTGAATGACGCTCGACATGCTTGGTCTATTGGCTGCAATTGGATGCGAACAGAGCAAACCAAGCTTCAGAACCAGTGTTACTTGCTCCTCAAGGTACTTGTTGTCATGCTTAACCCTCTCATCGACCACTTGCAATATATCATCTTCCCAACATTCTAGAACCCAATCCGTAAGAACCATCTCGCTCGGCGAAGAAGCTCGTGGCAAGACGGGTCTTCTCCCGCAAGTAATCTCTAACATGAACACTCCAAATGCGAATACATCAGAGCTTGTGCTTGCCTTTCCTGTTCTTGAAAGCTCGGGTGAGATGTATCCAAAGGTACCCGCCACGTTAGAGGTTTGTGGATCAATCCCGTGTTCACAGAGCTTCGCAAGACCGAAATCACCGAGCTTTGCGTTCATAGATTCATCAAGAAGGATATTTGCTGGCTTAATGTCCCTGTGAATAATAACTTGAACCCATTGTTGGTGTAAATAACAGAGACCAGAAGCTACAGCTTTGATGATCTTGAATCTTTGTGACCAATCAAGACTCTGTTCCGGCTGGTGGTAGAGGAACCTATCAAGACTGCCTTTTGGCATACAATCGTAGACCAAATAGAGTTCGCCTTTGCGTCTGCAGTAACCAAGAAGCCGAACTAGATTAGGATGTCTAAGACGGCCAATAGTCGCGATCTCGGCAATAAACTCTCTCATTCCTTGTCTCGAATCATGAGAAACTTTCTTCACCGCGAGGTCCATGTTAGACGTCAATAATGTACCTTTGTAAACTTTTCCAAACCCTCCTTTACCAAGAAGCTCACTGTTCTTGAAACCCTTTGTAGCAATGTAGAGATCCTTGTAAGCAAACCTATGTGGACCAAACTGAACCTCCCAATCCTCAAGAACTTCCATTAACTTCTTCCTTTTTAAGAAAAGCATAAAACTTATGGTCAAGAAGACAAGGACAACGAAGCCGGTTAGACTCAAAGTGATAGCCAAAATCTTTCTAAGACTACTCCGAGAGTCTTTTTGGAAGTCACTAGGAAGTTTAGGAAGACGAGATGGATCTATGTCTGAGGCTTTCCCATTGACCTTGAAGGTCCAAGCCAGAATATAGTGAGCTGTAAGAACAGAGCCTGTGGATGAAGTGAATCCCACGTACATAGAATCGAGGAGATATGGTGATAAATCTCTGGTTAGAGAAAGCAGTGGAATCTTTGGCTTAGAGACACGCATAGGATGAAGTGTGACATTAAGTTGTTTTCTTGAGGAATCATATTCAACCCATGCTTGTATCGGTTTTCCGCTTATAAGAGAGATGTTCCTGAAAGTACTATCGTCTTCGTAATAACCTGCTGTAGAAGCTTTCACTGAGTTCAAGCTATTGATGTCGATACCAACATGATTATCATCTGTGTCATTAAAATCCTTGTCTTTCCTTGTATCAAACTCAACTGCTACAACATCATTGAAGGAATTTCCATTGTTTGAGATATTAAAGAGCCCCATATACTTCGAATGATCACTATAGGGCAAGCCTTTGGTAGGAGAGATGGCAAAAGCAAACCCACAGCCCCTAAGTGCTCTAATTTGAGTGACTACAGCGAAAACAAAGGTGGTGGAGAAAGATGAAACGGTACCGTTTGGCGAGTTCTTGAACCCAACTGGTAAGTTGTAAAAAACTTGACCAGTTCGACCTTCGGAAGAATTTGTAAGCTTCAATAAGCCATTGGAGTCATGAGTGGCAATTCCGTAGCTGTCGTACAAGTAACCATTGAAGCCGAACTCTCCTTCTGCACGCTGAGAATCTGCTTTTGTGGAGAAGAATTGCACCAAAAGAAGAAGCAGTACTAACATATTCATCGTTTTGCAATTTTTTGGTCTAGTGAATGATGTTATCATAATTTCTCATCCGAAAAATAAGCGAATAGGCTCTTTGTGTATATGACTCTCCATATAATAGCAACGACCAACGACTTGGGAGAGTCAAAAGTCTTTTTTTTTTTGGTAAACAGATTCAAAAGTGGTGGTAATAATGCCAGACTCTAAGAATTTCATGTTTCACATAGACAAATCAAATATAAGAACTTTTTGTAAATTCCCACGCGGTGATTGGAAAAATACACTAGTGATAACGTTTGAATAAAAAGATAATGGTTTTTCGTCGCCTCCGGCTTGCTTCTAGAATATCTCTCTATAAAAACTAGATTAGCATCCGCGTTAATACGTGGATAAATACATTAAAGAATAAAATAAGATATATATTTAAATTTTAATTAGTAATCCGCTGAATTTTAAAATCTTTTATATATTAATTGAAGAAACACTAAATGAAAAAATCTTATGTATCATTCAATGAGTATTTTAAAGAACACATTAATTAAACTAACCATTCAAAACATTCTAATTAATTATATATGCCATGTTGAAATCTTTATCTATTTACATTAATTTTTTAACATGACCTCACAAATATATATGTTACTAATTTATATCCAACTAAACTATAAACATTTTAATATTTAAAATTTATATAACATAATGTTTTAACGATGAATCATTTACGATGTTAATTACTTTCTAAATTAGTATATGTCCATTTGGATACCATATGTGATTAATCCTACAATTATTTTATTTTATATCATTTAATTGTACCCATATTATTCTAATTAAAGTTGCGCTTTTGTTATAAACA
This sequence comes from Arabis hirsuta, assembly GCA_964056655.1. Lineage (NCBI taxonomy): Eukaryota > Viridiplantae > Streptophyta > Magnoliopsida > Brassicales > Brassicaceae > Arabis > Arabis hirsuta. The sequence goes on from OZ053301.1 coordinate 2,563,224, forward strand.
TACAACTTTACAAATTAAATATTAATGGTTGAAATTCGAGAACCATCATTTTCACTTTTTATTTTTTCTTTGATTTTTTTATTTAAGAAGATTTATATACCAATAACACGATATTTTTGGGTTTGGTAAACTCAAATAAATTTGAGAAAACCCATAATCTCAAACTTATTCAATTCACAATTAAAACGCTTACATTCAATCTAAGTGTCCTGCAGATTATATTTTATAAGATAAAATATATTTATATATATGGGAGATATACCATTTGATTTTTTTTGTTTTAAATTTCTTCCGTATAATATAAAAAATTACTCTTTTATTTTTAAATATTCTAATCCCGCGTTTGACGCGGGACAAATATCTAGTACTATTTAAACGTGGATCCTAAAACTAGTAGAAGTCAATTTATGTCATAATTTCATGTCCTAATCTATATTATGCATATCCAAATATATATATAATCGGAATTTAAATCATATTTTCATTTCTCAACAACAAAGAAAAATATCTATTATCCATTATGAATATTTATGAATTATGTGATAGAAACATAAAAACAATTGAAATACTATATAATTAAATAACAAAAGAGTAAATTTTATGTAAATGATCTCATAAAAACTGTAAATAATATTGTGAACCATCAAATAAATATATGATTGATAATTGTATTTCATTAGTGTCATCGTTTTTCTCTCATAGAGATTTATACTCGCCAAACTTTATACACTATTAACTTCTAATCTTATTGTAACGCCCATGAACCAAAAATTTAAAGATGAGAATCGAATTGGACCGAATTATTTGTTTTAAAAAGCCCGTTACATATGGCCCAAGTTTAAGTAACACCCTAACCTAGACTCTCCCTATCTCCCTATATATATATGGCCACAAAAGAGAGGAGAAAAATCAGAGTTATATTGCTAGCGAAGCCTTGCCGTTTTCGCTCTAGTCGTCGTTTTCTTCTAAAATTCCAGTTCCAAGTTGCTATTTTGCGGGGCGGATTCCCAACAACTCAGAAAGACCTAGGTCGTGATATTTATGTCTCTGGAAAGAACATAGATCTAGTTTCTGTAGCTTATTTCATATTTGTTACGAGGTATCGTCTGCTCGCAAATGGTGTTTCAATATTGAGGAAAATAACTGTTTCTGAATTGGAATTTCTGTTTTCTGATTCGATCAGCGAACTTACAGGCTTATTCATCGTCGATCTGTAAGGATGCAGGAGACGATCTAGATATCATTGGAAAGTTCCGAGTCTAGGTTTTCCAGAGACACGAGTTCGGTTTAATTTGAGCTTTATGTAAGAAATTATCTATGTTTTTGTCTGACTGGTATAAACTAGCCGAACCGGTTAGGCATTGTAAAAAGTTTGATAATGGAATACTAAATTTTTATTAACGCTGATTTGAGACGTTAGTTTCAACCGCTTTTCCTTTTGAACTCAGTTTTTGGACGTAATCGCTAAGGTGAGTGTGTGACCATGGCTTATCTGGGTGGATGCATTGTTAAGATATGTCATTGTTTGTGTGGAATTGGATGAATGATTGGTTTGGAGATTTTTCCCTTGTGTATACGTGTTGTGTTTATGTGTTTTGTTTGATGAGTTGATTTATTATGTGTCTTGATAATTCATCGTGCATGTGTGTATAGTCAGTAGATGGAATGACCGTCTCACTGGATATTTATGATAATACTCACGCATCTAGTTTTTCTATTTGATGCAGGTAAAGACAAAGTGTGACCGTGGAGTCATAGCAATGAGGAGGAGGATGTTCTAGGATCTTGAGTTTGTGATGTTTTGGTTATTGTTTTAGAATTACTGGTTAGGTTGGTGGTTATTCTAGAATTGTTGAATTGGATTTGGTTAATGGATTGGTTTTATGAATTATTGAGTTAATTGCTGATTTAGATGTTTTATGATTTTCTGCTGTTTTTTTTTTGTTTGATTGGTATTGAGAATTAATATTTATGGGAATATTAATTCGAATTTAAATTAGTTAAAAAAACGGGTCGGGTTGTTTCACTTATTAGTTTTCTTATATAAATTTTCAATATATACAATTTTTGTTTCCAACACTGGAAAGTACCAATAGTGTCATAGGTAAAAGATTTACATTTTCTTTGTGATATTCTATAACTCTATATGGATAAAATAGGTATGCTTATAGATTTTTGTTTTTATTTTAATTTTGCATGGTCATGTATATCTTACACTTTTAAGATGAGGTTTCTGGACCCTTTCTAAATTTTTTCCAATTTATGTATGTTCTTTTGTTTATATCATGAGAGGATGCACGAGAAGCATATCAGCACTAAATTCATAATTGGATGGGCTTATCTGGTTGAAATATGTTGCCTATGCGAGATGAGGTCTCAATGATGATTGAGTCAGATCGTACAAGTTTAATATTTTTGTCAGCGAGCCCACTAGATTAACTAGTTTTAAAATTAGAAATAAACTATTTCAATATACCTAGAGGAAAGTTTGAGGATTTTAGTCTATGTCACATCTCTCAGCATGAAAATTCTTGGACCTACTTCTTTACAAAAGAAGTTCGAACACGAGATTTTATCTTTTTCATGTAAGTGAGACGGAACCGATATTGTTTGTACCACCAAACAATTACCAAATCATTTGCATTTGATATAATATATGGAGATCGTTGACACTAAAAACTGATTTTTTTATTTTTTTTTAATTATGTGGTGTAATATCATTTATTATTCTAATAAAGTTTTTTTATTTATATAATATAGTGATTTTAAAAATAAATAAATATATAAAACTTGCAAATTTTGACAAATAAAATAATTTGGAAAGTTTTTTTTTTGGTAATGAGTTGGAACTTACAAGAAAAGTCGACTTTGTTTTAGCATTATTCTAATTTTAGATTAGAAATGAGTTAGACCATTTCAATGCAAGACTTTTAGTGGGTATATCATAATTAAAATTTTTTTAAAAATAATTAATGAGGAGAGAGAAGGAGAATGGTCTTTGAAAGACTCTCAAACATTTGTGAGATACTCTACTGTACATTTTTAATTACCTTGGCTTTTTTATTTTAATTATATAATTTAATTATATTTAAATATTAATATTAAATGTGTGGGATACTTTGATGAGATAATTTAGACCACCTCCATTGATAAGAACCTCTAAGAGGTTCTTAATAATTTTTAATTAATAAATATAACATTAAAATAAATTAAGAACTCCACTCTAATTTTCTAAAAAAAAAATTTCCATTGTTAAGAACCCCTTAGGAGTTTTTAAAAATAAAATTAATATTTTTGAAATTATTTTATTTTAAGTATAATTTATTTTGTTAAAATTTGTGAACATACTACATTTTGTAAAATATTATATATATATATATTGAAACGATCCAACCTGTAAAAAATAAAAAAATTTCAAACTCGGATTATTATTATCACAAATAATAATCCTCAACGGTCAAAATACAAACACGCGAAACTCACAATCAATTAATCAACAGAACCATTCAATCTTATACTTTATTGACACTAGTCAAATCCAATTCCGATCAATAACCAATAACGATAAACAACACTTCTATAATTCACTAGCAACCTAGCAATTCTATCAACAATATCCAATACACCGAGACACTAGATCATCTCCTTTTCCCGGCCATGATTCCACGATTACATTTTGTCTCTACCTGCATCACATGGTTTAAAGAGATGCGTGAGTATTATCACAAATACTCACTAAGACGGTCATCCCATCTACTTGGCTATACACACAGGCATAAGCAAAAGATAGAATATCAAAATGAGCAACAACAACACAAGCACAAACAATTAACCGCAAGTTCGCCAAACATATCATGCGTCGATCGACACAACCACCATGTGTCGATTGATGCACACTGTGTCAATCGACACAGAGCAACTGTGTCGATCGACGCACGATGCAGATTTCCAGGAATCGAACCTATTCTCTCATGGATCGATTCCTGAACGCATCTCATCGATCTCCTCCACAAAACCGCACCAAACAACACGAAATCCAACCAATAACAACAAACAATCGTATCCTATCAATTCATTTATCCAGATAAGTCATGGTCACACACTCACCTTAGATCAGGAAGAAAAAAGGATGAGAAAACACGAAGAACGAGAAGAAAAACTCTCCCAGGGTCCGAAATCTCTTCTTCTTTCGCGAAAAACACAGATTTATCCACTTCTAGAGCCTCACAACACAACCACGAGCTTTTAGGATCAAGAACCTGAAGAAATCAACAATGATTCTTCTTTTCTCTCAAATCCTCTCTCAAAACTCAGTGGAACTCTCTTGAACTTTCTGGAAATCTCTGAAACTCTAAAAAATAGCCAAAAATGCGGCCACAACCTCTATTTATAGGGAAACCCAGGGTTTCCCTTAAACTAGTCCGCGAACCGACGACTTAAATCGAACCAACCGGTTCAATTTAACCTTGCGTCGATCGACACACACCACTTGTGTCGATCGACGCACGCACCAAAATTTTCAATTTTTGGTTCGCGGTCGTTACATATATCATGAAAAGCCAAACATAAAATCATATTAAAAATATTTTAAACATTTTAAATTAAATTTAAGATAAAAATTATAAAGCTCAAACAATTTATGTTTAGTGGAATCCCCCTTGACCCACTGGTTTGATAAATAGTTCATTAATGCTTCTACACTAGGAAGTATTGGCAAATCCCAGAAGATGCGATTTATTATCATTGATGCAGATTAATGGAGACAAGTTTACATGAGATCTTCAGCGTGGGACAATATAGAACCGTCTGGTGTGGATCAAAACGAAAAACTTGTCCGTTGTAGGATCGTCTATGTAACCGTTCTCGTAATTTGTAATAGAATAATAATAAATTCAGACGATTAACAAAAAAAAATTATGTTTATTAGCACAATGAAACAAAAATAAAATATTATTAAAAATAAAATACTATTCAATATGAAAATTATGTGACATTTTAGAATTATTCAATATATCTATAAAAATTTGACAAGAGATTTAATATATCTATGATTAAATATGAATAAATAGTTTAAAAAAATCATGACTAGAAAAAATCAACTAAATCATTTGGAATTTACGTTTGCTTTTTATCTTGTTTTGACATTTTTGAACTCTATTATAATTATTTATTATTTGGATTATTGATTTATTGTGTTTCTCACAGACGAAATGAGCCTAAATAAATGGGCCACAAGAAATTCAATAAACCCTATAACAGATACATCTCTTCATCTTCTAGTTGATATTTAATTTAATTTTTTTTGTCGACTATTTCATTCATTAAAAGAAACGTACAAAATACATAGATGACTAATACAATTTAATTACATACCCTGAATTCGATAACCTTGCACTTTTAGCTAAAGCATCTACCTCACTAACATGACTACGAGCAACAACATAAAACATAGATGAAAAATTAGTAGTCATCTCCTTAATATCTTCAACATAACCATACAACTGTTGGCTCCCACCTGCTGCTTTGCCATTTAAACATCTCATTATTGCGCAATGAACGATCTCAGAATCACCAAAGAGATCCACATTATTATTGTTGGGAATGTCCTGAAATCATTTGTACTTACTCTAGAGAGTTAAAATGTCAAGGTTTGACAATCGTATAATATTAGATGGTTATAATGTTTTGCTAGAAGCCACTTATAACTTATGGGTCTAAAAGCCCATTACTAATATTATGCGATCCTATTGGGTCACACACCTAAGCAAACTAGATCACTAATAAATTGGGTTTTAATAATGATACAATATATTATATATTTGATATATTTATATTTGTACATATATACATATATATATATATATATGTGGAATATATATACGTATGTTATATGGAATATATATACGTATGTTATATATATTTGAGTGCACGTGAAGAAAAACATATGGGGCAATTATGATTACCTCCCCCACGTAATACCTTCTTGATATGGGCTTAGCCCATTAACGGTTGTGCCACCACTCAGTATGTATATATATTAAGTTGTGCTTTGATATTGATTATTCAGTAGTCGCCGCCTATAAACCTAATAGCAAAAGAAACAGTTTCTCTTGATATTTGAGATTAGATCTCTACAGCACTAGCATCCTGTCTTGATATAGTTTGTGTGCGTGTGGATATCGATAGAGGCACGACGTTTGGAGTGCTACATAATCTTGATCTGATTCGATTTATCTTTCTGCTGCAATTGATCCAGGTATATTCGAAACTATGAAACCTAAATCTAATTTTAGTATTTACACGAATCCTGGGAATTGAATTCAAATTAATATTTATAAATAGTTATAAATCGCCTATGAATTCCAACAGTGGTATCAGAGCGTACATGTATAATATCGAAATTGGTCTAGTTTAATATATATGTGATATATATATTAATTTTATGAATAACTTGATCTGTTGAATTTATGAAATTTTGTAAAAACTTGTTTACGTAAGTTGAAACAATAAGATTTGCTTGTTTACGTACATCGGTTAAATTATGCATGATAATTTTGATAGTTGCAATGTTATAATTTGATTATAATAAGTTATTGTGCACAATTCATGTTTGTTAAAAGGTGTTGGTGTCAAGTTGATTTTAGCCATGCATAGATTATAATTTAATAATATCCAGTTACATGCATAATACGTATGCATATTTAAGTTACCCATAATTATATTATAATATTGTAATCTTCGAGATTTGCATGACTCATAATTGTTGATGCATAGTTGATATTATAATAATTGTCATGTAGCACCTTCTGCATATATATATTGGATATAGTTTGATGCATTGAATCGTGTTGGTTTGCCACTTTGATTTATGGTTTGATTGATTTCTGGTTTACTTAATTTGGTTAAGTTTATAATGGTATAATCTTTAGACTTTATTAAAATTCTAATTTGATTAGGATTTCCGAACTGATTCATATTAATTATATAATTAATAACTTATAATTTTAATTAGATTAAATTAATTATTTATAATCCAATTTAATACATATTAGATATATGTTAGTTATATTATATATATTTTATATTTGATATAAATTTATAATATAAATATAAATTGGTTTAAAATTAAATCCTCAATTTAATTTCAAGTATTATTGATGCCTATCCAATCTCTGTCAACTGTCAAGACTTATTTCGTTGTGTGATGGGCCTGTCAAGCAGGGTGTCCACTTCTACATAAGTGAGGCAGATGGTAATGGTTACCATATGAAGTGAGATTGGTTGACTTGACTAGGCTATCAAAATGGTTTTGGGCTTAGAGGCATATGTTGGATTGACATAAGATGTCATCCGACAACCAAGAGTTATATTGGATATAATTAGCAAAGTGTGTTGCTTACCTAAATAGCTAGACATTCGGGCGATAAGCCAAAGCGCACTTGAATCTAGTAAAATATGGATCTTGGATCATTATATTCATTTTGAGGATAATATTGTTTTGAATATAATGTGAGTTTTCTTAAATGTTGAGACTTCTCAAATTAATGAACATCGTATTAATCTTTACTCTTCTTTCCGACAGCTATGTCAACCCCTCACAGTTCATTTTCATTGCACTCCGTCCTTGAGAAGGACAAGCTGAGTGGATCGAACTTCCTCGAATGGTATCGAAATCTGAGAATTGTTCTCAAACAGGAGAAGAAGGACTATGTCCTGGAAAAGAATCTTCCACCTGAAAAACCTAAGACCAATGCTCAACATGCAGAGAGGACTGCTTATGATAAGCATGTCGCTGACAGGGTTGATGTGTGTTGTCTTATGTTGGCTACCATGAACTCAGACTTGCAAAAACAATATGAGAACGTGGATTCGCCAATTGACATGATCACTAGCCTGAAAGGGATGTTTCAGGAGCAGGCACAAACTGAGAGATACCAGACCGTTAAAGCTCTCATTGAGTGTAAACTGCCTAAAGGCAGTTCAGTTAGCCCACATGTCATTAAGATGATGGGTTATATTGATAACCTGGCTAAACTGGATGCTCCTATTAGCCAAGAGTTGGCTACTGACATCATCCTGCAGTCATTGCCGTCAAGTTATGATCAGTTTGTTATGAACTACAACATGAAAAACTTGACGAAGACTTTGACTGAGCTGCATGGAATGCTCAAGACAGTTGAGCCAAACATCAAGAAGGACACCCCGGATGTACTCATGGTACAAGGGGGTAAAAGGTTTAAGAAACCTGGTAATAACAAAGGAAAAGGTAAGGCAAGCTGGGTTAAGAATCCAGGCAAGCCTGACCCTGCTCCTAAGTTCAAGCCTGGTCCTTCTGGTGAAGACATGTGCCATTATTGTAATGGTTATGGGCATTGGAAGAGAAACTGCAAGAAATACTTGGAAGATCTGAAACAGAAGAAGACCTTCGAAACTTCTTCTAAAGGTATTTATGTTATAGAAGTAAATGTTACTACTTCTGGTTCTACTTCTTGGGTATTGGATACCGGTTGTGGTGCTCATATTTGTACAAATATGCAGGGCCTAAGAAACAGTAGAACTTTGGAGAAAGGACAAGTGGACCTGCGCGTGGGAAATGGAGCAAGAGTTGCTGCATTAGCTGTAGGAACATTTCATTTGTCTTTACCTTCGGGCATGGTTTTAGAACTTAATAATTGCTACTATGTACCTGCTATAAGCAGAAATATTATTCCTTGTTTGGATTTGGAAGGATTTCATTTTTCAATTAAAAACAAGTGTTGTTCATTTGATCGTGGTGATATTATTTATGGTAGCGGTCCATTGGAGAATGGGCTTTATATTCTAGACCAAAGTGTGCCTGTCTATAAAATTAGTACTAAGAGATTAAAGACAAAAGACTCTAATCCTACATTTCTTTGGCACTGTCGTCTAGGCCATATAAATGAGAAACGCATTCAAAAGCTTCATAGTGATGGACTTTTGAGCTCATTTGATTATGAATCATATGAGAAATGTGAATCATGTTTATTGGGAAAAATGACTAAGGCTCCTTTTACTGGACACAGTGAACGGGCTAGTGACTTGTTGGGCCTTATACATACTGATGTGTGTGGACCAATGAGTTTAAGTGCTAGAGGAAACTACCAGTACTTCATTACATTTACTGACGATTACAGTAGATATGGTTATGTTTATCTAATGAAACATAAGTCTGAATCTTTTGAAAAGTTCAAGGAATTTCAGAATGAAGTACAAAACCAGCTTGGCAAGACAATCAAGGCTCTCCGATCAGATCGAGGAGGAGAATATTTGAGCCAAATTTTCCAAGATCATCTGAGAGAATGTGGAATTGTTTCACAACTCACTCCTCCAGGAACACCGCAATGGAATGGTGTGTCTGAAAGGAGAAATCGGACTTTATTAGATATGGTTCGATCAATGATGAGTCATACAGATCTTCCATTATCCTTTTGGGGATATGCTCTAGAAACGTCTTCGTTTACACTAAACAGATGTCCATCAAAGTCAGTTGAAAAGACTCCATATGAGATATGGACTAGAAAAGTTCCTAATTTATCTTTTCTTAAGATTTGGGGTTGTGAAGCTTATGTAAAACGTTTAGTTGCTGATAAGCTTGGACCCAAATCAGATAAGTGCTACTTCGTTGGTTATCCTAAAGAGACCAAAGGTTATTACTTTTACAACCCTGTTGAGAACAAAGTGTTTGTTGCTCGAAATTGCGTCTTTATGGAAAGAAAATTTCTTTCTAAGAAAAACAGTGGGAGTAAAGTACAACTCGAAGAGGTTCGAGAAACACAGGAGATTGCTGAAACTTCTCAGGAAGAGCATCAATTAGATCTACGAAGAGTCGTAGAATCTGCACCTGTAGAACCTGAGATACGTAGGTCCGAGAGGACTCATCATGAACCTAACAGATATGGGGTTTAAGTGACGGATCATCATGATTTATTAATTATAGAGAATGATGAACCTACGTCTCATGAAGAAGCAATGATGGGCCCTGACTCCGATAAATGGCTAAAGGCCGAAGAATCCGAAATGGAATCCATGTCAGAAAACCAAGTATGGACTTTGGTTGATTTACCTGATGGTGTTAAAGTCATTGAGTGTAAATGGGTTTTCAAGAAGAAAATTGACAGGGATGGTAATATTCAGATATACAAAGCTAGATTGGTAGCTAAAGGTTACAAGAAGATTCATGGTATAGACTATGATGAAACCTATTCCCCAGTTGCAATGCTTAAGTCCATTCGGATTCTCCTAGCAACTGCCGCTTATTATGATTATGAGATATGGCAGATGGATGTGAAAACAGCTTTCCTTAATGGAATTCTGGAGGAGGATGTGTACATGACACAACCTGAGGGTTTCACAGATCCAAAAAATGCTGGGAAAGTATGCAAGCTTCATCGTTCCATTTATGGTCTGAAGCAAGCATCTCGGAGTTGGAATCTTTGTTTTAATGAAGCCATCAAAGAGTTTGATTTTATTAGAAACGAAGAAGAACCTTGCGTTTACAAGAAGACTAGTGGGAGTGCAGTTGCATTTATGATATTGTATGTAGATGACATACTGCTCATTGGAAATGACATTTCTTTGCTTGAGTCTGTTAAGACTTGGCTAAGTAGTTGTTTCTCAATGAAAGACATGGGAGAAGCCGCTTATATTCTTGGAATTAGAATCTATAGAGATAAATTAAACAAAATCATTGGACTAAGTCAAGATACTTATATAGATAAGATCTTACACAGGTTTAATATGCATGATTCCAAGAAAGGTTTTATTCCAATGTCTCATGGCATAACTCTCAGCAAGACACAGTGTCCTTCGACACATGATGAGCGAGAGCGGATGAGTAGAATCCCATATGCTTCTGATATAGGATCTATCATGTATGCCATGCTCTGTACTCGTCCAGATGTTGCGTGTGCTTTAAGTATGACGAGTAGATACCAATCAGATCCAGGTGAGAGTCACTGGACGGCGGTCAAGACCATTCTAAAGTATTTGAGAAATACCAAGGATAAGTTCTTGGTCTATGGAGGAAGTGATGAGCTTGTTGTGAGTGGTTACACCGATGCCAGCTTTCAGACAGACAAAGATGATTTTCGATCACAGTCTGGATTTGTCTTTTGTCTTAATGGAGGAGTAGTGAGCTGGAAGAGCTCCAAGCAAAGCACTGTGGCAGACTCCACAATCGAAGCTGAGTACATTGCTGCTTCTGAAGCAGCAAAGGAGGGTGCTTGGATTAGGAAGTTCATTACTGAGCTTGGTGTGATTCCTAGCATATCTGGGCCAGTGGATCTCTATTGTGACAACAATGGAGCCATCGCTCAGGCGAAAGAACCCAGATCACACCAGAAATCCAAACACATAGAGAGACGATATCATCTTATTCATGATATTGTTGATAGAGGAGATGTAAAGATTAGTAGAGTCTCGACGAATGCAAACGTTGCTGATCCTTTGACCAAGCCTCTTCCACGGCCAAAGCATGAGAGTCATACTGCTGCTATAGGCATTAGATTTCTTAAGATGTGATCTTGATTCTAGTGGGAGAATTTTCTTTTATGATATGATGTTCATGTATACATGCATTTGATTTTATTTTCAAATTAATGAAATTTGTTTCAGTATTATTTGGTTATTGGATAATTAAATAATAGTCCCAAAATAATTTATATCATTCTTATAGGTCATCAAGTGCGTGACTTGATCATGAAACCTTGTAAGTGAAAGATGAGATGAATTATTGAGGTCCCCAGTCAAAGTTATTATCATGGGACATTAATAACTATATATTACTGATATGTGAGGTGACTGATGACTAAGTTTTGTGAAGTCATTGATATGTTGTATTAAAGTCAATCACATAGATATGTGTTAGAGAACACAGTATTGGACTGACCCGCTATGAGAACTCTACAAGATTGTTATGTGAGTGTCATAAGAGTTTCTCATCACAACTATAGAGTATAGTCCTTTGACCTGAGTTCATCATGATTTCTTACATAGGGATTGGTTTGTTTTGACTCTGTCAAACGTCAGCCGTAAAAGGTGATTATAAAGACAGTGCTTGGGCATACTATGAATTGTGTAAGGAACCGGGATGGAACAAGATGGGATTTGTCCCTCCTATATAACAGGAGATAAGTATCTTTGGGCCTATCGAAGATTTGATACTGAAAATGCATGGCCGTGCTCAAACGAGGTGAAAGTCAGTCGTTTGTTTAATCAGTATAAATCGAAGTTCGATAAACGTGATCTAGTTTAATAAGGATGACGCAATTTCTTGCCTTATGCTAAGATCGAGATACAGAGACGAAGGGATTATAGGAATAGATGATTCCAGTACAAGTGGGAGATTGTTGGGAATGTCCTGAAATCATTTGTACTTACTCTAGAGAGTTAAAATGTCAAGGTTTGACAATCGTATAATATTAGATGGTTATAATGTTTTGCTAGAAGCCACTTATAACTTATGGGTCTAAAAGCTCATTACTAATATTATGCGATCCTATTGGATCACACACCTAAGCAAACTAGATCACTAATAAATTGGATTTTAATAATGATACAATATATTATATATTTGATATATTTATATTTGTACATATATACATATATATATATATATATTTGGAATATATATACGTATGTTATATGAGATGTATACATATGGTATGTATATATATATATATATATATATATATATATTTGAGTGCACGTGAAGAAAAACATATGGGGCAATTATGATTACCTCCTCCACGTAATACCTTCTTGATATGGGCCTAGCCCATTAACGGTTGTGCCGCCACTCAGTATGTATATATATTAAGATGTGCTTTGATATTGATTATTCAGTAGTCGCCGCCTATAAACCTAATAGCAAAAGAAACAGTTTCTCTTGATATTTGAGATTAGATCTCTACAGCACTAGCATCCTGTCTTGATCTAGTTTGTGTGCGTGTGGATACCGATAGAGGCACAACGTTTGGAGTGCTACATAATCTTGATCTGATTCGATTTATCTTTCCGCTGCAATTGATCCAGGTATATTCGAAACTATGAAACTTAAATCTAATTTTAGTATTTACACGAATCTTGGGAATTGAATTCAAATTAATATTTATAAATAGTTATAAATCGCCTATGAATTCCAACAATTATAACCGTGACTCTTAACACGTTTAACTGCATCTCTCATTGCATATGCCTCAGCCTCCAAAGGAGTTGCTATCGGATCTATTGAAGAAGATCCAATCATAACACTTAAACCTGAAGCAGTAACAAGTTTCCAGCCAATACCAGCTCTATCTTGATCCGACACCCATGAACTATCAACAAAACAAAACCACGAATAAGGCAGAAGAAGCAATTCTCCCAGAGATTGATATTTAACTGGCTTGTTAACTACATGTTGACAACTCTCCTGCTTGTTATTAAATGTTCTTTTTGATTCATTCCAATCCTTCCAATCACTTAAAGCTTTCGCAATAACGGTGGGTATAAGTTCCCTTTTTCCATTAAAAACCAAATTATTTCTCATTTTCCATATTCGCCAACCAACAAATGGAAATAAAGGAGATTCATGATTAGAATTATTCCAACTCCTATTTGTCTCCATAAAGCAACTTATACTTGAGAAGGAATGATCATAGTAGTGATTAGTACCTTGAATGATTCTTACAGGTGAATGTTCCCAAACTTCAGAAGCTACCCTGCAATTGAACATCATATGACTCACAGTTTCATCATGCTCCCCACATACTTGACAAACACTATCAACTCTCAATTTTCTTTGCTTTAGATTCACAGCCACTGGAAGTGCATCATGAACTGCTTTCCACCAAAAATGTTTGATCTTTGGAGGTGTGTGGAGAGACCATATGTCCTTGAAAACCGTTTGATCCTCCTGTAAAACTGTATTTTGATTCAAGGTATGAACAAAGTGATAACCTGACCTCACACTATATTCTCCTTCTTTAGTATAGTGCCACAATACAGTATCCTCTCTTCCACAAATACTTGGTTTAATTAACCGTATCTGATCAATATCTTCATTTTCTACCAATTGACACAATTTATTATCATCCCAACTTACAGCCTCATGACACATCAAATCAGATACCAGTAAATTAGGGAAAAAAGTACCTTGTTTACATCTTGCAGGGTGTGGTTGTTCACCTGAACTCAGCCAATTATCTTTCCATGCCTTAATTTGCTTTCCATTTCCAACTATCCATTTTAAACCTTTGATCAATAAATCTTGTGTGGCTTGATAAATACCTTTCCAGGCATAACTTGATTTACATCCTCGTTGCGCCTCCAAAATACTTGTTTTACTAAAGTATTTAGCCTTATAGACCTTTGCAAGAAGGGATTCCGGATGCTTCAGCATTCTCCAAGACTGTTTTGCCAATAAAGCCAGATTGAATTCTCTGAAATCCCTAAAACCAAGACCTCCAATAGATTTAGACTGCACAATTCTCTTCCAAGCTACCCAAGGTATCTTCTTAGTCTTCCCTGTTGACCACCAGAATTTTCTTATTGCTGCTATTATCTTATTTACAGTGTCTAAAGGCAGAAGAAAACTGGACATACAATAAGCAGGCAACGCAGTCACTACTGCCTTTATTAGTACCTCCTTACCCGCCGGTGATAAAAGCTTTGAATACTAACTATCTAACTTGTGCAAAACCCTTTGCTTAATAAATGAAAAAGTATTATTTTTACTTCTTCCAATCATATCCGGGAGCCCTAAATACCTACCAAAACCTCCACTCTTTTCAATTTAATTTAAGTATTGCTTTTAGAAAAGATGTATCTTCTTTGAATTCTGACATTTTAGTTAAATTTTAAAAAAAAAAAAAATTTGCAAAGGAATTCCACACAATTCCTCAAAATTCAGTTGATATCGAGTTACCATTTAAGCCAATGGCCCATTGCCAATGTGTTATAGATTCTTCAAAATATCCGAAACTAGAAAAAAGAGTTACAAAACTTCTCTTTTTCTTTACCTTTTTGTTGAAGAAAAAAAAAAAAAAAAAGAGTTACAAAATTGACGTTATCCCTAAACCCTCACGGACGTCAAAAGTTGGCGATTACATACCACGGCCAAAACTCCGCCCTCGTTATTCTCAAGGAAGATAATGCTCCAAACGTGAGTTTTCATCTCTTTCTCAATCGGAATTTAAGGTTAATGATCTCTCAATTAACGTTAGTTCTGTAGCTTTCACTGTACACAACATTCGAACATCAACGAGAGAAACGTATGGTTCCATTATAAATTTTCTTTACTGAATTCTTCTCCTCGTAATTTTCAAGTGCAGTATTAGATTGTGGGATGGAAAAATTCCCTCAGAGCTTCTCCATGATATACTTTTCCGCCTCGGATTAAAAGACAACATTCGTGCTTCCGTTGTATGCAAGATATGGTTAGAAGCAGCTGTTTCTGTCAGGAAGTTACAGCCTTGTCCTTGGCATTTTTATCCACACCAAGGATCAGAAGATGGAGGAGACTACATTCTTTATGACACATCACAGTCTCAAACATATAAGCCCAATTTTCCAGAGTTGAAGAAGTTCCATAGATTCTCTTATTCTAGGGATGGTTGGTTGCTTGCGATAAAAGATAACTCATCGTTTTTATTGTTACTTATCCTGTTTACCCGGAGAGCATCTACTTACCCAAGGGGCCAAGCCATTCCTATGACCATTGCTTAGCTTTCTCATAAGCTCCGACAACAAGTAGTTGTTTGGTGTTCTCACTCACCTATCCAAATTGGAGGTCATATGTTATCAGTACTTGGAGGCCTGGTGAAACCGAATGGACCACCTATCACTTTAGAGAGAGATACGCGACCAGATCTGGAAAAACTGTGTCTACTTGAATGGTATGTTATATTGTCTCACTATCTGCGGTAACCTCAGTGTATTCGATCCCACTAGGGAAACCTGGAATTCTTCCAATGAAACCATCTCCTGCAGATTTTGTTAGGCCAGTGTTGATGACGGAGCATGAAGGAGATATCTTTGTGTATACATACCTCTACTACAACCCAAAAGTGTTGAAACTAAACCTTAAATCCATTGTATGGAAGAGAACTGAGAATTTGGTGATTACATTATTTGTAGGTCACTCTTTCTCTCTTACAAGAGCTGGTCTCTCGGCCAGGAGAAGAACCGAATATATACACCGCAGAATCGAATCAGCATCTACTACTCTCTCGATTCTCAACCGCAGTCATGTGCCTATTTGTGTGGCCATTTCGCTTGGGTGGATCCACCTCACAACAACGTTAATTTGTGACTTCATCCTTTATGTTTTGTCCTTTTATTAAATAAAAAATTGTGTTTGTTTTATAATGGACTTTACAACTTATGTTAGTACGTATTTAAGGGATAATCGTATGGATTTCCGTGCGTGTTCATGTACAAACTACCAAGGTTGGTTCTTGATAAGTCCTTAAACACATTGCAGATCGGTTGCTACATCAAAATGATTTAAACCAGTTCTTTCATGCACTTCTACTTCAATTTTGGCATATTGGGTTATATACTCTACTCGTAACATTTCTGCGTTTAAAAAAAGTTAATATAGCTTTGATCCAATCTTTGCGTGGGGCTGTAGATCGATCCCCCAAATTTATGTGATCATGCTAACAAAGTTTTTTCGCTAAGCAAACAGTAGTATACACTACATTATCTTCTTCAATTTCAGGAGTTCTTCGCTGTTATTTACTCTGTTCCTTCTCGGTTTATGTAGTTTTCTTTTGTATTTTACCTGTCAAATATGATAATGGAATATGATTGTTCATCGTATTGGCTTTTGGTACAAAGGAAGAGAGCATTGAACTTAATGGATTAGGAGAAGAGAGAGTATCTTTAGATGAAGTCAGTGATAAGCATCGTATGATAAGTAGGGATATAACAAGACAGTTAATGCAAAGTAAGTTAGTTAAGCAATCCATACTCGACATTTAAATGCAGAAATTAGTCTGATGTGTTCTTATATTGTATTGCTGAATATCGGTCAATGGCAGCCGCTACCTAAGAACTTAAATGGATAAAAGGCTTTTTTCATTTAACTTGAACTTGAAGAGAGTTCATCGCAAACAAGCCAGAGCATCAACTATACCATTGCCATTCCAAGAAATAAAATTAAATTAAATAACATCAAAATAAGTAGAGTAGAAAGTGATATCCCAAAGGATACCATGAAGTTCCCTAAAAGCTGAGCCTGTCGAGATTGTTTGGAGCCCGATTTAACCGCCACTGCTCTTAGGCCTAGATAAGTTGCATAGCACAAGGCTTCTCTAATACTGAGACCTTTTGCTACACGCGATGCGGTTTGTTTTAGTAATTTGTTTGTTGATTTGTAATACATTGTTGACTTTTTGTTGTCTTATAATTAATAAATTAAGAAAGTATGTAAATTACATATAGGACAACGAATTCAAGATACTACATGATTTTTTTTTCCTGAGTTCTATCATCTTTGACAAGCAAAGTACGTACTATTGTGTGAAGATTTATGTATTTCTGATTCAATATCAATAAAATAATCAGTGAAGTATTTGTTTTTTTTTCCCCCTTTTCTATAGTAGGTTATGTTCTTTACAACTTCAATATAATATTTCGAACACATAGTTGAAAAAGCCATAATTCTCTCAGTTCTTTTTTCATTTCCATTGTGAGATATCTAACACTGTATACAACTATACAAGCAAATTGTAGAAGCATATATTAAAAAATGAAGTTGATAGAGTAAAGTTTAGAGAGCTATTGCACAACTAGAAGCATTTCGCGGCTTATGTTTCCAATGAATAGCTTATGGAAGGTGAACTAGACTCAAAACCATTTGATCTCCATTTGGTTCTTTTCTAGTAATAAAAATGGTATGATTTAATTAGAAAAATAAAACGTGGGATTATATGCCCTTTATGTTTGCTCTTGGGAATATAGACGTATATTATCTTACTTGGCCTAATTTTAGGGGTGAAAAAATAGATGACATTTTTTTTTTTTGTGAGAGAAAAATAGGAGAAAAACTAGTTTGCGTAAATATGTTTAAGATAGGGATCGGAGGCTAATCCATGCTCCGATCATGATGAAATTATCAAGGTAGATTCATGACTCAATGATCTTCATAATCAATACTAGATTTTTTTATCCTAAATTTGTAGTGGTTGGTTCGTCACATATATGGTGATTAGCGGAGCAACAGAGGCGTTTTGGATGTTCGAAAAATCGGACAGTTAATTCTTCTTTGATTTAGCTGAAATGAGCCAGGATTGTATCTTTCTATCTAAGGTTTGCACGGTAGAGATCCGAACTTTTTTTTTTTTGGTAGAGATCCGATTTGATTACCCGAATTGTAGACTAAAATGATCTTGATGAATCGAGGCAGAGTTTTTTTTATTAGAACAATCGAAAAAGTTATTTATTACCACCGATAATGTAGTGGCTGACATTTTCTAGTATTATTTATTTTTATAGCCACCGATTTTTAGTGGCCAATAAACCGCTGTTTTTATCAGTCAGTAGGTTATAATTATTTTAACAACCGATCGATTTGCCACTAATAATATAATAACAACTAATTGCGGATCTTCAGTGGCTAATGCAATTGCTATTTTAAATTTAAGTGACCAAAATATCTTATGTCAGAGTAGTAAGATGCTATTTTAAATTTGTGTGACCAAAATATATTATGTCAGAGTAGTAAATGAACTTTATTTCTCAACCATTTTTTACTATTCATGAGAAGTGTGTAAAATATTTATTATTTTGTTAACAAAGACGGTGTTATTTTATTTTATTTACTATTAATTTTTTTAATATTATACTTTTATTCATCTTTTCCCAACAGAGACATCATTTCAAAATTACAACAATTTGAAGATTGTAAAATATCCGATGACATAAGAAGATGATTAAGAAACACAAATGAAGCAATATTTAGTAAAGTAACTTGGAAAAAATTGGAATGCTCTTAAAGTTGAAAGAACCGAAACCACGTTAGAAAGTAAGTCTCGGGACTCACTTGGCCAGTAGAAAAAGGTGTAGTATTATGCTTGTGATCACACATCTTGTCTAGACCACCAAGCTTAGCTCGAAGAATTAGCTGAATCTCTTTAATAACAACTTGTGGAATTTTCAAAACATAGGAATGGAGCCTTGAGCTACGCTCCTTCCAAATTGAGTAAACCACTGCTTGGAAGATAAGTTTGATTATCACTTTTAGCTTCTTGTTCTGAAATGATGACCTGGACCAAGAAACAATATCTCCAAAAAGTATAGGGAGAAATAATTCCTGGTGAGTAAAAAAGGGTTCCCATATCTCTTTCGAATAGTTGCAATTGAAAAAGAGGTGTTATCTCGATTTTGAAGCAAAGGTACACAACAAACAATCTGCCGGAATATCCAATCCCCAGCCCCTTAATCGATCTCGGGTTGTTAACCTATCACACATGATGATCCACAACATAAAAGCATGTTTCGGAATCCTTTGTTTGAACCACACTGATCTGACCCAAACAACACTTGATGAAGAAGGATGCAGGGAAAACCAAGTCTTAGAAGAAAAGAAAAAACCATGAGGATCCATTAACGAGTTCCTCCAAAGAAAATAGTCTTCTTCAAAGGTATCAAAAACCGGTGAAGCTGGAATACAACTCCTCAACAGTATCAAGATAGGTGTCTTCTAATACCTCTCAACCAGGAGTCATCTTGTAGTGCCTGGTAAACCGTTGCCTATGATGAAATTCTAGTAATTCTAGGTCCATTGGAACCTGTGATGTCAATTAGAGGACCTAGCAAAGTGCAATTATCATGCCAGAAAAGATCTCTCCTTCTATAAGCAATCTTACAAGATAAGTATGGTCTAGCCAAAGTTCTCAACTTCATCAACCGTCTCCAAATCCAACTACCAACATTCTGAAAATCTGCATTCCAAAACAGTCTCTTTGAAATGACATGTCTGTTGATCCAGGCAACCCATAACGACCCATTGGATGCGAATAATAGCCAGATCAACTTTAAACCAAAAAATTGGTTCAAATCCTCCAACCTTCTAAGCCCCAATCCACCTGATATCATCAAAGAATAAAAGAATGTCATCAGCAAAACTTAAGTGAGAAACCAATGGATTAACACAATTTGGATGAGCTCTGAAAACTCCATCCCTCAAAGCACGATCTAAATCCTTGGAAAGAATGTCCATTACCAAAACGAACAAAAATAAAGAGATTGGGTCACCTTGACGCAGACCCTTTTTCCCCGGGAAGAATCCCACTAGCTCCCCGGGAACAAAGACGGTTTGATATCATCAACCTCAAGCAAACCGGTTTGTTTTCTCTAACGATTTGATTCCGATTTTCCTGTTTTCGGTTCAAACCGGTTTTCTGTAAACCCTTTTACATATGGTTGTGAAAAGACGATAAACAAACGAGTATTCAAAAACATTGGATCATTCACTCTAAACCAAACCTCAATCCAAACGGTTTGGACCAAACCAACCGATTTTACGAGCCTAGACTAAATCAGCAGGACAATTATCCCACTACGTACATTGCCGTTGACTTTTTCTAAAACTCCAAAATATTTCCGTTGACTTTTTTCTAAAACTCGAAAACACAAATAACAAGAGTTATTATAAAAGAACAAGAATCAAAGATCAATCAATCATAATCCGTTGATCAAAATGGAAACTCAAACCATCATTCTATATCTCTCACTCTTCTTTCTCTCTCTACACTTCGTGTTTGCAACATTGAAACCACGGTTGACTCCGGCAAATACACGGAAGCTAATCCGTCTCCTCCACCTCCCGATCAAATCTCCGGCCGCAGCCACCATTTTCGCTAGACAAGACGTCCATGAGTTTCTTGATTCATCGATCCAAGTAGGGAACAAAGAAGACGATTTCGATTTCAAACCGTATATGATACGCAAAGCAGAGTCAGTAAACAGAGCACTAGACGTAGCCATTCCACTCATTGAGCCTCTCAACATCCACAAGGCAATGCGTTACGCCATTCTCGCGGGCGGAAAACGCGTTAGACCAATACTCTGCCTCGCCGTCTGCGAGCTACTCGGAGGGGAAGAGCGTTTGGCGATTCCCGCGGCTTGTGCGGTTGAGATGATTCACACAATGTCACTCATCAAAGACGATCTTCCTTGTATGGACAATGACGATCTCCGACGAGGAAAACCAACTACACACAAGATCTTCGGAGAAAGCGTCGCCATTCTCTCCGGCGGTGCACTCTTAGCTCTAGCTTTCGAGCATTTGACTGAAGCTAACGTGTCATCTGAGAGAATTGTTCGAGCCGTTAAGGAACTAGCTAAGTCCATAGGAACCAAAGGACTCGTAGCGGGACAAGCAATGGACTTGAGTAGTGAAGGGTTGGATCCTAAAGACGTTGGATTAGAGCATCTTGAGTTTATTCACGTTCATAAAACAGGTTCTTTGCTCGAAGCATCGGCGGTTATAGGAGCGATCATCGGAGGTGGATCAGAGGAAGAGATAGAGAAAGTGAGAAATTTTGCGAGATGTATTGGATTGTTGTTTCAAGTGGTGGATGATATTTTGGATGAGACCAAGTCATCGGAGGAATTGGGAAAAACCGCAGGGAAAGATCAGATCGCCGGAAAGCTGACGTATCCGAAAGTATTTGGACTTGAGAAATCGAAAGAGTTTGTTAAGAGATTGAAGAACGATGCGAAAGAACATCTTAAAGGGTTTGATTCAGAGAAAGTGAAACCTTTGATAGCTCTTGCTAACTTCATTGCAAACAGAAATAACTAAATTGTGGTTTGTTAGTTAAACTAGACCAATCTACTTACAAATTTCAAGTGTTAAATTTTGTTTTTCAATGAGCTGGAGCACGAGGTTATATTTTTTTTCATCCAAAAACAAAGCCCAAAAGGCAAAAACACATCTCATATTTGATTTTGGTAGCTTCTGGTATAACTTTTGACAAATAAATCCATAAAACTTAGACATTGGGTCATTTTTTGTTCTAGAATTAAACTAGGTGATTAAACAGTCAACGTTTGAATAAGACTAAACATCACATCGACCCACAAGTAAATTGACTTCTTAAACAGTTAGATGATGATACTAAAATGTTGAATAAGACGTAATAACCAAATTATCGTTAAATAAGAACATAAAAATGTCCCTTGTGAGAGACACCCCTCCCTAGTCGTCATCAACTAACTCTTCACGTCTTAATTTTTTTAATCAATATTGATTGATTAAGGATCCAGCTTAGGAATCCTCTTAAGCATTGACTAAGCACATAAACATATACATCCTAAACACAAGATTGATTACTATATATAATAAAAAGCCATAATTAATCGCATAAAATCTTACAAGTATCTCTTTAATTAATGTATTGAGCAAAAGGTTGCCTCAGGGCAACTAATACAATTAAGATAAGATTATCATTAGCTGTTCATAACACTTGTGCTAAAGAAAACAAACCAACAATATCTTCAAAGCCAAACACGAATCCGAATCCGAATCCGCCTTCTCATGACAACATTTCCGTCCTGATTATTAATCGAAAACACACAGAAAAAGAAAACTCAGTCGAGACAATTCATAAATCATAATGATGAATCATAAGTATGAGATGTTCACAATTTTGTTCAAAAAACCACCAAGCAAGTAAGTTTAGCAATCGAGCTAGCATTAGGGATCTTACAGATTAGTTTCTTCGCTAGTTGAACCAGTCGGGTATCGGATTATCCTCTGCAGAATTACGGTTCTCGCCTTTGTCACATCGCTACAATACTTATTCGCATGTTTTCCAAGTTCTTCAATGGTTTCAGTAAACACATCGAGCTTCTTCTTGATCTCGTCTATCGCAAGCCTAACCACTCTCTCCTCTGTAACAGCAAACTCAGCTTTCTTCAACAAAGATTCAATCTCAACTTCCACTTTACGCACAAGAACACTTATGTTATCCATCTCCTTAACAGATATAAAAGTCCCGATTCTAATCGTTGTAATAATTTCCTTCTGCCCTCTAACAACTTTCTCGTATTTCGTCCACAGAGAGTTGCACCACTTCCCAACAGATCCCACCGGAACAGCCAATGCACCCGCTATAGCTGCCACAACAGGCGGTGCAGCCACAGCGGCTGCAACCACCGAGAAGATAAGGACAGAGATAAACGCAGTAACAAACACCATATTCGATACTCTTCTCCATGTTTTGATATTCTTAAGTTTCTTATCAAGCTTTCTCTTAAGCTTATGAAGCTCCTCAAGCATCAGAACCTGATGTTTATGAACCGAATCGAAAAGAGCAAAGAACTCTTTTGTAAACGGATCACCCGCTAATTTAAACCTCTTAAGCTCCTCAAGCGTCTTCTCATACTTTCGATTCTCATTATCCCCATTTACCGGTATCTCCGCCTCTTCCTCAAACTGTTTAACAGCAAACTGAATAATCACTTGGCTTCTCCTCGCGCGGTTAAGACAATTCTCGAGCTCAGAACAGAAATCCATAGTCTGCGCAGTGCTTTCGAAATACAAATTCACAAGTGAAAACAAGTCTTGATTGTTCCATATATCTTCTTTGTCCTGCAATATAACTTTAACAACATCTTGATTCATATCTAAAAGACATTGTGTAACTTCTCTAAGCGAATCAAACGACAAAGACTTGATCTCTACTCCTGATGCAAGCTTGCTAATGACTCGGTTCGTTCTTTCGTGTAGCGCCGAGTCGAAAGATTCGAGCTTTGGATCTTCACTACAAGCTGTTTCGTAAGAGCTTAAGTGCTCTGTGTAAGCTGAGTTTATCTTGATTTGTACAGGTGTTGAAGGTGAACCAAACTCATCAGGCTTCTTCTTCTTGCTAGATTTTCCTCCCATCATTCTATGAAATTGTTCAACTTTGGAAGCTAATCAGAGAGCAAGAACTACTAATTAGATTGATTATCCAAAAGCAGAGGCTAGAGAAACGAAATGGGTATTTGATATATAGCTTAAAGCAAGTGAATTTGTAACGAATCTTACGGAGCAATCTAAATTTGAAACCGACATAGAAGAGAGAGAGAGAGAGAGAGAGAGGAAACTTTAATCGCAAGAGTACTAAAAAATCGCAGGAAATCAGTGAAAAAGTGAGATTCCAACCAAGATCATACCTGGGAATTTTGCAGATGATTTTGGTAATGAAAATGCAATTTAAGATTCTCTGAGAGAAACAAGTAAAAAAAAAAGGTGGGATTTTTATAAAGGTGAAGAGAACTTGTTTAGGGTTTTAGTTTGAGTTTGTGGAGGAAGAAGAAGAAGTAGCTTGTACGCTTGAATAAAATCGGAAGGGTTAGAAAGAGAGAGAGAGAGAAAATGTGGGAAAATTGCTTAAGGGAAAAGGAGAGATCTGAGGAAGAAGACCATTTCTCTTTCTCTCACGCGGTTTTCCACAGTGTGTAAGAAAGTCTTACACTACTAGTACTCGGTTTGGTCTTGAAGGACTCTCATCAATGGCAAGTAAACCAACATTGAAAGAACGAGGAAAGAAGAAGAAGGAGAAAAATGTTTTGGTTGTTTTTTTATAATCTTTTTCAATGTTCTTTTTTTTGTTTCTTTATTTATCATGTCGGAAAAGACAAAATAATCAGTCATCGAGGCTTTGAAAATTGAAGCCACGGCCCATAAGTTTTCATCTACACTAACTTGCTTTAGCAGTAAGAAGAAAACTTACTCTATCTCCGAGGGATAATTTATGCTTCAAATGTGTTATTATGGTTTCCAACACCAAAAAGATTATAAATAAAAAATTTGGAATTTTTTTGGGGTCCATAATCACATTACATAAAAGGGGATATCTCAGTCGTGTGGTAAATACCAAAATGTAATAGTATATCACAATATAGTGCATTGAACATTTTTTTAAAAGGAGTTAACTATGTTTTTCATATAAAAATTATAGCGAAATTGTGATACTTTTTCAAATTTCGAAAGTAAATAAAAAATAAATATCTTGGATGGATTTTTGTTAGAATCATTAACCATGTGTATTGACAAATTCTTAATTGACTATAAATGATTTTATCCTCCTTGATTGTATATTATGTCACAAGTTTTCTCCTCACGTTTTCCTCTCTTATAAACAAGCACATGTATAAATATTCTATAAAACATCATTTTCTATAATTTTGTTTTGAATATTGCATTCCAACAACCATCCAACACGACACACGACTCAGATACCATTATGTGAGTAGTGAATACAAACCCCAAAAGAAACGATAATACTAATTAATTCACAACAATCCAAAACATCCAATGGAGAATCTCACAACACACACACATCATCATCATCGTGCTTTCAAGATCTAACCTTTAATGAAATCATCCAAGAATACAAACACACGAGTCTTATGAGAGACAGATTCGTTTGACAAAAGTCAAAAACTTACAATCTATAAAAGTACAACAGAAACTATAAGCATGTTCTGATCCACTTTGTTACGATTTGAAACTAATTCTGTCTTTTGGCAATGTAATTAGCCAAAGCCAATAAAGGTACAACCTTTATAGAATCAAACCCTTGAAGCTGTTCTTGAGCATCTCTCATCAACTTCTCTGCCAATTCTTTCGATTTCTCAAGTCCCATTAGCTTCGGATACGTCAACTTATCGGCGATCAAATCTTTACCGGCGGTTTTCCCTAATTCCTCCGACGATTTCGTCACATCCAAAATATCATCAACCACTTGAAACAACAAACCAATACATCTAGCAAATCCCCTCAGCTTCTCAATCTCTTCATCATTCCCACCACCAACAATCGCTCCCAAAACCGTAGCCGCCTCGAGCAAAACCGCCGTTTTATGAACGTGGATATACTCCAAAAGCTCTAATCCGGCGACGTTTTGATCCATTCCTTCACTTCTTAGATCCACTACTTGACCAGCCACAAGCCCTTTTGTTCCAACAGCTTTCGCTAACTCTCTAATCGCTCTAACCACTCTCGCCGGAGAAACAACCTCCGACGACGCTAAATGCTCAAACGCAAACGCTAAAAGCGCGTCTCCGGCTAAAACGGCGACGTCTTCGCCGTAAACTTTGTGGTTCGTTGGTTTCCCACGGCGGAGATCGTCGTTGTCCATACAAGGGAGATCGTCGTGGATCAACGACATGGTATGGATCATTTCGACGGCGCAAGCCGCCGGTAAAGCGGTTGATTCTTCGCCGCCGACTAATTCGCAAGCGGCGATGCAGAGGATTGGTCTGACTCGTTTTCCTCCGGCGAGAAGAGAGTAACGCATAGCTTCGTGGATCTTGATCGGTTCTTGAAGAGAGACGGCGGAATCTAGAGATTTGTTGACGGTGTTAGCTTTACCGATCATGTAAGACATGAAATCGAATCTGAGGTTGTCTTTGTCTTGTTCGTGGATGATACTGTCTTCTCTGGTTGCAACTGATGAAACGGTGAGTTTTGGTCGGAGAAGAAAAGGTGGGATTTTTAGGAAGGATCTGTCTGACCCGAGTACGGATCCGGGTACGGGTACGGATCTGGAAGAGTGATGTACCCATGAGCTTAGATTCAAGGTAGCCATGGCGATTTTCTAGGAAAGTTTATGAGTTTTTTTTTTTTTAAATTGGAATTGGAGTTATAAGTGAAATGAGATCTTGGGTTGCCGTAAAGGAGTGTTTATGGAGTAACGGATAGGGTTTTTTAAACGGATTGGTGGAATAGAGACGACGATGTTTTGATAAGAAGAAGACAAGAAACCAAAAAAAAAAAAAAAAAAAAAAGAAATAAAAGAAAACATAGTAATAGGAAACGAGAGCTCTTTGGGAGGAAGCTACTTCAAACTAATGCTAAGATTAAGGTTTCCCTATGGAAAATTCTTAGTGAGTCGCTTCCAGTGGTGGATCTGATCAACAAGAGGGGTATGTCCATTGATACAAGGTGTTAAGTATGTGGAAATGAAGGTGAATTTATCAACCATGTCATCTTTGCATGCTCTTTGTCTAGACAGGTATGGGCTCTATCTAATCTGCCTCTACGTTTGAATGGTTTTGATAGTGAGGCTTTGTTCCCAAATGTCTCCTATTTGCTCTAGTCTTATAAGAACAGTTTGATTCCTCGTGAAACAAGGCGTATCATCCCATGGTTAGTATGGTACATTTGGAAAAACAGATTTGGATGGTTATTTGAAGGTAGACTCTTCTTAGCTACGGATGTAGTAGGCAAAGCTTATGAGGAAAAAGATGAGTGGTTCGAAGCTCACGCTTGTGAAGTTAGTGAACAGCAAAGGGAGGAGATGGAGATCTCAGTTTTAGCCTCCACTTGGTCTAAACTGCCTGCATTATGGGTTAAATGTAACATTGGTATCTCGTGGTAAAAAAGAAACCAACTTCTTGGTGGAGCTTGGGTGCTAAGAGATGAGAAAGGGACGGTTTTGCTCCATAGCCGGAGATGTTTTGCTAATCAGTCTTCTCTTGATGAAGCCAAGTAGTGGTGATGTGGGCGGTGGAATGCATGGGGTTTCATCAGCTTAACAGGGTAATCTTTGCTACTGATATCTCGGAGTTGGTAGGAACAATAACAAGACCTAAAGCCTGGCCCTCTTTTACAGTCTTGGTGCTTTGGAACGAATCAGTACTTGGAAATTCTTTATGGAGAAGAAAGAAGCTAATAGAGGAGCATTTCTCATTGCGCAAAGTGTTACAAATGATATGAGACTTCAATCTTATGTATCGGTGAGATTTCCCTCTTGGTTAAGAGGTTTCTTTGATGGTGAGAGTGCTTGATCCTCTTTGTTTAGCATCTTAAAATTTTTGGTGTAAATAGTGAAGTTGGCTGGTCTTTAGGACCCTATTGCCGTCACCTTTTGGGATGGACTTTCTTTTGTTAAGATAGGTCTCAGTCTGTATGAGGTTTTGTCCTCTTTGTTTCCCTTGACCGGTGATATATATAAGTGTGGTTCAGATGCCAAAAAGGAAACGAGAGCTCTTAAGGCTGCCATGCTCTATGCTCTAGAGATGGGATACTATGTTGTGACGATGCGTACGTATTCTCAAACTCTGATCCGTCTTATCAACTCTTCCGAGCATCATATCGAAGTAGATGTCCTCCTCGCCGATATACGGGAGGTGATAACTACCTTTGAATCTATCAATTTTTAATTTGTTTCACGTTAAGCTAATGTTGTGGCAGACGGTCTAGCTAAAAAAGCACTTATGGCTTTTCAGCTCTCTGTCTTGACTCCTTGATTTAATGAAATTGAGCTTTGTGAAGGGCAGACACATGATACAGGAACTGTCTACAGACTAATCCACTTCAAAGGAGTTTGATTTCAGTGTGCATTCTCCAATGTTTAAGATTATTTTTTGAAGTTGAAGACGTCATCTAAACCGGAAGGTTCCAAATAGGAAAGGGAAAAATTTCCAAACAAAGGAGATTATATTATTCAATAGATTATACACAGATAAAATAAATCTATTTTCATTATATGTAATTGACAAAAGTTTTCAATTTT
Organism: Arabis hirsuta; assembly: GCA_964056655.1. Classification (NCBI taxonomy): domain Eukaryota; kingdom Viridiplantae; phylum Streptophyta; class Magnoliopsida; order Brassicales; family Brassicaceae; genus Arabis; species Arabis hirsuta. The sequence goes on from OZ053301.1 coordinate 2,591,744, forward strand.
TTCACAGACAACAAATAATAATAAAAAACTTCGCAGCATAGTGCGAGTGTTTTTCTAATTGTTTACAAATCCTGGTAGATACACATAACAAAATTTTTACTTTTAATAGTAAATTTTTTAACCTTTATTTTTTTGGTAATAATAAACATTAATAGGATAAAAATAAAAAGAAAAAGTTATTTAAAAGGATGGAATTTGGTAATGGTTACATACAATTTTTAGTGCAAAATCAATTTAAAAGATCAAAGATATATAGAATGACCAACCAAAATTTGATTGTGGTCAAATTACCACCAATTCACCACTTTTTTCCATATTTCAAATGTATTTTCGTAAGAGTTTTTATTTTATTTTTTGCACATATATATATATTTTGGCATAGTCTAACTTAGAGACATATCACCCAAAACCAAAAATTCACATCATTTAATTAAAACGATGAATCGCTTTTTGTACTTTTTGTTTATCATGGCTTTGTGTGTTGGGTTGAGTAGCGCAAAATTGTTTGGGAAAAACTACATATATTTTACGAACTCTCTTGCTGTGGGCAACAGTCTCCAAGTTGCTTGTAAATTCAATAATAAAGATTTAGACACTTTTTATGTGAACCCTGGACAAACCGGAGGTTTCACTTTTCATGGTCAATTGGTTCTAAAAAACAGAATTTATTGTAACTTGTTTTGGTTTGGAGGAATTCGCACCCCTCATGCAACGATTAAAGCATATGAAGGTGCCAGTGGTGCATTTGATCATGGTAAGAAGAATTTTTGGGATGCGAGAAAAGATGGGATTTACTTCACACATGGTAAAAAAACGCCCAAATTAGAATATAAATGGATCTAGGATGTTTTTGTGGATATAAGAATCTTTTGTTACTAATATAAAGTGGAATTGATTTCATCAATGTTTTGACTGAAATTTCATATTTTATGTTATTGAAAGAATATATATATTGAATAAGAGATTACAATCTTATATATAGCCTATGTGAATATTAGTAGATTCATAAATCTTTTTGTTAAGAACAAAAAAAAAGACTTAAAATGCATAATCATCATAAAATATAAACAAAATTTTACAAATATATGTTATTCCAAATTAGTTGTATTAGAATATAAATTTTTTTTGGGTTTAAGGAATTTTAGGGGTCAAAACATTTTTTAGACTTTATAATTTTAAGATTTAAGATTTAAAAATTCATAATTAGTGGTATTTTTGCATATGAACATCCTTAAGAGACATTCTTGCAAATGTACACACCAAAAATGATATTTTGGTAATTGCTTCAATTTTATAAGCATATAAAGATGTTATATAAAATAGTACTAATTTTATATTTTTTGAAAAAAGAAAAAGTAGTATTATTTCTAATTTTATTAGTCAAATGAGGGGAGATTTGTCAAGCTATAATATGGCGAGATCTTACATCGAGCTGGTTTCTCCAAAACTAGATTCTTCAATAGTATCAAATCAAATGGAAGAAAATCTGCATAATAAAAAGAGAGGTCCTCATAATCATCAGGGGAACAACTTTGACAAAACATGTCGCATTTTTTATTACTAAACATCCCACAAATTATAGGTATAATTCAAAACCTAAAGGAATTAAAAGTATTCTCCATTTCACATCATTTCCAACAAAAATGAAATGAACATCATTGTCATGTCCACCATACAATGTCCATGGGGATAAGATTATCATGCGACAAGACACGCATATCCAAAACACAAATATCCATTAAAGGTGTTGAATCAAAACATATATTAAACCACAAACTTCATTTTTAAAAGGTGTTGAATGAGCAAGACAGAGCCTAATCGTCTGCCAAACATGTTATCACCATGATCCTCCCTTTTAGAAAGACCAACAAGTGCCCTTAAATTCATTACATAACTGCAAAATCAACCAAGAGAAACTCAATTTTCAGAGTATAAACATCTAAGTATACTAAATATTGTCAACTTGATTTTTAGATTAGAAACAAGAGAGTGTATATACTAATTAGATTTTTTTTTTATTATAAACCCTTTTACCAACTCTCTTTCTAAAAGGATTCAGGGACACAAACACACCACCAAATCCAAATCAATAGCAAAAATCAAAAGCCAATCTAGCATTTTCCTAGAGCAATCAAACCATTACTAGAGCTAGAGGCGGATGTAGCATGGTTAAGGGTGGGGCAGTTGCCCACCATAGAATTTTTAACTATTGTTTTAATTATATCAAAATTTTGATTATGTCCCTGTTGCTATTTTATCACATGCTCCTTGTTATGTTTTACAAAAAAAATCTATTACATAATAAAGATAAGACGAACGTAATACTGTACCTTTTTTTACTTTGTATACAAACCCATATAAAATACAATTATAACCCCAAAACAGTTAAGGTTGACTTTTATTAATTAAAAAAAATTAGAATAGTTTACGGTTTTAGAAAAGCAGACTCTTCGCCTTCTAGCTTCCTCTCTCTCGCTCTCTCAATCGATATTCTAATCAAACTTTGATTTCATCTATTCTTATCATACACGAATTCTCCAATCCATGTAAGTTTATTCTCTATTAAGACTTTGATTTGGTTCATTTGTCTTAGATTTTTGTTTTAATTTGTTAACTCTTGTCTAATGTCTTCTCTCTGTTTCTTCTTTTATTGTTTTCCTTTTATTATAGAATCGTTTACGTTAAGCTCTTTTTTGTGTATTTGATAATTTGATTCATGTTTAGAAATTAGGACACATAAACTAATGAGGAAAACAGTTAGTAACCAACATTATATAGAATTATAGGTGGTTAACTTATAACTTTGAATCGTGAGTAATTTGTTGGTGAGATATAAATAATTCATGTTTATCAATTCACAGTTAGCTTTTGATGTTTAGGTCATCGAGTTGAGTTTATATTAACTTAATCGTATAAATTTATAAATTTATGTTTGGCAGATAAATTAATGGAGCGAAGAAAGTCTTCAAGCTCTGAGAATAATTTGGATGATTTGCCATCGGATCCTGTTGAAAGGAAAAAAATATTGGATTATCATCCAAATCAAAGGGACGAAGTAAGACGAAACTACTTAGCTAGAGGTCCATGTCAACCATATGGCCATACTTTTGAAAAAAAGAAAATTGGAAAGGCAACGAGGCGATTTAATCCAGCTTGGTTTGATAAATATGGTAGTTGCCTAGAGTATAGTGTATCGAAAAACAAAGCATTTTGTTTGTTCTGTTACTTAGTCAGATATGACATACCAAAACAAGGTGGAAATTATGCGTTTCTGACGGAAAACTTTTTTTGTTGGAATAAACCGGAGTCTTTATTTGAACATGTGGGTAGCAACATCAATAGTTTTCACAATATTGCTGCTAAGAGGTGTGATGATTTGAGGAATCAAGGGCATTATATTTTACATGCTTTGTATAAGCAAGATGATATGGTGAAAAATGAGTACCGTATCCGGTTAAATGCTTCCATTGATGTTTTTAGGTATTTATTGAAACAAGGATTGCCGTTTCGTGGTCATGACGAAGCGGAGGATTCTAGTAACAAAGAAATTTGTTGGAGTTGGTGAAGTATACCGCTGAACAAAACAAAGTTATGGATAAGGTTGTGCTGAAGAATGCTCCGGAAAATAACCAAATGGTGTCTCATCCAATTAAAAAAGACATCGTTCATGGTTTTCAGAAGAGGTCATTAAACCCATAATTCAAGAGCTTGATGATGATGTGTTTGCTCTATTGGTGGATGAATCTGCTGATGCTTCTAAGAAAGAGCAGATGGCTATAGTTTTCCGTTTTGTTGATAAACATGGTATAGTGAAAGAGAGATTTGTTAGTCTTATTCATGTGAAGGAGACATGTACTTTAACTCTGAAATCTGGTATTGATTCATTATTTGCTAAATACAGTTTGAGTCTGAAAAAGGTGAGAAAATATGAAGGGTCAACTCAATGGGTTGAGATCACTGATTTCAAGAGAAAGTAGTTCAGCATACTATGTTCACTATTTTGCTCACCAACTTCAATTAGTTGTTGTTGGAGTTGTAATGAAACACTTTGAAGTTGGAAATTTCTTCGATAAGATATATGTGTTAGTGAACGTGGTTGTAGCTTCTTGCAAAAGAAAATATATGTTGCGAGAAATTTAGCGGGTTGAAATTGAAGAGGGAATAAAGAGTGGTGAAATCAAGACTGGAAAAAGGTTGAATCAAGAGTCTTCTCTTCAAAGACCAGGAAATACACGTTGGGGTTCGCGTTATAAAACGTTGTTGCGATTAGTTGAGTTGTTTTCTCCTGTGATTAAGGTGCTTGAGTATGTTGAAGACGAAGGTATAGACCATACTTAAAGAAGTCAAGCAAATGGTCTTCTCAACTACATTCATACTTTTGATTTTGTGTTATATCTACATTTGATGCTACTTTTTTTGGGACTCACGGAGAATTTATCCATGGCATTACAAAGAAAAGATCAAGACATATATCATTACAAAGTCTATCGTTTTAATGATGTATTGGATATGCAACTTCGAGAGTTTAATGACCGCTTTAACGAGGTAAACTCTGAACTACTCGTCTGCATATCAGCTTTGAGTCCTGTTGATTCATTTCGTGAGTTTAACAAAGAAAAGCTATTGAGATTATAACACAATATATAGCCAATTGCATATCTCCATCCTCAGCAAAAATCAAAATTACATTCATTATTCTCCGAAATATCTATGGGATCTACAAAATGCGCTTCCACAGTTACGCGTAAACCCCAACAATCCCACTTTCTTGTTACAACTAAAGCACCTCTGTTTGTGGTGGCGACAACGGCTCATAAAACGGTATCGTTGGACTCAAGAAAGCTTGACGTCATCTACAACACTATACGTTATAATATGTTTATGCAATCCAAATTCAAACACCATAAGTTTTTCTCAACTCACTCCTACTTATACGTCCAAAACGTAAACCCAAATTACTTCAACGACATAACCTCCTTTCTCTCTCACGAAACCGAGAGTACGCTCCATTTCTGATAGATGTATTCCATTTCATGTGGCTAAGATCGACGCTCATGGTCATAAAATGGCTCATATCGAGTCAATTTATCTCTTCCCCAACTAGACAATTTTAAGGGTTGTATTGTATAGAATATTTTGTTACAGTGGAAAAATGTTTTACAAAAAAAAATATAGCTCTATTGATAATAAAGTTCAAAAATATCTATATTGTTTATAAATCCTTAAAAGTATCTATGTATGTAAATACACACATGAAAAAAAATTTAATTTTAATAATAAATGTTTTAACCTTTTCTTTTGGTACTAAAAATGAATTAATAAGATAAAAACAAAAATAAGAAAAATTATTAAAAAGATGGAATTTGGTAATAGTTACTTACATTTTTAGTGCAAAATCTATTTAAAAGATTAAAGATAATTTAAAATAGTTCCATATAGAATAACCAGCCAAAATTTACTTCTGGTCAATGATCACCACCAAATCACCACTTTTCCATATATTTTGAATGTATTTCCAAAAAAGTTTCTTACTTTTTGCATATATATTTTGGCATAGGCTAACATAGAGACACATCACACCTATAACAACAAAACCACATCATTTAATTAGAACGATGAATCGCTTTTTGTGCTTTTTGTTTGTCATGGCTTTGTCTGTTGGGTTAGGTAGCACAAAATTGTTCGGGAAAAACTACATATATTTTACGAACTCTCTTGGTCCGGGCAACAATTTCCAAGCTGTTTGTAAATTCAATGGTAAATATTTAGGCGGCTTTTTTGTGGACCCTGGAAAAACTTATAGTTTCAGTTTTCATGGTCAATTCGTTCCAAAAAACAGAATTTATTGTAACTTATTTTGGTTTGGAGCACCTCGCGTCCCTCATGTAACGATTAAAGCATATGAAGGTGCCAGTGGTGCATTTGATCATGGTAAGAAGAATTTTTGGGATGCGAGAAAAGATGGGATTTACTTCACACATGGTAAAGAAGCGCCCAAATTAGAATATAAATGGATCTACCCAAATTAGAATATAAATGGATCTAAGATGTTTTTCATAATAGATATAAGAATCTTTTGTTACTCATATAAAGTGGAATTGATTTCATCTTTGTTTGACTCCGATTTTAGATTTTATGTTATTGAAAGGATATCTAATAAACCAGAGAGTTTTATACAACATAAACCTAAAATATATAAGTATTATTCAAAATATAGTGACCCAAAAACTAATAATGAAAAACTAAATTCAAGCACTAAGAGAAACTACAACTACATAAATAATGACATCTTATCCTCTAAATTTGTTTCATGAAGAATTTGTCAATTCCAACAAGTTCAGTTTATACTTTATTCAAATACTAGGTAAAAGATATGCATATATGCGAGTTTATGATAAAATATTTTATAAGTCGTGAAATAATCAAATTTAAAAAATTTTAAAACAAAATTAATTCACACATTAAAATAAAAAAATAAGATAAAAAAAATTGATACTAAACAATTTTAACGATTACTTTTTTATTTTGATTTTTTCTTATTTCAATTTCAAGTAATTTTGATCACATTTTTTTTAAATAATTTTTTTTTATATTCATTTTTCAAGTAGTTTAGGTTTTACTACTTCAATACTTTATTTTTTTAAAATATTATTAATTTAATTTCTCATATTCTTATTTGAAATTTCTAATTTTATAAATATATTATAACTTGTTAAAAAAACAAAACATGAAAAGTGCAAAACCATTGATAAAGAAGTCTTATCTTTATTAAGTTGTACTCATTTTTATTACATTATTTTATTTTCAATTAAATTTATTACATATTTTCAAAAAAATAGTTTTTTCTATTTCTACTTGAATTAGGTTTTTTTTTAACGTATCTACTAATATATTTATTTTTTCAAAGTTTTGACGAATTGATCGAATCTCATATTTTAGTTGCAAACTAAAATTGCAAGTTTTGAATAATATTTTCTTCACACAATTAATTATCAAATTTTGCAAGAACCGAATGATGCATAAAACTTTGAATAGTTTTTTCTTGCATTAAAATAAAATCAAATTATAGACATTAATTAAGTAATTAGAAATACATTAAGACTCTTATTGACATTAATAAAAATACGCTAACTTTTTTTGTCAAATAATAGAAAGTTTATTCTTATAGTCTCATTATCTTCCATAAATTTGTGGAAGAGATTTTCGATGTTTAAAATTGTTTGGTGTGAAAATTAAAAGAACACATAAATTTATTATACAAAGTCAAAATATTATAATCCATAAAATTTCGAGTATGTAAACCTAAATCTAATAGAACTATTACACATGTAAATTTTTTTTAATATATAATAAAGACAAAATTTAAAAGAATAAATCATGTTTATCAACTAATTAGTTTAATAAATTACTAATATATAATACAAATAGAGGCTATTTGAAAATTTTGATATATATCTATTTTTATAATCTATTTGATAAATACAAATATATAAGTTTAAAAAAAAATTGTATGATATCTGTGTCAAAATCTAATTGAATTTTTTTAACACGTATCAAAATCTAATTCAATTGGTTTTAACACGTATCAAAATCTAATCAGTCGACTTAACACGTGTCACAATCGGTGTTAATTACAATGTTTATCAATCCTTATATAATAAGATACATGTTGTATAGTTTCGGAGAATCTCAAATCGAACAATTCTTACCAATAAATTATTATATCATCATATCATATATATATATATATATATATATATATATATATATATATATATATATATATATTATAAAAGTTCAGTTTCGTTTTTTTTGCTGTGATGACACTTGTCCTTTTTTTTTTACTTATTGGGCTGATAACACATTGGAAAGATTTGGGCTTAGATAATTATTTGGTTCATGTACATGTGTAAGCAAGGCTCCCTTTCGATCTGATTTGCTCCTCGCATCAATTGTATGTATTGTACGTCATATCTAACAATCAAGTAAAAGAACAGATGCAAAACGAGGTTTCTCTTTTGTGTGAATGAATATAAAACTAATTACGTTGTATTTTCTCTAAGTGGCTTACAATTGTAATTTTTCTCATATACTGTTTGTTCTTTTTTTTTTATCTATAGTCTTACTTTTGGGTTCAAATGTTTCCTGGATGAGGTAGGTTAAGGTTTGAGGGATTTTATTTTGTTGCCATGTGATGTACGTATCAGTTATGTATGATATGCTCAAAATTATCCTGAGTAACTCTCTCAAATTAATTAAGAGATCGTATTAGTACTTAGAGATCGAATCCATAGGGAATCAAATCACACAAACGACTGATGAACTCGAATTATGCTAAGTAAATATGTATGAATGTAAGGAAAATATCAAAACAAAGCAAGTGATGATGATTAAGGTTCTTAAAATTCAATGAGACAAAAGAGTTAGGCTATGGATAATTCTCAGGAATGAATTGAAATCAAGGATAAAAGACCGTCATGATTTGATTAAGCACGGTTCTAGAACTCAAACACGAGTGTAAAACTAATCAACTTTCGATGCAGAGATTATCTATGACTAAATCCTGAATTCCAAATTTCTTTGCAAATTCAGTGAATAAAACCAAACATTAAAGTTCAGGTTCGATTGTTCACAAAATTACTAAGCCAAATTTATTTGCGAATAGATAATTTTGCTCATCTAAAATTAGGTCAGGTTGTTAATAATACTTTCACATCTATTTATTTAACCTAGGGTTTCCAATTTCAGTTGATCAATTCTAAAATCAGAGTTAAAACAATCTAGATGATGAACAAGTAGATAAATCCCAACATTAATTCAATCCTAACAATTTCTCATCAAACCCTTGAATCCCCAAAACCTAACAAACAAACTACTCAGACATAGATGATGTAATCATAATGAATGAATAAAATTGCATTAAAAAGATTGAGTAAGAGATACAGAGGGTTCAAAATCTGAATGTGTGAAGTCTAGAAATCTCTCCCAAAAGCTCTCCAAATCAATCTCTCTCTATATCTCAATAGAAAATAAGATGTAGACTTAAAAACCTAAAAGAAAACTATATATATTGTCTCAAAATCGGGTTGGGCTTTGTCTATGACTCTACTTTTTCTCGTCAGACATGTGTGTCGATCGACACACATGGGTTGTGTCGATCGACACAACTCAGAAATATCAACACCAACTTGATCATTTCGGTTCTTCTTTCCTTGATGCTCCAAAAACTCCCAAAAGCTCCTATTATGCTCCAATCGATCATTGACCTACAAAGACTCTAAAACAATAGGAAAACACCATAAAAACTCAATAAAAACGGACCTATATCATGGTCAAAAAACGGGTAAAAACCATGATATATCAATGTATCAACTAGGTTCTTAACGATAACATTCTATTTTCCACTAGAAAATTTCATTATTTGAATGATTGGTAAAGATTCAATTACAGTCGTCACTGAATATTTATTTATTTTTTTTGAATAGAGTCACTGAATATTTTAAGGGGGGGGAGCATTTCAGTAAGCCTTACAAACTTATTTGCACCTTGGAGAACAAAAGTCATGTGCATGGGCTATGACAAGCAAACATTTAAGGTGAAGATTACTCAATTACAATCATATTCCATTCATTTTTCGTAACACAAGTGATAAAGATTTTCTTAAAAGTGGTGGTGATGTTAAAGAGAATTGAAAATCCAAAGGTATACTATTGTTAAAGAGGAGAGTATGAATGTTTGGTATTCTCTCGAGTGAGCAAAGGGTTGCGATTACCAAAAATTCAAATAAAAATATTTGGAGAAATTTGTAAGAAAACCACAATATGCAAAGATTTAGAGAGTCAATGCAACTCCTTTTAATCCTTAAGCGAGAATTAAATCATCAAATCTTAATTCTTAGCATGGATTGTAGTTATGTGGGAGATGCGTCGAAAATAAAATATGCAATGCTTCAGATGTAATATAAATGTCTGTGCGCATGCAAAATTATGTTGACACGTTCCCTATTTGTTTGCCTAGAATTTGTTTTCAAAGTGAATCTATGCACATCTTTATTTGTACATTTGACCAACCGTTGTAACTTTATTTGAGAAGCCCAATTTCTTAGGGTTTGTTCTTATGTTTTCTTTGTTATGTTTTGATTGAATATGTGATTCTTGAACGAAGAGGAGTTGCAATCATAAAATTAAAAAAAAAATTTCGAATTATAAAGAAGTTTTGGACCGAAGCCCGTAATCTCCCATGCCTGAAACCCGTAACCCCCATACCCGAAACCACAACATAAAAGTCATTTACTTATTCTTTTCCAATTTTTTTTAAAGATATATATAGTAGTATATAGATTTGCAATAATCCGCACATGCATTAAAAGATACTTGGGAATTCACATATTATGGTGATGAGTTCTCATTTATCCTTTATGATAATACAACTAATGTTTTTTATTCAACTTGTCGACATTTAATCTCTAAATATTAGGGTGTATTGAATTCTTCTTTGTCAATTCCTTTGCAAAAAGCATAGCAAATTTGTAATATCCCGCTTAAAACTCAAGTTTGGAAAAAAATAAATAGCAAAAGAAAAAAAAGTTGGATCAATCATTAGGCCCATTTAGTTTCGTTTGGCCCAATAGGTTGATCGTATGGAATGATAGTTTGAAAATTGTGCAGAGAAGAGAGAAAAGGGTTTCTTCTGATTTCTTAATATCAGCGAGCAAGAGAGAAGATCGCTACGAGAGATTGTTTCAATTCCCTGTAAAAGATCTCAACTCGTAAGCTTCTCCAATCTCTGTTACGATTGTTTGATTTGTGAAATTTCGATTAGGGATTTTGTTTGTGAAAGTGATTTGTTATGGCTCGAATCTGTGGCGATGGAATTTTGGAGTGAAATTGTTGATCTCAATGTGTGAATTGTAGAAGAAGAGCGAATCATCATCATGATTGGGTTATTCAAAGTTAAAGAAAAGCAAAAAGAAGAAGCTAAAAATACAAACAAAAGAGGAGGAGGAGGTCTTGTTAAGAAACAATCTGCTGGTGAACTTCGTCTTCACAAAGGTTTATCTTTCTTTCTTCTATTTTCTCAGTTTTGGCTTTTGGTTTTGATCTTGTTCTGTGTCTGTTGTTGAACAATTTCTGTATATTTTGAGTTATTTAAGTGATACTTAGTCCGTTGTTTTTCGATCTTTCTTTTTTTGTGTGTGGATATAGATATAACAGAGCTGAATCTGCCAAAGTCTTGTTCGATATCTTTTCCGAATGGGAAGAATGACTTGATGAACTTTGAAGTAACCATTAAACCCGACGAAGGATATTACAAGTAAGTATACGAAACTCTTCATTGTGTCGCTGAATATGCACAAACGCTGATCCCTTCTTCTTTGGCCAAAAACAGAAGTGGTAAATTTGTTTTCACATTCCAAGTCTCTACTGTGTATCCACATGAAGCTCCAAAAGTCAAATGCAAGACCAAGTTTAGGCTCTCTCTTTAATCTCTCAGATGATTTTTTATCTTCTAATACATGCTTTTATAGATAACGTTATTATCGCTGGTAGGTGTATCATCCGAACATCGATTTAGAAGGAAATGTTTGTCTGAACATCCTGCGTGAAGACTGGAAACCGGTTCTCAACATAAACACTGTTATCTACGGTCTCTTCCATCTCTTCACGGTAACAAATCTCCCTGAACATATATAAAAAAACCGGATTTATTCGACGCTTTTTGGGCCTAAGTGTTTTTGGTTTTTACGCAGGAACCCAATCATGAGGATCCTCTGAACCACGATGCAGCAGCGATTTTAAGAGATAACCCGAAGCTGTTTGAGACTAATGTCAAGAGGGCTATGGGTGGTGGCTATGTTGGCGAAATCGCATTCCCTCGTTGCATTAGGTAAGGAGTCTGCTTCGGTTTCAAACTACTCAGTAGTTTTCTTCTTCTTCTCAAGAAACTTGTGTTTTTTGCTCTTTTGTACATTGCCTTTGACGTTAAGAACTTGTGTTTCTCCAATTTTCCTTGATTGGGATAATCAAATGAATTTAGGTATTTTCTTAAAGTCTTTTACAAATTCATTCAACTTTGTCATTCCATTCCTTACCAAATAGTAGTATGAGCATCAATTTTGAAATCGAACGGGAAATTAATCAATTATTTTTCCAAAAGTTCTAATTAATTGGTGTTTTTTCTTTATATCAGTAAAGTTTTAATACTTGTGTGACCATATGTTTTTAATTTCAACTATTGATAAGTATCTAAATCTGATATACTTGTATGAACAGATTTTCAAATTAAAGCCTTAGCATGAGAAAACTTTATATATTCTATATATGAAAAGAGGAGAATGAACTTTTGCTTGAAATAATTCCTAAATTATATGATCATAGAGGAACTTTTAATTGATTTGATGCAAATCAGTACATTTCTAAAAGATTTTAATATTTTAGAAAATGGATTTGATAATATAAATAATTTTTTTTTCAAATAAAATATCATATGCATCAAAACCAATGATTATAAAGCTAATAAAAAAAACAATAGTGACGAAGACTCTCATACCATCTCTACTTCCCTTGTACTCGGAGTTCTATCGATTTTACGATCTTTCCGAAATATAAAATGTAAAGGTGTGTAACAAAGGCAGCACAATCCAAACGGGAGAGCCATCATCCACATGATCCCTTTCGACAACGCCTCGGCCTCACGACCAGAGTCTTTAATATTATCTACTCCTTCTGTGTCAAACCCGAAAACTTTCTCGGACATAATCCCAACCAAAGGCGCACCAAATGACGAGAAAGACACTTCGAGAGCACGATCAAACGAATAGACCATTGTCCGATGGGAAGGAGGAACAATCTCAGCTAAAATTGGAGAGTTAATGGCTGGTCCACACCAAGTTGTGGTTAGACCCATTACAAAGAGTGTGACCATGAAGATGTAGTAACTGTTAGTTGACTGTGGGATAATTCTTAAAAGAACAATGGAGAATATAGCTCCCATGAGCACGCTGAATTGTGCACAAATCAATCTGCCTGAGTTTGGAAACACACGAGACATTTTGTCTGCAACTATTCCTCCGACTAATGATCCTATTGCTTGTCCGGTGGTGAATATTCCGTTTAGAAGCGCCGCCTGATCATGATTAAACCCTGAAAAAAAAAACACTTTGAGATTGAAAACAATATTTTCAAACAAATATATTTGTGAAAATGTTTTCAAATAAGGGTATTTTTGAATATTTGTGAAACAAATTTAGATATGACATAAGTTTGGAAAAAAAATTCTCATAGTATTTTGAATGAATTTATATAATGAACCATTCAATTTAGATATGACATAAGTTTGGTTGGGTTTTAGCCTTTTAGGTGGGTACGATCTAGTGCAAAACTTGAGAATATGGATGCATACCAATGAGTTCGAACCACATTGTCCAGAAAACCATTGCATTCCATGGCACCGAACCCACGATTCCTTGCAATACGATGATCTGAAATGTTCGTAATTTCGCCACATCTTTTATGGCCACCCACGATTCCATCCAAACCAAAGAGCTCGAACTATCCATTGTTGCAGCAGGAGCATTGTTTTCATCTCTACAAAAACCGGCATTAGAATACTACAAACCATATAAAAAAGCTATAATCAAGAAGAGATTTATATTACCGTTGGTGATTATTAGGAACAATCGAGTTGCTTGGTTTCTTTTCCCTCGGGTCAGCGACAAAGAAGAAAACAAGAAACCCGATCATCGCACTCAGCATTGCGCTCAATAGATAGGCGCATCGCCATCCGGAGATACCGAAGATAACATGACCAGCCATGACTGTTGGCACGACGGTTCCACCTATACCTCCAACCGTACCAATGAGATTCCATAAACCAAAGCCAAAACCTCTCGCACTATCCTTAAAGCTATCTGCAATTATCGACTGAAGCACCGGATAAACAATTGCATGTCCAACCCCATTGAATCCGGCACTAGCTTTAACCTAGTCCAAATAACATGATCAAACCCAAATCAAACAACCATTTAGCCATTATACATGCATGCTTTCAGAATTGTACGTGTTTGAGTTCAAGTAACAATGGTCGGCTCATAGAGAGGTGAGAGGTGCGACTAGCATTTAATTTTTCTCCTTTACAGATTTTTTGAAAAGAATACAAACAAATTAGCCTTACAAAGAATTTTTAAAGCTAAATATACATTTATATGATGTTGAAAACCAATTTTTAGAAAGAAAATCTCACGCAAAAGGCACTTTGATTCATTTTTGTAAAATGTGACAAACATCAACATTTAAAAAGATTAAAGCGTAAACAAATAGTTTTGGCCCCATAACCCCCTTAGTTTACAGATTTAATTTGATCTAAAGCATCAAATCTCTACCAACATGATATGTTGGACGGTCATACCTAAAGCTACTGTCTATAAAAATTCTACATTTTTTATGTTTTCAGTACAAAGTTCAATTATCAGTTCAATGATTTGTCTTAGTAAAAGACATATTCTTCTGTCTTAAGTATTGAATTTAAAAATCTATATAGTCACAGTTGTGTCTAGATTATTTCCTTATATTTAGTTATAGTCTGATATATATATTTTCCCTTTTGTGCATGTTCTCAAAATTGATATGAATTTTGGTACTAGAGTTTAGATGGTATTAGATAAATTATGATCGTCAAAAAATATAAGTAAATGAAATAAAACCAGGCTGAAGTAGCGGCTGACTCCAGTTGCAGCACTTGATGAGACCCAAAAGAAACTACCAAATGCGAAAACTGCCGGACGATCATAACTGATAGCTAATAGACCGGCTAAAGGCGATGCAACTCCTTGAACAATGGTTCTTATAAAAGAGAGCAATCCAATATCAGACAGATTCGCATGAAATGCTTCTTTCAGTTCTTTGGCAGTTGAATTAATGAGTTTTTCGTCAAATCGTTGCATCATCGTTGCTAAGTTGATGATAATGAGAGATATAGAGATTCCATAAAGGGTCCCCGTTCTATAAAACATTGGGTCGAAAACACAAAACAATAACATTGTTACACATTGTGGAGTCTATCTATATTAACAAAAGAAAGAAAATATCAATAGAAAGGAAAAATATACAAATAGTGGCATTAATAGAAGAAGACGAAGAAGAACATGAAGAGGTTTCATTAGGAAAGAGTGATAGTTGCTTACTTTATTTTCATGGTTTTAGTATGAAGATGACTCGTGTGCATAGAAACGATGACACTTTTCGCTGGATTGGAGTTGATTTTCTTAATACAATATTTTGAAAGTAACTACTAAATTAAAAAAAATTATAAGGTGAGTTAATGTATTTTATATTGAAGGTGTTTGACAATAAATAATAATAGTACATTTAATACAAAAATAAACATGTGTTTGACAATAAATAATAATAGTACATTTAATACAAAAATAAACATTGGAAAGAAAAATAGCAATTCTGATTTTTCTTTTGTTTACTACTTATATTTAGATTCCCAACAGTAATCACAAATCGAAACAATATATAAGTTAGAGGAAGAAGATCTAGTAAGATTTGAATTTTAAGTGAAAAATCAGCTGAATATCTTAATATATTAATTGTTTTGTTTTGTTCTTCTTTAAATAAAATCATGTCTCTAGATTTTGTTTTCTCTTATATATTAAAAGAAAAGTTAAAGAGAAATTTTTCAAAATATAGTCCTTTTGTTTTGTATACAGATTTTTTCTTCGTGTGTCCTCCAGATTGTCAGTCACAAAGTGATTTAAGGGTTAATCCGTTCATTGAACTGTAAATATAAACGTAATTTTGTAATATGCCATAGTTAAAACCAAATGAAATAATATACTTGTAATTTTTATCCCTTATCAATCTTCTTTATTACATTGAATCATTATAATTCTATATAATTCCTGTAACTTGAGATTTGATGTATTTTTCCCATATATGCATCCTTTTATAGTGAGATTCCAACGAGAGAACACCCAATATTATATACTACATACATGTGTATGTGACAATGTTTTAAGTTAGCTTAAAAAAAATAATGTTTTAATTTGTTTATAAACTTCTGAGAATTTTATTGACGAACCCACTGAAAACAACAACATATTCGAAATAATGTTTTAATTTTGTTGGTAAATAGTTTGGTTAATCTTTTATCAAACAACATTTTAGATGATTTTTTTTCTTCAAAAATACCAGAAAAACCTTTTTAAAAACTGAGCAAAAAAAAAAAACTTTCAAAAATACTAAGCATGGAACCTTTTAAAAATCAAACTCACAATTTGAGAGAGAGATATGGGTACTTTTTTCAACTTTTTTTCCAGGGAATTTGTTTACAAAATAGTGAAATTCTTGAAAAAGGGCAAAGAGTGGTAATATTTTACGAAAAATATGGTACAAATTCGCGAAACTTTTACAAAATATCTCGTTATATCATCAACAAATTTTGATGTTATCTTATTTTGCAAATGATTGGCAATCGATCATATCTAACTACATCTAGCACGATAAAAGGTTGTACGGACGATTCCACGACGATAAGTCTCTTTGCAACGACTACACCACAATCACGACGAACAACTCTACCCGTAATATGTTATACCCACAATAAGCTTTGCATCCATAATCTACAAGAAAGTAAGTGTACCTTCTGAGAATTAAACATCATATCTGATGTACAAACAGTAAACCATTGACCAATAGACCAAGAAATTTCCATATATGAAGCACTAGTGTAAGATAAAGCGTTAAATTTTAATTGACAACAAAAGTTTGTTTGATTACTGTTAAGACTCCTAAAACTCAAAGGCGTCGACTTTCCTTGAGAGAAGCCCCAAACAAACCAAGAACAAAGAAACAAATCCAAATTGGAACTTGTAGAGTTCAAAAAAAAAGGACTAGCAGAGTTTTGGAAAAACAGAGAATCGCAGAGTTGTAAGAAAAAACAGAGTATGATGCAGAGTTGTGTTCAAAACTGAAATGAAGAGAAACCATAAACACACAAGACTTTATCCAGTTCGTGCCTGTTAACGAGGGTCACTACATCTGGCCGAGTTTATACTCGGAATCCACTAGATTCATGATAGAGTTACAATAGAAATCTCTTAATGTTTCACACTCAATGCCCTTCACTAGCACTTGATGCACACTCAAGATATTTCTATGTTTAGAGAACACTTATGTGAGTTTATACAAACTGAAGTTTCTCTCTTTCTCTATCACCTTATCCGTAACCCTCTCTCAACTCTTGTGATGTCTTTATATACACAGAGACACCACATGTCCAACTCACACCCTAACGCCAAACGCACTGATTCAGACGCCATTTGTTCCCTCAATCACGTTTGTACCTTCAAACAAAAAAGCTTTATCTTTTGGCTATCACACAAGAGGACAAGGTTGTACGGAGACATCACTCCATATTAACGCCTCCTCTCAAAAGTGGTCCCAAAAGCAATTTGACCACAACTTGATTTACACCAACTGTGATTAAACTTGAGTTTAATGCGCCAAGATGATTTGTCATGAGTTAGAGTCTTGATCACCACGGTTTCATCTCCACAAATCTCCACCTGAAATTGTGATGATATAAACCATTTGATCTTAAATGAGCAAGCGAAAGAGTACCTTTCTTGAATCTAGTTGCAGGATTCCAAACTCGGATCCACTGAGTTTTACTACTCATGGATGACTTGAAGCAAGTTCAAAGCGGATCTAAACTTGTTCACAACCACTGTTTTTGTGAATATATCAGCAGGATTCTTCTCAATTGATATCTTCACCACATCAATATCACCATTGGATATTATTTCCCTGATATAGTGATATCTAATGTCAATGTGCTTCGTCCTTTCATGATGCACATTATTCTTGGAGAGTGCAATAGCACTTTGAGAGTCACAAAAGATCTCTACCGTCTTTTGTTCATAACCGAATTCCTTGAGCAAACCTTTCAACCATATCCCTTCTTTCACTGCCTCTATCAACGCCATATATTCTGATTCAGTTGTTGAGAAAGCAACAACTCGTTGCAGACCAGATTTCCAACTTATGGTACTTCCTCCAAGAGTAAATACCAACCCAGTTATAGACCTCCTTTTGTCTAAATCAGCTGCAAAATCAGCATCACAATAGCCAACAATTTTGAAATCTGAGCTGCTCTTGTACTACAACCTTGAGCTCAACGTCCCTTTAATGTATCTCAATATCCATTTGACTCCAAGTCAGTGATCTCCAATTGGTTTACTCATAAAACGGCTGACAATTCCAATTGGATAAGCAAGATCAGGGCGAGTACATATCATTGCGTACATGATCCTTCCAACTGCATTTGAGTAAGGAACTGACTTCATGTAGTCTTCTTCTTGTGCCAGCCCTTCTGCAGTTGCTGCTCGCAACCTTAGGTGTGCTCCAAGAGGAGTGACAGTGTGCTTTGATTCTTTCATGTTATAGGTTTCCAGAATGCGGTTCATATATCCTTCTTGAGACAACCATAGTGTGCCAGCTTCTCTGTTTCTGATAATCTTCATACCAAGAATCCTTTTGGCAGCTCCTAAGTCTTTCATTTCGAATTTCATACTGAGTTCTTGCTTTAGCTGAGATATAGCCTCCTTGTTTTTAGCAGCCACTAACATATCATCCATATATATGAGCAGATATATTAATGATCCATCCATCAGTTTCTTGATATATGCACAATGATCATATTGACTTCTTACAAAACCAATCTCTGCCATGTAATTATCAAACTTCTCGTTCCATTGCCTTGGAGCTTGCTTAAGACCATATAAGGCCTTATTCAACAAACAGACTTTATCTTCTGTAAACAATGACTCATAACCTTCTGGTGGAGTCATGTAAATCTTTTCTTTAAGCTCTCCATGAAGAAAAGCAGTTTTCACATCAAGCTGTTCCAATTCAAGATCTTCTTGAACAACAATTGAGAGTAATATCCTTAAGGATACATGCTTGACTACTGGTGCAAACACCTCATGATCATCAACACCTTCGTTTTGTGCATATCCTTTGGCTACCAATGTCGCTTTAAATCTTGGTACTTCAACCTCAGGGATCCCAAGCTTATACTTGAAGATCCATCTACTACCAATAACCTTTTGGTTTGCAGGCCTCTTCACCACTGTCCAAGAGTAATTCTTTGCTTGTAACTCCATCTCCTCATCCATACCAAGTTTCCATTTCACCTAGTTTGAGTCTCTCCTTGCTTCTCTGTAATCTGCAGGTTCAATTTCCCCACCATCTTCTGCAGTATACAAAGCTTCAGCAAAGTAATCTTCATCATCGAACCGGACAAGTGATTTAACTTCTCTTCTTGCTTTGTCCCTTACTAGATGATAACTCAGTGGAGGCTGATTTACATCAATCTCAAATTAATCCGTATCATCATTGGGTGTTGTAGGTGTTTCTGAGATGGGTGTTGCGGGTCCTGAACTTGGAGTTACGTGATCCTCAAAATCCACAGTATTTTCTCCACCTAAGACTAATTTTTCCTCTGTATCAGGGCCTAAATCAAGGCATGAGTCTGACTGAGACTCTTCTTCATAACCAAGACTCTCTTTCCTCAACACCAAATCTTTATACGTTGCGATTTCTTGGAAAATCACATTTGTGCTCACAACACACTTCTTGTCTTCGAGCAACCAAAGTTTATAGCCTTTTACTCCACTAGGATACCCTAAATGGATACCTTTCTTAGCTCTAGGATTTAGTTTCCCATCATCAGTATGTGCGAATGCAACACATCCGAACCTTCTCAAGTAGCTATAGGCTGGTGGTCTCCCAAACCACTTCTTGTCTGGGATATCAAAACTCAGAGCTGATGATGGTGTCTTATTGATGAGAACTGCAGTAGTGTTCGTAGCCTCTGCCCAAAATTTCTTTGGGAGACCAGAGTCGTTAAGCATGCTTCTTACCTTTTCCATCAGTGTTCGGTTCATCCGTTCTGCAACACCATTTTGTTGTGGAGTATAAGCACATGTTCTGTGCCTTTGAATCCCTCTTTATCCACAAAACTCATCGAACAAATTGTTATACAATTCAAGACCATTGTCCGTTCTTAAAGTCTTTACCTTTTTGTCACTTTGATTCTCCACCAGGTTAATCCATTCAACAAACTTCTCAAAAGCTTCATCCTTGGTTTTCAGAAAATAGACCCACACCTTTCTTGTGTAATCATCAATAAAGGAGATAAAATATTGACATTTACCTATTGAGAATGGCACTGATGGAGCTCCCCATAAGTTAGAATGAACGTATTCAAGTTTCTCTCTTGTGTCATGTTGAGCTAAATTGAAACCAACCCTCTTAGCTCTCCCATAGATGCAATCTTCACACGTCTCAAAAGTAGAAACTTTCTTCTTGTCTAAGAATCCTTTCTTTAGTAACATGTTCATGTTTTTCTGACTCATATGACCCAATCTTCTATGCCACAAGAACGTGTCATCTTGTCTTATCTGAACTGCAAGTGATTCTTCAATCACTGGTTTCCATTTCAGCAGGTAAAGAGTGTCGTATCTCCTTCCAGTTAGCATAGCACGACCTCCAACTTTCACATTCAAAACACCATTTTCTGATTCAAACCCGTATCCAGCTTTCTCAAGAGTTCCCAATGACAAAAGGTTCCTGTCCATCTCTGGTATGTATCTCACATTTGTTAGAACAAAGCTTAATCCATCTTCATTCTTAACTCTGATGGAACCAACTCCTTTAACCTTGGACATTGTCTTGTTTCCCATCCTTACTGAACCACCAGCATTCTCGTATAGATCTTCAAACCATTCTCTCTTGTGAGACATGTGGTAACTGCAACCTGTATCCATGATCCATTCGTCTTCAAGATTTACATCAGTAGAAGACAATGCTTCTGAAACATAAAGCCCTGTAGCTTCTGCTAAGTTACTCTTCCCACTTGATGATTCTCCTCTACTACCATTATCTCTTGGTCTTGACTGAGCTCTTGTACCGTTGGGACAAGTGTTTTTAAAATGCCCTTCCTCTCCACAAATCCAACAACCTTTCTTGTTCTTAGACTTGGACCTTGATCTACGTGACTTGAAGCTCCTCTCCCTGTGTTCAGACCTTCCTCTATTCTCAGTCTTGTCTTTGACATAGAGGCCCTCAGCTTGACCCTTGATACTGTTCTTGTTAGATCCAAACTCAAGTTTTTTTGAGTAGATTGCAAACACAACTTCATCTAACGTCAGAGTGTTACGACCTGTACTATATCTCAAAGTATCTCTTAGCTGATCAAATGGTTTAGGTAGAGACATCAGCAGCAAAATGGCTTGATCTTCATCAGACACAATAACATTAGTATTCTCCAAATCCGCTATGATTCTGAGAAACTCATCAATGTTATTCTCAATGGACAAACTTTCCATCATCTTGAAACTGTATAACTTCTGTTTTAGATAGATTCGGTTAGGTAGAGCCTTGGACATGTACAGTTTGTCCAAAGACTCTATCATTGCAGCTGTAGTCTGCTCCTTCTTGATCTTTCTCAAAACTGTATCAGTAACACTCAAGACTATGGTGCTTCTAGCTTTCCTCTTATTTTCCTCTAAAAGATCTTCCTTTTTATCAGTTTCTTCAACAACCTTACCTTCTGCATCTGTGACTATGACCGTCTTCTTCTCTCCTTCCCTAAAAGCAACACTCAGACCCAAGATATCAAGATGAGCCATAAGTTTCTCTTTCCACATAGTGTAATCTCCACGGCCATCAAACTTTTCCATCTCTATTCTTGCTGATGACATGATTCACAGATTTAGCCCTCTACCGAACCAAACAACCATGAACCTGTATCTGATACCACTTTGTTAAGACTCCTAAACCTCAAAGGCGTCGACTTTCCTTGAGAGAAGCCCAAACAAACCAAGAACAAAAAAACAAGCCCAAACTGGAACTTGCAGAGTTCAAAAAAAAAGGACCAGCAGAGTTTTGGAAAAACAGAGAATTGCAGAGTTGTAAGAAAAAACAGAGTATGATGCAGAGTTGTGTTCAAAGCTGAAATGAAGAGAAACCATAAACACACAAGACTTTATCCATTTCGTGCCCGTTAACGAGGGTCACTACATCTGGCCGAGTTTATACTCGGAATCCACTAGATTTATGATAGAGTTACAATAGAAATCTCTTAGTGTTTCACACTCAATGCCCTTCACTAGCACTTGATGCACACTCAAGATATTTCTATGTTTAGAGAACACTTATGTGAGCTTATACAAACTGAAGTTTCTCTATTTCTCTATCACCTTATCCGTAACCCTCTCTCAACTCTTGTGATGTCTTTATATACACAAAGACACCACATGTCCAACTCACACCCTAACGCCAAACGCACTGATTCAGACGCCATTTGTTCCCTCAATCACGTTTGTACCTTCAGACAAAAAGCTTTATCTTTTGGCTATCACACAAGAGGACAAGGTTGTACGGAGACAACTTGATTAACGCCTCCTCTCAAAAGTGGTCCCAAAAGCAATTTGACCACAACTTGATTTACACCAACTGTGATTAAACTTAAGTTTAATGCGCCAAGATGATTTGTCATGAGTTAGAGTCTTGATCACCACGGTTTCATCTCCACAATTACAATGTGTGACATATTGTTCATATCATCTCTATATCCCTTGTACTCATATGTCTAGCGACTTTTCGTTCTTTTTGAAAAATAAAATGTAAAGGTGTGTAACAAAGGCAGCATAATCCAAACGGAACAGCCATCATCCACATGATCCCCTTGGACAACGCCTCGGCCTCACTACCAGAGTCTTTAACATCATTAATTCCTTTTGAGCTAAATCCAAAAAGTTTCTCTGACATAATCCCAACGAAAGGCGCTCCAAATGACGAAAATGAAACTTCGAGTGCACGATCAAATGCATAGACCATGGTTCGATGCGTAGGAGGAACAATCTCAGCTAATATGGGAGAGTTAATTGCTGGTCCACACCAAGTTATGGTGAGACCCATTAGAAAGAGAGTGACCATGAAGATGTAGTAACTGTTGATGGAATGTGGGATTATTCTTAGAAGAATAATGGAGAATATAGCTCCCATGAAAACGCTGAATTGTGCACAAATTACTCTGCCTGAGTTTGGAAATATACGAGACATTTTGTCCGCAACTATTCCTCCGACCAAAGATCCTATTGCTTGTCCCGTGGTGAATATCCCGTTCAGAGCCGCGGTTTTATTATGATCAAATCCTGAAAAACAAAAACAAAACATTTTGAGAATTAAGAGCACACGCATGTTTTTTTATTTCAATTGAAATCATATTTTATAAGAATGTAGATAAATCAAACTACTAGTCTACTATTGTTCGTTAATATAATGTATCATTGAAATACGTATATTATCTTATAAAATGAATATTACTATCAATATTTGCTGACACAGAAACCTATTATTTAGTGCAAAATATGAGAATGGAAGCATACCAATGAGTTCGAACCACATTGTCCAGAAAACCATTGCATTCCATGGCACCATACCCACTATTCCTTGCAATACGATGATCTGAAATGTTCGTATTTTGGTTACATCTATTATGGCCACCCACGATTCCATCGTAACCGAGCTCATATTCTCCATTGTTGCAACATCATGGTTTTTCCCTTTCTGAACCATAAGTTCATTTCTGCAAAACCGCATGACCAATTCAAAACTAGTCAAAAGATAGTAATAAAAATAAGCTTTTTTCAAGCTCCACGAGATGGGCTTGTAACAGTACATACATATTTGTAGTCATATTTGAGAACTAGGATTTGTATTATATACCTTTCATGATCATGAGAAACGAAGCTGCTAGTTTTATTTTTCCTTGGATCAGTGGCAAAGAGAAAAACAAGAATGCCGATCACCGCACTTATTGTTGCCATCAACATAAAGGCACAGCGCCATCCTGGGATCCCAGAGAAATCATGACCAGCCATGACTGTTGCAATGACGGTTCCACCTATAGCTCCAACTGTCCCAACAAGATTCCATAAACCAAAACCAAAACCTCTCGCACTATTCTTAAAGCTATCCGCAATTATTGACTGAAGCACCGGATAAACAATTGCATGTCCAAACCCATTGACCGCTACACCAAGAGTAACCTAGTCCAAGAAACAATAACAAATCCCAATCAAACATATCTAATATTTTAAGAACTTAGAAATTTGAACAATACAAGTAGTTTAGTAGTTCAAATCCACATAATGATGGTCATATTTTGTTTTTTGACAAGAGTTATTTTTTTCAAAGTTTCAATTAAAACCAAAATTTGATTCTCTGTTCTATGATTTTACTTTAGTTCAAGATATATTATATTGCCTTAACTTTGGTATGATATTTTTTCATTTTATTTAAAAGGATAATACTTATTATTTTTTTGAGTGGTTATAAAAACTGGACAAAATCATGCATATTCGAAAGAGTAATCTGAACTTCGGTGCAAAAACAATATATAACAGAGGAAAAACTTTAAAACAATATAAGATCTCAAAACCAAATGTAAATGGAATAAAACCTGTATGAAATAGTGGCTCGCTCCAACTGCAACAGTTGATAAGACCCAACAGAAACAACCGATTGCGAAAACTGTTGGACGGTCATAACTGATAACAAATAAACCGGCTAAAGGCGAAGCAATTCCTTGAACAATGTTTCTTAGAAATGAGAGGTATCCAATATCAGAGAGTTTTGCATTGAACGCATTTTTCAATTCTTTGGCAACTGAAGGAATGAGTTTTTCGTCTGCTCGTTGCATCATTGTGGCTAAGTTGATTAGAATGAGGGAAATAGAGATTCCATAAAGCTTTCCTGATCTACGAACATTCCATGAAACACACAAAATTACTTTTACACATTTTAAACACAAATATTAAAAATTCATATTTAAAAAAAATAAATAGAAACACATAGTTTATAGGGATTCTTAATTTTGTTTAGGAGAGTAGAAGAACTACATGTCTTGAAAGACCTTGGCCTTATAGTTTTAGACTAATGACTTTTTGAGTTTAAATCACATTTCTTTCATGAGGGATGAATTGAAATGTAGATTTAGTCTAAGGTAACAACAAAAAAATATCAATAGAAAGGAAAAAATACAAATACGAAGCTGAGTAAAAGTTGATACGTAATCAAAAATATTTCATCAAGAAAAGTGGAAGGTGCTAACTTGATGTTCATGGTTTTAGTATGGAGATGACCTGTGAATAGAATCGACAATTCTCGATGGATTGGAGTTTATTTCTTAAGAAAAGGAAAATCAAAGTAACAAGTGACAACCATAAAAATCATACCATAATCCTCATCAATTAACTTCTCTCTATATTTTTATGGAAATCATATCTTTGGTCAATTTTTTTTTTTTTTAAAGTTTTATATTTGGCAATATAATTAAGTATTAACCTTTAAACAAAACAAAAAAAAAGATTTTCTACAAAAAAGCCTGTTATAATATTTTTTTCTTCGCAAAATTAACCTTCAACTTAAAAACATGCAGGTCATTATGTCCAATTCAATGGTTACCCACAATACCCCTTCACCGTATATAGATTTTTTTGTGCTATTTTAAAATGATCAAAATGACATAGTTTTGAAGAGTGATACACAACTATGTATGGATATTGTGGGTGACCATTGAGTTAGATATATTGACCTGTATTTTTAAAAATTAAAAGGTAAACTTGCAAAAATATACCTTGTGGACCCATTAAAAACCATCAAAATATAATATATATATTTTTTTTACTTTTATATTAGTCATGTTTATACCTTTTTCAAAAATATGGTAAATTTATCATAAAAATATCGTTTTACCTTCGATTTGTTTATCTTTTTCTTTCCTTTATATGGTTTGCTGCTCTTTTGCCCATCTATTTATTTTCTTTAATTTTTTTTAGCAATCCTTTTTCTTTGAATGATTTTTTTTCTTTCTGGGATTTGAATTAGGATTCTTGCTTCAATTCTTTTCATGTTTTCACATTATTATTTAAAATATTACATTATCTCAGATAAAAAAGAATTAGCCAAATAAACTAAATCATCCAATATTATATGTGATCATAACAAGAACAAGTAATCATAGTTTTTAGTTTCAAACTACAATACTTGTAGTTTTAGCTTACATTTAAAAGAATTGGAGCGAAACAAGGCGGTTTAATCATCTTTCTCTCTGTCTCACACCCCTCGCCTCAGCAACGTAAAATAGTGTTTGCTAGCACGGAGTGCACGACGCCACCCACATGACATATCTTTTGTAAACATTGTCTCCTAGATTGGTGTATTGAACCGGTCTAGTTATTTTTATAAAACTTAATTAAGTTTTAAAATAATTTACATTGATTTTATATGTTGATATAGTTCGTTTTCGTACTAATACAATTCTATATTAAACTACATCAATATTCTATAAATTTTTCCAAGGTTTTTGTTAAATTATAAATTTGAATAAAATTTAAGTTGGTACATAGCGAGGTTAACCTCGCGTAAAAAAGACAAGCTAATTTAACTAACCCTAAGATTTTCTAACTTATGATATAAATTATGGTCCCACCACATGGGTCATTGATCAAAATATAAAATACAACAACTTTGACTTTATTCTGTTAACGTTGGTGTTAAACCACAGTATACCATCTCTGCTGGAAAGAAAGAAATATAAGACGGTATCAGAAAAGTTGGCTTGAACCGGCTTATCACACTCACATTATAGACAAAGGAATGCGCGTTCAATATGATTTCTCGTGTTGCTTTTTTTTTTTTTGAAACTTTAAGTTTTAAAATAAAAAACAAACACTAAAATCGTATATAAATATAACTTAGCTATGTATCTATAAAATTTTATATACCAGATTCTCTGATATTATTGGTACCATAATGTTGCTCTACTTCTATAGGTTTAAAGCATTTATTATTTTTACCACTAGCAAATAACTTCAATTTTGATCAATAAATTTGAAATTTCATCAAAAACAAAAAAAAATTGATTTGGACTTAGGAAAGACAAAACTAATAATGATGGTCAAAAATCTAATTATCAACTAACTCAGAAAGGAAACCCAAAATATGCATTACGGAAGTGTTTAAACTAGTAAAATACAGAGTGGTTTACATAGTGACACACTTTATCATGTTTGATTTTCACGAAAGATACTTTTTGTACAATTGAGTATAGGCAACATCAATTAAACTAACAATACAAAATTTAACATCCTCAGTAAAAATGATTATATTTTACATAAAACTGATTACATTTTACATAAAACTAATAAAATTTAACAGATAAATTTAGCATATCCCCTTACTATTAAAACCAAAGTGCTATTATTTATTTACCTTACATATTTTAATTTAATTGGTTTAAAACTATGACAAGTTTTTGAAAACATAATAACATGTTTTTGGAGAAATGATGACATGGATTAAACAAACTAAATAGATAAATTATTTGAATACTTTTTAATTAAAAAGAGAGAGAGATAACAACATAATCTAGATTCTATGATTAATTGATTATTGATTGAATTTACTGATTTTTTTATTAGAAACTAATTAAATAAAAACCAGGAAAAAAATCTAAATATGATATTAATTATATGTTTTATGTTTCCCGATGTTTGGCAAGTAAATAACACCAATAAACATATTAAACTTTTGAAACATCAATTAGATATAGATATTTAGTTCTCATTGGAGAACAATATATATTTTCTCGACATAATCACTGTAATAGCAAAACAATTAGTTAACATTTAGTTTTTTAAATTCTAATAAATACTATAATACCATAATTCCAACTAGAGTAATCTCCAAAATTTAGAATTTCATACTCTACTAAATGAACATAAGAAATACAAAAAAATGTAATATTCATACTTATTTAATCATTTGTAAAATTTTCTAAGAGGCTAGATTTGATAATATGATTTTGCAAAAGCGATTAAAAGCGTAAAGATAAATCAGACGACACAAGATTTAACGATGTATTGATTGGTTTGAAAACCTTTCAAACCAACCACTAATCCTCGGCTGCAATAAAAGTTTAGTTTATTAGATAACTTTAAGAAGTCAAAACACAAGATATAAATCACATCTATCTAAAAACATGAACTAAGGTTAACAAGGTTAACAAGTAAAAACCAATACTCCCCTTTAATCATGGATGTCTTCTTCTTGCAGAAGTCCTTGCTCCGTGCTCCTCACAGCGGCATCAACCTCTTCCCAAGAATATCTCTCTCCAAACTCAACAGCAACACAAATTTAGCACAACTTATATTAGATTCTGTTTTCTGGTTCTCTGTTTAAACTGCAGACTTGTTTGTTTAGCAAAACTGAGCACATTTGTTTCTTATAGCCAAGACACCAACGTCTCTTTCCTTTTCTAA
This sequence comes from Arabis hirsuta, assembly GCA_964056655.1. Taxonomy (NCBI): domain Eukaryota; kingdom Viridiplantae; phylum Streptophyta; class Magnoliopsida; order Brassicales; family Brassicaceae; genus Arabis; species Arabis hirsuta. The sequence continues at coordinate 2,620,140 of OZ053301.1, forward strand.
TAAAAGAATAACACAAATCACAATCACAATGTTAACGTTAGAGAATAAATCATTAAGCACAAATCCACGAAACACATATAATTCTCTAATAACACAAAGTTGACAAGAAAAGATATACGTAATAATACCAAAAATCAATTAGGGAATCTAATTAAACAAAAATTTAATTCCCAATAATAATAAACTCAACATCATTTTTTTTTAATAACTAATATGACACCCATTTCAGCTTTAAACAACACAACCATTTACCCATATAAAATCTACCATTAAGAAATATAGTTTTATAAGAAATAATTAATTTTACTATATATGGCCTAATAGTATATGATATATCATACATACGATTATCTATATAAAAGATATCATTATATATGCAAATCCAATTTTTGGGAATCTTCTCATTCTTCGTTAGCATCAGATCATTATTAAGGCCACTTTTCCAAAAATTGTAATTACCTTTAATTAGTTTTCTACAAGAATAATTGTGATAATGCATTAGCTATGAAATTTTTTACTTATAAATTTTTTAAAAAATCATAATTGATGGAGCAAGCTTCTTATGTTGGATGTTCTTTAAGATTTTTTTGCGATTACCCTAAATATTTTGAAACTCAAGTAATTTTAATAAATTAAGTCCTCATTTCATTCATAATGCCATTAAAAAAATTTTAGATCTCGATTTACATAATCGTGCAATAGTTTATTTCAAATTTATAATGTCGATTTTTAAATGTTTGTGATTTACAGATAAAATGAATAATAAAAGCCAAGATCTTAAAAGCGTAGAAAATTTTCTTTATGATTTATGAAAACTAGAGATTAATGACAATAAGGTAAAATTGTATATCTATTCTATATTGAACTCCTCATCTTTTAATGTAGTATGATATATTTTTTTATTAATTGTTATCTTTTTTTTTTTTTGAATCGTTATATGGGTTTTTAATTCTAATTTTTTTTATAATATTATGTTTTGTGTTTGGTTTTGATAACTAAAACGATAGTTAAAGTTTGTGTCGTGGATCAGTGGATGTTTTGATATGAACTCTATTCAATAATACCATGGAGAAATTCTTAGGGTTTGTAGAAACAACAAAAATAACATGTGAGTTTCTAAATCAAAATTTTTGTCCATTGATATTAATATTGAATTTTTAAATGGTAATCATAAGTGTTAATTGTACGTGATTGAAAAATATTAGTTTAAATCTGTTCTAAAAATTTGTCTCTTCTCCACTTTTGTTTGTGAAATATAGAACAATTACTATGTTTTATCTTAAAGAACAATTACTAATTACTATCCTACATATTTTATATAAATTGTTTATATACTTTTCATGTGTATATATTTGTATATCCTTAGATATATGATGTGAATTTAATGTTACTTTTTAGTATTTTTTGCATAAGACGAAATTGTGATTTATATCTTTTTTTACTTCATTAAACTTTTTCGTTAGTGTAATGTCTAGAAACTAAACTATTAAAATTGGTTTTATCATATTAAAACAGACTTCTCAAAATTCGATGATGTTGTCTCAAGAAAACTTTTTTTTTTTTTTGAAAAAAATGTCTCAAGAAAACTTGTGATCAATTCATTGATAAGTTATATATTAATTTAATAAAAGACGTTTGACATACATTATAAAGTAGCTAGCTAGCTTTTAGTAATTTTATACTTTGGCAAATATAAGTCGGGAAAATTGTTACCATGAACCAAAGTCAACTTTTTGATATCAAAGTCAATTTTATATTTTGGCAAATATAAGTCGGGCAAATTACTAGAAAAAAAAGAACTCTTGAACTGCGCATCATAGAGCGTAGAAGTTTTATATTCTGTTGCATAAATGAGAAAGTAATAAAAAATTTATTTTTTTCTAGTCCATATTTCATACAACTGATAAATTTGTGTAACATTTTTTTACTATTACAAATTGACCGGCTATTAATTACTACTCATACCTAGATTTTGAAAAATGCCACTTTTCATTTGCCACTTTTCAAAAATGCCATATTTTCAAAATCTTTGCAATCAAAATTATTTATTTATTATATCATTTATGTTTAGGTTAACTACTTTTCATGTGTCACTTTTCAAAAATGTTATATTTTCAAAATCTTTGCAATCAAAATTATTTATTCATTATATCATTTATGTTTTGGTTAATTATGTTGTATTACAGTTTATTTTTGAAGGTTTAAAGAATTTTAGGGATCAAAATATTTTTAAAGATTTTTTTTTTCTTTTGGTTGATTACATAGATAGATAAGAGGGAAGAACATCCTCTTTAATTGAATCAAACCAGCAAAACATACAAAATGCACCAGATAATGTTTGATAGAAGATTGACAGCAAATTAGAACTAAAGCTCGAATGCGTCGGTAAAAAATTTACGGCATAGCCAGAATGTCGAAAATTAATCACTCTTCGTTGTGAAAGTTGTGACGTTGAAAGCTATTCTTCATCTCTGAACTGTGTAACGAAACCGGTTGCTTCTTCTGGCCCCGTAGAGACTACTACGCAAGAAAACAAAGCAATGAGTATGTTGAAAATTATCCTCGATATTATTACCGATGTGAAGCACCACCTCTCATAAAAAGGGGATTTGATAAAAAAGTTTCTTTTCCCGAGAGAGACAGAGAATAACACAAGTCTTTCCATGCCCGATATGGAGAAAATTTGAGTAGAGGCAAAAACCCTCAACGGACTAAGTAACATTAAACGGATTAATTGCAACCGAAGAAGAAGGCTGATAAACCTTCTTAATGAATCAGGAAGACCAAGACACTTGGGCCCAAGACTCCTAACGAATATGGAATGGGCCAGGCCCAATAGCTTTCCACAAAGTAGTAAGTTGTCTTTGATAATTGAACCGACGTTTGAGGAGGACCATGCGAGTCCGGCTAACACCTTCGCCACGCCGGAATGGTGCAGCTTGCCGGAAAAGTCCAACTGAGAGCGTGGGAGGAGGCTCATGATGGAGGGAATTGAATATGAAGCTAAATCTGAGATCTCTGGTTGGAGTCGGAAGACCGGAGAGGAAGATCTGAGAGGACCGCCGTCATGACCGGCGAGATTCCGAACCACCGCCAAAGGAGATGTGGTTGAGTGCGGCGGATTTATGTTCGGATTAGACCCAAGCGATGGCGGATGCAGAGGAGAAGAAAACATTGGCTGGGGAGGAGGAGCTAGGGACGTTGACTTATGAGGAGGAGCCGGATCTGGTGGATCCGGCGGCTCCGGCAGAGGAAGAAGGTTCTGCAAAATTCTGGCTGTCATCACCGGGAAGAAGGAGAAGAACCAGATTCTATTTGCAAGAAACACCAGATCTCTAGCGACCGGGTCAACAATCTTCCAACCGGATTTAAGCCAAAGGTCACCGGAAGCCATGGAGAGATCTGAGAGGTTTTCGCCATGGTGAGAGGTGCTTTTAGAGAGTCAAACAGAGGTGTAGACGCGATCGGTGGTGATGCAGCGGTGAGAGGCTATCAGATATGCGGTGGAGCTTCAAAGCGGGATCAAAAACTCAAATAACCCGAATGCTTACGCCGAAATAACAAATAACCCTCAAATATTTTTTTATTAACTCAAAATTGGCTGAAAAATCAAAAAAACTAAAGAAATTTAATTAAATTACCAACCCAACCAGCTATTACCCGACCAATTCCATGTCAATCGGACAAATCGGAAAAATCTCCAACACGACCCACGACGTTTCTTCTTCATCCGTTTCAAAACAAAACTTGCAATTCCCTTTAAAAATCGCATAACCCAGCATAACTAAGGATACATAATTACAATCGGAACTTGCAATTAAAATCGCACAATCGTACAACCCAGCAGAATCTGTCTCAATACCTTGTAATTCTTCTCTAAGGTATGTTGTCTTTCTTTTCGATTTCGATTAAAGATTACTCTTTCTATCCGACGAGTTAAGAGGAAGAGGCGGAGGAGGAAGCTGGGGCTGAGGAAATCGCGGAAAGAACGGATAGAACTCAAATCTCCACTGAGGTATGTAAAGCTTAAATCGAAAGTCGAAATTTTTGATAAAAAGAAAACGTAACACTTGGTACAACTGGAGAACTACTGTGATATAATATTTGGTACAATTGAAGAACTACTGGATATAATACTTGGTACAACTAGAGAACTACTGTGATATAAAACTGTTTTATAATTGCAGGGATTAGGTGAGGAAACCGTACCAGTACGACCTAAGGACATGTTCTTTCCAACAACGGAGTATAAGAAGGCCATTAAGATTGAAACAAGGTGTTCTCTATTTAACACACTAAATACGTTAAGAAGGGTGCTTACCAAAAAGGAGCTGAAATGGTTTGAAGATCATCCTCAGTTCAAACATTTCTTCCATATGCCTGAGCTTAGAAACCACAAGTCGATGGGCATGTGGATGCTTCTTCTTCGTACTGTGTGTACATCAAAGATCCGAGAAGCTTGGTTTTTGGTGAATGGAGTTCCCATCCGTTATTCCATCAAAGAACATGGGATTATCTCTGGATTGTACTGTCACAATTATCCACTTAACTGGGAAAGGATGGGAGGAAGTGAGTTTATCGAGAGGCACTTCCAAGTTGGTTCAACAATTAGGTTGGCGGATGTCGAGAAGAAGTTAGTGTCGATGAGATATTGTAGAGATAGGTTGAATATGGATGTCCTCTACTTCTTATCCAGTGTGCTAATTGGAAAGAAAAAGACTGGAGCGGATGCACCGTCTATTAAAAGTTTCTTTCTGAGAGCTTGCAATGATCTAGAGTTGTGTCGGACATTTCTGTGGGGAAGATTGTCATTTTATGACAATTTGTGCCACATCAATGATGTACAACTCAAATTCGAAGGAGTCGTCAAGAAAGACCAGTGGTGCTTTCCATATTTCATTATTCCTCTAGAGGTAATTGATTCGTAATATTTAAATTAAACTTTTATTATTCCTTTACTAAATTTTAGTTTCAATATCTATTTAAATTGTTTATGTCTTATATATGTATGTTGTAGCTTCTTGCGTTTGAGACAATTCCTGTTCTGAAGGCGACGTTCCGTATATATCTTTATGATCCAAACCTTTCTTGCCCTAGGATGTGCAAGTCTCTATTCAAACATAGTCCTATGAAAGAGATTCCTCTTGAAGAAATTTATGAAATACTTGGTACAACCGAGGTTAGTATTACTTTTCTCATATTGTGTAGCAAGAACTATTTTAAGTTGTCATCTTTCACTAATTGTATTATTTTTATATCCACAGGACATAGATAGTATCTTGGTACCGAATTGTGGTGAAGGTCCTCTTTTGGCTGAAATCTTCGATGAGGAGGAGGACCATCGTGACATTGATTGTTACATGGTTGATAGTTGGATGGATCGCCTTTTGAAAGACCGAAAGCCTGTTTTCTGGCAAACGGAGTTGGAACTTGATGTGGCAGGTCGATCCCAACTTGTGGATCCTATAATGGCTGATGATGAGGGTGTAGGTCCTCAGGTGGATGGTGATGAAATGAAAGAGATAAATAATGTGTTGATAGGGTTACAAGATGGAATGGTAAAGATGAATAAAACCATGGAAGATGGTTTTAAAATGATGAGTAGTATGTTTGGTGGGCATGAAACAAGGCTCAAGGCTGTGGAATCGTTTCTGAACTCTCAGGGATGGAATCATTCTGGTGATTTTGGTGTTGATGATTATAGCCCTCGATCTAGGTTTTGGATTGAGGGTGATTGCTCTGGTGGTGGTGGTGGACAAAAGGATCCATCAGAGAAGGATCCTTTAGAGAAAGATACACAGGCCGAACTTGAGAAGGAGCCAGAGAGTGGAGTGGAGAAAGATACACAGGCCGAACTTGAGAAGGAGCCAGAGAGTGGAGTGGAGAAAAAGACACATGCCGAAGCTGAGAAGGAGCCAGATGCTGAAGCTGAAGTGGAGGGGAGTGGAGTGGATAAGGAGGCAGAGGTAGAAGTAGGTGAGAAGAGGATTAAGAAGCGAGCAGCAGCATTAAAGACTCCCTACATGGCCCCGAACCGAGCAAAGAAGAAAAAGAAGAATTGAAGAACTGATACTCATCCTCTTGAACTCTATCTATTATATTTTGGTTTTTTTAGGCAATTTGGTTTAAGGACTCCCTACTATTTCTTTTTATGGCATACTGTGAACGTATCTTTGTTTCCAAACTAGATTTTGTGTTCGTACTAGTGGTACTTTTTGGTAAAAATTTGAACGAGTGTTTGTACTACTGGTACTTTTAGGTAAAACTGTGAACGTATGTTTGATTCGAAATGGATTAGTTCAATAATTCAAAATTGACTAGTTTGATTCGAAATGGATTAGTTCAATAATTCAAAATTGACTGTGAACGTATGTTTGTTTCGTCTTTGCCTTCATTAAAGTTAAAGAAGAACTGATGTTAAGCATCTACATATTTTTATTATTATCGCAGCAAAAATGTACAGACGTGTAGATGCATACGAAAAAGAGATGACATACAAAAAACACAAAACAAAGACAACATCAGAAACTCATACTCTTCATTAGGTTGACCATCTCCTGAAACTTCTTCTTCTCTTCTTCAATAGTGGTGAGCAATCCAAATAGGCGACCTTTTATTTCTCCTAATTTTGTTTTGGTTAAAGTAATCTCCTCCAAGATTGCGTCATCAAATGTGGCAATCTCCATCCTAAGTTCCAATTAATTAGATATGTAACAAACATTTAGCAAAATAATAAAACTAAGGACATTTAGCAAACTGATATAAGTTTCTTTCACGAGTATCACCAGCACAAGAGTAGAATTTGGTCCCAGTCTCAAACCCAATTGTTTGAGTCTTAAGCACAGCTGGTTTTCCACAATAACATATGGTCGGAATGTCAATAGGTGAGGGCTCCCATGTCACTGGAGTCGGAGGAAATCGAGGTGGACTGATTTCTGCGATATTATCATATTTGGGGAGGATGAGTTCATCATCTGAATCTGATGAGTTGCTGTTGTTGGACCCAGTATCGAACTCGCCGTATATGACGCTCTCATGGTTCCAACGACCCATGTTTCGTAATCAAAAATGGAAACTATCGAAAATCCGTCGCCGGAATCCGATCGCGGTCACCGTCGCCGAGATGGATCCGAAGGATGATAAAGATTTTGGGAGAATTCAGTTTTTTGTTTAATATTTGCAAAAAAAAAAAAAAATACAAGAATATACACTATCCGCACATAAAGGTGTCTAACCCAATCAAAGAATACCACCTAATTAAGTCATATGCGCCGTTATTAAGACATGTGCGCCATCATTTAACAGTTAGTAACACCTAGTTACACATAGTTTTACCCAGTTTTTTAGTTGTGCATATTTGTACTTTTGGTGATTTAAATATTTTTTAGTTTTACCATACTATGGAAAACAAATTTTTAGTTACCATGTCAAAATATGTTGAATATCACAATTCCTGTCAGTATTTGCATCATAAGGTAAGCAACACTATCAAAATATACATAAAAGTGTAATGTGATACATGGAAGATTGTGAAAATTGTATTCGACAATTCGTTTTAAATTTACTTATATTTACAAAATTAAATTGTAGATAAATAACAAATTATGTCATTGCATATTTTATTTTTTATGATATCAAATAATATTATTATAAATAATATAAATTTTTTATCTAAAAAATATAAATTCTGTATTAATTGCATTCTGTTACTAATATAGCGAAAAAATCGCACAAACAACTATTTTAATTATTTTGGTAGTAAACACCTGCATTTAGGTAATTCTATCTGGAACGTCCGCGAATCAAATTGGTGGATTTTGGTGCGTGCGTCGATCGACGCAAGGGGAGTGTGTCGATCGACGCAAGATTAAATTGAACTGGTTGGTTTGATTTAAACCGTCGGTTTACGGACTGATTTAGGGGAAACCCTAGGGCTTCCATATAAATAGAGGGTGTGGGTGCATTTTGGGTCATTTTTAGAGTTTCAGAGATTTCCAGAAAGTTCTAGATAGTTTCCAATGAGTTTTGAGAGAGGATTTGAGAGAAAAGAAAAATTATTGTTGATTTCTTCAGGCTCTTGATCCTAAAAGCTCGTGGTTGTGTTGTGAGGCTCTGGAGGTGGTTAGATATGTGTTCTTCACGAAGGAAGAACGAGTTTTGGAGATATGGGTGTGGTGTTCTCCGTGTAATTTCATCCTTAATCCTCCTAAAAGCAAGGTGAGTGCATGACCATTGCTTATCTGGATAAAAGAATTGATATGATGCGTTTGACTGTTGTTATTGGTCGGATTTCGTGTTGTTTGGTGAGATTTTGTGCAGGAGATCGATGAGATGCGTTCAAGAATCGATCTGTGAGAGGATAGGTTCGGTTCTTGGAAATCTGCATCGTGCGTCGATCGACACATGGTGGTTGTGTCGATCGACGCATGGCTTGTTGTGCAAACTTGGTTGATTGTTTGTGCTTGTATGGTTGTTGCTCATCCTGGTATTATATCTTTTGCTTATGCTTGTGTGTATAGCCAAGTAGATGGGATGACCGTTTCACTGAGTATTTTTGATAATACTCACGCATCTTTTTTTGCCATGTGATGCAGGTAGAGATAAAGTGTGATCGTGGAATTATGGCTGGGAAGAGAAGATGATCTAGTGTCTCGGTTGATTGGACATTGTTGTTAGAATTGCTAGGTTGTTAGCGAATTATGGAGTTATTATTATTGTTATTGGATTTTGATTCGTATTGGAATTGGTTTAGTGTTTCAATAAAGAATGAGATTTATTGAATGATGTTATCTAATTAATTGATTGTGAGTTCCGCATTGTTGTGTGTTTGACCGTTGAAAATTATTATTTATGATAATAATAATCCAAATTGGGAAAATTTTAAATTTTTACTAGTTGGGTCGTTTCATTTTGGTATCAGAGTCCTTATGGTTCTAGGGCGGGTACATTGATTGATTGATTATGTGAGTTAGTTGATTGATTTTTGTGTGGATTGGAGTCCTAGATCATCTTCTCCGAGCTTTCAATGAGATTCCACGGTATGTGTTGTTTTACGTTTCTGTTTTTTAGTATGCTTAGTGTTCAGCTGGGTAGTGCAGAGTGAGATTGCTAAAGGTACTAGAGGTAGAGGTAGTGGGGGCCGTGGAGGCCGAGCTGGTTGTGGTGGGCGCGGGTGTGGACTTGAGAGTGAGTCTGTTGCCGCGAGTGTGGCCCAGGAGACCACGCAGGAGCAGGTGGCTGATTTGCGACGTTTCAAGAGGGGTCCGTAGGTGTGGCCGCTGTGACTACTAGTGTGAGGACTGGTGGTGCGGTGGGCCCAGGTGGGGGTGCTACCGTAGGTGGAGCCCAAGATCGAGATGATTGTCTGGTGGATTTGCTATAGTTGAACTTGGAGCGATTGCCAGGTGGGGCACCGGCTCAGGGTCAATCTCTCGGTGTGCAGCCGGGAGTGGCTGGTGTGCAGTCGGAAGGGGCTGGTGTGCAGTCAGGTGTGGCTGGTGTGTAGCCGGGTGTAGCTGGTGTGCAGCCGAGAGTGGCTGGTGTGCAGCCGGGTATGGCTGGGGTGCAACCGGGTATGGCTGGGGTGCAGCCGGGTGTGGCAGTTGCGGAGGAACTTCTATCCTACCTTAGGATGATGGAGCAGATGCAGAGGATTGACAGCGGGTTTTTGTCGGGTGGTGCCAAGCCTAAAGAGGCAGTTCTGTGGAGAAGTAGATTGGAGCGTAATTTTCAATCTCTTAGGTGTCCAAAGGGAGAGTGGGTGGACTTGGCAGTACATTACTTTGATGGTGATCCACATCTCTGGTGGCGAGGTGTGGTGGCTAGGAGAGTTCAGGCGGTTATGGCCTGGGAGGACTTCGTGGATGAGTTCAACACTAAGTACATTTCGCAGGAGGCGGTGGATCGCTTGGAGTTGTGAATCTTGGAGTTGGCTCAGGGTGATCGGTCGGTCCGAGATTTCGAGGAGGAGTTTGGTCAACTTTTGGTTTATGCCGGTAGAGATTTGGAGGGCGAGCAGGCCCAGGGAAAGAGGTTCCTGAGGGGACTTCGACCAGATTTAAGGACTCGCTGTAGAGCGAGTAAGTTCGCCACGAGGGCAGAACTGGTTGAGACAACTGCTGCTATAGGGGATGACCTAAGAGAGCAGGCTGTGGTGGTTAGTTCACTGGTTCAGCTGCAGAGGAGGTCGCCGCAGCAGGTGGGTTCTAGCAAAGGCGATAAGCCTGCGCAAGGATAGAAAAAGAAGTGAGAGAACACTTTAGGGCCTAGTCAAGGTGGTCAGGGTGGTTCGGGATGCTTTGGGTGTGGGAGCACGGATCATCGGATGGCGAGCTATCCGAAGAGGAACGAGGCTCGGGATACGCGGGTATGTTTTCACTGCAGAAAGCCAGGGCATATCAAGCCCAAGTGTCTAAGGTTATAGCAGGTGGCAGTGGCGGTACTACAGTCGGTGGCTCAGATTGCAGCAGCACCGCGGGTGTTCACTTCGGTGGAGGCGGGTGTACTAGCGCTAGATCGATCACAGGTAATTTCAGAATTTGACTTCTTAAATTATAATGTGGTTGAATTTAGTATGTTTGGAATTTATGAGTCTGTGCTAGAATGTTAGGGTTCTTAGGTACATGAGATTTGTGCAGGAACCTTAGTAGTGGGCGGTTGTGAGTCCCATGTACTGTTTGATTCTGGAGCGATGAATTGCTTCATTACTCCGGAGTGTGCAGAGGGCAGCGGAATTCGGAGCAATTTCGATGAGCTGCCGGGAGTAGTTAAGGTTGTTGGTAGCAAGTCTTTGACTACTTTCGGGCGGCCTCATGGTATGGATATCCTGGTGGCGGGAAAGTTGATGCCAGCAGATTTGATTATTAGTCTGGTGGAGCTGTACGATGTCATTCTGGGTATGGATTGGCTGGACCAGTACAAAGTCCATCTGGATTGTCATCGGGGACGAGTTGTGTTCGAGCGAGAGGCGGGGAGGTTAGTTTATCAGAGAGTGAGACCGACTTCTAGAAGTCTCGTGATTTTGGTAATTCAGGCCGAGCAGCTGATTGAGAAGGGCTTCGAGGCGTATTTAGCGACGATTGTGATGCTAGAGTCTGGTGGAGAGGTTGCAGTTAGGGATATTCGAGTTGTTCAGGACTTCCAGAATGTTTTCCAGTCGTTGCAGGGATTACCACCGTCTTAGTCTGATCCTTTTACTATTGAGTTGGAGCCTGGGACGACCCCGATATCTAAGGCGCCTTACCAAATGGCTCCAGCAAAGATGGCAGAGCTGAAGAAGCAGCTGGATGATCTTTGGGGGAAAGGATTTATCCGGCCTAGTAGTTCACCGTGGGGAGCGCCGATGTTGTTTGTGAAGAGGAATGATGGGAGTTTCTGGTTATGTATCGATTATCGAGGACATAACCGAGTCACTGTGAAGAATAAGTATCTTTTACCGTGGATTGATGAGTTGTTGGATCAGTTGCGAGGAGTTACTTGGTTCTCCAAGATTGATTTGGCTTCGGGTTACCATCAGATTTTGATCGATGAGGCAGATGTGATGAAGACTACTTTCAGGACGAGGTATGGGCATTATGAGTTCGTGGTGATGCCTTTCGGGTTGACGAATGCACCAGCATCATTCATGAGGTTAACGAACGGGATGTTCCAGGAGTATTTGGACGAGTTCGTGATCATCTTTATCGATGATATTTTGGTGTATTCGAGGAGTCCCAAGGAGCACGAAGTTCATCTAAAAGTGATTCTGGAGAAGCTGCGGGAGCAGAAGCTGTATGCTAAGCTGAGCAAGTGCAGTTTTTGGCAGCGAGAGATGAGTTTTCTCGGTCATGTATTTTATGCAGATGGAGTTTCTGTGGATCCGGCGAAGATAGAGGCTATCAGAGGGTGGCCTTGACCGAGGAATGCCACTGAGATTAGGAGTTTTCTCGGTTTGGCGGGTTACTATCGGGGATTCATCAAGGGTTTTGCGAGTATGGCGCAATTGATGACAAAGCTGACGGGGAAGGATGTCCCTTTTGTGTGGTCTTCAGCTTGCGAGGAGAGTTTCGCAAGGCTGAAGGAGATGCTGACTAGTACAGCAGTGTTGGTGTTACCCGAACCGGGTGAGCCTTACGTGGTGTATACGGATGTTTCAGGAGTTGGTTTGGGTTGTGTGTTGATGCAGCAGGGAAAGATAATTGCATATGCTTCGAGACAGTTGAAGAAGCACGAGTGCAACTACCCTACCCACGATCTTGAGTTGGCTGCGGTGATTTTCGCTTTAAAGATTTGGAGATCTTATCTTTATGGCGGAAAGGTGCAGGTGTTCACAGACCATAAGAGCCTAAAGTATTTCTTTACACAGCAAGAGCTGAACCAGAGACAGAGGTGCTAGATGGAGTTTGTAGCAGATTATGATTTGGAGATTGGGTACCATCTGGGTAAGGCTAATCTGGTTGCAGATGCGTTGAGTTGGAAGAGGGTTGCTTCAGCTCAGGAGCGGGATATGGAGGATTTGGTGAGTGAGATTAGCACGTTGAGGTTATGTGTTATCTCACAGGAACCGTTGGGGTTAGAGGCAGCTAACCAGGGAGATTTGATGAGCAGGACTCGAGAAGCTCAGGAGAAGGATCAGGGGTTGACTGATGCTTCTAAGGTTACAGGTTTTGAGTATCTGGTCTCGGCGAATGGGATAATACTTGTGAACGGGCAGGTTTGTGTACCCAAGGATGAGGATCTGAGGTAAAAGATTCTGGAGGAAGCTCATTCGAGCATTTTGTCTATTCATCCGGGAGCGACCAAGATGTACCGGGATCTAAAGCGGTATTATCACTGGGTCAGGATGAATAAAAATGTCGCTAACTGGGTTGCAACGTGCATTGTATGCCAATTAATGAAGGCTAAGCATTAGGTTCCGAGCGGGTTATTGCAGAATTTACCCATTCCAGAGTGGAAGTGGGATATGATTACCATGGACTTTATAACAGAATCACCAGTGTTGCGGACCTATGATGCTATTTGGGTGATTGTGGATTTGTGGATTGTTTGACTAAGTCAGCATATTTTCTTGTCATCAAGAAGAAGAAAATGGGTGATTGTGGATTGTTTGGGTGATGGAGCAACGGTGTTGGCTAAGAAGTATGTGCGGGAGATAGTGACGCTGCACGGGGTACAAGCGAGTATCGTGTCAGACAGGGATCCAAGGTTTACCTCAGAGTTCTGGAGGGTATTCGAGATTGAGATGGGCACTAAGGTGCATTTGAGCATAGCTTATCATCCTCAGACAGATGGGCAGTCTGAGCGGATGATCCAGACACTAGAGGATTTGCTGAGAATGTGTGTGCTGGATTACGGTGGTCATTGGGCGGATCACCTGAACCTGGTAGAGTTTGCGTATAACAGTAGCTACTATGCGAATATTGGGATGGCTCCATCTGAGGCTCTATATGGGAGGCCATGTCGTACACCATTATGCTGGACTTAAGTGGGGGAGAGGAGCATGTTTGGTGCAGAGTTTGTTCAGGAGACGACGGAGAAGATTCGTGTCTTGAGGCTGAACATGAGGGAGGCTCAGGATCGGCAGAAGAATTATGCCGATAAGAGGAGAAAATAGCTAGAGTTTGAGCTGGGAGATCTGGTGTATCTCAAGGTAGCGATGTTGAGGGGTCCTAACAAATCTATTTCAGAGAATAAGTTAAAACCGAGGTTTATGGGTCCGTTCAAGGTTGTGGAACGGATTTAACCAGTAGCTTATCGATTGGAGTTACCTCACAGTATGAAGGCTTTTCATAAGGTCTTTGATATGCTCAAATTTTTCCTGAGCTACTCTCTCAAATTAAGAGATCGATGTAGTACTTAGGGATCGAATCCACAGGGAATCAATTCACACAATCAATTATGAATTCAAATTAGACTAAGCAACAATGTAATAATGTAAAGTAAACAGCAAAGTAAACAGTGAGTGATGATAAAGTTCTTGAAATCAATTAGACAAAAGGGTTAGGCATTGAGTTGTTCACAGGAATGAATCAAAATCGATTGCGTCGATCGACACAGATGTCTGTGTCGATCGACACAGAGATAAAAACGTTAGGATTTTATTAAGCACGATTCTAGAACTCAAACACGAATATAAAACCAATCAACTTTCATTGCAGTGATTATCTATGACTAAATCCCTAAATTCCAAATTTCCTTGCAAACTTAGTGAATAAAATCAGGTTCAATTGTTCATAAAATTACTAAGCCAAATTTCTTTGCGAATAGATAATTTTGCTCATCTAAGATTATATCAGGTTGTTAATAATACTTTCGCATTTATTAAAGCAACCTAGAATTTTCAATTTCAGTTGATCAATCCTAAAATCAGAGTTAAATCAATCTAGATGAAGAACATAATGATAAATCCTAACAGGGTTTCGATCCTATCAATTTCTCATCAAACCCTAGAACTTTCCAAAACTTAACAAACAAACTACTCAGACATTGTGATTGAAACAAACATCATGAATGAAATAAATTGCATTAAAAAGATAGAGTTAGAGATACAAAAGGGTTTAGAAATCTCTGAAAGTCTGAAATCTCCTAAAAGCTCCCCCAATCTCTGAATCTCCTAGTCTTAATTAAAAACAAGATAAAAACCTGAAAATCTAAGGAAAAACTATTTATATTGTCTAAAAATCGGATTGGGCCTTGGTGTAAACTTCTGGGCTTTTTGGGCCTAAGAGAAATTTCTTCAATCTTCTCGCCAGACACGATCATGTCGATCGACACACAGGCCCGTGTCGATCGACACAGACATGTAAAATCGACTTTGACTTGATCATTTTAGCTCTTCTTTCCTCGATGCTCCAAAATGCTCCAATCGCTCCCATTAAGCTCCAATCATCATTCACCCTACAAAGACTCTAAAACAATAGAAAATACCAAAAAGACTCTATGAAAAAGGACTTATATCATGGTTGAAAACGGGTAAAAACCATGATATATCAGTCTTCCATGTGTCGATGCTACGGAAGTATCTACATGAGTCTAAGGAGGTGTTGGCTGGGATTCCGGAGGATCTTTAGCCCAATATGACATTGAAGGCGAGACCTGTAAGGATTATCGAGAGGAGAGTCAAGGTTTTGCATCAGAAGAGAATACCGTTGGTGAGAGTCGTGTGGGACTACGACAGTGTCGAGGAGGAGACTTGGGAACCAGAAGTAAAGATGAAGGCAAGGTTCTCGAAGTGGTTCGAGAAGCAAGTGGAGGCTTGAATTGTCTTTTTCTGGTTTTTAGTGTGTGTGATGGCATGTGGCTATGAGTTATTTATGTATTTTCCGTTGGTTATGTAACGATCTATACATTTTTTAGATTAATAAAATGGGTTTTTCTTATTAATGTGTTTATAAGATGCGAGTTCTTATAGTATGACTGGTGGGGTCATATATTATGATGATTGGTGGAGTCATGTGTTATGATAACTGGTGGGGTCATGTGATGGCTAGAAATGGAAGTTTTATATAAGTTAGAGCTTGTCCATGTACTAGGAGGAGTATTTAGGGATAAAGGTTCTATGTGAGTTATGACTTGTCTATTCTCTAGATGACGCTGGGAAATAAAGATTTTATGTGAGTTAGAACCTGTCTATTTCCGAGGGAAAATCTGAAAACAGAGGTCTTATGTGAGTTAGGACTTGTTTTTTTCTAGGGACTCTGGTAGAAACACCTTAGTGATTGGGTTGTTTCGGATGACCTAGAGATTAGTCATGGGTGATGATATTCTGGCATAAGGGATGTCATGATGGAACCACGGGAAGTGATTCTGGTCGACAGGTGCTTATAATGCATGTTACAGAGTTGATTGCTCCACGAGATAGTGATTTTCCCTGCATATACTTGAGGGGACAGTGAGGTTCTCTACAAGGGATAGTGGGTTCCCTACATATACTTTGAGGGACAGGGATCTCTCCAAGGGATGTGTGATTCCCTGCATGCCGATAGCTTGACGGACTGTGTGTTCTGAGAGTGGGAGGTGCATGGAGTATACCGATAGCCTGAGGGACGGCGGTCCTGAAGGTGGGAGGGGTATGATATACATCCAGAGCTCAAAGGGTGACGATCCTGAGAGTGGAAGGGGTGTATATAGATATGAGTAATGAGAAATAACGTCTGTATGTGATTTATAGTATGAGACTAGATGAGTTTCAGGGATCGGGAGATGATCTTAGGTGGTGCTGACCGGGTTTGGTCAGGATGGTAGCCGTAGTGAGACGGTGTTATGTGATTCTAGTATGAGACTAGATAAGTTTCAGAGATCAGGAGATGATCTTAGGAGGTGCTGACCGGGTTTGGTCAGGATGGTAGCCGTAGTAAAACAGTGTTATGTGATTCTAGTATGAGACTAGATGAGCTTTGGGGATCGGGTGTTGATCTCAGGTGGTGCTGGCCGATGGGGTCAGGAGTGTGATATCAGAGGGTGCTGGCCGGGTTGGGTCAGAGTGTTGATATCGGGTGGTGCTGGCCGGGTTGGGCTAGGATTATAGCCATAGTGAGACGGTGTTGCATGATTCGAGGTCGAATCCGTGTCAATGGGGGAGATTTGTAATGACTGTGAACCAAATTGGTGGATTTTGGTACGTGCGTTGATCGACACAAAGGGAGTGTGTCGATCGACGCAATGTTAAATTGAACTGGTTGGTTCAATTTAAGTCGTCGGTTTATGGATTGGTTTAGGGGAAACCCTAGAGCTTCCCTATAAATAGAGGGTGTGGCCGCATTTTGGGTCATTTTTAGAGTTTCAGAGATTTCTTGAAAGTTCTAGAGAGTTTCCAGTGAGTTTTGAGAGAGTATTTGAGAGAAAAGAAGAATCATTATTGATTTCTTCAGGTTCTTGATCCTAAAAGCTCGTGGTTGTGTTGTGAGGCTCTAGAGGTGGTTAGATATGTGTTCTTCGCGAAGGAAGAACGAGTTTTGGAGATCTGGGTGTCGTGGTCTCCGTGTTTTCTCATCCTTTTTCCTTCCAAAAGCAAGATGAGTGCGTGACCATGACTTATCTGGGTAAAGGAATTGATAAGATGCGTTTGATTGTTGTTATTGGTTGGATTTCGTGTTGTTTGGTGAGCTATTGTGCAGGAGATCGATGAGATGCGTTCAAGAATTGATCCGTGAGAGAATAGGTTCGATTTTTGGAAATCTGCATCGTGCGTCGATAGACACAGCGTGCATCGATCGACACAGCGTGCATCGATCGACACATGGTGGTTGTGTTGATCGACGCATGGCTTGTTGTGCGAACTTGGTTGATTGTTTGTGCTTGTATGGTTGTTGTTGATCCTGATATTGTATCTTTTGCTTATGCATGTTTGTATAGCCAAGTAGATGGGATGACCGTCTCACTGAGTATTTGTGATAAGACTCACGCATCTTTTTTTGCCATGTGATGCAGGTAGAGACAAAGTGTGATCGTGGAATTATGGCCGGAAAGAGGAGATGATCTAGTGTCTCGGTTGATTGGACATTGTTGTTAGAATTGCTAGGTTGTTAGCGAATTCTGGAGTTATTATTATTGTTATTGGATTTTGATTCGTATTAAAATTGGTTTAGTGTTTCAATAAAGTATGAGATTTATTGAATGATGTTATCTGGTTAATTGATTGTGAGTTCCGCATCGTTGTGTTTTGACCGTTGAGGATTATTATTTATGATAATAATAATCCGAATTGGAAAATTTTTAAATTTTTACTGGTTGGGTCGTTTCATTTTGGTATCAAAACCCTTATGGTTTTAGGGCGGATGCATTGATTTATGGATTATGTGAGTTAGTTGATTGATTGTTGTGTGGGTTGGAGTCCTAAATTATTTTCTCCGAGCTTTCAATAAGATTCGAAAGATAATAAAAGAAGTTTTTTATGGTCTTGAGTTCTTAAAGTTATGGTAGATAGACTTTAGAAAAAAGTAGAAAATAATAAAGAAAAAATGAAAATAAAGTGGTTGTGTAAACTTTAAAATAAAAAACTATGAAAACTTTTAAATACCTTACACCCCTTAGAGTATCAACGCACTCGATTACTTTGTCTCTGTGTCTCGATTCCACTATATATCACTGTCTATCGTCGTTATCAGTCGGTGAATTCGAGATCGTCGACCATGAATCGATCGGAGACTTTTCTCTCATCATCTTGGTTTGATGTTCCGACCCTTTTTCTCGGCGGAAAGGAAAGATGCTCGCTTGACGACGACCTCCACCGTTCTCGTCTCGATCTTTGCCTCTTTGCCTCTTTGCTCGAAAGTATGATTTATGGCATCTGATATCTTTCGCACTATGTTTCGTTGCTTCATATGTACTTATCAAATTTTCTCTGTTTTTGGTGAATTTATCTGGTCTTAAACCAAGATTAAAGAGAAGCTAATTAGTTGATGATCATAGGTTATAAACTTCTTGGGCAGGTTCAAATTACACCAAAAGCATATTTAAGGCAGATGGTTAGAGTTACCAAAATTTGGAGTGTGATGTTGAAGCTGGTTGCAACCACAAATTAGAACACATTTCAAATCCTGATTTCGAATTCTGGTTTTTGATAGAGTAAGAGAAAGATGTTGACTCCAGCGAGGAAGAGATTGATGAGGGATTTCAAGAGGTTGCAGCAAGACATACTTGCTGGAATTAGTGGTCCTCCACAAGACAACAATATCATGCAGTGGAATATATTCGGGTAATGAAACAAGAAAAAATTGATACTGGTTTGGTTTCAGAAACTTTCTATATATGTACTGTACTTATTAAGCCTTTTTTTGTGTGGATTTGCAGGCTTTAAGATGATACCTCTTTGGATGGAGGTAACGTTTTGTTATTGTAATCACTTAGAGCATGATCAAACGAGAAATTTGGCAGTATCTTAGCTAAATTAAAAAAATGGCCAAAACACATAGAAAAAGATTAAAAAAACACAAATGGCTTTTGGTCTCTCTCTCTTCGCGAGTCTTCGGTGTTCTCTCCTCTTCTCTTCTTTTCAACCGATTCGCCGGTCTTCTTTTCTCTTCATCGGATCCGCCGGTGAATTTAACTAAATTCTTTCACTTGTGGTGGTGATTCTCTAGGAATCTAGATTATTTATGGTTAAGCTTTGAAGATTCTAATGGCTCTTGTTTGATTATGTGTTATTATCGATGAATGATGCAGAATAGCCGTTCTTATCTGGTGAACCCCGGAGGAAAACAAGAGATCATACCTGCAAGCTCTTTCAATATGGATCCAGACCACTTGGAACCATGGAAACCGGTTTCTTCACTGAACAAATTTAGCCAATTCGTGGAGCTTGACTCAGCCATGATGAAACATTTGCTCATGGATGTTCATGGTAAGCTCAACTCCTTCTGATTTTTTTCAAATTGGTTTATGAAAAAAATTTTGTATTCAATTTCCATATGCTCATGAAGAATCTCTGGTTTTGAGGTTTGGAATTGCTGAGTAGTATGCGAGACATGAGAAAGTGATGGAGTTTCTTCCATATGTTTTAATATTTGAAGAGGTCAAATCTAATCTCATTTTTTGCTTGCTTCCATATGTTTTAACGTTTTGTGTAGTTAGTGTTATCATCTTCTACTTCTTTCATTGATATATCATGATTTTTACCCATTTTCAACCATGATATAAGTCCTTTTTATAGAGTCTTTTTGGTATTTTCGAGTCTTGTTAGTGTCTTTGCAGGTTAATGATCGATTGGAGTTTAATGGGAGCTTTTAGAGCATTTTGGAGCATCGAGGAAGAAAGTGCTGAAAAGATGAAGTCGAAGTCGATTTTATACGACCGTGTCGATCGACACGGACCTATGTGTCGATCGACATGGGCCTTTTATGAAGAAAATCAGCCTTTTCTTTCTCGGACCTGAAGTTTCCAGAAGTTTTCCGGAAGGCCCAGTCCGATTTTGCCACTTGTATAAATAGTTTTTCTTTAGGTTTTCATGTAGACATCTTGGATTTTAATTGAGACTTGAGAGGAGAGCTTTTGGGGAGACTTCAGACCTTCAGATTTAGAAACCCCTCTGTATCTCTAACTCTATCTTTTATGCAATTTATATCATTCATAATGTTTACTGCATCTATGTCTGAGTAATTTGTTTGTTAGGTTGTGGGTAATTCTAGGGTTTTGATGAGAAATTGTTAGGATTCTAAATCTGTTAGGGTTTATCTTCTGGTTTTTCATCTAGATTGTTTCCAATGCTAGATCTAGCCTGTACACCTAGAATCTAGATTTTAGGTTGTTTAATAGACACGAAAGTGTTATTAATAACTTGAACTAGTCTTAGATGAGCAGAATTGCCTCTTCGCAAAGAAATTTGGTTTAGGAATTCTGTGAGCATTTAAACCTCAACTATAAAGCTTGATTTAATTCTCTAGGTTCGCAAAAAAATTTGGGATTTAGGAATCTAATCATAGATAGTCTCTGCAACGACAGTTGATTGGCTTTACATTAGTGTTTATGTTCTAGAACGGTACTTAACAAAACCTAACGTTTTTATCTCTGTGTCGATCGACACGGATACCTGTGTCGATCGACACGAATCAGTTTCGAATCATACCTGAAGAATTACCCATCACCTAGCTTTTGTCTCATTGATTTCCTAGATCATTTATCACCATTTACTTGTTTGCTATTTTATTTCGTCCATACATATTTGCTTAGCCTAATTCGAACTTCTTAGTTGATTGTGTGATTCTTTTCCCTGTGGATTCGATCCCTAAGTACTACATCGATCTCTTAATTTGAGAGAGTAGCTCAGGGCAAATTTGAGCAGATAAAATTGTGGCGCCGTTGCCGGGGAATCGATATTACCAATCGATTTTTGATACTAGAATTTTGTCTAAGTTCTGACATAGTCAAGCTAATGACTGAAAATAAGCGCTTAGTGGGAGGCAACCCACTTGTAAGTTTTTCTATTTTATCTCTTATTTTCTTTTGAATCAATTAGTCTTTGGATTTTTTAGGAGCTTGAACTTGATCATCTTAAGGATTTGCATTGTGTGTTTTCTTCTTTGATCATGTTTGTTGAGTGATGCAGAAAAACTTGCAGTCTGCGACAGCGAAGTCTCTGTCCATCGACAGGGATTCCCAATGTCGACATGGCCTTTAATTTTTCAAAATTCTCGACATCACAACGATCCGATCCCTCAGAACCTGTGTCGATCGACACGGATATTTGTGTCGATCGACAGGGTCCCCACTTTGGTAAATCTCATTTATTTCAATCAAGTTCAATTTTCCTTTGATTTCTTTTGCCAACTTCAGGCTTGACAACACTGGGGACAGTGTTGGTTAAGTCTGGGGGAGGAAACTAGTAACGTGTTTCTTTTTGTTTTGGTTTATTTTGGGTCAAATTTGAAATTTTTTGTTTTATTGAGTCTTTAGGAACAACCCTTCTTTTGGTTTAGTGGATTGTCTTTGTCAGCATGTGACCATTCTTCCATCAACGATTTCAGAGTCAGACTAATGGGAAATCGTAAGGTTGATCAGTTGATTGGAGACGTCCGTTACTTCCGGTATAATCTGCCAAGTCAGAGCTATTGCACGGTTTTCTTTGGGATCAATGTCCATAGAGCTTGACTCCTCATTCATACCTGACAAGTGCAACCCCCGTTGAAATTAATGGTACTCCTCTCCCTTTATTCATCTAAGAGAAAAAAAAGAAAAGAAATCAATTGTGTTAGGATTGGGGTGAAATGATAGCTTTTGAGTATAAGATGAGGAATAAAATCCAGTGAGTCTGTACTCATGAGGTGATCACCCAGCTCAAAAGCAGCAGTCTGAGTCCCGTAAAACGGATGAAGAAGACGAGCAATCTCACAAACCTGTCTCCTCACAAGGAACAATAGTAGTGAGTCACGACCCTGTCTCCTAACAAGAAACAACATTAGTGAAATATGCACTGCTTTGAGTTCAGCAATCATGAAAAAATAGGAATATAGAACAAAATAAGTCTGGGGGAGAGGAGGAATACCAAGTGTTGTATAGGTTGATTTGTCATGGTATAGTCTGGGAATGAGTCTAGAAGATTCTTGGCATTGAGAACATTGAGACCAAGCTATGAAGACTAGCGGATTATGTTGTGAAGTGGTGGATGAATTTGGAAGGCTGCGAATGTCTGCAGAGAAGTACATGGTGGTCTGATTTTGGTTGGTTCTGATTATGTGGTTCACTAGTTGGAAGGGTCAATTCAATGCATCAAGGGAAGGTAAGTTCTGTGTTTTCAAACCTCTTTCACATTCTTGGTTTATGATTTGCTTGAGGGCAAGTAAAGGCTAAGTCTGGGGGAGTTGATATATCATGGTTTTTACCCATTTTCAACCATGATATAAGTCTTTTTTTATAGAGTCTTTTTGGTATTTTCGAGTCTTGTTAGTGTCTTTGCAGGTTAATGATCGATTGGAGCTTAATGGGAGCTTTTAGAGCATTTTGGAGCATCGAGGAAGAAAGTGCTCGAAGATGAAGTCGAATTCGATTTTATACGACCGTGTCGATCGACACGGACCTGTGTGTCGATCGACATGGGCCTTTTATGAAGAAAATCAGCCTTTTCTTTCTCGGACCTGAAGTTTCCAGAAGTTTTCCGGAAGGCCCAGTCCGATTTTGCCACTTGTATAAATAGTTTTTCTTTAGGTTTTCATGTGGACATCTTGGATTTTAATTGAGACTTGAGAGGAGAGTTTTTGGGGAGACTTCAGACCTTCAGATTTATAAACCCCTCTGTATCTCTAACTCTATCTTTTATGTAATTTATATCATTCATAACGTTTACTGCATCTATGTCTGAGTAGTTTGCTTGTTAGGTTGTGGGTAATTCTAGGGTTTTGATGAGAAATTGTTAGGATTCTAAATCTGTTAGGGTTTATCTTCTGGTTTTTCATCTAGATTGTTTCCAATGCTAGATCTAGCCTGTACACCTAGAATCTAGATTTTAGGTTGTTTAATAGACACGAAAGTGTTATTAATAACTTGAACTAGTCTTAGATGAGCAGAATTGCCTCTTCGCAAAGAAATTTGGTTTAGGAATTCTGTGAGCATTTAAACCTCAACTATAAAGCTTGATTTAATTCTCTAGGTTCGCAAAAAAATTTGGGATTTAGGAATCTAATCATAGATAGTCTCTGCAACGACAGTTGATTGGCTTTACATTAGTGTTTATGTTCTAGAACGGTACTTAACAAAACCTAACGTTTTTATCTCTGTGTCGATCGACACGGATACCTGTGTCGATCGACACGAATCAGTTTCGAATCATACCTGAAGAATTACCCATCACCTAGCTTTTGTCTCATTGATTTCCTAGATCATTTATCACCATTTACTTGTTTGCTATTTTATTTCATCCATACATATTTGCTTAGCCTAATTCGAACTTCTTAGTTGATTGTGTGATTCTTTTCCCTGTGGATTCGATCCCTAAGTACTACATCGATCTCTTAATTTGAGAGAGTAGCTCAGGGCAAATTTGAGCAGATCATTCATCTGAAGAGGATTAGTAAAGCCAAGTCCAAAATCGTGATCTATGCTCTTGTGATTAGTTAGTGTATTTTGCTTTTTTCTTTCCAAATACATTGCTTATGGATTTTGTTATGATTTTAGAAATAATGCTTTGTTTGTGGTTTGTTTGTGATATTTTAGGTTAGGTAAAGAGTTAAATATGCAATTGATTGCTTATAGCTTTTAAGAAATGATTGACTGCGATTGTGATGCTTATTGACTACGATTGTGATGCTTACTTACTATGACTTTGATTAATGTTGTGACTCATGAATACTGCGTTTGTGATACTGCGTTTGTGATACACAAATAAACATTCACTGTGACTCATGAATGCTTGATAGGTAATTAGGCAAGGAATTAACTATGTGTGGTTAGTTAATGGTTAAGTCTCTTTCTTCTCTTTCTGTCTCTTAAAACCGAAACACACTAGTTAAGGGTTAAGTCTCTTTCTTTTCTTTATGTCTCTTTCTTCTCCTTATTCTCTATATTATCTTCCTTCTGTCTACTTCTTCTCTATCCTTCTTCTTTGACAACCATTCCTTTTAAACCATTTTTTTGACAACCATTCCTTTTAAACCATTTCTTTGACAACCATAAACTTTTATGTGCTGGATTATGCGAGTCCATATGGTCAATCCTCCAACTTTATGGACTTGTTGAATAGTCAAGGATACAATGTCTATGAGAGTTTTCCCTCTATTATACCTCTAGGATCATCCGATGTCCCTCTCCTTAGTACTCAAAATACTGAAAACACACCAGCTAAGAGAAGAGAAAGAAGGCAGTGGACTCCAATGGATGATATTGTCATCATCAGCTCGTAGTTAAACACCAGCAAGGATGCGGTTGTTGGTAATAAGCAAAAATCTAGAACATTTTGGAAGCGTATTGCAGCTTACTATGCAGCAAGTCCTCAGGTTGCAGGTTGTGAAAAGCGAGAGCCAGGTCATTGTAAGCAAAGGTGGTAGAAGATTAATGATCTAGTGTGCAAGTTCTGTGGATCCTATGAAGCTTCAAAAAGAGAGAGAAGTAGTGAAATGATCATATGAAGCTTATTTCAGACATGTTGTCTAATTAGTGTTTGCTATTTTGTTGTTTAATGAATGCGGTTTTATTGAATGTTTACTGTTTGCTGTTTTGATATTTCTCTGTTTGCTGTTTTGATGTTTTGAATGTTTGCTGTTTTGATGTAATGAATGTATTCGGAATGTTTGCTATTTTGATGTGTTTCTTCATCTTACTTTCTCTTTGCTCTGAATGCCTTCAGAAAACCTTGATAAAATTCAAGGTCTAGTGGGAGAGATGTTTCAGGACATTCCAAACACCAACAAGAGCATACCATTTGTAGGTTTTTGTTCCTTTTGTAGATTTAGTATTTCTGATGACACATACATATTTATGCCCAAATGTTTCTAATGTGGTATCTACCATGGTTTTGTTTAGATTCTTGTGAAGGTTGTTCCTATAAAGCATAGTCATAAGCTGAGGATTTTGTGGCCTGTAACTCCTAGCATCCTGCCATCTAATTGGTCATGAAGGCAAAGGCGAAGGAAGTTTACCCACCTCTTCATGAGTCTTATTTCCATCTAATTTTAAGGCTTAGAATGATGATAGTATGTTGCAGAACGGCTTTGTAGCTATTGCATTATCAATATATATTTCACATGACAAAAAAAAAAGTTTCTAAACGGAATGTATATGTGAAAATGTTCTAACAATAACCAAAATTCATCTATGTTCGTATTATGTAAATACATATTTTTTTTACTAACTTACTATTCGAACATTTCGACAACTATCAAAACTCAAATTTTATTCAATCACTCTTGTTGTTTCTCTCGTTTTTCACGTTTGTTGACTGATTAAAATATATCGGCACAACCGAACAACACAACTCACAAGATTGTCTTTTATTTGTTGCTTTTTGTTTTGTTGTTTTCTGTTTTGTTGCTTTTTGTTTTGTTGCTTTGTAATTTTTATACCGAGACCACAAGTTTCTCTTCTTCTATTTATATATTTGTGTAAACCAAAGTTTTACAAAATCAAAATCTACTTCTTCTTTATCAAGTTTCTCCTCTTCTCTTCTGTTTAAAAAAAAACAAAATCAAATCTCTTTCCTTTATCACAATTTCAAACAATTTTTCAAACAAATATGGCATCATCTTCCCGCAATCCTTCTGATGGATCAATTGACCAAAATTTTGATCAACACTTTGAGAAAATGTTTGATCAAGCGTTCGAAAATCTATACATTTACCATGACGATCATCAAGAGGCAACCAAATCAAAGAAAAAATGAGCTTTTATTGAAAGAAATCGCGAAGAAGGTTATATGCGTTTATGGAACGATTATTTCAGTGAAGATACAATATACCTTCCTCATTTATTCCGACGCCGTTTTAGAATAAACAAGCAGTTGTTGATGCATATCGTTGATCGACTCTCCAATGAAGTTTGATTTTTCAAACAAACTAGAGATAGGACGGGAAGGCTTATTCTCTCTGCACTATAAAAGTGTACAGCAGCTATTCGTCTCATGGCATATGGTAATGCGGCTGATGAAGTTGATGAATACCTCCGGCTTGGTGCAAGTACTGCTCGTTCAACCTTGGAAAATTTCATCGAAGGAATAATATCTTTGTTCGGAGAAGAGTATGTAAGAAGACCCACACCAGATGATCTTCAACGACTACTTGATATTGGAGAGCAACGCGGATTTTCTGGGATGGTAGGAAGCATCGATTGTATGCACTGGGAGTGGAAGAATTGCCCCACCGCTTAGAAAGGGCAATATTCACGTGGATCTGGGAAACCAACAATCGTTTTAGAAGTTGTAGCTTCATATGATTTCTGGATATGGCACGCGTTTTTTGGAGCTCCAGGTTCCTTAAACGATATCAATGTTCTTGATCGCTAACCAGTTTTTTATGATATAATAAACGGTCAAGCTTCGCAAGTGCATTTATCTATCAACGGAAAGGAGTATCATTTGGCCTACTATCTCACAGATGGTATTTATCCGAAATGGACAACTTTTATCCAATCTATTCTAATTCTACAAGGTCCGAAATCATCTTTATTTGCTCAACATCAAGAAGCTACCCAAAAAGATGTGGATCGTGCTTTTATAGTCTTGCAAGCTCGATTTGCCATTGTGAAAAAACCCAGCTCTTTTTTGGGATAAAGAAAAAATAGGATAGATTATGAGAGCATGTATCATACTCCACAATATGATAGTAGAAGACGAACGAGATGGATACACTCAGTTTGATGTTTCAGAATTCCAACAAGGAGAAGGAAATGGAAGTTCACACGTGGATTTCACGTATTCTACATATATGCCAACAAATATCGCCAATACGATGGGCATTCAAACTAGACTTCGTGATAGACAAATGCATCAACAATTGAAAGCTGATTTGGTTGAGCATATATGGCAAAAATTTGGACGGAATCAAGCTTAGAACTGATATTTCCTTTCCATTTATGATTCAGAAATCTATGTTTAAAATCTTTTTATGTCATGTATGATTTTAAAATTTATGTTTAAAATATTTTTAAAAATTAAACTCTATTTATAATAAAGCAAAATTATAAAAAAAAAAATTAAGAACCCCTAATGGAGTTCTCAGATAAATCTAAAATTTCTTAAGAAAAATCTTAACTTCAAATTTATAATAAAAAAAATAATTAAAAACTCCTAATGTGGTTCTCAAATGATCATGCTCTTTATCTTTGGCAAATTTTCATATTTGTTCTTATATCTCTCTTGTTTATGAAAAATCTCTTTTGTATTCAGTGTGATAAGGTTTGGAATCGTAAACCACTTTGTTTATCAGAGTGATGTGTGGATAGTTTAGTAGTACTGAGTTGATTATATCTGAAATCTCGATCTTAGTGAGCGAAATAGATATGTAAACATCTCACTAGGAGATACTGGTTTATTGATCTGGCCATTTGTATAACTTTATATGTGTCTGAAGGTAGCACTCATACCGTATATCCCAACTGGTTTCATCAAAGAATTCACCAAAAAAAAAAAAAAAACTGGTTTCATCAAAGATTCAAGCTCTTTTGCTGTTCTGCAGCAAAGCAATAGAAGAGGATGATAACAACTTCATTTCCCGAAGAAGAAGAAGAAGAAGAGGAGGATGGCTGGAGTTGTAACGTTGACACAAGGAGGAAAACTAGTAATCTCATTGTGGATTGCACTATGGTTTTTTATGGATATTGTATTATGGATATCACTACAAGAAAACAGGCGAAATTCCGACGGAATTTCCGACGGACGTCATATCCGTCGGACAATTCCGACGGATTTCCGACGGAATATCGACGGTTTACGTAGCCGTCGGAAATCCGTCACAATAAACCGACGGATTTCCGACGAACACGTAAACCGTCGGTATTCCGTCGGAAATCCGCCATAAATTTTCGACGGATTTCCGACGGAAATAATTTTTTTTAATAAACGTAATTTAATTAATTTTTTTTAAAAAAAAATTAAAAAATATATATATATCCGTCGGAAATCCGTCGGTAATTTATGACGGATTTCCAACGGAAATTTTTTTTTTTAATAAACGTAATTTAATTAAATTTTTTTTAAAAAAATTAAAAAATATATATATATCCGTCGGAAATCCGTCGGAAATGAGGCGTTTCATGGAGGAGACTGGTGTAATGGAGTGCCAAACGACGTCGTACAACGATGGAATCTATAACTCTTGTTTGGACTTTGCATCATCACCATATGGTGTTTACGAGACTGACCAACTTGATGATTACCTCTTTCGGTAAATTGATGGTGATGGTGTACTGTTGTGAGATTATAGTTTACGAGACTGATCCGCGTATCATTTATTATGACTAGTTTAGATATGTAATTTGATTTCTTATAAATTTATGGAAAAAAATATTTAGTTGTCCAAAAAAAATTGCATCATCCTTAAAATAAATAAAATAAAACTGACAACGTTGAAAAACTATTAAATGAAAATCATAACATTTATTTATTAATTTTGATGTTTTTGTTATTTGATTTAGAATTTAAGTTTATCACATCTTATCAAATTATTTTTTATTCATATTTAGATTAGATGTACATTTTTTAATTTTATTTTCCTTATATTACTACTTAAATATCTATTTTCCAACATGTTGATAAATTTATTCTAATATATGTATTTGAACTATTTTTATCACAAATGAAACACAAAATATATGGAAGACAAAATTAAGTCATCCCATGAACTGATAAAATAAAATTGAGAATGTGAACAAAAAAAGAAGAAGAAGAAGAAGAAGAAGACCGGTGATTCTCGTATCCGTCAGAAATCCGTCGGTAAATGTTCCGTTGGAAATCCGTCGGTATTTCCGACGGATTTTCGATGGAATTTTTTTTCCGACGAGATAGAAACGACGGATCAAATCCGTCGGAATTCCATCAGAAAATGCCCTATTCCGACGGAATTCCGACGGATTTGACCGTCGGAAATGCCGGTGTTTTCTTGTAGTGTATGGATAATGACTAGAATTTTGGAAATTAGGGGATTGAAAATTGTTATGTTTATGTGTATATTCTGATAATTCAATAATTACAACAAAGTTATTTACTTCTCTTATTAATCTCAAATATATTATTGCTATTCAGAATCAATAAAAAGAACACTTAATACACAACACATAATTAAGATTTAGATTTACAAAATAAAATGTTAAAGTCATGATATTTCATTTAAAGTTTAGGGCATATGATTAGGGTTTAGGGTTTGAAACAATTTTGTAGTGTTATTAACAATAGAAATATAATAAATTTTTATTGATTAATGAGTTTTTGATTTAGGGTAGAGAATTTTTAAATTTGTAAATATAGTCATTTTCTAAATCTGAAACTCTAAACCCTAAATTGTAACCTCAATCACAAACACAAAACCCTAAAATTCTAACCCTTAATCATAAACACTAAATTTTTTTTATTGTAAATTAATAAACATCAACATCAAATACTAAACCAAAATTCAAATAATATACCTTCAATTGATCGAATCACCATGCAAGGTTACAATATTATGGTTTAGGGTTTGAGGTATCATCATACACAAATAATTTTAATATAGGGTTTTGACTTTTATGGATAAATGAGTGTTTGAATTGAGGGTTTAGAGTATCATAATACATAAAATAAGTTTTGATATAGAATTTTAGCTTTTATGAATAAATATGTGTTTGATTTAAAGTTTAGGGTATCACGTTTGAATATGTATTATAAATTTGTAACCGGTGGTTGATATATTGAAAATTGTTATGAAACCATTGATGGATGTCAATCATATAACATCTAACACAACAATAACATAAAAATACAATTTTTACTTCAATCTCGTCTTTATTCATAGCACGTTATCAGCACGAGTCTCTACCATTTAAGTTTTACGAGGTTAGTATTTCTTAAATAGATATATTCATATAACCAAGTATACTCTACACTCGCCATTGATTTGGATCTTGTGTATAAGAAAAGTTAAAGTCTGGTCAAATGATTTTTCTAAAAATCTAAATGATACAATACCAAATCATTTTCTTCTTGACTTATATATTATTCGTGGGTACTTACGAGAAATAAATATTTAGATAACCTGAGGTCCATATATGTTTTAGATGCCTTTAAAAGAAATTTATATACGTAAAGTAATCTCTTTATTTTATCAATATTGTTATGAAACTAAATGATTATTAGAAGTTAAAATTTATTTGTCAAAAGATAAAAACATCTTTCATGTTGTTTAGAAGTAATACGCATGGTTTGCATATAGTTAAGCTTATTATACATTTGCATTTATAAGAATCTAATTGAACATAATTAGTTTGTTGATAATTTTGTTAAAATGATTTAGATGGCTTTATGGCAAGTGTATTGGTAATCTAACATTTTATTGTTAATTCATGATAAGTTTATTGCAAAAGATTACATGTTCAAATTCATATTCTTCGTTTAAATCATAAAATAAAATAAAATAAAAAAATCTATTTGAAAGGATTCCTTATCATGGTTATTGAATATCAAGTCCATTTGGCTATAAAAGACCAGAATATTCGATTAATAAGTCGAAAGAACCATCCAACAAAGTCATCATCTTTTTGATGCCGTGTAAGATTTCACAGTGATAGATCTTGCATATAATTTACTCGTAAGAAAACTATGACACAATTTAGATCATGTAGATCTCTCGATATTTTTGAAAGAATAAATAAACAGAAGAAAATAGCTGATGATGATATATATTTCTCACGGAAAATGTCACTGATTAGTATCTAATATTTTTTTATTCTCGTAGTGATTACAAAAATGAAGCCTAGATTTCATAGTAACTACATTTTCTGTAAGGTATAAACGTAACTGCAATTTACTTGTCACATTATTTGAATCTAACCAATAAATTAATTGCATCATTATGTTACAAAATGAAACTGCAAATCTGCATTATACACATATATCCTTAAATAGACATATAAGCTTTTGATCGATGCATAATTTATTAATGTGTGAGAAAGATAGAAAGATTTTCTTATATGAAAATAATACTTAGTTAAAGATAGAAAGATAGAAGGAATTGGTTAGGTAAAATAATATATATATATATATATATATATATATATATATATATATATATATATATATATATTATTCTTATATATTGGCCCTAACTGGTAACTAAAACTTTGAGGATTTGAGAGGAAAATTTGTGGAATTTGTTTATGTGTTACCAGTTGACAAAATGAAAATTTTTGAGGAATTGAAGTATTGGATGATATAGAAAATTAATAAAAAAATTAAATGAAGAAAATAAACATGTTAAAAATATAAATTAGCTAGATTAATTGACATGAAATAAATAATATATTTAAATTATTACTTAGGTATGAGCATTCGGGTAACTATTCGGGTTTCGGGTTGGTTAATTCGGTTATCGAATTTTCGGCTTTAAGAATATAATACCAATTCGGATATTTTGAAATTTCGATTTTGTCGGGTTCAATTACCCGATATACTTAAAATTATCAAAAATATTTGTAATTACCATTTTCTTAATTTATTTTGAATTAATTATTTTTAATTTGAATTATCCGGAAAAAAACAACAAATGAAAATTTTTTGGTTATTTTTATCCAAATATATCCACAAGACCCAAATTGACCAAAAACAAAAGTGTTAAAACTATATGAACATACCCGACCTTAAATCTAAATATTTTTAGGTTAATTTATGTTTCAGATACTTCCGGTACCCATTCTGTTTTCGGTATGGTTCGTTTTCGGATTCGATTTGATTTAAGATGTTTATAACCCATTCAAATATTTTAGAAAATTAGGTTCGTTTTGGTTCAGGTAATTTCGACTCGGCTTTGGTTCGGTTTTTCAGTTTCGGATTTTTTGGCCACCCTTATTATTAATATTTGATTTTAATAATATTGAAAATATGAACTAAAAATTATACTAAAATTAAATAAAATCTTTTTAATATTTTTATATACTTTTATAATTTATCGTTGTATTTGATACTTATTTTTGTAAATCTACAATTAATTTTTTACATTTATTCTAGTTATTCAACGAGATTAAGTTATTGGTATTTTGTTCCTCAAATAATATATTAGATTCGACACACAAAATTTTAATTAATATTTTCATAAATTTTGTTAATTAATTAATTTTAAGAAAAAATCTGCTACATTCCGCAAGATTTAACTGTTACCATTTGAACTCAAAGTTATTCTGCAAGATTCACCAAAAATTCCACAAAATCCTGCAATTCCATAAAATTCCTCTCTTACCATTTACACCCATTAGTTGAAAATCAATGGTCCTATCTTGTTAAGTCCTCGATGATGATTTATTGTGATCATGAAAAATATATTGAGTATTAGTTTGATAGTGAAACAACCCGACCTGTTTTTTTTTTTTTAACATTGGACTCGAATTAATGTTTCCATAAACATTAAATCTCAATATCCAACTAAACAAGAAACAACCAACACAACCAGCGGAAATCACATAAACCAATTAAACCAGCAGTTTAATCCAAAGTACTAATCAATAAGTTAACCAATTCAATCCAATAGTAACAACTCAATCCATAGAAATCAGCATCCTAGCAGTTCTAAACAATCTCATAAACGACCAACACGAGTCTCTAGATCATCTCCTCTTCTCAGCCATGATTCCACGATCACACCTTATCTTTGCTTGCATCACATGGTTAAAAGAGATGCATGAGTATTATCACAAATACTCAGTGACGCAGTCATCTCATCTACTTGGCTATACACATAGGCATAAGAGACAAACCACAACACCAAACAATAACAAATCATCACACAACAATCAATAGGTCGAACTGACGGCATCGATCGACATCCTCCTTGTGTCGATCGACACAACAATTGCTTGTGTCGATCGACACAACAATTGCTTGTGTCGATCGACACATGCTGCAGAATTGCAGAATCGACCTTCTCCTCTCTGGTTCGATTATCGACTGCACCACATCGATTTCCTACACGAAATCACAGAGGAAACATTCTCCAAACATTCAATCATCTCAATTCACACAATCAACAAATTATGATCAATCGTTTTACCCAGATAAGCCATGGTCACTGAAACAACCCAACCCGTAATTTAAAAAAAAAATCATTTCGGATTATTATTATCACAAATAATAATCTTCAACGGGTCACAACACAGTTGCGGAACAATACAATCAATAACCAATAATAACATTCAATAAATCTCATACTTTATTGAAACCACTAGTCCAAATCAACTCATAACAACAATCCATTAACATCACAAATCAATAACCAGTCCAAAGTTCTAGAATTACTTAACACCCTAGCAATTCTAAGAAAATAATAAGTCAAACGAATCCCTAGACCATCTCCTCTTCCTCGCCTCGATCCCACGATCACACCTTGTCTTTACTTGCATCACATGGTTATACGAGATGCGTGAGTATTTGATGAAGAATAAAAACTCGTCCTTTATCCGGTTTCAGGATTAAAACCTAGAATTACTAATCAAAGTAGAATAGTTCAGGTTCGTTTAAGGGACCAGCAATACGCTCTAATTCTATGGAAAATAATCTCAGCTAAGTGATTCAAGTTGGGTTTAAATGTCACGATAATTAAAGCAAAACAAAATGTAAAATCGGTTTTAAACAATAATAGGAAGGCGTTAGGTCAGGGATAATTCTCAGGGATTCGAATATCAAGAACCAAGCAATTATTCAGGCATGCGATTACGAACAAGTCTCGAACTCAACCATAAATATAAGGAGATCCACTTTCGTGGCATCTACAATTTTAACAATCAATCTAACACCCTAACTGTCGTTGAGGTTAATAAAGATTATCAAGCATTAGCGATTTGGGTTGATATGTTCACGAGATGCCCTAACTTCAACTTTCGTTGGCTAAGGATCAAATTTGCCATTTATGTCAATTCCAGCAATTTACAAACTTTTGATAAGTAAATTCAACCTAGAATCAAATGCTAGGTGATCAAGTTAACCTAGGCAATATGATCAACAATAGATGGAGACTATCAAATGATATATATAAAACCTATCTATGCTTAGTTCATGAATTCTATCCCATCGAAAAACCCTTAACCTAACAAAGGGATTACTCGCCCATGATTAAAGAAACAACAGCAGCAAGAGACATGATAAATTGTATTGAAATCGATATATAAAAGAGTAGGGTTTAAGAAAACTTCAATAAGTATGTGGAAGACAAATCTCCAAGCAAAACTCTCAAAACAAGTCTCCAAATCTCTCTCTCTCTCTCTCTCGTGTTTCTGTTTTGTTGTTGTGTCTCTGCTGCTGCGTGGCTCCTCTCAAAAGAATCAGAGAAAAACCTATTTAAAGGCCCACGACGGCTGGCCCAAAGTTAGGGTGCAAAATTAGGGTTTTAGCAAAAAGCCCATAAGTGGAATCTGCTGGGAGCGGGTGCTCCCTCTTCT
Organism: Arabis hirsuta; assembly: GCA_964056655.1. Classification (NCBI taxonomy): domain Eukaryota; kingdom Viridiplantae; phylum Streptophyta; class Magnoliopsida; order Brassicales; family Brassicaceae; genus Arabis; species Arabis hirsuta. Next base: position 2,654,646 of record OZ053301.1, read on the forward strand.
GTACTAGGTGCTCCCTTTCTCCAGAATGTTCAAAAAAAGGACCAACTTCATTCCTTTCTAGCAAGATCCGATTGCAAGCTCCAGTCCTTGCTTCCAGCCACTTTTGTACCTAGAATGACTCAAAAGAGAGTGAAAGACTCGATAAAAGCCTACAAAACAAGGGTTAGAATACGCCAAAAACGCATTATATCAATTTCCCCAGACTTAGATCTTTGTTTGTCCTCAAACAAATTCAAGACCAAGTAAAGGAGAAAGGTTTGAAAACGCGGGAAATCTTTTATTCTCAGTGAACCGAGTTTAAAACCCTCAATCTGCAGACCACATAATACAAATTACGAATAACAAAGCTTTACCAAAACATCCTCAACACATTTCTCAACAAAGTTCCATTTCCCAAACACAAACTCAACGCATTAAAGTTGCGTGAGGGTCTCGCTAAAGGCACCATTTAGGGTAGACGACGCTAAGGGTGTTTGGCAATTTAGAGGTGGAGTTTAAAGTATTTAAAGTGTTTAAGGGTTACCCGATGTTTCGTAGTGGATGCAGGATATTGCACAAAATTACAGGAGAGAACGGGTACGTTGATATCCACATTCTCTAAACCACTCTTTCTTCTCCAAATCTTTCCAACCAACTCATGTTGCCATCGTCCACCTTGGGTACACTCGCTGTGCAGAGAGACATATTCTAATTTACAAATTTTTACCACCCTTCATCATCGGCTTCTTGTTTTTTTTTTTTTTTTTTTTTTTTTTTTTGAGAATAGAATGATGATGATGAAGAGGGTTTTGATTACAAGTGTAGGTCTCTCAAACACGAAAATATCAGAGTTGGTGTACATACCCAAGTGGAGCTCATCAATATCGTCCCTCCTTCGTGGATTTTTGTTCTACCCATGTAACACCATCTTCTGAAAATACGAGCACGTGATATGGGTGCTCTCATTACGGAGAGCAGGTGCTCCTTTCTCGGCTTCGGGTGCTCTCGTTCTTCAGAAAGAGTGATTTAGATGCAGTGTCGACCCAATTCTCTTCGGTCCTTTTGCGCATATGCTGCACATATGACAATGAAGTAACAAGAATGCAAGGGGCTTGAAAAGAGGTAAGGGTTAAGGAGGGTACTAACTAAAAGTGAGCTAGCTATTCAGGAACAACAAGAGTGATGAAAGGAATAAGGAGTCCTGAATATGATTCGTTTCCCTAATCTAGTGCCAATAGCGAGAGAAATTTTGGTCAATATGAAACCTGGAAGATGGTGTGTCAAAGTGTTCCAGCTGTTCCTTGTATCCACTCTCTGAAGGAATGGTCACTAGAGAGAAACTTAAACACAAATAGTTCAAACATCATCATAAGATAAAGTCCTAATTCCCTACAAAGTCTTGACTCAATAAAGCAAATAAAAAAGGAAGACTCAAAGTAGGACATAAAAGAAAGAGTGAAAAGAAAAATAAGAATGAAAAGCAGAAAGTAAAAATGTTCATGGAAATACTTACCTCTTGGTGGGCCTAAATCTGAATTTTTAATTTCAAATTTTTACCCTGGAGAGCAGGTGCTCTTTCTGGGGAGCAGGTGCTCTGTATTGGGGAGCAGGTGCTCCCTCTGAGAATCGGATCGACCTACTGAATCGATCCTGAGGTTGACCGCTGGATTAGCTCATGATCTCATCTTCATGGATCGATCAATCCACCCGAAGAGATCGATCGATCTGGCTTGGGTGCTCTCCTGGGGAGCAGGTGCTCCTTCTGGGTTTTTGAACTTGGCAGCAGATCGATGTGCAGATCGATCCTGAGATTGACCGATGGTCTTCGTGTTGAATTCCTCATTCCGGATCGATCGATCTAGCCGAGGGGATCGATCGATTCTCCTTGCATATTCCACAACAATTTTTTTTTTTTCAAAACCTGAAAACTCAAAACTAAAATTCAAAGTTAGTAACAAAAGAAATCAAATTGAAAAAGGTTAGAAAACGTACCGGTGGGTTGCCTCCCACCAAGCGCTTGGTTAAAGTCTTTAGCTTGACTTGGATCTCATAAATCAGTCAGGATGAGGGGCGTGAGAACTTTCTCCAAAACAAGCTCTCCAATCAGTAATCTTCAGCTTCAGAACCTTGCTCAACATAGCTTTCACAGCTTCTTCACCTTTCTCTTTCAGCTCAGATGTGAGAATAGCTCTAACTTTGGAGAAAGGTTTCGAAATACCTTTGAACTTTACCTTGTACTCAATCGTGTCACCAACACGTCTTTGAGGTTCTAAAACCATATGAGAATCGCTCTTGATTCTTTGGCTCGTCACCTTCTCCTTTACCCTACTCTTTTGACTAGTCTTCTTTGTTCTGATAAGAGGGTCTCCATCTAGGACTTCCTTGACCTCACTATTATCATTGAAATCTCTCTTTGTCACCATTTGCAGCTTATCTCCATTGATAACGGTAACACAAGATGCAAGTTTGGCTGCTTCATTAGTGGGTATAGCTTTGTAGAAAACCTGCTTGTCAATATTAGAGAATGAGACTTTTCTATTAGGCAAATCTACAACTGCACCCACTGTCGCCAGAAACGGTCTTCTAAGAATCAAAGGTATACCAGGATCTTCGCTCATCTCTACCACCTGAAAGTCAGTAGGAACAAGACAATTTCCAACTTGAACATGTAAATCATGAATAGTACCTTGTGGAACCTTGGTGGAAGAGTCTGCAAACTTAAGAGATATATTAGCAGCTCTCATCGTAGTAATCCCAAGCTTTTCTGCAATAACCTTGGACATGAGATTGATAGAAGACCCAAAATCGCAGAGAGATTATTTAAATTCAACTCCTCCAATGGAGCATGGAACAACAAACATCCCACGGTCTTCTAGCTTTGGCAACTGCTTCATTGGAGATGATGTATTCCTTGCTTCAGCAAAGAGAGCCTTGACTACCGTGAGACTCTTCTTGGTATCCCTTGAGAACTCACGATATGCAGGATCAACTCTAAATACTTCTTCAAAAGAGGTATCAGGAGGAAGCTCACTCACCATCTTATTAAACCCAGCCAGCTTCTTTTCATCAATCTTATATTTCAGTCTCTGAGGGTATGGGATCCTAGGGATGTATGGTAATGATTCGACAACTTCTTCTACTTTCTCTGCTGTAAGCGATGCTGAGACAGTTTCCACCTCACTCTGAACTAATATCACATTGCAGCATTTCCTGGGATTTGTTTTAACTTTTCCTGGAAGAGTCCCTGGTGGTTGCTTAGCTGATGCCGAGATCTGAGCTACCTGAGTGTCAAGCCTCTTCACGTGGTTGCAAACAGCTTCAAGCCGACCATTAAGGTCCGAATACATAGCATCCACTTTTGTGTTGATCTCAGTAGCACACTTCTGCTGATTAGCCATTAGTTGCTGCATCATTCCTTTTAAATCATCCTGAGAAGTGCTTCCGGAGCTCGCAGGAGCCTGAAAGTTAGAGAACTGCGGTTTCTGACCTTGAAAAGGGAGGAACGTCTTGCCTTGAAAGTTCTGAGGGTAGGTCTTCTGGAAACCTTGATCCTGAGGTTTTGGGTTTTGGGGGTTGGTTTGCTGCGGGTAAACCTGATCCTAAGGGTTCTCAACATTCGTACTCCTATAGGAGAGGTTCGGGTGGCTCCTATAATTCTGGTTAAACCCACAGTTTCGTATAAACTCTTGACCATTCACGTAGATAACCTTCTGCTGATCACTATCTCCTTCCTCAACCATCTCCTCAGCGAGTGTTTCAACATTCTCATCTGCAAAGTGAACCATCCTTTGGTTCGCTTTGAGCAACAAGTTGATCTTGGCCGTAAGGTCATCGATCTTGTGGGAGTCCATCCCACTAGATTTCGTAGTCCTGTCATATTCCTGGGACTTGTTGCTTGAACTTGCAGCCAAGTTCTCAATTAACTTGTACGCACCTTCTCTGGTTTTGGTCATGAAATCGCCATTGCTAGTAGCATTCAGCGGGTTCCTATAGTCCCAGTCCACGCCATCGTAGAAAATACCCAGCAGATTTTCATCCGAGAAACCATGGTGTGGGCACTCTCTCTTATACTCCTTAAACCTTTCCCATGTCTCACAAAAGGACTCTCCGGAATGTTGGTGGAAGGAGGAGATCTTGTTCCTTAAACTCGCGGTTTTGGATTTTGTGTAGAAGTGGTCCAAAAACGCAGCTCTACATTGCGCCCAAGTCGTAATGGATCCAGCAGGTAAAGACTTAAGCCAACGAGAAGCTTTGTCCGCGAGTGGAAACGGAAAAAGCTTGCATTTTACGAAATCCGGGTTCATCCCATTAGAGCTTGTCGTTGAGCAAATCTCCTCGAAATTCTCTATATGGTCCATCGAAATTTCGGCAGGTAGTCCGTGGAACAAGTGTTGCTTAACCAGTGAGATCATCTGCGGCTTAATCTCATAGTCACTCCTTTCAACAGCGGGAGGAACTATGGCAGCTCGGTTCCGGTAATAATCATGGGGATTGTCCATATCCCCTATGGTTCGTTGCTGCTCACGCGCGCGTTGTTGCTATTCGCGCGCATGCTGCTGTTGCATCTAAGTCATCTGCTCTTGCAACCTTTGCAGCTCAGCTGCCATGTCGTTATCGCCTTGATCGCTCATATCAGCGGGATTAGGCCTTTGTCGTCTGTTTTCTCGTTCACGCCTCGCAAGCTCAGGGTTACTCAAAGTGATGAGAGGAGTTTGAAGATTTCTCCTTGAAACAACCCAACCCGTTTTTTTTTTTTTTATAATAGCATCGAATTAGTATTCCCATAAATGCTAATCCTCAACATGCTAAATTCTCACAAACACAATTAACCTGCGGAAAACAAATAACCAAGATAATCCAATAACTCAATCAATCTCATAAACCACCCTAAACCATTATTCAATACAATTCATTCTAAACCATTATTCAATAACCAATGTCACAAAATAGCAATTTCAGAATCTACTAGCAACCTAGCAATTCTAGACAACATAGCCAATCAGCGAGACCCTAGATCACCCATCTCGTCCTTGCCCGATTCCACGATCACACTTTATCTTTACCTGCATCACATGGTAAAACGAGATGCGTGAGTATTATCATAAATACCCAGTGAGACGGTCCTCCCATCTACAGGCCAATTACTCAGATGCATAATGAAATAAAATACCAGGGTTATCAATCAGCAATGCATAGAACAGGCAACCACCAAACCAAAGAGCAACATTGATGTCGATCGACACAACCACTACGTGTCGATCGACATGATGTTGTGTCGCTCGACACACACCCTGGTGTCGAGCGACACATATGCGCCTGTGTCGATCGACACGAAGCAGTCATGTCGATCGACACGCACCTGCAGATCATGGAGATCGAGCCTAATCCTCTCATAACTCGATTCTATAGATCCCAATCGATCCCTGCACAATTCTAGTGACAAAAAAATACACAATCCACACCAAAACACAGCAATCATTCGCACTCTATCCCATCCTACATCCAAGAACCTATGGTCGCGCACTCACCTCGAAAAAGGATTGAAACGAAGAACGATGAAGATCACGAAGAACAACCTCTGATTCGCCCCCTCCCAGACCCGAATCAGCCCAGCAACAATCCTTCCTTGATCCAAAAGCCTCCCACGAACGCACAATCCTCAAGAATGATCAACCCTCTCTCAGAAATCACCAGAAATTCTCCCAAACTCTCTGATTCTGCTTCTACCCAGAAAACCTTGTTTTCTCCTGCTAAAACACGGCCACAAACTTCTGATTTCCTATAAATATGAACCCCTTAGGGTTCCCTAAACCGACGCCAAACCGCGCGGTTAACAAATCAAACACTCGGTTCGATTTAACTCCGTGCCGATCGACACCCACAGACTATGTCGATCGACACAACCTCTACTGCTCGACTCCCCACGAGTCAAAATACCCGTGTCGATCGACACACAGTCCTGGTGTCGATCGACACCCTATCCAAAAATCCACTTTTTGGATCACGGGCATTACAATTCTCCCCCACCAACAAGGATTCGTCCCCGAATCACACGACACCGCCACACCACGGTATCAACCAACTGACCCGCACCCGGCCAGTATCACACTCGAATTCCCCAAACCGTCCTGCTAAGGCTAACACTCTCGCCTAAAATTCGACCAGATTCACACAGAACACCAACGATGCACGCCCCGTGGTCCGGATTAGAGCTGCCCGATTGACCGTCCAACAATCAAACAAGAACATGTCCGACCAACCGTTGACCCCGCATTGGACCAAATGATCGTACAACAATCAAATAAGAACATGTACGACCATCGGCGTAACATGTGTTACCAGGATTGTCCGAACCCAATTCCAGACTCCAGTAATAACCCCAGACTCGACGTCCACAGCACACCCTGGCCTCCAGCCAGCACCACTCATGATCACACCTGATCCCCGAGTCTTACTAGGCTTATACTAGCCTCATTGCACCGCCTCACCACGGCTGCAATCCTGACCCTATCCGGTCAGCGCCACCTGGGATCCACTCCCGATCCCCAAAGTTCATCCAGTCTCATACTCACAACCATGCCCAGACGCTACTGCTCATATCTCATACTCATAACTCATATACATATACACCACACCTACTCGCAGGATCGTCACCCTTTGAGCTACGGTATGCATGGACCCACTCGTCCCCTGGAGAGATCCACCATCCCTCAAAGTACATGTAGGAGACCCACCGTCCCCAGAGAGGCCCACTACCCCTCGAGTGTATGCAGGAAACCCACTATCCCCTGAGAGATCCACTATCCCTCAAGTATACAGGAAACCCACCGTCCCCTGGAGCAATACTCTGAAATATGCATCATAAGTATCTGTCGACTGAAATCGCCCATGTGGCTACCTCATGACATCCCCCACCCAGGATATCACCATGACCAATCACTAGGTCATCCGGAATAACCCAACACTAGGGTGTTCCCTGCCAGAGTCCCTGGAAAGGACAGTCCTAACCCACAAGACTTCGGTTTCCAGACTCCCCCTAGGCAACAGACAAGTTCTAATACACTTAAAGCTTCCATTTCTAGCCACTCCTAGAACATGGACGAGTTCATTTCTAGCCACTCTTAGAACATAAACCGCTCATTTCCAGCCACTCCTGGAACATGATCGAGCTCCACTTTCATTCCTAGCCACTCCTAGGACATGAACAGCGCCGCTTTCATTCCTAGCCACTCCTAGGACATGAACAGCTCCAAGCCGTATAGAACTTCCTGTTCCCAGCCATCACATGACACCACTAGTCATCACAACCTATGACTCCACAAGTCATAACATATAAGAACTCACATCTTATGATCCAACAATAATAAGGAAACACATCTTATTAAATCCTCGAGAAACATTTAATCGTTACAACAAGAACGAGAATACAGTAACTGTAGCCACATGCTACTACAAAACCAAAACCAGCAAACGAAGAAACTCAAGCCTCCGCTTGCTTCTCGAACCACCTCAGAAACTTGGTCTTCATCTTCACCTCCGGTTCCTAAGTCTCCTCCTCGACACCATCGCAGTCCCACACGACTCTCACCAATGGTATCCTCTTGCGACGCAGAACCTTGACAGGTTTCGCCGCCAACGTCATGTTGGGCTGAAGATCCTCCGGGATCCTAGCCAACACCTCCTCAGACTCATGTAGACACTTCCGCAACATCGAAACATGGAAAACGTTGTGAAAAGCCTTCATACTCTGAGGCAACTCCAACCTGTAAGCTACCGGTCCAACCCACTCCACCACTCTGAACGGACCCAAAAACCTCGGACTTAGCTTATTCTCTGAAATTGATCTGTTAGGACCCCTCAACATGGTTGCCTTGAGATACACCATATCTCCCAGCACAAACTCCAACTTCTTCCTCCGCTTATCGGCATAACTCTTATGCCGATCCTGCGCCTCCTTCATGTTCAGCTTCAAGACACGGATCTTCTCCGTCGTCTCCTGAACAAAGTCTGCACCAAACATGCTCTTCTCCCCCACCTGAGTCCAGCATAAAGGTGTCCTACATGGCCTTCCATACAGCGCCTCATATGGAGCCATCCCGATACTCGCCTGATAAGTGTTGTTGTAAGCAAACTCTACTAGACTCAGATGATCTGCCCAATGACCACCGTAGTCCAACACACACATCCTCAGCAAGTCCTCCAACGTCTGAATCGTCCTCTCAGACTGCCCATCCGTCTGAAGATGATATGCCGTACTCATATACACCTTCGTGCCCATCTCAGCCTGAAATGCTCCCCAGAACTCAGAAGCAAATCTCGGATATCTGTCTGACACAATGCTCGCTGGCACCCCATGCAGCCTCACAATCTCCCGCACATACTTCCTAGCCAACACTGCAGCCCATCAGTCTTCTTAATGGCCAGAAAATGTGCCGTCTTGGTCAGACGATCCACAATCACCCAGATCGCATCATAAGTCCGCGAGATCGGCAATCCTGTCACAAAGTCCATAGTTACCATATCCCACTTCCACTCCGGCATAGGCAAACTCTGCAACAACCCGCTCAGAACCTGATGCTCAGCCTTCACTAGCTGACACACGTTGCACTTTGAAACCCAACTTGCAACGTCCTTCTTCATCCCGACCCAGTGGTAGTACCTCTTCAAATCCCGGTACATTTTAGTCACTCCTGGATGAATCGACAGCATGCTCGAATGATCCTCCCTCAGAATCTCTTGCCTGAGACTCTTATCCTTGGGTACACAGACTCGACCGTTCACCAGTATCAGACCCTGATCCGTCTCCTGCGCTACCCGAATCCTGCTCAGTAGGTCTGCTCGGTTAGCTGCCTCTAACCCCAACGGTTCCTGTGAGATAACGCACAGACTCAACGCACTAATTTCGCTCACCAGTTCCTCCATGTCCCGATCCTGAGCCGAAGCAACCCTCTTCTGACTCAACGCATCTGCAACCAAATTAGCCTTCCCCGGATGGTACTCAATCTCCAGATCGTAATCCGCTACTAACTCCATCCAGCGCCTCTGCCTCAGGTTCAGCTCTGGCTGAGTGAAAAAAGTACTTCAGGCTCTTATGATCCGTGAACACCTGGACCTTCCCACCATAAAGGTAAGATCGCCAGATCTTCAGAGCGAAGATCACTACAGCCAACACCAAGTCATGCGTAGGGTAATTGCACTCGTGCTTCCTCAACTGCCTCGAAGCATAAGCAATAACCTTCCCCTGTTGCATCAGAACACACCCCAGACCCACACCAGATGTATCCGTATACACCACGTATGGCTCGCTTGGATCAGGCAATGCCAATACTCGAGTACTAGTCAGCATATCCTTCAGCTTCCCGAAGCTCTCCTCACACTCCGCAGACCATACAAACGGAACATCCTTACCCGTCAACTTCGTCATCGCCTGCGCCATACTCGCAAAACCCTTGACGAACCTCCAATAATACCCAGCTAAACCAAGGAAACTTCTGATCTCTGTCGCATTCCTCGGTCTCGGCCAATCCCTAATAGCCTCGATCTTAGCTGGATCCACTGACACTCCCTCCGCATACACGACATGCCCCAGAAAACCCATCTTCCGCTGCCAGAAACTGCACTTACTGATCTTTGCGTACAACTTCTGTTCCCGCAGCTTCTCCAGAACCAATCTCAGATGAACCTCGTGTTCCTCAGGAGTCCTCGAATACACCAGGATATTATCGATAAAGATAATAACGAACTCATCCAAATACTCCTGAAACACCCCGTTCATCAGTCTCATGAATGCTGCTGGCGCATTCGTCAACCCAAATGGCATCACCACGAACTCGTAGTGTCCATACCTCGTCCTGAAGGCCGTCTTCCGCACATCGGCCTCATCTATCGGAATCTGATGATATCTCGAAGCCAAATCGATCTTGGAGAACAAAGTAGCCCCTCGCAACTGATCCAACAACTCATCAATCCGCGACAGAGGATACCTGTTCTTCACAGTAACTCGGTTAAGGCCCCGGTAATCGATGCATAATCGAAAACTACCATCCTTCTTCTTCACAAACAGCACCGGCGCTCCCCACGGTGAACTACTCGGTCGGATGAAACCCTTACCCAGCAAATCATCCAACTGCTTCTTCAGCTCTGCCATCTCTGCTGGAGCCATGCGGTAAGGTGCCTTTGATATCGGCGTAGTCCTAGGCTCCAACTCAATCGTGAAAGGATCTGACCTTGACGGTGGCAATCCCTGTAATGACTGAAATACCTCCTGAAAATCCCGTACAACCCGAATATCCGCAACTGCAACCTCCCCAACAGACTCTGGCATCACAATTGTCAGCAAATACGTCTCACAGCACTTATCAATCAACTGCGCGGCCTGAATTGCCGAAATCATCAAACTCACGGAAGTCGGCCGGATGCCCTGAAAGACCAACCTCCCCACCTCACGCTCAAACACCACTCGACCTCGATGGCAATCCAAATGAACTTTGTAACGATTCAGCCAGTCCATCCCCAAAATAACATCGTACAACTCCACTGGACTGATAACCAAATCTGCTGGCATGATCTCTCCTGCCACCAGAACGTCGACTCCACAAGCCCCCTCCCCCCCCCCGAAAGTAGCCAAAGTCTTCCCTCCAGCCACTCTAACCACTCCCGGCTGCTCCCCGAAGTCACTCCGGATCTCACTGCACTCCGTGCACTCTGGCGTAATGAAGCTATTCGAAACTCCAGTATCAAACAAAACATGGGAATCACGCCCACCTACTACTAAGGTCCCTACACAGTTCATGTGTCACAGAGACTAAAGTATTATCACAGTTACAAGGATTCCAAAACAGACTACTCACAACATTAAGAAAAAGGAATTCACCAAGTTAAGGTGAAAATGTACCTGTGATCGGCCTGGCGCTAGGACCTCCCGTCTCCGCCGAAGTGAACACACGTGGCGCAGCAAGCTGCCTCAACGGTTGCACCTCAACCGCCGCCCTCTGCACCGGCTGCACCACTGCCACTGCTATCTGCAACTTGGGACACCTCGCCTTGATGTGCCCCGCCTCTCCGCAGTGGAAACACCCCTGTGTAGTCCGAATCTCTCTCCTCTTCGGACAAGCTGCCACCCGGTGCTCCGTGCTCCCACAACCGTAGCACCCCGCACCACCCGGACCACTCTAGGCACTCTGACCAGAACCCGAAAAGCCCTCCCACTTCCTCTTCTGTCCCTGAGCCGGCTTACCGCCCCGGCTCGCGCCCGTCTGCTGATGTGGTGGCCTCCTCTGCTGCTGCTGCTGCACTGGTGGGCAAACCATCGCAGTCAGCTCTGCCCCCATATCGACCTCAATAGCTGCTGCAGTCTCAACCAACTCCGCCCTCGTGGCGTACATACGAGCCCTGCACAGCGTCTTTAGCATCGTTCGAAGGCCATGCATAAACCTCCTGATCTGGAACTCCTCACTCCTAAACTCTCTGCCAGCATACCCAGCAGCCGACTAAACTGCTCATCATACTCCCGAACCGAACTCTCTCCCTGAGTCAGCACTAAAAACTGCGCCTGCATCCGGTCCACCGCTTCCTGCAAAAAATACTTGGCATCGAACTCAGCCAAGAAATCCGCCCAGGCCATCCCCGCCTGAGGCCTCCTGCTCGTCACACCCGTCCACCACAGATGTGCATCACCCTCTAAAAATTGAACCGCAAGGTCCACTCTGTATCCCTCGGGACACCTCAGTGCCTGGAAATTACGCTCCATACGGCTCCTCCAAGCAGCAGCCTCCACAGGCTTAGCACCGCCCGAGAAGTATCCCGTGGTAATCCTGAGCATCTGCTCCAAAATCTTCAGGTAGGATGGAGCCTCCACTGCAGCCGCCACACCTGGCTGCCCCCCAGCCACTACTGGCTGAACTTCTGCCGCTACCGGCTCAACACCAGCCACTACTGGCTCTACAACCGGAGCATGTCCCTGAGCCGGTGCCCCTCCTGGTAACCGCTCAAGAACCTGTCGCATCATAGCCTCCAGACGGTCCAACCGACACTGAACATCACCTGCGCCCGGACCCCCACCTGGGCCCCGCGCCACACTGGCCACCCCAGCACTCTCGACACCCACTGACTCTGGAGGCACCTGCGACTCTGCAACCTCCTCCTGCGTGGCCTCCTGAGTCCCACTTGACTCCATAGGATCGACCGCCGGTCCCCGACCACGGCCACGACCACGCCCTCTAGCCCCACGGGCACCACGACCCCTGCCTCTCACTCCTCTCTAGTCATCTCCCACTGGCTCAACACAGCAGACTAAGTATTAGAAGCAGAAATAATAAAACACATACCGTGGAATATTATTGAAGGCTCGGAGACGATGATCCAGGACACCAAACCCAAACAACAATCAATTGACTAACTACTCATAATCAACCAATCAGCCTACTACGTTCTCCCGCCCTATAACCGTAAGGGCTCTGATACCAAATTGAAACAACCCAACCCGTTTTTTTTTTTTTTTATAATAGCATCGAATTAGTATTCCCATAAATGCTAATCCTCAATATGCTAAATTCTCACAAACACAATTAACCAGCGGAAAACAAATAACCAAGATAATTCAATAACTCAATCAATCTCATAAACCACCCTAAACCATTATTCAATACAATTCATTCTAAACCATTATTCAATAACCAATGTCACAAAATAGCAATTTCAGAATCTACTAGCAACCTAGCAATTCTAGACAACATAGCCAATCAGCGAGACCCTAGATCACCCATCTCGTCTTTGCCCGATTCCACGATCACACTTTATCTTTACCTGCATCACATGGTAAAACGAGATGCGTGAGTATTATCATAAATACCCAGTGAGACGGTCCTCCCATCTACAGGCCAATTACTCAGATGCATAATGAAATAAAATACCAGGGTTACCAATCAGCAATGCATAGAACAGGCAACCACCAAACCAAACAGCAACATTGATGTCGATCGACACAACCACTAGGTGTCGATCGACATGATGTTGTGTCGCTCGACACACACCCTGGTGTCGAGCGACACAGATGCGCCTGTGTCGATCGACACGAAGCAGTCATGTCGATCGACACGCACCTGCAGATCATGGAGATCGAGCCTAATCCTCTCATGGCTCGATTCTATAGATCCCAGTCGATCCATGCACAATTCTAGTGACAAAAAAAACACACAATCCACACCAAAACACAGCAATCATTCGCACTCTATCCCATCCTACATCCAAGAACCTATGGTCGCGCACTCACCTCGAAAAAGGATTAAAATGAAGAACGATGAAGATCACGAAGAACAACCTCTGATTCGCCCCTTCCCAGACCCGAATCAGCCCAGCAACAGTCCTTCCTTGATCCAAAAGCCTCCCACGAACGCACAATCCTCAAGAATGATAAACACTCTCTCAGATTCACCAGAAATTCTCCCAAACTCTCTGATTCTGCTTCTACCCAGAAAACCTTGTTTTCTCCTGCTAAAACACGGCCACAAACTTCTGATTTCCTATAAATACGAACCCCTTAGGGTTCCCTAAACCGACGCCAAACCGCGCGGTTAACAAATCAAACACTCGGTTCGATTTAACTCCGTGTCGATCGACACCCACAGACTATGTCGATCGACACAACCTCTACTGCTCGACTCCCCACGAGTCAAAACACCCGTGTCGATCGACACACAGCCCTGGTGTCGATCGACACCCTATCCAAAAATCTACTTTTTGGATCATGGGCGTTACACTCCTTGTTGTCCTTGAGTTCATACACCTGAAACACACGTAAAGAAAAACAAAAGAACGAGATTAGTGCTTAGTCTAAAATCGTAATCGAGAAGTAGAGGTATCGAGTTGGTCCCCGTCGCAATGGCGCCAATTTGATGAAGAATAAAAACTTGTCCTTTATCCGCTTTCAGGATTAAAACCTAGAATTACTAATCAAAGTAGAATAGTTCAGGTTCGTTTAAGGGACCATCAATACGCTCTAATTCTATGGAAAACAATCTCAGCTAAGCGATTCAAGTTGGGTTTAAATGTCACGATAATTAAAGCAAAACAAAATGTAAAATCGGTTGTAAACAATAATAGGAAGGCGTTAGGTCAGGGATAATTCTCAGGGATTCGAATATCAAGAACCAAGTAATTATTCAGGCATGCGATTACGAACAAGTCTCGAACTCAACCATAAATATAAGGAGATCCACTTTCGTGGCATCTACAATTTTAACAATCAATCTAACACCCTAACTGTCGTTGAGGTTAATAAAGATTATCAAGCATTAGCGATTTGGGTTGATATGTTCACGAGATGCCCTAACTTCAACTTTCGTTGGCTAAGGATCAAATCGTCCATCTATGTCAATTCCAGCAATTTACAAACTTTTGATAAGTAAATTCAACCTAGAATCAAATGCTAGGTGATTAAGCTAACCTAGGCAATATGATCGACAATAGATGGAGACTATCGAATGATATATATAAAACCTATCTATGCTTAGTTCATGAATTCTATCCCATCGAAAAACCTTTAACCTAACAAGGGGATTACTCGCCCATGATTAAAGAAACAACAGCAGCAAGAGACATGATAAATTGCATTGAAATCGATATATAAAAGAGTAGGGTTTAAGAAAACTTCAATAAGTATGTGGAAGACAAATCTCCAAGCAAAACTCTCAAAACAAGTCTCCAAATCTCTCTCTCTCGTGTTTCTGTTTTGTTGTTGTGTCTCTGCTGCTGCGTGGCTCCTCTCAAAAGAATCAGAGAAAAACCTATTTAAAGGCCCACGACGGCTGGTCCAAAGTTAGGGTACAAAATTAGGGTTTTAGCAAAAAGCCCATAAGTGGAATATGCTGGGAGCGGGTGCTCCCTCTTCTGTACTAGGTGCTCCCTTTCTCTAGAATGTTCAAAAAAGGTCCAACTTCATTCCTTTCTAGCCAAATCCGATTGCAAGCTCCAGTCCTTGCTTCCAGCCACTTTTGTACCTAGAATGACTTGAAAGAGAGTGAAAGACTCGATAAAAGCCTACAAAACAAGGGTTAGAATGCGCCAAAAATGCATTATATCAGTATTATCATAAATACTCAGTGAGTCGGTCATCCCATCTACTAGGCTATACACACAGGCATAAGAGAAATGATACAATACCCGGGTGAACAATCAACAATGCATCACACATTAACCAACAAGAAAACAGCACGTTCAGTATGTCAAACTGGCGGTATCGATCGACACACTGTCGACAGAAACTTGCCAAATCAATTTCCTGTACAAAATCCACCAAAAACAACACGATAGTCGACCCAAACAACACACAATCGCATCCTATCATCCCATTTACCCAGATAAGCCATGGTCACGCACTCACCTTAGATCTGGAAGAAGAAATAAGGAAAACGGATAAAAAACGCCAAGAACAATACCCCAACACCGAGATATACACTCCACCCACGAGAAATCACTTCAAGAACAATCTCCCAAGCCTCCCAGACGAATCTCCTCACACAAATCTCTCTGGAAACTCTCTGGAACTTTTTTGGAAACTTTCTAAAACTGAAAAACCTCAGAAAATGCGGCCAACCCCCTATTTATAGGGAACCCTAGGGTTTCGCCCTAAATCGGGTCGTAAACGGACACTTAAATCAGACCAACCCGATTTGATTTTTACTCGTGTCGATCGACACACACTACCTGTGTCGATCGACACGACCCAAAATCCACGATTTTGGTTCGCGTTCGTTACAACTATCCCCCACTAACACGGATTCGACCTCGAATCACGCGAAACAGTCACCCTACGGTCAACACATCAGATATCAGCCCTCCGACCGAACCCGACCAGCTCTACTAATATCCTCACCCCTGGCCCCACCCGACCAGCATAATTTGAGATTACACCCGATCTCAGAACTCAAATAGTTCCATACTAGTCACATTGCACCGTCACCACGGCTGCAATCCTGACCAAACCCTGTCAGCACCATTTGAGATCGTCCCTCGATCTCAATCACATAACACCGTCCCACTAAGGTTGACACTCTCATCCGAAACCGACTAGGTTCTCCCGAAAACATCAACCATGCAACGCTCGCTGATTCGAATTAGGGTTGTCCGATTGATCACGCAACAATCAAATAAAAACATGCACATCCAACCATAGACCCATAATTTGGATCAATTGATCGTACAACAATCAAACAAGAACATGCATGACCAAAGAGGCTACATATGTTTACCAGGGTCGTCTTAACCGAGGTTCCAAACACAAGTAAAAACCCTAAACTAGACATCCACATACACACTTATCTCCCGAGCTCCACTAGTCTCATACTAGCCACATTGTACCGTCTCGCCACGGCTGCAATCCTGACCAAACCAGGTCAGCACCACCTGAGATCCACTCCCGATCCCCGAAGTTCATCCAGTCTCATACTTATAATCACACTATAGATACTATTGCTCATACTCATATCTATATACAACATCCCGCTCTCAGGATCGTCACCCTTTGAGCTCTCGATGTATATCATACCCCTTCCACCATCAGGACCGCCGTCCATCTAGCTCTTGGTATGCTCCAGCCACTCCCACTCTCGGGACACCCAGTCCGTCAAGCTATCGCCTGCAGAGGAATCACACATCCTTTGGAGAGATCCCTATCCCTCAAAGTATATGCAAGGGAACCACTTTCCCCCAGAGAGGACCTCACTGTTCCCTCGAGTATACCCATGAGAACCACTATCCCCTGGGACAATCAACTCTGTAACGTGCATCATAAGCACCTGTCGACCGAAATCACCTCTCGTGGTTATCCGAAACAACCCAATCACCAGGGTGTTTTCACAGAGTCCTTGGAAAAGACAGTCCTAACTCACATAAGACTTCTGTTTCCCGACTCCTCTAGGAAATAGATAGGTTCTAACTCACATAAAAGCTCTATTTCCCAGCCATGACCCACACTAAGCCATCAAAAACAACCCCCACCAGGGTGTTTCCACAGAGTCCCTGGAAAAGGCAGTCCTAACTCACATAAGACCTTTGTTTCTAGACTCAACCTAGAAAATAAACAGGTTCTAACTCACATAAAACCTCTATTTCCCAGCGCATATAGGGAATAGACAAGTCCTAACTCACATAGAACCTCTATCCCCAGACAATCCTCCTAGAAAATAGACAAGCTCTAACTCACATAGAACTTCCATTTCTAGCCTCCCTAGCCGATAGACAAACTCTAACTACCATGGAACTTCTATCGCTAGCACTCCACATGACCTACAAGTCATCACTACATATGACCCACTAGCCATACCATAAGAGCACACGTCTTAGAACACATTTAATAAGAAAACTCATCTTATTAAATCTCAACAATGTATAATCGTTACAACACAAACGAAAAATACATTCAAAACTCATAGCCACATGTTATCATAGACACTGAAAACCAGAAAAAGTCAACTCAAGCCTCCACTTGCTTCTCGAACCACTTTGAGAACTTTGTCTTCATCTTCGCTTCTAATTTCCATGTCTCCTCCTCAATACCGTCACAGTCCCATACGACTCTCACCAACGGTATCCTCTTCCGACGTAGAATCTTGATCTTCCTCACGAGAATCCTTACAGGTCTCGCCTCCAATGTCATGTTGGGCTGAAGATCCTCTGGGATCCTAGCCAACACCTCCTTAGATTCATGTAGACACTTTTGTAGCATCGACACATGAAAGACCTTGTGAAAGGCCTTCATACTCTGAGGTAACTCCAACCGATAAGCTACTGGTCTAACCCGTTCCACAACCTTGAACGGACCCATAAACCTCGGACTTAGCTTATTCTCTGAAATGGATCTGTTAGGACCCCTCAACATCGCTGCCTTGAGATACACCAAATCTTTCAGCTTAAACTCCACCTCTTTCTGTCTCTTATTGGCATAACTCTTCTCCCGATCCTGAGCCTCCCTCATGTTCAGCCTCAAGACATGGATCTTCTTCGTCGTCTCTTAAATAAAATCCACACCAAACGTGCTCTTCTCCCCCCACTTGAGTCCAGCATAATGGTGTACGATATGACCTCCCATACAGAGCCTCATATGGAGCCATCCCAATACTCGCCTGCTAACTGTTGTTGTACGCAAACTCAACCAGGTTCATATAATCCGCCCAATGACCACCAAAATCGTCGCGGACTCTCTCTTCCTCGAACTGTGAAACTGGTCCTCCTGAGGGTCCACCACGATGCCTGACAGATGGCGGATCTGGAAGGTAAAACTGAGGATCCAAATAGAACTCCAGGTTGTCCCTGGATGTGGGAGGTGTAAAAGCAGGGAGAGGAAGCTGGCAGCGTCGGAGAACCAGCGAGCGATCATAGAACTTATACTTGAACCCCGCATCAGAAATGTTGTTGTTGCTCAGAAACCGCTCATCGTAGTACTCAAGCTTGGTCACACACTGAGTAGAAGAGAGGCAATGGCATGAAATCAGAAAATGGGTGTCAAGAGACTGCCAACACCCTCTATCTTGGTCTTCTGGTAAGTGTTAAGACCCCGAGTCTTTTTGGTAACCAACATGGCAGCAAAAAACGCTCCCAAATTCGTGGTTAGCTCTGTAGGAACCTCTCTACCATAGATGTCATCAGGAGAAGGAAGTCCATAGTGTATCATCATCAACTCAGCTACACTAAGAGAACCTGTCTCCTCCTTTGCATTGAAGGAATGCCCAAGGACCTTGGCGAGAACCCGAATCACTGGATTCCTGATCAAACTCAGTTTGGCCTTGCGAGAGTTGGCACTGCAAAATGGTCCTGAACCAATCAAACCCCATAGCTCATCAACCAAAGGAAAAGTAGGGAATCTGCAGCTCAAAATGGTCCTGTCAAACCCATAGAGATCACACAAATCCGGTATGGAAATCTCATATAGAATCCCACTAGAAAGGTAGGAGAGGGTTCCATCATCTGCTTGGTGCAAAGCGATATCCACAAACCGGAGCTCCACTGATGCAAGAAATTGTCAAACCACATCTGGATAAAGGGGATACATCTTATACGCCAAAGTCCCAAGACCCATCCTCGTCAACATGGATCGCACATCCTCCGCAATACCCATTTTCTGCAATGTCCTTGGACATATAAATCGGGTAGGAACCATAGAGACTTATCGCAAACCATTGTAAAATAGACTATTGAACGCATCCCATGCATGACCAGGCTTGGGGTAATAATACCCTGTCATCTTCTACACTACACTCAAGGTAGTATGAGGAATCTCCGCAACAATTCCAAACGTAGGGAAAGCTGTACCCTCATCGCGAGGCCAAGGAGCTCTAGGATGCTCGTCTTCTTGATCATGCTTCATCTCATCATGTGTAGGATTCGAAGATGTTGCAACTCCTTTTCCTTTTTCCGGTGAGCCCCTTTTTGAATGCTGTCGTGTAGTCCGTACGGGTTGATGGTGAGGGCCAACCTGTTCCTTTGACCTACTCATATCCTGCAAAATCAAAACAAAACCGTGTCGATCACAATTTGTCAAGCATCAAAAATAAGGGATTTTGTAAAACAGAAGCATGAGAACATGAATGTCTAGCAATAGCATGTAGAAATTAAGTACAATGTTCTCTAATCATACCTAAATTGCAACAAAACATATGGCCAATTCGTTTTTGTTTTTTTTTTTTTTTTTCAAATCCGCCATAGTTTTATATCTCCAAATTTGAATACACAAATCAACGAATTCAAGGCATGGGTTTAGTCGAAAATCACTCTAGGAATGCATATCAAGCCACGAAATCACCTAAATCGACCCATTCAAACCTGAATTTCACCTTTTAAAGTAGATGGAATGCACCCAAAAATCACTCAAATCCGTCAAGTATTGAGAAAGTTAGGGGTTTTGGAAATTTTGAGTTCAATAACCTTTTTTGATATCGAAGAAGAAGAGCAAAACCCGATTTTGATCTTTTAAAGTAGATGGAATCAGTTTTGTTTTATAAATTCGGTTCAATTTTATAGAAACTAAACCGAACTAAACCGAGGAAACCGCATCGGAAACTTACCTGGGTTGGCGGATCGATCGATCTAGAAATCAGATCGATTGATCTGGTTGCATCGACTGGGCAGGTCGATCCTCACATGACCCGATACTTTCAACAAAACTGGATCAATCAATCTGGTAGGAGGATCGATCGATCGATCGGATGGCGCAGACTGGTCAGGTCGATCCTCACATGACCCGATGATTTGTGCAAATTGATCGCAGTATTGGATCGATCGATCTTTATGCCCAATTGATCGATCTGTTCCTTTTTTTTTTCGAAAACCTGAAACACTAAGAACTAAAACCAAAAATTAGCAAAACACACGAAATAAAGTTGAAATATGTACACTTACCAGTGGGTTGCCTCCCACTAAGCGTTTGTTTTAAGTCACGAGCTTGACTTGGATGCCGTCTAGACCTGAGGTGGATCACTGAGAGGAACTGTGTCTCCTTCAGCGATTTCAGTTCAGCAAGATACGACTTTAGGCGCTGACCATTAACCACGAACTCACCTCCTGCAGTGTCCAGCAACACTACAACTCCATATGGTCTCACCTCTTTCGTGGTAAAAGGACCAGACCATCGTGATCTCAACTTCCCAGGAAAAAGTCTAAGGCGATAATTGAAGAGCAACACCTGATCATTTGCAGCGAAGTTCCTAGAGATGATCTTCTTGTCATGATAAACCTTTGTTTTTTCCTTGTAGATTTTTGAATTCTCATAGGCCATATGATGGATCTCATCTAGCTCATTCAGTTGCACTAACCTCCTTTCAGCAGCAGACTTGATGTCAAAGTTCAGCAACTTAACAGCCCAAGCTGCTTTGTACTCTAGCTCCACTGGAAGGTGACATGATTTCCCATTGACAAGACGAAACGGTGTTGTGCCCAAAGGTGTCTTTTAAGCAGTCATATATGCCCAAAGAGCGTCATCAAGCTTTATAGCCCAATCTTTCCTCGTAGAGCCTACAACCTTCTGCAAAATGCTCTTGATCTCCCTGTTGAAAATCTCGACATGTCCACTCGTTTGAGGATGGTAAGGAGTAGCGGCCTTGTGCTTGACACCATGCTTCTTCAAAAGACCTTCAAAGACCTTGTTGATAAAGTGAAAACCACCATCACTTATTACCACTCGAGGCACACCAAACCTCGGGAAGATCACAGATTTGAACATCTTCACAACAACTCTTGCATCATTGGTCGGGCTAGCCAGTGCTTCAACCCACTTAGACACATAGTCTACTGCAACGAGAATGTAGTGATTTCCATAAGAAGATGGGAAGGGACCCATGAAATCAATACCCCATACATCGAACACCTCAACCTCCAAGATAAAATTCTGAGGCATCTCATTTCTCTTGCTAATGTTGCCCTGCCTCTGACATGAATCACACTTAGAGATGAAAGTATGAGCATCTCTAAACATAGTTGGCCACCAGAAGCCAGCTTGTAGAGCTTTAGACACTGTCTTAAATGTAGCAAAGTGTCCTGCATAAGTTAAACAATGGCAATGAAACAGAATACCTGGAACCTCTTCCTCTGATACACATCTTCTAAAAACCCCATCAGAACACTGCTTATACAAATATGGCTCATCCCAGAAGTAATGTATGATGTCTCTCAAGAACTTCTTCTTCCTGTACCCAACAAAGTCCTCAGGTTCCTTGTCTGCAGCCAAGTAGTTAGCGAATTCACCAAACCAAGGTATCTCAGGAAGGTTGGTTTCTCGTGGTGGTGCGGACTGTTCAATGTTGCCGATGCCAATTGCATACACGTGCTCTTCAGGTAAGCTGTTATCTAAAGGGACTCCGTCCTCTATATGCAGTCTAGACAGATGATATGCAACACCATTCTCAATCCCTTTCTTATCCTTGATCTCCAGATCAAACTCCTACAGCAGGAGTATCCAACGCAGCAGTCTAGGTTTGGCATCCTTCTTAGTCAGAAGGTACCTCAAGGCAGCATTATCAGTGTGAACAATAACCTTAGACCCACCAGATAAGACCTGAACTTCTCAAAAGCAAACACGATAGCCAGAAGTTCTTTCTCTGTAGTAGCATACTTACATTGCGCATCATCAAGAGTCCTACTGGCATAGTAGATGACATGGAGTTTCTTTTCCTTCCTCTGCCCCAAAACAGCTCTAACAGCATAATCACTAGCAACAGTCATCACCTCGAAAGGCAATTCCCAGTCTAGCGGTTGGACAATTGGTGCGTTGACAAGTGCTCCCTTGATCGTGTGAAAGGCCTCAAGACAATCACTGTCAAAGTTAAACTTCACATCCTTGCACAAAAGCTGAGTTAAAGGCCTAACAATCTTAGAGAAGTCTTTGATGAACCTCCTATAGAACCCAGCATGTCCCAGAAAACTCCTAACCCCTTTGACAGAGTTAGGTGGCTGCAGGCTTGTCATCACTTCGATTTTGGCCTTGTCTACCTCAATACCACTCTCTGAAATCTTGTGTCCCAGAACAATCCCATCTCTGACATTTCTCCCAGTTCAGCACCAGATGTTTCTCCTCGCAGCATTGTAAAACCCTGCACAGATTAGATTGACAAACAGAAAAGGAAGATCCATAGACAGAAAAATCATCCATAAAAACCTCCATTATGTCCTCAATCATGTCAGTAAAAATCGACATCATGCATCTCTGGAATGTGGCTGGTGCATTACACAAGCCAAACGGCATTCTGCGATAAGCATAAGTGCCATAATGACAAGTGAATGTAGTCTTCTCCTGATCATCTGGATGAATTAGAATCTAAAAAAACCAGAATAACCATCTAGAAAACAGTAGTAAGCGTGGTTAGCTAACCTCTCAAGCATCTGATCAATAAAAGGCAAAGGAAAATGATATTTACGAGTAGCAAAGTTCAATTTCCTATAATCTATGCACATTCTATGACCAGTGACAGTTCTAGTTGGAATTAATTCATTCTTATCATTCCTAACCACTCCACCCTTCTTTGGCACAACATGGACCGGGCTCACCCACTTGCTATCAGAGATAGCATATATAATACCAGCCTCTAGAAGTTTCATAATCTCCTTCTTTACAACATCTTTAAGATTCAGGTTTAACCGTCTCTGATGTTCAATAGAAGTGATTGACTCATCTTCTAGATAGATCCTGTGCATGCAAAGGTTAGGTGAAATGCCTGTGATATCATCCAGAGAATAGCCTAAGGCCCTGCGATACTTTCTAAGTTCACACAAGAGCAAAGCAGTTTCAGCATTGTTTAGTTCAGCATTGATGATTACAGGATAAGTAGATTTAGGACCTAGGAATGCGTACCTTAACCCGGATGGAAGTGGTTTGAGCTCAATCTTAGGAGCTTTGAGTTCGCTCCATGAATTAGCTAATGGCGTAGGAAAAGATGTTGCAAGAAGTTTCTCTACATCTCTATCCAAACTCGTATAAGCAACCATCTTCCCCATTGACTGGCTTGATTCCATCATCTTAGCATACCCAGTCGCATCCTCACTCAAAAACCCATTTTCACTTGCAAACCTCGTCAAAGCAATCTCCAAAGGGTTATCAACTAGAAACTCTTCAGCAGCATCGTTAGAGATTTCTAGTGAATCATCAACCAAGAATGTCTGCCCATCCAGCATAGGCTTCTTCAGCAACTTATCCATTTCAAACTTCATGATAATATCCCCTAGGTGGAGATCTATTCGCCCATTCCTCACATCTATCATTGCACCAGCAGTGCATAAGAAAGGCCTACCCAAAATGAGAGGATCCTTTGGCTCATCATCTAGTTCAAGGACTACAAAATCTGCAGGAATCAATGCATTACCAATCCTCACATGTAGATCCTCTAGAACTCCAACGGGTAACTTCACAGAACGATTAGCAAATACCAAGGAGTTCCTAGTGGGTTTGAATTCAGTGAATCCAAGACACCTCGCCACTGAGTATGGCATCAGATTGACGCTTGAGCCTAGATCACACAAAGAACAAGTAAAGGTTATCGACTCAATCTGCACAGACAGAACAAATCTCCCTGGATCACCCAATTTCTTTGGCATCTTGTTATGAAGAACAACGCTACAATCCTTTGAGACCTTCACGAAATCATCTTCTGTAGAGACTTTACTTGTCACCAAGCCTATCATATATCTCTTCATCGAAGGAATCATCTGGATTGCATCAACAATACTAAGCTTCACTGTAAGTCCATCTAACATCTCTTTACACTTCGCATCCTCTAAGTCTTTTCGTGACCTCTTAGGGCGAGTAGGATATGGAACCCTTGGAGCATAGATACAAGTAGGCAATGGTTCTTTGGCAGTGTCCTCTTTTGCAGACTCTTTCACTTCCTCAGGCTCTGCATTATCAGTCTCTTCCAGATCGATGGCTAGCTTGGGACTCTTCCCTTGTGATGCAATAGGATTCAACACCTTTCCACTCCTAGTTGTAATGGCATTCACGTTCTCCATCCTAGGATTTTGTTCTCCTTTCCCAGGAAGAACCCCCTGCGGTCTCTTAATTGCCTCAGTAGTCTGAGCTACTTGAGTGTCCAACTTCTTCACATGAGAAGAGAGAGCTTCGAACTTACCATTGAGATCATTGTACATACTATCCACCTTGACATTGATCTCGTTAGAAGACTTCTGCTGATTCAGTAGAAGTTGCTGCATCAGAACCTTTAGTTCATCTTGAGAGTTGGTTGCAGAGCTCGCAGGAGCTTGGAAATTATTGAATGGCTGTTTCTGCTGAAATCCACCTTGAAATCCGCTCTGACCCGGATTTTGCACGAACTGTTTCTGAAAACCCTGCAAAAAATTTTTCTGGAAACCCGGATTTTGCACGCCAGACTGTCCTGAAAATCCTTGAGAACCAGAAACGCCCGCGTTTTGCACGTACGTTTTTTCCTTTCTCTGAGTGACCACTTGTTGTGGATAAACTTGATCATGGGGATTTTCAACGTTTGTGCTCCTGTAGGACAGATTTGGATTGTTTCTGTAATTCTGGTAGAAACCCTTGTTTTGCACGAAACCCTGTCCATTCACATAGTTGACTTGCTGCTGCTCATTAGACCCTTCTTCAGTATACTCCTGGTAGACAATTGGTTCTGCCTCATCTTCACAAAACTGTACACTCCTCTGATTCTGTTTCAGCAACTGATTGTACTTGTCATTCAGCTCATTGTACTTCTGAGACTCACTCCTACTGACCCGCTTCGACCTGTCATACTCAGAAGGGCAATTAACATTGCAGCTAGGTTCTCGATCAGCTCAGATGCTGCTTGCTCCCCTCGAGTCATGAAATTTCCATTGCTTGCAGCATTGAGTTGATTCTTAGATTCTCTGTCAACTCCATCATAAAATATCCTAATGAGCTGTCCTTCCGAACCCCCGTGGTGAGGACACTCTCTCCGGTATTCCTTAAACCTCTCATAAGCCTCACAGAATGACTTCCCTGAAAACTGCTGGAAAGATACTATCTTGTTTTTCAGAGAAGTTGTCTTGGATTTAGTGTAGAAATGATCCAAGAATGCAGCTCTGCATTGATCCCAAGTTTTCAGAGATCCAGGAGGTAGAGACTTGAGCCACCTCGATGCCTTGTCTGCCAGAGAGAAAGGGAACAACTTGCATTTGATCCAGTTCTCAGGGACTCCATTTGCCTTGGTAGTACTGCAAATCTCCTCAAAATTCTCTATGTGATCCATTTGGATCTCAGCAGGCAACCTATGGAAAGTATAATTCTTCACCAATCCAATTAACTGAGGGTGCAGTTGATAGTTGTTCCTGATAAGAGGAGGCGGACATATGGCAGATCGGTTCTGATAAAATGTGTGAGGCGTGTTAGCATCGCCAATCCCAGGCTGAACCTGCTGCATCTTTCTCAGCTGTTCTTGCATTCGTTCCTACAGTCTATCAAACTCAGCCCTAGTAACCCCTACAGCCATCGATGCATTGTGTTCGTCGTCTAAATCAACCATGTTGACTTGTTTCGACTTTGCTTTCGCTCTGTTTGTTCGTTCTATCCTTCTAAGAGTCATGTTCTCAAAGTAGAGAAGGTTGTCAGAGCCTTTACTTCTTCTTTGCATACACCTGAAACACCCAAAAGAACAAAATGAAACTCGTTAGTAACTTCTTAGACTAAACTTCAAACTAAAATTCGAAGGTAATGTTATTGGTCCCTGGCAACGGCGCCAAAAACTTGATATCAAAGGTTTTAACCCTAAAATAACACTGCAAGTGCACAGCAATCGAAGTGGTAATTATGGGATCGAATCCATAAGGACCAAGTGTTACACTACGAAAGTATAAGATTGAAACTAAGCTAAGATAACAAATTGTGGTTGTTTGCAAAATAAAATAAGAATGACAAATAAACGATGTGAACTTATGAATTAAAAACGTCAGGATTTAGGGATATTCGCAGGAAATCAGAAATCATGAATCAGACAATTATTCAGGGAACAATTTTGCGCAGTCTCGAACTCAAACATAAATTTATAACCAATCCACTGTCGTGGTATCAATCACTTTATCAAGCAACCTAAGATTCTAAACTGTCGTTTGAACTCAGAATTCTAGACAAGCATTAACGAACAGGTTTAATATGCTTACAAATCGCCTTAACATCAGCTTTCGTTGGCTAAGGACAATTTGCTCATCTACGTTCTTTCAGGCATTTAATCGAACACTTTTGGTGCATTAAATATCCTAACATCAGGAACTAGGTGATCAATCTAATTCAAGCAATAAGAACAACGATAGATGAAGACAAATACAAATCTCTATCTATGTCTAATTCATCGATTCATGAAATCCCTTGAAACCCTAAAACCTAACTTTAGATCTACTCAGACATGAAGATGAATAAACAACAAGAAAATGAAGAAAAACTCATGATTAATAAAATAGAAATCCAATAGGGTTCAGAAATTTTCTCAATAATCGTAGAGTCAGATATTCGGCTCCCTGGTGCTTACAAAATTGCAAAACCTCAAAGTCAGATAAAAATAAAGTGTTTTTTCCACGATAGCTAAAAAAACGAGTAAATAGGTCTAAAAAACGTCTTGGTCGAAATCTCTTGCAAAAGCCCAGTAAAATAAGGAAATCTGAATTCCCATTTTTTCTTGATTTTAGTAAGTGGATCGATCGATCCTAAAAGTGGATCGATCGATCTGCTCCGCAAATCTTCAATCCGAGCAGCCAGGTCGATCCTGAGACGAACCGATATTTTGAACATAACTGGATCGATCGATCCAGATGTGGATCGATCGATCTGGCCTGTTTTGATGCTTTTTTCTTATTTTCTTCGATTCCTTGCTCCATTTTGCATTAGACTTATCTCAAACATGTTTCGACCTGAAAAGACTCTGAAAACAAAGAAAAGTCTCGATAAAACTCCGGAAACACGTGTTATAATGCGTTAAAAATGCAATACATCACACACACATCCTCAGTAAATCCTCCAATGTCTGAATCGTCCGCTCGGACTGCCCATCCGTCTGAGGATGATACGTTATGCTCATATGCACCTTAGTACCCCCTTACAGCCTGGAACGCCCTCCAGAAATCTGAGGTAAACTTCGGATCCCTGTCTGACACAATACTCGCTTGCACCCCATGCAGCCTCACTATCTCCCGCACAAACTTCTTAGCCAACACTGTCGCTCCGTCGGTTTTCTTGATGGCAAAAAAATGTGCTGACTTCATCAGACGATCCACAATCACCTAAATCGCATCATAGGTCTGCGACACTGCCAACCCCGTCATGAAGTCCATGGTAATCATGTCCCACTTCCACTCCGGAATGGACAAACTCTGCAATAACCCGCTCGAAACCTGATGCTCAGCCTTTACTAACTGGCAAACGTTGCACGCTACAACCCAGTTAGCGACATCCCTCTTCATTTCGACCTAGTGATATTACCGCTTGAAGTCATGATACATCTTGGTCGCTCTCAGATGAGTCGACAACATGCTCGCATGAACCTCCCTTAGGATCTCTTGCCTCAAATCCTCATCCCTGGGTACACAAACCCGCTCGTTCACCAGTATCGTCCTATCTGCTGAGACCACATACTCTGAACCTTCCACCTTATAAGCATCAATCAATCCCTGATCCTTCTCCTGAGATACTCAAATCCTGCTCAGCAAGTCTGCCGGGTTAGCTGCCTCTAACCCCAATGACTCCCGTGATATAACGCACAACCTCAAAGTGTCAATCTCACTCGCTAACGCCTCCATTTCCCGCTCTTAAGATGAAGCAACCCTCTTTCTACTCAACGCATCTGCAACCAGGTTAGCCTTACCCGGATGGTACCCAATCTATAGATCATAATCTGCTACCAACTCCATCCAGCGCCTCTGTCTCTGGTTCAGCTCTGGCTGAGTGAAGAATTACTTCAGACTCTTGTGGTTTGTGAACACCTGCACCTTCCCGCCATTAAGATAAGACTTCCAAATCATCAAAGCGAATATCACCACAGCCAACTCCAATTCATGGGTAGGATAATTGCACTCGTGCTTCCTCAGCTGCCTCGAAGCATATGCAATAACCTTCCCCTGCTGCATCAGTACACAACCAAGACCAACTTCCGAAGCGTCTGTATACACCACGTAAGGCTCACCCGGCTCGGGTAACGCCAACACTGGTGTACTGGTCAACAACTTCTTCAGCTTCCTGAAACTCTCCTCGCAAGGTGAAGACCACACAAAAGGGATATCCTTTCCCGTCAGCTTCGTCATCGACTGCGCCATACTCGCAAAACCCTTGACAAACCTCCTGTAGTAACCTACCAACCCGAGAAAACTCTAGATCTCGGTGGCATTCCTTGGTCTAGGTCACCCTCTGATAGCCTTAATCTTAGCCGTATCTATAGAAACCCCATCTGCAGACACCACATGGCCAAGAAAACTCATCTCTCGCTGCCAGAAAATGCACTTGCTCAACTTCGCATACAGCTTCTGCTCCCGTAGCTTCTCCAAAACTACTCTCAGATGCACCTCATGCTCCTCAGGACTCCTTGAATATACCAGAATATCATCAATGAAGATGATTACAAACACATCCAAATACTCCTGGAACATCCCGTTCATCAACCTCATGAACGTTGCTGGCACATTCGTCAACCTGAAAGGCATCACCACGAACTCATAATGCCCGTACCTCGTCCTGAAAGCAGTCTTCCTAACATCCGCCTCATCGATATGAATCTGATGGTAACCCAAAGTCAAATCAATCTTGGAGAACCAAGTAGCCCCTCACAACTGATCCAACAACTCATCAATACGCGGCAGAAGGTACATGTTCTTCATAGTGACCCGGTTAATTCCCCCCTAATCAATGCATAACTAGAAACTCCTATCCTTCTTCTTCACGAACAACACCGGTGCTCCCCACGGTGAAACACTAGGCCGGATAAATCATTTCCCCAAAAGATCATCCAGCTGCTTCTTCAGCTCTGCCATCTCTGCTGGAGCCATACGGTAAGGCGCCTTGGATATAGGAGTCATCCCGGGTTCCAACTCAATCGTAAATGGATCAGACCGCGACGGCGATAATCCCTGCAACAACTAAAAGACATCCTGGAAGTCTTGAATAACTCGAATATCCCCAACTACAACCTATCCAACAGTTTCTGGCATCACTATCGTCACTAGATACGCCTCGTAGCCCTTCTCAATCATCTGCTCGGCCTATATCGCTGAAATCACGAGACTTCCAGAAGTCGGTCTTACACCCTGATAAACCAACCTCCCCGCTACTCGCTCGAAAACTACTCGTCCTCGATGACAGTCCAGATGGACTCTGTACCGATCCAACCAATCCATCCCCAGAATGAAATCGTACAACTCCACCGGACTAATGATCAAATCTGCTGGCATCAGAACCTCCCGCCTCCACCGAAGTGAAAACCCGCGGTGCCGCTGCAATTTGAGTCAATGGCTACACTGCCCTCGGCTGCACCACTGCCACCGCCATCTGCTACAGCTTAGGACACTTGCGCTTGATGTGCCCCGGCTCCCTGCAGTGATAGCACACCTGAACTCTCCGTGCCTTGCTCTTCTTCGGGCAGCTCGCTACCTGGTGATCCATGCTCCCACACCCAAAGCATCCTGAACCACCCTGACCGCCCTAACTAGGTCCCGAAGTGTTCTTTCACTTCCTCCTCTGTCCCTGAGCTGACTTGCCACCCCTGCTTGAACCCGCCTGCTGCTGCGACCTCCTCTGCTGCTCCACCAATGGACTAACCACCACAGCCTGCTCTCTTATGTCATCTTCAATCGCAGCAGCTGTCTCCACCTGCTTTGTCCTCGTGGCGAACCTACTCGCTCTACAGCAAGTCCTCAGATCTGGTCGAAGTCCCCTCATAAACCTCTTCACCTGGGCCTACTCGCCCTCCAGATCTCTACCAGCATGC
The DNA here is from genome assembly GCA_964056655.1 of Arabis hirsuta. Taxonomy (NCBI): domain Eukaryota; kingdom Viridiplantae; phylum Streptophyta; class Magnoliopsida; order Brassicales; family Brassicaceae; genus Arabis; species Arabis hirsuta. The sequence goes on from OZ053301.1 coordinate 2,685,056, forward strand.
ACCAGAAGTCGCCCGAACTCCTCATCGTACTCCCGGACCGACAGGTCACCCCAAGCAAACACCAAGAATCGCAACTCCAAATGATCCACCGCCACTTGCGGGAAGTACTTGGCGTTGAACTCCACCACAAAATCCTCCCAAGCCATAACCGCTTGAGCTCTCCAAGCCACCACACCTCGCCACCAGAGATGTGCATCACTGTCAAGGTAATGAACCGTTAGGTCCACTCGGTATCCCATACGACACATGAGCGAGTGGAAGTTCCGCTCCAATCTACTCCTCCACAAGTCCGCCTCCTCAGGCTGGGCACCACTCGAGAAGAACCCGGTGCCAATCCTCTGCATTTGCTCCATCATCCTCAGGTAGGATGGGAGTTCCTCAGCAACCGCCACAACCGGCTGTACCTCAGCCATACCCAGCTGACCACCAGCCACTACTGCCTGCACACCAGCCACTCCCGGCTGAACTCCCGGAGCCTGACCCGGAGCTGGTATCCCACCTGGTAACCGCTCCAGAATCAACTGCAGTAAACCCGCCAAGCGATCATCTCGGTCTAGGGCAACACCCGTAGCAGCAACTCTGCCTGGGCCCACCGCACCAATGGCCACGCCGGGACCCTCACCGGCCCCAGCAGCCCTCACACTGGACTCACGACCACACCCACGGACCCCTCCAGAAAAGCCTGCGAGTCAGCTACCTGTTCCTGCGTGGTCCCCTGGGCCACACTCGCGGCATCAGACTCAACCACAAGTCCTCGCCCGCGCCCAAGCCCATCACGACCACCTCGGCCTCCATAGCCCCACGACCTCTGCCTCTAGCAACTCTAGCCATCACTCTGAACTAACCAGCAGACTACTAAGTACTAGAAAAACAGGAAGTCATAAAACACATACCGTGGAATCTCATTGAAGGCTTAGAAAAGATGATCTAGGACTTCAAACCCACACAACAATCAATTGACTAACACATAACCAATCAATTGCACCCGTCCTAGAACCATAAGGGCTCTAATACCAAAATGAAATAACCCAACCCATAATTTTAAAAAAAAATCATTTCGGATTATTATTATCACAAATAATAATCCTTAACGGGTCACAACACAGCTGCGAAACAATACAATCAAAAAACAATAATAACATTCAATAAATCTCATACTTTATTGAAACCACTAGTCCAAATCAACTCATAACAATAATCCATTAACATCACAAATCAATAACCAGTCCAAAGTTCCAGAATTACTTAACACCCTAGCAATTCTAACAAAATAATAAGTCAAACGAATCCCTAGACCATCTCCTCTTCCTCGCCTCGATCCCACGATCACACCTTGTCTTTACCTGCATCACATGGTTATAGGAGATGCGTGAGTATTATCACAAATACTCAGTGAGACGGTCATCCCATCTACTAGGCTATACACACAGGCATAAGAGAAATGATACAATACCAGGGTGAACAATCAACAATGCATCACACATTAACCAACAAGAAAACAGCACATTCAGTATGTCAAACTGACGGTATCGATCGACACAAGCCACTGGTGTCGATCAACACACCCTGCCGACACTCGTGTCGATCGACACACTACTTTTGTGTCGATCGACACACTGCCGACAGAAACTCGCCAAATCGATTTCCTGTGCAAAATCCACCAAAAACAACACAATGGTCGACCCAAACAACACACAATCGCATCATATCATCCTCTTTACCCAGATAAGCCATGGTCACGCACTCACCTTAGATCTGGAAGAAGAAAGAAGGAAAATGGATGAAAAACGCCAAGAACAATACCCCAACACCGAGATCTACACTCCACCCACGAGAAATCACTCCAAGAACGATCTCCAAAGCCTCCTAGAACGAATCTCCTCTCACAAATCTCTCTGGAAACTCTCTGGAACTTTCTGGAAACTTTCTAAAACTGAAAATCCTTAGAAAATGCGGCCAACCCCCTATTTACCCTAAGGTTTCGCCCTAAACTGGATCACAAACCGACACTTAAATTGAACCGGTCTGGTTTGATTTTTATTCGTATCGATCGACACACACTACTTGTGTCGATCGACACGACCCAAAATCCACGATTTTGGTTCGCGGTCGTTACAGTCATGCACTCTCCTTAGATCTGGAAAGGAAAAAGGGAAGAGATACTCCAAAGAACGCGAAGAACACGGATCCCAATCCAAAATTCTCTCCCAACTCGCGATCAACACACACCAGAAACGATCTCCAGAACCTCCCAAACAATTCTCCTTCTCACAAAACTCTGTGGAAACTCTTTGGAACTTTCTGAAAATCTCTAGAACTCTAAAACTCCTCCAAAAATGTTGTCACAACCCTTTATATAGGAGAGCCTTATGGTTTTCCCCTTAACCAGTTTGTAAACCAACGACTTAAATCGAACGAACCGGTTCAATTTAACCTTGCGTCGATCGACGCACAACCAATTCTCAGAAATTAGTTCGCGGTCGTTACATATAGGATGATCATGACACTGATGCTCCTTTGGTGAACTGGTTTATTGATTGAGAATTACTTTAACGGCATGATAGCTGATATGCTCAAATTTACCCTGAGCTACTCTCTCAAATTAAGAGATCGATGTAGTACTTAGGGATCGAATCCACAGGGAAAAGAATCACACAATCAACTAAAGAGTTCGAATTAGGCTAAGCAAATATGTATGAATGAAATAAAATAGCAAACAAGTAAATGGAGATAAATGATCTAGGAAATCAATGAGACAAAAGCTAGGTGATGGGTAATTCTTCAGGTATGATTCGAAATTTAGTCGTGTCGATCGACACAGGTATCCCTGTCGATCGACACAGAGATAAAAAAAAACGCTAGGGTTTGTTAAACACCGTTCTAGAACATAAACACTAATGTAAAGCCAATCAACTGTCGTTGCAGAGACTATCTATGATTAGATTCCTAAATCCCAAATTTCTTTGCGAACCTAGAGAATTAAATCAAGCTTTATAGTTCAAGTTTAATTGCTCACAGAATTCCTAAACCAAATTTCTTTGCGAAGAGGCAATTCTGCTCATCTAAGACTAGTTCAAGTTATTAATAACACTTTCGTGTCTATTAAACAACCTAAGATCTAGATTCTAGGTGTACAGGCTAGATCTAGCATTGGAAACAATCTAGATGAAGAACCAGAAGATAAACCCTAACAGATTTTCAGTCCTAACAATTTCTCATCAAAACTCTAGAATTACCCACAACCTAACAAGCAAACTACTCAGACATAGATGCAGTAAACATTATGAATGATATAAATTGCATAAAAGATAGAGTTAGAGATACAGAGGGTTTTATGCTGAAGATCTGAGAAACTCTGAAATCTCTCTGGAAAACTCTCCCTCTCTCAAGTCTCAATAAAATCCAAGATAATAACATAAAAACCTAAGTAAAACTATATATACAAGTAGGCAAAATCGGACTGGGCCTTTCTGAAAACTTCTGGAAACTTCAGGTCCGAGAAGGAAAAGGCTGATTTTCTTCATAAAAGGCTCATGTCGATCGACACACAGGTCCGTGTCGATCAACACGGTCGTATAAAATCGACTTCGACTTCATCTTTTCAGCACTTTCTTCCTCGATGCTCCAAAATGCTCTAAAAGCTCCCATTAAGCTCCAATCGATCATTAACCTGCAAAGACACTAACAAGACTCGAAAATACCAAAAAGACTCTATAAAAAGGACTTATATCATGGTTGAAAATGGGTAAAAACCATGATATATCAACTCCCCCAGACTTAGCCTTTGCTTGCCCTCAAGCAAAACTAAAACCAAGAATGTGAAAGAGGTTTGAAAACACAGAACTTACCTTCCCTTGATGCATTGAATTGACCCTTCCAACTAGTGAACCACATAATCCAGAACCAACCAGAATCAGACCACCATGTACTTCTCTGCAGACTTTCGCAGCCTTCCAAATTCATCCACAACTTCACAGCATAATCCGTTAGTCTTCATAGCTTGGTCTCAATGTTCTCAATGCCAAGAACCTTCTAGACTCATTCCCAGACTATACCATGACAAATCAACCTATACAACACTTGGTATTCCTCCTCTCCCCCAGACTTATTTTGTTCTCTATTCGTATTGTTTCATGATTGCTGAACTCAAAGCAGTGCATATTTCACTAATGTTGTTCCTTGTTAGGAGACAGGGTCGTGACTCACTACTATTGTTCCTTGTGAGGAGACAGGCTCATGAGATTGCTCGTCTTCTTCATCCATTTTACGGGACTCAGACTGCTGCTTTTGAGCTGTGTGATCACCTCTTGAGTACAGACTCATCGGATTTTATTCCTCGTCTTATACTCAGGAGCTATCATTTCACCCCAATCCTAACACAATTGAATATATTTTTTAGATGAATTAGAGGGAGAGGAGTACCATTACTTTCAAAAAGAGATTGCGTTTGTCAGGTACGAATGAGGAGTCAAGCTCAATGGACATCGATCCCAAAGAGATCCGTGCAGTAGCTCTGACTTGTCGGATTATACTGGAAATAGCAGACGTCTCTAGTCAACCGGTCAATCCTAGGATTTCCCATTAGTCTAACTTTGAAACTAATTCTGGAGGAATGGTCACACGCTGAAAAAGACACTCCACTAAACCAAAAGAAGGGTTGTTCCTAACTAGTTTTGACTCAATAAAAACAAAAATTTGACTCAAAATAAACCAAAACAAAAAGAAACACGTTAGTAGTTTCCTCCCCCAGACTTAACCAACACTGTCCCCAGTGTTGTTAAGCTGAGTTTGGCAAAAAGAATCAAAAGGATAATTGAACTTGATTGAAGTGAACGAGATTTACCAAAGTGGGGACCCTGTCGATCGACACGCGAAAGTCACGTCGATCGACACGAGGTCTGAGGGATCGGATCATTGTGATGTCGAGAATTTTGAAAATTGAAGGTCATGTCGATCGACACACAGGTCCGTGTCGATCGACAGATACCTCACTGTCGCAGACTGCAAGTTTTCTGCATCACTCAACAAACACGATCAAAGAAGAAGACACACAATGCAAATCCTTAAGATGATCAAGTTCAAGCTCCTAAAAAATCCAAAGACTAACTGACTCAAAATAAAATAAGATATAAAATAGAAAAACTTACAAGTGGGTTGCCTCCCACTAAGCGCTTGTTTTCAGTCATTAGCTTGACTGTGTCAGGACTCAGGCTTTTGGTGGATCTTTGAGGGGTCTTTTGTCTCCCTCATCCTTTAATAGCCTTGCATTTGATCGCTCTCCAGCTCCAGGCATCCAAGGAACAATACCAGGAAAAAGCTTCATGGTGGTGTTCAACATCTCTTGAAGCACTGCCTCTCCTTTCTCCCTCAGCTCGAAGGGGATGATGATTCGGAACTTGGAGAAAGGTGTGGATCGTTTCTTTCGCTTCACTTTGGGTTCAGCCAAGTCTCCATTAGAGCTCAAAGAGGGTGGAGAAGTCAAGGGTGGTGCACAGAGGATCGTCTTCGTGTCATCTCCAAGGTCTGAACTCGACTCTTCTTCATTTGTGACAGTCAGACAAGAGTTCTTCTCAAACCGAGCTGAGGGGTAGAAGACATCCTTGTTGATCTTGGAGAAAGAGATTCTCTGATTGGGAAAATCCACAATCGCACCCACTGTGGCAAGGAATGATGACCCCAGGATCAACGGTCTTTCCCTATCATCCTTCGTCTCCATAAGGTGAAAATCCACCGGAACTAGACAATCTCCTACTTGAAGCATCAAGTCAGGAATGAACCCTTTCGAACGTGGTGAGGAAGAATCTGGCAGTGTGATAGAGATCTTCGAAGGTTGCAGATCCTTAATCCCTAGCTTCCTTGCCACTGACTCAGACATAACATTTACGTTAGCCCCAGTGTCACAAAGAGAATTTTTAAATTTCATACCTTTGATTGAGCAAGGAACCATGAACATCCCTGTATGTGTTATCTTTTGCAAACTCCTTAGCTGTGGTTGAGCATGTCTCCCCTTTTCCTCTGGTGATCTGATGCTAACAGCTCGTGGATACGGAAGCTTGGGCTTGTAGACCCTTTCCTCTGCCTTGACTGATGGTTTTGAAAAAGGTGGGCTGTTCTGGGCAGCGTGTCGATCGACATAAGATGTGTGTCGATCGACAGGAGACTTCCTGTCAGATGTGTCACCCAGTGCGTAACATTCTGTCGATCGATACATACCGGTCCTGTCGATCGACAGGATCTCATCTGTCCCCAAAATCGTGTTTTCATCAAGCTCCACGACTTCTACCTCCTCTGGATCCTTTCCACAAGCTTCAAACACCTCTTTCCTATCCCCCACAGTGATGGCATTGACATGGAGCCTTGGGTTTACCTCAGTCTTAGCCAGTAGGAATCCTTCTTGCTTTTTTACCGACTCCGCCGTTTGGGCTACCTGAGTGTCCAGCTTCTTTATGTGTAGATTGATGGCCTCAATTTTCCCATTCAGATCCTGGTACATGGCATCCATCTTCCCATTAAAGCTCACGGTCATCTTCTGTTGACCCTCTAGGATCTGCTCTAGCATGGATTTCATCTCACTATCTGTAGCCTGAGCAGGAGGTGTCTGGTAAGACGAAGAACCATAGTTCCTCTGGTAGTTGCTCTGAAACGGCTTCTGAAACCCTTGCTGATTCCCAAACCTTTGACCCTGATAGCCAGCCCCACCAATGTAGTTGACATCCTTCTCTACTAGCAGATTGTGTACAGAATCCAGCTTAGCCCTAACCTCAGCGATTTGGCTACCATCCACGTCTCCCCCCAGCTTTTTCCTCTCGAAGTCTGCATTCTTTGCACTGTTGCTAGACGCCAAGTTATCAATGAGAATCAGTGCATCTTCCGGATACCTGGTGTTGAAATTCCCATTGCTAGCTGAATCGAGGGCCACCTGATACCTCCAGTCAATCCCTCTGAAGAAAATGCCCAACAGCTGAACATTACTAAACCCGTGATGAGGACAATCTCTCTGGTAAGCCTTGAATCGCACCCAAGAATCCTTGAATGCCTCAGTATGACCCTGCTTGAAAGTAGAGATCTTGGTCCTCAGATCCTCTGATCTCGCCTCATCGAAGAAGTTGTTGAGGAAAGCGTTCTTGGTGTCCTCCCAAGTGGTTAGCGATCCAGGCTCCAACTGCTTCAGCCAGTAGGATGCTTCTCCACTAAGGGAGTATGGGAACAACTTGCAAAAAAGGTAGTCGCTTGAAACTCTATTAGCCTTGATGCTGGATGCTAGGTCCTCGAACCTCTCAATGTGATCCATGGGGTGCTCAGAAGATAGGCCATGGAATGGGTGCTGAGCAACTAGTGAGAAGTAGGCTGGCTTTAGCTCAAAATCACTCCTCTGGAACGCAGGAGGGCGAATCGCAGCCCTGTTGGCATAGAACTCATCAGGCCTGTTGTACTCTCCCAGAGTACGCCCACGCGCAGCAGCTGCTGGCTCTTGTCTCTGCACGACCTGCTGGTCCTCTTGGATCACAGCCCCATTCTCATCCAGTCGCTGACCCTGAGCGTTACGCCTGCGACCCTCAGTGTCCTGATAGAACCCATCATCACCTCTGATAAGCACTAACGGATGAACCATCCTGAAACACTCAAAACAAAACAAAGAAAAGAAAAAGTAAGTAAAATAAAGAAAAATAAAAACTTAGACAAAATTCTACTAACACAAATCGATTGGTAATATCGAGTCCCCGGCAACGGCGCCAAAATTTGATATGCTCAAATTTACCCTGAGCTACTCTCTCAAATTAAGAGATCGATGTAGTACTTAGGGATCGAATCCACAGGGAAAAGAATCACACAATCAACTAAAGAGTTCGAATTAGGCTAAGCAAATATGTATGAATGAAATAAAATAGCAAACAAGTAAATGGAGATAAATGATCTAGGAAATCAATGAGACAAAAGCTAGGTGATGGGTAATTCTTCAGGTATGATTCGAAATTTAGTCGTGTCGATCGACACAGGTATCCCTGTCGATCGACACAGAGATAAAAAAAAACGCTAGGGTTTGTTAAACACCGTTCTAGAACATAAACACTAATGTAAAGCCAATCAACTGTCGTTGCAGAGACTATCTATGATTAGATTCCTAAATCCCAAATTTCTTTGCGAACCTAGAGAATTAAATCAAGCTTTATAGTTCAAGTTTAATTGCTCACAGAATTCCTAAACCAAATTTCTTTGCGAAGAGGCAATTCTGCTCATCTAAGACTAGTTCAAGTTATTAATAACACTTTCGTGTCTATTAAACAACCTAAGATCTAGATTCTAGGTGTACAGGCTAGATCTAGCATTGGAAACAATCTAGATGAAGAACCAGAAGATAAACCCTAACAGATTTTCAGTCCTAACAATTTCTCATCAAAACTCTAGAATTACCCACAACCTAACAAGCAAACTACTCAGACATAGATGCAGTAAACATTATGAATGATATAAATTGCATAAAAGATAGAGTTAGAGATACAGAGGGTTTTATGCTGAAGATCTGAGAAACTCTGAAATCTCTCTGGAAAACTCTCCCTCTCTCAAGTCTCAATAAAATCCAAGATAATAACATAAAAACCTAAGTAAAACTATATATACAAGTAGGCAAAATCGGACTGGGCCTTTCTGAAAACTTCTGGAAACTTCAGGTCCGAGAAGGAAAAGGCTGATTTTCTTCATAAAAGGCTCATGTCGATCGACACACAGGTCCGTGTCGATCAACACGGTCGTATAAAATCGACTTCGACTTCATCTTTTCAGCACTTTCTTCCTCGATGCTCCAAAATGCTCTAAAAGCTCCCATTAAGCTCCAATCGATCATTAACCTGCAAAGACACTAACAAGACTCGAAAATACCAAAAAGACTCTATAAAAAGGACTTATATCATGGTTGAAAATGGGTAAAAACCATGATATATCAATAGCAACGAATTAGTGAATGATGGTCATTGATTAAATTATTTTATGTGACCATTATCTTTGTTTATAACATTTGTAAATTGATCAATTTCCTTACCATCACCACTATGAGAGTCTTAAGACCGAGTATTTAAATATAAAAATCTACATATTCTTTGGAACAATCTAAAAAAAAGGTATGACTACCATTATTTGATATTACTTAAAGCCCCTTATGAATGGTTAATCAAAGAATACAAGACTTGAAATCTGTAAGTGAATCTCAATGGTGATATTATGTAGAAAGAATATCACTTATACATATATTGTAATGCAGAATTACTATATCTTTTATGCACATTATGTTTTCCTCAGACACATAACCGGAGAAAGACTTTTAATGTGCTTAATTTTGTCTTTTTGTGGCTGGCAAAATAATGAGCTATAGATGAATACTAGAAATCATGTCCAATTGTCTAGTCCATTACCTGGAGTGAATGTGAAATTTATATAGAAAAAAAGGACCACACCAATAACTAGTTTAGCAAGTGGTTATAGAATTGGTCGTGAATGTGGATTAATACATATATGGTAAATGTCAAGGTCAATAAATTTTCTTGAGAAATTCATACGCTCACCTGAAGTGAAAAAATAGAGATGGTAACGAACAAGATAAATTCATCTCATATGATGATGAGAAAAATGTAATGTAAGTACTATATCCAGTAGTAGAAAGCTTATTGTAGGCTCTCGAAGAGCATATATATGATTCCTAAGGGAATGCAATTGACTCATTATATTCTCCCAAGTCTCGAAAGTTCAAAGAATCTAAGAAATACTTCATACTAAGTTGGGTGTATTGTTAGTTCTAAGGTGAGATTCAATTCGAGATAGATTGACTTGAAGTGTCACCATCTCGAAGGGAGAGAGTTAGAGAATCCCACATTTAGAATAAGTGGAACATCCAGAAGATTATGTTCACACTAAATACGGATTTGATGAATCATTTATACAGTAAATCTAAGAGATTTCAAAATCAATCATGTTGAGACACTAATTGAAGGAAATGTTGAATACCATCAAATCATGAGAATTACCCAAAGTAGAAGTACATGCATTTTCTAATGGATTGTACTACAAAATATAACATAATGGACCATAATGGTTCAATAATGATGCAAAAAAATAATTGATAATTTATATGGACATTCATTAAAGAACAAAAAAGTTTTTCTTAATGATTTCTTATGTGCTTGTTATCCACAAGACAAGATGATAGTACGGTCTTCACCAACTAGATAAACTTGGAATCTAGCAATTTCTTAGAACGCATACAAGGAGATATGTATGGGCAGATTACCCATCGAATTAAATTTAATGCATGAATTCAATGGTCTAATGTATCCTTTATTCTTGTTATTAATGTGCAACCTAAAGATTGTCAGAAGCTCAATTATCAAAATTATGAGCACATCTTAAGGAGTCAGTCTTTTCATCATTGGGGGGGGGGGGGGAACTAAACAACTGGAGAAGAAAATAAGAATTATATTGATCCTCAGACTAAAGAATGTGAATTAGAAGTTCAAAAGATAATTCACTAACACAACTTAGAGTATTAATTACCAAATGCTTTTGTTGATCCATATAGAGTGACAAAGTCACATACCAGTTGTAAATGCTCCAATTGATGTCCTAGAAGGACAATATCAAACTGCTAGTAAGTCTAAAGATCACATAAAACGTGATAGACTTATTTGGTTCCAAAGATAAAAATCCTCAGAAAGAAAAGGAGCATAATTAACAATGGCCAGGCCGAGCAAACAACTATTTTTGAAAGATCTCCCAAAGAGACTGAAGGATCTCCAGAAGAGAGTAAAGAATCTCCAGAAGAGAAAGTAAACATGACAAAGAAAGAAATTCAAGTACCTGAAAATAAAGAGATCTCAAATAATTATGTCATGTTTGGAAATTGGAATAAAATAGAACCAAAAGCAAATTAACGTCCATGATATCTTTGCATGCAATGAGAAAGCAGTTGATGTTATGAATGAGAAAGATGATCATTAGTGAAATCCTATTGCAAAGTGTACACAAATAAATTATTGGCCAAAATGGACAAAAGAAATATAGGCATAATTAAAATCTTTAAGAGATAAGTATTAGGACCAGTAGTCCGTACACTTAAATGTGTAAAAACAATGGGATATAAAGTCTTTATATGAAAGAGGGATGAACATGAAATTTATTATGAAGATATATACTCTCATGTGGTGGATGCAACAATTTCCGGGTTGATTATCCATCGGGCAATAAAAGAAAGACTTTATTTATGTTTAATGGATGAATTCCATAACTTATTTATATGACCCACTAAACAATGATATTTCTATGAAAATCCCTTAAGGATATAATATTTGAAGGATATAGTCCCTGAAGGATTAATGTTGTCAAAGCTATGATCCATGAAGGATTAATGATATCAGAGCTATGTTCTCGGGTACTCTACTCGATCGAATGAAAATAAATTATGTAGCATGGGGTATAATTGTGTAAATATTTTCCCATGTAGATTTAACAAATGATATTTGATCAAAAGGATTCTTAATTTGAACATCATCGAAACTCCGACAGAGTTATTACATGTAGTATGATGACAATAATATACTATAGAGGACCACTGCATAATGATATTTATATCGTCCCATAAGGATTTAAACTGCAAAAAATCTTCTCAATGAGTATTTGCTGAGAGAAGGCTATAAGAATTATCATATTAGTCTATGTCTATTTATACGAAGATTTGAGAATAATTTCTTATAATTGCAGTGATGTGATGATTTGAATATCACTAAATCTCCTGAAGAGATTTGTATACAGTGGACTATTTGAAGATATGATTTGAGAAAATAATAAAGAAAGATAAAAATTATCTTAAGGTACTCCAAATTGAACATCTAGTGAAAATGATGTTATCCTTGCAGGATTTACATAAAAATACTCACATAAAAATGATCACATGTATTTGGTATTGAAGTACTGAACTTAAATGTTATGTAAGAAATCAATTATAACTCACATATATAGAAAGTACTCTGGTATACGATATGCTTTCTTATGATAAGAATGAAAGCAAATGAGTATCATTTATAGGAAGAGCAGGAAAAACTCGTATGTATAAGATTAATGTTTAGAACATTGTATGTAAAGGAAATTTGAGCCTGAAGTTCCAATAAACCAAGAAATGATTGTCTATGGTAAATACATGTTATAGACCGGAAGTCTAATAACCCAAAAAATTATATGACAATCATATGAGTTACAATATTTTTCTAAAAGATGGTTTATATGATTGGAATGCATTGCCTAAAGATGATGCTTCCAGGGGCAGGAATATGATGATGTGCGTGGATGTACTCTTTTTACCTTATATCATAGGTTTTTATCCCATTGGGTTTTTTCATGAAAATGTTTTTAATGAGACATCAAGAAACACGCAAATGATAGACACATAAGAGCAATGTCATAAGATCAAGAGAAGCTGAAACAACCCAACCAGTTTTTTTTTTTTCAATGAATTAGTATTTCCATAAATCTAATTCTCAACACTTAGCAATTCAACAAGCAACCAAACATAACCAGCGGAAATCAACTCAAACCAATCAAACGATTAAACCATCACCAATTTAACAATTCAATTCCATAAAACCAGCAACCTAACGGTTCTAAACAATCACATAAAGCAAATAAACGAGACTCTTGATCATCTCCTATTTACAGCCTTGATTCCACGATAACATCTTTTCTTTACCTCCATCACATGGTTAAAAGAGATGCGTGAATATTATTACAAATACTTAGTGAGACGGTAATCTCATCTACTTAGATATAAACACATGCATAAAGAAATAACACAATACCAAACGATCAATTAACAACGCATAGCACGAACAAATAACCAGTAATCATTCATCAATCCATTCCAATTTACAATCAAACGCATCATGAATACTCCGATTACCTAGATAAGCCATGGTCACGCACTCACCTTGATTCTGGATCGATTCTAAGTACCTACCCCAAAACTAATATTAAGCTAATTAACCCTAGATACTATTACTAATACCACACATATATAAAAGAGAACTTATAAGTTTTCGAAAAGATAATTTAATATTTAAAATTATGAAAATAACATAAATTATAAGAATGGTCAATTTTCTAGTATAAACTATCACATTGATAGGCAAAGAAAAATTTAATAAAGTCATACTAATTTATTAAGAGGGGGTTTTTGATAAATACCTTAAATTTTAATGGAAATTTGAAAAGTATACTTAATCTTATAAACTTGGAAAACTATACATTTTTGTTATAAAAAGTACGTAAATACTCCTGTACATATTTAACTTACAATATAAAATTATAATAATTTAAAATTATTAAACTTAAATTCAAAATTTAATTTCGTACTTACTTTTTATTTTTTAAATATTTTGTTAGTAAATCAATGTTTGAAAGCTAATTTTTTTATTAAACTAAAAAATAAAGATTGACTTATTTTACATAATTGACTTATATTTTTTTTGTTGATTTTTTACTTTGTTGATTTATTTATACAGTTGAACTTTTTTAAATTGTTTCTTCGACTTATTTTAAACTCTTGATTTATATTTTGTTTGCTTGGTTTTTTTACTTTATCAATTTGTTTAACCATTGATTTATTTTTTATTTATGTCTGCTTATTTTAAACTGTTGACATATATTATCTTTTGCTTGATTTTTAACTTTGTCGACTTATTTAACCATTGACTTATTTTTTATCTTCGTCGACTTAATTTTTAGTCTCGTCGAATTATTTTAAACTGTTGATTTATATGTCGTTTGATTGACATTTTAAGTTGTCGACTAATTTAAACCACTGACTTATTTTTTTTAATAAATTTTTTATTCATGATTTACTTTAAACTACTGATTTATATTTTGGTTGGTTAAACTATTGATTTAAATTTTATGTTCATCGACTTGACATATTGTTATCTAAAAAATTATAGGGAGAATTGTCAAAATACCACTTTTGGTGTGTCACTTTGCAAAAATACCACAATGGGTTGTCCATTTAACCCAAACAAGATTGGGGCAATTACAAAAATGCAATTTTTTGTGTGCACATTTGCAAGAATGCCACTTAGGGATGTTCATTTACAAAAATGCTACTAATTATAGACTTAAAATACTATATCTTAAAATTTTAAACCCTAAAAAATGTTGTGACTCCTAAACCCTCAAAACTAAACCCTAATAGAACATAATTAACCCAAACATAAATAATATAAAGAAAAAATAATTTTTTAAAAATGGCATTTTTACAAAGATTTCAAAAATGTGGCATTTTTGTAAAGTGGCATTTAAAAAGTGGTATTTTTTGAAATTTCTCAACAAGATTATGGATTTTTAAAGCCCAAATCTTAAAATTTAAACTCTAAAATTTTTTTTAACCCCTAACAAACCTTAAAGCCTCAAAACTAAACTCTAATACAACATTTAACACAAACATAAATAATATAATGAATAAATAAGTTTGAAAAAATGGCATTTTTATAAAGATTTTGAAAAAATGGCATTTTTAAAAAGTGGTACTTCAAAAGTGGCATTTTTAAAAATTTCTCTTAATTAAATTATAAATGATAAATTAATAAAAATCAATTCGTAATTTTATTTTATAAAAAGTATAGATTATTAATTTTATTTAAATTAATGTAAAAATATATTGTAATTTAAATTATTAGATTTTTTTTAACATTAAAATCAATAGATGATTTATTAGTTTTAAAGATTACAATTCTTTTTTTTAAGTTAGAAAATCAAATTATTTTCTTGTTTTAAGGTTCTCATTAACTAAAGATAAAAATATCTTTTCAAACAAAAAAAAAGGTATTTTTCGAAGTTTAATAAATTTGATATAGATTTCAAAATCCTAAAAAGATTTAGGGTATACAATCCTATTTTTCCATTTATTAATACTCCAACTTCTTTCAAATTATTGTTTCATTGATAAGCAATTAATTTAAATGACACATGGTATGCAGATCTTTATATAAATCAAATTATTATAAAGTGTCATATATGTAGTTGGGATAATATTTCAGTTGCTAATGTCAAGATGGCCAATCAACAAACGACGCATGAATGCTTTGTTAGCAAAATATTACAAGAAAGATCGATGGACATATGGATTGTCCGGAACGCCAGAAAACGGGTAGGTTCGGACGCCTGAAGCCAGTCGAAACTCTGAGGACACATACACCAAAAGTTCAAGACGATGTTGACATTTCATTCGGGTTCCAAGAACAGTTACCAAACTCATCTTTATTTATCAAAATATAGTGAATTCTCCGCAGGTCTAGCTTATATTATATAAATGGGTCTTGTGTACAAAAATTTAGTTGACCTAAATCAATATGTATACGTAATTTTATGACTCTATTTCTGGACAAAAAAAATATGGATCCTATTATCTACAAATTACAATATGGACTATAAAATATGAAAGTTGTTTGTAAAATAAAAACTTGGATTATCAACACAATTCTGTAAATAAAGTTTTTTAATTTGAATATAATTTGACATTCATTTCAGAAAAAAATTTGTTGTATGTATATAGGGCCGAGCTTGTGTGTCACATGATATATAAATTCTTACAAAATAACTGTAAATTCTTACATAATGTTTTTATTTTTTTTGTCGATTTATATATAAAGACGGTCTTATTTCTTAGATGTAACATTATTTGTCATATATCTTGTCTCCACTAGGATTCGAACTCTCCTCGAAAATCGCAGAAATAAAGAATCTCACGACTACATATTTTCTATAAGTTTTTTCCCAACACATCCAAAGATACAATTTATTTTTCGAAACATATACGAACATAAATTTATAATCAACTTTAAAGGATTTGAAAGCATTTTTTAATATCAAATCTCAAGTCGAGTTAACTCAAATCGGATTTATGAAAACTATGTAATAAGAAAATTAAACATATATATGGAATCAAATAGAACATAAAGCGATTATATTAGACGCAACCTTTGAAAATAACCATAAAGCAGATTATAGTGGAAAAAAACTATTAAAAATAACCATAAAGCGGTTATATAAAAAAACACAACCCTTGAAAATAATCATAAAGCGGTTATGTAAAAAAAAATCTTTGAAAATAACCATAAATACGTTTTTAGGAAAAGATGAAACCATAAGATACAACCATAAACCGGTTATATCGAAAAGACACAATTTTTAAAAATAATTATAAAGTAATTATATCAGAAAACATAACTTTAAAAAAACGGTTATATAAAAAAAACGCAACCTTTGGAAATAACCATGAAACGATTATTTTCAAAAAACACAACCCAAAACACAACCATAAAGCGGTAAATGCAATCTTTAGAATTAACCATAAAATGGTGATATCGAAAAATCGCAATCTTTGGAAAAGCGGTTATGTTGATGCTTACCCTTTTTTATAGTTATACCGTCAATTTTAAAACAAAATACCATTGAAGTCGATTCATTTGAAATTTAGCATATTTGATTTGTTTGCATATAAATAATATAGTTGATAACCAAATTGCTTGTGGGTATCTTTTCATTATTGTATTTTGTAGCAATGTTAACGGCTTCAATGTTTCCGTAGAGAATTGTTAAATCTAAAACCTCACTACATGCACCCATTTTCGAGAAAAATATAGTTTGAAATTTCATTAGTTTTCATATTTTAAACTTGCCATAAAATCTGCATCGTCTAAAGAAATCTAAATTTTTTATACAAATCAAGAATTTTTGGTATTTCATCAATAGTAAAAAAACCTATACTTTTGAATAATTTGAAAATAATAAAATGACATCTTTTATCTTCCTTTTTTATGATAGAACTAATAGCTATGATTAACAAAATATTGAACATGGAAAAAAGTTAAAACACACATATATATATATATATATATGCCAAACGGTTTTTTTTTTTTTTGAGAAAACACAATCCTTAAAAATAACCATTTAGCGGTTGTTTCGGAAAGACCTTGACAAAATGGTTATATCGAAAAAATACAACTTTTGAAAATACCCACCAAAAACCCAAAAATATTCATTTTTTTAGGATTGCTATTATATATAGATTAGCAAAACATAACGAACCATTTTTGTTCCATACACAGAATTCAATATACAAAGAACTCTAAAAGTGTCAAACCATATTTGTGTGAATCATGAAGACACAAGACGACATCTTTTTGCCCATTCGAATAGAGAACTATGAGACGATCCACCTTGATTCCAAGCTCGTTCGGAGCTAACCTTCACCTCCTCAGCTTTCGCCCTTATCTTCCTTCCTTCTTCATCCTCTTCCACCAAAATTTTTCTCACCAGAAACGCCACTTTTTCCCGGCCGATCACTCTCTTTGCCGGTAACTCCGACGTACGAACGGCCACACCGATCTCCTCAGTCAGCAACGTGGCATTCATCCATTGCTCCGCGTAGAGAGGCCAAGCCACGATCGGAACTCCTTTAGTCAAACTCTCTAAGACCGAACTCCAACCGCAATGAGACAAGAACCCACCGATCGAACCATGGCTCAAGATCTCAACTTGCGGTGCCCATTGCGTAACCACAAGACCCATACCACGCGTGCGGTCCAAGAAACCTTCCGGTAGACCCGCACTCACCTGATCATCATCTCTCGAGTTCGCTCCGAGGTAAGAAGTAGGCCTACGTAGAACCCATAAAAACCTTTGACCACTTAATTCTAAACCCCAAGCAAGTTCCTTAGTTTGCTCTACCGACAACGTTCCACCACTCCCTAAACACACATACATAACTGACAATTCCGGTTGCTGGTCTAACCACTCGAAGATACTATTGGGCTTTCCAATAGGCCAATTAGTCCTAACAATAGGCCCAATAGCATAAACCGGAACTTTCATAACCCGGCTCAATTCTCCGTCCCCTCTAAGCGCAGCGAGTGTGTTCCCTTGTAACTCTTCCCAAGTATTTACCAAAACGCCATCACTTGTAGGTATCTCCTCGCCACCTAGTAGACACTCCCGGTACTGCCGGTCCGACCGGTCTAACATCGTTTCCATAAGCTCTTTTGGTCCAACCGGTTTACAACCCGGTATTTTCATAGGATCCTTGATTTCAACGTATTCCCCTTCCACTAACTTATCCAACACGGGCAAGTACACCATCACTGCCAAGAACCATGCATGCGAAGGGATGTATACGTACTTACCTTTCATGCCTACGTCATCAGCTACGGACATCAACCCCGTACCGAAAAAGTCAACGATCATGACCGTCGGTTTTCGATTCATTGACTTCACGGATTCTCGAACCGCGGGCTTCATGGCTCGCATCTTCACTACGATCTTAGTGACCACCGTCGCGTCTGGCTCTACGAGGTGGTCTACATCGACGGAGGGCAGCTCCGTAATTACACATATCCCTCTAGTCGCCGCTGCACGTATAGCCTCGGTTTCGGTTGAGGAGGATGAGCCGGAGGTGACCGCAAGAATGGTGACGTGGATGTTGAGGACGGAGGAGAGACGGTTGCCGAGCTCGAGGACAGGGATAAGGTGGCCTAAGCCAGGGCTAGCGACTAGAAGCGCATGAGGCTTGTCCATGGATTTTACAGCTCTAGTGATTAGAAAATTTTGTTGATATGATTAATTTACGTGAGATACTCGACCACTTACTTGTGCTTGTATCGAAAGATGTTTACTGTTTATCAATGGCTGTGGTTGAATTGGGATAGAGCAGAGATTATATATGCGCTGCAAGCCTATGCTATTAATATGGACTGTTATTTTTGTTGGTTTTATAAAAGGACAAATATTTAGAATACGTGTTAGATTTGATAATTTCATTTCTTTTTTTAAGTGGCAGTAGCTATACTATATCTAATACGAAAATAATCATGGATTGTATTCGATATATCATTGACAAGTGGCATGTTAATCTATCGTAGGCGTAAGATCAAATGTTTTGTTAACAAGACCTAACATTATAACGACTATGCCTACTTTTGTAACCAAGCCTAACTTTGTAAACAAAGTACAGACAAAAAAATCGATGCGTCCCAACGTTTCGTAGATTAGTCCAAAACAAGAAGAGTGAGTGATTGCGACATGTGCATCACAATTCACATGTCTTCTCAACATCACCGCACTACCACACAAAACAAGGACCATATATTCAAGTTATTTATTTAGACAAAACAATTTGTTTTTAACAACATTTACCCAAAACTATTAAAAATGATCATTTATGCATCATGTCCAAACATAAGTCGTTAGTAAAAAGTAAAAACAGATATATATAGTTATACACATGGTTGTTTAATTCGAAAAATTATGAACCAAAAATACAATAATCTCAACGCTTGTAAGATACAACTTTTCTTGTCACCATATTTTTTTTTTCTAGTGGTTACAAAAAAAAGAATACTGGAAATCAAAGTATCAAAATAGTCAAATTCGATCCGCACAAAAATCTTTACGGCTTCACCACAAAGATTCCAATATTGCACCATGCCATTCATTAGTTTTGCATTAAGTTCGTTGCTTGTCACAAACTGATAAGTTTTGGAGTTGGTCTGCTTTATCCCCGGTCTATTTCAGCCTTTATTATAAAATTTGAATCCATCTACTAGTTGACCGCCAGCAACCAAAGTTCGTCATCCAGATGGGCTTCAAAGTGAAATGTACATGGTTAGGACCTGATTGGAATGACTTTAAGTAGAAGCAGAAGCTATATGTTCTCCTTAGAGTATACATTTAAATGATTGATAGATTTACGAATCATTGCATATGAAATTACGAAAAAAAATATTTTATTATATTTAATCTAACCCTGAAGTTATATCATTTGATCAATGTATAGATTTGCAAAGTTGTGCGTCAATAGATATAAAAATAAAAATAAACGATTTTATTATATTTATTCTAAGGTGTATACAGTTTTTAACAGTTTTTTATATTCCAATTATGTTTATAAACTATTATTTTACTGTTATTTTAAAAATAATAGAAAAAATAAAGTAGTGATAAATATTAGTTAAAAATGAAAAAATTAATATAAAATATAACAATTAATTACAGAATAATTGCATCATCTTCTCTTACAAGACGATTATAAACGTGACTCAACACAAAACTCCTCTTCCTTTCATTTTCTCGAACTGTGGACATTTGCCGGTGGTTTTTTACGTTTGTTAGTTTATTTTTATTTCTATTTAAATAGTCGGTATGGGTGATGCTGATTCATGTCGGATTTCGTTCCGATCTATTCTTTTTTTTTGGATGGTGGTGGTGTTCGTGTCTATGATTACAACTGAGACATCGTGTTATCAGTTCCCAAATTTGTTGGGGCAGTTTCTGGTTCACACACAATTGATGCCAAATCTGAAATCTATTTATTCATGGTTCGTTGGTGTTCTGATTTCAACCAAGTGAGTATGTTATCTCCGTGAAGAGTTTTACGTTTTTTAATGATGCCCAAAATCTATATAACCAAGAGACGATTTCATCATTTTGGGATTGATTCCGGAGAAAGAAAACAATTGGTACTATAACCTATTGGCAAGTAAAGCTTCAGTACCGAAAGCATCGTGGAAATTCACTTTTTTTTAATTGAATGTAAAATTTATTCAAAACCAAATATCGTTTTTTACAAAAAAGTGCAACTGTAGGTTAATAAGAAAAACAATATTCTATCTTACAACTTAGAAAAAGAGAATCATCTTAAAACAAACCATGCTTTCATTCCTTCATCGTATCCATGATCTCCCAATTATCTGATTGTTAACAACCTGTTTCGAGCCTGTTTATCTTCTTCATCATTTTTTTAATGATTGTTTACATATTTGTGAGTGTATATTTGAATTTGGTCATTATTGATATTATGGATGTATCAACTCTTATATTGAAATCAATGAATGAATTAGATGTTAAATAAATAAATATTAATATTTTTTTATGCAACTTCATTAAACATCTGGGTTTAGTGTGAAGGTTAAACAACTCATGTATAGGGAGGTTAACTGTCTAGCTAATGGGTTGGCAAACTGTAACGCCCGTGATTCAAAAAGTAATTTTTGGATGGGTGTCGATCGACACAAGATTTGTGTGTCGATCGACACGGCTGTTTTGACTCAAGAGGAGTCGAGCAGCGAGTGGTGTGTCGATCGACACAGTTGGGGTGTGTCGATCGACACGGATTTTCGATTGCCGTCAGAATGACGTATTGCTTGGTCATGTGTCGATCGACACAAGTGGGTGTGTCGATCGACAGAGTGTCGGCTGGTCTGGCTATTTAAGTCAAAAATCGGATTTCTGGGCAGAAACTTCATGTTTTTTAGAGAGAAAGTGAGAGGATTGAGA
Organism: Arabis hirsuta; assembly: GCA_964056655.1. Classification (NCBI taxonomy): domain Eukaryota; kingdom Viridiplantae; phylum Streptophyta; class Magnoliopsida; order Brassicales; family Brassicaceae; genus Arabis; species Arabis hirsuta. Next base: position 2,706,413 of record OZ053301.1, read on the forward strand.
GGTGAGGTTGTTGTTGTTGTTTCCTCCGTGTTTCTCAATCTTATTAGGCTTGTGTGAGTGTTTGTGAGGTTGTGGAAGCGTGGGTGGATCGTTCGGTGAAGGATTTCGGATTTGTTCTTCGTGTTCTTCATCCGTTCTTCGCGTTCTTGAGCGTTTCGATCCGATTTTCTTCTCGAATCGAGGTGAGTGCGTGACCATAGGCTTATCTGGGTAAAGGAATTGATAGGATGCGATTGTGTGTTGTTTGGATCGATTTTTGTATGGTTTTTGGTGGATTTTTGTGCAGAAAATCGGTTTGATGAGTTTCTGGGTTGGTTGTGTCGATCGACACGGGGAGGTGTGTCGATCGACACGGGTTGATAGTGTCGACAGATTGTGTCGATCGACACGGGGAGGTGTGTCGGTCGACACGGGATTGATGTGTGTCGATCGACACAAGGAGGTGTGTCGATCGACACGGGAGTGATGTGTGTCGATCGACACAAGGAGGTGTGTCGATCGACAGGGGTTTTTGATTACCGTCAGTTTGACATATTGAACGTGTTGTTCTCGTTTGGTTGTTGTGTGATGCATTATTGTTTGTTCATCCTGGTATTGTATCTTTTGCTTATGCCTGTGTGTATAGCCTGTAGATGGGATGACCGTCTCACTGGGTATTTATGATAATACTCACGCATCTCTTATAACCATGTGATGCAGGTAAAGACAGTCAGTGATCGTGGAATCATGGCCGGGACGAGGGGAATGATCTAGTGGCTCGTTTTCGTGTAGTAAGTTAGAATTGCTAGGGTGTTAGCAATTTCAGAACTATGTGTATTACCGAATTGACCTAGAATTAATAAGTATGGGCTTGTTAAACGATAATTGTATTTGATTGTTTGAATCATTGTTTCCGCGCTGTTTGTTTATTAGACCATTGAGGATCATTATTTATGATAATAGTGATCCGGGTTGAAATTTTTTTTTTTTGACGGGTTGGGTCGTCACAGTTTGGTATCAGAGCTCTAGCGGTTCTAGGGCTAGTTAGTTAATTGATTATGAGAGTTAGTCAATTGATTATTGTGTGGGTATGGAGTCCTAGATCATCCTTCCGAGCCTTCAATGAGATTCCACGATATGTGTTTATGTGATTTCTGTTTTCTAGTACTTAGTATTCTGCGGGTTAGTGCAGAGTGATGACTAGGGGGACTAGAGGCAGAGGTCGCGGGGGCCGTAGAGGTCGTGGTGGTCGTGCTGGGCGTGGACGTGGGCGGGGACTTGGGAGTGAGTCTGCTGCCACGTGGGTGTCCCAGGAGACTACACAGGAGCGGGTAGCTGACTCGCAGGCGTTTCAGGAGGGGTCCGTGGGTGTGACAGCTACGGGTTCCAGTGAGAGGGTTGGAGGGGCTGGTGCGGGTCCTGATGTAGCTGGCGGTGCGGTGGGGCCTGGTGGGGGTGCTGCCGTAGGCGTTGCCCCGGATCGAGATGATCGTCTGGCAGGTCTACTACAGATGATTCTGGAGAGGTTACCGGGAGAGGTGCCTGCTCCGGGTTATGCTCCTGGGGTGCAGCCGAGTATGGCTGGGGTGCAGCCGGGTATGGCTGGGGTGCAGCCGGGTTTGGCTGGGGTGCAGCCGGGTTTGGATGGGGTTGAGGAGCTTTCATCTTATCTGCGGATGATGGAGCAGATGCAGCGGATTGGTACTGCATTTTTCTCGGGCGGTGCTAGGCCTGAGGAGGCTGATGGGTGGCGGATGAGGTTAGAGCGTAACTTTCGCTCCATCAGGTGTCCAGAGGGATACAGAGTGGATCTCGCGGTACATTACCTAGAGGGTGATGCGCATCTCTGGTGGAGAGGTGTTGAGGCTAGGAGAGTGCAGGCCGAGATGACCTGGGAGGATTTCTTGGTTGAGTTTAATGCCAAGTATTTTCCGCAGGAGGCGGTGGACAGGATGGAGTCGAGGTTTCTGAACCTGACTCAGGGGGATCGGACCGTGAGGGAGTTCGATTTGGAGTTCAGTAGACTCCTGGTTCATGCTGGTAGAGGCATGGAGGGCGAGCAGGCCCAGGTGAGGAGGTTCCTCGGGGGACTTCGAGCTGAGTTGAGGACTCGCTGCAGGGCGAGTAGGTTCGCCACAAGGGCGGAGCTGGTTGAGATGGCTGCTGCGATCGAGGAGGATCTCGGAGAGCGGGTTGTGGTGGTTAGTCCACCGGTGCAGCAGTAGCAGCCGAGGAGATCTCAGCAGCAGGTGAGTTCAAGCAGAGGCGGTAAGCCTGCTCAGGGACATAAGAGGAAGTGGGAGGGCACTTCAGGGGCCAGTCAGGGTGGACAGAGTGGTACAGGATGCTTCGGATGTGGGAGCATGGACCATCATGTGGCGAGCTGTCCTAGGAAGGATGAGGCTCGAGATGCTCGATTCTGTTATAACTGCGGTGAGGTGGGACACATCAGGCCAAAATGTCCCAAGCTGCGACAGACGACGGGTGGAGAGGATTTGGGAACCAAGGGATAAGATGAAGCAAGGTTCAAGGGATGGTTCAATGAGTGGGCCATGGGTTGAGCTTGTTTTCTTGGTTTCCAGTTTGGTGTTAGCATGTTGTTATGTGATTTTTGGAAATTATGTATTTCGTTTGAGTATTAACGATTACTACTTTTCCTAATTTAATAAGATGAGTATTTCTTATGGATGGAAGTTGTAAGATGTGTAATTCTTATGGTTGAATATTATAGGATGAGGAATTCCTATAGGTGGCCTGGTGTCGTCATATGTATGTGTGTGGAGGGTTGGAAATGGAGGTTTTATGAGGACTTAAAACTTGTCTATTTCTAAAAGTCTGAGAATAGGGGTTTTATGAAGATTTAGAACTTGTTTATTCTGTGAGACCGTAGTGGAACACCCTGAGTGATTGGGTTGTTTAGAGATGGCCTGAGGATTGGCCATGGAGGAGATGATATTTCCGGGATAGGGGAATGTCATGTTAGAGATGACCTGAGGACTGGTCATAGATGGGGTAATATTCCGGGTATTAGGAGGTCAGGTTGAGACCAAATGAGGTAGCTCTAGTCATAGATGCTATAGACGTTAAAAATTGATTTCTCTAGGGAATGAGGATTTTCCCAAATAACTCATGTGGGATGAGGATTTCCATGTATGTTACTAAGGAATGAGGATTTTCCTTAGTAATAGGAGATGAGGATTTCTCCAGAGGGATGAGTATTTCCCTGAGGGTATTACTGGGGGATGAGGATTTCCCTTAGTAATGTTAGGAGAGGAGTATTTCTCCAGAGGGATGAGTATTTCCCTGTATACTGCTAGCTCAACGGACTGTGTTCTGAGAGTGTCAGTGGTATGGTACACCGATAACTCAAGGGACGTGTTCCTGAGAGTGTGAGTGGTGTGGTTATGTGTTATGAGTTATGAGTAGAGAGTAATCAATGTCTAAGACGTGGCTATGTGCATAGAACTAGATGTAAACCTTAGGGATCAGAAGTGTTAAGAGGGGAGATGAGTATTTCTCCAGAGGAGATGAGTATTTCTCCAGAGGAGATGAGTATTTCTCCAAAGGAGATGGGTATTTCTCCAGAGGGGATGAGTATTTCTCCAGAGGAGATGAGTATTTCTCCAGAGGAGATGAGTATTTCTCCAAAGGAGATGGGTATTTCTCCAGAGGGGATGAGTATTTCTCCAGAGGAGATGAGTATTTCTCCAGAGGAGATGAGTATTCTCCAGAAGAGATGGGTATTCTCCAGAGGAGATGGGTATTTCTCCAGAGGAGATGAGTATTTCTCCAGAGGAGATGAGTATTTTTCCAGAGGGGATAAGTAATTCTTCAGAGGAGATGAGTAATTCTCCAAAGGGGATGAGTATTTTTCCAGAGAAGGATCAGGGGTTGAGTTTGCGTATAACAATAGTTACCAGGTGAGTATTGAGATGGATCCATATGAGGCTCTGTATGGGAGGCCATGTCGTACACCATTAGGCTGGACTCAAGTGGGGGAGAGGAGCATGTTTGGTGCGGTTTTGTTCAGGAGACGACGGAGAAGATCAGTGTCTTGAGGATGAACATGAGAGAGGCTCAGGATCGGCAGAAGGGTTATGCTGATAGGAGACGGAAAGAGCTAAAGTTTGAGCTGGGAGATCGGGTGTATCTCAAGGCAGCGATGTTGAGGGGGTCCTAACAGATCCATTTCAGAGAATAAGCTAAGTCCAAGGTTTATGGGTCCGTTCAAGGTTGTAGAGCGGGTTGGACCAGTGGCTTATCGGTTGGAGTTACCTCAGAGTATGAGAGCATTTCATAAGGTGTTCCATGTATCGATGCTGCGGAAGTGTCTACATGAGTCTGAGGAAGTGTTGGCTAGGATTCCAGAGGATCTTCAGCCCAACATGACGTTAGCGGCGAGACCTGTGAGGATTCTCGAGCGGAGAGTCAAGGTGCTGCGCCGGAAGAGGATACCATTGGTGAGAGTCGTGTGGGACTGTGATGGTATTGAGGAGGAGACTTGGGAACCAGAGGCAAGTATGAAGACGAAGTTCTCGAAGTGGTTCGAGAAGCAAGCAGAGGCTTGAGTGTCTTTCTGGTTTCCAGTGGTTGTATTAGCTTGTGGCTATAAGTTGTATGTATTTTCGTTTGGGTTGTAACGATATACATTGTGGAGATTTAATAAGATGGAGTTTTCTTTATTATCTTGGATTATAAGACGGATGTTCTTATGGTATGACTGGGAGGTCAAGGATTTGATGACTGGGTTAGGTCATGTGTGTGATGACGGGGAGGTCATTTGAGGGGCTAGGATAGAAGCTCTATGGGAGTTAGGGCTTGTCTAGGTATCTAGAGATGGGGATCCTAAGGGGTTAGGACGGGTAGATCCCTAGATGGCGCTGGAAAATAGAGGTTTTATGTGAGTTAGAACCTGTCTATTTTCTAGGGGGAGTCTGGAACAGAAGTCTTATGTGAGTTAGGACTGTCTTTTCCAGGGACTCCGATGGAAACACCCTGGCGATTGGGTTGTTTCAGATGACCTGGAGATTGGTCATGAGGGATATTCTGGGTTAGGGAATATCGGGGTAGGAAACACCCTGGCGATTGGGTTGTTTCAGATGACCTGGCGATTGGTCATGAGGGATATTCCGGGTTAGGGAATATCGGGGTAGGAAACACCCTGGCGATTGGGTTATTTCAGATGACCTGGGGATTGGTCATGAGGGATATTCCGGGTTAGGGAATATCGGGGTAGGAAACACCCTGGCGATTGGGTTGTTTCAGATGACCTGGGGATTGGTCATGAGTGATATTCCGGGTTAGGGGATATCAAGATGGGAACCACGGAAGTAAATCGGTCGACAGGTGCTTATGATGCACGTTACAGTGTTACTGCTCCAGGGGATGGTGATATTCTCCTGCATATACTTTGAGGGACAGAGATCTCTCCAGAGGATGTGTGATTTCCTCTGCAGCCGATAGCTTGACGGACTGTGTGTCCCGAGAGTGGGAGGGGCTGGAGCATACCGAGAGCCGGTATGGTATACATCGAGAGCTCGTAGGGTGACGATCTTGCGAGTGGGAGTGGTGTATAGAGATATGAGTTTGAGCAAGAGTACCTGTAGTGTGATTATAAGTATGAGATTTGATGAGCTTCAGGGATCAGGAGTGATCTCAGGTGGTTTGTGGATGTCTAATCTAGGGTTGTTACTTGAGTTTGGAACCTTAGTTCAGACGACCCTGGTAAACATATGTAGCCTCTTTGGTCGTATATGTTCTTGTTTGATTGTTGTGCGACCAATTGATCCAAGGTCTGGGTCTACGGTGGGTCGGGCATGTTCTTGTTTGATTGTTGCGCGATCTATCGGACAACCCTGATTCGGATCAGCGAGTGCTGCATCGTGGATGTTTCCTGGGGGAATTTGGGCGGGTTTTGGATGAGAGTGTCAACCTTAGTGAGACGGGGTTAGGTGATTGAGATCGGGTGGTGATCTCTGATCATGGACTGACCGGGTTTGGTCAGGATTGTATCCATAGATATGGTGCAATGAGGCTAGTGTGAGCCTAGTAGAGCTCGGGGATCAGGTGTGATCGCGAGTGGTGCTGGCTGAGGGCCAGGGGTTTCGTGTTGTGTACGTCGAGTCTAGGGTTATTATTGGAGTCTGGAATTCGGGTCGGACAACCTTGGTAGCATATGTTACGCCGATGGCCGTACATGTTCTTGTTTGATTGTTGTACGATCATTTGGTCCAGTGCGGGGTCAACGGTTGATCGGACATGTTCTTGTTTGATTGTTGGACGGTCAATCGGGCAGCTCTAATCCGGACCATGGGGCGTGCATCGTGGGTGCTCCGGGGGAATCTGGGCGAATTTTGGGCGAGAGTGTAGCCTTAGCAGGACGGGTTAGAGGATTCGAGTGTTATCTCGAAGGTTGATGGCCGCGTTTGGGTCAGGTAGTGGAGACCGTAGTGAGACGGTGTTGCGTGATTCGAGGTCGAATCCGTGTTAGTGGGGGAGAATTGTAACGCCCGTGATCCAAAAAGTAATTTTTGGATGGGTGTCGATCGACACAAGGTTTGTGTGTCGATCGACACGGCTGTTTTGACTCAAGAGGAGTCGAGCAGCGAGTGGTGTGTCGATTGACACAGTTCGGGTGTGTTGATCGACACGGATTTTCGATTGCCGTCAGAATGACGTATTGCTTGGTCATGTGTCGATCGACACAAGTGGGTGTGTCGATCGACAGAGTGTCGGCTGGTCTGGCTATTTAAGTCAAAAATCGGATTTCTGGGCAGAAACTTCATGTTTTTTAGAGAGAAAGTGAGAGGATTGAGAGGTGAGGTTGTTGTTGTTGTTTCCTCCGTGTTTCTCAATTTTATTAGGCTTGTGTGAGTGTTTGTGAGGTTGTGGAAGCGTGGGTGGATCATTCGTTGAAGGATTTCGGATTTGTTCTTCGTGTTCTTCATCCGTTCTTCGCGTTCTTGAGCGTTTCGATCCGATTTTCTTCTCGAATCGAGGTGAGTGCGTGACCATAGGCTTATCTGGGTAAAGGAATTGATAGGATGCGATTGTGTGTTGTTTGGATCGATTTTTGTATGGTTTTTGGTGGATTTTTGTGCAGAAAATCGGTTTGATGAGTTTCTGGGTTGGTTGTGTCGATCGACACGGGGAGGTGTGTCGATCGACACGGGTTGATAGTGTCGGCAGATTGTGTCGATCGACACGAGGAGGTGTGTCGGTCGACACGGGATTGATGTGTGTTGATCGACACAAGGAGGTGTGTCGATCGACACGGGAGTGATGTGTGTCGATCGACACAAGGAGGTGTGTCGATCGACAGGGGTTTTTGATTACCGTCAGTTTGACATATTGAACGTGTTGTTCTCGTTTGGTTGTTGTGTGATGCATTATTGTTTGTTCATCCTGGTATTGTATCTTTTGCTTATGCCTGTTTGTATAGCATGTAGATGGGATGACCGTCTCACTGGGTATTTATGATAATACTCACGCATCTCTTATAACCATGTGATGCAGGTAAAGACAGTTAGTGATCGTGGAATCATGGCCGGGACGAGGGGAATGATCTAGTGGCTCGTTTTCGTGTAATAAGTTAGAATTGCTAGGGTGTTAGCAATTTCAGAACTATGTGTATTACCGAATTGACCTAGAATTAATAAGTATGGGCTTGTTAAACGATAATTGTATTTGATTGTTTGAATCATTGTTTCCGCGCTGTTTGTTTATTAGACCATTGAGGATCATTATTTATGATAATAGTGATCCGGGTTGAAATTTTTTTTTATTTGACGGGTTGGGTCGTCACACAAACTATGCATTTTCTTTACCGTTAGGTTTTCATGCTTTTGAGTCTATTCCGAATGTTGCTGATTTGATTATGCGCGAGGGTGCTATTGGGACCAAGTACCCAGAGCAAGTTCGAACGTAATCAGTTTTACCATCTATATATTATTTTTGCAGCCTTTTAAGTTTGTTTCCAAACACTCCTAGTCTAGGATACTTGCCCATCAAAAATCGAAAAGTCACTTTATGAAAACAAATTAAATCGACAATAATGTATGATACATGAGTCTTAAAAGCTTCTTCCATATCCTAAATCTAAAATATTCTTCTTTTCTCCTAAATCACAGGTCTTAAAAGCGATTACCTATTAGATGATCGACAATATTCATCCTTCTTCCTAAATCATGGGTCTTAAAAGCTTCTTCTCTCTTCCTAAATCGAAAAGTCTCTCTATGGAAACAAATTAAATCGACAACAAACTCCTAAATCACGGGTCTTAAAAGCTTATTACCTATTAGATTATCGAAAATGGGAAAGGATTTTGATGTTTATGAAGTTTGTTACGTGAAAACAAGCTTCTTCCATATTCTAAATCTAAAATATTCTTCGTTCCTCCTAAATCACGGGTCTTAAAAGCTTATTACCTATTAGATGATCGAAAATATTCATCTTTCTTCCTAAATCATGGATTTAAAAGCTTCTTCTCTCTTCCTAGATCGAAAAGTCCCTCTATGGAAACAAATTAAATCGACAGTAAACTCTTAAATCACGGATCTTAAAAGCTTCTTCTCTCTTCCTAATTCGAAAAGTCCTTCTATGGAAACAAATTAAATTGACAATAAATTTCTAAATCACTTGTCTATATTATTATTTTTGCAGCCTTTTAAGTTTGTTTCCAAACACTCCTAATCTAGGATATTGCCAATCAAATTTCAAACACTCCTAATCTAGGATATTTTCCAATCAAAAATCGAAAAGTCACTCTATGGAAAAAATTAAATCGACAATAATTTATGATACGCGAGTCTTAAAAGCTTATTACCTATTAGATGATCGAAAATATTTATCCTTCTTCCTAAATCATGGGTCTTAAAAGCTTCTTCTCTCTTCCTAAATCGAAAAATCCCTCTATGGAAACAAATTAAATCGACAATAAACTCTTAAATCACGGGTCTTAAAAGCTTCTTCTCTCTTCCTAAATCGAAAAGTCCCTCTATGGAAACAAATTAAATCGACAATAAACTCCTAAATCACGGGTCTTAAAAGCTTATTACCTATTAGATTATCGAAAATGGGAAAGGATTTTGATGTTTATGAAGTTTTTTATGTGGTTTATTATCTTTTTTTTTTAAGTCTGTTAAGTTATCAGTTGTTGGTATTTTGTTTGGGTGTGGTATATATGTATTACTATGATGTGCGTTTAAATTATCAAACAAGAATTATCCCATTGTCTTTTATATATTCGCTATTCTGAATAATCCGCTATTTTGTAGAACTACGTCATAATATTTATATTTTCATATAAGAAACTGATGTATACAAAAATGAATCGTAGTCTATACTAAAGTTATAGATTCAAACCAATTAAAACAAAGATAAAATACAAACAATACAAACGTTAAAATAAAGTAACCTTATGATATTCTAACAATACAAATGTTAAAACAAAATAGATATAAAAATTTCGAAAAAAACATAGATCCGTAGTGTACCACAGATTAAATCCTAGTTTTAGAATAAAATTATGGGGATTTCATCCCCGGTCATTCACCAAAATAGAAAAACCACTCGGCCAAAATATTGGGTTATAATAATTCTGGCCCATTTAATATATTTATTTGTATTAGCTCACAGTTTAGTAAATTAATTGAGCCTATATCAAACCCGTAATCATAATTATATGCATGCGTTAGTACTTTAGTATAGTACACGTAGTATAGTTGGATGGCTTAATTGATTATACAATTTTGCGGTTTTCTTACCCAATCACATAATTTTTGAAGGATTTTTAATAAAAAATCTTCTCGACTATCTCTGGATCGGGAAAAATCCATTCAACTATTTTTTTAGTAAACAAACTCTTTAACTACACTTCGTTAGTGAAATCAATCTTCCGTCTATAGTAACGTTTAATCCCAATAAATATTGTTGTTTTTTGTTACAAAACGACAAAACGCCTCATATATATTGACCAAAACAACAAATTATTTACAGAAAAACTGCACAAAAAGCATCTTATGACAAAAAAAATGTGATCCTAGATGTACTGTAAATCGTGATTAATCCTAAACTTATTTAGGGAATCAGCCGCAATCTTAAATGCATTATAGAGACTAACCACATCTTATAATATTTTGGTTAATATTTGAGATGCTTTGTCATTTTTTTTAACTTAAGATAATAGTTTTTATTAGAATTAAATATTACTGTAGACGAAAAGTTAATTTCACTAACGAAGTGTAGTTGAAGACTTTTTTACTAAAAAAATAGTTGAAAGGATTTTTCATAATCTAGAGATAGTTAGAGAATTTTTCATTATTATTATTATTATTATTATTTTTTGTCACAGGGAATTTTTCATTAAAACCTTTTTTTGAAGGCTTATGTTTTTAGTCATTCAACATTCAGCTATCTTGTTTTCAAGATGGTTATTTTTATACGTTGAGAACTATAAATATTTTTAGGACAAAAAAAAACAACAAAAAATGCATCTTCCCACGTTGCAATTTTTTCTTGTAAAGTCCATATTAATTACAGTTATAAATAAGTTTTTCCGTTTAACATAGCTAATTTACTTTTGAATTTTTTTTCAATCATAACCATATAGCATTAGTTTAAACGAGAAAACACTAATAGGCCATAGTATTATCGGTTTATTACAATATTGCAGTTACTTAACATCATGGCGTGATATTGACTATTTGAACTATAACTTTTTGCGTATAGCCTATTCAAACAAACAACCCCTAAAACACTACAAAAGTCCTCAGTCCTATAACCATCTTGATTCTAGAGATACAAGTAGGTAGGTGGTATGAAAAATTATAAACCAATTGTTACAAAAAAGGTGTTTTAATTGTTAATGAAAATACTCTATATAGATAGTCAGAAGTCAAACTTGAGTGATTGGTTACTTACAGCCATACATGTTATTGAAATTCCCAACACTATGCATTTAGTAGTTATTAGTAAATCGAACTAATTAGGTTTTGGAGATTCATTTATAGCTGATATAGATCGTACTGGTTGTTTCTTGAGCAACAAAAAAGAGTGTGATATAATTTGGTATGTGAACCAATCAATATAGTAGTTAAAATAATTACATTGATATGATTTTTCTTTTGTCAACTACTTTGATTTTGATTAAGAAATTATTAATTTATTGACAGAATGCTTCTATGTTGTGCCATGTATACCTTGGACCACCACGAAGTGATACAAGATCGCCTTAAAAGCTGCATGAACGAAAATAGAAAGCTTATCATAACATGAGTAAAAATAAGAGAAATTTTTAAAAATGCAAAAAAATGTCACTATATTTTCAAAAATTTTGTACAAATATCATTTTTTCAAATTTTGTTTTATTATATCATTTATGTTTGAGTTAACTATGTTGTATTAAGATTTAGTTTTGAGGGTTTAAAAGGTTTTAAGGATTAAAATATTTTTTAGGATTTATTTTAAGATTTAGGATTTAAAAATCTATTGTAAATATGATATTCTTATAAATATAAATATCAAAAGTGATATTTTTTTAATTGCCCATCAAAATAACCAATTAATATATATTCACTTGCTAAAGAGATCTGGGACCACAACTTAACAACTATCTAGAAATCTACCTTTATTTAGCTGGTCGTATTTAAAATCATTACCTCTTGTTAACACATCTATGGAGACACGTGTCCTAAACCCATTTATGGAAATGTATAATATATAGATTAACGTGTTAATGACAAGATTTGTTTAGTTGTTAACCATGTGGTTAGCACCTAATCGTGATTTGGAATGCAGAGTGACAGGTTGGAGCTCGAAAGTGGCAAAGATAAAGGAGAGAGACAATATAATAATGTATGTGAATGTGTATATATGGAAAGCACATGACTAGTTCCATGCCACGCGAGTATTGTTTGACCGTACACGTATTTTTATTTTTATTTTTATTTTTTTATTTTTTTTGAAAAAGAACACGTATTTTTTTGGATCATTTAATTAAGGGAATAGGGTTTAGTCGTGAAGATTGTGTGGGAGAGATTAATGTCCTAATCAAGTAAATTTGAATACTAAATTCTTATTTAAAAACAACTAAAGATTAAAGCAAGGTTTGGGTGATTTCATGTGTTAGTTGTTACAAAAATAAAAATAAAAAAGGTTGGCAAAAACGAATTTTTAAAAGTTGGGTTTTCAATGACAAAAATCATATCGGTCCCTTATAACTATTAAAATTTTAATCACGGATTATTGTGGTTAAACAAACAAGGTTAAATTGATTAATGCACTACTATTTTAGTATTTTGTTTTTCAACATGTATCTAAAATTTATAACAGTACTTATTTGAGTTTGTTAAGTTTTTTATTGATTAACATTACAATTAACGTTTCAAAACACAAAACATTATATACTACAGTTTATATCTAATTATTTACCAGCTATTTTTCCTTTATCTAAGGATGAAATTAGCTACCATTGTTATTATGGAAAAATAACTGATCTTTCGGTCTCTGCTTTTGGCCGATTTACTTATTTATAGGGAAGATTTATCCGTGGACTGCACTTCTTTCAAGGATTAGTCTGGGCACTAGGCCTATAATTTATCCTGAATTATAAAAAAAAAATTACAATTAACGTTTCAAAAAACAAAACATTATACTACTGTTATATATATATAATTATTTATTTACCAGCTATTTTTCCTTTATCTAAAGAAGTAATTAAGTAATTAGATACCATTGTTATTATGGAAAAATAACTAATCTTGCTTTAAGGCGAAAGCGACGAAGCCATCGAGAGAACAGGCTTGATTTTAAAATAAGAAAAGATTCATGCAAACGATTGTTTCTTTTCTTGTAACATCATAGAGTCGGGGGGGGGGGGGGGGATTCAGAAACAATCTTATGTGAATTTATTGCACCATTCATTTTCTTATCGTTAACTACTCATATAGAGTTTCTATTAGTTTTTTTTTGTGGTAAATAGTTTCTAGTAGGTTTTATTTGTTCATTTATACTTTTGATTCTATAACCTTCAAGTCTTGAAGCAAAAAATATATCCTATCTAGAATTTGATAGAAAACGTTTGACAAAAAAAAGATAGAGAACGCATGAGAGGACATTACGGGTTCAAAAATCCATTGTTTTTATATAATTTAAATAATAGTACACTACCCATAATAACATTAAAAAATCTGTAGGTTTTGCGTACCGTTACCAAACCCGTTATAAAATGTAAACGTGTATATGCTCCATATTATTAAATTAAGAAGTAAGTAAAGAAAGTTTCTCGCCCAAATTAATCGAGTAATCTAATTATAATATTTTTTCTATGATAAAAGTGGCCTATATTATTATATGAAATATCCTTTCTCGCATAAGCCAATTAATTAGTGCTAGAGACTAGAGAGTAGGTACATTATAAAACATTGTAGATTTGTTTCTTCTTTGATGAAAGAGCTGAAATTAGAACATCACTGTTACCGATTATGGTAAACTATTTGATAGCCTATTTAACATTACTTTATCAGTCTCACAAGATTACATATTGTTCAAAGATTTTTTAATATTTGTTTTTATCGTACTATTTTAATTTTTACATATTGTTCAAAGATTACATGCACTATTACATATTTGTTTTGATGAAAATGAATTTTACGTTATTATAATCGAGGCTAATCGCAGTTTTATGTTGACGTACGTGAATCAACGGAATTGTCTTTCACGAATATGTTTCACAAGTCAATAGTCATTTTGAAAGCGAAAAACAGTATGGATACAAGGAAACAAGCGTCCAATGGTCGGCCTAATCTCGACAGTTTCTCCATTGATGGATTTATCTATCTAACCAAATATATCAATATGTTTGTTTTAGGTTTTCTGGTTAAATTGGTTTAGCTTTTCACATATGGTTTATAAATAATTACCTATCGTTTTATATTTGTACTGTCTAATCAAAGATCAGCATGATTTTTACAAGATTATGCCGACAATTACCTGATTAGTTTAGTATCTCACATATATGGACTATCAATATGTACTTTTGTTTAATTTATCATTCTGAATCAGGAAGTTAATCAAGCTTTTAGTATAACTTTCGATTTTATGGTTCAAAACTGAGTTTAAAAATAAAATATATCAACTGCAAACTTTTCTATAACAACACTAAAGTCTTATCATTTTCTTAAGGATCTGGTTCGATTTTAATTGAAATATTTTGACGTCTAACATTAAACTAAAGTTTAGCTAATTGCAATAATTGACGGTAATTAAGTGGCAGTGTGTGTATTTTACAGTCAGATGCCATTTCCATTAAAGAACAATATAATTATAAGTTAGGGTAAAATTTCTTCTTCTTTTTGCCGACTTCTTGTTAAAGATCGTGGCTTAACAAGTAAGAAAAAGTCTCGAAATAGAAGAGCCGAAATCAAATATACCTAAAGAACAACTAAAGCGTGCAGAAAGTAAGAAGCTTTTAACGTTTTTAAAAAAAAATCAAAAAGAAACTAATCATGATTTGAACTTTATATTATTTTTAGTTGATTACAAATTTTCTTTAACATAATCATTTTGGCTATTTTGTTTTACGCATATACAAGAATTTTATATGAATACTTACGTTAAAATCATATTTTAATAAACTTAACTCGTGCAAAAATATCTACAATTATACTTTTTTGGTTTCCAGTTACTCTAATCAAAAGTCTATATGAGTTCTCAAAAACAATCCATCGGCAAATTTAGGAACAAATATATTACCAAAAAAAAAAATTGAAGCTCACAAAAACTATATTGACGAAGGTCTAGCTTTTTATTGACGATTTTTTTTTTGGAAAAAAGGCTTTCTATTAAAACATGTGCAGGTGGAGATTTACAACATGAAAAAATATTACATAATAACACGATAAAAAAATAACAGCTAGAAAGATACAAAAAAGACATATACTTTATCTACAAAGATCTCGAACCATCACAAGCCAAAGAAAACGATAGTGTGAAAACCAGCCAACTACAAACGATGGCATAGGAAGAGAATTGTCCAAACAAAATTCTCTAAAAAATTCAAAATCCCAACATGCCGAGAGATCAAATGAATTTAGGAGAGGGCCAACTGAAGGACTCAAACAAATCCTCCGCACGCATTGGAGAGGCAGTAACACCACTTAAACAGCAAAGGAAAGCGATCAGAACCGAAAATCAAAGCTAGCCTTTATTGAGCAACAAACCATGCTCGCGGATTCAAGTTCAAAACAGAAAACAAGTGAAGTTTTGAAACAGAACAAAACGGTGTGTTTTGGAGAAGAATCAGATGTTGGGCCAAGAGAAGAAAAGTCCAAGTCGAATGAAACACCGAAGATGAATGAGAAGCCCAAGACAAAGTCTGCAACATCATCTTCCACAACGGTCACAAATTTGAGTTTCAGAAAAGACAAAAGAGGAGTCATGCCTTCATCGTGTGTACGGTTCGGTACGATTGATCTAGCACCAACCTTGGCGATATCAGGTGATTGACTGACAGCTCATGGGTTGATTTAGGGTTTTGTATCTTAGCTATAAAGAGCATCTCGATGTAACCAAAATCCTTAAGCTGAATAAGAGAGAAATTAGTCTTGCTCTGTTTTCTTTCTTCGAGCTCTTTGCTCTGCTTTCATGGTATCAGAGTGTTACTACTTCAGAGGAGCCGACAGGTGGAACTGAATGTACGGCAAGCACTAGCTCTTGTCCTATTGGCAACAGTTCCCCTGCCTTTTTTTCTACTCAACAATCTCTGGCTCTCCTATCTCAACACTCTATGCTGACACGGTCTAAAGCAGGGATATCTAAACCGAATCCAAGGTATGCTCTCTTAACTCGAAAGGTTGCTTATCCAGAACCAAGAACTGTAGCTGCTGCCTTGAAAGATCCTAGATGGAATGCAGCTATGGGGGAAGAAATAGCAACTTGTGCTGAAACACAAACTTGGTCACTAGTGCCTAGAACTCGAGAGATGAATGTTTTGGGTAATAAATGGATATTTACTACCAAATTGAAATCCGATGGCACATTGGACAGGTTAAGAGCTCACTTAGTTGCTAAAGGATTTAACCAAGAAGAAAGGGTTGATTTCTTAGAGACTTATAGTCCTGTGGTACGTTCTGCAACTGTTCGATCTGTTCTACATACTGCAACCGTAATGGACTGGGATATCAAGCAGCTAGATGTCAAGAATGCGTTTCTCCATGGAGATTTACTTGAGGAGGTTTATATGAACCAGCCTACTGGATTTGTGGATTCATCTAAACCAGATTATGTTTGTAAGCTACACAAGTCAATTTATGGTTTGAAGCAATCTCCAAGAGCATGGTATGATAAGTTCAGTGATTATCTTTTGGAATATGGATTTATATGCAGCAAACATGATCCATCATTGTTTGTTTACATCAAAGGAAAGGATATTATCATTCTTCTCCTCTATGTGGATGATATGATTCTTACTGGCAACAACAAAGCTTTGACAGCTCAATTTCTTCAATCCTTGTATACTCAGTTCAGAATGAAGGATATGGGTAGATTACATCATTTCTTGGGAGTTCAAACTAAATTTCATAAGGAGGGGTTGTTTTTATCACAAGAGAGATATGCAGAAGATCTTTTAGCAGTTGCCGGAATGAGTGAGTGTATTCCTGTCTCTACTCCTCTTCCATTGCAACTGAATAATGTTCCTGATCAAGATGTGTTATTCTCGGATCCAAGCTACTTTCGAAGTCTTGCTGGGAAATTACAATATCTCACCATGACAAGACCTGACTTGCAATTTGCTGTCAATTTTGTTTGTCAAAAAATGCATCAACCGTCAGTCTCTCACTTCAACCTACTGCGAAGGATCTTGAGATATGTCAGAGGTACATCTGATTATGGGATCTCTTTTAACAGGAACACTGATTTTACTCTTGCTGCATATAGTGACAGTGATTGGGCAGGATGTGCACAAACAAGGAGATCAACTGCTGGCTATTGTACCTTTCTTGGTAATAACTTAATCTCATGGTCTGCTAAGAAACAACAATCTGTTGCTAGGAGCTCTACAGAGGCAGAATATAGAGCCCTCTCCGAAACTACTTGTGAGATTATGTGGTTAACTTTCATACTTCGAGACCTTGGTATCCCTCAACCAGACCCTGCAGTTCTTTATGACGATAATCTCTCTTCAGTCCATCTTACTGCAAATCCTGTGATGCATCCACGTTCAAAACATTTTGAAGCCGATTACCACTTTGTTAGGGAACGAGTGGCTTTGGGATCACTTGTGGTGAAGCATATCCCTGCAAATCAACAGTTAGCAGATATCTTCACTAAATCTCTCCCTACTGCTGCGTTTACATCTCTCAGGTACAAACTTGGTGTTCAGCCTCCACCCACACCAAGTTTGAAGGGGGGTATTGAGCAACAAACCATGCTCGCGGATTCAAGTTCAAAACAGAAAACAAGTGAAGTTTTGAAACAGAACAAAACGGTGTGTTTTGGAGAAGAAGCAGATGTTGGGCCAAGAGAAGAAAAGCCCAAGTCGAATGAAACACCGAAGATGAATGAGAAGCCCAAGACAAAGTCTGCAACATCATCTTCCACAACGGTCACAAATTTGAGTTTCAGAAAAGACAAAAGAGGAGTCATGCCTTCATCGTGTGTACGGTTCGGTACGATTGATCTAGCACCAACCTTGGCGATATCAGGTGATTGACTGACAGCTCATGGGTTGATTTAGGGTTTTGTATCTTAGCTATAAAGAGCATCTTGATGTAACCAAAATCCTTAAGCTGAATAAGAGAGAAATTAGTCTTGCTCTGTTTTCTTTCTTCGAGCTCTTTGCTCTGCTTTCAGCCTTTGCGCGAAATAAATCTTCAATCCACTTGCAAAAAGGACGACAAAGCAATCCCTAACTTTAAAAGTTTCCCAACCGCAAACTCCTCAACAAGAAGGAACTGAAAGAAATACCTCACTCACTGCCAAAAAAAGCAACACCAATAACCAGAGATAGCGAAGCCAACGCAAGGCCCGTAGATGACATCAACCAAGTCCAGCATCGAGAAAAAGGAGGTAGAACAATACTGAATTTAATTAATCCATACGCAGACCCTAAATCACCAACACTTTCCGGATTGAAGCCGCACAAAATCCAACAGGGGTTCAACCAAAACTGCGGTAGAAGGCAAATGAGAAGAAGAGTCCATTAGAGCTCGGATCACATTAGTCGAGGAGAGGGGAAGATAAAGAGACACCAAGCCTGAAGAGCCAAGGTCTCTAATGACCTCAAACCACATATTATTTCCCAAAAGGCAAAGATGAGAAAAAAAAAAAAGCAAGTAAGAAATACGACATGTGAGGCACCAACATTAACCAAAGACCAACATCAAGGTAGAGCAAGGAACAACTACATATCCCGAACAACACAACAAGACAAATAAACAGAGAAAACAACCACCAAGCTCTAATCGGCATAGTAAAAAAAAAAGGGAACTCAAATCAAGCAAGAAAAAAGAGAATATCAAAGGTAAACCCCAAGATCCGAGCCAGAGACGACGAAGGAGAGAAGAGCCGCCGCAAAAGTCTTCACTGAACAAAGATTAGAAGTGGAAGAGACGATAACCACCACACCAAGGCCCACACCAGACTGTTGAAGTAAGCTTGAACAATGAGTAATTCTGAAGGGTTCAGAATTGGAAATATATTTAAGAGTTATCTAAATATATTAAAAGTTTAATAAAAGGAAATAATGTTTAGGGTTTTCTCTATATAAAGAGTTGTCAAAGTGTCGTATACCTTTATGAGTTTATGAGAGATTGTGGACTTTAGGTTTTGAGATATTTTCCTAAAGATAATAAAGAGAGTTATACTTTATTGAATCTCGAGTTTACATCATCGATCTTTAAACTTCATTTGGTATCAGAGACAAATCGATTTTTTTTTAGAAGTCATGGGAGATGAAACTGCTATTGTTCTGGTAAAGACAAAGGAAGGAGGAGGACCTTCGTCCATCATATGCCCTATGCTAACTTCAACCAACTATACGGTATGGGCATTAAGGATGAAAGTTGCTCTCAAGGTTCATAAGGTATGGGAAGTAATTGAAACAGAATCAGGAGATGTAGACAAGAGCAATATGGCTATGGCACTGCTGTTTCAATCCATACCCGAAGCCCTTGTTCTTCAAGTTGGGGAGCTTGACACGGCAAAGCAAGTATGGGAAGCTATCCGAGCACGGCATGTTGGAGCAGAGAGAGTGCGAGACGCGAGACTACAAACTTTAATGTCAGATTTTGAGAAATTAAAGATGAAGGATTCAGATAAAATTGATGATTTTGTGGGAAAATTGTCCGAAATTTCATCAAAGTCTGCATCCCTAGGTGTTGTCATTGAGGAATCAAAATTGGTGAAGAAATTTTTAAATTGTCTTCCCCGGAAGAAGTACATACACATCGTGGCCTCTCTTGAGCAAGTGTTAGATCTCAACACTACCACTTTTGAAGACATCATAGGTCATCTTAAAGCCTATGAAGAACGCATTGCTGAAGAAGAAGATGCTCAGGAGGATCACGGAAAATTAATGTATGCGAATATGGAGTCTTCAAACCGTGATTTCAGTGGGTATAGAGGACGTGGAGGTCGTTTCCCTTACAGAGGAAGAGGACGTGGCAGATTCAATGGGTATAGAGATGCATCCAAGATCACATGTTTTCGCTGCGACAAACTTGGACACTTTGCTTCTCAATGTCCCGATAGATTACTCAAGCTACAAGAAGCTCAAGAAAACAACGATAATGACACTCAAGATGCGGATGGTTTAATGATGCATGAGGTGGTCTATCTCAATGAGGATCGTTGCATACCCAAGAAGTTTGAGACAAATAATGATGGAGAAAACATATGGTATCTAGATAATGGGGCAAGTAACCATATGACTGGTGATCGGAAGTATTTTAATAACCTTGATGATTCTGTCTCGGGAAAAGTAAGATTTGGAGATGACTCGCGTGTAGACATCAAAGGAAAGGGCACCATTGCTTTCATCGACTTAAACGGAGAAGCAAGAGTAATGAAGGATGTCTACTACATACCAGACTTAAAGAGTAACATCATAAGTCTTGGGCAAGCGACAGAATCTGGTTGTGATATAAGATTGCGTGGAGCATACTTGACGATGAGAGACCACAAGGGGAAGCTACTTGCTAAAGCACCACGATCTAAAAATCGGCTATACAAGGTTCGAATGGGACTAATAAATAATGCGTATTTATTTCTCTCATCTATAAGTGAATCCAATAGGTGGCATGCAAGATTGGGTCATGTGAGCTATGGAACGATCAAGCTCATGATAGACAAAGAACTTGTCAAAGGTATTCCGAGTGTCAACATTGAAAAAGAAGTTTGTAGCTCATGTCTACTTGGCAAACAAACTCGACAAGCATTTCCGCAAGCTACTAACTATCGAGCATCAAAGAAGCTTGAACTTGTCCATGGAGACCTCTGCGGTCCTATAAAGCCGAGTACGAGTGCTGGAAATAAATACATCTTTGTCCTTATTGATGATTACTCACGCTACATGTGGAAAATTCTGCTGAAAGAGAAGAGTGACGCATTCCAGAAGTTCAAAAACTTTAAGACAATGGTGGAGCAAGAGTTGGATACGAGAATTCGAACTTTCAGAACTGATAGAAGAGGCGAGTTCGTGTCCCTAGAATTCAGCTCGTTTTGTGAAGATGCTGGGATTAATCGTCATCTTACAGCCCCATATACCCCTCAGCAGAATGGTGTGGTAGAGCGTCAAAATAGGACCTTGATGGAGATGGAAAGAAGCATACTCAAACATATGCATATGCCAAATTACTTATGGGGAGAAGCAACAAGGCATTCAACATATATTCTGAACAGATGCGTGACTCGGGCTCTAACAAATCAAACTCCGTATGAAGTCCTTCGAGGTAAGAAGCCGAACATTGAACATGTGCGGATTTTTGGATGTGTTGCGTATGCTAAGATCGACAAGCCGTTTCTAAAGAAACTAGAAGATAGATCAAGAATACTTGTCCATCTCGGAACAGAGCCTGGATCTAAAGCATACCGTCTACTTGATCCGCAAGCAAGAAAAATAGTGGTGAGTCGAGATGTGGTATTTGATGAGTCAAAAGGATGGAATTGGAGACATAAAGATGATAAAGATGTGAATGAAACTTTTAGGATTGAGTTTCATGAGTTTGGAAATCATGGTCTTCGAGAAGGAGAAGGGAACGTAGAGAAAGATGCGAGTGTTGATGGAGATGAGCACGGTGATGATGATAATCAGGATCAGTTTATTGTGGGAGAAAACTCGTGTGTCGCGCGACACAATGGCAGTGCACCGCGCGACACACATGGTGAGGCTGAAACAGAGCACGACGGTCCTGTTTTTCCGACAGAGCAGCATGGTCACGGGCTTGAAAATCTGATGGTTTCTGCTTCAGACGCAGCGCATGACGTCGAACCTGTAGCAATTTTGCGACGATCACAGAGAGAGAGAGAACCAAGCCTAAATATTTCGAGGATTATGTTCTTCTTGCAGAAGAAGAAGGAGAGATGTTGCTTATGTGTTTAAATAATGAACCAAGAGATTTTTATGAAGCTAGCGAGTCGAAAGAATGGACAGAAGCGTGTGAGGAGGAAATCACTTCTATTGAAAAACTCAACACATGGAATCTTGTTGATTTACCAATTGGAGCAAAGGCGATTGGGTTGAAGTGGGTATTCAGGCTTAAGAGGAATTCATATGGAAGTGTTAATAAGCATAAAGCTCGGATTGTTGCAAAAGGCTATGTACAACAATATGGAGTAGACTTTGAGGAAGTATTTGCGCCGGTGGCTCGCATTGAGACAATAAGATTGCTTATTAACATCGCAGCATCGAATGGATGGGAAATCCATCATCTAGATGTTAAAACAGCTTTTCTGCATGGAGAATTAAAGGAAACAGTTTATGTCTTACAACCTGAAGGATTTGAGAAAAAAAGCTGTGAGAACAAAGTCTATAAGTTGAACAAGGCACTGTATGGTCTGAGGCAGGCACCAAGAGCATGGAATAACAAACTGAACAGCATATTGATGGAGTTACAATTTGAGAAGTGCTCTAAAGAACCATCAGTATATCGGAAGGAAGTAAGAGAAGGAATACTTGTTATTGCAGTTTATGTTGATGATTTGTTTGTGTCTGGAACAAATCTTGAGGTTATTAACAAGTTTAAGGAAGAAATGGCCTCAAAGTTTGAGATGAGTGATCTTGGAAGACTTACTTACTATCTCGGGATCGAGGTGGCTCAGTATGATCAATGAATTACAGTGAACCAGAGACGATATGCAGAAAAGATCTTAGAAGAAGCGAAGATGGAAGATTGTAATCCGATAGGTGTGCCTATGGAACTCAGACTAAACTTGGGCAAATTTGAGAATGAAGAAGAGATTGATGCAACAAGCTATAGAAAAACTGTCGGGTGCCTTCGCTATCTACTTCACACAAGGCCGGACTTGTCTTATTGTGTTGGCATACTAAGTCGTTATATGCAGAGTCCTAGAGTCTCACATGGAGTTGCGATGAGACAAGTTTTGAGATACTTAAAAGGTACCACAAATCTCGGCCTAACATTTGAACGATGCTCAGATATTCCAAGGCTTGTAGGTTATTGTGACAGCAGCCACAATGTTGATCCGGACGATGGAAGGAGTACCACATGACACATTTTCTACCTTGGTAAGAGTCCAATCACGTGGTGCTCACAAAAGCAAGACACTGTCGCATTATCTTCTTGTGAAGCAGAGTTCATGGCTGGGACTGAGGTGGCAAAACAAGCAATATGGTTGCAAGAGTTGCTTGGTGAAATTACTGGAACGAAGAATGCAAAGGTGGTCATTTACATCGATAATAAGTCGGCGATTGCGTTAACAAAGAATCCAGTTTTTCATGGTAGAAGCAAACACAATCACAGGAGGTATCATTTTATCAGAGAATGTGTTGAAAGTGGTCAAATCGAAGTTCAGCATATACCCGGAAGTGAGCAAAGGGCGGACATACTCACGAAGGCTTTGGGAAAGATAAAGTTCAAAGAAATGAGAGAGATTATAGGACTGCAAGATTTGGAGTAAGAAGGTTTCAAGCTTAAGGGGGAGATTGTTGAAGTAAGCTTGAACAATGAGTAATTCTGAAGGGTTCAGAATTGGAAATATATTTAGGAGTTATCTAAATATATTAAGAGATTAATAAAAGGAAATAATGTTTAGGGTTTTCTCTATATAAAGAGTTGCCAAAGTGTGGTATACCTTTATGAGTTTATGAGAGATTGTGGACTTTAGGTTTTGAGATATTTTCCTAAAAATAATAAAGAGAGTTATACTTTATTGAATCTCGAGTTTACATCATCGATCTTTAAACTTCACAGACTACTGCAATTAGGTTTCAGAATTGAAAAAGAGAGGCACTAAAAGAAGCATGAACAGAAAACGAGATGAGGACACCACAACCAGCGAAAGTCTTAAACCTTAACAGTCGTCAAAGGGAACAAGAATGTCTAGAGGAGTAGAGACATTCGCCACCGGACAGATCTGCAACCGCGAACCATACGAATTAACACCGTAAAGCCACTCTCAAACCGTAGAGAGATCCAGACCTACTCCTACAATGCAAGGGGAAAATAGATCGAAGAGGTATCGAAAACAGCCGAACACAAGGCAGTCCCTCTCGCGGCGACGGTGAAAAAATCTAACTGCCGGAGAGGAAAATCAAAAAATTTGTCGAGGCAGCGCTTACGGTTTTGTCGAGAGGGCTCTGCCTCTCATATTTCATGTTCTTAATTGATAGGGTTTAATAATTCGTTATTAGGGCTAATTATTATGTCATCGTACATGGAGCATTCGACATGTTATATATCATAGAAATGATACTACTTTTTAATGTCATACAATACAAAGCGTTTCCCGAATGAGAAAAAATACTAAAAACGACAATAAGTATTTGTTCGATAAAAAAATATACATATGTAATTGTTTTATTTTTTACTGCGATACAAAATGTGGGTTAACCTGTGCCAGTGACACGTGTCCTTATCGGAAAACCCCTAATTAGGACAAAATGTTGAAAGTTGAAACTCACATGCTTTTGTCATTCGTCTCGTTTCTCATTTGGGGAATCTCTAAAGACATCACAAACGTAAACCAATTCTTTTAAATTTTCCCGATTCATAATCCAACCAAATTCAATTAATTTGGTAAAGATTCTCATCACAGACGCAAAGTTTTGTGATATTAGTTAGTTATCTTGATTTAAAAAAAAAAATTTAAAGTAACGGTTGTTTGTTGATAACTATTTGCCTATTTGGGATAAGATATTTATTTTTTCTCGAATTATTTATTAAAATGAGTAAAATTCGCCATTCTTGTTGCATGTTTTCACTAACGAACACGTCACCTTGCATTTAGATATTTGAGTCATGTTATCTTCATGTCCTTTTTTAACAACTTTGTTGTAATCAATTTCTTAAACTACCTATCTAATATGTTCCATTTGTTATAATTATTGGAATATAGAACTCGTAGCTTCTAAGAAGAATGATGCTCAAGGAAAACTTAAATATACTTTTAAAAAAAATAGTCATAAATAAATTTGAAATAAACAGAAAAGAGGAAAAATGTGATGTTATTATGGTTGAACCGGTAAAAAAAGAGGTATCTAATCTTTCGGAAAACAATCAACCAAAAAAACAAAAATGGCGGCTATTGCTAAGGGAGCGATATGATTAGTCGAGCGAAAGTGCGGGAACAAAAGATCAGAACATGTGTATGAATATTAGAGGTGGCCTACCTTCGAATCCGTGGAGTTTAGACACGTGGTCAAAACCCATGTGCTTCCCTTATCACCCTTTCCCTTTCCCTTTCCCTTTCCCTTTCCCTTTCATTGGCGTGGAGCATCAGGAAAGTCCAAAGGAAGTCAAAATATTCATTTTTGTTTTGTCTACATTTTGTAGTATTAGTTATTTCGATCAATAAAATCACTCTTTTGGCATAAAGTAACATAAACATATGAATTTGTGTTTTCTTCAAATTAATATGGTATGCTCGAGATATATATACTCTTTAACATTTTTTTAAAGGAAAAAGGGTGGCAATGCATATAATTTTTCCTCATCAATTAAAATAATGGTTCGTATGTTTCTATCCATTTTATTTATAATTTTAATCAAAATAATCAGTGGGATTCACAAAACTTAATAGTTAACATAATCTATTACAAATGAGTCAAATGACAAACAAATAAGGAAAGCTCACGGTTAACGATAGAATATCACGTGACACACCAAACAAATAAGAAAAGAATATGCTTTGGCCTTCAATTTTCCAATTCTATTTATAATAATCAAAGCTCCAATTAAACATTCGGAATTATTAGCATAAGTGAAAAACTTAAAATACTTATATAATGCGACAACAAAACTACTCATAAAATGATTATGCAAAAAACTTGATTAAAAGGCTAACAAAAATTACATATAATTCTTTTCGTATTTAGTATTACATAAGTGAATAAATGTAAACCGTAATTTGCGATCAAAAAGTGATTGGTGAAAATATGTTAAATTTTTGTGGATAACCTATTCATATATTTGATTTTATGTTACAAGTTTCATATTGGGACAATTGCAAAAATACCACTTTTGAATTGTTTATTTGTAAATATACTACTTAAGGTTGTTCATTTGCATAAATGCTACTAATTATGAATTTTTAAAGCCTAAATCTTAAAATTCTAAAGCCTAAAAAATGTTTTGACCCTAAAACCCCCTAAATTCTCAAAGCTAAACTCTAATACAACATAATTAACCCAACCATAAATGATATAACGAACAAATAATTTTGAAAAAATGACATTTTTGTAAAGATATTGAAAATATGTCTTTTTTTCAAAAATAGCATTTCAAAAATAGCATTTTTTAAAATTTCTCTTTCATATTTTACTTTTGAAATCTTTTTTATTTATTTATATGGATATATGGATTCTGGAATATCAAAACATACACATAAATAAATAGATGCACAACCTTAATCTCACAAACCAATTATGATACAAGTCTATCTAACTTTTGTCAGACAAGTATTATGGAAAATTTGTTCCTTAGTTGGAGAATAAAGAGAGAAGGAAACCAAAATTTGTTTTTTTCCCAACTCTACCACTAAGATAAATATGTCACTTTAGCATTAGAAAAAGAAGGAAAATGGACCATTTAGAATACAAGCATAGGCGATTAAGTACTTTCGTACATGTTTTATATAAAAGTTTTTAATGCATAAGTGTTTTGTACCTAGATAAAGTTTTGCTTTAAGTCGAAGTAAAGTAGGGTTATCGAAAACTTTTCTACCTCGAGTAAGATAACGAAATCATTAGAATAAAGACCTAAACAACTTAAATATTTACGACCAATTTTTTACTTGTATATAAATTTTGTTACGCACATGTGTTTTTAATTGGAGGGAGAATTTTTTATTTTATTTTTTGTCAACAATCACCATATATTAAATCAAGTGTTACTGATTGGATGGTTTTTTTTGACATATCATCCTAAACGAAAATGTTTGATTTATATAAAAAAATACATAATCTCGTGTTCGAACTCTTTTTACAATTAGAGGGAGAGTAGAAATGGAAAAGTGTAATAGAATAAAGACAAATTAAGTCCAATTGGATACAAAATACATAAAGAAGTGTTAGGATTTCATGTTCTTTTTTTTTCGAATATTCTCCCACACAGCAAAACGTACATCTTAAAATACATGCGTTTGATACAAAATACAGTATCTACATTTATGATCGTTTACAGTTTCCTTACGTCTATTTACGCAATCATGAGATTTTTAAAATGTATATTCTGGAAATTTAACAGAATATGGAATTGAATTAATAATATACTAAAAGTTAGGGCTGGACTAAGACAAGTTATCGAAAAAATTAGGGTACTTACTACTAGTTTCACCCAATTCAAGTATTGAAATTTAGTACTTGTACTTGATTTGTTAAAAGTGCATGTGTATATATATATGAATTACAAATACCTCACAAATCACTATCAAGTATTTGATTTTGTTTTGTTATCCAAAGTTTGGTAACATTTTTTACATGACTGTAATTTTATTATTAAAAATCTACTTGGTTGTTAGTGTCATCAGAAAAATTTCACTATTGAGAATCTCATTTACAAAAATAATCTATAACGATGTGTTTTGATGGAGAGTGTTATATTCCTATCTACTAAGAAAAATTCATGTCTTTTTGTTGTG
This sequence comes from Arabis hirsuta, assembly GCA_964056655.1. NCBI lineage: Eukaryota > Viridiplantae > Streptophyta > Magnoliopsida > Brassicales > Brassicaceae > Arabis > Arabis hirsuta. The sequence goes on from OZ053301.1 coordinate 2,733,707, forward strand.
TTCATCAACTTGATGTTGATGTGGGACAATTAAGTAAGAAGGAAAGCTAACTTGTTCCACAACAGTAAAAGAATAAGAAGCTCACACTTTTTCAATTCATATTGAAATCATTTAACCAATGTTTCTAAATCTCTTTCGACTGGAAGTTTATTCTGACTTTGTTGTAAAAATTATTACACTCATCGATAGTATTTTCTTTGATTGAAAAAAATTTGAATAGTAATTAGTTATTATATGGGTTAATTTGCTAAATAACTTACAAAAATAATAATTAAGAAAGTAACAAAAATTAGCATATAAGGTAAAATATCAATCTTTAAATTTAGATTAAATGGTTAGAGTTCTAAATATAGTTTTTTTTTGGGTTATCGAATGCACTTTCCCTAATTGTATTTCTCAAGAATTAATTCATTGTTGAGAAAAAAAATAATTTTTTTATGATTCTTTTTGCATATATTTAGTTTTATATTATTTTGCTATCTACTTTGACAACCTCAAGTACTTTGGTTTTATGAGGGGATACAAAACAAGTACTTATAGATTAAGAGAATAGTCATTGTTATTATTATCGTTATTATAACCACTTTTTATAATAGTAAAATTTCAAACTACAAATCAAACTAATCTTTGAAACTTATGCTAAAGTAAAAAAAATCGTAATTTAAACAGTTGTATGCTAACCGTGATGAAAATCACATATGTAAACTCTAGTCTAGATCTACATAACCAATCCTTAAATCAGTGAACCGCCATTGTTGATTAATTAGACACAGTTATGTTGAGGCCTACCTAAAAATAGTAATACGTCTAACACATTGCTTCCAAACATTAAAGCTCTGGTACCAAACATTATCTATATAAGAGAGACATGTTTTTTCTCCCAGATTAGGGATCAAAATTTTCACAGAGTCCAAATCTACAAGCAATTGAAACTCTAAATAACTCACTATTTTAAATAAAGATAGTTATAACTTTTTTTTTTGATCAGAAGATGAAAACGCAAGTGAGGTAAAAATAGCTAGTGCAGAAAATAAACGACACAAAAGAATTTTTACGAGGTTCGTTTCCTACTCCTCGGGACCACGTCTAGAAATCAAATCCACTAGAACCAGAAAGCAAATACAACTTATTCGCAAACGCGTAAATCAAGTACAACTTCTCAATTCACCGCTCTGTTCAATAACATGGATTCTTCAGGATAACCTAATCCTGAGCTAAACTCCCCTGAGCCTAGACTTGAGTTTTTGTGGAACCTCCACACACCAACACGCACGGTTGGCAACGGCACGCAGCCAACGGCACACAGCCACGAGAATCCTTCTCAACAACTCACTTGAACAGCTCAAGCAACACGAACTGGTACAGCACCAGCAGCACCAACTGCTACAGCAGCAGCAACCACACACAACAAAGAGCAAACGAAGATGCCTTCTTCTCACAAATAAACTCTCTGTATTTTTCTCTTCACAAAGGCATAAGAAAACTCAAGCCACGAGCCTCCCTCTATATATACCTATAGGGCACATCTCAAAACCCTAAAGAAACTTTCCTTATTTGTAGTTATCCTTTTCTTATTTTTCTCTTCAAATATATTCTCTAAATATATTTCTCCTTTCCTCCAAGTAAATATATCTTTCCTTTTTCTAGCCCAAACCACGCTTGTGCATCTCCAAATTCGAACTCCTCTTCACAAATCACACAGCTCCACTTCTGTATCACTTCCTTGTAGTACAATCGACTGATACAGGAAACACTCAACCAACTCCTCTTCATTCTCCCCCTTTTTGACTATGTATGTGAACTCAACACTTCTAACTTCAATGATATCTTCACCAATAACACCAGAACGAAAACAACTCTAATCTCCCCCTACTTGAGTCACATCATTGTCAAAAACTAATTTGAAGTTCTTCCCCGATCAAATCGACGAGGTTGATAGCCCATCACACCATCTCGATAGAGATCATCTTTCCTAACCCAAACGTTCTTGACCCTTTGACCTTCATGACTGAACCTTTGATTAAATCCAAAACAATGACGTTGAACATGTCCTTCAACTCCACAACGATAACATGTTGGACCACGAAATCTTCCATCATAAGCTTGCTTCCTTCGATGATTCTCCCTCAATAACTTGAAACATCTTGGCCTAATATGCCCAGCAACTCCACAATGATGACAAACAGGTCGAAAAACTCTTCTAGATGCACTCTGAAATTCTGCAGTTTTCCTTGAAGCAGTTGCAGTGTTCGTAGCAGTTGCAGTCCCTGTAGTAACTCTGGGCTTCGGCTCTGTAGTAGACGTAACAACAGTCTCTCTTCTTCCCCCAGACACAAAAATAGTTCCATTGTTTGAAGATTCTCCATTAAATCCAAGACCATGTCGCTCCATAGGACTTTTCCCAATATTCAAAAGATGATTCAGCTGATCTGTACCATTGTTAAGCATCCTCAATTGCTTTTGTGTCTCTTCCAGCTGAACTCTAGCTTGAGTTGCTTCTTCTTCTTTCTGAACTGCATACTTCTGTGCTTCAGCAACTTGAGATTCTAACTTGACTTTCTCCTTAGTCAACAACGAATTCTCTTCAACAATTTTAAGCCAATGCTCATACAACTTCTGATAATTCTTAGCAAGTTCTTCATCACTAATGCTCTCAACATCACTATCACTCTCATCGTTGGCCTTGGCTGTAGTTTCTGTTGCAGATTCTGCTGCAGGTTCTGATGCAGAGCTGGAGGTAAACGTTGTAAGCGCCACAAAATTATTCAAAACTAATTCATCGTCTGAATCACTGTCAGAATCACTCTTGATGCAAGTCAGGACCTTCTTCTTCTGCTTCAACAGATTTGCACATTCAGAACGGACATGACCAAAGCCTTTGCACTCGAAGCACTGAATTTTCTTTGATGAACTATCACCCTCTGCACTTCTTCCATTCTCTTTCTTCGTCTGCTTCTGCTTCAAGTACTTAGTAAATTGTCTTGACAACAAGGCCATCGAATCTTCAGTATATGCACTCTTTTGAATAGCTTCAACATCACTAACTTTCTTCTTTTCTTTTGCTTCATATGCCTTGTTTAATTCAAAAGCCTTCATAATCCCAACAAACTCATCAAATGCCATCTCATCAAGATTATGAGCCTCTTCAACTGCAGAAATCTTTGACTCAAATTTCGAAGGCAACGATCTCTTCAATTTCTTCACCAGCTTTTTGTCCTTGTACTGCTTTCCAAGAGCAAATGACTCATTCGATATGTCACACAGTTTTGCACTAAATTCAGCAACTGATTCATCTTCGTCCATCCTTAAATTCTCAAACTGTGAAGCCAACATGTCAAGTTTGGTTCTCTTGACACTAGAAGTTCCCTCAAACATGTTCTCCAACGTCTTCCATGCCTTCTGCGCTGAAGCACACTGAGAAATCAACTTGAAGTGACTTGAATCAATAGCATTGTACAGCGCAATTTTCGCCTTTGAATTACAACTAGCTTGCCTTTTCTCAAGAGCAGTCCACTTGTCTCTTGGCTTAAGACTCTCAACTCCTTTATCATTCGTGATCACAGGAGGACTCCAACCAACTTCAATCGCATTCCAACAATCTTCATCAAGACCACTAATAAAAGCTTCCATACGAACCTTCCAATATCCATAATTATTAGACTCAAGCCGTGGTGGTCTTGTCATAGATGTACCTTCTAGATGTGACTGCATCATACCCAACTTTCAAGATCCTGTAGCACTGCCTGTCTCAATTCCTGAACTACGTTCTGTAGCACTATGTGTCTCTGAACTACGTTCTGTCCCTCACTCTAGATCTACTCGAAACAAGACTGAATCTCTATCGAGAACCCTCTCTGATACCAATTGAAAACGCAAGTGAGGTAAAAATAGCTAGTGCAGAAAATAAACGACACAAGAGAATTTTTACGAGGTTCGTTTCCTACTCCTCGGGACCACGTCCAGAAATCAAATCCACTAGAACCAGAAAGCAAATACAACTTATTCGCAAACGCGTAAATCAAGTACAACTTCTCAATTCACCGCTCTGTTCAATAACATGGATTCTTCAGGATAACCTAATCCTGAGCTAAACTCCCCTGAGCCTAGACTTGAGTTTTTGTGGAACCTCCACACACCAACACGCACGGTTGGCAACGGCACGCAGCCAACGGCACACAGCCACGAGAATCCTTCTCAACAACTCACTTGAACAGCTCAAGCAACACGAACTGGTACAGCACCAGCAGCACCAACTGCTACAGCAGCAGCAACCACACACAACAAAGAGCAAACGAAGATGCCTTCTTCTCACAAATAAACTCTCTGTATTTTTCTCTTCACAAAGGCATAAGAAAACTCAAGCCACGAGCCTCCCTCTATATATACCTATAGGGCACATCTCAAAACCCTAAAGAAACTTTCCTTATTTGTAGTTATCCTTTTCTTATTTTTCTCTTCAAATATATTCTCTAAATATATTTCTCCTTTCCTCCAAGTAAATATATCTTTCCTTTTTCTAGCCCAAACCACGCTTGTGCATCTCCAAATTCGAACTCCTCTTCACAAATCACACAGCTCCACTTCTGTATCACTTCCTTGTAGTACAATCGACTGGTACAGGAAACACTCAACCAACTCCTCTTCAGAAGATAGTTATAACTTATAACCAATGAAATTCAACAAATATAATATGTTAACAATGACCACCAGTCTACACATCTTAAATCCTCCCAATAACCTTTCGTGTTTTACGGTATTCTCTCAAGTCCCAAGATAACTTTTCACCCTTTTTGCTTTGATTTATCATCGGTGTTCATATTGGATCGGTAAAACCTATCCTAAATATATATAAAAAAAAAAATTTAAAATCAAATTTATTTGGAGTAAGCTATTTGATTTTCATATTCACAAATGTGTTTGCAATTGTTCCAATAGTTACGAAACAAAAAGTATAATAGAGATATCAGAAAATTATTGTAAACTTAGCATATGCATAATTATTGAACTATATAGAGATGTTCAATTGACCGATATGAAAATTTCACACGATACAATCACTTATTTTGTCTAGATTTATATCATTTTCTGATTTTTTATTGTTGCTAATAACTTATACTTGTCTCTATAATTCTTCACACAAAATAGTAAATGTATGTTTCTTTATTTCTTTACATATCCAGGTCTGGTTTGATAGATACATAAGCTCATCGCTATACAAATCCATGATATTAAAGAATTGGGATCAAAACCTGAGTCATAAAATGGTCCACCACATCTCGGTTGTTCAAATAAAAAACCGAACACAAAGTTTTTAGTGAATTTACGCGATGAGTACTAGGTTGTCAACAATATGCCATAGGAGGATTTGTTTAGGTTTTACTAAATAATTCAGTCTTGTCGACTTGTCTAATGGATTAATATTGATAAATTGATCAAGATCAAAAGTCTTTCTCTCTTTTTTTTTGTTAAATGAATCTTGATATATTGTTAATTTTAAATGTCTGGAGGTTAAAAATCCGATTAAAGAAAATTTTTGAAAGAGTCGGGACAAAAATTGTTAAATATAAAATGGAGAGGAGAGGAGAGATGAGAGTAAAAAGTAAACAACCTTTTGAAAGACAAGTCACTTATGTTTTCTCTTTTAGTCTGTTGCTGAGACTTATCCATATGCTGGTGATAACGACTTCCTCTAATCCTCTCATCACACGTACAAAACTTTATCGCATTATTACATAAATAAACTGGGAGTTACATGTATTTGCTTTATTTTTCCAAAGACTAAAGGACTATTGGCTATTGCTTTTGGTTTAAAGAATGCATGTAAAAAATCCATATATACGTTGAGAAGAATATCAAAACTGGGATTTTTTTCTTTCATATGAATTCACATGAAGTAACTGACTTGATTCTTAATTTCAAATTGGTATTTTAAATTGCATGTCTTGATCTTTATTACTTGATTTGGTACGAAACTGGAAGCAAATTTAAAATGAATTTTTGTAGTCTGATTATAGTGGGAGGTTATGTATTTTTTTTTTTTAATTGCTTTCGACGAAATTATATATATTTACGAAGTTAAGAAAGTCATGTCTTTGCAACATGAAACAATTTTAACGATAGTGATGTATATGACTTGAGGACTTCGTGTAGTATTAATATCCAAAGTAGGCGTAGGATAGATCAGGATCCGTAATTTTACTATTCGGATCCGGATCCGTGAATCCCAGATATCCGGGTTATTTATGTCCGTGAAAAAGTCGGATATCCGGATCCGATCCGGATTATAAGATAACAAAAATTTAAAGACCTAATTTTTACACAAAATATGATAATACGAACACAAGCCAACATTTAAACATTGGTTAATACATAAACATAAATAGAAAAGTTTGATTTAGTAGCAAAAGATCTAAAAGATTCAAGCGATGTTTTTGAGGTACATATACCATTAACCTTCATATTTTTTCTTCATATTCTTCTTCATAATCTGAAATAGAAAATATTATTAAGCATGAGTTTCTAATCAATAATACTTTCACAAAATTTATCATACCTTCACGTAGAGAGAGAGAGCACGAGCACGACGACAAAGACAAAACCACCGCCGGATTGGAAGAAGAGACTCACTTTTTTTTAATCTAGGGTTTTGAAAACTGTCAGTGAAAGAAATTGTGTGAAATTGAAGAGATAAGGATATTTTTATCAATTAGATGGACTTTGGTGTTAATTCTATTGACATTAGGCCTTATTATAAATGAGTCTATGTTCAGAATAAAACAAACATAATGTAGTATATATTGTTTACCCCGGATCTCGTATATCCGGCTCAAGTTATTTTTGTTATCCGGATTCGGATCCGGATTCGCCGAATTTGGATCCGGATTCGCCGAATTCTATATATTACTATCCGGATATCCTATTTTCGGATTGGATCAGATTCCAGATCCCGGATAATAATTCCAGCCCTAATTCAAAGGGACAATAATGTAATTTCAAAGAATTATAAGCCCAAACCTAAAAAGAAATGAACTATATATATTTGTAATTTTTTTTTTTTAAACTCTAATCAAACTATCCCTTGACACCTACTCCTCCTTTATAAAATGATATGTCCTCAGTCCTCTGCTTCTCCCAACACATCTTCTCTTCTTGCAGAAAAAAGTGAGACAAAAAACACCAATTCTTTTGAATCCAAGATAGAGAGAAAAAGAAGATCTAGAGAGAGAGAGAGCAAAAACATGGATAACCAGAATGTTGATGATCATAATCTTCTACTCATTTCTCAGTTGTACCCTAATGTCTATACTCCATTTGTACCACAACAAGGTTTGCCCATATATATTAAAGTCCCAATCTTTTTTTTTTTTATCTTCAATTTTTTTTAAAGAACCCCAAAATTGGTGATAAAAACATCTTCAATTGGGTCTTCTTTTATTTTATTTTTCTTCTTGTTATTAATGAGATATTTGTCTTATTTTTGTCTTTTTTCACATACACGTATGATAGAAATAGGAGTTAAAGAGTTAAAAGACTATGTGATAATAGGTTGTAGCATTAGTTTTGATGGGTTTCTCTTTGATCAGCAGAGGAATCGAAACCAGCACCACGGCGAAGGAGGAGGAAGAGCAAAAGTGTTGCGGTGGTGGAGGAAGGTGGAGATGGAAGCAACGGATGGTTTAGGAAGAGGAAGCTGAGTGATGAGCAAGTAAGAATGCTTGAGATTAGCTTCGGAGACGAGCATAAGCTTGAATCGGAAAGGAAGGATCGTCTTGCTTCGGAGTTAGGACTTGACCCACGTCAAGTCGCCGTCTGGTTCCAGAACCGCCGTGCGCGGTATAAGAACAAGCGGCTTGAGGATGAATACACAAAGCTCAGAAACGTACATGAAAACGTCGTCGTTGAGAAGTGTCGTCTTGATTCTGAGGTACGTGATCTCTTCTTTTTTCTTTTCTATTTAGAGTCTCTTATCTTGCTAAAAAGGTTATATGTAAAAGATGTATGACAAAGTTATTGGTATTTTTTTTTTAAATGGTTAAGTAGGTTCAAAGATAGTAATCCTTTTTCTCTCTCTTTTAATTCCAGAATTTTCTATTTGGTAACATAAATTATTAAAATATTTTACGTGAAAGAATTGGTTTCCTGTCTATCTATGATAACGTTATAGAGATATTTTCTGAATTTTAAAAGAACGAAGTGAAACCACCACACATTATAAGCAAAACGTTGATTGAATTTGAAGTTTTGTTTGTTTTATTGATTCTATAGTGAAAGTAGTAGAATGAGTAAATTAGTGAAATTATAGTGTAGTTTATCTTTTTTATATAAAAACAAAAAATATACAGAAAGTGAACAACAAAAAACAAAACGTCATTGTATCTAAGTTATCTTTCCGTACAAATGTTCCTTTGTTTTCTAGTAGTTTACTCACATCCTTGTCTTAGTCATTGGGCTTGTAATCAACAGTCCCACAAAATAAAACTCATCAAATCAACTATAATCATACAAAATTAAACTCATCAAATCAATTATAGTCATCAAATAACATGATTAGCTATTAATGGTAAAAATTAAGTGGTTACGTAATCTTATTGGATTTTAATTTTCAGGTTCTTAACCTAAAGGAACAACTATACGAAGCTGAAAGAGAGATCCAACGATTGGCACAAAGAGTCGAAGGAGCTTCAAGCAACAGTCCAATCTCATCCTCTGTCTCCGTTGAAGCTAATCATCATACGACACCGTTTTTTGGAGATTACGAAATCGGACACGACGGTGATGGTTACGAGAATTTGTTCTACTCGCCAGATTACATTGATGGATTAGAATGGATGGACCACTTTACTAATTAAGTTTATTAGATTTGATCTCAAATTTAGAGGTTATTTGTGATAACTAGATTATTTATATGATTGGTGGTGCTATATATCTTTAACGACGCAGGATGTAGATAAAATGTGGGTCTAATTCGCTATTGTAATATTGTGGATATATTCCTTATCTAAGCAACGATTGCTTAGTTAGTAAGGTCGAAAGGTGTTTTACTTTGTTTGACTTAGAGGTCAAGTTTGGACAAAAATGTATTAAGTTGTTAATTATAAGTTAAAAATGTGAAATGTCTTATGCATAAAATTATTTAGCATTCATAGCTTGTTCTCGGCATATTTAATCCTTAGAAAAATACATAATCAAATTATATTTTAATATAGGAGCAAACTATATACATTAAATGAAACAAATCATTATTTAAAAAAACAAATCATAAAGACATACAAACTAAACCATAATATATATTTTAAAAATCAACAAAAAACTATGTTTAAAAAAAAAACAGACAACAAGTCTACAAGCATTAAAACCGTGTAAACACATATTTGACGATGGAGGAGATAATGACAATTCTAAGAAAATAATTTGTTGCTTATCATATTTTTATTTTGTAAAAATAGTAGAGACTAGTGATATAAATTTCGCTAAGGAGTAAAGATTGCGTTTTTTGTTAATCCATGTTAATCCACTGAGACGTCTTTTCTTTTACATTTCTTTGCAAATTTATATTTACGTATCATACGTGATAGTGTGATACGTATACGAAATCGTACGTTTATAATCATTGAACTATAATACGGACCATTGGAATCTATAGGCCACTGGAAACTAAAGCATGTCTTATATGGTCAGATTGCTACGTACGTGTTTCGATATGGACTATGGACATCTATATTTATAAAAATAAAGTAAATAATATGATATGAACTATTCTTTTTTTTTTTGACACCATATGAACTATTTAAGAACTTTTTTATCATCATCTAACACATTTAGTGGTATGGTATAGAAACTACAGCTAAAGGTATTGCACATGATATACAAACACAAACAAAACGACGATAAAATTTTAAATGTCGGAGGATAAGATTTTGCCAAAAATTTTAAAAGAAATTCGGATAAGATGTAGCTCAATTAAGGTAACAAAATAAATGTGGGTTCGCCTCATGTGACCAAAATTGGAGAGCTTATGACTATAGTATAGTCAATATTTGACTCTAGAAAAAATCTAGCTTTCTATTATCTTACCATTATCGAATTATTATTTGAATCAGAAAGATTCATATAATTATAAGAATGAAAGAAAGATCAACTTTATAAAATTTTATTATTACTACTGACTTTTTTCTTCTGATACATTATAATAGCTAAAACTCTAACCTAAAGAAACAATAACTTTGTGGGGAAGAATTTGAAGGCTTAATGGTCCCACATCTCTTTATCAAATCCAGATTTCGAACCTATTACCTCCATCAAGGGATTCTCTGGTATTAGAGAAATTCTTAAAATAATAGTTAAATATTAAAAAAAATTTTAAAAGAAGAAAAAAAATATCTAAAGTATCTCATTTTATAATCTCTCTCCTCTTTTGAGAATTCTTCCTCATATTATTTATATTTTGATTTATATAATTTTTTTGAAAACTTTTCTAAAAATTTTAGATGGAGATGCTCTGAGAGCTAAATGGTCACATAAAGTTTACATTCTGTCAAATCATGAAAAAACTGACAAATGCATGTGAATATAGAGAGAGATAGGTCATGTATATGTTTATGTGTCGATAAATTGCAGTTGATTCCTAACACAAGTTGAATCGAGAAGTGACAAAAGGTGTAATTTTAGGAAATAAGGATTGAACTGAAGTTTAAAGAATTTTCAAAGTTAAAGTCAGATTGATTATATGCATTGAAGTATATAAAGACTGATATGTGTCAAGATATCGATGGATTGATGTTTTAAAAAGTCGGTCATCTTTTTCTTATATAAATATGATTTTTACTGGTACATTTTAGACATATATATATATATATAAATTAAAAACATATATTGCTAAATATGTAAAGATTATTAAAAATATGAAATGTTTAGGTTTTACAAATTGATTAACAAATTGTTTAACCTATCTAAGTGGTTCCATACCAAAAAATATATGAAAGCAAATTCAATTGTTAGTTCAACAGCTTAAGTTGTGCGATTTTCGGTGTATGAATGCAACAACATTGATTTGAAATCTTGTACAGTGAACTGTAAAATACTTAAAGCGGAAAACAAGATTCGAAAAAAACGAAAACACTTACTATGCAGAACGGAAGTTATTTAGGTGGTTGAGTTTTATGAATCGATACTAATGAATCGATAACAAAATGAATCGATACTAATGAATCGATAACAAATGGAAATGAACATCAGAAATATTCCATTTAGTTTATATACTGCGAACTTCATAAATATTCCATGTGGAGAGATACTTAACCATATTACATAGGATATTGTGTTGTCGAACCAAATTGCCGCATTCACATAGGATTATGTCCACATTTTCTATTATCATATTATGTTTAGGATATAAATTACTCGTAACGGTATACGAACTTTAGAATACGATTTCATATGGAAAAGAGTGGAATACGTAAAGAGAGGATACGTATATTATCTCTGGTGTACTATTTATAATCTTTACTAACTTCGAGAACTCAGCCCATTAGACTCGATAACCTATTAGTGTTTTTTTGATAAAAACCCATTAACGTTTTAGCAACATTGCTCAAATGATTACTCCAAATCCATATCCTCACAAGTCACAAGTTGGTCTCTAAAAATCCTCACTCCTCCATGTATGTAAATTGGTCTAGTAAGCATTTGTTTCCAATTCTAACTCTAAAAGACATTTATACGAACTTGTGGAATGAGAAGATCCCTTTAAATCAATTGTCTTTAGTTAGTGTCGATCCAACGATATCAGATATCGTAGCAAAACTAAAAAAATATGCTTCTTTATGTTAATTTCAAACCACAAATAATAGCAAGTATTTTCCAAAAAAAAAAAAAAAACAAGTATCAAAAGTTTTTCCTAAAACATAACACTAAAAAAAACTATTTATGGACATAAATTTTAAAATATTATATTTACAGTAATCTTAAACAAACTAATAAAAAATCAATGAGTTAACATCAATAAAATAGCAAAAATCATAAAAATATATATAAGTACGATTGTTTTAATTTTGGATTAAATATCATAATTTCGATGGCTCATCATAAGTCATATAAAATCAATTTTTTTTAAGGCCTAGAAATTTGATGGGCTCTAAGCGACGGCTTACCTTGCTTATACCATGGACCCTTTTTTTTTTTTTGTATGACTTCGGATAAATCAAACGTTTATAAAGAAGCTCACACTAATTTCTGGAGAAATTGTAACCTATGGATAGATCCTTTTTCTGGGAATGCAAATGGGCCGAAAGCAAAATCCCATATCTATGTGAGTGTCTAAAATAATGTGTTTTAGTTCGCGTAGTAGGTGGATTGAACTTGTAACGTGTTGGCGTCACAAACCCATCTCTTTACCACTTGACCACCAGACTTCGGACCACGGACCCTATCTTTCGTAGAACGATTTTACTCACTTTGTGATATGGGTTAAATGATATATTGAGTTGTTCGTGTACTTACGCAAATCCATTGCTTATAGGAAGAGGTAGTAAAATTGTGTGGATCAAAGGCAGTAGCAGGTATACTAGTATACATAGTATTTTCTAGATCTAAATACATATAAAGAATCACTTGAAAGAGTAGTAAGACTTTATTTCTTAATTTAGAGGATACTTAACATTTTCATGTTTCAACAAGGCATTTGTAACCTAATTGAAAATTTTCTATATCTTTGAGATCATATTTCTCGATATTTCGTGTAATAAGACGTATAATATTTTCAACACCAAAATGTTGTGTGTATGGTTAGAATTTTGATAATGTCGACTCACAACAAAAACATAAATGTTAAAACTCAAAACTACACCAAATAAATATTTTATTTCCATGTTAAAAAAGAATACATTTTTAAATGAAAATTAAATACGATTCGATTATATAATTTATATATATATAAGTTAATTAATAAACCATCCAAACCCTCACAAAAGTCAAAACCCTAAATTACTTAAGCAATGACGGTTCTATAGTTATTAAAACCGCCAGGCTGATGTGGCAACCAAAGGCCTCTCGTGCCAACAAAGCACCAACTCTCCATGTCGTTTCGCCACGTGGAATCCTCTAACTTGCGCTTTCTCCACTAAACACTCAGCTTGAAAATCAACAAACTGACTCAACGGAATCAACCTCATCCCCGCCGCACAAAACGCTTCTCGCCACGTCATCTCTCCACCGCCTCGTCTCTTACATGCCGTTTCAACCGCAACCGCGATTTTAGGCCGCAACACAAACGCCTCTATCATCTTCTTCACCAAATCTCCGGCTGCTGCGGCGTCGAGAGATTCCAACACCGCCGTGTAAAACTCGAGACCACTAACAAACTCTCTCTGAAACGATCCAGCACCGGAGATTCCATCCCATCCTTCACTATCGACGAAGACGACGACCTTCGGCGAAACTCGCCGTAACTCGTTAACGAAACCGCCGATTCCGTTTACACGACGGAATATCACTGGAGATAACAAAACGACAGTTCTTTCTCCTTCCACGAATCTAATCGATTTGAAAGATAACATCTCGAAGGTTCTCATCAAAACGAAATCGATCTGGAATCGGATTTTCAGATCTGCGGCGAATTGAGCTAAGTTTTCTTTAACTAAACGCGTTTCCACGGCGGATTCTTCCGTTACAACCGCCGTGATTCGTAAAAAACTACCGTTGATTGATGATTTCTCGGCGATTTCTCTCATGAGTGATGCGTATTGACCTCCGAATCCGATTTCGAAATCGATTACATGAACGAACGTTGAAGAAGAAGAAGATTGTTGTTGTTGCGAGGTTAGTGAATCGATGATTGCTTGATTCGCCGTGAAATGAGAGAAGAGAATGATCGGAGATATACCGGAGGATTCTTTGATTGCTCTGATTCTCTGAACGATCTCTGTCCATGAAGTTAACCGGGTTTGATTCCGGTTCGACCCGGTTAAAAGCAATCCGAGAGCTTCTTTGAAGTAAAACGCTGCTCGTTGAAGCGGTTTACCAGTCGGAGATCGGAGACGGTTATTCAGACGTGACAATACCATCTGAGCGAGTTGTAACTCGTCCGAGTCGATACAGTCCACAACTCGGATTAGATCTTCAATGAAATCAAAACCTCCATTATCAAACCCGTAGACATCGGAGATGGATCGAAGCTCCGGCGGATTAAGCTGATCGGGAAAGCCAGGAAGCGGTGGATCGACGGTGAAGTGCTGCGAAATGGCAGGAGTTGGGAAATTTGATTTAAAAGTAGGGGTAGAATCGTCATCTAATTCTAATTCTCTCATGATTGAATCCCAATCCATGGAACGCATTACATGATCATCTAATGGGAATTGATTATCACTAACGCCGGTGATAATTCCCGGTGCCGTGATGATTGGTTTCTCCTCCGCCGTCGTCGGGCTTGGGCTTCTACGGAGGTCGAGTACCGAAGTTGGTTCGTTATAGCCGACAATTGAGTTACTGTTCGTGGTGTCTGATGAAGCATGGGCTCTCATGTCTCGTGAGGAAGAAGAGAGAGATGGTATGGTATGGTTTGGTTTGGTAAGCGCTTTGATTAACGGAGGTTTTGAATTATATATATTTATATCGAAATGGTAAAGATTCTTTTCTTTTTTTTTTAATATCAAAATCAGATTTTCATTACGAGATGTTCGAGCTCCACTTGTATGTTGACGATCAAAAAGCAATTTTTCGGAAAGGAAAAAAAAAAGGATCGAAAAGGTTTCTATTTTTTTTTATGGTCATCTGAAATTTTATATTAAACCTTTTAAAATACAAAATCAGATATCAAATTGATTTCCCAGATACGGAGCTGGCAAACACAAGAGTTCACCGGAGACTAAACTTGATGCCATAAGAAAACATACGAAGCTACAAATACCAAAGATTCTAAAAACCATAAAGGATCAAAACATGTACAGGAGACAAAGAAACCCAACTTAAACATGAAACTAGACAGCAATCGAAAACCTGCAGGCATACCCACCAAACGGAGACCAAAAAACTCTGACAAACCGAGGAAGCTAGAACGACCAATCCAACGGTATACGAAATCCTCCTATAGAGAATCAGGACTACCTCACTAATTCTGAGAACCTAAGCTTCATAACCCAGCAAGAAGGGAGCACATAAAAGTACCACAACCGATCTTCAAGGTACGGCGATGTTCGAAAATAAACTCGAAAATGTTTCTATTTAAAAAGAGAATGTTTTAGAAATGTTATTATTGAAAAATGGCATTTAAAAAAAAATTTAAAAATGTTTTAGAAAAAATCATGTACTCAATATATCATTTATGCTTGAGTTAACTATATTGTATTAGAGTTTAGTTTTGAGGGTTTAATGTTTATTTGAGGTAAAAAATTTTTTTAGGATTTATAATTTAAAATTTTAACTCTTAAAAATTCTTAATTAGTGATATTTTTACAAATGTACAATATATAATGGCATATTTGAAAATAAATACACAAAAAATAACATTTTTTTAATTATCTTATTTAAAAAAGTTTTTAAACTTACATGCTCCTCTTATAGAAGAATGATACATATTCAATTCTTTTCTTAAATTCGATGACATTTCACAAAATACGAAAAGACAATTCTTGTAATAGAATCTTGTATAATATTTTAAAGTTTCTCTAAACCCACGTCATAAAAAAATGTCATATGTCATATATTCTTTTGATATTTGTCTTTTTGATTTATTTATTAAAAATAAAAAATTAAGGAAATTAGGTCATATATTATCTAATAAGCATCTAATTCATTATCTAACATTTAATAAATCAAAATATAGTAACTAACAATTTAATGACTTGATTTTTTGTTTTTACCGTTAATGAAAAACAGTAAAACTAAAACCCCAGTCTCTGTTTTTTCAGAGCCACTTTTTTTTTGTTTTCTCTTCTTCTTCCTCCAACGCCCAATTTTCCTTTTCTTCTTCTTTTATCACCTATTTTCCATCAACCTCAACGATGGCAATGCAGTTATTTTCTTTGCCATCTCCGTTTTCAGCTGACCGTAACCAGATCTGAATCCCTCTCTAGTGGTTTCCTCTCCATCGTTTCCTCTCTTGAAGATTCGAGCCATGTCGTTGCAGATTTGTGTAGTCCAAGGTAGAGTTTGTTTTTATTGTATTAATGAGATTCACCTCTTTTCATCAATACGATTCCATCAAAGCCTTGAGGAAATAATCTCCAATCCAACTTATTGTCGTGTTTCAAAGAGTCCAAAGGTTTTAATCCCTAACTTTTCAAGGCCGCTGAAGATCGACATAGTTAACTATGTTCGAAAACCAGTATAATAGGTAACTATGTTTCTGATAATACTTAACTATATCGATCTTAATTTTTCCATTATGCAAACTATAATAGTTAACTACGTTCAGAACGTAGTTAATTGTGTTTGTTTAAATAAGTAACTATTGTAACAACCACGAACCAATTTCTGTGGATCTGGTTCGATTTAAGTGTCGGTTAGCGAGCTGATTTAGGGTGAAACCCTAGGACTCCCAATAAATAAGAGTTGGTCGTGTTTTTGGGACTTTAGAGTTTCCATAAAGTTTCCAGAAAAGTTCCAGAGAGTTTCCAGAGAGATATATGAGAGGGGATTCGTTTGGGAGGTTTCGAGATCATTTATGGAGTGCTTGTTGACTGCGTTGGAGGAGGATTTTGGATTGGAGATCCGTGTTCTTCGTGTTTTTCGCGTTCTTCGTGGTTTTTTTCATCATTTTCCTTCCAGATCTCAGGTGAGTACGTGACCATGGTTTATCTGGGTAAAAGGATTGATAGGATGCGTTTGATTGTTGCTATTTGGTGGATTTCATGTGGTTTTTAGTGGATTTGTGTGTAGGGATCGATGTGATTCGAACCTTTGAACACACTGGATGCATCGATCGACACATGGTGGTTGTGTCGATCGACGCATGCCTGTTTTGGGCAAACTTGTGTTGATTGTTCATGCCTTGCGTTGTTGATTGTTCACTCTGGTATTGTATTATTTTTTTATGCCTGTGTGTATAGCCTTGTAGATGGGATGACCGTCTCACTGAGTATTTGTGATAATACTCACGCATCTCGTATAACCATGTGATGTAGGTAAAGACAAGGTGTGATCGTGGAATCTTGGAAGCCGGGAAGAGGAGATGATCTAGTGTCTCGATTTTGTGGCTGATATTTTTAGAATTGTTAGGGTTTTAGTGATCATGGAACTTCTGTTTAATTGGATTGGTTGTTGTTCGAATTGAATATTGGATTATTGATTTGAATTGGTTTAGAATTCAGTAAAGTATGAGATTTATGGAATTGGCTTGTTGCTTAAATTGTTTTATTGTTTCCGTATCGTAATGTTTGGACCATTGAGGATTATTGTTTATGATAATAATAATCCGGGTCGAAAATTTTAAATTTTAACGAATTGGATCGTTTCAACTATTATAACAATATTTTCATGTAGTCAACAATGTCATGAAATCAATAAAGTATATAACTATATTTTAACAATAGTTAACTATATTTGTTTAAATAACTGACAATTACAAAAATATTTTTATGTAGTCAAATATGTCTTGAAATCAGTAAAGTAGATAAATATGCTTTGAAAATAGTTAACTATTTTTTTTATTTACAAATAGTATGATCTAGTTAACTATTTTATAAGATGGCTGAACAGGTGCGGTGGATGGCATCGTCTCAATGGCACCAGAACTGCTGCAGCCCTTCTGGATCATGTGGAGGATCCGACGTAGCAAGCCATTGTTCTTCTTGGTTGATGCAACCATCCAACGTCGATACTCGGCATCATCTGGTGTGTCCGAAATATCATCCAGCATCAGCGCACTCGCGTATGGCATGCGATAGTGTGCTTTGGACTGACTCTTCCTCCTCGTACTCGCTGCCAGGTCGTCCTCCTCCTCTTGGCTCAAAGGGGCATCATGCGGGATCATAGTGGGAGCAGGAGCAGGGGCAGGTCTTGTGGAGGAGGTGCTCCTCCTGGATTTAGGTGCTCTCGCTGCCACTGCTCTCTCTACCGGTGCTCCAGTGGCAGTGCATAGATACTCTGTTCCGGGTCTGAAACCGACTTTGGCGGCAACCTCCAGGTCTGTCAGGGCCGGTTGTGGTAGTCGGCAGAACATGGTTGTCTTGTCCCTTGCGGTAAACCTGTAAATGTTAGTGTCCGCCAATATTTCACAAGAGATAAGGTAAGAAGTATCCATGAATTCCGTCGTGGAGTTGCAAGTGTAAGTCGCGAGGTTTATCTTAACGAAGGTGAACAGCCTGGTCAAAAGACTTCCGAAACCGTAGAGGGCACATATGTCCGAGATGGTCACCTCATATCTCTTTCCTCCAGCAAAGAAAGAGAGTGCGCCTTGCGAAGCAACCGGCTTGCGTGGGTTCGAGTACGTCAATTTGGCGGATGCCAAACACTGCCTCACCAAGTCGGGGAAGAGGTCATCTGGTTGGGTGACCAGATCAGACAATTGGCAAGTGTCGAGTATGCTGTTTACATCATAGAGCAGCCCCAAACCCGTAAGCGTTTGCCCACACATGAAGCGAGTCGGGTCAATGGTAATATCGAGCCAGTTGTTGTAGTAGTACGCGTTGCTCTGGTCCCATTCCTCGTCTGAGTCAAGAGGAAGGTTAGAGTTGCTCAAGTCGAACCGTTGTCCTTCATCACGTGGCCAATGGGTTTTTGCGATTTGGGAGGAGGTGGAGGCTCCTTTCCCTTTGCGTGTGCGTGATGGGTTACCAACTGTCGTTTGTGGTCCTGACATCCTGCAATGACAGCAGCAAACACAAACCAAATCTAGCATAAATTCATGTTCATACATTCACACAAACATCGAAATATCATTCACTGTTTTTGCGAAAAATTGAGACCAAAGTTCCAGCCATAAAATCAGATGATTTCGACCAACCCTAACAGCCAAAGATAATAAATCAAAGAGTCATAATTGCAGCCACATCTCCATTCCCCTAGATTTCCAATTTTTCTCCATAAACTAGGGTTTAAGTTTTTATCAAAATTTCAAGCCAAAATTCATGATCCTACTCATGCAAAATCAAACCCAAAGCAAGCATATTGATTATTAAACAGTCGCAAAATCATAAATCAACAAAATCAGTGAGCGATTTTACCTCTTTGTCTCGAAAACGGCGAGTGCAAAAGTTAGGGTTTCGAGTTGTTACCTTGATTTTCGCGAGAGATTAGTTGTAGATTCGGAATGAGGATGAAAAATCGAGTGGAATCAAGCCAAAAATCGCTCAGATTGGTTGAGAATCGAAGAAGTTGTGGTTTATGGCTCAAAACTTGAATGGTTTTAATGGAGGAAATATCGAAATAAGGAAGAAGGAGAAGAAGGAGTAATGAGCGCGAGAAATTAGGGCATTATGGGGTCCCATTATAACTGATATTTCATTTTTAAAATTGGAAAATAAATCCCATATTTCTCGGGACCATTAGCCCCAAATCCTTTGTGACTTACTTGCATAGTGGGCCCATATCCAAAATTAGAATTTCAAATCTTTAAAACTGGTACCAGGTGCTCTGTTCTTTGTACCAGGTGCTCTCTCCTCTGGATCGACTGGAGGTCGATTTGTAGACCGACCGGTGGTTTGTCGCAGGCCCTCATCCTCATGGATCGATCGATCTATCCAAGGGGATCGATCGATCCTCCTTGCGTATTCCACAACATCTTTTTTTTTTTTTTTTTTTGAACTGAAAACTCAAGGATTGAAAACAAAGTTAGTAACAAAAGAGTTCAAAATTGAAAAAGGTTAGAAAACATACCGGTGGGTTGCCTCCCACCAAGCGCTTGGTTAAAGTCGTTAGCTTGACTTGATCAGCCTTTTAGGCTTTTGGCGCATCGCCTAAGGTGATTACTCCGCCTTCGGCTTGGTCCTCATCGGCTAGGTACGGTTTACAGCGCTGTCCGTTGACCACGAACTCTTTGTCTTTGGCGTCCAGCAACACCATAGCTCCATATGATCGAACCTCCTTGACAAGGAAAGGACCGGACCACCTAGATCGCAATTTTCCAGGAAAAAGTTTAAGGCGAGAGTTAAAGAAATCATGTCATTGGGTTGGAAGTTTCGGTTAAGAATTCTCTTGTCGTGGTACAATGTGGTACAACTTGGTTCGTTCCTTGTACAATTTCGAATTCTCGTAGGCCACGTTCCTAATCTCCTCTAACTCGTTAAGTTTCATGGATCGCCTTTCCAAGGCGGGTTTGATGTCGTAGTTCATTAACTTAACTGCCCATGCCGCCTTATACTCAAGCTCTACTGGAAGGTAGCACGACTTACCATACACCAAATGAAAGGGCGTTGTCCCCAATGGCGTTTTGTATGCGATTCGGTAGGCCCAAACTGCGTCGTCTAACTTGGCTGCCCAATCTTTCCTTGTTGTGCCTACGGTCTTTTGCAAAATGTCCTTGATCTGCCGATTACTAACCTCAACTTGGCCACTATTCTGTGGGTGATACGGCGTTGCAACCTTGTGCTTTACGCCGTTCTTTCTCAAAAGGTTCTCAAAAACCCTATTGATGAAATGGGTCCCACCATCACTAATCACCACCCGCGGAACACCAAAACGGGGAAATATGATTGTCTTAAACATCCTCAAAACCACAGCCGCGTCGTTTGTTGGAGAAGCAATGGCCTCAATCCACTTAGACACATAGTCGACGGCCAGTAAAATGTACTTATTGCCATAGGATGAAGGAAATGGTCCCATAAAGTCAATTCCCCACACATCGAACACTTCAACTTCCAAGATAAAGTGCTGAGGCATCTCATTCCGACGCGAGATGTTCCCTTGCCTCTGACATTATCGCATCTTGCAATAAACGCATGTGTATCACGGAACATTGTGGGCCACCAATATCTAGCTTGCAGCACCTTTGATACGATCTTAAAGGTTGCGAAGTGTCCAGCGTAACTTGAACTGTGGCAGTGAAACAAGATTCCTGGGATTTCCTCTTCAGGAACACATCTCCGGAAAAGACCGTCGGAGCATTGCTTGTAAAGGTATGGCTCGTCCCAAAAGTACCTCCTTACGTTGCGCAAGAATTTCCTCTTCTTGTCCCCCACGAAATCAGCCGGTTCCTGGTCAGCAGCTAGGTAGTTCGCGATCTCACCAAACCACGGAAAACTTGGTGAATTTTCCTTGGAGATAGCCGCACAAAATGCCTCTGGAGCAGGTGCTCCCTCGGGTAGAACAGGTGCTCCAGATTGTACTGGGTGCTCTCGTACACAGATTCCAATAGCGTACACTTGTTTATCCGGCAATGCATCATCAAACGGTACTATTTCATTAACTTTCATCCTAGACAGGTGGTCAGCAACTCCATTTTCGGTACCCTTCTTATCAACGATTTGAAGATCAAACTCTTGAAGCAACAAGATCCATCTCAAAAGCCTCGGTTTCGCATCTTTCTTTGTGAGCAGGTACTTCAATGCTGCGTGATCTGTATGAACAATGACCTTCGAACCCACAAGATATGATCTGAATTTCTCAAAGGCAAACACTACAGCTAGTAGCTCCTTCTCAGTCGTAGCATATCTGCACTGAGCTTTATCCAAAGTGCGACTCGCATAATAGATCACGTGAAGCTTTTTATCCTTCCTTTGCCCCAAAACAGCCCCTACGGCGTAGTCACTCGCGTCCGTCATAACCTCAAATGGTAGATCCCAATTCGGTGGTTGAACAATAGGTGCGCTTACCAATGCTCCTTTTATCGTGTGAAACGCCTCAAGGCAAGCCCCATCAATCTCAAACTTGGTTTCCTTACACAACAGTTGGGTTAGCGGTCTCGCTATCTTTGAAAAATCCTTGATGAAATGTCTGTAAAAGGCCGCGTGACCAAGGAAACTCCTTATCCCTCTGACTGAATCTGGCGGTTGCAGGCTCATCATTACCTCAACCTTTGTTCGGTCAACTTCAATACCTTTCTATGATATGCGATGACCCAACACTATACCGTCCTTTACCATGAAATGGCATTTCTCCCAGTTCAACACAAGATGCTTATCCTCACAGCGCTCCAATACCCTGCACAGATTAGAGAGAAACACAGAAAAAGAACTCCCGTAGACGGAGAAGTCATCCATGAAAACCTCCATAATATCTTCAATAAAATCAATGAAGATAGACATCATGCACCTTTGAAAAGTCGCGGGGGCATTGCAGAGCCCGAATGGCATCCTGCGGTACGCAAAGGTGCCATAAGGACACGTGAAGGTTGTCTTCTCCTGATCATCCGGGTGAATTGGTATCTGAAAGAAACCTGAATAACCGTCTAAAAACAGTAGTAAGGGTGGTTAGCGAGTCTTTTGAGCATTTGATCAATGAAAGGTAAGGAAAAATGATCCTTCCTAGTTGCTGCATTTAATTTTCTATAATCAATGCACATCCGGTGTCCTGTGACAGTCCTAGTGGGTATCAGTTCGTTCCTATCATTGGCGATCACAGTGATTCCGCCTTTCTTAGGTACTACGTGTACAGGACTAACCCAGTTACTATCGAATATTGCATAAATGACACCAGCTTCTAAGAGTTTCATAATTTCCTTCTTAACAACATCTTTGAAATTCGGATTCAATCTTCTTTGGTGCTCTACAGAAGTTCTATATTCATCCTCTAAATGTATCTTATGCATGCATAAATCAGGTGAGATTCCAGGGATATCATCTAGTGAATAAGCCTAAAGCTTTCCTATACTTCCTAAGCTCGCATAAAAGTAAGGCGGATTCTACATTATTCAGATCAACATTAATAATAACAGGATATGTAGAATTTGGACCGAGAAATGCGTACCTTAGCCCAGCTGGTAAGGTTTTGAGCTCAAGTTTTGGAGCTTTCAGCTCGCTCCAAGGATTGTCAGCAAGGCTCCGAAGAGCAGAAGCAGGCGCGCTGTCTCCTTCCTCTTCGTCGAGTCTCAAAAAGTCTGTTGATTTCTCAATCTGCCCAGAATCCAACATCCTTGCGAACCCAATGGTATCTTCGCTCAAATAACCATGTTCGCTTTCAGCTTTTGTCAATGCAACATCCAAGGGATCATCAACAAGAATTTCTTCAATCTCTCCCTCTGAGATTTCGAGATTATCTTCAATGGCAAAAGTTTGCCCACCAATGGTCGGTTTCTTCAACATCTGATCCATCTCGAACTCCATAATAATGTCTCCCAGGTGGAGACCAATCGTTCCGTTTTTCACATCAATGATCGCACCAGCTGTGCACAAGAAAGGACGTCCCAAAATCAAGGGATCCTTTGGTTCATCGTCCAATTCCAACACCACGAAATCTGCTGGGATGAAAATATTCCCAATCTTGACCTGCAAATCTTCCAAAATCCTACAGGTAACTTAATAGATCTGTCAGCAAACACTAATGAAATCCATGTAGGTTTAAATTTTATGTACCCAAGTTTCCTTGCAACCGAATAGGGCATGAGATTCACGTTGGAACCTAGATCACACAAGGAACAAGCAAATCGCACAGGACCAATATCAACAGAAAGCACGAACTTACCTGGGTCCTCTTGCTTTTTAATGGCTTTGTTTTGTAGCACAACGCTACAATTCTTACTTACAACCATGGCACTTTGCTGGCCCTTGACATACTTTTTCATCGACGGCATCATCTGAATCGCGTCTGCCAATGTCAGCTTAACCGTCAAATCAATGTCGCCTCCTCCAAATCCTTTTGCGACTTCTTTGGAGGTATTGGGTAAGGGACAGTGGGCCTGTAAACACGAGAACGAACCTTATCAATAATCTCATTTGGTCTTAATACCTTAGGAGTTGGCTCAGCGGGTTCTTCGTCGTTTTCTGTTTCTGGAGCAGGTGCTCCCTCTGCCGGAGCAGGTGCTCCTTCTGCCCAGTTTGCAGTTTCTGTTCTTATGACTCCAGGTAAAGTTCTTCCACTTCTCAGCTCTATGGCATTCACAAACTCTCTGGGGTTTGTATCTGACTTACCCAGCAGCACTCCTTGTGGCCTTTTTATTGCATCAGCCGTTTGAGCGACTTGTGTAGCGAGTTTCTTTACATGGTTGCAAACCGCCTCAAGCCGACCATTAAGGTCCAAGTACATACCATCCACCTTTGTGTTGATCTCAGTGGCGAACTTCTGCTGGTTTGTCAATATCTGCTGCACCATACCTTTCAACTCATCCTAAGAACTATTTCCAGAGCTTGCAGAAGCCTGAAAGTTCGAAAACTACGGTTTCTGATCTTGAAAAGGGACGAATGTCTTTCCTTGGAAATTTTGGGGGAATGATTTCTGGAAACTTTGATCTTGAGGTTTCGTGGTTTGGGGGTTGGTTTGTTGTGGATAAACTTGGTCCTGGGGGTTTTCAACATTCGTGCTTTGATAAGAGAAATTCGGATGATTTCTGTAGTTCTGGTTGAACCCTCGGTTTCGCACAAAACCTTGCCCATTAACATAACTAACCTCCTGCTGATCATTGTCTCCTTACTCAACCATCTCTTCAGCTAGTTGCTCGCCATTCTCATCAGCAAAATGAACCATCCTTTGGTTCGCCTTAAGAAACAAATTGATCTTGGCCGTGAGGTCATCGATCTTAGCAGAATCTGTTCCATTGGATTTCGTAGTCCTATCATACTCCTGGGACTTGTTACTTGAACTTGCAGCCAAGTTCTCAATCAGCTTATACGCTCCTTCTTTGGTTTTGGTCATGAAATCACCATCGCTAGCAGCATTGAGCGCGTTCCTATAATCCCAGTCCACACCATCGTAGAAAATTTCCAGCAGGTTTTCATCAGTGAACCCATGGTGTGGGCATTCTCTCTTGTACTCCTTAAACCTTTCCCAAGCCTCACAGAAGGACTCTCCGGAATGTTGTTGGAAGGAGGAGATTTTGTTTCTCAAACTCGCGGTTTTGGATTTTGTGTAGAATTGGTCCAAAAACGCAGCTCTACATTGCGCCCAAGTCGTTACAGATCCAGCAGGTAGGGACTTAAGCCAACGCGAAGCCTTATCCGCGAGTGAAAACGGAAACAGCTTGCATTTTATGAAATCCGGGTTCATCCCATTAGAGCTTGTCGTGGAGCAAATCTCCTCGAAATTCTCTATATGGTCCATCAGAATTTCAGCAGGCAATCCGTGGAACAAGTGCTGCTTAACCAGCGATATCATCTGTGGTTTGATCTCATAGTCGTTCCTTTCAACAGCGGGAGGAACTATGGCAGCTCGGTTTCGGTAATAGGCATAGGGATTGTCTATATCCCCTATGGTTCGTTGTTCAGCACGCGCACGTTGTTGCTGCAGTTCACGTGCGTGCTGCTGTTGCATTTGAGCCATCTACTCTTGCAACCTTTGCAACTCAACTGCCATGTCGTTGTCGTCTTGATCGCCCATATCAGCGGAATTAGGCCTTTGTCGTCTGTTTTCTCGTTCTAGTCTCGCGAGTGCAGGATTACTCAAAGTGACGAGGGGAGTTTGAAGATTTCTCCTTGTTGTCCTTGAGTTCATGCACTTGAAACACACGTAAAGAAAAACAAAATATCGAGATTAGTGCTTAGTCTAAAATCGTAGTCGAGAAGTAGAGGTATCGAGTTGGTCCCCGTCGCAACGGCGCCAATTTGATGAAGAATAGAACTCGTCCTTTATCCGGTTTCAAAGATTAAAACCTAGATTCACTAATAAATGCAGAATAGCTCAGGTTCGTTAAGGGACCAGCAATACGCTCTAATTCTATGGAGTGCAATTTCAGCTAAACGATTCAAGTTTGGTTTTAAAATGTCGCAATAATTAAAGCTAAACAAAATGTAAAATCGGTTGTAAACAATAAAGGAAATGCGTTAGGTCAGGGATAATTCTCAGGGATTCGAATATCAAGAACCAAACAATTATTCAGGCGTGCGATTACGACCAAGTCTCAAACTCAACCATAAATATAAGGAGATCCACTTTCGTGGCATCTACAACTTTAACAATCAATCTAACACCCTAACTGTCGTTGAGGTTAATAAAGATTATCAAGCATTAGCGATTTGGGTCGATATGTTCACGAGATGCCCTAACTTCAGCTTTCGTTGGCTAAGGATCAAATCACCCATCTATGTCAATTCCAGCAATTTACAAACTTTTGATAAGTAAATTCAACCTAGAATCAAAGGCTAGGTGATCAAGCTAACCTAGGCAATATGATCGACAATAGATGGAGACTATCGAATGAATATATGAAAACCTATCTATGCTTAGTTCATGAATTCTATCCCAACAAAAAACCCTTAACCTAACTGGATAACTACTCGCTCATGATCAAACGAAGGACAGCAGCAAAAGACATAATGAATTGCATTGAAATCGATATAGAGAAGAGTAGGGTTTAAGAAGACTTCAACAAGTATTGGGAAGGCAATTCTCCGAGCTTACAAAACTCTCAAAACAAGTATATATATATATATATATATATATATCTCTCTCTCTCTTCGTGATCTCTCTCTCTGCTGCTGTTGTTCGTTGTGTCTATGGCGTGGCTGCTGTGTCGCGATGAGTGATAGTGGCAAGATCCAAATCTCAAGGAATGAGTATCGAATCTCTTTCTCTCTTTCGTGTGTTGCGGCTCTCTGCGTGATAATCTCTCTGGCGTGGCTGTGTTCTCCTTTTTATAACCCTTGGGCGGCTGGCCAGAAGTAGGGTTTTTTTCTGAATTAGGTTTAAATGAACTTTTCATATTGGGATTTTCCAGAAAGCGAGAGCACCACGTTTGGTGCAGGTGCTCCTTCCGGGCAGAATCTTCAAAAAGATTCTATTTTGCTTCTTTTTCGCCAAGTCCATTTGCAAGACTCCAATCTTTGTTTCCAGCCACTTTTGTACCTAGAAAGACTCAAAAGAGAGTGAAAGATACGATAAAAACCTACAAAATAAGGGTTAGAATGCGCCAAAAACGCATTATATCAGGTTCCACTAAGATCTACTAACTACACCAAAAAATGGGGACAAACTCGACAGAGAATCGAAACACTCTCAGAGACAAAGAGATCATGTAACCACACCGGGAAGCTAATTGCAACATAAGAATGGATCCTTAACTCCTTTGTAACACTTTGTGCAATGAGAAATGCTCCTCTGTTTGTTTCTCTTGACTCCACCATCAGTTTCCAGCTCTAAAACCTCTCCAAAGTCTTCAAAAATTTCTCTGAATGGTATGCAAAGGAAGGCCAGGCCTTTGGTCGAGTAACAGGTCCTACCAGTTCCGAGAACTCCAAGGCAAAAATCACATTTTGAACATAGTGAAAAGCCATACTCTCCATAACCCATATCACCACCACCACTTTGGCTTCGTCATGGTTCTCCTTATTTGCAAAACATCTCCTACTATGGATCATCACCCTCTCTCCAGAGTCTCTCAAAACCCATGCAGCTCCAACTATATGGTTTTGCTTAGACCATGATAACCCTATATTGCATTTCACCCAATTTTCAGGAGGAGGTTTCTATCTCTTAAGGAGTACATTCTCCTGCACAACCAATGCCGAATGAACCACAATTTCAGCAATCTGAGCATTGAACCATTGGTCTTTTTCCTCAATAGATTTCACTATTACATCAGAAGCTAGGAACAATTTTCCTTCAAACAACCAACCATTTTTGTTCTTCTAGATGAACCAAACTAACCAAGGAATGAGTCTCCTAGTTTCATGAGGGATATTCCTATTCTTGTACATCGACAAAAGGAATGAGAAATTGGAGAATAAGGCATAACATTCAAAACCATTTTCAGGAGAAGGAATGTTAGACATAGTCTAAACCTGCCTAGCAAGAGAGCATGAAAACATCACATGGTTGATGGATTCCCCTTCATCACCACAGACTTGACATCTTGAATCCACTTTCATACCTCTCTTAGTTATCAACTCCACAACCAGCAAGGCCTCACTAAGCATTTTCCAAAAGAATATCTTTTTTGGAGAAGTATGCATGCTCCAAATTTTATTTTTTAAATAATTTATGGAAGGTTTCATCACAGCCTCCCTAATAAAATATACATTATTCTCCTGATTCACCACCCAGTAGCCTGACCTGACCGAGTACTCACCACTCTGGTTGTATTTCCAGATGTGATAGTCTTCCCTAGCACAACCGATTTCATTCTCAATATCCTCGATATGTCTTGTTGAAAGAAAAGCTTATTCATCTTATCTCTATCCCACCATTTCGATGAGTGATCAATCAGCTCACTAACCTTAAGGTTCAAGTCAATTAAGGGGTTCATCATCAGGGGCTCTCTCATTACCTCTCCATGAATCCAAAGTTCTGACCAAATAAAGGTATCCTCACCATTCTCAATCTTTTTTTGGATTCCTTTCTTTAGAAGATCTCTTCCATGAAGTAAGCTTATGCATCCAAAAGATGGTCTTGTACCAACGCCCGCTCTAAGAAAATCAGAATCCTCAAAGTAACGGCTCTTAAGGAACATAGCAAGGAGGCAGTCAGGTTCCATCATCATCTTCCACGCCTGCTTGCCAAGTAAGGTCTAATTAAAATCTTGTATATCCTTGAAGTCCAAACCAACTTGATCCTTTGGTAAGCACATCTTGTTCCAACTCACCCAGTGAATTTTATTTTTCTCTTTTGTAGAATTCCACTAGAATTCAGCCATAACACTTGTCAGCTTAGTGCAAGTAGCTTTTGGCCACCTGAAATATAACATTGCATACACTGGAAGAGCCATGACTAGTGCTTTTATGAGTATTTATTTTCCCCCTTGTGACAGGATTCTTGCAAACCATCCAGACATACGGGTTCTCATTTTCTCATGAATGTAAGCAAGCATATCAATTTTTGAACCACTGAAACATTCAGGGACACCAAGGTAAGTACCTGCTTCTCCTTCTGCAAAGGTACCGGTTATATCTTTTATAGATACCTTACACTCTTCCTTCACCAAATTACCAAAAGTAATAGATGATTTGTTGAGGTTGATTTTCTGTCCCATAGCATCACCATAAATCTCCAGGATACGGTAGAGGTTTTGGACATCTTCCACATCTGCTTTACACACAAAAAAAGCTATCGTCTGCAAACAACAAGTGATGAATAACAGGTCCTGAAGGTGAGAACTAGATTCCACTGATTAACCCATTATGAGAAGCTTTGGTGATTAAATGGGAAAGACCTTCTATTCATAATACAAAAATAGGAAAACCTCTAAAAATATATCAAAACTTAAAATATAGTAAGCGGATCCATAGTAGTTCTACTTTGTTTCATATTTTATTATTGATATTTTAGATGAAAAAAAAAAAAACCAAAACTAAAAATATATCAAGCGGATCCATAGTATGTAGTTCTACTTTGTTTAATATTTTATAAAATAATGGTTCTATTTTTTAACCAAAACAAAAGAACAGTTTGCGTGAAACATTCTTAATTTATTTTCTTGTTAGTAAAATAGCCTCTAGATGCTTTACTTTAGTAAAATAAATTTTATACTAGTTGTTATTCTAAACATAATTTTTGTTTCATATTACTTGTCATTTTTTATTTTTTAATATACATTTATGACTAACTTTTATATTTTTATCCTTAATTTTTAGCTTATTAATTACACATATCAAATATCAAATAAAACGTTGTATTAATTAGGGGTAAAACATAAAATTTAATTATCTTTTGAATTTATTTAAAAAAATCTAGAATGATAACTAAATTGAAAACGAAAGGAGTATGAATTTAAAAAAACATTAAAAAAATAATACAAAACCTTTAACAAAAAAAATCTATTTTTATATTCAATATAAAAAAATTTAGAAGATTTCTTAGTTAAAAATAAAATTCTCTGAATATTAAATAAAACAAAACTTTTGGGGGTGTATTCAATCTAGCATTTCTAGTGATTTATTATGATTGGTCAAATTTTATGTTATTGGATCATGTATTTAAAAAACTCTATTAAATTTTTTTGTCTAATGATTTGGAAAAGTAATTTCAAATCCACTGTTATTGGATATATATGTAAGAATTTGTACTTTAATGATTTGAGGAAATTTGGGAAAATACCTTTACTTGGTTTATAAATTTGAAAAATATACTTTTTTCTATTTTTTTTGAAAACTATACTTTCCAAAATATTAGTTTACTAAAATAACCTTATTAAACATGAATAATAATTTTATTTTTATTATAGGTTTTTAGAAAAAATAAAATAAATTTTTGTGATGATAATATTATTCTAATATTTTTTCCGAATTATTTGTTACATAATATAGAATTTTCTAAGATTTTGATGTTATGAAAAATTATGTATATTTATGATTAATTGAACTAATAGGGTCCAAGACCAAAACAATTTTTTGTTTGTTAAACCAATGGAAAGTATACTCTATAACAAATTTATTGGTTAAATGAAGTAATTAAACTGACAAAAAAAAATTGACCTAGCAATATGGAATCTATGTTTCATCTAAAGTTCTTCTGTACCTCTCTCCTTAGCAAAATGGCGATTCTTCTTTATATATGGCTCATAAGATTTTTTTTTATTTTAAGATTTTGCAATATTTCAATAGAGCTTACAAGATGCAACTATTACAACTATGGCAAGAAGATTGCTCATCCATAGACATTTGAAGGGTCTGCTATAGCAAAGAGTTGTCTTCATCTTGTCAGGGCCACCAATACAATTGAAATTCTTACGGGTTTGAGATTGATTTTTTTAACAAAGTTCTTTTGAACATGAATATAGTAGAGTAATTTCCATTCGCCTAATCGCTTGAATTCACACCTACAGAACCAATCCACTTTTCACAAAATTCCTAATTTAATGTTCAAAATCCTACGACATGTCTTGAATGAAAAAATTGGAAGGAAATATTTTACCACAAGCTTAGGGACATCTGTAACTACCAAAAGCATGAGATCCACTTGTGTTTTCTCGGTTTTAAAAATATCTAATCATAGTTGCATCTTGTAAGCTCGATTAATATCTTTATAATGATAAATTTTAAAGTTTAATCAACAAAACATTTTTATCCCAAAAATAAAATAAAATAATTAGTTTTTCAAATCTCTTTTAATTGTGATTTATTAAAAATATAATTTTTAATTAAAATCAGGAGAAAAAGTCTTATCACATATGAAAAAGGTTATTTTTCAAAAAAATAAATAAAAGAAGTGTATTTTTCAAAATTTAAAACATAAATAGGGTATTTTTCAAATTCTCCCTAATGATTTCAAATGATTTAAGAGGAATTTGAAAGAATTTTTTTATTAAAAATACAAAGAGCCAAAACTCATAGTTTTAGGTGGGATTGTAGAGAATATTATATTAATTTTTCTAAAATACATAAAATCACTAAAATCATCTAAAATCTCATTAAAACTCAAATCCTTTTAAATGTCAGATTGAATACCCCCAAGTGATTTGAAAGTGGTTTAGAAGATTTCTTAGTTAAAAAAAAATCAAATCTTATTATTTTTTGGGTAGGATTGCAAAAAATTTAATAATTTTTTTTTAGAATTACACAAACGTTATAATCATCTAAAAATTCATTAAAATTCAAATAATTCAAAATGCTAGATTGAATATACAACCCCAGTTGTTTTCCTTCTTTTCACTTATTTTCCATCGTGAGTTGTTAAATGTATAATTTTGTCATTAAAACTTTTTGTTATCTATTTTTTTGTACACCAAGTTGTCTAACAAAAAAAAAACTCAAATACTTAGGAAGTAAGGAAAACAAATAAGTGGCCGATGATGATACACAACACATAGACGTTTCCTTTAAAAGTAGAGAAAACTTAAAGCTTACAAAAGCAATAAAGGTGAATTTTGTTAAGTAGATTCTGATTTTATGTCATTCACACACATAAAAAGATCGTTTTCATTATTATATGATGCAGAAAGTGCAAGGAAAAAATATCCAGAAAGTTTATTTCATTTTGAGGTTCATAGATGTGCATCTATAACACTATATACCCAATAATTGAGTCATAATGATAATTAGTGTTAGATTGTTTTTCTTTACTTATTTCCCCCGTAAAAATAGGTTTAGAAATAGAACTTGCATGTCTTTTTTGTCATCTAGAGAATTTTTATTAATAACATTGGCAGATTACAAAGCAAAATTCCCGAAAACAAAGGCCGCAAAACGTTAGTCGTCTATCATTGATCGGTAAAAGAGTTTTCCTCTAGAAACAAGCACCACAAGTATTCTCCCAGAAACGGCGACGACAGGAACGTCATTACTCGCCTCGGTAGAAACCAAACTAGCCGACAAACACGTATGTGAAGCTGAAGCATATGCGGAAAATTTTAATGGTCTTATTCAAATATGCTTCTTGTCCAATATAACTTTATAAATCAAAACTAAATGTAAACCAAAATTTTGTTAACATAACTAAAAATATGGTTTCAATAATAAATTTACATAAAATAAAATCTAAAATGAATACAACATATATAACTAGTAAACAATACAATGATCTACATTCACATCTCTTATCTATCATTCGTACGTTAATGTATTCTCTACTCACCTCATATGCATCTCTCACATCTCACTTATTCATTATCTACTTTTTAACGACTTTCAGTTGGCAGTTGTTTTTCAAGAAATGTTGTAAATTAGCATGTTTTTGGTAGCATTGTTGTTAATAAATCATAAACCACACACATATATATATATATATCTTCATATCATTCTAAACCACATCTTCATATGCTTCAAAAATATATAGATTTCATCTCTCAAAATGATGTTTTTATACAAATTTACTTTTTCTTGTTTTTTTTTCATAGTTTATTAATCTTATATGATGTCGAAGCCTACTCCAAAAAAAATTCAAATTTAAGAGGCATTGACAGAATGATCAGTAGCCACTCTCAAAGCATTTCCACTTGCAAGTTGAGGTTGATGATCAATTGGCACAAACGCATAAGTTGTAAGTGGAAATGCCCTGAGAATGAGATTGATGAACATTCGGTCATTGCCTCCTAATTTTATTTTATATTTGGAGTAGGTTTTAATATCATATAAGGTATGGAAAAAAAAAACAAGAATTAGTAATTTTGTATGAAATTCATCATTTTGAGAGATGAAATTTATTTGTTTTTTGATGAAGCTATGTTCTTAATATGTTTTGGAATTATATATATATGTGTGTGTGTGTGTTTGGTTTATGATTTATTAGAAACAATGCTATCAAAAAACATGCTAATTTACAACAAACATTCCTTGAATTTTTTTGACAAATAAAAGTCGTTAAATAGTAGATTATGATGAAATGTGATAAATGCATGTGAGGTGAGTAGGGAATACATAACTTACGAATGATAGATGAGAGATGTGAATGTGGATCATTGTATGGTTTACTAGTTATAGAATTTGTATTCGTTTTAAATTTATTTTATACAAATTTTTATTGAGACCATATTTTTTTTTTGCTTATTTATTTTAAAATCTTGATCACTATCTAGATGGTTCATGAGTTTATGCATGTGTTACATAATGTTTTGCTAGGTAAGATTTATTTTGACGTCGGTAAAGTGATTTTGAGTGTTTCTAGTGCCAAAACATAAAAGTGAAATGAAGTATTTAAGAAAGTATATGGTTGGTTGACAAAAAAAAAAAGAAGAAGAAGTAAGTATATGGTTGCAAAGTACAAGAAAAAGATTTACATAGTCATATTGAGTAGAGATCTTTACCAAAATGTGTAGTTTTGAAGAAGACCAATCAATCACACAGTCTTTTTTTACAGCTAATCATGGTATCTTATTTACCGTCCAATATCAAAACCAGAAAGTTTCATCTTGGAATATTTCCTATCAATCTATGAATATAATATACGAATATAATACAGATATCTATATCTATATATATATATATATATATATATATATATATATATATATATATATATATATATAGATATATATCAGCCTGAACATAAACTATACCTTATTTTAATCCATTTGTGGAATTTACAAATGGCACAATCAGTCACATTTTAGAAATGTTTTCTTGATCAAACACCAGAGACATATTTAATACTTAATATTAGGAATAAATTGTGAACTTGACCCAAAAAAGGGAAAAGAGATGGAATATCTTCTATCTTTTACATTATAGAATAGAAAGTAATTTCCACCAAAAAAAAAGAAAAGAATAGGAAGTAACATAATGAATAGTCACAATCATAACATGCTTTTTCTTAGATATGGGAGAATCCTTTTGGAAGGGTGGATATGTTGTTTGGTATTTTAGCCTTCACTCTAGAATATATTACTTTACACCTTTTCATTCATCTTTTATTTCACTATCTCTCATTTTCACTCATATTT
The DNA here is from genome assembly GCA_964056655.1 of Arabis hirsuta. Lineage (NCBI taxonomy): Eukaryota > Viridiplantae > Streptophyta > Magnoliopsida > Brassicales > Brassicaceae > Arabis > Arabis hirsuta. The sequence continues at coordinate 2,768,034 of OZ053301.1, forward strand.
CCACACTATATACATTCTTTTTTGTCAATTAAGAAAACGGATATTCTTTAAATATATATACCATAAATTTTATTTATAGATAATGTATTTTCGTACTCATCTAACTATTTTCATACAAAAGGTACATTTTTAACAATAATCATCATTATTTATATACTTTTTAATTATAAAAGTGGAATTTTAACAAATGATAATAACATATATACGAATGAAATTTTTAAATAAGATGGTGCTATAATACTTTATAATTTTATGATTTTTGAATATTTCAATAGTTTTTCATATTCACTACAAGAAACACGTTAGATTACGTCAATTTTTTTTCATATTCACTACAAATGATAATTATGACATTGAACTTAAAGTCAATTGTTTAAATGAATCAAAAACAAAAAAAAATAACGTCAGAGGATGTTACGACACTTCAAATTCTGACGTTAACATTTTGACTTCGGTTTAGAACCGACGTCAAATATTAAAATAAGTAACGTTAAGAGCTTTGTCTATTGTTGTAATCAATGTTCTAAAATACGCTATACGCTAATCGGGCGGTGGATCACCATATAGCTTATATGCGGACGTCTATGCGAAAGGTATATACGGTAAATATTTTTACATATTTATATATAAATACACAAATTTATTTTGTTTTAATAGGTAATAGAAAAAATATTATCATAAATTTTGTACAAAACTTAAATAATTAATATTAACATAGTAGTTTTAAAACAAATACTAAAATGCATAGTTGAAAATTTGTTATAAGTAGCAAAAAAATATAATTATATCAATTATATTTTTGGAAAAATATCAAAACATAGTTTTATTTGAAATTTTTGAAAAATATACCTGTCAAAATTGTATATTCGGTCATTTAGTTATCGTAACAAATATAATTTTTTCATTTAAAAATACGTATAGTATAAATACGGTACGGCAAGCGACTGCATAGCGTCTAGACGCTATATTTTAGAACACTACTTGTAGTGATTGATCCATGAAAGAGGATTGGTTGCTATTGCTAATTTACCGCTACTATACAAGATATTCACAAGATATAATGTAGATTTTTTTATTTCTTAATCTAATATAATATTTTAAGGTTTCCTTTAAGTGAAGTTTTGAGAGCCTGACACTTGTCACTTTTGATGTTAACAATTTTTTATTTTTAATACCTTATTTTTACTTAATTTTGACATTTGTATCTCTAAATTTTAGAATTTTTGCATTGATTCTTTAAAATAAAAAGGTGATATCAATATATTAACTAAAACTAAAAATTAAATTAACATCAAATTATTTCATAAATTAATTAAAAGTTTATAAATCATATTCTAATAGATAATTGGTTTTCTCAATATCTCTTTTCAAATTCTTTATAAATTTCTTAATTAGAACTTCCGAAAAACTATCATATTTAAAAAATATATATTTTTAACTATTTTTAAAAACTATCATATTTTTATGTCACATAAGATCTTGATTTTTTATATAGAGTATTTTTATGCAAATACTCATAAAGACATGAATAAAAAATAAATTTATATAAAAAATTATCATTTTGTTAAAAAATTTGTAGAAGCTATATAAATTTAGATAATATAAAAATCAAATTATGTAAAACAAATATGTGATCAATCAATTTCAAAAGCATTTAAATTTCACTAATGCATTTAAAGCATTTAAAAAACTCTATAAGTTTTATCTTTTCAGTCACGTGTGGACTCAACATTTTTTTTTATAATAGGGGACACGGATTATAACGAAAAGATTCTAAAAGAATACGCTGAATTCTAGAACAAAATTGAAAATATATATTCTTCAAATGAAATTTTTTATATATATCATCATGGTTCAGTTTCATATTAAGCATTTAAAACTGATGTTTGAATTTGTATAAATAGAAATTGTGAGCATAAATCTTAAACATCATTTAAGTATATCAATGTTAGTTTATATATAATATTAAAATAGTTTTTAAAATCATCTAAATAGTTGTTCCGTGCAACGCGTGGACTTTCCCTAGTATGATATATTGTGTAGTCCAAAAATCATATCACCCAGAATTATGTTATGATTTCCAAGTACCAACTGCCAATTTCTCAGATTTGTGCTCAATGATGGGATTCTTCTTGGTATATTGAGTGTGATCGCCTTGCTGGTAACTTTGCTGAACAAACTTCTTATACATAAGCCTTTCCGGTGAGGGTGTCTACGGCATAAGAAAGCCAAGTGATGGCTGATTCATTGTAGTAGATCCGATCGTCTTCTTCTCGTTCCCACCATGCATTTGCCTTTCCGGTGAGGGTGTCTACGGCATAAGAAAGCTTTTCCTTCTCCAGAATGTGGTTTTGTTCGAAACCATTTCTCCATGTCTTCTTCCCATCTAAGATAGGCTTCTGCTCGTTGGCTATAACCTGAAAAAGTTATAAGCTGTTGTTCAAAGCTATCATACTCATCATTGCATTGGATCCACGTTTCAGCTTGGTTTGTGTTTGCTTGATTTCGGTCTGGTGGTTCGGGTTCCATTGCCTCACGTCCTGGTTCATCTCCGAAACCAATTTCAGAATCATTCTCTTCAATCCAATGCTTTTTTCCATAATTATCTTCTTCAACTGTTGATGTTTCTCCATTGCAAGGATCTTTTTCAAAGCTAGAAGGTTATTTCCATGAATCGTGACTTAGTTCATCTCCAAAGCCTGATTCAGATTCTTCAAAGTATGTTTCAACTCCAACGCATGAGCTTGTTTCGACTTCCTCTTCATGGCCATCCAATTCTTGCCAAAAATATTGGCTTGATTCGCCTTCCCAATCTATTCTTCATCATTCATAGCTTCTTTTGTCTTGCTTGTACCTTGCAAAGAGATTGAAGAAGAATGAAAAGCAACGCTAAGGAGAATGGAAACAACTATGATCGACAAAGGCAAAAAATGGAAACAAAGAATATTATTCTATTTCTAAATTCAAACAAATTGCAAACAATAAGAGATGTGCTTCTTTTTTTTTTGAATTCGACAACTCAAACAAATGATAAGAAAAATTAAATTTTTGTTTAGTTATTAATTTATAAATGAAGCAAGTAACACAACGATGGGAGATCCACGCTATAGTGATGGCCTCATCGAATGGTTTGCAACAAGATTTCTTACATAGTAGAAACTACGATTGGTTAGTGAAGATTCTATTTTCTGATTTCTCTTTCGAAACCATCTCAATTTTTCAAAACACAAATAACATTCAAAAAAAAATTTTGGTTTGAATAAAATTTAACATTCATTTAAAAAAAATAACAGAAAATAAAAGAAACACGCACAAAACAAATAAAAAGGCAAAACAATTTTTTTATTTGTTTTATTTCTAATTTTGAAACGCAAAATAAAATCAAAATCAACATAAACGAAATTTTCATGGTTTTTATGAATTTATAAAAATTCAAATAACAGAAACATAACTTTTATGGAATTTGTAATAACGACCGCGAACTAGTTTCTATGAATTGGTCGTGCGTCGACCGACGCAGGTGGTGTGCGTCGATCGACGCAAGGTTAAATTGAACCGGTTGGTTCGATTTAAGTCATCGGTTTGCAGACCGGTTAAGGGAAAAACCCTAAGGCTTCCCTATATAATGGGGGTGGCCGCATTTTTGAGGGATTTTTAGAGTTTCAGAGATTTTCAAAAAGTTCAAGAGAGTTTTGAGAGAAGGGATTCGTATGTGAGGCTCTTGGGATCGAAGCTTGTGCTGGTTCTTCGTGAATCAGGAGGGGATTCCGGATCTTTGGGGAGGGTTCTTCACGTTCTTCGTAGTTCCTTCCTTTTCTTTTCCAAATCTAAGGTGAGTGCGTGACCATGGCTTATCTGGGTAAAAGGATTGATCATAATGCGTTGATTCGGTGGATTGAGATGGTTGATTGTTTGGAGGATGTTTCCTCTGTGATTTTGTGTTGTTTTGGTGTGGTTGTTGATGTTTGTTTTGCAGGAAATCGACGTGGTGTAGTCGAGAATCGAACTAGAGAGGAGAAGGTTTGATTCTGCGATTCTGCAGCATGCGTCGATCGACAAAAGTAATTGTTGCGCCGATCGACACAATGCGTGTGTCGATCGATGCAGTTAGTTTGACGTATTGATTGTTGTGTGATGGTTGTTTATTGTTTGGTGTTGTGGTTTGTCCCTTATGCCTGTGTGTATAGCCAAGTAGATGGGATGACCGCGTCACTGAGTATTTGTTATAATACTCACGCATCTCTTTTTGCCATGTGATGCAGGTAAAGAGAAAATGTGTTCGTGGAATCAAGGCCAGGAAGAGACGATGATCTAGAGTCTCGGGTTCCTGTTGAATTGTTAGAATTGCTAGGGTGTTAGTAATTCTAGAATTATTGAGAATTGGTTTAGTAATTCCTAGTTGATTTAATTGATGGTTTGACTTGGTTTAATTGTTTATTGATTTCTGCTGGTTTGAGAATTTAACATGTTGAGAGTTAGTATTTATGGGAATGCTAATTCGATGCTATATATAAAAAAAGGGTCGGGTCGTTTCAGTTTGGTATCAGAGCCCTTATGGTTCTAGGGCGGCCCTTATGATTCTAGGGCGGGTCCTTATGATTGATTATGTGAGTTAGTCGATTGATTGTTGTGTGGGTTTGGAGTCCTAGATCATCTTCTCCGAGTCTTCAATGAGATTCCACGGTAAGTGTTGTTTGACTTTTCTGTTTTTCTAGTATTCTTAGTATTCTGTTGGGTAGTGTAGATAGATGGCTAGAGTTACTAGAAGCAGAGGTCGTGGGGGCCGTAGAGGCTGAGGTGGTCATGGTGGGCGCTGGCGAGGACTTGTGAGTGAGTCTGTTGCCGGGAGTGTAGCTCAAAAGACCACGCAGGAGCGGGTGGCTGATTCGCAGACGTATAAGGAGGGGTCCATGGGTGTGGCCACTGTGAGTGCCCATGTGAGGACTGGTGGGACGAGTGTGAGTCCCGGTACAGTAGGCCCAGGTAGGGGTGCTGCTGCAGGTGGAGCCCAGGATCGAGATGATCGTATGGCGGGTCTGCTACAGTTGATTTTGGAGCGGTTACCAAGTGGGGTGCTAGCTCAGGGTCAGGCTCCGGGAGTGCTGCCGGGTATGGGTCGTGTGCAGCCGTGTGTGGCTGGTGTGCAGCCGGGTATGGCTAAGGTGTAGCCGGGTGTGGCGGTAGCGGAGGAGCTTATGTCCTATCTTAGGATGATGGAGCAGATGCAGAGGATTGGCACTGGGTTTTTCTCGGGTGGTGCCAAGCCTGAGGAGACAGATTTGTGGAGGAGTAGATTGGAGCGTAATTTCCAATCTCTCAGGTGTCCAGAGGGATACCGGGTGGACCTGACAGTACATTACCTTGATGGTAATGCACATCTCTGGGGGCGAGGTGTGGTGGCTAGGAGAGCTCAGGCGGGTATGGCATGGGAGGACTTTATGGCTGAGTTCAACGCCAAGTACTTTCTGCAGAAGGCGGTGGATCGCTTGGAGTTGCAGTTCTTGGAGTTAGCTCAGGGTGACCGGTCGGTCTGGGAGTTCGATGAGGAGTTCGGTCGGCTTCTGGTTCATGTCGGTAGAGACTTGCAGGGCGAGCAGGCCCAGGTGAAGAGGTTAATGAGGGGACTTCGAGCTGACTTGAAGATTCGCTATAGAGCGAACAAGTTTGCCACGAGGGCGGAGCTGGTTGAGACGGCTGCAGCGATTGAGGAGGATCTGAGGGATTAGGCTGTGGTGGGCAGCCCAATCCTTCGGACGAAGAAGTCGCTGCAACAGATGGTTCTGAGCAAGGGCGATGAGCCTGCGAAAGGAGAGAAGAGGAAGTGGGATGACACTTTGGGGTCGAGTCAGAGTGGTCAGGGATGCTTCGGGTGTGGGAGCATGGTTCACTAATTGGCGAGCTGTCCTAGGAAGGACGAGGCTCGGGATACTCGGTTTTGTTATAACCGCGGTGAGTCGGGACACATTAGGCTGAAATGTCCCAAGCTGCGGCAGATGACGGGTGGAGGAGGAGATTTGGGAACTAGAGGCTAAGATGAAAGCAAGATTCAGGGGATGGTTCGAGGAGCGGGCCGAGGATTGAGCTTGTTTTCATGGTTTCCAGTTTCAGAGTTTAGCATGTTTGCGAAGTCATTTTTGAAATTATGTAATTTGTTTGAGGATTAACGATTATTACATTTTAAGGTTTAATAAGATGAGTATTTCTTATGGTTTGAAATTTAATAAGATGAGTATTTCTTATGGTTTGAAATTTATAAGATGTGTATTCTTATGGTTTGAGATTTATAGGATGAGGATTTCCTAAGGTTGGTCTTGTGTTGTCATGAGTATGCATTTTGAGGATTGGAAATAGAGGTTTTATGAGGATTTAAAACTTGTCTATTTCTAAGGGTCTGAGAATAGAGGTTTTATGAGAATTTCGAACTTGTCTATTCTGTGAGACCGTAGTGAAACACCCTGGGTGATTGGGTTGTTTAGAGCTGACCTGGGGATTGGTCATGAATGAGGTGATATTACGGGGTATTGGGATGTCAGGTTGAGACCAAATGAGGTAGATCTAGTCAGAGATGTTATAGGCGTTAAGAATTGATTTCTCTAGGGAATGATGATTTTTTCCAAATAACTCATTTGGAGATGAGGATTACTCCAGGAGGGTTGAGGATTTTCATGTATGTTACTGAGGGATGAGGACTTCCCTTAGTAATAGGAGATGAGGATTTCTCCAGGAGGGATGAGGATTTTCCTGAGTGTTACTAAGGGATGAGGAGTATTTTTCTCGATGGGATGAGGATTTCCCTGTGGGTGTTACCGGGGGATGAGGATTTCCTATAGTAATACTACGAGATGAGTACTTCTCTGGAGGGATGAGGATTTCCCTTGTATACTGCTAGCTCAGCGGACTGTGTGTTCTGAGAGTGTCAGAGGTATAGTGCATCGATAGCTCAAAGGACGTGTTCCTCAGAGTGTGAGTGGTGTGGTGATGTGATATGAGTTATGAGTTGAGAGTAATCAATGTCTGAAATATGGCTATGTGCATAGGACTAGATATAGACCTCAAAGATCGGGAGTGGATCTCGGGTGGTGCTGGCCGGTTGGTCAAGAGTGTTAACCGTAGTATAACGGTGTGGCGTGATCCGAGTGTTGCTCTCGGGTGGTGCTACCCGGGTTGGTCAGGAGTGTTAACCGTAGTGTGATGGTGTGGAGTAATTCGAGTATTGATCTCAGGTGGTGCTGGCCGGGTTGGTCAGTAGTGTTAACCGTAGTATGACGGTGTGGCGTGATTCGAGTGTTTATCTCGGGTGGTGTTGGCCGGGTTGGTCAGGAGTGTTAACCGTAGTGTGACGGTGTGGAGTGATTCGAGTGTTGATCTCAGGTGGTGCTGGCCGGATTGGTCAGGAGTGTTAACCGTAGTGTGACAGTATTTTGTGATTTGAGGGTGATCTCGAGTGATGCTGGCCGGGTGGGTCAGGTGGTTGAGACCGTAGTGAACAGTATTGCGAGATTCGAGGACTAATCCTGGTTAGTGGGGGAGAATTGTAACAACCGCGAATCAATTTTTGTGAATTGGTAATGCGTCGACCGATGCAGGTGGTGTGCGTCGATCGACGCAAGGGTAAATTGAACCGGTTGGTTCGATTTAAGTCGTCGGTTTACAGACCGATTAAGAGAGAAACCCTAGGGCTTCCCTATATAAAGGGGGTGGCCGCATTTTTGAGGGATTTTTAGAGTTCCCGAGATTTTCAGAAAGTTTATTAGAGTTTCCAGAGAGTTTTGAGAGAAGGGATTCGTTTGTGAGGCTCTTGGGATCGAAGCTGGTGCTGTTTCTTTGCGAATCCGGAGGGGATTCTGGATCTTTGGGGAGGGTTCTTCACGTTCTTCGTAGTTCCTTCTTTTTCTTTTCCAGATCCAAAGTGAGTGCGTGACCATGGCTTAGCTAGGTAAAAAGATTGATCATAATGCGTTGGTTTGGTGGATTGAGATGGTTGATTGTTTGGAGGATGTTTCCTCTTTGATTTCGTGTTATTTTGGTGTGGTTGTTGATGTTTGTTTTGCAGGAAATTGACGTGGTGTAGTCGAGAATCAAACCAGAGAGGAGAAGGTTCAATTCTGCGATTCTGCAGAATGCGTCGATCGACACAAGGTTGTGTGTCGATCGACACAAGCAATTGTTGCGTCAGTTTGACATATTGATTGTTGTGTGATGGTTGGTTATTGTTTGGTGTTGTTCTTTGTCTCTTATTCATGTGTGTATAGCCAAGTAGATGGGATGATCGCATCACTGAGTATTTGTAATAATACTCTCGTATCTCTTTTTGCCATGTGATGAAGGTAAAGAGAAAATGTGATCGTGGAATCAAGGCCGGGAAGAGAGGATGATCAAGAGTCTCGGGTTCCTGTTGGATTGTTAGAATTGCTAGGGTGTTAGTAATTCTGGAATTGTTGAGAATTGGTTTAGTAATTCCTGGTTAAAATTCCTGGTTGATTTAATTGATGGTTTGACTTGGTTTAATTGTTTATTGATTTCCGCTGGTTTGTTGTGGTTTGGTAAGTTAGCATGTTGAGAGTTAGTATTTATGGAAATACTAATTCGATGCTATATATATAAAAAAATAGGTCAGGTCGTTTCAGCCCCAACTGCCTCTACCAGTGGGTCCCACACCCACTCTTGGCCCGTGGGGCCACCCTTGTTCAACAGTCAGTGCGTTAATCCAAGAGCCACAAAAGTCTTGTTTACTGATCCTACAAATCACCACGTGATCTTTCCCCCTGTTTTGTCCTCACTCACACGGTACTGGAAATAATTTCTCAGTAGCTCACCCATCCTTAAATTACTCCAGCTCAAGTACGCGTAACTTTGGAGTTCTCTCAAGATGTGTGACGGAAAAGATAAGTGCACTTTGGTGATATAGGTAGACAAATCAATTCTTTTAAATCTCTCTGTATGCACCACATATTTTCTGAAATCGGGGTGTTAAAAATTTTCTCAATTGAAATAAAAGAAAACAGATTTAGAAACAATTTTTATGGATTTTTTTTTTTGAAACGAAAAAGAAAATCCAAAACAAAATTGAAAGAGATAAAGGTTAGATAAACACAACCTGGAGATATGACATTTTAGCTCTGATACCAGATGATATAAGATTTGAATCAACCAAACTTAAAATCACAAAATGATCAAGAGATTCCAAGCTTGTCCGCAGAAGATGGTTGTTGATAGAGTTGAAGATGGGAATATATATGATTAATTCGACAATCACACACGAACATGAAGGCTTGATTCCATAAGAAATTTGATCCAAAAATCAATAGAAAACAAGTGATTCCACATTTAAATTCTTTAGACAAGAACACAAGAGAACAAGGATTCCACCTATGAACTCTAATGAAATGAACACAAAGACAAAAGCTTTGTAAAGGATAAAAAAATTTATGTATTGATTTGTAAAATAATTGGTGAATAATTACAAAGAGATGAAGAGCTTGTAATATAATGCTCAGTGATTAAAATAGCTAATTGCTAGAAATGTAATAAAAGAGGAAAATAAAATTTTCAACATAAGATGGGAAAATGTGAACGATGGAAATGAATGAGAAGAGGAGCTGCACGTGATCTGAATATGGTAAGGAATGAAGCTCCTAAGAGTGCGAGAGCTACTGTAACAGAGAGTGCTACAGGTATTGGTACAGGAAACAGACACAATACACACATGATTCTTTTTCAATATGTTTTACTAGATCAAACTATGATCTTGTGAACCTAAACTTTAATCCTAGCCTCACTTGTTCACAAATCAACACATGATCTTGTGAACCTCTCACTACCCATTAACCCCTTTGATCAGGATCTCTTACAAGAACAACCCTAAACCCCTTTGCTAAAAAATATGCTCTCTAATTGTGTTGAATGTCTCTCCACGTTTTTACACTCCTATTTATACACAATAGGAATCGACGGTTAACTCTATCCTTGGTCTTCAAGTTTGGAAGATATCACATCTTTGTAGAATATCCTCATTTCCTTAATCTTAGCCAAGATATAAGGAAATCTTCACGCCCCTTGATCCTCTCCAAGGAACGTCTCCAGCTCACCTAGAGCATCAAGTCACGTCCATACTATCTTGGTCCAACCCATCTCTTCAAGCCCAAGTATCGTAAGTTCACCGCAGTCTGCTCGTACAACCTCCTTTAGTATGTCACAACTGGTATAGGTCACTGCTACAACAGCTACATCTTCAATCTCTCCCTTTTTAGCTTTGTGTCTCACAAGCATCTGCAAAGATAATACACATACCAACACCAGTAACCAATAGAAGATAGGATTCCAAACAAGACTGAATAACTTTGAATAAATGTGCACAAGTCAATACATAGTCTTAACCAAAATTAGAGAGTTATGGAGTTCTCAATATCCAACCACAAATGTATAACCTCATCTCCTAACTCCCCCATAATCCTATCACTAGTGATCCAAATCAACAAAACTAAATCAACATAATGCAAAGAACTATGAATCAGTCACACTCCCCCACAATTCAAGACATCATCTCCCCCTGCTTGTGAGCACACATGTTAAAAACAAATACACTAAAATCACATAGGGAATGAAGCACTTACCTTTTTTCAGTCTGATGCAGACGACTTGACAAAGGGAGAGTCTTTAACCTTTGCCTTAGATTTCGACTTTGACTTGGCCTTAGCAGATCATGAACAACTCTGGCAAGTGTATAAAGAGCCAAGGTCATTTGATGAAGACTTGCACAGATGGAGGCACGTCTAGATGGACGTTTTAGAACTCTGATTTAGCCGAGCTCAATTGTAGTATTCTTGTCTGTTCAGGCCCATGAGAAGATGTACAATATCACCAAGATTAGCATAGAACTCATAGATCATTGCTCGAACATACTTTGAGTGAATTGAGACTTGACATAGTTTCGGGTGAGCTAAATTCTCATGCTCAAAACGGTGTATTTTCCTCAGGCTTATCACTGCATGATGCAGCTTCACATTTAGACCCGTCTTTGTCTAATTTAGCTCTAGATTCAAACCTCAAGTGCACAAAGAATGACGTTGGTTCAGAGGTGCAATCTAGCTCAGAGGAGAAATTTGGTTCAAAAGAGCAATCTGGTTCAGGACAAAAAATGGTACAGCAAGTGCATCAGAATCATTCATCATCTGACCTCATTGGTGATGACAATGAAAGGAGGAGATCATTACACAACATGGTGCACACTGCATGGATGAACAAAAAGCAAAATTTTTAAAATGTAAAAGTTGAATATTAACTTTTTATATATTAGCAAGTAAAAATATGTAACTGTTGAGTTGAGAAAAAATATATAAATATTTAATTAAAGATATAAAAATTTATATATATTTTTTCTTAAAATATTTTGTTACTTTCGAATTGTCTTCTGTTTTAATTTTTTTTCCTTTTTAAAAATAATACGTATATTTCTTTTTATAAATTTAGGAAATTTTTGTCACAAAACATAATAGAATCTCTTTTAAAAATTTGTTAATTCTTTATTGTAAATTTCAGTAAAAATATTTTTATATAAAAAGTGTTCTAATTTTTTTTTGTGACATAAATTAATTGTTAAACATTTTTTGAATAAAAAACAAAAATATTGTTAAATATTGATTAATTTTTTATTTATTTATTTATGGAAAAAAATAAAATTTAGTAAAAATATTTTGTAAAAAATGTTGTTATGATTCACATTTGCCATGTCATTATAAACTTGTGTCATATCATAATTTCTTTGCCCAAATAATATATATAAGGGATGGCTCATTCAAAAGTTTGACTTCCAAGTTCAAATGTTTTATTCTCTTGTTAATATGAGATTTGATGTTAACATACAAATATATACCGTAATTATGCCTTTTGAAAATTTAAAATGTTACCTTTATTGTTAAAATTCTCAAATAATTTTTGACTAAAAATAAACTTTGACTATATTAAATGGGGTTATGTTCCAATGATATACTCTGTATAATGCAATGATCCTTTTTTGACAATATATTATTCCTTTTTATATTGGGGCATTACTTTATATATAGACCATTTAAATGTTCAAGTGATATCAACCAATTGCCAAAGATAAAAGTCTAGAAAATATGAAGAAGCCATTTTCACTTGCGGTTTTCATCATCTTCTGTATCATGTTTGCTTCGAGTATTATTCTATTTTCTTATTCATTTAATTACAATAAAATATTGTTTTGTAGAGGTTGATCCTATAATATATTTTTATATCAAATTACCTATCTAAGAACTATATTATTTGTACAAAAAATAGATTCGTTCTCGGCTTATAGGATTTTTTGTTTCACTTGCTCTTAAATTACTTTGAAAACATTAAGAAAAGAAAAAATATCTTTACCTAAAGTTTTAAAATTCCATGTTTTTTTTGGGATAAAATACTACAGGAAATATGGGTATTGATAGCATTAAAAGATAGCGTGTTTTAGGTCTATGCTATGTTTGACTGAATCGCAATTTAAAGATAGCGTTTCGTAAATTGTAAACGCTACAAATGATTTAAGCGGGATTAGATGAAATTGACGCGGCCAATTTTCTGGTTCTGAAGTTTAATGTCCCGCTATTGAAAATGTTAAGAGGGAAAAATGTGAAATTTTGGCTAATGCAAAATAAAATAAAAATTGAAAAATCACTTTACCATTTTTTCACTTCTCTCTTGCGATATCACTCGATTTCTTGAGAAATTGAGCTCAAATTCTGCAACTCTCACTCGATTTCTCTCGATCTCACTCCCTTTCTCAGTCTCGATCTCAATTTCTCACTGTGTCCACTTGATTTATCAGTCTCTAAACTCGATTTCTCACAATCTCTCTCTCGAATCTTCAATTGGTATGTTCTCATTCAATCGTAGCTTCTTTGTTCTTTGGAATGAAAAACCATTTTGATTTGGGGTTTCGATTATTGGGTTGTGTGAACATTGATGCGGAACTTTGTGATTTTGGTTATCGATTTTGATTTTGGGTTTTGATTCTTAGATTCAGTTAACATGCATGTCGAAGTTTGGCACATTTCTTGTTTCAATTTTGATTATCGGTTTCGATTATGATTTTTGGGTTTCGATTTTATGTTGATTGAAACTGTTCTTCATTTATCAGTTTCAGAAATGGCGAAGACAAGAGGAGGAGGTCAAGTTGGTTCTCGTCGTAGTAGACGTAATCAAGGCTTGGAGGTAGAAGATGTTACACCACCAGTTGCTCCTGCAACAACACTAAAGGTGAATAAGAAGATGAATAAGAAAAGAAAAGCAAAGAAAGTGGGTACGAGAAGTAGTACTAGAAGCAAGAAAGTGGCTGCTCAAGATGATGAGGTAGAAGATGTTACACCGCAAGATAATGTGGTTGAAGAACCGCAAGATGATGAGGTAGAAGATGTTACACCCAAGATAATGTGGTTGAAGAACCGCAAGATGATTTGGTTGACAGTGTAACACCGGAAGTTGTGGAAGAAGAGAAGGGTAATGACAAAGAAGATGTAACACCGGAGGCTGATCAGACTGAGAAAGCAATGTCTGAAGATGAGAAAGAAGATTCTGAGATAGAAGGAGAAGCTTGCTTGACTGGACAGGAACCGCAGGACGATGAAGAAGAAGCTGCCAATATGGAAGAAGCTGTCAATATAGAAGGAACTGCCAATATGGAAGAAGCTGCCAATATCGAAGAAGCTGCCAATATTGAAGAAGATGGTGTTGGCAATGGTCAAGATAATGCGATTCCTAGCAATACTGATGAAGGAAGTCAGGTACCAGAGGAAAGAGTGAAAGAAAGAAGAAAAAGAGGACCAACAAAGATGCGTAAAGTGGCTGAAAATCCTAATGAAAAGGTTTCAGTTTCTTTCACTGACTTTGGTGATCATGTTGGACCTGGTTCAGTAACATTATCATCTTTTCTTGGTGTCCTTGTGAGTGAACACATTCCGGTTACACTTGCTGATTGGAGAAATCTTGATGCAGTGACTAAAGAAACATTGTGGGAAGAAATTCAGGTATATATTTATATGCAACTATTTTTTTTGTTTAACAGATATGAAACATGTTTGACCTTTGCTTGTTGTACTTGATGCAGGGGAGGTTTGACTTGCAAGAAGAATGGAAAAAAGCTGTTATTTTCAAGCAAATGTGTAATATCTGGAGGGGTAGGAAGTCAAGGCTAGTGTCAAAAGTACGTGCTGCGAAGACAGCTGCTGAGAGACTAGCTTTAAAACCCAGCAACATCCCATCCAGTCAAGTGTGGAACTCTTGGGTTAGGAGCAAGACTAGCACAGCTTTCACGGTTAGTTATCTACAAGTAAGTAAATTTCTTGTTTATATGTCATGTCTTATAGATTTAATCACACTCATATTTATAATGTAGGAAATAAGTAACAAGTACAGGAAGATGAGACAAAATCAGATTCCTCACACCACCAGCCGCAAAGGAATGCTTCGTTTAGCTGATGATTTGGTAATAATAGTTGTCAATATCTATATATATTGTTAGCATAAAATGGTACTGAGATATGTATGTAATTTAATTATATAGAAAAAAAGAGTTCAAACCCAAGTAAGGTGACTAGGAGTAAGGTATGGATTGCGGGACACACTCATGCTGATGGTAGACCTGTGAAACCTCAATTTGCCGAGACTATTGTAAGAATTCTGGAACTTGTTATATTGTGTGTAAGTAATGCATCATGATCAATGAGTTTTCTTGTGTTTAAATGTTTGTCTCAGAAACAAATACAATCACTTGATAGTGAAATGGACTCTACATCAGCTGCTGATAACATAAGGGAAGATGGTGTGAGCAAGATTTTGGGAAAAGACAAACCTGGACGAGTAAGGGGATTTGGTAGAGGGATTACGGCTACTAAGTTAGCGTTTCTGCAAGCTAGAGACGCAAAGATGGCAGAAATGAAAAGTGAGATTGATGAGTTAAAGGGACTGGTTAGAGACTTAGCTGGAAAGAAGGTAATCCTTTTCATTACATTTGGTCAATTGGTCTGGTTTTAAGACATTAACAAATTCCTTTTCCTTATCTCAGAAAAGTAATGGTGATACTGAAACATGTGAGAGTAGTGGTGGATTAAAAGTAGGAGTTAGAGTACAAATACTGGATTGGATTCATTCAGGAGAAGTAGTTGTTGGTGAAGGAGAATTCTATTCTGCTGAACCGATGTACAAAATTGGTCGTATACCAATTGGTCCTAATGCAATGGCTGTCCTTGTTAAGTCTGTACTAAGTTCAAAAGCTTCTCTCTGGAGGCCTACATCAGATGTGTTATATCTTGAGGAAGCTGTTGGATGCAAAATACCTTGGCCAATGGACAAAGTGCTTTTGGATCCAGTCACTTCTGAAGATGTATCCATGGTGAAGTTTTAATTTCCAATATAATTTTTTTTTAGTGAAGTGATATATCTCTAATCATTAGCCTCTTACATTTTAGCAAAACAAGGAAGGTGAAACTCGAAGATGCAAAATATTTGATTGGGATAATGAAGATGATGAGGTTATTGCTGAAGGTCTCGTGTGCTCATCTAACTCCAAAGAGAGGGTTAACAATATACCTCTAGGTCCAAGTGCTGTTAGTATTCAAGTTGTGAAGGTGTTCAATGATAATGCTCCTTTGTGGAGGCCAACTGCTGATATTATTGTAATTGGTGATGCAATTAACGAGAAAATCGCATGGCCAGTTCAAAAGATTGATGTCACGGCTGCAGCCACTCCAGATGCAACACTACCTAAAGCAGTGGTATGTTATTGAAATTAAGTTTTTCATTTGTTTGTCTGTATATTGATGTTGGAACTTGCTTCTATTATTTGCTTTGAGTTGTAGAGTCCAGGCAGCAATAGTTCCACCAAAAGTCCAAAGCAGAAGTGTTTTCTTTTAGATTGCAGCAACTCTGTGCGTAAGGTAGCTGAAAGAAGAGTAATTTTAACAGATCCAGAAGATACGTGCCATCATGTACCCCTAGGTCCAAATGCAAGCAAGGTCTGTGTAGAAGTGGCTAAGATTGGTAATGCAAAGGTCTGGAGGCCAAGTTCAGAGATTGTATTTATTTTTGATGCAATAGGTTCATTTGTAGCATGGCCAAATGATAAAATAAAGTTCGTGTGAAACTTAGACAATTGTGATATTGGTATTGTGTTTAAAACTTATTGTGTCTTGGTATTGTATTGCCGGTTATGGATATTAGATTGTGATATTGGTATTGTGATATTAGATTGTGTAATATTGGTATTGTGATATTAGATTATGGTATTGGTACATTGTGTAATATTATGGTATTGGTACATTTTGTAATATTATTATATAAAATTAAATTCCTAAATTAAATCTCTAAACCCTAAATTAAAGTTAAAATCGTAAATTAAATCTTTAAACCCTAGATTAAAGTTAAAACCCTAAATTAAATCTTTAAACCCTAAACCCTAAAAGTTAAACTCTAACCCCCAAATATAAACTCGAAACCTCAAAGTTTTAGTTAAAATTCTAAATCCTAAACTATAAAACATAAATACTTGAGTAAAAAAATCTAAACCCTAAACCCTAAACTATGCCTTAGTGTTTATGATATTAGATTATGGTATTGGTACATTGTGTAATATTATGGTATTGGTACATTTTGTAATATTATTATATAAAATCAAATTCCTAAATTAAATCTCTAAACCCTAAATTAAAGTTAAGATCGTAAATTAAATCTTTAAACCCAAGATTAAAGTTAAAACCCTAAATTAAATCTTTAAACTCTAAACCCTAAACCCTAAAAGTTAAACTCTAACCCCCAAATATAAACTCGAAACCTCAAAGTTTTAGTTAAAATTCTAAATCCTAAACTATAAAACATAAATACTTGAGTAAAAAAATCTAAACCCCAAAGTTTAAACCCTAAACCCTAAACTATGCCTTAGTGTTTATGAACATATAAGTTAGATAGTTGGAATACTAACCTATATTAATTGTTCTTAATTTTAAAATTTTATACTTATAAGAAAAAATATTCTAAAAATTGAAATAGTTATATTGATTTTTTTAAGAAAATAATTTATTTTTTTTCATTAATAAACTATTTTATATGATAATTTGCTGATTTTTTCATTAATAGCCAATGAGAAATAACCTCCCAGATTGTAGGACGAATCCTACACCGTTAGATAACGCCGACTTTGATCTCAGCCGTCCTTTCTTATTGTTGACGCGATTAATGTACACCGTTGATCTGTCTCGCTAACTTTGATCTGAGCCGTTCTTGTTCTTAGCCAATGAGCATTAACCTCCGAGATTACAATATGGCCGAAACCTACACCGTTGATCTGCCTCGCTAAATTTGATCTGAGCCGTTCTTGTCCTTAGCCAATGGTGTGGAACCTCCGAGATTGCAACTTAATGAACCTAGACCATTGATTCGTTTCACTTATTCTGATCCGAGCCGTTCATTTTTTGGATTTTGAATTCGTTTAAAGAACATATCAAACAAAATTACAGAACACAACTCATCTTTCAGAAATTCATCTCCATCGTGACCAAATTCCCCAAATCGCTTAAAGTTTCAGAAATTCATCTCCATCATGACCAAATGGATAAGACGTGGATTTGGTTGCCAAGGTATACACTAAATTCTATCGAGCTTACTTATATTAACCGATTGAAAGAAATCTAAATTCTTTTCCAATTGACAATGTAGGAATAGTCTCGAGTACTCAGAAGGAGCAACGAACTTCGCCAATTCATCAGCAAGAAGATTGGAAATCTGTCTGAAATGCTATGCCCATGTAGAGATTGCCGCAATTTATGCCATCAGTCTATAGATAAAATTGTTGAGCATCTAGTGATAAGGGGTATGGATAAGAAGTATAAGACTTCTTGTTGGAGTTTTCATGGTGAAAAAAGAGCATATACAGAAGACAATGCTCCTCAACATGAAACAGAGGCATTTGACTTGTTTACGACAGCATTCTCTATGGGTGAAGGTGAACCAAATCAGACGAATGATGATGAAGCATTAGAGGCAAACGACGATGAAGCAGTAGAGGAAACTGAGTTTAGGAAAAAGTTAAGAGAAGCTGAAACTCCATTGTACTCTGATTGTATCAAATACACAAAGATTTCAGCAATTATGGGACTTTACAGATTCAAGGTTAAGAGTGGTGTGTCGGAGAACTACTTTGATCAGCTGTTGGTTTTAATTCAAGACATGCTACCTGAAGACAATGTACTTCTGAAGAGTTTAGCTGCAATCAAGAAATTTCTGAAGATATTTGGTTTCGGATATGAAAATATTCATGCTTGCAAGAATGATTGCATACTATATAGGAAGGAGTTTGAGAAGTTAGATAGCTGTCCAAGATGCAAAGTTTCAAGATGGGAAAAGGATAAGCATAGTAATGAGATAAAGGTTGGGATTCCAGCAAAGGTCCTTAGATATTTTCCAATCAAGGACAGATTTAGGAGGATGTTTAGATAAAAAAAGATGGCTGAAGATTTGTGGTGGCACTATACGAATAGCACTGATGATGGTACAATGCGACACCCCGTTGATTCTATATCTTGGGCACAAGTGAATGATAAATAGCCAGACTTTGCTGCTGAACCAAGGAATCTTCGACTTGGAATTTCTACAGATGGGATGAACCCTTTCTCCATGCAAAACACCAATCACAGCACATGGCCAGTGTTGTTGGTGAACTATAGCACGCCTCCAACTATGTGTATGAAGGCTGAGAATATAATGTTAACTTTGTTGATCCCTGGTCCAACAGCTCCTGGTAATAACATAGATATCTACTTGGCACCACTGATAGACGATTTAAAAGATTTGTGGGCTGAGGGTATTGAAGTCTATGACTCATTTGCAAAGGAGAATTTCACACTTAGAGCCATGCTGCTTTGGAGTATCAGTGACTATCCAGCCTTAGGAACATTGTCTGGATGTAAAGTGAAAGGGAAACAAGCTTGCAATGTATGTGGAAAGGATACACCTTCCAGATGGCTTAAGTTTAGCCGTAAGTTTGTCTATATGGGGAATAGAAAGAGACTACCGCCTGTCCATCGTTACAGATATAAAAAAGCTTGGTTTGACAACACTGTTGAGGAAGGGAATGCCAATAGGATACAAACTGGCGCTGAAATATATGAGACATTACAAGCTTTTAGGAATGATTTTGGAAAACCTCTAGATAAGGAAACTAACAGAAAAAGAACTGCGTTGGAAGATGATGGGGTGGTTGAAGAAGAAGAGTGTGAAGAATCAAATGATCTATGGCGGTGGAAGAAGAGATCAATATTCTTTGAACTACCTTACTGGAAGGTAAAGTAAAGTAATTGAACTATATTATCTCTTATTGTTGGATCTGAATAAGCCTAACAGTTTCTTATTTAATGTGTTAGGATTTGCCTGTTCGTCACAATATTGATGTTATGCACGTAGAAAAGAATGTCTCAGATGCTATATTGTCTATCTTGATGCAAAGTGCTAAGTCAAAAGATGGTTTGAAAGCAAGAAAAGACTTAGAAGATATTGGAATCAGAAATCACTTTCACACAGAGGTCCGGGGAAAGAAAATATACTTACCTCCAGCAGCCTATTGGTTATCCAAGAAAGAGAAGACAATTTTCTGCCAAAGATTATCTAAGTTTAGAGGTCCTGATGGTTATTGTGGTAATATTGCGAATAGTGTTTCAGTTAATCCTCCAAATATAGGTAGTTTAAAGTCGCATGATCATCATGTCCTAGTACAGAACTTGTTGCCAGCTGCATTAAGAGGGTTGTTACATAAGGGTCCTAGGATTGCCATAAATAGATTATGCAGTTACTTCAACAGGTTGTGTCAGCGCATCATCGACCCGGAGAAACTTATGACAATGGAGACAGAGTTTGTGGAAACAATGTGTCAACTGGAGCGCTTCTTCCCTCCATCCCTTTTTGATATCATGTTCCACCTTCCAATACATCTATCAAAAGAAGCACGTTTGGGAGGACCAGTACACTTTCGCTGGATGTATCCATTTGAAAGGTTTGATGTACTCATTTGATTCAATATATGTATTTACTGCAATGATGTTCGACTAATATTTATTTCTTGACTGAGTTATAGGTACATGAAAACACTTAAGGCTTTTGTTAAGAATCATGCAAGGCCAGAAGCATGTATGGCTGAGGGGTATTTAGCTGGAGAATGCGTTGCATTTTGTTTAGATTTCCTTAAAGATTCAGTACCAGTTCAAGAAACAGTTAATCGCAATGAAGATATTGAGGCTGATAGAAGCGTGGTTGAAGGTCGACCTCTGCAGAAGGGTATAGAAGTTACCCTATCAGATAAAGATAGAGACATTGCACATCGCTATGTGCTAATGAACATGGCATCTTTGGATCCTTATGTCGAGTAAGAGGTTACCCTTTATGTCTCATCTACTACTTATGATTATAATTTCATTCTCAAAACTGTTGTTTAATGTAAAATCAGGATGCATTTGGAAGAATTACAAGCTAATGATGCTCGATGTGCTAAAAATGAAATTTTGTTATGGAAAAACCATACTGAGCAGTTTGCACAATGGCTTAAAATAAAGGTTTACAACTGCAACTTGTCTTCTTGATTATTTGTTATACAGCTTGTTAAATTGACTGGTTAGCTTAACTTGTAGCTTGATGACTGGTTTTCTTGGCACAGATTAATTGTTAGCTTCATGATCATGTTTTGCTTAATGACTGGTTAGCTTAGCTTGTAGCTTGATGACTGGTTTTCTTGGCACAAATTAATTGTTAGCTTCATGATCATGTTTTGCTTAATGACTGGTTAGCTTAGCTTGTTGCTTGATAACTGGTTTTCTTTGCACAGATTAATTGTTAGCTTAATGATCATGTTTTGCTTAATGACTAGTTAGCTTAGCTTGTAGCTTGATGTCTGGTTTTCTTGGCACAGATTAATTGTTAGCTTCATGATCATGTTTTGCTGTGGCAGATTCATTCAGACTCAAGAAATAGTCATTCTAAGGAGATAAGGTGGTTGGCATTTGGACCAAGAAATGTTGCTTTAGCACATAAAGGATTTATCGTTAATGGGCAATGGTTTCATACAGATGCGGTTAAGCGGAAGACACAAAACAGTGGCGTAACTTATGAAGCATTTAGCATGTGTAGATCAAGTGCTCGAGATATGAGACAAGTCGCTGATATGCTTACATATTATGGAGTGATAAAGGAGATTTTACTTATGGACTATCACATGTTCAAAGTGCCGCTGTTTAGATGCAATTGGGCCAACACAGGGAATGGTGTGAAGGAGGAATATGGTTTCACTCTTGTTAACCTTCATATGAACCAAACAGCCTATTTGAAAGATCCATTCATTCTACCTTCTCAAGCAAAACAGGTTTTCTATTCTAGGGAAGATGATAATTCAAATTGGTATGTTGTTATGAGAGCACCACCTAGAGGCTATCATGAGTTGGAAACAGAAGAGAATTTAGGTGGTGCACCTTTGCCTGTGCAAGAAGTCGATGATTTGGATGATGAAGCTTTTGATGATGATAGTGTTTATGTTAGGGATGATTATGAAGGCTTGTTAGTGGTAGATTGATAGGTATGTTTGTGGTTTTTGTAAACAATGAAATTTGAAATGGTTTACTAAACATTTTAATATTTATATATTTTGTATTAATTTTAATGATTTTTTTTTACAAATATTCGAAAATATTATATTTTAATAAAAAATAATTCGTAATTATTTTTAATAAATAAATTTGATCAGCATTTAAAAACAAACTAATAACACGAAACATGTGCTATCTTTGCTATAGGTAAAATCAAATTAACGAGTTTTAATAACATTTGTATCAAGTTATTATAAACATTAACAATTGCACAGTTAACTACGCTATCGTTGTATATTTAACTATAGCACAACAACAATCCGCTATCAAAAGTGTCGGACCTACTATAACGGGCGCTGTCAGAGCGGTTTAGGAAACGCTATAATATCTAATTCATAGCGTTTAACGGCCGCTGTTAATGCCCACATTTCCTGTAGTGAAAT
Organism: Arabis hirsuta; assembly: GCA_964056655.1. NCBI lineage: Eukaryota > Viridiplantae > Streptophyta > Magnoliopsida > Brassicales > Brassicaceae > Arabis > Arabis hirsuta. Next base: position 2,790,091 of record OZ053301.1, read on the forward strand.
ATGAATTTTGAGTTCTTGACTTAACTAACACAATAATGCAATTTTACAATGAATAAACTTTTACTATAACTAAAATAAATATTTTTTTGGTGGTAATTTTTTGTTATCTGCAAATTTTTATAGCTAGTTTCATATGTTATCGATGATACTAAAAGAAACTAATTATACATATATACTCTTTTATAGTTTAAAATAAGGTCAAAGCAAATACATGCCAAGAGGGTCTAGGTAACTGTAATCTATGTGATCAAAGATGCAAGGCAAGACACGGGCCAACCGGTCAAGGCAGTTGTGATGGACAATTTCAATTATGCACTTGCTACTACACGTGCGGACCACCTCCGTCACCTCCTCCACGCAAACAATGTTATGGCGGGGCTGGACTTTGCGGTACTAAATGTGGGAATCCGTGTTGCAATCAAGACTGTGCGCAAAAGTATCCTGGTGGAACTGGATTTTGTGACAACATTGGCTCTACCTTATTGTGCAAATGCCAATATCCTTGCTAATTTTTGTTTTAATGTTTGTGGAATTCGTATACCGAATTAGTTTTCTTCTACATATTTGTACTTGTATGGAGGTAATAAATATATTATTAATATTATTTGAAAGCTACAACTCTGCATGTTCATATTTATATCGTGTGATGATATTGGAAAAATGAAGCAAATACAACATGAACACATTTTGACAATGCGCAAAAATGTATTGACAAATTGAAGTTGATGTCAAAATACTTTTATATTGTATAGAATAATGTGTATACTTTTTGGATAATAATTCCATTAACTTCAAATTGAGATTATGAAACAATCCAACTCGTAAAATTTAAAAATTTTCTTTTTCGGTTATTATTATCACAAATAATAATCCTCAACGGGTCAACACAAACAATGCGGAACAAATAAACAGTTAAACAATTAAACCAATTCAATAAAACTCATATTTTATTGAATTCTAAACCAAATCAAACCAATAATCAATCATTACAGAATTCATTAGCAATCTAGCAATTCTATCAACACCAACACTCAATCGAGACACTAGATCATCTACTTTTCCCGGCCATGATTCCACGATCACACATTATCTTTATCTGCATCACATGACAAAAAGAGATGCGTGAGTATTATCACAAATACTCAGTGAGACGGTCATCATATCTACTAGACTACACACATGCATAAGAATTGACACAATACCATCGTGAACAAACAACAATGCAAAGCACGAACAATCATCACAAGTTCGCCTCAAACAGGCATGCATCGATCGACACAACCACCGTGTGTCGATCGATGCATCCACCAGTGTGTCGATCGACACACAACCCCAGTATCGATCGATGCAGTACCTCGTGTGTCGATCGACGCAACATCACAGAACCCAGGATCGAACCTATCCTCTCATGGTTCGATCCTGGATCGAATCACATCGATCCCTACACACAATCCACACAAAAAAACCAACACGAATCCACACAAAACAACACAACAATCGCATCCTATCAATCTTTTACCCAGATAAACCCACGGTCACGCACTCACCTTGATTCTGGAAGGAAAAAAAGAATTGAAAACACGAAGAACGCGATGAACACGAAGAACACGGATCTCCAAATCCAAAATCCTCCTCCAAACGCGCAGAACACGGATCCAACACGATCCTGGATCCTCACAAATCACGAACTCAAGCCTTTAGGATCAAGAACTGAAAGAAAATCAACGATAATCCCTTTATCTCTCTCAATCCTCTAGAATATCCCAACTCTCTGTTTTCTCTCTGATTTTTTTGAAACCTGTGGCCAACACGACTCCATCCTTATATACCCGAGCCCTAGGGCTCCGTTAACCAATCCGCCAAACCGAGCAAATGAAATCGAACCAACCCATTCCGATTCCAGCTTTTGTCGATCGACGCAACACCCAACATCACTGCTTCTCACAGTCACAACACATGTGTCGATCGACTCTCCCCCCCTCCCACTAACATGGATTTGACCTCGAATCACGCGACACCGTCCCCCTATGGTCAACGCACCAATATCAACACTCCTGGCTCCACAAGGCCAACACCACCTGAGATCATCATCCAATCCCAGAAATCAAACTAGCCTCATACTAGTCACATTGCACCATCTCTCCACGACTACAATCCTGACCAAACCCGGTCAGCACCACCTGAGATCATCTTTTAATCCCTGAAGCTCATCTAGTCTCATACTTACAATCACGTAATAGACATTATTGCTCATAACTCATACCCATAACTCATATACATATACACCATACCAACTATCAAGATCGTCACCCCTTGAGTCATTGTATGCAGGGAACCCACTATCCCTTAGAGAGAACCACCATCCCTCAAAGTATATGTAGGGAACCCACTGTCCCCTAGAGAGAACCACCATCTCTCGAGTATATGCAGGGAACCCACTATCCCCTGGAGAGAACCACTATCCCTCAAGTATATACAGAGAACCCATATCCTCCGGAGCAATAACTTTGCAGCGTGCATCATAAGCACATGTCGACCAAAATCGCCTCTCGTGGCCCATCATGACATTCTTGAACCCGGAATGTTATCTCTTCCATGATCAATCACTAGGTCATCTGAAACCACCCTCCACTAGGGCGTTTCCACCAGAGTCCCTGGAAAAGACAAGTCCTAACTCACATAAGACCTCTGTTTCCAAACTCCCTTTAGGAAATAGACGGGTTCTAACTCACATAAAACCTCTATTTCCCAGCGCCATCTAGAGAATAGAGAAAACCTAACTTACATACAACTTCCATTCCCAAATACTCATCCCTGGCAAATAGACAAACTCTAAATCACATAGAACTTCCATTTCCAAGCTCACCTGACCCCACCAGTCATCACAACATATGACCCCACCAGTCATCACAACACATGACTCACCAGTCATACCATAAGAACTCACGTCTTATAAACACATTTAATAAAAAAACTCATCTTATTAAATCTCAACAATGTACAGTCGTTACACACGAAACGAAAAATACATCCAACTCATAGCAACATGCTATCACAGACTCTGAAAACCAAAAAAAGACACTCAAGCCACCACTTGGCTCTCGAACCATTTCGAGAACTTTGTCTTCATCCTCGCTTCTGGTTCCCAAGTCTCTGCTTCAATACCGTCACAGATTACACGACTCTCACCAACGGTATCCTCTTCCGGTGCATCACCTTGACTCTCCTCTCGAGAATCCTCACAGGCCTCGCCACCAATGACATGTGGGGCTGAAGATCCTCCGGAATCCTAGCCAACACCTCCTCAGACTCATGTAGATACTTCCGTAAGATCGACACATGAAAGACCTTATGAAAGGCCTTCATACTCTGAGGTAACTCCAACCGATAAGCTACTAACCCGACCTGCTCCACAACCTTGAACATACCCATAAACCTCGGAGTTAGCTTATTCTCTAAAATAGATCTGTTAGGACCCCTCAACATCGCTGCCTTGAGATACACCAGATCTCCCAGCTCAAACTCCAGCTTTTTCCTCCTCTTATCGGCATAACTCTTCTACCGATCCTGAGCCTCTCTCATGTTTAGCGTCAAGACACGGATCTTCTCTGTCATCTATTGAACAAAATCCGCACCAAACATGCTCCTCTCCCCCACTTGATTCCAGCATAATGGTGTACGACATGGCCTCCCATACAAAGCCTCATATAGAGTCATCCCAATACTCGCCTGGTAGCTATTGTTGTACGCAAACTCTACTAGGTTCAAATGATTCACCCAATGACCACCATAATCTAGCACACACATCCTCAACAAGTCCTCCAATGTCTGAATCGTCCTCTCAGACTGCCCATCCGTCTGAAGATGATAAGCTGTACTCATATGCACCTTAGTGCCTATCTCAGCCTGGAATGCCCTCCAAAACTCTGAAGTAAACTTCGGATCTCTGTCTGACACGATACTCGCTGGCACCCCGTGCAGCCTAACTATCTCCTGCACATACTACTTAGCCAACACCGCCGCTCCATCGGTCTTCTTGATGGCAAAAAAATGTGTTGACTTGGTCAAACGATCCACAATCACCCAAATCACATCATAGGTCCGCGACACTGGCAACCCCGTCACAAAGTCCATGGTAATCATGTCCCACTTCCACTCCAAAATAAGCAAACTCTGCAATATACCACTGGAACCTGATGCTCAGCCTTCACTAACTGGCACTCGTTGCACGCTGCAACCCACTTAACGACATCTCTCTTCATCCCGACCCAATGATAATATCACTTCAGGTCACGATACATCTTGGTCGCCCCAGGATGAATAGACAAAATGCTCGAATGAACCTCCCTTAGAATCTCCAGCCTCAGATTCTCATCCTTGGGTATGCAAACCCGCCCGTTCACTATCGTCCCATTTGCCGAGACCAAATACTCTGAACCTGCCACTTTAGAAACATCAATCAAACCCTGATCCTTCTCTTGAGCTACTCGAATCCTGCTCAGTAAATCTGCCTGGTTAGCTGCCTCTAACCCCAACGGCTCCTATGAGATAACACACAATCTCAACGTACTAATCTCGCTCACCAGAGCCTCCATATCCCACTCCTGAGCCGAAGCAACCCTCTTCCGACTCAACGCATCTGCAACCAAATTAGCCTTAACCGGATGGTATCTAATCTCTAGATCGTAATCTGCTACCAACTCCATCCAGCACTTCTGTCTCTGGTTCAGCTCCGGCTGAGTGAAGAAATACTTCAGACTCTTATGTTCTGTGAACATCTGCACCTTTCCGCCATAAAGATAAGACCTCCAAATCTTTAAAGCAAAAATCACTGCTGCCAACTGCAATTCGTGGGTAGGGTAGTTGCATTAATGCTTCCTCTACTGCCTTGAAGCATATGCAATAACCTTTCCCTGCTACCTCAGTACACAACCCAGACCAACTCCCAAAGCATCTGTATACACCACGTAAGGCTTACCCGGCTCGGGAAACGCCAACACTGGTATACTAGTCAACATCTCTTTCAGCTTCCCAAAACTCTCCTCGTAAGCTGAAGACCACACAAAAGAGACATCCTTCGCCGTCAACTTTGTCATCGACTGCGCCATACTCGCAAATCCCTTGACGAACCTTCTATAATAACCTGGCAGCCCAAGAAAACTCTAGATCTCTGTGGCATTCCTCGGTCTAGGCCACCCTCTGATAGCCTCAATCTTAGTCGGATCCACAAAAACTCCCTCTGCAGACACCACATGGCCAAGAAAACTCATCTCTCGCTGCCAGAAACTGCACTTACTCAACTTCGCGTACAGATTTTGCTTACACAGCTTCTCAGAAACTACCCTCAATTGCACCTCATGCTCCTCAGGACTCCTCGAATACACCAGAATATCATCGATGAAGATGATCACAAATACATCCAGATACTCCTAGAACACCCCGTTCATTAACCTCATGAACGCTGCTGGTGCATTCGCAACCCGAAAGACATCACCACGAACTCATAATGTCATACCTCGTCCTGAAAGTAGTCTTCCTAACATCCGCCTCATCGATAGGAATCTGATGGTAACCCGAAGCCAAATCAATCTTGGAAAACTAAGTAGCCCCTCGCAACTGATCGAACAACTCATCAATCTGCGGTAGAGGATACATGTTCTTCACAGTGACTTGGTAAAGTCCCCGGTAATTGATGAATAACCGGAAACTTCCATCTTTCTTCTTCAAAAATAACCCTGATGCTCCCCACGGTGAAACACTAGGCCTATGAAACCCTTACCCAACAAATCCTCTAGCTTCTTCTTCAGCTCTGCCATCTCTGCTAGAGTCATACGGTAAGGCGCCTTGGATATGGGAGTCGTTCCAGGTTATAACTCAATCGTAAACAGATCTGACCAAGACGGCGGTAATCCTAGCAACGACTGGAAAACAACTTGAAAGTCCTGAACAGCTTGAATATCCCCAACTGCAACCTCTCCAACAGTCTCTGACATCGCTATCATCACCAAATATGCCTCGCAACCCTTCTCAATCAGCTGCTCGGCCTGAATGGCCAAAATCACGAGACTCCTGAAAGTCAGCCACACTCCCTGATATACCAACCTCCCCGCCTCTCGCTCAAACACAACTCGTCCCCAGTGACAATCCAGATGGACCATGTACAGATCCAACCAATCCATCCCGAGAATGACATCGTACAACTCCACCAGACTAATGATGAGATCTGCTGGCATCAACTCTCCCGCCACATGGACATCCACACCACGAGCCCACCCAAAAGTAGCTAACGACTTGCCACCAGCAACCTTAACTACTCCCGGCTGCTCACCGGAATCGTTCTGGATACTGCTGCCCTCCGCACACTCTGGAGTAATGAAGCTATTCGTAGCTCCAAAATCAAATAAAACGTGGGACTCACATCCGTCCACTACTAAGGTCCCTGCATAAATCTCATGTGCTTAAGAATCCTAACACTCTAGCACAGACTCACAATTTCCAAAACAGACTAAAATTCAAACATCAATATAATTTAAAAAGTCAAGTCCAGAAATTACCTGTGATCGGTCTGGCGCTTAAACGATCCACCTCCGTCGAGGTGAACACCCATGGTGCCACTGCAATCTGACCAACCGGCTACATTATCGCCACTGCCATCTGCTGCAGTCTAGAACACTTGGGCTTGATATGCCCCGACTCGCTGCAGTGAAAGCACACATGAGCACCCCAAGACTCACTCCTCTTCGGAAAAATGGCCACCTTGTGATCTAGGCTCCCGCACCCGAAGTATCCTGAACCACCCTGTTCTCTCTGACTCAGCCCTAAAGTGCTCTCCCACTTCCTTTTCTGTCCCTGCGCAGGCTTGCCGCCCCTGCTCGAACCCACCTGTTGTTGTAACCTTCTCTGCTGCTGAACGATGGACTAACCACCACAGCCTGCTCCCTGAGGTCTTCCTCTATCGCATCAAGTGTCTCAACCAGCTCCGCCCTCGTGGCGAACCTGCTCGCTCTATAGCGAGTCCTGAAATCAGCTTGAAGTCCCCTCAAGATCCTCTTCACCTAGGCCTGCTCGCCCTCCATGCCTCTACCAGCATGCACCAAATGCCGACTGAACTCCACATCAAACTCCCTCACCGATCGGTCCCTCTGAGCCAAGTCTATAAACCTCGACTCTAACCGATCCACCGCCTCCTGCGGGAAATACTTGGCATTAAACTCTGCCAAAAAAATCCTCCTAGGCCATCTCAACCTGCAGCCTCCTGGCCTCTACACCTCTCCACCAGAGATGCGTATCACCCTTTAGGTAATGGACCACCAGATCAACCCGGTATCCTTCCGGACACCTGATAGAGCGAAAGTTACGCTCCAGTCTCAGCCGTCACACATCGGCCTCCTCAGGCTTGGCACCACCCGCGAAGAACCCTGTGTGAATCCTCTGCATCTGCTTTATCATTCTAAGGTAGGATGGAAGCTCCTTTATAACCGCCACAACCGGCTGCACACCTGCCCCGCCCGGCTGCATCCTAGCCATTCCCGACTGTACACCAGCTACACCCGGCTGAACACCAACAACCCTTGGCTGCACACCAACCACACCTGGCTGAACACCAGCCACACTTGACTGCACTCCCGGAGCCTGACCCAGATCCAGCACCCCACCTGGTAACCGCTCCAGAATCAACTGTAGCAAACCCGCCAAGCGATCATCTTGGTCCTAGGCAACCCCGCGGCAGCACCCCCACCTGGGCCCACCACACCACCAGCTACACCGGGACCCACACTAGCCCTTCTAGCCCTCACACTGGTACTCATAGCGGCCACACTCACGGACCCCTCCTGAAATGCCTGTGAGTCAGCCACCTGCTCCTGCGTGGTATCCTGGGCCACACTCGTGGCATTAGACTCACTCCCGAGTGCCTGGCCGTGTCTACGCCCACTACAACCACCCTGGCCTCCACGGTCTCCACGACCTCTGCCTCTAGCAATTCTAGCCATCTCTCTGCACTAACCAGCAGAATACTAAGAATACTAGAAAAACAGAAAATCAAACACACATACCGTGGAATCTCATTGAAGGCTCGGGGAAGATGATCTAGAACTCCAAACCCACACAACAATCAATCGACTAACTCACATAATCAATTAATCATTCATCCGCCCTACAACCATAAGGGCTCTGATACCAAAATGAAACAATCCAACCCGTAAAATTTAAAAAAATTTCCTTTCGGATTATTATTATCACAAATAATAATCTTCAACGGGTCCACACAAACAATGCGGAACAAATAAACATTTAAACAATTAAACCAATTCAATAAAACCAAATCAAACTAATAATCAATAATTCCAAAATTCACTAGCAACCTAGCAATTCTATCAACACCAACACTCAATCGAGACACTAGATCATCTCCTCTTTCCGACCATGATTCCACGATCACACCTTGTCTTTACCTGCATCACATGGCAAAAAGAGTTGCATGAGTATTATCACAAATACTCAGTGAGACAGTCATCCTGTCTACTAGGCTATACACACAGGCATAAGAATTGACACAATACCAGGGTGAACTAACAACAACGCAAAGCACGAACAATCATCACAAGTTCGCCTCAAACAGGCATGCGTCGATCAACACAACCACCATGTGTCGATCGATGCGTCCACAAGTGTGTCGATCGACCCACAATCCCGGTGTCGATCTATGGACTGCCTCGTGTGTCGATTGACGCAGAGCACCTGCGTCGATCGATGCAACATCACATAACCCAGGATCAAACCTATCCTCTCATGGTTCGATCTTGGATCGAATCACATCGATCCCTGCACACAATCCACACAAAAACCAACACGAATCCACACAAAACAACACAACAAATGCATCCTATCAATCTTTTACCCATATAAGCCCACGATCACGCACTCACCTCGATTCTGGAAGGAAAAAAAAATTGAAAACACGAAGAACGCGATGAACACGGATCTCCAAATCCAAAATCCTCCTCCAAACGCGCAGAACACGGATCCAACACGATCCTGGTCCTCACAAATCACAAACTCAAGCCTTTAGGATCAAGAACTCAAAGGAAATCAACGATAATCCCTTTATCTCTCTCAATCCTCTAGAATCTCCCAACTCTCTGTTTTCATTTGAGAGATTATAGAAACTCTTTTAGATACTCTTTAATAAATGTCTATTTATGAGTAGTTCAGTTTTTAAAAAGAAAAAAAAAATTAATCACACAGTTAAATTAGAATAAAATATTAGTATTAAAGTTTTAAGATACCTTTTTTAGTTTTTTAACGGATGGAGGTGCTCTTAATTTCTTAATTTTTTGTCCAAAACATAATATTCAGCTAATTAATCTTTCAAATTATACTCTTCTAATAACAACAGTTTTCAAATCTCATTTAACTAAATGGGCTACCCGTTTAATAGTTTATAAACCCGTTAACACTTTGTGAAACGAACCTAAAAGAACTCATTTTCACATTTTAAACCCGGTTAATCCCGCTAATTCTAAAATCCCTAATTAACATCTTTACTCAATAATAACAATTGAGCCGACGTTTATAATTGTCGGTTTCGAAAAAGACGGATCTTAGGCTTATCAACAAATAGACTGTCAAAAGTCTTTAGAAGAGAGTGGTCCCCAAAGAAAACGAATTAGGGCTTTTGCACTTATATAAATAACGGCCAGAAGAACAAGTTTCATCGTCACTTGCAAAAAATCTTATCATCAACCTTCTTCATCACTTTCCAAAAAACCATGGCCTCTTCTTTGGTTGGTCCACCAGAGATCCGAGTCGCTTCTGGTAACCCATTCATGGACTCAACGGTTAGCTTTTGGTCAAAATTCAATAAATACACCACTTTCAACGTCAACTCTCCTCCTCCTCCTCATCAGAAGGGCCGAACCGAGAACGGATCCGGCACGTATCTCTTCTCGGGAAATCCCTGCCTCGACTTCTTCTTCCACATTGTTCCAGACACGCCTAAGGAGTCTCTAGAGCAAAGACTCCAAGCGGCTTGGAATCACGACGCGTTAACAACTCTGAAGCTTATATGTAACCTTCGTGGAGTTCGTGTAACTATAAAATCTGACAAGGAAGGGTTTTACACTGCACCGTTATGGCTCAATGGTTACCATCCCAAAACCCTAGCTTGTAACCTCGAGTCCCTCTCGTAATTTGGCTACTCTAAAGATTTTCTTGAGCTTCTTTATCGATTCTACAAGGTTCTGAGATCCGTAGGATCCATAAATCTCAATGGATCCAGAGGAAGAGAGGATTATCTAGACGTGGAGGAAGAGCTCCTTTCTCTCGTGACACCTCAAGATTCTTCTCTCGTGGAACTGGTTGTGGAATTTGTCGCGGTGGACTTAGTCATGGTGGACTTAGTCGTGGTGGTCGTGGAATTGGGCGTGCTGATCGTGTAATTAGACGTGGAATTGGTCGTGGTGGTCGTGGTGGTGGTCATGGAGTTTGTTGTGCTTGTAGTCGTGGTGGTCCTCGTAAAACGGGGCCAGCAGCTATAAGAGCCCTAAGGGCCCCTACAAGGGAGTTAAAGATAGCAAACACAAAGAAGAGAAACCAAGCGGAGAAAGCAAAAGCATCTTTAAATCGAAAGATAGAGAAGATATCATTGGGGAAGAAAGCTTTCACAAGATACTTACATGATCAAGACTACCGTTTCCTCTTTGAACGTATCTCTGATCTATTCGCACAACACTTGAAGAAAGACCTCGAGTTCTTGAACTCTGGTGAACAGAACAAGATATCTCTAGCGGCTAAATGGTGTCCTTCACTTGATTTATCGTTTGACAAAGCAACTCTCCTTTGCGAAAGCATTGCTAAGAGAGTATTTCCACGTGAGTCCTTCCCTGATTACATAGGCTTTGAGGAAGCTCACTATGCTTATAGAGTCTGTGATCGGCTACGGAAACAAGTTCTTGTTCCTCTGAGGAAAACTCTGCAACTCCCTGAAGTTTACATGGGAGCGAGTGATTGGGAATCTCTTCCTTACAATCGTGTAGCATCAGTGGCGATGCAAACGTACAAGGAGCTATTCTTGAACCACGACGAAGAGAGGTTTTAGCAATATCTTGGAGATGCAAGAGCAGGAAAAACCAAGATAGCTGCAGGAGCTTTATTACCTCATGAGATAATCCATGATTTAGAGCGTGGTAGAGATGGTGGACAAGTCGCTGAGCTACAATGGAAACGAATGGTGGATGATATGAAGAAGAGAGGGTCTTTAACAAATTGCATGGCTATTTCTGACATATCAGGATCTATGGAAGGTGAACCAAAGGGGGTTGCTGTTGCTTTGGGTTTGCTTGTGTCTGAGTTATCTCAAGAACCATGGAAAGGGAAGATGATAACTTTCAGCCACAAACCAGCTGCAGCTTGTGAAAGGGAAAGATTTGAGGTCGAAAATAAGGTTTGTAAAGAGCATGGAGTGGGGAATGAATACTGATTTTCAGAAAGTGTTTTATCTGATTTTCAGGGTTGCTGTTGATGGGAAGTTGAAACCGGAGGATATGATTAAGAGGGTTTTTGTGTCAAGTGATATGGAGTTTGATCAAGCTTCTTGTTCTCCTTGGGAAACAAATTATGAGAGGATTGTGAGCAATTATAGAGAGAAATGGTATGATGAAGTTGTGCCAGAGATTGTGTTTTGGAATTTGAGAGACGAGAGGTCAACTCCGATCATGGGAAGACAGAAAGGAGTGGCGTTGGTGAGTGGCTTTTCCAAGAATTTGATCAAAGTGTTTTTGGATCGTGATGGAGAGATTGATCCAGTCATGATCATGGAAGATGTTATATAGTAAGCTTGTTGTAATTGATTGAAAATGATTCAAGGTTTGGTTTTGTATGTGTGTGCGCCTAATTGTGGTTATTTTAGTAAAATAAATTTGTGTTTTTTTTCTCTTTACAAGCCTTGAATTAAAGTCTCTAAGTATATATTATATTTCTAGAGTTCTAGTACCTTCTACAATTTCAATTATTGCTTGAGATAATTACTAGAATAACTTTAACAAATAGCCTAATTATTAGAATAACTTTTACAAGTCTCAAAATACTAAGAAAGGGTTTATAAGACATAAAAACCAGAGTTATGTTTGTTATTACAAAAATGTCATTGCCATTTTTGACTTAAACAAAAAAAATTCAAAAACACAAACGCGACCGCGGAGGCTGTGGAAGCACCGGAGACGCGCACGGCGGAGGTGTGTCGCCGGATTAGATAAAATCGGATTAAAAATCACAAACTAAGAAAAAAAATTTGAAATCTTTTGATTTGTGGTTAGATAAGGGATATATGATGTTAGATCTACTAGTTTTAGGCTAAATCCAGTTGAAAACAAGTTAAAATACAGTAAAAACGAGTTAAATACAGGTTGGCCGCCATTGTTAGGGTTTGACAGCTTCTGGGTTGGTGAAAAAACTGAAGGATAAATTACGATTTTACCTTTTTGAATAATTCTACCACTACTAGAAATAAGTCTACCACTACTATAAATAAGTATACCACATATTATAAATCTACCACTACTATAAATAAGTCTACCACATATTATAAATCTACCACTATTATAAGTAAGTCTACCACTACTATAAATAAGTCTACCACATATTATAAATCTACCACTACTACAAATAAGTCTACACACGTATCGTAAATCTACCACTACCATGACTATAAATAAATCTACCACATATTATAAATCTATCACCACTATAAACAAGTCTACCATCACGACGATCAAGAAATATAAATCTACCAAGGAGAGTAATAAGTCTACTACATCATATAAATTTACCGCCACTATAAACAAGTCTACCATCTCGACTATCAATAAGTCTACCGTTCACAAAATTAAATCTACCACTACTATAAATAAGTCTACCGATCACAAAATTAACTCTACCACTACTATAAATAAGTCTACCACATATTATAAATCTACCACTACTATAAATAAGTCTACGATCGCGCAAACCATAATAAGTCTACCGATCAAAAAATTAACTCTACCTCTACTACTAATAAGTCTATCACTCAACAATAAATCTATCACTACTATAAATAAGTCACTATTGCGCGAACTATCAATAAGTCTACCGATCACAAAATTAAATCTACCACTACTACTAATAAGTTTATCACTCAAAAATAAATCTACCACTACTATAAATAAGTCTACGACTGCATGAACCATCAATAAATCTACCGATCACAAAATTAAATATACCACTACTAGAAATAAGTCTACCGATCACAAAATTAACTCTACCACTACTAGAAATAAGTCTACCACATTTTATAAATCTACCACTACTATAAATAAGTCTACCATTGCGCGAACATCAATAAGTCTATCAACCTCTTAATAAATCTACCATCATATGAACGGTAGACTTATTTGATTTTGGCGGGAAAATCTTTGCTGCTCATTAATAACAGTTTCGTAAATACGTTTTTTTAAGAAATAAGGGCAAAACATGTTTTAAAAATCTTTCAAAATTATTTGAATAATTATGAAAGATTATGACTAAAATTGTCAAAACTCATTTATTAAGGTCATTTTAGTAAATCCCACATATTGGTTATTGCGGATCTTTTAAATGATAAGCAACACGGTTTTTCACAAACCTTGAGAAAATTATTTTAGATTTCAGTCTTATAATTGTAAAATAAACAGTAGTTCTTTGTACGAAAGCTACAATGTGACATCATATAGAAAAATATAACATATCAAAGGCATACTCATTTTATTTAAAAAACCCAACACAAAACTAATCGATGTACACAACTCTATGACTAGAGAAGTAGAGATAGTACTTGAGAATAACAGAAGCCAAGTTAAAAAAAAAAAAAAAAACCAAGCAATATATTTAACATACAATGTTGATATGACCATTCCAAAAATCCATCTAAGATCGATGGATCTCTTATTAAAGCAGCTAATCTTGAAGGATTTAACTTATTGGCTCGATCTCCAAAAGCATGCCTCTCTTAAACTCCACGTAAGGATGTGCTATGGGCATTTCATCTGACTTTATTTTCCACCTACCAATATACATAAAATAAAACCTTACGATTAGTAGGCATGATATCGATTAACTAGAAGTGTTAAACTGATTAAACCCAATTAGTATTTAGCATTAACTTCAACTCTAATCCCACGATAAGAAGACATGTACGTTTTCAAACAGATTTGTCTATGTTTAACATAACAGAATCCATGAAAGAATAACACAATTAATCGACTAGATAAAATAAACGAATAATTTCCATATGAGCTTTTGTTTTTTTGGTCAAAGTTTCCATATGAGCTAATGATATTTTTCGAAAACTAAATGGTATAGTGTATAGCTAACTCTAAGAAAACACTTTAACCCAATGATAAATAGATGATTATGTCGGATAAAACAGAGTCCATCAATAAACTAGTCAGCCAAAGAGTAACGAGAGTGGTTAATAAAAAGAAGACAAACCTATAAGAGAGGACTAGATGATGAATGAAGAAAAAGATTTGGAGTTTGCCAAGTTCACCACCAGGACATAACCTTACTCCTCCTCCAAACGCCGTCGTTTTCTTGTTCATCTTTCCCTTGTCCTATTTATTTATTTTATTACAAAGTTTCATTTTTCACTTATCTTTCGAGTGTATCATTCTATTTTTAAAGAGTTTACTTACGGTCCATCTCATGGGATTAAATTCAAAAGGATCTTCATGAAGAGATGGATCAAGATGTACTGCTGTGAAAATGGGAAACACTTTCCATCCTCTTGGAATCACATATTCTGCAAATCAAGCATATAACCAAAAAAAAAAAAATTTTAATTTTTACAACTAAATAGTAGTAAAGATTTAAAACATGATGATCGAAATTAATTAACCTTTGAATATAATATCATGTGTAGCTTTTCTGTGTACTGTCTTGACGATATTTCCACATCGCAATGCCTCACACATCACCTATAAATTTGAATCAATTAATTTTATGATGTAGCTATACATCTAAGAAAGAACAAAGTAATAAAATCTGAAATATATTCATATAGTTTTAAAGTTGTCTAGATTTTTGATTTTGTAAAATAAACTTGGTTACAAAAATAAGTTCGCGAATAAATAACAAAAATTAACAAGCTCGGTTTATGAACCTTACATTTTGAGTGAATTCCATCTTCTGGTAATCTTCCCAATTCAAGAGTTCTCCATCTCGTTTGTTGGCTCTAATGGTTTTATGTTCTTCCTGTACACATTCAAATGGATAAACATATGTACATGTGTGTACATAGGTATATATATATAGAGAATTAGTTAAGAAGAAGAAAGAGGGAATACAATGAGTTTGTGAAGAAGATCTGGCGATTTTGCAAGAAAGTAGACGACTAAGGAAAGAAGAGTAGCACTTGTTTCAAAGCCTGCAAGCAAAATGTCCAACACAATGCTAACTTTCTCTTCATAATTTAGATTTTTATTTGAAATGATCACATCTAGAAAATCTTCTTCTCTTTCATTCTTCTTCTCTTCTTCTTCATGCTCTCTCTGTTTTATCATCCCCATAACCCTCGCGGACAATCTCTTCCTAGCCTGCCAATTAACATTGTAAATTATGTATAATATATATATATATAGTATCATGTATATGCTTAGAAAATGTGTCTACATGTAAACATTCATTATGATGAAGCCTAATCCCATCCAGAGATTTATGAGGGCAGAGACAATTTAATAGAAATTTCAATATAAAAAAATAATTTTCAAAATTTAGAAGCCAAATGTCTATATATTGACTTTTTAAAATCTGGGAGCCAAAAGCCTATGCTTCATTTCGCTCTACCAAAGTGGATATAGCAGAAGTACAAAACCCTAGAATCAAAGTGTTTATTTTCTCAATAAATGGCTCAGATTCCTTACTCTTCAAAGTAAACATTTTACGGGATCAAAGTATTTTTGTTGTCTTGGGGAAAGTTTGGATCTAACCTTAATTGCATTTGTGTAAGCCGTTCCTGGAAGCGATATTGGTAATGATATAAACCCTTTCATATAAGATAAAAAATCTTTCAATAGATAATGTCTTGCTGGATCTTCTGGTTTGATGCTCACGAGTTGATTTACCATCACGCTAAGAGTAAACTGTATGATTCAAAGCACAACAAAAATATAAAAAACAAGAACAAAATCGATTATATTTAATTTGTAATGATTCGATGATTAGATAATTACCATTTTAACTTCTTTATGGAATTCGATTTCGTGACAATGTTTCCATGACTCTAGCATCGAGATAGAGAGGTTCTCTGCGAAGAGAAGAAACTCGGGTTTCGACTTTGTGACCTTGATGAAGCTGATAATAACATTCTTAAATTTCTTGTGGATTTCTCCGGTGGCTAGTAGGACAGAATATTCGCCGAGAATGTCATGCATCGCTTTCGGATAATCTGATGTAAATAATTTTCCTTCGTTTTGAAGTATGAACATGTTGAGTTCTAGGTCACACGAGACTATGGCTTTTCCACCACAAATATTTGACTTGAACACTTTTCCATAACTGAAAAAAACATAAGTTTATACTTTATCTTTAGAATATTTATTTAAATAAAAAATATTATGATTTATTTTTCAAAAAAAAAATATTTTGTTGTAGTGCCATAAAGCTGAATTAAAAATAACCCTTTCATTGATCCATAATATACATAAATAAGACAAAAACAAAATAAGTTTTTCTACTTTCGTAATGTGTTTATGTTGCATAATTGTAAAGATTAATCGGAAAAAAAATCATATAGTTTTTTGGGAATGAAGTATATAATTATATTTTTGTGTATATATATAATAAGATATGATCAATTGCAGAGAAGAGGTTAATGATTACCGTGAAACACGTTGTTGCAAGAATGTGCCAATTGAGTCTGATCTATGAGGTTTGAAGAAAGAAAGGGTTTCTCCAATGAATGGCCATCCCATGCTACCATTTAGCGATGAGTGATGATCTTTTGTTCCATTTTGCTTACATATTGAAATATAATAAATCAAAATAGAGACAAAGACAATTCCTAACGAAAAGAAGATAGAGAAGACCAGCATTGTCTTTATAATCAGATTGAGACCCTATGTTAATAATGGTGTAACTCTTATAATGTTTTCTTCTTGGTCTATATAGATCTCTCTATCTCTATATATATTTATATATGCACACACAAGAAGAAAAAGATATTAAAGAATTTCTAGTGTAGGTCCACTGAACTAAGACTAAAATACTAGTTTTTTCTTACTATTTTTTTTTGTGTTGACAAAATAGGTTTATCTAACCTTTAGATTTTTGAGACTACACAATAGGAAGCGAAATAATGATTCCAATTACAATATAATTCTTTCTCTCTGTAGAATGATATGTAATTTTTGAATTTTTTTTACATACTATTTAGTATATTATAAATCATAGATTTAATAGTTATATAAAAAAATTCAAACTGTATTCCAAAATTAATTAAATAATTTTGCTGTTAATTTCTATTTGGTTATAAACTTCAAACTCACTTGTAAACGGAAAACACGAAAAGACCTTCATTACGAAAATAAAGTCATTTAAAATGAAAAAAAATCAACTTTAAACGGAAATTAAATGTGACTATAACATAAATAAAACCTGTCGTAAAAAAAAAAAAAAAAAAAAAAAAAAAGAAGCATGAATAACACCTTAGTCTTTCTAAAGAAACGACTAACACCAACACAAAAGAAAGACATTTTTAATTAGAATTGCAAATGAAATCTCACGAGAATTGTACCCAAAAAAAATCTCACGAGAAAACGCACACTAGTTTTAACTATGATCTAAGCCAAAGTATATGTACAAATATACAAATAAGAAAAGATTTTTACGGTGTATTTTGCTTTCTTAATGTAAACAAAAAGCGTCAACAGTAAAAAGAATAGCTATCAATCCCCAAAAATTAATTACAATACCCAAAAACGAAAGTCATTCCAATGATTTCATGTGTCTAACCCAACAACACTTAACACAAGTCAGAAACCTTTTTAACAGTTCTGAAAAAATAAAATAAAAAATAATTATAAAAAGAGAAAGTAGATAGAATAACCATCAAATAAATTAAAATTAATGTACAATCTATCTAATTCAAATAATTAGATAACTATGATGAATTAGTGGGGAGAAATGTCAATTCTACCTATTCGGCATCTCCAAGACATCACAGTTACTTATTCGGCATCTTCTCTGGCGACGGATTTTAGGTATTATTCTTGAAAGGGCTAAACAGAGGGCATACAAGGCCAAGGAAGACTACGAAGCAAGCCAGATGGATTGCTTTTTTACGTTTTCTAATGCTTCTCAAGGGTAACATTGAAAAGAATGAGACCCAAAGAATTAATTTGCCTAAACGTTTTGACTGGAAAGTTAGATATTTTGAATGGAAAGTTTTGTTTAACATTTTGATAGTAAATAATTACATATCACGACCTTACGGGTCCTCGAGGAACTATTGATATGGGTATTCCAGCCACAGCCACAGCCACAATGGCAGAGGTTTTTTAGAACCATTGCCGTAGAGGCCATCGAGTTGAATACCTCAACGCAATGGAGGCTGCCATTGAGAAAGCAAAATCATTACGAAAGGAAGGTGTTGATATCTCGTATTGGAAATATTCGGACATTGTTTCAAGAAATGTTTTGTTACATGGACCACGTGGAGGCTCCTCCGAAGTCCGAACTGGTCAACCAATAAAGTCGTGGTACAAAGGAGTTTGGTTGAGACACGATACTCGTATTTGATTTAGGAAATTGATAGGATTGAGTAGATGAATCTATGTATATAAGTAGATGTCATCTAGCTACAAGATGTTGGGAATTAAGAAAGAAATTTCTTAGCAAAGATAATTGGTTTTCAAGTATAAAATAACAAAAACAGTGTCTAGGGATTTTAGTGCATCTAAATCGTGTTGATTCAGTTTCAATTCAAGGAGTATACTTGAAATTGCATATATCCGATTAGGTTGAAGAATCTTTTGTGTGTTTTTTTTTTAAATGAAGAATCTTTTGTGTTATAAGTTCGTTCTACCCTCTAAAGTCTCTAGGTTATTGCTTTTACAAGGTAGATGGTATCAATCAAGTGAAGAACACACGTTTATACGAGTTTTCAAGGTAAATGGTATCAATCAAGTAAAGAACACAGGATCCTGATGTTTAATAAATGGCATCACTTATTTTGCAATATATATGTTGCAATTATTTTTTCAGTCTTAGCATTCTCAATTGAAAGATATATCAATAATGAAATTTATCCACCAACAGCTTCAGTGGCTCCAACAGCAATAGTAAGCATTTTCTCCATCATCAGTGTCATCTTCATGAGCATCTTTGAAGTGTTGTCTCTGTTTTTGCCGATTAAATCCCTCACGTAGCGTGTCTGGTCATAACAAATCATAGCATCATAGTTCCCACTCATTGGATCTTCTTTGAGTTCCGCTCTTGACATTCTTAGATTCCAGGATATACTCGAGAAGTGTTCCATGGACCCCTTAAACTGCTTCTTCAACGTATCCGTATCCTCATGTATTGTCGCTTCTGCAGCGAAACCTGCTGCCTTCTCTGCGTAGGATATTCCAAGGCCGATCGCGACGTCCACAAGTGGGGACTGTAGAGATGAAAATACAATTTTGTTTGTTACGATTGAGAATATATCATGAGATAAATTGCGATTGCGTAAAATATTATGCTACAAAACTTTTCCCTCATCTATGTGCATAAAATCCTAACCTATAAACCAAAAAAAAAAAATCATAAAACCCAAACTCGAAAATGGTGTATTTCTATTATTTTAAAAGAAATGGCATATTCTTTTTTATTTTAAACATTTTTACGCATTTCTCTTATTAGTAAACCATTCAGATTTGGTCGGTTCATTCAGTTTTTGGGGTTTTACGGATGTAATGCTATTCGGGTTCGGGTTGGTTTGGACTTTATGTATGAAAGCCCAAAATACGCCAAACTTTTTTGGGTTCGGGTATTTAAGCTCAATACTTGGATAATTGAATTGAAACTTTTGGAAATAAATGTGAGGCGTAATACAAATTCAAAAACAAAAAAATTGAAAACCTAAAATGGTTGGAAGAAATGAAAGTAGTACCAAGCTTTTGGCAGCAACTGCTGGAGGATACGCGTTTAACGTATGAAGGCAGAAAGTTTTGTCTTTGACATATTCCATACGACATATGGTGTCGATGTATTTGGTGGAAGCCAACGCCGTAGCAGCAAATTGTAACAAAACTACCATCGAGACAAGAAAGAAACAATCGGAGGAAGAAGTCATTTTCTGGCCGGAGAAGATTTTTTATCCCTTAAGATTGTAGTTTTACTTAATATACCTTTATGTATGCACCCATAGTTTGACAAAAAAAGAAAGAAGATATGCACCCATTTATTTACCGGTATCTATGAATCTAGAGGATTTAAATTAAAAGATTTTGGTTTCGATTTCGCAATAATGATATTACCATTTTCAATGATAAAAAAATCTGAACGATATTCAGCTTTTCATTTTTATTACATATATGTTGAAATTTTAGTCAAAATATCTCGCTTCATATATTATTATTACCAAAATATATCACACCGTAATAATGTGTACATTTGCTTAAATCTTAAAACATGATACGGTGTTATTATTAACCTTATGCTAATTTTTTTTTTATCAGTTGTGGTATTAAACTCCATGATATATAAATATATAGTGCCACCAAGTTACAAGTGAAAAGCCAAATTATAAAAAAGTATATATAAATATATATAGTGCCCTTTTGAAGAAATCTTACAAGTGATTAAAAAAAAAAAGTATAGTGCAAACAACTTAAAATATTTTTTTTTGAACCTTAACAACTTAAACTGAAACAGCCATGAATTGAATATGCAACCAAATGAAAAGCCAAATATAACAAAGTATACTTTTCTAATATAACAATGTTACGGTGATTGCATGATTGATAAAGTTAGGAATAGATTTTGGTAAATACGTGTATATTTTTTTTTCATTGTATATCTAAATGTAAATTAATATTAACCTATATTTAGTTTCTTTAAAAGATATATCACAATATATCTTTATTAAATTCATGTTAATTTAATGACTCATTAAACACTTGAACTAGGAAAACCCTAGTTTTTGCTCTCTCTTTTTCTTCGATTTAGCCGCCGCCTATTTCTTCCCTCACCGGCGTTCGGCGGCACTTACAGCATCGATGCCGGAGAGGACGTTACCCTTGACTTTCCTGTCTTTTAGCTTTGTTTCTATTGTCGTTATAGGATCTGTTGGAAGGAGAAGTTCGACTCTCGGGATTAGAAGGAGTTTTGAAACATTCTAGTTCTCTATGGTGTTTAGAAGGTCGGTAAGTAGTGGCGCGGGTCCCCTCCAGGACGATGGAGCTTTTGTCGCTAACGCCCTGCTTTCTTCGTTCGGTGTTTCAAGACATGACTATAGATCTGGTTTCAGCTTGTTGTCGGTTTGTTTTTCGTCAATAGACACGAATCTCTGCCCATGGGTGCCGCCGTAGTTTGAGCTTCTATGGTTATGCCTCCCCTAGATCGAGTTTGACCTTTTGGATCAGAGGCTCTTCTCGATATGTATGTTGATAGATCATATCTTCACGTCTTCCTCTTCTCTCGTGGAGGTTCTCAAGTCTCTCTCCGATATGAAGACTTGCTTCCAGTGGTTTCAGCCTTTTTTGGCATCTTTGAGAATGTGAAAGAGGCGTTTCCACATCCGCAACGTTTTCCCATGATCCGTCATCTAACCTTGACTATCTTGTGTTTCCTTGGTTCTTTTGAATTTTGGAACATTGAGTATGTGTCTTGTTCCGGTAATCGCTGCATAGACTCAACTGCCACAACTGCCACGAGAGAACATCGATATCAATCATATATTTCTCGTGGTGGTCCATCATGGCTTCATGCTCTCATGGTAGCAGAGTGTGCTAATTTTCCATGAGAGCACATGATTAATCAATTCTCGTTTCTACATTGTTGATGTGCTTATCATCCTACGGTCGTGGGTTCTTGAAAGTCCCACCACCCTGAATCTTTGTTTCTCTTTTTATTAAACACCTATTGGTGGTTTCGAAACTTTGTATTTCCTTCAGACTGAATTTTCGGCTTTAATAAGATATCTCTATTCAGTGTTAAAAAAAATTCATGTTAATTTCGAAAATTATTTTTAAATTTTTTGAAAATTCGAGAAAACAAAATGGTTTTTGTAATTGTAATTTTTTAATCTTATCAGGATATTATTGTCTTTTTATTCAAAAATAAACTTATTTTTCAAACGATTTAAAACAAGAGTTTTTTTAATCGTCTGAATTTATTAATATTTTATTATAAATTATGAAAACTGTTACATCGACGATTCTACAACGGAGAAAGTCTTCCGCCTTGATTCACGCCAAACGATTATATCTTGCTTCATGATGAAAATCTCATGTAAGCTTGTCTTCATGAATCTGTATCAATATTAATAAATTAGATATCTTGGGATTCGAACCCCAGATCTTCTAGTGTAGAAATATTAATGAACTTTCGATCAAACCACTAGATCAATGGGACTTCCACAATAACAAGAATTTTTTTTCA
This sequence comes from Arabis hirsuta, assembly GCA_964056655.1. Lineage (NCBI taxonomy): Eukaryota > Viridiplantae > Streptophyta > Magnoliopsida > Brassicales > Brassicaceae > Arabis > Arabis hirsuta. The sequence goes on from OZ053301.1 coordinate 2,812,747, forward strand.
AATTTTATAAAAAAATTTGGAATATTTAACCAAACCTCTCAAAAAAAAATATAACAAAACCATGTTGACAACAGTTTTCTGATTATTTATTGTGGGCAGCGGTAATTATGATTTGGTTCAAAAATGGGGGAAGAGAAGCCTGGTCCTTAGTTCTGTAATATGTAAGGTTTTACATATGGCTATGATTAGGCAACATGTGCGTGGCGGATTTATAGTGTGATTTTCAAAAATGCATTTGATGTTACCAATCAAGAAATTTTACAAACTATACCTCCCATCAATTAAAAAATTCAAATTAAATAAAAAAGTTATTAATGAACTGCAAATGGGTTCTCTTGCAAGTAGAATAATTGAAAACCGCATATGGTCATGGATATGCAGTACTTAGGTGCGGTTAGGTGCGTTTTCTTTATGTAAAATAGTTTTTTTTTTAAATTTGTTTTTTTAGATTTAAGAAAAACAATAGGTTAAATTTATTGATCGTAAAAATACAATTTTGTTATTGAAAATTATTATATCCGCAACACATTTGTTTTAGTTACCAATCAAATATTGTTCAGTCCCGCTCTTTTCATACAAACCGCATTAGTTCCGTAAACCGCATGATCTGCAATTATACCGTACCGTTCCACACAACTTTTATATCCGTCCCGCAAATTTAATGTCATCATTCGGACCATAGTCATGCGACTTTGGGTTGTTTGGATCTCGGATAATCAGATTGTTCTAGTAGTAATTTTATTTATTTTACTGGAATTACCCAAATTTTTTATAATTTTATTTAAAATCGGATAATTTTTAGTATATTCGGATAATTCAGTTTGGTTCGGTTCCGAATTTTAAAAATATATTTGAATTTGATCTATGTTTTTGTATAAATCGGTTTTATTAGAAAAAAAAAAAACCAAAACCCGATCAGTTCCGCAGAACCGAACCGAACTACTTGAGAACCAAATCAATTTTAAATAGTGGGCCAATCGGTTAGGGTGAATTAACTGAACCATAACCGAAAATTGAAAATCTTGGTTTAGTTCGGGCAAAAATCCCAGCACACTTTACTGTTTGGTATGTTTTATTGTGTTTTTTCTGTTCTAAGAAATGGAAATTTGAACGACGACGTTTTCCTTGAATGAAAGCCCTAGAATTATTACTTGTTAATCACTTCTCTTTTTCTTTCCATTGAGAAATTCGGGCTTCGAATCTCTTTGAGTTTTATTCTACCGTTTATCTGCTTCACTTGACCTAATAATCTTGGAGCTTGCTTTCGCTATGTATATTAAACTGGTGGGTATTTCTCTTCTTCTTCCTCTAATTTGGTATTTAGAACCCTTGTTTCATAATCCCTATTGAATATTTCTCCTTGTGGTACGGATTTGATTATTGCTAAGATTATAATCCAAGGTTTCAAGAGTTACAAAGACCAAGTTGCTACTGATCATTTCAGCCCTAACGTTAACTGTATTGGTAATGTCTCTCTTTGTGAACCGATTCCCTTTGTTCAATTTCCCATGTTTCTATCGAGGTTGATTGTTGTACCTATGTATACTAGTTCTCACTAGTTTACGGTTCTTCATGTCTAAACTTGTTGCTGGAAATGATGAACTTTTTTTATAATGAAGTTGGGGCAAATGGGTCTGGGAAAAGCAACTTCTTCCATGGTGAGCATCTCCAAACCTTCCTTGTTTGCGAAGAAAGTATCTCGTTACAAATTTTCAATTATCAGTGACAACTTGTTTGGTTTTGGATACAGCAATTCGTTTTGTATTGAGTGATATATTCCAAAATCTCTGAAATGAAGATGGGCATGCATTACTCCATGTATGTTCCATGCTTGCTCTGTTAAAGTGCCTTTCTTCATCCTATCTTGGAAATTCTCTAACTTCGAGCTCTGTTTATTTGAACAGGAAGGTGCTGATCATCCGGTTGAGTACGCGTTTGTCGAGATTGTGTTTGATAATTCAGACAACCACATCCCGGTAATAATTACATTGCATGTTTCATGATTTAGATGTTCATGTTTGCCCTTCTGCTAGTACGTATTTATGTCACTTAGAAGCTGGAACTAGATGTTCATGTTTTTCCTCAATTAGTCATCAATAACATATTGAAAATGATGTGAATATCTTCGCCACACCAATGCAAATCCGCTGGTATCAAAACATACTTGAGTGCTATGTAAATTGAAAAATCTGTTTGTTCTCATGATATATATATATATGGCTTATGCTTCTTTCTCCACTTAGGTCGATAAGGAAGAAATCCGCTTGCGCCGAGCAATTGGTCCAAACAAGGATGAATATTTCTTGGATGGGAAACACATTACGTGCGTACCTTTTCACTCTTTTACATTGCCCTTATTTCGCGGATGAGTTTGATGAAAAGTCTATTTAACAAAAAACTTGTAGAAAAAATGAAGTTATGAATTTACTAGAGAGTGCTGGATTTTCTCATTCTAATCCTTACTATGTTGTTCAGCAAGGAAAGGTAAGCTCCTATTAGAGAAAATATATAACTTGGATTAATGTGAGCTACAAATTTTCTATAGTAGTTTTATGAATGTGGTGGTACTTTCGTAGATAGCCTCTTTGACATTGATGAAAGACAGAACGTCTAGATCTGCTAAAAGAGATTGGTGGTACTCGTGTTTACGAGGAGAGGCGTGGCGAGAGTTTAAAAATTATGAAGGATACATGCAAGTTTATCAATCTTTAGTAATATTGTAACCTATTTGATTTTCATTACAACCGAATGGTATGACTTGTCTCGCAGGTAATAAATGAAATGAGATCATCCAAGTTGTCAAATATTTGGATGAAAGACTAAAGGAATTGGAGGAAGAGAAAAAAGAACTCAGAGAATATCAACTACTTGAAAAGCAGAGAAAATCACTTGAATACACCATTTACGACAAAGATCTTCACGATGTTCAGGAAAAACTAGAACAGGTTCGAGAAAATCAAATGTTTTATAATTGGTCTCTGCCAGATTCTGATATTTTATGCTCTTTTATGTCATGATCTGTAGGTAGAAGTTGCACGAACTAAGGCATGTGAAGAGTATACAGAAATGTATGATAGAGTTGAGAAGACCAACCACGAGTCGATGAGCTTAGATGAGTCGCTTAAAGGACTGGAAGAGGAGCTTAAGACATTGAACAACGAGAAAGAAATTGTTTTGATGAGGAAGACAAAGCTGGAGGTTGATGTGAAGGACTTTAAAGAATGGATTACTGGAAATGAACAGTTAAGGTACTACTACTAATTACTTGGTGTGGTGGCTACACAATCTGATACTTTGAGAAACAAGTATAAATCAATATGAATTTAATGATGATTTTATTATAATATGCTTATATATGGATTATGTGCACTAATGAAGTAGTACTATGGCTTTCAGAATGATGCACTTAAGCAACTTAATACAGTGGAAAGAAAAATTTAGGATTGTTTGAATGAACTCGAGGCGATTAATCCTTTGTATGAAAGTCAAGTTGGTAAGGAGATGCAAGAAACAAAAAGGTAAGCCTTTATTGTGTCAGTGCATGACCATAGCTCCTTTTGTGCTATGTTCATGCAAAGAACAAAAAGTTTCTTGTTGTGATATGTTTTTTCCCTTTCTTACAGAATCATGGAGCTAGAAAAGAAGCTTAGCACTCTTTATCGGAAACAGACCCGTTCAACTCAATTCTTAAATAAGGTTGTTCGAGACAAATGGCTTCGAGAGTTGATTGAAGATCTCAAGCTTGTTCTAGACTCAAAACCGATTCAAGTGAGTTTTACATTGTCAAATATGGAAGATACATATTTGATAATATGTGAAATATGTGAAAAATCAATTGCATATGATTGGTGATTAAATAACATGTTTCTTCTATTGTAGTTGCAAAAACATCAGGATGAAATTCTTCGCCTCAATACTGATATTAAAGAGTGTGATGGACACATCAAGAAGAATGAAACTGAAATTGGTAATCTGGAAATTCATATTTCCAAGTCCCATGAACAATTCATTATTACAAAGAGGGAGAGAGATGAAGAACAGAGAAAAAGAAAGTAAGAAAGTATTGCTGATCATTTCTATAAATACTTGTAAGTATAGTAGACAAGTTTTCCAAAAGAAATATATAACATGAGATATGTTGTTAACGCAGGAAAAAATGGGGAGAAGAAAGTCGACAAACTTTTGAGATTGAGAAGTTGAAAACAGAAGTTGAAAAGGCAAAGAAAAACCTTGATCATGCAACTCCAAGAGTGAGTGATTTGGCTTCTGGGATTCCTTACATGATTATATCTCTTCTCTTTGTTTGAAGTAACTTATTTTTGCCATTTTCGGTATTTTCCCTTGTTTCTGGTGACTCAAGAACCATTCATTGTCTCAGGATATAAGGCGAGGGTTGAGTACTATTCGACGAATGTGCAAAGAGTATGTGATAAATGGAGTTTTTGGTCCACTTATTGAGTTGGTTGATTGCGAGGAAAATTTTTTCACCGCAGTTGAAGTCACTGCTGGAAACAGGTTACACAGATACAATTTACCTCAATGTTCACTATTTTTGCTCTGCTTTTTAAACCTTTATGTGGTAGTTGAGAATGATGATATTGCAACCAAGATAATTAGACACCTGAATTCTCGAAAAGGCGAAGGTGTGACCTTTTTACCTTTGAATCAGGTAAAAGTGCCTCATATAAACTATCCACAAACTTCTGATGCAATACCATTGCTGAGAAATTTGAAGTTTGACTCCAAATTTGCATCAACATTTAGCCAGGTGCCTCCTCCTCTTTCCCTTTATGGAACTACCATTTTTACTCTTTGTGTTAATTATAATAATATTCTCTTTCAGATGTTTTATATTCGATGCAGGTTTTTGGTAGAACAGTAGTATGTCGTGATCTGAATGTGGCAACAAGAATTGCAAAGAGTGATGCGGGCTTGGATTGCATAATTTTGGAAGGTTGAGAACTCGAAATGCAAGTTTTTCGGTTTTACTTTCGATTTGACCATATATATGTATATTTGGTAACTGAAATGCAGGTGACAAGGTTAGCAGAAAGGGCGTAATGACCGGGGGATTTTACGACCAAAGGAGGTCAAAATTGAGATTCATGAATATCATAGTACAAAATACAAAGTCTATAAATACTAAGGATAATGTATTGGCTGATGTTAAAAGGAAGCTGCAAGATATCCTTTCCCATAACTAACTTTGGTTAATTAGTTTTTTTCTCATTATATTTTCGCTTTCCGATGAATCTATATATCATTTTACTACTTAACTTGTCTCACTGATAGATCAGCAGATCACAAAGCTTGTTACTGAGCTCCAGAGACTTGAAGCACACTCAACGGACTGCAAATCACAGGTGAAGCAACTGAAGCAAGAGATAGCTACCGCGAATGTGCAGAAATATCATATACAAAAAACCATTGAATATAAGGTTTCATTCTTTCTTTCTTTTTTCCTTTAGTGATTCAATCTTTTTCTGTTCTAAATAGTAAAGAATCTCTTCCCCTATTTGCAGGAGAGATCACTAGGTCGTATTAGAATACAAATTGACCAGCTAAGATCGAGCATTGACTTGAAGGAAGTTGAAATGGGAACAGAACTTGTGGATCACCTAACACCGAAGAAAAGGAACAGTTCCAGCGATTAAACACCGAAATGAAGGATCTTAAGGAAAAACTTTATGTATACGAGACAGATCGCATAGAGGTTAGCAGTGGAAAAAAAACAAATAGTTTGAATGTTTTGGTATAAATTAAGTCTGATTTATGTGCTTTTGTTTCATTATAAACAGAGTGAGGACAGAAAAATAGACTTGGAGAATAATTTGGCTTTCAATTTAAAGAGAAGAATTCATGATATACAGGCTTCGATCGAGGATGATTGTTTTCCTAGTTCAGCATTTTTTATAACACAAGCACTTAATGATGCAGAATTGTTGCTTGATGAGGCAACAAACAAGCTCGAAAGTGTGTGTTTCTGATCTAGCTTCTTTTGTTAACATTGTTTTGAGCTTATAATTGAAACAACCAGACTCTTTTTTTTTTTTTTTTTTTTTTTAATACCCGAAATAATATTCCCATAAATATTATTTCGCAAACAGTATACACGCAATAAAACATCCAACAGAATAAACAACAAACGTTTTTAAAACATTTAAACACATAAACGAGACACTAGATCATCTCCTCTTCACAGCCAGATTCCACGATCACACTTTATCTTTACCTGCATCACATGGATAAAAGAGATGCGTGAGTATTATCACAAATACTCAGTGGTACGGTCATCCCATCTACTTGGCTCCGTGCTTGGGTAAATGGAACACCAAAAATACCGAAACGCTAAAAACACCAAAAATAGCGCACGAAACACTCAAAAACTCCCCACGCAAAAAGTCAACGAATAGTCAACATAAAAACCAACCTGTGTCGCGCGACACAAACCATGTGTGTCGCGCGACACACACTGCCGACACTCCACCGACGTTTTCTCGCCCACTCGACCCACGTGCCCGCGAATCCCGCAATGCCCTCAGACGTAAGGCATGACCTCAGGTGTGTCGCGCGACACAACCACCTTGTGTCGTGCGACACACCCTGCACAACACTCCCAAATCGTGCCTAAACACAATCCAATCGATTCTACAACCCACAAATCGATTCTAATGCTCAACCAACACCTCAATACACCAATACATACTTCCACAAGTAGTATTCAACAAGCAAATCAACACCAAATCGCAATCAAACACACAAAACATCCAAATACCCGCAACTAACCATGGTCACGCACTCACCTGTTTCAGACGTGAATAACTTCCGATTCACTGGACCAAATCACGATCGGAAAACGGTTCTAGAAACTAGACACCAACAGCTTTCCAACGGTGGGTCGCACGTCTCCTGGTTCTAAATGGTTCGCCGGCAAATCGTCCCCGAAAATAGCTCCTCCGGACGAAATCCCAGAAATTTGCAGAAAACTGCACGAACCTCCCACTTTCAAACGACCATAACTCAATCAATACTTAACCAAATTGCAAACGGTTTCTTCCTAATTCAAGAGCAAGGTTAGGAGAACTTACCCTCGAATTCTCGCACAAAACCGAACAGAACTTGGCTGCCGTTTGCCCTCTCCAAAACACGACAGAACCACTCCCAAAATCCCCAAGAACACTCAAGAACACCACTTCACAAGCTCAAATCTCTCTACAAACCCACGAAAACCACTTGATTTCAGCTTCTGCAATCAAGCACAAAGGCTGCACAAGCTATTTATAGCCAAAAGACTCGGTTTTCCTTAACCGGACCGCAATCAAAAGCTCCTAAACCGAACCGCTCGGTTTACAAAATTGAGTGTGTCGCGCGACACACACCTTGTGTCGCGCGACACACAACCAATTCCCGACAAATTGGTTTGCGGTCGTTACAATAATCACTTGTCATTTTCATGGATTTAGGTCTCTGTCAAAGCATTGATGAGAAGACGATACAAATCAAGAAAATCAAAATCGAGAAATCGAAGTTTAAGGTAGTAGGAGTATAATCTGTAAAATTAAGAGTAACATTTTCTTATAACTTATCTTTGACAAATATTTCTTCTTCTTTAAAGACATTGGAAGATGATCATGAGAGTACACGGCAAGATAAAGCTGAAAAGTTTGATGAACTATCAGCCTTCGCAACACATTCCTTGCTAAGCAAGAAGTGTATACGACGAAGATTAGGGGATTGGGTCCATTATCGTCTGGGGATTTTAACACGTATGTTTGCGTTTCATATCCCGAGTACAATTGTCCAATAAGTTCTTAGTTGGTGAAAAATTGTTATATGTATAAAGCTTATGGTATATCATATAGGTATAAAAGAAAAAATATCAAGGATCTGCAGAAGATGCTAGTTTGGTGCAATGAACAGCTGCAACAATTCAGCCATGTAAACAAGAAAGCAGTTGATCAATATGTAAGTTTCACAGAACAACGAGAGGAACTTGAGAAACGGAAAGCAGAGCTTGATGCAGGAGATGAGGTAAATAATGGGAGGTTTCATTTTTACCAAATTCTATGTAGAAAGTAGAACATGGAACGATATATTTGACGTTTTGTGCAGAAAATTAAAGAACTGGTAACAGTTCTTGATCACCAGAAAGACGAATCTGTAGACCGTACTTTCAAAGGTATTGCATTTCACTTCAACAAAGTATTCTTTGAGCTTGTACAAGGTGGACATAGTGAGCTTGTCATGATCATGAACAATAAGGCATGTTTCTTCTTCCCTTTACCTCTATAAATTTAGTGGTCTTAATAAGCTATGTCCAGAGGTGGTTTTCTAGTGAACCTATAAGTGTAAAAGTAACAAATAATTTACTCGCTGACTTACTTACTATTTCATTGTTGTCTGAAACATTTTGATGGCATATTCAGGACCGTGATCATGACGATGAAGATGATGAATGTTTTGAAGCTGATACAGAGGGAAGGGATGAGAGATACTATGGTGTAAAAGTGAAGGTATATACACTACATATAAAGACTTGTCTAGTGTTTTTCATGCTCATTGATCACATTTGGTATTTGTTTGGTAGGTGTCCTTTACTGGTCAAGGGGGGACAAAATCAATGAAACAATTGTTAGGAGGTCAAAAGACAATTGTTGCCCTCGCGTTAATCTTCGCCATCCAGCGATGTGATCCTGCACCATTCTATCTTTTTGATGAGATTGATGCAGCACTTGATCCTTGGTATCGAACCGCTGTCAGCAGTATCCTTTTTCGATTTATCTATCTATCTTTCTTCATCAACTACAACTTTTTCTCACATGTACGGTTAGGTTTTCATGATCTTTTTCCAACTCAAAACCAATTAGCCCAGGTTGTATATTTAGCTTAATAGCTCTATCACACTTTCAATGTGGGATATTCTTCACATGTACAAAGGAAAAAAGTTACAATTCCTTAACCAAAAATAATTTATTCAGACATGATTCGTCGTTTAGCTGATGATAACACACAGTTCATTACTACAACTTTCTGTCCAGAGCTTGTGAGAGTTACGGATAAAATATATGGAGTATTTCATGAGAACAGAGTGAGTATTGTGAACGTTATTTCACAGGATCAGGCGCTGAAATTCATCGAGAAAGATCAGTCAATGCTAAATATTTGATCTCATTGAACAAAGAAGTAGTGCATTTGTATATCTTGAGAGCTTGTGTGGCTCTTGTTAAGTGGATTTAACATTTTTTAATCAGGTTTGCTTCTAGGAATATATATATCCCTAATGTGCAAGTTCAGGTTGTTTAATTATCTCTAAGTATACCTGAAAATAACGGCCTTTTCTCATATGTTCAATTCTGATTACTTTCTAGACTATGTAAGGTATAAGGAACAAAATACAAACGCAAAAAACAAATTTAGGTTTTGAACATCAATGCATCAACACTAATCCTACCATTGTCTCTTTTAGATATTTTGAACATTCATCAAGAAACTACAGTTAATCTTTTTAAATAACCACACTAACCCGATTGGCCGATTGTCACCCTAATGTATACACGTGTCAAGGTAACTATACACGTGTTCACTTATCACGATGCGTGTCCAAACCTGGCCCCACCTCTCCATGGCTTCCATATAGGTGTTAATACCATAACAATTACGTTTCCTGTGAAAGAAGATACACATGCAACTCAAAAGCCTCTTTGAATCTATCAAACGATGTTAAAATTTACGATTCTGTCGCTCTGTCTCGTTACTACCTTATTCCTCAGCACCAAGTCGTTATCTGATCCAAACGACGGCGTCCCGAGCTTTGAATCGTCGTTTTCATCGCCACTTGTGGTCAAGAAGGATCAACGGACGAAAATCGTTGCGACGGAGTTCGGAGACATATCAGCCGTCCAGATCGGCAGTGGATACCATATTCAGTTCATAACAATGGAGCCAAACTCATTCTTGCTTCCTCTTCTTCTACATTCCGACATGGTTCTCTTTGTTCACACTGGTACATAACCCCAATTTTTAAATCATTTATTTATTTTTTAACCTCAAACTCCTGATTTTATAGTCGATAAATCATTTTGATTTGATACGGCTCGGCTCGGACCGGACCAAAAATCTCTATGATCCTAAACCATTAAGATAGATATGTCAGATTCTTGTTTATTGAACGAATTAAAAAATGTGTTTTTTTTATTTAACAGCATACAATTTTTTTAATTCAATTTAGTTGAATATATAGAATATAGTTCAATTGAACATTCATTTATACTTTGATTATTTTCCATCTAAAATTGAGAGTACATTTTTATGAACATGGTTAGGGTTTATCATTTAAGTAATGTTGTGATTGTGATTTGGGATTTGTGTAGGAAGTGGGGTTTTGAATTGGATTGACGAGGAAAAAGAGAGGACGTTAGAATTAAGACGAGGAGATGTATTTAGGCTACGTTTTGGTACAGTCTTCTATTTACATAGCAACTTGGAGTCGGAGAGAGACGAATTTCCAGAGAAACTTAGGGTTTACGCAATCTTCAATGTCGGAGAGTGTTTATACGAACCATGTCTAGGTGCCTACTCGGATATCAGAGACCTTTTATTGGGCTTCAACGAGAGAACTCTCCGGACAACTTTTGCGGTATGTGATTTGTGTTTCTTGCTCGCGAGACATCAGTCTATATTTGAGGTTGTTTCATTGATTGCATATTTTGTATGGTTTTTTAACGATATGGAAGGTTCCTGAGGAGGTTTTGGGGAAGTTAAGAGATGCGACGAAGCCTCCGTTGATCACAAGTACTCTGCCGAGAAACAGAACAAAAGGGTTGGAGGAGGATACGTGGCAATCACGGCTTGTCAAACTCTTTGTCAGAGCTGAAGATGTGACTGATCATTTGGCGATGAAACCGGTCGTTAATAGCAAGAAGGAATCAAGTGCGTTTAATGTTTTTGACGCTGACCCGGACTTTGAGAACGTCAATGGCCAAAGCATAGTGGTTGATGAGAAGGATATTGATGCTTTGAAGGGTTCGAATGTTGGAGTTTTCATGGTTAATCTGACTAAGGTTAAGGCATTTAAAACTTATATACCTCATTGCCTTGGTTCTTGGCTTCTTGTGTTGTCTTGATGTAATTTAAAAATGGTAAATCTTATTTATAGGGATCGATGATGGGACCACACTGGAATCCTAGTGCTTCTGAGATATCGATTGTGTTGAGAGGGGAAGGCATGATTCGAGTGGTTGACCACCCTTCGTCTTCTTCTCCCAAGAACGAGAGCAAGAGCGAGAGATTCATGGTTGGGGAAGGGGATGTTTTTGTTGTACCGCGGTTTTATCCTATGGCTCAAATGTCTTTTGAAAACAGCTCGTTTCTGTTTATGGGATTTGACACCTCGACGAAGGTGAATTACCCTCAGTTCCTAGTAGGGCAGAGCTCGGTTTTGAAGGTATTTGACCGGGAGGTACTTGCTACGTCTTTCAACTTGAGAAATGAGACAATAGAGAGATTATTAGGAGCTCAGAAAGAAGGTGTGATTTTGGAGTGTGTGTCTTGTGCGGAGGTAGAGCTTACTAAGCTTATGAGAGAGATTGAAGAGAAGAAAAGACGTGAGGAACAAGAAATCGAGCGGAAAAGGAAAGAAGAGGAGGCAAGGAAGAGAGAAGAAGAGAGAAAGAAAGAGGAAGAGGAAGCCAAGAGACAAGAGGAAGAGAAGAGGAGGCGTGAGGAGGAGGAAATCGAGCGGGAAAGGAAAGCAGAAGAGGAAGCAAGGAAGAGAGAAGAAGAAAGAAAAAGGGAGGAGGAGGCAGCTAAGAAACGAGAAGAAGAGAGGAGGAGACGCGAGAAACAAGAAGAAGAGGCAAGAAAGAGAGAAGAAGAAAGGGAAAGAGAAGAAGAAGAAGCAAAGAGACAAGAGGAAGAGAGGATAAGACGTGAGAAAGAAAAGGAGAAGGCAAGGAAAAGAGAAGAAGAAAGGGAAAAGGAAGAGGAAATGGCGAAGAGACGAGAAGAAGAGAGGCAATGGAAAGAGCGAGAAGAGGCAGAGAGAAAGAGACGCGAGGAACAAGAAATGAAGAAACGTGAAGAAGAAGCGAGGAAGAGAGAAGAAGAAAGGGAAATGGAAAAGGAAATGGCTAAAAGACGAGAGGAAGAGAGGCAAAGGAAAGAGACGGAAGAGGCAGAGAAAAAGAGACGTGAGGAACAAGAAAGGAAGAGACGTGAAGAGGAGGAAGCTATGAAGAGAGAAGAGGAGAGAAAGAGAGAAGAAGATGCTGCTGAAAGAGCAGAGGAAGAACGAAGAAGACAAGAAGAAGAAGAGGAGAAACGAAGATGGCCGCCGCAGCCACAACCACCGACGACTGCCAGAGAAAATGCGGCGGATTAGCCTTGAAAGCTGCGACATGAAAGAGAGAAATTCTCATTTTTATGCCTTGTTAATCGAGTGTTTGGCTCTTTATGCGTTTTTGTTCTTTAGAGTTTTGTAAATCGAGGATGAGAAATAATCCAAAGAAATAATCCAGAGTAAGGTTTATATGATTGCCTAAAGCATTTTACTTAATAAAAGAATTACGATCCATCATTTTTGGCTAACGACAGACTTTGTTTGTAAAAGAATTACGATCCATTATTTGGCTAACGACAATGTTTGATACCGAGCTAACTTGACTTTACTGAATCAATATAAAGAGAACGAGAATCGAGACAATTATGATCTCATTACAATGTAGGAACCTAGTCCACGTGTTATTACGAATGTAATCTTATTCATGTATATTCAATAGACTAAAGAAGCTTACAATGTATTTTCAATATCCTATTTTTATTTCGTTTGACCCAAAATTTTCATTCGACCATGATAAAAATAGAAAAACCATTTCATTTTATTTGAGCTAAGTATTTATTTATTTACTTGGCCTAAGAAATTTCTTCATTTTCTTATATACAGTTTTAAGGTTTTTTGAAAAATACTCCATTTATGTTTGAGAATTTTTTTTAATTAACTAACTCTTTTAATATTTGAAAATACTGTTTTGATTTGAAATATCTAAATTCATAAATACAATTATTAATAATGTTATTTTTATTTGTATTGAGATAAAGTTGTTTTATTGATTAAAAATTAAAAATTTACCATTAGATAAATCTATTGAAATATATCTAGTTGATCTTCTACAAAATTTCCTACGTTTCTTATATAAAAGAGTATCAAGTTTGTCAAGCAGAGACAACCTCTTCGATACATGAGTTATTTTTACATATTTTCCCAACAAGTATATGTTTTAGTTCGTAACTTTGGATTCTGTTTTACTCAATACTTTAGTATTAAATGTTCATTTCCCAGAAATTAAATTTTAAAATGAAATATATGGTTATTTATTACTTTATCGAATTTATTTTAAGCAATCAACTTCTGAATTTAATCCAAGATATTTATTACAAAACTATAAAGGAGAAACAACAATTTTAGCTGTACATAGTAAAGATACTCCAACAGCTACCTATACTCCTAAGCAACTAAATTGGAACGAAATAACAGTTCCAGATCAATGGAAAATTGAAATTACTCAACCACCTAGGAATTTTGAACAAAAAAATATATCAAGAGTAATAGAACAACGCGATGGCAAAATATTACTTCAATTCGGATCATTTAAAGAACCACTTCCACCTAGGATTAGTTCTTATCACTCGAGAGCTTCATTCTCTGAATTTCGAACTGGACAATCTAGTGCGAGTTCGGACACTGAAAGTGTAAATCAAAATATTAAACAAGATAATTCAATTAAATTTAAGGCTCCTATTGCCGAGCCTGATCAAAATCTATATCTAACATCACCTACGCCATCTAATTTTAAGTCTATAAATGTCATAATAAAAGAATATGAAATTAATAAACAATATATAAAACAAGACTTTTATTCAAAAGAAAATGAAGAAAAACGAGCATGGTATTTTAAAACATTTTCTAAACAACAGACTTTAGAATTTAGAGAAAACTGGTATGATTGTACGAAATTAAACCAGATAGATATTCCTTTCTTTGTATGGTTCAAAACCTACTCTATTAAGAATACTATTAATTATCCATTTAAAAAAATTAACGCAAGTTCATCCTTAGGTCAAGTTTGGGAACTAATAGACGGTAGCAAAACTAAATCAATACACCCTCCATTAAGAGATCTAAAAATAAACACGTCAAATAGGCAAATTATAGCTACTCCTTTTAAAACTGGAGCTAATAAAGAAGATAAGGATCCAGTAATAATTCAAGATATTAAATATGTATATCAACAAAACAATTATCAAAGCCAACTCTTACACACAATTTCAAAACAAGTTGATAGTATTGATAATAAATTGAATAATGAAAATAATAGAATAGAACAATTTAAGCAACACCCGTTCTCATCGGTTACTCCACCGATATTTAAACCAATCACTAGACCAGTTTAATTTGCAGAAAATGAAATTCTAAAAACTATTGCTAATAAGCTAGATAGCTTAGACAAAGGTAAACAAAATAATATTGTCGATGAAAAAGATAATGAGTCTATCCAAACATCTATCCAATCAGAAAATGAAACTCAAGAAATTAATAGGATAAAAAATAAAATGATGCGATCTAGCAAACCCTATTACCCAAGACATACTCCACCAGATCTATTATTTGAAGAGCACCATAAATATTCTAATAACGTATACACTGGAAACGATATATATGAATGGAATATTGATGGACACTCAGAATATGAAATAATGAATTTATTACAAGAAATGGGGATAGCCGCTGTAGCATATAAAGCAACAAGCGCAACTTTTACAGATAAACAAGCATGTATCATGTTAATAACCGGATTTACAGGAGCATTAAAATATTGGTGTGATAATTTCCTAGATATACATACGCAAGACTCTATAATCAATCATATAGAAATAATACAAAAAGAAGATGAAGATGGTTTTATAATAGAATCAGAAAAACAAAATGCTGTAGAAGTACTAATCCACACAATAATGATGCATTTTATTGGCAACCCAGCCGAAGAACTAGAAAGCAAAAAAATAGTTTTAACCAACTTAAGATGTCCAACATTAGGAGACTTTAAATGGTATAAAGATGTTTTTATAACCAATATATTTCAACGTAATGATTGTAATCAATCTTTTTGGAAAGAACGGTTTATCGCAGGATTACCGTCCTTTTTCGCAGATAGAATAATCAATAAATTAAAAGAAATTTCTGGGGGACAACCTATTCCCTGGAATACCATTACATATGGACAGTTGCATTTATCAAAAAAGAAGGATTATCTATATTTCAAGAACATAAAGATAAAAAACGAAATGATAAATTCAAATTTAGAATAACCATGGGTTCATTCTGTGAACAGTATGGTTATGATAAATTCAATCCACCATCTAGAGCAAAACGATTAGGTTATAGACATAAAAGATCTAACCAGAATAGATTCTTTAATAAGAATAGAAACTTTCATAAAAAACAAAATAACGAATATTATGTAAAAAATCGAAATTATCAAAAACATAAAAAGTTCAATTCAACAAATAAACAAAAAATAGTATGTTGGAACTGCAAACGACCAGGACATAAGTCTACTGAATGTAAAATAAAAAAGAAGATAAACGAAATATTTGAAGATCAGCCAGATATTCAAGCAAAACTAACCAAATTACTGATATCAGAATCTGAGCAATCAGATGAATCTGATAGTGATTATTCAATAAACGAAATAGAAAATTCAAGTGATTTGTCTAACGAATCACAAGAATTATCAGATAACTTATGCAATTGTAAAATAATAAATGTAATTACAAATAATAATGATAAGAAATTCCTATTAGATATAATAGACAAAATAGATGACCCAGAAATTAAAAAAGAATATTTATTAAAATTAAAAGATTTAGTAAGTCAAGAAAATCAATTATCATCGCCACAACCATTTAGCCTTAACAAAATATTTGAAAAATACCCAACACAAAGTTTATTTAAACACGTCTCTACAGGAGAATTACAAAATGAAAATAAACAAATAAAATCACATATAAAAGACCTTCAATTCTCTATTAATCAACAAGGGCTTACGCAATTACAAATAGATGTACGATTATCTATAATCGAATCAAAAAATACTTCTCCAGTTTCGACTAGTAATCCGAATATAGAAATTAATGATAAAATAGAACAACATGATGAAGATTATATTCAGATAATCAACAAAATTAATTATCAAAAATGGTATACAAATATTACATTACATATAGGTCATGATTTTAAATTAAATATAATTGCATTAATGGATACCGGAGCAGATTACAACTGTATCCGTGAAGGTGTTATACCAACAAAATATTATGAAAAAACTACTGAAAGATTAAGCGGTGCTAATGGTATTAATCTGAAAGTACAATATAAACTACCGTGTGCAAAAATATGTAATCAAGGATACTGTTTTAAAAATCAATTTATTTTAGTTAAAAACTTAGCACAAGAAGTAATATTAGGAACTCCATTCTTTACACAAATATATCCTTTTAAAGTAGTTGAAATAGGTATAACAACTAAAGTGGTTGGAACAAAATTGTCATTCAACTTTTTATCTCCGATGAAAACTAAAGAAATTCTTAATCTTCAACAAAATACTATTCACAAAACAATTAATTTAATTAAAGGAAAACAAAGTCATATTCAACATTTACAAGAAGAGATAACATATAAAAAAATCGAAGAACAACTTAACACAACATTTATATTAGATAAAATAAAATCATTAGAAAAAGATTTGCTAGAACAAGTATGCTCAGACCTACCAAATGCCTTTTGGGAACGAAAACAGCATACTGTTGAACTCCCATATATAAAAGAATTTAGTGAAAAAATATACCAACTAAAGCACGACCTATTCAAATGACCAAAGAATTATTAGAACTCTGCAAAAAAGAAATAAATGAATTAATAAGCAAAAAATTAATAAGGCCATCCAAGTCCCCTTGGAGTTGTTCGACCTTCTATGTCAATAATCAAGCAGAAAAGGAACGTGGAGTACCATGGCTAGTAATTAATTATAAACCTCTTAGTGATGTTTTACAATGGATTCGCTATCCAATACCTAATAAACGAGATTTATTAAAACGATTATACAACGTAAAACTATATTCAAAATTCGATATGAAAAGTGGATTCTGGCAAATACAAGTTCCCGAAACAGATAGATACAAAACAACATTTACGGTTCCATTTGGCCATTACGAGTGGAATGTAATGCCGTTTGGTCTTAAAAATGCACCATCCGAATTTCAACACATTATGAATGACATTTTTAATAATTATTCAAAATTCACAATAGTCTATATTGATGATATATTAGTCTATTCAACATCAATAGACCAACATTTTAGTCACCTCAATACATTTTTAAATATAGTTAAAAAATATGGACTAGTTGTATCAGCTAAAAAAAGGGCATTATTCCAAACTAAAATTCGATTCTTAGGACATAACATTTATCAAGGAACCATTACTCCTATATCAAGATCTATTGAATTTGCAACCAAATTCTCGGATGAATTACGGGACAAAACCCAACTTCAAAGATTTTTAGGATGTCTAAACTATGTTTCAGACTTCCTACCAAATCTACAAAAAACTATTCAACCTTTATTCCAACGCCTCCAAAAAAATCCAAAACCTTGGACTACTCAACACACTCAATTAGTAAAACAAATAAAAGAAAAAGTTAAAACACTTCCTTGCTTAACTATTCCACACCCTGATGCAAATATGATAGTTGAAACCGACGCATCCGAACTTGGATTCAGAGGTATTTTAAAACAAAAATTATCCGAAACAACTCCAGAATCAATCGTTCGATTTCATTCCGGAGTTTGGATAGGACCACAAAGAAATTATTCAACAGTTAAAAAAGAAGTTCTCTCCATAGTCAATTGCATTTCCAAATTTCAAGATGATTTAATAAACAAAAAATTCTTACTCCGCGTTGATTGTAAATCAGCAAAAGAAATATTAAAGAAAGACGTTAAAAATTTAGTATCAAAACAAATCTTTGCTAGATGGCAAGCCATAGTATCAGTTTTTGATTTTGATATTCAATATATTAAAGGAGAAAATAATTCATTACCTGATTTTCTAACTCGTGAATATTTACAGGGTAAAACAACAGATATTCAAAAAGATATTCAAGATGACTGATCCTAAGCCAAAAAAACCCATGACCTCATTAGACTATGTCAAAACTCAACCGCACTTACAAGGCAAACCTATACCAACCCAAAATCAATATTCGGCCCTTGCCGAATTTCCACCTTTAACCTACTCAAAGGACGTCACTACTGACAAAGGCCAGACTTCCACAGCTACCCAAGCACAACCAACAAAATCTACCTACGTCCTCAAATCCCAAACACAACACCTTATGACCACCCACTACATTGAACCTATTAAATTAAAAGATCTTCAACAATTTGTTGATCACACCTTTTACCAAGATACTCTATACCCCACAGACAATATTACCAAAAACCGAACCTTTTATGAGTATATTCTGGTAGACTCTCAGGCTATCGAAGTTACTCATTATCCAGATAAAGAAAAACCTAACCTCATCTCTTACTCAACATGTAAAATCCTTCGTATCCACTCTATTCAAGATCTCGGGTTTTTACACCGTCATGATACCAAACCTTTTAAGCAACCCGGATTCCAAATCTCTAGCTATTCCTATGCCGATTATCAAAATGCTTGGTTACGTTTCCTCTACCTCAGACCCTATGACCATTCCTGGTTTCTTTCCTTTGCTCCTAGCTTCCCTAAACACATACCAGGTTGGTTTAATGAATGGTGGCACTGGTTTGGCCCTAATGACCTGATCTACCCACTCGATATTCTTAAAACCTCCTATCCTTTTTACCTCAAACACATCCACACCAAAACAATTAGGCCTTACTATAAAATACTTTTCCACGCAGATATGGGTATTCCCTGGATCTGTTCTTGGCATTTTAACCTCACCTTATCTTTACCCAACATGCCTTACTCTCTTATCAAAGAATACCGTGTCAAATGGTGGGATAAATACAATCTCGACCGTTGTTCTTTATCCAACATTCAAAAATTCTTTGACCCTAACCAATCCGCCCGCCTACTAGTCCAACAATATGGTTCTATTCCACTGGTGACACCTAGTCAACTTACGCAACAACAACCAGCCAAATCTCCCTCCCCTAAACCAGCTAGCCCTTCTAAATCAACCGGTTCCCATTCATCTCAAAAGAATAAGAAAAAAGCTAAGCTTAAAGCGGCACTCCAATCTCTTAGCCAAGAACTCCTCAAAGATAGCTCCGACGATGACGAAAGTATCAACCAAGACGATACTCAAGACGCCCACGATCAATACGAACAATTCTCTCAAGATCCTTACAAAGATATCTAAAAATTTACTACTTAAAAAATAAAAAAAAAATTTACTAATAACTCACCACACCTTGTGTTTTCCGACTCACTTCTAAGGTCGATGTTCCAGGCTGCAAGTCCTGTGCAAGGCAGTAAGACCGATGGTAAGTCCCCTTGGTGATTCTCCAAAACCGAGGTGCATCTCTTTTATCGCAAAAAAAAAGGCAGTAATATTGTATATGAACTTCAAATTTTTGAAATAATGTATATTCTGGTAGACTCTGTATATTACTTTAAAGTTAAAGTAAAAATCTTATAAGTAGCGGATACACCGATTAAAATAAAATACAGAGTATATCTGATTAAAATGTACTCTAAAATAAAATATAAACATATTCTAGAAAATCTATATTCAAACAGACATTACAGGAGGGACCCACATTCTAGAAGAAAAAGACATCCGACACGTGGGCCCCACTTAAAGACGCACTACAAGCTGTCGGCACCAATCAAATTATGACAACAGCAAAAGATGGACAACACCAACTGATCAAGACTTTAGACAAAGACGTTAGCCAATCAGGACAAGGCACGAAAAAAGATAATTACGAAAAAGCCATCACTCTTCCCCTATAAATACCCTCTCTCAATTTCAGAGGAGCACACAAGCAACTTCTGCACCCCTCTCTCTAAAAACTCTCTCTAGCTTTCAAAAAACAGATTTTAAGTTTTAATTTGTAATCTTTTAAATCTTATTTTCAATCTTCGTATTTTACTTTAAATCAAGAAAAAAAAATAAACCATTGGTAAGAGTATCAAGTTTTTCAAGCAGAGACAACCTCTTCGATACATGAGTTATTTTTACATATTTTTCCAACAAGTATATGTTTTAGTTCGTAACTTTGTATTCTGTTTGGCAACGTCCTAATACTATTTTATGTTTATAAGTTTTGGTTTCATAAATTATGCGACTGATATCATTCAAAATTAAGTTATGTAGTTTTAACTTTTCTTGTAAATTGATAAATGTATTCGAAGAGAATCATATTTGGCATCTTCTTACTGACGATCTCGAGTTTTCTGAGCTTTTATAATATTGTTGTTGCTGATATCCTGAGGTCAATTATTTGTTTAAATAATTTTGTTACTTGCTGATTTTTTTTTTTTTTTGAAAACTACTGCTGATTTTTTTAGTTGAAGAATTTTGTTGCTGTTCTTTTCTCTTACAAAGGTTGTTTCATTGTGTTACAAAGGAGTATTATATTTAGTTCTTAAAAAAAAACTGTTTTGTTGAGTTTAAAATTTCGTGTTTGAACATATAGAGTTTATATCCGATCTTTATTTGTGTAGCAGTTCATAACGAACTTAAGCTTCAAATTCAAAGTAAGAATTTTTTTTTTTTTTTTTTTTGTAAAAATTGTAGGAGTTCTGAACCTTTGGTTGGTATCCAAAAACAGTCTTTGAATATTTCGGTTTAAAGAATAACCCTCTATACCAAAAGAAGTTTAAACTCGGGACACAAAAAAACCAACTTTTTGTGTTAACACTGGGGTTTCGGCTTATTTGTTCCCGCACTCTAATCTATTGCGAAAAATTCTACCCGCTTTGTCAGAAAGTACTAAACACTACCTAAATTCTTTAAAATTTGAACCTGAACGTTATACCTGAACGTTAACAGTGTTAAAATTTCCGTTTAAGTTGCTGAGTGGATACCCTAATTAGTTAAATTAGATAATGATTTATGTTTAATTTTTTTTTTTTTGTTGGTCTGAGTGCTTTGTAAAACGACTTCGTTTTACCAATTTTTTTTTTTTAAAACACAACCATTACAACCCTAATAAAACAATCGTGTTCTTCTTCTTCTCACTTTAACTTCTTCGATTTCTGAAAAATCTCTCCTTCTTGGATTTCTCAAACAAATCATGTGTTCTTCGATTTCTGAAAACTGTGTTCTTCAATTTCTCAAACCAAACCTATAATCTCTTCTACTTCTTCTTCTTCCGTTTACGAAACCCCAATGGAAACTTGTCTTCGATACAAGTTTGACTCGGACACTCATAAATCCTCTGTTTCGAAATTTTGAATCAGATTCAAACTCTCTGTGTGAAGTGTTTCGTGAACGAATCTAAAAACAAAGTTCCGATCTTGTTTGGAATCAAATAATAATTTTTTCCTTTTTTAAAATAGTAAATCATGGAAAACACTGGTTAGAGATTCTGGGTTTTTGATGAAGAGTACTCTTCAAGATTTAACTTTTTGTGATTAATTTAAGAATAATTGTTTGATTCTTCATCTAGAACTTTCTTCAGAGACTTACAATTTGTTAATTCAATTGGTCCATTATTGCAAGTGTTGTTAATTTAATGTTTTATTGTCTCTCTCAGGTAACTCCAGAGTTATCAAAAAGAACAACAAGAAGAATTCGCATGAATCTAAACCCGATGGCCTTACACATGGAATCCGGCAATGCCTCCACCAGGTTTTTACCCACCAACGGGTTACCCAATGCCGTTTTACCCTTACTGGACCATCCCAATGCTATCACCTCATCAATCATCATCGCCTATGAGCCAAAAGGGTTCAAGTCCAAACTCTCCCACCCTCGGATCGGAAAGCATTCGAGAGATGAAGAATCCGCGAGAAAGGACAATGAGACACAGCGGAAACAGAGGAACGGATGCGTTTCATTGGGGTTTCGTAAACGGAAGAAGAAGAAGTAGAAGAGATTATAAGTTTGGTTTGAGAAATTGAAGAACACAGTTTTCAGAAATCGAAGAACACAGGATTGGTTTGAGAAATCGAAGAAGAAGAGATTTTTCAGAAATCGAAGAAGTTGAAGTGAGAAGAAGAACACGATTGTTTTATTAGGGTTGTAATGGTTGTGTTTAAAAAAAAAAAAGTAAAACGACGTCGTTTTACTAAGCATTCAGACCAAAAAAAAAATTAAACATAAAATATGACTCTTTATCTAATTGAAATGACTAGGTTACCTACTCAGCAATTTAAACAGAAATTTTAACACCGTTATCATTCAGGTATAAAAACGCCGATTTTAATTAGTATCGGTACCAAAATTCAAATTTTAAAGAGTTTAAGTAGTGTTTAGTACTTTCTGACAAAGCGGATAGAATTTTTCGCACTAGGTTAGAGTGCGGGAATAAATAAGCGAAACCCCAGTTAACACTAGGCTATCACACCTTTGGTAATGTTTTTTTTTTTTATCTTTTCTAAAATAGTGTTTTTCTTTTGAAAAATAATTTATATTTAAAACTGGTGCAACATAGAAAATTATTACATAAGAACAACTAATACGGTAAATCAAAATGGTAGGATACGAAAAGGTATATACGTCTACTCAAACTCAGAACCTTCACGAAATCAAGGAGGCACCTGGAGCTACCCAAGCAAGGACCGACACATGAAGAACAAAACACAAAAGGCCGGTGTTGAAGGGCAGCACGTAAACACAACCAAGGACCCGAGTCCAACACTGAACCTGAAGAAGAGCAACACCGAGTAGCACAAAACCAAACTGACAAACAACCACATCAAAGAGCCGAGCAAGAAACTCACTTAGTGACATAATAAGAGCCTCAACAACCTTCTAGGAGAAGGATTAACCAAGTCTTGTAGACGACATCAGACCACACCTGCATTGAGAAGAAGGGGAAGAGCAATGCAGAAAGAAGACTAATCCCTACAAAACTTAATCGCACCTACACATTACTGGTCGAATTATCCTAGACTACACCAATAACTCGTTCAAAACAAAGTCCCCGTTCTGATAAAGGAAGCGCAAACCACTAGGGCACTAAGTCATAGCAGGCCAGGATAGGGGAGAGAAACAGAACCAAACCTGGGAAACCGTAGCCCTATGCCTCCTCAAACTACAATTTGCCTTCCAAGATGCAAGAAGAGAAGAGAAACATCTAAGAGAGGGGACAAAGGGGAACCGATAGGGAACGAAGACCAAAGCAATGACAGAGCAAGCTTCAAACTGCAGAGCCAGATCAACAACAATAGACATAGACATGGAAAACAACATCCAAGCAACGATTTGCACAAAGGAGAGAAATAAGGACTCAAACTAGATACGAAGAGGAACAAACCAGAGGCACTCCGACCCCAACTAGTACCAGGAGAAAAAAGAGCCACCGCAGAGGCGATAGAGGCCAACATTGAAGAGGAAACAAGGCAAGACCAACCGAAATCTCATCCTCAAAAGCTTTACTGGAGGGACCACGCCATCCCTAGCCACCAAGAACCTCACAAGACAACTTCTACAATGCTTCGCGAAGGAAGCAAAGACAAGGAGGAGCGCGGTGCAAAGAGACTCGTCGATGGACATAGCTCCATGATATAATGCGTTTTTGGCGCATTCTAACCTTTGTTTTGTAGATTTTTATCGAGTCTTTCACTCCACTTTGAGTCATTCTAGATCTAAAATGCGGCTGGAATGGAGGATTGGAAGTTACAATTAGATTTGGTGAAAAAGGAAGAAATCATGATCTTTTTGGAATATTCTGAAGAAAGGGAGCACCCGCCCTAGAAGAGGGAGCACCTACTCCCAGAAGATCCAATTATGGAAACATTCAATTAAACTTAATTTTTGGCAACCCTATTTTTTCCCAGCCGCCGTGGGCTTATAAAAGGGGAGTTTTTCGACCCTTTTGGGCGGGACGCGATCACGTATACACCACAGCAACAAAACGAAATGCAAGTGAGAGAGATAGAGATTTGATACTTGTTTTTAGAGTTTGTAAGCTTGAGGATTGTCTTCCACGTTATTGTTGAAGATTTCTTAAACCCTACTTTCTTTTATTTCAATTCAATGAAGTTTCCTATGTCTATTGTTGCTATTGCTTGTTTAATTATGTGCGAGTAATTCCCCTTGTTAGGTTGAGGTTTCGATGGGGTTAGAGAATCATAACTAAGCATAGATTGGTTTTGAAACATCATTTGATATCTCCGTCTATAGTCGATCGTATTGCCTAGACTAGATTGATCACCTAGCCCTTGATTTTAGGTTAAATTTACTCATCAAAAGTGTTGTGAATTACTTGAATTAACATAGATAGGCGAGTTTTCCTTAGCCAACGACAGTTGAAGTTAAGGCAACTCGTGAACAAATCGATCCTTTACGTTTAATGCTCATCATTCTTTGTAACCTCAAACGATAGTTTAGGGTGTTAGAATTATTGTTGAAGTAGTTGATGCCACGACAGTGGGTCCTCTTGAATCTATGGTTGAGTTCTAGATTGGTTCATAACTTGATAACCTGAATAATTGCTTGGTTTTGATGTCCTAATCCCTGAGATATACCCCTTGACCTAACGCTTTTCCACTTATTGTTTACATCGAATTTTACTGTTGATAAATCATGACATTTAAACCAACTTCAAATCGCTTAGCTGAATTGGCATTCCATAGAATTATAGCGTATTGCTGGTCCCTTAACGAACCTAAACTATTCTACATCGAAGTAGTGATTCTAGGTTTTATATATTTGAAATCGGTACCAACTCGATACCTCTAATTTTCGTTTACGATTTCGGACTAAGTACTAAACTCGTTCTTTTGTTTCTCTTGCGTGTGTTTCAGGTGTATGAACTCAAGGATAACAAGGAGAAATCTTCAAACTCCTCTCATCACTTTGAGTAACCCCGAACTTGCGAGACTAAAACAAGAAAACAGACGACAAAGGCCTAATCCCGCTGATATAGGCGAACAAGGCGACAACAACATGGCGGCTGAGCTGCAAGAGCAAATGGCTCAGATGCAACAGCAGCACGCGCACGAACAGCAGAAACAACGCGCGTGAGCAGATGATATCGCTGGTTAAGCACCATTTGTTTCATGGATTGCCTGCTGAAATTCCGATGGACCATATAGAAAACTTCGAGGAGATCTGCTCTACGACGAGTTCTAATGGGATTAACCCGGATTTCCTAAAGTGCAAGCTCTTCCCCTTCTCATTCGCGGATAAGGTTTCGCGTTGGCTTAAGTCTCTACCTGTTGGATCCATTATGACTTTGGCACAATGTAGAGTTGCATTTCTGGATCACTTCTATACGAAGACAAAAATCGTGAGTCTAAGGAACAAAATCTCCTCTTTCCAACAACATTCAGGAGAGTCCTTCTCTGAGGCATGGGAACGGTTCAAGGAGTATAAAAAGGAATGCCCACACCATGGTTTCACCGATGAGAATCTGCTCAGTATCTTCTACGATGGTGTTGACTAGGACTATAGGAATGCGCTTAATGCTGCTAGCGATGGAGACTTTATGACAAAAACTAGAGAGGGTGCGCATAAGCTCATTGAGAATTTGGCTGCGAGTTCTAGCAACAAGTCGCAGGAATATGATCGGACTACGAAATCCAGTGGAATGGATTCCCAAAAGATCGATGATCTCACGGCTAAGGTCAACCTGTTGCTCAAAGCGAACCAAAGGATGATTCACTTTGCAGATGAGGATGGTGAGCCACTCACTGAGGAGATAGTTGAGGAAGGAGACAATGATCATCAGGAGGTCAGCTACGTGAATGGCCAAGGATTTGTGCGAAACCGCGGGTTCAACTAAAATTATAGGAGTCACCCAAATTTTTCCTATCGAAGTACGAATGTTAAGAACCCACAGGACCATGTTTATCCGCAGAAAACCGGCCTCCAGAACCAAAAGCCTCAGGATCAGACTTTCCAAAAGACCTACCCTCAGAATTTCAAAGGAAAGACATTCCTCCCTTTTCAAGGTTAGAAAAAACAATTCTCTAACTTTCAGGCTCCTACGAGCTCTGGTAGTACTTCCCAAGATGAGTTGAAAGGTATTATGCAACAGCTGATGGCTAATCAACAGAAATATGCCACTGAGATCAACACGAAGGTAGATGCTATGTATTCGGACCTTAATGGTCGGTTTGAGGCAGTTTGCAACCACGTGAAGAAACTCGACACTCATGTTGCTTAAACAGCCGATGCAATCAAAAGGCCACATGGAGTGCTGCCTGGTAAACCGGATACAAACCCCAGAGAGTTTGTCAATGCCATTGAACTGAGAAGTGGAAGAGTTTTACCAGCAGTTGTAAGGACAGAAACTGCAAACTGCCTAGAAGGAGCACCTGCTCCGGAAACAGAAGAGGATGAAGAAGTTGCTGGATCAACTTCTAAGGTATTACGGCCAAATGAGATTGTTGATAAGGTTCGTTCTCGTGTCTACAGACCCCCTGTCCCTTACCCAGTATCTCCAAGGAAATCACAGAAGAATTTAGAGGAGGCAAAGTGTAAGGAAATGTTACAAGATTTGACGGTTAAGCTAACATTGGCAGATGCGATTCAGATGATGCCATCCATGAAAAAGTACGTCAAAGGGTTTGGTAACTGGTAAGATTTCTTCAGAGCATAGCGCAATGATGATATCAAGGAATTGTAGTGTTGTGCTACAAAATAAGGTGATTAAAAAGCAAGAGGACCCAGGAAAGTTTGTGTTATCTGTTGATATTGGTCCCGTGCGATTTGCTTGCTCTCTTTGCGACTTAGGTTCAAGCATGAACCTCATGCCCTATTCGGTTGCGAGGAAGCTAGGGTACATGAAATTCAAACCCACTCGGATTTTATTAGTGTTTGCTGATAGATCAATAAAGCTACCTGTGGGAATTTTGGAAGATCTACATGTCATGATTGGTAACATATTGATCCCAGCGGATTTTGTGGTGTTGGAATTGGATGATGAACCAAAGGATCCCTTAATTTTGGGACGTCATTTCTTGCGCACAGCTGGTGCGATCATCGATGTAAAAAATGGAACCATTGGTCTCCACCTGGGAGACATTATTATAGAGTTTGAGATGGATCGGATGTTGAAGAAACCGACCATTGATGGGCAAACCTTTGCCATTGAGGATAATCTCAAAATCTCAGAGGGAGGGATTGAAGAGATTCTTGCTGATGATCCCTTGGATGTTGCGTTGACGAAAGCCGAGGGGTGAACATGGGTATTTGAGTGAGGATACTGTTGGTTTCGCAAGGATATTGGATTCTGGGCAGATGGAAAAATCGACAGACTTTTTGAGACTAGAAACAGAGGGAGAGGACAGAGCACCTGCTCCCGCTTCTGGGAACTCTGTTGAGGATCCTTGGAGCGAGCTGAAAGCTCCAAAACTTGAGCTCAAAACCTTACCAGTTGGGCTAAGGTATGTGTTTCTCGGTCCTAACTCTACATATCCTGTTATAATAAATGTTGATTTAAATAATGTGGAATCCGCCTTACTTTTATGCGAGCTTTGGAAGTATAGGAAGGCTTTAGGTTATTCGCTAGATGACATCCCTAGAATCTCACCTGATTTATGCATGCATAGAATACATTTAGAGGATGAATCTAGAACTTCTGTAGAGCACCAAAGGAGGCTGAACCCGAATTTGAAAGATGTTGTTAAGAAAGAAATAATGAAACTCTTAGAAGCTGGTGTTATTTATGCAATATCTGATCGTAACTAGGTAACTCCTGTGCATGTAGTGACTAAGAAAGGCGGAATCACTGTGATCGCTAATGGTAGGAACAAATTGATACCCACTAGGACTGTCACATGACATAGGATGTGCATCGATTATAGAAAGTTAAATGCAGCGACTAGGAATGATCATTTTCCCTTACCATTCATTGATCAGATGCTCGAAAAACTAGCTAACCACCCTTACTACTGTTTTTTAGATGGTTATTCAAGTTTCTTTCAGATTCCCATTAACCCGGATGATCAGGAGAAGATAACCTTCACATGTCCCTACCTTTGCGTACCACAGGATGCCATTTGGACTATGTAATGCCTCTGCTACTTTTCAAAGGTGCATGATGTCTATATTTACTGATTTGATTGAAGATATTATGGAGGTTTTCATGGATGACTTCTCTGTCTATGGGAGCTCTTTTTCCGTGTGTCAGTCTAATCTGTGCAGGGTGTTACAACGCTCTGAAGAGAAACATCTTGTATTAAACTGGGAAAATTGCCATTTCATGGTTAGGGATAGAATAATTCTGGATCATCGAATATCAGAAAAGGGGATTGAGGTTGACCGAGCAAAGGTTGAGGTGATGATGAGTTTGCAACCGCCGAATTCATTCAGAGGGATACGAAGTTTCTTTGGTCATGCGGGTTTTTACAGACGTTTCATCAATAATTTTTCAAAGATAGCGAGACCGCTCACCTAACTTTTGTGTAAAGAAACCAAGTTTGCATTTGATGGAGCTTGCCTTGAGGCGTTTCACACGATAAAGGGAGCATTGGTGAGTGCACCCATTGTTCAACCGCCAGATTGGGATCTACTTTTTGAAGTAATGAAGGATGCAAGTGATTACACTGTGGGAGCAGTTTTGGGGCAAAGAAAGGATAAAAAGCTTCAAGTGATCTACTACGCGAGCCGCACGCTAGATGAGACTCAATGTAAGTACGCAACTACTAAGAAGAAGCTCCTAGCCGTGGTGTTCGCCTTTGAGAAATTCAGGTTGTATCTTGTCGGTTTAAAGGTCATTGTTCATACTGACCATGCGGCTTTGAAATATTTGCTCACAAAGAAAGATGCGAAGCCAAGGTTTTTGAGATGGATTTTGTTGCTCCAAGAGTTTGATCTACAAATCGTTGATAAGAAGGGTACCGAGAACGAAGTTGCTGATCACTTATCCCGCCTGAAAGTCGATGAAACAGTCCCGCTTGATGATGCACTGCCGGATGAACATGTGTATGCTATTGGAATATGTGTTCTGGAGCACCCAGTCCAGGATGGAGCACCTGCTCCAGAAGTGTTTTCTGCTGCTATTTCTAAGACAGTTGCCCCGAGTTTTCCATGGTTTGGGGAGATAACGAACTACCTTAGCGCTGATCGTGAACCGGCTGACTTCGTGGGAGACAAAAAGAGGAAGTTTTTGCGTGACATCAGGAGATACTTTTGGGACAAGCCATACCTATGCAAGCAATGCTCGGATGGTCTTTTTAGGAGATGTGTTCCTGATGAGGAGATTCCAGAAATCCTATTTCACTGCCATAGTTCGAGTTATGCTGGGCACTTCGCGACTTTCAAGACAGTATCCAAGGCACTGCAAGCTGGGTATTGATGGTCAATAATGTTCCGGGACGTACATGCTTTTATCTCAAGGTACGACAAATGTCAGAGGCAAGGAAACATCTCGCGGCGGAACGAGATGCCTCAGCACTTCATCCTGGAAGTTGAAGTGTTTGATGTATGGAGGATACACTTTATGGGACCGTTTCCATCCTCCTATGGAAACAAGTACATCTTAGTGGCTGTTGATTACGTATCCAAATGGGTTTAAGCCATTGCTTTCCCAACAAACAATGCCGCTGTGGTTTTAAAGATGTTCAAAACCATAATATTCCCCAGATTTGGAGTTCCGCGTGTGGTGATTAGCGATGGAGAGACCCATTTCATCAATAGGGTTTTTGAGAACCTTTTAAGGAAGAATGGTGTAAAGCATAAGGTTGCAACGACATATCACCCACAGACTAGTGGTCAGGTTGAGGTTAGCAACAGTCAAATCAAGGATATCCTACAAAAGACCATAGGCACCACCAGGAAAGACTGGGCCACTAAGTTGGACGATGCGGTGTGGGCTTACCGAACCGCTTACAAAACACCATTGGGGACAACACCCTTTCACTTGGTATATGGGAAGTCCTGCCATCTTCATGTAGAACTTGAGTACAAGGCGGCTTGGGCTGTTAAGCTAATGAACTACGATATCAAACCCGCCTTGGAAAGGAGATCGATGCAACTTAATGAATTGGAAGAAATTCGGCACCTGGCCTACAAGAGTTCGAAAATTTACAAGGAACGAACCAAGATGTATCACGACAAGAGGATTCTCACCCGAGACTTGAAACCAAACGACCTGGTACTTCTCTTTAACTCTCGGCTTAAACTTTTTCCTGGAAAATTGCGATCTAGGTGTTCTGGACCCTTTCTCATAAAGGAGGTCCGATCCTATGGAGCCGTGGTGTTGCTGGACGCCAAGGGCAAGGAATTCGTGGTCAACGGACAATGGTGTAAGCCATACCTCACTGAAACAAACCAAGCCGAAGGAGGATTCATCTCCTTAGGCGATGCACCAAAAGCCTAAACGGCTAATCAAGTCAAGCTAATGACTTTAACCAAGCGCTTGGTTGGAGGCAACCCACCGGTACGTTTCTAACTTTTTTAATTTGATTTCTTTTATTACTAACTTTGAATTTCAGTTTGAGTTTTCAGGTTTTTGAAAAAAAAATAAAAAAAAAAAAAAAAAAATAATTTTTGTGTTGTGGAATATGCAAGGAGGATTGATCGATCCCCTCAGCTAGCTCGATCGATCCGCAATGAGGAATTCAACATGCGAACCATCGGTCCATCTCAGGATCGACATGCACATCAATCCGCTGCAAAGTTCAAAACCTAGAAGGAGCATCTGCTCCCTGAAACAGAGCACCTGCTCCCCAGGATACTATTTTGAATTTAAGATTTGGGCCCACCAAGAGGTAAGTCTAATAAGAAAAAGAAGAGATGGGCCCGAGGAATATTAATAAGAGATTTTTCCAATTTCAAATGGAAATAAAAACTGATACGGTGGGATCCACCGAAACCCTATATTTCTCGCGCCTCTCTCTCTCTTTCTTCCCCATTCTTCTTCCTTCGATTTTCTCTCCATTAAAACAATTTTGAAGTTTTTTGCCCAAAACATATACTCCTTAAATTCTTAATCGATCTGAGCAATTTAAGGCTCTATCCCACTCGATTTTTCATCACCATTCCAAATCTACTACTCGCTTCTCAAGGAAATCAAGGTAACCCTTCGAAAACCCACTTTTTCAGTCCGCCGTTTTCAAGTGCCAAGGTGAAATTCGAGGTTGATTTGGTTGGTTTTTCGAACTGTGATTAGTTGGGTAAACCTTTTGCTTGCTTATCAATGAGTTCGCATTGGTAGGGTTGTGAAATTTGACTTGAGATTTTCGTTGGGAGTAAAAACCTAGTTTTTGGGTGTGAAGTCGAAATTAGGGGAAGGGGATATGTTTGAGATGCGAATGAAATTTACTGATTCTTTGCTCTAGGTTGTTTAGGAGTAATTTATCTGTTGAAGTGCAAACACTATGATCTAAAATTTTTTGCAAAAACAGGGGTCTTCCTTTTGGTTGAATTTGTATTGGTGTGGAATTTGAGATATTGATTTATGCTGGATTTTTCATGGGTGTTGTTGTCATTGCAGGATGACAGGACCACGTACTTCCTTCGGCAAACCACCACACTCTTCCAAGGGACAGAAAGCGTCTTCTTCTTCTCAAATCATCATCAACCCTTGGAGGCGTGACGAAGGCCAACGGTTCTCCTTGCCCGACTCTCGCCTTCCTCCTGATTCAGATGAGGCATGGGATCAAACTGATGCTTACTACTACAATAACTGGCTAGGCATTGCTATAGAGCCGGCCTGTTTCCTATGTGGACAGACATTGAAGGATTTGGGGCTACTTTACGACGTAGACAGTGTGCTAACCGCCTCCCAGATGTCCAATATAGCCACTCACCCGGATGCTCTATACCCGGATTTAGTTAGGGAGTGCTTAGCCTCGGCAAAATTGGTCTACTCCGACCCGCGCAAGCCGGTAGCCTCACAAGGGATACTCTATTTCTTTACTGGAGGAAAGAGATATGAGGTCACTATAACCGATCTTTGTGACATCTACGGTTTTGACTCTACGCCGGAGAAGGTGGCTCTCCCTGCCCGCCTTCCAGTTGCTCATCATTTTTGGGATTTCATCGCCATTGGCGACTACTTCTCTCGCTCAGCTGTCCAATCAAACATTCGGAACCCCGCTCTTCGAATTGGGGCCAAGACGATGAGCACCATCTTCTTTTCCCGGGATGATGCGAGCAAGGTCCGAACCGACGAGTTGATTTTCCTCTACGCTGCGGTAAGGGAAACCTTTGAAGGGGAAGACGGTTTGAGTTGCGATTTTGATGGAAGTGTCAACATGGGAGCGCTGTCTGCCTTGGTTATTGTGGATAAGAGGACTAAGATCGGCAAGGGCAAAGCTGCCGCGTATACAGAGCGGATAGGGAGTCTCTTGACCAGGCTGTTCATTCATTTCGGGATCGAACTTGAGTCCTACACTTGCAACCCGGCGACCGAATTTATGGACACTGCTTACCTCTTCTCTTGTGAAATCTTTTCTGATACTAACATTTACAGGTTCACCGCCCGGGACAAGATTGCCCCAGCCATCCCTGACTGATTTGGAGGTCGCGGCAAACGTTGATTTTACGCCTGGAACAGAGTATTTATGCTCTGCAACAGGAGAACCTGCGTGGAGCACCCCTAAGCCCAGGAGGAGCACCTCCACTACCAAACCTGCTCCTACTCCCGCTCCAGTTCCAGACGTTCATTTGAGCCCAGACGAGGTTGAGAACTTGGAAGCAGATACACAGCGGACGCAACAGTTCAGAGCCTACTACCGCCAGCCTTATGCGAATGAGCTGACGCTTGGAGACATCTCAGATAACCTAGAGGACGCCGAGTACCGCCGTTGGATGGTGGCCTCCACCACGAAGAACAACGGGTTGCTTCGCCGTATTCTACACATGCTCCAAAAGAGATGCAACAGCTCACACGCTACCGAGACGATGCCCTCTGCTGCGCCTGTCCAGCAGCCTTCGGCTCGGCCGTCCACATCGATTGGTCCATCCACTCGCTCGGGCAAACGCAAGAAGCCGATCACCAATGAGGACTCCAATGATACCACCAGCGATTAGTCATCGCTACTCTATCCTATCTTAGTAATTCCATGAACACTTTTTAATTTTCTGCTTTTTCCTTATGATTTTTATTTCTTTCTCGCTCTCTCTTTTCTTATTCTCACACCGAGACGGTGTGAAGTGAGTCTGGGGGGAGTTGCCACTAATGACTTTTATTTTGGTTATTTTTCTATTTTCTTATGTCCTGTTTGAGTCTATTTTTTGTTTGTTTTATTGAGTCAAGACTTTGTATGGAATTAGAACTTTATCTTATGATGATCTTTGAACTATCTATGTTTAAATTTCTCTCTAGTGACCATTTCTACAGAGCATGGGTACAAGAAATAGCTGGAACACTTCAATACACTATCTTTCAGGTTTCATATTGACCGAAAATTCCTCTCGCTATTGGCACTAGATTAGGGAAACGAATTATATTCAAGACTCCTTATTCTTTTTATCACTCTTGTTGTTTTCCTGAATACCTAGCTCATTTTTTATTTAGTACCCTCCTTAACCCTAACCTCTTTTTAAGTCTCTTGCATTCTTGTTACTTCATTGTCATATGTGCAGCATATGCGCAAAAGGGCCGGGAGAATTGGGTCGACACTGCCTTTAAATCACTCTTTCTGAAGAACAAGAGCACTGATTCCCAGAAGGAGCACCTGCTCCTATTTTCGGAAGATGGAACAAAAATCCACGAAGGAGGAATAACATTGATGAGTTCCACTTGGGTATGTATAACAACTCTGATATTTTCGTGTTTGAGAGACATACACTTGTAATAAAAAAACCCTCTTCATCATCATCTTATTATGTCAAAAAAAAAAAAAACAGATGATGAAGAGTGGTGAATATGTAAAATTGTCTCTCTGCACAGCGAGTATACCCAAGGTGGACGATGGCTAGTTGAGATGTTTGAGAGGTTGGAAGAAAGAAAGAGTGGTTTAGAGAATGTGGAATATCAACAGACCTATTCTCTATTGTAATTTTGTGCGATATCTTGCATTTTCTACGAAACATCGGGTAACCCTTAAACACTTAACTCCACCTCTAAATGGCCTTAACCCGTAGCGTCGTCTACCATAGATGGTGCCTTTAGCGAGACCCTCACGCAACTTTCAATGCGTTGAGTTTGTGTTTAGGAAATGGAATTTGGTTGGAAAATATGTTGAGGAGTTTTGGTAAAGCTTTGTTATTCGTAATATGGATTATGTGGTCTGCAGATTGAATGTTTTAAACCCGGTTCACTGAGGATAAAAGAGTTCCCGCGTTTTCAAACATTTCTCCTTCACTTGGTCTTGAATTTTTTTGAGGACAAACAAAGATCTAAGTCTGGGGGAATTGATATAATGCGTTTTTGGCGCATTCTAACCTTTGTTTTGTAGGTTTTTATCGAGTCTTTCACTCCACTTTGAGTCATTGTAGGTCTAAAATACGGCTGGAATGGAGGATTGAAAGTTACAATTGGATTTGGTGAAAAAGGAAGGAATTTGAATCTTTTTGGAATATTCTAAAGAAAGGGAGCACCCGCCCCAGAAGAGGGAGCACCTACTCCCAGAAGATCCAATTATGGAAACATTCATTAAACCTAATTTTTCGCAACCCTATTTTTTCCCAGCCGCCGTGGGCTTATAAAAGGGGATTTTTTCGACCCTTTTGGGCAAGACACGATCACGCAGACACCACAGCAACAGAACGAAATGCAAGTGAGAGAGAGAGAGAGATTTGATACTTGTTTTTAGAGTTTGTAAGCTTGAAGATTGCCTTCCACGTTATTGTTGAAGATTTCTTAAACCCTACTTTCTTTTATTTCAATTCAATGAAGTTTCTTATGTCTCTTGCTGCTGTTGTTTGTTTAGTTATGTACGAGTAATTCCCCTTGTTAGGTAGAGGGTTCGATGGGGTTAGAGAATCAAAACTAAGCATAGATAGATTTTGAAACGTCATTTGATATCTCCGTCTATAGTCGATCGTATTACCTAGACTAGATTGATCACCTAGCCTTTGATTTTAGGTTAAATTTACTCATCAAAAATGTTGTGAATTGCTTGAATTGACATAGATGGGCGAGTTGTCCTTAGCCAACGACAGTTGAAGTTAAGACAACTCGTGAATAAATCGATCCTTTACATTTAATGATCATCATTCTTTGTAACCTCAAACGACAGTTTAGGGTGTCAGATTGATTGTTGAAGTAGTTGATGCCACGATAGTGGGTCCTCTTGAATCTATGGTTGAGTTCTAGATTGGTTCATAACTTGATAACCTGAATAATTGCTTGGTTTTGATGTCCTAATCCCTGAGATATACCCATTGACCTAACTCTTTTCCACTTATTGTTTACACCGAATTTTACTGTTGATAGATCGTGACATTTAAACCAACTTCGAATCGCTTAGCTGAATTGGCATTCCATAGAATTAGAGCGTATTGCTGGTCCCTTAACGAACCTAAACTATTCTACATCGAAGTAGTGATTCTAGGTTTTATATCTTTGAAACCGGTAGAAAGACTATCATCACTCCAAACCCAAACCGACAATCTTTTCACAAACCTTCGAGACCAGATCTGCACCAACTCTGCAAAGAAAAATCAAATCGAAGAGGAATTCGAGACAGATAAGCATAAAGCGGTTCCCTCACGGTGGCGATGAGAATAACGGACCACCGGAGAGGGAGATCGGAAAAGATGACGGCGTTTTCTAGGAAAAAGTTTTGAGAGAGTTTCGCCGCATAAAGACTTTTAGCTTTTGAGTATATTAATATTTTTTTTTTTTAGTTTTTCTAAAATAGTGTTTGATTTTTGTTTTGAACATTCTATATATGGTGGTTATATACTTATATACTAAGTTATCCGAAGTAATATTAAAAATAATTAATAAATAAAGAAAAAATAATTTTTTAAAATTTATTAGTTAAAATTTTGAAAGATATTTTTTCATAATCAATATAATATATTATAAAAAGAACTAAAATCAATTTTCATATATATATATTTTATATAAAAATAGCTTAATATATGTAAAATATATATGTTTTTAATATATTTAATGGGTTTGGATCTGGATATCCGAATCTTAAAATTTTGCTATCCAGATCCTAAATTTTACTATCCTTATCCGGACCAGACTTTCCAGATATCATAATTTTCGAAGCGGATCCAAACTGATAACAGATCAGATCTCGGATCCGGGATAATAATTTCACCCCTAATATGCTAAAACAAATAAATATAATTAAAAGTATATTATCGTTATTGTAATATTTAAATTTACCCACATCTTTGATTAACTAAATATGTTGCACAATAAGCTAGAGAATAATTTTTTATCTGCATTACTGGTGACGAAATATATGCAACCAATCAATGCATCAGTTAAATGAATATTGATAAAAAAAAATACATAATTTTTATAAAAACTTTAAGAAAGAAACATATAATATTGATAAGTAAAAAAAAAAAAATATGAATCTAGCCATTCATATCTACTTTAATCTACAAGGACAGACAAATCAAATTTATCCAATAATAAATTATAAGCTTTGATCTTCTTATCTATTTTAATTTTTATTTATCTTCTTTTCTTTATTCTTTTTTGCATAGCATTACGCCAAAGATTTATGTTGAATATTTGTGAACCGAAAAATTTGATTAGTTTATTGAACAGAGAAATTGATTTATTGTCTCGGAAAAAAATAATTTGATCTTCGAGCAATGGTTCAATCAAACATAATGATACATAATCTTTGATAACATCCAATTTTAAGATAACTAAATATTTTAACAATATATAAAATCGAGATTACACTTTTGTCATCACAAAAAATAATTTTCTTTCCAAACAAAATATATTTAGTCTTATTAAATTTAACTTAATATCTTAAAAGTGTATTTTTATAAATGTATTTTGAAATTAAAAAAAACACCAAAATGCATTTTTACCAAGTTCAATCTTTTTTTTTTTTGTTAACATAATTTTCTTATTACGTTTTCATTTATTTATTTATTGTAATTTTTGTAATTTATTTAAATTCCATTTTGCAAAGGTAATGTTTTGACAATAATACCCTTAAATCTTAATTAAGGTCTCGTCTATAGCTTCCTTGAGCCGTATAATATCTTAACATCAACCCTTTGTCGAAAATCTCAAGAACAGAACTGCGATTCGTCGGATTTTGAGAGTGTTTAGAGGTTGCGAGAGATGTCTGATAACGGAGAATATGAAGGTAACGGCCCCGCCGATGACGGATTCCTCACCGGAGATGGTGTTGTACGCGGCGGCGATAGCGACGATCACAGAGACTCGAAATCCCAGGTATGGTCTCTGATTTCACCTAATTTACTCTAGGGCTTTCGATTTCTGGAGCTATTGCTATGTGTAGTTGGATATCGTTCGGAGATTTGTGTGGAATATATGAGAAATCATGATCAATTTCTTCTTGTTGTTGTTGCTGTGAAGGGGTTTAGGTTGCTTTGATCTTTGTGAAAGTAACCAGAGCTTCTTATATTACTGTAATGACGAGTTGTTTTGCTTTGTAGAGGGAAATGCTTGACCATAAGAAGGATGTTTCTAGAAGTAAAGAAAAAAATGGAGCGAAGGGGCGAGATCAGGAGAGAAGTAGGGACCAAGAGCGGAGGATGGATAGAGAGGGAGAGAGAAGGAAGGATAGGGAAGAGGATAAAGGTATGGAGAAAGAAAGGGATCGAGAGCGACATCACGGAAGTCGTCGCAGGGATCGCAGTGGTGAACGAGCTGAAAGAAGAGGTGGCGATGATGATTACCGTCGAAGCCGTGACCGTGACTTTGACAGGTTATTACTGCTCCAGAACTATGTATTCTTATGCGTGAAACTTTTTCGACCGTTGAAATATAGATCTGACATTATTCTCTTTTAGACGTAGAGATTATGACAAGAATAGAGGAGGATGGGGCCGTCATCGTTCTCGTTCTCGGTCGAAGGGTAGATCTGAGCGTCGATCACGATCTCCGTCGAAGAGGTAGCTTATTTTTGTCAAATAAATGATCATTCACATTATGTTGCTTCCATGACTAACTGCCAGCTGTGACTAAAGAGTTGTATCATTTAGTTGGTATTATCCAATTTGAGTGTAGAGTATAAGTAAATATTTCTTTGTGTTTTCCTTTTGTTGAATATCAATTTACTTAATCGCAGTAAGCGGGTCAGTGGATTTGACATGGCACCTCCAACTTCTGGGATGTTAGATGCTGGTGCTGCTGTTACAGGTATTTCCACCTCATAATTTAACACCTACCATTTCAATATATATTAAAATATGTAGAGCTCATATCCAATTCACATAGCAATTTTGGTAAGGTCTGTTGTCTCCTATATTTTCCTTGAAAGAGATAAACAGAAGTGGGTTGTTTACTTGTTTACATTAGTTTTTCACATGGTATATATTGCTGGAACTGAAAGCTTTGGTTGTATGGTGTTTCTTTGTTTCCTTGTCTTTCGTTTGAGAAGGCAAAGTTGGGTTACTTTCCCCTCTCTA
Organism: Arabis hirsuta; assembly: GCA_964056655.1. NCBI lineage: Eukaryota > Viridiplantae > Streptophyta > Magnoliopsida > Brassicales > Brassicaceae > Arabis > Arabis hirsuta. Next base: position 2,851,452 of record OZ053301.1, read on the forward strand.
CCAAGAATTTGTGTAACTCTTTTTATACAATAAGATTTCGTGCAATAGTTATTTGGGTACTGCTCGTTCTCAACCAGTACCTTTTGACTTTGTTAGTCGTGACAATATCTTTCTTACAAACTTCTTGTATTATCTGATCTTTCTTATTTTACCAATTTATATTTTAAAACCCATAGTATCACCGGTATCCAGGGAGATTGATCTAGGTATTCTCATACTCGAGTAATAATAGGCTCCACTCAGGTATTTACCTTGTTTTCCTTTTGTAGGCCAAGTTTCCGCACCATTCCCAACTTTTCCTGGAGGTGGAATGTTTCCCTTACCAACTGGACAGGTATGTGCCCTTGTCCCTGCTATAGTTAATCCATGTTACTGCAGCTGATCTCTACTTCTTCTTTGTCATGCAGGCATTCGGGGGATTCCCTATGATGCCAATTCAGGCAATGACACAGCAGGTTTATTATGTTTCTCATGGATGTATCAAAGATATTATGAGTTTTGTATAACCTAACATGCATTTATTCAATGTATCTTCAGGCTACTAGACACGCTCGCAGAGTCTATGTTGGTGGCCTTTCTCCCTCAGCAAATGAACAGGTTTAATGTTCACTAACTACATATTCTGCTTTCCTGTTATTTGGTCCTGCATTTGATACTCACGTTTAAATTATTGTACTGCAGTCTGTCGCTACATTTTTTAGTCAAGTTATGGCTGCTGTTGGCGGAAACACTGCTGGTCCAGGTATTATAATCTGGTCTTGGGCACATTGGTAGAGTTTTGGTTTGAAAGTGGTTACAATTGTTTAAACCTCTTGTAGGTGATGCTGTTGTTAATGTGTACATAAACCATGAGAAGAAGTTTGCTTTTGTGGAGATGCGATCTGTTGAAGAGGCAAGTAATGCAATGGCTTTGGATGGGATTATATTTGAGGTAGGTCTTATGATTTATCTGTGCATACGCTATAGGTGAAGAATAGCTCATGAGTACTTGGTTAATTGTTAGTATCAGACATTTCATTCTTACATGGAATTAAGATTAAACCATATTTACCCTCTTTCCCAGGGAGCTCCAGTGAAGGTGAAGAGACCGAGTGACTATAACCCATCGCTTGCTGCAACCCTTGGTCCAAGCCAGCCCAAACCCAATCTAAATCTGGCTGCTGTTGGTCTGACTCCAGGGGCGTCTGGTGCGCTTGAGGGCCCAGACCGTCTTTTTGTTGGTGGACTTCCCTATTTTATCCCTGAGGCACAAATCAAGGAATTGTTGGAGTCATTGGGTGCCCTGAAGGGTTTTGATCTTGTAAGAGACCGAGAGACTGGAAACTCAAGAGGATACGCATTCTGCGCGTATCAAGATAGCTCTGTGACAGACGTAGCTTGCGCTGCCCTCAACGGAATTACAATGGGAGATAAAACTCTTACAGTGAGGCGAGCTAACCAAGGAACAACTCAGTCGAAACCTGAACAGGAGAGTGTATTGTTGCACGCACAGCAACAAGTTGCTTTTCAGGTATAATAAAGAATTACATAAGATTCTGTCTAAGCATAGAGAGATCATGAACTTTGTCTCTTTGTTGGCACTTCAAATTTTTTTTTCTCTCTATCACAGAGGATCATACTACAACAGGGAACACCGGCCACTAAAGTCGTGTGCCTGACTCAAGTAGTTACTGAGGACGAGCTTAGAAATGATGAAGAGTATGAAGATATTGTCGTAGACATGAGAGAAGAAGGCGGAAAGTTTGGTAAGAACTCTACATTGCCAAAGCTAAGTTCAGTTTGCGTTTGATTATATATCTTAGTTCGTAAATCTATGTTTGAGATCAGATTGAAAGAATATTGATCTGTGTCTCTGTTTTTGTTGGTGTATGTGTTTGTTTTACAGCCTTTTGTTGTCACACATTCTGCTATAAAGAATCAGGCCATAACTGGAGACTGCATAACTTCCTTATCTATATATCACCCAAGCCACATCCTTTATTTCGTTTTTTTTTCTTGGATTCGAAAATGTTTGCTCTTAAACTGCAGGTGCATTAACTAAAGTCGTGATCCCTCGCCCCAGCCCCAACGGTGATCGCATACCTGGCGTTGGCAAGGTTTGTACAAAACCGTTGTGTAATATTCACTGTTCTATGCAAGTGGAATCTCTGGCTAAACTGTGTAAAGCGATGTTTGGTTTTTGTGCAGGTGTTTCTCGAGTTTGCGGAAACAGAGAGCTCGAGCAGGGCAAGAAGCGGGATGAACGGTAGGAAATTTGGAGGGAACGAAGTGGTTGCTGTGTTTTACCCTGAAGATAAGTTTGAGCAAGGGGATTATTCTCTCTAGAGATTTTAATTCTTCAAATACTTTGTGTTTGTTTAGCAGTTCTGATTCTCCTTAATCTCTGTTTTTGTTTTGTCTGGTTATTTTACTAAGCCATTTACTTGTTCATGTTGTATCAAGACAAAAAAGGATCCACCTTACAATGCTTGTAACATTATTGTCACCAAAAAATTGATATCTTTATTTAAGATTTGTATAACAAAAATACTTCAGTCAATAAGAATTTATATCCTACACCAAAATGTTATTTCCAGTTTTTTTAGTTACCGTTTTTACAATCAATGTTGAAACATTTTGCTTAAGCCAAACTTCCAAAACCCATTGCCAAACTTCCAAAACCCATTTCTTACAAAGTCTTAAACCCTAAAGTCTCCTCATTTACGCTCCCTCCTCTCCGTTCCCGGTGGCGAAGCTTGCAATGACGGCGTCTCGTCTCTACCTCCGTTTCCTCCGCCAGTTTACAACCGCCGCTATAGATTCTCCAGCCACCGTTTCTTCCGGAGCAATCACTGTCTCAAAAGCTAAGTCCAAACTCCGTAAAGTTCAAGATCCGGACAAAGCCTTGGCGATTTACAACTCTGTCTCCAATAATCCCTCATCTCCTCTCTCTTCTCGTTACGCAATGGAGCTCACTGTTCGACGACTCGCTAAATCTCAACGCTTTTCGGACATTGAATCCCTAATTGAGTCTCAGAAAAACGACCCAAGAATCAAAACAGAGAGTTTTCTCTCTACATTGATCAGATCTTACGGACGAGCTTCCATGTTTGATCATGCTATGAAGACGTTTGAGGAGATGGAAGAGCTCGGTACACCCAGAACAGTTGTTTCTTTCAATGCATTACTCGCTGCTTGTCTTCACTCTGATCTGTTTGAAAGAGTACCCCAACTGTTCGACGAAATTCCTCAGAGGTATAATTGTATTACTCCTGATAAAATCTCTTACGGTATGTTGATTAAGTCATATTGTGACTCTGGTTCGCCTGCTAAGGCTATGGAGACTATGAGAGATATGGAAGCTAAAGGCGTGGAAGTTACCATCATTGCTTACACCACGATTTTTGGTTCTTTGTATAAGAATGGTGAAATCGATGTAGCGGAGAATTTGTGGACCGAGATGGTGAATAAAGGCTGCAAACTGGATAATACGGCTTATAATGTTAGACTCATGAATGCTGCGAAGGAAAGCCCCGAAAGAGTCAAGGAATTGATGGAAGAAATGATCAGTGTTGGATTGAAACCTGATACGGTTAGCTATAACTATCTTATGACTGCGTATTGCGTGAAAGGAATGATGAATGAAGCCAAGAAGGTATATGAAGGGCTTGATCAGGAACACGGTTGCTGTGCAAATGCAGCGACGTTTAGAACATTGATATTTCATCTGTGTATAAACGGTTTGTATGATCAAGGCTTAGTAGTGTTTAAGAAGAGCGCGTTGATGCACAAGATTCCGGGTTTCAAGACCTGTAAGCATTTGACTGAAGGATTGGTGAAGAATAACAGAATGGAAGACGCAAGAGGAGTGGCTAGGACCGTTAAGACGAAATTCCCCCCGCATTTAGTAACCGAATGGAAGAAACTAGAGGAGAATCTTGGATTGTATACAAAGGCCAAAGCTGCTGCTACTTCATCTTCTTCCTGAACAAGACAAGTGTTAGATGAAGAAATAGAGGCTGGTTCTGAATAAAGCTCAAGAACTTACGAAAGAAGATCTGATTCTTGTTTTGTGCTTGTTTGCTTGAGCTAATATTAGGGACTTGTTGCTTACATTTCTATTCTCATAAATTAAACAATTTATAACTTCATAGATTTAAAGATAGAAATTAGCAAGATTTTGTTTCTGCATATCCATTCAGTCCATGTAATATGTACCTCTATGTTCAACCCACAATGCTTTTACGATGACTTCCGAATTTCTTTTCCACCATTCCTCCTTACAAATTGAAAATTCCAACATCTGTTATTTTAGATGTTTTTCTTTCTAACAAAATTATATTTATTATTTTAAAAATATAACCCATAATAAAATTCGGAGGATGACAAGTTTTGTTCGAGATATTCTCAAAAGCGTTAGAAACCCGTATTCAAAGTTTGTTATGCGGAATTTCCTTTTGATAATAAGAGTCGATACAAAACATTGTTTGGTCTTTCATTGTCATAAAAAAATTTCCATTGTTGGATCACTAGATCAGTATGTATTTTTTGTGATTTATTGATCGTTTCTTTCATCTTGTAATCTCTTCCAAGTCATACTAACAATATAATTCAAGTGAAAAAACAAAATGTCTAAGAATTGATAAGTAATTGCTATTTTATGAAACAAGACTAATGACGGTTGTTGACTGGTTAAGTGAAACGTATTTTGCTGAATGATGTATAAATGGGCCTAATAGGAAAAGCCCATTAGTGATGGGCATCATTATGAATAAACCCTCTTCTCTTCTCCGTCTGTTCTAGAGAAATCGCCAGAGAAGTAGAAGGCAGAAACAAAATCGAAAACCTCAGATTTTGTAATCGGAAACTTCTTTTTCCGGCGACGGAGTTAGGAAGTTCAAGAAGAAGTAGATGACGACTCGAATAGCTCCTGGAGTCGGAGCTAATCTTCTCGGCCAACACTCCGCTGAGAGAAACCAAGACGCTACTGTTTACGTCGGTGGTCTCGATCCACAGGTACTTCTCTATTCTCTCTCGCAATCTTCTATGTTTGATTTCTCGATTTTGTACTAGTTTTTATGTGAGTATGTGTTTCCCCTGCGCTTGAAGAAGCGTAATTTTAGGTTTCAGATTGATTTCGGATTTTTGTGTTTTCTTCAATTTAGGTTGAATATTTGGTGAAATTGATCCGTTTTTGTCTTTGAATTTGTAGCTTTCTGAAGAATTGCTTTGGGAATTGTTCGTTCAAGCCGGGCCTGTTGGTAAGTTAAACCCTAGTTTCTTCTAGACTAAGTTCATATCAATATCTTGTTAAGGTTTTGAACAATGTTGAGGTTTTGGTTTGAAGAAATTTCTGATAATAGCTCCTTTCTTGTTTTTGATTGCTTCAGTTAACGTCTATGTCCCGAAAGATAGGGTGACAAACGGTCATCAAGGATATGGATTCATTGAATTCCGTAGCGAGGAAGATGCTGACTATGTAAGTGTTGCCTCTTTCGATGTTTTGTGAGGAGTTCTTTTTCTTGGTTACAATGGTAACAGTTTTGTCGATGTTTTGTGCAGGCGATTAAGGTTCTTAACATGATTAAGCTCCATGGGAAGCCTATACGTGTTAACAAGGTATCAAATTGTTTCTGTTACTTTGGTTATTTAGCATCCTATCTTTTGCTTTCTAATGAATTCGTGAGATCAAGAACACTTGTAGCTGTTCTATTCACCCGTCTAGATAATATTTTTCTTGTTCCTTTTGTGAGACTTGCTAACATTTTGTTTCCTGGTGAATATTGTATTAGGCGTCTCAAGATAAGAAAAGCTTGGATGTCGGTGCTAACCTTTTCATTGGGAACCTTGACCCTGTAAGTATCTTGATGTTGATGGTAAAACTCTGAAATTGTTACTTGAGCAATAACTGACCAGTTTTACTTTTACAGGATGTGGATGAGAAGCTGTTGTATGATACTTTCAGTGCATTTGGTGTGATTGCTGCTAATCCTAAGGTAGAATCTTTATTTCCTTTAGATTTTCAGTCCATCATTCTTGATCTCTTATCTATAATTTAAGAGTGTGATAAAGCATTCGTTTTGGAAAAGAATGGTTGTAAGCTTTAGAATCTGATGTTCAGAACTTTTCGTTTCAGATAATGCGAGATCCTGATACCGGGAACTCACGAGGTTTTGGTTTCATCAGCTATGATTCCTTTGAGGCATCTGATGCTGCTATTGAGGTATTTCTCAGCCTTTTATCTTCTTTCAAGATTATCATTTCATTGAACTTGCCTTCGAGAACGAATCCAACATATATTACTTCTCCACTCGCTTAACCCACTGTTGGTATATTCCTCTGATCTTTCTCTGACTGTTGTAGGCAATGACTGGTCAATATCTCTGTAATCGTCAAATAACAGTCTCTTACGCATACAAGAAAGACACCAAGGGAGAGCGCCACGGTACTCCAGCAGGTTAGGCTCTCTTAGCTCTTCTCTTGTTTAATTGTTATGAAACTTTCTATCAGTTAATGGAACAACTACTCATTACTTTTGTGAATATGCAGAGAGACTTTTGGCTGCTACAAATCCAAGCACCCAGACAAGCAGACCCCATACGCGCTTTGCAATCGGCCCGCCAACACATCTCAATGCTCCTCAAGCTAACGGTACACCACGTCCGTTTGCCAATGGCGGCATGCAACCTGTCCCAATCCCAGCCCTCCATCCACCACCACCACCTCCACAAGTCTATCAAACTCAGCCACCATCTTGGCCATCTCAGCAGCAACAACAACAACACGGCTTAGCGATTCCACCACCCATGCAACAATTCCGTCCTCATGGAATGCCGCCTCCACCACCTCCCCAGTTTCTTCATCACCAACAAGGTTTCGGTGGTCCAAGGCCGCCACCACCACCACCTCAAGCCATGGGAATGCACCAACATGGGTGGCCACCGCAACACATGCAACAAGGCGGACCACCACCACAACAACAACAACCACCACCTATGCATCACCATCATCACATGTCTATGCCTCCTCCACCACCACCTCACCAAGGTTGAGCCTTAAACCAAAATCTACAATTTGTAACCCTTTCTTCAATATCAAGTAATCATATCCAAAAACCTTCCCTTATCCAAAACAAAATCTACAAGAGAGAGAGAGAGACAAAAAACAAAACAAAAATATGACATTGTCTTTCATGTCTTGTCTCTGATTCTCTTGCAGAGTTAAAATCTCTTATTTTGGGTTTAGTGAGAGAGAGAGCGTAGGAATTAGTGCGCATGTCTTGTTTTTAGTGTTGTGCTTGTTTTGTTGCAGAAATTTCTGATGCCGTGTGGTTTGATTTTTACCAAATTTTTGCTGTAAAAATTCAATAATTCACTTCTGACTCTCGAGGTTGCTTTTTACACTAAACAAGAGAAAAAGACAGGAGTGATTGAACAGAGGTGGCTTGTTGTTCAAGTTATGGACCCATTCTCGTTCACTTACTCCAATAGTCTCTCTCTGACCATTTTGATTGATTCATCTCGAGAATCATCGACTCAGCTTTTAGTTGCTGTTCAAACCCCTGAAAACACTGGAGATAGAGACACATCTGTGTGTTGTGCCTAAAAAGTGTAAATATTCAATTTTAATTAAAACTTTTGTGTTCTTTTGATTTCAATCATTTGTCACTTCCTTTGCTGAGTCAAAATGGTGTGTTTTGGTTCCACATCGACCGTCCATATGTCATCTACTAAGCAATTTAAAATCAAAGAAAAGAAAAAGTGAACATCTGTTCTTGTATGGTAAAATGTGAAATTCACAGTTCCTTCTTGGCTTGCTTGTACGTTCTTTTTCTGTTTTTAATAAATATTTTCAGATTTTCATTTTATATTTTGTCCCCAAAATAACCTACTCCACAAACAACTGTGGTGTTTTGTGGATTATTGCGTGCGAATATGAATATAATTTTGTTTTTTTTGTGTTCTTTTTGTTGTCGACGATTATGAATATGAGAATTTCTATGCAGTCTTCTAAGCATTATCTAAATCTTACAATATATATCATTTAATTTGATGTAGGCACTAAGCGATTTTCACCGCAGCATAATTTACATTTACATCACCACTTAATTAAAAATTAGAAACAGAATTCTTAGTTAGATCCACATTATAATAAACAGAGAAATTTAAAACATTATTATGCTCAACACTCATCAGCATAATCCGAGAGTCGAACACTAGACCTTCGACTACCATCATTACCACCACCACCGGAGGAGAACAAAGCAACCCAAACCTCAGAAAACGCTTTAACAATCGCACGGTGGTGGCGTTTCGCGTTTAGCGTTAAGAAACAACGCAAAAGCTGTTCAAGCTCAGCTACTTCAAACATCTTCTTCTCTACGATCATCTCCATCATTGAACCTTTGAAATCTTCGTAAGGATCTTCCGATCTCTTAACCACCGCAACTCCTTCCACAACAACCGCCGTACACGGCATTAATCTCTGCACGAACGACGAAAGTCTCGCCGGAGACGATGACTCGCTTTCCGACGCGCTTTTTCTCTGTTTCCGTCGTCTTGTGACACGTGGAGAGGAATATTCCGGCGAGAGGTTTGTAGACGATGGTAAGAGACTCTCTCTCTCTGTTTCTTCTTCGACGGAGGAAGAAGTGCTCACTCGTCGCCGGAAGTTTCTTTCTTTCTTTTCCGATGACCCACCGTTGTAGATTTTCCGACGAGGCGTTTCGTTTACTTGACACTTACCTTCGTTTTCCAACTGAAACGTCGGAGTTTGCGGCGGAGATAACGACGGTGAGTTTCTCCGGGAAACATCTAACGGCGTCGATGAGCGTCTTCGGCTTGAGCCGCAGCCAAAAGCTGTTAAAACGTTTAGTCTAAAAGAAGAACGACGACGTTGTGGCACGGTGGTTACGACGGCGGAGGGAGGAGGAGGAGGACGTCGGAAAAATGAAGGGATGGGACTTAAAGGGAGATCGGAAGAATCTTTTGAACGGCAAGATTTGAAGGAGAGGATTCTTGATATCTTTATTTTGAAACGTTTTGTCATTTTTTTGTTTTCTTGTTTTTTCTCTTTTGCTTTGTTTTTGTCTGTGTGGAGAAGTGAATAAGTATGGTGATAACTTTATTGTTTTCTCTCATTTATAAAGTTATGATTATATAGTATATAATATAAAGACATTCGTATGTGTAGTGTTTTATATAAAAAGAAAATGATTTCGATTTTATACCGACATTTTGTGCAAATAAAGGTTCTTTTATCCGAATGCTGACTATCCTGCCCTTATTAGCCTACAAAATTTGTGTTATTAGGTTTTTAATGGGTTATGACTATATTTGCACAAAATGACGTCAATGTGTTATAGGTTAATTGAGGTGACTAATCTCCGTGAGACCGTGAGAGTTACAAGATCCAATATGAATAATATTATAAGCATCTTAATGCAACGATATGGAAATCTATTCTATAGTTTCTTATATAAAACGTGGTTGCTAATTGAGCCGACTAGTCCCCCGTGAGAGTTATATAATTTTGTAGTCAAATGTATGCACACGTATTCTTGAGATATAACCATGATCGAGCTCGAATTAACCTCACGTGAATGATCAGTTTTCTCGTAACCTCCGTTTGAATTTGAATTAAAGAAGTAAAGAACGTACAAACAAATTTACTAGATCTTTATCAAACAAAAAAAAAAAAAAACAAATTTACTAGATCCCTAAGATGAATATGTGATCTTAACTCGAACCGGTTCAATTTCTTGGTCTAATTAAATTCAATACAAAATCGAAACAAGCCAACGCTCCTTTCTATCTTATTTGAAGCTAAAGGTTCTCTTTTTATTATAGGCTTTCTCGAAATTGAGCCATAAACCCTACAATTCTTTACCTTGTATCAAACTTATAAACATCAGTACTTCAATACATGATCGAGTTTTTTTTTTTTGAAAATAATGTTAAATTATATTCAAACAAAAAAAAACTTGTTTTACATGAATGTTGTTTAAATTTAATCAGCTAAAAACTCAGAAATAAACGCAAGATTAAATCGGTGTTGTGTTAACGAGTCCCAAACCATAAACTAAGACCTACATGATCGATTTTAACCCAAGGCTCCGAACATATGTACCAAACCAATTCACCCTTGATGACAGAGGTCTTCACGATTCGAGAAGCCTTGCCATGGGCGAAGGAATAAGGTTTGAATCGATTCACATTAGCCTCTTATTCACATCAGATCATCAATATAATCAACTCTAAGATCCAACATATCGAGATCTACGATATTTTTCATGACATCTCAATTCTATCCGTAGATCTTAATGTTTTCTCTTTTGTGTATGTCAAGAGAACTTTGAAATCTGACGCCTTGGCAAAATCCACCGGTTAGAACCTAGTTCATGAATGAATTTAAATTTTCGACATAAAAAGAGAAGACATGATTTAGTAGTCAAATGCACTATGTATCAAACATTCAAACTTATAAAGTTACGCACGAAAAAATTACTCATAAGGAGAGAATTGTATGCATAGTGAGACAAAAAGTTCGTTCATCGTTGAAGAAGCCTCCCCTCGAAACGAACGACAAGAGGATCCAAGGAGACAATATAATCTTCTCATGCCCCAAAAGTCATCTTTCTCCATTTCTTTTCCATATTTAATACTATTTTTCAACTTTATATTTTTTCCTCTTTGTTTATAAATGGAATAATTACAAAGTGATTGCTTTCTTACTCGTGTCTTTAATTATAAAGTTACAATGTAGATGCTCCTTAATAGATAAAGGAGTCTGAAGACAAAATGTCAATTCAATTGATTCTTTTCCACTTCAAAACCAGATTTATGTGATTGCTTTTTAAACTAAAACGTATATGTTTGTTGGGTTTTAGTAATATGAATCGGCCTTTCTATATAATAAAACAAACATTTGTTATCTTATTGAACAAGAAAGGCCCCATAGCCTTAATCCTTCTTCGATGGGAAATTCATTGGCTCAAAAATGGTCCGGGTCAAAAACAAACAAAATGCATGCTCTAATATTAACAAGTGACCTTCACGATGTTGGGAAAGCCTCATCCCGGAGAAAATCAATCTTTCTTTTTGTCAACAATCTTTCCTTTCTAATGTGTCGCAAGTTGTTAATCGTATTGTCGGCGATCAAAATTTTCTGGCTTTTAATTTACATCTTTATCCAAAAAAGAAAAAAAAAGGAATGGGGAATATGTAGGTTTCTTTCCGGGGAAGAAAGGATTGAGACAAGGGGACCCGATCTCGGCTTCATTATTTGCTATGGCTATGGATATTCTTTCAAAGGATCTGGATCGAGCGGCAAGGACAGGGCGCATTGGTATACATCCGAAGTGTGTCGAACCGTTGGTAACTCATCTGAGCTTCGCCGATGATGTTCTAATTTTCTTCAATGGATCAGAACGTTCTCTTGCTAGTATTATGGAAGTTTTAAGCAGTTTCTACGACACTTCTGGGTTACAGTTAAGTAGAGCCAAATCTCGTATCTACTTGGATGGGAACAATCAGGAACTCACATCTTCTATTGCTACGACGTTTGGTATTGCTATTGGTTCTCTTCCGGTAAGATACTTGGGTCTTCCTCTACTTCCACATAAGATGGGGCCTCAAGATTACCAACCTCTGTTAGATAAGGTCAGGAGCAGAATTTCATCATGGTCCACTCGACATCTTTCTTATGCCGGGAGACTTCAGCTCATTCAATCTGTTATTTACGGGATGATAAACTTTTGGACGACTGTCTTCCCATTGCCAAAAAAATGTCTAGAAGAGTTAGAGAGTCTATGTTCTGCTTTCTTATGGAAGGGGGTTGCTGGCTCTTCTAGAGGTGCCAAGGTTTCATGGGAGTCAGTTTGCACACCAAAAAAATGTGGAGGATTGGGGTTGAAGAGACTTGTAGCCTGGAATCAAGTGTTTACACTAAAACTCATTTGGATTCTGTTCGCAAAAGGAGGGTCTTTGTGGGTTTCTTGGGTTAAGCAAAACCTAATCAAGGGTCGTGTTTTCTGGAATATCCCTGCTGAAAACTCAGGAAGTTGGATTTGGAAATCAATGCTCAAACTCAGGGAAGTGGCTAGGCCCTTAGTGTTCTGCAAAATTGGGAATGGTATGTCTGCTTTCTTTTGGCATGATAACTGGACCAGCCTTGGTCCTTTAATTCATCTTACGGGACCAAATGGACCTAGAGTTTCGGGAATACCAAGGCTTGCTACAATAGCGCAAGCTACTAATGGGAATAACTGGTTACTTCCTCGAGGACGACATCCAATCATTGTCCTTCTCAGGAACTGCTTACCGGCTTCTTCATTTCAGAGTTCCGATATCGCGGATGAGTACTTGTGGAAAAACTCTGCCTCCTCGGATCCGGGTCAGTTCTCATCCTCTCTAACTTGGAATGCGTTAAATCCAGAGCATGGTCTGGTTGATTGGAAAAAGGTTGTTTGGATTCCTGGTGGTATACCAAAGCACTCTTTTATGATGTGGTTGGTTATGCGAGATAGGCTTACTACTCGAGACAGATTATTGAGATGGGGGTTGCAGGTTCCTTCGGGATGTCTTCTTTGTGACGAACCAACAGAGACGCGGTTGCACCTACTTTTTTCTTGTCCATTCTCAACGCAGATCATTAGAGAAATTTTTGTTCATCGATCTCTAGCTCCACCGATATGTCTTCAGGACACTATCATTTGGGTTCAAAAAGCTTCAAATTCAAAGAGGGTTATTACCATATGCTCAATGGCTCTCCAAGCCGTGGTATATGAGATATGGAGGGAGAGAAACTCTAGGCTTCATTCGGAGGTGGCTAAAACGGTTGCTACAATTACAAAAGGGATCCGGATAACTATGAGGAAAAAACTTTATGCATTAGACAGGCTAGATAAAAATGCTTCTGGTCTTAATGCAGGTGATTCCTTCCTTTCTCTTTGGTTTCAATTTTTCGAATTCTACAGTTCTACGGCAGCAAGTTAGGCTTCTAGATGGAGCTGGTCCTCTGGGTAATTGCTGCATCGGCGTACTGCATATGGTTTCTTTTCCATCTGCTCAGGAATTTGTCATTGCTATAAAAAACTAGGTTAATGGCTCGTTGGGGTCTTCTTGGTCTTGGGTTGGTCGTTATTGTGCTGGCCCTTTTCGGATTTGGGCTTATATTTGATTTCAATGGTATCCATGTAAAAAAAAAAAAAAATATTTAGGACCCAAAAAAAAAAAAAAAAAAAAAAAAAAAAAAGGTTTAGTCTAAATAGTTATGAAGTAATAAGAGAAAATAATTTACTTTTAAAAAAAAAAAAAAAAAAAAAAAAAAAAAGAAAAAAAAAGGAAATTGTTATAAACTTAATTAGTAGATGTCCATTAGAAATCCATATTTTAGAATATTCTAACTTGTTCTCCACGAATAGTTCTAGCCACTGAATAAACCCTAGTCGCTGACTTTTCCTTTCCATCTTTGATCCGATCTAAAACTAAGGTATATGAAGTGACTTTGTGATTCGATTGATAACATACAAGTGTATGCTTGTTGATCGAATGACACACACGTCTTATTACTTTATCATTTTTTCTTATACATCTTTTATATATGAGTTAATTTAATTGATAGCATACACATATATGTTTGTTAATCGAATAATACTCACGACACATATGCATATTAATTTATGCACACTTCATCAAATAATAACTTGGGAATCATGTCGGCGGCTATATTGTTTAGTATTATTTTAATATTGAAAGATTGCTTTGATAGATTACTTTATATGAGTCGATCAAATATGGGTATATGTTATTTAATTTGATTACTAAGATTTTGATAGTATAAACATGTCTACTTCTAAAATTCTCATGAATTTTTAAGATAAAATCTCCACATATTGATTATTTTCTTTTTGTTTTATACTATTTAATTTAATTAGTTTTTATATAGGTTAACTTATTTAACTTATACGATTTTTTATAATAACTTGATATTACACTTGAGTCATTACACATGTTTGCTTCATCATATTATAGTATAATAACTTGATTCAATTGTTCTAATCAAATTATGCTACTGTTACCGTTTTAGTATAAATCGAGGTGTTTCATAGATTTGTCTTATGCTACTGTTTGTTTTATCAGTACAACAAATATGACATTAATAGCATATAAAGATAACTCAGTTTTCGTAAGTGATATTAAAGATGATTAATTGGGTTGGGCTTACTTATGACAACATTTACAAAATGCTAAACCTCTACATGGATAAGCGAGAAGGTAAGATTAAGTTTTGGAGCCTAAAATTACGTGGTGAACCGCATACACTTAGCCAAAATTTCATTTTTGCGCCTAAGTGTTGGTCAAAGAGATAAAATATCTCCAAGATTTTTCTTTTATTATTTTTTTCTCATCTCAGTGATGAAAGTTTTTTTACCGGTTTATAAAGATGAGTTAAACCTAGAATCACTACTTCAATTGTACAATAGTTTAGGTTCGTTCAAGGGACCAACAATACACTCTAATTCTATGGAATACCAATTCAGCTAAGCAATCAAGTGGTTTTAAATGTCACGATTTATCAAGTAATTAAAGTAAATTCAGTGTAAACAAATAATATTAAAAGCGTTAATTCAAGGGAAAGTATCTCAGGGATTAGAACATCTAGAACCAAACAATTATTCAGGTTATCAATTTAGAGCCAATCTAAAACTCAACCATAGAATTAAGAGGATCCACTGTCGTGGCATCAACTACTTCAACAATCAATCTAACACCCTAAACTGTCGTTTGAGGTCACAAAGAATGATGAGCATTAAACGTATAGGATTGATTTGTTCACAAGTCGCCTTAACTTCAACTGTCGTTGGCAAAGGACGAATCACCCATCTATGTTAATTCAAGCAATTCACAACATTTTTGATGAGTATATTAAACCTAAAACCAAAGGCTAGGTGATCAAACTAGTCTAGACATTACAATCAACAATAGATGGAGATATCAAATATGTTTCAAAACCTATCTATGCTTAGTTCATGGATCTATAATCCCATCGAATCCCTTAACCTAACTAAGGAGACTACTCGCTCATGGTGGATTGAACAACAGCAGATGAGGTAAAAGAATTCAGAGATAAAATATTGAAAGAAGTAAAGAGTTTAGAATCTTCTCCAAAAGGATGGAAGACAATCTTCAAATCTCACAAAAACTCAAAACAATGTATCAAATCTCTCTCTCTCACTTGTGTTTTTCTGTCCTTTGGTGTGTTCGCGGCTCTCCTCTCAAAAGAGTCTCGAAAAATCCTTAAATATAGGTATGGGGGCGGCTGGGATCAAAATATGGAAAGCCTAGTTGGCGAAATTAGGTTTAATGAAAA
Source organism: Arabis hirsuta (assembly GCA_964056655.1). Taxonomy (NCBI): domain Eukaryota; kingdom Viridiplantae; phylum Streptophyta; class Magnoliopsida; order Brassicales; family Brassicaceae; genus Arabis; species Arabis hirsuta. The sequence continues at coordinate 2,866,803 of OZ053301.1, forward strand.
TATCCAAAAGTGGATCTTCTAGAGAGAAGGTCTGGCGATCGGGAGCAAGTGCTCCCTCTTCTGGAGCGGGTGCTCCTTATCTTCAGAGTCTTCAAAAAGATCCAATTTCATTCCTTTTTCGCCAAGTCTCATCGTGATTCCCAATCCTCCATTCCAGCCTCCTTTAGACCTATAATGACTCAAAGTAGAATGAAAGACTCGATAAATACCTATAAAACAAAGGTTAGAATGCGCCAAAAGCGCATTATATCAATTCTCCCAGACTTAGATCTTTGTTTGTTTTCAAACAAATTCAAGACCAAGTGAAGGAAAAAGGTTTGAAAACGCGCGAAATCTCTCATCCTCAGTGAACCGAGTTAATAACTTTCAATCTGCAGACCACATAATCCAGATTATGAGTAACAAAGCTTTACCGAAACTCCTCAACACATTTCTCAACCAAGTCTCATTTCCCAAACACAAACTCAATGCATTCAAAGTTGCGTGAGGGTCTCGCTAAAGGTACCATTTAGGGTAGATGACGCTAAAGGGTTTAAGGCCATTTAGAGGTGGACTTAAAAGTGCTTAAAGTGGTTAAGGGTTACCCGATGTTTCGTAGAGGATGCAGGATATCGCACAAAATTGCAAGAGAGAATAGGTCCGTTGATATTCCACATTCTCTAAACCACTCTTTTTTTCTCCAAATCTCTCCAACATCTCAACTAGCCATCGTACACCTTGGGTATACTCGCTGTGCAGAGAGACATTTCCAATTTTACAGATTTACCACTTTTCATCATCTGTTTTTTTGGATTTTTTTTTTAAGAAAAGATGATGATGAAGAGGGTTTTGATTACAAGTGTATGTTTCTCAACCACAAAAATATCAGATTTGTTATACATACCCAAGTGGAGCTCATCAATATCATTCCTCCTTTGTGGATTTTTGTTCCACCTCGTTGTAAAACCATCTTCTAGAAATAGGAGCAGGTGCTCTATTGCGGGAGTAGGTACTCTTGTTCTTCAGAAAGAGTGATTTAGAGGCAGTGCCGACCCAATTCTCTCCGGCCCTTTTGCGCATATGCTGCACATATGACAATGAAATAACAAGAATGCAAGGGGCTTGAAAAGAGGTAAGGGTTAAGGAGGATACTAACTAAAAATGAGCTAGCTATTCAGGAACAACAAGAGTGATAAAAGGAATAAGGAGTGCTGAATATGATTTGTTTCCCTAATCTAGTGCCAGTAGTGAAAAGAATTTTTGGTCAATATGAAACCTGGAAGATAGTGTATTGAAGTGTTCCAGTTGTTCTTTGTACCCATGCTCTGAAGAAATGGTCACTAGAGAGAAAGTTAAACACAATTAGTTCAAACATCATCATAAGATAAGGTCCTAATTCCCAACAATGTTTTTGACTCAATAAAATAAAACAAAAACTGACTCAATAAGGACATAAGAAAATAGAAAATAACCAAAATAAACGTCATTAGTAGCAACTCCCCCAGACTTACTTCACACCGTCTCGGTGTGAGAATAAGAAAAGAGAGTGAAAGAGATAAAATAAAGAAAAGCATAAAATAAAATTGTTCATGGAAATACTTACCTCTTGGTGGGCCTAAATCCGAATTTCGAATTTTTACCCTGGAGAGCAGGTGCTCTGTATCGGGGAGTAGGTGCTCTTCCTGGGAATTGGATCGATGTGTAGATCGATCCTAAGGTTGACCGATAGAATGGCTTTTGATCTCATCATTCTGGATCGATCGATCTAGCTGAGGGCATCGATTGATCTGCCTTCCGGGAGAGCAGGTGCTCTGTGTTGGGGAGCAGGTGCTCCTTCTGGGAATTGGATCGATGTGCAGATCGACCCTGAGTTTGACCGATAGAATGGCTTTTGATCTCATCATTCTGGATCGATCGATCCAGCTGAGGGGATCGATCGATCTGCCTTCCGTATTCCACAAACCAAAAATGTTTCCCCCCCTCTTTTTTTTTTTTTTTTGAAAAACCTGAAAACGTACATTAAAATTCAAAGTTATTAATAAAAGAAATTAAATTGAAATAGTTAGAAAACGTACCGGTGGGTTGCCTCTCACTAAGCGCTTGTTTAAAGTCTTTACCTTGACTTGGATCTCATGTGTCAGTCAGGAAGAGGGGCATGATAACTTTCTCCAAAACAAGCTCTCCAATCAGTAAACTTCAGCTTCAGAACCTTGCTCAACATAGCTTTCATAGCTTCTTCACCTTTCTTTTTCAGCTCAGATGTAAGAATAGCTCTAACCTTGGAGAAAGGTTTCAAAATCCCTTTGGACTTCACCTTGTACTCAATCGTGTCACCAACACGTCTCTGAGGTTCTAAAACCATATGAGAATCGCTCTTGATTCTTTGGCTCGTCACCTTCTCCTTTACCTTACTCTTTTGACTAGTCTTCTTTGTTATGATAAGATGGTCTCCATCTAGGACTTCCTTGACCTCACTCTTATCATTGAAATCTCTCTTTGTCACCATTTGCAGCTTATCTCCATTGATAACGGTAACACAAGATGCAAGTTTGGCTGCTTCATTAGTGGGTATAGCTTTGTAAAAGACCTGCTTGTCAATACTAGAGAACGAGACTCTTCTATTAGGCAAATCTACAACTGCACCCACTGTCACCAGAAACAGTCTTCCAAGAATCAAAGGTATACCAGGATCTTTGCTCATCTCCACCACTTGAAAGTCAGTAAGAACAAGGCAATTTCCTACTTGAACATGTAAATCATGAATAATACCATGTGGAACCTTGGTGGAAGAGTCCGAAAACTTAAGAGATATATGAGCAGCTCTCATCGTAGTAATCGCAAGCTTCTCTGCAATAGCCTTAGACATGAGATTGATGGAAGAACCAGAATCGCAGAGAGATTCTTTAAATTCAACTCTGGCAATGGAGCATGGAACAACAAACTTCCCAGGATCTTCTAGCTTTGGCAACTGCTTCATTGGAGATGATGTATTCCTTGCTTCAGCAAAGAGAGCCTTGACTACTGTGAGACTCTTCTTGGTATCCTTAGAGAACTCACGATATGCAGGATCAACTCTAAATGCCTCTTTAAAAGAGATATGAGGAGGAAGCTCACTCACCATCTTATTAAACTCAGCCAGCTTCTTTTCACCAATCTCATATTTCAGTCTTTGAGGGTATGGGATCCTAGGGATGTATGGTAGTGATTCGACAACTTCTTCTGCTTTCTCTGGTGTAAGCGATGCTGAGACAGTTTTCACCTCACTCTGAACTAATATCATATTGCAGTGTTCTTTGGGATTTGTTTCAACTTTTTATGGAAGAGTCCCTGGTGGTCGTTTAGCGGATGCCGAGATCTGAGCTACCTGAGCGTCCAACTTCACATGAGAGGAAAAAGCTTCAAACCTACCATTGAGATCATTGTACATACTATCCACCTTGACACTGATCTCGTTGGAAGACTTTTGCTGATTCAGTAAAAGTTATTGCATCATAACCTTGAGTTCATCCTGAGAAGCACTTCTAGAGCTCGCAAGAGCCTGAAAATTAGAAAATTATGGTTTCTGTTGAACTCCCCCTTGAAATTGATTCTGACCTTGGTTTGGGTGACTCCTATAGTTCTCGGTGACTCCTTCTTGACCCATCTCCTCATAAAATGGTTCACCATTCTCATCTACAAAATAAACCGTCCTTTGGGTCCCTTTGAGCAACAAGTTGACCTTAGCAGTAAGGTCATCAATCTTTTGGGAATCTATTCTACTAGATTTCATGGTCCTATCATACTCCTGCGACTTGTTGCTAGAACTCACAACCAAGTTCTCGATGAGCTTATACGCACCCTCTCTGGTCTTAGTCAAAAAATTACCATCACTCGCAGTATTCAAAGCATTCCTGTAATCCCAATCAATACCATCATAGAAGATACCCAGCAAGTTCTCATCAATAAACCCATGGTGTGGACAATCTCTCTTGTACTCTTTGAACCGTTCCCATGCCTCACAAAATAACTCTCCTTAATGTTGCTGGAACGAGGAGATTTTGTTCCTCAGGCTCACAGTCTTGGTTTTGGTGTAGAAGTGGAACATTGCTCTACATTGTGCCCAAGTCGTGATGGATCCAGCTGGTAGAGTCTTAAGCCAACGAGAAGCTTTGTCCGCGAGTGAGAAAGGAAAAAGCTTGCATTTTAAGAAATTCGGGTTCATCCCATTAGAACTCGTCGTGGAGTAGATCTCCTCGAAGTTTTCTATATGGTCCATCAGAATTTTTGCAGGCAATCCATGAAATAAATGCTGCTTAACCAGCGATATCATCTGAGGCTTGATCTCATAATCTTGCCTTTCAACAGCAGGTGGAACAATAGCAGCTCAGTTCCGGTAGAAAGCATGGGAATTATCCATATCCCCAATGGCACGCTGCTGCTCATGAGCGCGCTGCTGCTTTTGTTCACGGGCATGTTGCTGCTACATCTGAGCCATCTGCTCTTGCAACCGTAGCAGCTAAGCTACCATACCTTCTTCACCTTGTCTGCCCATGTTGACGAGATTAGGTCTTGTTCGTCTTTTTTCTCGTTCTAGTCTTGTGAGTTCCGTGTTACTCAAAGTCACAAGGAGAATTTCGCAATTACTCCTTGTTGTCCTTGAGTTCATGCACCTGAAACACACGCAATAAAAACACAAAGAAAGAATTAGTACTTAGTCTGAAATTGTATATGAAAACTAGAGGTATCGAGTTGGTCCCCGGTAACGGCGCCAATTTGATGAAAGTCCTTTTACCAGTTTATAAAGATCAGTTAAACCTAGAATCACTACTTTAATTGTAGAATAGTTTAGGTTTGTTCAAGGGACCAGCAATACACTCTAATTCTATGGATTACTAATTCAGCTAAGCAATCAAGTGGTTTTAAGTGTCACGATTTATCAAGCAATTAAAGTAAATTTGGTGTAAACAAATAATATTAAAAGCGTTAGGTCAAGGGAAAGTATCTCAGGGATTAGAACATCTAGAAACAAGCAATTATTCAAATTATCAATTTAGAACCAATCTAGAACTCAATCATATAATTAAGAGGACCCACTGTCGTGGCATCAACTACTTCAACAATCAATCTAACACCCTAACCTATCGTTTGAGGTCACAAAGAATGATGAGCATTAAACGTATAGGATTGATTTGTTCACAAGTCGCCTTAACTTCAACTGTCGTTCACAACATTTTTTATGAGTAAATTAAACCTAAAATCAAAGACTAGGTGATCAAACTAGTCTAGGCATTACGATCAACAATAGATGAAGATATCAAATATGTTTCAGAACCTATCTATGCTTAGTTCATGTATCTCTAATCTCATCGAATCCCTTAACCTAACTAAGGAGACTACTCGCTCATGGTGGATCGAACAACAGCAGATGAGGTAAAAGAATTCAGAGATAAAATATTGAAAGAAGTAAATAGTTTAGAAATCTTCTCCGAAAAGATGGAAGACAATCTTCAAATCTCACAAAAACTCAAAACAATGTATCAAATCTCTCTCACTTACTTGTGTTTTCTATCCTTTGGTGTGTTCGCGGCTCTCTTCTCAAAAGAGTCTCGAAAAATCCTTAAATATAGGTATGGGGGCAGCTAGGATCAAAATATGGAAACCCTAGTTGGCAAAATTAGGTTTAATGAAAATATCAAAAAGTGGATCTTCTAGAGAACAGGTCTGGCGATCGGGAGCAGGTGCTCCCTTTTCTGGAGCAGGTGCTCCCTCTTATGGAGCGGGTGCTCCTTATCTTCAGAGTTTTCAAAAAGATCCAATTTTCTTTTTTTTTCGCCAAGTCTCATTGTGATTCCCAATCCTCCATTCCAGCCTCCTTTAGACATATAATGACTCAAAGTAGAATGAAAGACTCGATAAAAACCTATAAAACAAAGGTTAAAATGCGCCAAAAACGCATTATATTACTTAGACAAAAAAAAAAAAAAATCATCATCATCGGAAACTCGATCCGCCACCACGAAGTTCATCGCCGGCCGAGAATTCAACCTCCGTCAGCGTCACTATCCTTTGAGACTACCCAAGTCTATTTCAACTTCTAGATATAGTTTTCTTCAGCCTCTATATCTATTCTGATACAGTTTTCTTCAGCCTCTAGATCGACATCCTCATTTCGTCTCTCTCTCGTCGTTCTTCTTATACTGCAGCAAGACAAAATAAAGGTACCCTTATCGCGTAATTCCTATTCGCTTCTATTAACCCTAAATTCATCATTCTCATTCGCTTCTATTTCTCGCATGTTTGAAGCACGAGATGAGTAAGAGGATCTAGAAGGAAGAGAAGCAAGAGAATCATTGTTGTTTGTTTTACGGTTTTGGTTCAGGTAAGTTCCCGAGTTAATTTTATTTTCGAACTAACCAACCTCTTCCCGAGTTAAAATCTAGATTCCAAATCAAATTTGAACAAATGTAACTCATGGATTACCCACAGTTTCTGGAGGTTGGTTACTTCTAAATCCAATTAGCTATAGAAACCTAAAAGCCTATATTCCCGAGTTAACTTTGGTTCCTAGCTATGTGGTTCAAATCTGCTTAAACCTATGGAATTGGAACATAATTGCAGGTGTAGCTTATTGTCAGTCTCAAGGAATTAAAGATTTTTCAGTTTGAAACTACAGCAATCTGTTGTTAAGCTTGTACAGGTTAGTTCTGTTTATCCAACTTCTAGTATTGTGATTAATGATTGTTCGTTTTGTGGATATATATAATGTGTATGAAATTTGGATATGTTGTTTGTTGGAGTTTGATTTGTTGTCATTTTAATGTATGAGGAAGCTTGATTTGTCTGTTTCTTGAGTTAAGCTAATACATGATTAGAACATATAATGCTGATTAATGATTGTTGGTTTTGTGGAGATAATATGTGTGAAAGTTTGATATGTTGGTTGTTGGAGTTTGATTTGTTGTCGTTGTAATGTATGAAGAAGCTTGATTTGTCTATTTCTTAAGTTAAGCTTGATTTGTTATCGTTTTAATGTATGAAGAATTTTTATTTGTTGTTTCTTGAGTGAAGCTTATTGTTCTTATTGTTTGAATTTCTGTGATATTGGGTTTTCATTAGGATTAGAATATATAATGCTAGCCAAGGAATGGGTGCATCTTAGCAGGTAAAGTTAAATTTTTTAATAGATAGGTATGTTTTTCAAGGGGAATTAGAGACTTTAAGATTTTTCCTTCTTTTTTCCCTGTCATTCAACTCCACTGATGAAGAGCTCATCCTGCTTATGAGAGAGGCGCTCCTAATTTTGTACGGATTATTGCTGCGACATTAGGAGACGTTAACACAATAATATGTCCATGCATTGGTTGCCGTAATGTAGATAGTCACTCAAGAAGTGATGTAGTTGCTCATCTTGTAACAAAAGGAATGGATGAGGATTACAATTTCCAGCCAGATTGGTATCATCATGGAGAAGTTAGGTCAGGGGCTGGTAGCAATACAACTGAGTGGAATGATGAGATTCTTGGGTTATATCAAGCTGCTGAATATTTAAATGAAGAGTTGGTTAGTAATGGTGACTTAGGAGAACTTGCTGAAGGTGAGGACAAGAAAGAAGATGAGTTCCTTGCAAAGTTATCAGATGCAGAAATACCATTGTATCCTACTTGTGCAAACCATAACAAGCTATCAACGATTGTTTCGCTGTATAGACTTAAGACACAAAGTGGTTGGTCTGATAAAAGCTTTGATAATCTACTTCAGACATTGCTGGAGATGTTTACCGGAGGATAATGTACTTCACAAATCACTAAACAATGTGAAAAGATTTCTAAAAACTTTTGATATGAGTTATCAAAAGATTCATGCTTGTCTGAATGACTGCTGCATGTTCAGAAAGAAGTACAAGAAGATTGAGAATTGTCCAAAATGCAAGGCTTCACGATGGAAGATAAACACGAGCACAGGAGAAGTAAGGAAAGGTATCCTGTAGAAAGTGTTACGGTATTTCCCAATAATCCCACGTCTAAAGAGAATGTTCAGGTCGAGAATATGGCAAAAGACTTAAGGTGGTATTTTAGTAATAAAAGCAGCGATGGAAAAAGTCGTCACCCTGTAGATTCTGTCACATGGGATCAAATAAATGACAATTATCCATCCTTTGCTGGTGAAGACAGGAACTTGCGGCTTGGGACTTTCCATAGAAAGATTTAATCCATTCAACTTGAAAAATAGCAAGTATAGTTGTTGGCCTGTTTTGTTAGTGAACTATAATATGCCTCCTCACCTATATATGAAAAAAAAAGAAACGATGCTAACGTTGCTGATTCTTGGTCTGCAGCAACAGGAAAATAGTATTGATGTTTACTTAGAACCCCTTATCAAGGATCTAAACCACTTGTGGAATAAGGGAGAGTTAACCTTTAATGCATTTAGTAAAACTACCTTTAATCTTAGGGCTATACTTTTGTGGACTATAAGTGATTTTCCTGCCTATGGAAATCTTGCGGGCTGTAAAGTTAAGGGTAAAATATGTTGTCCTTTATGTGGGAAAAATACAGATTGTGTAACGACCGCGAACCAAAATTTAGGGATTTTGGTCGTGCATCGATCGACGCAAAGGAGGTGCGTCGATCGACGCAAGGTAGAATTGAACCGGTTGGTTTGATTTTAATTATCGGTTTGTAGGTCGGTTAAAGGGAAACCCCAGGGCTTCCCTATAAAAAGGAGGTGGGCCGCGTTTTGGTCATTTTCTTGAGAGTTTCAAAAAGTTCCAGAGAGTTTTTGAGAGAGGATATGAGAGCAAAGGAGAATCTTTGTTGATTTCTTCCTGTTCTTGATCCTAAATGCTCGGTTTGTGTGTTGGGAGGCTCGAGATAGGTGATTTGGTGCTTATCCTTCGCGAAGGAGGAGAGGATTTCAGATTTGGAGATCTGATTTCTAGTGTTCTTCGCGTTCTTCGTAGTTCATCCTTTTTCCTTTTCAGAACCAAAGTGAGTGCGTGACCATGGCTTATCTGGGTAAAGGAATTGATAGAATGCGATTGATTGTGTTGTTTTGTATGGATTTCGTGCTTGTATTGGTGGATTTTGTGCAGGAGATCTATGTGACGCGTTCTGGAATCGATCCATGAGAGGATAGGTACGATTTTTAGACTCTGCAACGGTGCGTCGATCGACACACGAGCTGTGCATCGATCGACACATGAGCTGTGCATCGATCAACACACGAGCAGTGCATCAATCGACATCGGGGTTGTGTGTCAATCGACACACGACCAGTTGTGATGATTCTCGTTTGATTGTTCGTGTTGTGCATTGTTGTTTGCTCATCCTGATATTGTATCATTTTCTTATGCCTGTGTGTATAGCCAAGTAGATGGGATGACCGTCTCATTGAATATTTGTGATAATACTCATGCATCTCTTGGTGAAACTATCAAAGAAAAGAATGAGGCAACAACCCAAAACAAGGCAAAGGCCATGATATTCCTTCGCCATCACCTCCATGAGGGTCTTAAGATTGAGTATTTGATCGTGAAAGATCCATAAATCCTTTGGACTAATCTAAAGGAAAAGTATAATCACCAAAAAATGGTGATTTTACCTAAAGCTTGTTATGAGTGGACTCATATGAGATTACAAGACTATAAGTCTGTAATTGAGTATAACTCTGCTATGTTCAGAATCACTTCCAAGTTAAAGTTGTGTGGAGAGAGTATCTCCGATGATGAGATGTTGGAAAATACACACTCTACCTTTCACGCGAGTAATCTTGTCCTACAAACACAATATCGTGAAAAGGGATATAAAAAGTACTCTGGACTTATTTCTGCGCTCCTTGTAGTTGAGCAGAATAATGAGCTTTTGATGAAAAACCATGAGTTACGTCCAACTGGTTTTGCACCATTTCCTGAAGCGAATGTGTTATCATACAAGCAAGAAGCAGACCATGGTAATAATAACAATGGTCAAAGACGTGGCCACAATCACGGACGTGGATATGATAGTCACGGACATGGATGCGGACGTAGATACGAATATGGTCGAGGTCGAGGCCAGTGTCTCTTCTAAGAACCCAAACTCTCACCAGAAGTGGGGAAACAGAATTGGTAACAAACATGAAAAGCCAAAAGGAAGTGTATGTTATTGCTGTGGAGGAAGCGGTCATTGAGGTAAAACATGTCGTACACCAAAACATCTAGTAAAGCTTAATCAGCAATCCTTAAAACAAAAAAAAAAGAATGTGGAAACAAACCACGTGTATGAAGATGGCGAAAAAGGCTATGATCTTGATGATTTTTTTGGTGATAAAGCTGTCCTGGAAGTTGCTGATTTCCTTGCCCCTGAAGGGAATAACTAGCCTATAGATTTAATAATAAAAGTATTGTCGTTTATTTATTATTTTGTCTTTGATTTCTATTTTCTGGTTTTTTATGTTTTAATGTGTTTTGAGACATGGTTAAATTAGAGTTATTTTATTTATTTTATTGAGTTATTTCCTTTAAGTTAATTTATGTTTATGTTTTATTTGTTTAAAGAACATGAATACTACTCAAGTTTGATTGGCAATGAATCGTGAAGAATTATGCTTAGCAGACAGTGCAACTACTCATACCATTCTGAAAAGAAAGATATATTTCTCTCATTAATAATGAAAATAGCTAGTATGAGTACTATTTTGGGTAGCTCAAAGATAATTGTAGGCTCTAGAAGAGCAAGTATATTGTTGCCTATGGGAACGCGATTAGAAGTCACTGACGCGTTATATTCTCCCCAATCTCAAAGGAATTTATTGAGCTTTAAAGATATTCGTCAGAACGGATATCATATTGAGACTATGAGTGAAGGAAAGGTTGAATACCTTCAAATCACAAATACTACCCAAGATACTAAACGTATTTTGGAGAAATTGCCTACATTCTCCACCGGAATGTACTACATTAAGCTTAGTACAGTTAAGGCAAATGCTATAGTAAACCAGAAGTTTACTGAAAATTTAATGGTTTGGCATGACCGGTTAGGCCATCCCGGTTCAACAATGATGCGAAAGATAATCAATAACTCACGTGGACATTCATTAAAGAACTAGAAGATTCTTCCTAATGATTTTATGTGTGCTGCTTGCTCACAAGGCAAATTGATCATTCGACCTTCACCAGCCAAAGTAAATTCTGGATCTATCGGTTTTCTGGAACACGTACAAGGAGATATTTGTGGGCCGATTCACCCACCGTGTGGAACCTTTAGATACTTTATGGTTCTGATTGACACATCGACTAGATGGTCACATGTATCCTTGTTATCAACCCGCAACCTGGCGTTTGCGAGGTTACTTACTCAAGTGATAAGATTACGAGCATATTTTCCAGATTTTCCTTTAAAGGCAATTCGCCTTGATAATGCTCATGAATTTATGTCTCAGACATTTAATGACTATTGCATGTCTATTGGGATAAATGTTGAACATCCTGTAGCTCATGTTCATACGCAGAATGGTTTAGCTGAATCATTAATCGAACGTTTACAAATGATTGCTAGACCATTACTAATGAAATCCAAACTCCCAATATCTACTTGGGTACATGCTATATTACATGCAGCAGAATTGATTCGCATAAGGCCAACAAGTAACCATCAGATCTCCCCATCACAAATGGTTTTGGGTTAGGAACCAAATATTTCTCATCTAAAAACTTTTGGATGTGCAGTATATGTTCCAATTGCTCCACCACAACGATCTAAGATGGGTCCTCAAAGGAGGATAGTGATATATGTTGAAAATGAATCCGCCTTGATAATTAAGTATCTTGAGCTATCCACAGGGAATTTATTTAAGGCTCGATTTGCAGATTGCCATTTTAACGAGTATATTTTTCCAACATTGGGGGAGAAAATAAACAGCTGGAAAAGAACATTAGATGGAATGAATTATCATTATCTCATCTTGATCCTCGTACCAAAGAATGTGAATTAGAGGTACAAAAAAATAATCCATCTACAAAGATTAGCAAATCAATTGCCAGATGCATTACTGACCCTAAGAGAGTGACCAAGTCACATATACCAGTTGTAAATGCTCCAGTTAGAATTGATGTCTCAGAAGGACTACATCAAACTACTAATGAGTCTATGGCACGCATGAAGCGTGGTAGACCTATCCGTTCCTAAGATACGAATCCTCAGAAAAGAAAAAGAGCAAAAGTTGATAATGGCGAATCTAAAGAATCTAACCCTTTTAGAGGATCTCTAGAAGAGACCTTAGATATGACTGATAAAGGAATTCAGTTTCCTGACAATGAAGAGATCTCAATTAATTTTGTCATGTCTGGAATAAAATGGAACCGAAAGCAAATCGACGTCGATGATATTTTTGCATGTAATGTGGCAGTTGATGTTATGGATGAAAAAGAGGATCATGGAACAAATTCTATTGAAGAGTGTACACAAAGAGATGATTGGTCAAAATGGAAAGAAGCTATATCGGCAGAATTAAAATCTCTAGAAAAGAGAGAAGTTTTTGGACCAGTAGTTCGCACACCTAAAAGGGTAAAACTAGTGGGACATAGATGGATCTTTGTGCGAAAAAGAATGAAAATGGTGAAATGGTGAGATATAAATCATGTCTGGTTGCACAAGGTTTCTCACAAAGACCTGAAATTGATTATGAGAAGACATATTCTCCTGTGGTGGATGCAACTATTTTCAGGTTCCTTATCAGTCTGGCAATAAAAGAAAGACTTGATTTACTCTTCATGGATGTAGTCACGGCGTATTTATATGGACCACTGGACAACGAAATTTATATGAAAGTCCCAGAAAGATTTAAACTGCAAGAAGCAGCGAACTCTAGTTCTCGAGAACAGTACTGTATAGAGCTAAATCGATCCCTATATGGATTGAAACAATCAGGGTGTATGTGGTATAATCGCCTTAGCGAATACTTGTTAAGAGAATGTTATAAGAATGACCTTGTCACTCCATGCATCTTTATAAAGAAATTTGAGCAAGGATATGTTATCATTGCAGTGGATGTTGATGATTTAAACATCATCAGGACTCCTGCAGAGATTTCCCATACAGTGGAATATTTGAAGAAATAGTTTGAGATGAAAGATCTTGGAAAGATGAGATTGCAAATTGAGCATCTTAAGAGTGGAATCTTAGTGCACTAGACAACATATACTGAAGTGCTTAAAAAATTTTATATGGATCAAGCGCACCCATTGAGTAACGCTATGGTTGTAAAAGCACTTGATGTGGAAAAAGATCCCTTCCGTCCGAGAGAAAACAATGAAGAAATTCTTGGTCCTGAAGTACCATACTTAAGTGCAATAGAAGCACTGATGTACCTTGCTACCCATACGAGACCCGATATATCCTTTGCGGTAAATTTGTTGGCAAGATTTAGCTCATGTCCAACTCAAAGACATTGGAATGAGATTAAACATATATTTTGATATCTTCAGGGTACAAAAGATATGGGTCTATACTAACACATCAAAGGAAGACTTAATTAGTTTTGCAGATGCAGCGTTTTTATCTGATCCACATACTGCTCGATCACAAACAGGATATGTGGTCACATACGGCAGAACAGCCATTTCTTGGCGTTCGAATGAAACAACCTATCTCAACTACCTCTTCCAACCATTCAGAGATTTTAGCTATACATGAAGCTAGCCGCGGAGGCGTATGGTTACGATCTGTAATACATCACATATGAGAAGATTGCGGTTTATCTACGGGAAAGGAAGGTCCGACAGTTTTGTATGCGGATAATGCAGCTTGCATAACACAACTCAAGGAAGGATACATCAAAGGCGAATAAACGAAGCATATTCCACGAAAGTTCTTCTTCACCCATGATTTACAGAAGAATGGCGATGTACGTGTCTTGCAGATCCGTTCAAGTGAGAATCTGGCAGATCTCTTTACAAATGCACTTCCAACTGCTACCTTCAAGAAGCTAGTTTGTGGCATTGAACTTTGTTGCCTCAAAGATATCAAGTCATGTAGTCATCAGGGGGAGTAAATACGCGTTAGAGAAAGTCAAAAGGAAATTTTGAAAAATATTTCAACTTTTAAAATCGGGTTTCCTATTTTTTTGTATACTAGACATTTCTAACCCTTTCAAATCTTCGACCGTGGTACAACGATGAGATCCACAAGCCAAAAGTAGGAAAAGAGACATGGAGACCCACAACCACAATACAATTAGTAATTTAAGATGAGATGAAACCTACTAAAAACTGATTTATGCGACTAGAACAGATATTATTTAAAAAACTTATGATTTTGCATAGCAAGGTATGGAAGCTTACAGAAGCAGTTGGAAAATGAAACTACCAACATAATTTTAGAGGTGAAGAACTAGATCAATGTTTTTAGAATTGCTCACCGGCACCGCTTATGCTTGAGTTTCAGAGATGTGTTATATTCATTATTTACAATTGTATTATAAGACATGGAGTATAAATATCGACATTTTGGTGCAAGCCAAAACGCAATAAGTTTGTCCTCAGACCCCCCACATTAAAACTCACGTACAAAAACTTTCTTGAACATTAATTTTACCAAAGTTGTAGAAGTGGAAAAGAGATGAATAAGAAAAATATAGCGTCACAAAAAAAGAAAAGAAATTAGCACTAGATAATGTTAAAAGAAAAGATATTTACTAAAAAATTTTCTTTAAACGTCTCGAGCTTACTGCAATATCCACAATATGGAAATAGTATATATGAAACAGATTAAAAAGAAAACAACAACATCAAATCCTAAACAAAAGGATGCATTTCTGCTATTACAAGGCTTCTCGGATTATACGATTATGAAGCCAAGATGAACCTCCCAATATGAGATACAACTGAAATTTTCCATCTCTAGTGACATTCTTTGCGATTTCCCGCACAATGGCATAAAGTAACAAATTTTATCTCAAATAAGCAGCTCTCAAACTGCGTTTGTAAAGACTGAATCTGATTCAATAAGGAATGATATCGTGGCTACCCAGAGGATGTTGCGATCGCTTCCATGGCAGCTTGACAATCACTAGCCACGACAATGTCCTTCAAATGCAAGTCGTTAAGACTGAAGTTTAGAAACAGTTTTCTAGTTTAGAAATATTTTTCCAGTTTAAGAAATAAAGGATACCAAACTAGCGCAACTTAATCGTAACAAAATCATATCTGTTGATTCAAGTGAATAGCCAAATAAAGAACCAAATTTAGTGATCGTTGTTTCTAGAGAATGCTAAAGTTTAAGAGAGTGCTTGTAAATGTTCTGAATGATTCAATAAAACAACGGCCTACTTGTTACACAATTGAGGGTTTAAATAATAACAAGGAAGAAGAAAGGGGGTAAACCCTAGAAATCATATGTATGAAAGAAGGCTATCCCTCTCCATATGACTGCTACATCATCACACCAGAGAGAGACATGTGTCCAAAATAATACCAATAGTTAACCACCATCTTCAAACGTTATTACTTGCTTACTTGCGCTTTCTTCTTTTTCATTTTTCCTAATGATCTTAACTCTTTTAAGTTTAATGTAAAATATTAAACATTAATGTATTAAATTGAATATCTCTCCTTCTTTATTTTCATTTTCTTTGTAATATGAATAAGTTTATCAATTTGGGTGTTCATGCTAAAGTAATCTACTTCCTACAAGGAGGAAATACCACAGAAGTTCATGTTATATATCTTTCGTCACATGCAAATATAGTATTCCCAAATATAGAGGTATCCTTATTAGAGACTGCATCTTTGTTTGAACGAGTAATGAATCTATTGAGAGACGATATATATGAAAGGTTAAAACATGGTTGCCATATATTACAAGATACCATGTCTTGCTTTTAACGTGTTGAATTTATGTATTTTTCTATATTATTAGGTCATTGTATATAAATATTTACAAATTTCTAACTCCATAAACAAATCTTATGCTTCTAATATTTTGACTTCTTTTTCTTAAACAAGAACCTAGATGTTAAAAAGCTTGAGTGTAAAATAATTTTTGACTTTGATGTACACAATTTCTATCGATGTTCTAACTCATCGGTAAATCTATGTATTCTTTTCATTTGTTTCAACTATTGCTATACAACTTTTAGATTCTCATATTAGTTCCTATGAAACTTTTGAAGCAAACAAAGTGACAATAAAATCAAATGAAGTTTTAAAAGAAAAACCCTCGCGAGTATTGGCGTGGTTATAATAAAACGATGGTTCACAGTGTCATCGTTTAAATAACTAACAAACATCGACCGAACCATTTTGGAATTCTAAACAAAACGATGGCTCATAGTGTCATCACCGTAAGAGTTAAACACATTTGGGGTTGGAGACATTTCGAGAGGTAAAACATAATTTATTTCTAGCTGTACTGCATCATGTATTAGGTTTAGTTACTATACGATAATGAGGTTTCTTGTGTGATACCTCCTGCGTGTGGCTATCCGGTGAAATGGTCTTATCTTCTTTATGTATGCTTTCAAATGGTCTCTCATTTGGGGGATCATTAAAAGATTAAAAATTATATAAAAAACATAATTTACATCATTTGCTTATGTATCCTTTTATATAAACTCTGCATTAGTATAAGATCATAATTACTAGTGTTGACAAAAAAAGAGAGATCATAATTACTAGAATCATGTTTTATAAGTGTTTTGTGTTGTATTTGAATCTATGTACAAATGCTTTACAAGATGCTTTATCAATACAGCTTAACATAATTCTCCAAACAGTTTATACAAACAGTTTTTTTTTATTTTATTTAACCATCGAGTTAGTCAATAGATGAAGTGGATGAACCCATACAAAATTACATATTTTAACATATTTATGTCGATCGTTGCGAATAATTTGAGAAACGATAGCTGAATAATGATATTAATCTTTTAAATTCTCGAAAAAGATATCCCAAATCTAATCATTATTAATTATAAAAACCAAGAACATCATTAATTCGTTTTGTAAGTAATCCACAAAAATTTTCTCTTGGTCCATCATACGTGAACATAAAATCATAATATCGATCCCTAAACTTATAATAATAAAAAATAATTAGGCAAAAAAAAAAAATTAAATGAGTAAAACAATAGAAAAATATAAGCAAAAAGTGACAAAAGTAGATAAACTTATCAAGAATAAGAGATAAATAAGAAAATTATAACGTCAACAAAAATAAAATAATTCCATGTTATTATGAAGTATGAAAAATATATCTATATAGAGTATATGTATTATTAAAAATTTACATTTCTGTAGATACTTGATCTATCAAATGAATGCTCAACTTAAATTTAAAATAGGTTAACATACATAATACACCATTAAAAATGCAAAACTATTTATTGAAATTAAGAAAAAACTGCATAAAATACAATCAAATTAAGAGCAAGAAAATTACAATTATCTTTCTAAAAAAAAAAGAAAAATACAATTATCCGCCCAAGTACGCAGATACAAGCATATTGACAACAAAGATGATGAAAAGATAGACAAAAGGAGAAATATGCATTAAATTAATTATTTAAATAGATAAGTTAAGAAAGTCATTAATTACACGAAATCCTAATCAAGCTCTTTTTTAACCATCCCAAGGCTTTGGAAAGCTTCAGCATCACTTACTCCACGGCTACTAACCCCATCACAAGGCTTTGGAGGGTTTCCATTAAATTCCCGGTTTAGTTTACGAAACTTGTTTTTACTCCTCGCACGAAATCTCTTCTCTCTTTCATAAGTCGACTCACTCTTGTAGTGATTTGACATATGAGCAGCAAACTTCTGTGAAGTGTCAAATACACCATTGCACTTAGGACATGTATATGGACCATATTTCTCATATGGTAGACTATGCGTCCGACCATCGTACTCATCATCACCACTTCTCCCATCTTCTTCAGAATCTAAATGATCATCCCTAGCAATTTTACGAAATTTGGTTGGTTTACGGCTTTTCCTCAAAGATGGTCCATCTTGGGGAACATGCTGGTCATGGTTGTTGTTTGATGATGAGGAAAACATGTCTAAATGATGACGATACACAGAGTTTTGGTGAGGAAAAACAACATTGAGAGGTTTAGGGCTTAAGATCTCACTTTGTTTGTCACGAAAATTCGGAGGATGAATTGTAGGATTCCAAACATTGTTGTTAAAATCCATGGCACGGTTAACACGTCCAATATCATTATTTTGGACGTTGAAAATTGTATTTGTAGGAACAATAGCAGAAACCCTATTTGTAATAGTTTGAGTGAAAGAAACTTGAGAAAACTGAGGATTATTTTTAATAGGAAAACATTCAGCACCAAAAACAGAATCAGTGTTTCTCCTTGTATGATAGGTCATATGTGAATTGTTAAATCCAAAAGAAGAGGAAGAAACATTTGAATTTTGATAACGAGTAAAAGAAGGAGACGACGAAGAAAACAAATCTCCATAGTTTGTCTGATCAGAAGTACGGAACATAGACCGAAACATGTTAGAGTTATGAACAAAACCACGATGGTTCATGTTATCATCACCGTAAGAGTTAAACCTATTTGGGATTGAAGACATTTCTAAAGCTTATATGTTTTTGGTTTTTGATAAGAAAGATGATATATCGTACATCCTTCGCTTATGTATCCTTTTATACAAAGTCCGCATTAGATGTGAACAAAATAAAATTTAAAGTTCGCATTAAAAAAGTAAATTATAAACCTAAAAATGGGAAACAAATTTTAAAATGTGAAAGGAAAGTAATCTACTTTTGGTTCACTATTATTAGATTATATTAACAATTAAAAAGTAAAAAATCCATAATTATTCATTTATTTCCCGAAAACACTTCTACTTAACTAAATAATTTATATTGTAATATTTAGATGCTGTAAGAAAGCTGATTTATTGCCATTTACCTGGATTCAGTAGTTGAGGTTGTGGATAATACATAATTTTTTTGCTGTTTATGTGTTAACATTTTTAATGTAATTAACTTTAGGATAGAAGATACATTCATGCACATGACATTTTATCATATATCTTTTATTTTGTGATATTATGGTTATATAATGGTGCGTTATCATAAATATATTGATTTCCAATAAATTATTCGTTAATTATTTTTATATTTTGTCAATTTTTCTTATATAAAATTTTAAAATTTTGATGGTGAAGTGATTTGCCTTGAAATCTTATGTCATAAAATCTATAACTAGGTATTAGGTGGATAACTCAACCTTATAAGATATATTTCTTTCATTGACAATTAAATATAGGATCATATTACGGAAAATGAGAGACGCGAGAGAAACATATCTCCTTAGTTTAGGGATGATATGAAAACTTCTCAAAAACTAGATTCGCAATTACTTTATGATTTGAAGAAATATTCGCCAAACAAAACATTTATATTTATTTTTGTTGTCGATTAAATCTAAGAGAATAAGATATCTGAAAATGAATATATGCGTAAAAAGGTTAATATATATTATCATTTGAAAAACTTAACAACAAAAAAACATTGGAATGCAAGAATGTCTCCCAATCTCATGAGTACTATCAAGCATAGTTAAACAATTCTATCAGTTGAATAACGTAATAATCTCGTATTCATAAATTTTTAATTCATTATCAAAATAAATATAGTCTTGCAGTGTTTATAGTTGTTCTTCATTACTTTTATCATAAAATTTATTGATAAAAAAATAGATCGTTAAAATTTTAAAAAATGTGATGTTAATAAAAAAATGAAATTCAATAGAACTTCAATAAATATTATAAATCCAGAACATATGTTCAAATTGCAACATGATAAGAATGATAAAAGTTAATATTGATAGATGCATCCTCTAGCTCTTTGGAAAAAATGTGCATTTGTTTCTTATACTTCAACAATTCATATTAAAAAATTTACTAACTCGTCAATTAAAAAAATAACGCGCCAATATAATTTATGAATAAAATTAAATAACACGCGAATTTTTTTGAATTGATTAAATACCAAAACACATTGAATTCTATATTATAACTTTTCTATTTGTTACCCAAAATAGATTTTTTCACTTTAATAATTTTGATATTAGTCTTGTTGATAAAATAAAGTTTGATATTATTTTCCTTCAGTTTAGAAAAGGCTGATCTTATTTTTGTTGATATAAGATCAAATTGAAAATTTTGAATAGAAATATACATAGTCTTAGAAGAAATAATTCATTTCATCAAAAAAATGAAACAATGAATGTTAATATTTTCTACCTCTCATTCACATACTACTCATACACTTTTTAAAATTTCTTACAAAACTAAAAATAGATACAAAAGCTCTTGCAAATCGAAGTAAACTAATTTCAACTTTTCAGGTGAGATACAATTTTAGGTTGTTCAACTGTAGTCTTTGATTATAACTCAATTTTTTATTATAACCTAATAGCATTTCCTCACTCAAAGTTTCAGTTATTTTTGCTTTGTTTTTTCTTAAATTGATGACAAAATTTGATGTCTCAGTTGAAAAAAGAATGATTTTCTATACTTCTAATCATAGCCTGACAACTTGGGTTTCTATATCCCAATATTCTTTAATATTTTTACCATTTCTTTGTCGATTTTGATATCAAATTTTCATGTTATATTTTTGTAATTATATCATAATTCATCTTAACCTTTTTGGCTTTTTTGGAACAAGCATAGATTAATCAGTTAAATAGAAAATCTTATAAATTTAAATTTAATTCTCTTAAAAACATTTCATAAAAAGCATACACAACTTCATATAAATACAAGGAAATACAATTCCATCATTAGGACAAGTACTGAAGATATTTTTTCAAACCGACAAGTATATTTCCATTGTTACAATTTTCATGCCAAGTTTTAAAATTTTCTTAAGCACAACTTGAACTACTCAATTACAATGTATATATTAGTAAATAGGGGTCAAACCACAAAGAAGGACTACCTAAAGGCCCTAAACAGTATAATCTCATAGAAACTTTTTAATAATCTCCATTAGCTAGATTAAAACCATTAGCTAGATTAAAAGATCTAATATTTTAAACTAATTATAAAAAGTAATTTAAGAAAGAAAATATAGAGAAAAAAAATTAAGTAAGAAAATATTATCGACAAGAGTTTGACACGTAAACAAAATTATGATTCACCAGATCGTGACATAGGTTCAATATTGATAAGATGACGACATGTGTTAAAACTTAAAATTAATTAAAAAAACTAAAAGTAGAAAAACATTAAAATTTGTGAAGCATTATATAGAGAGACTATAAACAATAAAAAAAATAGAGAGAAATTAGAAATTTTAATTAAGAATAAAATATAAATGATAAAAAAAAAGAAATTTTATAAATTGAAACAAAAAAATTAAAAAAAATATGAAAATCTCAATGTTAATGTTTATACAAACATATCAAAGAAATAAAAAATCTGCAAACATATTTATTTTGTAAACTTAGTTATTAAATATTGCAAAGAAAATATAAATTTTCTACTTATACTTTTTAGTGTTAAAAAAAGAAATTATATATAATGAAAAATTTATACATGTTAATAATAATAATATATTTACTGTTAAGATCCAAAAGTGTAAAATTTGATGAATATATATAGATCTCTATGAAAAATAAACCGATGACATTTATCAATCATATATTTATATATAATGCTTGATAAAACTATTTATAAAATATTTTATAGGTTTTTATGAGATTATTCACATAAATTTATTTTTTATGATTTAACTCTATGATAATTTAATTGTTATAAGATTTTATCATATAGTTAATATAAACTCATAATGGATAAAAATATTTTTTTGTTATTAAAAATATAATTTGAATTCCGTTTATGTATATATATTTTTGGATCTACGTAATATGACTTAAGACATAAGAATTAAGATATGAATTAAAATTTAATGGTTTAAGATCTATGTTTAAATATTAGAAATATTTTTATAATTTAACGGGTTACTAATGAAAACTTAAATTTTGATATTTGATAATTTTCAATGCGTTTACCCGCATATTAAAGTGAATCCTTATCTAGTTTACAATATTTCTTTAATAAACATCTAAATCTTTAACTGAATTTGATACAAAATCAATAAATATCTGCACTTTATTTCCAGTAAAAAGGTTTGGACTGGCCATGTGTCACTCGCAACATAAAGAAATACGAAACTTGATCCCTAACTTCGACCAACATTACAAATTCTCAACTATTACACTACATTATACAGATATTCTATGTACTAGATACCATACCTCATAAAGTCTGAATTTTAACATATCAGGAGAATGAACGAATTCCTTAAATTAAATATTATTCAAAATATTGATGTATTTAGTGTATATACATGTGACGACCGTGAACCAATTTTTGTGAATTTTGGTCGTGCGTCGATCGACGCAAGGTTCAATTGAACCGACGGATTTGGTTTTAATTATTCGGTTTGGCTGATTTGGTTTAAGAGAACCATATGGCTCGTGTTTAAAAGGGACCAGCCTTCGTTTTGTGCAGAGTTATTGTGAAAACGGCTGAGAAATTGAAAGAGAAGAGGAGAAGCAGATGAACCGTTGTGTCTAAGAAGGAGATAAAGACAGTTCTTACCCGTTTTAGAAGAGTAGAGGAACAGACAATCTAATCAGATCGGATTCGAGTGAAACTTCTAGGGTACGTTCTCCACTCTAATATCTAGTTTTGGACGAAATCGGTTTGTCAATTGGATTAGTATTCTGAGTGTTATTGTTGTCTTCCCGAGAGAGGTTCGTGCAGAATTGGATCTGCGACCAGTCCACTTCGTGAGTGTTTTCCCGTCGAACCATAAAAAGTTAGGAGGCGTTCTGGATAGCGTAGGAAAGTCACGTTCTCAAGATTCCAGATCATGTTTCCGATCAAGATTATAAGTTATGTTCCGTTCTCAATGTACTTTTGAAGTCGGTGTGTTGCTTCTGTTTTCAGAAACCCTAATTCGATTTAGGGGAAACCCCAATTGGTTTAGTTAACCTGTTTGGGTTGGTTCGGTTTAGTTAATCAGATTGGTTTGGTTGGTTGGTTTAACCGATTGGCTCAGTTTGGGTTAACCGACTAGTTTGGTTTGCAGTGTTCATCAGGCAAAGCTTGAGTTCATAGGAGAGTTGCCAGAGGCAACTGATAGGCTAAGGTGAGTGCGTGACCATGGCTTATCTGGGTAAAGAAATTGATAGGATGCGATTGATTGTGTTGTTTGTGTGGATTCGTGCTTGTTTTAGTGGATTTATGTGCAAGAGATCTATGTGATACGTTCTGGAATCGACCCGTGAGAGGATAGATTCGATTCCTGGACTTTGTAATGGTGCGTCGATCGACACATGAGCTGTGCATCGATTGACACACGAGCAGTGAATCGATCGACACCGGGGTTGTGTGTTGATCGACGTATGGGCTGTTGTGTTAGTTTTTGTTGATTGTTCGTGTTGTGCATTGTTGTTTGCTCATCGTGGTATTGTATCTTTTACTTATGCCCGTGAATAGCCAAGTAGATGGGATGACCGTCTCACTGAGTATTTGTGATAATACTCACGCATCTCTTTTAACCATGTGATGCAGGTAGAGACAAAATGTGATCGTGGATTCATGGCCAGGAAGAGGAGATGATCTAGTGTCTCAGTTGTTTGTTGTTATTGGATTGTGTAGAACCGCTAGGTTGTTAGTTATATGGAATTGAATTGGTATGGCTTATCGGTTTAATTGGTTTATGTAAATTTCTGCTGGTTTACTGTTGTTTGTTGATGGATTGATTGGATATTGAGAATTAATGTTTATGGGAACATTCAATTCGAGTCCAATGTTTAAAAAAAAATGGGTCGAGTTATTTCAGTTTGGTATCAAAGCCCTTATGGTTCTAGGGCGGGTGCACTTGATTGATTGATTATGAGTAGTTAATCAATTGTGTGTGGGTTTGGAGTCCTAGATAATCTTCTTTGAGCCTTCAATGAGATTTCACGGTATGTGTTTTTGTGACTTTCTGATTTTCTAGTATTATTAGTTCTGCTTCTGGTAGTGAAGAGAAATGGTTAGAGGTACTAGGAGAGCTAGAGGTAGAGGTCGTGGTGGCCGCCGTAGGGGTCGTGGAGGACATGGGTACGATCAGAGACTTGTGAGTGAATCCACCGCCTTGAGTGTGGCCCAGAGTTCCGCAAAGGAGCAGGTGGCAGTTTCGCAGACGTTTAAGGAGAGGTCCATGGGTGTGGCCACTACGAGTACCAGTGTGACGGCTGGTGGGGCTAGTATGGGTCCCGGTGTGGCTGGCGGGCCCAGGTGGGGGTGTTGTCACAGGTGTAGCCCAGGATCGAGATGATCATATGGCGGGTCTGCTACAGTTGATCTTGGAGCGGTTACCGGGTGGGTGCCGGCTCAGGGTCAGGCTCTGGGAGTGCAGCCAGATATGGCTGGTGTGCAGTCGGGTATGGTTGGTGTGTAGCCGGTGATGTATTGCATTTTTGACACATTCTAACCAATGTTTTCAAAGGTTTTTCGAGTCTTTTCTATGTCTTTAGAGTCTTTTCAGGTTTAAACACGTTTGGATGGAGTCTAAGGCAAAATAGCAAGGATTAGAAGAAAAGAAGCAGAAAATGGTTTGAAGTTTGGCATTCGTTGAGTCACTTTCCACCATTGGATCGAGCTGAAATTTGAGCACAAGATAGAGAGTCAAGCTAGCTTTCATTTGGAAGTAATATGAAGTTATTACAACGGTGGGATCGAAAGTTATCGGAGTTTTAGTGAAGATATGTCAGTCTGCCTTAACCGACCGGTTTGCTGGAAATTAAGGAAATTGCAGATTTTCCTATTTTGACTCGGTTTGAACCAAAAACGTGATTTAGCCTATTAATTCTAGGTTTCAGCCAATTTTGAGAGAACGTTTGTAATTTATCCATATTTTTTGTTTCTAAGCTTTTGGGGAGTATCTCTGAACCCTATTGACAATTTGGAGAAGATTTTTGAACCCTCTTGTTTATTTATTGATTTCATATTTTCTTCCATGAATTCTTCCCTTGATTTGATTTCTATCATGTATGAGTAGTTTTCTAGTTAGGTTTTAGGGTTTCAAAGAAATCTATCATTGAATCAGACATAGATATGGTTTTATCATATGTTGTTTTAACCTATCGTTGAACTCACTGCTTAGGCTAAATTGATCACTTAGTCTCTGATCTAAGGTTTAATCTATTCATCAAAAGTGTTATAGATTGCTTGATAGAACATAGGTGAGCAAATTGTCCTTAGCCAACGAAAGTTGATGCTAAGGCAATTTGTGAACATATCAAACTTGCCCGTTAATCCTTGTCTAGAATTCTAGGTTCAAACGACAGTTTAGAATTCTAGGTTGCTAGATAAAGTCTTTGATACCACGACAGTGGATTATTTATATCTTCATGTTTGAGTTCGAAACTGCGCTTAATTGTTCCCTGAATAATTGTATGGTTCATGATCTCTGATTTCCTACGAATATTCTGAAGTCAACGCTTTTAATCCATAACTTTACATCAATTTATTTGCTATTTTCGTTTTCAATTTGCAATTCAAAATCATATTTTCGTCTTAGCTTAGTTTCACTCTTGAGATTCGTAGTGTGATACTTGGTCCTCGTGGATTCGATCCCGGATTTACTACTTCGATTTGCTATGCACTTGCAGTAGTTATATAGGGTTAAAACCTGTGTTATCAGCCGGGTATGGATGGGGTGCAGCGGGGTGTGGCGGCTGCGGAGGAGCCCCCATCCTATCTTAGGATGATGGAGCAGATGCAGAGGATTGACACGAGATTTTTCTTGGGAGGTGCCAAGCCTGAGGAGGCCGATGAGTGGCAACTGAGACTGGACCGTAACTTTCACTCTATCAGGTGTCTAGAAGGATATCGGGTTGATATGGCGATTCATTACCTAGAGGGTTATCCGCATCTCTGGTGGAGAGGTGTTGAGGCCAGAAGGGTACAGGCAGAGATGGCCCGGGAGGACTTCTTGAAAGAGTTTAATGTCAAGTATTTCTCGCAGGAGGCGGTGGATCGGTTGGAGTTTAGGTTTTTGGAGTTGACTTCGGGTGACCGGTCAGTGAGGGAGTTTTACGCGGAGTTCAGTAGACTTCTGGTTCATGTGGGTAGGGACATGGAGGGTGAGCAAGCCTAGGTGAAGAGGTTCTTGAGAGGATTTCGACCTGATTTGAGGACTCGCTGTAGAGTGAGTAGGTTCGCCACGAGGATAGAGTTGGTGGAGATTGCTACGGCGATTGAGGAGGACCTGAAGGAACAGGTGGTGGTGGCTAGTCCACCTGTTCAGCAGAGGAGATCGCAGCAGCAGGTGGGTCCGAGCAAGGGCGACAAGCCTGCGCAAGGACAGAATAGGAAGTGGGAGAGCACTTCAGGGTCAAGTCAGGGTGGTCAAGGTGGTCCGGGATGCTTCGGGTGTGGGAGCATGGATCACAAGGTGGCGAGTTGTTCGAAGAGGACTGAGTCTCGAGGTGCGTATGTGTGCTTTCATTGCAGAGAGTCGGGGCATATCAAGCCCAAGTGTCCTAAACTGTAGCAGATGGCAGTGGTGGCTATGTATCCGGTGGCTCAAATTGCAGCGGCACCACGGGTGTTCACTTCAGTGCAGGCGGGGGGGCTCTAGCGCCAGGCCGATCACAGGTAAATTTCAGAACGTGACTTGTTAAATTCTGGTGTTGGAATTTTTGGTTGTTTTGGAGTTGAACCTGTGATAGATTAGTAGGGTTCTTAGGCACATGGAATTTGTGCAGGAACCTTATTAGTGGCCGGGTGTGAGTCCCATGTTTTATTTGATTCTGGAGCTAAGAATTGCTTCATTAATCCGGAGTGTACAGAGGCAGCGGTATCCGGAGTGATTCCGATGAGTAGCCGGGAGTAGTTAAGGTTGTTGGTGGCAAGTCTAGCTACTCTTGGGCAGGCTCAAAGCGTGGATATTCTGGTGGCGGGCGAGTCTATGCCAGCTGATCTGATTATTAGTTCGGTGGAGTGTACGATGTCATTCTAAGTATGGATTGGCTGGTTCGGTACAGAGTTCATCTGGATTGTCGTTGGGGACAAGATATGGGCATTACAGATTTGTGGTGATGCCATTTGGTTTGACTAATGCTCCAGCAGCGTTCATGAAGTTGATGAACAGGGTCTTTCAGGAGTATCTGGATGAGTTTGTGATCATCTTTATTGATGATATTATGGTGTATTCGAAGAGTCATGAGGAGCATGAGGTTAATCAAAGGGTGATTCTAGAGAAGTTGCGGGAGCAGAAGCTGTATGCTAAGCTGAGCAAGTGCATTTTTTGGCAGCGATAGCGAGGTGAGTGTGTGACCATGGCTTATCTGGGTAAAGGAATTGATAGGATGCAATTGACTGGGTTGTTTGTATGGTTTCGTGCTTGTGTTGGTGATCTTTGTGCAGGAAATCTATGTGTCGCGTTCTTGAATCGATCCATGAGAGGATAGGTTCGATTCCTGGACACTGTGATGGTGCATCGATCGACACATGAGCTGTGCGTCGATCGACACACGAGCACTGCATCGATCGACACCGGGGTTGCGTGTCGATCGACGCATGATTTGTTTGTGCTGATTCTCGTTGAATGTTTGTGTTCTGTATTGTTGTTTGCTCATCCTGGTATTGTATCTTTTGTTTATGCCTGTGTTTATAGCCAAGTAGATGGGATGACCATCTCACTGAGTATTTGTGATCATACTCACGCATCTCTTTTAACCATGTGATGCAAGTTGAGACAAAGTGTGATCGTGGAATCATGGCCGGGAAGAGGAGATGATCTAGTGCCTCGATTGGTTGCTGTGATTGGATTGTTAGAATCGCTAGATTGTTGTTCTATAGGATTGATGGATTGTTGCTTGGAATTGTTTTCGTTGAGTTAATACGTTATTGAATTGGATTGATTATTTATGTGATTTCCGCTGGTTGTTGTTTGATGTCTTGATTAGATATTGAGAATTAGTATTTATGGGAATACTAATTTGAGTCCAATGTTTCATAGTTTGTATATAATAGTCCTTCGTTATTCGATTTTA
Source organism: Arabis hirsuta (assembly GCA_964056655.1). Taxonomy (NCBI): domain Eukaryota; kingdom Viridiplantae; phylum Streptophyta; class Magnoliopsida; order Brassicales; family Brassicaceae; genus Arabis; species Arabis hirsuta. The sequence goes on from OZ053301.1 coordinate 2,894,826, forward strand.
GTTTAATATAGTATTATTGAACTGGTACCATTTCTGAAAAATTAACAACATTCATGAAACCTTAATTTATTTACTTTTAAGTTTTAACCAAATAGACAAAATGCAGCATGAATCTTGGTATCGACCAGTTATGGTTTACTGGTATTCCACCTTAAAAACCAAAAAATTTTGATTCTTTTTATTGTAAAAAAACTAACTCTAACAGATTTCTTTTACGATTAGCAGAACAAAATTCGTGAATCCGTGCATGAATGTATTATTTCTTACCCAGCAAATTCATCTAATCTCATTATTCTAGAGAAGAAAAAACACCTTAATTAGTATGAGTTTCTCTCGGCTTTTGATTTGTGATAGTGACTATATTCCTTTCCATTAAAAAGGTGGAAAGGTATGCAACATGTAATTGATTGACTAGAGTTTTTCATTATAGTATGTTTTTCATGAAATCAAATCAAAACTATTTTCGGCACGTATCTTTCTTTTTCAACTCACCACGTATATTTCACGACATCAAATAAAAGTTTAATTTCTTTTGTGAAGGAAGGTGAGAAAATGAATAAAAACGTAAGAACGAACACATTTACGTGGTTTATTAACGTTGTTGACTTTTTTTTTTTATGATTCGGGGTAAATCTCATATCTACAGAAGGGTCCAGACTAATTTCCGGAGAAGTGCAATCCATGGATATACCCTTTTTTCGGGTATGCAAATGGACCGAAAGTAAAGGTTAATATCCATATAGATGTCCAAAGTAATATGTTTTAAGAAGTGTTATTGAATTGAGAATTTTGATGTATTTTAAAATCAGAGCAAAATTATGGGGTGATTTTTTTTTTTTTTTATCAGGGTGGTATTCAATTAAGAATTTAGAAGAATCGAAATCCCAACAAAATAGGTGGGAATTGGTTCTTCACAACTTTTTATTAGAATTCTATTAAATTCCTTTTAAATGACAATGCCATGAATATTGCAGTAAAATTGAATAACATTAGTTTTTAATAAAATTAAAATTCTAATACATTGAATAACATAAGAATTTAAAAGAATTCATAAAATAGACAATTAAATAACAGTGAAATTTGATAGAATGTTCAATTCTTTCAAAATAAATTAAATTCTTGAATTGAATATCAAGTGTTATTCAATTGTGTATTTGATGAAATGCATTAAAATCCGGTGTTATTGGATTAGTATTTGTTAGTGTGTTCTGAAATACATTAAAAACACATGTTATTCAATATCTATTTGATTTTGTTAGATTTTGATTACAATGGATTTTAATGTATTCTTTTTAGGCCTGGGCATTCGGGTACCCGTTCGGGTTCGAGGCGGATAGTTACATTCGCCGGATATCCAGCTTGAGATTTACAAAAACCCATCGGATAATCTATATTATAGGGTCGGGTACGGATCAGGTATTAACGAGTACGAGTATAACCCAAAATACCCGAACAATGTCAATTTGCAACAATTTTTTTTGAAAAAAAAACTAAGTTTAAAACAGAAACAGAGTTTAAAATTGCAAATGTAACTGAAACACAAAGGCATAATAGCCAATAAGCCAAAAGAAATCCAAAAAATAAGCCAAATGCAAAAGTTTTAGTAGTAAAGAAACACAAAAACAACATAACTCTTCAGTTCGTACATTCTAAACATACGACATACCTCAACTGATGTTAATAAGAAAAAGATGACTCTAATGAAACTATAATATCGCGACCATAAAATTTACGAGAAGATTAAGAGAGAGAAAAAAAGATAAATTTAAAGATACAAAAAAAAAACATTATCCGAGTGAAGAAAATTTGAAAAGAAAGAAGAAAGAGTAGTAATGAGCAATGATGACACAAACTTTAACAGTGTCAAAATTTTCCGTCATCTGACTAAACTTTGACACTGTACTTCATGGCCAACGCGTACTTAACGGCGTTTTCACTGACAGAAACTCCTGGGCCTGGGCATTTGGGTACCTGTTCGGGTTCGAGGCGGAGAATTACATTCGCCGGGTACTCGATTTGAGATTTACAGGAACCCATCGGGTAATCTATATTATAGGATCAGGTTCGAGTTCAAGTTTCAGATAATATGTTCAGGCCTAATTCTTTTAACTAAAAAAGGAGCAAAACAAATACAAGGATTTTCATTGGTATTTTGAGGTATTCCAACAAATCCCACGTTAAAAGCAGTGGATCCAGCAAAATCAGATAGGATACAACTGAACTCAAATACATTATAATTACTTATTCAATAACATCTTCTTAATTTTGCGTAGCAGGTGGATCGAACTTGTAACTTGGTTGACTATGTTTATGGATAAATGAGACTAATTAATTTATTACTAAGAGAGATTATATTTATATAAAATAGAGATAAGGGAGAACAATAATATGAATATAAGTATATCACCATAATTTTCATGGTACCATAAGCAACGCGAGATCATCATTCAATATGTAAGGTTTCCGCTGGACAACATTGTTAATATTCGTTTTTTTAGTTAAATCATTTTTTGTAATTGTAATTTATGTAATGATTTGCATCATGGTTTTGTATAATATTTCTACAAACTCAAGTTGAAATCAATATATTAGACGTTAAAAAAAATCTGAATGTATACAAATCCTATCAACTTTTTTTTTGTTATTACAAACCTTCACTAATTGAGTTGATTTTTAACAAAAATAATTTGGAAGTTTATGTTTCAAAATTGTGAGTTTTATCAGTAAACAATTATTTGTTTTCTGTTATTGTATTCATTTCAGTTTAAGCTCTTCTACTTCTCCTTTTAGGTCTGCGAAATCTTAACTTTTAGCTAAGAAAAAATTGCATAAATCAGATTTTATTTCACATTAATCTAATTCTCCTACCAAACCGAATAGGAGGGGCCCTCCACGAATAAAGAAAGAGAAAAAAAAATCATTAATATAAAAGAAACCCTAAAATTAAATACAATATATTATATGATATAGAAATTGATTTACCATATCCAAAGATGATTGAAATGATGGAAGCAACAATGGCACACCTGCAAGCGAATTTATTCAAAGGTGAGTCTGTTTTTATTTTTCAAATGTTGAATGTTTATTAGAATAACTTATTATACTGGTTATGTGCATTTCATAGTATTTATATACACACATGAAGACTCCATATATGTCCACCACTTGCACACATAGTGGAAAATCACGATCATAAACTTTCAACAGTGTGTGTTTTTAAGATACGGGAGTTATGAGTTTTGCACGAATATTTAAGATACGGGAGTTATGAGTTTTGCTCGGAATCTTGAATATCTTTGCTCTCGTCGGATCTTTAACGGCAGGAAACACGTCTGACGTCATCGGCCGGCGTTACACCATTGCTCTCTCCTCCGTGATGTTCTTAGTGGGTTCGATTCTTATGGCTACGGTCCAAACTACGCCGTTTTGATGGTCGGAAGATGTATCGCAGTAGTTGGTGTAGGGTTTGCTCTAATGATAGCTCCGGTTTACTCCGCCGAGATATCCTCTGCATCACACAGAGGCTTTCTCACTTCTCTCCCTGAGCTTGTATTAGTCTTGGGATTTTACTAGGCTATGTCTCGAATTATTTTTTTGGAAAATTGACTTTGAAACTCGGTTGGATTCGCAGCAATCCCTTCTTTAGTATTGACCTTTGGGATTATGAAAATGCCCGAGTTGCCGAGGTGGCTTGTGATGCAAGGTAGGTTAGAAGAAACCAAGAAAATCATGGTTTTCGTATCCAACACTGAAGAAGAAGCCGAAGAACGCTTCAGAGACATGTTAATAGCTGTGGAAATAGACGATGATACAGCAGTGAAAGCGGTTGGGGGCGGTAGGAAGAAGAACCAAGGCAAAAGTGTATGGAGAGAACTATTGATGAAACCGAGACCCGCGGTACGTTTGATCTTAATCGCGGCCGTGGGGATACATTTCTTCGAGCATGCGACTGGGATCGAGGCCATCATATTGTACAGCCCGAGAATTTTCAAGGCAGCCGGAATAACTTCGGAAGACAAGCTCATGCTCGCCACGGTCGGTGTAGGTTTAACTAAGACCGTTTTCATAATAATAGCTACTTTCTTGCTGGACAAGGTAGGTCGGAGAAAACTTCTATTGACCAGCACTGGTGGTATGATCTTTGCGTTAACCAGTTTAGCGGTTTGTCTCAAGATGGTTCAGCGTTTCAGGCCGTCAGTGTGGGCGTTGAGCAGCTTAAGCGTCGTCTCTACGTACGTGATTGTAGCGTTCTTCTCGATCGGTCTTGGGCCAATCACGTGGGTGTACAGCTCGGAGATATTCCCGTTGAGACTTAGGGCTCGAGGAGCGAGCATAGGAGTTGCGGTTAACAGGATCATGAACGCGACGGTCTCGATGAGTTTTATGTCGATAACTAATGCGATCTCGACGGGCGGCGCGTCTTTATGTTCGCAGGATTGGCAGTGGCTGCATGGTAGTTCGTCTTCTTTATGTTGCCGGAGACGAAAGGATTGCCATTGGAGGAGATAGAGAAGCTTTTTGGTGGTGGGGATGCTTGTGGTGATCGCTACGGACTAGAGATCCAAATTTAGAAAATCAATAATTATATTTGATAATCATTTTTAATTATAGAGTGATTTGGCTTATGTATTTTTGTCAACGTGATTTGGCATATACTTTATAGACGGTGTGATTTTGTAAGCAAGTAAATCATTGAATAATCTATTTAATTTACTTCCGAAATTTTGAATGCGATATATGTTTGTGTTTGCATGATTTTTTCAACAATGTAACATTCATGGTGGAAAGGATACAAGAAAAACATTCTTGAAGAAGGCTGTGAAGAAGCTGTGGGTATTTCTATCAACTTTGGAGTACACAATTGGATTAGTGATGCAAGATTTAGGAAGAAAAGATTTGAATTCTTCAAAATTTGTATGGATCCAAATACAAATTGCCGCATTCCAATCTGAATTTTCATGAGCTTTTAAGATGGTTTTGTGGAAGAGCATACTGTGGTTGAGAGAGGATAGAAAATATTTGGCACCTATTTTTGATCCGGACTTCATTAACCTATAAAATAAAGTATGATATATATTTTTTTTAAACCAGAGGATAGGCAAGGGCTCTAAGGCCAGCCCAAGAAAACGCATTCCAAGGAGCCCCTTACAAGGAGCTCAGTCAAAAAAACGATTCGCGGCATCTATGCAGCTATCGCAGAAAAAACTAGGTGCTGCACATCTAGCTGCAGGCTCTATCTCTATACCTCGTAATGAGGAAAATTCTTTGTCGAACTCAGCCCTTGTGGCTTCTATTTCTAAGGTCTTAGTACCTGCTACGTGTAAGGGATTGGTGGTTTCCCAAAAACCACATTGTTCTCAATGATCACACCCTGTTGGAACTGTCAAGGGCTTGGGAACTCCCTGACAGTTCGACGTCTGAGGGAAATTAGAATTGATCTATTTCCAGACATACGTTTCTCATGGAGACAAAACCACGATGAATTTGTCTTTAATGTATTTCAGTGGATGGATTACGATAATCACTTTACGGTTCCACCCATAGGGCTTAGTGGCGGACTTGTATTATTCTGGAAAAAAGATATAGAACTCGTTATTCTAGCATCCTCCCCAAACTTTATTGACACCAAGTTACAGCCAAGGGCAAAACGTTTTATTTTACCTTTGTTTATGGTCATCCGGTGAGCCATAAACGACAAGAGGTGTGGAACAAGATCTCGGAAATTGGTTTACACCATACTAGTGCATGGGTCCTCTCAGGGGATTTTAATGAAATTTTGGAAAATGAAGAGAAGAAAGGAGGCCCTAGAAGACACGAGGGTTCCTTCATCAACTTTTGCATTTTTGTCTCCCAAAATGGCTTATGGGATGTAAAGCATTCTGGGAATCATCTCTCTTGGCGAGGGATGAGATATAATCACTTTGTACGCTCACGCTTAGATCGCTCTCTCTCGAATGATGCTTGGCTTGAGATGTTCCCCTCGGGTAGAGCCCAATACTTACGTTTTGAAGGCTCAGTCCATAGATCTTTAGTTACGTTTCTTGATGACTCCAGAGTCAAGCGCAAAGGTATCTTCCGGTTTGATAACAGATTGCATGGCAATGAAGAAGTAAAAGGCCTTATTGACTCGGTCTGGAATAACATGGAAAACATGTCGGTGGAGCAAAGAATAGTTGCGTGTAGGCGCGAAATCATAAGATGGTTGAAGGAGCAAAACCGTAATAGTGCATTGGTGATCAAAGAAAATCAAGAGAAGCTGGAATTAGCCATATCAGCGGAAACCCCGCACCCCGACCGTATTGGAGAATACACAGCAATTTTGGAAAAAGCTTACAAAGATGAAGAGCTGTTCTGGCAACAAAGAAGCCGTATCCTTTGGCTCCAAAGTGGAGACCGTAATACAAGCTATTTCCATGCTATAACCAAAGGGAGAAGAACTTGTAATCGTTTGACCGTCTTGGAGGATGGCAACGGTATAGCCTTTGTGGGAGTCGAAACTAGCACAATTAGATTTGTTAGGGTTTCGAGGAAGTAGAGATTTCTAGGGTTAGCTAAGGTCACAAAGGTATGAAAAAGTAGTTTGTTATTGCTCTGTAAGATTTTGTGTACAAAGTTGCCAATACCCCTTGAGGGTTTTTACATCAGCTATATATACTATCTCTAAGGCGACTAAGCATTCCTAAGTCTTCGCGGATTCCTTTCCTGCTAAGGTCGGTTGCATCGCAGTGGGCCTCGCATCTGGGCCGGGTTTTGGACTGTCCTTGCGTCATCAGGCTGCTAGGCCGAGAGCGTGGTCGGATGCACGAGGCTCCGAAGCCGTGCTCGGCTAGACGAAGCGAGGCGAGGCCGTGCTCGGCGAGGCCGTGCTCGGTGAGGCCGTGCTCGGTGAGGCCGTGCTCAGCGAGGCCGTGTTCGGCGAGGCCGTGCTCGGTGAGGCCGTGCTCAGTGAGGCCGTGCTCGGCTAGACGAAGCGAGGCGAGGCCATGCTCGGCGAGGCCGTGCTCGGTGAGGCCGTGCTCGGTGAGGCCGTGCTCAATGAGGCCGTTCTCGGCGAAGTGAGGTGAGGCTGTGCTCGGCAAAGTGAAACGAGGCCGTGCTCGGATCCGAGGAGAGGTCGTGCTCGGCTCCGAGATGCGTCCATGGTGACTTTCCCCGATGTTTCCTGCTTCGCCTAGACTCTTCGCACGGTTACGCACTCTGCTTTGCGGGGAGACTTAGGTGTCATTCTGCCTTGCTCGTTGAAAGTCCGGAGAGTCCATTTTTCAGCTATCTGTCTTTGAATGTTAATGTTGAGCGGGTGTATACCGACCCCAACAGTTAGCCCCCCAGCTCGGTAGTGTTAGAGATAATAGTGCTGAGCTATAGATGTTCTGGATATTAGCATTACCGTTCAAAGACAAGGTATCTGCCTATCCTTCCTTACAGTAGTAGAGAGTGACTTTATGCTGGAGGTTTTAAGACTCCGTATTCCTTTGCAGAGGTTTTAAGACTCGTGTTTTTCCGTGGAGATTTTAAGACTCCGTGTTTCGAATGCCGGTGTCAACGACGTTTTCGGGCGTTAGCTAAGCGATTTCCGGAGAGAAGAGTGTTTTTGAATGGAACCGGGACCCGCTAAAAAAGTGAGGAAGGAAAGAATCCCAAGAGATAAGGTTTTGCTTTTACCTTCTCTCTCCTCTTTTCCTTTCTTCTCCACTTTTCTCTTAGGGTTTTAGAGTTTTCATCTCCTCCACCACTCCTTGCCGCCGCTGGTCACGCGAGCACGCCGTCGGAGCTGCGAGCACGCCGTCGGCCTCTCCATCCACTCCCATTTCTTTTTGGATTAGTATCTTCATTGACTCCTCAAGCTATTTCCCTTTCCTTCCCTAGGTTTCTAGATGAGAATTCAAGTTCTTAGATCTTACTTTAGGAAGAATAAGCTTTGATTGTTAGGAAGAGATCTCAAGCCCCTTGATCTCCATTGATTTCAAGCTTAAATTGTTGATGGGATTGGCTTTGGACTTGCATAGATTTTTTGAGATTCCTCTTTGAAACTTGTTTAGGGATATAGCTTGTTCTTGAGTAAAAGCTTCAATGTGTTGACCTTTGATTCTCATGGTCGACTTGTGTAGGTAGATTTTTGGTCATGGATAAGACGATGTTCGGCTTTACCGGAGAAAACGAACCCGGCGACCGCGGAGGAAGAACCATTGCCGTCGGCGAGAGCTCCTTTCGTCCCGAGCCTTCACCGTCATTCGCAAGCACCGGAACCGAAGGAGCACTCGGCGGAATCAAAGTCGCGAGTGGAGAAGCCGACCGCGCAGTCGCAACGAGTGGCGAAGCCGAGAGTGTGGTCGCCGAGCGTGGTTTCGCCGAGCGCGTGGTCGCCGAGCGCGATCTCGCCGAGCGCGTGGTCGCCGAGCGCGATCTTGCCGAGTGCGTGGTCGCCGAGACCGGAGCCACCGAGAGCATGCTAGCCGATGATGACGCGGATCCGACGACGTCTTTGGGAGGTGACCCGACGTCGAGCTCGGCGATTCCAATGGTGGCGATGGGGCCGAGCACATTTCTTGTCAAGGTTGCACCAGGGACTCAACACCGTGTCAAAGTTACTACCCCCCATCACCGCCTTAGTGGATCCGATGGGGGTGACGATGATGTTTTTGGTGACTTAGCGGACGTCGAGGAAGATCAGCGGCCTAGTGGTGATGAAGACTTGATGGCCCGAAACGGGGGTACCGGATTCTCCTTTCCTCTGAATGATGAGGATCCACTGCTCCCAACTGGTGGAGCCGACTTTCCTCTGTCACCACACTCCTCTTCCACCTTTAGGTCATTACCTTCCGATGTGGGGGATGGTGACGATGATTCTCTTGCAGAGGCTGATCAGCCTGTGGCGGTCAAGAAGAAGAAGAAGCGTCCGGACCCTCCGGGATCTACCCTTTCGGACGAGGATTCGCTACAGCTTCTCCGAGAGAGGTGTGAGATTTCGGAGGAGATCGGGCTGGTTATCCCAGACCCTTCTCAGAGAGCTCATGCTCCGCCTCCGGGGTACTTCACCATGTACGAGAACTTCATCGAGCATTGCTTGCTGTGGTTTCCGGTGCCCGGCTTCTTTCTTCGCTTCTTAGAGGCAAATGGTATTTCCCTTGCTCAGATCAACCCCAGGGGTTTGAGGCATATCGTTGGTATCTATGTGCTGAGCAGGGAGTGCAACGTGGAGATTAGTACCGAGCAGCTGTCTTGTCTGCTGGATTTCCGGCCCCGTGGTCGTGCGGAGGAGCTTAGGTACCTCGTCTCCCCTGTTCAGGGCCGTGCGCTTATCGATGGGTTCCCGAGTAAAGATGACCACTTCGAGGACCGGTTCTTCTTTGTCGAGGTTTCGGAGAAGACTGTTGAGGCAGATTGCATCCCCCTTGTTAGGACAAACTGGGAGAAGAGACGTAACTCTTTACTTAGAAACGATTTTCGTAGCGTATTCCTATTTCTCATACTGATTTTTGGATTGTTGCCTTTGCAGTGAGGCCAGCGTTGCCGACCATCGGCCGGAGTGTCGCAGCAGCCATCCACAGTGCTCTTGTTTCTGGAGGGAACGGCGACTGGGTAAAGTCGTTCACTCGTCAGAGGGTCCAGAAGGCGCTCTCTACCAGGATCTTCCCAGGGAAGGTTCTCGGACGGGGCGTGCCTAGGCTTTCGGCTCACCAGCGAGCGGAGCAGGCGAAGGCGACGCTGGCGAGCATTGCAGCACCGGCGAAGGTGTCCTCGCGACGACGAGCTCCGTCAAATACGACACCGAAGACTCCCGCTGTGCCGGTTCAGCGTTCGCACGCTCCTGACCTCACTCCTGATGAGCTCGAGAGGCGACATGAGCTATCGCGGAAAAGGGCTCTTCTTTCGGAGAGCAAGGGGAGAAGTGGTCCCGACGGATCCCTTCCGAAACGACAGAAGACGGGTTCCTCTCACACCGTCGTGGCTGGTTTGTCGGCGAGCCAGGTCGTCGCGGCTCCGTCATCTCCGATCGTTGGCTCTTCAGCCCGTGGTGTCCTTTCATCGCCAGTCGGGGGGTTGACTCGCGGGAAGGCTTTTGCGTCAGCGAAGACCAAGGTTTCTGAGGTTCGTTTCCCTTTTTTCATCTTGCCTTTTCTTGCTTAACTTTATTTAGTGTGTCGCTTTAACCTCCATCCTTCTTCATAAGCAGCTTTCCACTCTCCTAGACCAGTTGGCTTCTGGTTTTGATGAGGACATCCACTCTCGAGAGCGGGAACTTAGTGACGTCAAGAGGGCCAACATCGCCATGCAATCGGAGCTGAATGATCTCATTGAGAGAAATCGGGTTCTTGAGGCTGACGCTGCTTCTGCGAAGAAGAAAGAGGCAGAGTGGAGTAGCAAACTGGCGAAGGCGTCTTCGAGACATGCTAAGGATAAGGAGGAGATTGTTCTGCTGAAGAGTCAGTTGAGGGCGGCTGACGATCTCCGGGTTGCTGGGATTGAGGAGGCCATTAGCGAGGCCAAAGATGAAGCGGCTCGCGGCTTCGCCGAACGAGCTAGAGAGGTTGCTAGGTTGCTCGTGGAGATTGAGGGGACGGCGAAGACCAACATGCTGGATCTTGCTGAGGTTGATGCGAACCTGGAGTTTATCGGACGTCTCCGTGGTCCTGACAGACCCACTTTGGATGCCGCAGAGCAGGACTTACTTGAGAGGCAAGTCCCGATTTACGATGCTCGCGATGTGTTTGGTGAGCTTGTTTCTAGTGTGAGGCGAGCTTTAGAGATCCCAGAGGATGAAGACGGCGACGAGGTCGACGAAGATGATGAGGCTTGATGACTAACCATCCTACCTTGCTTATAACCTTGTTTATTTTCAGTCTTTTTATGACATTGTTTTTTCTGACTTTATCGGCTTTGATTATTTGGCTATAGCATTGGATGACTTGTATCCTTGCTATTATTTTAGACCCATGTATCGTGAGAAATACAGGATGACTATGATCATGGTTTTTATTGCACGTTTAGTCTTATGATGAACCCAGAGGGTTTTTTTTTTTAGAGTAGCGTACTTGTTTTTAGACTTAGGAGCGCTGTGAGGCTGCTGTGCGTTTTTTGACATACACTTGCCAACGTTGTTGTTGGGCTTCGCGACTCGGTGCGTGCACTTGCCAACGTTGATGTTGGGCTTCGCGACTCGGTGCTGTTCTCCTGGACACGTCTGCCCGAGAAACAAGTACACCCTATGTTTTACCAGAGTGCGTCCTGGGTTTACTGAATGACCGTTCAGGATACATGCCGAACGAATCATCGACAGCTGCAATTTACCAACGATGCTTGTTGGGTTTTCGAATGATCAGTTGGGTTCATCCGCCCCAGTTCTGAACATTAGTACTTATATAGCGCGCTTGGATCCGATGCTGGATGTCATTATGTTCGTATTCCCGCATCATCACTGTGGCCAACAGTAAGGAATACGGAACGACTCTACTTGATTGAAGCTTTGAGTATCCCATGATGGACATAGCTGTTCTCGTGCTGAGGATTTTGTCAAGTGTTTTAAGTTGTTTGGAGATGATGTAGTCAGGGAATGGAGTACGGGTACCCCACTCCCCCCTCATTAGACAAATGAAGTTGACTGATTTTGTGTAGAGACATGCTGATGGAAATGCTTGTACCCCCCCCCCCCCCTCTGAAGGCGGAAGAGGTCAAGTGGGCTCATCCGGAGACAAGGCTGTTGAAAACAACTACTCCCCCTCTTCTTGAGGCGGGGGAGGTCGTTGGGGCTCGTCCGGAGACAAGGCTTGGTTAAGATGCTTATGCTTGCCCGGAGACAAGGCTTATGAAAACGCTTACTCCCCCCCCTCTTAAGGCGGAGGAGATCGTTGGAGCTCGTCCGGAGACAAGGCTTGGTTAAAATGCTTATGCTTGCCCGGAGAAAAGGCTTATGAAAACGCTTACTCCCCCCCTCTTAAGGCGGAGGAGATCGTTGGAGCTCGTCCGGAGACAAGGCTTGCGAAGCGCGTAATAACCCCCCTTTGTTTACGGAGGGGGGCAACTGAACTTGTCTGGAGACAAGCTGCCTACGTACCCTTTGGAAGGGATCAAGTCGCCCCGTAGTTCGTTTGAGCACTAACTCCTCCTTTTGTTTTGAGGAGGGACAACTGAACTCATCCGAAGACAAGCTGCCTACGTACCCTTTGTCAGGGATCAAGTCGTCTCGTAGTTCATATTGAGAGAAGACTAGTGATAGTACTTCTTCAAGTGCTTGGCATTCCAAGAATGGAGGATTGGAGTTCCAGTGATGGTGGCGAGTTCATAGACGCCAGGACGGATGATTGTTGTGATCCTATATGGGCCTTCCCAGTTAGCTCCGAGCTTGCCTGCGTTTGGCTCTGCAGTATTCTGGAATACTTCTCGCAGGACCAAGTTGCCTTCGCAGAAACGTCTCTCTCTGACTCTGGAATTCTAGTACCTAGAGGCTGCGTTCTGATAGTTGGCAATCCTGACGAGGGCTTGGTCCCGTCGTTCATTGATGAAGTCCAACTCATCAAGGAGCATGGACTGGTTGATCGCTTCATTGCCAGGTAAGAGGCGACGACGTACTCCAGGAGAGGAAACCTCTGACGGGATGACGCATTCGGTTCCGTAGACAAGGGCGAAAGGAGTTTCACCCGTTGCCCGGCGTGGAGTGGTGCGGTGGGACCAAAGAACTCCTTCAAGCTCGTCGGCCCAGCGACCCTTCTTTGCTTCCAAGCGTTTTTTAAGACCATCTAGAATTGTCTTGTTGACTGCCTCTGCTTGACCATTACCCTGAGGGTAGCGAGGCGTGGACTTGCTAAGTCTGATGTTCCATTTTGCACAGAAGCTCTCGAACCGGTTGGATATGAACTGCGATCCGTTGTCTGTGACAATCTCATACGGAACTCCATGTCGACATATGATGTTACGCCAGACAAAGCTTTCTACTTGGACGTCCTTGATGCTGGCGAAAGCTTCTGCTTTTACCCACTTAGAAAAGTAGTCTGTTAAGACCAATAGCCAGCGTTTCTGCTTCGAGGGGTGTAGCGGCCCGACTATGTCCATAGCCCATCTCATGAACGGGTAAGGAGATGTGACGGAGGAGAGCATCTCGGTAGGCTGATGAATTTTTGGAGCGTGTCGCTGACACTTCTCACACTTAGCAGAGAACTTCATACAGTCACCAACTATAGTTGGCCAGAAGTGGCCATGTCTTTTGATCTTGATTGCTAGAGCTTTGCCTCCCGAGTGATTGCCGCAATACCCACTATGGACTTCTTCCATTACTTGCCTTGCTTCCCTACCTTCCACACAAGTGAGCAGGGGGCCTGAGAGCCCCCATCTGAAGATGTTGCCGTCAAGTAAGGTATAACGGGCAGCTTGTTTCTGTAGCTTGCGTGCTGCCCACTTGCTGGTGGGTAGCTTCCCATCAGCGATGTACTCTCGTATCTCGCCCATCCATGGCTTGTCACAGCCGTATTCAGGTTCAGCAACGTCTTCATCCATTGGGACTACTTCGGGTTGATGAGAGCTACTAACGGTGGTGATATCGTTGCCAAGGATGCCATCTCCATGGATGTCAACGTCTTGGGCTTCAGCAGCTTCCGCCATTTCACTATCTTTGTTGGTTGCCTCAGCAAGCGCCCTTGCTTGTTTCGCTGTTTGAGAGCGTGTTGAGATAGCGAGTGTCGTGTCTAGTTGAATGCTGGGGAGTTCAATGAACTCAACAGGAATGATTCGCTTCAAAGCAGGATCTTCTGGTGTAGCGGTGGCAGAAGCCATATTAGCCAGTGTGTCGGCGTCCATGTTCTCGCCTCTTGGAATCCTTGTGAGTGTGAACTCCTGGAAGGTAGAGGCGAGGTATTTCACTATCCCTAGATAAGCCTCCATGCGGTCGTCTTTTGCCGCATACTCGCCGCTGTATTGGCTAGTAACCAGTTGAGAATCGCAGAATGCGTGGATGTGCGGGATGTGGAGTCCTTGAGCGAGCCTCATGCCAGCTATGATGGCCTCATACTCCGCCTCGTTGTTGGAGGCTTTAAATCCCAATCGGAATGATTGCTCAAGGATCTCCCCAGTTGGCGATACCAGGCGTATTCCAACTCCAGACCCGTTCTTTGAGGAAGAGCCATCCACATATAGCTGCCAAATCCCGGGTTGCTCCTTCTTAGAATCCTTGACATCTGGAAGCTCTATGAGGAAGTCTGCTAGGACCTGGGACTTGTTGCATATCCGTCCCTTGTATTCTATGTCATACTCGCTGAGTTCGACAGCCCACTTAGCTAGCCTGCCAGATTGACTTGGGCTATGTAAAACTGTTCGCAGCGGGAAAGTACTAAGGACAATAATAGAGTGAGATTGGAAATAAGGCCTTAGCTTTCTTGATGCCATGAGGACGGACAATGCTAGCTTCTCCAGCTGGGGGTATCTGGTCTCGGCGTCTGTGAGCGTCTTACTTACATAGAAGATGGACTTCTGTTCTCCTCTTTCCTCTCGTACCAAGACAGCGCTGACTGCTGTTTCTGAGACAGCAATGTAGAGAAAAAGAGGCTCTCCAGTGACTGGCTTAGCTAGGATAGGTGGCGTTGCCAAATACTCCTTAAGTTGTTTGAAGGCATCTTCGTATTTTTCTGACCATTCAAACTGCTTGTTTCCTCGCAGGGTATTGTAGAAGGGAACACACTTATCCGTCGATCGTGAGATGAAGCGGTTGAGTGCAGCCACTCTCCCGGTCAACCTTTGTACCTCGCGTTTGTTTCTTGGTGAAGCCATCTGGATCAATGCATCGATCTGCTTTGGGTTGGCTTCAATACCTCGTCGAGTGACCAAGTATCCGAGGAATTCGCCAGAAGTCACGGCAAATCTGCACTTTGCCGGGTTCAGCTTCATGTTGTGGAGGTTTAGCTGATTGAAGCACTCCTCTAAGTGGGAGATATGGTCTTCTTCTTCAAGAGATTTCACGAGCATGTCGTCTATGTAAACCTCCATAGTCTTCCCAAGTTGTTCCTGGAACATGCTGTTTACCAGTCTTTGATACGTTGCACCGGCGTTTTTCAAGCCGAAGGGCATTACCTTGTAACAGTAGATGCCGCGGTCTGTGATAAAGGCTGTTTTCTCTCGGTCCTCAGGGTGCATGAGGATCTGGTTGTAGCCTGAGAAGGCATCCATGAAGCTCAGAAGCTTGTTTCCTGTTTTTGCTTCCACCAGGCGGTCGATATGAGGTAGTGGGAAGCTATCCTTTGGGCAGGCCTTGTTGAGGTCCGTGAAGTCGACGCAGACACGCCACTTCCCGTTCTTCTTCTTCACCACGACTGGGTTGGCGAGCCAGTCGGGGTACTTGACTTCTGTGATGGACCCAACTCTTAGAAGTCTTTCGACTTCGTCATTGACAGCTTTTGCACGTTCAGGACCAAGCTTCCTCCTCTTTTGCTTGACCGGCTTGAATGTAGGGTCAACGTTAAGCTCGTGACAGGCGATGTTGATGTCAATCCCAGGCATGTCTTCAGCGGCCCAGGCAAAGGTGTTGATGTTCTTCTGGAGGAACGCAACCAGTTTTCCCTTGAGCTCTTCATCAAGGGTAGCTCCCATTTCAACACACCTCTCCGGGTGTTGCTCATCAATGCACACGGAGATCACAGGTACGGAGATGGGTCGTTCTTCTTCTGCACGACCGTCTGCAATCTGTAATTGCTATAAGAGATTGGTCAAGTTCTTGACCTGATCGGGGCTAGTTCTTGCTCTCTTCTTTTGCCCTTGGGACGCTGAATCCTCCTTCTTTTCTTCTAGGTTGCGTAGCTTGTGCTCAGCCAGGAAGCACATCCGTGAATCTTTCTGGTTTCCGAAAATTGTTTTCACACCATCGCTGGTTGGGAATTTCAAGCACATGTGGTATGTTGATGGTACAGCCCGCATCTGGTTGAGCCATGGTGTTCCCATGATCAAATTGTAGATAGCAGGATGATCAGACACTGTGAAGTTCACCATTTTCTTGACGCCACCAGCCTGTACTGGAAGGCGAATCGTTCCCATCGTCATGGTAGTTTCACCAGAGAAACCTGTTATGGGCCTTGGTTGCCCTCTGACGAGTAACGGGTCGATCTTCATTTTCTCAAGTGTGTTCTTGAAGATGACATCTACCGAGCTCCCGGTGTCGATGAGGACTCGGGCAACGTTGAAGTCGAAGACGGTTAAGTTGATCACCAATGGATCGTTGTGCGGATGATCAATACCTTCGGCGTCTTCCTCCTCAAAAGTGATGGGATCGCTGGTCCGCTTAGTCCTTGGAGATGTTGATATGTTAGCGCAGACCTCAGCGCGCCTTTGGTAAGCTTCAATTGCTGGAACGTTGTCTGCGCAGTACAGCGAACCTCCCATGATCATGTAAATAGTGTCTCGCGGGTTACCGTTCTCTGAGTTGTCATTGCGACGCTGTCGCCTGGGATTTTCCGTCTGGTTTTCATTTGTACCCTGAGGCTTTTCTTCCGGCTTGAAGTCAGATAAGCTGATGTTGCCCTTGAGGGTACCTTCGGCGAGTTTAGCAGCAAGCTGTCGTCCCAACTCGCGGCACTTCGCAGTCGAGTGCCCAGTCGCTTTGTGGAACTCACAGTACAACTTCTCGTCATACTCCTTTGGGTCTCTGACCCATGTGAAGCTTCCTCTACCGCATCCACGACCGCGGCCTCGACCTCGGCCGTAGCCAGGCGATTCAACTTGATAATTGTGAGCTCCGCCTGCTCCTTCTTCGAACTGGATGAAGGCAGGATTGCCTTTCCTGGCCTTAGCAGGGGTCGGAACTTGAGCGGACTCGCTGGTCTGTTTAGCCTTCCCGCTCCTCTTGGCAAGAAGCTCTTCTTCACTTCGAGCAAAGTCAGCTGCACGGTGAAGAGCATCCTGGATTGTTGTTGGCGGATTGATGGTGAGTTCTTGCCAGAAGGGAGATGGACATCGAATCGCTCCTCTCAAGGCCTCCAGTGCGGATGTGTTGCTGATTCCATCCACCTTCGACAGGGTGTGCTTAAACCTTGTCATAAAAGACCGCAAGCTTTCATTCTCGCCCTGCTTGTTGGTCCACAGCTCTGCATCATAAATTTTCCGTTCAGCAAAGATGTTGTAGTGTTGGACAAACATCTCTGAAAGTTGGTGGAAGTTGTGAATCGAATTCTTCTCCAGCTTGTAGAACCACTGGAGGGCAGGCCCTTTCAGGCTTTCCACGAACAGCTTGCAGTAGCCGATGTCCTTCTCGGCTTCTTTGAAGTTCGCCCTTTCTAGGGCTACCTCAAACTCCATTAGATGATCAGCAGGGTCTGAGGTTCCCTCGTAGCTCGGAAGCCTGACTCTTCCGGGATCGGAGATTGTAGCCCCCAAGATGCTTTCAGCGAAAGGTGTGTTTCGTGCCTTCTCCAGCACGTAAGCAACCCCAGGAGCTTTCCCCGTGCTCCGGTACATCTGTAATTTAGTAGTCCTTAGGTCGAAGACGACCTGGTCTAGCTGTGCTTTTAGCGCGGCGACCTCTTCGCCATGAGAATTTTGTGGAGCCCTGCGCTCATGCTCCCTCCTATAAGGTTCTGCTATGGGGGGAGCTTCTTCTCCATCGGTAGCGTTGTCAGCAGTATCCACCCGGACACGTCTTCGAAGAGGAGGTTGATCGTCGTCCGATACCTCCATAGCACGTTCGGTGGTGCTGTCGATGTCCCGACGCGGCGGTGGTATAGGCAAGCCTTCCGGATCCGCGCGAGCGGTCCGAGGTGGCAAGGCATGGGGTCGCTCTCTCCGACCGGTCCATGGCGTGTTGAAGAGGCGATGTGGGTTGATCCGGGACTTCTTGCGCTTACGTGATAGCGACCGCAGCTCGGTTGTAGTCGCTTCGTTGAACTTTTGCTGCTCATGCGCCCCCTTGACGAGCGTTTCGAGCATCTGCTTTATCTCCGTAATGTCAGTTGGGTTGTTTGTGATGTTGGGGGCATGATTTCCCACAGAGGTCTCCTTCTCATCGTTGTTCCTGTGAGACGAGGACCCTTCGCTGCTCGCACTGTTGTTGCCAGACATGTTCTTCGATGGTGGTGTTGCGTAAACCTAGCTTTTCTGTGTCAGAAATTCTCTGAGTCCCCTTAGACGGCGCCAAATTGTGGGAGTCGAAACTAGCACAATTAGATTTATTAGGGTTTCGAGGAAGTAGAGATTTCTAGGGTTAGCTAAGGTCACAAAGATATGAAAAAGTAGTTTGTTATTGCTCTGTAAGATTTTGTGTACAAAATTGCCAATACCCCTTGAGGGTTTTTACATCAGCTATATATACTATCTCTAAGGCGGCTAAGCATTCCTAAGTCTTCGCGGATTCCTTTCCTACTAAGGTCGGTTGCATCGCAGTGGGCCTCGCATCTGGGCCGGGTTTTGGACTGTCCTTGCGTCATCAGGCTGCTAGGCCGAGAGCGTGGTCGGATGCACGAGGCTCCGAAGCCATGCTCGGCTAGACGAAGCGAGGCGAGGCCGTGCTCGGCGAGGCCGTGCTCGGTGAGGCCGTGCTCAGCGAGGCCGTGTTCGGCGAGGCCGTGCTCGGTGAGGCCGTGCTCAGTGAGGCCGTGCTCAGCAAGGCCGTGCTCGGCGAGGCCGTGCTCGGTGAGGCCGTGCTCAGTGAGGACGTGCTCAGCGAGGACGTGCTCAGCGAGGCCGTGTTCAGCGAGGCCGTGCTCAGCGAGGCCGTGCTCGGTAAGGCCATGCTCAGTGAGGCCGTGCTCGGCGAGGCCGTGCTCGGCGATGCCGTACTCGGTGAGGCCGTGCTCGGCGAGGTCGTGCTCGGCGAAGTGAGGTGAGGCTGTGCTCGGCAAAGTGAAACGAGGCCGTGCTCGGATCCGAGGAGAGGTCGTGCTCGGCTCCGAGATGCGTCCATGGTGACTTTCCCCGATGCTTCCTGCTTCGCCTAGACTCTTCGCACGGTTACGCACTCTGCTTTGCGGGGAGACTTAGGTGCCATTCTGCCTTGCTCGTTGAAAGTCCAGAGAGTCCATTTTTCAGCTGTCTGTCTTTGAATGTTAATGTTGAGCGGGTGTATACCGACCCCAACAGCCTTCCACGAGGAACAGCAGATTACGAACATCATAAACCAATACTATCAAAATATCTTCTCTACTCGAGCATCGGGAGATTTCTCATTATTACAAGACACTCCTTTACCGTGTGTTATGGACGAGATCAACCATAGTCTGACTCAGATACCGGATGATTCAGAAATAAAAAAGGCGGTTTTTGATATTCACCCGAGCAAAGCACCTGGCCCGGATGGATTTTCATCCGGATTTTTCCATTTGTTCTGGCCAATCGTCGGGGCTAAGATTACGGAGGAGATTAAACAGTTCTTCTCCTCGGGAGCGTTTCCACCACGAATGAATGAAACTCATGTACGCCTCATACTTAAGGTTACGAGCCCCAAGAAAGTAGCTGACTTTAGGCCTATTGCTTTGTGCAATGTATACTATAAGATAGTTGCTAAAGTCCTTTCCAAACGCTTACAAAGAGTATTACCTAGCCTCATTTCTGAAAACCAGTCCGCCTTCGTACCCGGAAGAGAATTAACGGACATTGTGCGTATAACTATGAAATACTTCACTACTTAAGAGTCTCCAAGGCAACCAAAAGAGGTGCTATGGCAGTTAAAACCGACATGAGCAAGGCCTACGATAGAATCGAATGGGGTTTCCTAAAGGCGGCTCTAGAGAAAATGGGTTTCCATTGTATTTGGATTGGTTGGATACTAGAATGTGTGACTACCGTATCATACTCCTTTCTTATTAATGGAGCTCCACAAGGGAAGGTGACCCCAACTAGAGGACTTCGACAAGGAGATTCACTCTCCCCATTATGAGAATTAACGGACATTGTGCTTATTTATCCTCTGTACCGAAGTTCTTTCGGGATTATGTAGGAGAGCACAAATCGATGGCACACTACCAGGAGTTCGCGTATCACGGCTAAGTCCACCGATTAATCATCTATTATTTGCGGATGACACAATGTTCTTTTACCGATCTGATTCGGCTAGTTGTGAGGCTCTCATGAGGCAACTGAAAAATTATGAAGCTATGTCAGGCCAATGTATTAACTTAGCCAAATCTTCCATCACCTTTTCATCGAAAACCCCTCGTAGTCAAAGGGAAAGGGCCAAGAGACAGCTTCGTATTCGAAACGAGGGAGGAACCGGAAAGTATTTGGGATTCCTGAGAATTTTGGTCAGAGAAAACGGGATATCCTTGCAGGATTAGTGGACAAAATTAGACAACGATCGCATAGCTGGTCACCACGCTTCCTATCACACGCAGGTAAAGAAACGCTCCTGTAATCGGTTCTTTCAGCCATGCCCTCATACTTTATGTCATGTTTTAAACTGCCGTCGTCCCTGTGCAAACAAATTCAATTGATCTTATGTCGATTCTGGTGGGATAACAAACCAAGAGAAAGGAAAATGTGCTGGGTCGCGTGGTCGAAGCTAACGATACCAAAAAATGCAGGGGGTCTTGGCTTTAGAGACATCGAAACCTTTAATGACTCGCTCTTGGCTAAAATTGGCTGGAGATTGATCCGTTATCCATCTACTCTATTAGCTAGAGTGCTACTTGGCAAATATTGTCATAATTCCTCCTTCATGGAGAGTTTATGCCATGCGAATCCCTCCCATGGTTGGAGAAGTATTCTAGCCGGCAGAGAAATCCTGAGGAAAGGATTAGGGTGGTGTGTGGGGAATGGTGAGAATATCAACCTCTGGCAGGATCCATGGCTATCCATGGAGCCCCAACACGACCGTTTGGACCGGCACAACTTCACTCTTCTCCGATGAAAGTTGCAGATCTACTGGACCCAAATATTAATGAATGGAATTGGGAAAAAGTACGAGAGATAATTTCGATACACGAAGAACAAATCCAAAGGCTTCTGTTAAGCTCATCAAAACGCCCCGATGCTCTGATATGGTTGTATTAAAAAAATGGAGAGTACAGTTCAAAATCGGGCTATGCTTTGTTAACGCTGGAAAATATTCCCCAACTTCATATCAACTTCAATTGGCAGGCAAACATATGGAGAGTTAAAACGGTGCCAAAAATTAAATACCTACTGTGGAAAGCTACAGCAGGGGCGATCCCGACGGGAGAACAATTGCAGAGGAGAGGTCTCCACATGAATCAAAGTTGTATATGTTGCGGCTCGTTGGAAAAAACTCTCCACGTGTTCCGCGACTGTACTTTTGCCCAGCAAGTATGGGCTTCGGCTCCATTGAGGAGAAATCTGGGATCGCATGATTGGCTCCATTCTTGATTTCCTCTCTACGGCAAAGCAAACAGCTTGTCTCCCCCCCCCCCCCCCCCCCCCCCCCCCTTCAGGGATATCGGAGGCACATCTCTTCGCTTGGATTCTTTGGTACCTGTGGATTGCTAGGAATAATGAGATTTTCTCGGACAAGAACAGAATACTAAGGCCTGGCAATCGGCTCAATCCCAAATTACCATAACACAACGACCAGAACAGAATACCTTCCACACACCAAAAAACCCAACTGGCTTCTCGTATCATACAGATGGAGCATGGGATGTACAATCTCTAAATTGTGGCTATGGTTGGTATATGACGTCAAACTCAGACCCGCGGTTTACCTCGTCAGGCTCAGGTTCAAAATCCTTGGTATCCTCGGCTTTAATGGGAGAAGCTATAGCGGTTCTGGAGGCGATGAAGGCAGCAATTGATCATGAACATTACGAGCTCCAGGTGTTTTCGGATAACATGACGTTAGTCCATTTGCTTCACTCTGGTAATTCGCATAAGGAAATCCACTTTGTCCTTTGCGATATACGAGCCTTAACATCGTCGTTCAATTCCTTTTAATAGGATATATTCCACGATTAGACAATGTAATGGCAGATTCACTAGCCAAAGCAGCTCTACGAACTCTAAACATTACTTAAGATCAATAAAATCATTAGTGACCAAAAAAAAAAAAGGAATCTATGTACAAATGCTTTACAAGATGCTTTATCATTACAGCTAAACATAATTCTCCAAACAGTTTATACAAACAGTTTTTTTTTATTTAACCATCGAGATAGTCAATAGATGATGTGGTTTGAACCCATACAAAATTACATATTTTAACATATTTGTGTTGATCGTTGCGAATAATTTGAGAAACGATAGCTGAATAATGATATTAATCATTTAAATTCTCGAAAAAGATATCACAAATCTAATCATTATTAATTTTAAAAACCAAGAACATCATAATACTTTTTGTAAGTAACATTAGATTCCACAAGAATTTTCTCTTGGTCCATCATACGTGAACATAAAATCATAATATCGTTCCCTAAACTTATAATAAAAAAAACTAATTCGACAAAAAAGATATTAAATGAGTAAAACAATAGAAAAATATAAGCAAAAAGTGACAAAAGTAGATAAACTTATCGAGAATAAGAGATAAATAAGAAAATTATAACGTCAAAAAAATAAAATAATTCCGTGTTATTATGAAGTATGAAAATATATATTATTAAAAATTTACATTTCTGTAGGTACTTGATCTATCAAATGAATGCTCAACTTAAATTTAAAATGGGGTAACATACATAATACACCATTAAAAAATGCAAAACTATATATTGAAATTAAGGAAAAACTGCATAAAATACAATCGAATCATGTATATATTAAGAGCAAGAAAATTACAATTATCTTTCTAAAAAAAAAAAGAGAAATACAATTATCCGCCTAAATACGCAGATACAAGCATATTGACAAAAATGATGAAAAGATAGACAAAAGGAGAAATATGCATTATATTAATTATTTAAATAGATAAGTTAATAAAGTCATTAATTAAACAAAATCCTAATCAAGCTCTTTTTTAACTATCCCAAGGCTTTGGAAAGCTTCAGCATCACTTACTCCACGGCTACTAACCCCATCACAAGGCTTTGGAGAGTTACCATTAATTTCGCGGTTTAGTTTACGAAACTTGTTACGTTGTACTCCTATACACCGTAAAGTCTATCTCCTTCCGAACTTCTCCCAGAACGCTGAGATAACCTTTGAATTCCTGACAGACACATCTGGCTACATCCCGTGCAGCCTTCCACATACTTCTCATTCCTGGTTAGAACAAAATCGTCCGTTCACTAGTATCGCCCCATTCACCGACACCCGATACTCCAAACCGGTAACCCGAGAAACATTACTTCTTGATCATTCTCATGAGCTACCTGAATCCTGCTCAACAATTCTGTCTGGTCCACTGCTTCTAATCCCAATGGCTCCTGCGAGTTAACATAACTCTTCCATTTGCTAAACTCGCTCAAAAGATCAGGCATGCAAAACTTGGTTTCCCGAAACCGCCCTTACCTGACTTAACCTACTGCTTCTGCTTCCACTACTTCCCAAATGCCAGCCCAAGAATGGCATCAAACGGCACTGCCGCCTGATAATCCACTATGTGGCACCAACTGAACTTCATGGACGTCTCACCTCTGATCTGGAGTAGGTCAACTGACTCAATTGATCGCACAACAATCAAACAAGAACATGTGCAACCAGCCATAAGATTAGAACCAGACCAAAGATGCTACATACACCATCATACTGTTTTTCAATCGTACAAGATTTCACATGACTAATCATAGGAATTCCTTATCCTACAATTTCAAGCCATAAGAGTATTCTTCAATCTTATAAAATTTCCAATGAAATAAAATAGAAACTCCTTCTCATAAAATCTCAAAATGAAAACTCGTTATTCCTCAACGAAAAGTCATAAATTCAAACATGTAGCGAACATGCTACCCTGGAACTGAAACAGATAAAACTTAAAACAAAAAGGAAAACAAGTCCAGCTTCGGCCCGTTCCTAGATCCTCTCCTAACCCTTGCTTCCCTCCTCAATCTCTCTTCTCCGCCGGAGTGTACACTCGCGGCGCCACAATCTGACGCAACGGCTGTGCCTCTATCGGAGCCTCCTGCACTGGCTGAACCACCGCCAATGCCAACTGCAACTTAGGACACCTTGCCTTGATATGTCCCGGCTCTCCACTATGAAAGCACGCCTGTGTAGTCTGACTCTCTCTCCTCTTCGGACAGCTCACCACTCGATGCTCCATGCTTCCGCACCCAAAGCACCCCGCACCACTCTGACCACTCTGACCGGAATCCGAAGAGCCCTCCCACTTCCTCTTCTGTCCCTGAGCTGGCTTACCGCCCCGGTTCGCACCCGTCTGCTGCTGTGGCGGCCTCCTCTGCTGCTGCTGCTGCACCGGTGGGCTAACCACCGCAGCCAGCTCTGCCCCCATGATGCATTCATATTTTAGCATATTTAGTATATATTTTCTTTAGCTTTTGTAGTCATTAGACTTACATTTTTGCATATTTTTCATCATTTTAAGTCTCATTTCATACTTAGGATCATTTTAGAGTCTAGGATACATTTCTTTGCATTTTGTACATTTTTGGTTCCTTTTTAGGTACTTTGGAGACATTGGAGTGAGTTGGAGACAAAGCGGCTAGAAGAATTGATCAAATGGGCAAAACACATGCAGGAGAAGTCCAAAGCGGTTGAAAGATCATCTCTGTTGAAGATCTTACCTTGATCGGATTAATCTGATATTTTGTGAGCGGAAAGGAAATTGAGTTATCTTTCCAATGGAAGTGGTTTCAACTCATTTGGAGCTGTATTCCGAAAGTTATTGAAGATTTAGTGAAGACATGTCCGTCTGGCGAGCAAAAGAAGCAAGTACAGAACTTTAACAAGTGGATCGATCGATCCATAACTGGATCGATCGATCTGATCATCCAGATTTTTCCGCGGGACTTGCGGCTCGACCAAGCACAATGTGGAACGATCGGTCATGATTTTTAACAAGTGGATCGATCGATCCAGTCCTCAAGACAGCACTTTTTGTGACGAAAAATCAGCCACCTACTCCCACTTTATTTGATCAAAACGTGTTTTTGGCCTTAAATATCAGCATCAACCTCATTATTGAGGGGACTCTCCATTTTTTTTTCTTCTTCCAAAAACTTGATAACTTGTTCTTGATCTTGAATTCTTGTTCTTTCTTTTTGTTCTTGAGATTTGAAGTTTATGTTGGATTTATGTATGATTTAGGAGATTCTTCTCCAACCTTGCTATTTTAGTGAAGTATTTCTATCTTTAATTTCATCATGTCTTTATATATGATCTTTGTCTTCTATATGATGATTAGTGAGTAGTTTCTCTATGGGTTTTTGGGCTTAGTAGATTAGGGATGTTTGATGAATGATTAGTGATGTCTAGGCTTAGATTCTCATGATTTCTAAGGATTAAGGTGAACTTAAAGCTAGATTAGATTTGATCAATCAAAATCTAGAACTTGAGCATTCTATGACCGGAAGGTATCGATAAAATGTTTAGAAGAACTTTAAATCTTGCTTTTCATACTTAACCAATGGGAATTGATGCTTAAGATGATTAGAGGCTTTATGAACTTGTGCTTAATGATTGTTGATCATTTAATTGCAATTGGAAAATTAGTTTAATTGAATGGTTGGTAAATGGATTAGTACCATGGGAGTGGATTAGTCTATTTGTGTGATTCATGTCATAGATTTGAGTTTGAATTGTGAGTCCTAGCATCATTAGTTAGTCATTGATCATCCCAAGTCAAATGCTTTGCCCAAAGCCCATGCATTTCCACATTTGATAAAGTTCTTATTTGTTGTATTATCTTGTTTTGATCTTGTTTAGTGTTTGTTTACTTATTTGGTTTGGTTTGCCATCCATTTTGCATTATAATTCGTTTGTTTCACTTAGGTTCGGAATTAGGACTTTTAAAGTCTAAAATACAACTTCGAATTGCTTAGCTTATTCGAATACTTGGATTCTTAGTGTTGCTATTCTTAACTCCCTGTGGTTCGACCCTATGCTATGCTACAACAACTAGAGTGTGTTGTTAGCTAAGTTTAGGTACAAAAATATAATTTGACACGCATCAAATTTGGCGCCGTTGCCGGGGAGTTTGGCAATAGCCATTAGGATTTGGTACTTGATTAAGACTAAGTGTTTATTTTTCTTTTGATACTAACTTTTCTCTTTAATGTTTGTCTTTCATATTTTAAAGGTGCATGAACTTGAGGAGTAAAGGACCAACAAACCTTCAACCGCTTGTGCAAGAGCTTAGTCGATTGGAAAGAGAGACGAGAAGAGAAAAAGAACGACAAGATCACTTAAGAAGGTTGGGCATGGAACAACCTAGGAATGTTCAAGAGCAAGAGGCTCATGGGGTTGGACAACAAGGGAATGTGGGAGCTAGAGAACCCATTCACCAACCTAGAGAGCCAAGAAGGATAGGTGATTATGATGTGCAATCACCAATGGAGAAAGAATGGGTATTAGAGCTCCACCATGTGTAAACAACAATTGGGAGATCAAGTCAAGCTTGATTAACATGGTCCAAAACAATCGGTTCTTTGGACTACCAATGGAGCACCCAATTGAACATCTTGACAACTTTGATCGACTTTGTGGAACGGTCAAGATGAATGGTGTGTCCGAAGATGTGCTTAAGTTGACCCTCTTTCCTTTTTCACTTGGTGATAAGGCCTCTCAATGGGAGAAGACTGTTGTTACATCTTCGATTACAACTTGGGAAGAGTGCAAGAAGCGTTTTCTCGCCAAGTTTTTCTCAAATCAAAAGACGGCTAAGATAAGGAATGATATTGCTACCTTCAAGCAAGGAGGCAATGAGTCATTATATGAAGCTTGGGAACATTTTAAAGGGTACACAAGGTCTTGTCCACATCATGGAGTACCAAAAGAAGCTTTGTTGGGAATTTTCCACCGGGGAGTACATGAGAAACACTATGACTCATTGAATACCGCGAGCAATGGAAGTTTCTCGAGCATCTCTATTGAAGAAGGGGAACAATTGATAGAGAACCTAGCTCAAAGTGATCAATGCTATGGGAGAGATTATGATAGAACCATAAGAGAACCAAAGGGTGATGATGCACGAATCATGGAGATAAATGCTAAGTTGGATAAGTTTATCTTGTCTACACAAAAGGGGATGAACTATGTTGGAGAGTTTGAAGGGAACAAAGAAGGTTGTGTTGAAGCTTATCAAGAAGGACAAGAAGAGGTTAGCTACATGCAAGGAGGATACAACAACCAACCAAGAGGTTATGACCCCAACTATAGGAACCACCCTAATCTTTCCTATAGAAGCACCAATGTTGAGAATCCCCAAGACTAAGTCTACCCTCAACAAAGACCTCAAGGACAAGGTCTTATCCCACAACAAAACTTTCAACCTCAAGGTTACTATCAACCCAAAGCTCCATTCGTCCCTAATCAACAAAGATTCCAACCTCAAGGGAATCAAAACTACCAAGGACAAGGTAGTTCCTCTCAACCACAACTTAAGGATGATGAGACAAGACTTCTTCTTAAACAAATTCTCGAGGGGCAAGGAAAGGGAGCTATTGAGTTGAACAAGAGGATGACAGACATCCACAACAAGGTGGATGGTGCTTATAACGACCTCAATGCCAAATTTGAACATCTCTCTACTCACATGAAGACTTTGGACAACCAAATAGCCCAAGTCGCTTCAAGTTCAAAGAGACCCGTTGGAACTCTTCCGGGTAAACCCGAAGCGAACCCTAAGGAATTTGTTGGAGCTATTATGCTAAGGAGTGGGAAAGAGATTGATACAACAGCACTTCCTCTCAAGAAGAAAAACGTTGATGGAATAGAGAAAAATCAAGAAATGGAAGTTGCTAAGGAGAAAGAAGATGTTGAAATGGTAGCCCCAAGTGGACCAATTCTCGTTGATGGAGAGAAAGAGCCACAAGAGAAGTCTAAGGAGATTCTTGAGAAGAAGACTCCTTTCGTGCCTCCAACTTATGAGCCAAAACTTCCATTTCCGGGTAGATTCAAGAGAAAGATGCTTGATGAGAAGTATGAAAAGTTTCAAGAACTAATGGGACCGGTCAAGGTAACTATCCCTATCATGGACTTGATGATGGATTGTCCGATATATGCCAAGCTCTTCAAGGAGACACTTGCTAAGAGAAAGTTGGTTGAGAATTCAATGATTATGGTCAATCATGAGTGTAGTGCCATCATTCAAGGGAATACATGTACGAAGGTTGAAGATCCGGGAAGTTTCACCTTACCTTGTGCTTTGGGTCCATTGGTCTTCCCTAGATGCTTAGTGGATCTTGGTGCAAGTGTGAGCTTGATGCCTCTCACGGTTTCAAAAAGGTTAGGATATACAAAATACAAGAACACGAGGATCACTTTGGTGCTAGCGGATAGATCTCTTCGGTTTCCAATTGGTGTGGTTGAAGATGTGCCTCTAAAGGTGGGAAACTTCATAATTCCCATAGATTTTGTTGTACTTGAGATGGATGAAGAGCCAACCGACCCTATTATATTGGGAAGACCATTTTTAGCTACCGCCGGAGCATTGATAGATGTAAAGAAAGGTATGATCAAACTTGACTTGGGGCAATATGAGCTTGAGTTCAATATGGAGAAGATGACCAAGAAACCTACCATTGAGGGTAAAGCATTCTACATTGAAACTTTGGATGCGATGGTTGATGAGTATCTTGAGGAGTTAAGTATGGAAGATCCTTTGGAAGTTGCGTTGACCATGAATAGTGAAGAGTGTGGAGTGATCAATGAAAATGCAATTGGATATGAAAGACTTCTAGACTACCACAAGCCTTGTGAAGAGAATACTTGTTTCTTGGAGTTAATAGATGGAGAGGAGAGGAAGGATGTTGAAGAAGAAGCTAGCAATGGTAAGACTAGTGAGGAGGACGTATGGAACGAGCTAAATGCACCTCAATTGGAACTCAAACCTCTACCACTAGGGCTAAGGTACGCATTTCTTGGACCAAATTCTACTTATCCCGTGATAATCAATGATGAGTTAACCGATAAGGAGTCTTTCATGCTTTTGAATGAACTTAGAAAGTATAGGAAAGCTATTGGTTATTCATTAGATGATATTAAGGGAATTGCTCCATCTTTATGCATGCATAGAATCTATCTTGAAGATGAATCTAAATCATCAATTGAGCATCAAAGAAGGCTTAACCCGAACTTGAAAGAGGTAGTCAAGAAAGAAATTTTAAAGCTACTTAAGGCGGGGATAATCTATGCTATTTCGGATAGCCCATGGGTTTCTCCGGTTCATGTAGTTCCAAAGAAAGGTGGAATAACCGTTGTTAGGAATGAGAAAAATGAATTGATTCCAACTAGAACAACAAGTGGGCATAGGATGTGTATTGATTATCGAAAATTGAATGTGTCTACTAGGAAAGATCACTTTCCATTGCCTTTCATTGATCAAATGCTTGAAAGACTCGCTAATCATTCTTACTATTGCTTTCTTGATGGTTATTCGGGTTTCTTTCAAATCCCAATTCACCCTCAAGATCAAGAGAAGACGACCTTCACTTGTCCATTTGGTACCTTCGCATATCGAAGGATGCCATTTGGCTTGTGTAATGCACCCGCGACTTTTCAAAGGTGTATGATATCGATCTTCTCGGACTTCATAGAGGACATTATGGAAGTGTTCATGGATGACTTCTCCGTCTATGGCTCTTCTTTTTCTTGTTGTCTTTCTAATTTGTGCAGGGTTCTACAAAGATGCGAAGATACCAATCTTGTTCTTAATTGGGAGAAGTGTCACTTTATGGTCAAAAACGGTATTGTGCTTGGGCATAGAATCTCCAAGGATGGTATAGAGGTGGACCAAGCTAAAATTGAGGTCATGACTCGCCTAGAGCCACCAAACTCGGTCAAAGGTGTGAGGAGCTTCTTGGGTCATGCAGGGTTTTATAGACGATTCATCAAAGACTTCTCTAAGATTGCTAGACCGTTGACAAGGTTATTATGCAAGGAGGTTGCTTTTGTATTCAATCAAGAATGTCATGAAGCCTTTTTGAAGTTGAAAGAAGCTTTGATTAGTGCGCCTATTGTTCAACCACCAGATTGGGACTATCCTTTTGAGTTGATGTGTGATGCTAGTGATTATGCGGTTGGAGCGGTTTTGGGGCAAAAGAAAGACAAGAAGCTTCACGTGATCTATTACGCTAGTCGCACTTTGGATGACGCCCAAATGAAATATGCAACCACGGAGAAGGAGCTCATAGCAATTGTATATGCCGTTGAGAAATTCCGTTCATATTTGGTGGGATCCAAAGTCATTATACACACCGATCATGCGGCTTTGAGGTACCTTATGACCAAGAAGGATGCTAAACCAAGACTGTTGCGATGGATCCTCTTGCTTCAAGAGTTTGACATTGAGATCAAGGACAAGAAAGGGATTGAGAATGGAGTTGCGGATCATCTCTCAAGGATGAGGATTGAAGAAGAAATTCCCATTGATGATTCTCTACCGGAAGAGCACATCAATGTTATCCGAGCTCTTTACAAGGAGAATCTAATGTTGAATGAGATTTTGGAGGTTAAGGCTATCGGTGAGAAAGAACCTTGGTATGCGGATTTTGTGAACTACTTGGCTAGTGGAAGAGAGCCACCAAATCTCCAAGGTTACCAAAAGAAGAAGTTCTACAAGGATGTCATGCACTACTTTTGGGATGAGCCTTTTCTCTATAGGCAATGCAAGGATAAACTCTATCGAAGATGTATCACGGAGGAAGAAGTGCCTGGTATTTTGTTTCATTGCCATGGGTCGGATTATGGGGGACATTTTGCCACATTCAAGACTGTTTCTAAAGTTCTCCAAGCGGGGTTTTGGTGGCCAACCATGTTCAAAGATGCCAATGAATTCATTGCCAAGTGTGATGCATGCCAACATAAAAGTAACATTGGTAAGAGAAATGAGATGCCGTTGAATCCAATTCTTGAGGTTGAGATCTTTGATGTGTGGGGAATTGATTTCATGGGTCCATTTCCATCTTCTTATGGGAACAAATACATTCTAGTGGCGGTGGACTATGTTTCAAAATGGGTGGAAGCCATTGTAAGTCCTACCAATGATGCCAATGTGGTACTCAAATTGTTCAAGACTATCATCTTTCCAAGGTTTGGTGTACCAAGAGTAGTGATAAGTGATGGTGGTAGTCACTTTATCAACAAGGTTTTTGAAAGCTTATTGAAGAAGCATGGTGTCAAGCACAAAGTGGCATCGCCTTACCATCCCCAAACATCAGGTCAAGTGGAGGTTTCAAACCGTCAAATCAAGGCTATCTTAGAAAAGACGGTTGGGAAGACGCGGAAAGATTGGGCAAAAAAGTTGGATGATGCTTTGTGGGCATATCGCACCGCGTACAAGACTCCTATCGGAACAACGCCATTCACCCTTCTCTATGGCAAGTCTTGTCACCTTCCGGTTGAACTAGAGTATAAGGCGTTGTGGGCTACAAAGTTCTTGAATTTTGATCTTAAAACGGCTTCCGAGAGAAGATTGATCCAATTGGAGGAGCTAGAAGAAATACGCCAAAATGCTTATGAGAGCTCCAGAATCTACAAGGAGAAAACGAAGGTTTTCCATGACAAGAAGATCTCGAAGAGAGATTTCAAAGCGGGTGATCAAGTGTTGCTTTTCAATTCTCGACTCAAATTATTCCCGGGAAAGCTAAGGTCTAAGTGGTCCGGGCCGTTTTATATCAAGGAAGTTCGTCCATATGGTGCTCTTGTGTTGTTGAACAAGTCCGGGGGAGAGTTCACCGTGAATGGACAAAGATGCAAGACCTATCTAGCGGATGTCCCGATTGAGGAAACCACAAATGTTCCTCTTTCGGATCCTCCAAGTGCCTAACCTCCATAAACGTCAAGCTAGTGACGTAAAACAAGCGCTCTTGGGAGGCATTCCCAAAGGTACATCTTGTAAATATTTTTATTGTCTTGTTATCTTTAATTTTCTTTGGTTTTAGTTTTGTCTATTTGAGTTGTAGAAACTCCGTCAAGCTAGTGACGTTAAACGCGCCT
Source organism: Arabis hirsuta (assembly GCA_964056655.1). NCBI lineage: Eukaryota > Viridiplantae > Streptophyta > Magnoliopsida > Brassicales > Brassicaceae > Arabis > Arabis hirsuta. Next base: position 2,926,791 of record OZ053301.1, read on the forward strand.
CTTGGGACCTCCCAAGCTTATCATCGTCAAGCTAGTGACGCAAAACAAGCATGAATAAAGAAGATCAAGCCCAAGAATCCTAACTCCAAGGTACCACATTTTCCCTTTGTAAATACCATTTTTATTTCGTATTTTTCTGCTTTTGTGTGTTGTCCTTCTTCCTTGAAATTATTTCTCACCGAGACGGTGAGAATTAAGTCTGGGGGAGGAGGATAGTCGCTAATGCTCATTTGAGTTTGTTTTGTTTTCTATTTGCATAACTTGAGTCTCATGCATATTGCATTGCATTGTATATACGATAAAAAACGCAAAAATCATAAAAAAATTGAAAATTTTGAAAATTTTCGAAAAATACAAAAAGATTTTCCTTTTCATTTAGTTGCATTTCATACACTTGTATGATCATTTAGGTTGCATCATTTATATAGAGAACAATGATTTAAATGCCTTATAGTGATTTTTAGTACATAGCTCTCTTTGTGAATGTCTCGATAATGCTCTCTTAGACTTCATAAACCGCGAAAAGCATGCTTCTCCATATCTTTGATCTCTTCGCTCTAGATTCTCTAAGTCTTGTTGATTAGTTGTTTGAATTGAAACCAACTCCACCTTATTAGACCATAAATTGAATTTTAATTCTCTTGCTTATGAGTTTTAGACCTTAACCATGGTTCACTTATACACATTCAACCATTTTTATCCCTTTTACCACTCTCTAATGGTTGGAATGGTCATCCCGATTCAAGTACATGATTTGAATGAGGATGGTACCACACCTTGATTACACCTAGCTTTTCTTTGAAACCACCATTAATTTGTTGAGTGAGGCCTTTTTCTATTTGCACCTCATGCATAAAATCTTTAGAGATGGAAACGACAAGTTCTTTTGTTCCATTATGAGTAGTCTCATTGGCTAGTCTAGGTGGGTTGAGAGAATTTTGGAGTCTCATTGTTTTATATTACGGTTTTGGGAATTGGTGAGGGTGAGTAAGGGTGTGAGCTTATGTGAGGAATTGGAGAGTTGAAAAGGAAAGAAGTGCAACCAAAACAGTTTAGAGAACGAAAATCGGATGTCTAAGGAGAGAAAACAAAAAGAAACATTACTCTTAAGCTAAGGAGTAAAGAAGCTCCTAGAAATGAAAAGAATATATATAGAGAATCAAAAGGAGTAGAGATAAGTAAAGCAAGAGTAATTGTCTAAGTATGAGAAAGATCTCCCTAGGTTCTATCCTTGAAATAAAAGAAAGAAAAAAAAGAAGTAATTGGTGTAGAGAACAAGAGTGACTTTGAGTGAAACAAAGAGTATGGGGTGGGTAGAATGGAAGAAAACATCTTGTATGCATCAATTGTTTCCCTTCTCCATTGCTTTTGTGTGTTGACTTGTGCCATATGTTGAGAGAAGTCACTAAAATGTTTTAAAACACCACTTTACTTCATATTGAACTTATTCTCTTACCAAGCCGCCGATTGGATTAGGTCGAATTCTCATTTGCAAGACTACACGGTTTTGAATCTTAATGAACATAAGGAGTTGGTAGATAAGATACATTTGATCACTTGACATTGAATTTAGAGGCAAAACATTGAAGTTGCGATGAGAATGAGAAGTTTGATTGAGTAGATGGTTTATTTGTAGCATTGAGATGTATTATCTTGCATTGGCAACTTGATCTTTGGAAAACAATCTCTTGGCTATGAGTTCTCCATTTCAAACCTCTTCACCGGTTTGTTCTCTTTGTTTGCTCGAGGGCGAGCAAAAGGCAAGTCCGGGGGAGTTGATGCATTCATATTTTAGCATATTTAGTATATATTTTCTTTAGCTTTTGTAGTCATTAGACTTACATTTTTGCATATTTTTCATCATTTTAAGTCTCATTTCATACTTAGGATCATTTTAGAGTCTAGGATACATTTCTTTGCATTTTGTACATTTTTGGTTCCTTTTTAGGTACTTTGGAGACATTGGAGTGAGTTGGAGACAAAGCGGCTAGAAGAATTGATCAAATGGGCAAAACACATGCAGGAGAAGTCCAAAGCGGCTGAAAGATCATCTCTGTTGAAGATCTTACCTTGATCGGATTAATCTGATATTTTGTGACCGGAAAGGAAATTGAGTTATCTTTCCAATGGAAGTGGTTTCAACTCATTTGGAGCTGTATTCCGAAAGTTATTGAAGATTTAGTGAAGACATGTCCGTCTGGCGAGCAAAAGAAGCAAGTACAGAACTTTAACAAGTGGATCGATCGATCCATAACTGGATCGATCGATCTGATCATCCAGATTTTTCCGCGGGACCTGCGGCTCGACCAAGCACAATGTAGAACGATCGGTCATGATTTTTAACAAGTGGATCGATCGATCCACATGTGGATCGATCGATCCACTTACTAAAGGTTTGGATCGATCGATCCAGGGGTGGATCGATCGATCCAGTCCTCAAGACATCACTTTTTGTGACGAAAAATCAGCCACCTACTCCCACTTTATTTGATCAAAACGTGTTTTTGGCCATAAATATCAGCATCAACCTCATTATTGAGGGGACTCTCCATTTTTTTTCTTCTTCCAAAAACCTGATAACTTGTTCTTGATCTTGAATTCTTGTTCTTTCTTTTTGTTCTTGAGATTTGAAGTTTATGTTGGATTTATGTATGATTTAGGAGATTCTTCTCCAACCTTGCTATTTTAGTGAAGTATTTCTATCTTTAATTTCATCATATCTTTATATATGATCTTTGTCTTCTATATGATGATTAGTGAGTAGTTTCTCTATGGGTTTTTGGGCTTAGTAGATTAGGGATGTTTGATGAATGATTAGTGATGTCTAGGCTTAGATTCTCATGATTTCTAAGGATTAAGGTGAACTTAAAGCTAGATTAGATTTGATCAATCAAAATATAGAACTTGAGCATTCTATGACCGGAAGGTATCGATAAAATGTTTAGAAGAACTTTAAATCTTGCTTTTCATACTTAACCAATGGGAATTGATGCTTAAGATGATTAGAGGCTTTATGAACTTGTGCTTAATGATTGTTGATCATTTAATTGCAATTGGAAAATTAGTTTAATTGAATGGTTGGTAAATGGATTAGTACCATGGGAGTGGATTAGTCTATTTGTGTGATTCATGTCATAGATTTGAGTTTGAATTATGAGTCCTAGCATCATTAGTTAGTCATTGATCATCCCAAGTCAAATGCTTTGCCCAAAGCCCATGCATTTCCACATTTGATAAAGTTCTTATTTGTTGTATTATCTTGTTTTGATCTTGTTTAGTGTTTGTTTACTTATTTGGTTTGGTTTGCCATCCATTTTGCATTATAATTCGTTTGTTTCACTTAGGTTCGGAATTAGGACTTTTAAAGTCTAAAATACAACTTCGAATTGCTTAGCTTATTCGAATACTTGGATTCTTAGTGTTGCTATTCTTAACTCCCTGTGGTTCGACCCTATGCTATGCTACAACAACTAGAGTGTGTTGTTAGCTAAGTTTAGGTACAAAAATATAATTTGACACGCATCACCCCATATCAGCCTCAATAGCTGCTGCAGTCTCAACCAACTCCGCCCTCATGGCGTACTTACGAGCCCTGCACAGCGTCTTCAGTACCGGTCGAAGTCCATGCATGAACCTCCTGATCTGGGACTCCTCACTCCTAAACTCCCGACCAGTATACCCCAACAGCCGACCGAACTGCTCGTCATACTCCCGGACCGAACTCTCTCCCTGGGTCAGCACCAAAAACTATGCCTGCATCCGGTCCGCCGCCTCCTGCGAAAAATACTTGGCATCGAACTCCGCCAAGAAATCCGCCCAGGTCATCCCCGCCTGAGGTCTCCTGCTCATCACACCTCTCCACCACATATGTGCATCACCCTCCAAGTAATGAACCGCAAGGTCCACTCTAAACTCCTCTGGACACCTCAAAGATTGGAAGTTACGTTCCAACCTACTCCTCCACTGATCCGCCTCACTAGGGTTGGCACCACCCGCAAAGAACATTGTGTCAATCCTCTGCATCTGCTCCATCATCCTCATATAGGATGGAAGCTCTCCCACAGCCACCACACCTGGCTGCAAACCAGCCACCACCGGCTGAACCCTAGCCCCTACGGGCTGCACAACAGGCTGCACCACCGGAGCCTGACCCTGCCCTGGCGCCCCCACTGGCAACTGCGCCAAGATCAACTGCAGCAGCTCCACCAAGCGATCATCTCGGTCCCGAGCACCACCTGCGCCAGCACCCCTTCCTGGGCCCTGCGCACCACCGGCTCCACTAGCCTCCTCGACACCCACTGTGTCCATGCTCGCTGACCCTTGAGATGCTTGTGACTCTGCAGCTTGCCCCTGCGTGACCTCATGAGACTCACTCGCGTCGGCAGACACTGACACCTGTCCCCGACCATGCCCACGGCCACGCCCTCTGCCCCCACGGGCACCACGACCTCTACCTCTAGCACCTCTAGCCATCTCACACTGTCCACAACAGTAGACTAAGTACTAAAGCAGAAAGGCCAAATAACACATACCGTAAAATCTCTTTAAAGGCTCAGAGATGATGATCTAGGACTCCAAACCCAACCACAATCAATTGACTATTCACTAATCAATCAACCACAAACCACAGTTCACAAACCAAGCAATGATAGCACACAATCACTTAACTACATTCTCCCGCCCTAGAACCATATGGGCTCTGATACCAAATTGAAACAACCCGACCCTTTTTTTTTTAATAGCATCAAGTTAACATTCCCATAAATGCCAACTCTCTACATGCTATAATTCTCATCACAAGCAACCAGCGAAATCAATACAATTAACCATACATCAACTTAACCAACTAATCAATACAACCGGTTCACAATTCAATTCCATTAAACCAAGAATCCAATTCAATCATCAAGTAACCAGCAACCTAAAAATTTACTATCAGATTCCACTAACAACCTAACACTCCACGTAATCACACAATCGAGTCTCTAAATCAACCATCTCGTCCTCGCCACAATTCCATGATCACACCTGCTTTTACCTGCATCACATGGTTATACGAGATGCGTGAGTATTATCATAAATACCCAGTGAGACGGTCCTCCCATCTACAGGCCAATTACTCATATATAAAATGCATACAATACAAGGGTTATCACTCAACAAGCATAGAACAAACAAGCATCACAAACCAGAACAGCAGCACCCCTGTCGATCGACATACTACTAGGTGTCGATCGACAGCCTGCGTGTCGCTCGACACACCACCTCGGTGTCGTACGACACAGATGACCCCGTGTCGATCGACAGGAAGCAATCCTGTCGATCGACAGGAAGCAATCCTGTAAATCGACATGACACCTTCTGTTCGATGGAGATCGCCTATCCTCTCATGGCCGAATCTCCATGAACCTTAATCGATCACCTGCACAATCAACCACTTAAAACACCAAATTCACACAGCAAACAATCGCATCATACACAATCCTATATCCGAGAGCCTATGGTCGCGCACTCACCTTTGCAAACGGATAGAATGAAGACTAAGGAACCTGACACAAACAGAGAAGAATATCTCGCGACTCCCTCCACCAAAACCAAGTCTGAGACCTGATCTGGAAACTAGACTCCGTGATCTTTCCAGAGGTGTATCGAGAGACTCCTAACTCCAAGCCAAACGTCGGAAAATATGTCCCCGAAAACTGCTACTCCGAAGAAAACTGCAGAAAACTGCACGAACTACCCAAGTTCCAAAGGTATAACTCAGCGACTACTCGACTAAAAGACAAGCGGTTTCTTCTTAACTCAAGAGCAAAGATCAGAGAACTTACCCCCAAAGTCTCGATCAAAACCGACTTGATCTTCACCGCCGTTTGCCCTCTCCAGAACTCGGCAGAACCACCCTCAAAAGCTCCTAAGGAAACCCTAGCTCTCTCTCTCAACTCTCTCTGACGGGAAAGTGGCTAAAAAGCCTAAGGAAACCGTGTTCCTTCTCTTATATACGAAGCCCTAAAACCCCTAAAACCAAACCGCGACCAAACCGACCCAAAACCAACTCCCAATTCTCACTTCGAAACCGTGTCGATCGACACAAAAACTGTGTCGATCGACACAGACCTCCCTGGTCGATTCCAACACGCGAACACACAGCCGTGTCGATCGACAGGCTTCAACCATGTCGATCGACAGGGAACTCCCTGCTCAAAACCCTTCACGAGACAACCCCGTGTCGATCGACACTCATCCCTACTGTCGATCGACACTCCTCCAAAATTCCATTTTTTTGGATCACGGGCGTTACAGTAATACTGAAAATTTAATGGTTTTCTTAATTTGTGTAAAATCCTCTAGAATGACAAGTAATTTGAAACGGAGGGAGTATTGTAAATTTGTGGCTGATATGTAATAGTAGGTTAATATCGTGATTCTTGAGTGGAAGCAACGTGATCATGAACGCACATTTGGAATGAAACGGAAGCCATCAAAATTGGCTAAACTTTTTGCTGGTATGATCATCGCGTTCTTGAAAATGTTGGACCTCTACTTTTTTTTTTCTTTTTGTAAGAACACATCTACCCATTAACATTTTTTATGCTTAGAAGATTTTGGACCGAGGATCGTACATTGAACATGGTGCATGTAATCTGTTAGCATTGAGAGTAGTAGGGCTGGGCAAAGATACATGTTATTCGTCTTTTACACGTTATCCGGCTCGTATCCTCGAAAATAGGGTATTCGTAATTCTCGAGTCAGGTAAAAGGTACTATAATCTTTAACTAGAAAAGTTGCTCATTTTCGATTTGTAATGTGTTTTGTTTGTGTGTTTTTTCTGTAGCCAATTTAGGGTTTTGTTCTAATTGCAGGTATTTAGGACTATAAGTTGGATGCTTGCACCTATAGGCATATCTTTGCATCTAGGAATAGATTCAAACACAGGTTTAATGGCATTAGCAGTTCCTTTAGTGCAGTCCGTGTTGTCCCTTGTGGTTGATAAGGTATTGAGCAGGCCAAGTATTAGACCTATGAAAAGAAGTAGAAGGGAAATCAAGAACAAGGAAAGTTAGGCAAGAAGAAAACATGGGTGGTGTAGTGGATAAGGAGGAAGGATACAAGTCATGCATGGTAGGAGATGCTGATTCTAGTAGCATGATGATATGCTCAAATTTGTCCTGAGCTATTCTTTCAAATTAAGAGATCGTAGTAGTACTTAGGGATCGAATCCACAGGGAATCTAAACACACAATCGATTAAAGAGTTCAAATTATGCTAAATAAATAGTGATGAATGTAAAATAAATAGCAAACGTAAACAAAGTGAATGATGATAAAGGTTCTAGTAATCAATTGGACAAAAGGTTAGGCTATGGGTAATTCGTAGGAAAGAATCGAAATACGTTTGTGTCGATCAACACAGATGTCCGTGTCGATCAACACGAGGATAAAAATGGTTAGGATTTGTTAAGCGCGGTTCTAGAACTCAAACACGAATATAAAACCAATCAACTTTTATTGCAGAGATTATCTATGACTAAATCCCTAACTTCCAAATTTCTTTACAAATTCAGTTAATAAAGACAAGCATTAAGTTCAGGTTCAATTGTTCACAAAATTACTAAGCCAAATTTCTTTGCGAATATATAATTTTGCTCATCTAAAATTATGTCCGGTTGTTAATAATACTTTTGCATCTATTAAAGCAACCTAGGATATTCAATTTCAGTTGATCAGTCCTAAAATCAGAGTTAAATCAATCTAGATGAAGAACATAAAGATAAATTCTAACAGGGTTTCAATCCTAACGATTTCTCATCAAACCATAGAATTACCCTAAACCTAACAAACAAACTACTCAGACATAAATGCACTAAACATTATGAATGAAATAAATTGCATAAAAGAGATAGAGTAAGTGATACAGAGATTCAAAAATGATGAAGTCTGGAAGTGTGAAATCTCCTAAAAGCTCTCCAAATCTCTTCTCTCTCAAGTCTCAATTAAAAACTTGATAGAAACATGAAAGTCTAAGTAAAAACCATATATAGTGTCTAAAATTCGGACTGGGATTTCCTGTAAACTTATCGGTTTCGTGGGCCGAAGAAAAAATTCTTCAATCTTCACGTCAGACATGCTCGTGTCGATCGACACACAGGACCGTGTCGATCGACACAGCCTTGAAAACTCGACTCCGACTTGATCACTTCGGCTGTTCTTTCCTTGATGCTCCTGAATGCTTCAAAAGCTCCCATTAAGCTCCAATCGTCCTTTAACCCACAAAGACTCAAAAAGACTAAAAAAATACCAAAAAGACTCTATGAAAAGGACTTATATCATGGTCAAAACGGGTAAAAACCATGATATATCAACTCTCCCAGACTTAGCATTTGCTTGCCCTCAAGCAAAACATACAACAAGAATGTGAAAGAGGTTTCAAAACGCAGAAACTTACCTTCCCTTGGAGTACCGGACCGACCATCTCAACTAGTAATCCACATAATGCAGAACCAATTCAAAACCAGACCACCATGTATTTCTCCATATACATTCGCAGCCTCCCAAATTCATCCACGACTCCTCAACATAACCCGCTAGTTGTTGTGGTCGGTTTTCACCCACTCAACATTAACGTTCAAAGATGGATAACTAAAGAAATGACCCTCCGGATTCTCGACGAACAAGGCGGAATAGCACCTAAGTCTTCCCGCGAAGCAAATCAAGTGATTGTGCGGATCTAGGCGAAGCAGGAAGCATCGGGGCAAGTCACCATGGACGCATCTCGGAACCGAGCACGACCTCTCCTCGGATCCGAGCACAGCCTCGTTTCGCTTCGCTGAGGACGGCCTCACCTCGCTTCGCCGAGCACGGTCTCACCTCGCTTCGCCGAGCACGGCCCGCCTCGCTTCGCCGAGCATGGCCTCACCTCGCTTCGCCGAGCACGGCCTCGCTTCGCTTCGCCGAGCACGGCCTCGCCTCGCTTCACCAAGCACGGCCTCGCCTCGCTTCACCGAGCACGGCCTCGCCTCGCTTCGCCGAGCACGGCCTCGCCTCGCTTCGCCGAGCACGGCCTCGCCTCGCTTCGCCGAGCACGGCCTCGCCTCGCTTCGCCGAGCACGGCCTCACCTCGCTTCGCCGAGCACGGCCTCGCCTCGCTTCACCGAGCACGGCCTCGCCTCGCTTCGCCAAGCACGGCCTCACCTCGCTTCGCCGAGCATGACCTCACCTCACTTCACCGAGCACGGCCTCGCCTCGCTTCACCGAGCACGGCCTCACCGAGCACGGCCTCACCTCGCTTCGCCGAGCATGGCCTCGCCTCGCTTCGCTGAGCACGGCCTCGCCTCGCTTCGCCGAGCACGGCCTCACCGAGCACGGCCTCACCTCGCTTCGCCGAGCATGGCCTCGCCTCGCTTCGCTGAGCACGGCCTCGCCTCGCTTCGCCGAGCACGGCCTCACCTCGTTTTGTCTAGCCGAGCACGGCTTCGAAGGCTCGTGCATCCGACCACACTCTCGGCCCAGCAGCCTGATGACACAAGGACAGTCCAAAGCCCGGCCCAGATGAGAGGCCCACTGCGATGCAGCCGACCTTAGCAGGAAAGGAATCCGCGAAGACTTAGGAATGCTTAGCCGCCTTAGAGATAGTATATATAGCTGATGTAAAAACCCTCAAGGGGTATTCGCAACTTTGTACACAAAATCTTACAGAGCAATAACAAACCACTTTTTCATACCTTTGTGACCTTAGCTAACCCTAGAAATCTCTACTTCCTCGAAACCCTAACAAATCTAATTGTGCTAGTTTCGACTCCCACAATTTGGCGCCGTCTAAGGGGAATCGGAGTATTTCTGACACAGAAAAGCTAGGTTTACGCAACACCACCATCGAAGAACATGTCTGAGAACAACACCGTTAGCAGCGAAGGATCCTCGCCTCATAGGAGAGAGGAGGAGAAGGAGGACTCCGTCGAGAACGTTGCACCTGGCACAACTAACGTCCCGGCAGACGTGACAGAGATGAAGCACATGCTTGAGACGCTCAATAAGAAGGTGCAGGATCAGGAGAAGCACATCGAGACAACAACGAGCGAGCTACAAGCGCTCAAGAGAACGAAGCTCAAGAGGGCTCGCGCCCGTCCAACACGCCTCCGCTTCACCATGCCTCGATCCAATCGAAGGGGTCGCCACGAGGAGCTGCCGCCTCGGACAGATCACACAGGTCAAGAGAACCTGCCTCCACCACCACCTCGTCGGGGCTCCGACAGAACCCCTGAGCATGTGGTGGAAGACTCGGACGAGGATCAACCTCCTCAGAGAAGAGCCCGAACCCATACAGCAAATGAGAATGCTAGGGCTCGGGAAGATCAACACCCTCCTCGGAGGCATGCCCGAGAGAACGATGCTGACAACGATAGGGTTGATGAAGAAGGAGATCCCTCCTTCGCCGAAATCTACAGAAGGGAGCAGGAGCGTAGGGCTCCGCGAGGCTCCCGTGATGAGCAAGTCGCTGTGTTAGAAGCCAAGCTGGACCAGGTCGTCTCTGACCTGAGAACTACCAAGCTGCAAATGTACCGGAGCACGGGGAAGGCTCCAGGGGTTGCTTACGTGTTAGAGAAGGCACGCAACACACCCTTTGCTGAGAGCATATCGGGAGCTAAGATCTCTGATCCGGGAAGATTAAAGCTGTCGAGCTATGAAGGGACTTCAGACCCTGCTGATCATCTGATGGAATTTGAGGTGGCCCTAGGAAGGGCAAATTTCAAAGAAGCTGAGAAAGACATTGGCTACTGCAAGCTGTTCGTTGAAAGCCTCAAGGGACCTGCCCTCCAGTGGTTCTACAAACTGGAGAAGAATTCGATTCACAACTTCCACCAACTTTCTGAGATGTTTGTTCAACATTATAATATCTTTGCTGAACGTAAAATTTATGATGCTGAACTTTGGACCAACAAGCAGAGAGAGAATGAAAGCTTGCGGTCTTTTATGACAAGGTTTAAGCACACGCTGTCGAAGGTGGATGGAATCAGCAACACATCCGCACTGGAGGCCTTGAGAGGAGCAATTCGATGCCCATCTCCCTTCTGGCAAGAACTCACCATCAATCCGCCAACAACAATCCAGGATGCTCTTCACCGCGCAGCTGACTTTGCTCGAAGTGAAGAAGAGCTTCTTGCCAAGAGGAGCGGGAAGGCTAAACAGACCAGCGAGTCCGCTCAAGTTCCGACCCCTGCTAAAGCCAGGAAAGGCAATCCCGCCTTCATCCAGTTCGAAGGAGGAGCAGGCGGAGCTCACAATTATCAAGTTGAATCGCCTGGCTACGGCCGAGGTCGAGGCCGCGGTCACGGACATGGTAGAGGAAGCTTCACATGGGTCAGATACCCAAAGGAGTATGATGAGAAGTTGTACTGTGAGTTCCACAAAGCGACTAGGCACTCGACTGCGAAGTGCCGTGAGCTGGAACGACAGTTTGCTGCTAAACTCACCGAAGGTACCCTCAAGGGCAACATCAGCTTATCTGACTTCAAGCCAGAAGAAAAGCCTCAGGGTACAAATGAAAACCAGACGGAAAATCCCAGGCGACAGCGTCGCAATGACAACTCAGAGAACGGTAACCCGCAAGACACTATTTACATGATCATGGGAGGTTCGCCGTACTGCGCAGACAACGTTCCAGCAATTGAAGCTTACCAAAGGCGCGCTGAGGTCTGCGCTAACATATCAACATCTCCAAGGACTAAGCGGACCAGCGATCCCATCACTTTTGAGGAGGAAGACATCGAAGGTATTGATCATCCGCACAACGATCCATTGGTGATCAACTTAACCGTCTTCGACTTCAACGTTGCCCGAGTCCTCATCGACACCGGGAGCTCGGTAGATGTCATCTTCAAGAACACACTTGAGAAAATGAAGATCGACCCGTCACTCATCAGAGGGCAACCAAGGCCCATAACAGGTTTCTCTGGTGAAACTACCATGACGATGAGAACAATTCGTCTTCCAGTACAGGCTGGTGGCATCAAGAAAATGGTGAACTTCACAGTGGCTGATCATCCCGCTATCTACAATTTGATCATGGGAACACCATGGCTCAACCAGATGCGGGTTGTACCATCAACATACCACCTGTGCTTGAAATTTCCAACCAGCGATGGCGTGAAAACAATTTTCGGAAACCAGAAGGATTCACGGATGTGCTTTCTGGCCGAGCACAAGCTACGCAACCTAGAAGAAAAGAATGAGGATTCAGCGTCCCAAGGGCAAAAGAAGAGAGCAAGAATTAGCCCCGATCAGGTCAAGGACTTGACCAATCTCTTATAGCAATTACAGATTGCAGACGGTCATGCAGAAGAAGAACGACCCATCTGCGAACCTGTGATCTCCGTGTGCATTGATGAGCAACACCCGGAGAGGTGTGTTGAAATGGGAGCTACCCTTGATGAAGAGCTCAAGGGAAAACTGGTTGCGTTCCTCCAGAAAAACATCAACACCTTTGCCTAGGCCGTTGAAGACATGCCTGGGATTGACATCAACATCGCCTGTCACGAGCTTAACGTTGACCCTACATTCAAGCCGGTCAAGCAAAAGAGGAGGAAGCTTGGTCCTGAACGTGCAAAAGCTGTCAATGACGAAGTCGAAAGACTTCTAAGAGGTCAAGTACCCCGACTGGCTTGCCAACCCAGTCGTGGTGAAGAAGAAGAACGGGAAGTGGCGTGTCTGCGTCGACTTCATGGACCTCAACAAGGCCTGCCCAAAGGACAGCTTCCCACTACCTCATATCGACCGTCTGGTGGAAGCAACAGCAGGAAACAAACTTCTGAGCTTCATGGATGCCTTCTCAGGCTACAACCAGATCCTAATGCACCCTGAGGACCGAGAGAATACAGCCTTTATCACAGACCGCGGCATCTACTGTTACAAGGTATTGCCCTTCGGCTTGAAAAATGCCAGTGCAACATATCAAAGACTGGTAAACAGCATGTTCCAGGAACAACTTGGGAAGACTATGGAGGTTTACATAGACGACATGCTCGTGAAATCTCTTGAAAAAGAAGACCATATCTCCCACTTAGAGGAGTGCTTCAATCAGCTAAACCTCCACAACATGAAGCTGAACCCGGCAAAGTGCTGATTTGCCGTGACTTCTGGCGAGTTCCTCGGATACTTGGTCACTCGACGAAGTATTGAAGCCAACCCAAAGCAGATCGATGCACTGATCCAGATGGCTTCACCAAAAAACAAACGCAAGGTACAGAGATTGACCGGGAGAGTGGCTGCACTCAACCGCTTCATCTCACGATCGACGGATAAGTGTCTTCCCTTCTACAACACCCTGCGAGGAAACAAGCAGTTTGAATGGTCAGAAAAATGCGAAGACGCCTTCAAACAACTTAAGGAGTATTTGGCAACGCCACCTATCCTTGCTAAGCCAGTCACTGGAGAGCCTCTTTTTCTCTACATTGCTGTCTCAAAAACAGCAGTCAGCGCTGTCTTGGTACGAGAGGAAAGAGGAGAACAGAAGCCCATCTTCTATGTAAGTAAGACGCTCACAGACGTCGAGACCAGATACCCCCCGCTGGAAAAGCTAGCATTGTCCGTCCTCATGGCATCAAGAAAGCTAAGGCCTTATTTCCAATCTCACTCCATTATTGTCCTTAGTACTTTCCCACTGCGAACAGTTTTACATAGCCCAAGTCAATCTGGCAGGCTAGCTAAGTGGGCTGTCGAACTCAGCGAGTATGACATAGAATACAAGGGACGAACATGCAACAAGTCCCAGGTCCTAGCAGACTTCCTCATAGAGCTTCCAGATGTCAAGGGTTCTAAGAAGGAGCAACCCGGGATTTGGCAGCTATATGTGGATGGCTCTTCCTCAAAGAACGGGTCTGGAGTTGGAATACGCCTGGTATCACCAACTGGAGAGATCCTTGAGCAATCATTCCGACTGGGATTCAAAGCCTCCAACAACGAGGCGGAGTATGAGGCCATCATACCTGGCATGAGGCTCGCTCAAGGACTCCACATCCCGCACATACACACATTCTGCGATTCTCAACTGGTTACTAGCTAATACAGCGGCGAGTATGCGACAAAAGATGACCGCATGGAGGCTTATCTAGGGATAGTGAAAGACCTCGCCTCTACCTTCCAGGAATTCACACTCACAAGGATTCCAAGAGGCGAGAACATGGACACCGACGCACTGGCTAATCTGGCTTCTGCCACCGCTACACCAGAAGATCCTGCTTTGAAGCGAATCATTTCTGTTGAGTTCATTGAACTCCCCAGCATTCAACTAGACACGACACTCGCTATCTCAACACGCTCTCAAACAGCGAAACAAGCAAGGGCGCTTGCTGAAGCAACCAACGAAGATAGTAAAATGGCAGAAGCTGCTGAAGCCCAAGACATTGACATCCATGGCGATGGCATCCTTGGCAACGATATCACCACCGTTAGTAGCTCTCATCAACCCGAAGCAGTCCCAATGGATGAAGACGTTGCTGAACCTGAATACGGCTGTGACAAGCCATGGATGGGCGAAATACGAGAATATATCGCTGATGGGAAGCTACCCACCAGCAAGTGGGCAGCACGCAAGCTACAGAAACAAGCTGTCCGTTATACCCTACTTGACGGCAACATCTTCAGATGGGGACTCTCAGGCCCCTTGCTCACTTGTGTGGAAGGTAAGGAAGCAAGGCAAGTAATGGAAGAAGTCCATAGTGGGTCTTGCGGCAATCACTCAGGAGGCAAAGCTCTAGCAATCAAGATCAAAAGACATGGCCACTTCTGGCCAACTATAGTTGGTAACTGTATGAAGTTCTCTGCTAAGTGTGAGAAGTGTCAGCGATACGCTCCAAAAATTCATCAGCCTACCGAGATGCTCTCCTCCGTCACATCTCCTTACCCGTTCATGAGATGGGCTATGGACATAGTCGGGCCGCTACACCCCTCGAAGCAGAAACGCTGGCTATTGGTCCTAACAGACTACTTTTCTAAGTGGGTAGAAGCAGAAGCTTTCGCCAGCATCAGGGACGTCCAAGTAAAAAGCTTTGTCTGGCGTAACATCATATGTCGACATGGAGTTCCGTATGAGATTGTCACAGACAACGGATCGCAGTTCATATCCAACCGGTTCGAGAGCTTCTGTGCAAAATGGAACATCAGACTTAGCAAGTCCACACCTCGCTACCCTCAGGGTAATGGTCAAGCAGAGGCAGTCAACAAGACAATTCTAGATGGTCTTAAAAAATGCTTGGAAGCAAAGAAGGGCCGCTGGGCCGACGAGCTTGAAGGAGTTCTATGGTCCTACCGCACCACTCCACGCCG
This sequence comes from Arabis hirsuta, assembly GCA_964056655.1. Lineage (NCBI taxonomy): Eukaryota > Viridiplantae > Streptophyta > Magnoliopsida > Brassicales > Brassicaceae > Arabis > Arabis hirsuta. The sequence goes on from OZ053301.1 coordinate 2,942,108, forward strand.
GGCAACGGGTGAAACTCCTTTCGCCCTTGTCTATGGAACCGAATGCGTCATCCCATCAGAGGTTTCCTCTCCTGGAGTACGTCGTCGCCTCTTACCTGGCAATGAAGCAATCAACCAGTCCATGCTCCTTGATGAGTTGGACTTCATCAATGAACGACGCGACCAAGCCCTTGTCAGGATTGCCAACTATCAGAACGCAGCCTCTAGGTACTACAATTCCAGAGTCAGAGAGAGACGTTTTTGCGAAGGTGACTTAGTCCTGCGAGAAGTATTCCAGAATACTGCAGAGCCAAACGCAGGCAAGCTCGGAGCTAACTGGGAAGGCCCATATAGGGTCACAACAGTCATCCGTCCTGGCGTCTATGAACTCGCCACCATCACTGGCACTCCAATCCTCCATTCTTGGAATGCCAAACACTTGAAGAAGTACTATCACTAGTCTTCTCTCAATATGAACTACGAGACGACTTGATCCCTGAAAAAGGGTACGTAGGCAGCTTGTCTTCGGATGAGTTCAATTGTCCCTCCTCAAAACAAAAGGAGGAGTTAGTGCTCAAACGATCCCTTCCAAATGGTACGTAGGCAGCTTGTCTCCAGACAAGTTCAGTTGCCCCCCTCCGTAAAAAAAGGGGGGGTTATTACGCGCTTCGCAAGCCTTGTCTCTGGATGAGCTCCAACGATCTCCTCCGCCTTAAGAGGGGGGGAGTAAGAGTTTTTATAAGCCTTGTCTCCGGACAAGCATAAGCATCTTAACAAAGCCTTGTCTCCGGACGAGCCCCAGCGACCTCCTCCGCCTCAAGAAGAGGGGGAGTAAGCGTTTTCAACAGCCTTGTCTCCGGATGAACCCACTTGACCTCTTCCGCCTTCAGAGGGGGGGGGGGTCTAAGCATTTCCATCAGCATGTCTCTAAACAAATTCAGTCAACTTCATTTGTCTAATGAGGGGGGAGTGGGGTACCCATACTCCATTCCTTGACTACATCACCACCAAAAAACTTCAAACACTTGACGAAAACCTCAGCACGAGAAACAGCTATGTCCATCATGGGATACTCAAAGCTTCAATCAAGTAGAGTCGTTCTGTATTCATTATTGCTGGCCACAGTGATGATGCGGGAATTCGAACACAATGACATCTAACATCGGATCCAAGCGCGCTATATAAGTATTAATGTTCAGTATTGGGGCGGACGAACCCAACTAGTCATTCAAAAACCCAACAAGCGTCGTTGGTAAAAAGCAGCTGCCAATGATTGTTCGGCATGTATCATGAACGGTCATTCAGAAAACCCAGGAAGCACGCTGGTGAAACTTAAGGTGTACTCGTTCTCGGACAGACGTGTCTAGAGAACGGCACCATTCTGCAAAGCCCAACAACAACGTTGGCAGATAAAGAGCATGAGCGCAGTTGCATCTTCTCTACTGAGCAAATAAAGCCTCATTTACGAGCAAGCAAAGCCTCATTCATGAGCAAACAAAGCCTCATTCGTGAGCAAACAAAGCCTCATTCATGAGCAAAATGCAAAGAGAACTCTAAGCATTTACCTAAATCAAAGCAAGAATCACAAAATAAACTAAGTCATAAATAAGGGGAGACAGTCAGTCATCGGCCTCCTCATCCTCATCGGTTTCATCCTCAGCGACCTCGGTCTCGGCGAGCGCGTCCTTGGCAACCCCGCTCCTGGTGAGCGCGTCCTCGATGAAAGGACCTCAGCTCTTCATGCTCGCAAGGAGAAGCTCCTCGGGACCTCGGCTCCTCGGGTCCTTGCGAGCTCGTCTTCTGCCTCGGGTCTTCGGCTTCGGGTCCTCGTGAGCTCGGGTCCTCGTCTTCGGGTCTTCGGCGAGAGGGTCGCGACTCTTCGTGATCGCGAGGCGCATTCATCGGGTCCTCGCCTTCGGGTCTTCGGCCTCGGGTCCTCGTGAGCTCGGATCCTCGCGAGCTCGTCTTCGGCCTCGGGTCCTCGCCTTTGGGTCTTCGACCTCGGGTCCTCGTGAGCTCGGGTCCTCGTCTTCGGGTCTTCGGCGAGAGGGTCGCGACTCTTCGTGATCGCAAGGCGCATTCATCGGGTCCTCGCCCTCGGGTCTTCAACCTTGGGTCCTCGTGAGCTCGGGTCCTCGCGAGCTCGTCTTCGGCCTCGGGTCCTCGGGTCCTCGGGTCCTCGTGAGCTCGTCATTTTAGCGGTTCCCGAACCATCTACTTGCTTCCTCCAAAAATCATTTTTCCGTCTCCAGGGATGCCATAGACATCGGTATTCAAAACGTGGAGTCTTAAAACCTCCATAAGAAATACGAAGTCTTAAAAACTTCGAAAAGAAAAAAAATATATCATTTTTCTGTAGAGATGCAGTAGCTTCAGCAAACGAAGCAGGAAGTCTTGAAACCTTCGAAGCGCTTACGGAGTCTTAAACCTCCAGTATAAAGTCACCCTCTACTACTGCAAGAGAGGATAGGCAAACACCTTGACTTTGAACGGTAATGCCGATATTTAATACATCTTGAATTCGGTACTATTATCTCTAACACTACCGAGCTGGGGGGCTAACTGTTGGGGTCGGTTTTCACCCACTCAACATTAACGTTCAAAGATGGACAACTAAAGAAATGACCCTCCGGATTCTCGACGAACAAGGCAGAATAGCACCTAAGTCTTCCCGCGAAGCAAAGCAAGTGATCGTGCGGAGAGTCTAGGCGAAGCAGGAAGCATCGGGGCAAGTGACCATGGACGCGTCTCGAAGCCGAGCACAACCTCTCCTCAGATCCGAGCATGGCCTCGTTTCGCTTCGCCGAGGACGGCCTCACCTCGCTTCGCCGAGCACGGCTTCACCGAGCACGGCCTCGCCTCGTTTTGTCTAGCCGAGCACGGCTTCGGAGTCTCGTGCATCCGACCACACTCTCGGCCCAGCAGCCTGATGACACAAGGACAGTCCAAAGCCCGGCCCAGATGCGAGGCCCACTGCGATGCAGCCGACCTTAGCAGGAAAGGAATCCGCGAAGACTTAGGAATGCTTAGCCGCCTTAGAGATAGTATATATAGCTGATGTAAAAACCCTCAAGGGGTATTCGCAACTTTGTACACAAAATCTTACAGAGCAATAACAAACCACTTTTTGATACCTTTGTGACCTTAGCTAACCCTAGAAATCTCTACTTCCTCGAAACCCTAACAAATCTAATTGTGCTAGTTTCGACTCCCACACTAGTCCTCATTGTTGGGTCTCATCCCAGATCTCGATGTCAAGAACCTTCTAGACTCATTCTCATACTATACCATGTCAAGTGAACCATACAACCTTTTGTACTCTTTCTCTCCCCCAGACTTATTTGATTCTTTACTTCTTTTTTTTTTTTTTTTTAGTTTTTAGACTGCTGAGACCCAAAAGCAGTATTTTCACTACTGTTGTTCTTTGTGAGGAGACAGGGTCGTAAGATCGCTCGTCCTTTACATCCGTTCTAAGGGACTCAGACTGCTGCTTTTGAGTTTTGGGAGATCATTTCTTGAATACTGACTCACTGGAATTTTATTTTCTCATCTTATACTCAAGAACTATCATTTCACCCCAATCATCATCATATATATATATATTTTTTTTATAACAAGGGAGAGGAGTACCATTACTTTCACTAAAAGGTGTACTTGTCAGGTATGAATGAGGAGTCAAACTCTATGAACACCAATCACCGAGGATACCGCATAATTAGCTCAAACCCTGGGCAGATTATGCTGGAAGTAACATACATCTCTAGTTAACTGGTCAGCCTTAGGATTTTTCATTAGTCTGACTCTGAAATCAATCCTGGAAGAATGGTCACACAACTGGAAGAGACAATCCACTAAACCAAAGGAAGAATCATTGTTTCAAACTGACTATTTTGACTCAATAAAACGTTTTGGACTGACTCTAAAAAACGAACACAATATTATCGACTACCTCCCCCAGACTTAAACAACACTGTCCCCAGTGTTATCAAGCCTGAAATTGGCGAAAGAATCAAAAGGAAAACAAACTTGTGAAGGAAAAAGTAATGAAATTTTACCAATGAACCGTGTCGATCGACACAGGTTTTCTGAATCAGATCATGACTTGTACGGATTTATAGACTAAATGTGACCGTGTCGATCGACACAATGAACTGTGTCGATCGACACAGGTTCTTTGAACCGGTCCAGTAGTTGTCTCATCGTTGAATTGAAGTGTGAAACTTAAATCATTCTGCAAAACACAACTCAATAGACATAATTAAGAGGAAAACATAATAAAATCGCATTAGTTCACAAGTTCTGAAATCCTAAAGAAACACATAACAACCTGACTCAAAGAAAACAGAAAAATGACTCAAAGTTAGTAAATAAAAGAAAATAAAGGAAAAGAAAAAGGATAAGTGTGGAGGATTTAATCGTCCCTCTCCGATGATGAAGAATGTCGTGGTGGAGTAGATGGGCGAAGACGGACACATCCACAGCGAGGCCAGGTAGACATGGTGGTCCAGAGGATCTGGAGACTCTGAGCCATCCTACTCTGAAACTCGTCTAGAGGGCGGTCAGGCAAGGGTGGTAGCGGAGGAAACTGAGGTGGCTAAGGTGGAGCACTGGAAGTGTCTGCTCCTGAGGTACCACCTACAGCAGCGCCCCGAGTAATCTGCTTGCGCCCAGCTCCAACTGGGCGTACAAGTCTTTGGTCTGGCTCGAAGGCCATCAAGGTGGGGTCCTCAGAGATCTTCATCAGCTCGGGACGCGGTAGCTTTACCATCCGCTGCTCGCCAGGAACTGGGCGGAAGACCCAATGCTCGTCCGGCTTGAGCCAGGTGGCTCTCAACATGTAATCGATATCGAGAGCAGTGCAACCTGGGCTCTTCATAGTGCAAACGGATGTATAAATTCCACAAAATGTGAAAATGGGGGTAAGAAGGCTACCAGCTGCGAATGGCTTGCTGCTCTTCTTCAGTGTAAGTGGTATGTTCTTCAGGGATATCAAATTACATGCGAAGACAACCCCCATGTTAGAGTGAGGCTCATTCAAGGTCACGGGTTGAGACTCATCCCAAGCCGTGTTTGCAACATCCATCCGGAGAGCATACGATAATAGGACCAGCTCTTCAAGCCTCATCTTCCCGGGTTCCACCTTGTACAGGATCATAGTGGAGAATAGGCGGAGCAGTTAGCGAAGGACCGGATGCCTCACATCAGTATGCGTGGAGGCAGTAGGAACATACATCCCGGTCCCAAAATGCGCCCAAAAGGCCTATATATCCGGGATGGTCTCCGGAAGTCCCTAATAATCTTGATCTTTGTCAAAACCATATACTCTGCAAAGATCCCAGAGAGTGAGCGCGTAGTAGACTCCTCTGATCTTAAAGCTCAATCTCCACTGCCTTACATCATCAATGCCCTCATCACTCCTATCTACACAACCAAGCCTCACCAAGGTGAAAAACTATCGTACCAAGTCAGGAAACATAGGGTAATCGCAGGTGGTGATGGTCCCCAGTTCTGCATTCCGCAGTAGTCGCAACACCTCAGCCTTGAGACCCAAACCAGTCATTGTCCGTGCATGAGAAAATCTGGTCGGAGAGAGCTTCACCTTCAACCATTCGTTATACAGAAGCAAGTCATAGTCATCCCATTCCTCTGTGATCTCCCTATCGATAACATCGCTGCGAATTAGAAAATTCGCAGGAACATCATCCCACTGCCTCTGGATTGGGATCTTCCTCCCCTTGAGTCGTGGCCATTCAGGATGAGACGCGACGGTTGGAGCTGTGGGTTGAGAGCTGGATGCAGCCTCCTCACTCGGTTTCTGGCGTTTGGTACCCTTTGAAGCCATTTTTTGTCAAGGGTTGTGTCGATCGACACATAGGTCTATGTCGATCGACACGAGCTTTTCTGTTCCAAAAATACGATTTATAACACCTAAGACACTTAGAATAAAAAGTTAGTAAAACAAAACGAAAAATGTTGAACTAATATACACTTACCAGTGGGTTGCCTCCCACTAAGCTCTTGTTTTAGTCATTAGCTTGACTGTATCGGAGCTCAGGCAGCGGGTGCATCATCCAGAGGCACAATGTGTCTTTCCAGAATCTCGGCGTCTGCCCAATAATGTTTCACCCTTTGCCCATTCACGGTGAACTCCTTCCTATCCTAACTAATAAGGAGAACAGCTCCATGTGGTCTAACTTCCTTGATGGTGAAAGGATCTGACCAACGAGAACGCAATTTACCAGGAAAAAAACTGTAAACGAGAGTTATAAAGCAATACCTGGTCATTTGGTTCGAATGTCCTGGAGATGATCCGCTTATCGTGATATGTCTTAGTCCACTCCTTGTATAACTTAGAGCTTTCGTAGGCATGATGTCTGATTTCATCCAGTTCATTCAGCTGTATCAGACGCCTCTCTGCAGCAGGTTTGATGTCAAAGTTGAAAAGCTTAACTGCCCATGCTGCTCTGTGTTCCAACTCCACTGGAAGATGACACGCTTTCCCATAAAGCAGATGAAATGGAGTAGTTCCCAGAGGCATTTTGTAAGTAGTTCAATAGGCCCAAAGTGCATCATCGAGTTTGCTAGACCAATTTTTCCTTGTAGAATTGATAGTTCCTTAATTTGACTGTTAGATACCTCGACTTGTCCACTCGTCTGAGGATGATAAGGACTGGCAACGCGATGATGAACTCCGTATTTCTTCAAAAGCTTAGCAAAAACCTTGTTAATAAAGTGTGTTCCACCATCACTAATAACAACCTTGGGAACTCCAAATCGAGGGGAAATGATGTTCTTAAACAACTTAACAACCACCGCAGCATCATTCTTAGGACTAGTAATCGCTTCCACCCATTTGGAGACATAGTCCACAGCGACCAGGATGTACTTGTTCCCATAGGACGACGGGAAAGGACCCATGAAGTCAATGCCCCAACAATCAAAAACCTCAACCTCAAGGATGAAGTTTTGTGGCATCTCGTTCCTCTTGCTTATCTTGCCTCTCCTCTGACAAGTGTCACACTATGCAACAAAAGCATGAGCATCCTTAAACATAGTAGACCACCAAAATCCTGCTTGTAGAACCTTCGAGACCGTCTTGAACGTGCCAAAGTGCCCAGCATACTCAGAACCGTGATAGTGAAAAAGCACATCGCGAACCTCACTCTCTGCAATGCACCTCCTGTAGATACCGTCTGAACAATGCTTATAGAGATAAGGCTCATCCCAGTAATACCGCCTTAGTTCTCTCATGAACTTCTTCCTCTCTGACCCCTTAAGATCGGTGGGTACATCCTCTGCAACTAGGTAATTGGCAATGTCAGCATACCACGGTCGATCAGATCCTAAAATAGCGTAGATGGGGTCACCAAACGTTCCACTCAAAGTCCAGCAAGCTCCATGTCGATCGACATGATCGGGTATGTCGATCGACACACCTGTTTTCGGGTTTTGGAAATCTAAAATTAAATTCCATGTCGATCGACACAGGTCCTTCATGTCGATCGACACGACATCTGGAACTCCAAAAATATGTTGATCCTCTCTTTTGCTCGCTTGCAAACCGACCTCAACGAAGTGTACACTCTCCTTAGGGAAGTAATCATCAATGAGGACGTTATCTTCAATTCGAATCCGCGAAAGATGATCCGCGATGCCATTCTCAACCCCTTTCTTATCCTTCACCTCAATATCAAACTCTTGGAGAAGTAGAATCCATCTCAACAATCTCAACTTGGCATCCTTCTTCTGCATTAAGTACTTGAGTGTTGAATGGTCAGTGTGCACGATCACCTTAGCTCCAATCAAGTAAGGACGGAACTTCTCAAAATCAAAAACCACAGCTAGCAGCTCTTTCTCTGTAGTAGCATAATTTCTCTGAGCCTCGTCTAGTGTTCTACTAGCATAGTATATGGCGTGAAGCTTCTTATCCTTCTTCTGACCCAACACAGCCCCAACTGCATAATCGCTCGCATCACACATCACCTCGAATGGCAAATCCCAGTCTGGAGGTTGCACTATTGGAACACTCACCAAAGCCTGCTTGATCTGTTCAAAAGCAGCTAAACAATCAGTATCAAAAACAAATTTGACATCCTTACAGAGCAAAGTGGTGAGTGGGTGGGCATTCTTAGAGAAGTCCTTGATGAATCTCCGGTAGAAACCAGCGTGTCCTAAGAAACTTCATATTTCTTTGACTGAAGTAGGTGGTTGCAGACTTGTCATAACTTCGATCTTGGCTCGATCCACTTCGATTCCATCAGCTGAAACTCTGTGACCAAGTACAATGCCATCTTTCACCATAAAGTGGCATTTCTCCCAGTTCAGTACCAAGTGTTTCTCCACACATCTAGCAAGCACCTTCTCCAAGTTGTCCAGACAATCCTTGAAGGTCGAACCGTAGACTGAGAAATCATCCATGAAGACCTCCATGTAATCCTCAATCATGTCCGTGAAGATAGACATCATACAGCGCTGGAACGTAGCAGGAGCATTACATAGTCCAAATGGCATTCTACGGTATGCAAAAGTGCCATAGGGACAAGTAAATGTGGTCTTCTCCTGGTCTTCCGGATGGATGGGGATTTGGAAGAAACCGGAATACCCATCCAGAAAGTAGTAGTAGGGATGATTCGCTAGTCGCTCCAACATCAGATCAATGAAAGGAAAAGGAAAATGGTCTTTCCTCGTGGCTGCGTTTAGCTTCCGGTAGTCGATATATATCCTGCGCCCAGTCACCGTCTTTGTAGGAATCAGCTCGTTCTTCTCTTTCTTTACCACTATCACTCCTCCTTTCTTGGGCACCACATGAACCGGACTAATCCAAACACTGTCTGAAATGGAATAGATGATCCCAGCCTCTAGAAGTTTCAAGATCTCCTTCTTGACAACCTCTTGCAAATTTAGATTTAGCCTCCTTTGATGCTCAATTGATGACTTAGTCTCATTCTTAAGGTGAATCCTATGCATGCACAAGTCTGGAGAGATACCTGAAATGTCATCAAGAGAATAGCCAAGAGCTTTGTGAAACTTGCGCAGCTTGCTTAGCAGTAAAGTGAGATCTGCATTGTTCAAAGAAGCACTAACAATGACTGGATATGTAAAATTAGGACCAAGGAAAGCGTACCTTAGCCCGACTGGAAGTGGTTTGAGTTTGATTTTTGGAGCTTTTTGTTCACTCCAATCGGTGACCTTTGTAGGTTTCTCTGAAGTTCCAACCAACTCCATATTACCAACCAGCTGAATAACTTTCTTACCAACATCCATCATCCTCGCATACTCCTTAGCAACCTCATCAAGCTAACATTCCACTGTCACAAAGTTCACCAAAGTCCTTTCCAAGGGATCAATGGGATGCATCTCATTGAAGACCTCCTGCGCGATGTAAGCGTGTCTACATAAAGTCTTGCCATCTATGGTGGGTCTCTTCATCAGCTTGTCCATCTCAAACATTATTTCCAAATCACCCACACTCAAGGTAATACTGCCTCCCTTGCAATTGATCATAGCACCAGCTGTAACTAAGAACGGTCTACCCAAGATAAAAGGATCTTTGGATTCCTCGTTGTATTGCTGAACAACGAAGTCAGTAGGAATCAAGCAGTCTCCAGCTCTGATTGGAAAATCCTCCAAAACACCCTCAGGGATCCTAACTGAATGGTCGGCTAGGATAAGAGAGATCTTAGTAGGCTGGAAATCAGTCATTCCAAGACCAACAGCTACAGAGTGTGGCATTAGATTGACACCAGAGCCCAAATCACAAAGAGACCTCGGAAACCTCTCCTTGAAAATCAAATAATCCAACACAAAGCTTCCCGGATCCGTGAGTTTCTCAAGAACTCTGTTCTGAATCATTGCGCTGGCCTGCTCTGAAATCTTAGCAACACCTTCCTCAAGTCCCAAATTCTTTGTAACCATCCTCTTCACATAACGTCGGATAACAAGACTAGTCCGAATAGCATCAACTAAAGGAAGCTCCATAACTAGCTTATCCATCACACCTTTGCATCTAGCATCCTCTGGCTCCTGCCTAGACTTCTTCTGGCTCCTAGGATAAGGTATCTTAGGCACATACACTATTTCCTCTGCACAAGCTGTGGGTTTCGACGCGATTGGGCTCGTCTAGGACTCGTGTCGATCGACACTGTCCTTGTGTCTGTCCTTGTGTCGATTGACACGGGTTTTCAGTGTCGACCCTGTGTCGAGTGTGGTGTCGACTTTACGTGAAGAATCACCGATTGCGTATTTTTTAGAACCAAGATTTTTGAGCCGTGTCGATTGACACAGGGTCTGGAACGACATTCTCTTTGTCTGCGATCTCCATGTTGGTCTAGCTGTTCTGCACTGAGTTCCTTCTTCATTGCTGGTTCTCCAAGCGTCTTACCACTCCTCGTGGTGATGGCAGCAACACTATGCTTGGGATTTGCATCCGTCCTAGATGGAAGAAACCCTTCTTGTCTCCTTGAATTCTCTGCGGTCTGAGAAAACTGAGTATCCAATTTCTTGACATGGGTGTTCAAGGCTTCGAATTTCCCATTCAGATCTTGGTACATGGCATCCATTTTCTCGTTAAAGCTCACAGTCATCTTCTGTTGACCCTCCAAGATATGTTCTAACATAGATTTCATTTTGGTCTCTGATGACTGAGGAGAAGGTCACTGATAGGAAGAAGAACCATAGTTCTTAGTGTAGTTGCTCTGGAAAGGCTTCTGATACTCGGTCTTCTAAAACTGTGGCTAAGGAGAATAGCTAGGCGAACCTAGAGTTCCAGTGAATGTAGTCCTCTGGTTGTTACCGTTGAAGTTTTCATTACCCTACTGACTACCGAACCGCTGACTCTGAAACCCAGTCCCACTAATGTAGTTAACATCCTCTTCATCCTGCTCTTCCTCTGGAACGAAGTTCTCTACCTCTTGAGCAAACTGAACAGTCTTCTTTCCCACTAGCAGGTTATGCACAGAGTCAATCTTGGCTTTCACCTCAGCTATCTAGCTTCCATCCATGTTTCCACCAAGCTTCTTCCTCTCGAAGTCTGCATTCTTGGTACTATTGCTAGAAGCCAAGTTATCAATGAGAATCAGTGCATCCTCCGGATATCGAGTGTTGAAGTTTCCATTGCTATCAGAATCCAGAGCCATCTGATACCTCCACTCAATATCTCTAAAGAAGATACCCAACAACTGAACATCACTGAAACCATGATGAGGACAATCTCTCTGGTAGGACTTGAATCTTCCCCAAGAAGCCTTAAATGCCTCAGTCGTACCTTGCTTGAAAGTATAGATCTTAGTCCTCAGATCCTCGGCTCTCGCCTCATCAAAGAAGTTATTGAAGAAAGCATTCTTGGTGTCCTCCCAAGTAGTCAGCGAGCCCGGCTCCAGCTGCTTCAACCAGTAGGCTGCTTCTCCACCCAAAGAGTAGGGGAAAAACTTGCAGTAGAGGTAATCGCTTGACACTCCATTAGCTTTAATGCTAGATGCTAAGTCCTCAAACCTCTCAATGTGGTTCATGGGGTGCTCAGAGGATAGGTCATGGAACGGATGCTGAGCCACAAGTGAAAAGTAAGCTGGCTTCAGCTCAAAATCGTTCCTCGGAAAAGAAGGAGGACGAATTGCTACCCTGTTGTCATATAACTCGTCAGACCTGTTGTACCTCCCAGAGTGCGCCCTCGCCCAGCTGGCTCTTGGCGCTGCATGACTTGTCGCTCCTCCACAATCACAACCCCATTCTCATCCAACCTCTGACCCTGAGCATTGCGTCTACGACCCTCAGTATCCTAAAGAAACCCATCTTCACCTCTGATAAGAATTAACAGATTCATTTTGGCTGACTTTCTCTCTGCTAGGTTGGCTCGTTCCAACTTTCCAATCTCAAGGTTGAGATTAACTAGTTCTTTGTTTTGGTTGTTTCTGGTAACGCAATTAGGCATAAACCTGAAACACACAAGACAAAGAGAAAAAATCAAGTAAGTAATAAAATAAAAATAAAAAACTTAGACAAAATTCTAATATCAAAAATCAATTGGTGAAATCGATTCCCCGGCAACGGCGCCAAAATTTGATATGCTCAAATTTGCTCTGAGCTACTCTCTCAAATTAAGAGATCATAGTAGTACTTAGGGATCAAATCCACAGGAAATTAAATACACAATCAATTAAAGAGTTCAAATTATGCTAAGTAAATAGTGATGAATGTAAAATAAACAGCAAACGTAAACAAAGTGAATGATGATAAGGGTTCTAGTAATCAATTGGACAAAAGGTTAGGCTATTGGTAATTCGCAGGAAAGAATCGAAATACGTCTGTGTCGATCGACACAGATGTCCGTGTCGATTGACACGAGGATAAAAATGGTTAGGATTTGTTAAGCGCGGTTCTAGAACTCAAACACGAATATAAAACCAATCAACTTTCGTTGGAGAGATTATTTATGACTAAATCCCTAAATTCCAAATTTCTTTGCAAATTCAGTTAATAAAGACAAGCATTAAGTTCGGGTTCAATTGTTCACAAAATTACTAAGCCAAATTTCTTTGCGAATAGATAATTTTGCTCATCTAAAATTATGTCCGGTTGTTAATAATACTTTTGCATCTATTAAAGCAACCTAAGATATTCAATTTCAGTTGATCAGTCCTAAAATCAGAGTTAAATCAATCTAGATGAAGAACATAAAGATAACTCCTAAAAGGGTTTCAATCCTAACGATTTCTCATCAAACCATAGAATTACCCTAAACCTAACAAGCAAACTACTCAGACATAGATGCAGTAAAAATTATGAATGAAATAAATGGCATAAAAGAGATAGAGTAAGTGATACAGAGATTCGAAAACGATGAAGTCTGGAAGTCTGAAATCTCCTAAAAGCTCTCCAAATCTTTTCTCTCTCAAGTCTCAATTAAAAACTTGATAAAAACATGAAAGTCTAAGTAAAAATCATATATAGTGTCTAAAATTCGGACTGGGCTTTTCTGTAAACTTATGGGCTTCGTGGGCCGAAGAGAAAATTCTTCAATCTTCACGTCAGACATGCTTGTGTCGATCGACACATAGGACCGTGTCGATCGACACAGCCTTGAAAACTCGACTCTGACTTGATCACTTTGGCTCTTCTTTCCTTGATGCTCCTGAATGCTCCAAAAACTCCCATTAAGCTCCAATCGTCCTTTAACCCACAAAGACTCAAAAAGACTCGAAAAATACCAAAAAGACTCTATGAAAAGGACTTATATCATGGTAAAAAACGGGTAAAAACCATGATATATCACATGAGTAGTAGTAGGTATGGAGGATGGGATGATCTAGTCACGCAAAGAGAGATTAGGAACGACAATCCGTTAAACGAGAATGTTCGTTCAAAGCAACAGTTCGAAAGAAAAGGTAGTCGGCGGTGGAGAGTTAAGGAGAAGCCATTGCAATTCAGGATGCTAATTGCTGCCTTCCCATTTTTGGGTTCATGGAATAAATTGTTGTTTTGACAAGGGAGTTACTTAAAGCCCTTTATAGCTTGGAGAAGTATGTGTTTTTCATGCTGGTCAAAACAGGACACGTGTTTCTCTTGCGATTGGTCTGCTTAAAGGTTAGCTTTCAGCTATCTTGGAACTCAGAGCATCCACAATGCACATTTATTGAAGGGGTATATAGAATAAAAAATTTAAAAAATCAAATAAAAGAGGAGAGAAGGGGGTGTGGGGGTTTAGGGGAAGACATATTTCCTCCATTTTTCTTCCGTAAAATAGAGAATTAATCTTATTTTAATTATTTATTTTTTAATTATATTTTTAAGTTATATAAAAAAATATTAATAAAATATATTTTAAAAACTAAAAATATTAGATCACCAATGTGGCTGGTCTTAGTATACACATCTTATTTGTGATAGCAATGCATATTCTGTAAGTTGAGAATATATGCCTGTCAGAGATTTGTGTTTGTATAAATTAAAGGTGTGATGGTTCTTGTTTATACAGCCTAAAGTATTATCTTAATTAATCCTTTTTAATTCGCACCAATAATTGGTGAATGATAGTACCAGATGCTGCTGCTACTCTATAGCATGAGCGATATGGGAGTGCATTCTCTTCTACTTTATCTACTTTATCTAGTCAGGGAGCAATACTACTAGAATATATGCTTTCACATTTATTTTGTTTCACATGTTATATTAGACCATTCATTGTGTTTGTTAGATGTTTTGCTAAATGATAGTAACCAATGACCTAATGAAACGATCCTTTGGTAAAGACCCTTTTAAGAATAAAGAACAATATTCATTTATTGGGAATGCTTCAAAATTGTCATTAACGAAAAAATTAACCAAAATAGGTAAGGAACTTTTGTAGATTAATTTCGTAAGTCTAAAATAAAACAGTTAAACCCATTTTATAAGTATTGTATATGTTGGGGCGAATCTCTCCCTAGAAAAATAACAGTCACAAAATGGCTAAGTGTGGAAACCGTGTCGGCTCGCAAACGATGTCGTGCACATCGGGACACGAAGATCGCGTACCACAACACGAGTATCTGTACCGCAACGCAAGGATCACGTACCGCGATGCAAGTGGAACCGATGTCAGCCAAATGTGGAACCGATGTCGGTCACAAGTGGCACCGAAGTCGACCATGTGTGGAGCCGACATCGGTCACATACGGCACCGAAGTCGACCATGTGTGGAGCCAACATCGATCACGTACGGCACCGAAGTCGGGCTCATATGGTTCCGAAGTCGAAGAATGGTGACGCCGATGAAGCGCTGATGGTGCCGATGTGCCGATGTCAGATGGTTCCGATGTCGGCGTACGCTGGTTCCAATGTCGAACAAGCAATGTTTCCGATGTCGATAAGTGATGGTACCGATGTCGTACTAATGGTTCCGATGTGGGCGTGTACCGATGTCGCCTTGATTGGACAGAGTCGGGCCGAAGTGGAATGTGACGAGGCCCGTAAAAAGACCGACACAAGCAATTTAAGGAAGAATGGAAATCGCAAGAGAAGGGGAATTTCCATTATGACTTAGGGATAGGCAAAACCGCCTTAGATGACTATATATACATGTACATAACCCTTGAGAAAGGAAATCCGAAAATCAATTCACAAACACTGTACGCTAAAACTTTCTAAACAGCAATAAAGCAATTTTCTTTACGTTTGCGTTGGTTTAACCCTAGAAATTCAGTTCCCTACAAAAGTCTCTACAAGTTTTGATTGTGCGGGTTCGGACTCCCACAGTATAAATGACCTAAACACGATATCATAGAATTTTATAGCAAACCAAAATTGTAACAAATTTTAAATAACAGTAAACATGAGATATAAATTAAAAAATGATACAACATGATATTCATAATCGGTTTCCAAAGAATGACTACACGTAATACACAAAGAGGAATTTTAATGTAAATAAAATATCTGGTATAAGAATAATGAAAATATGAGAGTCGGGCGAGTGAATCTCACTCGCGGCGATTCTACAACAAAACCTCCGCCAAATCAACTTCTTCCGTCTCATCGCCTCGCCTCTCCGGTTTCCAGCTCCGACCGGTACCATGAGAGGGCTCTCGTCTTTCCCTTTCTGTTACTCGCGGCTCTGTTACCAGAGAGTTCACCTTCCCTCGCTTACATATACCCTGCATCTTACGACGAGCGACCGGAGAAGCGAGTCGCGACGGCCGCGCCTGAGTTCTTGGGTATCTCTGTCGTCGGCTCTCTGCTTATCGATGGCAAAGAGCAGTCGTCCGGGGAGGAGCTCAAACCCTCAACTCGCCTCACGACTAATTCCGGCCTAGCGACTCCGCTGATGGAGGAGGTTTCAATAAGCCAGGAGCGGCGTCTGTGGTCTAGCTTTTCCCGTCCTTCGGGTTAGGAATTCCCATCGTGCCTGGGCTTAATCCGGTGGTGTGGCTTCCTCTGTAGAAGTCTCTTCCATTCGAGAACGATTGAGGCTTGTGGAGGAGCGGCCTCTGTCTCCACCGTGTTTGCCCTTGTTTTCTTTTAGGGCTCGTGGCTCTAAGACTCCCATTCGCAGACTTGGATTGGCCTCTGTTCTGGAGGTCCCCTTTTCTAACTTTGGGGCCTCGATCTCTTAGTCACATCCCTTTGGTTTTGATGCAGATCATAGAAGTCAGGGTGTTTGCGGTTTTTGGCTCTTCTTTAGGCGATTAGGCTCGTTGTTATGGCTTTGCTTGTGTTGGTTATTCTATGGACAACAGTCTCTCCTTCAGTTCGATGGTCATTGTGGCAGCACGAGTGTGAGATACCGTCTTAGTAGAGCTCTTTTTCTGCCCTTTTTTCTTGCACTGTTGTAGTATTAGACCGAGTTAAGCTTCCGGTGGTAGCTAGTAGCAGTTCTTTGGACTACATCATTGTACTTCTGGTGTGGATGGTTGTGCAAGACCTATTGTTGGTTGTGAGGTAGGTGGTTGGTTATGTGTTGAGGATCGTAGGACATGACTTGAGCTTTAGAGGAGCTAGTAAGATCATCACTCTCGGTGCTGTGTTTTGATTTCTTTACCTAGCTTTGTACTAGCCAATGTTGTTGGTAGGGGAAGCTTGCATCGTTAGCTTTTTGGTGTGAGATTTCTCTCTTGGAGCTAGCTCATGGACTAGCACTTCTAGTCGCTCTCACTAGACGCGAGAGGAGTTAGTGATCGAGGTCGTTGAAGTCTTTCCGTTGACAACTCCTAGTTTGGGCCTTTTTGAACGGCTTCTTTAACTCGGGTTTTGTTTCTTTGCGGTTCTCGTGCCTGGCTTTCAAACTGCCTTGCGCCAACTACTCTTGGAGGAACATTCAACATCGTCATCACTTCGCCTGCTCTGTTAATCTTCGGGTCAATGTCAAGCGGCGAACTGAAAACTTTAACGCATTATGATCTCCGTATTTTTATATTTTTTACCATAGAATCATATCCATAGGTTTATAACTAATCATTGTAAACCTAAACTGTTTTCATTCTTGAATGAAATATTTACCATTTAGCAAAAAATAAAAAATAGAATGATGAAAATCGTGAGACCGATGAACAAAAGTTGGAAAGATCTCTTCATCGTAAATAATATTATTATATAAATGAATTGATGGTGTAATTCATAAGTTTAGAAAGGAAGAATAAAGTGTGGTTTTACATCCCAACATATCTAAATATACATGAAACAGAAGTTAGATGGTCTTGCATTCAAACATATCTAATTTAAACTATTAACCTCAACTAGCTGAGAGCGGAAATACTTGTCGAAGAAGGATATATTATTGGTGTATCAGTTTGCAGCCCTTACCTCTTCGAAGATCCTAGACCAAAGAGATTTTCTTTGCATGCTTCTTCTGTCTCTTTAATTCTGTTCTGAAGATAGCAAAGGTATCTCCCACACCTTACATGGTAATTTCACAAATAGAACAATAATTAGAACGATAACAAAGAAGACAATAGAGAACATCATCCATTTCCAAGTATATATATCTAGTGCATTTAGTCAATTAGAACATATATTACTATATGTACCTACCTCGTTGTGTTGTGCTTGGGTTTTCTTCTCCCTGGATCTTACGTTGGTAATCTTGTTCAAATCTATCCAATAAATGGATTTCATGATACAAGTCCTGAAACCATAGGAGATAATCAGACTAAATAGTCATTGAGAGTCAAACAGAACAGAATATCATTAGTTTGCATGAACAAATCAGTATGGTTTCTGCTTCCTGTTTCAAACTTTATGGGGTGTAAATTCAGAGCCCAACCTAAATCATAACACAGAACTAATGAAAGGTCAGATACTTCCAAACAAATAGATCTATTGTCTGACCAAAGTGAAAGGATCATGTTGGAACCTATCAAAGAAGCGATCCAGGTTGTGCTTTTGAGGATCCTTGCAACAATTCCGAAAACGCACCACCTCTCCAGGAAAAATCCTCAACTATTCCCTGTAAACGATAGATCATTTTAACTGTCACTTATCTACAAACTACAAATAGCAGACAGTGTAAAGAGTATACCACATCAACACTAAACATCGTCACATATTGTTACCTCTTATCTGCAGACAGAGACTTACTCTCTTTATGCTTCTTGGTGTCCTTCTTAGCAGCCTCCCTCTCCTCGGCCGCTTTCTTTTCCTCCTCGTTCTCTTCACTAAAGGGATCCATGGCATCATCATCGTCAACAGCTGGGTGCTTATTGACAATTTTAAGAAAAAAGTAAAACGCACAAGAAAATACGAAACGAAAGTAGTCGTGTTTGAAAACCATGTTAGTCTACCAAACAGAGATCATGAGTCCCTAATAGAAGATTGTGGTAGGATTGTTCAATACTATCATGATCTCACTTCATTAAGGTCTATACTTAATGGTATTATCTACAGTAGGAGCACATAGAAGTGAATGGTTAGAAATCTATAACATCATCAACAACCTAATGGTGAGAATTTTGTATCCCTGAGCTAAATGAGAGATTACGTGAAGTAAGGAACTTACTATCTTGAATCATTTGAGAGGGTTGATGAACATGAATAACGCAAATCTTCTTCCCTCAAGTGTTTTGGAATGTCCAAATGAGAGTAGATTTCATGCAATCTCATTGGTCCAACTCTTTCACCCATTGCTGGAATTGGAGTCACCATAGCTATTGCGAAATCTTTCTCCAAAACTGAAAAGTCTCTACTTTAAATCGGAGAAACCAGATCGTTTGACTCCTAAATCAACACAACAACCATAAAAGAGATGATGAGATTAAGAATTTACCATATCACTTGGAATAAACGAATCAAGAAGCACAAGTTTCGAGCTCGAAAATGGGAACTTGTAATTATAGAGCAAACCAAGACTCGAATCATAGTGAAAGGTACTGATAAGGAAGAAGAAGAGTTTGGTATTGTTAGACTTGGGCCTTTGAAGAGCTTTGGTGATGAAAATCATTGAGTATTAACTTGGTCCGCGACTTGGTTTAGTCACTTAGGAATGGGTTTATTTCTATTGGGCTTCGGTTAGTTTAAACCGTCTTATCTTTGTAATTGTCTTAGTCTATATAAAGCTAAGCATGTGTGGAATTAGGGTTAAGCTTGTTGTTGAGATTTTTCTCTGGTGTTTTAGAGAAATCTTGGGAGAAACCTTATTGTAATCTGTGGTGATAGTGGATTACTGGAAAGCTCCAGACCGAGACGTAGTGTAACGACCGCAAACCAATTTGACGGTAATTGGTTGTGTGTCGCGCGACACAAGGGGTGTGTCGCGCGACACACTCAATTTTGTAAACCGAGCGGTTCGGTTTAAGAGCTTCTAATTGCGGTTCGGTTTAGTTAAACCGATGGATTTTGCCTATAAAAGGCTAGTGGGATGATTGAGCTTGATTGCAGAGCGGAAATCAAGTGGATTTCGTGGGTTTGTAGAGAGATTTGAGATTGTGAAGTTGTGTTCTTGAGATTGAAGTGGGTTCTTGAGGATTTTGGGAGTGGTTCTGTCGCGGTTTGGAGAGGGCAAACGGCGGCCAAGTTCTGTTCGGTTTTGTGCGAGAATTCGAGGGTAAGTTCTCCTAACCTTGCTCTTGAATTAGGAAGAAACCGTTTGCAATTTGGTTAAGTATGGATTGAGTTATGGTCGTTTGAAAATGGGAGGTTCGTGCAGTTTTCTGCAATTTTCTGGAATTTCGTCCGGAGGGACTGTTTTCGGGGACGTTTTCCCGGCGAACCATTTGGAACCAGGAGGCGTGCGACCCACCGTTGGAAAGCTGTTGGTGTCGAGTTTCCAGAACCGTTTTCTGATTGTGATTTGGTCCAGCGAGTCGGAAGTTATTCGCGTCTGAAACAGGTGAGTGCGTGACCATGGTTAGTTGCGGGTAAATGGGTATGTTGTGTGTTGTTTGCGAATTGGTGTTGAATTGCTTGCTGTATACTGCTTGTTTATGAGTATACTTGAGTAAAGAGATGTTGTTTGAGCCTATGAATCGTTTTGGGTGAAGTAGAAACGATTTGGTGGTGTTTTGGTTGATTTTAGGGTGTTTTACGGTGTGTGTCGCACGACACATAGTGTGTGTGTCGCGCGACACTTAGTGAGTACAGGAGTGTGTCGCTCGACACAAGGTGGTTTTGTCGCGCGACACAGATGAGGTCATGCCTTACGTCTGAGGGCATTGCGGGATTCGCGGGTACGTGGGTCGAGTGGGTGAGAAAACGTCGGTGGAGTGTCGGCAGGGTGTGTCGCGCGACACACATGGTTTGTGTCGCGCGACACAGGTAGTTTTTGTGTTGACATTTTGTTGACTTTTTGTGTTGATGCGTTTTCGGTGTTTTTGGTGTTCTATTTACCCAATCACGTAGCCGAGTTGATGGGATGACCGCACCACTGAGTATTTATGATAATACTCACGCATCTCTTTTATCCATGTGATGCAGGTAAAGAGAAGGTGTGATCGTGGAATCATGGCCGGGACGAGGGGAATGATCTAGTGGCTCGTTTTCGTGTAATAAGTTAGAATTGCTAGGGTGTTAGCAATTTCTGAACTATGTGTATTGCCGAATTGAACTAGAATTAATAAGTATGGGCTTGTTAATCGATAATTTTTTGAATCATTGTTTCCGCGCTGTTGTTTATGGGACCGTTGAGGATCATTATTTATGATAATAGTGATCCGGGTTAAAAAAAAATTTTTATTTGACGGGTTGGGTCGTCTCAGTTTGGTATCAGATCCCTAGCGGTTCTAGGGCTAGTTAATTAATTGATTATGCGAGTTAGTCAATTGATTGTTGTGTGGGTATGGAGTCCTAGATCATCCCTTCCGAGCCTTCAATGAGATTCCACGGTATGTGTTTATGTGATTTCTGTTTTTTAGTACTTAGTATTCTGCGGGTTAGTGCAGAGTGATGACTAGGGGGACTAGAGGCAGAGGTCGCGGGGGCCGTAGAGGTCGTGGTGGTCGTGCTGGGCGTGGACGTGGGCGGGGACTTGGGAGTGAGTATGCTGCCACGTGGGTGTCCCAGGAGACTACACAGGAGCGGGTAGCTGACTCGCAGGCGTTTCAGGAGGGGTCCGTGGGTGTGATAGCTACGGGTTCCAGTGAGAGGGCTGGAGGGGCTGGTGCGGGTCCTGATGTAGCTAGCGGTGCGGTGGGCCCTGGTGGGGGTGCTGCCGTAGGCGTTGCCCCGGATCGAGATGATCGTCTGGCAGGTCTACTACAGATGATTCTGGAGAGGTTACCGGGAGAGGTGCCTGCTCCGGGTCATGCTCCTAGGGTGCAGCCGGGTATGGCTGGGGTGCAGCCGGGTATGGCTGGGGTGCAGTCGGGTATGGCTGGGGTGCAGCCGGGTATGGCTGGGGTGCAGCCGGGTTTGGCTGGGGTTGAGGAGCTTCCATCTTATCTGCGGATGATGGAACAGATGCAGCGGATTGGTACTGCATTTTTCTCGGGCGGTGCTGAGCCTGAGGAGGCTGATGGGTGGCGGATGAGGTTAGAGCGTAACTTTCGCTCCATCAGGTGTCCAGAGGGATACAGAGTGGATCTCGCGGTACATTACCTAGAGGGTGATGCGCATCTCTGGTGGAGAGGTGTTGAGGCTAGGAGAGTGCAGGCCGAGATGGCCTGGGAGGATTTCTTGGTTGAGTTTAATACCAAGTATTTTCCGTAGGAGGCGGTGGACAGGATGGAGTCGAGGTTTCTAAACCTGACTCAGGGGGATCGGACCGTGAGGGAGTTGGATTTGGAGTTCAGTAGACTCCTGGTTCATGCTGGTAGAGGCATGGAGGGCGAGCAGGCCCAGGTGAGGAGGTTCCTCGGGGGACTTCGAGCTGAGTTAAGGACTCGCTGCAGGGCGAGTAGGTTCGCCACAAGGGCGGAGCTGGTTGAGATGGCTGCTGCGATCGAGGAGGATCTCGGAGAGCGGGTTGTGGTGGTTAGTCCACCGGTGCAGCAGCAGCAGCCGAGGAGATCTCAGCAGCAGGTGAGTTCAAGCAGAGGCGGTAAGCCTGCTCGGGGACACAAGAGGAAGTGGGAGGGCACTTCAGGGGCCAGTCAGGGTGGACAGAGTGGTACAGGATGCTTCGGATGTGGGAGCATGGACCATCATGTGGCGAGCTGTCCTAGGAAGGATGAGGCTCGAGATGCTCGATTCTGTTATAACTGCGGTGAGGTGGGACACATCAGGCCAAAATGTCCCAAGCTGCGTGATATGCTCAAATTTTCCCTGAGCTACTCTCTCAAATTAAGAGATCGATGTAGTACTTAGGGATCGAATCCACAGGGAAAAGATTCACACAATCAACTAAAGAGTTCGATTTAGGCTAAGCAAATATATATGAATGAAATAAAATAGTAAAACAAGTGAATGGTGATAAACGATCTAGAAATTCAATGAGACAAAAAGCTAGGCGATGGGTAATTCTTCGGGTATGAATCGAAATCAAGGATAAACTACTGTCAGGGTTTGATTAGGCACCGTTCTAGAACTCAAACACGAAGGTAAAGCCAATCAACTTCCGTTGCAGAGACTATCTATGACTAGAAACCTAAATTCCAAATTCCTTTGCAAACCTAGAGAATCAAGTCAAGCATTAACATTCAGGTTCAATTGTTCACAGAATCCCTAAACCAAATTCCTTTGCGAAGAGGTAATTCTGCTCATCTAAGACTAGTTCAAGTTATTAATAACACTTCCGTGTCTATTAAAGCAACCTAAGATCTAGATTCTAGGTGTACAGGCTAGATCTAGCATTGGAAACAATCTAGATGAAGAACCAGAAGATAAACCCTAACAGATTTAGATTCCTAACAATTTATCATCAAAACCCTAGAATTCCCACAACCTAACAAGCAAACTACTCAGACATAGATGATGAAATCATAATGAAAGAATAAGATTGCATAGATAAAATAGAGTTAGAGATACAGAAAAATGGGTTTGAAAACCCTGTAGAAATCTCCCTCAAAGCTCTCTCTCTCAAAGTCTAAGTTAAAAACAAGATGTTCCTCATAAAAACTAAGGGAAAACTATATATAATGTGTAAAAATCGGATTGGGCTTTTTCTGTAAACTTCTGGGCTTTTTGGGCAAAAAAGGAAATTCTTCAAGCTTGACATCTTCTAGCCAGACCGACATGTCTTCACTAAAACCTTCATAACTTTCGATCGCACCGTTGGAATTGCCTCAAATTGCTTTCAAATGAAAGCTAACTCGCTTCTCTAGCTTGTGTCAAAATCTCAGCTCGATCCGTCGGTGGAAAGGGCTTCAACGAGTGCCAAACTTCTGACTGTTCGGAACTGTTCTTCACAGACAGCCCCGTGTCGATCGACAGGAGTGAACCCTGTCGATCGACAGGGACTCTACTGGAATTCTTCTGTTCAAATATTCTTTCCTTGATGCTCCAAAATGCTCCAAAAACTCCCATTAGGGTCCAATCGATCATTGACCTACAAAGACTATAAAACACTCGAGAAACACTAAAAAGACTCTATAAAAAAGACTTATATCATGGTTGAAAGTGGGTAAAAACCATGATATATCACTGCGACAGACGACGGGTGGAGAGGATTTGGGAACTAAGGGATAAGATGAAGCAAGGTTCAAGGGATGGTTCAATGAGTGGGCCATGGGTTGAGCTTGTTTTCTTTGTTTCCAGTTTGGTGTTAGCATGTTGTTATGTGATTTTTGGAAATTATGTATTTCGTTTGAGTATTAACGATTACTACTTTTCCTAATTTAATAAGATGAGTATTTCTTATGGATGGAAGTTGTAAGATGTGTAATTCTTATGGTTAAATATTATAGGATGAGGAATTCCTATGGGTGGCCTGGTGTCGTCATATGTATGTGTGTGGAGGGTTGGAAATGGAGGTTTTATGATGACTTAAAACTTGTCTATTTCTAAAGGTCTGAGAATAGGGGTTTTATGAAGATTTAGAACTTGTTTATTCTGTGAGACCGTAGTGGAACAACCCGAGTGATTGGGATGTTTAGAGATGGCCTGAGGATTGGCCATGGAGGAGATGATATTTCTGGGATAGGGGAATGTCATGTTAGAGATGACCTGAGGACTGGTCATGGATGGGGTAATATTCCGAGTATTAGGAGGTCAGGTTGAGACCAAATGAGGTAGCTCTAGTCAGAGATGCTATAGACGTTAAAAAAAATGATTTCTCTAGGGAATGAGGATTTTCCCAAATAACTCATGTGGGATGAGGATTTCCATGTATGTTACTAAGGAATGAGGATTTTCCTTAGTAATAGGAGATGAGGATTTCTCCAGAGAGATGAGTATTTCCCTAAGGGTATTACTGGGGGATGAGGATTTCCCTTAGTAATGTTAGGAGAGGAGTATTTCTCCAGAGGGATGAGTATTTCCCTGTATACTGCTAGCTCAACGGACTGTGTTCCGAGAGTGTCAGTGGTATAGTACACCGATAACTCAAGGGACGTGTTCCTGAGAGTGTGAGTGTTGTGGTTATGTGTTATGAGTTATGAGTAGAGAGTAATCAATGTCTAAGACGTGGCTATGTGCATAGAAGTAGATGTAAACCTCAGGGATCAGAAGTGTTAAGAGGAGATGAGTATTTCTCCAGAGGAGATGGGTATTCTCTAGAGGAGATGGGTATTCTCCAGAGGAGATGGGTATTTCTCCAAAGGGGATGAGTATTTTTTTCCAGAGAAGGATCAGGGGTTGAGTTTGCGTATAACAATAGTTACCAAGTGAGTATTGAGATGGCTCCATATGAGGCTCTGTATGGGAGGCCATGTCGTACACCATTAGGCTGGACTCAAGTGGGGGAGAGGAGCATGTTTGGTGCAGATTTTGTTCAGGAGACGACGGAGAAGATCCGTGTCTTGAGACTGAACATGAGGGAGGCTCAGGATCGGCAGAAGAGTTATGTTGATAAGAGACGGAAAGAGCTGGAGTTTGAGCTGGGAGATCTGGTGTATCTCAAGGCAGCGATGTTGAGGGGTCCTAACAGATCCATTTGGGAGAATAAGCTAAGTCCAAGGTTTATGGGTCTGTTCCGGGTGGTGGAGCGGGTTGGACCAGTGGCTTATCGGTTGGAGTTACCTCAGAGTATGAGAGCGTTTCATAAGGTGTTCCATGTATCGATGCTGCGGAAGTGTCTACATGAGTCTGAGGAAGTGTTGGCTAGGATCCCGGAGGATATTCAGCCCAACATGACGTTAGCGGCGAGACCTGTGAGGATTCTCGAGAGGAGAGTCAAGGTTCTGCGCCGGAAGAGGATACCATTAGTGAGAGTCGTGTGGGACTGTGATGGTGTCGAGGAGGAGACTTGGGAACCAGAGGCGAGGATAAAGGCAAAGTTCTCGAAGTGGTTCGAGAAGCAAGCGGAGGCTTGAGTGTCTTCCTGGTTTCCAGTGGTTGTATTAGCTTGTTGCTATGAGTTGTATGTATTTTCGTTTGGGTTGTAACGATATACATTGTTGAGATTTAATAAGATGGAGTTTTCCTTATTATCTTTTGTTATAAGACGGATGTTCTTATGGTATGACTGGGAGGTCATGGGTTGATGACTGGGTTAGGTCATGTGTGTGATGACGGGGAGGTCATTTGAGGGGCTAGGATAGAAGCTCTATGGGAGTTAGGGCTTGTCTAGGTATCTAGGGATGGGGGTCCTAAGGGGTTAGGACGGGTAGATCCCTAGATGGCGCTGGAAAATAGAGGTTTTATGTGAGTTAGAACCTGGCTATTTTCTAGGGGGAGTCTGGAACAGAAGTCTTATGTGAGTTAGGACTGTCTTTCCAGGTACTCCGATGGAAACACCCTGGCGATTGGGTTGTTTTAGATGACCTGGGGATTGGTCATGAGGGATATTCTGGGTTAGGGAATATCGGGGTAGGAAACACCTTGGCGATTGGGTTGTTTCAGATGACCTGGGGGGTTGGTCATGAGGGATATTCCGGGTTAGAGAATATCGGGGTAGGAAACACCCTGGCGATTGGGTTGTTTCAGATGACCTGGAGATTGGTCATGAGTGATATTCCGGGTTAGGGGATATCAAGATGGGAACCACAGAAGTAAATCGGTCCTCATGTGACTAGTGGGGTCATGTAGGTCGACAAGGGGTTTTGATGCACGTTTCAGGTTATTGTCTCAGTGAGGGAGACGGTGGGTCTCGGCATATACTCGGAGACGGTGGGTCTCGGCATATACTCGGAGACGGTGGGTCTCGGCATATACTCGGAGATAGTGGGTCTCGGCATATACTCGGAGATAGTGGGTCTCGGCATATACTCGGAGATAGTGGGTCTCGGCATATACACGAGGGATAGTGGGTTCCCTGCGCACCGTGGCTTAAAGGGTGACGATCCTGCGAGTTGATACGGTGGGCGGTATATGCGTATGAGTATGAGTATGCGTATGAGTATAAGTATGCGTGTGAGTATGAGTATGCGTATGAGTATGAGTATGCGTGTGAGTATGAGTATGAGTATGAGTATGAGTATGCGTGTGAGTATGAGTATGCGTATGAGTATGAGTATGCATATGAGTATGCGCATGAGTATGAGTTATGAGAAATAGTGCCTGAACGTGATCGTGTTATGAGACTGGAGGAGTTTCCGGGATTGTTGTGTAGATTGTGGAGTGGCGTCTAGTCTAGGGTTTTGCCTATGATCGGAACTTCGATTCAGATGACTCTGGTAGCAGATGTAGCACCTTTGGTCTAACTTTAGGTCTACGGTTGGTTGTTCATGTTCTTGTTTGATTGTTGCGCAAACAAACGGACAGGCCTAATTCGGATTAGAACGTTGCATCGTAGATGTTTCAGATAAATCTGATCAGGTTTCGGCTCAGAAGTGAACCCTAGTGTGGCGGAGTGGTGTATGGATTAAGGTTGATAGCGAGTACAGTGGACGTGTTTACGTTGGCCAGGAGGGCGTGTTGTGGGGTGACCGAGTTAAGTGATTCGAGGATGAATCCTTGTTAGTGGGGGAGAATTGTAACGACCGCAAACCAATTTGATGGTAATTGGTTGTGTGTCGCGCGACACAAGGGGTGTGTCGCGCGACACACTCAATTTTGTAAACCGAGCGGTTCGGTTTAAGAGCTTCTAATTGCGGTTCGGTTTAGTTAAACCGATGGATTTTGCCTATAAAAGGCTAGTGGGATGATTGAGCTTGATTGCAGAGCGGAAATCAAGTGGATTTCGTGGGTTTGTAGAGAGATTTGAGATTGTGAAGTTGTGTTCTTGAGATTGAAGTGGGTTCTTGAGGATTTTGGGAGTGGTTCTGTCGCGGTTTGGAGAGGGCAAACGGCGGCCAAGTTCTGTTCGGTTTTGTGCGAGAATTCGAGGGTAAGTTCTCCTAACCTTGCTCTTGAATTAGGAAGAAACCGTTTGCAATTTGGTTAAGTATGGATTGAGTTATGGTCGTTTGAAAATGGGAGGTTCGTGCAGTTTTCTGCAATTTTCTGGAATTTCGTCCGGAGGGACTGTTTTCGGGGACGTTTTCCCGGCGAACTATTTGGAACCAGGAGGCGTGCAACCCACCGTTGGAAAGCTGTTGGTGTCTAGTTTCCAGAACCGTTTTCCGATTGTGATTTGGTCCATCGAGTCGGAAGTTATTCGCATCTGAAACAGGTGAGTGCGTGACCATGGTTAGTTGCGGGTAAATGGGTGTGTTGTATGTTGTTTGCGAATTGGTGTTGAATTGCTTGCTGTATACTGCTTTTTTATGAGTATACTTGAGTAAAGAGATGTTGTTTGAGCCTATGAATCGTTTTGGGTGAAGTAGAAACGATTTGGTGGTGTTTTGGTTGATTTTAGGGTGTTTTACGGTGTGTGTCGCACGACACATAGTGTGTGTGTCACGCGACACTTAGTGAGTACACTTGTGTCGCGCGACACAGATGAGGTCATGCCTTACGTCTGAGGGCATTGCGGGATTCGCGGGTACGTGGGTCGAGTGGGTGAGAAAACGTCGGTGGAGTGTCGGCAGGGTGTGTCGCGCGACACACATGGTTTGTGTCGCGCGACAGAGGTTGTTTTTGTGTTGACATTTTGTTGACTTTTTGTGTTGATGCGTTTTCGGTGTTTTTGGTGTTCCATTTACCCAATCACGTAGCCGAGTTGATGGGATGACCGCACCACTGAGTATTTATGATAATACTCACGCATCTCTTTTATCCATGTGATGCAGGTAAAGAGAAGGATGTGATCGTGAAATCATGGCCGAGACGAGGGGAATGATCTAGTGGCTCGTTTTCGTGTAATAAGTTAGAATTGCTAGGGTGTTAGCAATTTCTGAACTATGTGTATTGCCGAATTGAACTAGAATTAATAAGTATGGGCTTGTTAATCGATAATTGTTTGAATCATTGTTTCCGCGCTGTTGTTTATGGGACCGTTGAGGATCATTATTTATGATAATAGTGATCCGGGTTAAAAAAAAAATTTTATTTGACGGGTTGGGTCGTCTCACGTAGGATCACACACCGTGATCTGAACTCGTTAAATTCTCTGTGTTCTTTACTTTATTGCTCAAACAAACTATTCTGTGAACATCGAAAGGGAGGTTCAAATCCCTACAAGTGGTATCAGAGCCTGGTTAGGTTCGAGGTTTGTGAGCTAGGTCAGAGAAGTTTCTGCTAAGGTCTAGGAGCTTGGATCGGCGTCATCGCTAGGGAACAAAGGCAGTGAAGTTTTTAGGGTTTTCTGCGTCGAAGAGATCGACAAACAGAGCTTGTGTCGCGCGACACAACCATCCGTATCGCGCGACACGGTGACTGCATAAGTCGGAGTTTTGCGTTTGATCAGTATGTCTACAGAAAATAAGTTGAATGTGAGGATAGCCACCTTTGATGGACAAGGTGACTTTACTATGTGGAAGAGAAGGATGTTAGCTCACATGAATCTTCAGGGATTGAAGGGAGAGTTAATTGCAGCCACTGAATCTGAGCAGCCAAAGAAGAAAAAGGATGAAACGGCTGAGGATTTTGCAGATAGAGTTAAGGCAGAAGAACTCAAGAAAAAGGAACGAGGAGAGAACGCTATGGATATCTTGACTCTCCATCTAGGAGATCTAGTTCTAAGGAAAACAGAAGAGTGTTCAACGGCACGTGAACTTTGGGAAACACTAGAAAGGCTATACAACACCAAGACTCTACCGAGTTGTATTCAAATATTGTATAAGTTTTATACATTCAAGATGGATGGGTCTAAGTCTATCGATCAAAACATCGATGACTTCTTGAAGACTGTTTCGGAGTTGGCCAGTGTGAAGGTTACTGTCGCAGATGAGGTACAGGCGATTCTCTTACTCAGTTCCTTGCCACCCCAGTATGACTCCATGAAGGAGACATTGAAGTATGGTAGAGAATCTATCTCTATTGAAGACGTGGTGAATGCAGCAAAGTCTAAGGAAACTGAGCTGAAAGCTAAAGGTTTTTCGACTTCACAGAAGATTGGTGAAGCATATGTGGCTCGTGGGAGGTAGTCAAATAGAGATCAACGAAACTCAGGAAGTAGAGGCAGAAGCAGGTCTAATTCGGGCTCTAGGATTACCTGCTGGTACTGCAAGAAGGATGGGCATAAGAAGGCTGATTGCTATGCCTGGAAGAGGAAGGGCGGCGATGATGAGGATGCCACTACAGCAGTGGTCATCGATCAATCAGCAGGAGTTGATGCATTATCAGTCTCAGAAAATTGGCATCAAGAGAAGTGGGTGATTGATTCGGGTGCTTCATATCACATGACTTCAAGGAGAGACTGGTTTGATATATTTGAGGAAGTCAACTCTGGAAAAGTGCTACTGGCAGACGATTATACTGTTGTTGTTGAAGGGATTGGTTCAATCAACATCAATGCAAGAGGTGGCACGGTCAAGACATTGAAAAATGTCAGGTACATTCCTAAGCTCAAAAGAAATTTAATATCATCCACTATGTTGGACAGGCTTGGATTTGAGCATGGTGGAGGGAATGGAAAGACAAGGTTCTACAAGAACGGGAAGATTGGTCTTCAAGGCACTCTACATGGTTCTCTGTTTTTGCTTGATGGAGAGACTGTTACAGGGCAGTCGAATAGTGTTACCAAGAAGCTGTGGGGAGATGACACTGTTTTGTGGCACAGAAGGTTGGGACACATGAGCATGAAGAACCTGATGATCCTAGCAAAAAGGGGCATCATTGACAAGAGGAAGATTTCAGAGATGGATTTCTGTGAGAGTTGTGTAATGGGGAAGACCAAAAGACTGAGCTTCAACGTTGGGAAACACAACTCTGGTGAAGCACTGAAGTATGTGCATTCAGATCTTTGGGGATCTCCATCTGTTACTCATAGCCTGTCGGGTAAGCAGTATTTTCTGTCTATCATCGATGACTACACCAGAAAGGTATGGGTATTTTTCTTGTCTGCTAAGAGTGAAGCTTTCACAAGGTTTTGTGAATGGAAGAAGCTGGTTGAGAATCAGATCAGTAAGAAGGTTAAGTGTCTAAGAACAGACAATGGGTTGGAGTTTGTGAACAAAGACTTCGATGAGTTTTGCAGGCAGCATGGGATTGAGAAACACAAGACATGTCCTTATACTCCACAGCAGAATGGAGTGGCAGAACGCATGAACAGAACGATAATGGAGAAAGTGCATTGTATACTTGATGAGAGTGGCTTAGGTGAAGAATTCTGGGCTGAGGCGGTGAGCACAGCTGTGTACCAAATAAATAGAAGCCCATCATCAGCCTTAGATGGTGGTATTCCTGAGGAACTATGGCTGGGAAGAAAGTCTGGTTATGGACACATGAGAAGATTTGGGTCATTGGTCTATGTGCATGTAGATCAAGGGAAGTTAAAACCAAGAGCAGTGAAGGGTATTTTCATTAGCTATCCGGAAGGAGTTAAAGGGTACAAAGTGTGGCTCCTGGATGAATCAAGATGTATGGCTAGCAGGAATGTGGACTTTGTAGAAGATAAAGTGTTCAAAGACTTGAAGGATAAAGTTTCTGCATCAGAGACTTCTCTGGAGAACCCGACTCCAGATACTGTGTCGCGCGACACACCTGTTGGTATCGCGCGACACACGACTGTGTCGAGCGACACACCATCTGGTGTCGCGCGACACGGAGGTACAGAACCATCGGCTCTTGCAGTTGAAGATAACGACCAAGGTTCATCTTCAGGTGGAGTTATTGGAGGTTCGGAGATAGAAGTTATACCTCAGATTCGTACTTCTTCTGGACGAATCACGAAACTTCCTAGTCACTTCAACGATTATGATATGGCAAGCTTTGCCTTGATTACTGCTGCAGAGATGAGTTGTGAAGAACCTAGGGATTATCAGGAAGCAATGGAAAGTAGGGATAAAACTTTCTGGAATGGAGGTATGGATGAAGAGATGAGTTTCCTGGATCGAAAGATTGTGTTCAGGAAGACAAAGGAGTTCAAGATTGAAGGTTTCTGTGATTCTGATTTTTCATCTGATCTGGACAGAAGCAGGTCGATTACTGGTTATGTTTTCACGGCAGGTGGAACGGTTATTAGCTGGAAGTCAAGTCTTCAATCTGTTGTTGCGCTGTCTACAACTGAGGCAGAGTATATGGCGTTGGTAGAAGCTGTAAAAGAAGCGATTTGGCTAAGAGGTCTGGCAGAAGAGTTTGGCTACAAGCAGGATACTGTAGAGGTCTGGTGTGACTCTCAAAGCGCCTTGAGTTTAGCCAAGAACAACGTCTATCATAAGAGAACGAAGCATATTAGGAGAAGGATGCATTTCATTAGGGATATTGTTGCTTCTGGTGAAGTGAAGCTGTCGAAGATCCCAACTGAGAGGAATCCTGCAGATAAGTTGACAAAGGTTCTTCCTGTGGAGAAGTTTGAGAAGGCTCTAAGCTTTCTCAGCTTAGGAGAGCACTAAGGTGCTGGTGTGGTCTGGAGCTGCACATGCAAGCAAAGATGAAGATGTTATACTCGGAATGATTGTCATCAAGGTGGAGATTTGTTAGGCTTGGGCCTTTGAAGAGCTTTGGTGATGAAAATCATTGAGTATTAACTTGGTCCCCGACTTGGTTTAGTCACTTAGGAATGGGTTTATTTCTATTGGGCTTCGGTTAGTTTAAACCGTCTTATCTTTGTAATTGTCTTAGTCTATATAAAGCTAAGCATGTGTGGAATTAGGGTTAAGCTTGTTGTTGAGATTTTTCTCTGGTGTTTTAGAGAAATCTTGGGAGAAACCTTATTGTAATCTGTGGTGATAGTGGATTACTGGAAAGCTCCAGACCGAGACGTAGGATCACACACCGTGATCTGAACTCGTTAAATTCTCTGTGTTCTTTACTTTATTGCTCAAACAAACTATTCCGTGAACATCGAAAGGGAGGTTCAAATCCCTACAGGTATCAATGTATAGACCAAAAATAGAGGAAAGAACGAGTCTTGGTTAGAAGTACCCAAACCCAAGACACGAAACTGAGAAACATAGATTTTCTCCGAATTTTCTAGGAAATTTGCCAATGAAATTGAGCAAACAAGAAGGGAAGATGGTGACTGCAAATGATATGATTGCTTTTCATACGCCAATCTAAGGTTACGATCGTATAACGGAACAGAGGAGAAGCTTCAAAACTTACCCGGAGATGTATGTTGGTCTTCCGGCGAGGTGCTCCACCACGGATTGGAGAGTCCGAGAAAGCAACCAAAGAAGGGGAGATTTGATGATGATGATGATGATGATGAATGTGGAGAGAAAAGGAGAAAGAGAGAGCGAGATGGAGATGGAGCGACGGAGATATGAGAGAGAGAATGGTATTTCGCTTGGATTTTTTTTATTAAAACTTAGGACAGGTGTCGACCAAAGAAGATGTCACGTGTTACTCTATGGAAAGCGTTGGCTTTCCCTTTTAGTATAGATTAACTCCGATTTAAATGGATTTAATATTACCAAAAAAAAATTCGGGGCTATTTACAGTTATAGGTATTTTGAATGAAAGTGTTTTCATTTAAATGTACTTTGCAAGGAGTGGTGACTTTGGAGAAAAATCGAGGCATTTTTAGACGAATTTGCCTTTTGTGAAACAAATCCAGATTCTTCTTCTTCTTCTTCTTCTTGATTTTGAATATAGAGAGAGAATAAGAGATTTATGAAACAAATCCAGATTCTTTTTCTTCTTCTTCTTCTTTTCGATTTCGAATTGCCTTATGTTTTTTCTTTTTTGCATAGATAAAAAATTATGGATGAATTATCATAGATAAATGATTGTGGTCGAGTTAGCTAGGTTTGATCTATGCATAAATGATTGATCCATGTGGTCAGTATTTTGTGACTAGGTTTTCGTGGTTAATGCGAATGTTTTCTATTTTTGTGAAATGATTTTTTATTTTTTTCTTTTAGATCAAAGACTATTATATTTTTGTATATAGTGCATATTCAAAATACACATTTGATATCAGGAAGCAATGGAACCTAGGGATTATCAGGAAGCATGGAAAGTAGGGATAAAACTTTCTGGAATGGAGGTATGGATGAAGAGATGAGTTCCCTGGATTGAAAGATTGTGTTCAGGAAGACAAAGGAGTTCAAGATTGAAGGTTTCTGTGATTCTGATTTTTCATCTGATCTGGACAGAAGCAGGTCGATTACTGGTTATGTTTTCACGGCAGGTGGAAGGGTTATTAGCTGGAAGTCAAGTCTTCAATCTGTTGTTGCGATGTCTACAACTGAGGCAGAGTATATGGCGTTGGTAGAAGCTGTAAAAGAAGCGATTTGGCTAAGAGGTCTGGCAGAAGAGTTCGGCTACAAGCAGGATACTGTAGAGGTCTGGTGTGACTCTCAAAGCGCCTTGAGTTTAGCCAAGAACAACGTACATCATGAGAGAACGAAGCATATTAGGAGAAGGATGCATTTCATTAGGGATATTGTTGCTTCTGGTGAAGTGAAGCTGTCGAAGATCCCAACTGAGAGGAATCCTGCAGATAAGTTGACAAAGGTTCTTCCTGTGGAGAAGTTTGAGAAGGCTCTAAGCTTTCTCAGCTTAGGAGAGCACTAAGGTGCTGGTGTGGTCTGGAACTGCACATGCAAGCAAAGATGAAGATGTTATACTCGGAATGATTATCATCAAGGTGGAGATTTGTTAGGCTTGGGCCTTTGAAGAGCTTTGGTGATGAAAATCATTGAGTATTAACTTGGTCCGCGACTTGGTTTAGTCACTTAGGAATGAGTTTATTTCAATTGGGCTTCGGTTAGTTTAAACCGTCTTATCTTTGTAATTGTCTTAGTCTATATAAAGCTAAGCATGTGTGGAATTAGGGTTAAGTTTGTTGTTGAGATTTTTCTCTAGTGTTTTAGAGAAATCTTGGGAGAAACCTTATTGTAATCTGTGGTGATAGTGGATTACTGGAAAGCTCCAGACCGAGACGTAGGATCACACACCGTGATCTGAACTCGTTAAATTCTCTGTGTTCTTTACTTTATTGCTTAAACAAACTATTCCGTGAACATCGAAAGAGAGGTTCAAATCCCTACAGGTATCAATGTATAGACCAAAAATAGAGGAAAGAACGAGTCTTGGTCAGAAGTACCCAAACCCAAGACACGAAACTGAGAAACATAGATTTTCTCCGAATTTTCTAGGAAATTTGCCAATGAAATTGAGCAAACAAGAAGGGAAGATGGTGACTGCAAATGATATGATTGCTTTTCATACGCCAATCTAAGGTTACGATCGTATAACGGAACAGAGGAGAAGCTTCAAAACTTACCCGGAGATGTATGTTGGTCTTCCGGCGAGGTGCTCCACCACGGATTGGAGAGTCCGAGAAAGCAACCAAAGAAGGGGAGATTTGATGATGATGATGATGATGATGAATGTGGAGAGAAAAGGAGAAAGAGAGAGCGAGATGGAGATGGAGCGACGGAGATATGAGAGAGAGAATGGTATTTCGCTTGGATTTTTTTTATTAAAACTTAGGACAGGTGTCGACCAAAGAAGATGTCACGTGTTACTCTATGGAAAGCGTTGGCTTTCCCTTTTAGTATAGATTAACTCCGATTTAAATGGATTTAATATTACCAAAAAAAAATTCGGGGCTATTTACAGTTATAGGTATTTTGAATGAAAGTGTTTTCATTTAAATGTACTTTGCAAGGAGTGGTGACTTTGGAGAAAAATCGAGGCATTTTTAGACGAATTTGCCTTTTGTGAAACAAATCCAGATTCTTCTTCTTCTTCTTCTTCTCGATTTCGAATATAGAGAGAGAATAAGAGATTTATGAAACAAATCCAGATTCTTTTTCTTCTTCTTCTTCTTTTCGATTTCGAATTGCCTTATGTTTTTTCTTTTTTGCATAGATAAAAAATTATGGATGAATTATCATAGATAAATGATTGTGGTCGAGTTAGCTAGGTTTGATCTATGCATAAATGATTGATCCATGTGGTCAGTATTTTGTGACTAGGTTTTCGTGGTTAATGCGAATGTTTTCTATTTTTGTGAAATGATTTTTTATTTTTTCTTTTAGATCAAAGACTATTATATTTTTGTATATAGTGCATATTCAAAATACACATTTGATATCTATGCTTTAGTTTTTTTTTAAACGTCTTAGGTATTGACTTAGAAGATCTCCATATGGGGAGATAAGAACCAAAAATACAAAGTAATGCTTAAACAAAGATGCTCCAAAAAACAAAGCCAAAACCAAAAACATCAACTAAGACCAGGGCCGGCCATGAATCACTCATTACATTAACCATAAATCTTTCTTTATTTTTACACATTAGTACTAACCATAAAACACTAACCGTAAAACATTGACCATGAATCATTGACCATGAAAATAACTAACAAAAACTAACCACAAAAACTTCCATGAATCAGTCGTGGATACGGTTCCATGGACAGAAGTTTCGACAAACATTGATTTCGTGGATACGGTTCGATTGACAGAGTTCTGACGATGCATCCACTGTACAGGTTTCCGTGGACAGCAAATAATGCATTTCGTCTTATTTTTTCTTTTATAGAGGATAATCTTGTTCAGATATCTTGTTTGTTGTCATCCACTGAGTTATCCACAATACCATGTCCACGCGTATGTATCCATAATAAGTATCCACAATACTTAGTCCACCCGTACGTATCCATAATCTGATTCATCGATGGAAATCTATCTAAAACTAACTGATAACAAGAATTCTACTGTCAATCAATCTGATGGAAATCTAAAGCAGTCTCAGACCTAAAGAGTGATCTTTCCCTAACACCGCGGAATGAACTGAGAGAGACACATTGAAACGAGCCAAAGATTCCGAACAAAAATATCTAGTTTTTGAAAACCAATTATTGTCATGGATACGATCTCATCCCATTCTGTCCACCAATCCGTATCCACGAGTAGGTTGGATATTATCCATCCCATTATGTCCATCGATCCTCATCCACGACATTGTGTCCATGAGACAAAAGCTTTTTCTAGGTTAGTGATGAGATCTAAACAGATGACTAAAACATCAAAAAGTTTCTAAAAGTAACAAAGTTAAAGCTAAGAATCAAATCTTACGAGCTAAGATACAAAACAACAAAGACAAGATCTTTGAGGCATTTCATCGAACAGTTAACATGCATAAAAAAAAGACCCACTACGAGACTAAGTGAAGAACAAATCAACCCCAAAATAAGAACATTGAACAAGAACAAGAACAAGTGATCGATACCCAGCTCCATCTCCATCCTCTCTACAATGAAATCGGATTACGAAGAGGCTACGGACATGGGGAGCAAGAGGAGGACAAGGATCTATGGGAAGCGAGATGAACAAGGATCCATGGAGATGGAGGTCTGGTCTAGGGCAAGAGAGATCTCAGATCCTTTAGGTCCATCTTTACCACCTGCAAAAAACGAAGAAGGAAGACGAAGAAGGGTTTAGAAGTTAGTAAATAAAAAAAAATGGCAGATTAGATATTAACAAGTTTAGTTAATGGTACCATAGACAATACACACCCCCAAAGTACACTTCCCTTGCAAAGTGCATTTTTATGTAAACACTTTGGCACAAAGTGTCTATTTATGTAATCAACCCAAAATCTAGATTTGTGGTCATATGATATGTCAAAGCTTTAGAGTTTAAACTCGTTCTCTTTTCTTTTTTCTCTTTTATTATAAATCACTAGAAATTATCATATATTGTGTTAAAAAGCCATATTTTAACCCTAGTTGAATATTGGTCTAACCATGTACTTACTTTAACTCAATCTCGGTTATTGGTTATACAAATGGCTTCCATATATGGTAGAATCGTCGAGCAGAACCGTCGGAAAGAATAAGAAAATGATGGACCTCGGTTTCTAATAGACTTAGGCCTATTAGTTAGTTTTTGAGATTAAGGAAGTAAATCGTCTGAAAGCATTTCTATTGGTAGATTACATGATATCTACAAAAAGAAAAAGAAAAATTGATAAAATAATAAAAATATGTGAGTTCATCATATAGTTAAAAAGAATCACACAAAATTTTGAAACACCTTCATAACTTTGAGTTCATCATCGTTAAATTTTCTTAAGCTGTCAAAAGTCAAAACCAAGTAGGACGATCTGAGGTGTGATGTGATCGAACGGACTATATTAAACTAGAGATTCCCTTTTAACAATGCATGGTGTTACGACTTACGTGGAATTGAATCAACAACCTTAACTCCTAATATCACGGAGCCAAAATGAGAACAATTAGACCGGAGATTATTACAATTAACAACTAATTAACACAAACAAAACTGTTATTAAGACAGAGAAGAGATTGAGAGAGAAGAGGCATGTTTGTCGGAATGAAGACAGACCAAATCTCTAATCTCCCTTTTTCTCCTTCTTCCTCTCATCATTTTCTTACCAAATGCCCAAAAATTCTCTTTTTCTTCCCTTAATCTCTTCCTCTAAGGTACTAATCTCTTAACTAAATCTGTCAAATTTAGCGTCACCTGTTTCTTGTTAGGCAATCTAACGAACATAATAAGACAAAAACATTATGAACAAATTGATGATCATGATCT
Source organism: Arabis hirsuta (assembly GCA_964056655.1). Lineage (NCBI taxonomy): Eukaryota > Viridiplantae > Streptophyta > Magnoliopsida > Brassicales > Brassicaceae > Arabis > Arabis hirsuta. Next base: position 2,980,021 of record OZ053301.1, read on the forward strand.
GTTTTTCTATGTTTTTGTTTTTTCTTGTTTCTCAGACAAATTGAGTGATTAAGGGAGAGAAGACAGAGATTTTCTATTTCTGAGGTTACTTTCTTCTTTCTTCTCTTATGGCTTCTTCCCCTGAATCTGCTCCTCCTCCATCAAATTCAACCTCTTCTCCATCTCCACCGTCTAATTCCAATTCAACCTCCTCTTTTCCACCGTCTCCTTCTCCTCCTTCTCCTCCTTCCCCTCCTTCTCCAACCCAAGGAGACTCATCATCTCCACCTCCTGACTCCACATCTCCACCAGCTCCACAATCTCCTTCTCCTCCCAACTCCAACAATAATCCTCCTCCACCGTCACAGAGTGGTAGAGGAGAAAGAGGAAACGGAGGAAATGGTGGCGGTGGAGGCAATGAGTCTCCACCATCACGCGGCTCTCCTCCTTCACCTCCTTCTAGGAGTGGAGATAATGGCGGTAGCAGATCATCGCCTTCTGGAGACAATGGCGGCTCTCGCTCAGAGAATTCTCCTTCTAACGGAGGAGGCGGAGGCGGTGGCGGCGAAAGCGGAGGAGGAGGAACTAATATGAATACAGGGATCATAGTAGGTGTATTAGTCGGAGCTGGACTATTGATGATCGTGCTTATTATTGTTTGTCTTAGACGTAGAAAGAAGAGAAAAGATTCATTCTACCCTGAATCAATGAAAGGTAATATATAAATACACATGCACATATGTTTATGTTTGTATCAAAAAGTTTCAACATTTTTCATATTGTCACAGGAAATCAATATCAATACTATGGTAACAACAACACCAATAACAATGGTTCACAGAATTATCCGAATTGGCACTTAAATTCTCAAGGCCAAAACCAACAATCTCATGGTGGTTGGGGAGGCGGTGGACCATCACCGCCTCCTCCTCCACCGCGAATGCCTACAAGCGGAGAAGATTCTGACTTGTACTTGGGGCCATCACGCCCGGTTTTACCTCCTCCTTCGCCTGCTCTTGCTCTTGGATTCAACAAGAGCACTTTTACTTATCAAGAGCTTGCGGCTGCAACGGGAGGGTTTGTTGATTCTAACCTTTTAGGACAGGGAGGATTCGGGTATGTCCATAAAGGCGTGTTGCCTAACGGGAAAGAAGTCGCGGTTAAGAGTTTGAAATCGGGTAGCGGACAAGGAGAAAGAGAGTTTCAAGCTGAGGTTGATATCATTAGCCGTGTGCATCATCGGTATCTTGTTTCTTTGGTTGGATATTGCATAGCTGATGGACAAAGGATGTTGGTTTATGAGTTTGTTCCAAACAATACTTTGGAATATCATCTTCATGGTTAGAAACTTAAATTTTTATAACACAAAGGATTATTTTCTCTAGTCAAGAAAGTTGTAACCTTTGTTGTTGTTGTCATTCCAGGGAAGAATCTTCCTGTAATGGATTTTTCCACGAGGATGCGTATCGCCTTAGGTTCTGCGAAAGGACTCGCTTACCTTCACGAAGACTGTAAGTTTCAACATTCACTATTTTCATTTTCTTGACCAATGTGGTATAAAACAGAGAAAGCTCTGTCTCTGACTAGTGATTTATTTTTGGCTGAGAAAACGATGCAGGCCATCCTCGGATCATTCACCGTGACATCAAAGCTGCAAACATTCTATTGGACTTCAACTTTGATGCAATGGTATGATAAATTAGTTACTGAATTCGGTTTTTGTTAAGACAACATTGCTAAAGCTAATGACGTTTTGGATTTTTTATTTTATTTTCAGGTTGCTGATTTTGGATTGGCTAAGTTAACTATTGATAACAATACTCATGTATCTACTCGTGTGATGGGAACTTTCGGGTAGGCACTTTTTACTCAATAAGATCCTTTGCGCCATTCAGAAAATATAACTTTTTGTAGACTGATCATTTGCTTTCTCTGTATAGATTGAGAATTTCGATTAAGAGGCACAAGTATAAAGAAATAACTCTTCTTTATTAATCACTTAGGAAAATATCTCAAAACCTAAGTTTCTCTTAATCTCACAAATCCTAAGGGATGTCACAACTTTGACAACTCCTTATATAGGGAAATATAACTCTAAAACCCTAAAACATAATTTCCTTTTAGATAACTCCTAAATATATTTACTATTCTGAACCCTTCAGAATTACTTCTTTTTCAAGCTTACTTCAACATTCTCCTCCTTAAGCTTGAAATCACTCTTCACCAAATCTCGCACTCCCATAAGCTCCCTTACTTCCTTGAATCTGTTCTTGCCCAACGCCTTTGTGAGAATGTCTGCTTTCTGCTCAACTCCAGGAACATGCTCAACTTCAATCTCTCCACTCTCAACACATTCACGAATGAAATGAAACCTCCTTTGTATGTGCTTGCTTCTGCCGTGGAAAACATGATTCTTTGTGAGAGCTATTGCAGACTTATTATCAATACGGATGATGACCTTCTCACTCTCAGCTCCAGTGATTTCCCTAAGCAGATCACGTAACCAGATAGCTTGTTTTGCTGCTTCAGTTCCAGCCATAAACTCGGCTTCACACGATGATAAAGCCACTACATCCTGCTTCTGAGAACACCAAGAGATAGGACCGTTTCCCAAATAGAAAATATGTCATGTCGTGCTTCTACCATTATCTGGATCGATATTATGACTGCTGTCACTGTACCCAATAAGCCTTGGTATCTTTGTAGTCCTCTTAAACGTTAAACCCATAGATGTTGTTCCTTTAAGATACCTCAGACATTTCTTAATTGCAGCTCCATGCGATTCTCTAGGGCTATGCATATACCTGCTCAGGACTCCAACACTGTAAGACAAATCTGGCCTTGTATGAATCAAATATCGAAAACATCCAATCTTCTTCCGGAAGGCCGTAGCATCTATCTCTTTTTTACCTTCTGCTCTTGAGAATTGAATTCCATATTCCATTGGTGTATGCACAGGATTGCAGTCCATCATTCCTGTTTCCTCCAAGATCTTGAGAGCATACCTTTTTTGACTCAACATAATTCATGACTCATGTTGAGTTACTTCTATTCCAAGATAATATGTCAGCTTGCCAAGGTCACTCATCTCAAATTTAGAAGCCATCTCCTCCTTAAACTTGTTGATGATCTTCATGTCTGTTCCTGTGACAAACAAATCATCCACATAGACTGCAATGACAAGTGTGTTACCTCCTTCTTCTTTTCGATATACCGTTGGCTCCTTTGTACACTTTCTGAATTCTAGCTCCTCAAGAATCTGGTTTAGCTTGTTGTTCCAAGCTCTTGGTGCTTGTCTTAGCCCGTACAACGCTTTATTCAACTTATAGACCTTCCCTTCACTTCCTTTGACTTCAAAACCCTCGGGTTGCGTGACATACACGGTCTCTTTGAGTTCTCCATAGAGAAACGCTGTCTTGACGTCTAAATGATGGACCTCCCATCCGTTTGATGCTGCGAGATTCACAAGAAGCCTTATTGTTTCGATTATTGCTACAGGAGCAAAAACTTCTTCGAAATCTATCCCATACTGCTGTACATAACCCTTAGCAACAATCCGAGCTTTATGCTTGTTAATGCTTCCATCTGAGTTTCGTTTAAGCTTAAACACCCACTTCAATCTGATAGCCGTTGCTCCAATAGGCAAATCAACAAGGTTCCAAGTGTTCAATTTCTCAATAGACTTGAACTCATCTTTGCAAGCATTGATCCATTCAAAAGATAGCTTCGCTTCTTTGAAATCTCTAGGTTCGTTGTTGAGAGCAAGCAGAAGTGCTTCTCCTTCTTCTTCTGCGAGTAGGATATAGTCTTCGAGATACTTCGGTAACGTACTTTCTCTCTGACTTCTCCTAAGCACCGGTGCAACACTCTCAACAGGCTCGATGATCTCGTCTTCTGCACTCTGTGTTGGCAGAGCTTGTGTTGCGCGACACACGGGTAGAAACTCGGCTTGAATTCGTAATCTCTTGGTCTGAAGCTCCATCGTCACCTCCTTCACTCTGTGTTCCAACATCTTGAGCAATCTCTGGCTCAATCTCATCTGCTTTGGTCTGTGTTATGATGCTGTGATTCCCAAATTCTCCTAGAACAATGCTAAAGCTTCCATCATTGTTTTGGTCCGACTGATCCTTCCTCCAATTCCATCCTTTTGTCTCATCAAAGACAACATTACGGCTCACAACAATCTTTCTTGTCCTCGGATCAAACAGACGATACGCTTTAGACCCTGGTTCCATTCCCAAGTGAACTAGCACTCTTGATCGATCATCTAATTTCTTAAGTAGATGTTGATCAATTTTTGCATAGCTAATGCAACCAAATATGCGCAGGTGATCAATGCTCGGTTTCTGCAATTTGAGCATCTCGTATGGTGTCTTGTCCTTTAGAGCCCTCGTAGCTATTCTGTTCAAGAGATAAGTCGAATGCCTAACAGCTTCTCCCCAGAGATAATTTGGTACCTTCATATGCTTTAAGATGCTTCTTGTCATCTCCATCATTGTTCTGTTTCTTCTTTCTACAACACCATTCTGCTGGGGGGTGTATGGAGCAGTAAGATGTCTCTGTATTCCAGCATTATCGCAAAATTCATTGAACTCCTGTGAGACGAATTCCCCTCCTCTATCGGTTCTGAAAGTTTTAATCCGTGCCCCTGTATCCTTTTCCACGCAGTTTTTGAAGGTCTTGAATTTTTCGAAAGCAGCACTCTTTTCTTTCAACAAAATCGTCCACATATAGCGTGAGTGGTCATCAATAAGAACAAAAACAAACCGATTTCCTGCAGCTGTACTTGGTGTAATAGGACCGCATAAATCACCATGTACTAGTTCTAAGATTGCGGAAGCTCGGTAGGAGGTTGCTTGCGGGAATGATTGTCTCGTTTGCTTCCCAAGTAAACACGATCCACATATCTCCTTTTCAAACGTGACTTGTGGAAGTCCTTTAACAAGCTCTCTTTGCTTCATAGACTTGATAGTCTCTGAGTTTATGTGTCCAAAGCGAGCATGCCACCTGCTTGATTCACTAGTTGAAGCTAGATTGAGAAAAACATTATCATGAAAGCCCATACATACCTTGTATAATATGTTTCTCGATCTTGGAGCTTTCGCAAGGAGTCTTCCTTTTGCATCTTTCATTGTAAGAAAACCTCCTCTTAACCTGATGTCGCAGCCTGACTCAGTTGCTTGTCCCAAGCTAATGATGTTGCTTTTCAGATCAGGGATGTAGTACACATCAGTCATAACTCGAGGTTCACCATTCATATCAATAAGCGAGATTGACCCTTTTCCTTTGATGTCCACACGCGAGTCATCTCCAAACCTCACCATCCGGTAACAGATTCATCAAGCTTCTCAAAATATCTCCGATCTCCCGTCATGTGATTGCTAGCACCATTGTCGAGATACCAGATGTTTTCCTCCTTCGTGTTGGTCTCAAACATGCTCGGTATGCACTGCTCTTCATTAAGATAAACAATTTCATGCATCATAACCGGAACAATCGCACCACCATCTGCCATGCTTCCCTAGAATTCGCACCGCTCTGATACCAAATATAGATTGAGAATTTCGATTAAGAGGCACAAGTATAAAGAAATAACTCTTCTTTATTAATCACTTAGGAAAATAACTCAAAACCTAAGTTTCTCTTAATCTCACAAATCCTAAGGGATTTCACAACTTTGACAACTCCTTATATAGGGAAATATAACTCTAAAACCCTAAAACATAATTTCCTTTTAATATATTTAGATAACTCCTAAATATATTTACTATTCTGAACCCTTCAGAATTACTTCTTTTTCAAGCTTACTTCAACACTCTGCACATTCATTTGTAGATATCTAGCTCCGGAATATGCATCAAGCGGAAAACTAACAGAGAAATCCGATGTTTTCTCATTCGGTGTCATGTTATTGGAACTTATCACTGGAAAAAGACCGGTTGATAATAGCATCGCGATGGACGACACTTTAGTAGATTGGGTACGTATGCATATATACTTTTCACTCTTTCCTACATACAAGAAATGTTTTCGCCTTTTTATTCGGATACTAATGATTGCATTTTATTACGAATATAGGCTCGTCCTATCATGGCTCGCGCTCTAGAAGATGGAAACTTTAATGAGCTCGCAGATCCAAGGCTTGAAGGAAACTACAACCCGCAAGAGATGGCTCGAATGGTGACTTGTGCCGCTGCTAGCATTCATCATTCCGGGCGTAAACGTCCAAAGATGAGCCAGGTGAATCAAAATGATATAACCCAAGAAAACAATTTTTTTTGTCGGATTAGTAACATTAAAATGTTTTTGTGTGTTTCAGATAGTGAGAGCATTAGAAGGAGAAGTGTCACTGGATGCTTTAAACGAAGGAGTTAAGCCGGGACATAGCAATATTTACGGGACATCGGGAACGAGCTCGGATTATAGTCAGACATCTTACAATGCAGACATGAAGAAATTCAGACAGATAGCTTTGTCAAGCCAAGAGTTCCAAAGCAGTGAAATTGAAGGATCATCTAGTAATGATTCCAGAGAGATGGGAACTAAAAGTCCTCATTAATGAAACGACCAGAGATCGATTTCATTCGGATAAAAGATCAAAGAAAGGGATTTTTCGAGGGATTTTGAGGTTCTTGAAAGTAGAACCATGCATGTAAGCTAACAGATTATTATTTGTTTCATCTAACTGAGATATTTTTGTTTCATTTTCGATTGTATCTCCGGTATTCTTAATCAAAGTGACCAAGCTTTTTTTCATCACAATCTACCAAACTGAACTGAGTTAAACCAAAACAAACCGAACTTAAATCAGATCGACCTCTTTTTTGTAATTCGAATTATTCCAAAGTCTTTTACGTAGTTGGTATTAAACTCCATTATTAGTCCTTGAGTGTGGTTTCCCCTTGTGTTTTCATGGTTTTTAGTATTGCATTCAGGCTTAATTAGGAGTCTTTGCATATGTTTTATTTTCTTAGGTATTTTTTTATGGTGAACCAACAAGAAGTGAAGTATAGAGCATGATGTGGAACAAGAAAATTAAGGATGTAGATAAAAAGCTATAGTAATTAAGATTGTAAAGAAGAAGATCAGGAAGATTTCATATTATAGAGCCTCATCTAGCAACGATGTAGATACAAACCGTTTTGCCTCTTTGGACACTTTTAAGGATCACGACGAAGTTCGGGTTTTAGTAGAGTTGATAGATTTATTGTTAGTATTGGATTAAAAAAGCTTAAAGAAAAACCGGTTAAACCATCAACAAAATTTGAAGAAATGCATTGCAATTCGTAACACATAAACGTGGAAATTGTGGTTGCGGAAATAAAGGTGGTCGTGGCTAAATCGATTACACGACCAAAACTCTCTACTGAACGACTCGATTTATCAACGAATTATTTACTATTTGTTTTGTGATCAAAACTTTTTCATGTGGTGTAATCTACTTCTAAGAACAATATGTTTGTGTGACTAAAAAAAAGAAGACCAATATGTTTTGTAAACTAAATAAAAAATCATATTGAAATTAGAGGGGAAGAGGCAGAGTATTTTACCGGTTTTGAGTTAACCGGTCCGGTTAAAAAACCCTCGCTCGTCACACCGATCTTTCCTCTCCACGCTTCTTATTCCTTGACCTTTCTCGCTCACTCTCCGTCGCCTCTCCTATTTCTTCCTCAAAAACAGTCTCTTTTTTTCTGAAATCAATTTATAAACCATTGAATTTTTTAATTGTAATTCTCAATCTCTATCTCCTGTTTTCACAGCTGAAGAAAGTTTTGTTTTTGTTTTGTGTGGAATCCAAAACTATGCTAAGATGGAGAAGTCTCTTGTCTTCGATTTCACAATTTTCATCACCAAAAGTCACTCCTTTTCATTCGACGGCTGTTTTGTCTGAGAAATCGAGGAAACACTTTGGTTCTGTAAGAAAAGATCCATCATCTCCGCTGCAAAAAAAAAGATTAGATTTTTTAATTTCATTTCTTAGTTTTTGATAATTGAATCTCTGTAAATTTTTGTCGCAGGACAGAGCCTCACAAACTTCTGAAGGCGAACGATCTGCAAAGGTGAAAATTTGTCAACTTTGATCATCTGATTGATGCATTGGAATCAAGAATATGAATTGCTTGAGGAATATCGAAAATATTTCTTGAATTTTGTTTGCCTTTAGTCTAAAAACTCAAGTCTCTAGGATCATATGCAACTTTTTAATTTCATATGAGAGGATGAATGTATCTAGATTAAATGTTAGAGGTATTGAAATGCAATCTGCATTGATTAAGTTTGGTGTGTGTGTGTGTGTGTGGTCATTTATTTGTGTATATATTCAAACTCATAAGAAAGTAAGTTCTCCTTATGAAGCTGCAAATGTTGATCCCAGAACTCCTCCATAAGATTCACATGTACCGTAAAGGAGAAAGGACGGCGTACTGGTGCCAAAAAGACTCTAGACAAACTTCTTTTCCATAGGGGAATTAACGATCCGCTTCAGGTGAATTTTTCTATTCTTCTTTTGACATACTTCATGGATTGGTTCTGGTTATTAGTATGTGTATTGTTGTTGCTTATATGTAGAATGAGTGGAATTTCGGGCCAAATCCGCTTATCCGGGATAGGCATATGAAGAAAAAACCTCCACCTGGCCGGGGAAAAAAGCCTCGGGATAAAAAAACAAAACGTGAGTTCCTTTCTTCTCTTTAGAATTAGTACCACACAATTCTTGGCTCTCATTTGTGTGATGTATCCTTTTGTTTGTTTGTTTGTAAATATTAGGATGGCACAGAGAAGGAAATCCCGATGATGACTTTGGCGCTGATGCTAGTAATACATTTGAGAACAAATGGAGAGAAGGTTGGACAACTCAATCTCATAAGGGCTCATATTCAAGAGACTCGACATCGGGTTTCGAATGGAGAGAAGGCTGGAGCTGGACAACTCAATCTCAAAGGAGCAGAAGTTGGAATGATGACTCTTGTGATGAACCTTTGATCGTTGGGTCTCAGTCTGAGAGGACTGTTTTGGGACTGCCTCTAGTTGGTCCCCTCAAATTAGGAGATGTTAAGGACGCGTAAGTCTTTTCTAGTTCTGATAGTGGCCAAAATGATTTAAAAAGTGCTCTATTAAAGTTTTCTTGTTTTGCAGCTTTCGAACTTCGGCTTTGAAGTGGCACCCGGATAAGCACCAGGGGCCTTCTCAGGTATGCTTTTTTAAACAAAGATTTGCATTGTTTTAGGTTTTTGTAGTTATGTGTTGATAATACTTTCTCTTAATGTGGTGGAAATCGCAGGCTGCAGCGCAAGAGAAGTTTAAACTCTGCGTCGATGCATACAAGTCTCTCTGTTCTGCACTCTCTTGACGCTTCATTGATTCATCGTTTTTAGTAGGAATTAGAGTTTTCAAGTTGGTAAGGCTACTTCTCAACTGATTTCCAGAGATCCAACGGTTTTTAGATAGGTCTGATTCATGAAAATCGACGATATAAGAGATTGCATTTTATTACAAAAACAATAATATGAGAAAGATTTATGCTCTTGTGCATCTTTGAGCTTGTTATAAAACATCTTTTTTTTAAGCACACTTGAGGTGAAAAACAAATCACTTTCAAATCTAACTTCGTTATATATTTTCTTTGTTTATTCTCTAATTTCTAAAAACTAATACAAGGCTTAAACACAAATCCAAACTCTGAATCATTCACTCATATTTTTATCGTTCAAAACTTTTCCAACATTCTTGGATTAGCAAAACTTTTGAAGTCACCTAAACTTTGAAGTCTATTGCAGATTTGATCTTTGGATAATAAAACTATGATTCATTGACTTCACACTGCTGGAATAGCAAAGCTTCCTACTACCGTCCTGTGAATAGTCTCTGCGTCCAGCGTTGTTAGTATCTGTGGAATCGACAAACCACCAGAGATGACGATTTCTGTTTGATAAAAAAAGAAGTTAAAACCCGAGCAATATGAGACACGATTTTGTTGCAGCTAATGAAATAAAATTTGGAGTCAGGTAGATCAAGTTACCTATTCCTTCCCGGACTGAGAGATTAGGCCTTATAATGTCCTTTGAGCTAATGAGGAAAATGTCTCCAAGATAAAGATGGTTTGTAGGGACATAGACACAACAGAGTTCTTCTCCACCAGCACGGCCTCGAAGAATCACAGTTGATGTAATGAATCCAAAGGCGTATTCTCCCATATGAGGATGTCTGATAATCGCTACCTCCTTGAACGCACCCGAGCTTTGATCTGGCAAAAAAAAAACGAGAGATTTAACATCAAAAAGAGAGTAAGGTTAAGCTTTCTTAATTGGTTTTTGTGAGTGTTTTACCGGGTGAGATTGCGCCGCTAATTTGTTTAGAAGCTGAGTAGATGTAGCTGATTAGAGGCATTTTCTTGATAAACCATTCACCAATGCTGAGTACTGAAGCTCCAAGCCATGAAGACATGAATACACCAACAAGAAAAATGAATGTGATTGATGTCATAAATCCAAGACCGAACATATTGATTCCGAGATGTGTATAGATCGGTGAGAAGAAACCGTCAACGAAATGAATAAACCACCATGTGAAGTAGAATGTGACGGCGATTGGAAGCAGAATGACACTATATTATAACAACAACAAGAAGAAGAAGAAGAAGAAGACGATTTTAGTGTTTTCATTATCAAGAAAATCTGAAATTGATTGAGAAAGAAACTCAGAGATTAGTAGTACCATCCGGTCATGAACTTTTTGGAAGCCCAGCTTCTGATGACTTTGTAAATCGCCTGTTTAAAAAAAAAACCATAGAATAGCTTAACATACAAGTTATCTTCAAGCTCTAGGTCGAATTAAATACTCAGAATCATATAAAGTACTTGCAGAGAAATCACGATTTTGATTGATCAAAAACTAGCGAATAAGAGGAATCCTCTGTAGTAGTCGTTGTTTAATCGCGATTGAGCAGAGAGATTGGGAAATGGAAAAAAAGAAGAGAGAGAGAGAGAGAAACCTCTCTTCCGGCGACGTGAATAGGCGAAGCGAGAGGAGAAGGAGGAACGGATAAAACGACGTCGCGAGGAGAAGCTCCAGATTTATTATGCATCGGAATCAACCGGTCCAGATCTCTCTCTCTCGTTTCCATCTCTCTCTCTCTCTCTCCCCCCTCAAATCTCAAATTCTCTGTATCGATCTCTGAATAATCTCTCTCTCTCAACAGAAGAAAATAGTTCTCTCTTTGAATCGCTTTAGTCGATCTCCGATGTCTCTTCTTCTCCGGCAACGACGAACTGATTTCGCCAAGTCTCTCTAATAAGCATGCAATTTTGCTTGTTATTCACTCGTTGCTACATTAATGGGCTTTTGAAGAAGGTCAAAGTTGGGCCTTAAATAAAGCCCAATAACCGACGTGGCGTATCCTTTTAATTAAAGGAGAGACGATAAAAATTCTTTCCTCCCTACCTATTGACGATTGAGGTCTAGGGGTAAATTTGGAAATTCACGGATTATTTCAAATTCTTCAAACGAATTTGAAAACGAGTCTTCGTGTTAACAAATAGCATCATAAGGAAGAATTCGTGCAGAGTAGTGATGGAGAGATGTGGCGGTGCGTGCCTCCTCGTCTTCGAGTTTCGTCGTCGTCACCGTCGAGGGGATCGGAATCTAATGGCTGTTTAATCAGTTCTCAAGTCTCCAGATTCTTCTCAGCTCGTTCGGTACGACATTGTCTTACTGTTTTCGACATTATACTTGTTTTTTTATACTCATCATTTATGGCATTTGATCATGGCAATCACAAAACATGATTTGGTTGAATTTTATCATCGGTTTTGGTTCGGTTAGACATTGCTATGTTCCTACTATTTGAGTCCTCAATATCGTTTTATGGCGCAAGAATAACACGAATTTGTTGACTATTTTAGCTATCTTCGTATTAATCCATTACGGATTTAATCTTTAAATGTTTGATTAGAAATGTAATAGGGGGATTAAGTGAATCGTTTTGGTGAGTTGTTTTGGTTCTAAATTGTTTCTTAGGCCGAAAATTACTAAGGTTTATTAATAGCTTCCATTTTCTTTCTTTATATTTGATGGTTTTTTTTGTATGTGATAACATTTTACACCAATTCTGATTTGAATTCTTGTTTTCTCTGTGGCAAAAGACAGGGGATCGATCATTGTAAACGATCGTTGATCATACGTATGATGCAGTTGTTGTAGGAGCAGGTGATGCTGGGCTTAGAGCAGCAATAGGATTATCAGAACATGGTTTTAACACAGTTTGTATCACCAAGCTTTTTCTGACTCGTTCGCATACTGTTGCAGCTCAAGTACCTACATTGTCTTTTTCAAATCAAGCTTATATATAATACTTGCTTTTTTTTTTGTTGATTTAAGTAATTAAATTTGTTGAAGGGAGGTATAAATGCTGCGTTGGGTAATATGACTGAAGATGATTGGAGATGGCATATGTATGATACTGTCAAAGGAAGTGATTGGTAGGTATGGTGATGCTTGTTGTCAAAGGAAGTGATTGGTTAGGTATGGTTCTGTATCATGTACATGGCCTCATTTACTTATGTATACTCAAGTAAATTTGCTTATTTTGTTACATGTTTTTTTGGATGTTTTTTCTATTTTTAGATGTAATTTGTATCTTTTTATTTCTATAGGTGATCATGATGCAATTCACTATATGTGCAGAGAAGCTCCAATAGCTGTGATTGAGCTTGAGAATTACGGATTGTCGTTTTCTCGAATTGAAAATGGAAAAAAAATTATCAGCGTGCTTTTGGTGGCCAGAGTCTTGATTTTGGCAAAGGTCTTATGCAATCTCAAGTTGGAAACTATACTTATTTCATGTGGGAAATTGATAACTTATAACCTTTATCATCATTGTTTCTTGATCTCTGTTGTTTATTCAGGTGGCCAAGCATATCGTTGCGCGTGTGCTGCTGATCGAACGGGGCATGCTTTGTTACACACTCTTTATGGCCAAGCGATGAAACATAACAATCAATTCTTTGTGGAATACTTTGCCTTGGATTTGATAATGAATAGTGATGGTAAGTAGGTTGATTAAGAGTATGTCTAATCCATTATCGGTGCATGATCGAGATACTTTGTCTTTGGAAGTTGATATAGAACATTTTGCATTCATATCAAAAAGATTTAAAGATTTTACCTATCTTGCTCCTTTTTGAAATCACATATATTCAATGGTTCAAAATGGTTATACGATTCTTATAACTAAGAGGTCTTCATGTGCCTTTGGTGAGCAGGAACCTGTCAAGGAGTTATTGCACTGAACATGGAAGATGGATCTTTACATCTTTTCCATGCTGGTTTGACAATATTGGTCACAGGGGTAAATATTAAAATTGTTGCTTGAAAATGTTATCTTGTTTTGGATTTTGTGAAACTGATCATTATCTATAATTGACTTCAGGGTTATGGAAGAGCTTATTTTTCTGCAACTTCAGCACATTCATGCACAGGAGATGGAAATGCGATGGTTGCACGAGCTGGATTACCGCTGCAGGATCTTGAGTTTGTTCAGTTTCATCCTACTGATATATATGGAGCTGGATGTCTCATCACTGAAGGTCTATGATGGTTTCTTCCTGCATTGATCAAATCATTGAGAATTTAAGCAAAGACTATAGTTCTTCACTTTGTTATTGTTTTAACATTTAGGAGCTCGAGGTGAAGGTGAGATTCTTAGAAACAGTGAAGGCGAGAAATTCATGGACCGGTATGCTCCTACGGCTAGAGATCTTGCTTCAAGATATGTTGTTTCAAGATCAATGACTATGGAAATCCGCGAACGGCGAGGTGCAGGTAAGATCATAAAACTCCTTTAAGACTCATATATAAGATATTAGATTGATCATATTGTAACATTGTTCTTTAACAAGACCAATGAAGGATCATATTTACCTTCACTTAAACCATCTTCCACCAGAAGTGCTTAAGGAGAGGCTTCTTGGTATATCGGAAACCGCTGCTATTTTCGCTGGCGTCGATGTTACAAGAGAGCCGATTCCTGTATTGCCAACTGTGCATTACAATATGGGTGGTATTCCCACAAACTACCACGGAGAGGTAAACAAGAAGATCAAATTATTTTTCAGTGTTAGAACATATGGAAAATGTTCAGCATTTTATTTGAATGTGTTTGGTGCACCTGTGTAATTCTCAGGTTGTTACTGTTAGAGGAGATGATTCAGATTCTACAGTTCCTAGACTAATGGCTGCAGGAGAAGCAGCATGTACATCTGTTCATGGCGCGAATAGACTTGGCGCAAATTCACTTCTTGACATTGTTCTTTTTGGCTGAGCTTGTGCAAACAGAGTTGCAGAAATTCAAAAACCAGGTAAGCAATTCATATATCTCCAGCTCTGCAGTTTGAGAGAAGCAAGTGTTTATCTCTGAAGGATCTCTGCTTTATGGTGTTTATGTAGGCGAGAAGCTGAAACCGCTAGAGAATGATGCGGGTGAGAAGAGTATCGAATGGTTAGACCGAATAAGGAACTCAAATGGGTCACTTCCAACTTCTAAAATCCGTTTAAACATGCAATGAGTAATGCAAAACAATGTTGCTGCTTCCGTACACAAGAAACACTAAAGGAAGGTAACCAACACAGAAACTCATGATCCGATTTATAAGTTTCTCACGACTTTTTTAAAGTGAATCTAATCTAAAACTTCATTTTGGTTTTGTTTTTGGGTAAAATGATTATAGGTTGTCATTTGATTGACAAGGAATGGGACAGTTTTGGTGATGTAAAAGTGAAAGATTCGAGTTTGATATGGTAAGACTATACTATTTTTCGTTGGAAGAAAACACTCATTTTAGGCTAAGTACTAAAGTTTTGATTTGGAAACTTTACGTTTTAGGAACTCGGATTTGATATAAACTATGGAGTTGGAGAATCTTTTGATAAATGCATGTATAACAATGCATTCTGCTGAAGCTAGGAAGGAGAGTCGAGGAGCGCATGCTCGTGAAGATTTCACGGTTAGTTCTATATGTTCCTTACATAACAAAACCGTCACATTCGATATGTCGATAAAAATGAGGACTTTTGGTATGGTTGTTTTGCAGAAACGTGACGATAAGAATTGGATGAAGCACACATTGGGGTAAAACAAAAACAAAACTCTCTTTTATATCTTCTTATAATATTTTGGCAACAATAGATCAAATATTAGTCTAAGTAAAATACCATTGAGAGGTATACTCATGTTTCATAGTTGGTAAAATGATTCCGTTAATTTATTACAAATCCTAAATTTAGAAATGCATTTATGTGTTGAAGGTATTGGGAAGAAGGGAAGGTGAAATTGGAGTATAGACCGGTGCACATGAACACATTGGACGATGAGGTTGACACTTTCCCTCCTAAAGCTCGTGTTTATTGAGTTTATCTTTTTTTCTCTATAATAATGAAAAGTATTTTAAAATTATTATCCCATTGAATAACTGTTTTTGATAAGATTAGGGAGAAGTGAATTATTTCTTAATAGAAAAAAATATGATATGATTGTTTGTAACCAATAAAAAAGAGTGTGGGTGTATGTTATTGTTCTCATTTGTTTTCAGAAGTGAAACTTTACTTTACTTAACACACAAATTGTACTCTCCAACGTGTTACACTATACTATAAAATTTTTTATTTGTTTTTTTTCTTCTTTTTAGAATTTTTAAATATATTGTTGGTGGGACGAAAAAGTTAAAGAAATTTGGGAAGATAGCTTCTTGTGAAACGAAAAGCAAATTGCTGGGGGTAAATTTTATATTATCAAATTGACAAGTACTTACGATCCGTATACACATGGGATCGAGTCTATAATAGGCACAAGGTCCAATGTCTTCTTGAAGAGAAGGCATATCCAAACACATCTCCATAATCAACCCTAATCTAACACGTGTTCTGGCTTTGATGCATCGTTATCTCTTTGAGATAGATTTTGTAATTGGGCTTCAAGTACTGGACTTATGTAAATTTTACGTGTAATAGACTTTGGGCTCTTCATCTAATAGCCCGTCCATAGTTAGAATTTCTTTTAATTATTTTTAAGACTATTTCTTTTTAATAATGAAACCGCCTCGCTTTAAATGAATAAATGACCCGAAAGGCACGCAATGATCCACGCGGTTGATTTATAAGCGTTGATATGTTATCTAACCGTTTAATCTGAACCGTCCATCCTTCTTACCTTCTGTATATAAAAGCTTATACGTTGATGTTTTCTGGGGTTATCTCATCTCCGCCTCCTTTCTTTTGAGTCTCTTCGTTTCCTCTGAACTTTTGTCTTCTTTTTCTTTTGATCGCTTCTATGGCGACGAATCTTACGTTTACCGCGTTTGTTTCTCGTGGAGATCCTTCCGATCTACACATCGGTGTAGTTTCCCGATCGGTTTCGTTAATCCGGTGATGAAATCGCCGTTTAGAAGCTTCAATCGCTAGATCTGACTCCGATCTTACTCTCTCTGTAGGTGAATCGTAGTTCCTTATCTCTTATTGTTCGTTTTCTCAATTTCAAGCTTTGTAATCGGATCTGGTTATTTATTGGTTAAGCAGATCTGGCCTTGGATCTTCTCGTGGAGGCTTCGTGAGATTCGAGAGAGAGACGTATAAAGCTCTGGGACAATCGGAGACGAGAATTCGTTCGGCTTGATGTGTGTATGATGAATTGAATTAGGATGTGTAAGATGTTTTGTGTGGAGGCTTATGGCTTTTCACTGATTGCATCTTTGTCATCCGACCTTTGCAATGTCAGGTGCGCTTGCATGGCAGGTCAAAAAAACTCAATCCTCAATAAAAAAAAGTATTTTTGTGGGTTTTGGAGAGGAGTTCGCACGGGTCATTATTTTTTTCCCGGGTTCTCCTCTCCTTTGTGCGTGTCTTGCTCTTCCCTTGCTTTCTACTATGCTCCAGAAAATAACTTATCATTGGTAAAAAATTGTGAAACAAATCGATCGTACCAGAGTATCACCATCGTGGAGTCGTGGACGACATCTTTCTTATATGCCAATCAATCTTCCTTGGACAGACAGGTATTCATGAGTAATGCTATCCTTAATTCCTTCTCTTTTATCATCGTCTCACGTACTTGAATATCTCATTTCTAATAATATGATTTGGTTTATCATACCAAATAATCTACCGAGTTGGCAAAAGTAACTTTAAAATATTGTAACTTTCGTTTGTCACTTAAACGTATGGTATTGGAAATTAATAAATTTGCAAATGTTGCTGATTTATTTATTACGAAAGAGTATATAGTTATTTATTTATTTCTTGTTGTTGTAAATTACGAATTTGAGTATAAATGATGAGGATGTGTATTGTTGTCGGGAAAAGTTGTTTCGAGTTATTTTTGTAGTGTCATGTGATTCTCCCTGTGGCGCGTGATGAAGTTCGAAGCTTGTAAAGAGAAGTACCAAGTGATTTTCTTCCGTGTATCTTTGGCCAAGTCAATTTTATTGTCGTCAATGTATATATGACATGAAATTTTGAGTGTATAATTCTGTATATCTTTTTCTACAATGTTCTACATTGAACTACTCTTATGTTGTCCATGAGAGTAGTTACTTGGATGTTGGATATAATAATTCCTGCAAATTAGTTTCCGTAGTTCTTACATATTTTAATTTATGTGTAAACAGTTCTTGGATCGTCTTTCTTAGTGCAGAGTTCAGGGTTTTTACTAAGCTCTTGGCTTTCATGAGTAATGTTGGGTTGTTGTATATCAATTTCTACTCAGAATTGCAATGGTACTACGTTCTGCACCAGATGATAGAGACATATCCACTCGCAAAACCTCTCTTTGCAAAGATCATTGGACACAATTGAGGTAAAAGTTTGGTTATATATGTAAGCTAGGTGGGTAATTAATTATGCTTTACATAATAAATCTGTAAGCTCATAATGGTAGAGCGCTCTTCTTCTTTTGAAGTTGAGAGGTTGGTGGTTCGAATCCATCCAGATTTGCATCATTTTCTTGTTACTCTGTAATGGTTTCAGTAAATTTTACTTACGAGATGAGAATAGAGAATTCTTTTACTTTGATGTTTTTAGGTTTCTTAATGCTTCTGTTGATATCACGCTCTGTTGTAATTATGCAAACATCAAACATGATTTCATGTGTTTTAGCCTCTCTTGTAATGACAAAATTTGTTTGAAACTTGTTGGAAATCATAATCAGTGCTTTGAGAAAAAATTGGTTTCACGACTCTTCGATCTTCTCTTTAAAACGCTTGTACCTTTCATATTTTAAAACCTCGTTTCCAATTCTCACAACAATGTTTTCAACTTAATTCAGTTCTTTAAAATATTCTCTCGATCGCACCGGTGCCTTTGTTATCCATGAACCAGTTTACCATGTAGATAGGTTGTTAGAGATAAAGAGAATTTGTTCTTACGATTAAGATGGTATTTACTCAATGCAAATGACTTGTCTATGTTATTGGACGCAACAACGACAAAGTTTAACCTTTTTACACGCGGAGTTGGAAGTTTTTTGTTGAGTTATGCGATTGCAGAAACACCTACAGAATCATTTAAGATGAGACTTAAATTGTAATGACTACATTTCGATTGTAAACTCTGTCCCAAAATATAAGATATTTTAAAATTTTTTATTTGTTTCAATATATAAGATGTTATACTAATTTCTATACAGATGTAAATGCTATTTGATTATTTTGACGTTTTGAACTATGTAGTATTTTATGTGATTGGTTGAATTATATTTTTAATTAATTAATAAATGTTGTTTTGTTAAAAAGTTTTTCTTCTTAATTTCTGCATATTCATCCAAAACATCTTATATAATGGGAGGGAGAGAATATTTTTTGTTTTTCTGGTTGATATTCAATTCACTCTCTCTCTCTTAATGATACAATTTTAGTATATTAAGTGCACACATATGTAGAAACTCAATAATTAAATAAACTCTAATAACGAAAGAAGAATAAAACAAAAGTAGTTAAAAAGAAGTCAATATCTCTACTAATTAGTCAAAATTTGTAAGTCCCAATTTTGGAAGTGTTTGTATTGTAATTGTTGGTGTAATTTTGGAAGTCTTTGATTAATTAATGTACCAAAAAAAACGTCAAAATTTGTGAGTCCCAATTTTGGAAGTGTTTTGATTTATTGTTGTAAGTTTGAAACTGTTTTGATTAATCTGCCTTAAAGTCCGATTCTCTCTTGACCAAAAAAAAGTCCAAATCTCCTAGAAAGACCATTAGTTGCACACCATATATTTTAAACTCACTTACCATAGTGTTTAGGTGTTAACAATTCACCTGATTTTAAAGATTCAATCACTAAGTCTCTAATCACCTCTTTTGATTTACGAGTAACAATGATGAATCAACGGAATTGCTCAACTGTTGCAGCGGAAGACATTGAAGCAGGAAACAAGAATCCTAAGTTTCAAGCAGAAACAACATTACCCATCTTTCTCAAGGTAAAATAATCATATTATTCAAACCAGACAAAGATTTGGTCTTTCAAATAGAAATGTTAGAAAATTGGATTGAAGTGTAGTGAGTGTGGGAGTGATCTCTTTTGGTATTGATCTTCTCTGTTTGCACAAGCACTAAGAGGAGATTTTAAAGATTATCACACATTTGTCTCTCTATCTCTGATCTCATCTTACATGAAATTTATGTACAAGACTTTTTAGAAACCAAACCATGTAGATATATGTATCTGAGTCTAAGTCCTGAAAGCATAAGTGAATATGTGTAATAAGATTTATGAATATGGGTTTCATTATGAATGAGCTAATCTCAACACTTAGTGGTGTTTTTTTGTGTGTGATATATAATGATGCAGTTTAAGGAAGTTACATACAAAGTGTTGATCAAGAAATTGACTTCATCTGAAGAGAAAGAGATATTAAGTGGGATAAGTGGAAGTGTGAATCCTGGTGAAGTTCTTGCTCTCATGGGACCTTCAGGGAGTGGTAAAACAACTCTTCTTAGCTTACTCGGCGGTCGAATCTCTCAATCATCTACCGGTGGTTCGGTTACTTACAACGATAAACCTTACTCTAAATTCTTGAAAAGCAAGTAAGTATTTATGGCCTAGAAACCCAAAACTGTAAGAATATTTTTTAAAAATGGTTTTGTTGGTATAGGATTGGGTTTGTGACTCAAGACGATGTTCTGTTTCCTCATCTTACCGTGAAGGAAACGCTAACTTACGCTGCTCGTTTGTGTCTACCTAAGACTCTTACAAGGGAACAGAAGGAGCAACGAGCGTGTGATGTTATGCAAGAGTTGAGTTTGGAGAGGTATATTGCATCTTTTAGATGTTTCCAAAACATAACCAGATCTTTATTGTAATAACTTGGATTGTTTGTTGTATATAGGTGTCAAGATACTATGATTGGTGGAGCATTTGTACGAGGTGTATCAGGTGGAGAGAGGAAAAGAGTTTCTATTGGAAACGAGATCATTACTAATCCTTCTCTGTTATTTCTTGATGAACCAACTTCCGGTTTAGATTCCACCACTGCTCTAAGAACCATTCAAATGCTCCATGACATTGCCAAGGTTTATCTCTTTGTTTGTTTCAGACAACTAGTTGTATCTCTACTCTTTGTCTGAATCTTGATGTGCTTGGAATAGGCAGGGAAAAGAGTGATCACAACAATACATCAGCCTTCGAGTAGGCTCTTCCATGGATTTGATAAGCTGATTCTATTGGGAAGAGGAAATCTTCTCTACTTTGGGAAATCATCAGAAGCTTTGGATTACTTTTCTTCCATTGGATGCCCTCCTCTTATAGCCATGAACCCTGCAGAGTTCTTGCTCGATCTCGCAAACGGTAACATCAACGATATCTCTGTGCCTTCTGAGTTAGAAGAGAGAGTTCAACTTGGCAATTCAGGAAGAGAATCCCAAAATGGGAAGCCATCTCCTACTCGTGAGGTAATAACAAAGACAATAACATTTTCTAACAAGAAAGATTATGATATGTATATTTGAACATTCTATGCAGTATTTAGTGGAAGCATACGAGACTCGGGTCGCGGAACAAGAGAAGAGGGAACTACTTGACCCTGTGCCACTCGACGAAGAAGCTAAGGGCATAGTTTTGCCTCTAAAGCGACAATGGGGAGCGAGCTGGTGGGAGCAATACTGCATACTGTTCTCTAGAGGACTCAAAGAGCGGCGACACGAATACTTTAACTGGTTGCCTGTTGCGCAAGTTCTTTCGACGGCTGTCATTTTAGGTCTTCTTTGGTGGCGGTCAGATATTCGGACTCCTAGAGGACTAGAAGATCAGGTACATTGTTATCGTTTGGTTTGAGAAATTTTGGTTCGCACCGCTTTTTATTCGCTTTTAATCTTATGCTTTTTTCTTTTGTAGGCCGGTTTGCTCTTCTTTATAGCTGTTTTTTGGGGATTTTTCCCAGTTTTCACAGCGATCTTTGCATTTCCGCAAGAGCGAGCGATGCTGAATAAGGAAAGAGCAGCAGATATGTATAGATTGAGCGCGTATTTCATGGCTCGGACCACGAGTGATCTCCCTCTAGACTTTATTCTACCTACACTCTTCCTTGTAGTCGTCTATTTCATGACAGGTCTTCGACTCAGGCCATATCCATTCTTCTTGAGCATTCTAACCGTTTTCCTTTGCATCCTTGCAGCTCAGGTATGTTTCAAATCGAAAAAAACCGACATTTTTATAATGAAAAAATACTGATTTTGATTGTGTTTTCTCTTTGCTAGGGACTTGGACTTGCTATTGGTGCCATTTTAATGGACATAAAGAAAGCAACGACTTTAGCTTCAGTGACTGTCATGACATTCATGCTCGCCGGAGGATTCTTTGTCACGGTAATTCCTCTCTTTCTTGAATTCCTCACGGTAATACATTTTATAATTCCTCATCTTTTCTTGATTTCCTCGGTTTGTGAGTTCCTCTGTTTGTCTCCCGCAGAAAGTGCCTGTATTCATTTCCTGGATACG
This sequence comes from Arabis hirsuta, assembly GCA_964056655.1. Taxonomy (NCBI): domain Eukaryota; kingdom Viridiplantae; phylum Streptophyta; class Magnoliopsida; order Brassicales; family Brassicaceae; genus Arabis; species Arabis hirsuta. The sequence goes on from OZ053301.1 coordinate 3,001,974, forward strand.
GTACATATCCTTCAATTACCACACCTACAAGCTTCTTCTTAAAGTGCAGTATCAGGGTTTTGCTCCTTTCGTCAACGGTGTGAGAATAGACAATGGACTAACTGAAGTGGTCGCACTCGTTGTCATGATCTTCGGTTATCGCCTACTCGCTTATCTGTCTCTAAGGCAAATGAAGATCGGAACATAACAATTTTCCCAAAAGAAAAACATAAATTTACATGACTTTTACGTTATGTTTTGGAAAAAAATCATAAGAAAGTTGTGTTATGTTTTGGAACATAACCAATTTTACCAATTATCAAGAATAAATTTTCTTTTTATCTTATGTTTTGGAAAAAATTTGTTTGCTTAATACTTGGTATTTTCTTTTTGCGAACTAATTGCTGTTTTTTTTATATGGTTTGAATTAACATAAGGAGACAATTTTTTTAGTTTTGCTTAGGACATCCGCTATCGTTGGAACGGCACTGACAGAAGAATAAGTGTATAAGATACGTTTTCTCTTTATTTTGTTCACATTCGATTTCACTCTATACGAATACCAACAAATATTCGTCAGTAAATTGAAAGTTACTGTTTTTACGGGCACTTGCGGCGACCACCGTGGGTAGTGAGGCTAGCATAGCACTTGCATTTGTCGTAGTTTCCATACGTGCCAGGCGGCACACAATTGCACCTAGCGCAACAAGTACCGCAAGCTCGATGACAAAGGTTCGGTCTACTCGAGAGCCTGCATCTTTCTTGGCACCTACTCTTACAATCTACAAATGCATAATTTTTTTTAATCAGAACATATACTTTAGATTTCATGCATAAATTCAACATCTATGTAAATATTTGGAAAATACTATTGTTTAAACATTAGAACATGTACATAAGGAGCAAAAAACAATTCAAACAATAATAACATTTTGATTGTTTTTATCACCATATCGGCATGGACGAGGTGGAAGACAATGTTGGGCCTGTACCTGCGGTCCATGCGATTTAGAGGCCCAGAAAGCTGATAAAAACCCAATCCAACACTTAACCGCGGTCTGGTTAAGTGTGGAGTTAGATTCAGCACCTGAGGTTAATAAAACCTAGGATGTACCCTCATAACCTTGTACTATAAATAGAGGAATGAGGTGATGTGACAAGACATCTTTTTGGGAGCTTGAGATCGCCCCGGGTCCCTAATTCTTCCAGAGAACCCTTCAGGAGATCGCTTCTCTCCAGAGAAAGGCTACAAACCCTCCCTCGAGAATCAGCCCGCAGCGATCTAAATACTATTCTCTCTTTCATCGATAACGATTTGATAGCCCGGGTCTGTCCGGTCTGTCCACCCCGCAGCGCTCTGTAATACACTTAACTTAAACGCTCAATCCTCAATACACGAAATTCACCGACCTTTTACCTACTACAAATTCATTGTTTCCATATTCGGGCTACAACAATTGGCGCGCCAGGTAGGGGGCTGGAGATTTTCTAACGCGAGGAACTATGAGCCCGAAACCATCAACCAGTCTGCAAGTCGACAACGTATCAGCTCAAGAGACCGCATCCATAAGTCAAATAACCCCCGCCTCAACAATGGCAGAAGGAGCGGTCACTAATCAAACATCGGTTCAAGAAGAAGCTGCTCTCATCGCGGTCGAGCCCAGGATTAACGAACCCATGACCGCCGCGAACGAGCAAGTCAACTTCACCATGATGCTAAATTCCCTCATGCGACGCTTCGATCAGCAGGACGATCTGTTCAGGCAAACGAACGTTCGCCTGGATGAATTGTCCAACGCACACCACATTATTCAAGAACAACTGGATTCTCCCTGACCAGCACAGCAAGCGCGAGCACATTCATACGCACCAGAACGACAAGAGCGACCCCTGACTCACCATCGGGTAATCAACCTAAACACACCATCCCGAACACCGATCAGCGCTCAGCTCGGCCAACCACCCCCGTCCGACCAAAATTTGTTTCAAGGAGCCGAGATCGCAGCCTTGAAAGCCAAACTACGAGAAGTGAACTCCCAAGTCCACCGGGCTCTCAGCTCGGCGCCCGAGATCGATCACGTGCTGGAAGAGACTCAGCGAACACCCTTCACGGATCGAATCACTTCCACCCCACTCAGACATACGTCAAAGCTTTGCCTGCAGACCTACGCTGGAAACTCCAACCCAAAGCATTTCATGACCGCTTTCACCATCGCAATGGGGCGAGTTCAACTTTCCCCGGAAGAAAGAGATGCGGCCTACTGTCAGTATTTCGTGGAGCACCTAACCGGGTCTGCGCTCGATTGGTTCTCTTGGCTCGAACCATCCTCCGTCAACAGTTCAACCAGCTTTGCATGGCTTTCTTCAAACACTATTCGATGTACATTCAGGACGGTGCGTCGGATGCCGACCTATGGGCATTGGCCCAAGGGTCTAAAGAGTCCCTGCGTGACTATATGGCTCGTTTCAAGGCAGTATTGGCAGAGTTGGACGTCCACGACGCTTCTGCCATCGGCGCTCTACAGAACGGCCTGTGGCATGAATCACCCTTCCGAACCGACCTGGTCCTAAAAAAACCCCTCACCCTCGAAGATGCCATGCACCGAGCGACGCGTTACATCGCATTGGAGGAAGATCGGGCAGCTAATTCCAGAAAATATCCTCCCGCTAAGCCAGTAGCCCAAAAAGCCCGAGCAAAAGAGCTCGTGGATGATGACTACATTGAACCCCGGCAACACCTCGACCAAGACTTTAAAGACATCAAGAAAAAGCTTACGACTAACCTGGTCGCAAGTAGGCAGGATCAAACGTTGAGCCCGGCTCAGAACCAAACCAAGAAGTGGCCATTCAAATTTGTTCGCGGAGAAGAAAAGGAGTCTGACACCAGATCATTCTGCGACTACCACCAAATTTATGGTCATTCGACCTACCAATGCAAGCAGTTAAAAGACAAACTGATGGCCAAATTCAACAGCGGAGAAGTACGGCTTGATCTACCTTCTAACCAGTCCGAGAAGCGACAAGCCGCGGAGCATGAAAAAAGGCACGAGCAAAAGCCAGATAATAACGTCGATCTCCCACTCCCTCCGAAATAGTCCGACGACGGTAATGGCTCTGCTCGGGGCCAGCTGAAATGCCCCGACCCAGATTTTTTTACCGCGGTGAGGTTCCGGATCGGTTTGTTCCGACCACACTTGGCCATTTCAAATTAACCTCGTAGGTTTTTCAACATTTTCCTTTACTTAGTCATTTTAACACCTTTTTCGATCTAGACAAGACTTATCAAGCGTAAACGTCAATACTTAGATTAAATCGTGAGGTTCAATTACAATGATCAGTTTGCTACATAAGCTATTACATTGTAAAAGACCTATCTACCCAATCCAATCCACCATCCTTCCCTTTTTTGCAGCCTTAGTCGCCGCGGATCACACAATTCGGATTCCCATCACGGGAAATCTCTTTACCTGCATCCACAAAGGAGGCATAAGCAACAAAATTGCTTAGTGAGAGCGGTCGTCCCGTTCCATTTAGCCACAGAATAGATATCGTAATCAAACAATCAATATCATCAGTCAATCATGCCCACCGGCATCAGTCACTTGTCGGCCCGATTATCCCAAGTCACCCAAGCAGTTTTCCCACAACCAGACAAGCTTTAACGAGCATCGCTGCCCCTAAGCGTGTTGCCTGATCTAAACTCTCGGTGAAGGGAATCAACCGTCACGATCAAGCCAAAAACAGATAAACAGACAGTCGGGAATCACCCCAACGAACAAGACTCGATGAATCTATGCACTAAAACGACCTAGACTTAGGCCCACGGTCACGCACTCACCTTAGTCACTTAGGCTCGATGATTGCTTGTCCCGCCTCGGTTCTGACACCTCTTGTCGCGATGATCTCTCGAACACAAAGTCCAGCCGATCACCCAGATTCTTCCCGACACGATCACCGTCACACAGACACGACCCACGCTCGAGTCTTTCACAAAGTCTCTCGAGTTTTCTCTATTTTCTCACGATGAAACTCTCCGGAAATCTTTCTAAGTCTTTTCTTCTGTTTCTCTGCGTAAAAACCAAGGCAATAGGGTAGTTTTGCTAAACTGCCCCAAAACCGTCAGATAACCGTTCCCACGCAAAACCGCGTCTAAGGCCTAGAATAACCGTTCCCGCATTTTCATTAAAAGACATGTGCCGCGCACGAGTCAGTAACCGTTTCCACGCAAATGCCTTAGAACATTTCAGCTCAATCCGACAGTCTACCGCGTAACTACCTTGTCCGAAACAGTCCGCGGTAACCGTCCTGTAGGAACCGACCACGGTCCAAAAAATCCGCCCAGCTCGGATTTAACTGCCCAGCTCAGTTTACTCTCAATTTCCACTCTCTCGGCCAAAACTGCCCATCGCGACTCGATCACTAGTCCGCGGCGGCCAAACCACGGAACACGGGTGTTACAATTCTCCCCCACTAGTTTGAGATTCGTCCTCGAATCTCCTTTCCTTTACCCGCGTCTTCTTTTAGCTTATCAAACCACTTAGGAAACTCGGCTCTCATTCTCTCTTCTGGTTCCCAAGTTATTTCTTCATCCCCGTTGCAATCCCACTCGACTTGGATCATTTTCACTTTCTTTCTTCCCTCCGGCTTCACTTTCCTATCCAAGACCCGGACTGGTCTTCCCTCGATAGTCAAGTCCTCACGCAGATCCGAAGGAGGTTCAGTCATCACATTTTCACCGTCCCTTATGCATTTCCTTAGCATGGAAACGTGATACACCTTGTGAAAGGGTTTCATGCTTGGTGGCAAATCCAACTCGTAAGCCACTGGACCGAATCGTTTCACAATCTTAAACGGTCCCATGTACCTTGGGCTCAACTTAGCATTCTTCGTTGCCCGCTTTTTACCCTTATACGTGACTGTCTTGAGATAAACCATGTCGCCAACTTCGAATTCCAGAACCTTGCGACGTTTATCCGCATAACTTTTCTATCTGTCCTGAGCTTCTTTCATCTTAATCTTAAGGAACCTAATCCTTTCCGTGGTTTCCTCCACAAAGTCTCGGCCAAAGATGCTTCGCTCCCCCACTTGGGTCCAACACAACGGAGTCTTACACGGCCGTCCATACAAAGCCTCGTAAGGCGATATTCCAATACTAGCGTGATAGCTATTGTTGTATGAGAATTCCGCCAAGTGCAGATACTGTTGCCATTCCCCACCCCAATCCAGAACACAAGCTCGCAGCAAGTCCTCAAGTGTTCGGATTGTTCTCTCCGACTGCCCATCGGTTTGCGGATGGTAGGCAGTACTCATGTGGACCTTTGTCCCCATTGATTTCTGCATCGTTCGCCAGAAGACTGAGTTAAATCTTGAGTCTCGATCAGAAACAATGTTCACCGGCACTCCATGTAACTTCACGATTTCCTTGACATAGAGCTTAGCCAACACTGCCGCATTATCCATCTTGTTGATCGGCACAAAGTGTGTAGACTTAGTCAACCTGTCCACGATCACCCAGACCGCATCTTTCCCATCCACACACGGCAATCCCGTCACGAAATCCATCGTGATCATGTCCTATTTCCATTCCGGAATCGGTAGACTTTGCAATAGCCCACTCAGAACCTGATGTTCCGCCTTAACCATCTGACATATTGGACACGCAGCCACCCACTTAGCCACGTCTCGCTTCAACCCGACCCAATGATAGTACCGCTTCAAATCTCGATACATCTTAGTGGATCCAGGGTGAATTGAGAGCTTGGACTGATGTGCTTCCCTGAGAATTTCTTCCCGAAGTTCCTTGTTATTCGGAACGCACACTCGCCCATTCACCACGATCGTTCCATTCTTTGAAGACATATATTCAGTCTGATCATTCCCCGCGGCTTTCTTCAGGTCCTCATCCACCTCTTGAGCTAACCGAACCCTTGTCAGCAAGTCAGCCTGATCCGCAGCTCCGAGTCCCAACGGTTCCACTCCGTCACTCAAAGCATTCAACCGCAAAGTCCCAACCATATGAACCAACCTTTCCATGTCTTTCTCAAAATCCACCGCAACCCTTTTACGGCTTAAGGCATCAGCCACCGTGTTAGCCTTACCCGGATGGTAAGCTATATCCAAATCAAAATCGGCCACTGTTTCCATCCATCTTCTTTGTCTCAAATTCAGTTCCGGCTGAGTGAAGATATACTTCAAACTCTTATGATCTGTGAAGACTTGGACTTTTGCACCGTAAAGGTAAGATCTCCAAATCTTTAGCGCAAAAACTACCGCACCCATTTCTAGGTCATGAGTCGGATAGTTTCCTTCATGCTTCCTTAGCTGCCGCGAAGCATATGCGATCACCTTGCCCTCTTGCATCAGGACACACCCAAGTCCCACACGTGATGCATCAGTGTAGACCACAAAAGGTACGTCGGTCTTTGGCAGTGCCAACACTGGAGTACTCGTAAGCATTTCCTTTAGCTTAGAGAAACTTGTCTCACAATCCGCTGACCAAACGAATTGAACATCCTTTCCCGTTAACCGTGTCATAGGTTTAGCCAAGCCTGCGAAACCCCTTACAAACCTTCGGTAGTAACCAGCCAAACCCAGAAAACTTCTTATCTCCAAGGCATTCCTAGGTTGTGGCCAATCTGTGATTGCCTTGATCTTTTTCGGATCCACGGACACTCCCTTGTCCGAGACCACATGGCCTAGAAACCCAATTTCCTTTTGCCAGAAGCTACAGTTGCTAAGCTTGGCGAATAACTTGTGTTCCCTTAGCCGATTCATCACTGTCCCCAAATGAGCTTCATGCTCTTCCTTACTCCTCGAGTAAACCAAGATGTCATCTATGAAGATGATCACGAATTCATCCAAGCAATCTCTGAACACGTTGTTCATCAGCTTCATGAATGCCGCAGGCGCATTCGTTAACCCAAAGGGCATAACCACGAATTCGTAGTGTCCATACCTTGTCCGGAAAGCAGTTTTTTGAACATCCAGCTCATCAATTGGGATCTGATGATAAGCCGATGCCAAGTCGATCTTAGAGAACCAAGTAGCACCTCGGAGTTGGTCCAACAACTCATCTATCCTCGGAAGAGGGTACTTGTTCTTTACCGTCACTCTATTCAGCCCGCGGTAGTCGATGCACAATCGAAAACTACCGTCTTTCTTCTTAACAAACAGTATTGGCGCGCCCCACGGTGAACTGCTTGGTCTCACAAAACCCTTTTCCATCAAGTCACTTAACTGTTTCTTCACTTCGGCCATCTCTGCCGGAGCCATCCGGTAGGGAGCCTTAGATATCGGAGTCGTTCCAGGCTCGAGCTCGATCGTAAACGGATTAGAACGAGTTGGTGGTAAACCAGACAATGCTCGGAACACATCCTCAAAGTCTTTTACCACCGGAATATCTTTAAGGTCTGGGTCTGGCCCAACTTCCACAGTATTGATCGTGGCCAGATATGCTTCACATCCCTTCTCTAACATCCGTTCCACTTGAATTGCCGAGATAATCAAGCTACCATGCGTTGGTCTAACACCTTGATACTCCAGTTTTCCCTTATCAGTTTCGAATCGGACTCGTCCCCGGTGACAGTCCAGATGTGCCTTGTACTTAGCGAGCCAGTCCATGCCCATTATCACATCATAGGACTTCACTTGACAAATCCTCAAGTCAGCTGGCATGTTTACCTCACCGATCATTACAGAGATGTTTCGGACCATTCCAAGGGTAAACATGACTTGGCCCCCAGCTGCTTGAACTATCCCGAAGTTATCCCCGGGTTCCCTTAGGAACTCACCTTTCCCAATCATTTCCGGTTTCACAAAGCAATGCGAAGCACCGAAATCAAACAGAACATGGGTTGCCACACCACCCATGATCACGGTCCCTACACATTCATTTCGAATGCTAAGAACGCTAAGCTAGCACACAGCAAGCAAGGACTTTTCACCGAAGAAAATAATTGACAAGTAAGTTTAAGGCTTACCAGTGATCGGACGAGATGTACTTGGGTCCATGGTCTCATCACCGATGGTGTACACTCGAGGCATTATGGCTTGCCTCTTCGTAGGCTGACTCGGACCATCACTTGCCCGCTTTCCTGCTTGCTGTTTTAGCTTCGGACACTGATTCTTGTAGTGCCCAGCTTCACCACAGTTGTAGCACAACCGTTCTCCGGTATTTTTGCCCAGATTCATGGCCCTCTGATCTTCCTCAGGGCAATCACGGACCTTGTGATTCAGGCTACCACAACGGTGACACGCACCAGAAGCAGATCGACACGCTCTAACGTGCATCTTTCCGCAAGTCGAACACACTCTGCGATTCACAGATGACTTGTCCGAAGGGGCGTTCTTGACCCACTTCTTGTTTTTTCTAGTAACATTGCCGGATTGAACTTGCAGTCCATCACCCAACAACTTAGCTTCCTCAAGCATTCCAGCTTCCTGCTGAGCTGCTTTCTCAACCAACTCCGTAACACTAGCATAGCTACGAATCTGACAGCGATTGCGAAGCTCAACACGTAACCCACGCATGAACCTGCGGACTTGGACTCTCTCCTCATCCAGCTCACGCCCAGCATACTTTTTGAGGCTGTTAAATTCGGCCTCATACTCCCGAACAATCATAGTTCCTTGACGCAAGTCCAGAAAGGCGCCCTCAAGCTTGTCAAAAGCTTTCGGTGAAAAGTACTTGGTTCTGAACTCCTCGCAGAACAGACCCCAAGTGCAATTCCGCATCCCAAACCTTCCTGCGACACCTTGCCACCACATATGCGCGTCCCCTTCCAGGTAGTGGACCGCAATGTCTTTCTTGTAAGTATCTGGACAACGGATTGAGTCAAAGTTCCGTGTCATCCTACTTATCCACTGATCCGCCTCCATAGGCTTCGATCCACCAGTAAAGAACTTAGTTCCCAACTTCTGCATGTGATCCATCACCTTCAAGTAAGATGGGATCCTCGGACCATGCACCACGTCCGCATCTTCCACTACTTGCTCAATGTTCACCACAGGCGGTGGCACCACTTGAGCAGGAGCAGCAGCCGGCAGTCTAGCCAAGACCTGCGCCAACATACCTAACACTGCTTCTAATCCAACAGGAGCACCAGCAGCCCCAGCCGCAGCACCAGCAGCTGCCGCAGCACCAGCAGCTGCCGCAGCACCAGCAGCTACCGCGTTCACATTCACAGCATTTCCCACATTATGTGCTTCCTCGTGGTCGGCAGCAATATTCCTAGCTGCACCAGCACCAGAATCCTCAACGGTCTCCCTCGCATTCCTTCTCACGCTACGATTAGTCCTAGTCATCTACAATGACCGGAACAAGTTAAGTTAGCCCATCACTACTAACTCAACATTTCACACAGAACTTGTTTCACAAAGAAACACAGAACTTGTTTCACAAAGAAACACAGACTTACCGCGAGACTTCAGGCTTGGAAGGATGGATTTAACCCACTACCCGTTTATGCTAAAGACTGTCCTAGAATCGACCACGCTCTGATACCAAATTGAAACGCCCCGACCCAGATTTCCTTACCGCGGTGAGGTTCCGGATCGGTTTGTTCCGACCACACTTGGCCATTTCAAATTAACCTCGTAGGTTTTTCAACATTTTCCTTTACTTAGTCATTTTAACACCTTTTTCGATCTAGACAAGACTTATCAAGCGTAAACGTCAATACTTAGATTAAATCGTGAGGTTCAATTACAATGATCAGTTTGCTACATAAGCTATTACATTGTAAAAGACCTATCTACCCAATCCAATCCACCATCCTTCCCTTTTTTGCAGCCTTAGTCGCCGCGGATCACACAATTCGGATTCCCATCACGGGAAATCTCTTTACCTGCATCCACAAAGGAGGCATAAGCAACGGAATTGCTTAGTGAGAGCGGTCGTCCCGTCCCACTTAGTCACAGAATAGATATCGTAATCAAACAATCAATATCATCAGTCAATCATGCCCACCGGCATCAGTCACTTGTCGGCCCGATTATTCCAAGTCACCCAAGCAGTTTTCCCACAACCAGACAAGCCTTAACGAGCATCGCTGCCCCTAAGCGTGTTGCCTGATCTAAACTCTCGGTGAAGGGAATCAACCGTCACGATCAAGCCAAAAACAGATAAACAGATAGTCGAGAATCACCCCAACGAACAAGACTCGATGAATCTATGCACAAAAATGACCTAAACTTAGGCCCACGGTCACACACTCACCTTAGTCACTTAGGCTCGATGATTGCTTGTCCCGCCTCGGTTCTGACACCTCTTGTCGCGATGATCTCTCGAACACAAAGTCCAGCCGATCACCCAGATTCTTCCCGACACGATCACCGTCACACAGACACGACCCACGCTCGAGTCTTTTATAAAGTCTCTCGAGTTTTCTCTCTTTTCTCACGATGAAACTCTCTCGAAATCTTTCTAAGTCTTTTCTTCTGTTTCTCTGCGTAAAAACCAAGGCAATAGGGTAGTTTTGCTAAACTGCCCCAAAACCGTCAGATAACCGTTCCCACGCAAAACCGCGTCTAAGGCCCAGAATAACCGTTCCCGCGTTTTCATTAAAAGACATGTGCCGCGCACGAGTCAGTAACCGTTTCCACGCAAATGCCTTAGAACATTTCAGCTCAATCCGACAGTCTACCGCGTAACTACCTTAGAACATCAACGATATCTCTGTGCCTTCTGAGTTAGAAGAGAGAGTTCAACTTGGCAATTCAGGAAGAGAATCCCAAAATGGGAAGCCATCTCCTACTCGTGAGGTAATAACAAAGACAATAACATTTTCTAACAAGAAAGATTATGATATGTATATTTGAACATTCTATGCAGTATTTAGTGGAAGCATACGAGACTCGGGTCGCGGAACAAGAGAAGAGGGAACTACTTGACCCTGTGCCACTCGACAAAGAAGCTAAGGGCATAGTTTTGCCTCTAAAGCGACAATGGGGAGCGAGCTGGTGGGAGCAATACTGCATACTGTTCTCTAGAGGACTCAAAGAGCGGCGACACGAATACTTTAACTGGTTGCCTGTTGCGCAAGTTCTTTCGACGGCTGTCATTTTAGGTCTTCTTTGGTGGCGGTCAGATATTCGGACTCCTAGAGGACTAGAAGATCAGGTACATTGTTATCGTTTGGTTTGAGAAATTTTGGTTCGCACCGCTTTTTATTCGCTTTTAATCTTATGCTTTTTTCTTTTGTAGGCCGGTTTGCTCTTCTTTATAGCTGTTTTTTGGGGATTTTTCCCAGTTTTCACAGCGATCTTTGCATTTCCGCAAGAGCGAGCGATGCTGAATAAGGAAAGAGCAGCAGATATGTATAGATTGAGCGCGTATTTCATGGCTCGGACCACGAGTGATCTCCCTCTAGACTTTATTCTACCTACACTCTTCCTTGTAGTCGTCTATTTCATGACAGGTCTTCGACTCAGGCCATATCCATTCTTCTTGAGCATTCTAACCGTTTTCCTTTGCATCCTTGCAGCTCAGGTATGTTTCAAATCGAAAAAAACCGACATTTTTATAATGAAAAAATACTGATTTTGATTGTGTTTTCTCTTTGCTAGGGACTTGGACTTGCTATTGGTGCCATTTTAATGGACATAAAGAAAGCAACGACTTTAGCTTCAGTGACTGTCATGACATTCATGCTCGCCGGAGGATTCTTTGTCACGGTAATTCCTCTCTTTCTTGAATTCCTCACGGTAATACATTTTATAATTCCTCATCTTTTCTTGATTTCCTCGGTTTGTGAGTTCCTCTGTTTGTCTCCCGCAGAAAGTGCCTGTATTCATTTCCTGGATACGGTACATATCCTTCAATTACCACACCTACAAGCTTCTTCTTAAAGTGCAGTATCAGGGTTTTGCTCCTTTCGTCAACGGTGTGAGAATAGACAATGGACTAACTGAAGTGGTCGCACTCGTTGTCATGATCTTCGGTTATCGCCTACTCGCTTATCTGTCTCTAAGGCAAATGAAGATCGGAACATAACAATTTTCCCAAAAGAAAAACATAAATTTACATGACTTTTACGTTATGTTTTGGAAAAAAATCATAAGAAAGTTGTGTTATGTTTTGGAACATAACCAATTTTACCAATTATCAAGAATAAATTTTCTTTTTATCTTATGTTTTGGAAAAAATTTGTTTGCTTAATACTTGGTATTTTCTTTTTGCGAACTAATTGCTGTTTTTTTTATATGGTTTGAATTAACATAAGGAGACAATTTTTTTAGTTTTGCTTAGGACATCCGCTATCGTTGGAACGGCACTGACAGAAGAATAAGTGTATAAGATACGTTTTCTCTTTATTTTGTTCACATTCGATTTCACTCTATACGAATACCAACAAATATTCGTCAGTAAATTGAAAGTTACTGTTTTTACGGGCACTTGCGGCGACCACCGTGGGTAGTGAGGCTAGCATAGCACTTGCATTTGTCGTAGTTTCCATACGTGCCAGGCGGCACACAATTGCACCTAACGCAACAAGTACCGCAAGCTCGATGACAAAGGTTCGGTCTACTCGAGAGCCTGCATCTTTCTTGGCACCTACTCTTACAATCTACAAATGCATAATTTTTTTTAATCAGAACATATACTTTAGATTTCATGCATAAATTCAACATCTATGTAGAGATTATTATGTAATTACCGATTTTATCGGCGTTGAACGTCTGCGTAAATATTTGGAAAATACTATTGTTTAAACATTAGAACATGTACATAAGGAGCAAAAAACAATTCAAACAATAATAACATTTTGATTGTTTTTATCACCATATCGGCATGGACGAGGTGGAAGACAATGTTGGGCCTGTACCTGCGGTCCATGCGATTTAGAGGCCCAGAAAGCTGATAAAAACCCAATCCAACACTTAACCGCGGTCTGGTTAAGTGTGGAGTTAGATTCAGCACCTGAGGTTAATAAAACCTAGGATGTACCCTCATAACCTTGTACTATAAATAGAGGAATGAGGTGATGTGACAAGACATCTTTTTGGGAGCTTGAGATCGCCCCGGGTCCCTAACCTTGTCCGAAACAGTCCGCGGTAACCGTCCTGTAGGAACCGACCACGGTCCGAAAAATCCGCCCAGCTCGGATTTAACTGCCCAGCTCAGTTTACTCTCAATTTCCACTCTCTCGGCCAAAACTGCCCATCGCGACTCGATCACTAGTCCGCGGTGGCCAAACCACGGAACACGGGTGTTACACCAGCCCTCGTCAAAACGTAAAATTTACATGATAATGGGCGGGTTTCGAACTCCTTCCAATTCGGTCCGATCTCTCAAGAAGCACGAGAAGGAAGCATCTTTGCAACAAGACTGTCGCCTGCAGGCCGAGGTCGATATGCCGGTCATTTTTAGCGAAGCTGACACCAAGAACGTGTCAATGCCACACAATGATCCACTAGTCATTGAGCTGAAAATCGAGGACTGCGACGTCACTCGAGTGTTGGTCGATACAGGAAGCTCGGTTGACCTCATTTTTCTCGAAACACTAAGAAAGATGGACATAGGGGCTGACAAAATAAAACCTAGTCCGAAGCCTCTGACCGGTTTCGACGGAGTAACGACAATGACACTGGGCACCATCAAAATGGCGGTTTACGCAGGAGGTATCACCAAGATTGTCAAATTCGTCGTAGTCGATAAACCAGTGGTCAACAACGTTATAATGGGAACACCCTGGCTGTTCTCCCTGCGAGCGGTGTCCTCAACCTATCACCAGTGCGTCAAATTCCCGACCCCCACCGGAGTCTTCACAATCCACGGAAGTCAAAAGGTTGCGAGGTCGTGTTTCGTCACGGAGCAACAAATGCGTAGGGTCACCTGCAACATTAGCCAACCAATCGAGCCCGCGAACCTTAGTCCGAAGCAGGAAACTGTCATCCAAGTCAGCATTGATGAGCAACGCCCTGAACGACAGGTCGAGATTGGCGCCGAGCTCGAGGAACCGTTACGACAGCAGTTGATCCGATTTCTGAGCTCCAATGTTACGACTTTCGTGTGGACGATGCAAGATATGAAAGGGATCGACCCAGTCATAACAACTCACGAGTTGAACGTCGACCCACCGTATAGATCGATCAAACAAAAGAGGCGGAAGCTCGGTCCGGAGCGGGCCCAGGCAGTAAACGACGAGATCGCCAAATTGCTCGGGGTTGGATCGATCGCCGAAGTTCATTATCCAGAATGGCTCGCTAATCCAGTCGTCGTAAAAAAAAAGAGTGGCAAGTGGCGAGTCTGCATCGACTTCACGGACCTGAACAAGGCGTGCCCGAAAGACAGTTTTCTGCTTCCGCGCATCGATCAAGTCGTCGAGGCGACAGCTGGAAATGAACTCCTCTCTTTTATGGACGCCTTCTTGGGGTATAACCAAATCATGATGCATCCCAACGATCGTGAGAAAACAGCGTTCATCACAGATCGCGGTACGTATTGCTATCGTGTAACGCCGTTTGGTCTCAAGAACGCCGGCGCGACCTACGAACGTCTAGTAAACAAGATGTTCGCTAATCAGATCGGCGATATTATGGAAGTTTATATTGACGACATGCTCGTCAAGTCACGAAAGGCCGACGATCACATCACCCTCCTCGAAGACTGCTTTGCGGTCTTGAACAAATTCGGAATGAAGCTTAACCCGACCAAGTGTACTTTTGGGGTCACCTCGGGCGAGTTCCTAGGCTACATCGTCACACAGCGCGGGATTGAGGTCAACTTGAAGCAGATCGCTGCAATCATCAACCTACCCTCGCCTAAAAATAAGAGAGAAGTCCAGCGACTCACAGGCCGCATCGCGGCCATCAACAGATTTATTTCTCGATCTACGGATCGAAGCTTACCGTTCTATAAGTTGCTACAGACAAACAAAGAAAAAGGCTTCCTCTGGGATGATCGATGCGAGGTCACGTTCGGAGAACTCAAGGCCTATTTATCTACACCCCCTGTGCTGGCCAAGCCTGAGCCAGGAGAAGCCCTGTATCTCTATGTTTCGGTAACCAACGCAGCGATCAGTGGGGTGCTAGTACACGAAGACCGTGGTGAGCAAAAACCAATTTTTTACATTAGCAAGTCTCTTGACGGGGCGGAATCTCGCTACCCCTCCTCGAGAAGCTCGCACTAGCGGTCATCATCTCAGCCCGCAAACTACGACCGTACTTCCAATCTCACACAATCGTAGTAATGTCCACGCAACCTCTGAGAACGATCCTCCATAGCCCGAGCGTGTCCGGAAGGATGGCGAAGTGGGCTATAGAGCTTAGCGAGTACAATATAGAGTTTCGTAATCGAACGAGCGCCAAGTCTTAGGTCCTGGCTGATTTCCTCGTCGAGCTACCACCGGTTTCTGCAGAGTCCGATGGAATCAGTCACGAGTGGACACTTCATGTTGATGGATCCTCATCACGGCACGGAGCGGGCATCGGCATCCGTCTCGAATCTCCAACGGGCGAGATTTTGGAACAATCATTCCTGCTAGAATTCAAAGCATCAAACAACGAAGCCGAATATGAAGCTCTACTTGCCGGACTACGACTAGCTAGGGAGGTTGGCGCTTCGCAGATCCACGCGTATTGCGATTCACAGCTCGTAGCTAATCAATTCAACGGGGAGTACGACACCAAAGACGAAAGGATGGAGGCATACCTAAAACTTGCCCGTGAATTGACCAAAGACTTCGACATTTTCAAAGTCACAAAGATTCCACGGGTGGACAACACTCAGGCTGATGCACTCGCCTCTCTAGGATCCAGCTCGGACTCCGACCTACGCCGAGTAATTCCGATTGAATCAATCGCAGAACCGAGCATTACTCTGCCCAAAGGAGTTTGCCGCATAGACATCATTCCCGGCGATCTACCCGACGCCACCGAAACGCCTCCCCCACAGACCGCCTGTCAATCTACAACGGACTGGCGACAAGAGATTATCGCATACATCATATCTGGTGAACTCCCAAAAGACAAGTGGGCGGCGCGTAGACTAAAGGCCCGCAGTGCGCACTACATTATCATTAAAGACGAGCTCTATAGATGGAACGCCGCTTATGTACTACTTCAATGTCTGGCTGGCGACGAAATTTACAGAGTCATGGCTGAGATGCACGAGGGTGCGGCTGGCAGTCACTTCGGAGGTCGGGCCCTAGCAATCAAAGTTAAACGTCTCGGTTTCTTCTGGCCAACAATGCTGAAAGATTGCGCCGAATAAGTCCGTTGCTGCGAACAGTGCCAACGCCACGGACCAATGATCAATTCCCCGACCGAGCCACTCTCCACAGCGACAGCACCCTACCCTTTTATGCGTTGGGCAATGGACATCATGGGTCCCTTCCCCAAATCAAGACAGAAACGGTACATCGTCGTAGTAACAGACTATTTCACCAAGTGGGTCGAGGCCGAGGCCTACGCGATGATTCGAGCTATCGACGTACAGAATTTTGTTTGGAAATTTGTCATCTGCTGTCACGGGCTACCATACGAGATCGTCACGGACAACGGCTCGCAACTTATCTCGACAACTTTTGAAGATTTCTGTGCAAAGTGGAAGATACGGTTAAGCAAATCAACGCCAAGATATCCACAAGGCAACGGGCAGGCGGAAGCGTCAAACGACTCGAGGACAAAAAGGAATTATGGGCAGACGAACTCGACGGCGTGCTCTGGTCATTTCGGACCACTCTCCGCCAGTCGACCAACCAAACACCATTCTCCCTTGCCTACGGATTGGAAGCGATGGCACCAGCTGAAGTAAACGTCAATAGCTTACGCCGCGTAATGATGACCGAAGACCCCACCCTCAATGACACAATGCTCGTCGACAACCTCGATCATATCGAAGAAGAGCGGGGGGAAGCTCTAGCCCGGATACAGAATTATCAGTACCTCGCAATGCGGTATTACAACAAAAGAGTCCGCAACCGGAGTTTCAACGTCTGCGATCTCGTCCTTCGAAAAGTTTACAAAAACATGGCGGAATACAAGGCTGGGAAACTCGGCGTGAACTGGGAAGGACCCTACCAAGTCACTGAAATCATCCGACCCGGAGTCTATCGCCTGATGACCCTTAACGGTGAAATGATCCCACGATCTTGGAACTCCATGAGCCTCAAAAGGTACTACTACGACACCAAGTTCCTCGGCGCGAACAACATCTGAAGACCGCCTCGACAGATCGCGGCACCCAGCCACCTACCCCGTTTTCTTTAAAAAAAAAAAAAAGGGGGCTCTACGAGCTCACCTTGTTACTCTTGTAAATGAACTACGATTGGCTTGATCCCTATCACAAAGGGTACGTAGGCAGCCCGTAAAAAAGCACAGCTATTAATATTAAAAAAAAAATTATTATTATACATATCCAGTTCATTAAACTTTGCTCATCTCCTTATGATTCCGACTTATCACATCTCGCGCGCTGACTCTCCCAGCCCGAAAAGCTCCGAGCTCATCCTGCGTCAATGCCTCGGCCAGGCAATTGACCAAATTACGTTCCACATGAACAAAAGTAGTTTGATCAACCACATCGTCATATCCGAAGTTTAAAACTTCCACTGGCGACCTGTAAGCCGGGGCCAGACCCGCAACCCGTCCCGCAATGACTAAGAACATTAAGCCGAGTCCGCCTCGCACACTTAGTCGCAAAACGGACACGGCCACAAGCCGACCTCAGAGTCGCAGGCAAAAAGGGAAATACTTGTAAAAACCCAGAGTTTTAACACAACCTACCTATTTCTAAGTTTGTAAGCCGGCTAAACCCCGCCAACTTAGTTAAACGATAATCTACGAGCTCACAAAAACTCTATAACAACTAACAGAGAGTCTCATTCGGAACCCGTCCGGACAGAAAATAAAGTTTTAAATCCTTACAAGCAAAAATACCAAAGCCACAAGCGGCCTGGAGGAAATAAACAAAAAAGGGAAACAAATTTTAGACCGCCGATGTAACCGGAACTCCATCAGGAGGAGCGAGAACTTCACCCATGGCAACGTCCCTGGGAGCTGCATCGAGATCTCCTCCGATTGGGTCGATATCCTCCTCGTCCTCGGTGGTCATATGTGTCCCGTACTCATCGAAAGGAGCCTCAGTGTCAGTCTGAGGAGGGATCGCCCGCATAAAGCGAGGAGGAGATATCACATAGTCCTCCTCGGTTATCTCTTCGACTTCTAACGCCTCGAGCTGAGTCTCAAACCTTTTGAAATTCTCCTCGAGATCTGCTGGCTTATCAACAGGAATGGCAATCCCCTCTTTCGATAACATGGACATGTAATCTTTGATCGCCATTGCTTGGTTCATCAAGCCCGAAAGCTTGTTCACTTCATCGTTGTCCGCGATCGACTTCTTGATCCTTCTTAGCCTGTCGTTTCACTTCATGACAATCTGATTGACCTCGAACTCCCGAGAAGCTCGCAAGCGAGCGACCTCGGCATCACAAAAGGTCTGCAGGGAATCCTTCTCCGCACTCTTTCTCTCGAGCTCTTCCTCAGCGAATCTCGACCTCTTCCTCGCCTCCTTAAGCTCCTCCTCAGCGAGTCTTGCCCCCTTCCTCGCCTCATCGGCTTTCGCGGACATATCTTTCATGGCCTGGTTTTACGCAGAGATTTTCTCTTCAAGCCCAGCAACCTTGTCGGCTTCCGCCTTTATCGCCGGAAAACCCTTGAGTTTTTCAGCAAGTCTTCAAACGCGACGATCGTACCTTAGGGTATGCAGGTTCGTATGAGTAACCATCTGCCAAAACAGAACGGCAATAAGCCTGGTAAGAAAATGGGTACGAAGTAGCAGATAACTGCAAAGTAGGAAATGAAAGGGAGCTCACCTCCATCGCGCTCCCCGCCCAGAGTTGATATGCGTCCTTCTCCACCAAGTCATCCACATTTGAGAGATCGAGCTCTTCATGACAGGGAATCCTGGCGAGAAGATCGGCGGACGCTCGCAATTTTTCTCTGATGTGTTCTTCCCCTTTGTAGGAGAAGGTCAGATCGTAGGCCTGCGTGACTTCATTAGAAGGATCAGCCTCGACCTCCGTTTCCTGTGCTCCCTCGACTCGAGCCTTCTTCGTCTGCCCGCTAGAAGCACCCGCGGACTTTCTCTTCTTTGCCTCTTTCTTCTTCTCCGGGACCTCTTTCGCGATCTCGGAGGAGGTCGCTGCAACCTTCTTCCCGAAGACTTATTCTGCAAGACGGGCCCCGACCTCCGCATCAGCAGCTCCCCCGATCTGCACACCCGAAGGGAGACCGACCCCTTTGGTCACAGATGCGACCTTCTTGGAGCCCGCAGAACTTCCGAGGCCAGACCCCCCGATCACATCAGTATAAGTATTCCTTTTGAACGCAGCCTTCTTCGTTACCATCTTCACTTCTTTCGGAAGACGAGCCTTATTGGGTTTAATTGGAGGATAAGTGTAAGGACGCAGAGGAGCGAGTTCCAAGTCAAAACAACCTTCAATAAAGCTTAGGTTACGTCAACAAACAGCCCGGTCAAAATCGAAGCATTGCAAAAGGTAGGACACCGACCTGTGAGGATCTGACACCTACACCTCTGAATTCGCTGTTCGAGGAACTCTGGCCAAAGTTGAGGCGGCAAGTTTCTCAGAACGTCGGTCAGCAAATTTTCGCCGGGTTTCAGCGAAAGAAGGATCCTAGGGACAACCGAATCTGCAAACAAAGGAGAAGATTAGATGTCAGCCCGGAGGGAGAGTTCAAAACACATCGGGGATTAAACATACTGTATCTAATATTCCAGCCAGCCCGAATGGGCCATCTCGGATTTCCGACCGACGCATCATCAATTTTCACAAAGAAGAAGTATCGTTCCCAGCTCTCGGACTTGTCGTTGTGGGAGTCTGGATCTATCAATTTAAATTTTGGACGCGCTGATATATAAAAACGACCCGTAGGTTTCCGCCATTTAAAAAGAGTCATCGCCTCGAACGAATCACAGTCGTATTCCATCCCATGCTCGGCGGCCAACGTCATGCACACCATGAAATTACGAATTGATGCGTGGGATAGCTGAGACATAGCTATGCCACGTCGGGCGCAATATTCGACCAGTAGTCGAGGTAATGGGAACAACAGCCCGCTCTCCGAAAAGAAGGATTCATATAGACACATGAACCCTTCCGGAGGCGACCAGGGACGGTCACGGCCGCCCGGCAAACTCCGGGCCATTCTCATAATCGACAGCGAAGACTCATCAGATAACGTCCCACAATCGTCAAAGCGTTTCAGAACGATACCGCGACCTAGCCCCGGTCCCGGAGAATCCATTCCTTCCTGGGGAAAATCCGATAAATCAAAGGAATCGGAGTTCTTTCCCTCTCCGATCCGATCTCCCCTAGGTGGACCGCGAACAGAGTGCTGGCGCCCTGCCTTGCGAAACTTAGAGGCGGTGGGCTCAGAGGTCCCGGCCTTATCGTGGTCGAGCCCCCTTTGAGGAATTCTGACGGGCTCGGATTCAATCTCGTCCCCCGACGTAGTACGATAGTCCGAGGAGGATATTGAAGGCGAGCTAGTGGAAGCGTTGGGAGAGGAGAAGTCGTTCTGGGAATCAGATTGAGCCGACGAAGACATAGGGCAGACGAACACGGTGCACTCTTTGAGGATAGATCGGAGAATTTAAAGACGGGCTGATGAGACGGGCATAAAATAACTAAAAGCAAAAACAAGAGTGAGAAGCAGAAACTACCTTAGAGAGAGAAGCAAGTGGAGTGAATGCGAGAAAAGGAAGCGAAAACCTCCTTTTATAGACCTAGAGCGAAAACTGAAGCGTCGCACTTCGAAAACCGCGAACATCACGTGACAGACCACCCAGATATCGACACGTGGCATCTAGGCTCCAGATCGCAGAATCTATCGAACAACGAAACTCGGCCCATCTCGTTCGTTTACCGGGGGGGCTACTGTTGAGCCTGTACCTGCGGTCCATGCGATCTGGAGGCCCAGAAAGCTGATAAAAGCCCAATCCAACACTTAACCGCGGTCTGGTTAAGTGTGGAGTTAGATTCAGCACCTGAGGTTAATAAAACCTAGGATGTACCCTCATAACCTTGTACTATAAATAGAGGAATGAGGTGATGTGACAAGACATCTTTTTGGGAGCTTGAGATCGCCCCGGGTCCCTAATTCTTCCAGAGAACCCTTCAGGAGATCGCTTCTCTCCAGAGAAAGGCTACAAACCCTCCCTCGAGAATCAGCCCGCAGCGATCTAAATACTATTCTCTCTTTCATCGATAACGATTTGATAGCCCGGGTCTGTCCGGTCTGTCCATCCCGCAGTGCTCTGTAATATACTTAACTTAAACGCTCAATCCTCAATACACGAAATTCACCGACCTTTTACCTACTATAAATTCATTGTTTCCATATTCGGGCTACAACAGACAAGAAGAGAAGTGAGAAGAGAAGCAAGCACGACTCTGAAAATAGCCATATAACTTTATATGAGCGATACTAACAAAATTAATGTTTTTTTTGTTGTTGGTGTGGTAGATGAAGGAGAAATCTACATGAGGATTCTATTTATATATTTTGTTAATAAGTACTCTTACACAATTTCTCTCATTTTTAGAATGCAATCTTGGTCAAGGATGAATTCACTAATGTTGAATTCATTATGATAAAAAAGGAATTATTTGCCAGGAACATTGTATCCCTTCTTCTTTTAAATGAAGGATCACAACCAAAAAAAAAGAAAAGAAAATTATGTAAGTGAATCAAATTCATAATAAAAATATATAATTTTTTCGTAAAATATCATTTCATCAATATAATGGAAATATACATATGTATTTTTTTTTTGTGATAAAGAAACTCAAATTTTAAAATTGAAATTTCTTTTTTTTTAGTTGTTTTAATATACCAGATTATCACTAAAAATCCAGGATATTATTAATTTATTATAAACAAAAGAAAAATAAAATAAAAGAACACAATTTTTAGAGAAATTTTGAAAAATACCACTTTTCAAAAATGCCACATTTCCAAAATCTTTGCAAAAATACCATTTTTTCAAAATTATTTTTTCATTATATCATTTATGTTTGGGTTAACTATGTTATATTATGATTTAGTTTCGAGGGTTTAATGGGTTTTAGGGGTGAAAATATTTTTTAGGGTTTATAATTTTAAAATTTAGGTTTTAAAAATATATAATTATTGGTATTTTTGCAAATTGACACTCCTAAATGCCATTTTTACAAACAGACACTAATAAGTGCCATTTTTGCAAATGTACATACAAAAAATGACATTTTTGCAATTGCCACCCAATTCTAATAATTTTGGCCAACATAATATCCTTGTTTCTAATTAAACATTTACCTTGGTCAACACATAACTAGTCCTGCTTTATCTATTCATGAAATCAAAAGAATTAAAAGGGTTAAATTAATTTTCTAGATTAAATTATATGACCATTGGCTACATCAAAAGTTCAAATTATGAATTCATCTTCTAAATAAACTTATGTGTCTTTTGTCAAAAAAAAAAATTCATTGTTCAAAAATTTGATAGACGTTATCAAATGTTTAAAATATACCTACCAAGCTAACACTATAAACATAAAAATAAAAAGGTCTTTACGTTTTTTTTCAGCACTGTGAGAAACTTTCAGTTTTAAGTTTTTTTTTTCCTGAATGATTTCGATAATTGAATTAACTTTTTTCGACAAAATATTTTTACGAAGAAAAAAATTCATGTATTTTTTTTCTGAATTTCCGAAAAAGTTATAAGACTTTGCCAATTATATATATCCGAGGTAATATTTATTCAACTAGAAGTCATAACATAAGAAGTAGTTTTTTTTTGGAAGATTAAACTTTGTATTATTGTGTGAGTGTTAAAGACGACCGAAATTGTTATATGTTAATCTTCTTTTTAAGAATATTAAATATTAATATATTTTATGTACTATGTATTTTATTTAATTGTGTAAAAACTGATTTGAGAATTTTTTGGTTATGACATTATATTTCGTTTTTTAATAACTAAAAATGCTTTCACTTTTATCACTATTGTTTTCATTATTAAAAATAAGATAGAAAAATGTTAATATACTATAATAATTTAATTAGTGATTTTTTTACCTGAATAGATTAACTAAATTAAGTAGAATATTCCACATTCATGTAAATTAGATTATATATCATTTTTAGCCTCATATCACAATATATATAGATCGTAAGACATATAGAATCTCATCGCAATCATTAACATATAAATCAAGTTAACAAAAACATGGCAGCATCAAAGATAACATTGGTCATTGTTCTTGTCACCTTTTTCCTCTCATGTTAGTCTTTTTTTATTGCTCATATTTACTTATTTATTTTTGATAAAAGTCATTTTACCGGTTTCAAAGATTAAAACATAGATTCACTAAATCGATATAGAAATAGTAAAAGTTCGTTAAGGGATCAACAATACACTATAAGCCTATGGAGTACAATTTCAGCTAAGCGATCGAAAGAGGTTTAAGTGTCACGAATTAACAAGCAAACAAAAGTAAATTCGGTGTAAACAATTAAAGGAAAGACGTTAGGTCAAGGGATAAATCTTAGGGATTATATCATCAAGAACCAAACAATTATTCAAGTTATCAAATTATGAACCAATCTAGAACTTAATCATAAATTTAAGCTAATCCACTGTCGTGGCATCAACAACTTCAACCATCAATCTAACACCCTAAACTGTCGTTTGAGGTTACAAGGAATGATGAGCATTAAACGTATAGGATCAATTTGTTCACGTGTTGCTTTAGCTTCAACTGTATTTGGCTAAAGACAATTCGCCCATCTAAGTCAATTCCGGCAATTTACAACACTTTTGATGAATAAATTCAACCTAAAATCAAAGGCTAGGTGATCAATCTAGTCTAGACAATATGATCGACATTAGATGGAGATATCGAATGATGTTTCAAAACCTATCTATGCTTAGTTCATGGATATCTAATCCCATCGAACCCTCAACCTAACAAAGGGGATTACTCGCATATATTCAAGCAAACAACAGCAGCAAATAAGATAAGAAACTTCATTGAAAATAGAAAAGATAAGAGTTTAGAAATCTTCTCCAAAACGTGGAAGGCAATCCTCAAGCTTACAACTCTAAAAACAAGTATCAAATCTCTCTCTCACTTGTGTTTTCCCTTCTCTGCTGTGTCGTGTCTCTCTTTGTGTCTCTGCTGTTTCGTCCTCCTCTTCAAAGGATCGAAAATCTCCCTTTTTAAAGGCCCACAGCGGCTGGAAAAGATTAAGGCCCGAAATTAGGTTTAATGAATATTCCCATAAGTGGATCTTCTGGGGAGCAGGAGCACCACACGCGACATGTGCTCCTTCTGGGCAGAATCTTCAAAAAGATCCATATTTCCTTCTTTTTCGCCAAGTCCATTTGCATGTTCCATTCTTCTATTCCAGCCACTTTTTAACCTAAAATGACACAAAAGAGATTGATAGACTCGATAAAAACCTACAAAACAAAGGTTAGAATGCGCCAAAAACACATTATATCAATTCTCCCAGACTTAGATCTTTGTTTGTCCTCAAACAAATTCAAGACCAAGTGAAGGAGAAAGGTTTGAAAACGCGGGAAATCTTAAATTCTCAGTGAACCGGGTTTAGAACATTCAATCTGCAGACCACATAATCCAGATTACGAATAACAAAGCATCACCAAAACTCTTCAACACATTTCTCAACCAAGTTTCATTTCCTAAATACAAACTCAACGCATTCAAAGTTGCGTGAGAGTCTCGCTAAAGGCACTATTTAGGGTAGACGACGCTAAAGAGTATAAGGCCATTTAGAGGTGGAGTTTAAAGTGTTTAAAGTGTTTAAGGGTTACCCGATGTTTCGTAGAGGATGCAGGATATCGCACAAAATTGCGAGAGAGAATAGGTCCGTTGATATTCCACATTCTCTAAACCACTCTTTCTTTCTTCCAACCTCTCAAACGTCTTATCTAGTCATCATTCCCCCTTGGGTATACTCTCTGTGCAGAGAGACACTTCCTATTTTATAGATTCACCACTCTTCATCATCTGTTTTTGGAATTTTTTTTTTTTTTTTTTTTTTTTTTTTTTTTTTTTTTTAAGAAAAGATGATGATGAAGAGGGTTTTGATTACAAGTGTATGTCTCAAACACGAAAATATCAGATTTGTTGTACATACCCAAGTGGAGCTCATCAATATCGTTCCTCCTTTGTGGATTTTTTTTCCACCTCGTTGTAAAACCATCTTCTAGAAATAGGAGCATGTGCTCTTTCTGGGAATCAGTGCTCTTGTTATTCAGAAAGAGTGATTTAAAGGCAGTGTCGACCCAATTCTCTCGGGCCCTTTTGCGTATATACTGCACATATGACAATGAAGTAACAAGAATGCAAGAGGCTTGAAAAGAGGTTAGGGTTAAGGAGGGTACTAACTAAAAATGAGCTAGCTATTCAGGAACAACAAGAGTGATAAAAAGAATAAGGAGTCCTAAATATGATTCGTTTCCCTAATCTAGTGCCAATAGCGAGAGGAATTTTCGGTCAATATGAAACCTGGAAGATAGTGTATTGAAGTGTTCCAGCTGTTCCTTGTACCCATGCTCTGTAGAAATGGTCACTAGAGAGAAAGTTAAACACAAATAGTTCAAACATCATCATAAGATAAGGTCCTAATTCCCAACAAAGTCTTGACTCAATAAAACAATAGAAAAAAACTCAATAAGACATAATAAGAAAAAGAAAACAACCAAAAGAAACAATATTAGTAGCAACTCCCCCCAAACTTACTTCACACCGTCTCGATGTGAGAATAAGAAAAGGGAGAGTGAAAAAAAATAAAATCATAAAGAAAACCAGAAAATAAAATGTTTGTGATGAATACCTCTTGGTGGGTCTAAATCCGAATTTTGAATTTTTACCCTAAAGTGCAGGTGCTCTGTATCGGAGAGCAGGTGCTCTGTGTTGGGGAGCAGGTGCTCCTTCTGGGTTTGAAATTACAGGTCGATCCTGAGTCTGACCGATGGTCTGTATGTTGAAATCCTCATTCTGGATCGATCGATCTAGCTGAGGAGATTGATCGATCCTCCTTGCAGATTCCCAAATTTTTTTTTTTTTCCAAAAACCTGAAAACTCAAACTGAAATTTAAAGTTTGTAATAAAATAAATCAAATTGAAAAAGTTAGAAAACGTACCGGTGGGTTGCCTCCCACTAAGCGCTTGGTTAAAGTCTCGAGCTTGACTTAGATCTCATGTGTCAGTCAGGAAGATGAGCATGAGAACTTTCTCCAAAACAAGCTCTCCAGCTTCAGAACCTTGCTCAACATAGCTTTCACAGCTTCTTCACCTTTTTCTTTTAGCTCAGATGTGAGAATAGCTCTAACCTTGGAGAAAGGTTTCGAAATCCCTTTGGACTTCACCTTGTACTCAATCGTGTCACCAACACGTCTCTGAGGTACTAAAATCATATTAGAATCGCCCTTGATTCTTTGGCTCGTCACCTTCTCCTTTACCCTACTCTTTTGACTGGTCTGCTTTGTTCTGATAAGAGGGTCTCCATCTAGGACTTCCTTGACCTCACTCTTATCATTGAAATCTCTCTTTGTCACCATTTGCAGCTTATCTCCATAGATAACGGGAACACATGATGCAAGTTTGGCTGCTTTATTAGTGGGTATAGCTTTGTAGAAGACCTGTTTGTCAATATTAGAGAACGAGACTCTTATATTAAGCAAATCTACAACTGCACCCACTGTCGCCAGAAAGGTATACCAGGATCTTCGCTTATCTCCACCACCTGAAAGTCAGTAGGAACAAGACAATTTCCAACTTGAACATGTAAATCATGAATAGTACCTTGTGGAACCTTGGTGGAAGAGTCTGCAAACTTAAGAGATATATTAGTAGCTCTCATCGTAGTAATCCCAAGCTTTTCTGCAATAGCCTTGGACATGAGATTGATAGAAGACCCAGAATCGCAGAGAGATTCTTTAAATTCAACTCCTGCAATGGAGCATGGAACAACAAACTTTCCAGGGTCTTCTAGCTTTGGCAACTGCTTCATTGGAGATGATGTATTCCTTGCTTCAGCAAAGAGAGCCTTGACTACTGTGAGACTCTTCTTGGTATCCTTGGAGAACTCACGATATGTAGGATCAACTCTAAATGCTTCTTCAAAAGAGATATCAGGAGGAAGCTCACTCACCATCTTATTAAACCCAGCCAGCTTCTTTTCATCAATCTCATATTTCAGTCTTTGAGGGTATGGGATCCTATGGATGTATGGTAATGATTCGACAGCTTCTTCTGCTTTCTCTGGTGTAAGCGATGCTAAGACAGTTTCCACCTCACTCTCAACTAATATCACATTGCAGTGTTATCTGGGATTTATTTCAACTTTTCCTGGAAGAGACCCAGGTGGTCGCTTAGCTGATACCGAGATCTGAGCTACCTTAGTGTCAAGCCTCTTCACGTGGTTGCAAACAGCTTCAAGTCTACCATTGAGATCTGAGTACATGGCATCTACCTGCATTTTGATTTCAGTGGCAGACTTCTGTTGATTAGCCATTAGCCGTTGCATCATAACCTTGAGTTCATCTTGAGAAGTACTTCCAAAGCTCGCATGAGTCTGAAACTTAGAAAATTGTGGTTTATGTTGAACTCCCCCTTGAAACTGATTCAGACCTTGGTTTAGGTGACTCATATAGTTCCGAGTGCCTCCTTCTTCACCCATCTCCTCAGAAAATGGTTCACCATTCTCATCTACAAAGTGAATCGTCCTTTGGTTCCCTTTGAGCAACAAGTTGACCTTAGCAGTAAGGTCATCAATCTTTTGGGAATCCATTCCACTAGATTTCATGGTCCTATCATACTCCTGCGACTTATTACTAGAACTCACAGCCAAGTTCTCGATGAGCTTATACGCACCCTCTCTGGTCTTAGTCATAAAATTACCATCACTCGCAGCATTCAAAGCATTTCTGTAATCCCAATCAACACCATCATACCCAGCAAGTTCTCATCGGTAAACCCATGGTGTGGACACTCTCTCTTGTACTCTTTGAACCGTTCCCATCCCTCACAAAAGGACTCTCCTGAATGTTGTTGGAACGAGGAAATCTTGTTCCTAAGGCTCACAGTCTTGGATTTGGTGTAGAAGTGGTCCAAGAACATTGCTCTACATTGTGCCCAAGTCGTGATGGATCCAGCTGGTAGAGACTTGAGCCAACGGGAAGCTTTGTCCGCGAGTGAGAAAGGGAAAAGCTTGCACTTCAAGAAATCCGGGTTCATCCCATTAGAACTCGTCGTGGAGCAGATCTCCTCGAAGTTTTCTATATGGTCCATAGGAATTTTCGCAGGCAGTCCATGGAACGAATGCTGCTTGACCAGCAATATCATCTGAGGCTTGATCTCATAATCTTGCCTCTCAACAGCAGGTGAAACAATAGCAGCTCGGTTCCGATAGAAAGCATGGAGATTGTCCATATCCCCAATGGCACGCTGCTGCTCACGAGCGCGCTGCTGCTGTTGTTCACGGGCATGTTGCTGCTGCATCTGAGCCATCTGCTCTTGCAACCGCAGCAGCTCAGCCGCCATACCATCATTGCCTTGTTCACCCATGTCGACGAGATTAGGCCTTGTTCGTCTGTTTTCTTGTTCTAGTCTTGCGAGTTATGGGTTACTCAAAATCACAAGGGGAATTTCGCAATTTCTCCTTGTTGTTCTTGAGTTCATTCACCTGAAACATACGCAAGAAAAACACAAAGAACGAGTTAGTACTTAGTCTGAAATCGTATATGAAAATTAGAGGTATCGAGTTGGTCTCCGTTGCAACGGCGCCAATTTGGTGAAAGTCCTTTTACCGGTTTCAAAGATTAGAACCTAGATTTACTAAATCGATATAGAAATAGTAAATGTTCGTTAAGGGACCAGCAATACACTCTAATCCTATGGAGTACAATTTCAGCTAAGCGATCGAAAGAGGTTTAAGTGTCACGAATTAACAAGCAAACAAAAGTAAATTCGGTGTAAACAATTATAGGAAAGGCATTAGGTCAAGGGATAAATCTCAGGGATTATATCATCAAGAACCAAGCAATTATTCAGGTTATCAAATTATGAACCAATCTAGAACTCAATCATAAATTTAAGCTAATCCACTGTCGTGGTATCAACAACTTCAACCATCAATCTAACACCCTAAACTGTCGTTTGAGGTTACAAGGAATGACGAGCATTAAACGTATAGGATCAATTTGTGCACGTGTTGCTTTAGCTTCAACTGTCGTTGGCTAAAGACAACTCACCCATCTAAGTCAATTCTAGCAATTTACAACACTTTTGATGAGTAAATTCAACCTAAAATCAGAGGCTAGGTGATCAATCTAGTCTAGGCAATATGATCGATATTAGATGGAGATATCGAATGATGTTTCAAAACCTATCTATGCTTAGTTCATGGATATCTAATCCCATTGAACCCTCAACCTAACAAAGGGGATTACTCGCACATATTCAACCAAACAACAACAACAAATAAGATAAGAAACTTCATTGAAAATAGAAAAGATAAGAGTTTAGAAATCTTCTCCAAAACGTGGAAAGCAATCCTCAAGCTTACAACTCCAAAAAACAGTATCAAATCTCTCTCTCACTTGTGTTTTTCCTTCTCTGCTGTGTCGTGTCTCTCTTTGTGTCTCTGCTGTTTCATCCCCCCCTTCAAAGGATCGAAAATCTCCCTTTTTAAAGGCCCACGGCGGCTTGAAAAGATTAGGGCCCGAAATTAGGTTTAATGAATATTCCCATAAGTGGATCTTCTGGGGAACAAGAGCACCACACGCGACAGGTGCTCCTTCTGGGCAGAATCTTCAAAAAGATCCATATTTCCTCCTTTTTCGCCAAGTCCATTTGCATGTTCCATTCTTCTATTCCAGCCACTTTTTAACCTAAAATGACACAAAAGAGATTGATAGACTCGATAAAAACCTATAAAACAAATGTTAGAATGCGCCAAAAACGCATTATATCAATTTTATTCTCGTATCAAAACCTCGGATTAATCTCCAAAACATGAAACATACAAGTAATTTTTGTCTTTTAGAAGGTACAATTATTTGACCCAAAAAAGGTACATTTAAGAAAAATCACAACAGCTTGGATAGTATCATACACACATTTACTTATAAAATTAAATTGAGTGATTATTAATATTAAATCATTGATTTAATGAATGTAATGTATGAATAGGTGTGTGGATATCAAATGTAAGGGAAAATATGTAACGCCCGTGAACCAAAAAGGTGAATTTTTGGTGGTGTGTCGATCGACACGAGTGGCGTGTGTCGATCGACACAGGGTTAAATTGAACCGATAGGTTCGGTTTTTGATCGCGCGGTTTGGCGATCGGTTTAGGGAACCCTAGGGCTTTAGTATATAATTGAGGGAGCTGCGTTTTGTCTTCGGTTTGGCCGAAATCAGAAGAGAAACAGAGAGTTTTGGGAGAGAAATCAGAATCAGAGAGTTTGAGTGAGGTTTGGTGATTTCTTGAGGAGGATTGATCGATTGAGGCTCGTCTTGAGACTTGTGAGTAAGGAGGCTTGTTGCTGGGGGCTGATTTCAGGTATGTGGAGACGAAATCAGAGGCTGCTTCGAGTTGTTCTTCGCGTTCTTCGCTCGTTCTTCATGTGTTCTTCCTCTTTCAGTCCCTTTTCGAGGTGAGTGCGTGACCGTAGGTTTATCTGGGTAAAGGATTAGATGGAATACGATTGCTTGTGTTTTGGTTGGGTTGGATTTCGTGTGTTTGTGGATGAATTTAGTGCAGGAGATCGATGAATCGCGATGGGATTCGAGCCATGAGAGAATAGGCTCCTTTCCTGGGTTCTGCGATGTCGTGTCGATCGACACCATGGTGGTGTGTCGATCGACATGGGTGCTGTGTATCAATCGACACCTAGTGGTTGTGTCGATCGACATAGTAGCTTCTGTACTGGTTCGTGTTGATTGTTTTGTGTATGCTTGTTGTATGCTCATCCTGGTATTGTATCTCTTGCTTATGTCTGTGTGTATAACATGTACACGGGATGACCGCGTCGCTGAGTATTTGTGATAATATTCACGCAACTCTTTTTGCCATGTGTTGCAGGTAAAGAGAAAATGTGATCGTGGAATCATGGCCGGGAAGAGGAGATGATCTAGTGTCTCGGATATTTGTGTATTGTTGTTAGAATTGCTAGGTTGCTAGTGAATTCTAGAATTGATGTTGGTTATTGTTAGTTATTTGGTATTGGAATTGAATTGTTTATTGAATTGAACGTGTTAGTGGATTAATAAAGTATGAGATTTATTGATTGTTTTATTATTGTTTATTTAATTGTTTCCGCATAAGTTGTGTTTGGCCCATTGAAGATTATTATCTGTGATGATAGTAATCCGAAGGAAAAATTTTTAAATTTTTGGGTCGGATCGTTTCAAAATACAACATCCACTAGATGTGGAGTGTGTTGGTGGAGCATGTCTACCGTTACCGACACATCATTAAGATCAATATTTTGGAAGTTGCTTTAAAGATGATGATTGCAAAAATAGTTGTTTCGAATCTTGCATAACTAAAAAAATGTGATAGTCATCAATGTACTTGTGAAACATGTTGGAATTGATGTTATGTATTTTTCACGGTATAA
The DNA here is from genome assembly GCA_964056655.1 of Arabis hirsuta. Taxonomy (NCBI): domain Eukaryota; kingdom Viridiplantae; phylum Streptophyta; class Magnoliopsida; order Brassicales; family Brassicaceae; genus Arabis; species Arabis hirsuta. The sequence goes on from OZ053301.1 coordinate 3,033,618, forward strand.
TATGACCGGAAGATTTTTCAGGTTTAAAATTTTAGCAGTATCGTAATTAAAGATAGTTAAAGTTTATGAAAATAGAGGTTTAATCTCGAATATGTATCTTAAGCCTTAATCACTCACATTTAGTTTTTTGAAATTTAAATTGAGATATTATACGATTGAATGCATTAATCATGAATATACATGCAGACCATAAAAAACAATGTTATGGCCGTTAATTTAGTTATGCTTTTTAAATAAGGGTATACTTAAAAAAATCAATGGACAAATAGTGGATGCATCTAAACTAGTGAACCAATACTCTAAAGGTCTGAATGGATCTTAGGGAAGAAATATTTTTTCTACCCATTTATCCTTGCCCCACACAAAAAGTTACATTTTTAACCATTTTTACTATTTTTTTGAAGAATTCTTTTAACCAATTAAATGTAGTAGAATTTTTTCTTCTGTAAAAAAAAAATTATTTGATAACAAAAAATTAATGGTGGACCCAGTAGAAATTGGAGAATTTATTTTTCTTTTCATATGCTCACGAATCAGTACCTAAGAACATTAACTTTATCTTCATATCAAAAGCTACAATAGTAGCAAGTATATCACTATATTCTTCGTAATATTTGACAAAATTCATCCCACTGTTCTCTCAACCAATTTTCAATCTTCTCTAAATTTGTCATTTTTGAAAAATAGAGTTAAAAATTCATATACCAACTGTTCTCATGTCCACTCTAAAGCATATGTATAACTTTTATAATATTTCTCTACCTCTACAAGATTACGCAACTCACCTTTAAACATGATGGCTCTAGAGAGCATAAGGGCTATGTTCGTTCTTTAGTTGGACGCAATATCTGAATGCAAATATACCAGATATTAGATATTGTTCTTTTGGTCATTTTTAGATTTATATCCAGGAGATGAATTTTGATACTAATTGTCTTAAATATGAAATATTTAAAGTTTTAGATGTCTAAAAACGATGCCTTTAGTTGCAACATACATCTCAATATGTTAAAAGACCAAAATGTCATCATTGTAATTAAAAGAATTACACTTTTAAACCCTAATTAAGGGGTGTTACTGGGAGTAGGATATATAATAACCTCCGCCTCCCTAAAACTTCATATTTGATATTTTTTCAAGTCGTTGTGAACCTCAATCCTTCGATTGCTTCGTTTCTTCGGAAGATTCACTGGAAAAAACGCTGATTCTCACTGGTTTTTATCGTTGTCTTTTCTTTCTGTAAGTTATTCTACACGTTTCTCTTTTTGAATTTTAATTTCTTGTTCCGTAATTGTTATGGATTTTTTTTTATCTTTTAAACCCTAAGGGGTGTTACCGAGAGTATGATATTTAATAACCCCCGCGTCCCTAAAATTTTAGATTTGATATTTTCTCAAGTCGTCGTGAACCTCAACCCTTCGATTGCTTCATTTCTTCGGAAGATGATTCACTGGTAAAGACGCTGATTCTCACTGGTTTTTATCATTATCTTCTGTTTCTGTAAGTTATTCTACACGTTCTCTTTTTGGATTTTCATTTCATGTTCCGTAATTCTTATGAATTTTGTTTATCGTTTCTATTTGGATTTGGAAATGATAATAAATCAGTATCAGATTTTTGTGTTTAATGTAAAAAATTCAAAGAAAGCATGAAGCCCTATTTAAAACATTTTGGAATGGCTCTATGTCGATTGTTGGATCAAAGTTTAGAAAATCTGTATGGTCGAAGTTTCAACCTTTAAAAACCACTCCCACTGTTTCATATTAGTTGATGTTTAAGTTTTTTTGACATTATTTAAGAAATCATTATATTATTTTCAATATAAAATATGTTTTTATCATAATTAAATTCTTCAGTGATTCACCTAATAAAAAAATCAATTTTAAGAATTCAAACACTCATCAACAAAAACACAATTAATTTTGCAAAAAAACTTTAAAACCTCAACTAAAATAATACATAAAATATTCCTAAAACATCAAGTAATATGAAACGGAGAGAGTAGTAGATTTTTTCCTCTTTTAGACTTACCATTTAATATCTAATTAAAAACAAATCTACCAATAAGAAAAAAATTGTAGAATATAAATAGATAAAAAAAATATTAAATTTTGCATAGAAACTTGGAAAAACAAATAAAATGGAACAAGAAAATAACTTAAAAATATAATGGAGGTGTAGTAGATTTTCTTCGTCTTTTAGTCTTACTACTTACCTTATAATTAAGCAAACATGAAATAACATTTATCAATTATTGAATAATTAATTTGTTTTCTTTCTCAATTTTATTACTTTTTACCATTGAAATTTTATTTTTGTTAGCATAAAATAACTTATCTAAAAGTTTAAAAATAATTTTTTGATACTTATAATTTCTTGAATCGAAATAGGAATAAACCTTGCAACAGATGATATAGCATCTTATATGACACGTATGAGTTCCAACATCTTTTAAATCAACTTTGAAATGATTAAAGTTTGTGGAAATTTATTTCCATAATTACATAGTGGTATTTTTTTGACACTCTATTATTACAGAGTGGTATTTACTGAAATATTTCTCGCTATTTCCGTAGTGATTGGAATCCTCAGACCAATCTTTAGGCTATAGATAGAACTCACCACTTTGACCAGAAAAATAAGATAATCTTTTTCAGGGCGACAATGTGAGTTTGAATTGCAATTTTGTTTTTAAAGTTACTGATTAAGCCTATATTTTTCGTCTCTAGATAATGATTTAATTTAGAGACTCATAAACTAGGTTACCGTTAAAGAAAAAATAATGGAAATGACTAAAAAGAAATTAGTTCTAGAGCATCTTGTTGTGGGGAAAGTGAAAGAAAAAACATTAATCAGGTATGGATTTGTTGTCATGTTGTTAACTCAATTTACTAATTTAATATAAGATCATAATTAAAAAATAGAAATAGCAGAAAGATTCCATTTTGTTATTTTATTGTGAATTTCAAAGTTTTATGGTATTTCTATCTTTTAATTATGATCTTATATTAAATTAGTAAATCAAGTTAAACAATGTGCAACAAATTCATACCTCATTAATGTTTTCTTCTTTCACTTTCCCCACAACAATATGCTCTAGAACCAATTTAATTTTAGTCATTTCCATCATTTTTTCTTCAACGGTACCTCGATTTATGAGCCTATATATTAAATCATTACAAAGAGACAAAAATTATAGGTTTAATCAGTAACCTTAAAAGCAAAATTGAAAATCAAACCCACATTGCCGCCATGAAAAAGATTATCTTATTTTTTTGGCCAAGACGGTGAGCTCTAGCTATAGCCTAGAGATCAGTATGAGGATTCCAATCACTATAGAAACAGCGAGAAACATTTCAGTAAATATCAGTCTGTAATTATAGAATATCCAAAAAATACCACTCTATAATTATGGAAATAAATTTCCACAAACTTTAGTCATTTTAAAGTTGTAAAAGACGTTGGAACTTATACCTATCATATAAGATGACTGTATCAGCTGTTGCAAGGTTTCTTTCAATTTTGATTCAAGAAATTATTTTGATTGATTTATTTTCGAATAGATATATATTATCAAAATATGTTTGAATAAATCAATCAAAATATGTTGAAATTGAATTTATTACCTTACTTAAACTAAGATTCAACATATCTTGAGTGATTAATTCGACCATGCAAATCGTTCAAACCATTGGCAAAAAAAAGTATTAAGAAATTATTTTTAAACTTTTAAATAAGTTATTTTATGCAAACAGAAATTCAATTTTAATGGTAAAAAGTGATTAAATTGAGAAATAAAACAAAGTATTCAATAATTGACAAATGTTATTTTATGTTTGCATTTATTAGTTGGTAAGTAAATAATTATAAGATAAGTGGTAAGACTAAAAGAAGAAGAAAATCTACTACTCCGTATGTCCATTATATAAGATGTTTTAAAGTTATTTTATTGTTCCATTTTATTTGTTTTTTCAAGTTTCTATGTAAAATTTAGTGTTTTATAACTTTATATTTTGCAGTCTTTTTTTATCGGTTGATTTGCTTTTAATTAGATATTAAATGATATTTTTTAATATAAAAACCAAAACAAAAGTTAAATAGTTTTTAAACTCTGCGCTTTTAGATATAAAAAAATATATATAAGAGTTGAAACTTGAACCGTGCATATTGTTCAAACTTCCAACGGTCCTTATTTACGAGGATATCAACGTAGAGCCATTCCAAAATGTTCTCCCTATGCTTTCTTTACACCAAAAACAAAATCTAATAGTAATCTTTTCTTTAATCGCTTCAAAGCATTTATGTTAGTTTATCAAAGGGCGTGTCAACTGAACCGTCCATGACAATTGGAAGGTAAGGTATGTTAGCAACGATCTTTACCAAAAGATTTAGAAACAAGAACAGAACAACAATGGTGGATAAATTTTGGTTAGCAATTTACCAATACAACTTTTGTTTGGCAATTTAGATTTGTCTATTTTTGGTTTTCTCATTTGATTTCAATAAGGGAAATAATACGAAACAAATGATGTGCAATCACGGGAAATGGGGAGGTTGGTTTCTTAACAGACGGAGTGTACAAAGCAGGATAAATCTAATAACAAAGATACCAACAATTTTTACCCAATTACGCAAAACTAAAACTAAAGCCATGGATTCTCTCTGGTCTTACAAGATTAATTTTTAAGAACCTTAAATGTCCAAATCATCATCAGGATCCTCATCAGAATCTGGATTCTCATCGTCCGAATCTCTGAAATATATAATCTCCCCACCCTTACCCGATGAAATTACATCGGTCTGCAACTCCCCTGAAGACAATGGTACTGCCTCAATCTTGCCATCAAGAAGAGATCTCCGTCCGTCATAGATCTCTATCGATTTTCCATTACCTGAAGAACAGAACACAAATGTTCATCGAGAATTCCAGACGTTTACGAGCTTAAATTCTCTTGCTTTACACCAAATCTGATGTACAACTCACCTTGGTGCTCAAAAGGAAGTACAACTTTTTCTTTATCGACCTGTTCTTTCTCAGACAACTGTAGATTGAATTGAACCTGAGCCATAAAAAAACAATAATCTGAGGGCATAAAACAACAAGAGATCACATCGCAAAAGCCACAAACCCGAAATTAAAAATCAATACAGGATAACTTGCCTTAGGCAAAGGGATTTTAGTGGTTGCAATAACAGTATCCGCTGAGGAAATGGGTGAAAAGTTTATTCCCATATGATCAACATGATATTCTTCAGACTGTAGGTAAAAGAGATACAATGGTGTTAAAGAAGCACGCTTCAAGAGATGATATCATAAGAAGAGAACTCACCATTACTCTGACGCGTCCCTTTCTAAGCTTAAACCCGACATGTAAACGTCCTTTACCGAAATCCTGATGAACAGAGAAGAGGCTTTCTAAAGCATTCTTTTTCCCATCTGAAGATGGACATAAAGGTTCTAAGTTGGCTCTCATCGTGGACACATATTCAAGCGCATTTGTAACCTTTTCTTGATGAAGGTCAGTGTTTAACGAACAAAATAAACCGGAAACTTGTGCTGCACCAACAAAATTCAACCTTTGTTGTTAAGCCTTGTAAGAAATAAAACTAATATAATAGTGCTCAGGTTCATCTTGCAAAGAGTGCGAAGGCTACCGTGGCTTCGAAGATCTGTTAGAAGACCAGAAACTAATGTCATTGATGAACGTCTAAGCAGCTCATTCACCTGATTCAAAGTTTAGATATATAAAATCAATTCTCGATTCGATAATTGATGTCTAAATCTCAAAAAAATGAACAGATATAATACCGAATCTATAGCAACGCAGAAACGTGTCTTCCCATCTCCAACCAATTCTGCATCAAAGTAATCACCTTTAATCTCTCTTTCATATAATACTTTACATGAAGATCCAATTAAAAAAAACGATCCAATGTTAAAGAACTACCTCTTCCAGCTTCCATGATGGAAGAAAAAATCCTTTTCAAGTCACTCACACACTTGTGTAACTTAATTAAACTTGAACCTTCAGTAGAACCACTTGAAGGTTCATCAAACCAACCTAATGGATCAGTGTAACAATCCAAAATACGAATCCTTCAAAGCAAAAACCAATCAGTATCAAAGATATGCCATAAATCTCCACAAGTTAGGATTAGTATTAAGGAAATCAAATCAAAATCACCATTTAGAAGATGAAGAGACAATGATTCCTTTTTGCTTCAAAAACTGCAAATAGAATGAAGGGCTTCGAGAGAATGTGATTAACACGAGACCCCTGCATCGAAAAGTAAGAAAAGAACTTGATAATGAAGCAAATTCGAGATCGAGTTTAGTATCGAAATAGGGTTTAAGTGTGTACTGCGACTTGGAATTTCCAGCCAAAATCGATGAAGATAGATTCGCGAGAAGATAACCGGAGACATCGAGGCCGAAAGGAGAAGCAACAGTTTCTTGTATAGTTAAAGCTGGCGCGAGTTCGCCTTCTTCTCCACCATCTCTTAGCTTTCTGAATATCGAATCCGCCATTGTTGAGAGATTTCTTAGAAGCTCGCAACTTCAAAAGGCGAGAGAGAGGCCCAATGGGCTTTATGAAGAGGCCCAATGGGCTTTATGAAGAGGCCCAATGGGCTTTGTGAACACTCGAGATGGGAAAATAAAACAGCGTGTCGTTTTTCTCACGGCTAAAAACGTCAACCATTTTGTCTGTTTCTCACAAAATCAAGAGAAGGTTTTTAGGCCGGAGTTGGGAGAGAGTGATCTGGATCCGTCGGCGAAGAAACAGCACCGTCGCAGTGGTCCTCTTTTCTTTTCGCCGGAAAGTAAGAAAGGTATCTCTTTTTCTTCCTTACTTCTTCATTCAAAGTGTTCACGTAAATGGGGTTACTTGGAGATTTATTCACGTTTCTATTGTTCTCGTAGTATTGCACATCAACTGTTCGACGTATTTCCTGTATAGCCCATCACTTGATTCCACGTCTTCTTGGGATTGTTTGCAATGAAACTAATGGGAAAATAATACCTTTTTTCCTTAGAGTGTTTGGTTAGTTTCCATAGCTGTGCCTTGTGTGATTGAGTAGTGTAGATGAGATTTTATCTAAGCATCATTTTTGTTTTCTAATTGTGAAACCCTTTAGGACAATTCTTGTGGCAAGCAACATTCTCTGTAGGAAAAAAGGGAAAATGGAAGCTAAGTTCTTTCGGTTCTTGAAGATTGTTGGAGTTGGATACAAAGCTAGAGCTGAGGAAGCAGGGCGTTTCTTATACCTCAAGTTGGGTTACAGTCACGAAGTCGAACTTGCAGTTCCTCCGGCGGTTCGTGTGTTCTGTTTCAAGAACAATGTGGTTTGTTGCACTGGGATCGACAAGCATAGGGTGCATCAGTTTGCTGCTACAGTCCGGAGTTGCAAACCTCCTGAAGTTTATAAAGGCAAAGGCATAATGTACATCGACGAAGTCGTCAAAAAGAAACAAGGAAAGAAGTCGAAATGATCCTCTCTCTTTTTATTTTGTATGCTTCTCCCATCTTACTTTGCTCTTTGGGTGATAGTATTTGGATTTGCTTATTAATAAGTTTTACTTGGGATGTATGAAACATCATTTTCTGGTTAAGTCTCTTTCAATTAAAACAAAATGAGAAGAGTTTGTCTTCAAACATAGATGCATTGTTTGTAGAATCATCATTACAATAGGACTGAAAGAAAAGCGTAGATTGCCGATGCGAATACACTTGAGCAGACTCTTCAGGTTGCAAATAGTCAAGACGGACGTACCATTGCCGCAATGCAGTTGTAGTTGAGAATCACAGAGATTAGTCAAGCATGTAAATCCTGGAGGCAATGTCTTGAACCAACCAATCGAATCCTTCCAACAAACCTTCACCTGTATATGCGCTACAATCCACGATTTGCCAATGTCGGCTTTTATCCATGGACTCTAAGTTTAGCACCTGCACAAGCAAGAAGATGAAACTCAGTTTATCACAAAACACAAAGTGCACAGATCTTAAACCACTAATCTCCCCTAAAGCTGAGAACGAAACTCTTTTTAAACAAAGAAACAAAGTTTCTATATATGTAGTCTTAGAAGTTTAAAAACTCTTACTTTGCCAATTTCTTCAGGTGTAAGTGCACCTTGAATATCCTGCTTATTAGCTAGTATCAACAAAGATGACCCAGCAAGTCTCTGCCATTAAAAACCAAGATCAATTTCTTCATCACAAAAAAAAAAAAAACAATTTCATCAAAATGGAGACAATTTCTAATACCTCTTCCTTCAAGAGATTGTCAAGTTCCATCTTACAATCATCTAACCTCCTGAGATCAGAACTATCCACAACCCAAACCAACCCATCAGTCTGCTCAAAGTAATTCCTCCAATACGATCTTATAGTCTTTTGTCCACCCACATCCCATATATTCAACGTGTACCTACACAACCATTACCATTGCCTATAACCTGTTCGATGAAATTCCTGAACCAATTTTTTTGAAAAGAGAGATTTTTTACTTTTGGTAACTGATGGTTTTGATGTTGAATCCAAGTGTTGGACTGATCACGCTTGTGTCTTCTCCGTTTATCTTCAGAACAATCGTCGTCTTCCCAGAGTTATCAAGTCCACTACCAAAAAAAAAAACCGAAATTCATCATCGTATATACTTAGTAGATCGAAGGAGATTTAGAAAAGGTTAGGAATCTGAACATACACCATAAGAATACGCATCTCTTTCTCTTTCTTCTTGATTTTACGAATGATGCTTAACAATCCCATTTTCTTCTACTCCACGAGTTGCGTTCGAAGAAGTAATTCCGAACAAGTGATCCGAGACTTGAAAAAAGATTCAAAATCAAAACGAGAGATTGGTGAATTTCTTAATGGGCCAGTAGTGTAATTTAGAAAGCCCATAATCCAATTAGTTAGGTCCGCTATTTTTGTTCTTATTCTCGTTGCTGCTATATTATTAGATGAGCTTTCAAACTAGAGTGAATTTGGTAAATGACAAGATAGGATAAGTTTATTAAGAAAATAACAAAGAGAAATTGGGACTTATGGAACTAACAAAAGGGTACCGAAAAAATCATTAGGTAGTCAATAGCAAACGCGGTTTATTTACACATGCGCATGGGGGAACGAGTGAGAAGTGACGGCGTGACGCAAGCATCAGCCGCAAGGGGGTGGTTGTTATTAATGAAGGGAAACGAATTCAATACGAAAGAGGGCGGGAGATATCTGTGTCTTGGGCGAAGCCCTGTGTTTAAGGCCCCAATAAATATGATGGAAGTTCCGCAAGATTTGTAAACCGGTACAATGAAGAGTAGAAAGAAAATAAAAAGACTTGGTGATACAAACAATTGTGCGTGTTCATCAGATTCTGTAAACAGGTGAAGATAATATGTAGATATACGTTAAAACTTAATCTATAATTTAAAAATATAGTGAACTAACCATTTTCAAAACCGGTTTATTGCAGGTGAAACTTCAATGGTTACTCTTAGCGATATACTCAATGATCTCGTTCGGGTGGAACAAGAATGGTGGAGAAAAAATGTAGATGGGGTGTGGAAGTTTGTACGCTTGGAAGAAAGATTGAGCAAGGGGATAAAAATTCGTGAAGGGGAAGGAGTAGAGGCAGTTCGCTCAAAGGTGATGAAGGAACTGCGAATCAATGATAAAAAAGAAAACATCGAGCTTACCAATGAGATGCCGCAGTGGATGGACAACGACGGAAAGGTCAAACCAGTCTTGATTCATATCTGCGATGACGGGGAAATGGATATGTTTCTGGCAATGCGTGTAGATTTGCACGAGCTGAAGTTGTATGTAGTCCCACTACCAAAGCACATCACTACAAGAAAAAGGAGTTATTGAGACGAAACAATTCGTCACAATAAAACAGAATTCGTAGCAATAAAGCTATTGTGATGGATTTGTGACAAATTTTAAATAGTTACAATACACTCGTCACAAAAAAATGTTTGTAACAAAAACGTCACAGCGTTGTGACTAAATTATTTAGTAACCATTCTGTCACGAATAGTTACGACACAAGAAAAGTAGCAAATCTGTCACAACTAGTGACGAAATAAATGTCACACAACCGTAATATAATGGGACTGTTAGATCGTCTCAATTTCGTTAGTCATTACGACGGTTTTATAGTCTTTAAATGTCACAATTAGTTACTAAAAACGTCGCAAATTCATCTTAATTTGTGACTTACCAACTGTCTATAATATGTCGCATTTTGGCACTGAAATTTTGTGACAAATATGTCTTAGTTAGTTACTAATTTTTCAATTAGAAAAAGTCACCATTCTCTACTAAACTACTGTCACGATTTTATCACCACCATCGTTACTTTGTATGACGTATTAATTCATAATTATTTTATTACTTTAATTAAAACTTAAATTCAAGAATCATTAGATAATAAACTAACAAAAACTGCAATTATTTTAATAAATTTTCTCATAAATAAATAAGGTCTAAAATTAAACGACAAAAAAATAAAAATAAAACCAAAATACGGAAATAGAGAACAGAAAACCAATTAAATGAAAATAGAAAACAATATCTAAGTAGCACATGCAAATAGAAATCAACTGGAGTTTGGGTTGAAACAGAAGTCTTCCAAAGCTTCAAGCCGTTTCTTGAAGACTGCAGTTTCTTCACGACTGTTTTGTAGTTCAGTTTCAAGAGTTTCCACTTGATGAGTTAATGTTCCTACTTCTTCATTAGCTTGTGTGGAGATCGGACAATCTACGGAGGTTAACACGCCACTATGAAGTGATCCAAGGCCAAATATACGACCTTGCTTTGATGTTCCAACAATCTACAAAAAAATACAAGCACATGATCGGATAAATCAAGTTAGAACAAAAAAATGGTCCACAAAAATAAAGTTAAAGATATACGAATCCGTTTGTAGTTAGATTGGCATGTACAAGTCATCTTATTTTTAATGAATCAATAATAATAATAAAAGTTAAAGATAGAAAATTTACCTCTTTATATATTTCATTTTTCTCTTCGAGGGTAAGATCATCTACTGTCAAACTCTCTCCATTAGAAGACTCTCTCCATGACAAGCGCTGTTGAACACATTCATCGTACTTTTCAGCAATTAGTCGAGCTCTTTCATCGACAAATGATCCATCAGATTTTTGATGTGTTTTTCTCAACACAACAATGAAAGAAGAATCCTCATTGTTTGCTTCCTATACACAAAACATTAAACAAAGTAAAAAAAAAAAACCAAATATTTTAAAAGAAACATAAAGTAAAGATTTATGAACATTACCATAATATCTTGATATTTGAGATAAGAGCGCGAGCCTGCTCTGTGACAATGTACACCTAAACCATCACGAGGTGATAGTCGAGAAGCACGAGCTTTCGCACTTTTATCTTTGGCTAGCTCTGTTCTCCAATACTCTGACATTACTTTCCAATGTTCAGAGAGAATCCATTCAGGTTTTTCTTTCTTAGACTTTGCAAGGCTAATCATTCCTCTGAGACGGGCAGCAGCAAGTGTCTCAAAGTTTGCTTTCACTAAATTTTCAATTGAAGCATCCCACTCAAACTTTGTCTACAATAAATATCAGACCACGCATGTATAAGTATTGAATCAGTTCTTAAAAAGGTATTTATATATCACATTAAAACACACCTTAAAGGTTGAAAACCATGCATCTTTATAGAACAATGGCACTTTTTTCCAGCTGTACCATGGTCCTTTAAAACAACCTTCAATGGTCTTTCGAACACCGGTGGATACTTCAGTATTGTGTTTGAACCTGTTGTATAAAAAACTAATTATTTACAACTACATTTGGTTACACTATATAATATTCAAAAAGGAAAAGTACCATTTGGCTCCATTCCTTCGAGATGGGTGGAGAGTTCGAAAATCACTTCCTACAATTGTAATTTCTTCTCTATCATCGCTTGGTTCGGAGTTTGCAACACGTTGACCCGAGAGTGTAGCAGCAAGCTGGGAAGCAGCAGGCTGGGAAGCAGCAGGCTGGGAAGCAGCAGGCTGGGAAGCAGCAGGCTGGGAACCAGAGGTGGGAAGTGGTCCTCTCCCATATGAGCGTCCACCTACTGTTGGGAGTCGAGTCATCTATTAAACCAAAAGAAACACAAAAATTAAGAAAATATACAAAAACTGATCAAATCTATTGGATTGATAAAATTCAATAAACATAGACTAGCTTCATAGTAAGAGACAAACAAATTAAATAAGATATAAAGCACTTAGCAAGAGAGAAGGTGCTATACAAACGGGAAAAGTAAATTAGTTTCTCAATTGTTATGTACAGAGAGAAGATGTCGAATGATAAGCATCTTTGTGTGTATCGTTTCCCACTTTTGTATTTATCAAGTATGAAACATATAGATCGTTTCTCAATAGATACATGATAAGCAAATATTAGCGTATAATGATACAGAGAAAAATCTTAGCACATGATTCAGGACGATAAAAAATCAGAACACAGAGATTCACACAAAATTTTATATCTCAATAGGTTTAATGATTGATTGCAGATAAGAAACTCATAAATGTAAGGAATTAAGAACGATGACATACAAACCTTGAAACAGAGACAAATTCGGCGAGAGTAGAAGTACAGAGAAAGGCTTAGCAATGAAGGAGTTATAAGTTTTAGGGTTATATTATGACGACAAGATACAAAACTCTTTATATAAGAAGTTAAAATTTTAGGGCTTACGACGTTTTAGCAAACAGATTTAGTCACAATCCAAAATTCTAAAATACTTAATTGAAATATTTCAGCAAATTTTTAGGCGGCATCCACTAAATTTTAGATTTTTACCGCTTCTCAATGTTCTCTTAAATTTTGTTTATTTATGAGTCATGAAACTAATCTACCCTGTCTCTGTCTTGCAAAAGGATCTGGTACATCGGGCATAATAGAAACTAATCTCACACACTTTTATTTTACCAAATGTGTACACTATCAAAGGTCAAAGGTGGTAGATTTCATATAGTTAGCACAATAGAATTCATCTGTTGGTATTGAACTGCTATGGAAGTTAGAAGAGAAGGTTCAATGACTTAATAGGTTCATGACTAATGAATATCAAAATAACATTGACTTACGTTACTAATAAGCTTCGCCCCATGCCACTTTGTGTCCACGCCACAAGGAGGAGGGACTACTCTGAGTCCATTGCAAATAGATGAAGAAATGTGGTCTTGGAGTTCTCTCTAGCCTTTCTGGATACAGCTCACAAAACAATAACCCATAATCCTTTTATCTGAAAAGAAGACAGAGATTTATATAATCATATAGCATCTTTAAACTAACAAAAGAAAGTGCCGAAATTTTATATAATCATATAGATCCAATCCTTCCTCTGATGAAGAACAACCTTCCCATCTCCATTCTTCACTACACGACTCGCTCCCTGAATCCACCGATTCCGTAATACTCGACGCTTTCGCTCTCCCAAAAATCGAAAGTCGTAACAATCCCAAAGTCGTAACAATCGAAAGTCGTAACAATCGAAAGTCGTATTATGATCCGTAATACTCGACGCTTTCGCTTTCGCTCTCCCAAAGTCGTAACAATCTCAAAAATCACTTAACCTGAAATACTCGACGCTTTCGCTCTCCAATGGGTACCATAAACTATTGAGATTCTTCATCTGTGTCTGCTAGCACACAATTTCAGATCCCGAATTCAGTTAATTGTTCAAGAAAGAAGATGATCCCGAGTAAATCCATGGCATAACAAAAGAAATACTGAACAAAATAAGAGGTAAAATGACTGGTACCTGCAAGTCCTGGCAAACACGCGCCTCCTCCAGTTAGTACTTGTTGAGATTCAAAGGCTCAAAAAACGTTTCTCTTTGAGAGAAAACAATAAATCTTATGCCTTTATTATGAACACTCTTTTGTATCAATCTATGTTTTACTTGAGAAAATAATAAAAGCTTATGCCTTTAACATTGCCTTTCTCTCTTCTTCTTCTTCCACTGTGTGCGGCTCGCTATCTCTCGCCTCAAACCTAATTCACAAGAAGACAAAGGTGAGAGGCTCCTTCTTGTGGTCCCAAAAGCAACATCTAACCATAGTTACTTTAACTATAGTTCTTCTTTTTGTTAAACAATGTTTGGACTGAAAATACCAATAAACCTCTACAAAACCTTGATTCTCTTGTAAGCTTCTAGGATTTTTGACGCTCTTTGATTCAACCTATGATCAATCCACCAACAGCTTACTCCATCTTACTCCATCTGAGATCAACCTCATTAACCTTTTTAAACAAGAAATCCCAGAACATAACCCATGCTTAATCATCTTGTTAAAACATGAAAACCCAGCAAAAGTAAATTGCTAAGACGGTAGTGAATGGGGCAGAAGGAATTAGAGGGATACACAGAAATTTTCAAGAAATTGAAATGTTCACATTATCATCCTTTTTACACAACTAATCAACTTCAGTTTCACATAAGAAAGAGTACCTTCTTGGTGACCAAAACAAAACAAAAACAGAGTATGCTCTAAAATTTTATCAATGACAAAACCAGAAAGACATCTATCCAAGTTATTATTCAGACTCTTCATCTGATTGTTCAATGTCAGAATTTCCATCTTCAGCATCCGATCCAAACTCTATGTCTTCTTCTATATCATCAAGACCTTCTGTTTGACCATCCATATAAGTTAGCGTCTCAACTTGTAATGAATGAACATGGATAACTGGATTATCATTATCACTTTGCATTGCAGTGAAATCGAAGTTTGAACTGAGAAGTACTTTTCCTCTTGATGGTATCATGATTGCTGCTTTCCATTGTTGATCTTTTACTGGAGTCAAACGTGGGTATGGCACATAACATACTTGATCTGCCTGTGAAGCCAAAATGAAAGGGTCGTATTTACCATATTTCTTTGCGGCATTAACATCGATAATCCCTGACTTGTTCACTCGTACTCCTTTTCCAATGGTTGAATCATACCAATCACATTTGAAGATCACAATTTTAAGATTAATTGGTCCAGGATAATGGAGCTCTAAGATATCTTTCAATACACCATAGAAATCAGGTTCTTCACTCGAGCCACAAGATGTTGTACCTTTCACACAAACTCCATAATTGGCAATCTTTTTGTCTTTCCCATGGTCGTATGTGTGAAATATGTATCCACGACAAAAATACATCGACCAACAAGTAGCTTTTAGATTTGGACCATGAACAAGCGACTGCAACCAATTTGGATATGAATTATCACTTGAAGTATCCTCCACCTGAATTTTTTATTGATGCATATATATAAAAAGTGTTATAAAACGAAGTTCATTAAAATTTGAAAATAGCTTAAATTAGTAAACAAAATCTTACATATTTCATTAACCAGCTCGCAAAATCTTTCTCTTTTAGCCAGATTAGTTGACCTCCACTTATCCCAGGAAAATCATTAGCCATTTTCTCATCAAACAACCTATATAAAATCTCAATAAGAATCATAACCATATATTATAATTTACTCTAACTATTGAAGTTAGAAGTTGTACCTTTCAAATGGTCTTAATTCTTCACAGTTCAGAAGAATATATGTATGTACGACATGATATTCTTTATCATTCAACCACTTTTCCTTTTCTTTACCACTGCCCCTTCCTTGTTGAGAAAAAATTTCTGGAATTTCATCAACCTGGGGTATCTCTCCTTGATTACCTCCATCATAATGTCGATCTCCTGTTCGACTTTTTGTTTTGATGTATGGCTCAAAATAATAAGTACAAAAAGAAGAAATTTCTTCGTTGATGTATTGTTCAACAATCGAGCCTTCTACTTTTGCCTTATTTTTTACTTTTTTCTTCAGATGCCCCATGTAACGTTCGAAAGGATACATCCATCTAAATTGTACAGGTCCTCCAAGTCTAGCTTCGTGTGGTAGATGAATTGGCAAATGCTCCATAACATCAAAAAAAGATGGTGGAAAAATTTTCTCCAGATTACAAAGGACTGTACAAATGTTCTTATCCAACATCGCAATTCCATCTTTAAGTAGAGTTCTTGCACATATATCACGGAAAAATAAACTTACACCTGTAAAGAATACCATATAGTTATATAAACATTGTGTTTTAATATGTAGACTTAACTAAATGTTTCTAATAAAAAAGTGTAATTGAGGTCATCATTGAAAATAACAGAGCATGAGAAACGTGATATGTGGCAAAAGTGGGATCATTAAAATAACATAATACTACAAACAAAGACCAATACATATTTAACGTAACAGAACACTAAACATATACAGAGCATCACGCAATACAGAGCAATGCTAATTTAACAGACTAATACCCATTTAACGTGACATAGCACTAAAAATAACAAAGCACTACGAAATTAAAGATTAATATTAATTGAAACAACAAGCAGGGGAAAGACGAGAAACTATTAAAAACATGCAAGACTTACAGAATATATGCTTACCAGAGAGTGCTTTGTGAACCGATTTTTCCATGAGCTCAGCAAATGCAATTGGAAGTAGTCGTTGCATTAAAACATGACAGTCATGACTTTTCATTCCTGTTAGTTTTCCTGCAGAAAAATCGACACACTTGGATAGACTTGACGAATACCCATCAGAAAATTTAACATCTTTTTCAAGCCATTGTAGAAACTTTGTTTTTGCATCGACCTTTAGTCTAAAAACTGGGACTGGTGCCTTTCCATCAACTGTTAAATGTAGCTCTTTTCGATTACAATATTCTTTCAAATCAAGTCGTGATTTGATATTATCTTTCGTCCTGCCTTGCACATTCAATAGAGTATTAATGATATTATCAAAAAAATTCTTTTCGATGTGCATCACGTCAAGATTGTGTCGAAGTTTATGATCCTTCCAATAAGGTAACTCCAAAAAAATGCTCTGTTTATGCCAGTTGTGAGTAACACCGTATTCTTTTAGTTGCCCATGGTTTCCTCCACAATCAACTGTTTTTGGCAAATATTTCACTCTATTCCATAGTTGTTGACCTGTTAGAAATCCAGGTGGACCATCGTCCACAGTCATTCCTTTTCTAAAATTATTCTTGTTTCGCCGATAAGTATGATCTATTGGTAGAAAACATCGATGACAGTCAAACCAACTTGTTTTCCTCCCATTTTTCAGCTGAAACGCACTAGTCTCCTCCAAACAATAAGGGCATGACAACCGACCATGAGTTGTCCATCCCGAAAGCATACCGTAGGCAGGAAAATCACTTATTGTCCACATTAATGCAGCTCGTAAACGAAAATTCTGCTTGGTAGAAATATCATACGCATCAACGCCGTTAGACCACAAATCTTTTAACTCGTCTACCAATGGTTGAAGAAAAATATCAAGACTTTTCTTAGGATGATTTGGACCAGGAACTAGAACTGTTAGAAACATAAATTCTTGTTTCATGCACATCTCAGGTGGCAAATTATACGGAGTCAGGATTACAGGCCATAATGAGTAGTTATGTCCTGACATACCAAATGGATTAAATCCGTCTGTGCATAACCCAAGGTAAACATTTCTTGGCTCAGATGCAAAGGTAGGGAATACCTCATGAAAATGTTTCCATGCTTCTCCATCTGATGGATGAGACATTTCTTCACCACTTGCAGAGTGTTCTGCGTGCCATCTCATATCTTTTGCAGTATTGTTAGATTGATATAATCTCTTCAATCTATTGGCTATTGGCAGATAAAACATTTGACGATATGCAACTTTTTCTGCCCAGGCTTTTGCGTAGGGTGAAATCTATCTTTTTGCAGAACAAACAACTCTCTTCGTTCGCAGTTTCTTTCCAGAATAACATACAGTTATCTTGACACACATCAATTTTGTGATAAGGTAAACCCAAAGACCGCATAAGCTTCTTAATGTCGTAGTATGATTTCATCGAATTGTTACCTTTTGGCAAATATTCTTGTATCAATTGAGCAATAGAGTCCATACAATTCTGACTCAGGTTGTAATCTGTCTTCAAACTCATGAGTCTAGCTGCTAAAGAGAGTTGGGAAAGACCTTCTTTACAACCATCATATAGTGGTTGTTTTGCAGCAATTAAGATATCGTAAAAACTTTGTGCTTCAGCATTAGGCTCTTCTTCCATGTTCTCACCCTCCATATTACCAAATGCATCTGAAATCATTGTCACATAAGGATTCACGGGCTCTGTGTGAGAGGTGGACCCAAAATCATCTTCTGCAGCATCTCTAAAATTATCTTCTTCATAGTGATTGTTTAGAATATTATAATCTTCTCCATGAGAAATCCAAACCCAATAATTAAGCATAAACCCCCTATTAAAAATATGTGTCCACACGGTTCTTTCGTCTAGTTGTCCTGATTCGTTCTGACACTTTAAACATGGACAAAACAACCTCTT
This sequence comes from Arabis hirsuta, assembly GCA_964056655.1. Taxonomy (NCBI): domain Eukaryota; kingdom Viridiplantae; phylum Streptophyta; class Magnoliopsida; order Brassicales; family Brassicaceae; genus Arabis; species Arabis hirsuta. Next base: position 3,052,027 of record OZ053301.1, read on the forward strand.
GTTCTCGAGAAATAACGGTTGATTCTTTGCAATTCTCATAAATTGTTCTAATCCTTGGCAAAATTCTTCTGAAACTTCATTCTTTATAGGATCAATTCTTTCATACATCCAACGTCTTCTAACTTTAATATTGTTAATCGCAGTTGACATTGGATTCAAGTATCAGACTTGATCGATTAACAAAACAAAAGAGATCAACGTACTAATTTTCTCTCTGTCTTTCGTTGGTCTCTCTTTTTTTATTCTTCTAATATTTCCTATAGATATACATATATATATAAACAATGATACGATTCCCACTTTCATTGATAATGCAAAAAGGAAAAAATAAGATATTCCTTACTTAATAAGATACTTAATGTTTATCTAATTAAAAAATGTTAATAATGATAACTAACTATATAAAATAAATGGTAATATCACAAATTGGATCGATCGATCCATTATTGGATTCGATCGATCCTTTATTGTTAAATGAATCGGATGAAGTGGGGATCGACCTGCACTCTCAATTGAAAAATTTGTTGGACCGATCCACTTTTGTTTAATGTTTAATATCTTTCACGCTTGGATAGCATTTAGAGTCAAACTTTTAATGTATTATGAAACAATAATGTCGGTACAACTTTATATTTTTAATAATCACAAAAGTTGGAAACAAAAATAAATAAATAAATGGTAATATGACCGTATCATTCTCTATTATGTAAGCAGAATTTTCTTTTCAATATTGCTACAGGTTTGTTAAAAAATTGTCACGCGCGACTCCGTCCTTATTTTGTAACCAAGTTGAGATGACATTTTTGTCACAATATCGTAACAATGGTTGTAACTACTGTTTTAGTCATAAATCTGTTACTAAATGTGACAAATTTTGGTTACGGTTTATCTCGTAATAATATTGTGATGAATTAACTATGATATTGTGACGCAAAAGATTTAGTCACAACATCGTATCAAAACAGTCACAAAATTGTGACATTTTTTTTCTGTTACAAAATTTTGTCACAATAACTCATTTTTCTTGTAGTGCATGACTCTCCAGATCGATGACTTCAGCGTCATCCCGGTGAACCATGGGTTTGCATATGCAGAGTTGGTTAAGGGTGATGGTAAGGAAAGTAGTGGAAGTGTTGAGAGGGTTCAGTCACCGGACGGCAACATCGTCCTCACACAGCCGCAGACAAAAACAGGAGATAGAAGAAAATGGAAGTCCATTTCTTGGCTAGGGGACGCTCACCATGGCGGAGATAGTGGAGCTCTATCTTCTAGTTTGAAGCGGTACAAATCGCTATGCGGTGATACGAGTGAAAGTAGATCTTTAGACATTCTGGTCGATTCACAAGACAAGTTAGACACTGGTGGCAACAGTAGAGGCATGACTAGGAACCTAGTGTTAAGCATTGGAAGAGCAGGTAAAGGATAAACAAATTTTCACATTGTTGAAATGCTTGTTACGCACTAAGTAATATCTTACGGACCTATGTTCACACTTAGAGCGTTATGCATAAACTATACCTATCTAAAATATTATATGGACAACTAACAAATTATATGGATATCTAAAACCTTAATATTGAGTTGATAAATGTTTAAATATTAACATTGTTTAGATGTATATTTTTGAATTTGAATTAACCAAAGTTCATCATTCACGTGTATACAGATCCGAGAACAAAAGACTTGCTTTCTCTATTGTACCGGACAAGTGACAATATAACCACAGTTGACCTGCCAATAACGGATCTACCAGCCTTCGTATTTGGGCGGGATGCAGCCCCAGTGGTAGATGACCTTGAACCAGAAGGTAGGAAATTATGGATGTGTAAATAATATCATGGTTATACATTCAACAATTTAGACCTCTACAAAAGAAAATAGGTATCTCAAAAAAGATTTGAATCTGTATTTTCTGCAGGATTGAGGAGGACAATGAATGTGGCGCTTGATATTGCTTACGAAGGCGATGAATTGTATGTAGGTTGGATGTTTAAGAACAAGCATGATTGCAAAGTGAAAATTGCAGTACACGCAATTAACCGCATGTTTAGTTTCAAAAAGGAGCGGTCAAACAATGATTATGTCATTGTTAGGTGCCTCTCCGACTCTTGCCCTTGGAGGGTGTACGTATCACGTTTGGATGAAATAGAGTACTTTCAGGTCAGGACAGCTATGCTCTACAACACGTGTCCGGTAGAGATCCGAGCTCAATTTCACCGTCAGGCAACGACGTCGGTTATAGCGAACATGATGCATAGTAGGTATGCAGGAATTGGATTAGGACCCCGACCAATGGAAGTTATGCGATCCATGTTGGCAGAACACAGTGTTAATGTGAGTTACTGGAAGGCATGGAGGGCTAGGGAATTAGCAATGGACAATGCAAAAGGTTCTGCTGCCGGAAGCTTCACATTATTGCCGGTATACTTGCATATGTTTAAGGAAGCAAACGCTGGAATAATAACGGAACTTAAAACAGAGGTTGATGCAGATGGGGATTCAAGGTTCAAATACTATTTTATTTCAATCGGAGGTAGCATTAAAGGATTACGGTTCATGCGAAAAGGTGTTGGTTATAGATGGGACTCATTTACGCGGGAGATACGGTGGATGCCTACTCACAGCCTGTGCACAAGATGGCAACTTTCAAATCTTTCCATTAGCCTACGCTATTGTAGACAGTGAGAATGACAAGGCATGGGAATGGTTCTTTGACAATTTGAAACAGATTGTGCCTGATACGGAAAGGCTAACCTTTGTCTCGGACAGACATGCCTCAATATACTCCGAACTTATCAAGGTATTTCTTTTTTTGCATAACTAATTTTTTTAAACTGCAGTCCATATTTTCATATGGACATCTATATTGAAACATATACATCTAAATTGACTTTTACAGGTTAGGTGAAAAGATAGAGATAGAATAAATTCCATAGACTGAAATATATTTAAATAGCGTTCTATTATGGGTCGATGTGAGATAATAAGAGGGCTTCTGAGTCAAAATTACACATTAACAAAACCTATAAAAATATGCAGGTGTATCCCAAGGCAAATCACGCAGCATGCATTGTTCATCTCCAAAGGAACGTAGCCACGAAGTTTAAGAACAAACTGCTAGTGCCTTTGATTTCAAAAGCATCGTGGGCTTACCGAAAATCAACTTTCAATGAATGCTTTGGCGAAATTGAGAAACGCTCCCCACAATGTGCTGAATATCTAAGAACCATTGGATTTCACCACTAGACAAGATCCCACTGCTACGGCGATCGATACAATATTATGACAAGCAATATTGAGGAATCCTTCAACGCGGTGTTAAAGGAAGCGCGTGAACTGCCAATCGTTTCAATCCTCGAATACATTAGGGGGACAATAATGGCATGGTTCACTAAACGACGTGATAAGGCTGCAAATCACGAATCACCACTCACACCCAAGACATTGGAGCTTATTCACACAAACTTCGAACGATCGGCCGGATTCGAAGTGCATAAGATTAATAACAAAAACTACGAAGTGAAGACCCAAGGAAGCACATCTTTCCATGTTAATTTGAGCGACAAGACATGCACATGCGAAGAGTTGACACTCCTTAAAATACCTTGCTCGCATGCGGTGGGAGCATGCGTGAAGGCTGACATGAAGGTGGAGAGGCTTGTCGCTAATGAATATGGTACTTTCTTCTGGAAACTTGCCTACCTTGAGAGCATAAACCCCGTACCAGATTGGAACACGGTGTACTGATATCAGAGGTTTTAACCCTAAATAAGACTGCAAGTGCACAGCAATCGAAGTGGTAATTATGGGATCGAATCCACAAGGACCAAGTGTTACACTACGAAAGTATAAGATTGAAATTAAGCTAAGATGACAAAATGTGGTTGTTTGCAAAATAAATTAAGAATGACAAATAAACGATGTGAACTTATGAATTAAAAACGTCAGGCTTTAGGGATATTCGCAGGAAATCAGAAATCATGAATCAGACAATTATTCAGGGAACAATTCAGCGCAGTCTCGAACTTAAACATAAATTTATAACCAATCCACTGTCGTGGTATCAATCACTTTATCTAGCAACCTAAGATTCTAAACTGTCGTTTGAACTTAGAATTCTAGACAAGCATTAACGAGCAGGTTTAATATGTTCACAAATCGCCTTAGCATCAGCTTTCGTTGGCTAAGAACAATTTGCTCATCTACGTTCTTTCAGGCATTTAATCGAACACTTTTGGTGCATTAAACATCCTAACATCAGGAACTAGGTGATCAATCTAATTCTAGCAATAAGAACAACGATAGATGAAGACAATACAAACCCTATTTATGTCTAATTCATCGATTCATGAAATCCCTTGAAACCCTAAAACCTAACTATGGATCTACTCAGACATGGAGATAAATAAACAACAAGCAGATGAAGAAAAACTCATGATTAATAAAATAGAAATCCAATAGGGTTCAGAAATCTTCTCAATAATCGTCGAGTTAGAGATTCGTCTCCCTGGTGCTTACAAAATTGCAAAAGCTCCAAGTCTGATAAAAAGTAAGTTCCTAAAAACCACTCCCAAAACCAGTATTTATCTCCCAAAACACGTTTTGGTACAAAACTAAAGCAAATTAGGAAAATTGATTTTTTACAACTTTTGGTCGGTTTGGGCAAGGGATCGATCGATCCCTATGTAGATCGATCGATCCTTACCCAAATCGATCGATCCTTCTCAGTTGATCGATCTAATTATTTACGGCGGCATTTTGGGCGTCGAGATCGATCGATCCAATTTACATATCGATCGATCCTTTCCCTTTTTCATGTCCTTTGCCTCTTTTCTTCCATTCCTTGCTCCAACTTGCCTTAGACTCATTCCAAACGTATTATAACCTGCAAAGACCACAAAACCAAAGAAAAGACTCGATAAAACATTGAAAACGTGGGTTAGAATGCGTTAAAAACGCAACACATCAACTCCCCCAGACTTAGTCTTTTGCTTGCCCTCAAGCAAAACAGAAAAACTAAACCTGTGAAAGAGGTTTGTAAATCACGGAAACTCAGATTCTCTTTTAGACGTTTAGTGACCACTAAATTCATAATCCACATACTGCAAGTATGAATCAAATCGAACCACCATGTACTTCTCCGCAGACTTTTCCAGGCTCCCAAATTCATCTCAAGATTTCGCAGTACTTTCCACAAGCCATCATTGCTATCCTCACTAATAATCTCAGTGCTAAGAACCTTCTTCCCGTTCAATACCACGACAGATCACCAACACCACCTTTTGGTACCTTTTCCTCTCCCCTAGACTTATTCGATTCTCTACCTTATCTCTAAGATTGTTTAGACTCAAAGCAGTGCATAACACTATTGTTGTTCTCTTCCAGGAGACAGGGTCGTGACTCACTAGTGTTGTAGGGTCGTGAGAGTGCTCGTCTTCTTTGTCCATATCACGGGACTCAGACTGCTGCTTTTGAGCTGGGTGATCACCTCTTGAGTACTGACTCACCGGAATTTTACTTCCTCATCTTGTACTCAGGAGCTATCATTTCACCCCAATCCTAATCATATGTATACATTTTCCTAAAATTTTATTTTAGGGAATTGAGATAGAGGAGTACTATTACTTATCACACACGGTGCATCTGTCAGGTACGAACAAGGAATCAAGCCCATTAGACACCAATCATTCCAATGAGAGTGGAATTAGCTCTGGCTTAGTGGATTTTACTGGAAACAAGAGACGTCTCTAGTTAACTAGTTAGTCCTTGGATTTTCCATTAGTCGGATCTGAAATCATTCTGCAGCAATGGTCACTCAAATGAAAATAGTCAGTAAACAAAGAGAAATATTTCATCATAGTTTCCTTACAATAAAACTCTTGACTCAATAAAACATTTTGGACTGACTCAAGAAAAACATCAAAATGACTCAAGAAAAACAAAACAAAGAGAAAAGGCGTTAGTCCTAGCAAATACCCTCCCCCAGACTTACTTCACACCGACCCGGTGTGAAATAAATTAGGAGAAGGATACGACTGACGCAAAAGTACATAAAAAGAAAATGATGAAAAGATAAGAGAAAGAAAGATACTGCACTCAATGGCCCTCGGAGTTGTCATGCTGACCATCTCCAGGAGCTCTCCGACGCTTACGTAAGTGTTCATCTCTAGTCTCATCATCCTCATCAGAAGTCCTATGTCCAGCAACAGTAGGACTAGCTCCAGTGGCGTCATCTCCTCCTCGAGTCTCGGTAGTGCTAGCGCGTAAACAAGAAGGTGGGCGTGGGCAGCTGAGCTTTGCAAGTGCTCCCCAAATCTTCGTTAGCATGGTCTGTTGTTTCCTCTGTGACTCGACCAACCAAGCTATACGAGCTGAATCTGTAGCATCATCAGCAAGCAAAGGAGAATCAAACTCACCGGTGTACGCGGGAAGCAGTGGCTCCATCGTCGCATGTGTCTGAGATCGCTGCTGCGCAAAAGGATCGGACACTCTATCATCCTCCAGGTGAGGATGGGAAACGGTCGCTTGCGAAGAGGCTCCTCTACACCTAGTCACAACAGGCTCTGATGAAGGTCGAAGCAAATGTTGAGAAGCAAGGAGAAACTCCACATTCTCCACGGAAGTAATGGCGGTAAGCTCAGGAAGTGGGAGTTGACAACGATGATAAACTCCAGCGCGATCAACATATTGGTATTGGAATCCTGCCTTGAGGGCACTGATGTTCTTGAGGTACTGCTCATCAAAGTACTCAAGGTCGTTCACACAATGGGTCGAAGAGAGATCAAGCCCGTGAAACTTAAAAATTGGAGTTAAGAGACTCCCAACAAACTCCTTCTTCGATGATGCTGACCTAAGACTCCGAAATTTCTTCTGCACTAGCATTTCAGCAAATTTTACTCCCAAGTTGGTTTCAAGCTCACAAGAAGGTTTGTTCTTATAGATGTCCTCGATGAACGAAGGGAAACCATAAAGTAGCAAGTACAGCTCATCATCTCGCAAAGAACCGGTCTCTTCCTTAGAAAACAAAGTGTGCCCAACAATCTTAGCTACAACTCGAATCACAGGGTTCCTAATCAAAGTCAGCTTAGCCTCTCGTGAAGAACTCACCGGCACAGCAATTAAACGCCACAACGCACCAAGGTAATGGTTCGGAAACTTACAATCCTCCTTGTCTTCGTCAAAACCATAGAGATCACACAACTCAGGAATTGTGATCTCATAAAGGATACCCCTGCATAGGTATGAAAGAGTCGCTGCACTTGCTTTAGGTTCCTTAGGAGAAGCGAACTTGAGCTCAGTGGAAGCTAGAAATTGCCGGGCAAACTCAGGATAAAGAGGATAAGGCTTGGAAGCAAGAGTACCAAGTCCCATCCTAGACAACATATCATTCACATCTTTCTCAATTCCCATATTCTTCAACGTGCGTGGGCATATGAACTTGGTGGGAGCCATCTCCATATGTATGAACCCATTGTAGCACATGCTATTGAATGTAGCCCATGGATCCCCATACTTCCGACTTGCATAGCTCGTCATATTGTGCAATTCCTTCGAGCTCATATAAGGGAGTGTAGGTACCTTGTCATTGATGATCAGAGTGTTATAGGGTCTAGGCCATGGAGCAGTGGTGTGCTCTCCGTCCTCGTCAACATTAGGACCCGAAGATGTGGCTATCGCCTTGTTTTTTGCTTTTTCGAAGACTTCGCGGGTGGAGCAACAGGCTGAGGTTTGGAAGACGTTCGTGAGGGGTTCTTGCGGCTTCCATCCCTTGTCATCTCCTGCAAAAATCAAGCAAGAGTCCACTTTTATCGAAATTTCGAAATCAAGCAAAACATAGCACAAATGGTGGAACCAAGCGTGGAACATATCACAATCAAATTCACCACCAATTTAGCATAATGCTCTCCTAACCACATCAAACTTTCCTAGAAATCCGGTGTTCTTCACGAAAATCTCAAAATTCACACAATTTTCAAATTCAACACACAAATCACATTAATAGGCGAAATCAAACACGGGGTTACATAAATTCATTCCTAGAATGGTAGTACTAGTCACGAATTCATCAACAAAACAAACCATAAACCCGAAATTTCAACCCATGAACCATGATTTTCGAACTGAAAAAGTGGAGATAGAAGCACGTACCTTAGTAGATCGAACGAGACGTTACTAGTATCAGATAGAGGAGGAAAAATCGAGTGAAAAGCACCCAAAAATTACCAAATTCCGTTAAGAATTGAGAGAGTTAGAGGTGAAGAAAATTAGCCTAAACCTTTTTTTTTTTCAAGATCACGAAGAAGGAGGAGAGAAAAGATGTTTGATCTTTAAAATCAGTTCTGGAGGGTTTAAATTGTGTTATTTCGGTTCAATTCGAATGAAATAAACCGATTTAAACCGAATGAAACCGAGTTACAGACTTACCTGGGCTGGGGATCGATCGATCCGAAGTCGATCGCAGAACTTACGTAGCTTGATCGCTAAAACCGATCGATTGATCCGACGCTGAGATCGATCATTCTACTCCTCAAAGCGCGTGATCGATCGATCTAGGAACTTACGGCGGTCGATCTTGGAATACGATCGATCGATCCGAAGTATAGATCGATCATTCTACTCCTCAAAGCGCGTGATCGATCGATCTAGGAACTTACGGCGGTCGATCTTGGAATACGATCGATCGATCTTGGAATACGATCGATCGATCCAAAGTATAGATCGATCGATCCGAATGCTAACTCGCCTTTTTTTTTTTTTTTTCGAAAGCCTGAAGCAATGAAACTAAAACGAGAGGTAGTAAAAATATGAAAGAAAAAAAAAACGAAACTATATACACTTACCAGTGGGTTGCCTCCCACTAAGCGCTTATTTTAAGTCGCGAGCTTGACTTGGATGCCGTCTAGGCATGAGGTGGATCACTGAGAGGAACGGTGTCTCCTCTAGCGATTTCAATGTCAGCGAGGTATGGCTTTAGGCGCTGACCATTAACCACGAATTTACCTCCTGCAGCGTCCAGCAACACTACAGCTCCATATGGTCTCACTTCTTTGATAGTGAAAGGACCAGACCATCTCGATCTCAACTTACCAGGAAAGAGTTTCAAGCGAGAGTTAAATAGCAGAACCTGATCATTTACAGCAAAATTCCTCGATATGATCTTCTTATCATGGTAAGCCTTTGTCCTTTCCTTGTAGATTCTCGAATTCTCATAGGCCATATGACGAATCTCATCCAGCTCATTCAATTGTACCAATCTCCTTTCAGAAGCAGACTTAAAGTCATAATTGAGCAACTTAACAGCCCAGGCTACTTTATACTCCAACTCCACTTGAAGATGACATGACTTTCCATAGACAAAATGGAATGGTGTCGTGCCTAGAGGTGTCTTGTAGGCAGTCCTATACGCCCAAAGAGCGTCATCAAGCTTAATAGCCCAATCTTTCCTCGTAGTGCCTACAACTTTCTGCAAAATGCTCTTGATCTCCCTGTTGGAAATCTTAACCTGTCCACTCGTCTGAGGATGGTAAGGAGTGGCGACTTTATGCTTGACACCATGCTTCTTCAAAAGACCATCAAAGACCTTATTGATGAAGTGAGAACCACCATCACTGATTACCACTCTCGGTACACCAAACCGTGGGAAGATCACCGATTTGAACATCTTCACAACCACTCGAGCGTCATTAGTTGGGCTAGCCAGCGCTTCAACCCACTTAGACACATAGTATACTGCAACGAAAATGTATTGATTTCCATATGAGGATGGGAAAGGACCCATGAAATCAATACCCCATACATCAAACAACTCAACCTCCAAGATGAAATTCTGAGGCATCTCGTTTCTCTTGTTTATGTTGCCTTGCCTCTGACATGGATCACACTTAGAGATGAAAGCATGAGCATCTCTAAACATAGTTGGCCACCAGAAGCCAGCCTGTAAAGCCTTAGACACTGTCTTAAATGTAGCAAAGTGTCCTGCATAAGATGAACCATGACAATGAAACAGGATACCTGGAACCTCTTCCTCTGATACGCATCTTCTGAAAACCCCATCAGAACACTGCTTGTACAAATATGGCTCATCCCAGAAGTAGTGTCTGATGTCTCTCAAGAACTTCTTCTTCCTGTATCCAACAAAATTATCAGGTTCCTTTTCCGCAGCCAAGTAATTCTCGAATTCACCAAACCAAGGCATCTCAGGAAGCTTGGTTTCACGAGGCGCTGTGTAATGCCCAATGTTGCCAATGCTAATGGCGTATACATGCTCCTCAGGTAGACTATCATCCAAAGGGACATCTTCATCAACTCGAAGTCTAGACAAATGATCTGCAACACCATTCTCAACACCCTTTTTGTCCTTAATCTCCAAGTCAAACTCCTGCAGCAAAAGTATCCATCGCAGCAATCTAGGCTTGGCATCCTTCTTAGTAAGAAGATACCTCAAGGCAGCATGATCAGTGTGAACGATGACTTTAGATCCCACCAGATAAGACCTGAACTTCTCAAAAGCAAAGACGATAGCTAGAAGTTCTTTCTCAGTAGTAGCATACTTACACTGCGCATCGTCAAGAGTCCTGCTCGCATAGTAGATTACATGGAGTTTCTTTTCCTTCCTCTGCCCCAAAACAGCTCCTACTGCGTAATCACTAGCATCAGTCATCACCTCAAAAGGCAGTTCCCAGTCTGGGGGCTGGACAATCGGTGCACTGACAAGTGCTCCCTTGATTGTATGAAAGGCTTCAAGACTTTCGCTATCAAAGGTAAACTTTACATCCTTGCACAGAAGCTGAGTTAAAGGCCTGGCGATCTTGGAGAAGTCTTTGATAAACCTCCTATAAAACCCAGCATGCCCCAGAAAGCTCCTAACCCCTTTTGCAGAGTCAGGTGGTTGCAGACTTGTCATCACTTCGATTTTTGCTTTGTATACCTCAATACCTTTCTCTGAAATCTTGTGTCCCAAAACAATCCCATCTCTGACCATAAAATGACACTTCTCCCAGTTCAGCACAAGATGTTTTTCCTCGCAGCGTTGTAAAACCCTACACAGATTAGAAAGACAAATAGAAAAAGAAGATCCATAGACAGAAAAATCATCCATAAAAACTTCCATTATGTCTTCTATCATGTCAGTGAAAATCGACATCATGCATCTCTGGAACGTGGCTGGTGCATTACACAAGCCAAATGGCATTATGCGATAAGCATAAGTGCCATAAGGACAAGTGAATATTGTCTTCTCTTGATCATCAGGATGAATGGGAATCTGAAAGAAACCAGAATAACCATCTAGAAAACAGTAGTAAGCATGGTTAGCCAATCTTTCAAGCATCTGATCAATAAAAGGTAAAGGAAAATGATCTTTACGAGTAGTAGAGTTCAATTTCCTATAATCTATGCACATTCTATGACCAGTGACAGTTCTAGTTGGGATTAACTCGTCCTTATCATTCCTAACCACGGTCACTCCACCCTTCTTTGACACAACATGGACCGGGCTCACCCACTTGCTATCAGAGATAGCATATATTATACCAGCCTCTAGAAGTTTTAGAATCTCCTTCTTTACAACATCTTTAAGATTCGGGTTTAACCGTCTCTGATGTTCAATAGAAGTGACCGACTCATCTTCTAGATAGATCCTGTGCATGCAAAGATCAGGTGAAATGCCTGTGATATCATCCAGAGAATAGCCTAAGGCCTTGCGATACTTTCTAAGCTCACACAAAAGTAAAGCAGTCTCAGCATTGTTTAGTTCATCATTGATGATTACAGGATATGTAGACTTAGGGCCTAGAAATGCGTACCTTAGCCCTGACGGAAGTGGTTTAAGCTCAATCTTAGGAGCTTTCAGCTCGCTCCATGGATTAGCAACTAGCGCAGGAGGAGATGCTGCCAGAGGTCTCTCTACAGCTTAATCCAAACTCATATAAGCTACCATCTTATCCATTGACTGGCTCGAGTCCATCATCTTAGTATACCCAGTCACATCCTCACTCAGAAACCCATTCTCACTTGCAGAACTCGTCAAAGCAATCTCCAATGGATCATCCACTAGAATCTCTTTTGCAGCTTCGTCAGAGACGTCTAGTGAATCATCAACCATGAATGTCTGCCCATCCAGCATGGGCTTTTTCAGCAACTTGTCCATCTCAAACTTCATGACAATATCTCCCAGTTGGAGATCTATTCGCCCATTCCTCACATCTATCATAGCTCCAGCAGTGCATAAGAAAGGTCTACCCAAGATGAGAGGATCCTTTGGTTCTTCGTCTAGCTCAAGGACTACGAAATCTGCAGGAATAAACACATCGCCAATCCTCACATGTAGATCTTCTAGAACTCCAACCGGCAACTTCACAGAACGATCAGCAAATACCAAGGAGATCCTAGTAGGCTTGAACTTGGTGAATCCTAGGCGCTTGGCCACTGAATATGGCATCAGATTGACACTTGAGCCTAGATCACACAAAGAACAAGCAAAAGTCATCGACCCAATCTGCACAGACAGAACAAATCTCCCTGGATCTCCCAATTTCTTAGGCATCTTGTTATGAAGAACTGCGCTGCACTCCTTTGAGACCTTCACATAATCATCTTCTGCAGAGACCTTACTTGTCACCAAACCCTTCACATATCTCTTCATCGAAGGAATCATCTGGATTGCATCAACCAAACTGAGCTTCACTGTAAGCCCATCCAACATCTCTTTGCATTTCGCATCCTCTAAGTCCTTCCGTGACTTCTTAGGGCGAGTAGGATATGGAACCTTTGGCGTATAAACACGAGCAGGCAATGGCTCCTTCACAGTGTCCTCATTTGCAGACTCTTTCACCTCCTCAGGCTCAGTCTCATCCAGTTCAATGGCTAGCTCAGGACCTTTCCCTTGTGATGCAACAGGATTCAACACTTTACCACTCCTGGTTGTAATGGCATTCACATCCATCCTAGGATTTTTGTCTCCTTTCCCAGGAAGAACTCCCTGCGGTCTCTTGATTGCTTCAGCAGTCTGAGCCACCTGTATGTCCAAATTCTTCACATGGGAGGAGAGGGCTTCAAACTTACCATTGAGTTCATTGTACATATTGTCCACCTTGACATTGATCTCACTGGAAGACTTCTGCTGATTCAGTAAAAGTTGCTGCATTAGAAGTTTGAGTTCATCCTGAGAGTTGGATGCAGAGCTCGCAGGAGCTTGGAAATTATTGAATGGCTGTTTCTGCTGAAATCCACCCTGAAATCCACTCTGACCCTGATTTTGCACGTACTGTTTCTGAAAACCCTGTGAAAATTTTTTCTGGAAACCCGGATTTTGCACGCCAGACTGTCCTGAAAAACCCTGAGAACCTGAAACGCCCGCGTTTTGCACGTACGTTTTTTCCTTTCCCTGAGTGATCGCCTGCTGTGGATAAACCTGATCCTGTGGATAAACCTGATCCTGTGGATTTTCAACGTTCGTGCTCCTGTAGGATAGATTCTGATGGTTTCTGTAATTCTGGTAAAAACCCCTGTTTTGCAGAAACCCTGTCCATTTACATAGCTGGCTTCCTGCTTCTCATTAGTCCCTTCCTCAGTGTAGTCTTGGTATACAATCGGTTCTGCTCCATCCTCACAAAACTGGACACTCCTCTGATTCTGCTTTAGCAACTGATTGTACTTCTCATTCAGCTCCTCGAATTTCTGAGACTCGATGCTACTAACCCTCTTCGACCTGTCATACTCAGAAGGGCCATTAACAGAACTTGCAGCTAGATTCTCAATCAGCTCAGATGCTGCCTGCTCTCCTCGAGTCATAAAGTTTCCATTGCTTGCAGCATTGAGTTGATTCTTGGACTCTCTGTCAACTCCATCATAAAATATGCTAATCAGCTGCCCTTCTGAATACCCATGGTGAGGACACTCTCTGCGATACTCCTTGAACCTCTCATAAGCCTCAGAGAATGACTCTCCTACAAACTGCTGGAACGACACAATCCTGTTCCTCAGGGAAGTTGTCTTGGACTTGGTGTAGAAATGATCCAAGAATGCAGCTCGGCATTGATCCCAAGTTGTCAAAGATCCAGGAGGTAGAGACTTGAGCCATCTCGATGCTTTGTCTGCCAGAGAAAAAGGGAATAATTTGCACTTGATCCAGTCCTCAGGGACTCCATTTGCCTTGGTAGTACTGCAAATTTCCTCAAAATTCTCTATGTGATCCATGGCGATCTCAGAAGGTAACCCATGGAAAGTATAATTCTTCACCAATCCAATCAACTGAGGGTGTAGTTGATAGTCGTTCCTAACAAGAGGAGGTGGACATATCGCAGACCGGTTCTGATAGAAAGTGTGAGGGGTGTTTGCATCACCAATACCAGGCTGAACCCGCTGCATCTGTCTCAGCTGCTCTTGCATCTGTTCCTGCATCCTCTCAAATTCAGCTCTAGTAACCCCTGCGGCTACCGGTGCATTGTTTTCGTCGTCTGAATTAACCATGTTAACTTGTTTCGACCTCGCTTTAGCTCTGTTCGTTCGTTCTATTCTTCCAAGTGTCGTGTTCTCGAAGTAGAGAAGGTTGTCAGAGCCCTCACTTCTTCTTTGCATACACCTGAAACACCCAAAAGAGCAAAACATAACTTGTTAGTAACTTCTTAGACTAAACTTCAAACTGAAATTCGAAGGTAACGTTATTGGTCCCCGGCAACGGCGCCAAAAACTTGATATCAGAGGTTTTAACCCTAAATAACACTGCAAGTGCACAACAATCGAAGTGGTAATTATGGGATCGAATCCACAAGGACCAAGTGTTACACTACGAAAGTATAAGATTGAAATTAAGCTAAGATGACAAAATGTGGTTGTTTGCAAAATAAAATAAGAATGACAAATAAACGATGTGAACTTATGAATTAAAAACGTCAAGCTTTAGGGATATTCGCAGGAAATCAGAAATCATGAATCAGACAATTATTCAGGGAACAATTCAGCGCAGTCTCGAACTTAAACATAAATTTATAACCAATCCACTATCGTGGTATCAATCACTTTATCTAGCAACCTAAGATTCTAAACTGTCGTTTGAACTTAGAATTCTAAACAAGCATTAACGAGCAGGTTTAATATGTTCACAAATCGCCTTAGCATCAGCTTTCGTTGGCTAAGGACAATTTGCTCATCTACGTTCTTTCAGGCATTTAATCGAACACTTTTGGTGCATTAAACATCCTAACATCAGGAACTAGGTGATCAATCTAATTCAAGCAATAAGAACAACGATAGATGAAGACAATACAAACCCTATTTATGTCTAATTCATCGATTCATGAAATCCCTTGAAACCCTAAAACCTAACTATGGATCTACTCAGACATGGAGATAAATAAACAACAAGCAGATGAAGAAAAACTCATGATTAATAAAATAGAAATCCAATAGGGTTCAGAAATCTTCTCAATAATCGTCGAGTTAGAGATTCGTCTCCCTGGTGCTTACAAAATTGCAAAAGCTCCAAGTCTGATAAAAAGTAAGTTCCTAAAAACCACTCCCAAAACCAGTATTTATCTCCCAAAACACGTTTTGGTACAAAACTAAAGCAAATTAGGAAAATTGATTTTTTACAACTTTTGGTCGGTTTGGGCAAGGGATCGATCGATCCCTATGTAGATCGATCGATCCTTACCCAAATCGATCGATCCTTCTCAGTTGATCGATCTAATTATTTACGGCGGCATTTTGGGCGTCGAGATCGATCGATCCAATTTACATATCGATCGATCCTTTCCCTTTTTCATGTCCTTTGCCTCTTTTCTTCCATTCCTTGCTCCAACTTGCCTTAGACTCATTCCAAACGTATTATAACCTGCAAAGACCACAAAACCAAAGAAAAGACTCGATAAAACATTGAAAACGTGGGTTAGAATGCGTTAAAAACGCAACACATCATGTACCCAATACCGGATGCAATTGCTTCAATGTCCATTATGCCACCAATGACAAGGAGGCCACCCGGTAGGCCAAAGCGTTCTAGATACCTTTCAACTGGGGAATTTAAGGTATAATATAACTAATGAAAATGGGAAAACGAAAAGAAAATACAAATCACGAAATAGTTAGTTATGTCAATATATAGCAGTAAAGAAAAAAAAATAGATAACTTATATTTTTAATATACAGAGGCCGGAAAAAGTGAAGAGGCGGACTTGTACACGTTGCCGTGGAGCAGGGCATAACAGGGCCTCCTGTAAAATACCCATCTAAATCAACAAAAATGGCATTCGGTAAGTCCAACATATAAAATTTAAATTAATTAAGTATGGGTTGGGAATTGAAAAATGAGTAAAATATCTACTACGTTGAAACAGGTAGTAGCTGCATATTTTGAGTGTGTAAAGCAGCAATCGGGTATTAAGTACAAGTAAAAGATGAAGATCTCCAGCGCGTTAAGAGCTTAAAGAAGTGGCAAGTTTTTGTTTGGTGTGTGGCCTAAGGCACCAAACAGTACCACAAGTTCGGATGTAAAATACGTTGTGCCCAATCGCTTTTAAGTTTATAAACTTTGTAGCAAAGTTCCTAATGCGGGAGATGTGTATTATGCCTTAGGACGAAATATTTTTGTTAATGTAAAATATTTCAGTTACTACCTAGAATTTAAAACTTTAGCATAGAACATTAGCCTCTAATTAATTATTTTTTTCATCAACTAAGTTATAAATTAAGAAAAAATTCTAAATAAAAGGGTGCATTATACATAAATAACCGGTTATACAGATAAAAAGGCTGCTATCAAACAACGTAACCTGCAATTTTTATATAAATCCTATAGTAGAAGCTTTGATTCACTTAGATGATACAATGACAGAATCAACAATGAAAACTACTTTAACTAGCACAATTACCACAACAAAATGAACCACTCATAACTGAATCATTCGTAGCAACCATGGTCAAAACAAAAACAAATCATAATTAGTCTTAGAGAAACATAAAAAGTCAAAAGTCAAAGTAAAATATATAAGTAGTACAGACTGAAATAGAAACGAAAACAGTACGAGAAGGAACAACAAAAACTACTAACGGTCGGTAAGATCAATATCACCACAGCAATGCTCATACATGTCAACAACAAGTTGCTCCGCCCGCTCCCAGAGGATCACATTTGTGACGTCGTATACCTTGTCAATTCCACCTAAAACATGAGCCTCAATAAATAAAAGAGACAATATACCAGTATCGGCCCCAGAGGACGCTTGCATAACAGACGTATCCCTTTTGAACGAAATCACTTTTGAAGAGAAGTTCTTCATGCCATTATTAACAGCACTCTTGCGTACAAGAAACGAGAACATCTCGCAAATAAAGTCAAGCTCTGGTTTCAACCTAGAGCTACGCATCTCAGACACAGATGGATCAAAGACAGTCATACGGTGGGAGGAAAATCAATGCAAACACCAATCCAGCGGGTGCGATCAATGTTAAATGGAAAATAGATTGAGTCAATGTCCTTAACCCATTGCTTCCCAGTCTCCTTCATCCTTATGCATACATGATCAACAAAATCCGGATCAAACTCAAAAGAATCTTTACGAGAAATCTTCTTGAATTTAGAAAACTGCTTCGCAAGAGACACAACAAAGGAACAAGGTAAGATGTCTGCTCTAACATTAGAAGCAAAGTTTGGACCACTCAGAATTATATCCCTCATAACCATCACACATGAGTCCATCACCTACAATATGGTAGAAAGCACAAGAATATAATTTTTAATCTAAAAAACAAAACAAAATTAATTTTTGATAAAAATAAAAAAAACAAACAAATAAGACAAACATAACATCTTACATCTGGACAGCATGGATCAATAGATATCGGAATGGTTAAGAGGTCAACATCCTTCAAATAACGACCAGCACCAAAGTCAAGTTCTCTAATTTAGGAATAGATACACATCACTATTTGTACTGCATTCAGTAAATAAAATATCCATCCAAAAATGTTGATGGATAGATATAATAAACAATAACATGTTAACAAATATGATATATGTCTAATATATAACGACAAATCTTTACAGCGTAACAGAATAAAATAGCGATGTATTCTTGTACATAGATAGATATAATAAAAAAATAACAGGTTAACGGATATAATATACATCTAAAATACTTAATTGATCACCTTGCTGGTTCAGTTTTATGGCAGGAAGCAATGAATTTGGGGTTAGTTGCAGATGATAGAAGCACATCAACAACATTCACATCAGCATCACCAGTAGACTATTGAAAAAAAAAATTAAAGGAAAAGTGAGTGGAAATGTAATCAAATAAAAAGAAACAAAGAACATGATGAAGAAGATGATATACATTCTGAACCGGATCTGTCTCAGACACAACAGGGTCTGATTGATTATGCTCCTCTAATGAAACATTTTCACCCGCAGAGTTACCAGTACCTAAATCATCATCCTTGAAAATAAAATTATATAAGCAAACAAATTGTAAAACACATTTACAAGTATAAACTAGAATTTGAGAAGTGAATTACCAAAGTAATATCACCATCTACCTCCATAGGTTTTTTCGAAGATTTCTTAACACCAACGGTTGAACCTTCAGAAACATTTTCTCCAGGTTCATCAAAAAGAACATCAGAAGGACGAAGATTTTTCAATACATCCTTAATGACTTCATCAGAATCCTTGGATTTCAAACATTCTCTGACCAACAAAGGGACAAACTTCTCCAATTGTTATGAAGGTGGGTCTCAACATGCTGAAAACCAGAACGAACACTGTTGGAAATCATGGTTTTACACTCATACATTGCAGCCTTAATCTGAGCAGATATAGCCTGTAGTATCTTAGAATTGGAATCAGAGGAAGTAGGTCGATGACAATCACGGTGTAGCCGAGCCTTCTTGTTCCTAGAAGATCCAACCAATTCACTTTCATCCAAACTTGATTTAGATTTCCCTTTCCGCTTGGCTTTACCAGGATTCTTACCATTTGGAGCCGCAGGGGCTCCAGATCCTATTTGCCCACCTTCAAACATGTCGCGTCAGAAAACAAAACCATCGTTAATTAGCTTTTCCATGTGTGCAACAGAACTATCATCACCTTCATCAGCCCAGCTATAATCATCTGTGTCGCCAACTTGGCCTTTGGGAGTTGGGAGTATAGAAATAACATCAACCTAACATGTTATAAAATCAAGAAAATCAATACAGACTTAAAATAACTAAATGAGACAACAAAAGGGACAAAAAACAATAATGGATGGACAAAAAAGGAAATACAAGTATAAGTTATAAAAAATAGATCTGAAAATGTTAATATAGACACCTAAATGGTAACGAAATAAAGGAACCAAAGGACAACATGGATTGACAAAAACAAAATAGACGTTTAAGTTAAAGTATAACCCACTAACTATAAACATAAACCGTTAAATGATAATATAGACATCTACAGAGATAAATAAATGCTAAAATAATCTTTAGATACATAAAATTTTGAATAGCATTGAAATTAAGATCAACCATATAGAGACATATCATACCGTGTTTTCCTCATCAAGTTCCTATAGTTTATCGAGTTTTAACGCAATAACGGGACGATTTGCTTCATCTCCTGATTCCGAGTCAGTACCATCACCAACAGCGAGAGATGCAGCAGGGACAGCTTGTCGCACTACAAGTTGCAACGCATGCAAAAAACCTTGGACAACAACAGTGGATTGGGCTAACTGTGTGATAGAACGAGATTTAATACATTGCATTGTCATATCAAATGAGTGGCGACCCCATGGATAGTTAAGAAAGTAATCAAGGTTGCGAATCATCTCAACATGCTCTTTAGGAATCTTCATGTGGAAAGATCGACGACAAATAAGACCATCAACAAGAAGCAAACACGCATACTTGACCCGCAGTTCAGAAGAAAGATTCTTGGGCCTCTTAAGCAGAGAAACAAGCCTTTCCCCTGTCATATTCTATTCACCACCAAAAAGCGTGAACCAATAAGGCGTTACTCGAGGTTTACTTGTTAGAGTATCCCGATCAATTTGAGGAATGGGACTACACCTCAGACCAGTCACAATTCCATACTCTCTAAGGCTAAATTGTATAGGTTTACCACCAAAAACAACCCATATCTCATGGTTTTTACCAACTACTAGCTGTCTAGAGAGCAAAAAATGAGCGAGCTTCCCGGAAAAGGTAGGAAGATAATTAAGGTCAAGCAAACCCCCAAAAGTCGGTCGAATTACAGCAAGCTCTTTAGGTTGAAGAGCACGAAGAACAACCCGAATGAAGTTCAACTTGAAATAGCAATTAACACGGTCACCAACAGGTTCTTCCCGGTCTGCAAAAATACGGAGTGGAAGGTTCGGATTCTCCATAATCTATATCGGAAAAAAAAGAGTAAATCAAATTGAGATCATATATGGGTAAAAATTCAGGATCTACAAAATAAAAAAACAATCAAAATCTACAAATACCAATAACAAAAATCGTTTAACACACAAAAGAGATCCGTAGATCTGAGCGAAAATCCAAAAACTTAATGGAAACGGAGGACGATGGTGTCGAAGAAGAGAACACGAAATTCAGTAAATTAAAATTGAAATTTCGTATGAATGAAAGAAATCCGAAAGGATTGAAGAAAAAAACGGTGAAAACAATGAGGGAGTAGAGAATGGGGTTAGGGCTTTTGAACGAGCGAGTAGAGAATGGGGGTAGAGCACTTTGAATCACCGAGACAAAGAGATTAACAGAATTAAAATGGAAAACGAAGGAAACATTGAGAATGGGGCTAGGGCTTCTGTGTTCAGCGGGTAAGAAGGAAGATGGATGATTTTCTTCACAAAACAATTCGAAACAAAAGAGATATTCACACGCCAAGGACGCTTCGGTTTTCGTGACAATTTAATGCAACCACTTACGCGACAGAAGCGCATAAGGGTAATAGAGACAGAAATGGGGACTAAATATTCTCTTACTAGTAGCAATAAAACTGCTCTTGCCATTCTCTTAATTATGCCGAATAGTATTGTCATTGGGTGCAAATACTCTTCAAACTATATATGGATATAATAACTCTTTGAAATGTGACTTTGCTGGTTCTAAACCATATTAATCGGTCATAACCGGACTCACCGTTTTAATCGATTCGCCGGTGTAGGATCCTATGTGATTGATAGTTACTTCAGGCCTAGCTCTGGGGTAGATCAGAGGACCGCATACTCTGGATCCTTGATCAGCTTTAGCAAAAAAAAATATAAAAAGAAGTCAATAGTTTTTTTTTTACAAATTTTTTTACTAAGAGTTCTTAAGGATCTATTATATATATATATATATATATATATATATATATAACAAATTATTAAGAGTTCTTAAATTTTTATTTGTTTTACTGTGAGTCTTTTTTATTTATTGAGACAATCTGAATCATTTATATGATGATTTCAGTAATTTTTTCTAGTGAAAAATATTCAAATTTAGTCTGTTATAAAATATGTAAACATGCTATAATAGTTAGTTTTCAGAAAACATCAAATGTTATTAATCAATTCATTACAAAATTTTGAAAACATCTATTTTTTCTTAAAATATTATATTTTAACCCGTTTAAATCCATTGTCCACAGACCCCTGTTTTTGACATATAAAATTGTAATTCAAATTATAAAATTGTTTATGCAATAGACTTTGAGTCCAAATTAACACCAGCAGAGATTAAATATCTAGATGTAAAATTAATTAGAACTCCAGAATAATTATTTAGAAAGTCAAACGGTCAAACTCCAAAATAATTAAGAACAAAATATATGATAAAGTTAGGCCAATCGGATCTTGATTTTTTTGAGGGATGTTTTTCTTCTTCTTGTTATATTTGCTGTCATTCTCTTTGTTCCTTTTTTTTTTTTACACTGGAAGATTATTTTTATTACAAAACCAAACATACAGTAGGTAATACAACACACACCCCGAGAGTTTTACGGGAAACACCAGCCCAAGAGTTTTACGGGAAAACGACAGCCCGAGAGTTTTACGGGAAACACCAGCCCGAGAGTTTTACGGGAAGCATAGTCTTAAAGATTACATGAGAGCAGAGCCCTAAAGATTACAGGGAAACGTAGCCCTAACTTTTACCGGGGAACAGATAACAAAACAAGACAAATCTAAAAATCACAAATAGCACTAAAAATATAAAAGAGACAGTCGTGTCCAACAGAGAGCGTGTAAATAGCAGAAGATCCGGTTGGGAGAACCCGCTTAGAAAGAGTCCCTTACGACGATTAACCAAATCATAACCCATGAACGAGAATCTAAACACCTACCCACCTAATCTTCATCCAAAGAGTCTAAGACGAGAACTATGCACCTCAAAAAGGTAAGCCTTACTAGAACCGACACCGATAGACCTTGGACACGAAGACTAATTATTAACGAAACTAAAGACGGTAGAAGAAGTTAGAGAAGGATTCCCGAAGAAAAAATGTGAATCGAAGATTACCCAATCGACACCAACACCACGCACACTCTAACCGAATAAACACGACCGCACTCTCATACTCATAAAGGCTAACTAGTAATTTCTAGACCAACGAAACAGGAATCAACAAAATTAGACCAAAACTAAACCGAACACAAAAACCCAACAGACCATAAACGATGACAAGAACCCAAACCAACATAAAACACAGGCCCAAAACACTAGCCCAAATTAAAAACACGACAAACCCATAGACCCACCATCTCAAACGCAGCCAAGCATCACCACCTCATCACCGGGATCCATCACGGTTTCATCACCACGGTAAGGCAAGAAGAAAGACACGGCCGGATATTTGTCGTGCGGAGGGTGTATCACACATGAAGAAGCGCATGGAGATCGCTCCGGATCTAGTTCCTATGTCCCGTCCACGGCGAGTTCAACGTCCCTTCAACCGCGGCGAGGCAAGAAGTGACCCGACGCGTAGGGTGTATTGCACGTGAAGTAGCTCAAGGAGATCTCTCCGATTATCTTCCCCGTCAACGGCGAATTCAACCACGGGAAACCCAGGATTTCAAATCGACGGCGACGGAGAGAGGGCTTTGAAATTCGAGCATGGCAAATCGCGGAGTTGCTGCCGTTACTACCGAAGTAGTAGTGATTCGCGGAGGAGTTGATGGCAATTCTTCATCGACAGAGTTTTTGTGTCGCCAGAAAAAACCAAAACAAATAAAATAGAGGAATATGAAGAAAGGGGGGAGGCCGGCTCGGTGCTAGAGGAGCCACTGGCGCCGGCCTCTATCGTGATCGGAAAAGCTTGCGGAGGTTGAGAGTGTCGGCAGGAGAGAGAATGGGCAGGAGAAATATCTGCTCCTTTTAATAAAACTCTAGGGTGTAAATTAGGGTGTTGAAAACTCTTCTCTTTGTTCCTTTGTTCTTGTTTTGTTTTTCTTTTCTTGTTTGAGTGTTGGATACGGACCGTATCATACCGTACGAATCGAAAATGCTAAAGTTGGCGTGATAAATCGGTGATTACTAATCTAATATAATATTTTAAGGATTTTTTGGTCCAACTCTCTGAGGGGTTGCCACGTGTCCCTTTATTTTTTACCTTTTGCGTTTTGTTTCAGAACAATTATTTGCACACCAAATTCTCGGCTAACAAATTTTTGACCTTTTCTTAATCAATTTTCGGCCCACCATACTCTTAATGTATTATCTTTACCCACAAATTTTGACCTCTTCTTAATGAATTTTTGGCCCACCATACTCTTAATGTATTATCTCTACCAATTTTTAATGAATTTTCGGCTTCACCAAATTTTTAATGAATAATGCAGTCATCGAACTCATCTGAACAATGAATAATTCTTTTTCTCCTCTTGCCTTTTTCCTCTTCTTTTTTCTCTCCATCCCCAAAATTACAGATTGAACTCATCTCTTTGCTTTGTCTTTAATTAAGTTCTGTTCTTGGTCTGGTTTTAGTTTTGTTCTTTTGTATAACTGATTATGAATCAAGATAATTGATTTGATTTTGAGCTGGCGAATAAGCAGGGGTGGGTGAGGGAATTAGTAGATGCGGCGGCGATGGAAGGCGGTTACAACCAAGGCGGTGGAAGGAAATTGATTTGATTATGAGCTGGCGAATAAGCAGTGGTGGGAGAGGGAATTAGTAGATGCAGCGGCGATGAAGCTTCTAATCTAAAGATAATTCAACAAAAATAAAAATAGTTTACGGATCCTTAAAATAAAAGTAATTAATAGGAGTATTCCTGATTATGTACCTTACCTTAAACCCCTTAAATTTGGATGAAATTTTGTATCTAAATTTTCCATCGATTAATTAAAAAAAAAAAAAAAGAGTATCCCTGATTATGTGGCCTATTAAATTTGTAAGCAATAATGATTCAAAAACAAAACCAAAACGTATCTTCAAATATATCAATTATGACTAATTCAAATATATTCCAAAACCCATTATTTCTAACAGAGTTATTACCATTTAATTCCTACAGTGTTTTTTTACCCTATTAATGTCTCATCATCCTCTCGGTTCTTTGTCATTTATATAAAAAAAAAACAACTATTCTCTACCAAACAATTCTCTCACAATGGTATCAAATGATATCGACTCAGCCATTGCCCCTTTCTCCTACACAACCATTGATGCAATAGATGAAAAACTTCAGTCCCAATGCATTGTTGTCTGTCTACTGCGCACGTGGGAAGCCTGTAATTTTAAAGAGAACAATTGTTTGCTCAGTATCAACTGCTTCTTTGTCGATGAAAAGGTAAACATAGAACCCATTTTGATTTTGTATCTATACACTAATTCGACTTAAATGTCCACGTAGGATTGGTAATTAATATTGTGATGATATTTATAGTAACTTGGAACCGTCTATCTTGGAATGTCAATTACATTTCTAAGTATGAAATGTTTTGTATGATCCTCTTTAAATGTATATAGTCTTTTACATTTTTGATATTCAACTCTTTGGGATTAATCTTTGTTAGAAAATCAGTGAGATTGAAATAATTTGTAGATTAATTTGGTTAAGGAGTTGACTAATATACTCCTTCCACAGTGCTTCATGACTAATATACTCTGAATTTTTCCATTGTGTAGAATGCATCAATACATGCATCTATCCACCTCCGTCGAGTACATAAGTTTAATAAACTTATAGAGGGGAACATCTTCTCCATAACCGCATTTGATGTCAAGCAAAACCTTAACTGCTACCGGTTGACTGATCATCCATATAAAATCTACTTCAATGAGCATACCGCTTTGGAAGATGTCAATGGTGACCAATACAATATTCCCGATGAGTATTTCCGTATTCGTCCATTTGCAGACCTTGAAATGATGGTAAACAAAGGAGAGCACTTACCTGGTACTAAACTGAGAAAACACTCTTGCTTTGTTAATACAGTTCTACGAAGCTAACTTCGCTACTTCTCTCTTATTTGAAGATGTTATTGCACAAGTGTCATGTATTCGGACTTCACAGAAGGTGGACGAGGCAACAACTCCTCCTAAGACTTCCTTAAATCTTACTTTGACATGTACTTTTGACAGGTAAATAGCGGCATACATTTTTTCATACTATTTTGCTTACTCTTTATTCATATTACAATGACTAATTTCTGATACCATATGTAGTGGTGAGACTGGTTATATATCTGTATGGGAAAAACTCGCACGCCAGCTTAGTGAAGAACTTGTCCAACTAAAAAACGCACCTCTTCTTGTCATTGCAACTGGCGTGAACCCAAAAGCTGTTGGTGGTAAGTTAGATCTAATAGTTACCTAGAAGTTCTTCCTTTGTGTTTGCTAGACTACGTATAATGGATTATTAGTTAGCTTGAATTTGTTGTTTGTGTGGTGCACGTTAAATCTGTTTATTGAGTAGATGAGTACCTCTTTATTTTATTTTACTCTGAATATATTATAACATCATTTTAGTAAGATGAGAATGGTTAGGGTCTATTACTTGAGTAAGAATGTTAGTAGAATGTTTTGACCATTCTTCATAATATTACTCTTGGTTCCAGACAAGTTTCTTAAATTTCTTTTTCTTTTTCATAGTAATTGATATTACTTCCTCTAATCCAAACCCGCGCATCGTGCAGGCCTTCCCCTAGTTATTTATTATTATATAGGAGGATACGCACGATGATAATACGACAAGTAAGCAAAATACTTATTCACGAGATCATTACATGTATAATTATTAATTTAGATTATGACATGTGTCAATATTAACAAAAATTTAAAAAATATATGAAATATATACTAAATAAAAATTATAGACTTATTAAAAAAAAAAAAAAAAATCGTTCTACTAAAATATATAATATTTACAATATTAACATAAAAAAAGAATATATTCCAAACAAGGATTATATACTAATTAAGAAAAAAAATCGTTCTACTAAAATATGTAATATTAAATATAATAATAAAATAAATATTAAATATTTGTGCGAGTAGTAATTTAGAATCTAATTATATTTGTCAAAATATAGGCATTATAAATTTTAAAATCAAAAATATTTACCATAATACGTTTTTATATCATCATTACACGTAAGCAAAATTATAACTCACGAGATCGCGACACGTATCTAATATTGATGAGATGAAGAATGTATTAAAACTTAAAATTAATTAAGAAAAATAAAATTTAAAATGGAAATTAACTGTCAAGTTACTAATCAAATAATAAAATGTAAAATTTCTAATATTATCAATAATAATAAAGAAATAAAGTTTAAGATAAAATATTGTATCATAAATCATAAAATAAACAAATAATATATAAAGAATAAAAAACTCAATTAAAATAAATAATAAGACGAACGATAAAAAAAAGGTATATAAATTGAAAAACCAAAAGTTAGAAAGGTTGTTGAAACCTCAATTTAAAAGTTTAAAAATATACACAACCATGCAAAAATAAAATAAAATAAAATCTATGAGAATACTTATTTATCAATATAGAGTTACAGAGTATCACAAAGAAAATGGAAATTTTTTACCTATTACGCTATTGGTACTCTTCAAATGTATACATTGAAAATTATATAAGTTAAAAAATAATAATATTATATTTACTAAGTTAATACTGTATAGAGTTTGGAGAGTATAAATCTCTATGAAAAATAAAATGACATTAATAAAATATAATTATCAATCATGTATTTATGTGATGGTTCACAATATTATTTATAGTTTTTATGATTTTACTAACATAAATTTTATTCTTTTCTGGTTTAACTATAAAGTATTTTAGTTATTTTTATTTTCTAGCACATAATCGTAAATATTCATAATAAGCAAAAATATATATTTTCTGTTATTAAGAATATGATTTAAATTCCGATAATATATATTTTTGGATTTGTATGACATGTATTAGAATATGAGAATTATGATATAAATTTACTTATATTAGTTTTAGGATCCACGTTAGGTACTATTTTAAAGTTACTAATTAAAATTAAAATATTTATTTTATTAATTTTTATAGTATTTATCCGTGTATTAACGCGGATCTTATTCTAGTATAATATAATCGGTGATTAATTTGGTTTGATCACCTTATTTTCATGTTAATATATCACATTGGAAAGAAAATTTGCAAACTACCCGCTTGTTAGAGAATTAAAGAGTTGTGATATATAACCGAAATCACTTGCCTAAATTAAGAAGACATATAATATTCCGATCAAAGAATTAGATCATCTTGTTAACACTTGTTTTTCATGTCATTGTGGTTAACTAGATCACCTAGGTAAACTCTTGCTTGTTCATAATACTCTGATTTATTTATTTATAACTGCATATCTAAATGGTTTTTCTCCACAAAAGATTGAGAAAATCATTCAGTACTGAACCATGTTGACAAAAAAAAGGTGCATATTTAAATACATGAAATTTTTCTTAATACTTTGATTTATTTATTTTATGCTTGCATATTTAAATATAACTGATTGAAGAAATTCTTTTCGTTTGGTTCTTTTGTCTCAGAGTTACACTTCATATAATTCTTACCCTAGTTTGATTCACTATTCGATAATTTAACCATGCAACTTAAAAATGTAACAAGAATGCACTAATTGCACTTTCAACCACCACAAAACTGAAGTTTTAAAGTCAGGTGATGATATAATATAGTTTTATCTCGTGACGAAACATATAATATATGTAATTTAAATGGAAAAGCTAAATGTTAACAGATTAGTGTCTTGGGGTAATCGTAGTTTAGGTTTCTTGTTCCAGAAAACAAAGTACATGTGTTAGAAAGAGATAAGAGAGAAACATCGATCTTTGTTAAAGCGGCAGTCTTCTTAGTTAAACAAAGAGCTCACCAATCCTGACTCTGATTTTATTCTCTCTGTTCGCTTAAAGCCTGCCTCTTTCGCTCTTCGGGTCTCTTGAATCTTTGATATTCTTTGAATCTTTATTTGATCATATTATCATTTCATACTCCGGAGTACGCCACAAAAAAAAAAAGAATAAAATGGACGAAACAAGCTTATATTTACAATTTAATTCTCCACTTATAAAATGTTAGAAGAAATAAATTTAAACTGAATAGCTATTATATTTCTAATCACCAATCAATCCTATTATTTGGCGCTTTTAATTGATCCAACTGTTCCACATGTTTTATTCCATTGCACTTTTAGTTTATTTGTTTTGTTACTACCATCTAAGGTCATAGCTTATTCACATATGCATATTTCATTAGAACAAATTGTTCACGAGATCACTACCTTACGTTAACCCAACTTGCTTTCAAGTTAAGATGTTCTAGGCTAGCTTTGATATTTACTATTATTCTTGTCTTGGCAAAAACATCATCTACTTTAGGAGAGGAACGAACTAAGTATATAACCCAAAATAGGAAAAAAGAAAGAAAAGAAAAAGAAAAAGAAGTAGCAATTGAGTGTTTGGTGTCTCCATTTGAGTTTATTCGTTTCAGTTTGTACTTTTAGTGATTTTTTGCTTTAAAAATATTTTTAAGTTGGAGTTTGCTTCTTTGACTGATCAATTGAATCTCTCGTTCCCCAAGCCAAAGAAAGAACACAAGATGTTGCTTTTGATCATTGCCAAGAATCTCACTTCCGAAGTCCCTTTACCTTTACCCTTTTTATTTTCATTCCTAGCTTAAACAGTACTATTTCTCCTTGTTAATTCTACTATATCTTAACATATAAAATTCACATCTCGTCTTTATATCGAACAATATTTGATCCAATCCCAGGTACAAGAGTATTAACATTGTTCTAAAACGACAAAAAAACTAAGAATTTCAATAATTAATAGCATACGTATACGTGGTAGTTCCACAAAAAAAAATTATGGAATTTAATTTTTCTCTAAGTGAACTGCATACTCGATTTCAGATTTAATATATATAAAAATGGTATTGTATAGAACCCATATTAATCTCATAATATAAAACAGTAAACATCATTTTAGAATCAGATAAATTTGGTTGCTTTTATTAGTGGTGGCCGATATAAATCCATATAGTTAAAAGTACCAAGATAAAATCCATATAAATTACAAAAAAAAAAACAATATGTTGTAGATAAAAGAATTATTTCGAATAGTTAATTCAAAACTAGTAAAAAGATATTGTGGAATTCAAATTTTCACAACATTTTAAATTAATATAAGTTTGAAAAAATCAAGTAAAATGAAACAAATAAAAAATTTAAATAATTCATATAAAAGATATGGAGAATTTTGAAAGAATGAAAAAAATAGCAATATTATCGAGTGAGGTGGCGGTCTAGTAATTTTCAAAACGAGTATTCAAAATCACTAATTCAACTTTATTTGAAAATAATAAATTACGATTTAAACACGTTACTAATAACGGATCAGAGATTATAGCTTAAAATCTGGAACTTTTATGGTTTAAAAAATAAAACAAAAGTACATTAAATGAGTAGCTATATTTCATTACTTAAGACGTCGGGGGAAAGACTCGGACTGAGTCGGAGGAATTAAAAGAGCAATGAGTGAAAGGGGCTTCGTAATCGGAGAGAGACCAGATCCTTAGAAGACCGTGCATTGTCACTCACGTGGGCCTCTTTTGACCAACCCTTCCGACACTAAAACTACAGATACACTTCTCATTATTACTTATGTCATAAAATATTATTTAAAAAACATATAAATGCAAAATCTACTGTATTTTGCTTAAGAATGTTAAACTACCTTTTATAGTCTGCTTTATTTCACTTTTATTTGAAACAAACATGAAAAAGAAACTACAAATTTCATGCTTGAGATTTACATGAATTTTACAGAAAGAAACATAAATTTTTTGAATTACTTAGATTTTATGGTGCTCCGCTTAGTTAAATTAAACATCTATTGTTGGTTGAGGTGAGTGTGGAAGTTGCTAGGACATACATTCGCCAATGAAATCTTATTACACACTGTAACATTAAATCGAAGTGTAAAATAGAATCTAGAATAATTTGTCTTCCATACCAAGAAACTCGGTTTAAAAAAACATATTGAATTAAAGCCTTTGAGATTTGAGAATATTCATCTATTGTTGCTTTCTTTAGATAAAGTAGCAAAAGTACAATAGATTAGATCATCAACTATAGTTATTACGTACCATTTCACTTTTGTTGTTAAGTTTCCAAACAGCCTATATATACCTATATCTTAATTTGTAACTTGTAACTTAATCACAAAGCCACCAAATCAACACACACATCTCTTAACCTCTCTCTCTCTCTAGACCTCAATTTCATTTCATGATGGGATACCAAACTAACCCTAATTTATCCATGTTTTTTTCTTCGGAAAACGACGAACAAAACCACCACAATTATGATCATTATAACAATCTCTCTTCATCAACTTCTGTTGATTGCACTCTCTCACTTGGAACACCCTCCACTCGTCTCGACGACCACCGAAGATTTTCTTCTGCTAGTTCTAACAATATCTCCGGCGACTTCTTCTTTCATGGAGGAAATGCTAAAACAACGTCGTACAAGAAGAGTGGTGGTGATCACAACTTGTCTCGCCGTTGTGCTAGCTGCGACACCACTTCTACTCCTCTATGGAGAAACGGGCCAAAAGGACCTAAGGTAATTTAATAATACAAGATGACAATATAGTTCAAAAAGTGCGTAAATTGAAAAGAAAAAAAAAGTTAGCTAATGCAAAAATATATTCTAGAAAGTACATATATTACTAATCAAACTTTGTCACATCAGGCACATTTTTGTTGTTTTATAATTCTTTTATAAGAAAATATTTTACTCTAACTGAAATCCTTTAAAATAAGTTGTGTTCCACTTAAATATCAATTTTTTTTTAAAGATGTCAATTATCTCTAGTATGACTATATAAAATTTAAAAATTTGGATGTGACAAATTCATGTTTTTAATTTTGGACAGTCGCTATGTAATGCGTGTGGAATCCGATTCAAGAAGGAAGAGAGGCGTGCGACCGCAAGAAACTCTACCTCCGGCTCCGGTGGTGGTTCATCGGCGGCAGAAGTTCCGGCAGATAATCCGTACAACGGAAGTGGACACTATTACAGTCATCATCACTATGCTTCGCCGTCTCCGTCGTGGGCTCATCAGAATACACAGAGAGTTCCATATATCTTCCCGGCGCCGGAGATGGAATATCCGTTCGTTGATGACGTCACGGCCGACTCGTTTCTGTCTTGGAATTGACGCCACGTAGCGATTCCATCGCCTTCTCCACCATTTTGACGAGAAATAGAAGAAACGTTAGTTATGGATGATGATGATGATGATAATGAAAGATCTTATCATAGATTCTCACCCAAAGTAAATCAGTCTTGGTCAAATTCATTATAGTTTCTTTTTATTTATTTCTTACCTCGACTCTATCTACTTGTGTTTTCTTTTCATGACTTTTTGAAGTTATTATATCTATTTATATATACGTACTGTTTTGTAACCCTTTTGTTTCCACTAGCTTTCACCATATACGATACATATATCTCGACTTTATTTTGAGCGATAATGTGCTTGTTTCAAATATCTACTACGGTTGGAGAAGATATTTATAACACTCTACCCCGACTAAAAAAATATTTAGAATTTCAAAAATGATACTTTTGAAATACAATTTTACAAAAATACAATTTTGAATTGTCAATTAGTCTACCATGCATGCAGGCCCGGCCCAATGGGTGTTTTGACTGTGCATTAGCATAGAACCCCACTTACTCTGCACAGATTTTTATTGCATTTTAGGGCCCTAAATTTCTAAATTTATCTATAAGAAGACCCAAAATTTCTGATTTATCAAATTTGGCCTAATTTTTCTTCTTCTTCTTATTCTTAATTTGGTTTGACACAAGGCCTATTCTTGGTTTGAACCGGGCCTGCTTGCATGCATCGTTAATCGATCGCATTGAACAATTTTCTGTTTAGGTTCATTAATTAGATCAGTTTTGAAAGATACAAATATTAGTAACCAACATGTGATTGGTGCGGAGGTTGTTTTTTTAGACAAAAATATTTATTAAAAAAACCCAACAAAGGAGATCATTGGCCATGGATCCTAGAGGATCATTAGCGGTAGTAAATAAGAGTATATATGGGAGGTTTTAACAATTAAACTGATTTAATTAAATCAAAATGGGTTTAAAACTATATTTACGGTTCTAAAACTAGACTTTATATTTGCGGTAATTATAGAGATGTGGGTTGATCTGATTGGTCGAAATTAAAAAACAAAAAGAGAAAAAAACTCAGTTTCTTCTCTCTCTCTCGATTTTCTATCTTGGGAAGGTGAAGCGAAGGATTCCGAAGGGAAATCACTCTTGAAGGCTGATGGATTGGTGGAGATGCCTTATATCTCTGATGAGAATGCAGATGAAGATCCGGAGATTAGGTTTTCAGTGAAGGACGAAGGACCGATTGGTAAGACCTTGAAGGAAGCGATGGTGTCGAAGGGGAAATCGATTATTATGGAGAAGGTTAAGGTTTATGTGGAGACAATGGCGAAAAGAGGTCCGTGCAAGGACGAGTTGGAGACGAAAAAAGTCGCGTCTAAATCGGTGGCGGCTGGGTCTGCAGCTACGGTGGCGGTTGAGAAGTCCGGTGGTTCTCCGGTGGTATCTGCTGCGGTGGAGACTAAAGTAGTGAAGGATTATTTTCCTTGATTAAGCATTCATCAGGCCAGCTCCCAAATCTCCACTTCTGGACAATCAATTTGCCTTCTTCAAGCTCTGCAATTAAACTTCTCAGTCATAGTAATCGTCTTGAACCCTTCCTTTGTCTTAGCCTTCTTCTTCTCCTTCACTACGTTAAAACAATCACTTGATTCAACGGTTAATTTAAGTGATTGTTTTCCTTGTGAATGGCGAAAGATATAATAACCTGATTTTCAATTTGATTGTGGTTGATGTATTGGCTTTTTTTGCTTTGACGTTTCAGGTGAAGATCACTTTTGATGAGCCTGAACCAGAGTCACCATTATCAATCTTACTCACACTAACGTCCCTGAAGAGGACAAGTTAGTGTTACTTTTGGAATTGTTGTGTTCTTGTCTTCCTTATAATGAGTTGCTTTGATTCTGAGTATTAACTGTGGAAATTGGAGAAAAAATAGAATGGAGCTTTTAAGTTTTTGGAACTCTTAACATGTTATTCGTCATACACATTGTGGAAAGAAGTGATGAGTGACATGTTTTGTGAATGAGAAAGAGAATGCATTTTTAGTGGAATTTGGGTTTGTTGTATAGCTTGGTGTATGCTAGAACACTCCTATCCACGACGTCTAAATCTAGAACCTTGGGATCACTAGAGAGAATCTCAAAATTTTCCACTAACCCACATGTCTGTTCAATAAACTATCTATGCAATTCTTTGCCACTAACTCTTAGGTTATGCTGATGGTAGAATTCTTCTTTGTTCCTTATGAACACTTGTTAGCTTATTCCAAAGTGTCTGTGACGTATATGTTTGTCCATATTCTATGATTCCTTGTTTTGTGAAGCAAATATCGTAAAAGGTTGTTTTTTACTTTATGGTTTTCTTGGTATCTATGGCATATGTGTTAAAGTGATTTTGTGTTATTGAATGTTGCTCCATTGATGTAACTTATTGTCTCTGATGTTTCCATTGATTGATGCAGATATAGGAATGCTACTGTGGTGGAAAACACCGAGAGAGGATGGAGGGATCTTATCTTCCATAGGATCCGTGCTGTTTTTGGTTTTGGAATATGATTTCGGATCACCGAATAAACAAAATCAGCATTGCTTCATCTATAACTTGATTATGAATTTCAATTCAAACAAGAGGGGACTCATAGACAATTCAAAATGTATGATTACAAAGTTTTTCAGTTTTATTTTTTTTTATAACCCCTTTATATTTACTACCTATAAACACAAAAAATAACAAAAAAATAAATTGGAGTTCTAATGTTAATCCTAATACAATTAATATTATAAAATTCAAATATTACCCCAACATATTTATTACCTATAATCATGCTCGAGTAATGGGAAAAAGTTAAGCAAAAACTTGGGCTAGACATTGGAAAGCGAAGCTAAAATTTGAACAAAATAATCGGAGATAAGAAAAAGCTAACGAATCGATAATAGCAAGAAAGGATTCAAAGACAAGACCGAGTAAATAAGAGACACTCCAAGCAACAACACCAGCGGTTAAGAGAACTTATCCTTTGCGGCTACGTCGCCGTCGCACACTCTACATAATCGGAATAACCGTCTCCTACCATCGAATCCGAAACAGCAAAGAGCCTTATCCCGAACCCATTCTTCCGGAGGTCACCAGAAATTCAGTAATGAAAACCCAACCCCGAGCAGAGAAAACTCTTTTAACTCCCACCGATCCGCTTCACCAGCTCAAAACCCGAGACGACCTAAACAAGGCGTAGATTTTCATCCGGTCGAAGAGAGACGATGTACAACCGACGAGCGAAAGGAGAGTTTCCCAACGAGGAGAGAACGCGGAGAAACTCCACCTTACCACGATGACCACCAGAAGGATCGCCTGATTCTCTGAAGACAAGCAATGCTCTCCACACCACCGGCACTGGAACCAAGACGCATCTCGGAGGCTCACGAGATGTCGCAGCCATATCCCTTCCAAGCCTCTCCGCCATCCTCAAACAGAGAGCAACCTGCAAAAGAAAACAGAGGCAACCAATTGCCAACGCCTCGCCACACCGGAAGAGCCATAGCACCGCCGGTCTAGATCTAAACCATCCGATACCTCCTCCGAAGATCCCTAACCCAGCGTTGAAGAACTAGAACTGAATTAACGGACTATGGAGGCCCTCTCACGACACCGGCGGTGAACGCCGAAGCCGGATAAGGCCTCAGAGACGAACGGACGGGAAGCTTGCTCTTGAAGACTAGAGAGAGAAAAGACAGAAAAGACACTTGTTGCCAAATCAACCTAGATATTTGTTAGATATATACCATGATAATCAAAGTTATGCTTCCACAAACTTCGCCAGTTGCTCCCAAACAATCTTCACCATCGTCTTCCTCAAAGTTTTTTGGTGTGGTAAAGATGACGATAATTTAGATTTGAGATTCGAGGATTCATTTTATTCCTTTTCTTGACTGGGAGTAACATGTTATGTGCTCAGGTTGCTTTCATCGTTGAGCATTTCGTTTTCCTTTTACCGTAGTGTGAGGTCCGAATACTACTTAGATATTTTTCACCGCAATGTTTACAGTCGAACTTCTCAATTTCTTCGATCTGGCTTTGCATCGTTTTTGGGAACATCGTAAACGTAAGACCAAATTTAGACTTGATATTTAAGTATAATATATTTTTAATATTTTAATATTCCAATGGTTCGGTAGGGGGATGTGATATTAGTTGCGAATGCATGATCAATGTCCAACCCATTACTCTATTTTTTACTTTATAATAAAATAACTCTAAAATAGAGATAGTTTCTCTTCAATCCATTACTCTATTTTGTACTCTAAAAATAATATTCAAAATATATTCCATTCTTAATTAGTTATAAATTTTAAATAACACTCTTTATTTTTTAAAATTGTAAATTTTTCCCAACTATTTTTTTAGGCAATAACATACTAAAATTACAATATTATTTTAATTTAAATTGTATTAAACAATATTATTTAATAAAACAAAGAAGGCGACGACGACATGATTGAATGGTCGTCATTTTCTTTGAATTTAGATGACGACAACATGATTATTGGTGAAAATTTTTCTCAACGACCAAGTGGGATGAAAAAATCCAAATTGAAAAGAAAAATTGATGATCAAACATCTACGGTTATCAACGTACTACAAGAAGGCAATAGACAACTTTTGGAGCAATTAAAGAAGACAAGTTCACAAAGACAACACCATTTGGAGATTCAAAGTAGAAATTGTGCTTTGAAAGAGCTTAAGGAAGAAAACAAGATTTTACTTCAGGACGTGACTTCCATACCGGATCCGAATATCCGAGCATATATCCAAGCAGAACAAAAACGGGAAGTTCAAAAACAAGATCCGCAAACTCCTCCCACATTTAGTTTATATGGGCAATATTTCAATGATCTTGGTGGATCCGGAAGTGGCTTACCGGATTATTAAATCATTAGTCTTGTTGTATCAAATTTCTAATATGTTCTTTATCTTTAATTTATCTTTAATTTTAGTGTCGATGATCTATTTTTAAGTTTATTGTGGTTGTGTATTTTTAATTAAATCTCTGTTATTGTTGCATTTTGAGTTTATTTTTGTTATTCTTGCATTAATATCTTCTTAACCAAATAACAATTTTTTAGTTATAAAAATTATTTCATTATTATTTTATTTTATAACTTATTTACTTTATAAAACTGTTTTTATATTGTTATTATAGATTAATCAACTTAATAACTAGAAAAAACTGTTTTATAAAATGAAAGTATATGAAATTTAAAGGACCATTTTGTAAAAGACAAAAATTCAACTTTAAAATAGAGTGATGAATAGTGTTACTCTATATTTAGAGTAATACTTTTCATTTCTCTAGTGTAGAGTGAGATATAGAATGAGGTTGGAGATGGTTTTACTCTATAATAGAGTTTAGAGTGGAAAATAGAGTGGAGTTGAAAATGCTCTTAGTTACTATATTGAGAGTTTGTCATCTCGTGCATAACTTCTTGGTCCCTGATTCACCTGTACTTTGAAATATTTTTCTTAAAAACAATTTCTCCTTTGGCAAACTGACGAGGTTTCACTTTTGATTTACAATAATTATGTATTTGGAGTAAAAACCAATCTCTTCGCTCATCAATTAGGTCTAGTGTATCATCTAATATATCACTATTATTTTCCTCATTTTTTGGACATACTTCGCGATGTAGGTTTGATACCAATGCTTCGGCGGGTAACAATGCCTCAATTCCATATATACTAAAGAGAACGAGGTTCCATTAGTTGCATAGTTCGACATGCTCGAAGGATAATTGGAAGTTCACTAACTCATCCGCCCTTAAAAGAATCCAGTCTCTTCTTTATATTATTTAAAATGGTTTAATATATAGCCTCGACATGTCCATTTTTGGAGTCGACTTACTTAATCGAATTTTTTTATTTCTCACATAACTTCTCAAATTCCTTTGATATGAGTTGTGAGTCGTTGTCATCTTGTATGGTATGCCATCCATCATGTATTATTTTGCATGATAAAATTTTTGACCACTCGGCGTTAATTTCGTAATAAGTTTTGGCTTTCATCCACTTTTTGAAGTACCCTGTCAAAACGAATAGAGGTTTTACACTTCCGCCCGATTCATGCATATATAGGCTCTACCAAATCCGTAGACCAACGCATGAATGAGTAGGATTTTAACACCATTAACCATATATCCGCCGATTGGTGAATCTTTGATGTACGCCTTTGATATTTTTCTTATTTCTAAGAATATTGCTTTCAATCTGCGCCATTGTGGACCAATAATTTCCCTTGCAATGTTATTCTTAATAATTTTTTTTTAAAAGAAAATATCCTAAGAATCCATAACCAAAGTGATTTTCTCCATAATCATGAATATAAATCATAATATAACGACTGATAACTGGGTGAAAGTGTTTGTATACCCATCTTCCAATTTCTTAAACCAAGATAAGATGAAAAACACGAAGTGTTTTGCAAGAGCTTCCAAACCCCATCCCACTATCATCTGGAATGCGGTCATATAAGTTTTTAGACCCGAGTTTTCCTCACAAATTGGTATTTGAGCTTTCCAACGTCTTTTAATTATGTGAATATTGTAAATTTATTTCCAAAAAGAAATTTATTTTGTCTCTTCGACTATGCAATTGATTTTATGATCGATGCTTACCGCTTGATGATTGTGAAGGTCGAAACCAACTCAATTGAATTTGTAAAGGGTTTTTAAGGAAACAAGATATCTGGAAAGAATTCACAAGAACAACTAAGAACAAAGACAAAAACACAAAAATAGCGTTAAAAAAGCTTTCTTGATTTGTTGCTAAAGTGTTTGTACGAAAATTTGCGGCTCCCCCTTTTGGATGAGTACAATGAGCTATATATAGTGAAATATCCAAAATAGGCCAGCTAATAAAATGGGTTTGGCCCATTAAGCAATAAATCTAATTTAGACCAATTATTCCATTAAGCCTATTTTGTTTATTGGCTTAATGTCATTTTGGGCCTAGATTGACCTCGTCGCTATATCGATCTCACAGGGGTGAAATCTGACCCCAACAGTTAGCCCTCCAGCTTGGTAGTATCGAGTTATGATGATGCCAAGGTAAAGGTTTATGGAGTCTGAGATCGATATGCTGGACCGCGAAATTGCCAGGCGTGGACGTCTTGTCATCGAACTCGGGAAGTTCTTGTTATTCCACGTCGAGCTGATGTCTGCGTGTTTTCCTGGGCTTGTTTTATTTTTCATTGTCTTAGGAGACTGTGGAGGTTGATGGTCTTGTTGCTTTAATGGGCTTTGAGGCTTGCTGGAAGATTTTAGGAATTTTTCCAAAAACAAAGTGATTTTGGGAAATTCTCCAAATATAAATAAGTCTGCTTACCTGGAGTTATTTTCCACCAATTCACTTTTTCCCTAAGCACAAGGTAAAAATCATCTCCCTTCCCTTCTGCCTCTTTATTTTATAGTTATTTTTCTTGTAGGTTTTTTTTTTCCCGTCGAAGGATTGGCGAATCAAGAGCTCCGGCGGCGAGAGTCCGACGCGTATTCATCTCCGATGCGTCTCGATCTCCGGCGCTTCCAGTTCACGTCGGGACGGAGAGGCGGCGACAAGCTTCGGCAGATCGTGAACCCTCGCATAGTTTCTTCCGTCGAGATCGTGAACTTTCACGGCGTCGTTGAGCTCCATAGTGGCGAGCTTGCGTCGCGAGGAGAGAGAGAGAGCAGCTGCGTGTGACCGTCGGCTCGAGATGAGATTCCGGTGAGATCTGCCTGTTTTACGATCTGGCGAGTTGACTTGCTGAGTTGACTCGGCCGAGTTGACGCACTGAGTTGACTCGGTCGATTTTTTTTTTTTTACTCAGTGGTTCAAGGACTTGGTAGCTAGGCTGGTTTTGTGGAGCAAAATTGATTCAGATCGTTGACCTTTGGTACAGCGGAGAGGTGAATTTAAGAGGATGGTTTCTGATTCCGCGGACTCGCAGGTTGACAGTTCGCGCGCAAAGGACACCACAGAGGCTATTTCAAACTTAGACGATTCCGGAGAGATGGTCGCTGATCCCTTCCTTCTCGAAAAGAGAATGGTTCTTTCGCCAGCATCCGACACTGGTAGTTTGTCGAGACCGGTCTACTCTGATGCTCTAGTTGCGGTTGATGAGGTTACTGATGAGATTGCTTTTTGTCCGGTTGCCAAGAAGCCGAGAGCAAAGCGGAGAGAAAACGATCCACCTGGATCCACCATGTCAACTCTGAAATCTTTGGATTCCCTCAATGCTTGCTTTGGTTTTCCCGACGGAGTCGAGCTAGTTGTTCCCTGCTCAGATGCACGGGCAGATCATCTTCCAGATGGCTATTTCACTCTGTATGAAGCATACTTTTATGCGTGCTTCCTGTGGTTCCCGATCCCTGGCGCTATTTTTGACTTCTTATGGAGGACCAACCTTGCTGTTGCTCAGATCACGCCTAGCAGGATACGCCACTTGGTTGGGATTATGGTACGCGCTATGAGTGTGGCTACGAAGTCGGAGTTGACCATCTGTTGAGTTTTCTGGAGGTTAGAAAAACTGGCTCCAAGGACAAACTCCTGTATTTATTTAAGGGCAAACCGGATCTCCAAGTCGTCGAGGAATTTCCCAACATAGATCGCTTTTGGTCAGAAAAGTTTTTCTTTATGAAAATCAATGAAGCATCTGTTGGTTGCGATCATCTAGACATGCTTCGAAAGAGATGGAGGACTCGCGGTAGCAGATCCTGCCGCGCTTTTGTGTTTAGCTTACCATTCGTTGATGGTTTTTAAGTCATCGTTTCTTTGCTTGCCTACATACGGAGGTTCGCGATTCTAACCATTTTTTCTTGTTGTTATTTTTGCAGCTTTGAGTCGCATTGAGAGGTTGCGGAGTGACTTATTCGTTATTCGCGATAAACTTGCTGCTGAGAAGTGTAGCTGGAAGGAAAACTTTTCTTTACGCAGAGTCAGAGAAACTCGTACTCGTCACTTCGGAGTTACTCCGCAGATTTCTTTGCCAGAGAAGCCGGACAACGTGAGGAAACCCTCTGCTCGTGAGAGGAGAGCTGCCGAGGCCAGGAGAGAATATAAAGTGAGAGTGTCAGTTCCAAGAGCAAGCACTGCTGGAACCCTTGCACCCAGGCAGCGTCGTCCAGCGTTGGATTAAATGATGTCGTCATCACTGATCGTCGATCTGAACCTTCGTATAGGCGTCATGATGATGCGCAGGAAAGGGATGATGATGCTGGGGCAAGTCGTAAGTGTTCCCGAGAAGACAGGGGCAAAGATATTGCTGGCGGAGAAGATCTAAGCAGATCAAAGCGCGCATCGACTTCTCGACGTGATCACATGGCGACGGACTCATCCTTTCCTTCAGGTTCAAAAAGATCTTTTAGCAGTGCCGAGCTGGCGGCGTCGCATCTGTCCAAGATCGTCTTCCCAGGCACTAAGTTTCCCCCTCCAGAACAAATGTCGAAGAAGAGTGCTTACTCAAACATGGCCCTCGACTGCATGGCGGTAAGACTTCGCGGCTACTCTTGTGGGATAACGATTTCTTTCTTTTTGATTTTCTAACTTGTTTTGCGTGATTTGTTTCTCTGTTTGGCAGTTCCTTTCTTCGCTTAATAAGGTCGCGATTGACTACGAGGTGACTGCTCGCTCACTGACTCATCAGCTTGCTAACGTTCAGAAGGCTTGTGACGATTACAAGAAGCATAAAAAGGTCGCGAAGGATCGCATTGTTACTCTCGAAGTTGCTATGAAGGAAATCGAGGATAGGCGTCGCGAGATGGATGAGACATTTACAGAGTCTGAAAAAGAGAGTAAGCATCTTCAGAAGGACGTCTCTGACCTTACCACCCGCTTAGATGTTGCTGCCAAACTTCAAGATGCGGCTGTGCAACGAGCTGTTAACGAAGCGAAGAGCGAATCAGTGGCGAAGTATGAGGCGGGGATCATCCGTGCTTTCTATCACTAAAGATCATC
This sequence comes from Arabis hirsuta, assembly GCA_964056655.1. NCBI lineage: Eukaryota > Viridiplantae > Streptophyta > Magnoliopsida > Brassicales > Brassicaceae > Arabis > Arabis hirsuta. Next base: position 3,093,679 of record OZ053301.1, read on the forward strand.
CGTGCTTTCTACCACGGTCATAAACACCTGACCCACCTGATCAGTATCACTAAAGATTAACTCACATGATCTCTGAGGTTTACATCCAGTCCTATGCCATAGCCACGTTTCAGACATTGACTACTCTCAACTCATAACTCATATCACATAACCACACCACTCACACTCTCAGGAACACGTCCCTTGAGCTATTGGTGCACTATACCACCGACACTCTCAGAATACACATTCCAATGAGCTAGCAGTATCTGCAGGGGAATACCCATTCCAATGAGCTAGCGACGGACTCATCCTTTCCTTCCGGTTCAAAAAGATCTTTTAGCAGTGCCGAGCTGGCGGCGTCGCATCTGTCCAAGATCGTCTTCCCAGGCACTAAGTTTCCCCCTCCAGAACAAATGTCGAAGAAGAGTGCTTACTCAAACATGGCCCTCGACTGCATGGCGGTAAGACTTCGCGGCTACTCTTGTGGGATAACGATTTCTTTCTTTTTGATTTTCTAACTTGTTTTGCGTGATTTGTTTCTCTGTTTGGCAGTTCCTTTCTTCGCTTAATAAGGTCGCGATTGACTACGAGGTGACTGCTCGCTCACTGACTCATCAGCTTGCTAACGTTCAGAAGGCTTGTGACGATTACAAGAAGCATAAAAAGGTCGCGAAGGATCGCATTGTTACTCTCGAAGTTGCTATGAAGGAAATCGAGGATAGGCGTCGCGAGATGGATGAGACATTTACAGAGTCTGAAAAAGAGAGTAAGCATCTTCAGAAGGACGTCTCTGACCTTACCACCCGCTTAGATGTTGCTGCCAAACTTCAAGATGCGGCTGTGCAACGAGCTGTTAACGAAGCGAAGAGCGAATCAGTGGCGAAGTATGAGGCGGGGATCATCCGTGCTTTCTATCACTAAAGATCATCCGTGCTTTCTACCACGGTCATAAACACCTAACCCACCTGATCAGTATCACTAAAGATTAACTCACATGATCTCTGAGGTTTACATCCAGTCCTATGCCATAGCCACGTTTCAGACATTGACTACTCTCAACTCATAACTCATATCACATAACCACACCACTCACACTCTCAGGAACACGTCCCTTGAGCTATTGGTGCACTATACCACTGACACTCTCAGAATACACATTCCAATGAGCTAGCAGTATCTGCAGGGGAAAACACCATCCCCACGAGAGAACAACCATCTCTCAGTATAACACAGGAGAACCACCATCCCCTAGTGAAATACTATACAACAGGGGAACCACCTTCCCCTCAGGAGAACTAAACATCTCCCTATGAGTTGTTCGGAAAAACATTCCCTAGAAAAATTAATTCTTAACGTCCATGGCATCCATGACTAGAACTACCTCACTTGATCTCCAAACTACGAGAACTACGGCGCTTCCACATATTCTCCACTATCCTAAGATAAGATGGAAATCTCATCCATAATTGCGACCCACGGTTGCACCCTCGCCGTACCCGGCTATCCACCAGCCATACCTGACTGTCCACCAGTCATACCCAACTGCCCACCAGCCCACACGGCTGCACACCAGCCCACACGGCTGCACACCAGCCCACACGGCTGCACACCAGCCCACACGACTGCACTCCAGGAGCTTGTCCCCGAGCCGGTACCCCACCTGGTAACCGCTCAAGAGCAACTACGACAGACCCGCCAGACGATCCTCCCGGTCTGAGCAACACCTGCGACGACACCCTCACCTGGTCCCGCCGCACTACTGGCCACACACGGACCCCCACTAGGCCCACCAGCACTCAAAACGACACCCACTGTGTCCCCGCTCACTGACCCCCGAGGCGCCTACGACTCTGAAGCTTGCTCCTGCGTGGTCTCCTGAGTCCCACTCGACTCCACAGGATCGACCACTGGTCCACGACCACGCCCTCGGCCACCACGGGCACCACGACCTCTGCCTCTATCTCCTCTAGCCACTCTAGTACCTCTACTCAACAGACTCTGCACTACTACTAGCAGAAAATGACAGTTCCTCTTCACTACCAGAAGCAGAAACAAAACATACTAGAAAGCCAGAAAGTCAAACAACACATACCGTGGAATCTCTTTGAAGGCTCGGAGATGATGATTTAGGACTCCAAACCCAACAACAATCAATTGCCTATTCACTAATCAATCAATCACCATTCCACAATTACATCACACGCAATCACTACGTTCTCCCGCCCTAGAACCGTAAGGGCTCTGATACCAAATTGAAACAACCCGACCCGTTTTTATTTATTTATTTTTATATAGCAACGAATTAGCATTCCCATAAATGTTAACTCTCAATATGCTAAATTCACAATCACAACAAACCAGCGGAAACAATGACAATTGCCAATAAACCATGCAACATCAATCAATAATCAATTCCACTTAACCATTCTACACCATTCAACAATCCATAATTACTAACACCCTAGCAATTCTAACAAACTCAACAATGACACAAGCAACCGAGCCCCTAGATCATCCATCTCGTCCTCGCCTTGATTCTACGATCACACTATATCTTTACCTGCATCACATGGCAAAACGAGATGCGTAAGTATTATCATAAATACCCAGTGAGACGGTCCTCCCATCTACAGGCCAATTACTCAAATGCAGAATGAATAAAATACCAGGGTTATCAATCAGCAAGGCATAGAACAAGCAACAACATAAACCAAACAGCAGTATCGATGTCGATCAACACAACCACTAGGTGTCGATCGACATGATGTTGTGTCGCTCGACACACCAGCATGGAGTCGCGCACACAGATGTCTGTGTCGATCGACACGAAGCAATCATGTCGATCGACACGCACCTGCAGATCATGGAGATCGAGCCTAATTCTCTCATGGCTCGAACCACACGATCTCAGTCGATCCCTGCACCAATCCAGTGACCAAAACACAACAATCCACACCAAAACACAGCAAACAATCGCACTCTATCCAATCCTACATCCAATGACCTATGGTCTTACACTCACCTCGAAGGATCGAAAAGAAAAGGATGAACGACGTTCACAAAAACCCACGCACACGACAAACCACTGATCCAATTCAGAAACAGGCGACTGTTCTGGAAACTAGACACACACATATTCACAATGGTATATAGAACGTCTTCTAACTCCAAACAGATCGATGGGAAAACAGCCCGCAATCTCGCTAATCGAAACTGGAAACACAGCGATTTCAGAACCGACACCCTGAAATCAAACGAACACAGAGAAAGGAGTTTACCTCCAAATCAGGATCTGAAACCTGATCTAAACACTAGAGATAAAGATATTTCCAAAAGCATAAGGATCATCTCCTGATTCTCTCTGGTTCGATGGGAAACCACCCTCGAAGTGGACTGATCGCAGACTCGAGACTGCAGAAACCTCACACAATCAAACGGCCATAACTCAACGAATACTCAACCAAATCACAAGAGGTTTCTTCTTACATCAAGACCAGAGGACGAAGAACTTACCCTCAAAGTTTTGTCTGAAACCGAGCTGATCTCCCTAGCCGTTCGTCCTCTCCAAAATCAGCAAAAGAACTTGCCCTCAAACCTCCACACTTTCAAGGATCAACAAGGATCCTTCTCTCCTCCTCTCAATCCTTCTGATTTTGGCCACAACTCTCCAAAAAAAAACGCAGCCCTAAACCTTTCCCTTGGCTTATATACGAACCCCCTAGGGTTTCCTTAAATCGACGCCAAACCGCGCGATTAACAAATCAAACACTCGGTTCGATTTAACACCGTGTCGATCGACACGCACAGACCGTATTGATCGACACAACCTTCACTGCCCGACTCCTCGCGAGTCAAAACACCCGTGTCGATTGACACACTGACCTTGTGTCGATCGACACCCTATCCAAAAATCCACTTTTTGGATCACGGGTGTTACAATTCTCCCCCACTAACAAGGATTCGTCCTCGAATCACGCGACACCGCCACACCACGGTCTCAACCAACTTACCCGCACCCGGCCAATATCCTTTGAGATCACACTCGAATACCACAACCCGTCCTGCTAAGGCTAACACTCTCGCCTAAAATTCGACCAGATTCACCCGGAGCAGCAACGATGCACGCCCCATGGTCCGGATTAAGGCTGCCCGATTGACCGTCCAATAATCAAACAAGAACATGTCCGACCAACCGTTGACCCCGCATTGGACCAAATGATCGTACAACAATCAAACAAGAACATGTACGACCATCGGCGTAACATATGCTACCAGGATTGTCCGAACCAAATTCCAGACTCTAATAATAACCCCAGACTCGACGTCCACAACACAACCCTGGCCCTCAGCCAACACCACTCGGGGTCATACCTGAACCCCGAGTTCTACTAGGCTCACACTAGCCTCATTGCACCGTCTCACCACGGCTGCAATCCTGACCCAACCCGGTCAGCACCACCTGAGATCCACCTGATCCCCAAGCCCTACCAGGCTCATACTAATCACAATGCGCCGTCTCACCACGGCCCCCACTCCTGGTCAAACCAACCAGGATTATTCGAGATCACCCTCGAATCACAAGTTAGTCCACACATGATCCCTGCTAAGGCTACCACTTCCGCCCAGAAACCCGACCAGATTTCCTCGGAAACCCCCAGAATGTACCGTTATAGTTCCGACCAGGCCTGCCTGAGTGATCGTACAACAATCAAACAAGAACATGCCCGACCAACCGTAGGCCCGGCAAAAGAATCAATCGATCGTACAACAATCAAACAAGAACATGCACGACCAAGACGCTACATAAATCCAGAGTCGTCCGAACCAAGGTTCCGAACACAAGTAGCCACCCTAGACTAGACCCCAACACAACCAACCCCTGGCCCTACCCGACCAGCACCACCTGAGATCCATACTGATCCCTGAAGCTCATCCAGTCTCATACATATAGCCACATCACAGAACGCATTGTCCCAATACTCAATATATATACACACCCTTCACTCCCAGAGTCATCACTCCAAGATCGGGGTGTATAACATCCAATCACCTTCCGGGCGGCCACCCGTCAAGCTGGTCTGCTCCTCGCTGACACGTCTTCGGAACACACAGTTCGTCCAACGCTCCACGAGCAGGTGACACCAAATGTCCCCTGGGGAGATCTCCGTCCCCCGAGATATATACAAGAGGCCCGTACTGGTCCCCCGGAGAGAATCTCTGTTCCCTCGAGTATGCCCGGACACCTTCTGTAACGTGACTACCAATACCTATTGACTCGGATTCCTTCACGTGGCTCACATGACATTCCGTACTGGAATATCATCCATGACATGTACGCGGTCATGTGGAACAACCCGTGTTCCTGGAACAACCCGTGTTCTTTGGGACAACCTGTGTCCCCTTAGAGCAACCCGTGCTCTCTGAGCAACCCGTGCTCTCTGGAGTCCCTGGAACGGACAAGTCCAGCAGAACCTTCCTTCCAGACCCCCTAGGAAATAGACCAATCCTAATACCGCATAAGATCTCTATTCCCCAGCCAACTGGAGTCCCGGGACAGACAAGTCCTAATACCGCATAAGACCTTCTTCCCAACTCCTCTAGAAAATAGACAGATCCCAATACCGCATGAGACCTTCTATTCCCCAGCCAGCCCCCTAGCAAACGGACGCAACCTGACTACCCAAGGCTCGCCGCTTCTAGAGGTCCCAGCCACCGGCAAGCTCTAACTCCCATAGAACTCCCATGCTGCCAGGCAACACAACACGCATGACCATACTGGTCATCCACCACACATGACCTCCACCGGTCATCTACTATAGGAACTCACATCCTATAACCCAACCCAATGACACTCCCGTCATGACATAGGAACTCCCCATCCTATAACTCCTCATAAGGAAACACATCTTATGAAACACAAGACTAATAAGAATACCACATCTTATTACTCATCAAAAATGTAAAACGTACAACAAAACGAAATACATCACGCGTAACCACATGCTACAACAACTCCAAAAGACTAAAACCAAGAAAAGAAAGACTCCTCAAGCCTCCGCTTGCTTCTCAAACCACTTCGAGAACTAAGTCTACATCTTTGCCTCTGGCTCCCAAGTCTCCTCCTCAATACCATCATAGTCCCACACGACTCTCACCAACGGTATCCTCTTCCGGCGCAGCACCTTGACTCTCCTCTCGAGAATCCTCATAGGCCTCGCTGCCAACATCATGTTGGGCTGAAGATCCTCCGGGATCCTAGCCAACACCTCCTCAGACTCATGTAGACACTTCCGCAGCATCGACACATGGAAGACTTTGTGAAAAGCCTTCATACACTAAGGTAACTCCAGTCTATAAGCTACCGATCCGACCCGCTCCACAACTCTGAACGGTCCCATAAACCTCGGACTTAGCTTATTCTCAGAAGTTAGGACCCCTCAACATAACTGCCCTGAGATACACTATATCTCCCAGCTCAAACTCCAACTCTTTTCTCCTCTTATCGGCATAACTCTTCTGCCGATCCTGAGCTTCCTTCATGTTCAGCCTCAAGACACGGATCTTCTCCGTCGGCTCCTGAACAAAACTCGCACCAAACATTCTCATCTCCCCCACTTGAGTCCAGCATAGAGGTGTCCTGCATGGCCTTCCCTACAACGCCTCACAAGGAGCCATACCAATACTCGCCTGATAGCTGTTGTTATAAGCAACTCTACCAGGTTCAGATGATCCGCCCAATGACCACCATAATCCAGCACGCACATCCTCAGGAGATCCTCCAGCGTCTGAATCGTCCTCTCCGACTGTCCATCTGTCTGAGGATGATAAGCTGTACTCATCGGAATAACCGTCTCCTACCATCGAATCCGAAACAGCAAAGAGCCTGTTGGGCATGGGCTTTGTAATTATAAATTATAAAGCCCATTTGTCCGAGCTCGGCCCAGCAGCAATCAGGGTCGGCCCGTCTGCGGCCCGAACCCGAACCAGATCCCAAGGAAACCCTAATACCTTATTCTCCCCTCCTTTTAGTATAAATAGGGGACCCATTCCCATGAATTGTGGAGGACTTTTCCTCTTTGAGACAAGCACAAGGGACTTGAAAACCAACAGTTTTGGGACTCTAACTTGAAAAGGGAAAAGGAGAACTTTAGTTCGTACACTTCCGCCGGAATTGTACGAGTCATCTGTTACAGTCCGCTTCCGAGCTCATACCCGTAGAAAAAGAATCCGATCTCAAAAGGTTCCGACCTCACATTCAACACAATACCGATCTCGTTACCCAGTCCGTCAGCAAGCCCGCATCAGATAGGATCCATCCCCGACCATAGCTTCCGAGCTCATCACCCAGTCTTTTTCAGTTCGAATTAAACCTTATATTGTAATCCATTTCCGAGATCGAATCAATAAACGAGAATTTCCGACCCTTTACTGTTTCATAAATTTATTGTCGAACTCATGGATCAACAATTGGCGCGCCAGGTAGGGGACCGAAATTTTCCAACTCACGATACGAACTCGGAAATGGACAGAATCCAGCAAGAACCAGCCCTCGACGACCAAGTTGTCCTCGATACCCCGGATCGCCCTCAGATCGTCCAACCCATACAAGAAAGGCACGCGGAGCTCGCCCCGGAGGTAGCCGTGATCGAGGAAGCAGCCGTCCCGGTTCAGGACCCTGTGGCCGCCATGATGGAAGTCATCATGCAACGTTTCGACCGCCAGGAAGAACAAGCACGGAGCACGAACACACGTCTCGACCTCCTCAGCACAGCACAAGATGGTTATCGAGCACGGTTGGATCAGCTCCAACCGAGATCGTCTCAAGACTCACCCCGAGCTCGACGAAGCTCGTCTCCAACCCCGGAGCGCCGGATCAGAATCGAAACGACCGGACGATTGGCCAATCTTACAATCAATCCGACAGTGGCGAACCCGAGCAGCTCAAGAGATGTTAGATCAGGCTCCCAGCATCACGACTCAATCTCAACCGAAGAGCGAAGAATGCCGACTAGGGCGCGGGACTCTAAGCTCGAAGGAATGAAGGCCCGACTAAAGGACATCAATTCCAAGATTCATCGCGCAATCAGTTCGGCCCCCAAGCTCGATCGCGTTCTTGAAGAAGCACAGCGCAACCCCTCCACATCTCGCATCTCCTCGGTCCCGATCCGCGGAACGACCAAGCTGAAGATTCCAACGTACGAAGAGAATGCCGATCCGATCATCCACCTAACAGCTTTTTCGATAGCTATGGGCCGATCTCAATTCTCCTCGGAGGAAAAAGACGCAGGGTATTGCCAGTTGTTCGTGGAAAATCTCGGTGGAACCGCATTGACATGGTTCTCACCTCTGCGTCCGAACTCAATCGACAGCTTTCAGGAGCTCTCTACGGCCTTCCTGAAACATTATACCATGTATATCCAGGCCGGAGCATCCCAAGCCGACCTCTGGTCTCTAACCCAAGATCGGAACGAGTCGCTCCGAAATTACATGGCCCGCTTCAAAGCTGTCCTGTCAAAGGTCCCAACGAGCACGGACGACTCCTCCCCGCTGGCGGCACTAAAGCAGGGTCTGTGGCACACGTCGGCATTTCAGGACGATCTGACGATAAATGAACCCGATAACCTGGCGGACGCTCTCCATCGGGCAACACGATTCATAACCCTCGAAGAAGATCGAGCAGTAAATCTGAAGAGGCACCCACCAGCGAAGCACTTGCCCCAAAAGGAGACTCTCAGGGAAAATGATCGTCACGAACACCGACAACATCTCGACAAAGGCTACAAGTATGAAAGAAACAAGAGGCAGTCTGTCAACTAGGTTAGCAGCCCGGAGAACCCACTCAAAAAATGGGCAAAGTACAATCGCGGGGAAGAAGAGGAGCCCGGCAGCCCGAGAGCCTACTGCGAATACCACCAGACGCACGGTCACACGACCACGGAATGCAGGCACCTCCAACAGAACTTGCTGGCCAAGTTCCAGCACGGAGAGATCTCTCTCGTTGGCCCGGGGCAGCGGAACCAGAGGGATGGTACGAACAGGAGGCCAACCCAAGACGGAAACGTGACCGATACCACAAAACGGGGGAACGAAGATCGGGGAAACAGCAGCAACGCGCCTCCGAGCTCAAAACGTCGAATCAACATGATCATGGGAGGATTTATGTCCGGCGGTGACTCTATCCAATCCATCAGACGTTACGGGAAGTCTGTAGACAAGACACGTGACTCTCCGAATAAGCGTGAGGACGACATTCCGATCACCTTCTCCGAAGCAGATACTCAATGATGCAACCTCCAAAAATGGAGTATGCGGTGAAGCGCGGATAACTCGGTTCGGCCTAAGGGCACGGGTTGTCTCGAGTCGAATAGAAAGGAAGGATGGAAGCGAAGTGATTAAGTGAATCTGGTTGCTGGCCTAAGGGCTCTTTCAATTCGGACAAGGGGTGATTTGAGGGAGTGATGGGTGGATCGAAGTCACCACAAGTTGGGTGGAAACAACTTGATAAAGACAAACACAACTAGAATCACTCTAAGTTGCAAAGGGTTTCTTTCATAAGAAAGTTTGGTTCTTTATTTCATAATTGGTTGGTGTTACAAGGCTGTGAGAGGGGACTTTATATAGAGTCCAAACAGCTATGCCCTTCAAGGGGACTTGAAGCAAATTACAATTCTATAATACTAAAGAAAACATGGAGGCAAACAAGGGCCTTAAAACATGGAAAAGAAATGGCTAACAAATGCCTTACTCTAAGAAAAGGGAAACACAATTCAAATAAAAGAGATAAAACAAGGAAACAACAAGGTGCCACAAATTGAGGAGCTGTTAGTAATAATTTAACATAATTCAAACAAAAAAACTTACCTTGATGGGATTTGGTTTGAATTTGAATTTGGGGTAAGTGTGAGGCTCCTTGTATCTTGACAGCTTGGGGAGGAAGTGACGTGCCATTGGAACCTTCTGGTTTATGTAGAGAGTCTTGATTACTCGTACAAGCTGACAGCAAGGTGATAGTTGAGTTTTAGTGCTCCCAGCTTCCAAATGAAGCAAGTGTAGGATCTGCTGGGTTTGGAAATTAGTCGCTTCCAAATGAAATGCGATCTTGGGATGAATCCAACTGTCATAGCTTCTCTGATGAGTTAAGATTCCATAGCAAGTGGTTTCGTAGCTAGACTCTTCCTGGTTCGTTCGGAATCCTTGAATCAGTGCGCGGATGTCCAATCCGGATTTGTTCGGTATCACCTGATTTGTATAATTTATAACTCCTTCGTATGAACTCCAATTGAACTGATTCCACTTCGAGGCGTGCTCTAGATGAGCTGAGAGTGTTGTAAAATTAACCTCATGTTCTGATTCTTTGTGATTGATCCGTAAGACATCGAACAGTGGACGTATGTCTGAATACGCTTCGCTGGCAAGGTGGTCTGGAGTCACCATGATTGTAAAATTGATTCCAGCTTGGTCAGAACTCCTATAGACCCAATTCCAGTTGGTAATTAACCTTTGATGAGTCACGTTTCTAGGACATATTGAGTCGTTGCTTAACTCCTTATGGTTGGCTCCGTAGACTCCTTGACGTGCACATGTGTCCTTATGGAATCTGGTGCGGCTTGAGTGATAAGGTTGATGAACCTCTAATTCAGCAACTGGAACAATGACCACATGTTTGAGGCTTTCTTTTAAGAGTTGCGTGTCTGATTGGATCATTTTCGGTGACCACATGGTAGGAATGGTCGACGGTGGGGCGATGAGTGCGATTGGTGCGGTGAGGGTTTTGAGGGATGCATCATCCTCTCCCCCTTGCAAAGGTTCTGTCCTCAGAACCGTTTCACTTTGGATTTGGCCAAGTGGTGATGTATCTGGTGGTTCTTCTTTGATTAGCATGGCTTCTCCATTGCTTTGAATTCCTCGTGGAGCGGGTGTGATTTTTGCGGTTGTCGGCGCTTCTTGGGATTGATTTTGATCCGAGAATGTCTCCTCCTTTGGTGGAATGTCCTTTTGATCCGAGTGCTCCTCACTTGTACCTGCATTTTTCTCAACACTTTTGGCAAAAGACAAGTGCGTTATGGGAGTCATGGCGATATTAGAAACGAGGAAACATGATTCAATTTGGACCATCTCATTAGCCTTATGCGATGCAACATTTTCAAGAAAAGGAATGGTTCCCATAATTTTCTCACACGTTTTTGAATTTTGTAAATTCATTATCACGGTTTTAGGATCATTAGATGAGAGAAACGGGTTACTTACCTTATCAAAATATTGGATGGATTTGTTTTCCTTCGTGGCCACATCATATGGATTTAACGTGGGATCCGGTGGCTTTTCTCGGGTGAGAACGAAGTTCGGGGTAACTTCATCTTTCAAGGTGTCTACTTCTTTTTCCGTGTGCTCCATGACTTGGTCTAGACCTACATCATTAACCTTTGGCAAAGACAAGCACATTATACTAGAATTTGAAATTTCAAAGTTTATAGAACTTGAATTAGAGGACTTACCTTGATTTTGTTGCGGTTTAAGTAAGGAAGTAGATAATGATCTCGGTTGAGTCTCCTTTACTCGAACGGCTTGCTTAGCTCGTGTTTGGTTGACCAAGGTGGTTGGGATCACCTTCTTAGGCTCAGAACCATAGGCAAACTTCTGGATTTCTTGGTGGAAATACGTCGGGACGTATCTCTTCCGGAGTTGGTAGCTCATCTCGGTCCAAGTGTGGATCGGAGGGCGTCGGCGTCTCTGTCGGTCGGACGCTTCTCTGTCCCACCAGGCTAGTGCATTGCCTGTGAGCTATACCGAGGCTAGGGACACCTTGCGCATCTCAGAGTAGTTGTAGTACTCAAAGATGTATTCCATACGTCTCTCCCAATCGAGGTAGGCTTCGGGATTGATTTTACCGGCAAAGGTTGGTGGGGACAATTTTAAGTTCTTCCCATTGTGCCATTGTTTGTCTTCTTCTTGGCATGGGCCTCGTGAGGGCCATTGTTCGGGCCATTGCGGTTTTGGTACGATCCGGTTTGTTCGCGGGATTGACCGTTGCCATAGGCATGGTCATCGCGGTTTGGACCGGGGTCATGATCATAGGCATGGTCGTGGTGGTTTGGACCGGGGTCATGGTCATAGGCATGGTCGAGATTCCTCGGAGTATACCGAGTATCATTGTGGTTCTGCCGGTTCTTGATCCGGTCTATCCGGTTGTTAAGGTCTTGGATCGTGGCCATGACTTGGGCCAATGTTGGCTCGACTACATCTCCCATTTGGTTTGATTAAGTACCTGCCATTTCAAACAAAGAGTATGAAAGTTCTTCAAGACAAAAAGGGCAAGTAATAATACGCGGGTCCAAATAAAGAAATACGTGATATGGAAATGATCGAGTTTGGAAAGCGTTCGGATATGGAATGGATTGTTGGAATGATACGAATCAAGTGACAAATTTTTTTTTTTTTTGAATTTTCTTTTAAGGATGCAAATTAAAACATATGCGACGTGAATCAAAACGGATGGAATGTGAATCAAAACAGATGTGATGCGAGACAAATGAACAAACGATGGATTTTATATATATATTTTTTTTTGAAATGAAAGAAAATGTAATGATGAATACGAAATTACTAGGGGTGAGATGATATGCAACAATTAAGTGGAGGGCGGATGGTGCTAATGATGAAACAAAATGATTAAACAAAATGCAACAAGAATGAGATGCTTAAACAATCGAAGAACGGACTAAGATAAGGAACGAGGTAACCGAGTTTTGGGATTGGCTTGTGCGATGAACAAATCGATCTTTTGCTTTGGTTTTCCACTTGGTTCCTGAAACAAAGTCAAAAAAGGTGAGTGCAAATCAATTCAAGTGAAACCAAATGAAACAAAACAAGAACACTTTTTATGATTTTCGGCTTTTATGAAATGAAACAAAATCAAATGCAAAACAATATTTTTTTTTTTTTTTTTTGAAATGAAAGAAAATGTAATGATGAATACGAAATTACTAGGGGTGAGATGATATGCAACAATTAAGTGGAGGGCGGATGGTGCTAATGATGAAACAAAATGATTAAACAAAATGCAACAAGAATGAGATGCTTAAACAATCGAAGAACGGACTAAGATAAGGAACGAGGTAACCGAGTTTTGGGATTGGCTTGTGCGATGAACAAATTGATCCTTTGCTTTGGTTTTCCACTTGGTTCCTGAAACAAAGTCAAACAAGGTGAGTGCAAATCAATTCAAGTGAAACCAAATGAAACAAAACAAGAACACTTTTTATGATTTTCGGTTTTTATGAAATGAAACAAAATCAAATGCAAAACAATATTTTTTTTTTTGAGTTTTAATCAAACAAAACTTTTTATGAATTTTATCAATTAAAATGAAAGAAAATAGGTTCAAAACAATTTTTATAGATTTTTTTTTGATTTTTATGGTAATTAAACAACAAAATAGAAACAAACAATTTTTATTTGGTTTTTGATTTTTATGGAAGTTAAATATCAAAACGAATTTGAAACAAAACTTGAAGCAAATAATTTTCTTTTCTTTTTAAATGTGATGATAGAGTGGAAGCAAAATAAGCAAGAACAAATTGCAAGAACAAAAATGCAAGAAACAATTTTTATGAGTTTTTCGATTTATCGAAAATGAAATACCAAAACGTAAAAGATAAGGAAACGAAGAACAAGGATAGATATAACCTGATAGTTAGGAGCTTTTAAAGCTCTGATACCAGATGATGCAACCTCCAAAAATGGAGTATGCGGTGAAGCGCGGATAACTCGGTTCGGCCTAAGGGCACGGGTTGTCTCGAGTCGAATAGAAAGGAAGGATGGAAGCGAAGTGATTAAGTGAATCCGGTTGCTGGCCTAAGGGCTCTTTCAATTCGGACAAGGGGTGATTTGAGGGAGTGATGGGTGGATCGAAGTCACCACAAGTTGGGTGGAAACAACTTGATAAAGACAAACACAACTAGAATCACTCTAAGTTGCAAAGGGTTTCTTTCATAAGAAAGTTTGGTTCTTTATTTCATAATTGGTTGGTGTTACAAGGCTGTGAGAGGGGACTTTATATAGAGTCCAAATAGCTATGCCCTTCAAGGGGACTTGAAGCAAATTACAATTCTATAATACTAAAGAAAACATGGAGGCAAACAAGGGCCTTAAAACATGGAAAAGAAATGGCTAACAAATGCCTTACTCTAAGAAAAGGGAAACACAATTCAAATAAAAGAGATAAAACAAGGAAACAACAAGGTGCCACAAATTGAGGAGCTGTTAGTAATAATTTAACATAATTCAAACAAAAAAACTTACCTTGATGGGATTTGGTTTGAATTTGAATTTGGGGTAAGTGTGAGGCTCCTTGTATCTTGACAGCTTGGGGAGGAAGTGACGTGCCATTGGAACCTTCTGGTTGATGTAGAGAGTCTTGATTACTCGTACAAGCTGACAGCAAGGTGATAGTTGAGTTTTAGTGCTCCCAGCTTCCAAATGAAGCAAGTGTAGGATCTGCTGGGTTTGGAAATTAGTCGCTTCCAAATGAAATGCGATCTTGGGATGAATCCAACTGTCATAGCTTCTCTGATGAGTTAAGATTCCATAGCAAGTGGTTTCGTAGCTAGACTCTTCCTGGTTCGTTCGGAATCCTTGAATCAGTGCGCGGATGTCCAATCCGGATTTGTTCGGTATCACCTGATTTGTATAATTTATAACTCCTTCGTATGAACTCCAATTGAACTGATTCCACTTCGAGGCGTGCTCTAGATGAGCTGAGAGTGTTGTAAAATTAACCTCATGTTCTGATTCTTTGTGATTGACCCGTAAGACATCGAACAGTGGACGTATGTCTGAATACGCTTCGCTGGCAAGGTGGTCTGGAGTCACCATGATTGTAAAATTGATTCCAGCTTGGTCAGAACTCCTATAGACCCAATTCCAGTTGGTAATTAACCTTTGATGAGTCACGTTTCTAGGACATATTGAGTCGTTGCTTAACTCCTTATGGTTGGCTCCGTAGACTCCTTGACGTGCACATGTGTCCTTATGAAATCTGGTGCGGCTTGAGTGATAAGGTTGATGAACCTCTAATTCAGCAACTGGAACAATGACCACATGTTTGAGGCTTTCTTTTAAGGGTTGCGTGTCTGATTGGATCATTTTCGGTGACCACATGGTAGGAATGGTCGGCGGTGGGGCGATGAGTGCGATTGGTGCGGTGAGGGTTTTGAGGGATGCATCACTCAAGGTGTCGCTATGCCTCACAACGACACTCTCGTCGTGGAATTAACGATCAAAGACTGCGAGGTCGCCCGAGTCCTGATCGACACGGGGAGTTCGGTGGATTTGATATTTAAGGATACCTTGCGAAAGATGGAGATCCCTGAGAACAACATCAAGCCCGGTGTCAGGCCACTCACCGCGTTCGATGGGGAAACAACAATAATGATCGGGACGATTAACCTCGACGTCCGTGTCAGGGGCATATCGAAGGAAGTAAAGTTCGTAATCGTGGACAAACCAGCCATCTACAATGCTATCATGGGGAGTCCGTGGCTGTTTTCTATCAAGGCCGTCCCGTCAACGTATCATCAATGCCTCAAATTTCCAACTCCGAACGGCGTCTTCACCCTTCGCGGAAACCAGAAGATAGCCCGGATGTGCTTCATAACCGAACGCCGGCTGTGGAAAATGAACACAAGTGCCATTGCCATCAGCCAGTTCGACCTCGAGCCTCGACATGAGATTACCGATCTCATTCAACTCGACGGGGCAAATCCCGATCCACAGATAGCTATCAAAACGAAGTCGAAGCCACCAATCTGGGAAGGTCTCGTGCAGTAAGTCGCCAACATCACGAGCGCCGCACCCTCATTTCCCCGATTTCCAAAAAAAAAAAAAAAAAAAAGACCGCTCTACGAGCTCGTTTACTTTCTTCATTTAATGTAATTGAACTACGGTCGGCTTGATCCCTATTCAATGGGTACGCAGGCAACCTCTTACGAGGTCCAGCTATGATAATAAAAAATCTTTTCCTAAAAGAGTTATACTTATCTTTTTAGCTCCAAGCTACCACAAACATCGGTGCCTTGGCCAGGCATCCGATCCGCACCGCGTTCCCCATGGATGCAGTGGTGAAATAATCCACGCCTTCCGGTTCGGAAAAATAATCCGAGCTCGTTGGCACTAAAAGCCAGACCCGATCCGCACCGCGTTCCCCATGGATGCAGTGGTGAAATAATCCACGCCTTCCGGTTCGGAAAAATAATCTGAGCTCGTTGGCACTAAAAGCCGGACCCGATCCGCACCGCGTTCCCCATAGATGAAGTGGTGAAATAATCCACGCTTTCCGATTTGGAAAAATAATCCGAGCTCGTTGGCACTAAAAGCCGGACCCGATCCGCACCGCGTTCCCCATGGATGCAGTGGTGAAATAATCTACGCCTTCCGGTTCGGAAAAATAATCCGAGCTCCTTGGCACTAAAAGCTGGACCTGATCTGCACCGCGTTCCCCATGGATGCAGTGGTGAAATAATCCACGCCTTCCGATTCGGAAAAATAATCCGAGCTCCTTGGCACTAAAAGCCGGACCCGATCCGCACCGCGTTCCCCATGGATGCAGTGGTGAAATAATCTACGCCTTCCGGTTCGGAAAAATAATCCGAGCTCCTTGGCACTAAAAGCTGGACCTGATCCGCACCACGTTCCCCATGGATGCAGTGGTGAAATAATCCACGCCTTCCGATTCGGAAAAATAATATGAGCTCGTTGGCACTAAAAGCCGGACCCGATCCGCACCGCGTTCCCCATGGATGCAGTGGTGAAATAATCCACGCCTTCCGGTTCGGAAAAATAATCCGAGCTCGTTGGCACTAAAAGCCGGACCCGATCCGCACCGCGTTCCCCATGGATGCAGTGGTGAAATAATCCACCTCTTCCGGTTCGGAAAAATAATCCGAGCTCGTTGGCGCTAAAAGCCGGACCCGATCCGCGCCGCGTTCCCCATGGATGCAAGTCCCGTAGCCCGAAAAAACAATCTGATCTCGTGGGCACTTAAAGCCGGGTTCAATCCCGCCTAGAAAGTCCTCACACAACTAAGTACGATAAGCCGAGCCCGTATCGCAAACTTAGCTATAAGGATTACTTTACTAAGCCGGGCCCAGCCTCGCATAACAAAGCAACAAAATCTAAGTAAGCTCCGGTGAGCCCCACCTCGGCAAGCTTGACTACGGGTTACTTGAAACAGTTGAGCTCGGTTACGATCGAACTCAACATTTAAAATACCTAACTCGAACACGATAAACCAATCAAAATCTACCGAACGAGTAAAAGGATCAGCAACGGAAAATCCAAACATAGCTCAAAAACAAGGGCCAAGGATTCCTACAAACCCGAAACGAGTTCAGTCCTTACAAAAAATCAAGGAGTCCCTACGACCCCGAAGCACAGTCATTTTCAAGAATAACAAAGATTAAATCTAGGACCACACGCGGCCCGATCATAAAGCAATGTCTTAAAAACAAAACAGAAAAAGATAAAGCCTAAGAAGGGGCAACAGGAGGACCGAAGAGAGGAGCTAGGAGTTCGCCAGTAGTGGGGTCGGCCTCAACCTCAACCCGAGCAGGAGAGGTATTGAGATCAACCCCTACAGGAGACATCGGAGAAGGTGGAACCCATTCTTCCGCAGGCATATCGCCGACCTCGAAATCGGCATCAGTTATCTCCACGACCTCCATTGCTTCAAGCTCGTCAGTAAAGGTCTCGATATCTTTGACGACCATCTCCTTCTTCTCAGAAGGGAAGGGCACTCCCATACCCTCCAGCCCGTCATAAAAATCTTTCATACACATCGCCTGACCCAGGAGCGACCTTTTTTCATTAACGACCTCCGTCTCTTGGCAATGAGTCTTCAACTTCCCCAGCTTCGCCTCCAACCTCATTCCCATCCTCTCCTCGACTCGCTTTCTCTCGTTTCCGACCTCAAGTAGGCGAGACTCTCGAAGCCGCTTCTTCTCGGCCTTCAGCAAATCCTCGAGAGACTCCTTCGCAGCTCTCTCTACGTCGAGATCGCCCTTCAGCCACTCGATCTCCATACGCAGACTGGAGTTCTCATCAAGCGCCTGCTGCATACGAGGCCAGAGATCCCTGAACCGCTCATTGCTTTTATCGAGCAACACTTTTCTCTTTTCCAGCCGCTCGTACGCCTTCTTCAGGCAGCGGTCGTAGTGTTCGACCATGAAGTTGGTACTGCCGATCAGCTGCAAAAGGGAAGATAGTGCCATGATTAGCCGGCACGAACAGTAGGGAAAAGCGAACCAGAAAATAAATCAAAAATACTTGGACGGCCTGTTGCGACCAAGCGGCATACGCCTTATCTGCGAAAAGATCATCCGCAGAAGGCATAGGGTCCCCTTTTCCTCCCGAGATGCGACTCATAAGAACCGCACATTCTTTCGGGGACTGCGCCAGGCAACCCCCTTTCCCTTGAAGAAAAACTCGAAGTCTAGCGG